>CM046961.1:13570816-16233957 GCA_025698475.1 Gossypium anomalum
ATGTGTGAACACTCGTAAGGGAGAGACTGATAGGTTGACTGAGACCCATGGGCGATTCTATGGACTTGGGTTGTGAGTTGGCCATACAGGCCGGAATAGGCTAAATGGGCCTAGTGGGCTGTTGGGCTCAAAATAGGCAAAGACTGAATATTGATGCTATGTGATAGGAATCTGTATGTGAGCATGAATATGAATGTGACTGGGCCTAATGGGCCATATACAGGTGATTTGGGCCTAATGGGCGATATGAATATAATTGGGCCTAATGGGCCATGTGAATATGATTGGGCTTAATGGGCCAGATATAGGTATGTGACTTTGTTTAGGCTTTGTAAGGGGTTTTGGGCCTAGCATATGATAACTACATAAGACTTAATTAATATATTGTGACCGTAGACAAGTCATAGGGTTAAGGTGTGGCAACGGGTATATGCATGTCTAGGATTGGATCTAGGGAGAGTTTGGTACTTAAGCAGTCTTAATGTCTCACCTCCTCTTCTTTGGAATCCTACCTGGTGCATAGTATTCGTTCATCTTAGCTCACGGGATTTGTTAACGGGCTAAGGTAAGTAAAAATTCGTAACAAAAAAAATTACCAAAATGCCCTTAAGGGAGAAAATGATTAAAATACCCTTAAGTGTTGTATGTAAGATTAATGATTGCTACATACATTCATATGCATTCATATGATATCCTGTTTAGGTTGCATATGGGTTGGGAATTTTGGAACGGAGGTAGTATATGAGGGTCGCATGGTTGCTTGACAACCGTGGATCCACCGACGGCTTTTAAGCCAAATATGTGATTGGTAGCTTGTTGTAACTTAGGTAGTTCCGCAACCGGGCTACCATTGATGTGTATCGATTGGGTGGGTTGATATTTATATCCCCACAGGATGTGAATCAGGGGACGGAGTAGAAGTGCACCGGTTGGATTATTGGGGTGGGTTGCACTGCATTGCATTGCATGTTTGATGTATGATGATTTTTGAATTCTTGCTTTCGTCGAGGGTTGTACACACTGAGTTTGTGAAAACTCACCCCCTCTTTTATTTTATTTTCATGTGATGCTCAGTAGAAGGTTCGATGTTTGGAGGGACTCTGGGTGGCCAGCTAGCAAGGCAATTTAGATTTGTTTTTTTTTTCCATTTTAAAGCATTTAAGTTTCTGATTATTAAGTGATTTCAGACTGGATTGTAATAAGGCCTTCCATTTTGTTATTATTTGGATTATTATTTTTATGTGACGTAATTATAAGAAGTTGAGCATGGTTTCTTCATCTATAGTATGTCTTTTCTACATTTCCACACCTACATTTTAAAATAACATGTTTTCATATATTTTAAACAAGTGATTGAAAGGAGTTTTTTTTAAGGATAGTTAAGTTTTCTTTTATTTTAAGAAGGGTTTTCAATGAAAACACAGTTTTCGCTAAAACACTTCAATGTGATGCGCCAGATTAGGCCATAACGTCTAGGCCGAGTTTGGAGTGTTACATTTAGTAGTATCAGAGCTCAGGTTACAGAACTCGAGCTTTGAATTGGGCCTTATCACTTGGTTTCTTTTGTGTTTTAAAAAAACTTTTCACAATGTTTTGGAAAAAGGGAAGTCTTGATGAGCGGCACACTGAGTCCCCGACGTCGAACCAAGTAAGTACTTTTATTTTGAAATTTGTTTAAATCATTATACAATAGTTAGCTAGAGGGCTACTTTTGGTGACATTGTTAGAATGGAACCAAAGCCCACAGGAACTTGAACCTGTTGACTATTTTTGAAAACAATCTTCTCTTTAATAATTTCCATAAAACATCGGGTTAATTACTAAAATAACTAAAACTTCATAAAATTTTTAATCCAGATAATACGTAAATCGACAATGAGTGCTAGAAGAGGTGCAAGAGGCCGTGGCCAAGGCCGCGGAAGTGTTAGGGCTGAATCGTCGACATCGGGCCATATGCCTAATGCTGGAGTAGAAGAAGCTCCTGCCTCACCTGTGGCAGGGAATTGACTGTATGATCGAGCTGCAGGAAAAGATGGGTTGTCGCAGGCAATGCTGAGGATTTTGGAAAAGGTCGCTGGGCCCAACACTGGCACTGAAAATCGAGGGTCCATTTCGGAGTGACTTCGATTGAACGGGGCAGAGATCTTTAAGGGCGTGGCTGGCGTGGCGCCTCTGAAAGGATAATGGAGGACCTGGACTGTTCATCGGAACAAAAGTTAAAAGGAGCCGTGTCACTACTTAGGGAAGAAGCCTACCAGTGATGGCTGACGGTGAAAGAGGGAACCCAACCGGAGCGGGTCACTTGGGAGTTTTCAAAGCTGCATTCCAAGGGAAGTATGTGGGTGCAAGCTATGTGGATGCTAGAAGGAAGGAGTTCCTGAATTTGACCCAAGGAAATAAATCGGTGGCAAAGTATGAGGCGGAGTTTCTATGCCTTAGTAGGTATGCAAGAGTAATGGTGGCAACAGACTATGAGCGTTGCGTTAGGTTTGAGGACGGACTGAGAGATAGCCTTAGGGTATTGATAGCTCCATAAAGGGAGTGAGGTTTCTCAGAATTGGTAGAGAAAGCAAAGATAGCAGAGGAGGTAAACCGCACTAAGCGCCTAAATCAGGAAAAAAGAAAGGGGTAAGGATAAAAGGGAGGTTGAGACTTCTGGTGTCGATCAGAGACCTAGGGTTAGGGCCAGAGTTATTGGGCTAGTTAGAGCAGGGCCCCCTGTTGTTAATCCAGGGGTGCCAATTTGTGCTGATTGTGGGAAAGGCTATGTAGGCGAGTGTTGGAAGAGGATGAGAGCTTGTCTAGCTTGTGGATCCATGGAGCATAGGATCAAGAATTGCCCTGAGAATGCCACTCAGTGCTCATCATGGACCGAGGTGGTGTCTGACCACCGAGGGTGGTCGACAAGAATCGCCGAGAGGCCGTGATCAGGCCAGGGGTGGAAACGGTTTGGGTCGTAGAGCACCAGGCAGAGGTGTTAGGCATGCTGAGGTGAGGCAGCCAGCTTTGGTCTATGCAGCACGTTGTCAAGAGGATGAAGACACTCTAGAGGTGAACAATGGTACGTACTTACCCATTAGGTGCTATTTACCTGAGTTGGAATTAGAGTGCGCAACGAAAGTGTGGTTTGGTAGTCTGTGTTAGTAGTTGGGAATTTCGTGGAAGAAATTTCTTTTAGGGGGTAGAGTTGTAAAGCCCCAAAATTTTTGAAACCCAAAAATCCCAAAACCCAAAAATCTTGAAACCCAAAAATCTTGAAATCTTGAATTTTTTTTATGCTTAGCAATTCTGGTTAAGTGTTAATTACGTATTGGTTGGTCAAGGTTTGAGTTAGAATCTAGGGGTAGAAGAAATTATAGTTTAATATTTAAAAGGACCTTGTTGGCAAGTAGTTGGGCTTTTAAATAAAGATAAGGGAAAATGACATCAAAAAACCTTGTGGTGGAGTGGATAAGTGACGCCACTTAGGGTGTGGAGAGGTGGCGTTAAGTAGCTAGAAAGGAGATCTAAGGTTTGAATCTTAGCCTAGTATTTTTTGGAGTTTAATTTTGGCATTCTAGAAGGTTAGAAGTGGCGTGAAAATGGACTCTAAGGGGAGTGTTCAGGAGAGAAAATTAAGAAAAATATCAAGGGGTTATCAGGGAGAAAAACGAGGAGATGAAAGAAGGAAGTGATGGAGCCGAATGGGGAACTAAGGGCCAGGCAATTCGGCTATAGGGCTATAAATAAGTGCCGAGTGCAGGGTAGTCAGGCTAATGCCAAATTTTTTCACCTCACATTATCGAAACCTTTTTCTCTAAAAGCCGAAAACCCTCTGTTTTTCTTTTCTTTTTCCTTCTTCCTTGTGCCAAATTCTATTCTTCCTCTACCTCATTGCTTGCTTTTCCTTCTTTTTCCTTGGAGCCAAATAACTCTCTTTTGCCATACAAAATAGCAAAGGGCTAAACTTATTTAGCTAAATACCCTTGGTGCAATCACTACTCCTTCTACTTTGGTCAAATTTAGTGTAAGTGTTGTTCTTCTGATCAGTTTTGCTAAGAATCTATTACGCTATTCTTTCCTCACTCTTTCTAATCGACTGTGGTAGGGAATTAGTATCAGATCTCAGATCTTAGCTCTCTGCCAAAATTTCTCTTTAGGTGTTTGCAATTTTGATCTGGGAGTTGATCATGTTAGGGATTTAAGAAGGGGTTGTTATACTTATCGCGCATGGTTTGGGGCTAAGGAGATCGCATCACGCTTTTTTACGAGGTGTGTACATACACTGCACACACTATGAATTGGCAAAAGCCGAAAGGCCGAAATGTCGAAATGCCGAAAAGCCAAAAGTGCGACTACGGTAATCTTGTGAGTGTGCAAACACTCGTAAGGGAGAGATCGATAGGTTTCCGAAGACCCACGGGTGATTTTGTGGACTTGGGTTGTGATTTGGCCATACGGGCTGGAATGGGCTAAATGGGCCCGGTGGGCTGTTGGGCCCATAATAGGCAAAGACTGAATATTGATGCTATGTGATAGGAATCTGTATGTGCGCATGAATATGAATGTGCTCGGGCCTAATGGGCCATATACAAGTGATTTGGGCCTAATGGGCGATATGAATATAATTGGGCCTAATGGGCCATATGAATATGATTGGCTTAATGGGCTAGATACAGGTATGTGACTTTGTTTGGGCTTTTTAAGGGGTTTTGGGCCTAGCATATGATAACTACATAAGACTTAATTAATATATTGCGACCGTAGAAAAGCCATAGGGTTAAGGTGTGGCAACGGGTATATGCATGTCTAGGATTGGATCTAGGGAGAGGTTGGTACTTAAGCAGTCTTAATGACTCATCTCCTCTTCTTTGGAATCCTACCTAGTGCATAGTATTCATTCATCTTAGCTCACGGGATTTGTTAGCGGGCCAATGTAAGTAAAAACCCGTAAAAAAATTACCAAAATGCCCTTAAGGGTGAAAATGACTAAAATACCCTTAAGTGTTGTATGTAAGATTCATGATTGCTACATACATTTATATGCATTCATATATTATCTTGTTTAGGTTGCATATGGGTTGGGAATTTTAGAACGGAAGGAGTATATGAGGGTCGCATGGTTGCTTGACAATAGTGGATCCACCGACGGCTTTTAAGCCCAATAGGTGATTGGCAGCTTGCTGCAACTTAGGTAGTTCCGCAACCGGGCTACCATTGATGTGTATCGATTGGGTGGGTCGATATTTATATCCCCACAGGATGTAATCGGGGGACAGAGCAGAAGTGTACCGGTTGGATTATTGGGGTGGATTGCACTGCATTGTATTGCATGTTTGATGTATGATGATTTTTGAATGCTTGTTTTCATCGAGGGTTGTACACACTGAGTTTGCGAAAACTCACCCCCTCTTTTATTTTATTTTCAGGTGATGCTTAGTAGAAGGTTTGATGTTTGGAGGGACTCTAGGTGGCCAGCTAGCAAGACAATTTAGATTTGTTTTTTTCCATTTTAAAGCATTTAAGTTTCTGATTATTAAGTGATTTCAGACTGGATTGTAATAAGTCCTTCCATTTTGTGATTATTTGGATTATTATTTTTATGTGACGTAATTATATGAAGTTGAGCATGGTTTCTTCATCTATAGTATGTCTGTTCTACGTTTCCGCAACTACATTTTAAAATGACATGTTTTCATATATTTTAAACAAGTGATTGAAAGGAGTTTTTTTTTTTAAGGATAGTTAAGGTTTCTTTTATTTTAAGAAGGGTTTTCAATGAAAAAATGATTTTCGCTAAAACACTTCAATGTGATGCGCCAGATTCGGCCATAACGTCCAGGCTGGGTTTGGGGTGTTACAGCAGTATTCACACTTTGGACGTTAGTGCGTCCGAAGGCGTTCAAATATATTGGTTCCCAAAGGAACTGGGAAATGGTCCCATGAAGTCTATGCCCCAGATGTTGAATATCTTTTCTTCCAAAATCCTATTTTTTTGGCATCTCATCCCTTATTGAAACGTTCCCTGTTCTTTGACATCTCCCACATATTTGCACAAATTCATAAGCATATTTGTTTATGGTCAGCCAATAGAATCCGTATTGTAGCTTGTTTGTGTCATTTTCTTACTTCCAAAGTGGCCTCCGCTTGGAGATATATTGCACCCCATTAGAATATCTTCAATCTCTTCTTCAGCTATACAATGTCGAATTAACTGATCGGTGCATTGTCAAAAAACATATGGTTCTTGTTGAAACTGTTGATACGCCCCGTGGCACAGTGGAAAAATATTTCGGCGATCCTCAGCCATGGATCCATGTACGAGGAACAAAACGAGTTGAAATAAGGTTGAAGATACACCTTCTTAACTGAAAGAACCAATGAAAGGATGTTGTTGATGTGATGTCATTTCCAAGCCATAACAAAAATATCCCGACCTCTACGTAGTCCACCCAGTATTAATACAAACGACAAAAACTCTCACAGAAATTGTTAAGAGAAAATCCCCCAAAGCGGCTACTAGACCTTTTTCTTATTTTCTTTTAAAACACACTTACCCTAGGTTAAGATTTTTGGTATCTATATATTGAAAATGAAATAATCCTATATAGAACATATGGAAAGCATTAAAAACGTTATATTCTTTCCAAAAGAATTATAACTACCATGCTTCAATGTTTGACTGAAATTATAATTATAATAATTTCGATAAATAATATTCTCTTAAAATTTTATATGGATCAAATTCATATATTAATTTTAACAATGTTCTCTATTTGTGTACATTAAGCTTGTACATTTGATTCGTTTAATATTTAATTGTCAAATTAAATTAAATTAATAATTAATTTAATTCATGTGACAACTAACCACAATACCAACTGTGTTCGTATTTTTTTCATTTTAACCATAGGGTGTGACCCTGTAGGTTCTTGTAACATCAGTAGTAATACTAGAGCATTTCTAATAATACAAGTAATGAGTGGCCTCTAGCAATTCATCATTGATACCTAAGTTACAAGAAGTCGTAATTCAGTATAAACTTTTTGTGATAAACTTTTCATGTATTACATCCTTTTGTCATTTATTTCTATATTGGACACAAGTCATAGAACAGTCACACTTGCATAATGTAGTCTCATGTTTCTTGATATCTCTAGTAGACTACAATAAACAAATAAGTATGATATCTCATATCAACTTATTCGAGCATGGTCATGCATTTAGTCTCTCTCAACCAAGTTGTAACAGCCCATTTTCAGTGAATTCGAAATAGTGGTTTTCAGACCACAAATCCAAGCCGAAAAAGAAAATTTATTCTTATATTTTTGGATGGTCTGCATTATGATAGGAAAGTCATATGAAAATTCTGATAAGAAAATTTTGTCGATTATGTGTTTAATTATGGAAAGGACCAATTGCATAAAATGCAAAAGTTGGATTCTAGTAGCTAGAATGATCAAATAGCTATGGAATTCAAAAATTGAGGTCCTTATATGGTAATTAGACCATTAAAGAAAAGTTAGTAGATATTTTTGACGAATCATCCATGGAAATTAGAAAAAGGGCAAGGACAAAATTAGAAATCAAAATAATTAAAAGATGATAAATTAATAAATAAGAAATATCATCATATTATTATCATCTTCATCCCAAAAATACATGGAAACCATAGGAGAGAGAGAAGAAACTAATCAAGCTTAATTGGGTAAGTATTCTTGTCCCGTTTTTAGTAATTTTTATATTTTTGAGATCAGGATAACCTAATCTATCTAGATTGGGGAACAGTTTCAAAGTATAGAAAATTTTCCATAGATGAATATACTGAAAATTTGAAATTTATGGTAGAAAATGAAAGGTTGTTGATAGATAAACAACTTTTACAAAATGAATTTTGATGAAATTGTGATTTAGGGACTAAATTGAAAAGTTGTGAAAATTGAAGAAAAATTATGAATTTTATAGAATACATGTGCTGTAAATTTTATACTGAAATTTTGATTAGGCTTGGAATAAGGAATAAATTGCATGAATTTTATTTTCCGAGCCTAGGGACGAAATTGGAATTTATTGAAAGTTTAGGGGCAAAATGGTAATTTTGTTTAGGATGTAAATTGAGTCCAATTGAATATGGAATGTGATAAATTGATGATTAAATTCATTTATATAGATCTAGATAACTCAAATTCGAAGCTAGATAGAGGAAAGGAGAAAGTTTTGGATTAGTAAATTTTCTTATACGAACTATTATCGAGGTAAGCTCGTGTAACTTACTTATACATGTTATTATGTTTGAATTTAATTTTTTATTTGAATTAAATATGATATGTGCTTGTATGAATTACAAGAATATTATAAATGCATGAAATATACATATGCCTGAAATAAGTCCCGAAAATGTTACATTCTGTTTGAATATTGAATTTCGATGGATATATGTGATTTTCCCACATTTAAAGTGATCCTACATATGTTGCAGACAGGATTTAGCTCGGACGAGTAATCCTGATATAGCCCTCTCAAGCATTCTGATAAATAGTTTATGTGAGCATCCTGATCGGTAGTGATTTAGCATGTGTTGCGCACTACCGTAACTCTTTGTGAGCATCCTGACATGCGATCAGTTGTGATCCTGCATTTAATGCGGAGACAAACGTAGTACTTCATGAGCGTCCTGTTAAGCTTGCTTCAACTCTCTGCTACTGTAGAAACCATCCTTTTAAAAAAAATTGAGTTCTTGAAAATGGGAATCGACTTTAAGAAAAAACGAAAACGGGAGTCGCCACCAACCTTTTTAGGTGTGATTGGATCACCTTTAAAACATTTTGTTTTAAATAATTAGTTTTGGTCTGCGCAATAAAAAGAACGGGTTCGGGAGTCGGTTACGTACGAGGAAGGATTAGCACCTGCATAACGCCCAAAATTGGTACCTAATTAATTATCAAATGTCTTTAAGGTCGGAAATTAAAAGCTTTAAGATGCAATCCTCTTTAAAATATTTTGATTTTGAAAATGAGGGTCCACTTGTACCAAATGAATCAAAATATTACATCCAATAAGTTAGGACATAATATTTTTAAGGCATTCGAAGCTAAGTCGGCCATTTTGAAAAAACCCCTACCTCGAAATGACAAAATACTATATCTAGTAAGTTAGGGCATAGCATCTTGAAATTACAAGACAGTTCCTCATATTTTGAAAACCTTAAAAACTTAGAAGGGTGCTTGATATTCGAAATCGACAAAAAAATCGCAACCCAGTAAGTTAGGGCACCACTTTTCTCGAAGCTTCCAAACGCCAAGCATTGCCTTTATTTTGAAAATTTCGGAGTCTTTGTCTAAAAGTTGATGCATGAACATTATAAAATTCAACGTACATTGAAGAAGAATAAGTAAAACATATAAACATGCAATTCACATATAGTTTAACACACTAATAAATAAGAAAATAAAGCGTGATTTATAGGTAATAAATTGAGTCATATAATTCCACTTTAAGCATATAATATTTAATAAGAATTTCAAAATAACATATGGTTTATTTACTTAATAACATAAAAGAGTTTAAATAATTATTATAATACATGATATAAATATATATGATATACAAATGATGATAAAATAGGTATATAATACAAGTTTAAAGCATTAGTTGATAATAATATATAAATAATAATAAATAATATTGACAAAAATGACATAATAGGTAATATGATGAATATATAGAATAAATAATATAAATAAAAGAATTATAATATAATATAAAAGGACACATTTTTTTAAAAGAAAATAAATGTAAGTAGATAATTAAAGAAAATGTTAATTCAACATTAAAATATACAAAAAAATGGATAATAAATAGAGTAATCAAAATAAAGGTTTATAGATTTTAAAGAAAACATAATAATATAAATTTTTAATAAAATTTAATAGTTAAAAATGATTAATACCAAAGTAGTAATAAACAGTATAAAAAATGAGTATAAAATAATAACAATTTTATAAATTTTATACTTATACATAATATTTATAATTGCATTTTAACTAAATTAAACATGATATAAAATAAACACACATATATAAAATAATAGATAATAAGTAAGGATTAAAATTAAAACTAGATAGAATATTAGGGCTAAAAATAAAAAAACAATTTGGATTAATTTGGAATGCACGCTAAAAGCTTAGGGACTCACTGGGTAAATAACCTAGTCCCACAAACAAAGATCGCTTTCGAGTTTAGCTTTTTCTGAAACAGATGACTAAATTATAATGAAAATAGAATATTTGGGCCAATTTTAAATAAAACGAGATTAGAATCAGATGAAATTAAATAATCTAAAAATGAGGAGGGACCGAGGGAACAAATGCCCCATTATAGCGGTAGAACACGCAGACCTTCGGATCGGATCGGGTCGGATTTTGGACCCTATATAAATCCCATTTTTCCCGAAAAAAATCATTCTGTAACTCCTTAAAAAAACTAAAGAAACCTCTGAAAAAGGGCTCGTCCCAGGGTCTGGCGTGCGTGGTCTCCACGCGCTTAACGAGCCACCACCAGAGCCACCGTATACGGTGGTTAGGGTTTCAAAAACCCTCCCTTTTCTTTGCCGATTCTCAGGTATCAACCTACTCCCTTCGTTTTTAGTTTCTGTTTTTTAGATCTGCGTGTGTACATGTTAGTAAATGACCAGATAAGATTAAAAAACGATTCGATTACCTTTGAAAAAACGAGATTCGCTTTTTATTTCTCTGTTTCAAAAGGATTACAATGGTTCGTGCTATTCTATTTGTGACAACCCTAATTTGACCCTAGTCGGAAAGTGGTTTCGGGACCACAAAACTGAGTTATAAAAATATATATATATTATTATAAATTATGTTTCATGATTTCGAAGTAAGCAAATACGAGTGTGAAAATTTCAAGCTTTGATTTGGTCATTTGCATGTGAATTTATTCAATAGGACTAAAATGTGACACTTTTGAAATGTGATAGGCTAAATTAGAATGAGTAAATAATGCATGTGTTTAAAGGAATGGTTTTGCATGTTAAATTGCCCATTTTGAGCTAGTGGCCGGCCATGTGCTAGTCATGTTATAAAATATGAATTTTATATTGGTTTTATTTAGTTAAATGATTAAATAACATGAATTAATGAAAAAAAATAAGGAATTAAAATAGGTAGTGGGTGAAAATAACAAAGTTAGCACCTTGTTCATCCCAAAAACCGAATGTGAAGGAGAGTTGGGGAGAAGAACCATTCGGTCACTAAAATCATCTTTAAGGTATGAGATTCATGTGATTTTTTTTTAATTGCTTGATAAATTTGAACTAATTGCCAAGTTCTTTAGGTAACCCATGTTAGAGATTTTGATATTAGGATGACTAGCACTTTCGGCTATGATAGTTGAGAATTAGGGATTTTATTTCTTGTTGAATTGGATGATTCTTAGTGTGTAAGTGTTTGAACTAACTAAGGATCAAAAGAAAAGATGTATAGGTACAAGAAGAAAGAATCGGCTACTATGGTTGATGCTAATGCCGATTGTGAAAATGCTATATGTGGATAATATATGTGATTTGAGTTAATAATGTGAAAAGAATATATAGTTATATTATAATTGATTAGGTATTAAGTTAAAAGTAGCTAAAATTTCCATTTCTTTAGCCGAATATGTGAATGATCATTGAAGAGTTTGTGGATGAATATAGGTGAACTTGGTAAGAGTATTTGGCCTAGTGTATAATGATATAAAGATGTTAGAAATTATTTTTGATTAGGTGTATGTATAATTAAGCATATAATAGGCCTCAACATAGAAATGCATATTCGGCCATAGGAGGAAAATTGGTGTTACATGCATTCGGTTAGGGGCAAGCATATTGATGCTTTTATCTTGGCCTAAACAATCGGCTAAAGGAGAGTGTGGGTTAATATGTTGAATTGATTCATGGTTTCATATATAGGTGACTCTAATGTCTAATGTATATATATATATATATGGGCTAAATACCTTGAGTTCCTCTTTTCGATACTCAAACGACTAAATCAATTTATTTGTTAAATTAAGCTCAAGAGCAAAGGGGAACTAAATCCGATAAAGGGAAGGAAAAAGTGGTCGAATAGTCATCGGAGTC
Source organism: Gossypium anomalum (assembly GCA_025698475.1). Classification (NCBI taxonomy): domain Eukaryota; kingdom Viridiplantae; phylum Streptophyta; class Magnoliopsida; order Malvales; family Malvaceae; genus Gossypium; species Gossypium anomalum. The sequence continues at coordinate 13,582,935 of CM046961.1, forward strand.
GTACGACAACATCCGAGGTAAGTGTTCGAGTAATGAGACTTAGTTTACGAATTAATTAAGTCATAACTTACGAGCATAACAAAAATATGGCGATATGATGATTCTACTTGAATTATATGTTGAATTATTTAGTTTATATGAATGACGGGTAGCCGTATGTGCATAGAGATCGTGTCGTAAAGCAAACTAAACCATGATGCTTGTATGTGACTAGTGAGCCGAAAATGAGATTGATTAATACGTGATTTGCATTTGAACTCAAATTACGAAAATGAAATATAGACATGTTATGAATTATGGATATGTGCATGAATATTTGGATTATGTCCGGGCTATGTCCCGAAGGCAATTGTGCGAGTTACTATATCCGGGATATGTCCCGAAGGTAATTGTGCGAGTTACTATATCCGGGCTATGTCCCGAAGGCAATTGTGCGAGTACTACATCCGGGCTATGTCCCGAAGGCAATTGTGCGAGTTACTATATCCGAGTTATGTCCCGAAGGCATTCGAGCAAATAACTATATCCAGTTAGATCTCGAAGATACATGGCTTGGGATTGAGCAACTTGCTGTAATAGTTTCAATTGATATGCTCGTAGAATTCCAACGATGAGGTATGTTTCGTGTTTGCATTAAATTAGCTGATCCCTTACAAGTAGTTTTCTCTCGGTCGATAAACGAACTACCGGCCTTTGACTAAGTCGATCTTTTGTGCATGAATATAAGGGTAGTAATGCGATGTAAGTGTGATTTTGAGAATATGTATGCATGATATTATTTGTTTAGTCGTATGAATGTTATACTTCGGCTGTGTATAAGTTCATTATTCAATCTTACTAAGCATTAAATGCTTACTTCGTTTCTTTGATTCTTTGTCTTATAGATTTTGGTTCGTCAGCTATCGGACTCGGGATTTTCGAAGTTGAAGTCGTCCACACTATCAAAACCCCTTTCGGTACACTTTTGGTTGAACTTTGAAATGGCATGTATAGGATTGCCCTTGTTGATGTTGTCTTATACCTTTTTGTTTTGTATAAATTTGATAGTCATGCGAAAATGACTTATATATATATGTTTTGAGTATATTGTTATAATTTTCGTGTATGTATATAGTTACTGAGAAATGTGGATATGCTTGGCAATGATTGACCATTGGGATGGTTAATCACAATCTTATTTTGTACTATATATACTAAAGGGTTAGTTAAATCATGGAAACTAAGTAATAGGTAAAGTCTACCCTAAAGACAGACGTTGATAGAAACAGTAGTGTCAATTTGAAAAATCACTAAAAATTGTAGGAATAGATTTAATTAGTGAATAAATTATGTAATCGATTTCTTATGGAAGAAACAAAACGGCCAAATGAATCATATGTTAAGAGATATTTAGGTTTTCATGAAACAGGGCCAGAGCGATTTCTGGATCCCCTGTTCTGATTTTGAAAATTTACTATAAATTAACTAGAGATAATTAGAAGTCATGCCCCATATGTACAGATTCCTTGTTGAGTCTAGTTTCTTTAGAAACAAACGGAATAAGAATTGGAGCCCTGTATAGGGAGATACGTAAGTTGCAATGCATGAAGGTCTGTGTAGTCGAACCCTGTAACAGGGAAGACTTAAACTAATAAACTGTACCGTTTGGCCTGATCAAAAATTCTAGAAAAAAATTTGTAGATAGATACATGAGTCTAGTTTCAGGGAAAATTTACGGAATAAGTTTTTGAGCTTCGGAACTCAAGATATGATTTTTAAAGTGGCCGTGATGCAGTTTGCCAGCATGTCTGAAATTTTTAAAAATGAACCGTGCAAGTCAATGAAATAAGTCCGTAAATACCTCGTGTGCAACCCCGGTAACGGTCTCGGGTATGGGGTGTTACATTTTATTGGTATCAGAGCTACGGTTTAGTCGATTCTAGGACTACCGTAATATGTTTGGGTCTAGCTATACATGCCATTTTGTGATTATTTGATAGTGTGGTGATTTCTGACAATTGAAAATGTGTTTATTATAGTAATGGATCCCGATCCCGACCGAAGCGGTAGTGATGACCTTGAGAGTGTAGCGCCTCTGCTCTGCATAAGGGACAGCTCGGCGAACTCTCAACCTATTGCTAGTAATCCGAATGATGAAGCTAGACAAGCTTTCTATAGCGTGATGAACGATTGGTTCAACCAATACATTCGAACTAAGACGGCTATACCACAACCTCCATTCCCGACTAATGCCACCCCCGCACCTACAATACCTCCTGCAACTGACCAAATAAGGTCAAGTAAACCCCAGTTGACAAGATCCGAAAACACGGGGCTTCTGAATTTAAAGCTACGTGCACAAATGATGATGCCGAAACAAGCTGAATTTTGGTTGGATAACACTATCACGGTACTTTCGATGAGCTATCTTGCACACCCGATGAGTGCCTAAAGTGTACTATCTCCTTGTTACGTGATTCTGCTTACTATTGGTGGAATACGTTGACTTCTGTTGTGCCCAGAGAGCGGGTAACTTGGGAGTTCTTTCAAACCGAGTTTCGGAAAAAGTATATCAGCCAGAGATTCATTGATCAAAAACGAAAAGAATTTCTTGAACTTAAACAAGGTTCCATGACGGTTACTGATTATGAACGAAAGTTTGTGAGGCTTAGCCGGTACGCTCGAGAATGCGTTTCTTCAGAAGCTATAATGTGTAAACGTTTTGAAGATGGTTTGAATGAAGATATAAAATTGTATGTTGGCATTTTAGAGATCAGAGAGTTTGTAGTGCTTGTCGAGCGAGCTTGCAAAGCCGAAGAGCACGGTAAGGAGAAAAGAAAAGCTGAATTGGGAGCTAAAGAGTTCCGTAAGAGATCATCGGGAAAGCCCTTTCAACAGTCATTGAAGAAATTTAGAGATGATTCTGGCCGATCCAAAGACACTTCGGGTTTTTCAAGACGAGATCGCGATCGACCTCCCCGTGAGTACACGAGTCACGTCGGTTGCCAGTGTTGGAAATGACCGTCGAGATAGAACGGAGTGTCAATATTGTGGTAAATGGCACTCGGGGAGTTGTAGATTCCATGACCGCTCCTGTTACAAGTGCGGATCAGTTGACCACTTTATTAAAGATTGCCCGAGGATGTCTGAATAGAATGTAAATCAGAGTGTGAAACCGGGTGCTACTACTGTTCGGGGTAGACCATCTAGGAATGCGAGCAATACTAGTGGCGGCCAGAGAAGATCTAGAGATGCTACAACCAGATCTAAGGCTCGTGTGCCTGCTAGGGCTTACGCTATACGCGCCCGCGAGGATGCTTCCTCACCAGATGTTATTATCGGTACTTTTACTCTCTCTGATACTAATGTGATTGCTTTGATTGACCCTGGTTCTACTCATTCTTATATATGTGAAACTTTAGCATCCAGTAAGACTCTACCGGTTGAGTCTACTGAATTTGTAATTCGGGTGTCAAATCCCTTGGGTCGTTACGTACTTGTCAATAAAGTGTGCAAGAAATGCCCCCTAGTAATCCGAGGTTCCTGTTTTCCGGCCGATTTGATGCTTTTACCGTTTGACGAATTTGATGTTATCCTCGGTATGGATTGGTTGACCGTACATGACGCAATTGTAAATTGCAAAAGAAAAACCATCGATTTGAGGTTTGTAAATAACGAGATAATCTGAGTCGAGTCTACTGACTTGAATAGGTTGCCAGCTGTAATATCGTCGATGCTGGCTCAGAAATGTGCAAGAAAGAGGTGTGAAACATACCTTGCGTATGTACTGAATGACAAAGAGTTAGAAAAGAAGCCTGAATTAGTACCAGTGGTTTGTGAATACCCTGATGTTTTTCCCGAAGAATTACCGGGTTTACCACCTGTTCGGGAGGTAGAGTTTGGCATCGAGCTTGTACACGGGACTACACCGATTTTGATAGCTCCGTGTCGTATGGCACCAAACGGAATTAAAGGAATTAAAAGCTCGATTGCAAGAGTTGACGGATAAAGGTTTCGCTCAACCAAGTTTCTCACCTTAGGGTGCACCAGTATTGTTTGTGAAAAGAAGGACGGAACCATGAGGTTGTGCATTGACTATCGTCAATTTGAATAAAGTAACGATAAAGAATAAATATCCGTTACTGCAGCGCATTAATGATTTGTTTGACCAACCAAAGGAGCCTCAAGTGTTTTCAAAGATAGATTTGAGATCGAGTTATTATCATCAGTGCGAGTTCGAGATTCGGATATACCTAAAACCTTTGAACGAGATACGGCCACTCACGAGTTTTTAGTGATGCCATTTGGGCTCACTAATGCCCTCGGTGTTTATGGATTTGATGAATCGAATCTTCGCATGATGATTGGACCGTTCGTAGTTGTGTTTATTGATGACATCTTGGTCTATTCTAGAGATGAGACCGAACATGCCGAGCACCCGAGATTAGTGTTGCAAATTTTACGGGATAAGCAGTTATATGCTAAGTTCGATAAGTGTGAGTTCGGTTAAGAGAAGTTAGCTTTTTGGGTCATGTGGTATCTCATGGGTATTCGAGTTGATCCGAATAAAATTTCGCCATACTTAATGGAAGCCTCAGAAATATTACCGAGGTTCAAGCTTTTTGGGACTTGCCGATTACTACCGAAGCGATTTGTAAAAGGTTTCTCGATGATAGCCACACCAATGACGGTTACTTCAAAAGATGTTAAGTTCGAATGGACGGATAAATGTCGAAAAGTTTTGATCAACTGAAAACCTATTTGATCAAGCTCCAATCTTAGTGCGGCCGAATCAGACAAAGAGTTTGTCATTTATAGTGATGCCTCCCTACTTGGGTTGGGTTGCGTATTGATGCAAGAAGGTCGAGTTGTGGCATATGCGTCGAGACAATTAAAGCCACATGAGAAAAATTATCCGACTCATGATCTCGAATTAGCTGCCATTGTATTCACCTTGAAAATATGGCGACATTACTTATTTGGTGAGAAGTGCCATGTGTTTTGGATCACAAAGTCTCAAATATTTGATGACCCAAAGAGACTTAAATCTGCGACAAAGACATTGGCTTGAGTTGTTAAAAGATTATGAGCTTGTTATTGACTATCATCCAGGAAAGGCTAATGTGGTTGCGGATGCCTTAAGTCGTAAATCACTGTTTGCTTTACGAGCAATGAATGTACATTTGTCTATTTTATCCGAGACAATGTGTTAGTGGTGGAATTAAAGGCCAAACCATTGTTGATTCATCAAATTAAGTGAAGCACGTAAAATCGATGAAGAATTGGTTGCAAAAGCGGTGAATGTGTCCCGAATATGGAATCGGAGTTTCAACTTGATGAGGACGATTGTTTGAGGTTTAGAAGTCGATTGTGTGTTCCAAGAAATGCGAGAACTCATTTCGATGATTTTGAACGAAGCTCATTGTGGTCGAATGTCACTTCACCCGGAGTACGAAAATGTACAACGATCCGAGGCGTCGGTTTTGGTGGCATGGTATGAAACGAGACATTTCGAATTTGTTTGAAGTGTTTAATATGTCGACAAGTGAAGGCGGAGCATCAAGTGCCTACTGGGTTTACTTCACCGATCATGATACACGAATGGAAATGGGATCGAGTCACGATGGATTTTGTATCTGGGTTGCCATTGTCGACAAGTAAGAAAGATGCGATTTGGGTTGTTGTTGATAGACTGACTAAGTCAGCTCATTTTATCCCCGTACGTAAGGATTTTTCATTGGATAAACTAGCTGAATTGTATGTTTCTCAGATTGTGAGACTACACGGGGTACCAATTTCTATTGTGTCGGACAGAGATCCGAGATTCACCTCACGGTTTTGGAAGAAATTGCAAGAAGCTTTGGGTACCAAGCTGCATTTTAGCACCGCTTTCCATCCGCAAACTGATGGTCAATCGATCGGATAATTCAGATACTTGAGGATATGTTGAGATATTGCATCCTTGAGTTTAGTGGTTCATGGGAGCGATATTTACCTTTGATTGAGTTCACTTACAACAATAGTTTTCAATCAAGTATTAAGATGGCACCTTATGAAGCTTTGTACGGGCGTAAATGCCGTACGCCATTGTTTTGGACCGAGCTCGGTGAAAGTAAAATTTTCGAGTGGATTTGATTAAAGATGCTTGGAACAGAAAGTAAAAATAATTCGTGAAAGTCGAAGGCAGCATCAGATCGTCAGAAATCGTATGCGGACTTAAAACGAAGAGATATTGAGTATCAGGTGGGAGACAAAGTGTTTCTTAAGGTCTCACCTTGGAAAAAGATACTCAGATTTGGCCGCAAGGGCAAACTGAGTCCGAGGTTCATAGGACCATATGAAGTATCCGAACGAATTGGTCCAGTTGCGTATAGATTGATTTTTCCCCCTGAACTTGAAAGGATTCACAATGTTTTTCATGTATCAATGCTTCGACGTTATAGATCTGATCCTTCGCACATAATTAATCCATCAGAGGTTGAAATTCAATCTGATTTGAGTTATGAAGAAGAACCGATTAGTATCCTAGCTCGTGAAGTGAAAGAGTTGAGAAACAAAAAGATTCCTTTAGTAAAGGTGTTATGGCTCAAACACGGAATTGAAGAAGCTACTTGGGAAACTGAGACATCTATGAAGGAACGATATCCAAATTTATTCACTGGTAAGATATTCGGGGACGAAAATTTCTTAAGTGGGGGAGAGTTGTGACAACCCTAATTTGACCCTAGTTGGAAAGTGGTTTCGGGACCACAAAACCGAGTTATAAAAATATATATATATATAATTATAAATTATGTTTCATGATTTCGAAGTAAGCAAATACGAGTGTGAAAATTTCAAGCTTTGATTTGGTCATTTGCATGTGAATTTATTCAATAGGACTAAAATGTGACACTTTTGAAATGTGATAGGCTAAATTAGAATGAGTAAATAATGCATGTGTTTAAAGGAATGGTTTTGCATGTTAAATTGCCCATTTTGAGCTAGTGGCCGGTCATGTGCTAGTCATGTTATAAAATATGAATTTTATATTGGTTTTATTTAGTTAAATGATTAAATAACATGAATTAATGAAAAAAATAAGGAATTAAAATAGGTAGTGGGTGAAAATAACAAAGTTAGCACCTTGTTCATCCCAAAAACCGAATGTGAAGGAGAGTTGGGGAGAAGAACCATTCGGTCACTAAAATCATCTTTAAGGTATGAGATTCATGTGATTTTTTTTAATTGCTTGATAAATTTGAACTAATTGCCAAGTTCTTTAGGTAACCCATGTTAGAGATTTTGACATTAGGATGACTAGCACTTTCGGCCATGATAGTTGAGAATTAGGGATTTTATTTCTTGTTGAATTGGATGATTCTTAGTGTGTGAGTGTTTGAACTAACTAAGGATCAAAAGAAAAGATGCATAGGTACAAGAAGAAAGAATCGGCTACTATGGTTGATGCTAATGCCGATTGTGAAAATGCTATATGTGGATAATATATGTGATTTGAGTTAATAATGTGAAAAGAATATATAGTTATATTATAATTGATTAGGTATTAAGTTAAAAGTAGCTAAAATTTCCATTTCTTTAGCTTGAATATGTGAATGATCATTGAAGAGTTTGTGGATGAATATAGGTGAACTTGGTAAGAGTATTCGGCCTAGTGTATAATGATATAAAGATGTTAGAAATTATTTTTGATTAGGTGTATGTATAATTAAGCATATAATAGGCCTCAACATAGAAATGCATATTCGGCCATAGGAGGAAAATTGGTGTTACATGCATTCGGTTAGGGGCAAGCATATTGATGCTTTTATCTTGGCCTAAACAATCGGCTAAAGGAGAGTGTGGGTTAATATGTTGAATTGATTCATGGTTTCATATATAGGTGACTCTAATGTCTAATGTATATATATATGGGCTAAATACCTTGAGTTCCTCTTTTCGATACTCAAACGACTAAATCAATTTATTTGTTAAATTAAGCTCAAGAGCAAAGGGAACTAAATCCGATAAAGGGAAGGAAAAAAGTGGTCGAATAGTCATCTGAGTCGCATGCGACAACATCCGAGGTAAGTGTTCGAGTAATGAGACTTAGTTCTGAATTAATTAAGTCATAACTTACGAGCATAATAAAAATATGGCGATATGATGATTCTACTTGAATTATATGTTGAATTATTTAGTTTATATGAATGACAGGTGTAGCCGTATGTGCATAGAGATCGTGTCGTAAAGCAAACTAAACCATGATGCTTGTATGTGACTAGTGAGCCAAATGAGATTGATTAATACGTGATTTGCGTTTGAACTCGAATTACGAAAATGAAATATAGACATTTTATGAATTATGGATATGTGCATGAATATTTGGATTATGTCCGGGCTATGTCCCGAAGGCAATTGTCACGAGAGCACTATATCCGGGATATGTCCCGAAGGCAATTGTGCGAGTTACTATATCCGGGCTATGTCCCGAGGCAATTGTGTGAAGTACAACATCCGGGCTATGTCCCAAGGCAATTGTGCGAGTTACTATATCCGGGTTATGTCCCGAAGGCATTCGAGCAAATAACTATATCCGGTTAGATCTCGAAGAGACTTGGCTTGGGATTGAGCAACTTGCTGTAATAGTTTCAATTGATATGCTCGTAGAATTCCAATGACGAGGTATGTTTCGTGTTTGCATTAAATTAGCTGATCCCTTACAAGTAGTTTTCTCTCGGTCGATAAACGAACTATCGGCCTTTGACTAAGTCGATCTTTTGTGCATGAATATAAGGGTAGTAATGCGATGTAAGTGTGATTTTGAGAATATGTATGCATGATATTATTTGTTTAGTCGTATGAATGTTATACTTCGGTTGTGTATAAGTTCATTATTCAATCTTACTAAGCATTAAATGCTTACTCCGTTTCTTTGATTCTTTGTCTTATAGATTTTGGTTCATCAGCTATCGGACTCGGGATTTTCGAAGTTGAAGTCGTCCACACTATCAAAACCCCTTTCGGTACACTTTTGGTTGAACTTTGAAATGGCATGTATAGGATTGCCCTTGTTGATGTTGTCTTATACCTTTTTGTTTTGTATAAATTTGATAGTCATGCGAAAATGACTTATATATATATGTTTTGAGTATATTGTTATAATTTTCGTGTATGTATATAGTTACTGAGAAATGTGGATATGCTTGGCAATGATTGACCATTGGGATGGTTAATCACAATCTTATTTTGTACTATATATACTAAAGGGTTAGTTAAATCATGGAAACTAAGTAATAGGTAAAGTCTACCCTAAAGACAGACGTTGATAGCAACAGTAGTGTCAATTTGAAAAATCACTAAAAATTGTAGGAATGGAGTTAATTAGTGAATAAATTATGTAATCGAACCTTGATGAATCTACTTTCTTATGGAAGAAACGAAACGGCCAAATGAATCAGATGTTAAGAGATATTTAGGTTTTCATGAAACAGGGCCAGAGCGATTTCTAGATCCCCTGTTCTGATTTTGAAAATTTACTATAAATTAACTAAAGATAATTAGAAGTCATGCCTCATATTTACAGATTCCTTGTTGAGTCTAGTTTCTTTAGAAACAAACGGCATAAGAATTGGAGCCCTGTATAGGGAGATACCTAAGTTGCAATGCATGAAGGTCTGTGTAGTCGAACCCTGTAACAGGGAAGACTTAAACTAATAAAATGTACCGTTTGGCCTGATCAAAAATTCTAGATAAAAATGTGTAGATAGATACATGAGTCTAGTTTCAGGAAAAATTTACGGAATAAGTTTTTGAGCTTCGGAACTCGAGATATGATTTTTAAAGTGGCCATGATGCAGTTTGCCAGCATGTCTGAAATTTTTAAAAATGAATCGTGCAAGTCAATGAAATAAGTCCGTAAATACCTCGTGTGCAACCCCGGTAACGGTCTCGGGTACGGGGTGTTACACTATTAGGTAAATCCCTATACCTTCTTTTTGTTTCTCTTTACTTCTAAAAACTCTCTGTTTTTTTATTCCCTACTATTCCTCTCTCTGCTTTTGTGTGGGTGTATTTCTGCTATCGGGTCTCTCCGTGTCTGTAGAGGGTTACAAAGGGCTTTTTATAGCCACTGTTTATTACAAAAACTGGGAAAGAAATCGAAGATTTCTTTCTATTTCTTGCTCACTATGTCTTTGACCGTGATCTGCTGAGATTTTAAGTTTCCTTTTTTTTGCTCTATGTATCTGCTGTGTTTCCTTTTCTTGCAGGTATCCCGATGATCTCGGCGTTAACGACGGTACCAAGGCCAGAGGGGAACTCTGAGATCGTGGTGCTGGACGGACACATTGATGGCGCGTCAGTGTGCATTGATGGCCTCGATCTGGGGAGTTGCACTGACGCTCACCGAAGCTTCCAGAAGCTGTTGCGGCGCAAGGGGAAAGAGCTAGGGTTGAAAACCCTAGCTGATAATTTTTTTTTGGGCCTCTGTTATTTGGGTCTTAGTTTAGGTTTGGGCTTCGGGTGTATTTGGGCTAAAGTTGTAATTGTAATGGGTATGGGTTAATAGGTCAATGTAGATGGACTTTTATATGGACAATTATTTATTTATTTAATTGGTTTACAGCCCAGTCAAATTTGGGCTACTACAGCTACCTTATCTGGTGCTCCCTAATATTATCTCTTCAGAGATATCTGATTAGCTCTATGAGCTCCTTGAGTAAAAACTCTTATGCCCGGCTAAATTTCCTATTACATGATCACATGGCTTGTTTGAGTATCCTGACATGTGGCTCGAGAGTATGCTCCCTAAATATGTGCCCTAATGGGTACCCCCGATTAAGAATTGACAGTTTACAGATATGTACACCTCGAGTGTACTATTTGAGTATCCATCGATAATTCAATGATTCAACGGACAAAATTCTTGACATGACGAAATGATAAAATAAATAGATTTATGTCTTGAATGATTTTGAATTTTCCGATGAAGTGTTTGATGATGAGCTCATCTATGCTTATTTGATATACATGAGACTTATGTAACTAACTTGTTGGTTTGGGTGCATGTGTTTAGATAATTTGCCAAGTTGATGGAAAACATGTTATAGTATGCTTAAATTTAATAAATGAGATTGGTAAGTTTGATTCCTGTTATACGAACTTACTAAGCATATAATGCTTAGTAGGCTTTATTTTCTCTGTTTCATAGTGATTGATGAACTGTAATTTATACATATTTATAACCCATGCTTAACGCATTTTATGAATGATTTCTCCTTAGATTTGGTGAATTCGAGGCTCCTAATGCCTTAATTTCATGTTTTATCCTTAGGTAAGCATAGGAGAACGAAAGGAACAAGAAACGGGCCAAAAATAGAGAAAATGGGCCAAAGCACGAAATTAGCACGGCCTGGACCTCCTCACATGGGCATATTACATGGCCGTGTCAATCTGACAGAATTGAAGCACGATTCACACGGGTAGCTCACATGCCCGTGCCAATCTAACAGGCTCGAACACGGCCTGAAGTAGTCGTACACGGCCGTGCCATACGGGCGTGTCCCTGCCGAACCCTAGCCAAATTTTAGGGCTTCTTAGGCATTCCAAAGCCTATAAATACACCCTAAAGGAGGAAGAAAAGGGAGACGGAGAATAGGAGTAAGGAATTACTCTGAAGAAGCCGATTGATCCATTTCAAAAGCCGGAGCCACCATCAAGACTGAAGATCTCTCCTCAACCTCCCCTTCAGGAGTTTTGGGTTTTCTTTATGTTTTGTAATTTTTATTATTCTGAGATGTGTTCTTGTTTAGTTATGAACTAAACCCCTAAATACCTAAAGGGGATGAAACCTATAACTAAACCTGGTTATTATTTCTGAATCATATGATAAATATTTAACTTGTTCTTAATTACGTGTTCTTAATTCTTGTTTTGGTATTTCAGGATATCACTTCAAGTTACTACTCTTAGTTGGAGGAGGAATAGACCCTGACTAAGGGTAACTTTGTCGTAATAAAGCGGAGTTGATTGCGCGCCTAGAGATAGGGTGACAAGATTTTTCCAGATTAGGGTGAAACCTAATAAGGGAATCCATAGATCGAGTTAATGCAACCTTAGGGTGTTAATTAGAGATAACTCTCAGTTATTCAGCCTAGTGATTAGACGTTGGTAGTCTCAAAAAGGATAATAATATACATTAGGGATTTCTACGAAACAAGTTGAATGAATAAATCGTCCGGTTCAGAGCCAGAATAACAAGTAAGAGTCTAGGTGGATTTTCCTTAGGTATTGTTTCAATCAATCGTTTTCCACAACAAAAATTTTCCAATTTTTATTTTCTGCAAGCTCTTAGTTTAATTAGTTAGTCAAAACAATCCTCTTTTATTCAGCTAGTTAATAAAAAGACGGTTATTACTAGTACTCATATTCCTTTGGGTTCGACAATCCGGTCTTGCTAAAGCTATACTACTGTTCGATAGGTGCACTTGCCTACATCGTGATCATAGTTAGTTTCAAGAACGAGTCATTACAAATTTACAAAACTTATCACACGAAAAACGACGATCAAGTTTTTGGCGCCGTTGCCAGGGACTAAGATATTAGGAACGCTCAATTTTTATTATTTTAGCCATTTATTTTCTTGCAATTTAACTTTAATTTTTACTTTACTAATTTTCTTTCTTTTTCTCCTGGCAGGTTCTTATAGTTTATGACTAGAAGAAACCCGTCAGGACCATTGCTTTTCGACGAGGAAATTGATTGTACAACTTGTAGAAACCAACAAGAAATCAGGCACAGCTTAAGATACACAGAAGAAGAGCAAGAGTGCGATATCTCAACTACTACTGAAGAGATGGCTGAAAATCAAGACAATCCGCTACCTCCAGCCATACTCGCTGAATTAGCAAATCAGAATCCTGCTCCTCGTACTATGTATAATTATGCTAAACCTAATTTTACAGGAACTAAGTCAAGTATAGTTAGACCTGCTATTGTTGTAAATAATTTTGAACTGAAACCTAACACGATCCAGATGATACAGCAATTTGTTCAGTTTGATTGTTTGCAGCATGAGAACCCTAACACGCACTTGGCAAATTTCTAGAACTGTGCGACAATTTCAAAATTAATGGTGTTTCTGATGATGCCATTCGCATTCGGTTATTTCCTTTTTCATTGAGGAATAAAGCTAAACAGTGGTTGAACTCACTACACAAGGGTCCATTACCACTTGGGAGCAAATGACAGAAAAATTTCTATTAAAATATTTTCCACCGGTAAAAACATGTAAGTTGCGTAATGATATTTCTTCTTTTGTGCAGATGGACTTAGAAACGCTTTACGATGCATGAGAGAGATTCAAGGACCTTTTGCGAAGGTGCCCACACCATGGGTTACCTCTATGGCTGCAAGTTCAAACGTTCTACAACGGTGTGAACCCTTCAACAAGACAAATGATTGATACAGCTACCGGTGGAACCATCAATAACAAGACACCTGAAGACGCTTCTAAATTCATTGAAGAGATGTCACTGAATAACTATCAGTAGCAAGTCATGAGTACTAAGCCAACGAAAATAGTAGGCGTTTATAACATTGATTCGGTCACTATGTTCTCAAATCAGGTAGAACTTCTGAATAAGAAAATTGATGGTTTACTTGGTTCTACGCAGGTACATCCAGCGATGAGGTACTATTCAAGTGGAGGAGGTGTGCCTACAAAATACCCACCATTCAATCCTACAACTGAAGAGGAACAAGTCAACTATATGGGTAACAATAATTTTAGATCTCAAAATAACCCATATAGTAATCCTTACAATGCAGGTTGGAAGAACCACCCAAATTTCTCTTGGGGTGGTCAAGGAAGTCAAAGGCCACAAAATCCTCAAGGTTTCCAACAACCACTTTATCAACAGGAAAAGAAGCCAAACCTTGAGGAGATGCTATCCAAATTCATCTCATTGTCAGAAACTCGTTTTCAAAATACTGAGACAGCACTCAAAAATCAATAAGCATTACTTCAAGGGCTTGAGACACAGATAGGTCAGCTGTCCAAGTTAATATCCGAATGACCACAAGGTAGTTTGCCAAGCAATATTGAACCAAACCCAAGGGAACAACTCAACGTAATTGATGCTCAAGAAGAATGCGTTGAGACTGAGCCAGAACCAAGGCAAGAAAACGTGGAAAGCAAAGGTGATGGTAAGGTAAGTCATAATAAAACAGTGAATGCAGAATACAAACCTCGTGTCCCATATCCTACTCGACAAGGAAAGACCACTCAGATGAACAATTCGGTAAATTCCTTAAACTTTTGAAATAAATTACATATTAACTTACCGTTTATTTAAGCTTTTTCACAGATGCCAAATGCAATGAAATTTCTAAGAAAGCTTCTAGCCAACAAGCGGAAGTTGGACACAGCATCGCATGTAGAACTAAGCGCAGTCTGCTCAGCTATTCTACAGAATAAGCTACCCCACAAATTGAAAGATCCAGGGAGTTTTACAATTCTGTGCTTAATTGGTAGTTTGGACGTAAATCATGCATTAGCTGATTTAGGGGCAAGTATTAATGTCATGCCTTATAAAATGTTTAAACAACTAGGTCTTGGGAAACCTAAGCAAACTAAGATGAGCATTCAACTGGCAGATAAAACCATAAGATTTCCTAGGGGTATCATTGAAGATGTACTAGTGAAAGTGGATAAATTTATATTTCTCGTTGATTTCGTTGTTTTAGACATAGAGGAGGATATCAGCACCCCTTTGATTTTAGGGAGGCCCTTTTTAGCAACTACTAAAAAAATTATTGATGTTGGCATAGGTGAAATCACCCTTTGTGTAGGAGACGAGACGATCACCCTTCAAGCTCGTAATTCTAGCATCACATCGAATATGGAAGGTAATGATCCACATCATCCTACTGCAACTGACAATATGGCGCAACCTATGTTGTAGAGATTGAGCCTGAAAGAAGTACATGAGCCATGTTCCAACAACACTAGAAGACCCATTCATGAAGAACGAAGGCTACAGATAGAGGAGCTAGACGAATGGCGAGCACATAAACCAAGAACACCCGATAAGCCGAAGCTACACCAAAACAAACTCGATACCTCTCCAAATCAACTTAAGGTTGGAGATCAAGTTTTATTAGATGCCGCAGACCCTCACATTGTCACTCCTAACCCGGATGAAGAAACCCTCTTACGGTGACTCGGTATTTTCCATTCAATGATGCTGGTGGAGTAAGTCATCCCAAGTTCGGCACTTTTAAGGTAAACAATTCCTGGCTAAAAATTTATTTTGATAAGAATGACAGAGGGAATGAGGAGTACGAACTCCTTAAACCTCCTTGATCATTCAACAGAGCGGTAAGTCGAGCTTAGACTATAAATAAGTGCTTCTCAGGAGGTAAGCCGAGCATTAACAGTATTAACTTCTTTTAATTTCTTTTAATTTTAGCGTTTAATATCTAACATAGCTCTTGAAAACAGGTTTACCATAGGGACACGGCCGAGCACACGGGCGTGTGTAAAATCGTGTGGAAAGAGGGCAAGATTTTCCCCAAAACACGGGCTACGATAAATCGCCACAGTCGGGTAACATGGCCGTGGGCGAACCTACCAAAACAACACGAGTGTGCGACACGCCCGTGCTTAACACCTGTGGGTGAAACTGCCAAATTAACACGGGTGTGGGGATTGCATACACGGGCGTGGGTGAAGCGAGCCATATCACACACGGTCATGCGTTACGATCATAAAGCCACACAGCCAAGACACACAGGCATGTCTCAAGGCCGTGCGACAAACTTTCAACCCGTGACAAACACGAGTTGGACACAACTCACACAGGCGTGTGAGGCGACCGTGCCACCTATAAAATTAGATTATTTCCCTTATTTTTATTGTTATTCTTAGTTTTCTTTATTTTATTTGATTCACACGGCTTACCTTTATGATTATTATCAGGTTATTTCTTCCTTCGAATCAAGCCTTACCTTTAGTTCTATTGTCAATTCTCGCTTTCGCCAAACTAGGACATTCGTTCAGTACTCAAGAAGTTTCAATTCTTTCCCTATCTTATGATCTTATATTTTCTTATATATCTAACCTTGTACATTGAGGGCAATGTACATCTTAAGTGTGGGAGGGTAATCATTTCATTATCTGAAAATCCCTGAATAGTGCTTTATTCTCTTGTGAATCTTTCATATCATGTTTAAGATGAATTTTGATTGATTGATAATTTTGATTGATATATCTTGAATTAAAACATAGGCATTCATGCATTGATTGTTAAACTTTAAGACACTAGAAAATCAAGCATGATAAGTTGAATTTTAAGAATTTAAAATTTTAGGTTGTTTCCCCAAATTTAGGTATTATCTTGAATTGAATCCCACAGATTGAAACATCAAAAAGCCATAATTTTTGTGAGATTTTTGAGCTGTTTGAGCATTTATTAATTCTTTCATGCTCACTTTTATTATTGCTTTGAGTGTGCCAGTGTTGAATTGTTATTCTAGAGCTTGCCTGATTATGCATGTCAAGACCACACTATTTGATTTGATATATCAAGATGATAGAGGCACTTAGGATTAACCCACTCATGCCATGAAAAGCCTACCTCTACGATTAACCCTTAGTAAACCCCTTTGAGCCTAACAAGCCATTCCTTGTACCACCCTTGATATTAACCATTAACCCATTATTGTTGAAATCCCCTTAAATTAATTTAATCCCCAATTTTTGTCGAGAATTGATTTGAATAAATTGCTTAACTATGTCTTGTTCTTAATAGTAATCTATGATATTTGACTTGTTCTTAAAAAAAAAAAAAACCCATGTATATAAATCAGTAGTTATCTTTTGCTTGTAAGTCTCATTCCATAGTCAAAGAAGAAAGTTTTGTTGTACGCAAGCGATGATTTAATATTTTTCTAGTTAAGTAATTTTTCAAGTCAATCTCGATTCTAACCCTTTCTTTCAGCTTGTAACCACACCCACTAACTAAGCCTCGTCACAACCCTTTAAAGAACTTTAGATTGATGTATCATATCGATTTATAGTGGTGGAGATTTGATTTTTATGCAAGCCTATGGTAATAACTTTTCATATTGACTGATGAAGGCTAATTTCATTGTCCTTAAACACTTCGTGTACCACCCCTCGCCCGTATCCCTCGCCGGAACAGGGTTCGAGGTGTTACCCGACTTAAACTCAGTCAATCACACAAAAACCGTGCCAAAAAAATTCAATCAATTTAAAGCTTTCATAGACTCGAAATACTAGGATTTACTTACACCAATAACGTGAGCTCGACAGTGTGATAATATCTCCGACGAACTCTAACCCGAGCAAGTAACTAGAGCCAACAATCTATAAAACAGAGGAACATAACAACGGAGTAAGCTTTCATAAGCTTAGTAAGTTTTAAGCAATGCAAACAAATAAACGCAATTATACTTCGATTATTCAATTTCTCAAGAGGCCATATTCTAGGTATATTGCCATCTGGCTGAATATACACAAACACATAATGTACGTTCAACATTCTTATCACACTTAATCTGAATTCATATAACATAATTAAATCAAATACTTTCACATACTTTCACACCTTGACCGAATGTATCATGGTCATAGATATAATTATAGCATTTATTCACATATGTATCACATTATACACTTGTGATTCCATTCAAATTGAACTCACATATGAGTACATAGTGCGTACCTGGCCCACTTAACGTATTGAATGTATTCATTTGTCAATCTAATACGAGGTGCCTTAACCTTAAACTTTTATTCATTCACCGGCATTTCGCCTGTTAGGCTCGAGGCCCGATATCATTTCACCGGCATTATAGCCTTCTAGGTTCAAAAGCCCGATTAGTATCTCACCGGCATAATAGCCTGCTAGGCCCAAAGGCCCGAATAATGTACCAGCACTAGGCCTGCGGAATTTAACCCGAATATAAGACCAGCACGAAGCCTGTGGGATTTAACCCGGATATAATACCAGCACGAAGCCTGCGGGATTTAATCCGGATATATTACTAGTATGAAGCCTGCGGGATTTAACCCGGATATAAGACCAGCACGAAGCCTGCGGGATTTAACCCAGATATATTACCAGCACGAAGCCTGCGGGATTTAACCCAGATATAAGACCAGCACGAAGCTTGCGGGATTTAACCCGGATATATTACCAGCACGAAGCCTATGGGATTTAACCCGGATATAATTCCAGCATATAGCCTGAGGGTCTTTAAGCCTGGATACATATCAAATATCATGCATATTTAATCATATATTAACACATCTCATTCAACATATCACATTAGTAGTCATTTGCTACATTTAGATATAAACTCCATATGAACACCATCATTTACATTTCGGTTCAAAAGTCATACATAAATATCACATATCCATTTCACCATTCAAACTTAACCCATAGTGACCATTCGACTATAAGTCATATACATAAATTATTTATCGCACAACTTGATTCAAGTAGAACCAAAAGGTCACAATTCATCTAATGTATACATATTGCTCACTGATTCACACACAGCCTTTAAATTAGCAATTATAATATGGTTCCGCACATAGCCCATCCTTATCAATAATTTACGATGGTTTTTCCCTTACTCACATATATGACATAGGCATTTTTACCTATGCTTCTCAATTCACATTCATGATTCAATTCCAATCGATTTAACATGCATAAGTACATATCGTATACCTGACCAACTTAATGTATTGAACGAAATCGATTGTCAACTTAACACAAGGTCTCATAGTTGAATATAAACATGAAACCATTTCTTATATGTTCGATTCACATCAATCATCAAATTTATTTAATTCACATGTACTTAATTAGGTTGTTCGTACTTGAATAATTTACTTTACGGAACGAATCCACATATCGTATTAGCCCATAGTCTTATAGCACCACACTTTTAATAGTTTACCTCATCGAAGTTCACGTTTAATCACTTTAGTGCCAAGCCGTCTTCGGCTACCACAAAGGACTAATAATAATAATTTTATACACATCATGGTTTCCTTTAGATATTTAATAATCACAAATCGTGATATCTCTACCAACACATATACGGCATAGTTTATTCATTGTAACACTCATTTAGTGCATCAAATTTCCAAATCCAATTCAACTTAAGCATAAAAGCCATAATCGGCTTATTGCCTTAAATCATTACATATTCGGCACATTAACTAAATAAAATTTACATTCACTTTGCCATATTAATTTAACTCTTAGGCATATAAAAAGAAATCAAGCTTAAACACTTAAGAACTTACCTCGAATGTTGTCGAACGATTACAACGGCTATTCGATTACTCTCTCTTTTCCCTTATCCGAATTTGCCCCTTTATGCTCTTGAGCTTGGATTTAAAGATTTTAAACTAGTCATTATTCGACTATTCAAGCATCACTTTCAAAATATAATATATATATATATATATATATTCAACTTTCACACTTACTGATCATAGTAAGCTTATAAGAAATCAATAAGCAACTCATTAACAAATTTTTGTCAATGTTTACCACATAATCATAATTTCATTGTAAGCTGTCTTCCTGAGCAATAGTCACTAAATCATTTATAACTGGAGCTAAAAAACTCAAAATCAAGTACCGTTAATTTTCACTAAAAATAGACTCATATATATTTTATCCATAAAATTTTTAGAATTTTTGGTTTGGCCAATCAATACCAGATTTTTCTTAAAGTTTTCCTTGTTTCACTGTTTGACTAATCTGACCACTCTTCACTACGAATCAAATTTCTCATTGTACAGAATTCAAAATATGTTATTTTTTATTTCATTTGGAACTAGACTCATTAAGGAGTCTAAGCATATAAACTTGATCTTATAACCATTTTTGTATAATTTATAATGATTTTATAAAAATAGAACAGGGGATCTAGAAGTCATTTTTCAAATATCTCATTATCGGCAATTATTTTGCTTATACGGTTTCTTTTATAAGAAACTAGACTCATTAAGCTTTAATTACATAATTTATTCACCTTCTAACTCATCTCCCACAATTTATGGTGATTTTCCAAAATCACGTTACTGCTGCTGTCCCATGCAGATTTATTATCAACTCACTCTTTCACACATAACTTGCATGCATGTTATTTAAACATGCATATCACAAATCAATCATCACATACCTATAACTTCACTTAAGCATAATCTCCATTTTACCATTTTAAAGCACAAACATTACTCAATATTGTCCAAGTTCACATTTGGCCATAATACACACAACATGTTAGCAGATTTTTCCCCTTAGCATCTAAGGCACATGCATACTCATTTGCTTAGCTCAACTTCACCTATCTTCCATTTTTCATCAAAAGAACATGAAACAACAACCATTTCCCTCATTTCAAGTCATGATCGAATGCTCGCAACACAACCAAAAATCAAAATATGCTTCATGAGTTAAGGTAGAATCAAGAAGAACCCATGAACATCAAGATAGAAGTAAACTACAATGGACTTACCTTGGATTTTTCTTCCCCAAGTGACCGAATATTCAAGAGCTCTCCCCTCTCTTGCTCTCCTATTTTCGGCTATGAAGAACAAAGATGGACCAACTTTTCCCTTCCATCATTTTGTTATTTTTTTAATCTTTATTTTATGACATAAAATGACACATATCAATTAGTACCATAACTTCATGTCTTAAATTATTATTATCTAATGCGCATGTAGCTTCCCACCAACATCATGGCCGGCCACTACACATAAAATGGGGAGTTTGACATGCAAATCCTCCTATTTTGCACTACCATTTATTTGGCCACTACAAATTAGCCTAAGCATTTTCAAAAAATTTTCACATAGGTCCTATTTCATAATTTCACTCACAAATGACAAAATCAAAGCATGAAATTTCCACACATGTACTTTCACATGTAATAGTCACAGAATATAACATTTAATTATTTTTGTGACTCAGTTTCGTGGTCCCGAAACCGCTTTCTGACTAGGGCCAAATTAGGGCTGTCACAACTCTCCCCCCTTAGGAATTTTCGTCCCCGAAAATCTTACCAGAAGAAATAGTTTCCACTCTAAAAACGTTTTCACAATATTCTTGGAATCACAATTTTCTATTCTTCACATGTATCCCTTTTTACCAAAAATCCGGAACTTTGGTCTACACCAACAGATCACATTATAGATACTTCAGTCACTTCATCAAATAAAGCCTTGTACATGCAAACCCCATCATACCGATCTTTTCTTGTCAGATGATAAATCATAATCCAATAATATTTCTCTCTTAGAAGATAATAAAAATTTTGATTCAATTTGGATAGAAATTCTATCTCACAACCACTTCTATAATACCACTGATTTCTTTTATTCCATATACTTGTATACTCTATTACAACTCATATAAACAAACATCTCACAATCGGAGTTCATATAAAGATCCTTTACATAACCTTTAACCCATCTGTATACTTATTCCATACCAGAACAATAATAACATTAACAGAAATCTTATATGTCCCGACATCCAAAGTCAAACAACTGTTACTCTAAACACATTTTGAACTATCACATCTCATATGCTTTTATAAGATGGAATATCATTCAATAGAAACAGAAGAGTAACATCGTATGAATTTATCCTCGAATTTATTCCGATCATACTACAATGAAATCTTATAATAATAACACTGATAAGGGGGTGAGGTCGTTAAGCCTCGAAAGGAACTTTCATATTTGTATACACAAATAACTTTATCACTCATCATCATAATATTACGCACATTGATTCAAATATTTCAAATTTCCAACTCGTTACAGATATTGTGACAGCCCTAATTTGACCCTAGTCAGAAAGTGGTTTCGGGACCACAAAATCGAATCATAAAATATAATTAACCGTTATATTATATGTTTATTATATGTGTAAATGCATGTGTGGAAGTTTCATGCTTTGATTTTGTCATTTGTGTGTGAAATTTATTAATTAGGACTTATGTGAAACATTTTTGAAATGCGATAGGTTAATTTAAAAATGGTCTATTAATACATGATATAAAAAGGATGGACTTGCATGTCAAATATCTATTTTTTTATGTAGTGGCCGGCCATGATGATGTTTTATATAAAATATATGTATTATTTATTAGTTAAATGGCTTTATATTTTATAATATAGATGAATAAAATCATAATCATAATAGAAATAAGGGTGAAGAAAACAAAGTCTCATCTTTGTTCTTCTTAGCCGAACTTAAAGAAAGAAAAAAGAGGGGCAAGACATTCGGCCATTTGAAATTGGAGGAAGGTTAGTAAATTATGTTAGATTTTTTTAAATTCTAGCTTGTTTTAAGTTAATTATCATGTTTCTTACTTAGCCCATGCCAAAACTTTGAATTTTGAGTGATGAATTGAGCATTCGGTTATAAGGAAGGGATTGGATTATTGCCTTTATGTTTTGAAGAAGAATTGTTGATGAAAGAAGTTGATCTTGTTAAAAATATAAATTGCTAATACTCATATGTGTAATAGCCAAACATGGATTTTCTTAATGACTTGAACAAATGCCGTTTGGGTGTTTTGAAATGAATAAATTAGATGTTTGAACATCCAAGGGTTCGACATTGTACATGATTTTTAAGAGTATGATTTTGAATAATATGAGTATTGGAATGTGAGAAATGTTATGCATAGGTAAAATTATTATGTTCGGCTTTGATAGTATATATGTATAATTAATCCATTTTGCTAATAATATATAAGGTGATAAATAATAAGATTATTGATGACTTGTGTGACATTCGGCGAAGGACTATATGTGCTTGCTAATTCGATATAAGTGTATAGGTGCTAATTACCTTGTATTTGAGGTTTTGAAGAATAAGTAGTAGTTAATTAAAGTGATGAAAGCTAAATTTGAGTTTGATTAAGTTTGGACATTTGGCATTACCTATAAAATTGAATATGAAGGTTAAGTTGAGTTGTTAGGGCTGAACGGGTTATATATTAATCATAAATGGATTGCATGCATATGAGTATGTATGTATTTGTGTGTGCGTTGTTAATGATAAATGGCAAGTGGAAATGTGATAAATGTTTAATAAGTTGATATTCGTATATATATGGTTGAACTCATGAATAATGTAGCATAATAAGTTATGTAAATCTTTGTTTGTGCATGCGAATTAGATAGAGATTAAATAAGCATGAAATTGAGTCATGGCATATTTTATAAAATATAATATGTATTGGAGTTATATATGATTGTCAAATGTGACTACTAAGAAGTAAAGTTGAGTAAGTAATTAAATAAATCTATTTGTTTAAATTAAGCTCAAGAGCAAAGAGGGTCGAAATCAGATAGGGGAAAAGAGAAAGCAATCGAGTAGCCTATCCGGAACTGTTCAAAAATATTCGAGGTAAGTTTTGAGTAGTCACCTTTAGCATATACTTGATGATGCCTTAATACATGTAAATTGGATGAATTGGGATCTTTTGGTTTTACTTAAATTAAGTTGTATGATAAATAATCTATTTATATGCATTAAAGACGAATGGTCACTATAGGGTAAGTTTGAATGGTAAAAGAGATATGTGAGATTTATCTATGATGCTTGAACTGTAATGTAAATGACGGTGCCCGTATAGAGCTTAATTTCGAATATGGGAATGACTACTAATGTGATATGTTGAATGAGGTGTAATAATATGCGATTAAATATGCATGATATTTGATAATTATATCCGGACTTAAAGTCCGCAGGCTATATGCGAGAGTTATATTCGGACTTAAAGTCCGCAGGCTATATGCGAGAATTATATCCGGACTTAAAGTCCGCAGGCTATATGCGAGAATTATATCCGGACTTAAGGTCCGCAGGCTACGTGTTGGAAGTATATACGGGCTTAAAGTCCCGAAGGCTTTGTGCTAGTGACTGGACTCGGGTTTTAAACCTAGCAGGCTTAACGCCGGTGATTTGAGTAAGATGTCGAATTTGAATGTTCGAGGTAACTATTATTGATTATGTATGATACAGCATGATGTCCAGGTACGTATTATGTACTCATATGTGAATCGATTTTTTTAAGTGAATTAGTATTAACTAAAGAACGATATATATATAGATATATGTGTGGATGATTATCGTATCTACTAATAAGAAAATGGCCTATTCGGATGATGTCTATCATTATGTGAAAGTAAATGACTTAAACAAATTGTATGAGCTATGTAGTTGATTGAAGTATGTGCTAAAAATTTCTTGTGTATTCATATATATGTACAATCGGCCAAGTGATATATGTTTAGAATACGAGTTTGGTGATACATAATATCGATTTAAATGACAAGTGTTATTTGCTTGAAATGCTTAAAACTTACTAAGCCTTGAGAGCTTACTCTGTTTCTTATCTCTCTGTTTTATAGATTGTTGATTTTGGCCATCGACTCGGTGATCGTCAGCAGTTCATCATACTATCGATCTTTGTGGTACAGTTATATTTTGGCCTTGGTATGGCATGTATAGGTTAGGCCGATGATGGCTATGTTTTGTATTGTAAATATTTTGGCCATATGAAAATGGCATTCATAACTTAAAAATCAATATGTATTCAGCTCGATCTCTGTTTATGTTGTTTGATTATGTGCATCAAAAATTTAATGTTTAGCTTGGTAATATTTCTTAGCCTAAACTGGCGATCGGATTCGGGCTAGGGGTGTTACATTTTATTGGTATTAGAGCTATGGTTTAGTCGATTCTAGGACTAACGAAGAATGTTTGAGTCTAGCTATACATGCCATATAGTATTAATACGATAGTATGATGAATTCTAACAGTTAAAAATGTGTTTTCGTTTAGTAATGTATCCCGATCCCAATCGAGCGGTAGCAGATGATGTAGAGAGTGTAGCGCCTGCTCCCGCGCATGGGACAGTGCTGATAGACTCTCAACCTATCGCAAGCAGTCAGAACGATGAGGCCAGACAGGCTTTTTATAGTGTGATGAATAACTGGTTCAACCAATACATTCGAACTAATACGACTGTTCCACAACCCCCACTCCCGAATAATACACTCCCTGCACCTATGATACCTCCTATAATTGATCAGATGAGATTGAATAAGCCCCTGGTTGACAGAATCTGAAAGCACGGGGCTACTGAATTTAAGGCTACTGATAGTGATGATGTTGAGCAAGCTAAATTTTGGTTGGACAATACTATTCGAGTGTTCGATGAACTATCTTGCACACCCGATGAATGCCTAAAATGTGCTATATCTTTGCTATGTGATTCCGCCTACTATTGGTGGAATACGTTGGTTTCTGTTGTGCCCAGAGAGCGAGTGACTTGGGAGTTCTTCCAAACTGAGTTTCAGAAAAAGTATATCAGCCAGAGATTCATCGATCAGAAGCAGAAGGAATTTCTTAAACTTAAACAAGGTTCCATGTCAGTTACTGATTATGAACGAAAATTTGTGAGGCTTAGCCGGTATGCCCGAGAATGTGTTTCTTCAGAAGTTATAATGTGTAAACGTTTCGAAGATGGATTGAACGAAGATATAAAACTATTCGTTGGTATTCTTGAAATCAGAGAGTTTGTAGTGCTTGTCGAGCGAGCTTGCAAAGCCGAAGAGCTCAGTAAAGAGAAAAGAAATGTTGATGAGGGAGCTAGAGAGTTATATAAAAGATCTTTGGGAAAGACCTTTCAGCAGTCACCGAAGAAATTTTGAGATTTTTCGGACCGATCTAAGAACACTTCGGGCTTTTCCAGACAAGATCGTGATCGACCCCCTGTGTGTACGCGAGCTACTTCGGTTGCCAGTGTTGGAAACGATCGTCAGGACAGGACTGGGTGCAAGTATTGTGGGAAATGGCATTCGGGGAGTTGTAGATTTCATGACTGCTCCTGTTATAAGTGTGGATCAGCTGACCACTTTATCAAGGATTACCCAAGATTGTCTGAACAGAATTTGAATCAGAGTGGTAAACCGGGTACTACTATAGCTCGAGGTAGACCCTTTAGGAATACGGGGAATGATAGTGGCTGTCTGAGAGGGTCTAGAGATGCTACGACTAGATCTGAGGCTCGTGCTCCTGCTAGAGCTTATGCTATATGCACACGCGAGGATGTTTCTTCGCCTGATGTTATTACCGGTACTTTCACTCTCTTTGATACTAATGTGATTGCATTGATTGACCCTGGTTCTACTCATTCATATGTATGTGAGATTTTAGCATCCAGTAAGACTCTACCTGTTGAGTCTACTGAGTTCGTGATTCGAGTGTCGAATCCTTTGGGTCGATATGTGTTAGTTGACAAAGTGTGCAGGAAATGTCCCCTAATAATCCGAGGTTCCTATTTTTTAGCTGATTTGATGCTTTTACCGTTTGATGAATTTGATGTTATTCTTGGTATGGATTGGTTGACTGTGCATGATGCAGTTGTGAATTGCAAAAGAAAAACTATTGAATTGAGATGCGTAAATGATGAGATAATACGAGTTGAGTCTACTGGCGTGAACGGGTTACCCGGAATAATATCCTCAATGTTGGCTTAGAAATATGTAAGAAGGGGGTGTGAACCATATCTTGCGTACGTATTTAATAGTAAAAAATCAGAAAAGAAGCTTAAATCAGTGCCAGTGGTTTGTGAGTATCCGGATGTTTTTCCCGAGGAATTACCGGGATTACCACCTGTTCAGGAGGTAGAGTTTGGCATTGAACTTGTACCTGGGACTACACCGATTTTGATAGCTCCGTATTGTATGGCACCAACCGAATTAAAGGAATTGAAAGCTCAGTTGCAAGAGTTGACGGATAGAGGTTTCACTCGACTGAGTTTTTCACCTTGGGGTGCACCAGTATGATTCGTGAAAAAGAAAGATGGAAGCATGAGAATGTGTATTGACTATCGTCAATTACATAAGGTAACAATAAAGAATAAATATCCGTTACCGCGTATCGACGATTTGTTTGATCAACTGAAAGGAGCCTCAGTATTTTCAAAGATAAACTTGAGATCAGGTTACTATCAGTTGCGAGTTCGAGACTCAGATGTACCTAAAACTACTTTCAAAACAAGATACGGACACTACGAGTTCTTAGTGATACCGTTTGGGCTCACTAATGCCCCTGCGATATTTATGGATTTAATGAATCGAATTTTCAGACAATATTTGGATCAGTTTGTAGTCGTGTTTATAGATGACATTCTGATCTATTCACGCAACGAAATCGATCATACCGAACGTTTGAGGTTGGTATTGCAAATTTTGCGAGACAAGCAGTTATTTGCGAAATTCAGTAAATGTGAATTTTGGTTGAGTGAAGTCAGCTTTTTGGGGCATATTGTATTCGCATCGGGTATACGAGTTGATCCGAGTAAAATATCAACCATACTTGATTGGAAGCCTCCTAGAAATATTACTAAAGTTCAGAGCTTTTTGGGACTTGCCGGTTACTACAGACAGTTTGTAAAGGGTTTCTCGATGATAGCCACACCATTAACGAAGCTACTTCAGAAAGATGTTAAGTTTGAATGGTCAGAAAAGTGCTAGAAAAGATTCGACCAACTGAAAACTTATTTGACTAAAGCTCCAGTCTTAGTGTAGCCAGAATCCGGTAAAGAGTTTGTCATTTACAGTGATGCGTCCTTACATGGGCTAGGTTGTGTATTGATGAAAGAGGGTCGAGTTGTAGCTTACGCGTCGAGGCAATTGAAGCCACATGACAAAAACTATCCGACCCATGATCTCGAATTAGCTGCCATCGTATTTGCTTTAAAAATTTGGCGACATTATTTGTTTGGAGAGAGGTGTCATGTATATTCAGATTACAAAAGCCTCAAATATTTTTTGACTCAAAGAGATTTGAATCTGCGACAAAGACATTGGCTTGAATTGTTGAAAGATTACGATCTTGTCATTGACTATCACCCGGGAAAGGCTAACGTGGTTGCCGATGCTTTAAGTCATAAGTCACTATTTGCTTTACGAGCGATGAATGTACACCTGTCCGTTTCATCTGATAATGTGTTAGTAGCAGAAATAAAAGCCAAACCATTAATGATTCATTAAATACGTGAATCTCAGAAAGTCAACGATGAATTGGTTGCTAAACGAACTGAATGTGTTTCAAATATGAAATCAGAGTTTCAAATTGATGACAACGATTGTTTGAGGTTCAGAAGTCGATTGTGTATTCCAAGAAATTCAGAACTTATTTTGATGATTTTGAGCGAGGCTCATAGTAGCCGAATGTCAGTCCATCCGGGTAGTACGAAGATGTACAACGATCTGAAACGTCAGTCTTGGTGGCCTGGTATGAAACGAGACATTTCTGACTTTGTTTCAAAGTTTTTGATATGTCAACAAGTGAAAGCGAAACATCAAGTGCCTTCGGGATTACTTCAGCCGATCATGATAGCCGAATGGAAATGGGATCGAATTACGATAGATTTTGTATCTTGGTTGCCATTGTCGTCAAGCAAGAAAGATGTGATTTGGGTCGTTATTGATAGATTGACAAAGTCGGCTCATTTTATTTCCGTACGTAAGGATTATTCACTTGACAAGTTGGCCGAATTGTATGTTTCTCAGATTGTAAGGTTACATGGGGTACCTATTTCTATTGTGTCGGATAGAGATCCGAGATTCACGTCGCGATTATGGAAGAAATTGCAAGAAGCATTGGGTACCAAATAGTATTTTAGCACCACTTTTCATCCTTAGACTGATGGTCAATCCGAGCGGATAATTCAGATACTTGAGGATATGTTGAGATGTTGCATCCTTGAGTTTAGTGGTTCTTAGGAACGGTATTTGCCTTTGATTGAATTTGCTTACAACAATAGTTTTCAATCAAGCATTAAGATGGCACCTTACGAGGCTTTGTACGATCGTAAATGCCGTACACCGTTGTTTTGGACCAAGCTTAGTGAAAGAAAATCTTCAGGGTTGATTTGACTAAAGATGCTGAGCAGAAAGTAAAAGTGATCCATGAAAGTTTGAAAGCAGCTTCACATCATCAGAAGTCGTATGCGGATTTAAAACGAAAAGACATTGAATATCAGGTCAGAGACAAAGTGTTTCTTAAAGTTTCACCTTGGAAAAAGGTGCTCAGATTTGGCCGAAAGGGAAAATTGAGTCCGAGGTTTATCGGGCCGTATGAAATATCCGAACGAGTTGGGCCGGTTGCATACAGATTGATTTTACCCCCTGAACTTGAAAAGATTCACAACGTTTTTCATGTTTCAATGCTTCGACGTTATAGATCCGATCCATCGCATATAATTAATCCATCAGAGGTTGATATTCAATCTGATCTGAGTTACGAAGAAGAACCGATTCGAATTTTGGCTTGTGAAGTAAAAGAACTACGAAATAAAAAAATCTCATTAGTGAAGGTACTGTGGCTTAAACATGGGGTTGAAGAAGCTACTTGGGAACTTGAAGACTCTATGAAAGATCGATATCCTAACTTATTCACTGGTAAGATTTTCGGGGAAGAAAATTTCTTATGTGGGGGAGAGTTCTGACAGCCCTAATTTGACCCTAGTCGAAAAGTGGTTTCGGGACCACAAAACTGAATCATAAAATATAATTAACCGTTATATTATATGTTTATTATATGTGTAAATGCATGTGTGGAAGTTTCATGCTTTGATTTTGTCATTTGTGTGTGAAATTTATTAATTAGGACTTATGTGAAACATTTTTGAAATGTGATTGGTTAATTTAAAAATGGTCTATTAATACATGATATAAAAAGGATGGACTTGCATGTCAAATATCCATTTTTTTATGTAGTGGCCTGCCATGATGATGTTTTATATAAAATATATGTATTATTTATTAGTTAAATGGCTTTATATTTTATAATATAGATAAATAAAATCATAATAATAATAGAAATAAGGGTGAAGAAAACAAAGTCTCATCTTTGTTCTTCTTAGCCGAACTTAAAGAAAGAAAAAAGAGGGGCAAGACATTCGGCCATTTGAAATTGGAGGAAGGTTAGTAAATTATGTTAGATTTTTTTTAAATTCTAGCTTGTTTTAAGTTAATTATCATGTTTCTTACTTAGCCCATGCCAAAACTTTGAATTTTGAGTGATGAATTGAGCATTCGGTTATGGTAGATAAGGAAAGGATTGGATTATTGCCTTTATGTTTTGAAGAAAAATTGTTGATGAAAGAAGTTGATCTTGTTAAAAATATAAATTGCTAATACTCATATGTGTAATAGCCGAACATGGATTTGCTTAATGACTTGAACAAATGCCGTTTGGGTGTTTTGAAATGAATAAATTAGATGTTTGAACATCTAAGGGTTCGGCATTGTACATGATTTTTAAGAGTATGATTTTGAATAATATGAGTATTGGAACGTGAGAAATGTTATGCATAGGTAAAATTATTATGTTCGGCTTTGATAGTATATATGTATAATTAATCCATTTTGCTAATAATATATAAGGTGATAAATAATAAGATTATTGATGACTTGTGTTTAATGACATTCGGCCAAGGACTATATGTGCTTGCTAATTCGGTATAAGTGTATAGGTGCTAATTACCTTGTATTTGAGGTTTTGAAGAATAAGTAGTAGTTAATTAAAGAGATGAAAGCTAAATTTGAGTTTAATTAAGTTTGGACATTCGGCATTACCTAAAAAATTGAATATGAAGGTTAAGTTGAGTTGTTAGGGCTGAATGGGTTATATACTAATCATAAATGGATTGCATGCATATGAGTATGTATGTATTTGTGTGTGCGTTGTTAATGATAAATGGCAAGTGGAAAT
Source organism: Gossypium anomalum (assembly GCA_025698475.1). Lineage (NCBI taxonomy): Eukaryota > Viridiplantae > Streptophyta > Magnoliopsida > Malvales > Malvaceae > Gossypium > Gossypium anomalum. The sequence continues at coordinate 13,613,765 of CM046961.1, forward strand.
GTGATAAATGTTTAATAAGTTGATATTCGTATATATATGGTTGAACTCATGTATAAGGTAGCATAATAAGTTATGTAAATCTTTGTTTGTGCATGCGAATTAGATAGAGATTAAATAAGCATGAAATTGAGTCATGGCATATTTTATAAAATATAATATGTATTGGAGTTATATATGATTGTCAAATGTGACTACTAAGAAGTAAAGTTGAGTAAGTAATTAAATAAATATATTTGTTTAAATTAAGCTCAAGAGTAAAGAGGGTCGAAATTAGTTAGGGGAAAAGAGAAAGTAATCAAGTAGCCTATCCACAACTGTTCAAAAATATCCGAGGTAAGTTTTGAGTAGTCACCTTTAGCATATACTTGATGATGCCTTGATACATGTAAATTGGATGAATTGGGATCTCTTGGTTTTACTTAAATTAAGTTGTATGATAAATAATCTATTTATATGCATTAAAGAAGAATGGTCACTATAGGGTAAGTTTGAATGGTAAAGGAGATATGTGAGATTTATCTATGATGCTTGAACAGTAATGTAAATGATGGTGCCCATATAGAGCTTAATTTCGAATGTGGCAATGACTACTAATGTGATATGTTGAATGAGGTGTATTAATATGCGATTAAATATGCATGATATTTGATAATTATATCCGGACTTAAAGTCCGCAGGCTATATGCGAGAATTATATCCGGACTTAAAGTCCACATGCTATATGCGAGAATTATATCCGGACTTAAGGTCCGCAGGCTACGTGCTGGAAGTATATCTGGGCTTAAAGTCCCGAAGGCTTTGTGCTAGTGACTGGACTCGGGTTTTAAACCTAGCAGGCTTAACGCCGGTGATTTGAGTAAGATGTCGAATTTGAATGTTCGAGGTAACTATTATTGATTATGTATGATACAGCATGATGGCTAGGTACGTATTATGTACTCACATGTGAATCGATTTTTTTAAGTGAATTAGTATTAACTAAAGAACGATATATATATATATATATAGATATATGTGTGGATGATTACCGTATCTACTAATAAGAAAATGGCCTATTCAGATGATGTCTATCATTATGTGAAAGTAAATGACTTAAATAAATTGTATGAGCTATGTAGTTGATTGAAGTATGTGCTAAAAATTTTCTTGTGTATTCATATATATGTACAATCGGCCAAGTGATATATGTTTAGAATACGAGTTTGGTGATATAAAATGTCGATTTAAATGACAAGTGTTATTTGTTTGAAATGCTTAAAACTTACTAAGCCTTGAGAGCTTACTCTGTTTCTTATCTCTCTGTTTTATAGATTGTTGATTTTGGCCATCGACTCGGGGATCATCAGCAGTTCATCATACTATCGATCTTTGTGGTACAGTTATATTTTGGCCTTGGTATGGCATGTACAGGTTAGGCCGATGATGGCTATGTTTTGTATTGTAAATATTTTGGCCATATGAAAATGGCATTCATGACTTAAAAATCAATATGTATTCAGCTCGATCTCTATTTATGTTGTTTGATTATGTGCATGAAAAATTTAATGTTTAGCTTGGTAATATCTCCGGCGATCGGATTCGGGCTAGGGGTATTACAAATATATTTTCACATATCTCAGTAATACACGCAACTTTATTTTATGTGAATATTAGCAAAACATAAGTGAATTTATCACAATTCAAACTTTCATTTCTCGTACTCAAATTACCAATAATGTCTTATCAAGTTTCCACATTTAATCTTGATCACTTGTCAATATTTATCAAATCGGCAAACGTCTTACGGTTTTGATTACATCGCTTACTTGATGCCATAGTCCAACTATGGTCTTATACTAGCTCTGCTCTGCCCGTGCTGATGCCTATTCCTGATAGGTTTTACACTAGTACTCACTGGGCTGTGCCGATGCCTATCCCAGATAGGTCTTACGCTTAGCACAAGTCGAGCCGATGCCACGTCCCCAACGGGCCTTACACTAGGTCATCTGTCTCATGTATTGCCATGGTCCAACCATGGTCTTTTCCATTAATTCATTAGTGAACGATTGTACTCATTCCTTGCGTTCCACCCAATTTGATCTTTCATTACCATTTACTTTATACAATCTTATACATATCTTTACACTGATGCACACATATTATAAACTTCTTTTCATACCGTTCAATTCTGTCATATCACAAATATATTACAATCAGTTCAATAGCATTTTCAGATCAATTAATAATAGCTCAGTTGGAACACATCATTACCTGAGCAAAACAATTTATAAGAGCCGGGAGATATCACAATATCACGCTTTACTTATGGCATGTATAGCTAGACTCTTATACTTGCTATGTTAGTCCGAGAACCGACTAAACCATAGCTCTGATACCACTAAATGTAACACCCCTCACCTGTATCCCTCGCCGGAACAGGGTTCGAGGTGTTACCTGACTTAAACTCAGTCAATCACACAAAAATCGTGCCAAAAAAATTTCAATCAATTTAAAGCTTTTCTTTTCACATGCAATCTATCCCATATATGGGCTTACGAGGCCCAAAACATCACTAGCCAACATAGGCCAATTCACATGGCCAAAACACTTTATCAATACAAGCCAACACCTTTGGCTAAATTATAATATCACATACTCAACATTAAAACCCTATACATGCCATAGACTCAAAATACTAGGATTTACTTACACCAATAGCGTGAGCTCGACAGTGTGATAATATCTCCGGCGAACTCCAACCCGAGCAAGTAACTAGAGCCAACAATCTATAAAACAAAGGAATGTCACAACGGAGTAAGCTTTCATAAGCTTAATAAGTTTTAAGCAATGCAAACAAATAAACGCAATTATACTTCGATTATTCAATTTCTCAAGAGGCCATATTCTAGGTATATTGCCATCTGGCTGAATATACACAAAACACATAATATACGTTTAGTATTTTTATAACACTTAATCTGAATCCATATAACATAATTAAATCAAATACTTTCACATACTTTCACACCTTGATCGAATGTATCATGGTCATAAATATAATTATAGCATTTATTCACATATGTATCACATTATACACTTGTGATTCCATTCAAATCGAACTCACATATGAGTACATAGTGCGTACCTGGCCCACTTAACGTATTGAATGTATTCATTTGTCAATCTAATACGAGGTGCCTTAACCTTAAACTTTTATTCATTCATTGGCATTTCGCCTGCTAGGCTCGAGGCCCAATATCATTTCACCAGCATTATAGCCTGCTAGGCTCGAAAGCCCAATTAGTATCTCACCGGCATAATAGCCTGCTAGGCCCAAAGGCCCGAATAATGTACCAGCACTAGGCCTGCGAAATTTAACCCGAATATAAAACTAGCACGAAGCCTGCGAGATTTAACCCGAATAAAATACCAGCACGAAGCCTGCGGGATTTAACCCGGATACATTACCAGCACGAAGCCTGCGGGATTTAACCCGAAAATAAGACCAGCATAAAGCTTGCAGGATTTAACCCATATATATTACCAGCACGAAGCCTGCGGGATTTAACCTGGATATATTACCTGCATGAAGCTTGCGGGATTTAACCTGGATATATTACCAGCACGAAGCCTGCGGGATTTAACTTAAAAATAAGACCAGCACAAAGCCTGCGGGATTTAACCCGGATATATTACCAGCACGAAGCCTGCGGGATTTAACCTGGATATAATACCAAAGACAAAGCTGCGGATTTAACCGGATATATTACGAAGACGAAAGCTGCGAGTTTAACCGGATATATTACGATAAAGACGGCTGCGGGAGTTAACCCGGATATAATACCAGCATATAGCCTGAGGGTCTTTAAGCCTGGATACACATCAAATATCATGCATATTTAATCATATATTTACACATCTCATTCAACATATCACATTAGTAGTCATTTGCTACATTCAGATATAAACTCCATATGAACACCATCATTTACATTTCGGTTCAAAAGTCATACATAAATATCACATATCCATTTCACCATTCAAACTTAACCCATAGTGACCATTCGACTATAAGTCATATACATAAATTATTTATCGCACAACTTGATTCAAGTAGAACCAAAAGGTCACAATTCATCTAATGTATACATATTGCTCACTAATTCGCACACAGCCTTTCAAATTGGCAATTATAATATGGTTCTGCATATAGCCCATCCTTATCGATAATTTACGATGGTTTTACCCTTACTCACATATATGACATAGGCATTTTTACCTATGCTTCTCAATTCACATTCATGATTCAATTCCAATCGATTTAACATGCATAAGTACATATCGCATACCTGACCAACTTAATGTATTCAATGAAATCGATTGTCAACTTAACACAAGGTCTCATAGTTGAATATAAACATGAAACCATTTCTTATACGTTCGATTCACATCAATCATCAAATTTATTTAGTTCACATGTACTTAATTAGGCTGTTCGTACCTGAATAATTTACTTTACAGAACGAATCCACATATCGTAGTAGCCTATAGTCTTATAGCACCACACTTTTAATAGTTTACCTCATCGAAGTTCACATTTAATCACTTTAGTGCCAAGCCGTCTTCGGCTACTACAAAGGACTAATAATAATAATTTTATACACATCATGGTTTCCTTTAGATATTTAATAATCACAAATCGTGATATCTCTACCAACACATATACGGCATAGTTTATTCATTGTAACACTTATTTAGTGCATCAAATTTCCAAATCCAATTCAACTTAAGCATAAAAGCCATAATCGGCTTATAGCCTTAAATCATTACATATTCGACACATTAACTAAATAAAATTTACATTCTCTTTGCCATATTAATTTAACTCTTAGGCATATAAAAAGAAATCAAGCTTAAACACTTAAGAACTTACCTCGAATGTTGCCTAATGGTTACAACGGCTATTCGATTACTTTCTCTTTTCCCTTATCCGAATTTGCCCCTCTATGCTCTTGAGCTTGGATTTAAAGATTTTAAACTAGTCATTATTCGACTATTCAAGCATCACTTTCAAAATATAATATATATATATATATACATATATTCGACTTTTACACTTACTGATCATAGTAAGCTTATAAGAAATCAATAAGCAACTCATTAACAAATTTTTGTCAATGTTTACCACATAATCATAATTTCACCGCAAAAGTTGTCTTCTGAGCATGATCACTAAATCATTTATAACTGAAGCTACAAAACTCCAAATCAAGTGCCGTTAATTTTCCCTGAAAATAGACTCATATATCAGAGCTACGATTTAGCCTATTCTCGAATAGAATGTAGCAAGTATGAGTTTAGTTATACATGCCATTATATAATTTGTGATAGTGTGATATTTCCTGACCATTTTAAATGTGTTTTTCAGATAGTAATGTCATCCAACCATGCTAAAGTTGTATCCGATGAAGCTGCAAGCAATGCTTCAGCTTCTGTTCAAATAGTTGCATCTAGTAGTGGAAGGCCCGTATTTGAGGGCCAAAGTGATGAGGCAAAACAAGCTGTCTTTCAAATGATGAATGAATGGTTCACTGAGCATTTAAGAACAAATCCTGTTGTATAACAACCTCCCCCACCTGCTCCTCAACCGGTTCTTAAGATGCCACAGGGTGTTGAAACCATTAGAACTAGTAAGCCTTCGATAGATAAAATCCATAAGTATGGGGCAGAGGAATTTAGAGCTGCTGCAGATGATGATCCAGAAAGGGTTAAGTTTTGGTTGGAAAATACCATCCGGGTTTAGACGAATTATCTTGCACACCAGCTGAATGTTTGAAATATGCAATATCTTTACTGAAAGACATAGTTTATCATTGGTGGAATACTATAACTTCTGTTGTACCAAGAGAAAAAATTACATAGGAATTTTTCCAAACTGAATTCAGAAAGAAGTATGTTAGTTAGAGATTTTTGGATCAAAAAAGAAAGAATTCTTAGAGCTTAAACAAGGAAGTATGATTGTATCTGAGCATGAGCGAGAATATGTTCGATTGAGCAAGTATGCCAGAGAATGGGTTCCAACTAAAGCTAATATGTGTAAACAATTTGAAGAAGGGTTAAATGAAGATATTAAGTTATTGATAGGAATTCTTGAATTAAGGGAATTTGTGGTATTGGCTGATTGAGCACACAAAGCTGAGGAATTGGTAAAAGAAAAGAAACAAGCTGAAAGAGAGGCTTGGGTTTTTGGTAAAAGAATTATGAGTAAGTCGTAATCATCTACTTCTAAGAAGTCAAAGAAGTATTATGATCGTTTTACAACATCAGTGGGATATCTGGGAAAAGAGAGAGGCTCTCAATACTTTAACCTGAGATCTTCGTCCCCATTTGTAACGAGTGTGGGAAATGTCGGTAATCCCAAAACAAAGTGTAAACATTGTCATAAGTATCATTTTGGGGAATGTCGATTGAGAAGTGGAGCATGTTATAAATGTGGTTCTCTTGATCGTTTTCTTAAAAATTATCCGAAAATGGTTGAAAGAGATATTAAATAGACTCCAAAGCTGAGTAATCCTGTTTCAAAAGGCAAACCATGCCGTCACCCTGGCAATGTCAGTGGTAGCCGAGGTACTACAAGGGATACAACAGTCAAATCTGAGGCACGAGCACTGGCAAGAACATATGCTATTCATGCTAGAGAAGATGCTTCTGCACCAGACATCATTACTGGTACATTTTCTCTACTTGATATTGATATTACTACTTCGATTGATCCTGGTTCCACACATTCATACATATGAAAAAATTTAGTGTTTCTTAAAAATTTACCAGTTGAATTCACTGAATTTGTGGTTAAAGTTCCAAACCCCCTAGGTCAGTATGTTATGGTGGATAAAGTATGTAAAAATTGTTCATTGATGGTAAAGGGTTATTGCTTTTCGGCTGATTTGATGTTATTGCCATTTGATGAATTTGATGTGATTTTGGGAATGGACTAGTTAACCAAATATGATGCAGTTGTGAATTGTAAACAGAAATACATTGTGTTGAAATGTCAGAGTGGTGAGTTACTCCATGTTGAATCTGATAAATTAGATGGGTTATCTAATGTGATTTCAGCAATATCAGCACAGAAATATGTCAGAAAGGGTTATGAAGCTTATCTTGCATATGTGTTGGACACTAAAGTATCTGAGTCGAAGATTCAGTCAATACCGGTTGTACGTGAATTTCCTGATGTCTTTCCAGAAGAATTACCTGGTTTACCATCGGTTAGAGAAGTGGAATTCTTTATAGATCTTGTTCCTGGGATAGCACCTATATCCATAGCACCTTATAGAATAACTCCTACCGAATTAAAGGAGTTGAAAGCACAGTTACAAGAGTCAATTGATAGAGGCTTTGCTCAACCAGTTTCTCACCTTAAGGTGCACCGATTTTGTTTGTAAAGAAGAAAGATGGATCGTTGAGGCTGTGCATTGATTACAGACAGCTCAACAAGGTTACAATAAAGAACAAGTATCCACTACATCGAATTGATGATCTATTTGACCAGTTGAAAGGTGCCACTATATTTTTAAAGATTGATCTCTGTTCTGGCTATTATTAGCTATAGGTGAAGGAATTAGAAGCTCCAAAAACAACTTTTAGAACCAGGTATAGACACTATGAATTTCTTGTGACGCCATTTGGTTTGACAAATGCATCTGCAGTGTTTATGGATCTGAATAACAAAATTTTTAGACCATATTTAGACAGGTTTGTGGTGGTATTTATAAATGATATTTTGGTTTACTCCCAAGATGAAAATGAATCTGCAAATCATTTGAGAATTGTGCTGCAAACACTACGTGAAAAATAATTGTATGCCAAATTCAGTAAATATGAATTTTGGTTACAGGAAGTCGACTTTCATGGACATATTGTATTTGCAGAGGGTATTCGAGTAGATCCAAGTAAAATTTTAGCTATTGTCAATTGGAAACCACCGAAAAATGTGTCTAAAGTTAGAAGTTTTCTAGGTCTTACCAGATATTATCGAAAGTTTGTAAAAGGTTTTTCAATGATAGCTTCTTCGATGACTCGTTTGTTGCAGAAAGGTGTGAAATTCGAGTGGTCTGATAAATGTCAGTAGAGTTTTGATAGGTTGAAAGCCTTATTGACAGAACACCTATTTTAATTCAGCCTGAATCAGATCAGGAATTTGTAATTTATAGTGATGCATCATTAAATGGTTTAGGCTGTGTTTTGATGCAAGAAGGTAAAGTAATAGCCTATGCTTCAAGATAGCTAAAACCACATGAAAGAAATTACCCGATACATGATCTTAAATTGGCAGCAATTGTGTTTGCATTGAAAATATGGCAACATTATTTGTTTGGTGAAAAATGTCATAAATTCACTAATCATAAAAGTTTGAAGTATTTAATGTCACAGAGAGATTTGAATTTGAAATAGCGCAAGTGGCTTGAGTTATTGAAAAACTATGATTTGGTTATTAACTATCATCCGGGGAAAGCTAATGTGGTTGCAGATGCTCTGAGTAGAAAATCCCTGTTTCCTTTGCGAGCAATGAATACCCGATTGTCATTATCTGATGATGGTTCAATCATAGCTGAGTTAAAATCTAGACCGACATTTTTCCAGCAGATTTCTAAAGCTCAGAAAGATGATAGTAAGTTACAAGAAAAATGGATACTGTAACACCCCAACATCCGAGTTGATTACTAAAATAGGGTTATATAACCTAACCTGCTCAACTCTTCAATAGAACACTTGAGATACAAAAGAATATTTAATAGTGAAACCTTAAACCTAATGAATAATATTACCAGATTAAAACCCTTCAATTCGTTTAATGATTTATCCCCTATTGACCGAATACACATACATGATGTAAAAATATATGATTCAATCCTATCACAATTATGAAGTTCTAAATCAAGTTAGTTTACGTTTTGAGATTTGTAACCAAACATTTTTAATTTCATACATAGAACTTTAGCCATATTCGTATGGCTTTATATACAATTATACCAAAATAGCAAACCTCCCAATAATTTCTATCCTATACATGCCATAATGTCTACTAAAGTTTAAAACAAAAGTACCAAAAAGGTTGACAAAAGTTGTGATGACTTCGTGATGGTTCCCAAGCTCTCCTTGATAAGATGATCTATGTCAAAACAAAAAAAAAAACACACCGAGTGAGTTGTTAACTCAGTAAGTCCTAACAAAATTTAATACTATAATAATTCAATCATCTATAAACTAAATAATTAACTCCATATTATCCGAATTCAACTATGATATCACAAGGAAACATTAGGTCACAAACGTACCTTATGCATTTGGTACATACTTACCCGAATTTACCATGTACTCCTAATCTAAATATACATAATTAAAATACCATGGCAATTGTCATATACTACCATTGACGTATATATATATGTATATATATATATATAATATACAAACCAAAAATTTAAAGCGTAAGCTAAGCCACTCCATCTATCAATCAAATTTCCAATTAAATTTCCAAGTGCATTTCAGATTTCCACAAATAATACTCCATAATCAACATTGCACACTTAGTGCTCGATTTGAAAGCCCACACACATAGTGCTCTTACTTATTCGCACACATAGTGCAATGTTTTCTCGCACACATAGTGCCACATAATCTAGCACACATAGTGCTGTATTTTCTTACCTTTAATCATCCCATTGACATAAATTGATCAAAAATTTCACATTCTATTCCGAATAACTCATACATACTATGATATCTTATCTAACTTAATTTGCCTAAGGACTTACCTTTTTAATCGGATGAACAACTCCGATCGGCTACTCCACCACTTTCGCTTTCCTTTGAACGAACTTGGCTCCTCGATCTTGAACTTCAACTCCATTAAGCAAATAAAATAACTCAATCATCATAACCCCAATTTATACTTCTTCCTCATAGTCACAAACACAGAGATTCGGTATTTGCCCATATATAATTTAAAATTTAACTTTTAAACTTAATGCATATCCAAGCATACTTTTCATCTATTCTAATAATTCGACACATTACAAGATCAACTTCGGTAACTCAAGTTTTCATATTTTAGGAGCTAAGTTCATTTTCGGTTAGCAATCATTTAAAATCTATCAAGCTCATAAACTTCTAATTTCATGAATTCGACATCTTAATGCCCATTTTAATTAATCAAACAAAATTTCAAATACAAAAATTAGGTCACTCAACTATCTTGATAAACAAAATAATCGGCAAACACACATATATCAAGCTATTTTAACCAAATTCTACTTAAACTAAAATATGCATTTAAATTTACTATATCTTCATTAGACCTTTCACTCTCAAAACATAAGAATATCAATTTATTCCTTCTTCCATGTCTCGGTCAACTACTTAAATTATCACATAACATAAATTTTGTACTCTCCTATCCATCCTAACTCATTCGGATTTAACAATTACCCATTTCTCATAAAAGAAATTAACAAATAAAATAAACATTCCATTAACCCATATGGCCGAATGTACCAAGCATTACTTAACTAAAATTCCACAAATTTCAACCTCATAATAATCTCTACTTATTCAATACAACATGAAACTACCTCTACTCCTAACCTCTTGATATACGGCTTAATGCCCAAACCACCATAAAAGTTTGATTTTTCATGCCATTGCCGAAATGCATTTTAACAATTAGCTCAACATACAAAGGAAGTTAAAACTAACATTTCAAAACTTACCTCCAACTAGAAAAAGGGTTGCCGAATTGCCTTAATGAAAACTTCCCTATTTCCTTCCTTTTTGTTTCGGTTTTGGTAAGATGGAGAAGAAGATGAACACCCCTCCTCTATTTTCTCTTTTATTCATCTTTATTTTTCATCTATTTTAAATTACTTACCAATATTTAATTATAAATAATATAAACTTAGTGGAGAAAATCATTACTTGGCCGGCCACTTTGTATAAACTTGGCATTTTGACATGCAAACCCAAACTTTCCTATTTTAATACTATTTGGTCCTTACATATTCACCTATCATATTTTCTTAAGTTCTCAACTAAGTCAATCAAATGAAATTCACATTCATGAGACTAAATTAACAATCTCAAATTTTCACACATGCACTTCCACACATAAAGATATGCAAATTAAATTTTTAAAATCACTTTTGACTCGATTTTGTGGTCCCGAAACCATATTCCGTCTAAGGTCAAATTAGGGCTGCCACAACTCTCCGTCACATAAGGAATTTTCATCCCCGAAAATCTTACCCGCAAATAAGTTAGGATATCGATCCTTTATAGTGTCTTCAAGTTCCAAAGTAGCTTCTTCGACTCCGTGCTTAAGCCACAGTACTTTCACTAATAGGATTTTCTTGTCTTGCAGTTTCTTTACTTCACGTGCTAAAATACGAACCGGTTCCTCTTCATAACTCAAATCAGATTGAATCTCCACCTCAGATAAATTAATTATATACGATGGATCAGATCTATAACGTCGAAGCATCGAGACATGAAAAACGTTGTGAATCTTTTCAAGTTTAGGGGGTAAAATCAATCGGTATGCAACTGGCCCAATTCGTTTAGATATTTCATACGGCGCGATGAACCTCAGACTCAATTTGCCTTACGGCTAAATCTCAGCACCCTTTTCCAAGGTGACACTTTAAGAAACACTTTGTCTCCAACCTGATATTCAATGTCTTTCCTTTTTAAATCTGCGTACGACTTCTGACGATCCGAAGCTGCTTTCAAACTTTCACGAATCACTTGAACTTTTTGCTCAGCATCCTTAATCAAATCAACCTCGAAGATTTTACTTTCACTAAGTTCGGTCCAAAACAATGGTGTACGGCATTTACGACCGTACAAAGCCTCATAAGGTGCCATCTTAATGCTTGATTGAAAACTATTTTTGTAAGCGAATTCAACCAAAGGCAAATATCTTTCCCATGAACCACAAAACTCTAGGATACAATATCTCAACATGTCCTCGAGTATCTGAATTATCTGCTCAGATTGACCATCAGTCTGGGGATGAAAAGTGGTGCTAAAGTGCAACTTGGTACCCAATGCTTCTTGTAATTTCTTCCAAAATCGTGATGTGAATCTCGGGTCTCTATCTGACACAATAAAAATAGGTATTCCATGTAATCTAACAATTCGGGAGACATATAATTCTGCCAATTTATCGAGTGAGAAATCCGTACGGACAGGGATAAAATGAGCAGACTTCGTCAATCTATCAACAATAACCCAAATTGAGTCTTTCTTACTCTGTGTCAACGGCAAACCAGATACAAAATCCATCGCGACTCGATCCCATTTCCATTCGGGTATCATGATCGGCTGAAGTAATCCCGAAGGCACTTGATGTTCTGCTTTCACTTGTTGACATATCAGACACTTCGAAACAAAGTTAAAAATGTCTCGTTTCATACCAGGCCACCAAAATTGACGTTTTAGATCGTGGTACATTTTCGTACTTCCCGGGTGAACTGACATTTGACTACTATGAGCCTCGCTCAAAATCATCGAAATAAGTTCCGAATTTCTTGGAACACATAATCGACTCTTAAACGCCAAGCAATCATTATCGTCAATCTAAAACTCTGATTCTTCATTTGATACACATTCAGCTCGTTTAGCGACCAATTCATCGTCGACTTTTTGGGATTCAAGTATTTGATGAATTAATAATGGTTTGGCCTTTAATTCAGTTACTAACACATTATCGGATGAAATGGACAGGTGAACATTCATCGCTTTCAAAGCAAACAGTGATTTACGACTTAAAGCATCAGCAACCACGTTAGCCTTTCCTGGGTGATAATCAATGATGAGTTCATAATCTTTCAGCAACTCAAGCCAACGTCTTTGTCGCAGATTCAAATCTCTTTGAGTCATCAAATATTTGAGGCTTTTGTGGTCAGAATAAACATGACACCTCTCTCCAAACAAGTAGTGTCTCCGCTAATTCAAGATCATGAGTCGGATAGTTTTTCTCATACGGTTTTGATTTCCTCGACGTGTAAGCCACAACTCGACCTTCTTGCATCAACACACAACCCAGCCCAAGTAAGGATGTATCACTGTAAATAACAAACTCTTTACCAGATTCTGGTTATACTAGCACTGGAGCTTTAGTTAAACAGGTTTTCAATCGGTCGAAACTTTTCTGACAATGTTCTGACCATTCAAACTTAACATCTTTTTGAAGTAGTTTCGTCATCGGTGTGGCTATCATCGAGAAACCCTTTACAAACCTTCTGTAGTAACTGGCAAGTCCCAAAAAGCTCCTAACTTCAGTAACATTTCTCGGAGGCTTCCAATCAATTATGGCTGAAATTTTCTTCGAATCAACTCGAATACCCGATGCGGATACCACATGTCCCAAAAAGCTAACTTCTCTCAACCAGAATTCACATTTACTGAATTTCACGTATAACTACTTGTCTCGTAAAATCTGTAATAGCAATTTCAAATGCTCAGCATGTTCAGATTCATTGCGTGAATAAATCAAGATGTCGTCTATAAACACCACTACAAATTGATCCATATACTGTCTAAAGATTCGATTCATCAAGTCCATAAATACTGCAGGGGCATTAATGAGCCCAAACGGCGTTACTAAGAACTCGTAGTGACCATATCTCGCTCAAGGCGCCTTTAGGTATATCTCGATCTCGAACACGCAAATCGATAGTAGCCCGATCTCAAATCTATCTTTGAAAACACTGAGGCTCCCTTTAGCTGATCAAACAAATCATCAATACGTGGTAACGGATATTTATTCTTTATTGTCACTTTGTTCAATTGACGATAGTCGATGCACATTCTCATGGTTCCGTCTTTCTTTTCACAAACAATACCGGTGCACCCCAAAGGTGAGAAACTTCGGTCTAATGAAACCTCTATCCACAACTCTTGCAATTGAGTTTTCAATTCCTTCAATTCCGCTGGTGCCATACGATACGGAGCTATCAAAATTGGTGTGGTACCAAAGCCAGATTCGATGCCGAATTCTACCTCTCGAACGAGTGGTAATCCCGTAACTCCTCGGAAAAAAACATCCGAATACTCACAAACTACTGGTATTGATTCAATTTTCTTTTCTGACTCCTTGTTATCAAGTACGTGCAAAGATATGCTTCACACCCTTTTTCACATATTTCTGAGCGATCATCGAGGATATTATTGCTGTCATTCTGTTCAAGTCGATGAGACTCAACTCGGACTATCTCATTATTTGCACCCTCAAATCAATGGTCTTTCTTTTGCAATTCACAACTGCATCATGTACGGTTAACCAATCCATACCAAGGATAACATCAAATTCATCAAACGGTAAAAGCATCAAATCGGCCAAAAAACAGGAATCTCAGATTATCAAGGGGCATTTTTTATACACTCTATCAACAAGTACATATCGACCTAGGGGATTCGACACTCGAATTACAAACTCAGTAGACTCAACAGGTAGAGTCTTACTGGATGCTAAAGTCTCACATACATAAGAATGAGTAGAGCTAGGGTCAATCAATGCAATCACATCAGTATCAAAAAGAGTGAAAGTACCAGTGATAACGTCAGGGGAGGATGCCTCCTCTCGTACGCGGATGGCATAAGCTCTGGCAGGAGCACGAGTTTCAGATCGAACAGCTGTATCAGAAATCCCTCTTTGACTACTGCCCCTACCTCCTGTGTTTCTCTGTGGTCTACCTCTAGTCGCTGTACCACTCGATCTCACACCTTGCATCTTATTTTTCTCGTCAGATTCCGTGTAATCTCGAATGAAATGATCCCTCGAACTGCATCCATAACAGGCTCTATTAATGGATTTACCCCAACATTCACCTACATGTCGCCTTCCACATTGTGAACATTCAGGTTTTTCTTGTCGATTGTTACCAACATTAGCAACCGAAGTAGCTCGAGATTTCGTTGATGGTCGCTCCCTAATAGAAATTCCTACAGTCGTCTTCGATTTATTAGTATCGTCTCTGAATTTCTTTCCAGCTGAGAAAGAAGTTTTACCTGCTGATCTTTTACGAAAGTCTCTGCTTCCAATTCAGCTTTCTTTTTCTCCTTTCCCAGCTCTTCAGCCTTGCAAGCCCGTTCGACTAGTGTTACAAATTCTTTTATTTCTAAAATACCCACCAGTAGCTTTAAATCTTCATTCAATCCTTCTTTGAATCTTTTACATATGGCAATTTCATCAGCTACACACTCTCGAGCATATCGACTGAGTCTTACAAACTCATGTTCGTATTCAGATACTGTCAAACGACCTTGTTTGAGCTCCAAAAATTCTTTATGCTTTTGATCCATAAATCGTTGACTAATATACTTCTTACGAAACTCCACCTGAAATAAATCCCAAGTAACTCGTTCCTTCAGAACAATAGAAATCAGTGTTCTCCACCAATAGTAGGCTGAGTCCTGTAACAAGGATATGCCACACTTTAAACACTCATCAGGCGTGCGAGACAGCTCTTCAAAGACACGGATAGTGTTATCAAGCCAAAACTCGGCCCTTTTAGCATCATCATTAGCTGTGGTTCAGAATTCCTCGGCCCCGTGCTTCCTAATCAAATCCACAGGAGGTTTGCTCATCCTCAAAGGATCAGTAGTTGCTGGTACTATAGGCACCTGAGGTGGATTATTTAAATACAAGAATGGTTGAGCAGCCGGGTTAGTTCGGGCATATTGTGCGACTTACTCGTTCATCATAGTAAAGAAAGCTTGTTTTGCCCCATCATCTTGATTATCCGCAGATGATTGAGGTTCTACAGGCGGTGTCCCTTGCGCAGGAGCAGCCGCTACACTCTCAACGTCATCCGCTAAGGCTCTCTCTAAATTGGGTTCCATTTACTAATCAAAACAATAATTTCAACCGTCAGAAGTCATCATACTATCATATACTAACATTAAGGCAAGTATAGCTAGACTCGTACGCGCTGCGGTAGTTCTAGAACCGACTAAATCGTAGCTCTGATACCAATAAAATGTAACACCCCAACATCTAAGTTGATTACTAAAATAGGGTTATATAACATAACCTGCTCAACTCTTCAATAGAACACTTGAGATACAAAAGAATATTTAATAGTGAAAATTTAAACCTAACGAATAATATTACCAGATTAAAACCCTTCTGTTCGTTTAATGATTTATCCCTTATTGACCGAATACACATACATAATGTAAAAATATATGATTCAATCCTATCACAATTATGATGTTCTAAATCAAGTTAATTTACGTTTTGAGATTTGTAACCAAACATTTTTAATTTCATACATAGAACTTTAGCCATATTCGTATGGCTTTATATACAATTATACCAAAATAGCAAACCTCCCAAAAATTTCTATCCTATACATGCCATAATGTCTACTAAATTTTAAAAGAAAAGTACCAAAAAGGTTGACAAAAGTTGTGATGACTTCGTGATGGTTCCCAAGCTCTCCTTGATAAGATGATCTATGTCAAAACAAAAAAAAACACACCAAGTGAGTTGTTAACTCAGTAAGTCCTAAGAAAATTTAATACTATAATAATTCAATCATCTATAAACTAAATAATTAACTCCATATTATCCGAATTCAACCATGATATCACAAGGAAACATTAGGTCACAAACGTACCTTATGCATTTGGTACATACTTACCCGAATTCACGATGTACTCCTAATCTAAATATACATAATTAAAATACCATGGCAATTGTCATATACTACCATTGACGTATATATATATATATATATATATGTATATATATAATATACAAACCAAAAATTTAAAGCGTAAGCCAAGTCACTCCATCTATCAATCAAATTTCCAATTAAATTTCCAAGTGCATTTCAGATTTCCACAAATAATACTCTATAATCAACATTGCACACTTAGTGCTCGATTTGAAAGCCTGCACACATAGTGCTCTTACTTATTCGCACACATAGTGCAATGTTTTCTCGCACACATAGTGCCACATAATCTAGCACACACAGTGCTGTATTTTGTTACCTTTAATCATCCCATTGACATAGATTGATCAAAAATTTCACATTCTATTCCGAATAACTCATACATACTATGATATCTTATCTAACTTAATTTGCCTAAGGACTTACCTTTTTAATCGGATGAACAACTCCGATCGGCTACTCCACCACTTTCGCTTTCCCTTTGAACGAACTTGGCTCCCTCTGATCTTGAACTTCAACTCCAGCTAAGCAAATAAAATAACTCAATCATCATAACCCCAATTTATACTTCTTCCTCATAGTCACACACACAGAGATTCGGTATTTGCCCATACATAATTTAAAATTTAACTTTTAAACTTAATGCATATCCAAGCATGCTTTTCATCTATTCTAATAATTCGACACATTACAAGATCAACTTCGGTAACTCACGTTTTCATATTTTAGTAGCTAAGTTCATTTTCGGTTAGCAATCATTTAAAATCTATCAAGCTCATAAACTTCTAATTTCATGAATTCGACATCTTAATGCCCATTTTAATTAATCAAACAAAATTTCAAATACAAAAATTAGGTCACTCAACTATCTTGATAAACAAAATAATCGGCAAACACACATATATCAAGCTATTTTAACCAAATTCTACTTAACTTTTAAACTAAAATATGCATTTAAATTTACTATATCTTCATTAGACCTTGCACTCTCAAAACATAAGAATATCAATTTATTCCTTCTTCCATGTCTCGGTCAACTACTTAAATTATCACATAACATAAATTTTGTACTCTCCTAGCCATCCTAACTCATTCGGCTTTAACAATTACCCATTTCTCATAAAAGAAATTAACAAATAAAATAAACATTCCATTAACCCATATGGCCGAATGTACCAAGCATTACTTAACTAAAATTCCACAAATTTCAACCTCATAATAATCTCTACTTATTCAATACAACATGAAACAACCTCTACTCCTAACCTCTTGATATACGGCTTAATGCCCAAACCACCATAAAAGTTTGATTTTTCATGACATTGCCGAAATGCATTTTAACAATTAGCTCAACATACAAAGGAAGTTAAAACCAATATTTCAAAACTTACCTCCAACTAGAAAAAGGGTTGCCGAATTGCCTTAATGAAAACTTCCCTATTTCCTTCTTTTTTGTTTCAGTTTTGGCAAGATGGAGAAGAAGATGAACACCCCTCTTCTATTTTCTCTTTTATTCATCTTTATTTTTCATCTATTTTAAATTACTTACAAATATTTAATTATAAATAATATAAACTTAGTGGAGAAAATCATTACTTGGCCGGCCACTTTGTATAAAATTGGCATTTTGACATGTAAACCCAAACTTTCCTATTTTAATACTATTTGGTCCTTACATATTTTCTTAAGTTCTCAACTAAGTCAATCAAATGAAATTCACATTCATGAGACTAAATTAACAATCTCAAATTTTCACACATGCACTTCCACACATAAAGATATGCAAATTAAATTTTTAAAATCACTTTTGACTCGATCTTGTGGTCCCGAAACCACATTTCGTCTAAGGTCAAATTAGGGCTGTCACAGATACAGTATGAATCGACTTTTGATTTAGAATTTTAGATTGGGCCTGACGATTGTTTATTATTCAGAGGCAGAATATGTGTACGGAAGAATTCAGAACTAGTACAAAATTTTTTAAATGAAGCTCATAATGGTACTATGTCTGTTCATCTTAGGAAGTAGCAAAATGTACAATGACCTGAAAAAAATGTTTTGGTGGTTGGGCACAAAACGGGATATTTCTGAATATGTATCTAAATGTTTAATATGTCAGCAAGTAAAAGCTGAACATCAGGTGCCTTTGGGATTGTTACAGCCAGTTACAATACTGGAATGGAAATGGGGAAGAATTACCATGGACTTTGTATTGGGATTACCCTTGTCTCCAAAGAAGCAAGATGCCATTTGGGTAATTTTCAATCGGTTGACAAAGTCTATACATTTTATTCCGGTATGTATGGATTTTTCCTTGGATAAATTGGCTGAATTATATGTATCTGATATAGTTAGATTGTATGGAGTATTTATCTCTATTATTTCAGATAGAGATCCTCGACTTGCATCTCGATTCTAGAGCAAATTGCAAGAAGCTCTGGTTACATAGTTACATTTCAGCACTACATTCTATCCCCAGATAGATGGTCAATCTGAACGTGTAATACAGATTTTGGAAGATATGCTTCGATGTTGTATTTTAGAATTTGAAGGTAACTAGGAAAAATATTTGCCTTTAGTTGAATTTGCTTACAATAATAGTTATCAGTCCAGTATCACAATGGCACCATAAAAAGCTTTGTATGGCCGGAAATGTAGAACGCCATTGTATTAGACAGAGCTTAGTGAAAAAAAGATAGATGGAGTTTACTTAGTCCATGAAACCAAAGAAAAGGTGAAAGTAATTCAGGATAGTTTGAAAGCATCCTCTGATCGTCAAAAGTCCTATGCTGATCTTAAACGAAAAGAAATAAAATTTCAGGTCGGTGACAAGGTATTCTTGAAAGTATCACCTTGGAAAAAAGTCAGTTTGGCCGTAAAGGAAAATTGAGTCCACGGTTTATTAGGCCATATGAAATGTAACACCCCAAACCCGACCTAAACGTTATGGCCGAATCTGGCGGTGTTACATTGGAGTGCTTTTTGAAAATTTGCTCTTGCTGATGAAAACCCGTTTGGAAATTTAAAGCCTCTTTGTTAGAAACCAAATCATTTTAGGAATTCTTTATTCATTTTAAATTGTTATACTTTTAAAACTCTATTTGTTGCAGAAGCATTTCAAAAGTATTTCGAAAACGTAGTGTTTGAAAATAGTTATCATTTTGGAAAACCACGTTCTACTTTTAACAGATATAAATCATAATAAATAAAAATCCCAAATTGAAAGCTAGAAAATTAGAGAGGCCTTATTACATAATTCAAAACCCAAACAAAATATAATAGCAAATAAACACCAAATATAAGAAAATAGGAGCGGTAGTGTGGCCATCTCCGAGTCTCTCGCAGCTCTGATCTGCCTAACACTGGGAATCACCTGCGCCGTTAAACAGTGGGGTGAGTTTATGAAAGCTCGGTGTGTAAACCCCTATCAGTCTGTTGGTAAATGGCATACAGTAATAGCCCGGGCTTGAGCCCTACTCAGAAATAGTACAGAGTGGGCCTTAGCCCAATACAGTGTAACAGTCCGGCTTTGACCCTAGTCAGAATAGTGGTTTTGAGACCACAAATCTGAGTCTAAAAAATATTTTAATATTATTTTCTGTGTCTGTGATATGTGAATTTACATCTATGAAAATTTTTGTGATTTAAATTGTCTGTTTCTGTGCTTAATTATGAAAAAAAATTAAATCGCGTAAGGTGTAAAAGTTGAATGCTAGATGATAAAGCAGCTATTTGATTTGGCTTAGTTAAGTGAAGGTTCTTGCATGTCAAATTAACCATTTATTTAAATGGTGGACAATTATGGGCACTAGTGGATAGAAATTTATGTTTTATTAACAAGGTTATAATGGTAAATGGTGTATTAAATGAATTAAAGTAAATGAAATGTATGAAATAAGCCATTTCTTCATGCATTCTTACCGAAGATCAAAAGAAAATAAGAAGGAATAGAGCTTTAGGGTTTTGGCACTTGCAAACATCAATTAGGTATGTGTTTTCGATCGATTTTTGATAATTTCTACATTTCTGTGATCGTTGCTTTGTGTTCTTCAAAGCCCATGTCTGAATTTCTATTTCTGTTAAAGATTTCATGAAATGCCATTGATGATTATATGAGCTTTTTAGTGCTCTTATATGGATTATGAAAGATATATGTTAGATTATCATGTTTTGTTCTTGAATTTTTGATGAAATGAGCTATTTGGGCTAATTTGTGAAAATGAGATTTTGAAGGACTAAATTGTGAATTAAACATGTTGTATGGGCTTATATAGAAGCCATGAAAATTCGGCTAGCCTTTGTTGCAAAGAAATTTTACATATTGATGATTTTGTAAAAAAAGGACTAAATTGTCAAAGTGTGAAAATGTAAGGGCTAAAGTGAAAAGTACCCAAAATATGTGTATATGGATTAAATTGAATGAAATGAATGATTGAATGGTTGAATTTTTATTGTATTAGATCAAGAACAAAGAAAATCGGACTTAGATCGGGGGAAGTCCAAAATAGTTAAATAGTCGACTCGTTTTATCTGAAATCCGTCCGAGGTAAGTCAAACTATACTTATGAGTTGAGTTGATTATATTCTGTGTTTATAAACTGTTATCTAAATTGGACGGTCTTGAGAGCCTGATAAAAGAATGTTGGTATTGATCTGAATTATCGTGTAAGACCGTGTCTAGGACACAGGCCTCGATTTGAAATTTACGTGTAAGACTGTGTCTGGGACATCGTTATCGTATCTGATTTCGTATAAGACCTTGTCTGGGACAGAGGCATCGATATTGAATTACATGTAAGACCACGTCTGGGATGCTAGCATTATACTCGTTTATGAATATTTGTATCGTTTCTGAACCGTCTAATGACAAAGTATGAGATATGGAAATGAATTTGTGAAATATATAATCTATATAGGTACGTTTGTATCGTACTTAATTTCTGACTATGAAAGACTCTGTTTTTGTGAAATAGCGAATGCGAAGTAAGTTCGGAATTATGGAAATGAATATGATATGCATATAAGCAAAAGAGCATGGTTAAATTTATGAACTACTATGAGAAATAGCTATGAATTCTTATGGTTGTTTTGTACTATATATGCTTTAGTAATTAGACCAATTGTATTTGGCTTACTAAGCTCTTTGTAGCTTACTCTGTGTAATTTCTGTCTGTTTTACAGCTATCGTAGCTACTGAAGGCTCAAGATAGTCAAGCATAGTCATCACACTATCAAACTCTTTTTGGTACTTTTGAAATGAACATATTTATAAGTATGGCATGTATAGGCTAGAATGTTTAAGTTTGTAAGCTTTATATGTATATAAGTTATGCCATTTGAATTTGGCTAACAAATGATGATTTTGAGCATAGTTTTGATGTATATTTTGAAATGTGTTATATTCTAAGGTGTTTTAGTCATCTTTGAGCATGGAATTGGCTAGAAATGTTGGTATAATTGTTGCTTATTAATGCTTGTAGGATTGGACCCTTAATGGGTGGGAAATTGGCTTAAACCAAGCCTACATTGTGCCACACGGTTATGGAACACGGGCGTGTCCTGTGGCCGTGTGAAAAAGTTAGTAGCTAGCTAAATTTTACACGGCTATGGCACAGGGCTGTGTCTGTTGGCCGTGTTAAAAAGTCAGTATAGGACCTCTTTTTGGCACGTTTGGACCACATGGGCGTGCCTTGTGCTCGTGTGAGTCACAAGGCCTAGCCACACGGTCGTGTGATTTTGTCAGTTTTGAAAAGTTTGATTAAGTTCTGAAAATCTTGAACGGGTTCGGTTTAGTCCCGACCCTCCCCTAAATGTATGTTTTAGGTCTCGTAGATCATCTTAATGGATGAATTGAGGATGAATGCAAATGTATTAATGTTATATGATATCTGTGAATCTTTGTTGTGTTGTAATGTTTTGTCTGTTCGGTGACTCCTTTACCTATTCTCGACGACTTGTTTTAGATAGGGGTGTTACATACAAGAATAATACAAATAAATAGTGCAACCCATCCCAATCCAGCCAACACACCATTCCGTACCACCAACACGCCATGTAGGGACAAAGTCGACCCACCCAGCCAACATACCAATATTACAAAGAAAGCTACCAAGACTATATCGCAAAGAAGTCGCGAAGATGTCGATATATGTGGCAAAGCCACCAAGAATGATATATATGTGGCAAAGCCACCAGTACAGTACACTTCCTCCGTAACAGTATCCCAACCCAATGCAGAATGTCATGTCATAAATCATACGTGTATGTGGAATGTCACACTCAGTACAGCCATTCACTTTTCTTAAACACATTAATCAGTCTACCTCTAGGGGTATAACGGTCATTTTAGCCTATTAGGGGTAAAACAGTCATTTTACCCTGTCTTGGGGTCTAGAGTCGCATATCGGCCCCTCTGAAGGTCCAAAGTTACCTCGGGCGACTCAAGCAACCCTAACGGTCATAACAGTGTAAATGGGCCCAAGGCCTATTTTTCGGCCCAAGTGGGGCCACCCGCTTGTGTGGCCTATTTAGCCCAGGTTTAGGCACGGCTATGCAAACTACACAGCTCAGTTTAGGATTTGCCACGTACCGTTGATTATATCCATGTACAACCCACGAGCCCATCGGGCCCACGCGCCCCATTTCAGCCCATCGAGGCCTAAAACAACCTACGCCCACGAGAATGCTCATGGTGGCCTCTACATGTAACACCCTGAACCCGGCCCAGACGTTATGGCCGAATTCAGCATGCCACATGAGAAAAGTTGCGATTTGTTTCATTAAAAATCTCTCTCTTAGAGTTTAAAAATGTTAATGTTATAGGTTTAAGTGAATGGAAGTCATGCACCGTAGGAAGCCAAGAAAAGAGGAGGTGAGTTGTTGGACTGCTTAAGTACCAAGCTCTTCCCGGATCCAATCCTAGACATGCACACATCCATTGCCACACTTAAAGCATGTTATGTGTCTATGAAAAATAAATCATGTTTAAGTCAGGTTTGGATATTTATTTCCTTTGAAAACATTTATATTGCGGAAGTCTTACACGTCACCGAGACATTTTGAAAACATATAGTCCTTTTAAAACGCGCCCTAGTGCTAACCAGTTCAATAATTCATAAATGAAATAATTTAATGAGCGGCCTTATTACAACCTTCAAACAAAACGAAAATAATTAAAAGTAAAGAAAGTGTGATCTAATTTAAAAACCAGAATTTGTTCTTCATGGCCACTCTGAATCCCGCCACTCAAGTCCACCAATTAGGCCTCACCTGCAAGGATGGAAAGAAAAGGGGTGAGTTTTGGGGAAACTCAGTGTATACAGAAACCCATCCAAAGCCCAAATCAGCTCGAGCCCATTGGGCCTAAGCCCTACTCAGAATAACAAAGACACACGCTGGACCGAAGCCCTTTTTTGTATACGATATCAAGGCCTTAGCCCTTTTTCAAAGCAAGGCGCCCATAGGCCCAATTCGATGAATACGTGTAATGAAATAACAATGAATGCAATCCCGCTTGGGGAGACTACTCAACCCACCAACCGCTACACTCCCACACACTTTCTACACTCCATGTGGGGAATATCTCAACCCACCCAACCCTACACTCCACGCTTCAAAAGATTATGCTTTGCTCGATTATCGATAAGATGAGACAAAGCCTCCAAATCGTGGGACGAACCACTTTAAACACTTCCTCCATCAATATCCCAATCCCATGCAACAGACATTAATGAAAGCATATCATGCAGAATACAGTATTTATCAATCGTGCATATTAGTCAATATAAACCCTAGGGGTATATCGGTAATTTTTTTGCCCTTTAGGGGTACATTTGTAAACTTACTCATCTACACAGGTTGTTTCAGTAACTTTTAATAGTTAAAAGCAATTCGAGTCTACCAACTAACTAACAGGCTGATTTGCCCATCTCTTACCCATATTGGTCCGTAAGCCCATTGGGCCCAGTTTTGGCCCATCGAGGCCCGCTTACCGATGTTCACGTATTTTCGCACACAACCAACTTACCACTTTGCGATGCCGAATCTAACCATTAGTCTATGACTTGAGAGCATTCGCGTACTCACAAGCCCATGAAATACCGGATTTCGGCTTTTCAGCTTTTGCTGACTTGAACAGAGAAAGGGTGTTTGGTACACACCTGTTTTGCGACGACTGCTACCGAGATCCCTTATGCTATCCTACAATCGTTTAGCACAGTTTTTATTTACAAACCTCAATCACTAAACCCCAAAAATTGCTTAACCAAAATCAAGCCATATCCCTAGAAAGCCTTAAAATCTTACCTTCCTGCCAAAAACCGATAGCTTGCTCCAAATTCGATTGCTCCAGTGATTTACGCCTTCAATCCAATGCTTAAGAAGACTCTAATCACCAAAAGAAAACATTGATAACAAACCTTAGAGCCTTATGCCCAAATCGATAGCCTCCCTATTTTTAGGGATTTCGGCTTTTCCTAACATCGTAAAATAAAACCAAATCTGAGATGATGAGCACTTACCCCCTTACTTCCTTTTGATTTCTACGTAAGCTGATGCAGATTTAACTTCTAACCAGCGACAGAGTTCGAATCCAAGAGTCTTGAAGTTTCGGCTATAAGCCCCTAAACCACTGACACTTTCGGCTTTTAGGTGGTGAAGAAAATAATGATGTGTGACGATGCCTTTGAAATAGGATTACCGTTAGTATTTAGAATTAAGAAAAGATGATCGTAGTTTAAATAACACAAAAGAACATAGAAGAACCTGGCTTGAAGAAATCGACACAAGCAGTGATCACAGGATTTCGGCTTCTTCTTTTTTTTTGTGACTTCGGCAAAGGTGTTGATGAATAACAGGTTTAGTGAACAGCTTTGAAAAAGAAAGTGGAGAAGAAGAATAGAAAAGATGAAAGTTTCGGGTAGGGAGGAAAAAGAAAGAAAAAGAAAACTCACTGTGGTGACTGAGCAGAAGAAAACGGCACCACAAAAGCCATAGGTGCCGAAAATATCAACCTAAACCCTTTTGCCGAATTTCCCTCTTCAATTCCCAGTTTCGCCAACTCTAAACTCTCACCCAATCCCTTAAATCTCTCCCCTTATCACTCCTTAATTCAAGCATTTGAACTGATCAAACACTCCTCTGCGTAATCCCTTGGACTCCAACACTTACCCTTTCGCACTACTAAAAATAAATGCACCAATTTGCCAAAGATGGGGAATCGATCCCATGCCTTCCCCAATGCTCCACACGCCACATTTTTAGGAGCTTAATGGCGCGTCCCCTTGCCACTTTACTACAGCTCTTTTTGTGATACAAATCACCCATCACTCTAAATAAGGACCACCTAGCCAAGACTCTAACTCTTAAATCCAAAACTCAAAAAAATCCACTGTTTTGGCCAACACATGGGCCTTCCATAAGCCCATTATCATACTTAAAATATTAATTTCACATCTAAATACACAGATGTTACAATTTAACGAAAATATCGAGAACCATAAATAAACCCGAAAATCAGGATCTTACACTACAGTCTTATGCCCACGATTTGTGGGCTCAGTTTACCACATGTGCGTTCGTACACCCATGTGGCTAAAAGGCCATTCTTTTAGCTTTTTGGCTTTTCGGCTTTTGTCGTTCTACATTTTATTCAGTGTAAGTACACACATGTTTGCGAAATCAAGTAAACCACTCACGAGCCCAAAGCCTATATTCCAATAAAATGTATTGTTAACCTCCCAATAGTTATGATTCACAAGATTAAATGCCCAGACTTTCAATTACTGCTAACCTTAATTGATAGTAATACAGCCTATTACCCTTAGGTCGGTGGCTAGAACGAAATGGACGCTCCTTGTCGATTAGCTGCATAACAAGATAGAATTGATCATGGATGTGGCTTAGATCCACAACATCAACTTACAATCTACAGGGATATTCGACCTAACCCAACAGTAAGGTAGCGTTCTTACCTTATTCGATTAATAAGAGGAAGGGGTAAGTTGCTTCAAGGCCACTTGCACTACTCTAATCCTCGAGGAACCTAAAAACCCAACAAGCAACATATCATGGCGAAAGAATCATCATTCGGCAACCAATAATAGAAATGAGGCATTCGGCTTAAAGAAAAAGGATGAGAAATAACAGATTGAATGAGAAGAGCCAATATGAACACTTACCGCTCTAGTTAGGAACTCTCGCTGAAAATGAATTAATAAACCAATAGCAACGTATGGAAGCAATCGATCAAGAATAGGGAGAGAAAAGAAGGTTAAGTACAATCAGTATTCCAAATCCAAAAGGAAGAAAAGAGGGAAGAAAAGAATAGGAAAAGAACAACTGGCTAGGGGAAAATTGAGAAGAGAATAATATGGTGGGAGAGAAGATGATAAGAGAAGCAGCTGGAAAAGAAAGAAAAGATCAGGGTGTTCGGCTACTTCACAAAGAAGAGAAAAGAGATATGAAGGAATAGATGATACCGAAATAAAAGAGTATATTCGGCCAAAAAAAGAAAAACAAAGCAAAGAAAAAACCAAAAACCAAAAACCAAAGCCCCCAGCAGTAATCGATATATTCGCAGAAGACAACCAAGGGTGTTAACAAAATCAAAAAATGAAGAGAAAAACCTAGAACCCCAAAACGTACATAGCCTCTCAAAATTCCCCAAAGCCAAATTTCCTCAAAACTAGAGACCAAATTCGATACACACTCCCCTTCTCACTCAAACTCCTTAATTTTCTCCAAATATCTCTCCCTTTATCCCTCCACAATTCTCTCCATGAAATCCTCCTTGATTTTCTCTATGACCCATTCAAATTCCAACCTGCAGAGTACTAGTAAGACTCTACTTCTCATGTAGCAAAGAAGTAAAATAAATACTCTTTTGTGCATGGGTGACTCGAACCCCCAACCTCTTTAAAAGCACAACACGCCACTACCACTACACCACAACTCTCTTTGTATCATATGTTCCCTAATTTAATTAAAGAAGCCTACTATCCAGATCCCAGGGTGCTATTCACTTAAAATTAAAATTTTTGCTAAAGCCCAGGTTTGAAGCCAGGACTTCTCCAATACTTCACGGGACACTTAACCACTGAAACCTAAGACGGCTTAGTGCTGCTTAATCTGATTATGACTCTGTGCTATGTTGATTATGGCTTTGTGCAAATCATACTAACCAATGGCTATGTGCCTATCATATTTATTGATGACTCTGTGTCGATCATATTTACCCATGGCTGTGTACCGATTATATTACCGTCATTGATGGCTAAGTGACGAACTCATTACAGTTACCGATGGCTTTGTGCCAATTATAATACCGCTACTAAAGGCTTAAAGTTGAATATGTAGTAGCAGCTTTGCTGCAATTTCAGTTAGTACTACAACCGGTGCTAACATTGTAAGTGTAGGGATGGCATGGGTGAGTTATTTCCCCATAGGAAGTGCAGGGTTGGATGGGATAGCATGCATCCATGCATTCACACGTTCTGTTTTATTACTGAGACGGGCTAGGCCCAATTGGATCTGTTATGGGTTGTGACCCAAATGATAATGTATTGGGCTTTGGCCCACTTATGCTCTGAATCGAATCAGTATTGTTATCATTAAAGGGCTCGCCCCCATTGTTTCGCTTTACGCTCTCTCGCTTTCTATTTACTCGATCGTTATTCTAGTAAGGGGATTACCCACTGAGTTTTCATAAACTCACCCCGTTTATTAACTGCGCAGGTAATCCCCAGCATTAGAAGGATCGGTGCTGTGGGGGACTCGGAGATGGTCACACGACTACAGTCTTATTATGTTTTGGACTTTATTTATGGTTTAGATTCCGTTTTGGGTTTTAATTTTTGTAATAAGGCCTTTAGAGTTTTTGGATTTTAACCTTGGGTTTCATTTACTTTGATTTATATTTGTTTGAATTAAATCATGGTTTTCCCAAAATGTTAATTGTTTTTAAAACAACACTACGTTTTCGCAACATTTTCGAAATGCTTTTGCAACTTAACTTTTTAACATCAAGTTTTAGTAATTATTTTAAAACTAACTTTCGCAACTAAATGAGATTTTGGGAATAAAATCATGTATTTTTCAATGAACCATGCTTTGAAATTAAATCAACATAAACTCGGGTTTCGTACAAGTTTTAATGACCAAAAGTTTTTTTTGGGTTTTTAATGAAAACATAGTTTTCGAAAGACACTTCAATGTGACACGCCAGATTCGGGCCTAACTTCTAGGCCAAGTTTGGGGTGTTATATTTAGTGGTATCAAAGCCAGGTTTGCAAAACTCGGGCTGTGAAATGGGCTTTTAACTTTTGGGATTTTAAAGTTGCCTATAAATGATTTTGGAGTAAGGATTTTATTGTGTGGTTTACTGAGTCTTCGATACCAAATCTGTAAGTCCTCTAGATATTAGACTGTACATAAAGTTAGATTTTGTATTTACTCTATGTATGTTCTGAAATCAAATTTTTAAGCTAGCAACAGTACTGTGATGGATTCCAAGGGCAAGCAAGGTCGCGAGGAGTCACTCGTTTCCCCATAGCATTAGATTGTTGAGGAGGAGGAAGTTAAAGAGATTCTGCCAATTTCAGGTAGCAGTAACCCAGAGCTTGGGACTGAGGCACTATCCCAGTTGGTAAGGGAAGTGCTAGAAGAGGTGTTTGAGGCCAGAGCTAAGAAGATTAGTGGTACATTTCGAGCTAGGTGCTGTGATTGTAACAAAAAGAGGGATCGCAGTCCTCTAAAGCAGGTGTCTCATTCTGTTAAACGTGTTAAGACGCGTCCAAACTTTTCAGCTTGCGAGCATTGCAAAAGGCACCATCCGGGTGAATACTAGAGGAAGTCAAGAGCGTGTCTCAGATGCGAGTCTAAAGAGCATCGGGATCGGGATTGCGCGATTCCTTTTAAGTCAGGTGTGTTTTGTTTGGATGTGATGTTTGGATATAGAAATTGTATGCATGTATGATAGATATATGTTTGCTTCTATAATTAGATGTTTGGTTCTGTGTAAGAGGTTTCAAGATTAAGTTTAAGTGTGTTAATGTTGGTGGATTAGAGTGCGCAGCGGAAGTGTAATGGGGTAGTTGTTACACAACTACCCTATTACGAATCGAGTTACACAACTACCCTGTTAGTTGGAAATTTTAGAGATGAAATTTCTTTAAAGGGGTAGAGTTGTAACGCCCTAAATTTTGGGCCTAGAAGAATTAGGCTTCGGGTATCAGAGTAATTGAATTTTAGTTGTACGAGAAAATTTCACTAATTGCGTGCTTTCTTTACTGGCTATGTGTTTTAGGAGTGATTGGGAGTGTTTTGGGAGGTCTTGAGTTCAAATCTAGACTTTAGCAAAAATCTTAGTTTCCCCTAAATTGAACTTGCCGTTAGCTGGAAGGTCTTATTAATATTTTGGGTTTAAATTATGACACAAGGAAGCATGTGGTCTAGTGGCAAGGTGGTGTTAGGAGTATGGCAAGGAGGTCAAAGGTTCGCGACTTGAAATGAGCTATAGATTACTTATTTTGCAGCTATGCCGCCCAATGGTTGTGTTGGAATAGAATTCTACTCAAGTGGTTGTAGAATTGGTCTTGGGGGAGAGATTTATGGGATATTGACTTGGAGGAGTTTGAAAGTGATTCAAATCGAGGGGTTGAGAGATTGTAGGAGTGGATTATGGGGGGTTAAGGGGAGAGTTAGTAGTTGCTAAATATGGGACTTCCCATTGTGCATATTCGGTCATAGGACCTTTTTCCCTTAGTGCCAAATTCTTTTATGCCATTCCGTGTTCTCCTTGCTTTTATTTTTTTTTCATTTCTCTGTATTACCGAGCATATACTAGAAACCGACCACTCGTGCAACTTTTCTGTCATTTCTGGCAAATGTTGAGTGCTCTTTCATTTGTCCATTTTCTTTCCCATTTCTGTTCTTTCTCCTTGCTCAAACTTTTACCGAAACCCTTTCTACTTTTGGCTCCTCTTTATTTCTTTCAGAGTTTCTGATTGTTCCCCTCCTTATTACTCCTTTTACAATCGGTTCCTTGCACGACCGAACCTTCTTACCCCATTTCTCTACTTTCTATCCTTCTTTTTTCTCGTTTGTTCCTATTCCTATTTGGCCGAATACCCCTCTGTCTTTTGTGATTATTCTCGTGTATAATGGCCAAAAATCCTTGCCTTCCTTCAACACTTTCTTTCATTGATCATAGTACTCTTGTAAGCCGAATACAACCTTCTCTACTTTTTCCCTCGTTTGTTTTCCTTCTCCTCTAAGTGGTAGTCGAATACCCTATTCCTGTCACATCACTCACATTTTCGATTCAGCCACTCTTCTTCACACTTTCTTTTTGTTCATCAATTTCGACTCAGCGCACTCGAGTGTTACTCCTTTAGTTTGGAACCAATTCTGCGGGATGGTTGTGGTCAAAGGTGATCTGACAATTGTTTGAAAGTTGGGGAAACAAGTGTTTCTATTGTTGGTAAAGTCACAGTGGTTGACTTTGTTTTCTGTAGTTTCTTTTGATAACAAGAGTTGGATGAGTAATCGTTATGATGTTTTAATCTAGGTACGAGGATACTTGGGGTGCGGTTCATTTCACGACCAGGTGTGTAACCATATGCTATGTTGATGATCGGCTGAAAAGCCAAAAGTGTGTGTAATTGTATGCGGTTTTCGATAATCGTTTAAAAGCAGAAATTATGTGTTGCTTACACTGCTATGATTGTTTATCGGAAAAATGCCGAAAAGCCCAAAATATGGCGTATGATGCCACTCGAGCGTGCAATCACACGTGTGGTGAACCGAGCCCACGAACGTGGGTGTTAGACTGTAGAGGCCACCACAAGCGCTCTCGTGGTCTTGGGCTGTTCTGGGCCTCGTTGGGCTAAAATGGGCCGTGTGGGCCCAGTGGGCTTGTGGGGCCACACAGATAAAATGTATGTGATATGGTAAGTGTAGTTTGGACTGTGATGTTCGCATAGCTGTGGCTGTCTCTGGGCTAAATGGGCCACATGAGTGTGTAGGCCCACTTGGGCCGAGAATAGGCCTTAGGCCCATTTATACTGTTATGTCTGTTAGGGTTACTTAAGTCGCTCAGGCGACAGTGGACCATCTGTTGGGTCGTTAAGACCCTAGTTTGTAAAATTATCGAAATACCCTTGTAGGGTAAAATGACTGTTTTGCCCTTATGGGTAAATGACTGACTTGGACTATGAATTTGACTGATTTGACAGTGATTGTATGACTGTGTTAACTGACTTGACTGTGGTTGTATGACTGACATGCTTTTAATATTTGTTTAAATGTCTATTGCTGAGCTTGGCCATTGTGCATACACGTGTGATGATTGAGCATGACATACATGACATATTGCATGGGGTTGGGACATTAACACGAAGGAAGTGCTGATAGGATCGCACAGGTCACACGAGACGACTGTGGATCCAATATTGATGTGTTAAGGTCGTATGGGTCATACAAAACGATTGTGGACAAATGGACGACTTAGTGCTGCTTAATCTGATTATGGATCTGTACCAACCTAAATATGGCTCTGTGCTATGTTGATTATGGCTTTGTGCAAACCATACTTACCAGTGGCTATGTGCCTATCATAATTATTGATGACTATGTGTCGATCATATTTACCCATGATTGTGTGCCGATTATATTACCGTCGCTGATGGCTAAGTGTTGAACTCATTATAGTTATCGATGGCTTTGTGCCAATTATAATACCGCTCTTTCGAGGCTTAAAGCGTATATGTACTAGCGAGCTTTTTTTGCGGTTTCGATTAGTCTTTGCGCAATCAGTGCTAACATTGTAAGTGTAGGGATGGCGTGGGTGAGTTATTTCCAGTGCAGGGTTGGACGAAGGCAAGTGCAGGGTTGGATGTGATAGCATGCATCCATGCATTCACACGTTTTGTTTTATTACTGAGATGGGCTAGGCCCAATTGGCTAGGCCCAATTGGATCTATTATGGGCTGTGACCCAAATGATAATGTATTGGGCTTTGGCCCACTTATGCTTTGAGCTAAACTATATTGTTACTGTTAAGGGGCTCTAGCCCAGATTGTTTCTATTTCTGTTTCTGTTTACTGGCTATTACTCTAGTAAAGGGATTACACACTGAGTTTTCGTAAACTCACCCCGTTTATTAACTGCACAGGTAATCCCCAGCATTAGAAGGATTGGTGCTGCGAGGGGCTAGGAGATGGTCACACGACTGCAGTCTTATTATGCTTTGGACTTTATTTATGGTTTAGATTCCATTTTGGGTTTTAATTTCTGTAATAAGGCCTTTAGAGTTTTTGGATTTTAACTTTGGGCTGCATTTACTTTGATTTATATCTGTTTGAATTAAATCATGGTTTTCCCAAAATGTTAATTGTTTTTAAAACAATACTACGTTTCCGTAACATTTTTGAAATGCTATCGCAACTTAACTTTTTAGCATCAAGTTTTAGTAATTATTTTAAAACTAGCTTCCACAACGAAAGGAGATTTTGGGAATAAAATCATGTATTTTTCAATGAACCACACTTTGAAATTAAACCAATGTAAACTGGGGTTTTGTACAAGTTTTAATGACCAAAAGTTTTTTTTAGGGTTTTTAATGAAAACATAGTTTTTGAAAGACACTTTAATGTAACACACCAGATTCGGGCCTAACTTTTAGGTCGAGTTTGGGGTTTTACACTTTAATGTTTACCAAACTTTGTCATTTTGGTCACTTGCTGATGCTTATAATTAAGGCTCTTTATGGTATGTTTAGAATGGTTTGATAATGGTCAATTTTTGGTATGTTTTGGTAAGTAATTGAACTAGGTTATGATGCTTGAAATAAGGTAATGTTAACTTGTTTGGCATGTTATGTTTTGGTATATTTGTGGTGCCTGTGAATGGCATATTGGTTAGGTAATCTAGAATGCTTGAAATGGTATGTTTATGCAAGGTTGAATGGTAGCGTTTGAAATGCAAATAGAATTGAATGCAGCCATTATGGTCGAAATCACTTTGGAGTGTGTAGATTGAAAGGCAGATCCTATTTTATTTTTGGATCTCCTGATCATTTCAAGAAAGATTGCTCGAATAGAGCTAAGTTGAATAGAGATGCAAATCCTATTGCTACATCTACTAGAGGCAGGCGACAAGAAAATAGTTGCACCGCTGGAGCCAGAAGAAGTGGGACCGAAGATACAGTAGTTTGATCTGAAGCTCAAGCTCCTATGAAAGCTTTTGTGATCAATGTGTCCAAGAAGGCCTCAGCTCTTAATGTTATTGCTTTGAATTGCAAACAGAAACAAATTGATTTGAGATATCAAAATGGTGAAGTAATTTTGTTAAATATGTAAAGTTTGATTGCGTTTCATATATGATTTCAACAATATCCACACAAAATTGATTCAAAAAGGCTATAATGAATTTTAACTCATATCATGGATTCTATAATATCAAAAATGAAAGATTAACAAGTACTAACAGTTTGTAAGTTTACAGATGTTTTTCTCGAGGAATTTTCGGGTTTACTGCTAGAGCAAAAAGTTGTGTTTACTAAAGAATAAGTGTTAATAACTACTCCAATCTCGATTGCTCCATACAAAATGACTCCAATAGAATTAAAAGAATTAAAAGCTCAATTACAAGATTTAATCGACAGAGGTTTTATTCGATCGAGTGTATCACCCTAGAGCCCATCGATTTTGTTTGTGAAAAAGAGAAACGGGTGGATGATATTGAATTTAGATTATCAGCAGTTGAATAAAGTCATGATAAAGAGGAAATATTTGTTGCCTCGTATTGACGATTTATTCGATCAATTGAAAGGTACTAAAATGTTTTTGAAGAGAGATCTCCGATCTGGTTATTATTAGTTGTGAGTTAAAGATGTTGATGTGCTGAAAACAACATTCAAAACCCGTTACAGACATTATGAGTTTCTATTTATACCTTTCAAATTGACTCATCCTCCCACATCATTTATGAATTTGATGAATCAGGTTTTTCAGCCACATCTTGACAGGTTTGTTGTTGTTTTTATTGATGATATATTGATATGTTATAAAACCGATTCAAAGTGTGCTCATCATTTAAGAATTTGTGTTACAAACGATTTATTAAGAATTTCTTGGTAATTGTATTGTTGATGAAGAAGCTATTACAGGAAAAATGTTGAATTTGGTTGGTCAGATAAGTGCCAGCAGAGTTTTGACCAGTTGAAAACTTTATTTACAGAAGCTCTTGTACTGAATCAGCCTCAATCCAAGAAGGAATTCATTATTTATAGTAATATTTAACTCAGATGACCTTGAATTATGCTAGTTCAATTATTACAGAGTTGAGAGTTAAACCGTTAATTCTTCAGAGAAAAACAGGAGTAGATTCAGAATGATCAGATCACTAATTTCAGTATAGATTATGATAATAGTCTATATTTTTGAAATGAATATGTGTGCCAAAAAATTCTAAGATTATACGAGACATCTTACCCAAGGTTCATAGCAGCACCTATTTGATTTAAACCAGGCAACAAAAAATGTGTAATGACTTGAGACAGAGTTATTGGTGGTTGAAAATGAAACGTGGAATTTCAGAGTTTGTACCAAGATGCCTGGCATCTCAATAGGTCAAAGTTGAATATCAAGTTATGTTTGGGTTATTATGGCCTATTTTGATTTTCAATTAGATATGAAGACAACTCATAATGAATTTATGATGTTTTCAAAGTGTGATGATAGATTTATAAGCTTTATAGTTAAATAGGATAATTTTGTAAAGTGGTTTTGGTTGATTTTAAAGTTTAAGGACTAAATTGTTAAAATATTAAAGTTACATGAATTCTTGTGAAAAGTTGATTAATATGGGTTGTATATGGATTATATAAAATTGGACTAGTATTGATTTGGTTAAATTGTGATAGATTTGAAAGTTTCGGTTTTAGGGACTAAATTGAATAAAAGATAAAAGTTTGGGTAAAAGCGTAAAATACTGATTAAGGGTCAAATATGTAAATTTAAGTGTCTTATGATATTTGATTTGGTAAATTGAATTAAATAATTATACTTAGATCAAGAAACGAATCAGTTGATTAATAATCGCGGGAAAGGAAAAGTAGTTGAATAGTCGTTGCCGAAGTGTTGGTAGCTACTGCGTTTTGGCAAGTCCACATTAGATGTTGGAACGACGGAAATGTGCAAGTGTACACGATCACAACAAGTAATAAAGTGACAAGTAAATGTCGAGTTATCGTACCCACAGGGATTGTGAAAAGAATTATTTATGAATGCTATTTAAAACACTTTGGTGAAGAAAAATATTTTGTTTGAAGAGGGTGATTAAAAACTAGGATTTTAAACTAAGTAAACTAAATAAATAAATCTCAAATGCACAATTTCAAAAAACGATTTTATTCAAGATGATATAATTGTGTTAGATTAATTACATTTCTTAACTTACAATTATTAAACTCATGTTTATATTGTTACGAATAAATTTACGGCAACTCAATAATTTACTAACTTATGAACATACTCACCTACCAAAATCCATTTATCTCTTGACTATATCCTTATGTCAATTCAACCGATTGAACAAATCTTTAATAGGAAAATATGTTATTGCACATACATACTTATTAAATCTAAATAATCTCTTGTACATATCCCTATGTCAATTCAAACGATTAATTAAATCTAATAAGCACA
This sequence comes from Gossypium anomalum, assembly GCA_025698475.1. NCBI lineage: Eukaryota > Viridiplantae > Streptophyta > Magnoliopsida > Malvales > Malvaceae > Gossypium > Gossypium anomalum. Next base: position 13,650,195 of record CM046961.1, read on the forward strand.
TAAAAAAATACGTAAGGTAACAAAGTAGCCTTACCTTGAAACAGTTTAATCACAATAATCTTGCAAGTTATGCAAGGCAAATGTATCGTCAGATACCGTTGCTAATTTAACCCTCAGCTACCTCAGATGATTAAACATGCACTAATTAATTACTATTTCCATTAATTACAATTTCAATCCGTTTAAATAATTAATTCATTAGCTACCTCACAATTGTAATGCAAGTGTAACTTAGTCATGATTTTACTTAACCAACCATCTTACTGAGGCCTAAAACAACATAAACACAATTTTAAAAATTTTAGCAAATGAAATGCAATAAAACTAACATGAATTAAATTCAAGCTAAATTGATTAAATTAACCATTCCAAAAACATAAATATTCATAGATATGTTCATCATAACAACGACAAAAATTAAAGAGATAAGGAACAAGAATCAAATCTGGTGTTTTTCCGTGGCTTAACTCGTTTGCTCCGTTCTTTCTTTTTCGTTGTCCTCATTGACCAAGGTTGCTATGAACACTTAATTTTTTCTCCAAATGGCTGATGAATTCCCCTTTTCCAAGGGCAAAAATCGGCAAGAGAGCAAGAGAATTTTGAATGAAAAAGAAGAGAGAAAGTGGAGAGAAAAGAAAAAAGATGTGAATGCTTGAGGTGTTTTTCAAATGACCAGGCTAAGGGGGTTTTTATAGCTGAAGAGGGCTGCTAAAAATAGCTAAAATTATCAGACAAAGAGCTTTCCCTTGGCCTGCCACACATGTGGCAAGGTTGATAGTTTCAACTTTGCTAATTTAGGATTGGGGCAAATCTATAAAACCACCAATTGTGGAGGGGTTTGTTTGCAACTTGAACAAGTATTCAAGGGCCTCTTTGCAAGATAAATAATCAGCAAATAAGCTGATTTGGGTCAGGATATGGACGGTTTTGGGCTGTCCACTTCTTGGTCGGTTCGGTTCACTCGGTTTGGCTCAACTAGACCACTTTGTCAAAATTAATTAATAATGATTTATTTAATCCAAATTAAATTGGATGTAAATTAAAATTAATTATATCATGAATTAATATACATAATTTGGACCGTCTTAGGCTGAAAATTTATTTCGCCTCGATGCTTCAAAATCGCTTCTCGATTTTGTGCTTCTCGTAGTGTCTGCCGAGCCAATTTTCACCCTTTATGCAAATCTATTGAAAATGATCAAAATTAATCAAAATTTATTATAAAATTAATTAAAATTCAAAATTTTCATAATTTAAGTACAATTTAATTATTTTATAATAATTATATATTTTTCAACAAGAATTTTATCGAAACTGCATGAATTTGAGTTAAAAAGGGCATGAAAAAGTGCGTATATTTTCTTGTTTCCACACCCCCAAACTTAATTCATTGCTCATCTCGAGTAATGCACAAATTGAAAAGAATTTCTCAAAGACACCTTTAAAAAATTCCTTCAGAATAACATTCTTCCCGAAATTATGAATTTAGCATATTTATGCTCAAGAACAAGAATTTTGATAATTATGCTACTTAAGTATACATATCGTTCAAATTAATCTCAACAACAATTATGATAGAAAAATTAGACTAAATGCTTCCTTAAAAAAGACATGTTAACCCTTACCAATTTGATTTTATTTCCTTATTCAAGATTAAGCTGCAATCATTAAGTTTAACTTATGCCTTCATATGTTGAACATAGTAATTTCTCTCCACTAATGTAGGTAGCATAGAAAACCTGAATCAATAGGACTTTAAAAAGGTTGTAACGTGGGTAGGCTAAGGGTAGGTAAAAGATAGATAAATTTAGGATAAAAACCCTAGACTCAGCTTCAATCAGACCTTCAAAATGATTACCTTCAATACACCGACTTACTTTGCTTTCACATGCTCTTTTGTACATCTATTTTCTTTCAAGTACATATTCTCTTTGTTCTTTTTCTTTTCTTTTTTTTTCACGAGCATTTTACTGTATGTACTACAAAACAAATTTTGAGCATTTGATACTTCTTTTCAACTCCCCCAAACTTATTTTCAAAGAATGTTCTAAATAGTACTGAGTCTAGTGTTTGGGACAAATTTAAAGATAATTAAGAGAAAAGTGATGGCTAAATATTGCAAGGGTTCAAATAAAATTAGGCCTAAACAAAAGCTCAAACGGTCTAAACAAAAGTCGCCTAAATCATTTTCAACATTCCATGTTTCCTAGGATTTCGCCTTAAGAAACTACTAAGTCAATTCTAGAGACTTAAACTTTCATGCATGCCTAACTTTCTTAAGGAACTAAAAATTTTATGGGATGATTTGCATGCTTTATTAAAAATACATTTATATCATTATTAAGCTAACATAACAATTTATTGAAATAATCAAACTTTATTTATACTGAAGTTTAGCATACTTAACAAAATTTCAATTATTGAACAAAATATATCCTAACCTTAACTGAAAGAAAAATTTATTCTGAGTGGAAATAATTTCAAATTTTTTGTCCCCCTACTTAAGATGAACAATGTCCTCATTGTTAAAATTGAATAGCTACTATGCACTAGGTAGGATTCTAGAAAAGAAGAGGTGAGTCAATTTGACTGCTTAAGTACCAAGCTCTCTCTAAATCCAATCCTAGACATGTATATATCTATTGTCACACTTTATACTTTGCGACTTAATCATTTTTATTAATGATTTCCACCTCTTGTTTTATTATACGAGAAATAAAAAATCCTAATAAAACTTAATCCTAAAACATTAAAAAACCTAGGAAAGAAAATAAAATAAAGTAAAGATCCCCTCTTTTTATTTATTTGCAGATCCCTCAGAATCTGACACATCTTTTTCCTTCCTCGACATTGGAGTCCATGGTTCGAGTATAAAGTCTAGAAATTCAGGCACAAAAACAAACAGGTTATGAAATATATATTTTAAATGCATTTCTAATTGAGTCATCCTGTATTTTTTAGTATCTCTAGTAATCTTGTTGCTGCAACTACATGTGTTGCAGCATAGCCACTATACCAAATTGTTCACTTCATAGAATGGTGCTAGATAAAGGGACTCTCAGCGTCGAACTTAGGAACTCTGTTAAGGGTGGTTTCAGTTTTGGGTAGGTGGGTGAGTAGCTGAGGGTAACGTTTAGAGTTGACGAGGGTGGCAATTTTAAGGATAGTTTAAGTGCAGTAGTTGGTGACTTCGAATGACAGTGTTTGGGGTGGTGATTCAGGGAGTTAAGGGCTGCAACATTATGGGGTTAAGTGAGATGCACTTTTGGGCTACTTGGGAGTGGTGGTGGAGCAAGGTAAAGGCTATAGGTTTGTGCGAAAAAGGATTGAATATTTCTCTTCTTAGTAGGGTCTTAAGCCTAATGGCAGCTCTTTTTTGGATCCTAAGAACTGTACTAAAAATAAGCTAAAAAAATACTCAAAGAAATTAGTGCTTGGGTTAAAAGTTGACCCTTTATTTAACAAAACAAATACTTAAATTCTTTGGGCTATTTAGAAAAATATTTTTTTGAAAAATTACATTAAATTAAACTCCGAGGAAAGACTAGAGGGGTCACGGGTGGTCCCACTAAAGTCTCAATCTCCTAGACAGAGTTTTAATTAATGTAACGAACCAAAGAAAATTTTATCTAAGTCTACCATTTTATTCAAATTAGAGAAAAAAACTAAAAATATAAAATAACGATAGAGAAAGTGAAGAGCACTCTTCAGGATCGTCATTGACCATAGTGGTGTCAAATGGCCATTTGTCATACCAACCATAACCATCTAGGAAGTAATCATATTCTTTCCTATCAAATTTGTCCAACATCTTATTAGGGAAAGAAAACCTAGAATGATCTTTCCTGGTGGCATTGTTTAACTTCCTGTAATTCCTACAAACTCTCCAACCCTTGACTCGAATATCTGCAATAATCCAACCGACACCCTTTTTGTGCTTTTCCAAAACAAGAAATGACTCTTCTTCTTCATTCTTGGAGAACTCAACTAAAATCATGATAGGAAAAAATTAAGATAAACCCAAATAATCATATTTCAAATGAAGAGGCAAAGTTCTCAGTCCCAATTCGATTGGCTCTTCAATCAACACTTTTGATTGTGTGTACTCCCGAGATAATAACTCTAATGATTCCATTGGAACTTCCTGAGTGAATCCCTTCGTTTTAGCTTTTAACAAAGCCAAACATTCCTTGTCTTCATCATCACTTGGCGAATCTGCTAGCAGAACATATTCTAACGGATCATCTACAGGATTGAGCTCTAGCTCTATAGAAGCCGGCGATTCCATCTTGGAAATAACATAACAGCCTTCAACCACATCTAGGGATTTAGTAGCATCGAAGTCATTGAAAGTCACCTCGTCATCAAAAATTTCTTTCATCTGAATATTCTGTTGCTACTTCTGGAATCGTTGGGGATATGGTAATGGTGGAATCTTAGCTTTAACTGGACAACTCTTCTGTGGAAATTTTTCTGTATCTGACAAGGGTTAGGTAATCAGAACTAACTGGTTTAGAGTTTACCTCATCAAGGGTCACTGTATCTGGATTTTGTGGAATAAGAGTTTCAACACTCAGTTGAACTTCCTCTTCGCCTTGAGCTACAATAGGCTTATCTTCAAGCTCGACAGCTTTGGGTTCTAATGTCTTCTCACTTTTAAAGTGACGGTTTTGCAATGCTCTTTTCCCGTGCTTCCCAAATTTTTTGTATCACTCGACCAAATACCTTGGGGTTTGCTTTTAAGCTCATTAGCTAGTTGCCCCACTTGGTTTCCTAAATTCTTCAATGTTACTACTTGGTTTTGAATTAGTTCATCATTCTTCGCTATGTATGCCTTCAGCAAATTCCCAAGATTACTTGAAGATTCAGTTGGTGTGGGTTGTTGCACTTGCCGAGAATATTCTGGTAGATAATTTGGTCGAAATGACATAGGAGAGTCACTATGGTCTACCCATTGATTACTCCATGGAGAAATTGGATGATTTTTCCATGAAGGTTGTAAGAATTTGACTGTGGAACATTCCAATTTTGATTTCCCATGTAATATTTCGACTCTTGATTCGATGGGAAATTTTCAATAAAATGGCCATCTCCACAGCATTCACAAGAAATATCATCGAATTGGTTTGGTTGCTGACCTGTCAGATTGCCATTGAAACCATTAACAGTTATGTTCTTAAGCATAGAAGACATAAAGGATACATGGGCTGTCGAAGAAGCAAGTGTGTCCGCTTCATGTACTCCTGCTGCTCGGTTGGTTGGCCACTGATAGTTATTGCTAGCAATTCTTTCAATAATCTCGTAAGCATCGTTATAAGACTTAGAAAGAAGGGCTCCATTTTTCAAAGCATCCACCATCATTCTAGTATGAATATTAAGACCAATATAGAAAGTTTCCATTTGAATGCAGCAAGGAATGCCGTAATAAGGGCACTTTTGTAATAACTCCTTGAACCGCTCCCATGCCTCATATAAAGATTCTTCATCAAGTTTCTGAAATGAAGTGATTTCATTTCGGACCTTGGCAGTTAAAGATGGAGGGAAATATTTCATTAAGAAACATTCAACCAACTCTTGCCATGTAGTTATGAAACCAGACGGTAGGCAGTTCAACCACGCTCGTGCTTTATCTCTTAAAGAGAATGGAAATAATCTCAGTCTTAAGGTATCCTTAGTCACCCCGACTAGTTTAAATGAGTCACTCACTTCCATGAATAGTCGAAGATGAAGATGTGGATCTTCAGTAGGAATCCCACTAAATTGACCCATATTTTGCAACATTTGGAACATAATCAGCTTCAGCTCAAATTGTTGTGCCTCGACTTTGGTTTCCTAATACTCATATTGAGCCCGTTGAATAGAAGAATGGCATATTGTTGAATAAACAGTTTCTGTCATCGGCAACAATGATCTGTAACACCCCAAACCTGGCCTAGACAGTATGGTCACATTTGTAATGTCACATTAGAGTGAGTTTTGACAAACATAGTTCTTCTAGAAAAGTTCGCTTGTGTTAAAACCTTGTTTGTGATCTTTATAAAAAGCTATCTTATTTTATTTGCTAGATTACAAGTTCGTTAAGCAAAACATGTCTCATACTAAATTGTTATTACACTTTAAAACATTGTTCATTGCAGAAGCTTTTAAAACCAGTTACGGGGCATAGTAGTTGAAAGTCATTTAATGAAAACCTAAATCCTACTGCTAACAGATATAAGTCAATTTAAATAAATCCCCAAATAAAAATAAAACTTAAAATGGCCTTATTACATAAAATTTACCCATATAAAACTACTTTTAGCAAAATCAAAACGAAAACATAAACAGTGGTGTGGCGTCCCTTGCAGCACCGACCCGCCTAAGGATTACCTGCATGAATAAGTAGAAAAAGGTGAGTTTATGAAAACTCAGTGTGTAATCCTTATTTATCAAACAACCAAACATACAGTGCCGAACAGTCTGGGCCTAAGCCCATATCAGTAGCAATATCAGTGTGGGCCTTATCCCAATGCAGTAGCAGTATCAATGTGGGCCTTAGCCCAATTCAGTACAGTATCAGAAATGCATACAGAGATCCTACCCATCCATCCTCTACACTCCACTCCGTCCAGCTCAACACTCCATGTGGGGATAAAATCGACCCACCTATCCCTACACTCCAGAATATGGCACCGGTTACGGCACTAACAGTGTTTGCATTAGAGCTGCCAGTAATAGGCTTAAAGCCTTTCAGTACACTTCCTCCAATATCATATGTCCCACTCCATGCAATGCAACATAATATAAATGTACATATAATAAAGATGGCATGCTCAAACATTCATATATCACATAGAGGTATATCCGTCATTTACCTCATAGGGGTATAACAATCATAGCATACATTAGGGTCTAGGTATACTTACCGACCCAACAGTAGGTCTACAGTCGTCTCGTGTGACTCGTGCAGCCTTAACAATTAAATAGCAAAAATAGGCCCAAGCCCATAATATGGCCTATGTGGGCCCACATGCTCGTGTGGCCCAATAAGCCCAAATAATGGTCTTGGCTGTGTAAACAACATAGTCGGCCCAATAATCTCCACACATCCATGCGGTTTGCTCGTGCGAGGCCCACGATCCCGTGGGGCCTACACGGTTCATTTCGGCCCAATGTGGCCCAAAACGACCTAGGCCTACGAGATAACTCGTGGTGGTCGCTACAATCACTTGCTCGCGCCTATGCGTTTATATGATCACATGAGCGTGCACACGCCCGCGTGACATCGATAGTAACAGTTTTCTGGCTTTTACTATTTAACGATTGAAGTAGTGTGATTACACACCTGTTGCGAAACGTGCGCCTAGCGCAAGAGTTTCCCAGACCTACATTCTGTCATGATAATCCATTAGTCAATTAATACTAGGGTTAATCACCCTTCCCTATTCCCAATTTAACTTATCATTCAATACTTGCCTTGAACGTAGAAGTGATTAGCCCTGTTAGAACTGTTGACAAAGGTTTGATAAAGAACTCCTTGATGAACACTGCATAATAAGCAGTTTTTATTACTCATGTTTACTTATACATATGAGTCGAAATCAGTAACAGAGAAAAGGGTATTTAGCCAATACTTAGGATTCCAAGCTAAAATACCCAGTCTAAAACAACAACAACGAATAACGCTACCTTCAATCAAGAGACAAGCGAAAGCTTCTGATCATTTTTGTAACACTTGTGCACTTCTCTATTCCTCAAGAAATATTACCCCTAAAAAATAATAGAGTCATTAGAGAAAGGGATTAGATTTGGCATACAGAGAAAAGCAGGAAAACTGAAAGAGCAGAAACAACCTGGGACTTACCAGTCAATATTCGGCCAACCACCAAAGAAAAGGGAGAGAGAGTTGAGGGAGAGCCAAGAATAGAAAAAAGAAGAAGAGGAGGAAAAATATTCAGTTTAAAATAAAAGAGAAAGCAAATGCTGGCGGCTGACTAAAAGAAAAGAAGAAGATGGGAGGTTCGGCAAAGGTAAGGAAATAAAAAATGGAGGTGAGGAAGAGGGAGAAAAATCGATCTAACAACCCACAAATTGAAGAGCCGTCCGAAAAGTCCGATACGAAAATGCTCACATGTCACAAGTAGCATTCAGCTACCAACAAATAACAAAATCGAAAGATGAAAAAAAAGAAAAAAACAGAAAAAAGGGTAGAACTATCGAATTTGAGAGCAAAAAAACCAAAAGTAATTTTCGCACCAAGTTGCCTAACCATCCTATGACCGAATGGCTTAGGAGAGTCCTCACTCGGCACCACTACTACCACAACTTCCCACTTTCTCAATTCTCTCCTAATTTCCCTCTTTACCAAACTCAAACCGATAACTCCCTCATCTAATCCCACTATTCCCTCCTCAAATTCGGCTATTCACTCCCACACAACCACTCCACCATCAGAGTTTCGGTCAACCTCAACCACCTACCTTGCGAGAGTAGCAAAATATTACTCCTTTGCGCATAGGGTAGCTCGAACTCAAGACCCCTAGGCACACTCCACACGCCACTTGCCACTGACTAGCAAGCCGTTCATGTCATGCAACATTCTCATAATTTAAAAGTCTATTAGCAGTAAACAAGGGTTTATTCAATAAGAAACCAAAATTTTTGCTAAAGCCTAGGTTTGAACCTAGGTCTTCTCACGCAACTCAGGACCCTTAACCATCACAACATGTAAACTACATGCAACATAACACCAATTAAATTACTGAAGATTTGGGGCGTTACATGATCAGATTGTGAGTATTATAAGCGAATGTTCCTCCTAGATTTTGGTTTGGATTTTTGAAATTCATATCTTCGGTCCTTCTTTGGTTTACTTGTCTTCTCCTTTTTCAAAAAGTCCTTTCAATTTCAGGGTTTACTGGAAGTAAGTTAATAATTTGATCAATACTCATAAACACCTAAAACAAATACAAAAAAAATGGAATTAAAATTTAACAAAAAAATAGACCAAAATGAAAAATTGACAATTTCACAAATAATGACTTTTAAAACAGTCTTCGGAAATGGCGCCAAAAACTTGGAACGACGGAAATGTGCAAGTGTACCTGATCATAACAAGTAATAAAGTGACAAGTAAATGTCGAGTTATTGTACCCATAGGGACTATGAAAAGAATTATTTATGAATGCTATTTAAAACACTTTGGTGAAGAAAAATATTTTGTTTGAAGAGGGTGATTAAAAACTAAGATTTTAAAATAAGTAAACTAAATAAATAAATCTCAAATGCACGACTTCAAAATACGATTTTAATCAAGATGATATAATTGTGTTAGATTAATTACATTTCTTAACTTAGAATTATTAAACTCATGTTTATATTGTTACAAATAAATTCACGGCAACTCGGTAATTTACTAACTTATGAACATACTCACCTACCAAAATCCATTCATCTCTCGACTATATCCCTATGTCAATTCAATTGATTGAACAAATCTTTAATAGGCAAATATTTTATTGCACATACATACTTATTAAATCGAAATAATATCTTGTACATATCCCTATGTCAATTCGAACGATTAATTAAATCTAATAAGCACATAAAAGAGTACGTGAGGTAACAAAGTATCCCTACCTTGAAATAGTTTAATCACAATAATCTTGCAAGTTATGCAAGGCAAATGTATCGACAAATACCGTTGCTAATTTAACCCTCAGCTACCTTAGATGATTAAGCATGCATTAATTAAGTATTGTGTCCATTAATTACAATTTCAATCTGTTTAAATAATTAATTCATTAGCTACCTCACAATTGTAATGCAAGAGTAACTTAGTAATGATTTCACTTAACCAAGCATCTTACCGAGGCCTATAACAACATAAACACAATTTTAAAAATTTTAGCAAATGAAATGCAATCAACCTAACACAAATTAAATTCAAGCTAAATTGGTTAAATTAACCATTCCAACAACATAAATATCATAGATATGTTCATCATAACAACAACAAAAATTAAAGAGATAGGGAACAAGAATTAAATCTGGTGTTTTTCCGTGGCTTGACTCATTTACTCTGTTCTTCCTTCTCCGTTGTCCTCGTTAACCAAGGCTACTATGAACACTTAATTTCTGCTCCAAATGGCTGATGAATTCCCCTTTTCCAAGAGAAAAAATCGGCAAGAGAGCAAGATAATTTTGAATGGAAAATAAAAGAGAAAGTGGAGAGAAAAGAGAAAAGATGTGAATGCTTGAGGTGTGTTTCAAATGACCAGCCTAAGGGGTTTTTATAGCTGAAGAGGGCTGCTAAAAATAGCTAAAATTATCAGCCAAAGAGCTTTCCCTTAGCCTGCCACACATGTGGCAAGGTTGATAGTTTCAACTTTGCTAATTTAGGCTTGGGGCAAATCTATAAAACCACCAATTGTGGAGGGATTTTTTTGCAACTTGAACAAGTATTCAAGGGCCTCTTTGCAAGATAAATAATCAGCCAATAAGCTGATTTGGGTCAAGATATGGACGGTTTTGGACTGTCCACTTCTTGGTCGGTTCGGTTCACTCGGTTCGGCTCAACTAGACCACTATGTCAAAATTAATTAATAATGATTTATTTAATCCAAATTAAATTGGATATAAATTAAAATTAATTATATCATGAATTAATATACATAATTTGGACCGTCTTAGGCTAAAAATTTATTTCGCCTCGATGCTTCAAAATCGCTTCTCGATTTTGTGCTTCTCGCAGTGTCTGCCGAGCCAATTTTCACCCTTTATGCAAATCTGTCGAAAATGATCACAATTAATCAAAATTTATTATAAAATTAATTAAAATTCAAAATTTTCACAATTTAAGTACAATTTAATTATTTTATAATAATTATATATTTTTCGACAAGAATTTTATCGAAACTGCATGAATTTGAGTTAAAAAGGGCATGAAAAAGTGTGTATATTTTCGTGTTTCTAGATGTACTTATGCTTATTAATGTTAAAATCTTTGTTGCATCTATCTGTATGTGTATATGTGTATACTAAACATGGTTGATCAAGGTAAGTTTATAAATGTGATCAAAGACTTGAATAACAAAATATAGCTTTTGTATTTGTACGATTGAAACATGTTATGCTATTGAAAGTTGGTATTAAAATGATCTTGGTATATGGTTAATATCAATAAAGTATTATAGTATACAGGTCAAAGGTCGTGTGAACTTAGTGAATAGCTAGGATATAAATGACATGTCATTAGGGCATTTCATGCACTAGTTGTTGGTGATTACAGTTTCAGGTACTTCGTACTGTTGTTACAGTATCAGCCACTCTGAGCCAGTGTTATATTTATCAAGTACTATGTATGTAACACCTCAAATTTTGGGCCTAAAAGTTTTAAGTCTTGAGTGGGTGCAGTTAGGAGACTGCACATAAATATTTAGTTGTGCAAGAAAGTGACATAAATACATGTCTTCTTCAGTGGTTGAGTGTCCTAAGGAGTATTGGAGAAGTCTTGAGTTTAAGCCTTGGATTTTGCAAAATTTTAATTTTACTTGAGTAAACTCTATCTCTAGTCAGTGGGCTTATTAAATAAATATGGATAAGGCATGTCATAAAAGCCTGTTAGTTTAGTGGTAAGTGGTGTGTTGGGATGCCTAAGGGTCTTGAGTTCGAGCCCTCCTATGTGCAAATGTGCTCTATTTTGCTGCATAAGTCGTGTGGGTAGTAGAGTTTGGCCGAAACACTGCTAAGTGGAATAGAGTTTGAATTGGTCATGGAGGGATTGTAGGAGGGAGTTGAGAAGAGATATGATGAAAGTTTTTAGGAGAGAATCAAGGGATTTTGAAGTGTGGGGAGTTGGTGCCAAATGGGGGACTCTAGGCACTCAAGAATTCGGCCTAGAGGTTAGCTCCTCATATTTTTGGTTTATGTTTACTTATATTTTTGCCCTTTTGCATTTTGGGGGCTCTTTTCACTCACTTGCTTGGTAGCTGATTTCTGCTAGGGGTTTAGGGAGTACTTTTCTTTTACACTGCTGGGGCATTTTTGGGGTCTGCCTATTTCATTTTCTCTCTCCACAATAGGGCTTTACTGATCAACTGTCTCCTCTCCCTCTCCTTCATTACTTTAGGGCTGTTGGTTCTTGATTCTTTGATTAGTGGTTTCCCTTTTCTTCTCTTCTCAATAAGCTTTGCCTTGGTCTAATCTCTGCACCCCAATCCTTCATTCAAGAAGTAGTCGAATAACCTTTCTTTTTCTTCTTTCTTCTTGGCATCCTTTCATCTTAATACCTTGACTGTTTGCTACATCTCTCTCTACCTCTATTGTATTTCGACTTTTGAAGTGGTTCTTGAACAATCGATCAGGGGTCAAGTGCAAAGTTCTTTCTTCCTTTTCGTTGCTTTATTTCTTTTCTCCCCTATTTTTTATTGGCTGAAATAACCTTTGTTTAATAACTCTCCTTTCTGACATTTTCTACTAGGGAACGAGATTGTTTAATCTCGTGCCTCGAAACTAAGGTGTGCTTTGGGTGTTGGCCGAATACTGCTGTCCCCCACTCCTAGTTTTCGCTTTTGGTAAGTTACTATACATTTGGTTTAATGGATTGTGTGTATGGTAAAGGTTTACAAGTGGTATATGGGTTGCAGGTAATCTCCAAGGATTGGAAATGATAGCTTGCAATGGTTCTTAGATCAATCAAAGCGAGGGATAGGTAGTTAATGAATGAGTGTTTTGATTAGGGTTGCTTTAATTTGATTTTAGGCTATTAACCGAAGCTTCTGTTTGAAATAGGTTAGAGTGCTCGTGGGCTGGTTGCACGTTTTCAAAAACAGGTGTGTAACCACACTACTCTAATCGTAAACTGGCAAAAGCCGGTAAGTGTGACTTTTGGCACTACACGAGCGTGCGCTCGCTCGTGTGGTAATTCGAACGCATAAAACGTGGGCATTTGCTCGCAGAGGCCACCATGAGCGTTTTCATGGGCTTAGGCCGTTTTTGGCCATATTGGTTGAATTGGGCCATGTGGGCCATGTGGGCCCCACAGTCTCGTGGGTCTACACGGGTAAATCACACGGACGAGTGGAGATTATTGAGCCAGGCTGTGTAGTTCACATAGTCAAGGCCATTTATGGGCTTATTGGGCCACACGGGCGTACAGGCCCACATGGGCCGTATTACGGGCTTTGGGCCATTTTCACTATTTGACCAATAAGGTTGTATGGGTTGCCTGAGACGACTGTGGACCTACTGTTGGGTCGGTATGTGACCGCTCTAATTTGACCCTAGTCGGGAAATGGTTTTGGGACCACAAAACTGAGTCACAAAATTATTTAAATGCTCTTTTCTATGTTTATTATATGTAAAGTATCATGTGTGAAAGTATCATGTCTAAATTTTGTCATTTGAATGTGAAATAATGAAAAAGGACTTATGTGATAAAATTGAAGAATGTGTTAGGAAGAAATGAGGTGACCAAATAATGCATGGCTTATTAAAAGGGAGGACTTGCATGTCAAATTGTCCAATTTAAAGTTAGTGGACGGCCATGATGATGATGATTTGTAATATATGCATTTTATATATATAAGAAATATAATTATTAAATGTTTTATAATAAACATAAGAAATTAATAAAAGAAAAAAAAAAGCCATACATCCTTGCCTTGTTCTTGCCGAATGTTTGAGAAAGAAAGAAGAAATATGCTTTGAGGATTTCGGCAATGTAGCAAGCTAAAAATTTAAGGTAAATTTCATGTAGTTTTTGTTAATTTTTAATAGATGTGTGATCCTTGTTTAATTAGTGTTAAACCCCATGTTGAAATTTTGATTTCGGTTGAAGTATGTGCATTCGGTCATAAAGGAAATTGAATTAAAATTGGTTGTTGTCTTTAGGTTTTAATGAGAAAGTAAAATCGGCTTATGTGTATGTGTAGTTGCCGAATGTGAATTTAGATAGCATCGAGTAATGTTGCATTTTAAAATGATGAAATGGAGATATAAGCTTGTTAAATTTGCCCTTATTATTTTCGGATAAGTTATTTAGATGAGCTTGTTTAATTTGCCCTTATTATTTCCGGATAAGTTACTTAGATGAGCTTGTTAAATTTTCCCTTATTATTTCTAGATAAGTTACTTAGTTAAAGAAAATTTTTAAAGTACTTAGTTAATTGATACTAGGTTAATGGTGTGTGTATAAAATGTTTGAATGTTAAATAGGTTATTGCTTCAATGATCGAATGTCCCAAAGGCTAATGCATGGTCTAGTTGATCAATATATGTTAAGGGAACATGAATAAATATCTATTTGATGAACTATATATTCGAATATATAGTTGAGATATGTATATGGAAATATGATAAATCATATGAGTTTTGTGTTTGTGTATGTGAACTAAGTATACAATGAATATTCGGCTATGAAAGTCATAGGAATTTTTGGTAATGTACATATTTGGTCATTAGGGTTTTATGTACTATGGATATGTGAGATATGTGTTAAGGTAAGTTACTTATTTGATATAACTTTTCGGTTATAAAGGTGTACATGAGGAAATATTAAATAAATTGTATTAAATTGCTTAATGTGATTAAAAATGTGTATGACCATTTTGTAATTGAGCTAAAAGTAGTTATATGGCCTATTAAATTTCTTGTCATATTCAGCCATAAGCTAGCATGATGGGACTTTAATAAGTTAAATTTTGTTTGAATTAGCACAAGAGCATAAGGAGCCAATTTTGGATAATGGGAAAGTGAAACTAGTCGATTAGTCAATCTGTAGTTATTCGATAAAATCCAAGGTAAGTTCTTAAGTGTTTGTGTTTGATCATGTTATATGCTTAAGATTTGAATAATAATAATTAAGAAGATGTTTGATTGTATATTTATATACATATACATAGGTTCTTTGTGTTGAATAAATATTAAATTAAAGTTATGAGCCGTATGTGACTAGCATATCTAGTCGACTTTGATACTATCAAATGATGTACTAAGATATGTGTTCTAATGTGGAAATTAAACCTTATGTGGTTGAAAGGATGAAAATATTTGTTCATAGATATGTGTTTCAGTTATACGTAATTGAAGTATAAGTTATGAAAGTATGAAAGAACAGGTGAATTGTTTATCGAAATGTGATATTCGGGCCTCGGCCTAGCAAGCTTTAAGCTGGTGAATAATATTATCGGGTTTCGGGCCTAGCAGGCTCTAATGCCGGTGAGATAATATCGGGCTTCGGGCCTAGCAGGCTATAATGCCGGTGAAATGATATCGGGCTTCAAGCCTAGCAGGCGAAATACCGGTGAATGAGTTCAGACTTAAAGTCTAGCAGGCTTCGTGCCGGTGATGAATTTGGGTTTAAAACCTAGCAGGCTAAATGCCAGTGATTTGATAAAAGTCTAAGACTATGAGACCTTGTGTTAAATCGACAATTGAATGCGTTCAATATATTAAGTTGGCCAGGTATGTGATATATACTTATACATGTTAGATCGATTGGAATTGAATCATGAATGTGAAATGAGAAGCATAGGTGAAGATGTCATATGTGTATGTGTGTATTCGGTCATGGTGAAAGGTTATGTGAATTATGTGAAATACCATTTAGATATGAATGACAAAAGTAACTGTGGTTATGAAATGGTACAATGGTTGAATTCGGTTGAATTAAAGTTGACACTGAAGTATTTAAATACCTATATCATATATGTGAGCATGGGTAAAACCATCGTAAATTATCGATAAGGGTGAGCTATGTGCGGAACCATCTTATAATTGCTAATTTGAATGGTTGTGTGCAAATCATTGAGCATGATGTATTGTATTGAGATTATGCTTAAGTGAAATTATAGATATGTGATGAAATTGATTGGTGATATACATGTTTAAATAATATGAATGCAAAGAATGTGTGAAAGAGTAAATTTGTAATAAATTTGCTTGGGACAGCAGTAGTAACGTGATTTTGGAAAATCACCAAAAATTGTGGGAGTTGAGTTAGAAGCTAAATAAATTATTTAATTAAAGACTAATGGGTCTAGTTTCTTATAAAATAAACCGTGTAAGCAAAAGAATTACTGATAATGAGTTATTTGAAGTGGCGTGGGAGAGAATCAAATGACTTCGGGGTCCCCTATTCTATTTTTAGAAAATCATTATAATTTTTACAAAAATGTTTATAAGATAAAATTTATATGCTTAGACTCCTTAATGAGTCTAGTTTCAAATGAAATCAACAAGAACATATTTTGAATTTTTTACAATGAGAAATTTGATTTATAGTGAAGAGTGGTTAGATTAGTCAAACAGTGAAACAGGGGAAACTTTATGAAAAATATGGTATTGATTGGCCAAACCAAAATTCCAAAAATTTTATGGATAGAAGATATATGAGTCTATTTTCAGGGAAAATTAACGTCAATTTATTTGGAGTTTCGTAGCTCCAGTTATAAATAATTTAGTGACTGTTGCTCAGGAAGACAACTTGTAGTGAATTTGTGATTGTGTTGTAAACATTGATAAAACTCGTTAATGAGATGTTTATTGTTTTCTTATGAACTTACTAAGCGTAAAGCTTACTCCCCTTTTATTTCCTATATTCCCTAGGGTTGCCAAGTTAGCTCGAGTGGAGGCCATCAGAGATATTATCACATTGTCGAGTCTACGATATTGGCGTAAGTAAATCTTAGTGTATCGAGTCTATGGCATGTATAGGGTTGTAAAGTTGAGTATGTAATATTATGATTAAGCCAAAGACTTTGGCTTGTTATTACGGTACTTTGATTATTCATATGCTTGTATATTATTATCTCCTGTGATGTGGTTTATAGCATGTATATTTAGAATTTGAATTGTGATTTATTGTTGAGTAAATAAATGATACAAGACTAAGATATCGGTAAATTTTTTTTATTATGCCTCATAAATATTTTGGGGCCTTGTAAGCCCGATTAAGGGATAATATACGCGTGTATGAAAAGTTTAAAATTGATCAATAATTTTTACGGCCTGGTTTTATATAAATGGTTGAGTTTAAATCTGGTAGCACCTCGAACCCTGTTCCGGCGAGGGATACGGGTGAAGGGTGTTACATGGTAAATATACCTACACCCTTATTTGATGAGATGAATGAAATACCCCCATAGGGTAAAATGACGGTAATACCCTTGTAAGGTAAAATGATTGATTTTCCCTACGATGTGTATGAATGTGTTTAAGCATGGCACGTTATATGTGTGTTGCACCCATGTAGATATTATGATACGATGCATGACATGTTGGATGGGGTTGGGATTGTTATCTTCGGAGGAAGTGTACTATACTGATATGGTCGCACGGGTCACCCAAGACGACTATGGACCTACTTCTTGGTGTGTAGGGATGGATGGGTTGATTTTATCCCCACATGGTGTGTAGAGGCTAGATTGGGTAGGATTTTCCGATTACATATTATACTAATTCTGTAATGGGATTAGGCCCCACTGATACTGTTTTGGCCTTAGGCCCACACTGTTTCTGATTCTGAAATGGGCTATGGCCCTAACTGATATTGCAGGGGCTTAGGCCCAAATTGTGTTTATTTTGAATGTTTGCTTATATGGGATTACACACTGAGTTTTCACAAACTTACCCATCTGTTAACTGTGCAGGAAATCATCAGACTTAGACGGATCGATGCGACGGAGGACTCAGTGGAGGCCACTCGACTTAGTTAACTCTTACTATTATAATTAAGGCTTATTTTGGGTTTTACATTATGTAATAGGGCCTCTCGAGTTTATTTTTTATTTTGGTATTTCACTCATATTAATTTGTGATTTACAACTGCTAGTAGTAGGAAAAACGCGGGTTTTCAAAAGATAAATGTTTTTCAAAAATACCATGAATACGTAAACGATTTTAAGACTATCGCAAGAAAGTAATGTTTTACAAAGTAAACGCAACTATGCAACTATTTTAAAAAGCTTCCGCTATAAACGAAATTTTGAAATTAATAGCATTTTAAAGTAAATAATTTTTTACAATGACGCAAGTTTTAAAATCATCTTTTAGATCACACAAAGATGCCAAATAAAAATTGGGCTTTTCAAACGAGATCACACTTTACGAAAAATACTTCAATATGACATCGCCAGATTCGGCCATAACGTCTAGGCCAGGTTTGGGGTGTTACAATGTACCTGTGATGGATACTATATCAATGGCTTGAGATCCTGCATGTTTTGTAGATTCTTTTAAGCTTGTCTGAGCAGCATCGTGTATTGGTGAATGTCTTATTTGTTAACTTGTGTGAGCATTACCCTTCTATGTATCTGAAGTCAATTTACTATAATTCTTCGGGCAAAATAGCTAACGAATTGAAAGGAATTGAATTATCATGGCATGAAATGTTATTTATTCAATACATGCAAGTTGGCATATATGTTATGTTGTACAATAGCTTAGTTGATATTAAATGATCATGACTAACCATTTGACATGGTAAGAAATACGGAACATGGCAAGAAATTCTAGTTTGTATGTTAATTTCAGTTGGTATGCTTCTAAATGATAGGTATGTTGTGTTTAATTATACGAACTTACTAATCTTTATGCAATCTTACCTCATTTCAGTTTTTCTCTCTTATAAATCATCAGATTTAAGCTGTCGATTGGATTACTTTTGGAGATCACACTATCCGTCAACACATTTGGTAGCTATATACTTATTTCGACTCGGTTATAAGTGTAATATCTTGAATTAGGGCTTAATCGGAATAGTGGTTTTGTGACCACAAATCCGAGATAGAAATAATTATTTTATAATTATTTTGACGATTATGATATGATTGCATGATTGTGTGAAAATTTCGAGATGAAATTCTATGCTTAAAGTGTTTAAATTGAAAGTAGGGACTAAATCGAATAAGTTGCAAAATTTGCATTCTAGAAGTTTTTAGTATGAAATTGCATTGAAATATTAATTAGGAGGTCTTAAATAGCAATTTGACCAATTTTAAGTTCATGGACAAAATTAGGACATGGAAGGAATTTTTGAA
The DNA here is from genome assembly GCA_025698475.1 of Gossypium anomalum. Lineage (NCBI taxonomy): Eukaryota > Viridiplantae > Streptophyta > Magnoliopsida > Malvales > Malvaceae > Gossypium > Gossypium anomalum. Next base: position 13,669,214 of record CM046961.1, read on the forward strand.
AGTTTAGTAAGGAGGGGCATTTTGGTCATTTGGATATTAAATGAAATAAAAAGGGAAAAATAACACAAAATAGTCATCTTCTTCATATGGTTGCTGCCGAATTTTGCTCTCTCCATAGCTAGGGTTTCTTCAACTTTCAAGGTCCATAGTAAGTGATTCCAAGCCCCGTTTTTAATGTTCTTTACGTTTTTGGAATCTCGGAAGCTCGATTAAGCTTATGCTAGCAATAATTCAACCTAGGGTTTATATTTGGAAAAATACCCATAGGTGAAATTTGTGTATTTTGATGTTTTATGATAGAATATGAGGTTTTAAATTATGTTAGACAACTTGTGCTACTCGGTTTTGAGTGAAAACGAGTAAAAGGGCTTAATCGGTAAAAATACCTAATAGTCATAAGTACATGTTAGAGTGTGAATTTGATATTGTCATAGAAGGGAAAAATGATCAGCATGTCATAAAACATAAGAATAAGGGATAAAGTTTAATTCCCGAGCCTATGGGCAAAAGTGTAATTATGCAAAAGTTTAGGGGCAAAAGTGTAACTTTCTAAAGTTCGTATTAAATGCTGTTTTGATGAATGTATGTATTAAATAAGATTAATTTGGTATTATAGATCAAGAGAAATGGGAATCAAGTCGCGATCGAGGAAAAGAAAAGATTGTGGACTAAATTTGCAAAATCTTTATATTTTGGTACCAAGGTAAGTTCATGTGTAAATAATGTAGCATAATTGTTATTTTTAAGTTATTGATGTTGATTATATGATATGCTGATTTTTATCGTGAAATATTAAGCTTTGTGGTTAATGTTGAGTAATATGCAAATTATGTTTACTACTTGATAAATATGAATTGCTACCGAGTATCGGCCCGATACTCGTGGAAGACGGCTAATGTCGATCGAGGAAAAAGCCCGTTTGAACCTTAGGAATAGATTAGGATACAAGTGACATGTCACTAGGATGGTTGAGCATCCGAACTCGTTGAGTTGAGTCCGAGTTCACTTATGGATGCGAATGTTCGAACTCGTTGAGTTGAGTCCGAGTTCGTGAGATGAAACTAGGCATCCGAACTCGTTGAGTTGAGTCTGAGTTCACTTATGGATGCGAACGCCCGAGCTCATTGAGTTGAGTCCGAGTTCACTTATGGGCGGGTTACATGATTGCTTGATTACATATGTGGCACTTATGTGCAAATTATTCGCGTATCCGAGTTATATTCTGATGTGTTGAACGGGTGAAAATTTCTATGAAATGGAAGAACATTTAAGATGCAAGTGACGTTTTGGTAAGTGTTGTGAAATGGGCACTTTGGACAGGTATGTACTTAACCCTCGGGTTGAAAATAGATACAACAATGAAAAAGTGGTAAGATGATGAATGATGTTTAGAAATGTGATATATGTTTTGGTGATGCCATGCTAAGGTTGTTTGGTATAATTGTATTGTTATGTTACTTGTTATTTCCATATGAACTTACTAAGCATTTATGCTTACTTCTTCATTTTCATTCATTGTAGTTTTGAACAAGTCAGCTCGGGAATCGGGACAGGTCGAAGTTTCGATCACACTATCCGAAGGATTTCTATTGGTAAATGGCTTGTAAAACTTAAGTATGGCATGTATAGCAATGTACCTATTTTGTGTAAATAATTTTATGATATGGCCATGTTTGGTTGAGAAAATGTTTGATATTGATAAGTCATGGTGATGGCTAATTAGATCATGTTTGATATCATGGAAGTTTAATAGGTTATCTAGTTCATAAAATAAATTCATGGAAAGATGAAACTTGCCTTAAAACAGAATATTGCTGCAGCAATGACATGAATTTGAAAAACCACTAAAAATAGTATAAGTGTAACTAAATGATGATTAAGTTATGAAATTGAATCTTAATGAGTCTATTTTCATGTGGATTGAAGAAACAGGCATATAAATTATATTTTATGAGATATTTAAACTTTTGTGAAATAGGGCCAGAATGATTTCTGGATCCTCTGTTTCGACTTTTTAAAATTTATAATAAATTTTAAAAAAATAATTATAAGTTTTTCTTTATATTTACAGATTCCTTATTGAGTCTAGTTTTAATAGAAACAAACATGATAGTCATTGAAATTTTTTATAGAGACATATCTGATTCGTAATACATAGAAATCAGAGCAGTCGAACCCTAAAACAGGGGAGAATTTAACTAATAAACTGTACTAGTTGGCCCAACCAAAAATTCTAGAAAAAAACTAGTAGATATATATATGAGTCTAGATTTAGGAAAAATTTACAGATCTTGATTTTGAGTTTCGTAACTCGAGATATGATTTTTCTTGTAATCGTGATGCGAGATAGCTAGAAAGTTTTGTGAATGTAGAAACAAATGATTCAAGTACTTAAATTGATAAATTATGTTCGGTAACACCTCAAGCTCGATTCTGGTATCGGTCTCGGGCGTGGGGGTGTTACATTTGGTTGTATCAGAGCAGGTTTAGTCGGTTCTCGGACTACGTGTTGTATGTACAGATTTTTGCTATACATGCCATATGTATAAATTGTGATAGTGTGGCAACTTCTGACCTTTTTAAATGATTTTTATATAGTAAATGGATCCCGATCCAAATTGGTAGATAAAGTACAGAGTAATGCGCCACTCCCACTGAAGGGGCCGATCAAAAAACCCACCTCCTATCTTTGGTCGTGGAGGAGGAGAAAGGGATCGGAAGCCTTTCTCCAAATTATGAGTGCATGGTACACCGAGTTCGTTCAGACGAACCCAAATGTACGACCTCCCCCATCTCCTCCAATTCCTCAACCTATGCCTCCGATGCCTCAAGGAGTGGATATGATAAAATTTCAGAATGTAAAAGCTAGTGGTGTAGACTTGAGGGAAGGTATCCGAGAAAAGCTGGAAGTGAAACAAGCGATAAGAATGTAGCCAAAGATGCAAAGTGATTAGATCTCAAGGAAGAGCTCCGCTAGAACTTATGCTATTAAAGCGCGTGAAGATGCTTCTCACCCGATATGATTACCGTACATTTTCTCTTTATGATATTAATGTTATTGCTTTGATTGATCCCGGTTCTACTCATTCATATGTATGCATGAAGCTGGTGTCTAGTATGAATATACCTGTTGAGAACACAGAATTTATGGTTAGAGTGTCGAATCCGTTAGGCAAATGTGTGATAGTTGATAAAGTATGCAAGAAATGTCCTTTAATGATTCGGGTCATTACTTTTCGGCCGACTTGATGTTGTTGCCGTTTGATGAATTTGATGTTATTTTGGGTATGGATTGGTTGACATTGCATAATGCTATAGTAAATTGCAAAGAAAAGGTTATAGAATTAAAGTGTGAAAACGATGAAACTTTACGGGTTGAATTAGATAAATCAGAGGCATTGTCTAGTGTGATTTCTTCGATGTCGGCTCAGAGATATTTGAGAAAGGGTTATGAAGCTTATTTGGCGTATGTAAGTAATACAAAAGAAGTTAAAAAGAAATTTGAATCAGTGACGGTTGTGTGTGAATTTGCGGATGTATTTCCAGAAGAATTGCCGGGTTTGCCTCCAGTCAGGGAAGTAGAATTTGGTATTAATTTGATACCAGGAACAGCTCCGATCTCGATTGCTCCATATAGAATGGCACCAACAGAGTTGAAAGAATTAAAGTCACAGTTGCAAGATTTGACTGATAAAGGCTTTGTAAGACCGAGTTTTTCACCTTGGGGTGCTTCTGTGTTATTTGTGAAAAATAAGGATGGTTCTATGAGATTATGTGTTGATTATTGGCAGTTAAACAAGGTGACAATCAAAAACAAGTATCCATTGCCGAGAATTGATGATTTGTTTGATCAGCTAAAAGGAACGACATGGTTTTCAAAGATTGACTTGAGATCTGGGTATTATCAGCTGCGAGTAAAAGAGTCAGATGTGCCTAAAACTGCTTTTAGAACAAGGTACAGTCATTATGAATTTGTAGTTATGCCATTTGGGTTGACAAATGCTCCTGCTGTGTTTATGGATTTAATGAATCGCATATTTCGGCCATACTTGGACAAATTTTTTGTGATGTTTATTGATGATATTTTAATTTATTCAAAAGATGAGACAGAGCATGCTAAGCATTTGAGGATAGTTTTGCAAACTTTGAGAAATAAGCAGTTATATGCCAAGTTTAGTAAAAGTGAATTTTGGCTTCGGGAAGTTGGATTTTTGGGTCATATTGTTTCAGGTGATGGTATACGGGTTGATCCTAGTAAAATTTCAGCCATTATTGATTGGAAACCACCAAAAAACATAAGCCAAGTTAGAAGTTTCTTGGGGCTAGTTGGGTAGTACTGTGGTTTGTAAATGTGATTTTCTATAATTGCTGTTCCTATAACTAGACTACTCCGAAAGGATGTTAAATTTGAATGGACGGAAGAATGTCAACAAAGTTTCAAGAATTGAAAAGTTATTAAGCAAGAAGCACCAGTGTTAGTACAACCCAAATCGTAAAAAAATTTATGGTGTATAGTGATGCTTCTCTAAATGGCTTGGGGTGTGTACTAATGCAAGTAGGAAAAGTGGTGGCTTATGCTTGAGGCGATTAAAACCTCATGAGAGGAATTATCCTACTCACGATTTGGAATTGACTGCAGTGGTATTTGCTTTGAAGATTTGGCGACATTATTTGTATGGTGAAAAGTGCTGAGTATATATACGATCACAAAAAGTCTTAAATACTTGATGTCACAAAAGACTTAAATTTGAGACAGCGTAGATGGTTGGAGTTATTGAAAGATTATGAGCTTGTTATTGATTATCATCCGGGAAAAGCGAATGTGGTTGCCGATGCTTTAAGCAGGAAGTTGTTGTTTGCTTTGAGAGTTATGAACACTCAGTTGAAAATGTTAGATGATAGTTCGATTCTAGCAAAGATAAGAGCTAGACCGATGTTTTTACAAGAGATTTCTGAAGCTCAGAAAAATGATCAAGATTTGCCAGCCAAGAGAAGATAGTGTGAAGCTGATACGGGATCAGATTTCAGAATCGGTTCTGATGATAGCTTGATGTTTAAAAAATCAGATTTGTGTACCGAAAAATGATGAGTTGATTCAAAATATTTTGCATGAAGCACATAATGGCTGTTTGGCAGTTCATCAGGGCAGTACGAAAACGTATAATGACTTGAATAAAATGTATTGGTGGAGTAGAATGAAAAGAGATATTTTCGAGTTTGTATCAAAGTGCTTAATTTGTCAATAGGTGAAAGCTGAACACCAAGTGCCTTCAGGATTACTTCAGCCTATTATGGTTCCTGAATGGAAATGGGATCGGATTACTATGGATTTTGTTTTAGGGTTGCCATTGACTCCAGGAAAGAAAGATGCCATCTGGGTAATAGTTGACAGACTGACTAAATCGGCTGATTTTATTCCGGTACGTACGGATTATTCTCTTAATAAGTTGGCTGAATTGTATATCCGTAGGATTGTTAGACTTCATGGAATACCTTTGTCAATCATTTCGGATAGAGATCTGAGATTTACTTCACGGTTTTGGCAAAAGTTGCAAGAGGCATTAGGTACAAAGTTAAATTTCAGCACTGCCTTTCATCCACAAACTGATGGGCAATCAGAGAGAGTAATTCAGATTCTTGAAGACATGCTCAGATGTTGCGTATTGGAATTTCAAGGTAGTTGGGAAAGGTACTTACCGTTGGTAGAATTTGCTTAGAATAATAGTTATCAGACAAGTTTGAAAATGGCACCTTATGAAGCATTATATGGTCGTAAGTGTCGAACGCCTTTGTATTGGACTGAACTCAAGGAAAATCAGATTTATGGAGTTGATCTAATAAAACAAACCGAAGAAAAGGTGAAAGTGATTCGAGATTGTTTGAAAGCTACTTCAGATAGACAAATCTTATGCGGTTTGAAACGAAAAAGAAATCGAGTTTCAAGTTGGTGATAAGGTATTTTTGAAAGTGTCTCCATGGAAGAAAGTCCTTAGATTTGGACGGAAGGGCAAGTTAAGTCCGCGTTTTATTGGGCGTATGAAATAATTGAAAAAGTTAGACCGGTAGCATATCGGCTAGCATTACCACCTGAATTAGAGAGGATTCATGATGTGTTCCACGTATCTATGCTACGTCGGTATCGTTCGGATCCTTCACATATAATTTCACCGACAGAAATTGAACTACGACCGGATATGACTTACGAAGAAGAACCGATTAAGATCTTAGCTCGAGAGGTCAAGAAACTAAGAAATAAAAGTGTCGCTCTCGTGAAAGTATTGTGGCAAAAGCATGGGGTAGAAGAGACTACATGGGAACCTGAAGAAACTATGAGAAACCAATACCCACACCTGTTTACCGGTAAGATTTTCGAGGAAGAAAATCCTTAAAAGGGGGGGAGAGTTGTAATATCCTGAATTAGGGCTTAATCGGAATAGTGGTTTCGTGACCACAAATCCGAGATAGAAATAATTATTTTATAATTATTTTGATGATTATAATATGATTGCATGATTGTGTGAAAATTTCGTGATGAAATTCTATGCCTAAAGTGTTTAAATTGAAAGTAGGGACTAAATCGAATAAGTTGCAAAATTTGCATTCTAGAAGTTTTTAGTATGAAATTACATTGAAATATTAATTAGGAGGTCTTAAATAGCAATTTGACCAACTTTAAGTTCATGGAAAAAATTAGGACATAGAAGGAATTTTTGAAAGTTTAGTAAGGAAGGGCATTTTGGTCATTTGGATATTAAATGAAATAAAAAGGGAAAAATAACACAAAATAGTCATCTTCTTCATATGGTTGCTGCTGAATTTCTCTCTCTCCATAACTAGGGTTTCTTCAACTTTCAAGCTCCATAGTAAGTGATTCTAAGCCCCGTTTTTAATGTTCTTTACGTTTTTGGAATCTCGAAAGCTCGATTAAGCTTATGCTAGCAATAATTCAACCTAGGGTTTATATTTGGAAAAATACCCATAGGTGAAATTTGTGTATTTTGATGTTTTATGATAGAATATGAGGTTTTAAATTATGTTAGACAACTTGTGCTACTCGATTTTGAGTGAAAACGAGTAAAAGGGCTTAATCGGTAAAAATACCTAATAGTCATAAGTACATGTTAGAGTGTGAATTTGATATTGTCATAGAAGGGAAAAATGATCAGCATGTCATAAAACATAAGAATAAGGGATAAAGTTTAATTCCCGAGCCTAGGGGAAAAAGTGTAATTATGCAAAAGTTTAGGGGCAAAAGTGTAATTTTCTAAAGTTCATATTAAATGCTTTTTTGATGAATGTATGTATTAAATAAGATTAATTTGGTATTATAGACCAAGAGAAACGGGAATCAAGTCGCGATCGAGGAAAAGAAAAGATTGTGGACTAAATTGCAAAATCTTTATATTTTGGTACCAAGGTAAGTTCATGTGTAAATAATGTAGCATAATTGTTATTTTTAATTTATTGATGTTGATTATATGATATGCTGATTTTTATCGTGAAATATTATGCTTTGTGGTTAATGTTGAGTAATATGCAAATTATGTTTACCACTTGATAAATATGAATTGCTACCGAGTATCGGTTCCGATATTCCGTGGAAGATGGCTAATGTCAGATCGAGGGAAAAAGCCCGTTTGAACCTTAGGAATAGATTAGGATACAAGTGACATGTCACTAGGATGGTTGAGCATCTGAACTCGTTGAGTTGAGTCCGAGTTCACTTATGGATGCAAATGTTCGAACTCGTTGAGTTGAGTCCGAGTTCGTGAGATGTAACTAGGCATCCGAACTCGTTGAGTTGAGTCTGAGTTCAACTTATGGATACGAACACCCGAGCTCGTTGAGTTGAGTCTGAGTTCACTTATGGGTGGGTTACATGATTGCTTGATTACATATGTGGCACTTATGTGCAAATTATCCGTGTATCCGAGTTATATTCCGATGTGTTCAACGGGTGAAAATTTCTATGAAATGGAAGAACACTTAAGATGCAAGTGACGTTTTGGTAAGTGTTGTGAAATGGGCACTTTGGACAGGTATGTACTTAACCCTAGGGTTGAAAATAGATACAACAATGAAAAAGTGGTAAGATGATGAATGATGTTTAGAAATGTGATATATGTTTTGGTGATGCCATGCTAAGGTTGTTTGGTATAATTGTATTGTTATGTTACTTGTTATTTGCATATGAACTTACTAAGCATTTATGCTTACTCCTTCCTTTTCATTCATTGTAGTTTTGAACAAGTCAGCTCGGGAATCGGGACAAGTCGAAGTTTCGATCACACTATCCGAAGGATTTCTATTGGTAAATGGCTTGTAAAACTTAAGTATGGCATGTATAGCAATGTACCTATTTTGTGTAAATAATTTTATGATATGGCCATGTTTGGTTGAGAAAATGTTTGATATTGATAAGTCATGGTGATGGCTAATTAGATCATGTTTGATATCATGGAAGTTTAATAGGTTATCTAGTTCATAAAATAAATTCATGGAAAGATGAAACTTGCCTTAAAATGTAATATTGTCTGCAAAGAATGACATGAATTTGAAAAATCACTAAAAATAGTATAAGTGTAACTAAATGATGATTAAGTTATGAAATTGAATCTTAATGAGTCTATTTTCATGTGGATTGAAGAAACAGGCATATAAATTATATTTTATGATATATTTAAACTTTTGTGAAATAGGGCTGTAATGATTTCTGGATCCTCTGTTTCGACTTTAAAAATTTATAATAAATTTTAAAAAAATAATTATAAGTTTTTCTTTATATTTACAGATTCCTTATTGAGTCTAGTTTTAATAGAAACAAACATGATAGTCATTGAAATTTTTTATAGAGAGATATCTGATTCGTAATACATAGAGGTCGTGAGCAAATAACCCTAAAACAGGGAGAATTTAACTAATAAACTGTACTAGTTGGCCTAACCAAAAATTCTAGAAAAAAACTAGTAGATATATATATGAGTCTAGATTTAAGAAAAATTTACAGATCTTGATTTTGAGTTTCGTAACTCGAGATATGATTTTTCTTGTAACTGTGATGCAGATAGCTAGAAAGCTGTGAATGTAGAAACAAATGATTCGAAGTACTTAAATTGATAAATTATGTTCGGTAACACCTCAAGCTCGATTCTGGTATCGGTCTCGGGCGTGGGGGCGTTACATTTGGTTGTATCAGAGCAGGTTTAGTCGGTTCTCGGACTACGTGTTGTATGTACAGATTTTTGCTATACATGCCATATGTATAAATTGTGATAGTGTGGCGACTTCTGACCTTTTTAAATGATTTTTATATAGTAAATGGATCCCGATCCAGCTGTGGTAGATAAAGTAAAGAGTAATGCGCCAGCTCCGGCTGAAGGGGCCGACTGAAAACCCACCTCCTACTGTTGGTCAGGGAGGAGGAGAAAGGGATCGAAGCCTTTCTCCAAATGATGAGTGCATGGTACACCGAGTTGCTTAAATGACGAACCCAAATGTACGACCTCCCCCATCTCCTCCAATTCCTCAACCTATGCCTCCGATGCCTCAAGGAGTGGATATGATAAAATTTCAGAATGTAAAAGCTAGTGGTGCAGACTTGAGGGGAAGGTATCCGAGAAAAGCTGGAAGTGAAACAAGCAGTAAGAATGTAGCCAAAGATGCAGTGAGCTTAGATCTCAAGGAAGAGCTCCGGCTAGAACTTATGCTATTAAAGCGCGTGAAGATGCTTCCTCACCCGATATGATTACTCTGGTACATTTTCTCTTTATGATATTAATGTTATTGCTTTGATTGATCCCGTTCTCTACTCATTCATATGTATGCATGAAGTCGGTGTCTAGTATGAATATACCGTTGAGAACACAGAATTTATGGTTAGAGTGTCGAATCCGTTAGGCAAATGTGTGATAGTTGATAAAGTATGCAAGAAATGTCCTTTAATGATTCGGGTCATTACCTTTCGGCCGACTTGATGTTGTTGCCGTTTGATGAATTTGATGTTATTTTGGGTATGGATTGGTTGACATTGCATGATGCTATAGTAAATTGCAAAGAAAAGGTTATAGAATTAAAGTGTGAAAATGGTGAAACTTTACGGGTTGAATTAGATAAATCAGAGGCATTGTCTAGTGTGATTTCTTCGATGTCGGCTCAGAGATATTTGAGAAAGGGTTATGAAGCTTATTTGGCGTATGTAAGTAATACAAAAGAAGTTGAAAAGAAATTTGAATCAGTGACGATTGTGTGTGAATTTGCGGATGTATTTCCAGAAGAATTGCCGGGTTTGCCTCCAGTCAGGGAAGTAGAATTTGGTATTAATTTGATACCGGGAACAGCTCCGATCTCGATTGCTCCATATAGAATGGCACCAACAGAGTTGAAAGAATTAAAGTCACAGTTGCAAGATTTGACTGATAAAGGCTTTGTAAGACTGAGTTTTTCACCTTGGGGTGCTCCTGTGTTATTTGTGAAAAAGAAGGATGGTTCTATGAGATTATGTGTTGATTATTGGCAGTTAAACAAGGTGACAATCAAAAACAAGTATCCATTGCCGAGAATTGATGATTTGTTTGATCAGCTAAAAGGAACGACATGGTTTTCAAAGATTGACTTGAGATATGGGTATTATCAGCTGCGAGTAAAAGAGTCAGATGTGCCTAAAACTGCTTTTAGAACAAGGTACAGTCATTATGAATTTTTAGTTATGCCATTTGGGTTGACAAATGCTCCTGCTGTGTTTATGGATTTAATGATTCGCATATTTCGGCCATACTTGGACAAATTTTTTGTGATGTTTATTGATGATATTTTAATTTATTCAAAAGATGAGACAGAGCATGCTAAGCATTTGAGGATAGTTTTGCAAACTTTGAGAAATAAGCAGTTATATGCCATGTTTAGTAAAAGTGAATTTTGGCTTCGGGAAGTTGGATTTTTGGGTCATATTGTTTCAGGTGATGGTATACGGGTTGATCCTAGTAAAATTTTAGCCATTATTGATTGGAAACCACCGAAAAACATAACTGAAGTTAGAAGTTTCTTGGGGCTAGCTGGGTATTACCGGCGGTTTGTAAACAGATTTTCTATAATTACTGTTCCTATAACTAGACTACTCCGAAAGGATGTTAAATTTGAATGGACGGAAGAATGTCAACAAAGTTTTGAAGAATTGAAAAAGTTATTAACTGAAGCACCAGTGTTAGTACAACCCAAATCAGGTAAAGAATTTATGGTGTATAGTGATGCTTCTCTAAATGGCTTGGGGTGTGTACTAATGCAAGTAGGAAAAGTGGTGGCTTATGCTTCGAGGCAGTTAAAACCTCATGAGAGGAATTATCCTACTCACGATTTGGAATTGACTACAGTGGTATTTGCTTTGAAGATTTGGCGACATTATTTGTATGGTGAAAAGTGCCGAGTATATACTGATCACAAAAGTCTTAAATACTTGATGTCACAAAAAGACTTAAATTTGAGACAGCGTAGATGGTTGGAGTTATTGAAAGATTATGAGCTTGTTATTGATTATCATCCGGGAAAAGCGAATGTGGTTGCCGATGCTTTAAGCAGAAAGTTGTTGTTTGCTTTGAGAGTTATGAACACTCAGTTGAAAATGTCAGATGATAGTTCGATTCTAGCAAAGATAAGAGCTAGACCGATGTTTTTACAAGAGATTTCTGAAGCTCAGAAAAATGATCAAGATTTGCTAGCCAAGAGAAGACAGTGTGAAGCTGATACGGGATCAGATTTCAGAATCGGTTCTGATAATAGCTTGATGTTTAAAAAATCAGATTTGTGTACCGAAAAATGATGAGTTGATTCAAAATATTTTGCATGAAGCACATAATGGCTGTTTGGCAGTTCATCCGGGCAGTACGAAAATGTATAATGACTTGAAGAAAATGTATTGGTGGAGTAGAATGAAAAGAGATATTTTCGAGTTTGTATCAAAGTGCTTAATTTGTCAATAGGTGAAAGCTGAACACCAAGTGCCTTCAGGATTACTTCAGCCTATTATGGTTCCTGAATGGAAATGGGATCGGATTACTATGGATTTTGTTTTAGGGTTGCCATTGACTCGTGAAAGAAAGATGCCATCCGGGTAATAGTTGATGATCGACTAAATCGGCTGATTTTATTCCGGTACGTACGGATTATTCTCTTAATAAGTTGGCTGAATTGTATATCCGTAGGATTGTTAGACTTCATGGAATACCTTTGTCAATCATTTCGGATAGAGATCTGAGATTTACTTCACGGTTTTGGCAAAAGTTGCAAGAGGCATTAGGTACAAAGTTAAATTTCAAAGATCGCTTTTCATCCACAAACCGATGGGCAATCGAGAGAGAGTAATTCGATTCTTGAAGACATGCTCGATGTTGCGTATTGGAATTTCAAGGTAGTTGGGAAAGGTACTTACCGTTGGTAGAATTTGCTTAGAATAATAGTTATCGGACAAGTTTGAAAATGGCACCTTATGAAGCATTATATGGTCGTAAGTGTCGAACGCCTTGTATTGGATCAAACTCAAGGAAAATCAGATTTATGGAGTTGATCTAATAAAACAAACCAAAGAAAAGGTGAAGTGAATCGAGATTGTTTGAAAGCTTCTTCCAGATAGACAGAAATCTTATGCGGATTTGAAACGAAAAGAAATCGAGTTTCAAGTTGGTGATAAGGTATTTTGAAAGTGTCTCCATGGAAGAAAGTCCTTAGATTTGGACGGAAGGGCAAGTTAAGTCCGCGTTTTATTGGGCCGTATGAAATAATTGAAAAAGTTAGACCGGTAGCATATCGGCTAGCATTACCACCTGAATTAGAGAGGATTCATGATGTGTTCCACGTATCTATGCTACGTCGGTATCGTTCGGATCCTTCACATATAATTTCACCGATGTAAATTGAACTACGACCGGATATGACTTACGAAGAAGAACCGATTAAGATCTTAGCTCGAGAGGTCAAGAAACTAAGAAATAAAAGTGTCGCTCTCGTGAAAGTATTGTGGCAAAAGCATGGGGTAGAAGAGACTACATGGGAACCTGAAGAAACTATGAGAAACCAATACCCACACCTGTTTACCGGTAAGATTTTCGAGGAAGAAAATCCTTAAAAGGGGGGGAGAGTTGTAATATCCTGAATTAGGGCTTAATCGAATAGTGGTTTCGTGACCACAAATCAGAGATAGAAATAATTATTTTATAATTATTTTGATGATTATAATATGATTGCATGATTGTGTGAAAATTTCGTGATGAAATTCTATGCCTAAAGTGTTTAAATTGAAAGTAGGGACTAAATCGAATAAGTTGCAAAATTTGCATTCTAGAAGTTTTTAGTATGAAATTACATTGAAATATTAATTAGGAGGTCTTAAATAGCAATTTGACCAACTTTAAGTTCATGGAAAAAATTAGGACATAGAAGGAATTTTTGAAAGTTTAGTAAGGAAGGGCATTTTGGTCATTTGGATATTAAATGAAATAAAAGGAAAAATAACACAAAATAGTCATCTTCTTCATATGGTTGCTGCTGAATTTCTCTCTCTCTCCACTAGGGTTTCTTCAACTTTCAAGCTCCATAGTAAGTGATTCTAAGCCCTGCTTTTAATGTTCTTTACGTTTTTGGAATCTCAAAGCTCGATTAAGCTTATGCTAGCAATAATTCAACCTAGGGTTTATATTTGGAAAAATACCCATAGGTGAAATTTGTGTATTTTGATGTTTTATGATAGAATATGAGGTTTTAAATTATGTTAGACAACTTGTGCTACTCGATTTTGAGTGAAAACGAGTAAAGGGCTTAATCGGTAAAAATACCTAATAGTCATAAGTACATGTTAGAGTGTGAATTTGATATTGTCATAGAAGGGAAAATGATCAGCATGTCATAAAACATAAGAATAAGGGATAAAGTTTAATTCCAGAGCCTAGGGAAAAAGTGTAATTATGCAAAAGTTTAGGGGCAAAAGTGTAATTTTCTAAAGTTCATATTAAATGCTTTTTTGATGAATGTATGTATTAAATAAGATTAATTTGGTATTATAGACCAAGAGAAACGGGAATCAAGTCGCGATCGAGGAAAAGAAAAGATTGTGGACTAAATTGCAAAATCTTTATATTTTGGTACCAAGGTAAGTTCATGTGTAAATAATGTAGCATAATTGTTATTTTTAATTTATTGATGTTGATTATATGATATGCTGATTTTTATCGTGAAATATTATGCTTTGTGGTTAATGTTGAGTAATATGCAAATTATGTTTACCACTTGATAAATATGAATTGCTACCGAGTATCGGCCCGATATTCCGTGGAAGATGGCTAATGTCGATCGAGGAAAAAGCCCGCTTGAACCTTAGGAATAGATTAGGATACAAGTGACATGTCACTAGGATGGTTGAGCATCTGAACTCGTTGAGTTGAGTCCGAGTTCACTTATGGATGCAAATGTTCGAACTCGTTGAGTTGAGTCCGAGTTCGTGAGATGTAACTAGGCATCCGAACTCGTTGAGTTGAGTCTGAGTTCAACTTATGGATACGAACACCCGAGCTCGTTGAGTTGAGTCTGAGTTCACTTATGGGTGGGTTACATGATTGCTTGATTACATATGTGGCACTTATGTGCAAATTATCCGTGTATCCGAGTTATATTCCGATGTGTTCAACGGGTGAAAATTTCTATGAAATGGAAGAACACTTAAGATGCAAGTGACGTTTTGGTAAGTGTTGTGAAATGGGCACTTTGGACAGGTATGTACTTAACCCTAGGGTTGAAAATAGATACAACAATGAAAAAGTGGTAAGATGATGAATGATGTTTAGAAATGTGATATATGTTTTGGTGATGCCATGCTAAGGTTGTTTGGTATAATTGTATTGTTATGTTACTTGTTATTTGCATATGAACTTACTAAGCATTTATGCTTACTCCTTCCTTTTCATTCATTGTAGTTTTGAACAAGTCAGCTCGGGAATCGGGACAAGTCGAAGTTTCGATCACACTATCCGAAGGATTTCTATTGGTAAATGGCTTGTAAAACTTAAGTATGGCATGTATAGCAATGTACCTATTTTGTGTAAATAATTTTATGATATGGCCATGTTTGGTTGAGAAAATGTTTGATATTGATAAGTCATGGTGATGGCTAATTAGATCATGTTTGATATCATGGAAGTTTAATAGGTTATCTAGTTCATAAAATAAATTCATGGAAAGATGAAACTTGCCTTAAAAATGTAATATTGCTGTGCAAAGATGACATGAATTTGAAAAATCACTAAAAATAGTATAAGTGTAACTAAATGATGATTAAGTTATGAAATTGAATCTTAATGAGTCTATTTTCATGTGGATTGAAGAAACAGGCATATAAATTATATTTTATGATATATTTAAACTTTTGTGAAATAGGGCCAGAATGATTTCTGGATCCCCTGTTCTGACTTTAAAAATTTATAATAAATTTTAAAAAAATAATTATAAGTTTTTCTTTATATTTACAGATTCCTTATTGAGTCTAGTTTTAATAGAAACAAACCTGATAGTCATTGAAATTTTTTATAGAGAGATATCTGATTCGTAATACATAGAGGTCAGAGCAGTCGAACCCTAAAACAGGGGAGAATTTAACTAATAAACTGTACTAGTTGGCCTAACCAAAAATTCTAGAAAAAAACTAGTAGATATATATATGAGTCTAGATTTAAGAAAAATTTACAGATCTTGATTTTGAGTTTCGTAACTCGAGATATGATTTTTCTTGTAATCGTGATGCGATAGCTAGCTAAAGTCGTGAATGTAGAAACAAATGATTCGAAGTACTTAAATTGATAAATTATGTTCGGTAACACCTCAAGCTCGATTCTGGTATCGGTCTCGGGCGTGGGGGCGTTACATTTGGTTGTATCAGAGCAGGTTTAGTCGGTTCTCGGACTACGTGTTGTATGTACAGATTTTTGCTATACATGCCATATGTATAAATTGTGATAGTGTGGCGACTTCTGACCTTTTTAAATGATTTTTATATAGTAAATGGATCCCGATCCAGCTGTGGTAGATAAAGTAAAGAGTAATGCGCCAGCTCCGGCTGAAGGGGCCGACTGAAAACCCACCTCCTACTGTTGGTCAGGGAGGAGGAGAAAGGGATCGGGAAGCCTTTCTCCAAATGATGAGTGCATGGTACACTGAGTTCGTTCGTACGAACCCAAATGTACGACCTCCCCCATCTCCTCCAATTCCTCAACCTATGCCTCCGATGCCTCAAGGAGTGGATATGATAAAATTTCAGAATGTAAAAGCTAGTGGTGCAGACTTGAGGGGAAGGTATCCGAGAAAAGCTGGAAGTGAAACAAGCAGTAAGAATGTAGCCAAAGATGCAGCAGTTAGATCTGAAGGAAGAGCTCCGGCTAGAACTTATGCTATTAAAGCGCGTGAAGATGCTTCCTCACCCGATATGATTACCGGTACATTTTCTCTTTATGATATTAATGTTATTGCTTTGATTGATCCCGGTTCTACTCATTCATATGTATGCATGAAGCTGGTGTCTAGTATGAATATACCTGTTGAGAACACAGAATTTATGGTTAGAGTGTCGAATCCGTTAGGCAAATGTGTGATAGTTGATAAAGTATGCAAGAAATGTCCTTTAATGATTCGGGTCATTACCTTTCGGCCGACTTGATGTTGTTGCCGTTTGATGAATTTGATGTTATTTTGGGTATGGATTGGTTGACATTGCATGATGCTATAGTAAATTGCAAAGAAAAGGTTATAGAATTAAAGTGTGAAAATGGTGAAACTTTACGGGTTGAATTAGATAAATCAGAGGCATTGTCTAGTGTGATTTCTTCGATGTCGGCTCAGAGATATTTGAGAAAGGGTTATGAAGCTTATTTGGCGTATGTAAGTAATACAAAAGAAGTTGAAAAGAAATTTGAATCAGTGACGATTGTGTGTGAATTTGCGGATGTATTTCCAGAAGAATTGCCGGGTTTGCCTCCAGTCAGGGAAGTAGAATTTGGTATTAATTTGATACCGGAATGACTCCGATCTCGATTGCTCCATATAGAATGGCACCAACAGAGTTGAAAGAATTAAAGTCACAGTTGCAAGATTTGACTGATAAAGGCTTTGTAAGACTGAGTTTTTCACCTTGGGGTGCTCCTGTGTTATTTGTGAAAAAGAAGGATGGTTCTATGAGATTATGTGTTGATTATTGGCAGTTAAACAAGGTGACAATCAAAAACAAGTATCCATTGCCGAAATTGATGATTTGTTTGATCACTAAAAGGAACGACATGGTTTTCAAAGATTGACTTGAGATATGGGTATTATCACCATGAGTAAAAGAGTCGATGTGCCTAAAACCGCTTAGAACAAGGTACAATCATTATGAATTTTTAGTTATGCCATTTGGGTTGACAAATGCTCTCATTGTGTTTATGGATTTAATGATTCGCATATTTCGCCATACTTGGACAAATTTTTTGTGATGTTTATTGATGATATTTTAATTTATTCAAAAGATGAGACAGAGCATGCTAAGCATTTGAGGATAGTTTTGCAAACTTTGAGAAATAAGCGATTATATGCCATGTTTAGTAAAAGTGAATTTTGGCTTCGGAAGTTGGATTTTTGGGTCATATTGTTTCAGTGATGGTATACGGGTTGATCCTAGTAAAATTTTAGCCATTATTGATTGGAAACCACCAAAAACATAACCGAAGTTAGAAGTTTCTTGGGGCTAGTGGGTATTACTCATGGTTTGTAAACAGATTTTCTATAATTACTGCTCCTATAACTAGACTACTCTGAAAGGATGTTAAATTTGAATGGACGGAAGAATGTCAACAAAGTTTTGAAGAATTGAAAAAGTTATTAATCAAGCACACCAGTGTTAGTACAACCCAAATCGGTAAAGAATTTATGGTGTATAGTGATGCTTCTCTAAATGGCTTGGGGTGTGTACTAATGCAAGTAGGAAAAGTGGTGGCTTATGCTTGAGGCGATTAAAACCTCATGAGAGGAATTATCCTACTCACGATTTGGAATTGACTACAAGTGGTATTTGCTTTGAAGATTTGGCGACATTATTTGTATGGTGAAAAGTGCCGAGTATATACCGATCACAAAAGTCTTAAATACTTGATGTCACAAAAGACTTAAATTTGAGACAACGTAGATGGTTGGAGTTATTGAAAGATTATGAGCTTGTTATTGATTATCATCCGGAAAAGCGAATGTGGTTGCCGATGCTTTAAGCGAGAAAGTTGTTGTTTGCTTTGAGAGTTATGAACACTCGCTTGAAAATGTCGATGATAGTTCGATTCTAGCAAAGATAAGAGCTAGACCGATGTTTTACAAGAGATTTCAAGCTCGTAAAAATGATCAAGATTTGCTAGCCAAGAGAAGATAGCAGAAGTCGATACGGGATCGATTTCGAATCGGTTCGATAATAGCTTGATGTTTAAAAATCAGATTTGTGTACCAAAAAATGATGAGTTGATTCAAAATATTTTGCATGAAGCACATAATGGCTGTTTGGCGCTTCATCCGGCAAGATTTAAAATGTATAATGACTTGAAGAAAATGTATTGGTGGAGTAGAATGAAAAGAGATATTTTCGAGTTTGTATCAAAGTGCTTAATTTGTCAATAGGTGAAAGCTGAACACCAAGTGCCTTCAGGATTACTTCAGCCTATTATGGTTCCTGAATGGAATGGGATCGGATTACTATGGATTTTGTTTTAGGGTTGCCATTGACTCCAGGAAAGAAAGATGCCATCTGGGTAATAGTTGACAGACTGACTAAATCGGCTCATTTTATTCCGGTACGTACGGATTATTCTCTTAATAAGTTGGCTGAATTGTATATCCGTAGGATTGTTAGACTTCATGGAATACCTTTGTCAATCATTTCGGATAGAGATCTGAGATTTACTTCACGGTTTTGGCAAAAGTTGCAAGAGGCATTAGGTACAAAGTTAAATTTCAAAGACTCGCTTTTCATCCACAAACTGATGGGCAATCAGAGAGAGTAATTCAGATTCTTGAAGACATGCTCAGATGTTGCGTATTGGAATTTCAAGGTAGTTGGGAAAGGTACTTACCGTTGGTAGAATTTGCTTATAATAATAGTTATCAGACAAGTTTGAAAATGGCACCTTATGAAGCATTATATGGTCGTAAGTGTCGAACGCCTTTGTATTGGACTGAACTCAAGGAAAATCAGATTTATGGAGTTGATCTAATAAAACAAACCGAAGAAAAGGTGAAAGTGATTCGAGATTGTTTGAAAGCTACTTCAGATAGACAGAAATCTTATGCGGATTTGAAACGAAAAGAAATCGAGTTTCAAGTTGGTGATAAGGTATTTTTGAAAGTGTCTCCATGGAAGAAAGTCCTTAGATTTGGACGGAAGGGCAAGTTAAGTCCGCGTTTTATTGGGCCGTATGAAATAATTGAAAAAGTTAGACCGGTAGCATATCGGCTAGCATTACCACCTGAATTAGAGAGGATTCATGATGTGTTCCACGTATCTATGCTACGTCGGTATCGTTCGGATCCTTCACATATAATTTGACTGACAGAAATTGAACTACGACCGGATATGACTTACGAAGAAGAACCGATTAAGATCTTAGCTCGAGAGGTCAAGAAACTAAGAAATAAAAGTGTCGCTCTCGTGAAAGTATTGTGGCAAAAGCATGGGGTAGAAGAGACTACATGGGAACCTGAAGAAACTATGAGAAACCAATACCCACACCTGTTTACCGGTAAGATTTTCGAGGAAGAAAATCCTTAAAAGGGGGGGAGAGTTGTAATATCCTGAATTAGGGCTTAATCGGAATAGTGGTTTCGTGACCACAAATCCGAGATAGAAATAATTATTTTATAATTATTTTGATGATTATAATATGATTGCATGATTGTGTGAAAATTTCGTGATGAAATTCTATGCCTAAAGTGTTTAAATTGAAAGTAGGGACTAAATCGAATAAGTTGCAAAATTTGCATTCTAGAAGTTTTTAGTATGAAATTACATTGAAATATTAATTAGGAGGTCTTAAATAGCAATTTGACCAACTTTAAGTTCATGGAAAAAATTAGGACATAGAAGGAATTTTTGAAAGGTTAGTAAGGAAGGGCATTTTGGTCATTTGGATATTAAATGAAATAAAAAGGGAAAAATAACACAAAATAGTCATCTTCTTCATATGGTTGCTGCTGAATTTCTCTCTCTCCATAACTAGGGTTTCTTCAACTTTCAAGCTCCATAGTAAGTGATTCTAAGCCCCGTTTTTAATGTTCTTTACGTTTTTGGAATCTCGGAAGCTCGATTAAGCTTATGCTAGCAATAATTCAACCTAGGGTTTATATTTGGAAAAATACCCATAGGTGAAATTTGTGTATTTTGATGTTTTATGATAGAATATGAGGTTTTAAATTATGTTAGACAACTTGTGCTACTCGATTTTGAGTGAAACGAGTAAAGGGCTTAATCGGTAAAAATACCTAATAGTCATAAGTACATGTTAGAGTGTGAATTTGATATTGTCATAGAAGGGAAAAATGATCAGCATGTCATAAAACATAAGAATAAGGGATAAAGTTTAATTCTAGAGCCTAGGGAAAAAGTGTAATTATGCAAAAGTTTAGGGGCAAAAGTGTAATTTTCTAAAGTTCAGTATTAAATGCTTTTTGATGAATGTATGTATTAAATAAGATTAATTTGGTATTATAGACCAAGAGAAACGGGAATCAAGTCGCGATCGAGGAAAAGAAAAGATTGTGGACTAAATTGCAAAATCTTTATATTTTGGTACCAAGGTAAGTTCATGTGTAAATAATGTAGCATAATTGTTATTTTTAAGTTATTGATGTTGATTATATGATATGCTGATTTTTATCGTGAAATATTATGCTTTGTGGTTAATGTTGAGTAATATGCAAATTATGTTTACCACTTGATAAATATGAATTGCTACCGAGCATCGGCCCGATATTCCGTGGAAGATGGCTAATGTCGATCGAGGGAAAAAGCCCGTTTGAACCTTAGGAATAGATTAGGATACAAGTGACATGTCACTAGGATGGTTGAGCATCCGAACTCGTTGAGTTGAGTCCGAGTTCACTTATGGATGCGAATGTTCGAACTCGTTGAGTTGAGTCCGAGTTCGTGAGATGTAACTAGGCATCCGAACTCGTTGAGTTGAGTCTGAGTTCAACTTATGGATACGAACACCCGAGCTCGTTGAGTTGAGTCTAAGTTCACTTATGGGTGGGTTACATGATTGCTTGATTACATATGTGGCACTTATGTGCAAATTATCCGTGTATCCGAGTTATATTCCGATGTGTTCAACGGGTGAAAATTTCTATGAAATGGAAGAACACTTAAGATGCAAGTGACGTTTTGGTAAGTGTTGTGAAATGGGCACTTTGGACAGTATGTACTTAACCCTAGGGTTGAAAATAGATACAACAATGAAAAAGTGGTAAGATGATGAATGATGTTTAGAAATGTGATATATGTTTTGGTGATGCCATGCTAAGGTTGTTTGGTATAATTGTATTGTTATGTTACTTGTTATTTGCATATGAACTTACTAAGCATTTATGCTTACTCCTTCCTTTTCATTCATTGTAGTTTTGAACAAGTCAGCTCGAATCGGGACAGTCGAAGTTTCGATCACACTATCCGAAGGATTTCTATTGGTAAATGGCTTGTAAAACTTAAGTATGGCATGTATAGCAATGTACCTATTTTGTATAAATAATTTTATGATATGGCCATGTTTGGTTGAGAAAATGTTTGATATTGATAAGTCATGGTGATGGCTAATTAGATCATGTTTGATATCATGGAAGTTTAATAGGTTATCTAGTTCATAAAATAAATTCATGGAAAGATGAAACTTGCCTTAAAATGAATATTGTCACAGCAATGACATGAATTTGAAAAATCACTAAAAATAGTATAAGTGGAAATAAATGATGAGTAAGTTATGAAATTGAATCTTAATAAGTCTATTTTCATATGGATTGAACAAAACAGGCATATAAATTATATTTTATGAGATATTTAGACTTTTGTGAAACAGGGGCAGAATGATTTCTGGATCCCCTATTCTGACTTTAAAAATTTATAATAAATTTTACAAAAATAATTATAAGTTTTTTTATTTACATGTACAGATTCCTTATTGAGTTTAGTTTTAAGAGAAACAAACCTCATAGTCATTAAAATTTTTTATAGAGAGATATGTGATTCGTAATATATGGAGGTTAGAGCAGTCGAACCCTGAAACAGGGTAGACTTTAACTAATAAAATGTACTAGTTGGGCCAACCAAAATTTCTAGAAAAAAACTAGTAAATAGAAATATGAGTCTAGATTTAGGGAAAATTTATGGATCTTGATTTTGAGTTTCGTAACTCGAGATATGATTTTTCTTGTAACTGTGACGCGGATAGCTAGAAAGCTGTGAATGTAGAAACAAATGATTCGAAGCACTTAAATTGATAAATTATGTTCGGTAACACCTCAAGCTCGATTCCGGGGTCGGTCTCGGGCGTGGGGGCATTACAATAAGTGGTGTGTAGATAAGGTTTTGGTATAAATATATGTTACAAACATTTGGTTATATTTTGAGCCTTTTGGTATATGAACCAATGTATAAGTGGTAAGCTTTAATGGTCGGGTTGATGGTTGTGATGGCGTAAATCTATTTGGTGTTGTTCATGTTACATTGGCACAGATTCATAGGTTTTGATCATTATTTGAACTTAGTTTCAAGAATATGAACATGATAAAATGATGACAAATTTGATGGTTCAATAAGTATAGAATGTTAGATTTTTATGTTTATCTTGATTATTTGTCGTGAAATGGCCATTTTGTTTTGGTATCTTACGACATTAAGATGGAATATGTTTTGTATTTGAAAGTGGTATAAATGATGATTTTGGTGTATGGTATTTGGAACTTAGTTGATGGTCGAATAAGATTAACATGTTGATTATGTTTGGTTCAGTTGATTGTTCTCTATGTTTGAAATTTGGTTGATTGAAGGCATATTGGTTAGGCACATAAGTTGATTGTGAGTTGATATATTTTGGCTTGTTTTGACACATTTTGAATATATTTGAATGTTGGTTAATGCATGGCTTGGAACTTAAGAAACTCATTATGATTTGGCTTGTGGTTGGAGGTGTTTTTAGGCGCACATGGCCTATGACATGATCTAGCACAGGGTCGTGTGTCCCACATGGTTGCATGACACGACCATGTGGTCTCTTTTATTTGTGGTGCAGATTTATCCACACGGTCACAATTAGTTACACAGTCATGTGACCCTGAGTTACACAGACATAGTTTGTTACATGGTTTTACTACACGGCCATGTTCTTGAGCCACACGAGCCAGGCTCTGTCACACGGTCTGGCCATACGGCCATGTGACCCCTATTTTCACTTTTTACATAAATATTTGTAAAACTTTCAGTTTAGTCCAGAATTGTTTCTGATTTGTTTTAAATGCTTTGTATGCTCGATTTACATCCGGATATGATCAATTAACATGGAAATTATTATATTTTAATTATGAAATGATTTTTTTTTATTTATGACTAGTGAGCGAACAATGTTAATGTTTTACAATTGTAATACCTTATAGCTCGGGTTGGGCGACTGGACAAGGTGTAAAGTGGTACAGTATTGGTCTATTGGGTCAAAACACCTATAAAATGTGTAAAACTAAGTCTTAATTACTTGTCTGTCTTAATTCAATATAGCAAATTAAACTAGTTTTCACACTTTAAGAGCTTGAAATAAACATTTTAGTTGCGTTTTAATTACATTTCCATAAGTTTAGTTAAGTTTAACAAAATGTGTAATTTGAGTCTTTTATTGATCTTAGGGGCCGAATAAGGCCTAAAGGTGAGCTAATATATTTTGTGATTTTGTGAAAAACCATTAGAAGGCGTATTAACTCGATACCAGTTGTTAGGTTGCAACATGGAGCATTGGATGGTGCAACATAGGGAATAGAATAGAAAAATGCCAAGACTGCCTTAAATGTCATGAATTGCCTATGGATGTCTCGAAATACCCCTGAAGACACCCTGAAACTGAGCATACTACCCTTGATGTTGCGACACAGGACCTGGTGTGTCTGACATCCGTACTATATGGGAAATAATTATGAACTGGGGCTGTTTTGGTTCATACAAACAAATGTTAAGCGTAAGGAAGGCAGCTAACCAAGGGTTAAGTTTGACAACCACCCTAAAGTGTATAAATAAGCTTGTAACACCCCAAACCCGGCCTGGACGTTATGGCCGAATTTGGCGTATCACATTGAAGTGTTTTAGCGAAAATGTGTTTTCATTGAAAAATCATTCTTAAAAAAAAGAAAACTTAACTATCCTTTCAAAAAAACTCCTTTCAATCACTTGTTTAAAATATATGATTTTATGAAAACATGTCATTTTAAAATGTAGTTGCAGAAACGTAGAAAGTCATACTATAGTTTAAGAAACCATGGTCAACTTCTTATAATTACATCACATAAAAATAATAATCCAAATAATAATAAAGTGGAAGCCCTATTACAATCTAATTTGAAAAGTACTTAATAACATAGAAACTGATAAGCTTTAGAAAGAAAAACAAGTCCAAATTATCTTGCTAGCTGGCTACCCAGAGTCCCTCCAAACATCAAACCTTCTACTGAGCATCACCTGAAAATAAAATAAAAGAAGGGGTGAGTTTTCACAAACTCAGTGTGTACAACCCTCGACGAAAACAAGCATTCAAAAGTCATCATACATCAAACATGCAATGCAACCCACCCAACAATCCAACCGGTACGCTTCTGCTCTGTCCCTCTTTTCACAACCTGTGGGGATATAAATATCGACCCACCCGATTGATACACATCAATGGTATCCCGGTTGCGGAACTACCCAAGTTGCAGCAAGCTGCCAAACACATATTGGGCTTAAAAGTCGTCAGTGGATCCACGGTTGTCAAGCAACCATGCGACCCTCATATACTCCCTCCGTTCCATAAATCCCAACCCATATGCAACCTAAACAGGATATCATATGAATGCATATGAATGCATGTAGCAATCGTAAATCTTACACTCAACACATAGGGGAATTTTAGTTATTTTCGCCCTTAGGGGCATTTTAGTAATTTTCTTTTATTACGGGTTTTTACTTACCTTGGCCCGTTAACAAATCTCGTTAGCTAAAATGAATGAATATTATGCACCAGGTAGGATTCCAGTGAAGAGGAGGTGAGTCATTAAGACTGCTTAAGTACCAAGCTCTCCCTAGATCCAATCCTAG
The DNA here is from genome assembly GCA_025698475.1 of Gossypium anomalum. Taxonomy (NCBI): domain Eukaryota; kingdom Viridiplantae; phylum Streptophyta; class Magnoliopsida; order Malvales; family Malvaceae; genus Gossypium; species Gossypium anomalum. The sequence goes on from CM046961.1 coordinate 13,694,577, forward strand.
ACATGCATATACCCGTTGCCAAACCTTAACCCTATGACTTGTCCACGGTCGCAATAAATTAATTAAGTTTTATGTGGTTATCATATACTAGGCCTAAAACCTCCTACGAAGCCCAGACAAATCTACATACCTGTATATGGCCCACTAAGACCAATCTCTTTCATATGGGCCATTTGGCCCAATCACATTTATATGGCCCATTAGACCCAAATCACATTCCTATGGCCATTAGGCCCAATTCACATTTACAGTCATGTTCACATACAAGTTTCCATCACATAGCATCAATTATCAATTTTTGCCTATTATGGACCTAATAGCCCATCGGGCCCATTTAGCCCATTCTGGCCCGGTTGGCCAATTCACAGCCCAAGTCCATGGAATCGCCCATGAGCCTCAGAAAACCTATTGATTTCCTCCTTACGAGTGTTCGTGAACTCGCAAGACTACCGTACCTAAACTTTTGACTTTTCGACATTTCGGCTTTTGCCGATCTACTTGTGTGTGCAGTGTATGTACACACCTGGTAAGCAAGCGTGTTGCGATTCCCTTAGTCACCAACCTACAAATGATATCACCCTTCAATTAATCGCATGCTTAATACATAACTTTACTAAAATCGAAACCTCACCTTAACGTCACCTTGCGTGATAAGTATAACAGCCCCTTCTTAAATCCCTAACCACGATCAACTCTCAGATCTGCACCAATCTTAACTATTAAAATAGAATAATAGGTGACTCGTATCCAACACAAGTCCCCTTACCTTAACTATAAACAATCGACCACCTTAGCCAATGGGATAGGAATACTTACCAAGATCGCGAACACCTAAAGAGCAATTTTGGCAGAGAGCTAAGATCTGAGATCTGATACTAATTCCCTACCACAGTTGATTAGAAAGAGTAAGGAAAGAACAGTGTAATAGATTCTTAGCAAAACTGATTGGAAGAACAAACACTTACACTAGATTCGGTCGAAGAGTATTTAGCCCTTGGAAGATTCGGCTTTCAAACTTAGTATGGTGAATGAGGTTTATGGGGTACGGATTAAAGAAGAAGAGTAGAAAAAAGAATCAGGTAAATGAAACAAAGAAAATTGTGTAGAGAAAGAATAAAAATCGACACAAAGAAATGAGAGTAAAACAAAAGGGTTTTCAGCTTTTAAAGAAAAGGGTTTCCGATAATAGGGTGAAGGAAATTCGGCACTAGCCTGGCTACCCTGCATTCGGCACCTATTTATAGCCCTTATAGCCGAATTGCCTGGCCCTCAATTCCCCATTCGACTCCATCACTTCCCCTTTCTCATCTCCTCATTTTTCTCCCTGATAACCACTTGATCCTTTCCTTAATTTTCTCTCCTGAACACTCCCTTTAGAGTCCATCTTCACGCCACTTCCAACCTTCTAGAAGGCTAAAATTATACTTCTAAAAACACTAAGCTAGGATTCGAACCTTGGATCTCCTTGCTAGCCACTAACGCCACCTTCCTACACTCTAAGTGGCGTCACTTAGCCACTCCACCATAAGGCTTTTTGATGCCATTTTCCCCTATCTTTATTTAAAAGCCCAACTACTTGACAACAAGGTCCTTTTAATTACTAAACTATAATTTCTTCTACCCCTAGATTCGAACTCAAACCTTGACCAATACCTACCAATGCATAATTAACACTTAACCGGGATTACTAAGCACAAAAAGAAAAATTCAAGATTTCAAGATTTTTGGGTTTCGAAATTTTTAGGGCGTTACAACTCTACCCCTTAAAAGAAATTTCATCCTCGAAACTCCCAACTACTAACACAAACTACCACACCATACTTCCGCTGCATGCTCTAATTCCAACTTAGGTAAATAGCACGCTGTGGGTAAGTATGTAACATTATTCACCTCTGGATCATCTCTATCCTCTTGACGACGTGCTGCATAGACCAAAGCTAACTACCTCTCCTTAGCATGACCATCACCTCTGCCCAGTGCTCCATGACCCAAATCATTTCTACCGCTAGCCTGTTCACGGCCTCTCGGCGGTTGCTGACCACCCCTCGGTGGCTATATAGCACCTCGGTCCACGACTGGCACTTGACCTGACATTCTAGGGCAACTCTTTATCCTATGCTCCATGGATCCACAAGCTAGACAAGCTTCCGTCCTCTTCCAACACTCGCCTACATGACCTTTCCCACAATCAGCAAAAGGTGGCACCCCTGGATTAACAGCAGGGGGCCCTGCTCTAACTGGCCCATTATTTCTGGCCCTAGCCCTAGGCCTCATATCGACACCAGGAGTCTCAGCCTCCTTTTTATCCTTACCCCTTTCTTTCTCCCAATTTAAGTGCTCAGTGCGCTTTACCTCCTCCGCTATCTTTGCTTTTTCCACCAATTCTGAGAAAACTCGCTCCCTTTGTGGAGCTATCAATACCCTAAGGCTATCTCTCAATCCGTCCTCAAACCTAATGCAACGCTCATAGTCCGTTGCCATCATTACTCTTGCATACCTACTAAGGCGTAGAAATTCTGCCTCATACTCCGCCACTGATTTATTTCCTTGGGTCAAGTTCAAGAACTCCTTCCTTCTAGCATCCACAGAGCTTGCACCCATATACTTCCCTTGGAACGCAGTTTTAAAAAACTCCCAAGTGACCCACTCTAGTTGGGTACCCTCTTTCACTGTCAGCCACCACTGGTAGGCTTCTTCCCTAAACAGTGACACTGCTCCTTTCAACTTTTGCTCAGATGAGCAGTTCAAGTCCTCCATTATCCTTTCAGTGGCCTCCAACCAATATTCCGCCACATTAGAAGCCACGCCAGCCACACCCTTAAAGATCTCAGCCCCGTTCGAACGAAGTCGCTCCGGAATGGACCACCAACTTTCGCTACCATTATTGTGCCTAGCAACCCTTTCCAAAATTCTCAACATTGCCTGTGACAATGCATCTTCTCCCGCGGCCTAATCATACGATCCATTCCCAGCCACAGGTGAGGCCGGAGCCTCTTTTACTCCAACATTGGGCACATAGCCCGATGCCGACGACTCAGCCCTAAAACTTCCGCGGCCTCGGCCACGGCCCCTTGCACCTCTTTCAGCACTCATCGTCAATTCGCGTATTATGTGGATTAGAAATTTTATGAAGTCTTAGTTAGTTTTAATAATTAATCAGATGTTTTATGGAAGTAATTAAAGAGAAGATTGTTTTCAAAAATCCTCTACAGTTTCAAGTTCCTGCGGGCTTTGGTTCCATTCTAACAAGATCATCTAAAGTATCCCTCTAACTATCTACTGTTTAACAATTTAAATAATCTTTAGAATAAGAATACTTACTTGGCTCGACGTCGGAGACTCAGTGTCCCGCTCAGCAAGACTTTCTCTTTTCCAAAACATTGTAAAAAAAATTTTAAACACAAAAAGAATCTAAGTAATAAGGCCCAATTCACTACCCGAGTTTTGCAACCTGGGCTCTGATACCACTAAATATAACACCCCAAACCCGGCTTGGACGTTATGGCTGAATCTGGCGCATCACATTGAAGTGTTTTGAAAACCCTTCCTAAAATAAAAGAAACCTTAACTATCCTTTAAAAAAAACCTCCTTTTAATTACTTGTTTAAAATATATGATTTTATGAAAACATGTCATTTTAAAATGTAGTTGCGGAAACATAAAAAGTCATACTATAGTTTAAGAAACCATGGTCAACTTCTTATAATTACATCACATAAAAATAATAATCCAAATAATAATAAAGTGGAAGCCCTATTACAATCTGATTTGAAAAGTACTTAATAACATAGAAACTGATAAGCTTTAGAAAGAAAAACAAGTCTAAATTATCTTGCTAGCTGGCCACCCAGAGTCCCTCCAAACATCAAACCTTCTACTGAGCATCACCTGAAAATAAAATAAAAGAGGGGGTGAGTTTCTGCAAACTCAGTATGTACAACCCTCGACTAAAACAAGCATTCAAAAGTCATCATACATCAAACATGCAATGCAACCCACCCCAATAAACCAACCGGTACACTTCTGCTCCGTCCCCTTTTTCACAACCTGTGGGGATATAAATATCGACCCACCCAACCGATACACATCAATGGTAGCCCGGTTGTGGAACTACCCAAGTTGCAGCAAGCTGCCAATCACGTATTGGGCTTCAAAGCCGTCGGTAGATCCACGGTTGTCAACCCATATGCAACCTAAATAGGATATCATATGAATGCATATGTATGCATGTGGCAATCGTAAATCTTACACTCAACACATAGGGGTATTTTAGTCATTTTCTCCTTTAGGTGCATTTTAGTAATTTTCTTTTATTATGGGTTTTTACTTACCTTGGCCCTTTAACAAATCTCCTATGACTTGTCCATGGTCGCAATAAATTAATTAAGTTTTATGTGGTTATCATATACTAGGCCCAAAACCTCTTACGAAGCCTAGACAAATCCACATACCTGTATATGGCCCACTAGGCCCAATCTCTTTCATATGGCCCATTTGGCCGAATCACATTTATGTGGCCCATTAGGCCCAAATCACATTCCTATGGCCATTAGGACCAATTCACATTTATAGTCATGTTCACATACAATCACATAGCATCAATTATCAATTTTTGCCTACTATGGACCTACCAGCCGGTCGAGCCCATTTAGCCCATTCTGGCCCGGTTCGCCAATTCACAGCCCAAGTCCATGGAATCGACCATGAGCCTCAAACAACCTATTGGTCTCCCCCTTACGAGTGTTCGTGCACTCGCAAGACTACCGTAGCCAAACTTTCAGCTTTTCGGCATTTCGGCTTCTGCTGATCTACTTGTGTGTGCAGTGTATGTACACACTTGGTAAGCAAGCGTGCCATGATTCCCTTAGTCACCAACCTACAAATGATATCACACTTCAATTAATCACATGCTTAATATATAACTTTACTAAAACTGAAACCTCACCTTAACCTCACCTTGCGCGATAAGTATAACATCCCCTTCTTAAATCCCTAACCACGATCAACTCCCAGATCTGCACCAATCTTAACTATTAAAATAGAATAATAGTTGACTCGTACCAACAGAAGTCCCTTTACCTTAACTATAAATAATCGGCCACCTTAGCCAATGGGAGAGGAATACTTACCAAGATCGCGAACACCAAAAGAGTAATTTTGGTAGAGAGCTAAGATCCGAGATTCGATACTAATTGCCTACCACAGTTGATTAGAAAGAGTGAGGAAAGAACAACGTAACAGATTCTTAGCAAAACCGATTGGAAGAACAAACACTTACACTAGATTCGGTTGAAGAGTATTTGGCCCTTAAAAGATTTGGCTTTCAAACTTAGTATGGTGAATGAGGTTTATGTTAGACAGATTAAAGAAGAAGAGTAGAAGAAGGAATCGGCTAAGTGAAACAAAGAAAATTGTGTAAAGAAAGAATACAAATTGGCACAAAGAAAAGAGAGTAAAATAAAAGGGTTTTCGACTTTTAGAGAAAAGGGTTTTCGATAACTGGGTGAAGGAAATTCGGCACTAGCCTAGCAACCCTGTATTCAGCACTTATTTATAGCCCTTATAGCCAAATTGCCTAGCCCTCAATTCCCCATTCGGCTCCATCACTTCCCCTTTCTCATCTCCTCGTTTTTCTCCCTGATAACCCATTGATCCTTTCCTTAATTTTCTCTCCTGAACACTCCCCTTAGAGTCCATCTTCATGCTACTTCTAACCTTCTAGAAGGCCAAAATTAAACTTCTAAAAACACTAAGCTAGGATTCGAACCTTAGATCTCCTTACTAGCCACTAACGCCACCTCCCTACCCTCTAAGTGGCATCACTTAGCCACTCCACCACAAGGCTTTTTGATGCAGTTTTCCCCTATCTTTATTTAAAAGCCCAACTACTTGACAACAAGGTCCATTTAATTATTAAACTATAATTTCTTCTACCCCTAGATTCGAACTCAAACCTTGACCAAGACCTACCAACGTGTAATTAACACTTAACCGGGATTGCTAAGCACAAAAAGAAAAATTCAAGATTTCGAGATTTTTGGGTTTTGGGATTTTTGGGGCGTTACAAGCTCATTTATCACATATTATACACACCTTTCATATTGTATAATTTTTTCTTTAGGTTTTGTCTTTAGTTTTTCTCTTTTATTAGGTTTTAGATTTTATTTACATTCTTGTTATGTACATTTGTGTAGAAATTAGATTTTGGAATTACTGTCAAACCCTGTGAGGATTCTGCATTTAAATTCAATAACAAATCAGGCTTCCTCTAAACTTTATTCTTGAATTTTTCTTTATGTTCATTCCTTCCATCAAGTTTATTTTGTTTATTAGATCCATGAGGAACTAATCCTCTTTTGGGGGATTAGTGAGTGGATGTATGAATAATTAATTGTTTTGCTGGGATTTCTTAACAGATCATCTGCTCAAGAAAGGAAGAATCTAAACCCTAGGCCAGATAACCCTAGGAAGTCATCAAGGTGGGAATTAACCCGAATTTGGTATGGCCTATTTGTGAACACCTTAACCCTAAATCGGTCTAGACTGTGAGGTTAAAAAATAAGTAGTTCTTGCCAACTCAATATTTTAATGAACGAATCAGAAGATCCTACTAGGGTATTGACTAGTTTATTGAACAAGAATTCCTGAGACTACAATTGATTATGACTACCAAAGCGAGCTAATCACCCATGCCTAGATTTGATATATTTTTGATTATTTGATTTCTTGTTTCTCATTTATTTACTTTTCTTTTATTTCCTTTCTTATTATTTTTAGGATAGTTTATCAAAAATCTTTTTTTTTAATGCTTCGTACTATAATCCAGTTAAAGTACTAATTAGATATATTTATGTTTATATTAGAATTGTAACACCCCTTAACTTGTATCTGTCACTGAAATAGGGTTACGAAGCATTACATGAACTCTCAGAACATTTTTCAGATAATTCTTATAAATTACTATTCATTAACCGAGATCATTCAAAATATCCCTTAATTGGACCCTTGAGGCCCAATACGAGCATTAGAATCGATTCGGGACTTAATTGGGAACTCTAAGAATATTTCGTAACATTTCAAAAAAATTTCAAGTTATAGGGCTCACACGCCCGTGTGGTCCAAGGGACATGCCCGTGTGACCCTGGGACACGCTTGTCCTACAGGCCGTGTTCGACCCCGTGTAACTCTCTGACTTGTGCACACGGCCATGCCACACGCCCGTGTATTAGGTCGTGTGCTTAATTAATTCAATTCAAAATTAGGTACAGGTTTCACATGGCCAACACACACGCCCGTGTTTTAGACCGTGTAGCACACACGGCTGAGACTCATGCCCGTGTCTCTGCCCATGTGCTCAATTTTATGCATTCTGTTTCTCAAAACTTAGGTGCAGTGGACACACGGCCTAACTACACGCCCATGTACCTAGCCGTGTGTCACACACGGTCTAGACACACGCCCGTGTGGCTGCCCGTATGGACAAAATAAAGACATTTCTAGCTTCATTTTTCACCCAAAAACACACCCATGACCTACACTTGAAGCACACATCCAATACCAACCATTCCAAGCATTCAAATTAAACAAATTCCATCATTCATCATGGCATACCATTACATGCATACACTTCTATAATCTTACCTTATTTAAGTCTTCAAGTTAGACATAATTTGATCAACTACTTAACATATATGTAGCCAATATATCCTATACATGCCATTGTAACCATAATTTCTTTGCAATATTGTACCGATATGGGCCGATGGATAGTGTAAGTAATGTAACACCCCTAACCCGTATCTATCACCAGAATAGGGTTTCAAAGCATTACTAGAATTTGTAGATCATTTAACTAAAATTTCACTTCATATAATTTCAACATTGATATATTTATTTTCTCGACATGTCACACTTGAGTTTAATACTCATCTTAACTTACATAATTTCCTTGTATCAACATATTAAAGATAATCATATATGTACATGTCATGATACATATCATTCTCTTACCATTTATTCATTAACATATATCATTCATTTCATTATATCAATATTTCATGTACCATAATTTCCATATATTTCTTGTATATTTATTTCGGTAATTGTAACAGCCTGATTTTGGGCCTAGTCAGAATAATAATTTCGAGACCACAAATTTGACGTAATAAATTTTTTTATTATACTTTTATGGTCTATGATTTCATGAAAAGATTTCATGAAAATTTCGTTCGAAAATTTTGACGTATGGGAACTCAATTTAGTTAAAAGGACTAAATTGTAAAAAGTGCAAAAGTTGAGTTCTACATGCTAGAGGTGTCTAATTGTTATGAAATTTTAAATTGGAGGTCCTTATATGGTAATTAGACCATTGGTTAAGTTTTTGGACAAAAATGGACATGGTTAGGCATGTTTCCAAAGTTTTTTATTAAGGGCATTTCGGTCATTTAGTTATTAAAATGAATTAAAAACATAAATAAAAGCCAATTTTTGTCCATCTTCAACCCCTTGGCCGAAACTTGCATAGAGAAACCATGGCTAGGATTTTTCAAGCTTCCAAGCTCGATCGTAAGTCCATTCTAGTCTGATTTTTAATGATTTTTACGTTTTTAAAATCCTCATAACAAGATCTATCTATTTTTACCACTAATTTAAGATATGGTTAAAGTCTAGGTTTTTGAAACATGATGAATATGTGTGTATTTTGATGTTTAATGGTAGAAAATGCATATTTATGGTTAGAGAAACTTAGTGATTTCGGTGAAAATGCCTAAAAGGACTAATTTGTAAAAGTTATAAAATATGTCATAAAAGTGTGTTTTAATGGAAATTTTGGGCTGTTATAGTTATGAAAATGGTTCAGGTAGGCTTAAATTAGAAAGAAATTGAATGAAAATCACTTTACTTGCCTAGGGACAAAAGTGTAAATATGATAAAGTTTAGGGGAAAAAATGTAATTTTTGCCAAATATGATTTTTGGGCTGGTTTGAATATTATATTGATAAAATAAGTTAAATGTGATGTTATAGATCAAGAAAACGAGGTTCAGACCTAAATCGGGGAAAAATAAGTATTTGACGAATAAGTCTTTTTTCACCAATTTTGCTTCCGAGGTAAGTTTGCATGTAAATAATGCATCGTTTTTACTTACGTTATCAAATTTTATTATGTTTTATGAAATGTGGCTGAATATTGAATGAAATTGACAAGTATCAAAAAGTGAGAAGTTTCCCAGTTGAACATTAGGAACGGAATAGGATACAAGTGACGTGTCACTAGTGACTCAAGTGTGGTACTATGTGAAGGCCACTTTGAGAAGAGATAGCTTGGTCACAAGTTTGGTACTATGTGAAGGCCACTTTGTGAAGAAAGATAGCTTTGGTCACAAGTGTGGTACTATGTGAAGGCCACTTTGTGAAGAAGATAGCTTTGACTACAAGGGTGGTACTATGTGCAGGCCATTGGGTATCCGTTATTATTTCGATGTGTTCAACAGGAAATGACTAGGTGTAATTGAATATGACTATGTGATGAATAAGTGCAGGTACGTGTGTGTAAACTTATAAGCAACGTGCTCGATATGTGATCGAACTTTGATAAGATTGATATGGAGTAAGTGCTACAATGAAAGTTAGTACAAAGAAAACTTGAAAGAGTGAAATTTAGTAATAAAATAGTATTGGACAGCAGCAGTTGTGTGACTTTGAAAAATCACCAAAAATGGTGAAAATTGAATTCGAGGTTGAATAAGATATGAAATTAAAGCTTATTGAGTCTGTTTTCATATAAAGGAAACGGTGTAAGAAAAAGAACTTCATATTATGAGACATTTGAATTTTTGTAAGACAGAGTCAGAATGATTTCGAAATCCCCTGCTTTGATTTGGGAAAATCGTTAAAAATTGTAAACAAATAATTACAGGTTATAATTTAAATGATTAAAATCCATAATAAGTCTATTTTTAAAAGAAAGAAATGGGAACATCATTCGGATCCCATATTAGGAGATAATTAATTTTTAGTGAAAAGAGGTTGGAACTGTCAGACAGAGAAATAGGGGTGATTTTAAAGAATAAATTGTACTTATTGGCTAAACCAAGAATTCTAAAAATTTTATGGTAAGAATATACACAAGTTTAGTTTCTGGAAAAATTAGCAGATCTTAATTTGGATTTTCATAGCTCTAGATATAAATAAGTTAGTAACTGTGACTCGAACAGACAGCTTGTTTTGAACTTGAGTAAATAGTGGAATTATGTGCAATTATGATTGTATTACCTTGAGAACATATTGTGAGAATTGGTGAAAACATGTTAATAAATTACTTATTATTTTCATACGGGCTTACTAAGCTATATAGCTTACTGATAAACCATAATTCATACATATTTATAACCCATGCTTAACGCATTTTATGAATAATTTCCCCTTAGATTTGGTGAATTCGATGCTCCTAATGCCTTAATTTCATGTTTTATTCTCAGGTAAGCATAGGAGAACGAAAGGAACAAGAAACGGGCCAAAAATGAAGAAAATGGGTCAAAGCACGAAATCAACACGGCTTGGACCTCTTCACACGGGCAGATCACATGGCCATGTCAATTTGGCAGAATTGAAGCACGACTTACATGGGTATAACACATGCCCGTGTACCTCGAACACGGCCTGAAGTTATCGCATACGGGCGTGTCCCTGCCAAGCCCAAGTTGAGTCCAATTCAGAAAAGGCCACTTTTGAGGGTTCTAAGGCATTCCAAAGCCTATAAATACACATTAAAAGAGGAAGAAAATGGGAGACAAAAAATAGGGGGTAAGGAATTACTCCAAGGAAGCCGATTGATCCATCTCAGAAGCCGGATCTACTATCAAGACTGAAGATCTCTCCTCAATTTCCTCTCCAGGAGTTTTGAGTTTTCTTTATGTTTTGTAATTATTATTATTCTGAGATGTTTTCTTGTTTAGTTATGAACTAAACCCCTAAATACCTAAGGGGAATGAAACCTATGACAAAACCTTGTTATTATTTCTGAATCTTATGATAAATATTTGACTTGTTCTTAATTATGTGTTCTTAATTCTTGTTTTGGTATTTCAGGATATCACTTCAAGTTACTACTCTTAGTTGGAGGAGGAATAGACCCTGGCTAAGAGTAACTTTGTCGTAATTAAGTGGAGTTGATTGCGCACCTAGGGATAGGGTGACAAGATTTTGCCAGATTAAGGTGAAACCTAATAAGGGAATCCATAGATCGAGTTAATGTAACCTTAGGTGTTAATTAGAGATAACTCTCGATTATTCAACCTAGGGATTAGACGTTTTTAGTCTCGAGAGGGATAATAATATACATTGGGGATTTCTTCAGAACAAGTTAAATGAATAAATCATCCGGTTTGGAGCCAAAATAACAAGTAAAAGTCTAGGTGGATTTTTCCTTAGGTATTGTCTCAATCAATCGCTTTCCCCAAAAAGTAATTTCCCAAATTCTATTTTCTGCAAGTTCTTAGTTTAATTAATTAGTTAGTTAAAACAAATCTCTTTTCTTCAGCTAGATAATAAGAAGACAGTCATTACTAGTACTCTTAGTCCCTTAGGTTCGACAATCCGGTCTTGCTAAAGCTATACTACTGTTCGATAGGTACACTTGCCTACATCGTGATAATAGTTAGTTTCAAGAACGATTCATTATAAATATATAAAACTTATCACAGGAAAATCACGATCACTTACCCCCTCCCTTTTCCTCATTTTATAGGGTCACTAAGCTAGCTTAGGTTGGAGATCGTCAGAGATTCTATCACACTATCAAGCTATCAATTGGGTATAAGTGAATGCAAGTATTTTAAGTCTATGGCATGTATAGGGACTTAGTCATTTTGTGTATGTGTTATCATGTTTCAGCCAAATGTATTGGCTTCTAATGGTTAAAGGTTAATATAGTATGTAGCCATGCTAATTGGCTTATATTGGCTAATTGATTGTAAGCATATATATTTATTCATATGCATATGCCAATGTCTTATGATGTGAGTTATGTTTGCATAATACATGATGAATTATGGTTTATGGCCCAAAGACCTAATGGTTGAATGTGCTAATAGTCTTGATGTTGAATGTCTAAGTTTGGCTCAATGGTATGGTATGGTAATTAGATATAACTATGCATGTATAAGAGTTGTTGATGATGCATATTGAATGTGGCTAAGTGTGACTATGTATGAATGGTTTTAAACTGAATGAAATTTTATGGCCCGATTTTGTATGGATGTTTATGTTTAAGTCCGGTAATGCCTCGAACCCTATCCCGGCATCGGACACGGGTAAGGGGCGTTACAGTAATAGTTCATATCGAACTTAACATTAATCAAATTCCATGTACATATACTTTCCACACCAAATGTCCATATAACATGTACAAATCATTATATATATTTCAGGCATATATGGGTAATAATTCATTTCGTACTCATATTATTTCATATTATAATTTTACCCATTAAATCAATTAAAACATCGATGATTACACGGATAGCACTCAAGGGGTACAAATCTATAATCATAGATGAACATGTTCATGAAACAAATTCCATGTTCATATAGCATTATTTCATATTTCTATATATCATGTATCATCATTTTCATGTATTTCAGGAATATTCGAGATATAAATTCATTTAAACTCATGTTTCTCATTTCAGAGTTTATATCTGTTGAATTATTGAAATTTCGATGGATACTCCAGTAGTACACACAAAGTGTACAAATCATTAACCCGTAAATTCCTTTTCAGAGGTACCCATTAGGGCACTTATTCTAAGAACACATTTCCGAGCCACATATCATACAGCAGGATTACCAGTCCAGGCTAAGTTCTATCTATAACATATGCTCTAAGAGCTTTGTCAAGATTACCAGTCCAGGCTAAATCCTTTCTGTAACAAATATCTAAAAAGCTCAATCTGGATTACCCGTTCAGGCTGAATCCTTTTGATAATGAGGTCAATAGGATTACTCGTCCGAGCTAAATCCATTCTGCAACAAATGCAAGACCTCACTCCATTTGGGAAATTACATTTATCCATCGAAATCCAATATTCATATAGAATTTAACCCTTTTCAAATATTTCCGATCATGTGTTCATTTCTTGCATTCATATCATTCATATTATATACATGTACTAATATTCCACATTCTAACTAATACAAAATTCAATCTTAACATATTTACATGCTCAATTAAGTTACACGAACTTACCTGACTAAATTGCAGAAATACCAAGTTTCAAGGGCATTTTGGTAATTTTTCATTTTCCCCAATTTTCACCTGATCTTGATCTAAATTAATAATTTTATTCAATTTATTAATTTATACAATAAACAATTCATTTCCCTCAATTTGGTCATTTTTGACATTTTTACAAAATTACCCCCTAAAGTTTAATTTTATTCAATTTAGTCCCTGAACCTAAAGCATACAAATTAGCCATTTCTAATATAAACTCATGCTATATGAATATTCATTTTTTCCTCCTCCTCCTCTCCGTTCCACATCCATATAATTCTACTATTTACTTATATGTTCATATCAAGCTGTCCACTTGAGTCATAGTCACTAAATTATTTATATCTTGAGCTATAAAAATTCTAAATCAAGATCCTCTTAATGTTTTAGAAAATATACTAAAATATATTTCTACCATAAAATTTTCAGAATTTATATTTTAGCCAATAAGTACAGTAAAATCTTCAAATTTGTCCATGTTCTACTGTTTTACAACTTCAACCTTTCTTCACTAAAAATTAATTATCTCTTAGTACGGGGTTTGAATGATGTTCCCGTTTATTTATATTTAAAATAGACCCATTAATAATTTAAAAATATAAATTTAAACCTCCAAGTATTTTTATGCAATTTTTTATGATTTTCCAAATTCAGAACATGGGAACCTGAAATCATTCTACCCTTGTCTCACAAAATTTACTGTAACTCATAATTTACAATTCTATTGCTTACACCAATTCTTCTATGAAAAAATAGACTCAATAAAATTTAATTTCATATTTTACTCAACCTTTAATTCAATTTCCACAATTTTTGGTGATTTTTAAAATTTGAACCATTACTGCTGCCCAAAACTGTTTTAATGCAAATGTTGATTACCAAGTTTATAACACACTTATTTCCTTTCTCTACAATATTTCCCATCACTTTCTCTTATTTCTCCTCACTAACATATTAGAAATATAGAACCTTATATAAGAAAACTCTACTTTAACATCAATTTCATGCTTTTTCAATAATATCAAACTTAAAAAATATATTAAAATCTTGCTGTTCTTACTTTGTCCTATTGATTTCAATCTTTAACTTGATTTTCTGTCCCCTCCAGCTTCTATTTCTTGAATCTAACTTGATATTCTAGCTCCCCATAGTCTCCTTTTTATTTTTCTCTCTTGGTAACCATGGAAATTCTTTTGATTTCTAGGTGAAAATGGTAAATTTTTGGTAAAACGACCAAATTGTAAAGAAAGCAAAACTTTCTTTCTTTCTCTCTTCATAGACGTTGGTGCATGGGAAATTTGATGATGATCCTTCATCTTTCTTTTCTTATATATACTAAATAAAATAATAATAAAATATTATTTAAAAATCAAATCAAAAAATTTATAAACTAATATTTATTTAATTAATCTAAAATATCTCCAACATTATCATTACCTTCTAGATTTCTCTTTCTTTCTAATTAACCATTTTTCCCTTTATGATCTTTTAAAATTCCATCTTTGAGTCATAACTTAATTTGATAAAATTATAATTTAGTCCCTCATAATTCTTTACCTATTCAATTTGGTCCTAATTCATCCATTTTCCTTAGTTTCTAGATCATTCCACCCTTAAAATATTTGCACTATTGGTCCTTTAACTTTTTCATATTTACATTTAACCCCTCAAGTTTTGAGTATTTACTCTTAAGCAACAAAAATTTTCTCAGTTTTACAGTTTAATCCTTTCTTGAATTAATATATCATAATATACTTCCCAATGTTGTCATAACTGAAAATCTCCCTTTTTGTCAATTTATTTCTTTATTTTACTGTATCAAAGATAATATCTTACTGTAGAAATTTTTAGGGTATTACAAGTGATCTCCGCCAAGCTTCCGATTTACTTTAAAACAGGGAAATAAACTAAGTAAGCATAAAATGCTTAGTAAGTTCATATAACATGGTACTTAACTTACCATTCATTCTATTTTGAGGTAACTATGTAAGGCATAATCAACCAATTTGACCTCAAGCCCTACACACATTCTCATTGCCCTTGTTAGTCATATATTCCATAATAACATCAAATCATATATGGGCTCAACAACAATCAAGTTTCCAAGTAGATATGTTTTCCATAACATGTATTCATTCAACATGCATAATTCTTCTTATTATTTGAAGTATAATTTCATAATAGTTCATTTTGAGTTTAGATCATTTCATATCAGAACTTTACTCATATTACTCAGAATATCAACGTCACGATTAGCACACTCAAGGTGTACAAGTCTATAATCAAGAATGAACATATATTCATCAAATAAAGTCCATGTACAAATATCATCATCTCGTGTTTTCATATATCATTTGTCATGTATCATCATTTACTTGTATTTCAGACAGATACATGTAATAACTCATTTTATCATTCATAATTTCTCATCTCTCGAATTGTCACCCATTGAATTTATTCAGAATATCAATGGATACGCAGGTAATACACTCGAGGTGTACGAATCAAGATCCGTTAATTCATATCCAATGGTACCCATAAGGTACTATATCAGAGAGTACACTCTCGAGTCAAACATGTATACAACAGGATTACTAGTCCAGGCTAAATCCTTTTTATGACATATGCTCTAAGGAGCTTGATCTGGATTTCTCATCCGGGCTAAATCCAATCTATAACAAATGCTCGAGAGGACTTATATCAAGATTACCCGTTCAGGCTAAATCCTTTCATAAATGAAGTCAATAGGATTACTTGTCCGAGCCAAATCCCGTCAGTAACAAATGTAAGACTTCATTCATTTAGAAAAATTACATTTATCCATCGATTCTTCCTTTATTCAAATGGGATTTAACATTTTTCAAGCATTAACAAGCATGTGATTATTTCATACCTCTAAATCATACATATAATTCAAATAGATATATTCTACATTCATTTCAAGCATATAAGTAACATTTTTAATCATTTACCATTTATCGAGCATTATTATTGATCGGACACTTTCATTTATTGACCTATAACGAGTATGTGATCATTTCACATATTTATGGAATTTATGCAATTCACAAACACAACATTAAATTCAAGAATAAAAACATATACAATCTAGTTACACAAACTTACCTCGACAAATGTTCGTATACATAAATCTACTAATCTGACATTTTCCTCATTTCCTCGTTCTAGCTCCGAATTTGGTCTATCCAGATCTATACGAGTAAATTTAACATCAATTTATAATATTTCATATTTACATGGACTCAATTTACGTCCTAGGAAAAATTACCATTTTGCCCCTAACTTTTCCATAAATTTTGATTTTGTCCCTAAGCTCGTAAAATGAAACTTGTTCAATTTACTCCCTATTCCAAGCCTAACCAAAATCCCATTACAAAATGTACAACACATATATTCATAAAATTTTAGAATTTTTCATCAAATTTCACAACTTTAAATTTTAGTCCCTAAATCATGTTTTCATCAAAAATCACTTTGTAAAAGTTATTTATCTATCAAAAACATTTCATTTTCTACCATAAATTTCTAATTTTCAGCATATTAATCCATGACCCAAATTTCATACCTTGATAACTTTTCAAATTAATCCCCCAAATAGATAGATTAGACTATCACGGTTTCAAAAATATCAAAATTACTAAAAACAGGTCAAGGAAACTTACCCAATTAAGCCTTGAAAGTTTCTTCTCTCTCTCCTAGGGTTTCCATATAAATTTGGGGTTGAAAATGACAAAATAAGATGATATTTTCTTTTTATCATCTTTTAATTAATTAAATATTTTCACTTTCTAATTTAGTCCTTGCCCTTTTTCTAAATTTACATGGATGAGTCACCAAAATATCTACATACTTTTTATTAATGGTCTAATTACATATAAGGACCTTAATTTTTGAATTCCATAGCTATTTGATCCTTCTTTCTACTAGAATCCAACTTTTACATTTTATGCAATTTGGTCCTTCCCGTAATTAAACACTTAATCGATAAAATTTTCTTATCAAAATTTTTACATGACATGTCTATCATAATACAGACCATATAATAAAATAAAAATAAATTTTTTTTTTGGGCTTGGATTTGTGGTCCTGAGACCACTGTTCCGATTTCACCGAAATTGGGCTGTTACAAGAATTAATTTAGTGCTCGCCTCCCTTGGGTATGATCCTCGAAGTACTTACCTATTCCGTTGTAACTATATTACAATCTGGCCCCTATACTTGTGGATACTGCTTTCACATCTTTTGTGCAGGATTTCTACTTTGGACATTGTTACGTCCAGAGGCAGTAAATTATTGAAAACGAAATCTAAAATCCTAAATTTCCTAGAAAACAAGCTCTTTAAGTGCGAAATTTACCTAAATTGACTGCTACATTTGACTGCATGTCATCGATGATGATGGAAACTGAAGATGGATTGAGATTGCTATTTGGTTAAGTCACTCAACTATTCCACAAAGTGAAATCATATGACTTCCTAATGAACAAGTTGGGAAATACGTATACATTTGGGTAAAAGTATCATAGAGGCCCCGTAAAACCCCATACCTGACTGATTGTCGGGTTTAAGCTATAGGATGTCATATTCATTACCAGAACAACTACGAGAAAATATAATCAATTATCTACATTTTCTACTCAATTACACATAAGACATGCTCTCTATATAAAAATAATGATCATTTTCAAGTTAAATACGAGCTTACGAAAGCTTAATACCATCTCGGGATTGAATAAGGACCACAACATAAGGTTTTCAAAACGTCTTAGGTGAATGTCATGACTTCCAGGGCTTGGTGTTGCAAAATTGAAGGCAATAGCCAAACTTCTCAACATGATGACCATTTTCCAAAGTTTTCAAAATGATGCAAGACCAACGTCGCGACTTCGAGCAAGTGACATCACGACGAGCAATGCAATGTCACAACATTCATGTTTCAATGTCACGACATTGAGGGCAGACCCCAAATCAATTATTTCCAATGATTTCCAACAAGTATAATAACCATATTTGGCCACAAGGTCTTACGCCAATCATTCCCAACACTTGAATGTGCACAAACATACACCCATACCAATTGTTTATCATATAAAACATATCATAACCATACCTCTTACTTACACATACATATATACAAGTCGTTTTAGACCATTTTCAACATTTTGACCAATACTCCTAGGTAGATGTTATTTCCAAAATGAAAAAGGCTATACAAATTTCGATCAAGTTAATTATCATAGTTTGAATGCCAAATTTACTTCCTCAGGGTTTCAAGAATACTTATACATGCGCACCGAACAAAAAAATTGCTCGCTAAGTAATAGGGCTAAGCGGTACATTTATAAATCAAAATGCATATAACATAAACATTAACAATATGTATGAAGACAAGTCATGTATTGGAACGGTGGAAATGTGCAAGTGTACACAATCGTAACAAGTAATAAAGTGACAAGTAAATGTCGAGTTATCGTACCCACAGGGACTGTAAAAAGCAATATTTATGAAATTAATTAAAACACTGTGGTGAGGTAAAAATAATTTTGGTTTGAAAAGAGTGATTTTAAAACTTAGCAAACAATTTAAAAAGATAAATAAAAGAGTACTAGTGCACGATTTCAATTAAGATTTAATCAAGATGATATAATTGTGTTGGATTAATTATACCTTTTTAACTTAGAAATATTAAATTCGTGCTTATGCTGTTATGAATAAATTCGCGGCAACCCAGTAATTTGCTAACTTATGAACATATTTACTAATTAAAATTCCATTTATCTCTTGGTTGCATCCCTATGCCAATTCAACCGACTAAACAGATTTAATAAAGTAAACATGCTATCGCACATACATACTTATTGAATTAAATTATCTCTCGCATATTCCTATGTCGATTCAACCGATTAATTCAACTTAATAAACATGTAAAAGATCATGTGAAGCAACAAAGTAGCCATACCTTGAAACAATTTAATCACAACAATCCTACAAGTTATGCAAGGCATATGTATCGCCAAATACAATGCTAATTTAATTTTCAGTTACCTTAGAAGAATTAAACATGCACTGATTAAGACTGAGTCCATTAATTGCAATTTAAATCCTCTTAAACAATTAATTCTTTAGTTATCTAAACAATTATAATGCCAGATAACCTAAGCATGATTTTACTTAATCAAGCATTTCACTGAGGCCTATAACAGCATAAACACTATTTTAACAATTCAAGTAGGCAAAATATAATCAACCCAACACGAATTAAATTCAAGCTAAATTGATTAAAATAACCATTTCAACAACAATATTATTCATAGATATGTTCATCATAAAAACAACAGAAATTAAAAAGAAAGGGAACAGAAAGCAAATCCAGTGTTTCTCTGCGGCTTGACTGTTGCTCCGTTCTTTTGTCTCCGTTGTCTTCACAGAGTAAGGCTTCTATGAATCCTTGATTGCTGCCCAGGATGGCTGAAGAACACCTCTTTCTCAAGAGAGGAAATCGGCACAAGAGGAAAGGAAAATGGGATGGAAAAATGGAGAGGAAACTTATAAGAGAAGTGAAGAGAGGATGAGAGAATGTTGTGGAATGAGGGGTGTTGAGGGATGCTTTGAATGATCAGCAAGGGGTGGCTTTTATAGCTGATTGTGGCTGCTAAAAATATCAAATTCCAGCAGCCAAAAATCCCTCTCTTGGCCGGCCACACACATGGCAAAGTTGAGAGTTTCAACTTTGCTATTTTAGGCTTGGGGCAAATCTACAAAGCCATAAATTAAGGTGAGGTTTGAATGCAATTTAGAAATATTTTGAGGGCCTTTTTGCAAGCATATTTAATCAGCTAAAATGATGATTCGGGTAAGCATATGGACGGTTCTGGGCTGACCGTTTGGTGGCTGGTTCGATTCACCCAATTTGGCTCGACCAGTGCGGTTCAGCTGGGCCCTTTCTCCATAATTAATTAAAAATAATTTATTTAACCCAAATTAAATGGGGAATAAATTAATTAAATTATGAATTAATACACATTTCTGGACCGTCTTAGGCTGGAAATTAGAGTGCCTCGATACTTCAAATTGCTTCTCGGTTTTGCACTTTCAACAGTGTCAGCCGAGCTAATTTTCGCCCTTTGCGTGAATCTGTCAAAAATAGTCAAAATTAATTAAAATTAAGTATAAATTCACCATGTTCATATTTTTAACACGATTTAATTATTTTATAATATTTAATTATTTTTTTGACAAGAATTTAACCGAATTTGCATGAATTTAAGTAAAATTAGGTATGAAAAAGTATATAAATTTTTGCGTTTCCATGTATATACATATTCCATATCTAACAAATTCATGTTCCAAAGTGTCAACCTTTTTTCCATCATCAACCTATATGTGCAAGTATACTAAAACATTATAAATCAACCAATTCCTCAATACACATATATGGCCGATTTCAACTTATTCCCAATTACCAATCATTTAATTCATATTAAGAATCAAGCATACATTTTTGCACATTTACCTTATACATTCATGCACTATGGCAAATCATTGTTTTTACATTGAATTCATATCAATCAACTCATTTTCGGAGTCTATCGACTCATTTGTATTTGTTTCGGCCCCCAAGCTTCATTTTCATTTGATTTGCATACTCACATGTATGATTTCAACATTTCATTTGTATTTAAACACAATTCATTCCAACGGCATCAAATTGTAACATATTCATATCATTCACCAATTTTATATTTTGCAACCCCTATTAACTTGACTCTGACTCGGATGGAAACTCGAATCGCCTAACCAACACACCAAACTGGCACCGAAGTGCATCATCAGATAATCTGAAATAGGGTAACTAGCACGTAATGTGCATACTGACGCACTAAATGTATATTGGCACATGAGGTGCATCTTGGCGCATAAACACATAACTTGTACACAAATCAATCCTATGGCATGCTAACTATATCTGACTTAGCTCGACTAGTTAATAAGATACCGATATTCAATTTCATTTACAATTTAGTACTCATAACATTTCTTAATTGTAATCATTAACACAATCCAATTTTCTAATATATAAATATATCATATACATTTCATATTATCCTTACATTTTCACACAATTCCATTACACATATCATATTCAGAACAATTCATGCTATTTTATGTTTTATTTAGCTTAATCCTCTATTTTAAAAATTCATTTTCAATCTCAATCCAATAACTTATATCATTTCTTTTTACTCACCTTGACACTTTCGTATGCAGATAACATGCAAAATGTAATAAATTAATATGACCTTAAATTATAAATGTACAAACCAAAATTTTTTACTACTCATCGACCACTTTCGCTTTTTCTTTCTCTCTCGAAGGTTTCACGTCGACATTAGCTATGAATAGCCATAAAACATAAAATATTATCACATTCCATCCAATTCATAACCAAATATTAATTTTCACATATTTTACAAATATTTCAATTTAGTCCATAAAATCGAGACTAACATAACTTTCAATATCAAGCTTTGAATTAAAATTTGATCTCTCATTTATTCATTAGGAACCTTATACTTTCTATTCTTAGCAACATTTCATAACAATTTTAAATTTTATTCAATTTGGTCCCTAATGGACGAAACTAACTATTAAGCTTTATAATTTAGTCTTTTTCTTAAACCAAGCTTAATTTCTAACAATTTAGCACCTAAATCATTCAATTCTCAAAACTGACATCTTATCAAAACTTCACCAATTGATCAAACTGGTCATTAGGCTAGCTTAATCAAGCTCCCATGATAAAAAAAAAATCTATAGAAATCAAAGAAAAATTACTAGGGATTGACTTGAATTTTTTATCCAAAGTTCAAGCTAGGCTTTCTAAGTTTCTTTAATTGTGGCCAGTGAAGCCTTTGGAAAGATGATGACTTTTGTCACCTTTTCCCACTAAGTTTTTTTATGTATTAATATTAACTTTTTTTAAATCTTAATTAATTAGTTTAATCATACTTATTTATACCTTAATTACCCAATTAACTAACCATAATGTCATTTACGATCAAATCCTACTAACATCCATTTATAATTGGTTTATTTTTTATTTTGTTCTTTTAGATAATTGTTATCTAAGTCTCCAAGCAATGCTCTAATAAAAAACATATAGCGATTAAACTTTTAAAATTTAGTCTCTAACCTTAATCAATCATAATTTTGGCTAAATTATTTAGCCAAATTTTAATTTATCTATACAGTAACTCTGTAAATATCCCTATTTAATATTTATAAACTCGGTTTACGAAAATAAGGTACCGAAATTGCACTTTCCAACACCACTAGAAGTTTGGTCGTTCTAGGCCCTTGTATTAGAAGTCGAATTGCATTTTACCCCCTCTACTAAAAATGGGAAAATCAGTCCCTCTACATTAGATCAAAGAGAAAATTGATCATTCTATTAAAAATTACTCATTTCTATTTTTAAAAACTAGTCCCTATATGTCAGCATAAAGTACACGTGACACGTGACACGTCACATGTCACAGTCAGGTTATTCCATCAACTACTCTAGTTTTTAACAGTACAAATGGATGAAAATTTTAACATGAAATACCAATTTGCTTTTTGATCTAACACTTAGGGACTAATTTGTCCATTTTCTGAGTAGAGATAGCAAAATGCAATCTGACTTCATATAGGGACCACTAGAATACTTTTACCTATGCATTTCAAAATGGTCACATAACCATCAATTCTTGGTTTATGAAGTTTACAAGGTTTTAGCCAACAGGTAGATGGGATTCGAAAAATATGATCTATTTGTTGATATGGAGTTACCAAGGATCACAACGTGTGAAGTGGTTTTATGGCTCTTTGTAAAAGAGAGGTTATTGTTTAATTACGAGAGACACCAAAGATGACTAACTTGGGATGCTTCTTGCTACCAGTATGGTGTGGCACCTGAGACCATACTACATGTGGTCTGTGATTGCCCAACAACTGATCATTAAAAGAACCTCGCTATAACAATGATCAATCCGCACCAACCTACATTCAAGTAAGCAAGAAAAGAGGACCATTGAAGATGTCTCCTGTCATCGTGGGTATGTATGGGTTGAGTTGGGAGAGAAAAAAACTTTATCCTAAGTTGTTTCGATTAAGTTTGAACTATTATTTATTTAATTAAAATTAAAATTAAAATATATAAATATTAATAATTCTTTAATTTTTAATATTGAATGATTAATTAATTTGAAAAGACAAATTAGATCAAATGAAAAAAGTGTTTAGATTAAAAAAAAAAAAAAACCATTACAACTACGATTCTGTTCAACCCATGAACAATCATCATCAATCCATCTTGAATTAGACAAATCAACTCCAACTATTTAGGATCGGCCATTGATAGACTAATCATTCCCTAACTATCATTTCTCCTTCTTTATCTCTCTGATTCTTTATACTCTCTTTATTTTTGAAGAATTTTTCCATATCTTGAAATTTTTAAGAAGAAATTGAAGTACATTTAAAAAAAAAAAATCATATATTTTTTATTTTTTAAAAATTTTAAATACTTAATTTCATATTTAAATTTTAATTTTTTGAATTATTCATTTTATTTATTGTGTTCTTTTAAAAGTTTGTTTTCCATGCTTAATTGCAGTGTGATGGATCTTGACGTGAGGAGAACCAAATGAAAGTTGGAGTATTTTTGCTCCAATCATGATGGACTAAGATCTTAGGGTGAAAGAGTTGATGAGATAAAATTTTGGATATTCTTTTTTACCAAATAATAAATGGATAATTTAAATATCCTAATTACCTAACCAATAACAGTGAGATAACATAAACTAGATAATAGCACAAATATCCGCTTATACTAAACAAATAAATATGGCTTAAGGTATAAAACGCCCTTCTAAAAATTCTAAAAAAAATGAAGTAAGCTTTTTTAATTTCTTTACCTAATTAACCCCCTAACCTTATAAAATTAACTTTATAAAATTGACTAAATTAGTCTTTTAATTAAGGTTGACGATTAATTTTTAATGGATTTATTGATGTGCTTGTGTTGACGTGGAGATTCAACCGGCACCAGTTGTTGATATGATAGTGCCACATCATCATAGTTAAAAAAAATTTTAAAATAAAGAATTATTTTAAAAATTCAAGTCTAAAACGAAAAATAGTCTATAAAAATTCATTCAAATATAAACATCTATTTGTCCAAATCATTCTATAATTATAAAAAAATTATAAAAATCATTCTCATTGATTTAAGAGCATCTTGTGTAAAAAAACACTGCGCTTTAGTAGCAGATGAACGAAAATTTGGATATAATTTTAAATTATTTATTTTTAACAATATCATATCTTTTATGATTCACTTACGATCTACCAGATTTATCTATCAAATACAAATCTTCAAAATCATTTGAGTTATTTATAAAAATATATTAATTAAGACGGTTTAGATATAAAATAAATTTGTCTATCTTTTCAAATTAAATTTAGATTTTTAATGTATTCAAATGTTAACAGACTAACCGTAAAAGAAAACTAAAAAAATTAGCATGTTACATAAATAATTATATAGGTGATCCAATTTAAAAAAAAAAACAGTTATTTTAATATTTTATTTATTTATTCACATTTTTACAAAAGTTTCAATCCATTTTCATTTAAGAACTAAAAAAATAAAAATTAAATGAAAGATTAAAATGATTTTTTTTGTAAAGTTGATAATTGAAATAATTATACAACGTTAGTTTTTAAGTAAGAATTCTTGAAATAAAGGGAATCTATTCTATGTTGCTAAATGTGACATTTTGTAGTTTGTATTAACTTTCTCCTATAAGAATAAGGATTATGAACGGATTCTTGGAATTATGAGTTAGAAATTTAAATACAAATCTTTAATCTGTTGAGTTGAAACTAAACTAAGAGAATTCTATATTTATTAAATAGAAAATATTTGTTATCAAATTTGCGGCTCAAATTTCTTTTATTGGAGGTTCTCATATTTATCTTGTTCTATCTTGATGTTTTATCAGTTGAAAAATGAGGCTTTCTTTTTTTTGGACCATTTGGGCAGTTTGGCGCAGTCAGTTTGATAATATTGCTGCATGCTAAAAACTTTTTGTAATAAGGATAAACATGAAACGATCAAAATCATCAAGTTGAAGAGGGAAAGCTGAAATTAATTTCTTTAATGGCTATAACTAAAAATACAAAATGAAGATAAATAAATAATAAAAAAAATCCCATCCCAGTTTTGACATTAATTAAATTCAAAACCTTGCTGATCAGGTTGATTGCTTTTCAACATCCATCACTAACCATAAATTAGTAAAATTATAGATGAATGAGAGAGATCAGTCTGACAAAAAAGATCGAATGGTTTGGAAGTTCTTTCAGTTGCGTTTCCCTTCTTTCTGTTATGTTTTAGGCTCTTTACAGATTCTCATCGAAAGGAACCAAAGTGTTGTAGCTTGTAGGACCATCTTAGAGCAAGCTTCAAATTAAAGCACCCCCCCACACATTGTCTTTCCCCGAAAGTACTCGAAAATATCAGGCATTCTAAACACTGGTTGACCTTCCTACATTGAGTAGTTCCATCAATACGGATTTTCCTATTCTATTAGCTAATGTTTCTCTCTGGTTTTTATTCTTCTTTTTATGCTGGGACTTGGGAGTGAGTGAGTAAGCTTCTTTGTTGTTTGATGTCAGTTATTATTATGATATCGAAAACTCTCATTTCTTTATTTAAATTTCGTATCTCACTCACCAACTCATATGTATATATAAGGATTGAGCCCTGTTTTAATTCCATCGTCAACTGGATTTTTGTAGCGGGCTAGCTATATATATGTATGTATGTATGTATGTATGTATGTATGTATGTATGTATGTATGTATCATACATATACCCTTTGGCTGGCAGTGGCAATGGCAGTACCATATTTAAGGTTATAGTTGTTGGGTTTTGCCTATATTTCTAATCTCCCCCTCAATCTCACCAGAATTCTACCGAGAGAAGCCTTAATTCCATAACGTGGATAAGACCCTTTCAATTCATACCTCCGAAAATCCAGGATCGGAGAATTCGCTGAATATTTTCTCTCTCTAATATATCTCGTTGTAGATAAGATAAAACCATGTCATCTTTTCTCTCATCAGCCTAATCCTTAGTCCTAGATTCAATCTGGGAAGGGGAGAGACGAAGCCTATGTGGAAGTATGTGAAGTTATAAGTACTGGTATTAAGAGCCGATAATCACTCATCTCTTATCCTTAGTTTTTCCTTTAAATTCGAAATTTAGAGCATTAATCGAATATCCCATCCCAAACAGAAAATAGCCTTTGATTCTTTCAAACTGTTGCTTTATCGTTCCTTTTGCTGTTCATGGACTACTGCAAGGAAGTTGAAGGGAAGGGAGTCCATGACCCTTTTAACAAGAATATGACTACGTTATCAAGGTGTGTATGGGTGCCATATCCTGTAATAATTGGTGCTGGCCCTTCGGGCCTAGCCACAGCTGCTTGTCTCAAACAAAGAGGCATCTCTAGCTTGATCCTTGAAAGGGAAAACTGTATAGCTTCGTTGTGGAAGCTTAAAACCTATGATCGTCTTCGCCTTCATCTTCCAAAGCATTTCTGTCAGCTACCCTTCATGCCATTTCCGGAAAGTTTCCCAACTTATCCAACGAAAAAACAGTTTTTGTCGTATTTAGAGTCCTACAAAAACCATTTTGGTTTAGACCCAGTTTTCAACAAAACCGTTGTGAGTGCAGATTTCGATCATCGATGTGGGTTTTGGCGGATTAAGACATTGGGGCTGAAACATGAAGAAACCGAGTATGTGTCTCGATGGCTGATTGTTGCTACCGGGGAAAATGCTGAGGAAGTAGTGCCCAAAATTGAAGGAATGGATGATTTTGGTGGCCCTATACTTCACACAAGCTCATACAAAAGTGGCCGGTTGTTCCGTGGGAAAGATGTTTTGGTAGTTGGCTGTGGCAATTCAGGCATGGAGGTCTGTTTGGATCTCTGCAACTGTGAAGCTCGTCCATCCCTGGTCGTTAGAGCTTCGGTGAGCATGCTTCTATCCTTTTCGTAATTCCTACATCGTATTATAACCTGGAAATCAATCTTTCAATTTCTTCATTAAAAAAATAGAGCCTATTTTCTGGTCTCTTCTTAGGTTTCATTTTTAGTAATCAAGGATTCACTTTACTGCTACAATACTCAACGTCCTATAATTAGCAGATCCATCGACTTCGATCATTTCCTTGAGAAAACGTTTCCAAGCCAGGAAAAAAAAAAGAAAAGAAAAAAGAAATACTGCTATATATATATATTCATGATCACCATCTTTACCATGCAGAAATATTATTATTTGTCTTCAGATTTAGGAAGTGTGCGACCTTGTTTGTTTGATACTACTCTTAACAGCGGGTATTAAACCATACTAGATCAGTTACAAGAGTGAGTTTTTCTCTTTTATTCTCCTCACTTTCTTGGAAATTGTTTGCATGCGCAACATTAGTCGGTAGCCAAAAATTTTATGTCGTACAGTTCTTTTTCTTTCTTTCTTTTGTCCTGTATGAACTCTTGTGTGAAAGCATCATTAAAAGACCACCCAGATTCCAAAAGGCATATATAGATTACATATATGGGATAAGTGACATGAGAGAAATGCCCTTAGAAGAGGCGAATTCATATGTGAGAGCGTGGGGGCTAATTTTATCTAGAAGAGGCGAATTCATATGTGAGAGCGTGGGGGCTAATTTTATCGTCTCATCTTTACTTCTTTGGCACCACTTTTTATTTTTTATTTGTTTAAATGGCCTTTTAAGCAACCTTTCGCTGCAGGTGCACGTCTTGCCTCAAGAGATGCTAGGCAGATCAACTTTTGGATTGTCCATGTGGTTGCTCAAGTGGTTTCCGGTGCGCATCGTGGATCGCTTATTACTTCTGCTGTCGCGTTTTACGATTGGAGACACTGGAAAATTCGGCCTCCATCGGCCCCAGCTCGGTCCTCTTGAGCTCAAGAGCAGATCTGGCAAGACACCTGTTTTGGATGTTGGGACATTAGACAAGATCAAGAGTGGAAACATTAAGGTTTAATGCATCAATTTTCCCTTCAACACAAGCTACACAATCGTGCATTTTGATCATATCAGATTCATTGTCCAGAATTATAATTAAAGCTAAACTTCTTTTTGCAATGTATAGGTCTACCCAGGAATAAAGCGAATAACATACAATGCCGCGGAATTTGTAGATGGGACAAAGGAGAATTTTGATGCCGTCATCCTCGCCACTGGTTACAAAAGCAATGTACCACAGTGGTTAAAAGTATATTAAACTTATTTCCCTTTAAAGATTTTGTGTCTGTGTGTGTGGGTTATTGAAGATGTGTTAACTTTGACTCTCTTTTTTTTTCCCACTGAATAGGATAGAGATTTGTTTTCAGAGAAAGATGGTTTGCCTCGGGAGCCTTTCCCTAACGGTTGGAAAGGTGAATGTGGACTGTATGCCGTAGGGTTTACAAAGCGTGGCTTGCTTGGTTCTTCACTCGATGCAAAAAGGATTGCTGAAGATATTGCGCTTCAGTGGAAAGCTTAGTTGATGAGGCCAGAAATTTTCATGATATTCGGGGACCGATTCTCTGATCTTAGTTTGATATATAATCAAAGACTAATGAACTACTTAACGTCATTATCATTTTAAGTGGTCTTTGTCAACTAAATAGAACTATTTAGCTAGCTAGGCTTTTGCTTTTGTTTTCGCTTTCGCTTTTGCTTTTCCAAGGTCTTTTTTTAGAAGGAAAAATGTTAATTCTCAACTTTGTGAATATCTTGTAAATGTCCATTTTTCCATAGCTAAGTAAATTCCTAGTTCTTTATATTTTTATTTTTTGTGAGTAGGGGTTGTTGGTGGTCTATCATTGTTTTATATGTTCGCAAAGTTATATTTTCAGTAATATATATTTTTATGTATTATGAAACAATAACGTGTTATCTAATTTCTTGAATATGAACTTTGTTGTGTAGGAATTTTCCTTCAATAAAAAGTTCTATGCGTCGAGAGAAAAATTGTACGCTGATCATAATTTTGGGTACCACATAAATGATTTGTACTAAATGAATAACGAATAGTTATCCTTTAATGATTATTGGAACTTTCATCTCAAAAGGGACCACGATATATTTATATAATATAATTTTGCTGCAAAGGTTAAAATTTAATGTGATTCACAATAACCATAGGGAAAAGTGATGATCAAATAGAATACTACCTTTTAAGATGATAAAAAGTTCCAATGTTGTATTTTAATCTGATTATAAACCCTCTTTCATTAGTTTTACAACTAATTATTTAAATTGAATTATACTATATTTTCATAATGAACAGCTTATATATATATAATAAAAAGCTGGACCACCCTTTATCTATGCACAGTCCATGCAATCTTCACCGCAGTTTCTTCCATGTCAACGCTTAGCCTGGGGTCTTTGCTGTATTTATAACAATGATTTGTCAAGAAAAAAAGGGGAAAAAGAAACATGGAGGAAAGTTCACTTGCATGAACTTTTTAGTTATGATAGTTGTTTTATATGATTTTTATCGATAGGGATTCATGTCATATGTAATTATAAATGTTTATTATTTCTGCGGATTAGTTAATATATTTGTTGATATAAAGAAGCGAATTTGACATTGAAAATTCATTTGATGAGCCAAGAGCCGTTAGGTTATTTAGAGACGGGTGAAAGATATGAAATTAAGGTTCTCATGTTTTTTAAATAGGATTGATGGTGGAATCAGTTAGATTATCGATTTGTCGGTTTGATTGTAATATTTTATATTCAATCTGATTGTTGGGTCCGAGCTACAGTATGTCACATTAGTTGCTGGAGCAACTACGATCAAAATAAATACATTCTCATACCATTAGATATACAAATACGATTATCATCATCATATAATGTGGTAAATAATCATTTCCAGGTCTTATACGAGCCTACGAAAGCTCTAAAGATAACCCAAGACAGAAATATGGTCAAATTGTAAATAATTCAAAATACAGAGTCGACGTCGCAGCATGAGAGAGCTCTTCGTCGCGACGTGACTGTAACACCCCAAAATAGGACCTATGAGTTTTAAGGGTATTTTAGAAATTTTAGCCTTAGATTTCGAGATTTTTGTGACATGGTATATCGGTAATGTTTTCGACTATGGTTTTTAGAAAAATCAAGTCAATTTTTGAAAAAGGTATTTAAGAGATTATCAATTTTGAAATAAGGACTGTTTTGTAAAAGGGTTCAAATTAGGAGTAGTCATAAAGAATAATACCAAAGTTTTAATATTAACCTATTTTCCCCCTTCATTTTTATAAATTCCACATTAGATTTCTCCCATCCTTTGTAGTTGCCGTCCCTTGTTCCCTCTAGCTCTTCCAATCGATTTTTTATTTTTACATTATGATATATTGGTTCCCATCAACACTCAAGCCTTAAACCTACATTAAATACCAAGAAAAACAACTAAAATTATCATTAATTCCTTTATTGTCAAGCTTGTGAGTTTTTAGGGTTTTCGATCAAACGCTTGGTTTTTCTTCATCTAATGTAACGATTCAACTCCTAAATAGTTTTAAATGTTATTTAGTCTTTAAAACTAAGTTTTTAGCCATTAAATCATTTGAATAAAAGCCAAAAATTAGCTCGTTAATGGTGAATTTTGGGATTTTGAGTAAAAATATGGTTTCAAAGTGTTTTTCAATTAGTTTTAAAATGATTAGAAGGTTTCTAAACTTACTTTGAAGGATTGTTAAAAATTTCTTGAGTTTGAATGAATTTTTGGAAAATAGCCAAAAACATGTTGAAAAAGTCGATACCATGAATTGAGTAGTTTTGTGTAGTTTAAAGGTTGGGAATTAGTCGTAGGTGAATTATAAGATGAACGAAATTGGGTTTAGGTGAAAAGACTGAGTATAGACCGAGATATTCGAATTTAAAGTTTGTTATGTTAAAGGTTTCGATCAAAAGAGAACCCAGTTTATGCTTGTGTTTTTGGATTGTTTGATATGAGTCTTTGGCTAAATGTTAATTGTGTTGTTTTGTGATTTAATTTGTTGAAGTGTTGGAATTGATAGGACCTTCTACGAGTAGAGATAAAGTAAGGAAAAGCTAGTTTAAGTTTTCGATTTTTGGGCGAAAACATAATTGGTGAGTGTTTGGAATCGCTGCTAGTAGACAAGATTCATAGTGTTAATTGGGAGCTTAGGAAGAGCCTAAATCCCTATCCTAAGTTCCAAGTGTAAGCTTTCTATTTCCCTTATTTTATTTTTGGTAAATTATGTGATTATGAGAATATTTATAGATTGATTATTATGATGTGATAATGTGATATGAGACATGTGTGATGACTATTGTGAATTGTATTGTGTTGTAGGCATATTAAATATGCCGAACAATAGTGATGATATTGTGTTAGCAATAAAAATGTGCAGTGAAAGTGTGCAAAAACTGGTAAGTACGTCTGTGTTGAATTATGGAATGTAATGCTAATGTAACAGGTTATGTGTGTGATAAACTAATTTTAATGCACTTATATGTGGTTGGATACATGATGGCTCAATGAGCATTATTATGGCACTTTAAATGCAATTAAATATGAATTTGATAAGCATGCATTGTGTACAAGTTTGTGATGTGAATTGATGAATATGAATAGAGATGTTGTGTATTAAATCAGTAATTAAAATTGTGTAATAGTGGATATTTTGGCCTTGTGACCTTATGAGACCGTTGGATATAGTTGACATGCCATAAGATTGTGAGTACTCACCTATATGTGTTTTGTGATTTAGGCGTTAAGGCCCTGGGACATGTTTGAAAGATAAGGGTATGTGAGCTAAGCTCCATTCAACGGGACATGTTTGGTGTGTTTGAGAGTGTTAGCTTTATGCCTCGCTTTTGGGATATGTTCGACTCTATGAGTCATTTGGTGTGTTGGAGATCCATGTATCCGATGTGTGGTGATAGAGCCCACTTTTATGTTTCATAACCTCAAGTGCCAAATTATCTTCAAATGTATATATGTGTAATGTGACGTATGCCTAAATGAGCATGTGGTTGCTATGAAAATTATCGTTTAAATGTGATCTTATTTGTTGTGGTAATACGACATGAGATAGACACTTAAACATGTGAATAATATACTAAATGAGTTTATTTAAGTTTCATGAAAATGTTGGTATGTTCTCATAGTAAATTGCATATGTAATTGTGGTTTGGATCGTTTCCATTTAACTTGTGAAAGCACGTGAATATATCAGCTAGACTTGTGGATTATTGAAGCATGTATACGTCATTTAGTCTTGATGAATTATTTGTTAAATGAATTATATATAAGTGAGTTGAGTGTAATTGAATGTAGGAGTATATGTTAGTTTTATGACTTAATGAAATATGAATATGTTATTTTGACTTGATTAGAATATGGTTGTGAACGTGTTGTAGTATGTTATTGTTTAACCTTTGATATTCTGTGTACATTGTGGTTATTCTGAGCATTCACTAAGCTTTTTAAGCTCACAAACTCCTTTCTTAAAACCTTTGTAGTGCCGGTGTGAGCGGTGTGGTTCCAAGGGGTTATCCAAGCAAGTTCTTTTCCGTTATTTCATAGGTGTTATTGTTAATTGTTTACGTTTTGGGAATAAGGCAATGTGGTAGACTTTTACTAATATTTGCCATGATGTTTTGGATACTTTCGTAGACTATATGGTCCCCAGTTTATGATATCCGTTTTGTATTATGTTTATTATAGCTCAGACTTACTTTTGATTGTTGAGACTAGTAGTACGACCGTTTTGATGTTTATTTGATGAAGATATGTTACCATGATGGATTGCAACATGTTGGAATGATTTATATGCTCAAGTATGTTGTATTTTTTTGGTCTGGAGCAGAGGTATCGATATTTGTATTGTAAAAACGATACCTCTGTGATTTTGAAATGTGCAGGGAGACAGTAATGTAATCTGGTATCAATACCCTATCATGAGTAACGATACTCGGGGTAGAAATATCGATACTTTGGCAGAGGTACCTGGAAACACAAAAATATACACACTTTTTCATACCCTTTTAACTCAAATTCATACAATTTCGGTAAAATTATTCTCGAAAAATATATAAATATTATAAAATAATTATTTTGTACTTAAATTATTAACATGATGAATTTTAATTAATTTTATAATAAATTTTGATTAATTTTGATTATTTTCGACAGATTTGCACAAAAGGCAGAAATTGGCTCGGCAAACATTGTTAGAAGTTCAAAACTGAGAAGCAATTTGAAGTATCAAGGTGAATTAATTTTCAGCCTAAGTCGGTCCAATTATGTGTATTAATTCATGATATAATTAATTTTAATTTATATCCAAATTAATTTGGATTAAATAAATTATTATTAATTACTTATGAAAAAAGTGGTCTAGTTTAGCCGAACCAACCAAGGAGTGGACAGCCCAAAACCGTCCATTTAGCTTGCAAAGAGGCCCTTGAAGGCTTGTTCAAGTTGCAAACAAACCCCTCCACTATTGGTGGCTTTATAGATTTGCTCCAAGCCTAAATTAGCAAAGCTGAAACTATCAACCTTGCCATATATGTGACCGACCAAGGGAGAGCTCTTTGGCTGTTAATTTTAGCTATTTTTAGCAGCCCTCTTCAGCTATAAAACCCCCCTTAGGCTGGTTATTTGAAACACACGTCAAGCATTCACATCTTTTCTCTCTTCTCTTCACTTTCTCTCTTCTTTTCCATTCCAAATTCTCTTGCTCTCTTGCCAATTTCTCATCTTGGAAAAGGGGCATTCATCAGCCATTTGGAGCAGCAACTAAGTGTTCATTGCAGCCTTGGTCGACGAGGACAACGGAGAAAGAAGAACGGAGCAAACTAGTCAAGCCACGGAAAAACACCAGATTTGATTCTTGTTTCCTATCTCTTTAATTTCTGTTGTTGTTTTGATGACCATATCTATGAATATTTATGTTGTTGGAATGGTTAATTTAATCAATTAATCTTGAATTTAATTCGTGTTAGGTTGATTGCATTTTGTTTTCTAAAATTGTTAAAATTGTTTTTATGTTGTTATAGGCCTCGGTAAGATGCTTGATTAAGTAAAATCATGACTAAGTTATTCTTGCATTACAATTGTGAGGTAGTGATAAACCGTAATTTATACATATTTATAACCCATGCTTAACGCATTTTATGAATGATTTCTCCTTAGATTTAGTGAATTCGATGCTCCTAATGCCTTAATTTCATGTTTTATTCTTAGGTAAGAATAGGAGAGCAAAAAGAACAAGAAATGGGCCAAAAATAGAGAAAATGGGCCAAAGCACGAATCAGAATTAAAGCACGACTCACACGGGCAGCTCACACGCCCGTGCCAATCTAACAGGCTCGAACATGGCTTGAAGTAGTCGCACACCGCCGTGCCACACGGGCGTGTCCCTGCCAAACCCCAGCTAAGTTCAATTCGAAAAAGGCCAAATTTTAGGGCTTCTTATGCATTCCAAAGCCCATAAATACACCCTAAAGGAGGAAGAAAAGGGAGACGGAGAATAGGGAGTAAGGAATTACTCTGAGAAAGCCGATTGATCCATCTTAGAAGCCGGAGCCACCATCAAGACTGAAGATCTCTCGTCAACCTCCCCTTCAGGAGATTTTGGGTTTTCTTTATGTTTTGTAATTTTAATTATTCTGAGATGTGTTCTTATTTAATTATGAACTAAACCCCTAAATACCTAAGGGGGATGAAACCTATGACTAAACCTTGTTATTATTTCTGAATCGTATGATAAATATTTGATTTGTTCTTAATTACGTGTTCTTAATTCTTGTTTTGGTATTTCAAGATATCACTTCAAGTTACTACTCTTAGTTGGAGGAGGAATAGACCCTGACTAAGAGTAACTTTATCGTAATTAAGCAGAGTTGATTGCACGCCTAGAGATAGGGTGACAAGATTTTGCCTGATTAGGGTGAAACCTAATAAGGGAATCCATAGATCGAGTTAATGCAACCTTAGGGTGTTAATTAGAGATAACTCTCAGTTATTCAACCTAGGGATTAGACATTGTTAGTCTCGAAAGGGATAATAATATACATTAGGGATTTCTACGAGACAAGTTGAATGAATAAATCGTCCAGTTCGGAGCCAGAATAACAAGTAAAAGTTTAGATGGATTTTTCCTTAGGTATTGTCTCAATCAATTGTTTTCCCAAACAGTAATTACCCAATTTCTATTTTCTACAAGCTCTTAGTTTAATTAGTTAGTCAAAACAATCCTGTTTTATTCGGCTAGATAATAAAAAGACAGTCATTACTAGTACTCATAGTCCTTTGGTTTCGACAATCTGGTCTTGCTAAAGCTATACTACTGTTCGATAGGTACACTTGCCTACGTCGTGATCATAGTTAGTTTCAAGAATGAGTCATTATAAATTTATAAAACTTATCACACGAAAAATCGCGATCAAGTTTTTGGCGCCATTGCCGGGGACTAAGATATTAGGAACGCTCAATTTTTATTACTTTAGCCATTTATTTTCTTGCAATTTAACTTTAATTTTTACTTTACTAATTTTTTTCTTTTTCTCCTGTCAGGTTCTTATAGTTTATGACTAGAAGAAACCCGTTAGGACCATTGCTTTTCGATGAGAAAATTGATCGTATAGCTCGTAGAAACTGACGAGAAATCAGGCGCAGCTTAAGATACACAGAAGAAGAGCAAGAGGACGATATCTCAACTACTACTGAAGAGAAGCAATTTGTTCAGTTTGATGGTTTGCAGGATGAGAACCCCAACACGCACTTGGCAAATTTCCTAGAACTGTGCGGCACTTTCAAAATTAATGGTGTTTCTAATGATGCCATTCGCCTTCGGTTATTCCCTTTTTCACTAAGGAATAAAGCTAAACAGTGGTTGAACTTATTACCACGAGGGTCCATTACCACTTGGGAGCAAATGACCGAAAAATTTCTATTAAAATATTTTTCACCAGCAAAAACAGCTAAGTTGTGTAATAATATTTCTTCTTTTGTACAGATGGACTTAGAAACGCTTTACGATGCATGGGAGAGATTCAAGGACCTTTTGCGAAGGTGCCCATACCATGGGTTACCTCTATGGCTGCAAGTTCATACGTTCTACAATGGTGTGAACCCCTCGACAAGACAAATGATTGATGCAGCTACCGGTGGAACCATCAATAACAAGACACCTGAAGAGGCTTTTGAATTCATTGAGAAGATGTCACTGAATAACTATCAGTGGCAAGTCATGAGGACTAAGCCAACGAAAACAGCAGTCGTTTATAATGTCGATTCGGTCATCACGTTGTCAAATCAGGTAGAACTTCTGAATAAAAAAATTGATAGTTTACTTGGTTCTACGCAAGTACATCCAGCAATGAGGTGCGATTCAAGTGGAGGAGGTGTGCCTACAGAATACCCACCATTCAATCCTACAACCGAAGAGGAACAAGTCAACTATATGGGTAATAATAATTTCAGATCTCAAAATAACCTATATAGTAATACTTACAATGCAGGTTGGAAGAACCACCCAAATTTCTCTTGGGGTGATCAAGGAAGTTAAAGGCCACAGAATTCTCAGGGTTTCCAACAGCCACCTTATCAACAGGAAAAGAAGCCGAACCTTGAGGAGATGCTATCCAAATTTATCTCGGTGTCAGAAACTCGTTTCTAGAATACCGAGACAGTACTTAAAAATCTACAAGAATCAATTCAAGGGCTTGAGACACAGATAGGTTAGCTGTCAAAGTTAATATCCGAACGACCACAAGGTAGTTTGCCAAGCAATATTGAACCAAACCCTAGGGAGCAGCTCAAATTAATTGATGCTCAAGAAGGATGCGTTGAGACTGAGCTAGAACCAAGGCAAGAAAATGTGGAAAGCAAAGGTGATGGTGAGGTAAGTCATAATAAAACGGTGAACGTAGAATACAAACCTCGTGTGCCATACTCTAAAGCAACAAGGAAAGACCACTCAGATGAACAATTCGATAAATTCCTTAAACTTTTGAAAAAATTACATATTAACTTATCGTTTATTGAAGCTCTTTCACAGATGCCAAATGCAATGAAATTTCTAAGAGAGCTTCTAGCCAACAAGCAGAAGTTGGACACAGTATCGCATGTAGAACTAAGCGCAGTCTGCTCAGCTATTCTACAGAATAAGCTACCCCACAAATTGAAAGATCCAGGGAGTTTTACAATTTCGTTCTTAATTGGTAGTTTTGATGTAAATCATGAATTAGCTGATTTAAGGGCAAGTATTAATGTCATGCCTTATAAAATGTTTAAACAACTAGGTCTTGGGAAACCTAAGCAAACTAAGATGAGCATTCAACTGGAAAATAAAACCATAAGATTTCCTAGGGGTATCATTGAAGATGTACTAGTGAAAGTGGATAAATTTATATTTCCCGTTGATTTTGTTGTTTTAGACATAAAGGAGGATATCAACACCCCTTTGATTTTGGGGAGGCCCTTTTTAGCAACTGCTAAAACAATTATTGATGTTGGCACAAGTGAACTCACCCTTCATGTAGGAGACGAGATGATCACCGTTCAATCTCGTAATTCTAGCATCACATCGAATATGGAAGGTAATGATTCATATCATCCTACTAAAACTGACAATATGACGCAACTTACGTTGCAGAGATTGTGCCTGAAAGAAGTACACGAGCTATGTTCCAACAACACTAGAAGACCCATCTACAGATAGAGGAGCTAGATGAATGGCGAGCACATAAACTGAGAACACCCGATAAACTGAAACTATGCCAAAACAAGCTCGATACCATCTCCAAATCAACTTAAGGTTGTTTATTAGATGTCGCAGACCCTCACATTCTCACTCCCAACTCGGATAAAGAAACCCATCTTACAGTACTTAGTATTTTCCTGTTCAGTACAGTGGACGTAATTCATTCCAAGTTCGGCACTTTTAAGGTAAACAAGTCCCGGCTTAAACTTTATTTTGATAAGAATAATAGCGGGAATGAGGAGTACGAACTCCTTAAACCACCTTGACCATTTGACAGAGAGGTAAGTCGAGCTTAGACTATAAATAAGCGCTTCTCGGGAGGCAACCCGAGCACTAATTACACTAACTTCTTTGAATATTAGTTTTAACACTTTCCATGACTAATATTTCTTTTGAAAATAGTGTTACCACAAGGACACGGCCAAGCACACGAGCGTGCGTAAGACCGTGTAGGTGAACCTGCCAAAACAACACGGGCGTGCGACACTCCTGTGCCTGAGAACCGTGATCGAAACTGAGAAACTAGCACGGGTGTGAGACACGCTCGTGTCGACCACCTGTAGGCAAACCTGTCAAATTAACATGAGCATGGGGATTACATACACGAGTGTGAGAGAAGCGAACAAGGCAAAACACGGCCGTGCTACACGACCATGTTAAACAACACGCCCAAGGAACACGGGCGTGTATCGAATTTCAGACGCACCAAAAAAGGAATAACGCGAAACACACGGCCTAAAATTGGGACACACGGGCGTGTCCCCTGGCCGTGTGCCCCAAAATCTATAAATACCCTTCACTATTCATTGTCTTCCCTGTAACAGCCTAATTTCAGTGGTGTCGGAACAATGATTCGAGATCACTAAATCCGACAAATGAGTAGGAAATATTATTAATTTAGTGAGTATAAGTTAAATGTTAAGTTAGGAAAAATTTTGAAATAGTGAATAGTGTACAAAAAAATATATAAATATTAAAATAATTAGAATCGAAAACGAGGTATCGAGACCTCAAAAATTTTAAATCGAGCCATAAATATTTTTATAAATATTTATGGAGTGTTAATAAGTTAGTATTAAAGTTTCACAAGAAATTTTAAAGTACTTGATAGCTAATTAAATAAAAAGGACTAAATTGAAAAAGGTGAAAAAGTTACTAAAATGATTAAATAGCTTAATTTTCAAATGAGGAAGGACCTAAAGTGCAAATAAGCCCAAAGGAGATATTTTAAGTGCAATAGCTGAGAAAAATCAGAAAATGGGTGAAATAAGGGCAAAATTGGAAAATTGCCAAAATTAACTAAATAAAAATGGGACTAAATTGGAATATCTAGAATTCTCTTCATTTCTCTTCATATTCATCAGCTGAAAAACAGTCATGGATGAGGGTTCAAGGTGGTTTTCATACTCTAGCTTCATGTAAGTTTAATTCTTGCTTTCTCCTTGAAATTTTTATGTTTTTGGACTTTTACAATTGGGTCCAACTTACTATTTCATTAGTTTTTGATTCCATGGCTAATTTTTGAAGTTTTTATGGATGATTACTGGAATAATATGATGAATAAACATAGAATTGAAGTTTTAATTTTGACATATGATGATTTTATCAAGTAAAATTGATGAAAATTGGTTTAGGACCTAATTGTGAAAGAGTTTGGAATTAAGGTCTAGTGTTAAAGTTCTGGTTTTCAAGGGTTATGAAGTAGTTTAAAATGATGGAATAAAGTATTAAATGAGAAAAATTATCTCAATTGAGGAGTTAATTGAACAAGGATTGAATTGTATGAACTATGAAATTTGGGGCTAAATGGAAATCAATATTTTTCACTAAAACTGTTTTGGGCAGCAGCAGTAGCCTAACTTTGAAAAATCACCAAAAATTGTAGAAATCGAATTATAGGATGAATAAAATATGAAATTAAAGCTTATTGAGTCTAGTTTCTTATAAAAGAAATTATGTAAGCAATGGAGTTCTAAATCATGAGCTACAATAACTTTTGTGAGACAAGGTCAGAATGATTTCGGGTTCCCCTGTTCTGAATTTGGAAAATCATCAAAAATTGGATAAAAATAATTAGGGGCTTAAATTTATATGTTTAGAATCCTTAATGAGTCTATTTTCAATAGAAATAAGCGGGAACATGATCCAAATCTCGTACGATGAGATAATTAATTCTTAGTGAAGAAGGGTCGGAACTGTCAGACAGCAGAACAGGGGTAAATTTAAAGAATAAACTGTACTTATTGGCTAAACCAAAAATTGTGAAAATTTTATGGTAATAAGATATGTAAGTCTAGTTTCAGGAAAATTAGCGGATCTTAATTTCGAGTTCTGTACCTTAAGATATAAATAATTTAGTAACTATGACGCAAATGGACAGTTTTGAATATACATATAAGTAAATAGTGAAATTATTGATAATGTTACTTGTTGCATGTTATATAAATAAAGGATGTGGAATGGAGAGGAGGAGGAGGAAAATATGTATGAATATTCAGCTAGCATGGCTAATTTGCATGTTTTAGGCTCATGGACTAAATTGAATAAAAGTAAAAAAATTTATGGGCAATTTTGTAAAAATGTCGAAAATGACCAAATTGCATGAAATGAATTATTTTATTATTTAAAATTACAAAATTGAATGAAATTATTAATTTAGCTCAAGATCGGGAAAAACATATTTTAAGGATTAAATTGAAAAGTGTTGAAATTATGGAAAATTCTGATATTTTATAGAATTAATGGTTCGTTATCAATTTGTTTGAGAATAACGGCTGGAAATAAGGATTAAATTGCAATAATTTTATTTTATTTTAACCTAAGGATGAAATCGTCATTAATTAAAAGTTTAGGGGTAAAATGGTAATTTTGTTTAGAGTATTAGTTGAATGTATTACAACATGAAATAAATGAAAACGACGATCAAATTTCTTTATAAAGATCCGGATAACTCGAATACGAGACTTGAACGTGGAAAAGAAAAGATATCGGATTAATGAAATTATAAACATGTATAAGTAACGAGGTAAGTTAGTATAACTTGAATTGTATTTTTAAATGCATGAAATATCGATATAATGAATTCCCTGATTTTATGTTTATGAAGAAATGGCAAGAGAATGATATTTATCATGACATGTAAATAGGTGATTATTTTTGATACGTTAATACAAGGAAATTAATTAAATTGAGACGAGTAATAAATTTAAGTAAAACATATCGAGAAAAATAAGTACGTTAAGGGACAATATGTTTGATTTTAATTGGTTCCAAATATGAACGTTAGATAAAATGAAATATCTGATAAATAAATCGGTAACTCCGGTAATGCTCCATAACTCTATTTCGGTGACAGATTCGGGTTAGGGGCGTTACATTCCCCACTCAAAAACCCTAACCCTAGCCGCTGCAACTCCATACGGCCTCCATGCCACGCCCGTGCGCCATCTCCAAATTTGTTTTTGACGTATTTTCTCCTCTTCATAGCGTTTGTTTACTTCTTCCTTTTCTATTTTATTGTTTTTTAGGCTTATTTAGCATGACTATATGCAAGTTTTTGATTCTTTTTCTATATTTTCATCATTCAAATATCATAATCTAGAATATTCATCATTTGTTTTGAGTTATTGCATGCTTTCTTTACTCCATTCATTTAGTTACATGTAAAAATTTCATGATCAAAGTAGTTGACATTGTTCACGCATTCTTGGTGTGTGGCCATTTTCTCATCCATTTAATTTATTGCTTTACATTCTTTGCTATCTCTGCTTCATGCCACAATGCCCAAAGAATGTGTTAATGAACTCTAAATTATTGTGGCTGAAATACTTATGAGGATTGTTAGGAAAGTTTCATTCTTTTTTCATTCACATGCCATTCATATGCTCATCCACATGTCCTCACATTGATAAATGGCACAAAAATATGTTAAAAGAAATGGGGTTGGTTATGCTTGGTTCATTTTTGGCTGAATTTATTTGTTCAAAATTATGACTCTTTAATGTAAATACCTATTGTTATTTCTTTCTTCAATTATAGGTACAATGTCTTCACGAGGAAAGAAAACAGCCGTCCTTGCCTCAAAGAAAAGGAAGGGAGCCTCATCTTCTTCGGGTCCTACCGCGGAAGTCTGCCACCCATTCCTCCAATTCCCCAATGGGCCCCAAGAGGAACTTTTTCAGATATTATAGGCCCGACCTTTAGCAGCGGGCCGCTGCATAGACTGGGCTGCCATCGAACAAGTCCAGTTGGCTGACGCAATTCGGGCTCTCCTTACTACCGATCCATGGGAATTATTTTTTGGGATCATCGAGCCAACATATTTAGAGCTAACGATTATGACAAACTATGATGATCCCGGCATAGTACAGTTTTGCTTAGGTGGATTAGTCCACCAACTAAGCGTTTCCGAGTTCAGTACAGCATTGGGTTTCTATACCGAGGAGGTTAGAGAGGAGAATGACTTACACGCCCTTGACCGCCACATCCATCGTTCTCCCTCATGGTGTTGGGATGCCCTCGTCCCACGATCGGCTACCTAAGACCCCAGTTGCACAAAGGCATCGTCTCTCTCTCCATCCCTAAGGTACCTTCATTCTCTTTTATCTCACACTTTGACAGGATGAAGGAAGAGCACCGGCGTCGTCACTACTCACGACGTCTATTACTTATAGTGTATGACCAACGGGCACGTCATCGACCTCGCCTACTTTATCGCCCTTTCCATACACCACCAAATGGAGCGACATTGGAGGGGGGTCATCTCTATTGGCCCCTACATGACTCGATTGGCGCGACACTTCAGACTCCTCGACACCGCAGCCTAAGAATCATCCTTAACCCTCATTGGCCAGATGTCTCCACAAGGCATCTCGAGCATGCTTAGCATGAGGATGATCAAGAGGCGCCAAGGAACCTACCCTCCCCAATATCGTCTCGCTCATTCTACTGAGGAGGAGGCTCCCGAGGACATTCCTGATGATGTCCCTACCAGTTCGAGGACCCACCGGCCCAGCCACTACCACCCTCTTGTCCAGTTCATGAGGCGGCTTCATATGCTGACATCTCTGAGTGCCTCAACCGATTCGAGTAGCAATGTTTTCAACGATTTGACAATATTGATGCTACTCTACAGCAGATTTGTCAGCACTTCCACATCTCATCGCCAGCCCCACCTCGCGAACCATCTAGAGATGAAGATGTTTAAATTTTTTATTTTTTGTTTTTATTTATGTTCTTATTTTATTTTCATTTAAGACATATTTTAATTTTAATTTTTATTTCATTTTATTTTTATTAGGACTTCTAATATTTATCTAACAAATTTTACTCTCGGCTAATCCTTTACGAGTAAATCACTCTTCCTACTATCCCCTAAACAGTTCCTACTTTTATCACAGTTATCACAGAGCTCCAAAGCTCGAAATCATTTAGGAACTTCCAACTCTGATGGAAAAGGTTCGCCACGGTTACCATGCCCTACTCAATAAGGAGAGATAATATTCTTTTGGCACAGGACCTGTGGTACCCAACCTCTACCACCACCGGAGTATCCTCCTCCACCTCCATTTTGCCAAACTAGAGAATTCATTAATTCAAAACTCAGGAAATTTCAATTCTCATTCTCTCCCTCTTTTATGATTTTCTAATTTTCCATATATCTATCTTTGTACATTGAGGGCAATGTACATCTTCAGTGTGGGAGGGTATTTATTTCATTGCCTGAAAATCCCTGAA
The DNA here is from genome assembly GCA_025698475.1 of Gossypium anomalum. Lineage (NCBI taxonomy): Eukaryota > Viridiplantae > Streptophyta > Magnoliopsida > Malvales > Malvaceae > Gossypium > Gossypium anomalum. The sequence continues at coordinate 13,738,484 of CM046961.1, forward strand.
TATTGCTTTGTTCTCTTGTGAATTTCTCATATCATGTTTAAGATGAATTTTGATTGACTATTTGGATTGATATATCTTGAATGAGAACATAGGAATTCATGCATTGATTGTTGCACTTTAAGACACTAGAAAATCAAGCATGATTCGTTGATTTTTAAGAATTTAAAATTTTAGGTTGTTTCTCCAAGTCTAGGTATTATCGTGAATTGAATCCTACAGTTGTAAACATCAAAAAGCCATTATTTTTGTGAGATTTTTGAGCCTTTTGAGCATCTATTAATTCTTTCATGCTCACTTCTATTATTGCTTTGAGTGTGTCAACATTGAATTTTTATTCTAGAACTTGCCTGAATATGCATGTCGAGACCACACTATTTGATTTGATATGTCAAGATGATAGAGCCACTTAGGATTAACCCACTCATGCCATAAAAAACCTACCTCCACAATTAACCCTTAGTAAACCCCGTTGAGCCTAACAAACCATTCCTTGTATTACCCTCAATATTAACCCTTAACCCATTATTGTTGAAATCTCCTAAATTAATTCGATCCCCATTTTTTGTCGAGAAATGAGTTGGATAAATTGCTTAGCTATGTCTTGTTCTTAATAATTAGTTATTATTATTTGATTTGTTCTTAAAAAAAATGTGTGTATACATATTAGTAGTTTTCTTTATTCAAATTCCATTGTCAGAAAAGGAGCTATGTTGTATGTAAGTGATGATTAAATATTTTTCTAGTTAAGTAATTTTTCAAGTCAATCTCGATTCTAACCTTTTCTTTTAGCTTGTGACCACACCCCCTAACTAAGCCTCATTACAACATTTCAAAGACCTTTTGATTGATGTATCATCTCAAATTATAGTGGTGGAGATTTGATTTTCATGCAAGCCTATGGTAATAACTTTTCATGTTGACCAATGAGTGCTAATTTCATTGTCCTTAAACACTTCGAGTGATTTGAGTGAATCTTTAATGAGGATGTTAAATTCTGTGAGGTTCCGAATCAATGATAACTACTTAGATGAAGGGTGATACCTAAGTTTTTCAGGATTAAATATTCAACTTGGAATGTTTGAAGCTCTAATGTTCTTTGAGTTGAATTTTCAATATATGATTACTTATGAGATGATTTGAGATAGTATTGATCGGAATTATAGGTTGAGAAAAAAAAATTTTAACTGTGATCCGAGGATTTTGCTTAAGGACAAGCAAACGCTTAAGTGCGGGGGTATTTGATAAATCGTAATTTATACATATATATAACCCATGCTTAACGCATTTTATGAATGATTTCTCCTTAGATTTGGTGAATTCGATGCTCCTAATGCCTTAATTTCTTGTTTTATTCTCAGGTAAGCATAGGAGAGCGAAAGAAACGAGAAACGGGCCAAAAATAGAGAAAATGGGCCATAGCACGAAATCAACACGACCTGGACCTCCTCACACGGGCAGCTCACACGGCCGTGTCAATCTGGCAGAATTGAAGCACGACTCATACGGGCAGCTCACACGCCCGTGCCAATCTAATAGGCTTGAACACAGCCTGAAGTAGTTGCACACGGTCGTGCCATATGGGCGTGTCCCTGTCGAACCCTAGCTAAGTTCAATTCGGAAAAGGCCAAATTTTAGGGCTTCTTATGCATTCCAAAGCCTATAAATACACCCTAAAGGAGGAAGAAAAGGAAGACGGAGAATAAGGAATAAGGAATTACTCCGAGGAAGCCTATAGATCCATATCAGAAGCCGGAGCCACCATCAAGACTGAAGATCTCTCCTTAACCTCCCATTCAGGAATTTTTGGGTTTTCTTTATGTTTTGTAATTTTTATTATTCTGAGATGTGTTCTTGTTTAGTTATGAACTAAACCCCTAAATACCTAAGGGGGATGAAACCTATAACTAAACCTTATTATTATTTTTGAATCGTATGATAAATATTTGATTTGTTCTTAATTACGTGTTCTTAATTCTTGTTTTGGTATTTCAGGATATCACTTCAAGTTACTACTCTTAGTTGGAGGAGGAATAGACCCTGACTAAGAGTAACTTTGTCGTAATTAAGCAGAGTTGATTGCACGCCTAGAGATAGGGTGACAAGATTTTGCCAGATTAGGGTGAAACCTAATAAGGGAATCCATAGATAGAGTTAATGCAACCTTAGGGTGTTAATTAGAGATAACTCTCGGTTATTCAACCTAGGGATTACACATTGTTAGTCTCGAAAGGGATAATAATATACATTAGGGATTTCTACGGAACAAGTTGAATGAATAAATCGTCCGGTTCGGAGCCAGAATAACAAGAGTCTAGGTGGATTTTTCTTTAGGTATTTTCTCAATCAATTGTTTTCCCAAATAGTAATTACCTAATTTCTATTTTCTGCAAGCTCTTAGTTTAATTAGTTAGTCAAAACAATCCTCTTTTATTAGGCTAGATAATAAAAAGACAGTCATTAGTAGTACTCATAGTCCTTTAGGTTCGACAATCTGGTCTTGCTAAAGCTATAGTACTGTTCGATAGGTACACTTGCCTACGTCATGATCATAGTTAGTTTCAAGAACGAGTCATTATAAATTTATAAAACTTATCACATGGAAAATCACGATCAGGTAGCTAATGAATTAATTATTTAAACCGATTGAAATTGTAATTAATGGACACAGTACTTGATCAGTGCATGTTTAATCATCTAAGGTAGCTGAGGGTTAAATTAGCAACGGTATCTGATGATACAATTGCCTTGCATAACTTGCAAGATTATTGTGATTAAACTGTTTCAAGGTAGGGATACTTTGTTACCTCATGTATTCTTTTATGTGCTTATTAGATTTAATTAATCGTTTGAATTGATATAGGGATATGTACAAGAGATTATTTCAATTTAATAAGTATGTGTGTGCAATAACATATTTGCCTATTAAAGATTTGTTTAATCGGTTGAATTGACATAGGGATATAGTCAAGAGATGAATGGATTTTGGTAGGTGAGTATGTTCATAAGTTAGCAAATTACCGAGTTGCCGTGAATTTATTCGTAACAATATAAACATGAGTTTAATAATTCTAAGTTAAGAAATGTAATTAATCTAACACAATTATGTCATCTTGATTAAAATCATATTTTGAAATCGTGCATTTGAGATTTATTTATTTAGTTTACTTAGTTTAAAATCTTAGTTTTTAATCACCCTTTTCAAACAAAATATTTTTCTTCACCAAAGTGTTTTAAATAGCATTCATAAATAATTCTTTTCACAGTCCCTGTGGGTATGATAACTCGACATTTACTTGTCACTTTATTACTTGTTGCGATTATGTACACTTGCACATTTTCGTCATTCCATGTTTTTGGCGCCGTTGTCGGGGACTGTTTTAAAAGACATTATTTGTGAAATTGTTAATTTTGCATTTTGGTCTACTATTTTTTGTTAAATTTTAATTTCATTTTTTATTTTTGTATTTGTTTCAGGTGTTTATGAGTATTTATCAAATCTTTGACTTACTCCTCGTAAACCCTGAAATTGAAAGGACTTTCTGACAAAGGAGAAGACAAGCGAACCAAAGAAGGACCGAAGATATGAATTTTGAAAATCCAAACCAAAATCCAGGAGGGACATTTGCTTATAGTACTCACAATCCAATCATTATTGCCAATGACAGAAACTGTGCCATTCAACAATATGCCGTTCCTCTATTCAACGAGCTCAATCTAAGTATTAGGAGACCTAAAATCGAGGCACAACAATTCGAGCTGAAGCAGGTCATGTTCCAAATGTTGCAAAATATGGGTCAATTTAGTGGGATTCCTATTGAAGATCCACATCTTCATCTTTGGCTATTCATGGAATTGAGTGACTCATTTAAACTAGTCGGGGTGACCGAGGATGCCTTGAGACTGAGATTATTTCCATACTCCTTAAGAGATAGAGCACAAGCGTGGTTGAACTCCCTACCGTCTGGTTCCATAACTACATGGCAAGAGTTGGTTGAATGTTTCTTAATGAAATATTTCCCTCCATTTTTAACCACTAAGGTGCAAAATGAAATCACTTCATTTCAGCAACTTGACGAAGAATCTTTATATGAGGCATGAGAGTGATTCAAGGAGTTATTACGAAAGTGCCCTTATCACAGCATTCCTTGTTGCGCTCAAATGGAGACTTTCTATATTGGTCTCAATATTCATACTAGAATGATGGTGGATGCTTCAGCAAATGGAGCCCTTCTTTCTAAGTCTTATAACGATGCTTACGAGATTATTGAAAGAATTGCCAGCAATAACTATCAGTGGCCAACCAACCAAGCAGCCTCAAAAAGACGAGCAACAGGAGTACATAAAGCAGACACAATTGCTTCTTTGGCAGCCCAGGTATCCTCTATGTCTTTTAAGTTGAAGACTACTCTATTATTTCGAAGATGGAATCACTAGCTTCTATAGAATTAGAGCTCAAATCTTTAGACGATCCGTTAAAACATATTCTAGTAGAGGATTCACCAAGTGATGATAAAGATAAAGAATGTTTGGCTTGGTTAGAAGCTAATTCGAAGGAATTCACTCAAGAAGTTCCACTCGAATCATTAGAGTTATCATCTCTAGAGTATACGCAACCAAAGTCATTGATTGAAGAGCCAGTTAAATTGGAACTGAAGATTTTGTCTCCTCATTTGAAATATGACTATTTGGGTCTGTCTTCGAATTTGCCTGTCATTATTTCAGTTGATTTCACCAAAGATCAAGAAGAAGAGGCACTTGTGATTTTGGAAAGGCACAAGAAGGGTACCAGATAGATTATTTCACATATTCGAGTCACAGGTTGGAGGATTTGTAGGAATTACAGGAAGTTAAATAAGGCCACCATGAAAGGTCATTACGGGTTTTCTTTCCCTAATAAGATGTTGGGCAGATTTGATGGGAAAGAATATGATTACTTCCTAGATGATTATGGTTGGTATGAAAAATGGTCATTTGACACCACTATGGTCAATGATTATCCTAAATAAAATGGAGGGAGTTCTCTTCACTTTATCTATCGTTATTTTATATTTTTAGTTTATTTTCTCATTTGAATAAAATGGTAGAGTTAGATAAAGTTTTCTTTAGTTCATTACATTAATTAAAACTCTGTCTAGGAGATTGAGACTTAAGTAGGACCATCCATGACCCTTCCAGTCTTTCTTGGGAGTTTAATTTAACGTAATTTTTCAAAAAAATATTTTTCTAAGTAACCCAAAGAATTTTAGTATTTGTTTTGTTAAATAAAGGGTCAACTTTTAACCCAAGCACTAATTTCTTGGAGTTTTTTTTTAGTTTATTTTCAGTATAGGAGCCTAGGATCCAAAAAGGAGCTGCCATTGGGCTTAAGACACTATTAAGAAGGGAAATATTCAACCTTTTTCCACACAAACCTACAACCCTTACCTTGCTCCACCACCACTCCCAAGTAGCCCAATAGTTTATCTCACTTAATCCCTTAATGTTGTAGCCCTTAACTCCTTGAATCACCACCCCAAACACCTTCATTTGAAGTCAACTATCACACCTAAACTATCCTTAAAATTACCACCCTTTTCAACTCTAAACCTTACCCTCAACTACTCACCCACCTGCCCAAAACTAAAACCACCCTTAACAAATTTCCTAAGTTTGATGTTGAGAGTCCCTTTATCTAATACCATTCCACAAAGTGAACAGTTTGGTATAATGGCTATGATGCAACACATGTAGTTGCAGTAACAAGATTACTGGAGATACTAAAAAATACGGGATGACAACAACCATAAGGATCATAAGTATCATAATTAACCATTCACTTTCATACCAATTTTACATCTAAAAATCACCCAAATGGTAACTTTCAACTATGCATTATTTAGCCTAAAACCACATGCATACCATATCTCAAAATTCAACCATTTGGTGCTGAAAATACCAATTCAAAATAAGCATTCACATAACAATTTATACACCAGATAACAAAAGGCCATTTGCTCATATATATACATCACCAAGTATACCAAAATAAGCCAAATCACATGGCTATACACATAACCAAAACATACTTCATTTATAAGCCAAATCAATTGGCTAAATACATTACCAACATATAAACCATAGTAACCACAACACCTATACATGCCATATAACCAAATACACAAGTTCAAAAGTACCAAAATGACAACTTGATAGTGTGATAAGATCTCCGACAATTCCCAATCTGGGCAAGCTTTGAAATCACTATAAAACACGGAAAAGTAACAAAGTAAGCTATAAAGCTTAATAAGCTCGTATGATTAATAAATATAACTTACCAATCATTCAAAAACTAAGTTATCTATCATAGTACACTACAATTCAATTTAACCACAAGGCTAACATATGTTCATCCACATAGTAAATCATATAACTCACAAATTTCATAGATCCAATGCTTATACGATTTACATACATACCTATACTGATACGCATCAATCTCTTACCATTTCATATTATCAGTATACCCGTTGAACCATTTGGAATAATATCGGATACTTCAAAATCTCACACCCTAAGTGCCAATACATGGTCGAAACCATCTCAATCTCATATCTCATATGATACTCACTCTCGAGCAATCATAAGGTTTGCTGACACAAGCTGACGATTAAAACGCAACTACACAGTGCTGCTTACACAAGCTGATGAGAATCTGCAACACATGCTGAAAAACTCAGCTACCGGTAGAACGTACCGACCAACACCCAAACACAATAACCCTTAATGACATGTCATTTGTATCCTAATCTATTCCTAATGTTCAACCGGGATTTCACATGTAGTAATTTCTTCGTCGAACATTTCCTTAAGGTCGTATTCATTAATAATACAATTATAAAGCATTTAAAACACAATTATATTAATGCTTACTAATACACGAACGTACCTCAATCACAAAAATGTCAGAATAGGATTGACTAGTCTAATACTTTATTTTCCCCCCGATCTAGATCCGTACGTTTCTTTTCTTGATCTATATAATCAAATTTAACTCATTTAATTATCATTCTATTCAATTTAATCCAAATTTCATATTATGGCAATTTTACACTTTTGCCCTTAATATTTCAACTTCTTTACGATTTAGTCCCTAGCTCATAAAAATGTAAATTCATGCAATTTAGTCCACACCCATGCTAGCCGAATTTAACCTATACTCATAACAGCCCATATTTTTCATTATTTCATACATTTACTACACAATTTATCACATTTCTCAATTTACTAACTGACAATTTTATCAAAAATCACTTAACAAATGTTATTTATCTAACAACAACCATCCATTTTCTATCATCAAACACCAAAACACATACATATTAATCAATAGTAAAACCCTAAACCTTTAAAAATTTTGAAAATTAGTCCCTAGGCTAGTTAGATTAAGCTACAACGACTCCAAAAACATAGAAATCATTAAAAAAGGGACGAAAAATACTCACATGCAAGCAAGGATAGATGGCCGAATGCTTCAAGCTATTCCCATGGTGTTTTAGGTTGAATTTTCGATGGTGAATGCACTTAGGAAGATGACCATTTGTTTTTCTGTATTTTTACTTAGTTTAATTTACTAAATTACAATTTTAACCTTAATTAATAACCTTTCAAATACTTAATAATATGTCCATATATGTCCACTCACATTATGGATGGTTTAATTACAACATAAAGACCTCCACTTAAAGTTTCATAGCTATTAAACACTTTTAACTTATAGAACTAAAGTTTTACACTTTACGCGATTTAGTCCTTTTTATCGAATTGAGCACCCAAACGATAAAATTTCTTAACAAAATTTTTACACAATCATACTATCATGCTGTAGACATAAATTTATTAATAAAATAAATATTTCAACCTCAGATTTGTGGTTCTGAAACCACTGTTCTGATTTGACTAAAAACGGGTTGTTACAGGTCTAAATGCTAGAATTCTTAACACGGTAAGTTACATTGATGTATGTCCAGCATGATTTGATGGTGATTAGTATGTATGTCTTCAAACTTGTGCAAATGCGAAGAATAACATGTGTTGACTTTAATAAAATGAATATTGTAATGTACAAGTAGTGATATGGTGGTGTGGCATATTTATATTCGGGCTCGGCGACTAGGCCGGGTATAGGGTGTTACAGTGATGTACTATTTGACCTCATTGGGATGACAGAGTTCCTCATAATGCTATGACTTGGAATTTATATCTCGTCGCAATGACATGTATTTAACGTCACGGCGTGACAACCTGTTATGCAATTTTGTAATAGATGTCAACCTGCAATTTTCCAACCATGGTTCTAGACACATTCAAACATTAACTAGCCAATATTTGCAACTATATAGCTTAAATTCCTACAACTCAATACCTTATACAATACTAGGCCAATACCTTAACACCTACAAGTCATTTACCTAATGCAAGCCATTTAAATCATTTATAAACTTACTATTCCACAAGTTAATATATATTTTCAACATTTCCAACCATTTCAAATCTACCTTTAACTCTATTACAAGCAATATACATATAAACAAATTCTAACATTAACCATTAAACCATAAGTGCATATATACATAACTTTATATACCAAATCTAACTCAACCTAGGTAAATGCCATATAATTGATAAAAGAGATCTGTACAAACATTGCCGAGTTTGGGATATTGACTGGATGCTAAAATCAATGCTCGGGATCTTGTTTGGAACCTAACTTGTGCGGGAAAAAATAAACCGTACACTGAGAGATAAAACTCAATGGTATTTTTGAAATTCAAATAAATATAACATAAAATTTGTTCAAATGCAAATATTCAATTCAAGCCTATTGTTCGACTAATTCGTATACCAAATTATAATATAAAATTAGTGATCAAATCATTTGGTTATTTCAAATCTTACTTTCTAGCAACTATCTAACCATTTTCCATATATTTCACTTCATCCATACTTGATCATTTCGTATCACCATTTATAAACATATACTCATATATATATTGTTAGAGTTGTGTGACCCAAATTCCTGTTAAAAATAAAATACAAGTGGCAAGATAGGAGGATCTACGAGGGCGAAGGCTGAGGGTCGAATAAAAGTTTACTTCCTCTATCTGATGTTGATTAGAATAAGATGTTTTAACCTTACTGCATTACTTCTGTTTGACTTTGATTAAAATAAGGTTTTAAACCTATAAATACATGTAATCGTCTCTCTTCTTGTATCATTCGAATTTTACATAGTGAATTTTCTTCTCCTCTGTTTGTAGTTTCTTTCCCGAAAAGGTTTCCACGTAAAATTCTGTATGTTCTATTTTTTCTTATCTTTGTAATGCATTGCCATTATCGACTTTTAATTTTTAAAAAAATTAGTATCAGATCTTTTCGTGTTCCTTATCTCAATCACGGTAATGACATCACGAAAGTATAAAATTTAATTGTTGGATCTTAGTACTAGATTTGTGTTGTGGCAATTAAAGATGCATGTAGTTCTTACTCAGATGGATTTGAAGGATGCCCTGCTAGGGATAGATAAGATGCCTTTGATGTTGACGGAGGAAGAAAAGAAGCATAAGGATCAAACTTTGACGCAATTACATCTACATTTGTCTAATGAAATTTTGTAGGATGTGATGAAGGAGAAGACTGTCGCTACATTATGGGCGAAACTGCAGTAGCTACGCATGTTAAAAACCCTGATTAGTAAGTTACATATAAAACAACATCTTTACGCTCATCGTTTGGAGAAAGGTATGTCTATACATGAACACTTAACTGTGTTTAAAAAAATTGTCTTGGATTTGGAGCCCATGGAGGTTCAGTATGATAAAAAAGATTTAGGGTTGATTCTACTTTTTTTGTTGCCCTCGTCTTATTCAACCTTTAGAGACATGATTTTGTATAGCCTTGAACCTCTCACATTTGATGAGTTCTATGCTTCTTTGACCTCGTACGATAAGATAAAACATCTTGTGGTTGGATCCAACTTTTCAAGAAAAGGGTCTCACTGTTCATGGGAGACAAGAATGAAATACCGATGATGATCGTAGAAGGAAGATTTATTGAAATCCTCACAGAAAATCTAAGGGTAGATTAAGATCTTCAATAATTCTAAAGTGAACAAGGAGTGGATTCTTGATTCTGGCTGCACCTTCCGTATGAGTCCCAATCAGGATTAATTTACAACTTATGACATAGTGTCTGAATGTGTTGTTTTGATGGAAAATAATGGTTCATGTGAAATTGTAGGTATTGGCACAATCAAAATCAGGATGTTTGATGGAGTCGTTAGAACACTTAGTGGCATACGACATGTACCAGAATTGAAGAGGAATTTGATTTCGTTGAGTTCTCTTGATTCAAAAGGACACAAATACACAGTTGAAAGTGGGGTTCTGAAGATTTCCAATGGTTCCCTTGTTTTGATGAAAGGGTAGAGAAAAACTGCCAAGTTATATGTTCTATAGGGTTCTACTATTACTAGTGATAGAGCCATCACTTCCTCTTCCTTTTCAGATGATGATGTTACTAGACTTTGGCATATGCTTCTAGGGCATATGAGTGAGAACAACATGGAAAAATTGAGCCAAAGAGGACTTCTTGATGGGCAAGAGATTTGCAAACTAAAGTTCTGTGAGCACTGCGTTTTTAAGAAGTAAAAGAGAGTTTGATTCATCAGAGGAATCCATAACATGAAGGGAATGTTGGATTATATTCATTATGATCTTTGGGGATCGTCTAGAGTGCCTTCGATAGGTGGAGCTAATTATGTGCTAACACTAATTGATGATTTTTCTAGAAAAGTTTGGGCATTCTTCCTAAAGTAGAAAAGTGATGTGTTTTCCACATTCATGTCTTGGAAAAATATGATTGAGAAACAGACAAGAAAATAAATAAAACACATTCACATTGATAATGGCTTGGAGTTTTATTCTGATGATTTGAATGAATTGTGCAAATCAGAAGGGATTGTGAGACTCTTAATAGTTTGTCAAACTCCACAACAAAATGACATTGTAGAACCCATGAACATAATGATCATGGGGAAGGTTTGATGTATGTTGTCGAATGCTAATTTACCGATGTCATTTTGGGTTGAAGTAACCTCTATTGTATGTTTTTTAAGAAACTGATATCCATTCGTTGCCATTGTAGCAGCCCATTTTTAGGGTTAATTGAAATAGTGGTTTCGGGACCACAATCAGAATTCAAAGTTTTTATTTTATTATTTTATTATTTTATTAAGGTTTACAGTATGATAGAATGTTTGTATGAAAATTTTATAAAGAAATTTTAACGTTTGGGTGCTTAAATTGATAAAAAGACTAAATCGCGTAAAGTGAAAAATATGAGTTCTGTAGTTTAAATGCATTAAATGGCTAAGAGATAAAGTAGTTGAGGGATTTATGTTGTAATTATCCCTTTTATATTGAAAGTGGACGGTTAGGTGCATAATTTGGTGAAATATTAATTTTTATAACAAAGGGTAAAATGGTAATTAGTGTAATTAGTTATATTAAATAAAATGAAAAAAATTTCATGCTTATTTCCTCATCATCTTCCATCGAATGAAAAAAGAAAAGAATGCCATGGATGAGCTTCAAGGTTCAGCTACCTATTGTCCAAGCATGTGAGTCCATTTTTACTCAGTTTTTAATGATTTTTACATTTTTTGAGATCGTTGCTTCGTAATCTAGCTATCTCGTACCTTTGATTTCAAAACTGTTAAAGTATTTGGATGATGCCATTGTTGAATGTTTGAGTATCTTAATGTTTAATTATAGAAAATAAATATTTGATGTTAGATTAATGAGTTTTGTCAAGTGAATTTTAGTAAAAATGTTAATTTTGGACTAAATTGTGAAAAATGATAAATTGTGTGGTAAAAGTGTGAATATGTAACATCTCGAATTAGGGCCTAATCGAAACAGTGGTTTCAAGATCACAAATTTGACATAATAAATTTTAATTTTATTATATTTTTATGGTCTACAATTTCACGGGATGATTTTGTGAAAATTTTGTTTAAAAATTTTGTCGTTTGGGCATTCAATTTGGTCAAAAGGACTAAATTGTAAAAAGTGTAAAATTTGAGTTCTACATGTTAGAGGTGTCTAATTGTTATGAAATTTTAAATTGGAGGTCCTTAAATGGTAATTAGACCATTGGTTAATTGTTAGACAAAAATAGACATGAAATGGTGAAAGAGAATATTTTTAAGTTAGGGGCATTTTGGTAATCTAATAATTAAAAGAATTAAAAAGCTAAAATAAGCCAAATTGTCCATCTTCTTCATGTACCAGCCGAATCTACCATGTAAGCCATGGCTAGGGTTTGGTTCAAGCTTCCATGCTCATTTGTAAGTGATCTCGAGCCCCTTTTTAATGTTCTTTACATTTTTGAAGTCCTGGTAACTCGATTTACCTATTTCTACCATTATTTTGAGCTAGGGTTCATGTTTAAAACTTTACCCATGAGTGATATGCATGTATTTTGATGTCTAAAGGTAGAAAATGAATGTTGGGTGTTAAATAAACAACTTTTGCTAAGTGATTTTCGGTGAAAATGCTTCAAAGCACCATTTTGTAAAAGTTATAAAATTTGTCATAAAAGTGTGATTTAGTGGAAATTGAGGGCTTCTATAGTTATGAAAATGATTCGGCTAGGCTTAAAATGCAAGGAAATTGAATAAAAATCATTTTACGAGCCTAGGGGCCAAAATGTAAATAAGTGAAAGTTTAGGGGTAAAAATGAAAATTTTTAAAAGTATGATTTTTGTGTCAATTTGAATAATTTGAATAATAAATGAGCTATATTTGAAATGTTAGATCAAGAAAATTGAGATTCGACTTAAATCGGGAAAGTTCGAGATTATGGACTAAATTGGAATAATTGGCCGTAATTGCTTTTGAGGTAAGTTCATGTGATAATAATAATGCAATGTTATACTTGAATTATAATGTTAAATTATTATTTCATGAGTTGTATGAATTGCTACACGGTTGTACCCGATGAGGATTTGACAAGTAAGTTTGTGTAACTCGAATGTATGCCTTTTAATACTTAAAATGTATGCTCTTTGATGTTATGAAATTTTGATGTTCATGGTATAATAATTCATGTTATATGAATGTAATGATGAAAAGAGGACTAAAGGTTCCAGTTGAATGAAAAGGATGTCCGATGGATTTTCCTAAAAAGGAATTGACGGTAAAAGGATCTAGCCCGGACGGGTGGTCCTTATATGATCTAGCCTCCCGAAGAATATGTGTTTAAATGGATTTAGCCCGGATGGGTAATCCGAACTAGGATTTGAATTTAGCCTGGACTGCTAATTAAGATCTGAGCTCATTAGAGTAATTCTCATTGTAGGGGATTTAGCCTGGACTAGTAAACCCGACATTGCTCTATGAGTTTATACTATGGGGGATTTAGCCTGGACTGGTAATCCCGCCGTAAGAATTGAGGTTCGCGAGAGAGAGCTCGTTGAAAAGGTCACTAATATGAATTGACAGTAAATAAGTTAGTAAGCTATAAGTGTACTATGGAATATCCATTTAGAATCCGAGGAATTCAACAGGATTAATATGAGAAATGGAATGCTTGTAATGATGAGCTCATCTAAGACCATTATTATCATGTATTGTTATGTGACTAACTTGTATGATTAAGTATGCCATGAGAATTAACGACTTTTATATTTAGCTCTATTGTGTAATCGGGTATGGGATCCGTGAAATGGTGAGTTCATGATTAGTTGAAAATGATCTCATGATAGTGATCATTATATTGCACTAAAATAGTTTTGGACAGCAGCAGTCGTCCGACTTTGAAAATCCACAAAAAATGGTGGAAATTGAATTAGAGGTTGAATTAAATATGAAATTAAATATTATTGAGTGTAGTTTCATATAAAGGAAACATTTATGAAAAAGAATTTCATATTATGAGATATTTGAATTTTTGCGAGACAGAGTCAGAATGAGTTTGGAATCCCCAGTTTTGGCTTAGGAAAATCACTAGAAATTGTACAAAAATAATTATGGGTTAGAATTTATATTACTAAGTCCTTCTACTTTCAAGAGAAATAGACGGGAATATTATCCGAATCCCGTACTAAGATATAAATAAATTTTAGTAAAGAAAGGTCGAAGCTGTCAAATAGCAAAACAGGGGAGACTTTAAAGAATAAGCTGTACATATTGGCTAGACCAAAAATTTTGAAAATTTTATGGTAAGAATATATCTGAGCCTACTTTTAGGGAAAATTAGCGGATCTAAATTTGGAGTTCTGTAGGTCTAGATATAAATAAATTGGTAACTATGACTCGAGGAAACAACATGACCAGATTATAAGTAAAAGTGTAATTATGGTTGCATTACCTTGAAAATCATGTTGGCATATTGCTTATTATTTTCATATGGACTTACTAAGCGTAAAGCTTACTCCCTCCTTTTCATTTCTTTAGTGTTTTCAAGTTAGCTTGGGGTTGGAGATCTTCGGAGGCAGCATCACACTATCAAGCCATCACCTTTGGAGTATTGACATATGTGTATTAAGCACCTTCAAGCGAGTGGCATGTATGGGGACTTAGTTTTTATGATGTTTTTATGATAGATGTTGTTATGATTAGCCAAAAGTATTGGCTTATATTGATTCATTGTATGTAGCCATGAGATGTGGCTTATAATGGTTATGGCTTGTAAGCCTATTTATCCATGCTATGTGTTAATACCTTGTGATGTAATTATGCATATTACTATGAATGGGTAGTGTATGGTATATGTAAATGATGAATGCCCTGGGACCATTTGAGGTGGTCATGGCCATAGAATAAGTGAGTGGCATGGTAATAAGTTGTTAATGATTGAACATGAACATTGTTGATGGAGTAGAGATTAAGTGTTGGATAAAATATTATGGTTAATTGGTAAAAATGGTCATCAATATGATAAGATTATTGAGTGTGAATTGGTAAGCCCAACTTGGTATAACATGAGTATATGTGATAAACACTTGTATGACAACATACAAATGCTTTAATTGAATTTTACTAAAGGATGATTAACTATTAAAATGATGCTATCATAAGTGTCTTTAAAGTATTGAAGTGTGTGAAAGATTTAAGCAACAAAAGGCTTGGAAAATAGCCTAAGTGTTGGCCACACGGGCGGAGACACGGCCATGTTTGTAATACCCTTAACCCGTAACCATCGCCGGAATAGGTTAAGAGGCATTACCGGACTTGTAACTTATATCAGAACCACCACACATTAAATATCATCTCATTATTAATAAAAGTCATTCATTCACATTCATTATTCACATAAAATCGAATATACAATGTTTAAACATGCATTCGGGACCAAATCGATAACATATAAAAGTTTTAGAAGTTATAAAAATTTTAAACTTTTAAAAGGTCACATGCCTGTGTGAATAGGCCGTCTGCCGCACACGGTGTTAGACACGCCCGTGTGTCTAAGCCGTGGCAAACAGGGCCTAGCTACTGACTTGCCCACATGGCTACAAGACACGCCCGTGGGTCTTGATCGTGGTCGAGCCTGACTTGGGCAACACGGCTAGCCACACGTCTATGTGCTTTGGCCGTGCTCGGGTCTGACTTACAACTGTAGGGTACCCCAGGGGACGCACGACTATGCAACATAGCTGTGTACCGTACACGGCTGATACACACGCTCGTGTCTCTGCCCATGTGGACAAAATAGGCCATTTGAATAGCCAATTTACCACCCTAATTTGGTCAACCTACAAGCATAGAAAACAAGCATATTTTCACCACCATTTCAGCCAATTTCAACATCAAAACATAAACCATCCATATCATATAATGGTCACCCAAATCCATACTCATAAACCTTACCAATTCATGCCAAACATAAGGTAAGTTTATATCAAAACATTTCTTTTCATACATCCTTCAAGCCCATGCTAAAACTTACGAAAACTTACCAACATTTACCATTTCTTTTGTCCAACTAAAACATACCACAATTTTACATTAACATCACAAAACATACTTCCACAACTACAAGCCTATACATGCCATACTTCAAAAATATACATTTTTAGAAGTACCAAATAAGGTTCGATAGTGTGGTGACGATCCTTGATGATTCTCGAATTTGCAGTAGCTTCGATATCTATAAAACAATGCAAACACACACAAAGTAAGCTTTTAAAAGCTTAGTAATCTCGTACTCAAATCATCAACAGTATATAAAACATAAAACATCAACACATAAGTATTTACACATTTTCGATCCATATGATCATATTAATTCAATGAACTTCACATACATAATATTAGATACCACTTAGGTATCATACATACCTGAATCTTTCCGTACTTATTCACTTCCATTCTTACCTCTCGTTGAATATTTTAAGACTTTCTATAAATTATTCGTACTTTAAACATCCGCACACTTAGTGCTACAAAGGTTAGCCGAAGCTAGAACGATTTTGCACACTTAATTCCATCTCAATTAACTGAAGCTAAGTCCGTATCGCACACTTAGTGCCTCATATAACCGAAGCTAGTTTAAATCGCACACTTAGTGCCAAATACTATTGATTCATCGTCGTATTCATCCAAACCAGATATATATACAATCTATGTATAATCAAAACATCAAAATATACTTTAACATCATGCTTTAAGTACGAACTTACCTCGTACTCGGAATTTGTCGACTAGAATCGTTTACTCTATAATCTTCTACTTCCCTCGGTATAAGTCTGAATTCCTCTTTTCTTGATCTATATGTATTCAAAATTAACCCTTTTATCGACCAAAACATTCAAACCAATCCATATACACACAATTAGGGCATTTTTGCAAAATAGCCCTCACATTTTCACATTTCGACACTTTAGTCCCTAATTCACAAAATCGCAAAATACACAAAATTTGAATATACTCATGCTTGGATGAATTCTCCTAGATCTCATACAAATCCATACATTTCATTTATTTCACTTTCATAAAAATTCAAAGACAAAACATTTAAACCCAACATAAAGCTTCCATAATTCATCTACTAACATCACAAAACTCATAGTTTCATCAATGGCACATTTTAAAATCATAAAAAAAATCAGAAATTAAGGCATGGGTTAGATAGTACTCGAAGTAGCGATTACAAAAACGTAGAAATTATCAGAAACTGAACAAAACCCATACCTCAATCAAGGAATGAAATGGCCAAACCCTAGGTGTTCTTTTTCTTTCATTTTCTTGTATTTTCGACTAAAGATGGACATAAAATGATCCATTTTCATGCATTTGTTTTATTATTATTAATATATTAGTTAAATTCCCATTTTACCCTTTGTTAATAAACTATTAAAGCATAATTATTAAGGTCATAAATGTCTATCAACCATGTAAATGGAATATTAACCATATAAGAACCTCTCAAATATAAAGCCAAGTCAAATAGGCACTTTGAATATCTAGTACACAGCTTTTACATTTTACGCGATTAGGTCTTTTATCAAATTAAGCACACAAATGATCGAATTTTCATACGAAACTTTCACAGATGCTAATTTCCACATCAATAGCACGAAAAATAATATTTAAACATTTTTTGACTCAGATATGTGGTCTCGAAACCACTATTCTGACTAGGGTCTAAATCAGACTGTTACAATGTGTCTCAGTCATGTGAAGGACACGGCCTAGCACACCGGCGTGTGGCTCATTTTGCATTATGACGTCATAAATAGAGAGTTACACGGACTAAGGACACAGACGTGTTGAAGACACACGGGTGTCTGTGTCTACACGGGTGTGTGACCCTGTTTCATGAAGATTTATTTTTAAGTTTTTCCCAAAACCTTTCAAGGTTCTCGGTTTAGTCCCAAGCTGCTTTTAATGCATGTTTAGAGCCTCGAAAGCTCGTGTATAGGACATTATGCATGTGATTGAATGTTTTTAATTTAAATGAAATTTTATGGCCCAGTTTTATGAAATGGTGTACGTTTAAGTTCGGTAACGCCTCGAACCCTATCCCGACATTGGATACGAGTAAGGGTTGTTAAAGAATAAATAAAAAATATGGGCTGTTATGAGCATGTATGAAATTCGGCTAGCTTGGGCTATGATGAAATTGATTAAATTTGCATTTTACAAGCTTAGGAACTAATTTGTAAAAAGCTCAAAAGTGTAGGGGTAAAATAGTAATTTTACCAAAATATGAAATTGAGTTAAAATGAATAGAATATGAATTGAAATAGCTGAATTTGATTGATTAGATCAAGTTAAGCCTCGCACGAGTCTATATTGAAGGAAAAACAAAGTTTCAGACTAGTTGATCCATTTCGATGTTTTGACGATCGAGGTAAGTTCATATGCAAATAAATGTCTTTAAATTGAATTATACATGTTTAATTGTTATTGAATTACTATAAATGTTTAATTGTTAGTAAAATGCGTATTTACTACGTAAAGGATTCCGAATGGACCTAACATGGTTTCCAAACTCATGAAAGATCGAGTTGCCATGGAATGTTTTTCTGAATATTATTAAGCATATTGATAATAAATTGAGTTTAATTAAAGTAATTGTCCTAGTTTATTTATGTTATAATTGTTGCAAATTGTTTTTAAATTTAGCTAAAATCTATGTTATTCATATAGTTTGCGTACTTAGGATAATTTGCATTAGGGATCATTGCATTTAGTTTCATATACTTAATTTTTCATCACTTCTCAATTATATTGTTTTTATTTGTCAAATTGTTAATATAATTTTACAAATTAAGTGATTTAACACAAATACAATCCCTGTGGAGATGATAACTCGATACTTACTTATTACTTGATAACGACAGTGTACACTTGCACAAACCTACACGTTACACACGCACACCGAGGAATGATTAACTTGACATCAAATATAGTAGTTAATTCGGTCTATTTCGGCACTTAAAGAGCTTGTTTTCTAGAATTTTTAGT
The DNA here is from genome assembly GCA_025698475.1 of Gossypium anomalum. Lineage (NCBI taxonomy): Eukaryota > Viridiplantae > Streptophyta > Magnoliopsida > Malvales > Malvaceae > Gossypium > Gossypium anomalum. Next base: position 13,757,497 of record CM046961.1, read on the forward strand.
ATTTATTAATGCATTTCTGGTATTTAGTAGTTAGTAGTAAGAGTTCATAAAATAAGTATTTTTTAACGCATTTTGTGAGTTTTGTGACCTATTAGGCCGACAAGAGCCTTAGGTAGAGCTAATATGTTGAATTGAGTGTATAGGATGATGAATTATAGGCCTATTAGATGTAGGAGCAAGGGAGGAGTGATGCACACGCTTTCTAAGCTGTCAAAGCATAAAACAAACAAAAAATGGCATAAAATATATGTCATGTCACACCATAGGCCTTGCCTTGTGCAACAGAGGGTTTACATGGTGCCAAAGTATTCTGGGGATATTTTTGTCTGCAGATGATAAATGCCAAATTATACATATTGTTACCCCAATTACTTAGCATATTTATGGATATTTACTACCGAGTTATTTTATGTTTTGTACTCAGAAGAGCACCAAGAGTCAAAAGGAACCAAAAATTAGCTAAAAAGAGACAAAAAAAGACCAAATCAAGAAGATCACACGGCCTAAGCCTTGCCACACGGGCTGCTCGCACGCCCGTGTCTGTCGAGGGTGTGGTCCAAGGATTTCATGATTCACACGGCTTGGCCATTGACCTACACGGCCGTGTGAAATTTAGCGGAACGAACATGGCCTGGCAAACACGTCACACGGCCGTGGCACACGGGCGTGTCCCTTTTTCAAAGAGTTGTATTCTACACGGAAAAAGGATACTTAGGGAAGAAGAAAGCCAGTCTAAAGCCTATATAAAAACCCTAAGTATGACCTACTAAGGGGGCTTTTCCGGGGTCTCTTCCAGAACTTTTCTGGAACATAGAACCACACTCCAGGAATTACTTGAAGGAAGCCAGACGATCCATCCCAAAAGCCGGAGCTACTCTAAGACTGAAGATCTCTCTCAGAATCCCTTCAAGAGTTTTAGAGTTTTCTTCATGTTTTGTTATTTTTATACTTTTGAGATGTACTCTTATTTCATTATGAACTAAACCCCTTAGATACCTAAGGGGGATGAAACCTATGATGGATCTTGTTATTATTATCTGAACTATATGATAAATACTTGATTTGTTCTTAATTATGTGTTTCTAATGCTTAAGTTAATATTCCGAGTATTGACTCATGATTTACTATGCTTATGCAGAGGAGGAATAGACCCTGCCTAAGAGTGGATTTGGCATAATTAAGCGGAGTTGATCAAACGCGTAGAGATAGGGTTACTTGATTTTGCCGGATTAGGGTGAAACCTAATATGGGAGTCCATAGATCGATTTACTGCTTCCCTAGGGGTTTTAATTAGAAAGAGATTTCAATTAATTCAACTGAGGGTTAGGCATTATTAGTCTCGAAAGAGATAATAATGCAGGTTAGGGAGTCTCACGGATCAAGTCAAGTGAATAAATCGTCTGGTTGAGAGTCAGATAACAAGTGAAATCTAGGTGGATTCCTCCTTGGGTGTCGTCTTTATCAATTGCTTCTCTTCAAGTCTTTTTCCAAATTTTCTCTTCGCTTTAATTAAATTAGTTAATTAGTTTAGATAATTAGTTTAATAAACAAACCCTTTTATTCCTAGGCTAAATAATAAAAGGATAGTTATTACTAGTACTTTTGGTTCCATTGGGTACGATATCCCGGTCTTGCCATTACTATACTATTGTTCAATAGGTGCGCTTGCCTTTTCGTCGTGATAATAGTTAGTCTAGGTTTGATCTTTATTATAAATATTTATTACTTGCTACGAATCATGCGATCAAGTTTTTGGCGTCGTTGCCGAGGAACTGAAATATTAGAAACACTGAATTTTTATTACTTTAGCCATTTATTTTTTTTTGCAATTTAACTTTATTTCTATTTTTATTTTACTAACTTTCTTCTTCTTTCTCCTGGAAGGTTCTTGTAGTGTATGACTAGAAGAAACCTGTCAGGACCGTTGCTTTTTGACAAGGAAATTGATCGTACAGCTCGTAGAAACCGACAATAAATCAGGCGCGACTTAAGATACACAGAAGAAGAGCAAGAGGACGATATCTCAACTACTACTGAAGAGATGGCTGAAAATCAAGACAATCCGCTACTGCCAGCTATACCCGCTAAATTAGCAAATCAGAATCCTACTCCTCGTACTATGTATGATTATGCTAAACCTAATTTTACAAGAATTGAGTCAAGTATAGTTAGACCTGCTATTGCTGCTAACAATTTTGAACTGAAAACTAACACGATTCAGATGATACAACAATTTGTTCAGTTTGATGGTTTGCAAGATGAAAACCCCAACACGCAATTGGCAAATTTCCTAGAACTGTGCGACACTTTCAAAATTAATGGCGTTTCTGATGATGCCATTCACCTTCGGTTATTCCCTTTTTCACTGAGGAATAAAGCTAAACAGTGGTTGAACTCACTACCACAAGGATTCATTACCACTTGGGAGCAAATGACCGAAAAATTTCTATTAAAATATTTTCCACCGGCAAAAACAGCTAAGTTGCATAATGATATTTCTTCTTTTGTGCAGATGGACTTAGAGGCACTTTACGATGCATGGGAGAGATACAAGGATCTATTGAGAAGGTGCCTTCACCGTGGGTTACCTCTATGGCTACAAGTTCAAACGTTCTACAATGGTATGAATCCCTCGACAAGACAAATGATTGACACAGCTGCTGGCAGAACCATCAACAATAAAACACTGGAAGATGCCTATGAATTTATAGAGGAGATGTCACTGAATAACTATTAGTGGCAAGTTATGAGGACAAAGCCAACGGAAACAGCCAGCGTTTATAACATCGATTCAGTCACCATGCTCTCTAATCAAGTAGAACTTCTAAATAAGAAAATTGATGGTTTACTTGGTTCTACACAGGTACATCCAGTAATGAGGTGTGACTCAAGTGGTGGAGGCGTGCATACAGAATACCCACCATTCAATCCTACAATCGAAGAGGAACAAGTCAACTATATGGGTAACAATAATTTTAGATGTTAGAATAACCCCTATAGTAACACTTATAATACTGGTTGGAAAAACCACCCAAATTTCTCTTGGGGTGGTCAACAGAATCAAAGGCCACAGAATCCTCAAGGTTTTCAATAGCCACCTTATCAACAAGAGAAGAAATCAAACCTTGAAGAGATGCTATCCAAATTTATCTCGGTGTCAGAAACTCGCTTCCAAAATACTGAGACAGCACTCAAAAATCAACAAGCATCAGTTCAAGGACTCGAAACTCAGATAGGCCAACTATCCAAATTAATTTCTGAACGATCACAAGGTAGTTTGCCAAGTAATACTAAACCAAACGCAAGGGAATAGCTCAATACAATTGATGCTCAAGAAAGATGTGTTGAGACTGAGCAAGAACCGGGGCAAGAGAAAATAGAAAGCAAAAGCGATGGTGAGGTAAGTAATAATAAGACGGTAAATGCAAAATACAAACCTCGTGTGCCATACCCTAATGCGACAAGGAAAGACCGCTCAGATGAACAATTTGGTAAATTTCTTAAACTTTTGAAAAAATTACATATTAACTTACCATTTATTGAAGCTCTGTCACAGATGCCAAATGCAACGAAATTTCTAAGAGAGCTTTTAACAAACAAGCGGAAGTGGGACGAGTCATCGCACGTGGAACTCAATGTAGTCTGCTCAGCTATTCTAAAGAATAAGCTACCTAACAAATTGAAAGATCCTGGGAGTTTTACTATTCCTTGCTTAATTGGTAGTTTATCTATTAATAATGTTTTAGCTTATTTAGGGGCAAGTATAAATGTTATGCCTTATAAAATGTTTAAAGGACTAGGTCTCGGTAAACCCAAATAGACTAGGATGAGCATACAATTGGCTAACAAAATAGTTAGATTTTCTAGGGGTATTATTGAAGATGTTCTCGTTAAAATTGATAAGTTTATTTACCCAGTAGACTTTGTCGTCCTAGATATAGATGAGGATAACGAGGTATCTTTAATTTTAGGACAACCCTTTTTAACAACTACCAGAACAATTATTAATGTTGGCACAGGAGAGCTAACACTTCGTTCAGGTGATGACGCAGTAACACTTCAAGCACGCGACTCAGTCAAAACCTCTAAGACTTAGGATAATGCTATAAAACTTGTCGATGATAAAACTAATATTCAATCGTCCTTACAGGAACCTCCTCGAACTAAGACAACAGAGACAGTACGCTACTATCATGAAGAGAACAAAGACGTCCATGAAGAACAAAGGCTACAGATAGAGAAGCTAGACGAATGGCGAGAATACAAATCGAGAACACATGATAAACCGAAACTTCGCCAAAACAAGTCCGATACTCTCCTAATCAACTTAAGGTAGGTGATAAAGTCTTACTAGATGCCACAGATCCCCACATTGTCACTACCACACCAAATGAGGATATCCCTCTTACGGTACTCAGTATTTTTCCATATGGCACAGTAGAGGTAAGTCATCCATCACACGGAACTTTCAAGGTAAACGGTCATCATCTCTAACTTTATAACGGTGAGAATTTTAAGGATGATGGAGAAGAGCTACGACTCCACGAACCTCCCTGAATACATCCATAAGGGAAAGTCGAGCTTAGACTATAAACAAGCACTTCTTGAGAGGCAACCCGAGTACTAACAACTTTTATTTATTTAAGTTTCATTAAAATTACAAGATTTTTTTATACCACTAACTGAATCTCTAAACGCAGATCTATAACCCTCACACGGCCACCCATACGGGCGTGCCTAAAGCCATGGCAAAACAGGGGAAGTGACACGGCCGTGCGATACGACCGTGTGGAAACAGGGAAAAGATTTCCCCAAAACATGGGATGCGATAAATCCCCACAGCCGTTCGACATGGCCGTGGGTGAGGTTGATAGATGAACACGGGCGTGGGAATAGAGAAACACGGGCATGCCAGGGGCAAGGCTCGATTCTCTTTCTTTAACACGGGCGTGTGACACGTTCGTGCTAATAAACCGTGGACAATGATACACGGGCGTGGTACCATATACACAGGCGTGGGAGAAGCGAACAAGCTAAGCACGGCCGTGCGATATGGCCGTGTACTACACATGCCCAAGAGACACGGGCGTGGGATAGTAGCCACTCCAGCACCACCACCTGAGGCCCCCACTGACGAGGATCATTAAATCCTCCTATCTTTTCATTTTTATCTTTATTTTTATTTTTTCTTAATTTTTAATTTCATTTCAATTTTATTATTTTCTTATGAAAGACATATTTATATTAGTAAATTTTACTTTCTTCATTTTTTTCTGGTATTTCTAACAAGTAATCCCACTACACTCTCTTCCATACCAACTCTTAATAAGCTCTTCATGATTCTACAGATTTCCAAGCAAGCTGCTAGGAATATTTTACGGAATGAGGAAACAAACAGGGAACAATACAAAATGAATGCCATGTTCAACGACCCAATTTCTTCATCTAGCTAAAAATAATGGTAGCTACTTCTTTCCCCAAACACTGTAGCCTCAGAATCAAGCTTCGCATCCATATAACAGGGAGTTTCACCTCCTTCCCTCTTATGATTTTCTTTATTTTGAATAGCCTATCTTTGTACATTGAGGGCAATGTACATCTTAAGTATAGGGGGTGAACATAAACATGAAACCTAACTTTTTGCATTATTCTCAAATCCCTGAATGTGGTCTTGTGCTTAAGTGATTTTCACATAATATTGATAGAATGAATTCTGATTAATCTATAATTATTGTTGATATGTCATGAATTAGACTAAGGGAATTACGCATGATTATTTGATTGTGGGACCTTAAAGAATCAAGCATGATAAGTTGATATTTTGAGAACTAAAATTTTTAGATTTTTTTCCTAAATTGAGGTATTATCTTGAAATCTTAAGTATATAGGAATGACATCAAAAACCCAAATTTTTGGTGAGATTTTTGAGCCTTTTTGAGCATATAGCATTCTTTCTTGCTCACTTCTTTTGTGGTTTGAGTGTGTCAACATTGAACTATTATTCTAGAACTTACTTCGATTATACATGTTGAGATCACACGTACGATTTGATATACTGAAATGATAAAGGCACTTAGGATTTAACTCACTTACTCCATAAAAATCCTTCCCCCATAATTAAACCCTTAGTGAACCCCCTTTGAGCCTACTAACCCTTTTTCTTGATTGATTAACCCTCGTCATTAACCCATTAACCCATTATTATTGAAATCCCCTTACTTGATTTGACCCTTTTTATAAAGATTGATTTTAATATTGTTACCTCACTATGATCACCAATTTTTTTTACTGAATCAAGGAGTATAACTTCTATATTGTATTGAATTAATTTGTTCTTAAAAAAAAAACTAACCTCAGTATTATTCTTGTAAATCTTAGCAAGCTAAAGTTGCCATGAAAAAGAGAGCTCATGTAATATAGTTCTAGATATTTGTTGTCATTTAGTAATTAAGTTTTTGATAGTGGGGTGATATATTGAAATCATCTCGATTCTAACCTTTGTTTCTTTAGCTTGTATCCATACCCGTAACCTAAACCCCGTTACAACCATGCAAAGACCTTTTGATTTGTGTATCATATCATTTACAAGTGGTGGAGATTTGATTTTCATGCAAGCATATAGTGATAACATCTCATGTTAAACAATCGAGTGCTTAATTTTGAACCTCAAACACTTTGAGTGATTTTAGTGAATCCTTAGTGAGGATGTCATCTCTTGTACATTTAGGACTAAAGTTAATTACTTAGAGGAAGGAGATTACCTATAACTTTATTATCAAATTATTCGATTTAGATTGTTTGAGGTTTTTAATGCCCCTATGGTTGAATTCTCATTGTATGATTCTCCGTGGAATAATTTGCAACATTATCGGTAATGATTATGTGATTGAAAGGAATGAATTCTAGCAGTAAATAAGAGTTTTGCTTGAGGACAAGCAAATGCTTAAGTGTGGAGGTATTTGATAAAGCCAAATTATACATATTGTTACCCCAAATACTTAGCATATTTATGGATATTTACTACTAGATTTGTAGATTTTAGTGCTCTTAATCCGGTTATTTCATGTTTTGTACACAGGAGAGCACCAAGAGTCAAAAGGAGCCAAAAATAAGCTTAAAAGAGATAAAAAAAGACCAAATCAAGAAGATCACACGGCCTAAGCCTTGCCACACGGGCTGCTCACACGCCCGTGTCTATTGAGGGTGTCGTCCAAGGATTTCACGATTCACACAGCCTGGCCATTAACCCACGCGGCCGTGTGAAATTTATCAGAACGAACACGACCTGGCAAACACGTCACACTGCCGTGGCACACGGGCGTGTCCCTTTTTCAAAGAGTTGTATTCTACACTGAAAAAGGATACTTAGGGAAGAAGAAAGCCAATCCAAAGCCTATATAAACACCCTAAGTATGACCTACTAAGGGGCTTTTCCGGGTTCTCTTCTAGAACTTTTTTGGAATACAGAACCACACACCAAGAATTACTTGAAGGAAGCCAGACGATCCATCCCAAAAGCCGGAGCTACTCCAAGACTGAAGATCTCTCTCAGAATTCCTTCAGGAGTTTTAGAGTTTTCTTCATGTTTTGTTATTTTTATACTTTTGAGATGTACTCTTATTTCATTATGAACTAAACCCCTTAGATACCTAAGGGGGATGAAACCTATGATGGATCTTGTTATTATTATTTGAACTATATGATAAATACTTGATTTGTTCTTAATTATGTGTTTCTAATGCTTGAGTTAATATTCTGGGTATTAACTCATGATTTACTGTGCTTATACAGAGGAGGAATAGACCTTGCCTAAGAGTAGATTTGGCATAATTAAGCGGATTTGATTGAACGCGTAGAGATAGGGTTATAAGATTTTGCCAGATTAGGGTGAAACCTAATATGGGAGTCCATAGATCGATTTACTGCTTCCCTAGGGGTTTTAATTAGAAAGAGATTTCAATTAATTCAACTGAGGATTAGGCATTATTAGTCTCGAAAGAGATAATAATGTAGGTTAAGGAGTCTCACGGATCAAGTCAAGTGAATAATCGTCTGGTTGAGAGTCAGATAACAAGTGAAATCTAGATGGATTCCTCCTTGGGTGTCGTCTTTACCAATTGCTTCTCTTCAAGTCTTTTTCCAAATTTTCTCTTCGCTTTAATTAAATTAGTTAATTAGTTTAGATAATTAGTTTAATAAATAAACCCTTTTATTCCTAGGCTAAATAATAAAAAGATAGTTATTACTAGTAATTTTGGTTCCCTTGGGTACGATATCCCGGTCTTGGCATTACTATACTATTGTTCGATAGGTGCGCTTGCCTTTTCATCGTGATAATAGTTAGTCTAGGTTTGATCTTTATTATAAATATTTATTACTTGTTACGAATCACGCGATCAGCAGAATCAACTTTGTACGAAGACCTAGGACGTGTCAAAGACCTTATTCAGGCTGCCAACACTCCTATAAATAAAACCTTAGGGATTTGATGTAACTAAGTCATCTTAGGCACATCCAAAAACCCTAGTAGTTTAGGAGTAGGATTAGACTAAGTTTTCATTTACTTTTCATAAACTGTTTTTTTTTTTCTCTTTGAATCGGTTTCGATCTAGAAGTTCTTTTATTTAATCAAAGTGTTTTAGCTATTTCTCTTTCACAAGAAACTCTTGCTATTCCAATCAAGAGATATTCTACTGCATTCTTTAATCGACAATAATCCAGGATTATTCTAATCTCTTTTCTATTCTAATTCATTCAATTGAGTTTGAGACTATGAAAACTATGAGTGTAACAGACCGTTTATCAGTGGTGTCAAAAACAGGGGTTTTGGGGCCACAAATTTGACGTGTGAGTCCGTATATATTTACTATTTAATATTTACGAGTCAAATATGGTATTAAAATAAATTTTAAAGTAGCAATTTATGCTATTTGAATGAATAATTAGGTTTAAGTGGTATGACCCTAAAGTCAAGTAGTTTTAGAAAATAAGGTATTGGGACCTTGTTTCTATAAACCGAGCTGTAAATATTTTATTAAATATTTACGGAGTGTTATTAAGGTTGTATTAAAGTTTCGTTAAGAAATTTGGATGTTTAAATGTTTAATTAAATGAAATGGACTAAATCATAAAAAGTGTAAAAGTTGAGTTATATTAATTAAAGGGACCAAATAGCTATCTAAATAAAATTAAATGGACTTGAATGGTAAATATACCATTTTTAACAGTGTTGGACGGTTAGTGGGGTTATTTATTTAAAAGTAATGTTTATTAAAATATAAAATATTTTATTATATGTTATAATAGTTATATAAATAGGAAAGAAAGGAAAAAAAAGAGCAAAAGGTATTTCATCTTTTTCATCTTATAATCAAAACAAAAAGGGGGAGAAGGAGACCTAGCTCATGTCTAGCTTCAAGCTCCAATTGGTAAGTCATTTTTGATCGGTTTCTTATAATTTTTATGTTTTTGAGATCGTTGGAACTAGATCCAGCTAATCCATACCTTTATTTTCAAAACTGTTGAAAAGTTCTAAAATCTTCATTAATGAATTTAATATGTTTTTAAATTTTTATGATAGATTGTTAAACTTGGTTGTTAAATGGACATATTTTGTTAAGTAATTTTGATGATTTAAAAGTTTAGGGACTTATTTATGAAAATGGTAAAATTCAAGGAAAATTTTGTAAATTTTGGATAAATTTGGGTTGATATAAGATTGGGTAAAAATCTACTAGCATGATTTATGATTAAAAATGATGAAATTGCAAGTTTTGGGTTTATGGATTAAATTGAAAAAGGCTAAACTTTGAGGGTATTTTTATAAATTTTCATTATTATGGGTTATAAGCTAAGTTAATTATTTTAAATGCCTGAATGAGATAAATTGAATAAAAAAAATGGCTATTTTGCATGTTTTGGGCTTAAGGACTAAATTGTATAAAAGTAAAATGTTGGGGGCAATTTTGTAATGTTAAAAATGACTTAATTGCGTAAAATGAATTGATTTTACCGTTACAATTAGTGAATTGAATGAAATTATTATTTTAGATCAAGAACAAGTGGAAAATCGAGGAGAAGAGAAAATTACAATATAGCCCCTATACTTAGTAATTGTTGCAATTTAGTCAGGTAAGTTTATATGAATTGTATTTACTTAAATGTTGTTAAATTGAATGTGTATTATATTTTTTGATGTAAATGAATCAAAATATAAATGTATCAAAGTTATGATGAATTGACCGATATAGAGTCGCGGTTGAACCTTAAGAATTCCTAGGATACAAATGACATGTCATTAGGGATTTCATGTTTCGGGTGCTAGTCTTGAATGTCCTACCAATGTCTGAGGTCCTGCCTTTTTTATGAATTCACCACAGCTCGTATAAGCAACATCGTCTAGCTTACATTCTGGCCCACTGCTCGTGTGAGTATTGATGTAAAGGAAATGTTACGGTTATATGTAAAGGCAAACTTCATGTGAGATTTCCCGAGTATCTGATGAAATTCTAGATTGTTCAATGGGTAAGAAAAGCAATGGAACGGTAAGTGACTCAATGGAAAGGTTCATGACTTTATGAAAGGTTTGACGCGTATGTAATGTATCTTATGAAATCTATTTATGTTATAAATGATTTTATATGATTTTCCTATAAAGCTACTAACATGTGAGCTTGATGATGCTCGAATAGGCTTATATTAAACTCATCGTATTGGAAACAGTAAGTAAGGAAATGGAATAAAATATGATCGTATGTTAATGATGATGAATTAAGTGTTATGATTATATAGATGGTTGATTTCATATGTATCATGAACAAGTATGCTAACTTGTGAATTTGATGGTGTTATATAGGGTGTCATTAATCTTATGACATTGGTAAAGGTTTATACTTATTCTATAAATTTCATTATTGAAATGGTAAGTTATGCGTTAAGTTTATATGAGCTTACTAACCATTCATTGCTTACATAGTTGTTTTTCCTTTGTTTTATAAATTATTAGAAGCTCAATCAGTTGGAAGCTTGTTGGAGATCTATCACACTATCTAGTGGACACTTCAGTAGTTTTTGAGTAATTTGGATAAGGTTTTATATGGCATGTATAGGGTGATTTGTATTGGTATTATAATGTATGTGTTAATGGTGTTTTGGCTTGTATTCTTGGCATGTTGATGATGGTTTGAAAATGGTTGTTTGTGACATGTTTTAGTTCACATTTGAAATAGATTAGTATGTAAGAATATGGCAATATTAACATGTATAGGATGATTATGTAAATGGTAATTTGGTATGTTTGTACCTTGATGTTTATATATGGTTGATGAACTTATAATGCTTGTTTAGGTAAGTCCTTTTGGTCATTTTTGGAGAATTGATGTGTATGGCATTTTGGTACAATATGTTGGTTTGGAAATGGTCAATTATGATATGTTTTAGGCACATAATAGAGTGAATTCTTTATGCATGGAATTAGGTAATGTTTACATGTTTTGGTAAATGTTGTATTCTTATAATTGTGGTCCCTTTGAATGGCATATTGGTTAGTTGAAATAGGATCTTGAAATGACGTTTTGATGTAATTTTGGTTGGTGATTAAGTTCCTTTTAAGTGTGCACAAATGGGTTGAATGTTCATGCATGATTAGGTTATGAAATGGCTTGACTTAAGTGAAATTTGGGTTCACACGGCTTGAGACACGGGCGTGTGACTCAGCCATGTGAGGCACACAACCTGGCGACATGACCATGTGTCATCTGAGAATTTCTTAAGGTTCCAAGTCAGTGAGTTACACAGCCTGGCACACAGGCGTGTGACATGGTCGTGTGAACATACTTAGAGAGTTACACGGGTGAAGACACGGGCTAGAACACGGCTGTGTGTCCCTAGTTCAAAGGTTACATGACCTAAGACACGGGTGTGTGTCTTAGCTGTGTGAGGCACACGGCCGTGTGACCTCTATTTTCAAATTTTGCAAATTTTTCCTAAACTTTCCAAATTGTTTCAAATTAGTCCCTATTTGCTTCTAAGCTATTGTTAAGGCCTCGAGGGCTCGATTTAGGGACAGTACGCATGTGTATAAATGATTTATGATATGATTTAAATTATTGAATGTTTAAAAATCTAAATGTTTTCTATTGTATGATAATGCTCCGTAACCCTAATCTGGTGATGGTAATGGGTTATGGGGGCTAAATACCTTAAAGAAGATTAACGAGTGGATGGGGATGTGATGAATGGATGATTAAGGGTTTCCCGATAGGATTAGTTGGGTTAAGTTATGCATTCTTAAACCCTAGGCTTGAAAGCCCTATGAAGTAATCATAGGTTAAATGAGGTCAGAAAATAAGTTTTCTCGAGTAAAATGTAATTTACCTTGGTTGAGAAAGTGAGGTCGGTAGATAAGCAAGTATCAACCGATTAATTAATTCATTAGAGGCCAGGAGGTAATAATTGGTTAATTGATGGTTAATCAACCCTAAAACCCTAATTCAAAGTTAATTACAACCCCCTAAAATAAGTTAACCTTTCTAATTGGTTTAATCTATTTATACGTTTGTTTATTTTATTGTCCATTTATTTTAGTTATTTAATTTTTATTATTAATCCCTTTTATGATATGTCATAATATAAATTTTAACTATTAATATTTAGACTTATTATTGTAAAAATATTTTCAATAGATTTTTTCCATCCTTCCTTGGTTATGATCCTTAGAATACTTCCCTATATTCCATTGTAACACAAATACTATATTGTAATTTGACCCGTATACTTATGGACATTGCCAATTTAATCCTATATATTTTTGGTGTGATATTTATATTATAAACAATAACACTTTTATAGGTGGTTAAGTTGTTGGTGTCGGTGCCGGGTAGGTTTGGACATTAAATCTAGAAAATAGCTTTACAATTAATAAGATAAATTGGAATGTTAGAAACTATAGATACGATATTTTTAATTTTTAATTATTATTATTTAATTATTTTTAATTTTTTAGGTTGTTTATGACTCAAGGCTCCAACACCCCAATCTAACAATATCCAAATCTGGAGTAATTAGTCAAGCACAATCGTCAATTAAGGAACATCGATCCACCCGTAATGATTAATTTACCCCAGGAGAATCTGTTATTTGAAGATACATGAGAGAAACAAGTAAATATCTAGGAAGAAGTCCCAACAATCAAATGACATTGTGCGAGAATGCCTTACCTACATTATATCCGGTGCACGACAGTAGAGAAAGGTTGGCGATCGAAACTAATAATTTTGAGATAAAACAATAACTATTTAGATGATCCGGAACATGTTGTAGTGCAAATGAAACATGGTGGAAGACTCGAACCAGCACTTGATGTGGTTTCTACAACTCTACAACACCTCTAAGTATAAAGGAGTATCTGTTGATGCTATGCGTCTTCGGTTATTTCTATTTTCCTTATACGATAACGTGCTTGATTGGCTCGATTAGTTAGAACCAGGTTCCATCACCACATGGGATGATTTAGTAGAAAAAGTTTTCCATAAAAATCTCCCGATTAGTAGAACCATTCAGATTAGGCGAAAAATCGTCAATTTTGAAAAATATGAAGGTGAATCTCTCTACGAGGCATGAGAACGTTTCAAGATGATGCTTCAAAAGTGCCCACACCATGGAATACAAGCATGGCTCCAAATTTAATTTTTCTATAATAGTGTTGATGGGAACATCAGATCCAACTTAGATGAAGCGACTGGAGGATCTATCATGCTCCATACGTACGGACGAGCTTACAAAGTCATTGATGATATGCTTATGAATTCGTACATGTACCTTAATGTAAGATTCTCATACAAATCAAACCTTTCAACAGTAAAAGCTATGAATGAAAATGACCGATATTAGCAAATCCTAGAGAAGCTTAACCGTTTGGAGACAACCATCAAGCCGACCAAAGCAGAGAAAAATCCTGAAAAACAACTGAAAGAAGTAAGCTACATAGGTAATAAAGATCAAGATCCCTATTTAAACCTCAGTTGGAGGGATCATCTAAACCACAAATGGTTAGGCAACCAATGAGGTCCAAATCAAGTGCAAGATCGATAAAACCCTTCTTACCAACGTCCACCATTACAACAAAGATTAGTAGGTAATGACCACATTGCATGTGGTCAACGATTCGACCATGTAACAACCCGATTTTAATTAAATCAAAATAGTGGTTTTAGAACCACAAATTCGAGGTCAGAAAATTATTTTAATATTATTTTTGGTGTTTATAGCATGTGATTATGTATGTGTGAAAATTTCGTGAAATAATTTTAGTATTTGGATGCTTAATTTGAGAAAAGAACTTAATCGCATAAGATGCAAAAGTGGCATGCTATAAGTTAAATATGTCTATTTGCTATGGTTTATTAAATGAAAGGTCCTTATGATGTAATTAGACCATTGATAGTGGGAATGGACATAAATAGGCATATATCAAGTGATTTTATAATGGTTTCATTAAGGGTAAAATGGTAAACTATGTAATAATGATAATTAAAATAAAACAAAAGCCAAAAGCATCTTATTTTCATTCATCCATAATTGAATATCAAAAGAAAAGAAAGCTTTGGAGAACATTTAGGGTTTGGCCATTGTTGTTTTTGATTAAGGTTGGTTTTGAGGTCGATTTTTGATGATTTCTATGTTTTTTCTGATCGTTGCTTCGTGCTCTAGCTAGCCCATGTCCTAATTTTTGAATTTTTTGGTGATTTCATGAAGTGCCATTGATGATAGCTTGATTTTTTTTTTTGAATGTTTATGGTGGAAAATGAAAGCTTAGTGATAGATATCTATGTTTTGTGAAGTGATTTTGAGTAAAAATATCAAATAAGGATTAAATTGTGAAATTTGCAAATTGAAGGGTTAAAATGTGAAATAAATGAAAGATTTTAGTTTCTAGGGGCCTATATTAAATTTGATTAGGCTTGGGTTTAATGGAATTACATGAATTTTGTGTATTTGTGAAATAGGGACTAAATTGTAAAAATGTGGAACTTTAGGGGAGAAAGTGTAAAAATGCCCAAATATGTGTTTGTGGACTAAATTGAATGTGTTGATGAATAAAAGAGTTAATTTTGAATGTGTTTAGATCAAGAAAGAAAGAAATCAGATTTAGATTGGAAAAAATCGAAGGTTATCGAATAGTCGATCCAGTCCCTCTATTCCGACTACGAGGTAAGTTCATATGCAAATAAATGTATTTAAATTGAATTATATGTTTAATTGTCATTGAACTACTATGAATGTTGAACAAGCAAATACAAGCAAGAATCGATGAAGTTTCGATATCCGAAAGTCCCGTACGAACCTTAGGAATAGTATAGGATACAAATGTCATGACATTAGGTTATCGAGATGTGATTACATTTAAGACCATGTCTGGGACATTGGCATTGTATTGTGATTACGTGTAAGACCATGTCTGGAACATTGGCATCGTTATATGATTTCGTGTAAGACCCTGTCTAGGACAGTGGCATTAATATGTGATAACATGTAAGACCATATCTGGGATATGGCATTATACGAGCTTTATGTGATTACCGAGTATCCTTAACGATTTTGAATGGTTCAACGGGCAAAGTCAAATTGAGAAAGAATGTGTGAATGAGTTAAGTGACTCAGGTATATATGAAATTCATACAAGTATTGAAAAGGGAAGTATTTGATGAATTCAATTATGATATTGAATATGTGTACTATGAGAAAGGGTTGTGAACTTGAATATGTTTAGCTATGCTTAGCATATTTGAATTGATATGCAAATATTCATATGATGACTTTATTTGTATATAGCTTACTAAGCTTTTAAAGCTTACTTTGTGTGTTCTTTCCCTGTTTTATAGATTATCGAAGCTAGCTCAGACTATGGGATCGTCGGGAAACGTCATCACACTATCGATGATCTTGTTGGTACTTTTGAAGCTTGATATATATGGTATATGGCATGTATAGATTAGTGTCATCTTGGTATGTTTTGAGTTATGATATTAGCCATGAGATTTGGCTTGTAAATTTTGGTGTGTATTTGGCCATATAAGTTGGCTTAATTTATAAGTTTGATAAGTGATATATGATGTATATATATGGCCCTATGCTTTGGCATATTTTGTGATGGTTATATGTTTGCTTGTTTAGTTACTTGTCAATTGGTGTATTAATTTTTGGAAGATGGCATGTTGTGGCTTGATTTTGAGATGATGAAATGGTATGTAGGCCCTATTTTCACACGGACTATGACACGAGCGTGTCTGGTGGTCGTGTGAGGCACATGGCCTGTTCACACGGGCGTGTGACCGTTATTGCAAGAAAATTTTTCTATGTTTCCCAAAGTTTTCAAATGTTATCGGTTTAGTCCCGAACCTCATTTAAGCATGTTTTAAGGTCTCATAGGACCTTATAAAGGACAATGTGTATCAGCTGAATGGATTTAGATTATGAATGTATAAATATTTGTGAATGATGTCTATTATCCGGTAATTCCTCGTAACCCTATTTCGACGATGGATACGAGTTAGGTGTGTTACAGACCAAATAGAAGGGGAGATGCAAATGATGAAGATAGACATTCGGCAAGTCCAAGCCACATGTGGATGACTCAAATCCTGAATGGATAACCGTTGCAAGGCATGCAAACGTTTGGACTAGGAATAGTGCAGTAAACAAGTATCTAATTAAACAGCGATGCCCGCAAGTATATGGATCAAATTGTAATATAGTAAAGAATGTTACAACAAAACACTCTAGGAAGCATTCCGAGGATTATACCTAAGGGAGGTTTAAGTAAACTTAAGTTAACTCTCTACACTAATAGGGCTAAATAGTACTAATTTAAAATTAGATTACGAAAACCAAATTAAAATGAATTAATTATGCTAACGTAAAATTATCTAAAACTAAAATCAACCAATTAACAGTTGAAATTTAAATCCAATAAAATAGGAAGGAGATTAACTCACTTCAGTGCTCCTAATTAACTTTAAAACTTGGGTTTTATCGAATTATCTATTAATTAACCAGTTATTACCTCTTGGCCTCTAACTAATTAACTAATCGACCAATACACGCTTATCTCTGGGCCTCACTCTCTTCATCGGGATAAACCAACTAACTCAGGTTTAAACCCTAATTCATCTGTTTATTAGTCACACATCCGTTTGTTAATATCCCTAAAGAAATTAGTTACTCATGGCCTAGATGCAATAATCCCTAAACGCATATTTAACATATAAAATAGTAAATTAAATAAAATAAGGGAATATGAAAATAAATATGTTTCAATGTCAATTTGTGCTCATAAGTGAAATATCCTTTAATAGTTGAGAAGATAATTTCGATTGCAATTGGAATCCACAAAGAAATAACGAAAAACTATTAAATTAAAGGCTTAGATCAAAATCGAATCCGAGTTAAACAAGAACAAAAATTATTTAAAAAACTAAACTAAACCCTAAAACTAACTTTGTTGCTCACTTGGCCAAGCCTCCTAAATGAGGCTAAACATGCCTATTTATAGAGTTTATGGTCTGGCCTAATTAGGGTTACTAAACAACCTAAAATCTAATTAAGTTATACACATGTTTAATTTTCCTAATAGATGTTTTGTGTCACGACATTATAGGATTGGTGTCGTGACGCTGCCTTAATTTCCTTGATATTTTGGCTTCGAATTGTAGTGTTGTGACACCACTTCTTGGTTTTGCCACGCTATAGTCTTCCTTCATCTTCTAAGCTGAAAAATAGTTTCCTACACGCTAGATAAAGCGGTTAGATCATCCTTAGGCCCATAGTGGCCTATTAGGTCATTACAGAACTAAAAACCACGTAAAAGTGCTTATTTTTCATAATTTAAACTTACAATACAAAAACTAAAAATGAAATAAAAATATATAAAAACACTCAAAAACAAGCTTATTAAGTGCAGGAAAGAACTTAATTTGCCGTAGTGAATCGTGGTAGATCAAACTCCCCTACATGTCACACCTAGTTTCCTTTCAACCCAGAAATTAGGAACCATTAGGGGATCTAATTGAATAAGACCGTAAGTTGGCGGTCTCCACTGGAAGATTGGGAAAATTTGGAATGGAATGGAACAGGGTTGAGAACCAAGTCTGGTTCAGATGGATTAGAACCAACTGATCTCTTAATGGGAGACATAATGATTTTCAATGGATGGCTCCTAAATTATTGAAGACTGTGAGAGAAGGAATATAAATATCCGGGAAAAAAGACAATGCAGAGAGACTTCTTTTCCAATCTATTTTCTTCTCGTCTCCATCCTTTGTCACTTCG
This sequence comes from Gossypium anomalum, assembly GCA_025698475.1. Lineage (NCBI taxonomy): Eukaryota > Viridiplantae > Streptophyta > Magnoliopsida > Malvales > Malvaceae > Gossypium > Gossypium anomalum. The sequence goes on from CM046961.1 coordinate 13,775,824, forward strand.
AAGGAGAGATAGTCATGGAAGCTTTGTATGGGGCTATGATCATAAGATTTAAGTAGGAAAAAAGAGAATCCAATATGTTGGTAAGGTCCTGAACCCTTTAATGTACGTAAGATTTAAGAACCAAAGTTAAGGGCTTCCAAAAACCATTTTAAAGGTTTTACATATTTCTGGAAAACTAAGTTTAAATTGAGATTACTGAGTGACCGCCTCTGGACGTGCTAATGTCCAAAGTGTGAATATTGCAGTTAAAGATATATCGATGAAGTGGTATCCGCAAGTATATGGGTCCAGTTGTAATATAGTTAGAATGGAGTAGGTTAGTACTCTGAGGATCGTACCCAAGGGAGTCTAGTTCTAGATTGATTTTAACCTGAATAGTGACAGATCTAATTAGTACTCTAAATCAATTATAGTACAAAAATATAATAAAAAGAGTTTTAGAGAAATAATAAAATAAAGAAAGAAAAAATAAATCAAGAGATCAAAAAATAGAACAAACCGAATCTAATTATGGGTGATTAGCTCGCTCTGGTAATCTCCATCAATTGTTGCTTTGGGTTCCTCATCCATTAACTAGCCGCTGTCCCAGCAGGATCTTCCCATCTTTCACTTAAATAATGAGTCAACAAGAACTACATATCTTCCGATCTCACAATCCAGACCGATTTGGGGTGAAGGTGTTCACAGATAGACCATACCAATTTTGGGTTCATTCCTACCTTGATGACTTCCTAGGGTTGTTAGGCCTAGGGTTTTAGGTTCTAACTTTCCCAAACAGTTGACCCATTGAGTAGCCTTACAAAATAGTTAACAGACCATACCTCCACTCACTAATCCCCCATAGAAGGATTAGTTCCTCATGGTTTTCATAATAATATAGAAACAATATAAAGATAGAACATGAAAAATGAATCAAAGTATAGAGTTTAAGAAAATGCCTAATTTGTATTAAGAATGAAGTGAATCCACAAGTTTGATTGTTTCCATAAATCAACTTTGTTGAGATAGAACAAAGATCAATTGAAAATAAATCTAAAACCTAAGAAGAAAGAAAAGTTAAACTAAATTTAAAAGCAAAATTGTAAACTAAGTAATTAGTGTTTTTAACATGTGACAACTGAGCCTATTTATAAATTCCAGGTGGTGTCGTCCTTAACCCTAGGTTAGTTGACATTCTCAAGCTTTAAGTTTGATTGGGCCGACTAAAACGCCCACTGACTTGTGTTAAATCCTGAATAAAGTCGATGTCCTTACACACCAAGACCTGTGTCGCGACAAAGGAGTCGGTATACTCATCTTGGGATATCTTTAGGAGTATGTCATGACACCGTTCGGCTTTGTCGCGAAATCAAAGGCAATTTCATGATTTCTCTATTCTTCTCCCTATGTTGCGACATTGATCATTCCGTGTTATGACAAAGCGACTAGTATCGGTTTACTACACCCTCTAATAGTCTCCTGCACACTTATAAAGTTCATTAGCTCACCCTTAGGCCTCATCCGACCCCTAAGTTCATTAAAAGACTCAATTTGCACATTTTATTAACTTAACAAAAACTCATTTGTCATTTTAAAAACTTAAATTTAATATATATTTCAGAAAATATCAATTTTGTGGGCAGATAGTGTTGAGTTTCGAAAACAAAGCATTGAATTTTGAAAACACCCTTTTTGGGCCTTGTTTGACTTAGTTATGAAAAATCCATCATAAACTTTCAATTTTTCAATTTTTTAAATGAAAATTTTAAAACCTAAATCATGCAGAAAAATCCAAAATCAAAATAATCTAAAGTCCAAAATAAAATCCGTAGCAAAAGTCCATAGTAATAAAAACACATCTCCAAAATATTGAGTACCAAAATAGTATATTTTTCTAAAAATGACTGAGAGCATCTCCGTAAGCTGAGCTCGTCCTGACCTCGATTATTATATAAAATGTCAATATTAAAAAGTGGTGAGCTTTAAAAGCCCAGTGTGTGATCAACACAAATATAATCACATACATACCAAAATTTCAATATCATCATGCCAATCATCATGATAATCACAAGTTCTACTACTGATGCTTATGCATGAACATGTCAATGCATACTTTAAAAATGATGCGCATTTTATAAAATTTCCTACCCATCTCTACTACACACCAATATTGAGTTCCCTAAAACTCGTCCATCCAAAACACTGTTTGTGGACAAGGCACCACTGGTTTAAAGTTAAACTGCAACTAATTTGTTGATAAATTGCCACTGATTTGCAGATAAATTGCCACTGATAACATTGATGTGGACAAGCCACCACTGAATTGTATATATACTTCCACTGATAACACTAATGTGGACAAGCCACCATTAAATTATAGATATACTACCACTGCTTCCACCTTTCACAAAATACCACCCAATGCATGTAATATGGTAATTTTCACTTATAACACATATAGGTCACTTATAAACTTATGCATGTAAACATGCCCATAATCACTTATCACATAATAATCACTTTTAACATGTTTAACATGCTTTTCACCATAGATCATGGATCTTGATTTGTCATACGTATATACACATAAATCACACATTTTTAAATCATCACATATAACACATGTGCCATACATCACATATCATGAGAAAGAGATCTAAACAAATATCACAACCAAAATCTTAAGCATATCACTTGTCATGTAAATCATAGATCCACTTGGTTAGAACACTTACTTGGTATCCATCTCGATAAGTTATACAACTCTTCATAAATATTTAGTATATTCATATATTTTAATATAATTAATTTGCTAATAATAAAATATCAATGTCACACAAACAAATAGTATTGATCCACACTGTAGATTGTAGATCTGAACTGCCTCAACCCTTTATTTACGGTTTCACTTAATCTATCTCGCAAGACGGTCTATCACATAAGTAACATGTATTAGTGTGGATCTTCGAAAATGTTTTTTCACTTACAAAATCTATCACTAATAGTCTTAACATCACTTACCCCACGATCTAAGACTTTCAAAAAGAGGATTTCCTTTGTAAAGTTAGAGGTCTCCCCTACAACTATTGTTTGATCGTTCAAAGTGATACAAATAAGTATTAGTACTATAGTTCATAAATAAATAACAATAACAAAATACCACTATGATTCATGGCACTATACCATTCGACCATATTAAGGAATCACTAGAACAAGAGTTTTTACGACCCAAAATAATATTTACTTACACTTAATTAATTCGAATCGGTCAATGAATCGGAAAGGAGCAATGTCAAAAGATTGAGAAATCTTGAGAGGATCATTACAATTTTGATTAAAAAAAGTGAGAATCGGCGCAAAGAGAGGATAAGAAAAATTAAAAGAAGATTTTTTTTAATCACTGGCGGCGGCGACAGCAGTGGTCCAACGGCAACAGCTATCCGGTGATGGAGGAGACAGAAGGTTTGGCTAAAAAGAGGGAAAAAAAGGAATAGGAGAAATAAAATTAAATAAAAAATAGAGGAGGACTTGGGGTGGTGCACAATGATGACCACGGTGGTGCTCACAGCAGTGATGGGAGGAGGGAAATCAAAAGAGTAGAGGAGCGACAACCACAATAGGTGGTGATCGGTGGAATGAAGTTTGCGTCACGGTGGAGTAAGAAAAAAATTAGGAGGATGGTGGTGGTTATTTGCAAAAAGGAGAGAAAATGGTGAGAAAAGAAAATGAAAAATGAAATAAAATGAGAGGGAGAGGGGGTATGGACATCAATGCAAGGGAGGAGGGCTTGGTCAACCATGGCCAGGTTCAATGTATCATGCAACAAAGTAAGAGGTGAGGTTATGGAAAGGAAGGGGGCATTGAGTAAAAAGGGGGATCATGCACCCTTAACTTAAGTAAGTTTGACCTATATTGGAGGAAACGAATCCTCCTATTTATGGTGAAAAAGGGGTAGCTGGCAAGCACTTCAATCGTATGGAAAAATTGTAAAAAAAATTAAATAGAAGAGTGTGAATAGTAGTTCATTGGGATAGATAAAGAGTTAATAAACAACTAGACTACTCAATTTCTTGTTCTGAAACTTGCACAAATAAAGATAAAAATATGGGATGACATTTGCTAAGGGTTTGAAACAAATTTGCACCAAATAAAAATTAATGAGAGCGAAGGGATTTAAACTCAGATAATCAAAAGCTCTACCACTACCCAATTGTTACAATTGATATTTATTTATTATCAAATGAGCAAAAGGTTATCTAAATAAAAATTTGATCGTGAGCACTCTCGGTTCATTACCCTAATTTCTACTAACCATGTTTTAGGATGTGACACTTAAGTCATTGCTTGCCTTCAAGTAATACAAATAAAAACAAGAAATAGAATAGACGATCCTTGAGCAAGTATAGTACAAGTATTGACTTTGGAGCACATGATTAGGCATTTCATATTCACGAATAACTTTGACATGATGAATAATTGATTTACCACTTTTGATCTCAAACATCTTTCAATACATTACAAAGCATTCAAATATTAAGGGCCTCACCTTTAGGGATCCATCAACAAATGATACAAGTAATTTGATTATTCGAGCAGAATACAAATAGTTGTATATGAGATTGTTTGATGTAATGTCCATTCATGCATAAGGATATTTAGGTCACATAGGACTTTTCGGCTTGCAAAGTTCTGAGGCTTAAGACAGGTATGGAGTTCAAAACCAGGAAGTATTAAAAAGGATACAAACACGAAAATAGTTTGGCACATCATATCCATCCCTATTCTTCCCCCTTAGTGACCCTTACCCCCTCACCGCCTTATTTCTCCTTCTCTCACCTTCCTTGTTTCTCCATATAGGAAATTATAGCCTGACATAGTAATTATGGCTAGCCTACGAGTTTTTGTGCACTAATGAATGAGTTTTTCTTTTACTTGTGACTTTGTCACTTTCTTTTTCAATTCATCTCACTCATAAATGCTTTTTGCTTTTCATGAACTTTTTTTCTTCTACTCGTATTGATTTTTCTCTTTGAAATTTTCTTTTGTTCTGCACTTTTATGCTAACCTAAAGTTCTTATATCACACTAATCTTTCCTATTTCACTCTATTTTTACAAAATCTATCGTGATGTATCTACTTAACCCTCAATACATATGGCCAAACGTCTATAGTCGTATAGTTCAGGACCAAAGAAAAAGGGCAAATACAAATTAATGTTTTAGGCTCCAGTTTTGTAATAAGGTTCATCAAGTACTGTTATAGGCTCAAAATCGGTATTAAAAGTGGATAAATATAGCTTAGTTTTTTAGCTCTAGGTATGTTCTAAACAATATTTAGATCATCCATTAAATATCTTATTATGTACAAATTTAATCAACCAAACAAACTCAAGTTCAACCATTTATTAGTCAGACTAGCATGTTCGTTTCCTTGTATTTTCTATATCATTTTGTATAGTTGATTGCTTAATGCCTATTTACAGTGTAACATATAAACCTTAGTAGTCTAATAAATAATAATAATAAAATCACCTACCATCATGCCAAATTTATTTATAAACACAAGCAACCTATGTACATGCTCCTAGCTAATCACTTGTATTTCTACAAGCTCAAGTACACATATGGCAAGAAAAATAAAGAGAAAAGCATAAAAATTTAAAACAAATTTTCAATGTTACCTCCCACACTTTAGTTGACACATTTTCCTCAATGTGTAGCCCATAGAAAGATAAGGAAAGAAGTATTGATTGATTATGGTCGTTCCAACTGCTAATGGTAGGTGCTTCCTCCTTTGATCATGTGAAGCTCAAATTTTTTGTGTCTCCTTTGCATTGGGTTCCTACAGAGAAAACTTAGATAGAGTACAAAGAAACTAAAAATTTACTATTACTCTTACTCCTACTTACTCACAAATAAAGAAAAAAATCATCCATAAAAGTTAGTACAATCCAGCAAAAAGTATCAAAAAGAAATAAAATTCAATCCTTTTACCGGTCATCTAGAGGAGGAGGACACTTCTTATAATAACCTTTAACCTGTATCCGTCACCGGAACAGGGTTACGAAGCATTATCAAAACTTTTAGAACATTTACAGATAAATCATGTAAATTAATATTCATTAACCGAGATTATTCAAAACGTCCCTTAAATAGACCCTCGAGGCCCAATACGAGCATTAGAATCATGTCGGGACTTAATCGAAAACTCTAAGAATTTTTTGCGACATTTCAAAAATTTTCTAAGCTACAGGGCTCACACGCCTGTGTGGTCCAAGGGACACACCTGTGTGACCTTGGGACACACTCGTGCTGCAGGCCGTGTTCAAACCTGTGTAACTCTTTGACTTGTGCACAAGGCCATGCCACACACCGATGTGCTAGGCTATCTGGTTAATTAATTTTCTTCAAAATTAGGTGCAAGTTTCACACGGCCAAGACACACGCTCGTGTTCTAGGCCGTGTAGCACACACGACTAAGACACACGCTCGTGTCTCTGCCGGTGTGCTCAATTCTGAGCATTCTGTTTTCTCAAATTTAAGATGCAGGGGACACACGGCCTAACCACACGCCCATGTACCAGGCCGTGTGTCACACATGGTCTAGGCACACACTCGTGTGTTTGGCCATGTAGACAAAATAAAGCCATTTCCAGCTTCATTTCTCACCTAAAATCACACCAATGACCCGCACTTAGACTCACATCCAATTGCCAACCAATTCAAGCATTCAAATTAAGCAGCTCAATCATTCAACATGGCATACCATTACATGCAGACATGTTTATAATCTTACCTTGGTATATTTCATATGATAGGCATAATTTGAACAACCATTTAACATGTATATAGCTACCATAGTATGGCATTACAAGTATATCAAGAACAACCACTGCTAGCCATTCCAATGGCTAGATTACAAACCACATATTTAAGCCATCTATGGCCAAGTTAGCCTATACATGCCATTATACCAAAATGATTTTACTATGTATATCCAAAATGAGCTAGTGGATAGTGTGATGATGCTTCAATGATCTCCAACCTTCGCGAGCTTCCGAGCACTATAAAATAGGGGAAAATAAAATAGAGTAACCATTACATGCTTAGTAAGTTTATATAACAAAAACTAAACTTACCAATCCAGTTTATTAAATCTAAGCATACAAAGTCATGTTTTCCATCAACTTGGCAAATTTGGCTAAACACATGCATTCAATCAAACATGTTAGTCACAAAACTTTCATATACACCAAGTAAACATAGATGAGCTTATCATGCAATATTCTTTCAAGACATTATCATTTCATCTCATAATTCTCTCATCATGCTAAGAGTTTTGTCCGTAGAATCATTGAAATTCCAATGGATACTCAAACAGTACACTTAGGTGTACAATTCAATAACCCGTCAATTCTTATTCAAAAGTACCATTAAGGCTTTTAATCAAGGAACACACTCTTGAGCTACATGTCGTATTACAGGATTACTAGTCCAGGCTAAATCCTTTATGTAACATATGATCAGAATAGCTCAATTAGGATTACCAGTCCAGGCTAAACCTTAATTGTAACATATGCTCGAGAGAGTTTACATCAGGATTACCCATCTGGGCAAAATCTTTTTCCCCGATCTAATCTCGAATTTGTGTTGTTTGGATCCAATTAAGCCATGAAAGTTTTTTTCTCTCTCCTAGGGTTTCCATGTATTTTAGGTTGAAGATGACATAAAAATAAGATGATATCTTTTATCATCTTTTTAATTAATTAAATATTTTTCAATTTCCAATTTAGTCATTGCCTTTTTTCTATATTTCCATGGATGAGTCACCAAAATATTTACATACTTTTCTTTAATGGTCTAATTACCATATAAAGACCTCTAGTTTTGAATTTCATAGCTATTTAATCCTTGTAGCTACTAGAATTCAACCTTTGTATTTTATGCGATTTAGTCCTCGTAATTAAGCACATAACCAATAAAATTTTCTTAACAGAATTTTCACATGACCTTTCTAACATATTACGGACCTTATAATAAAATAAAAATAAAAATTATTTTTGGATCGGATTTGTGGTCCTGAAACTACTGTTCCAATTTTATTGAAAAATGAGTTGTTATACTTCTGCTCCATTGGTGCCTTGCCCTTGCCTGAGCCATATTGGTGATGGGAGGTCCCACTTTTGGAATATGTTTTTCGTTTTGAATTGCAAATGAAAAGCCTTTCTGTAACACCCCTAACCCGTATCTGTCACCGAAATAGGGTTACAGAGAATTACCAAACTTATAACACAATCGAACATACATTTCACATATATTTTTCCTTTTCAAATATAAAAATTCACAATCATTCATAACGCCCCTAATACGAGGCTACGAGGCCCAAAACATGCTTTAGAAATGGTTCGAGACGAAACCGATATCTTAGGAAATTTTTGAAAAACTTAGAAGTTTTTTCAAAATACAGGGGACACACACCCGTTTGGGCTCGCCCATGTGTCTCACATGACCAAAGACACGCCCGTGTCAAAGGCCGTGTGGACATTCAGAATGGGATCACATGGCCATGTCCCAGGCCGTGTTTGGGCCCGTGTAACTTTCTGACTTGGGTCACATGGCCAACCACACGCCCGTGTGACCAGCCCATGTACCCTTCGAAATGGCCTCACGTGCCCGTGTGCCAGGCCGTGTGCTAGGCTGTGCCAAACTTGTAAGGTATAATGACTTATGCCACACAGCCAAGTCACACGCCCGTGTACTAGGCCGTGTGGAGCATACTGATTGGATTTCTAATTAAACACCAGGGGACACACGGCCGTGTCTCTGCCCGTTTGGACAAAAATAGGCTATTTGCCAAGCCATTTTTCTCACCCAATCTTTCAATCACCTATACAAACCAAGTGGCACATAACATGGCATCAATAGGCATTCCAACCAATCTCAATCAATTTTAATTCATGCTATTTCCATACTAAAAACTATAATGCTCATAGCATCATAAATTGCTTATCACATTCACAATTTAACCTAAATGATTAACTTCATACATACATTATCTTGCCATAAAACCATAAGCATATCAACTTCCAATTTCAACCTTTTGACATCCATAATGCCATTTCACAACAAGCATATAAAATGACAATTATCAACCACACAAAAAAGGCCATTTGCACAAATATATACATCAACAAATATACCAAAATAAGCTAACTCTCATGGCTATATACAAAACCAAACACCTAACTTTTACAAGCCAACTCAAATGGCTAAATTCATTACCAAACTATAAACCAAAATGACCATAAGTCCTATACATGCAATATAACCAAATACATAAGCTCAAAAGTACCAAAGTAGAAGCTCAATAGTGTGATGCAATCTCTGACTACTCCCAATCTGAGCTAGCTTTGAAATTCACTATAAAACATGGAAAAGTAAACAAAGTAAGCTATAAAACTTAGTAAGCTCGTATGCTAAGTAAGTAAAACTTACCAACTAACAATTCAATAACATAAACATCATATAATGCAATTCAAATTTGAAGCATAACTTAACACATGTATTCAATTAAAAGATTAAACACAATTTCCATCACCTTCTTCAATTTGATGATTGTATAGTTCACGTACATACCTGTACAAGCTCGTATTGGTCTCATACTCATCCATATCTTTGATATACCTATTGAACCATTTGGAATACTATCGGATACTCGAGAATCTTTCACCCTAAGTGCCAATACATAGCCGAAGCTATCTCAATCTCATATCACATATAATGCTCACTCTCGAGCTATCAACGGGTCTGCTCACACAAGTTGACGGCCATGACATAGCTACATGATGTTGCTCACACAAGCTGATGACAATCATCAACACTTGCTAGATAACTCAGCCACCGGAAGGATACACAGACCAACACCCAAATCACATAACCCTTAATAACATGTCATTTGTATCTTAAATTATTCCTAAGTTTCAACTGGGATTTCACATTTTCCAAATCATTGTGGAACATATCCGCAAGGTCGTATTCCCAAATAATTCAATAATAAAGCATTTAAAACACAATTATATTAATGCTTATTAACATACAAACTTGCCTCGAATGCAAAAACGATGAAATGAGTCGATTAGTCTAACATTTTGTTTTTCCCTCGATCTAAATCTGAACTTCGCTTTTCTTGATCTATATGTAATCAAATTTAGCTTATTTAATCATCATTCTATTAAATTTGGCCCAAAATGCATATTATGGAAACTTTACACTTTTGCCCCTAATATTTCAACATTTTTATAATTTAGTCCTTATCTCGTAAAACACAATTTCATGCAATTTAGTCCCTACCCATGCTAGCCAAATTTCATATAGGCATATGGCAACCCATATTTTTCATTTATTTCACAATTTAACCACAAAATTTACACGTTTCACAATTTAATCCCTAATTGGCAAATTTACTAAAAATCACTTTACAAATGTTGTTTATCTAACAACAAGCTGGAACGACGGAAAAATGTGCAAGTGTACACAATCGCAACAAGTAATAAAGTGACAAGTAAATGTCGAGTTATCATACCCACAGGGACTGTAAAAAGTATTATTTATGAAATTAATTGTAAAACACTTTGGCGAGGTAAAAATAATTTGATTTTAAAAGATGGTCAAAAACTATTTAAAAACTAAGTAAATAATTAAAATAAAACAAGGTAGTTCTAATGCACGACTTCAAATAAGATTTAATCAATGTAACTTACTTGTGTTGGATTCATTTTATTTCTTTAACTTAGAATTATTAAACTCATGTTCATATCGTTACGAATAATTTCACAGCAACCCAGTAATTTGCTAACTTATGAACAAACTTACATAAAAATCCATTCATCTCTTGATATATCCCTATGTCAATTCAATTGACTAAATAGATTCTAGCAAGCAAACATGTTATTGCATATACATACTCATTAAATTGAACCAATCTCTTGCATATCCTTATGTCAATTCAAAAGATTAATTAAAATCTAATAAGCATATAAAAGACTATGTGAAGTAACAAGGCATCCCTACCTTGAAACAATTTAATCACAATAATCTTGCAAGTTATGCAAGACAATAATATCACCAGATACATTGCTAATTTAACCTTCAGCTACCTTAGAAGAATAAACATGTACTGATTAAGTACTCTGTCAATTAATTACAATTACAATCCATTTAAATAATTAATTCATTAATTACCTCATAGTCGTAATGCAAGAATAACTTAGGCATGATTTTACTTAATCAAGCATCTTACCGAGGCTTATAACAACATAAACACAAATTTAACAATCCAAGCAGGCAGAATATAATCAACCCAACACAAACATAATTTAAACTGAATTGATTAAAATAACCATTTCAATAGCATAAATATTCATAATCATGTTCGTCAAAACAATAACAAAATTTAAAGAGATAGGGAACAATAAGCAAATCCGGTGTTTCTCCGTGGCTTGACTAGTTGCTCCGCTCTTCGTTCTTCGTTGGCCTTGGCTATCAAGGTGGCTTATGAACACCTAAATTACTGCTCCAAATGGCTGATGAAAGTCTCTTTTCCAAGAGAAGAAATCAGCACTTGAACAAGAGGGAATGAAATGGAAAAAATGAGAGAAAAGTGAGAGAGGGAATGAGAGAATGATGTGAAGTGAGGGATGCTTTGAATGATCAGCAAGGGGTGGCTTTTATAGCTGATTGTGGATGATAAAAATAGCAAATTCCATCAGCCAAAGAGAACTCCCTAGGCCGGCCACACACATGGCAAAGTTGAGAGTTTCAACTTTGCTATTTTAAGCTTGGGGCAAATCTACAAAATCATATTTTAAGGTGGGGTTTGAATGCAATTTAGAAGTCTTTTGAGGGCATTTTTTCAAGCATATTTAATAAGCTAAAATGCTGATTTGGGTCAGCATATGGACGGTTCTGGGCTGCTCATTTAGTGGCTGGTTCAGTTCACTCAATTTGGCTCGACTGGTGCGGTTCAACTAGACCCTTTCTCCATAATTAATTAAAAAATAATTTATTTAACCCAAATTAAATGGGGAATAAATTAAAATTAATTAAATTATGAATTAATACACATTTTTGGACCGTCTTAGGCTGGAAATTAACATGCCTCGATACTTCAAATTGCTTCTCGGTTTTCTGCTCTCAGCAGTGTCAGCCGAGCCAATTTTCGCCCTTTACGCGAATTTGTCAAAAAATAGGCAAAATTAATCAAAATTAAGTATAAAATTAAATAAATTCACCATGTTCATATTTTTAATACGATTTAATTATTTTATAATATTTAATTATTTTTCGACAAGAATTTAACCGGATTTGCATGAATTTAAGTAAAATTGGGTATGAAAAAGTATATAAATTTTTATGTTTCCACAAGCATACATTTTCTATCAAAAAATATCAAAAAACACATGTATTCATCAATGAAAAAACCCTAAACCTTTAACAATTTTGCAAATTAGTCCCTGGGCTAGCTAGATTAAGCTGCAACGATATCAAAAAACAGAAATCATTAAAAATCGAGTCAAACATCACTTACATGCGCTAGAGTCAATGGCTTAATGCTTTAAACAAAAAAATGGATTTCTCTTCTTCTAATTTTTTGACTAGGGAAGAAGATGGACTAAAAAAATATGGTTTTATTTTACTAAATTTTAATTTAATAACTAAATTACTTCTTTAACCTTAATAGATAACCTTTAAACCCATTAAAATATGTCTATCTTTGTCCACTAACTATATAAATGGGATAAGTACCACATAAGGACCTCCATTTTAAAGTTCTATAGCTATTAGACACCTTTAGCTAATAGAACCCAAGTTTTACACTTTATGCGATTTAGTCCTTTTTATCAAATTAAGCATTCAAACGATAAAATTTCTTAACGAAAATTTCACACAGTCATACTATCATGTTGTAGACCTATTAATAATAATAAAATAATTATTTCAACCTTTGTGGTTTTGAAACCACTGTTCTAATTTGACTAAAAATGAGCTATTACATTTTTGGCATTGTATGTAGCGGCTGGAACCGCCTCAATACGTTCTAACATCCAGAGTGTGAATACTGCACTAAAATATAGAATAATGTAGCGATATCCACAAGTATACAGGTCTAGATGTTATACCATTAGATATTACTCTGGACTGACATATTTTTATGTATTAATTACATATTTATTTTGAGTATGATCCTACTAATTTGAGTTATTCATGGTTTTTTATCTAGTATGGTTTAAGTTGAAGGAAAAAGGAAATTTGGGGGCAAAAAGCATGAATTTGGAGGCAAAATGGGCCAGCATACGAAATAGAAAAGAAGTGGTGCCGAAAATACAAAATGTGGAAGACTTGGGGGCAAAACAAAGAAGAGATTTATAAACATAAGACTCTATTTAAATTTGAATTTTATTAAGATTATTGTTAATATTATTATTTAGATTTAATTTCAGCTTTTATCTTTATTTATTTTTTAGAGTTTAAATAAGAACAAACCTAGTTTTCCATGTACTATAAATAGGGGATGGAGTGACACAAATTGAAACTCATCTTTTCTATAAAAAATCTATCTCCCTATATCTCTTGGATTTTGTTCCTTTTATTATTCAGTAAAATTTCATTTTATTAAACTTATTTCTTTTTTCCCAAAAACCATGAGCCATTAAACTCATCTAGCTAAAGGTTGTCAAGATTCCTCAAAAAAGGTTCACAAGGCTTAGAGCCGAACTTAGCTTCTCAACGAGTATTCATCGTTTCTCCGCATTACAGGACTGACGCTTTCGTCCTTGTCCTTCCAAAAGTGATATTTTCATCTTGTGCAAATGTGGCCGTTTTGTATGTTTTATGAAGGTTGCACAATTGACCATTAGCTTACTACATCAGTGGTTGTCGAGCCCAAAAGAAAAAATGTCATGGCATTCGCCATTGAGAAGTGATGATCTAGTGTAAGACGGTCCCAAAAAAGTGACGGTTGGCTAGAGTCAGTTTCATCTAAATCATAAGGCTAAAATCTAAGTGGAACTGGTGGTTGTAGGCGTACTCTTCCACTATAATTGGCTTATTCTGTCATGAGAAGGATCACCTAAAAGCTGAGGATTGAACCTAAGGAGTGTCGAGACAACCAGAGGCTGGAATCTCTCAATCAAAGAACCTCTTTTCTCAATTCTGTTTCTCTTTACAATTTTGATTTCAATTTATACAATTTCAACCCCCTCCATATTTTTAATTCTATTTTTTTGTTTTTTTTCAGGTACGCCACGTTTTCTTGGGCACAACTGTGTTCGGGATCTTGGGGAACAAGAATTTGTGCAAATCTAGTCCCTGAAGATTTGACCCTACTTCCCTTATACTATTCTTTTTTGTTATTTTGTAGGGATAGCTTATTTTTGGTGCTTCCAATGACACACCAAATTTTGGCGCCGTTGCCAGGGAGCTAGTAACGTACTAATCCTATTTCTTTTGTTTCTTATGACCAGGTTTACTCCAGGTATTCTTACATTTGATTCAAAAATAGGGAAGACTCTAAGAGTTAACCGCAAGGAAATAAAGTTACGAAAAAAGCAGTCAGAGGTGGTTGGGACTTAAAGTAACCCACCGCCGGAAATAAAAGCAGGCGACGACGTTGAGTCTAGGGTTAACAAAAACCCTACTCAAACAATAGAAAATGAAAGAGTAGGAGTCGATCCACCAGAAGAAGTGTTTAATGTTAGGGTTAACGAAAACCCGAATCTAGGACATCAACCTATAGCTCAACCAATCCGGCAAATGGTCGAAGCTCCTACAGAATAGTAACCATTATGCATTGCATATCCTATTATGGATACTGATTTTGAACTGAAGTCAGGATTAATCCGATTACTGCGAACTTTTCGTGGGTTGCAAAACGAAAATCCCCACAAACATCTAAAAGAGTTTCATATGGTTTGTCTTAGCATGAAACCTCAAGGTGTAACTGAGGATCAAATCGAATTGCATGTTTTCCCTTTTTCCGTAGTAGATTCTGCTAGGGAATGGTTATTTTATCTACCCCCTGGATCTATTACAACTTGGATTGATTTTCCCGTTTGTTTCTCAACAATTTTTTTCTAGCATCGCGTGCAGCTGAGTTAAGAAGGGAGATCGTTGGGACAAGGCAAAAAGAAATAGAGTCTCTTTATGACTATTGGGAACGATTTAAGAAGTTATGTGCAAGTTGCCCACAACATGGTATAACAAAACTATCTCTTCTCTAATACTTTTATGAAGGCTTGAAGCCCATAGAAATGAACATGGTAGATGCCGCCAGTGGAGGGGCATTGGTCAACATGACTCCTCAACAAGTAAGGGGCTTGATATCCACGATGGCTGCAAATACTCAGCAATTCCAAACAAATCCTGAACCCATTAGAAGGGTTCACCAGTGAAGTAATTCAACCTTAGAAGATAAAGTTGATAGACTTACTAACATTGTGAATTCTCTTGTTACAGAAAATGCAAGACCAGCCCTACTATGCAAAATTTGTACAACACCTGAACATACAACTGATGCATGTCCTAGTTTGTACGATGATACTATGGCCTATTTAAATGTTGTGGGAAGCTTTCCTGCGCCACCACAAAGGCGATATAACCCTTATGCTAAAACCTATAACCCAGGATGAAAAGACCATCCTAACTTGAGTTATGAGGCAAACCCACGGTATAACCAACCATACCAAAACTGGTTTCCACAATAGTCGCGAGATTCAGGTACTTCTCTAGAAACCATGGTTAATAAATTAACAGCTAATATGCTTTATTTTCAACAGAAAACCAAGGTATCTATAAGAGAGTTGACCATATTAATTGAGAAAATGAACACATAAGGGAAGCTGTTGTCACAAACGGAACCTAACCCAAGACAAAATGCAAATGCAGTGACGTTGCAAAGTGGAAGAGAACTAGAACCAATTTCTGGCAAAAATCTTGGCCAAGATTCCACCTAAGAGAAGCACGAGAATGATGAATAGGTCTGAACGAAACCTCCATTGCCTAAAATTCAACCTACATTTCCAGGACAGTTGAAACAACATCAGAAAGGTAAAGAGGACAAATAGATCCTCGAAAAATTTAGAAATGTCGAGATTAACATACCACTATTGGATGCCATCAAACAAATTCTGCGATATGCCAAGTTCCGTAAAGAGCTCTGCACCAACGAGTGAAAATTAACTAGTAATCAAAGAGTAAGTGTTGGTGAGAATGTATTTGCGGTGTTACAGCAGAAGATGCCAGCAAAATGCAATGATAGGGGCATGTTCCCAATGCCATGCAAAATACACCACTTAGGAATTAAAAAAGCCATATGTGACTTAGGAGCTTCCATAAATGTAAGGCCCTTTTTCCATTAATGAATCACTTAACGCGGGTTTTTTTATGAAAATAGGTGTTCCCGTTTACCTGGCAGACAAGTCTATTGTACATCTCGAAGGAGTCTTTAAGGATGTGTTAGTGAAAGTCAACGAGCTTATCTTTCCTGTAGACTTTTATGTAGAGAAAATGGAAGAGGATAACACTCCTGGATCTTTGGACACTTTGCTGGGCCGACCTTTCTTTAGTACCACTAGCACTAAGACTAATGTGCGTAGCGAAACCCTCATGATGGAATTTGACGGAGAGATCGTGAATTTAACATTTATGACACTATTAGTCACCCAAGTGAAATCTTAAACGTAAATCATGTCGACATAATTAACTCGTTAGTAGGAGAAACTTTTGAGTCGCATTATGAAGATAAACCTAAAATGATATTTGATGATTTTGAATCTATTAATGAATTGTCGTCTCTGATGGACACTAAACTTTTACCTTCTATTGTGCAGGCACCAGATTTGGAATTGAAATCGCTTCCCGAGCATAATAAATATGCATTTCTGGGTAAAGATAATACCTTACCGGTCATAGTCTCAAATAGAATCTCCAAGCTTGAAAAAGAAAGTTTGATACAGGTACTAAAATACCATAAGGATGCGATTGGCTAGACTATTGCCGACTTAAAAAGAATAAGCCCTTTGACATGCACTCACAAGATTTACTTGGAGGAAAACACAAAACCAAATCGAGAGGCGCAAAGACGATTGAACCCGAATACGATGGATGTGGTAAAAAAGAAAATAATTAAGCTGCTAGATGCTGACGTAATCTACCCTATTTTTGACAACAGATGGGTAAGTCTGGTGCAGGTCGTGCCCAAGAAAATAGGCGTGACAATAAAGAAAAATGTTGAGGGCAACCTGGTACTAATCCAAGTGCAAAATGGGTGGCATGTCTACATAGATTACAGGAAGTTGAATTTTTATACTAGAAAAGACCACTTCCCTCTTCCTTTTATAAATCAAATGCTTGAACGTTTAGCTGGTAAAACTCACTTTTGTTGTCTTGATGGATACTCAAGTTTCTTCCAAATCCCAGTTCCACCAGAGGACCAAGAAAAGACCATTTTTACATTCCCATTTGGCTCATTTGCGTATAGAAGGATGCCATTAGGGCTTTGCAACGCACCGACCACCTTCCAAAGATGCATATGAGTATATTTTCTGAATATGTAGAAAATATTATCGAAGTTTTTATGGATGATTTTACTATGTATGGGAACAATTTTGATGACTGTCTTAAAAAACTTACGATAATATTAAGTAGATTGCATAGAATTTAATCTTGTCTTGAATTAAGAAAAGTGTCATTTTATGGTAGACAAAGGTTTGATTCTAGGACATATAGTTTCAGCGAAAGGGATTGAGGCCGATAAGGCCAAAACTGAATTATAAATTCTTTGCCATATCCCTCAACTGTAAGGGAAATCCATTCTTTCCTTGGCCATGCACGGTTTTGTAGGCGCTTTATAAAGAACTTCTCAAAAGTAACTATTCGAATTTTTGCAAAAAGATAAGAAATTTGAGTTCGACCCAAAATGTAAGGAGGCTTTAGACACAATCAAATAAAAGTTGGTTTCTTCTCTTATAGTACAAGCACCAAATTGGAATTACCCCTTTGAAATCATGTACGATGCAAGTGAACGAAGTGTGGGGGCTGTATTAGTGCAAAAGATAGACAGAGAGACCCATGTCATTTGTTATGCCATAAAAAACGTAGATTCTGCACAAAGCACCTACACCACCACAGAAAAAGAAATTTTAGCTATTGTATTTGCTTTAGACAAATTCTGGCCTTATTTATTAGAATCTAAAGTGATTATTTTTTCTGACCATGTAGCTCTTAGGTACTTGTTCGCAAAGAAGGAAGTGAAACCAAGGATTATTGGATGGATTTTACTACTCCGAGAATTCGACATCGAGATTTGAAACAAGAAGGGATGTGAAAACTTAGTGGCTGACCACTTGAGTAGGTTAAAAACACTTGGTGATGACACTCCTATAAAGGACAAGTTTCCTGATGAGGGCCTATTTTCAGTTAATGCACATTTCCCATAGTATGCGGATATGGTAAATCTCCTTGCCACAGGATCATTGCTCATTGGGTTATCACGTTGCGTGAAGGACAAGCTTAGAAGGGAAGCTCGATATTACATTTGGCATGACCCATGCCTATGGAAACATTGCTCAGATCAAATAATAAGACGATGTGTTCCAGAAACTGAGGTAGTTTCTATCCTTACTTTTTGTCATACTGAAGCTTGTGGAGGTCACTTTGACCCTAAATGGACTGCTCATAAGGTATTGGAGTGTAGGCTATACTGGCCCATAATTTCCAAGACGCATATAATTTCTATAAGTCTTGCGATAAATGCCAACATACAAGTAAAAAAATTAAGTGAAATCAAATGGCCCTATCCCCAATTCATGTATGTGAGGTTTTTTATGTGTGGGGCATCGATTTCATGGGCCCGTTTATATCCTCATTTAGAAATGTGTATATAATTCCTGTAGTAGACTATGTTTCTAAGTGAATAGAAGCAAAGCCTACTAGCAATGACAATGCTAAAATAGTCATGGAGTTTCTAAAAAAAAATAGTTTTTCTAGGTTTGGCACACCTCGAGCCTTGATCAGCGATCATGGAACCTATTTTTACAATAAAGTCATGGAGGCACTTATGAAAAAATATGGAATTCACCACTGTATAGCTACAGCCTACCATCCCCAAACAAACAACCAAGCAGAAGTCTCAAACGAAGAAATCAAGTCCATTTTGGAGAAAACATTTTGGCCTAATAAAAAGGATTGGAGTCTTCGGCTAAATGACGCACTTTGGGCCTATCAGACAGTGTATAAGGGACCAATTGGCATGACCTCATATCAGCTTGTATTTTCCACCTTCCGGTAGAATTGGAACATAAGGCTTACTGGGCTGTACGATAATGTAACATGGAATTAGAGCCCGCGGGGAGGGCGAGGAAATTAGACATCCAAGAATTAGAGGAAATTTGTAATGATGCCTACGAGAATGCTCGTAGTTATAGGTACAAAACAAATTTGTTCCATGACAAGATGATATCTCGGAAGCATTTCTTGATAGGACAAAAAGTGTTACTTTACAACTTCATGCTAAAATTGTTCCCAGGAAAGCTTCGGTCTCAATTGCAAGGACCCTTTATTGTAACTGAATTATTGGCACATGGTGCAATTGAAATAGAAAGTGAAGAGTCAAGAAAATGATTCACAGTCAATGATCAACGGTTGAAGCCGTTTTATAAGAATTTTCAAGCACACACGGTTGGAAATATTCATCTAGAACTTCTATAATACCAATCGGGGTGTCAAACTAACGATGTAAAACAAGCGCTTAATGGGAGGCAACCCAATTTTATTTTTATTTTATTACTTTATTTTGTTTGCATATTAATAAATTTATCTTCTTTTGTCTAGGCAAATAGATGAAAAAAATTCAACTCGGAATGGCATCTTGAAGGAATTAGACACCCCATATTCTACCTGTAACACCCCAAACCTGGCCTAGACGTTATGGCCGAATCTGACGTTCCACATCGAAGCGTTAAAAACATTTTTATACTTTTAATCTAAAAACTTTCTTAGTGTTTTAAAGGATAACTTCATTACGGGTTAAAGTGAATGGAAGCTGTGCACCAGGTAGGATGCCAGAAAAAAGGAGGTGAGTCCATTAGATTGCTTAAGTACCAAGCTCCCTTCGGATCCAATCCTAGACATACACACCACTATTGCCGCACCTTAACTTAGTGAATGTTTGTAGAAAACCAATTCGTTTAAATCCATTTAAAAAGGTTGTTAATTTTGGAAATGTTTTCGTTGCGGAAGCTTTGCTTTGTTACCATGATATTTTGAAGTCAAGTAACTATTTTTGAAATGTGCCCTAAAGCTATTCAATTTTAACGATTAAAATAATATCATATCCATTCTAACAAAACATATTAAAACAATTAAAAAATAATTAAAGCGGTCTTATTACAATTTAAAACCCAGACCATTAAAGTAAATGAAAAACTGTCCAAATCACCAGAAGAAAACCAACTTGCAGAACATGTGGCCACTCCGAATCCCTTGCAGCACCAAGCCCCCTATGGTTGGGGATTACCTACATGGATGAAAATAGGGGGTGAGTTTGGGGAAACTTAGTGTGTAAAATAACCCAACCATAGTCTAAGTCAGCTCAAACCAAAGAAACAGATTGAGTTGTGCCTTAGCCCAAAACAGATTTCAAAATGAAGCCCATAGGCCCATAATAGAAACAGAACAAATATTTCATATATATGCAGAAACCCAACCCATATCCAACCGTATACACTCCCGTACCAACCTTGCACCATGTGGGGAGACAACTCGACCCACCCATCCGCTAAACGCCACAGATTTAAAGCATGGCTGCCAGAACAGATGATGTGACAGAGACACCAGATACAGATATTTGTGGCAGAGCCACCAGAACAGATATTTATGGCATAGCCACTAGGATGCTTCCTCCATCAACATAACCCATATCCCATGCAACAGTTAAACATGTCATGGCATACAACATACAGAATCAGATCATCATACATTTCAATCAAGATTAACCCTAGGGGTATAATGGTCATTTTGCACCTAGGGGTATAATGGTAATTTCTATACTTAGGGGTATTCCAGTAAATTAACTATTTTAGGGTTTTCATGCATATTACAGCAGTTTACCTATTAACAGAGACACTTACCGATCGTTCTTACCGAATTGGGCCCGTTGGCCTATTAACCCAATTTTGGCCCGTTAAGCCCAAATATACCGAAGTGCACAAAATTGCGCACTCTGCAATCTCACCACTTGATATTACCGAAATTGTTAAACAACCTATCTCACGAGCGTTCGCATGCTCGCAAGTTCACGAAATGTCAGCTTTTTGGCATTTCAGCTTTACGGCTTTTGCCGATCTAGTCTATGAATGAGCATCGTTTACACACCTATTTTGCGATGAAACGCTGATGAGTTCCACACACGATTTGCCTACAGTTAATTATTAATACGTTAACTATGAATCCATAGCAACTTATGTAACGCCCCCACGCCCAGAACCGTTACCAGAGTCAAGCTTGAGGTGTTACTATACTTATCTTACCTTTTAAACAACTCTAAACCACTTATTTTAATTTTCAGAATAAACTGTTTTTATGCGTCATGGTTTCAAAAGTCAAAATTAAGATCCATAAATTTTTCTGAAACTAGACTCATATATCTATCTACTAATTTTTTTCTAGAATTTTTGACTTAGCCAATTAGTACAGTTTATTAGTTAAAGTCACCCTTGTTTCAGAATTCGACTGCACTGGCCTCTACTTACTACGAACCACTTTTCTCTCTGTACAAAAATCATATGACTATACCGTTTATTTCTATTAAAACTAGATTCAATAAGGATTCTAACCATATAAATTACACCACCTAATTATTTTTTTAAAATTTATGGTGAATTTC
This sequence comes from Gossypium anomalum, assembly GCA_025698475.1. NCBI lineage: Eukaryota > Viridiplantae > Streptophyta > Magnoliopsida > Malvales > Malvaceae > Gossypium > Gossypium anomalum. Next base: position 13,797,742 of record CM046961.1, read on the forward strand.
TAAAGTTGAAATAGGGGATCCAGAAATCGCTCTGGCCCTATTTCACTAAAACTCAGATATCTTATAAAATACAAAACCTTTACCTGTTTTGCTTATTCCATACGAAAATAGACACAATGAGTTTTAATTTCATATATTATTCACCATCAAAACATGTCTCTAAGATTTTTAGTGATTTTTCAAAGTCATGTTATTTCTGATACTTGAATCCGTTTTTAAGTTACTTTCACATTTTTCATAGTTTTCATGTGATAGTTACTACTTATTCATACATACTATTAAACATGTATATCGTCAGCCCTTCTATTAGTTAATCACTAGCAAGTATTTACACATCATTCATTGATGATATCATATCAAAAGAAACCAAGTTCCTATACATGCCATACACAAAACGCAAACGCCTAACTATACCAATGTATTCCTTCGATAGTGTGATCGTGTCTCCGACGCTTCCTTCGATCCCCGAGTGGCTTGATAAAAACTATAAGAAAAAGAAAATAAAGAGAGTAAGCACTAGGCTTAATAAGCTTACAAGCAAATAAATTACAACATTCAACATAATGAATAATTATACATAATGTCACCTAGCCTTATAAACTTCCTTTACTTCTCATTTTCTACCTTCTTCTTTACTCACTTACCTTCTTTCTTACCCGACCTTTCACTATTCATAGATATAATCTACCTTCCCTTTTGCTGATAATTCACTGTAATTTAACGTGTACAATGACCCATTGAACCACTCGGAATACTAAGGATACCGGGTCATTCCTGCCTATCAATATCTCGCCAATGCCATGTCTTCGACATGGACTTTCATGAATTATTCCTGCCTCCAATGCCATATATATATCTAATATGGGCTTACATGGCTCATTCCTGTCCCCAAAGCCATATATCTGATATGGACTTACATGGCTCATTTCTGTCCTGTCCTGTCCTGTCAACCCCAATATCGTAACATTCCTAAGGTTCAAACGGGGCATCCTAATGCTTTTTCTCTCACACTTACTTTAATTTGACTTTGAATATTCTCATAAAATAAGTATATAAATGCTGGAAATTGACAATAATAATGTAAAATAAAATAATATTGCATTTATTTAATGTAAACTTACCTCGAATGCAAAAATAGCTACTTTTACCATTTCGTCCACAACTTGGTATTTTCCCCATTTTAGCCCGAATTTCAGTTTTCCTTGCTCTATCATTTAAAATATAGTCTAATTAGGACTCAAATTACTCAAATTGACCCAAAATCATATTTTGGAAAAATTGTAGTTTTGCCCCTAAACTTTCACATATTTACACTTTTGCCCCAAAGCTCGTAAATTAAACTTCAGCCTATTTTCTTATGTTTTATGACATGCTGGTCATTTTTCCCTTCTATGGCAGCATCAAATTCATACTCTAACATGCACTTATGACTATTAGGTATTTTTACCGATTAAGTCCTTTTACTCATTTTTGCTTAAAACCGAGTAGTACAAGTTGTCTAACATAATTTAAAACCTCATATTCTATCATAAAACACCAAAATACACAAATTTCACCTATGGGTATTTTTCCAAATATGAACCTTAGGTTGAATTATTGCTAGCATAAGCTTAATCGAGCTCACAGGGACTCCAAAAACGTAAAAATCATTAAAAACGAGGCTAGAACGGACTTACAATCGAGCTTGGAAGCTTGAAAACCCTAGCCATGGTTTCTCCTTGCTATATTCGGCCATGGGGTTGAAGATGAGTAAAATTGGCTTTTAATTTTGTATTTTAATTCATTTTACCCCTAAATGACCAAAATGCCCTTACTACTAAACTTTTCAAAAATTCCATCCATGTCCAATTTTTGTCCATAGACTTAGAAATTGGTAAAATTACTCGTTAAGGACCTCTAATTAATAATCTAATTCAATTTTATGCAAAATACTTCTAGAACACAAGTTTTGCAATTTATTCAATTTAGTCCCTAATTTCAAATTAAGCACTTTATGCATAGAATTTCTTCACGAACTTTTCACACAATCATGCAAACATATCATAGACCTCAAAATAATAATAAAATAAATTTTTCTACCTCAGATTTTTGTCGTAACCACTGTTCCGTTTAGGCCCTATTTCGGGATGTTACATTTCTCCCCCCCTTTAGGGATTTTCGTCCCCGAAAATCTTACCTGTGAAGAGATTTGGGTACTGTTTTCGCATAGCCTCTTTGAGTTCCCATGTAGCCTTATCTACCCCATGTCTATTCCATAGTACTTTCACAAGTGCAATACTTTTGTTCCTTAATTGCTTTACCTCTTGAGCTAGAATCTTTACCGGTTCTTCACCGTAAGTCATGTCTGGCTGAATCTCAACCTCTGTCTGAGAAATCACATGTGACGGATCTGAACGATAATGACGTAGCATAGACACATGAAATACATTATGAATCTTATCTAACTCAATCGGCAAAGCTAACCGATATGCTAATGGTCCGACTCTCTCAATCACTTCAAATGGTCCAATAAAACGTGGACTTAGTTTGCCTTTCTTGCCAAATCTGAAAACTTTCTTCCACAGGGATACTTTCAAAAAAAAACTTTGTCACCAACTTGATACTCAATCTCTTTTTTCTTCAAATCTGCATACGACTTTTGTCTGTCTGAGGCTGCTTTCAAGCAATCTCTGATGATTTTTACTTTCTCTTTTGTTTCCTTAACTAGATCAACCCTGTAAATCTGATTTTCCTTAAGCTCTATCCAATACAAAGGTGTGCAACATTTATGTCCATACAAAGCTTCATAAGGTGCCATCTTCAAACTCGACTGATAACTATTATTGTAGGCAAACTCTACTAATGGTAAATATTTTTCCCAATCGCCTTGAAATTCCGATTACACACAACATCTAAGCATATCTTCAAGTACCGAATAACTTTCTCTCGATCGACCGTTGGTTTGAGGATGGAAAGTCAGACTAAAAACTCAACTTTGTGCCCAAAGCCTTACAGTAATTTCTTCCAAAATCGTGAAGTAAATCTTGGATCTCTCTATGCAAATGATCGATAATGGTACCCCGTAGTCCGACTATCTCTCAAATATACAACTCACCAACTTTTCAAGTGAAAAATCCATACTGACCGGGATAAAATGAGCCGACTTCGTTAACTTATCAATCACAACCCATACTGCATCTTTCTTTCTCGGTGTAAACGGCAATCCTGTCACAAAATCTATAGTAACTCGATCCCATTTCCACTCAGGGACTAGCACAGTGCAATAAACTGAAAGAGAACTCCGATGTTCGGCCTTTACTCACCGACGGATCAAACATCTAGAAACAGACTCTGAAATGTCCCTTTTTATTCCTACCCACCAGTACATTTTCTTCAAATCATTATACATCTTTGTACTACCTGGATGAATAGACAAAGAACTACTATGTGCTTCCTATAAGATCTTTCGAATAAGCTCATCATTCTTCGGTACACATACGCTATCTCAGAACATCAAACAACCGTTAGAACTGATCTGAAAATCTGACTCTATATCCAACTCACACTGATCTCTTTTGGCTAACAACTCACTGTCATTTTTTTTTGAGCTTCAAAAATTTCTTCAAGAAACATCGATTTAGCTCTCAACTCAGCTAAGATAAAACCATTATCTGATAAGGCTAGACTAGTGTTAAAAGCTCTTAATGCAAATAAAGATTTCCTACTCAAAACATCAGCAACAACGTTTGCCTTACCTGGGTGATAATCAATCACTAGCTCATAATCTTTAATCAACTCTAGCCATCTTCTTTGCCTCAATTTCAAACTTTTGTGATCAGTGAATATGTGGCACTTCTCACCGTACAAATGATGTCTCCAAATCTTCAACGCAAAAATAATGACAGCTAGCTCTAAATCATGTGTCGGATAGTTCTTCTCATGTGGCTTTAGCTGTCTAAAGGCATAAGCAATTACCTTCCCTTCCTGCATAAGTACACAACCAAGTCCATTCATGGACGCATCACTTTGAAATCACAAACTCCTTACACTGTTCTAGTTGTACTAAAACAGAGCTTTAGTCAATAATGCTTTTAACTTGTCAAAACTCATTGACACTTCTCACCCATTCAAACTTGATATCCTTTCGCAAAGAACCTTGTCGTGGGTAGCTATCATGGAAAATCCTCTACAAATCGCCTATAATATCCGGCAGAAGACTAGGAAAACTTCTAACTTCTAATACATTTCTAGGAGGCTTCCAATCAACAATGGCTGAAATCTTGCTAGGATCAACCTTAATACCTTCACCTAAAACAATATGTCCAAGAAAACCAACTTCTCGTAACCAGAACTCACTTTTGCTGAACTTGGCATACAATTGATTATCTTTCAGAATCTGTAAAACTGTTCTCAAATGCTCTGCATGCTTAGTCTCATCATGAGAATAAATCAAGATATCATCAATGAACACAACTACAAACTTATCCAAGTACGGTCTGAAAATTCGGTTCATTAAGTCCATGAAAATGGCAGGAGCATTAGTTAAGCCAAATGGCATCACAAGGAACTCATAATGACCATACCTAGTCAGGAAAGCAGTCTTTAGGACATTTGACTCTTTAACTCGCAACTGATAGTACCCGGATCTCAAATCTATCTTGGAGAACATAGTAGCTCCCTTCAATTGATCAAATAGATCATCAATTCTAGGCAATGGATACTTGTTCTTTACTGTTACCTTGTTAAGTTGCTGATAGTTTATGCACAATCTCATCGATCCGTCATATTACCTTGTTTCAATTCCAGGAATTCCTTTCTCTTCTGGTCAATAAACCCCTGATTGATGTACTTTTTACGAAATTCCTCCTGAAAGAAATCCCAAGTGATCCTATCCTTTGGTACAACTGATACAAGTGTCTTCCACCAGTAGTAGGCTGAGTCTCTAAGAAGTGATACTACACATTTCATACATTCCTCGGGTGTACAAGATAATTCATCAAAGACTCTAATAGTATTTTCTAACCAAAATTCATTCTTTCTACATCATCATCTTTTGTTGCTCGGAACTCTTCTCGCCTTGTTTCTGATTCTATCAATCGGTGGCTTTTCTCTTATCATTGTAATCGTGTTCTGGGAGCTTAAGCTACATGGGTAGCTTGAGAATCATGAGGGGGTGGAGGTCTAATCGCTGATTCGCATTTAACGAACTAACTCGGCAAACGAATCATTCAAAGCTTGGAAGAGAGCTTCTCGAGTCACTCCTCCTGATTAATCATTCTCGGCTATTTTCGGATGGTGCTACCCCTTCCGCGGCGGGCAGCGCGCATTACTTTCTACACCATCATCACCAGCTCGCTCGGGATCCATTACAATAAAACAAAATATTTAAAAATCGTCAGGAATCGTCACACTATCAAAATACAAGTATGGCATGTATAGCTAGACTTTTACTCACACTAACTATACCGAGAACCGACTAAACCTGCTCTGATACCAATAAATGTCATGCCCCCACGCCCAAAACCGTCACCGGAGTCAAGCTTGAGGTGTTACTATACTTATCTTACCTTTTAAACAACTCTAAACCACTTATTTTAATTTTCGGAATAAACTATTTTTCTGCGTCATGGTTGCTTAAAAGTTCATTTCTCGAGTTTCAAAAGTCAAAATTAAGATCCGTAAATTTTTCATAAAACTAGACTCATATATCTATCTACTAATTTTTTTCTAGAATTTTGACTTAGCCAATTAGTACAGTTTATTAGTTAAAGTTACCCTTGTTTCAGAATTCGACTGCACTGGCCTCTACTTACTTCGAACCACTTTTCTCTCTGTACAAAAATCATATGACTATACCGTTTATTTATATTAAAACTAGATTCAATAAGGATTCTAACCATATAAATTACACCACATAATTATTTTTTTAAAATTTATGGTGAATTTCTAAAGTTGAAATAGGGGATCCAGAAATCGCTCTGGCCCTATTTCACTAAAACTCAGATATCTTATAAAATACAAAACCTTTACCTGCTTTGATTATTCCATATGAAAATAGACACAATGAGTTTTAATTTCATATATTATTCACCATAAAAACATGTCTCTAAGATTTTTAGTGATTTTTCAAAGTCATGTTATTTCTGATACTTGAATCCGTTTTTAAGTTACTTTCACATTTTTCATAGTTTTCATGTGATAGTTACTACTTATTCATACATACTATTAAACATGTATATCATCAGCCCTTCTATTAGTTAATCACTAGCAAGTATTTACACATCATTCATTGATGATATCATATCAAAAGAAACCAAGTTCCTATACATGCCATACACAAAAAACGAAAACGCCTAACTATACCAATGTGATTCCTTCGATAGTGTGATCAGTCTCCGACGTTTCCTTCGATCCCCGAGTGGCTTTATAAAAACTATAAGAAAAAGAAAATAAAGAGAGTAAGCACTAGGCTTAGTAAGCTTACAAGCAAATAAATTACAACATTCAACATAATGAATAATTATACATAATGTCACCTAGCCTTATAAACTTCCTTTACTTCTCATTTTCTACCTTCTTCTTTACTCACTTACCTTCTTTCTTACTGACCTTTCACTATTCATAGATATAATCTACCTTCCCTTTTTCTGATAATTCACTGTAATTTAACGTGTACAATGACCCATTGAACCACTCGGAATACTAAGGATACTGGGGGGTCATTCCCGCCTATCAATATCTCGCTATGCCATGTCTTCGACATGGACTTTCATGAATTATTCCTGCCTCCAATGCCATATATATATATCTAATATGGGCTTACATGGCTCATTCCTGTCTCCAAAGCCATATATCTGATATGGACTTACATGGCTCATTTCTGTCTCCGTCTCTGTCTCACAACCCCAATATCCTAACATTCCTAAGGTTCAAATGGGGCATCCTAATGCTTTTTCTCTGTCACTTCGCTTTAATTTGACTTTAAATATTCTCATAAAATAAGTATATAAATGCTGAAAATTGACAATAATAATGTAAAATAAAATAATATTGCATTTATTTCTTTGTAAACTTACCTCGTATGCAAAAATAGCTACTTTTACCATTTCATCCACAACTTAGTATTTTCCCCATTTTAGCCCGAATTTTAGTTTTCCTTGCTCTATCATTTAAAATATAGTCTAATTAGGACTCACATTATTCAAATTGACCCAAAATCATATTTTGGCAAAATTATTTGCCCCTAAACTTTCGTGATATTTACACTTTTGCCCCAAAGCTCAAGTAAATTAAACTTCAGCCTATTTTCTTATGTTTTATGACATGCTGGTCATTTTTCCTTTCTATGGCAGCATCAAATTCATACTCTAACATGCACTTATGACTATTAGGTATTTTTACCGATTAAGTCCTTTTACTCATTTTTGCTTAAAACCGAGTAGTACAAGTTGTCTAACATAATTTAAAACCTCATATTTATCATAAAACACCAAAATACACAAATTTCACCTATGGGTATTTTTCCAAATATGAACCCTAGGTTGAATTATTGCTAGCATAAGCTTAATCGAGCTACCGGACTCCAAAACGTAAAAATCATTAAAAACGAGGCTAGAAACGGACTTACAATCGAGCTTGGAAGCTTGAAAAACCCTAGCCATGGTTTCTCCTTGCTATATTCGGCCATGGGGTTGAAGATGAGTAAAATTGGCTTTTAATTTTGTATTTTAATTCATTTTACCCCTAAATGACCAAAATGCCCTTACTACTAAACTTTTCAAAAATTCCATCCATGTCCAATTTTTGTCCATAGACTTAGAAATTGGTAAAATTACTCTTTAAGGACCTCTAATTAATAATCTAATTCAATTTTATGCAAAATACTTCTAGAACACAAGTTTTGTAATTTATTCAATTTAGTCCCTAATTTCAAATTAAGCACTTTATGCATAGAATTTCTTCACGAAGTTTTCACACAATCATGCAAACATATCATAGACCTCAAAATAATAATAAAATAAATTTTTCTACCTCAGATTTTTGGTTTCGTAACCACTGTTCCGTTTAGGCCCTATTTCGGGATGTTACAACTTATATACAAATCTCCTTACCAATAATCGGCCTTTAACACTTTAGGCACTAGAGTTCTTACCTTTGCCAGAATATGGACTAGATCCAAATTCATTCATTCCAATTATCCAAGCCCTCGATCAGTAGCCTTTAATCCACACTAAAGGAAAACAAATCAAATATCACCACTAAACCCTTTTAGTATAATCAACAGGCAACATTTGCATATAGGGGTTTTCGGCTTTTACCTTAATTCATGAGTAACGAAAGAAAGATTCGAGTGCTTACCTATATCGTTATGACACTACTCCCAATCGATTGTAGATCTAACCACCGCACACGAAGGGAAAAAAATTCAACCAAGGGTTCGGCCTTTGTAGTACCTCAATGTAGTAAGGTTTCAGTTTTTAAAGAAAAGATGAGAGGTTTGGCTTTAATGGAGTTTCGGCCAACCAGTTCTTGATAAGAGTTTATGTGGGAAAAGAAAAAGAGAAATATAAAGGATTTAAGTTCGGCTAAGGTGATTGAATGGGAGAGGTTTTTCTTTATTTTTGGTGAAGCAAAGAAGATGGGAAGCTAACGATAAAAGAAATGAGAGGAATGAGTTAATGGCCTCAGCTTGAAGAATAAAGAGAGCCAGAGAATGAAAGAAGAGAACATGAGCAAAAAGAACAAAAATATAAATTTCAAATAAAACCAAACAAGAACCGATTGGAAGGGAAACAAGATCGCCCAAATTAAAATACCCCAACTAACCCAAAAAGAAAAATGAATCCTAAAGGCCAAAAATATACGGCACTTATCGTAATGTCCTGAATTAGGGCTTAATCAGAATAGTGGTTTCGTGACCACAAATCCGAGATAGAAATAATTATTTTATAATTATTTTTATGATTATGGTATGATTGCATGATTGTGTGAAAATTTCGTGATGAAATTCTATGCCTAAAGTGTTTAAATTGAAAGTAGGGACTAAATAGAATAAGTTGCAAAATTTGCATTCTAGAAGTTTTTAGTATGAAATTGCACTGAAATATTAATTAGGAGGTCTTAAATAGCAATTTGACCAATTTTAAGTTCATAGACAAAATTAGGACATGGAAGGAATTTTTGAAAGTTTAGTAGTAAGGGCATTTTGGTCATTTAGTTATTAAAATGAATTAAAAACAAAATTAAAAGTCAATTTTTGTCCATCTTCTTCATTAGGCTGAAATTTCAAGGATTCTCCATAGCTAGGGTTTGTTTCAAGCTTCCAAGCTCCATAGTAAGTGATTCTAAGCCCCGTTTTTAATGTTCTTTACGTTTTTGGAATCCCAAAAGCTCGATTAAGCTTATGCTAGCAATAATTCAACCTAGGGTTTATATTTGGAAAAATACCCATAGGTGAAATTTGTGTATTTTGATGTTTTATGATAGAATATGAGGTTTTAAATTATGTTAGACAACTTGTGCTACTCGGTTTTGAGTGAAAACGAGTAAAAGGGCTTAATCGGTAAAAATACCTAATAGTCATAAGTACATCTTAGAGTGTGAATTTGATATTTTCATAGAAGGGAAAAATGATCAGCATGTCATAAAACATAAGAATAAGGGATAAAGTTTAATTCCCGAGCCTAGGGGCAAAAGTGTAATTATGCAAAAGTTTAGGGGCAAAAGTGTAATTTTCCAAAGTTCGTATTAAATGCTGTTTTGATGAATGTATGTATTAAATAAGATTAATTTGGTATTATAGATCAAGAGAAACGGGAATCAAGTCGCGATCGAGAAAAAGAAAAGATTGTGGACTAAATTGCAAAATCTTTATATTTTGGTACCAAGGTAAGTTCATGTGTAAATAATGTAGCATAATTGTTATTTTTAAGTTATTGATGTTAATTATATGATATGCTGATTTTTTATCGTGAAATATTATGCTTTGTGGTTAATGTTGAGTAATATGCAAATTATGTTTACTACTTGATAAATATGAATTGCTATCGAGTATCGGTTCCGATATTCCGTGGAAGACGGCAACTATCAGATCGAGGGAAAAAGCCCGTTTGAACCTTAGGAATAGATTAGGATACAAGTGACATGTCACTAGGATGGTTGAGCATCTGAACTTGTTGAGTTGAGTCCGAGTTCGTGAGATGTAACTAGGCAACCGAACTCGTTGAGTTGAGTCTGAGTTCACTTATGGATGCGAATGCCCGAGCTCGTTGAGTTGAGTCCGAGTTCACTTATGGGTGGGTTACATGATTGCTTGATTACATATGTGGCACTTATGTGCAAATTATCCGTGTATCTGAGTTATATTCCGATGTGTTCAACGGGTGAAAATTTCTATGAAATGGAAGAACACTTAAGATGCAAGTGACGTTTTGGTAAGTGTTGTGAAATGGGCACTTTGGACAGGTATGTACTTAACCCTCGGGTTGAAAATAGATACAACAACGATAAAGTGGTAAGATGATGAATGATGTTTAGAAATGTGATATATGTTTTGGTGATGCCATGCTAAGGTTGTTTGGTATAATTGTATTGTTATGTTACTTGTTATTTGCATATGAACTTACTAAGCATTTATGCTTACTCCTTCCTTTTCATTCATTGTAGTTTTGAACAAGTCAGCTTGGGAATCGGGACAGGTTGAAGTTTCGATCACACTATCTGAAGGATTTCTATTGGTAAATGGCTTGTAAAACTTAAGTACGGCATGTATAACAATGTACCTATTTTGTGTAAATAATTTTATGATATGGCCATGTTTGGTTGAGAAAATGTTTGATATTGATAAGTCATGGTGATGGCTAATTAGATCATGTTTGATATCATGGAAGTTTAATAGGTTATCTAGTTCATAAAAAAATTCATGGAAAGATGAAACTTGCCTTAAAACAGAATATTTCAGTAGAAATGGCATGAATTTGAAAAATCACTAAAAATAGTATAAGTGGAACTAAATGATGAGTAAGTTATGAAATTGAAGCTTAATGAGCCTATTTTCATGTGGGTTGAACAAAACAGGCATATAAATTATATTTTATGAGATATTTAAACTTTTGTCAAACAGGGCAGAATGATTTCTGGATCCCCTATTCTGAGTTTAAAAATTTATAATAAATTTTAAAAAAATAATTATAAGTTTTTATTTACATGTACAGATTTCTTATTGAGTCTAGTTTTAATAGAAACAAACCTCATAGTCATTTAAATTTTTTATAGAGAGATATCTGATTCGTAATACACAGAGGTCAAAGCAGTTGAACCCTAAAATAGGGGATACTTTAACTAATAAACTGTACTAATTGACCCAACCAAAAATTCTAGAAAATAATTATTAAATAGATATATGAGTCTAGATTTAGGGAAAATTTACGGATCTTGATTTCGAGTTTCGTAACTCGAGATATGATTTTTCTTGCAACTGTGACACTGATAGCTAAAAAGATATGAATGTAGAAACAAATGATTCGAAGTACTTAAATTGATAAATTATGTTCGGTAACACCTCAAGCTCAATTCCGGCGTCGGTCTCGGGCATGGGGGCGTTACATTTGGTGGTATCGGAGCAAGTTTAGTCAGTTCTCGGACTACGTGTTGTATGTACAGATTTTTGCTATACATGCCATATGTATAAATTGTGATAGTGTGATGACTTTTGACCTTTTTAAATGATTTTTATATAGTAAATGGATCCCGATCGAGCTGTGGCAGATGAAGTAGAGAGTAATACGCCAGCTCCGGCTGAAGGGGTAGCGCCGACTGAAAACCCACCTCCTCATCATTGGTCGGGAGGAGGAGAAAGGGATCGGAAGCCTTTCTCCAAATGATGAGTGCATGGTACACCGAGTTCGCTCAGACGAACCCAAATGTACGACCTGCCCCACCTCCTCCAATTCCTCAACCTATGCCTCCGATGCCTCAAGGAGTGGATATAATAAAATTTCACAAAAACCTATTGATAGAATTAAGTAAACAAGGGGCTTTGAAGAATTTAGAGCAAATATTGATGATGATGCAGAGAAAGCGAGTTCGGCTTGAAAATTATATCCGGTATTTGATGAATTATCTTGTACACCTGAAGAATGTTTGAAATGTGCTACATCTTTGTTGAGAGATTCAGCCTATAATTGGTGGAAGACTTTAATTTCGGTGGTACCGAAAGAGAGGGTAACCTGGAAATTCTCTCAAGAAGAGTTTCAGAAGAAATATATTAGTGAAAGATTTATTGATCAGAAATGTAAAGAGTTTCTTGAGCTGAAGCAAGGTAATATGATAGTCTCAGAATATGAAAGAGAGTTTGTTCGATTGAGTAAGTATGCTAGGGAATATGTTTCTACAGAAGCCAAGATGTGCCGACGATTTGAAGACGGGCTCAACGAAGACATTAAGGTATTTGTCGGGACCTTTGAACTGAAAGAAATGGTAGTACTGGTTGATCGAGCTTGCAAGGTCAAGAACTACTTAAAGAGAAGAGAAAGGTAGAGGTGAGACACGAAAATTGGAAGAAAAGGCCAATGAGTAAGGCACCTTCACAGCAACCCGGAAAGTCAAGAAATATGAATCCTCGTTCCCAAGTTTCAGCTGGGCAATCATATGGAAATTTTAAGAAGCAAAATGTGGGTCCTAAATCTCAGAATACTTCTACAGCTAGTGTAGGGAACTCGAGATTTATTAAACTCGAGTGCCAGTAGTGTGGTAGAAATCATTTTGGTCTGTGTAGAGCAAATGAATGTTTTCGATGTGGTTCTCTGGATCATTTTATTAGAGATCGCTTGAGTAAAGAGTTGAGAAAGAAAAATTTGAGAATGTAAAAGCTAGTGGTGCGGACTTGAGGAAGGTGTCCAGAAAAGCTGGAAGTGAAACAAGCGATAAGAATGTAGCCGAGATGCAGCAGCTTAGATCTCAAGGAAGAGCTCCTGGCTAGAACTTATGCTATTAAAGCGCGTGAAGATGCTTCCTTACCCGATGTGATTACTGGTACATTTTCTCTTTATGATATTAATGTTATTTCTTTGATTGATCCCGGTTCTACTCATTCATATGTATGCATGAAGTTGGTGTCTACTATGAATATACCTATTGAGAACACAGAATTTATGGTTAGAGTGTCGAATTCGTTAGGCAAATGTGTGATAGTTGATAAAGTATGCAAGAAATGTCCTTTAATGATTCGGGGTCATTACTTTCTGGTCGACTTGATGTTGTTGCCGTTTGATGAATTTGATGTTATTTTGGGTATGGATTGGTTGACATTGCATGATGCTATAGTAAATTGCAAAGAAAAGGTTATAGAATTAAAGTGTGAAAACGGTGAAACTCTACGGGTTAAATCAGATAAATCAGAGGCATTGTCTAGTGTGATTTCTTCGATGTCGGCTCAGAGATATTTGAGAAAGGGTTATGAAGCTTATTTGGCGTATGTAATTAATACAAAAGAAGTTGAAAAGAAAGTTGAATCAGTGCCGGTTGTGTGTGAATTTGCAGATGTATTTCCGGAAGAATTGTCGGGTTTGCCTCCACGTGGAAGTAGAAATTTGGTATTGATTTGATACCGGAATGTAGCTCTAATCTCGATTGCTCCATATAGAATGGCACCAACAGAGTTGAAAGAATTAAAGTCACAGTTGCAAGAGTTGACTGATAAGGGCTTTGTAAGACCGAGTTTTTCACCTTGGGGTGCTCCTGTGTTATTTGTGAAAAGAAGGATGGTTCTATGAGATTATGTGTTGATTATCGCGATTAAACAAGGTGACAATCAAAAATAAGTATCCATTGCCGAGAATTGATGATTTGTTTGATCACTAAAAGGAGCGACATGGTTTTCAAAGATTGACTTGAGATCCGGTATTATTAGTGCATGAGTAAAAGAGTCGGATGTGCCTAAAATCGCTTTTAGAACAAGGTACGGTCATTATGAATTTTTAGTTATGCCATTCGGGTTGACAAATGCTCCTCATTGTGTTTATGGATTTAATGAATCGCATATTTCAGCCATACTTGGACAGATTTGTTGTGGTGTTTATAGATGATATTTTAATTTATTCAAAAGATGAGACAGAGCATGCTGAGCATTTGAGGATAGTTTTGCAAACTTTGAGAGAAAAATAATTGTATGCTAAGTTTAGTAAAAGTGAATTTTGTCTCCGGGAAGTTGGATTTTTGGTTCATATTGTTTCAGGTGATGGTATACGGGTTGATCCTAGTAAAATTTCAGCCATTATTGATTGGAAACCACCGAAAAACGTAACTGAAGTTAGAAATTTCTTGGGGCTAGCGGGGTATTATCGGCGGTTTGTAAATGAATTTTCTATAATTGCTACTCCTATGACTAGACTACTCCGAAAGGATGTTAAATTTGAATGGATGGAAGAATGTCAACAAAGTTTCGAAGAATTGAAAAAGTTATTAACTGAAGCACCAGTGTTAGTACAACCCGAATCAGGTAAAGAATTTGTGGTGTATAGTGATGCTTTTCTAAATGGCTTGGGGTGTGTACTCATGCAAGAAGGAAAAGCGGTGGCTTATGCTTCGAGGCAGTTAAAACCTCAGGAGAGGAATTATCCTACTCACGATTTGGAATTGGCTGCGGTGGTATTTGATTTGAAGATTTGGTGACATTATTTGTATGGTGAAAAGTGCCGAGTATATACTGATCACAAAAGTCTTAAATACTTGATGTCACAAAAAGACTTAAATTTGAGACAGCGTAGATGGTTGAAGTTATTGAAAGATTATGAGCTTGTTATTGATTATCATCCAGGAAAAGCGAATGTGGTTGCCGATGCTTTAAGCAGAAAGTTGTTGTTTGCTTTGAGAGTTATGAACACTCAGTTGAAATGTCAGATGATAGTTCAATTCTAGCAGAGTTAAGAGCTAGACCGATGTTTTTACAAGAGATTTCTGAAGCTCAGAAAAATGATCAAGATTTGCTAGCCAAGAGAAGACAGTGTGAAGCTGATACGGGATCAGATTTCAGAATTGGTTCTGATGATAGCTTGATGTTTAAAAATCAGATTTGTGTACCGAAAAATGATGAGTTGACTCAAAAGATTTTGCATGAAGCACATAATGGCTATTTGGCAGTTCATCCGGCAAGATCAAAATGTATAATGACTTGAAGAAAATGTATTGGTGGAGTGGAATGAAAAGAGATATTTCCGAGTTTGTATCAAAGTGCTTAATTTGTCAATAGGTGAAAGCCGAACACCAAGTGCCTTCGAGGATTACTTCACCTATTATGGATCCCGAATGGAAATGGGATCGGATTACTATGGATTTTGTTTTAGGGTTGCCATTGACTCCGGAAAGAAAGATACCATCCGGGTAATAGTTGATGATCGACTAAATCGACTCATTTTATTCCTGTGACGTGCGGATTATTCTCTTAATAAGTTGGCTGAATTGTATATCCGTGAGATTGTTAGACTTCATGGAATACCTTTGTCAATCATTTGAGATAGAGATCCGAGATTTACTTTACGGTTTTGGCAAAAGTTGCAAGAGGCATTAGGTACAAAGTTAAATTTCAAAGACCGCCTTTCATTCACAAACCGATGGGCAATCGAGAGAGAGTAATTCAGATTCCTGAAGACATGCTCAGATGTTGCGTATTGGAATTTCAAGGTAGTTGGGAAAGGTACTTACCGTTGGTAGAATTTGCTTATAATAATAGTTATTAGACGAGTTTGAAAATGGCACCTTATGAAGCATTATATGGTTGTAAGTGTCGAACGCCTTTGTATTGGACAGAGCTTAAGGAAAATCAGATTTACGGGGTCAATCTAGTTAAGAAAATGAAGAGAAAGTAAAAGTCATCGAGATTGCTTGAAAGCGACTTTTGACATGCACAAAAATCGTATGCGATTTGAAGAGAAAAGAGATTGAATATCAAGTTGGTGACAAAGTATTTTTGAAAGTATCCCCGTGGAAGAAAGTTATCAGATTTGGCAAGAAAGGCAAATTAAGTCCACGTTTTATTGGACCGTTTGAAGTGATTGAGAGAGTTGGACTAGTAGCTTATCGGTTACCATTGCCATCTGAATTACAGAAGATGCATGATGTATTCCACGTATCTATGCTACGTCGGTATCGTTCGGATCCTTCACATATAATTTCAACGACAGAAATTGAACTATGACCGGATGTGACTTACGAAGAAGAACCGATTAAGATCTTAGCTCGAGAGGTCAAGAAACTAAGAAATAAAAGTGTCGCTCTCGTGAAAGTATTGTGGCAAAAGCACGGAGTAGAAGAAACTACATGGGAACTGAAGAAACTATGAGAAACCAATATCCACACTGTTTATTTCAGAAGATTTTCGAGGACGAAAATCCTTAAAAGGGGGGAGAGTTGTAATATCCTGAATTAGGGCTTAATCAGAATAGTGGTTTTGTGACCACAAATCTGAAATAGAAATAATTATTTTATAATTATTTTGATGATTATGATATAATTGCATGATTGTGTGAAAATTTCGTGATGAAATTCTATGCCTAAAGTGTTTAAATTGAAAGTAGGGACTAAATCGAATAAGTTGCAAAATTTGCATTCTAGAAGTTTTTAGTATGAAATTGCATTGAAATATTAATTAGGAGGTCTTAAATAGAAATTTGACCAATTTTAAGTTCATGGACAAATTAGGACATGGAAGGAATTTTTGAAAGTTTAGTAGTAAGGGCATTTTGGTCATTTAGTTATTAAAATGAATTAAAAACAAAATTAAAAGTCAATTTTTGTCCATCTTCTTCATTAGGCCGAAATTTCAAGGATACTCCATAGCTAGGGTTTGTTTCAAGCTTCCAAGCTCCATAGTAAGTGATTCTAAGCCCCGTTTTTAATGTTCTTTACGTTTTTGGAATCCCAGAAGCTCGATTAAGCTTATGCTAGCAATAATTCAACCTAGGGTTTATATTTGGAAAAATACCCATAGGTGAAATTTGTGTATTTTGATGTTTTATGATAGAATATGAGGTTTTAAATTATGTTAGACAACTTGTGCTACTCGGTTTTGAGTGAAAACGAGTAAAAGGGCTTAATCGGTAAAAATACCTAATAGTCATAAGTACATCTTAGAGTGTGAATTTGATATTGTCATAGAAGGGAAAAATGATCAGCATGTCATAAACCATAAGAATAAGGGATAAAGTTTAATTCCCGAGCCTAGGGGCAAAAGTGTAATTATGCAAAAGTTTAGGGGCAAAAGTGTAATTTTCCAAAGTTCGTATTAAATGCTGTTTTGATGAATGTATGTATTAAATAAGATTAATTTGGTATTATAGATCAAGAGAAACAGGAATCAAGTCGCGATCGAGGAAAAGAAAAGATTGTGGACTAAATTGCAAAATCTTTATATTTTGGTACCAAGGTAAGTTCATGTGTAAATAATGTAGCATAATTGTTATTTTTAAGTTATTGATGTTAATTATATGATATGCTGATTTTTTATCGTGAAATATTATGCTTGGTGGCTAATGTTGAGTAATATGCAAATTATGTTTACTACTTGATAAATATGAATTGCTACCGAGTATCGGTTCCGATATTCCGTGGAAGACAGAAAATGTCAGATCGAGGGAAAAAGCCCGTTTGAACCTTAGGAATAGATTAGGATACAAGTGACATGTCACTAGGATGGTTGAGCATCCGAACTTGTTGAGTTGAGTCCGAGTTCACTTATGGATGCGAATGTTCGAACTCGTTGAGTTGAGTCCGAGTTCGTGAGATGTAACTAGGCATCCGAACTCATTGAGTTGAGTCTGAGTTCACTTATGGATGCAAACGCCCGAGCTCGTTGAGTTGAGTCCGAGTTCACTTATGGGCGGGTTACATGATTGCTTGATTACATATGTGGCACTTATGTGCAAATTATCCGTGTATCCGAGTTATATTCCGATGTGTTCAACGGGTGAAAATTTCTATGAAATGGAAGAACACTTAAGATGCAAGTGACGTTTTGGTAAGTGTTGTGAAATGGGCACTTTGGACAGGTATGTACTTAACCCTCGGGGTGAAAATAGATCAACAACGATAAAGTGGTAAGATGATGAATGATGTTTAGAAATGTGATATATGTTTTGGTGATGCCATGCTAAGGTTGTTTGGTATAATTGTATTGTTATGTTACTTGTTATTTGCATATGAACTTACTAAGCATTTATGCTTACTCCTTCCTTTTCATTCATTGTAGTTTTGAACAAGTCAACTCGGGAATCGGGACAGGTTGAAGTTTCGATCACACTATCCGAAGGATTTCTATTGGTAAATGGCTTGTAAAACTTAAGTATGGCATGTATAACAATGTACCTATTTTGTGTAAATAATTTTATGATATGGCCATGTTTGGTTGAGAAAATGTTTGATATTGATAAGTCATGGTGATGGCTAATTAGATCATGTTTGATATCATGGAAGTTTAATAGGTTATCTAGTTCATAAAAAAATTCATGGAAAGATGAAACTTGCCTTAAAACAGAATATTGCTGCAGAAATGACATGAATTTGAAAAATCACTAAAAATAGTATAAGTGGAAATAAATGATGAGTAAGTTATGAAATTGAAGCTTAATGAGCCTATTTTCATGTGGGTTGAACAAAATAGGCATATAAATTATATTTTATGAGATATTTAAACTTTTGTGAAACAGGGCCAGAATGATTTCTGGATCCCCTGTTCTGACTTTAAAAATTTATAATAAATTTTAAAAAAATAATTATAAGTTGTTCTTTAATGTACAAATTTATTATTGAGTCTAGTTTTAATAGAAACAAACCTCATAGTCATTTAAATTTTTTATAGAGAGATATTTGATTCGAAATACACAGAGGTCAGAGCAGTCGAACCCTGAAATAGGGGATACTTTAACTAATAAACTGTACTAATTGGACCAACCAAAAATTCTAGAAAACAATTAGTAAATAGATATATGAGTCTAGATTTAGGGAAAATTTACAGATCTTGATTTTGAGTTTCGTAACTCGAGATATGATTTTTCTTGTAACTGTGACGCTGATAGCTAGAAAGCTGTGAATGTAGAAACAAATGATTCGAAGTACTTGAATTGATAAATTATGTTCGGTAACACGTCAAGCTCGATTCCGGCGTCGCTCTCGAGCATGGGGGCATTACACTTATTAGCTATGGCAGAATGAGTGCATTTCGGCATAGGAATTCTTCCTAAATTCCAACTCTCTGAATTGCTCCTTGATTTTTGGCCAAATTCAATGTTTGAATTTCATTCAAACTCCTAACCGATCAGCCCACCGCTTGCACCGCTTCAGCACGCTGCCAAGAGTCCTGATCAGACCCCAACTCCTCCCCCACATGTGCAACAAAAACCCAACCTTTCGTGCACGAGATAAGGCTTGAACCCAGACCTTCGTCCGCCCTTGCGCCCTTGCGCCTTCGCCCGAGCTGCTAGCCACTGCACCGCGCTTCTTCCTTTACTAATATAGGGTCACAATTAATCTTAATCTATTCCTGCTGAAGCCTCATTACTTGCAAAATAAAAATGAAATTTCGCCTGCTATACATCTCGAACCTGTGACCTTCTAAGCCTACACACAGCTGCTTACCACTGCACCGAAGTTCCTTTCACGACACAATCCTCTCACAATTAATTTTAACCTTTACCCGCTTCAGTTCTGGCCCGTTAAAAAATAAAATAGAATTCACCTTCCCCTGGAATCAAACCCATATCCTCTCGGCATGCCTAACACGCTGCTGCCACTGCACCATAGGCGCTCCTTGTGCTGGATTATGCTCGCAACTCCTTTTAACCCCTTTTTTAACTGCAACCAAAATACTACTAAAAAAACAATTATTTGCGCGCACTGTGCCTTGAACCCAGGAACTTCCCACACCCTCCTAGCGTGCTTAGCCACTAGGCCAGATGCTCCTTTATGCCCAGTTTCTGTCCAACTTATTTTTAAGGCCTTATGCCCAGATTTCCTTAAGAGCCAAAATTTAAGAATTTTACTAAAGCTATGGGCCGAACCCCAAACTTTTTCCCACACTATAAGCCCTTTGTAATTTATTTAATTACTAAACTAAACATACTAAATAATAATAATAATAATTAATTAGAACATCCAAATTATTCGGGCCGTCTTCCACTCGAACCCAGACTCAAGGCCCGATACTTTTAGGCCCAAAAATTGGGGCGTTACACTACCGTAATCCATGTAGGAAAAACGCATCCCTACTTTAAACTTACCCAAACCTATGTCCAAACACCCTTCCTTCTACACCTTCAAACCCTAATTTTTCCCCTATTTTCACCCAAAAATCCCTCAAGCCACCGTTATCCCTCTCTGCTACCCCCCACCATTGATTTTTGAACCACCATGGTTAGGTCTAGAGGTCGCACCACCACTGAACCCTTCTTCGCCGTCAACAATCACCGGTGTAACAGCCTGGTTTTAGCTAAATTGGAACAGTGGTTTTGGGACCACAAATCCGATGCTAGAAAATTATTTTAATATTATTTTCTATGTTTACAACATGATAATATGTATGTGTGAAAATTTCGTGAACTAATTTTATTGTTTAATAGCTCAATTTGAGAAAAAGGACTAAATTGCGTGAAAAGCAAAATTTGTATTCTATTAGTTAAAGGTGTCAAATTGCTTTGGATTTTAATTATGATGGCCTTAAATGGTAATTAGACCATTTTAAAGGTTAATGGACATTAATGAACATCCATTTTATGTTTTATATGTTTATTATAAAGGTTATATTAGTAAATTGATTAATTAAGTAATAATAAATAAAACAAAACATAAATTGATTTGATTATCATCATTTTTGGCCGAATGAAGCTTGTATAAAAGCTAAAATAGGTTTTTACATTTGGCTAGGCTAATTCAAGCAATTAAGGTACGGTGTTTGATCCGATTTTGATGATTTTTACGTTTTTGAGATCGTTGTTTTGTATTCTAGCTAGCCTGTACCTTAGATTTTGAAATTTTTAAAGGTTTAACATATTGCCACTATTGAATGCTTGAGTAATTTGATGATTGATGATAGATTATGAAGGTTAATTGATAGATTAATAGTTTTTGTAAAGTGAAATTGGACAAAAATATCAAATAGGAGTTAAATTGAAAAATATGCAAACTGAGTGGTTGAAATGTGAAATAAATGAAAGTTTTATGCTGCCAGGGACTTATATGCAATTCGGCCAAGTATGGGTTGAGTGAAATTATGTGAATTTTGTATATTTATGAAATAAGGACTAAATTGTAAAAATGTGGAAGTTTAGGGGCTAATATGTAAATTTGCTTAAATGCTTGTTATAGACTAAATTGAAAGAATATGTGATTAAATAAGTTAATTTTGAATATATTTATATCAAGAAAAGAGGAATCAAGAATTAGATCGGGGGAAAGGAAAGATTATCGAGTAATTGACTCATTTCGCCATTGTCATACTCGAGGTAAGTTCGTATGTAACGAGCTCTATTATAATTGTATTTAAATGCTTTGATATTGCATAAATTATAAATTTTAGACTATGAATTTATTCGACCATGATTCGAAAATGATTAAACAGTGATTTGAAATGATTCGACTATGATTTGGTATTGGAAATTCTCGGTTGAACCTTAAGAATAGTCTAGGATATTAATGACATGTCATTAGAGTATTAGGTTGGCTTCGGGCCATGATATCGGCACTTCGAGTGCGAGTTATACCTTGATTTGGCTATGGGCCATGGTATAGGTATTTTGGAAAAGAGTTACCTTGATTTGGCTATGGGCCATGGTATAGGTACTCTAGGATAAGTTACCTTGATTTGGCTACGGGCCGTGGTATAGGTACTTATTGATTGAGATCCTTAATTATCTGACTTCTATTCTAGATGGTTCAACAGGAAATTGAATGATGTGGATTAGAATAAGATTGATATAAGTTAGTATAGGTACGTATGTAAAGTTTATAAACATTGAATCCATGAAATGGATGATTTCTTGGTAAGCTATTAAATGAATGCTTGAATGGTTTAAGATTTAATGTATTTGTATTATCTTGCATTTATATTGATTGAATTGTGATTGAATGGTGAAGTTGCTCTTTAAGTTAATATGAACTTACTAAGCTGTAAAGCTTACTTTGTGTTATTTTCCTATGTTTTATAGAGAATCAAGGCTAGCTTGGATCTGGAAGTCATCGGGAACATCATCACACTATCGATCATATAATTTGGTACTTTTTAAGTTATGTATATATGGTATATGGCATGTATATGCTTGAGTCATTTTGGTATGTTTGATGGATATGTATTTTGGCCAATTGAGTTAGCATAAGATGATAAACTTGGTGATGTTTTATGAATGTGCAATGGCTCTGTTTTAATGTTTGGTAATAGATTTATCTTGAATGAATGTGGTTAAAGTGATTATGTATTTTTGGATCGGTTTAGTTGGATGAATTATATATATGAATTATGCTTAGTAAAGCATGATAAATTGATTGGTATTTGAATAGGTAAATGTTATGGATTTAAGTATTGAATTTAGTTGAAATGGATATAGTATAATTTGTGTGATGAAATGGTACCATTTAAGTTTTATAGGTATGTGCAAAATGGGTGGCAAATTGGCCTTGCAAATGGCCTATTTTTGTCCACACGGGCAGAGATACGGGCATGTGTCTCAGCTGTGTGTGACACACTGTCATGTTACATGGTCGTGTGTCCCCTAGTGTTGACATTAAAATGAAGTCAGTATGCTCCACACGATCTCACACAGGCGTGTGACTGGCCGTACGGTATAAGTTAGTATACCCCCTAAATGGCACACGGCCTAGCATACAGGCGTGTGTGGCCATTTTGTAGGGCACACAGGCTAGACACACGGGTGTGTGGTCGGCCGTGTGACCCAAGTCAGTATACTCTACAGTTTTCTCATGGCCTGGCACACAGGCGTGTCCTCAACCGTGTGATGCAAGTAAATATGTATGCCCCGTTTCCATACGGCCTAAGACACGGGCGAGTCTACTAGCTGTGTGAGGCACACGACCTGTTCACACGGGCGTATGACCCTTGTATGATTGAAAAATTTCTAAGTTTTCCAAAATTATTGTATGTTATCAGTTTAGTCCTGAACAATTTCTAAAGCATGCTTAAGGCCTCATAGGTCTTTATAAGGGACAATGTGGTTGTATCGATTGATGTATAAGAATGAGTGCTATATGTTGTGTTTTGATCGGTAATACTTGATAACCTTTTTTTCTGCAATGGACATGGGTTAGGGGTGTTACAGCCAGCACCAGTTCTTGGCACCCCAACATGTCAACCTAGGCAATGCCAAACACTCTCCATCTCCCTCTCCTTCATGTAAACCCTCTCCTCATCCTCCTTCACTCGCACCATCCCACTTGACTTCACCGTCACCCTTACAGATTTCCCTTCCCCTACCGTCACCTTCACCGATTGTTTCACACCCATCATTGCCACCATCATCTTTGACTCCTGCCCCCTCTTATCGCCGGACTCGTCGATAGCCACAAGTTCTTTTGGCCCAACCAGCAGCCGCGCTCGATGCTACCACCTCCTCTAAGTCCAGCTCCAATGCTGACATCCATAACGGTCCCATACGCTCCGATGCATCAGGAAGTCGTGACGACCACCGATCGTTGCCCACTTGAGGCAAGACCTACTGATCTTGAGTGAATATTGTGCCACTGAAATGCCATTTAAATTGTAACTTAACGTTTGATAATGCTGCCAATCATGACAGGTATGATCGTTTATGACACAAATAAGTAGTGCCTTGCAAATGTTTATCACTATTTGTTTTGAATGCTTTACATATTGGCACTATTGTTACCGATTATTTTTGTAATATTGGTTGGGTTGGTAATTTTGATACCATTCACTGAACTTATTATGAACTGGTTTTAAAATTTTATTCCACCTTCCATTTTCAATTGCATGTCCAATTCTAATTGGACACACCTGGCATTATAACATTTTGATTGCTTGGTACCACACACAGTTAGTCCCTCACTAATTTTAATATTGCATTGGCTTTTGTGACAGAGGATTATGCTATGTCCATTGATTATGAGAACAATTTGTGTACTTTTTCAGTAGACTTCAAGGCTATTGAGGCCTTTGCGTTATTAACAGACAATGTTGAAACCACATATAGCCCTAAGACATCAAAGGATTTATGGTTTCGTAACCCTACCTTATGTTACAGACACCGTTATTTGGCTTACAATTTTTTAGGCTAGAGAGATGCGCCAGCTACTGTCTTGAAGATGGAATTATTCTTATTATTGTGTATGCACACCGGTCCTCTGGTAAATTTGGGCTATTGGTATGCACTTCAATTTGAGCAGATTATAAATGCAAAGTGTCCTCTAATTTTAGGCTCTTTTATTACACAACTATTATTCCCTTTACATGGCTCTAATGGTCTTATTTCATACTTACATATTACTTGCCAAGCTGATCCATTAGATGCTCACTGTCTCGACTCGATGGGATTGCTTCTTGGCACTCATTCTTCCTTTCATTTTGTCCCTTTAAGTATCTGATCTTCACCAGCTAAACGAATCTTTAGGTAGCAAAATCAGCACGAGATACCCAATCAAGGCTGACCTTCCGTAACCATCGAGCAACGTTTGGAGCATATTGAAGCATGACTCGACACTTTTGGCCAACAGATGGCTGATCTCATTACAACTCTGTGTGAACGACAGTGACTACATGGGGAGTTTTTCTAAACTTTTTTTTCCTTCTTTCTCCTATTTGTTTCTTTTCTTTCACATCAAGGACAATGTGTTTTAAGTAGGGGGAGCCATTCCTCATTGTATTTGTTGTTTTATCTACTATTTTTTCACCGTTGCTACTACCTTGTGCTTTTTTTGCCCATATTTATTTATTTTAGTATATCCTGCCTTTTTTCATGCCCAAGATTTTGACTAGGAATTACCCATTGTTTGACCTGCGAGCATGATTCTTGTCTATTGAGTTAGTTATGATTATTCTATATTAATTTCATCTCCACTATTTTATTTCTATTAGGCTAAAATTATTTTGATTAATAGAGTTAACCCTATCTTGCTTATAGTAACATCGATTAAGTCTAAATGCAAAGAGGACACTTAATAAAATTGTATGCTAAATTTATGTTCATGACTGTTAGGTACTTGCCGAAACTTATTTTTGACACTTGATTGTTTTTCCTAGTCCTCCAAAATTAAAATTCTGTTTCATGATAATAATAAATTTTGATGCCTTTGTGGTTATGAGTGCAGCTTAAAACGTTACTGACTGAGTAACTGGGGTAGGGTGCTTGGATTGTCATCCAACTTCGCGTCAAAAGGTTGTGTGACATGTTAGGTAAAACTCCGCTAACTGGAATTAAACAAAATTTTTTTAGGAATGTATTGGGCTGAGTAAGCGGGGTGGGGTGCTTGGTTGTCATCTCTCTTAGTGTCAAAAGGTTCAATATATTTTTAAGAAAAGAAAACATATATAAATATAATAAATTAGGAGTATATTGGGCTGAGTAACCAGGGTGGGGTACTTGGTTGTCATCTCTCTTCACGTCAAAAGGTTCAAAATATTCTTAAGAAAAGAAAAAAAAAGAAGGAAAAAAAGTAAAAAATAATAATAAAGAATTGTATTTGGGGGCTAAGGGTGGAAACAAATAGGGTATCTTGGTAAGTTTAGTAAATTACCTAATTTTCATGAAGTAATTCAAGTCAATTTTGATTTTTGTGTGTTTAAATTGGAATACCTTTTCAATTTTACTTAAAGCAAGCTAAAGGTTCTCTTTATTTTCGTATGCGTTATGCGTAATTTTTAAAAAACTTTGGAGTGATATTTCTTTCATGGTAAAATATAAATTACAGAGTGGATAGGAACCATACTTGAGGGCAAGCATGGGCTAAGTAGGAGGAATTTGATAATACTCTGGAATGTCATATTTTTATGTTACATATTTATTTTGAGTATAATCCTACTAATTTGAGATATTTATGGTTTTTTATCTAGTAGGGATTAAATTGAAGGCAAAAGGAAAGTTGGGGGCAAAAAGCATGAATTTGAAGATAAAATGGGCCAGCATGCGAAATAGGAAAGAAGTGGTGCCGAAAATACAAAGTGTAGAAGACTTGGGGCAAAAATTCAAAGAAGAGATTTATAAACATAAGGCTCTATTTAAATTTGACTTTTTTTAGGATTATTGTTAAGATCATTATTTATATTTAATCTCAGCTTTTATCTTTATTTATCTTTTACAGTTCAAATAGGAACAAACTTAGTTTTCCATGTACTATAAATAGGGGATGGAGTGACACAAATTGACACTCATCTTTTCTATAAAAACTTCGTCTCCCTAAAGCTCTTGGCTTTTGTTCCTTTTATTATTCAATAAAATTCCATTTGATTAAAATTATTTCTTTTTTCCCAAAAAGCATGAGCCACTAAACTCATCTAGCCAAAGGTTGTCGAGATTCCTCAAAAAAGGTTCATGTAATATCCTGATTTTGGGCTTAGTCGGAATTGTAGTTTCGTGACCACAAAATTTGAGATAGAAATAATTATTTTATGATTATTTTGATGATTATGATATGATTGCATGACTGTGTGAAAATTTTGTGATGAAATTCTATGCCTAAAGTGTTTAAATTGAAAGTAGGGACTAAATCGAATAAGTTGTAAAATTTGCATTCTAGAAGTTTTTAGTATGAAATTGCATTGAAATATTAATTAGGAGGTCTTAAATAGTAATTTGACCAATTTTAAGTTCATGGACAAAATTAGGACATGGAAGGAATTTTTGAAAGTTTAGTAGTAAGGGCATTTTGGTCATTTAGGGGTAAAATGAATTAAAATACAAAATTAAAAGCCAATTTTGCTCATCTTCTTCATGGAGGCCGAAATTAGCATGGGGGAAGCCATGGTTAGGGTTTTCAAGCTTTCCAAGCTCAATAAGCAAGGAAAACTGAAATTCGGGCTAAAATGGGGAAAATACCAAGTTGTGGACGAAATGGTAAAAGTAGCCATTTTCGCATACGAGGTAAGTTCATGTGTAAATAATGTAGCATAATTGTTATTTTTAAGTTATTGATGTTAATTATATGATATGCTGATTTTTAATCGTGAAATATTATGCTTTGTGGTTAATGTTGAGTAATATGCAAATTATATTTACTACTTGATAAATATGAATTGCTACCGAGTATCGGTTTCGATATTCCGTGGAAGACAAAGAAATGTCGGATCGAGGAAAAAGCCCGTTTGAACCTTAGGAATAGATTAGGATACAAGTGACATGTCACTAGGATGGTTGAGCATCCGAACTCGTTGAGTTGAGTCCGAGTTCACTTATGGATGCGAATTTTCGAACTCGTTGAGTTGAGTCCGAGTTCGAGAGATGTAACTAGGCATCCGAGCTCGTTGAGTTGAGTCCGAGTTCACTTATGGATGCGAACGCCCGAGCTCGTTGAGTTGAGTCCGAGTTCACTTATGGGCGGGTTACATGATTGCTTGATTACAGATGTGGCACTTATGTGCAAATTATCCGTGTATCCGAATTATATTCCGATATGTTCAACAGGTAAAGTTCTACTCAAATGGAGGAATACTAGAGATGAAAGGGACATATTGGTAAGTGTTGTGAGATGGATACTTTGAATAGGTATGTACTTAACCCTCAGGTTGAAAACTCGATATATCAACAATGTGGTAAGATGATAAATGAAAATATGACATGAATGTCTTGATGATGATTATGCAAATGATATTGTTTGAGCTGTTTAAGTAATGAATTAAGTCTGTTAACACCTTGTATTCGACTCCAGCGATGGTCTCGGGTACGGGGCGTTACAGTTCATGAGGCTTAGAATCTGCACTTAGCCTTCTCAATGAGTATTCATCATTTTTCCGCCTTACGGCACTGATGCTTCCGTTCATATCCTTCCAAAAGTGATCTTTTCATCTTGTGCAAAGGCAGCCACTTGGTATGTTTTGGAAAGATTGCACAGTCGATTTGTTAGCTTACTGTGCTAGTGGTTGTCGAGCCCAAGAGACAAGATGGCGTGGCATTCGCCATTGAGAAGTGATGATCTAGTGTAAGACGATCCCACAAAAGTGGCAGTTGGCTAGAGTCAGGTTCCTCTAAATCTTAATGCTAAAATCTAAATGGAGCTAGTGGTTGTAGGCATCCTCTTCCACAATAACTAGCTTATTCTATCATGATAAGGATAACCTAAAATTTGAAGATTGAACCCAAGGAGGATCAAGACAACCGGAGGCTGGAATCTCTCAATCAAAGAACTTATTTTCTTAATTTCGTTTCTTTTTACAATTTTGATTTCAATTTATACAATTTCAACCATATTTTTAATTTTGTTTTTTTTTCTAGGTACACCGCCTTTTCTTGGGCACGACTATGCTCGGGATCTCGAAGAACAAGAATTGTGCAAATACAGTCCCTGAGGGTTTGACACTACTTCCCTTATACAATTCTTTTTCGTTATTTTATAGGGATATGTTATTTTCGGCGCTTCCAACAACACACTACCATTTTACAACGGAGTGGGTGAATACTCCGAGGATCGTACCTAAAGGAGGCAAGTGCTATGTCAATTCTAACCTAAACATTAAAAGATCTATTTAGTACTTTCCATTCAGTTGTAGTAGGAAGTATATAAAATAAAGGATTTTTGGGATTTTTGGGATTTTTGGGGTTTCTAGCTTCAACATTAGGCAAGTGGCCAGATGACGAGGACCTAGCTCGGGCACTTCCACGACCTCCGCCGCAACCTCTTGTACCCCTTCCATAGGTACCTCTGTAACACCCCAAACCCGGCCTAGATGTTATGACCGAATCCAACGTGCCTCATCGAAGCGTTAAAAATATTTTTCTATTTTTAATCTAAAAACTTTCTTAGTGTTTAAACGGTAGCTTCATTATAGGTTAAAGTGAATGGAAGCTGTGCACCAGGTAGGATGCCAAGAAAGAGGAGGTGAGTCCATTAGACTGCTTAAGTACCAAGCTCCCTTTGGATCCAATCCTAGACATGCACACCACCATTGCCACACCTTAACTTAGTGGATGTTCTTAGAAAACCAATCCGTTTAAATCCATTTAAAAAGGTTATTAATTTTGGAAACGTTTTCGTTGCGGAAGCTTTGCTTTGTTATCGTGATATTTTGAAATCAAGTAACTATTTTTAAAACCGCACCCTAAAGCTATTCAATTTCAATGTTTAAAATAATATCATATCTATTCTAACAAAACATATTAAAATAATTAAAATTAATTAAAGTGGCCTTATTACAACTTAAAACCCAAACCATGAAAGTAAATGAAAAGCTATCCGAATCACCAGAAGAAAACCGAATTTACAGAACATGTGGCCACTCCGAATCCCTCACAGCTTCAAGCCCATTATGGTTGGGGATTACCTGCATGGATGAAAATAAGGGGTGAGTTTGGGAAACTCAGTGTGTAAAATAACCCAACAATAGTCTAAATCAGCTCAAACCACAGAAACAGATTAAGTTGGGCCTTAGCCCAAAACAGAGTTCAGAATGAAGCCCATAGGCCCATAACAGAGCGAGACAATGATATTTCATATATGCGAAACCCAACCCATATCCAACCGTATACACCCCGTACCAACCTTGCACCATGTGGGAGACAACTCGACCCACCCGTCCCGCTACGCGCCACGCAGATTGCAAAGATGGTCGCGAGCAGAATAATGTGACAGAGTCACTAGATACAGATATTTGTGGCAGAGCCACCAGAAACAGATATTTGTGCCATAGCCACCAAGACGCTTCCTCCATCAACATAACCCATATCCTATGCAACAGATATACATGTCATGGCATACAACATACAGAATCAGATCATCATGCATTTCAATCGAGATTAACCCAAAGGGTATAACGGTCATTTTGCACCTAGGGGTATAATGGTAGTTTTCATACTTAGGGGTATTTTAGTGAATTAACTATTTTAGAGTTTTCATGCATATTACAGCCATTAACGTATTAACAGAAACACTTACCGAGCATTTTTTATCGAATTGGGCCCGTTGGCCCATTAACCTGATTTCGGCCCATTAAGCCCGAATATACCAAAGTGCACGAAATTACGCACTCTGCGATCTTACCACTTGAGATTATCGAAAATGATAAACAACCTATCTCACGAGCGTTCGCACGCTCGCAAGTTCACAAAATGTCGGCTTTTCAGCATTTTGACTTTTTAGCTTTTGCCGATCTAGTCTACGAATGGGCGTCGTTTACACACCTAATTTGTAGCGGTACGTTGGTGAGATCCACACATGAGCTGCCTACAATTGGATTACTAACTCGTCAGTCTAAATATCAAAAACAAACTACGTACTTATCCCTCTACTATATTCGGCCAACATTGCCTTAGACCCTAGAGTTCTTACCTTTTTGCCGAAATATGGATTAGATCTAGAGATCCAACCGAATCAGTCTTCAAGCCCTTCACTGTACGCCCCCTTGTCCATGCTAACGCTTACACAATAAAAAAAAAAGAGGCACCAATGCCCTTAGTCCAAACGTTACCACATTTAAGGGGTTTCGACTTTACCCTTAGATCATAAGTAATTAACGAAAGTTATTCAACAACTTACCAACCGTTGCTTGGCCCAGAAAAGTGTTGCTATCTATGATCTTAACTCCAATCCACCATAGTTACGGGAAGAAGCAGATTCAAGTAGCCAAAGATTCGGCCTCCTTGACCACAGGTATGTAGGTTTTGATTTTTAAAGAAGAAAAAGAAAGGGGTTCGGCTATAACAAGATTCAACTATTGAGGAATAATGAAGAAAGGAAAATAAGGGAAGAGACAGAGAGAGAAGAGTATGGGTTTGGCTATGGGGAAAGGAAAAGATGAATGAAGAGAAAAGGTGAGGAGGGAAGTAGTATTCGGTTATGAAAAAAAAGGGGCACAGTGAGAGCTTCCAGGTTCGGCTATTAGCAAAAATAAAAGGGAAAGAAAAAGAAACCCTAAGACAAACCTATTTCGGTAAGCCAAAAGAAGAAAAGAAGGAAAAAAATTGTTAGGGACGACACCACACTTCCCAAATGTCAAAATTCCCCCTTCAATGACCTAGCCGATTCTCCCTATACTAAAGACCCTTGGCCGACCAACTCTTGCTCCTCAAGAGTCCAACATTTGGCCAATACCACACTCCTTGATCAGCTCCTAAATCTTCTCCCTTATCCCCTCCTTACTCAATCTCTTGAACAGCTCAAACTCTTCCTAGCAGAGTTTCACTTGAGTTCCATCACATCCCTTTTTTGTTAAAAAAATGACACCTCAATTTGCTTACCTTGTGACTTGAACCTTAGCTCCCCCTAAACATCTACACGCCACCCCAAGCACTTATGTGGCGTCACATGCCACTTTGCCACTGATCTTCTTGTGGCTTATTTTACCCATGAAATCTTAAAAGCCCATAACACCAAAACCTGTTCTCCTTTAGAATTAAAATTAGTTAAATCTACCAGGTTTTAACTTAGACTTGAGCCTTCTAGAGGCCCACTAATATACTCAGACCTACACTATACAGTCAAAACACAGAAATTCTAAAATTCATCAAAAATTACTGAAATCCCAAAAAAATCCCAAAAATTAGGGCATTACAACCTCTGATGTTCATTATCGAATTGCGTTTTATCTATATTAACAGTTTTATGCATCAATTTATAGTTTCAGTGTTTATTAACGAATGTTTTATGGAAAACAGTATTAGTAATTCAGAGTTCGTTTTTGCATATCGCAGTCTCATTACAGTTTTTAGTTTACCCTAAATAAAGTATTTTAGTACAGTCTACTACCTACAGTAGTTTCAGTATTTCAATTCAAACATGCAAAAGTTTCAGAAGACTTACAGAATCAGCGCCGGAAACTCAGTATACCACACATTCAGTAAAACTTTTCAAGATACTCTTGAAATAGAACTTTTAGAAATTCCAAGTTTTGAAAGAAACCCAAATCCAGAGCCAAGGTTTGCAACCTGGCTCTAATACCAATAATGTAACACCTCAAACCCGGCCTGGACGTTATGGTCGAATCTGGCGATGTCACATTGAAGTATTTTTAGTAAAGTGAGATATCGTTGAAAAACCCATACTATATTTAACCTTTTTGTGATTTTAATGATGATTTCAGGATGTCTCATTCATTTTCAAAGTGTAATCCGTTTGGAAAAATTAATCATACTAAGACGTCATTAAATTTTTAAAATGTTATTTCTTGCGGAAGCTCTTAAAACAAGTTGCGTACTTGTGGTATTTTTGAAAATCATTTATCTTTTTGAAAACCCGCGTCTCACCCTACTGCTAGCAGTTACAAATCAAATCAAATAAAAACTAAAATTAAAGTAAAAATCCATAAAGGCCTTATTATAGTATAAATAACCAAATAAAATTACTTATAATTTAGAAACCAAAAATGAAAGTATAGGTAGTTGTGTGGCCACCTTTGAGTCCCTCGTAGCACCGATCCACCTAAGACTGGGGATTACCTGTATAGATAAACAAATGGGTGAGTTATGAAAACTCAGTGTGTAATCCTATACCAAAAGAAAACAGTGCATATACGGTCTGGGCCTAAGCCCTATTCAATAATGGTTCAGTCTCAATTAGGGCCTTAGCCCATTACAAGATTAGTATCAGTTTGGGCCTAAGCCCATATCAGTGACAATAGTAGTACAGATATGCAATCAAGAGATCCTACCCAGCCAACCTCTACACTCCATCTTCGTCCAACCCTGCACTCCATGTGGGGATATAATCAACCCACCCATCCTTACACTCCAAATAGTATTGGTTGCGGCACTAAACAGTATTTGCAGCAGAGCTGCCAGTATAGTACACTTCCTCCAATCATATAAAAGCCCAACCCCATGCAACACATTATGCCTCATGTCATAACATAATATCATACATGTACTCAATACAGTTAAGATAGCATGCTAATTACAGTCATACATCACAAAAGGGCAAAACAGTCATTTTATCAAATAGGGGCTCTAGGTAAACTTACCAACCCAACAGTAGGTCCACAATCGTCTCAGGCGACCCGTGCAACCTTAACAGTCAAACAGTAAAAATGGGCCCACGGCCCATATTACAGGCCCATGTAGGCCCATACGCCCGTGTGGCCCACACAGCCCATAATGGCCCAACCCATGAATTTGCACATGGTTGGCCTCGTCGATCATACACCCATGTTTAATCACACAGAGTGCGCACGCCCGTGTAGCGCCGTCATTCTCTTTTTCTGGCTTTTGCTGATTTCTAAAGTTGGGATTGTGGTTACACACCTTGAATCGACTACGGCTCGTAGGCACCTCAGAAGAATTTTGAACTAAAAAATTAATCAATACACACACTATTAATCACCTTAGTGGTTGAAATAAAAGCAACCAAACAACTTAATCAATTTACGAATGATCGAAACATACCCCTAACGACTCAACTCTGCTTGCTTACGAAGAGGTATGGGGAAAGGTCTCAATCCACATGCTTTGCTGCTGAAAACAAAGCGTAGGCACTGATGGAAACATAAGAAATAAAAAGAAACAGTTTATCACCAAGCAACGATTAGCCCAAATCATTATAACCTACCCTTCACTTACCGACGTATAACCAGCGAAGGAGGAACCCACTCCTTACCTTGAACAATCGAAAAGGATGGCCAAAGATGAGACAGTTTCAATGGCCAAATCCGAAGTACTAGTGAAAAGGGAGAAAAGAACCGCAGAGAGAAAAAATAACGTAAGAAAGGGAGAGCATAAAGCTACAATTTGGCTAAGAGAGCAAAGTAGGAAACTATGCCAAAGCACCAATTTTAAGAGAGTAAGAGGGAAGAAACGGTAGCACGAGAGGAAAAAGAATACAGAAATTGGCAAAGAAAGACCAAAACTAGAGCAAGAAAACTGAGAGAAAACTTGCCAAACCCGAAAAGTGTTGGGAGGGAAAGAGAGAGAGAGTTCCCCAAAGGAAGAAGAAAATCAATAGTGAAGGAAAAGAAATGATTGCCAAAGTCGAAAAAGGCTAAACAGAAATATACCCGAAAAGAACTCCAACAACATTTGGCCTCCAAGTAGAAAAGAACCACAAGAGCAGACAAAAACCAAAATAAGGAGCAAACCAACCAAAGCCAAATTCTTGAGTGCCTAGAATTCAAATTCGGCACAACACTCCCTCTCACCTCAACTTCCCATAATTTCCTCGCGAAATCCCTCCATGCCGTCCACTCCTTCCTCAACTACTCAATTCAAAATCCACTCAAACATTTCAATAGTTCAGGTTGACTAGAACTCCCACACGGCCTTAGCAGCAAAATAAAACACTCCTACTACTCAAAGTAGGACTCGAACCTCAGACCTCATGGAATAACAACACGCCACCTGTCCCCTAGACCAATAGGCCCTTTCTGACATAAAATACCCACATTTATTTAAAAGCCTACTGACTAGAGATAGGGTTTGTTATATAAAAAAAAAAACTTTTGCACAAGCCAAGGCTTGAACCCAAGATTTCTCAAACACTCCCAGAAAACATAACCACTGAAGCAAATACACAGTTGTGTATCACAACCATACAAAAATAAATACTTAGGATTTTGGGGCGTTACAACTCTACCCCCTAAAAGAAAATTTTGGCCTTGAAATTTTACCTGATCAGAACAGATGAGGGTATTGCTGTTGCATCACTTCCTCAGGTTCCCATGTAGCTTCCTCAGAGCTATGATTACGCCTAAGAACCTTAACCAATGGGATAGACTTCCTCCTTAAAACCTTTACATTGCATTCTAATATCTGAACTGGTTCCTCCTCAATAGTCAGATCTAGCCTAACCTCAACCTCCTCAATTGAAATAACATGCGTGGGATCAGAGCGGTAGCGCCTCAGCATAGAGACATGGAACACATCATGACTCTAACTCTGGAGGTAACTCTAGCTGATAGGCAATCGGTCCCACACGTTTAAGTATGCAGTAAGGCCCAATAAACCTAGGGCTTAACTTGCCCTTACGTCCAAACCTCAGTACCCTATTCCATGTTGAGACCTTGAGAAAAACAAAGTCCCCCACAAAATACTCAATCTCTTTACACTTCAGATCTGCATATGACTTCTATCTATCTGATGCCGCCTTCAGTCAATCTCGAATTAGTCTAACTTTATCTTTGGTATCAGAAACTAATTTAGGGCCCAGAACACTCCGCTCACCCAACTCAGTCCAACATGAGGGTGTACGACACCTACGACCATATAATGCCTAGTGAGGTGCCATCTGTATGTTAGACTGATAACTATTGTTATATGCAAATTTTGCTAGCGGCAAGTATTCCTTCCAACTACCTCGAAAATCAATCACACAACTTCTTAACATGTCCTCCAATATCTGAATCACCCTCTCCGACTGACCATCTGTCTGAGGATGGAACGCAGTACTGAAGTCCAACCTTGTACCCAGATCTTCATGTAACTTCTTCCAGAACTGAGACGTGAAGCGGGGAACCCTATAAGATATTATGGAAACCAGTACCCCATGCAGTCTCACTATCTCAGACACATATAGTTTAGCCAACTTCTACAACGAGTAATCAGTACAAACTGGTATGAAATGGGCAAACTTGGTTAATCGGTCCACGATAACCCGTACTGAATCCTTCTTAGTAGGTGTTAGGGGTAGCCCACTAACGAAGTCCATAGTTACACTCTCCTACTTCTAAAGTGGAATCTTAACTGGCTGAAGTAACCCTGAAGGTAATTGATGTTTAGCCTTAACCTGCTGGCTTGTCAGGCATTTACCCACGAAGTCGGTAACTTCACGCTTAAGACCCGGCCACCAATATAACTCACTAAGGTCTCGGTACATCTTATTTCCACTAAGATGCATAGCATAAGGACTACTATGTGCTTCTCGCAATATAGACTGCCTCAAACTAGTATCCTTCGATACACAGATTCTCCCATGGAAACAAAGTAATGACCATAACGAGTCCTAAGCGCTGTCTTGTATACATCAGTCTTCTTGACCCTCAGTTAATGGTACCTCGATCAGAGATCAATCTTAGGGAAAATCGAAGCTCCTCCAAACTAGTCGAACAAATCATCTATCTTCGGTAAGGGGTACTTATTCTTAATGGCCAATTTATTCAATTGCCGGTAATCGATGCAGATATGCATGGATCCATCCTTCTTTTTCACAAACAAAACTGGTGCTCTCCACGGAGACACACTAAGGTGGATGAACCCACGATCTAACAACTCTTGAATCTGACCTTTAAACTCCACAAGCTCCTTCAGTGCCATTCTATAAGGGGCGATGGACACCGAAACTATACCAGGCAGGAGCTCAATCCCAAACTCAACTTCACAATTTGGAGGTTACCCAGGTAGCTCATCAGGAAAGACATCTAGAAAGTCTTTAACAATTTTGATATCTTTAACAGAAGAACCTCCAGAATCTGAAACACTAATGTAGGCCAGGTACGCCTCGCAACCTGATAAACCGTAATTTATACATATTATTATCCCATGTTTAACACATTTATGAATGATTTCTCCTTAGATTTGGTGAATTTGATGCTCCAAATGCTTTAATTTCATGTTTTATACTTAAGAGAGCATAGGAGAGCAAAAAGAACAAGAAACGGGCCAAAAAATTGAGAAAATAGGCTGACGTCGGAAAACAACACGGCCTAGACTTCCTCACACGGGTAGCACACACGCCCGTGCCATTCTAGTAGGTTCGAACATGGCCTAAAACAAGCTCAACACGGGTGTGTTAATCTCTCAGCCTTGACCACGGCTTGAAGTAATCACACACGGGCGTGTCCCTGTCGAGCCCAAGTTAAGTTCTATTCGAAAAAGGGCGATTTTAAGGGCTTTTAAGCATTCTAAAACCTATTTAAACACCCTAGAGGAGGATTAAAGAGGACACATAGAGTATGAAGTAAGGAATTACTCGAAGAAAGCTGATTGATCCATCTCAGAAGCCGGATTATTCATCGAGACTGAATATCTCCCCTCAATTTCTCTTTAGGAGTTTTGGGTTTTCTTTATGTTTTGTATTCATTATTCTTCTGAGATGTTTTCCTTTATAGTTATGAACTAATCCCCCTAAATACCTAAGGGGAATGAAAGCTAAGACAAATCTTATTATTATTATCTGAATTGTATGATAAATATTTAACTTGTTCTTAATTATGTGTTATTAATTCTTGCTTCGGTATTTCAGGATATTGATTCAAGTTAATGCACTTATTCAGAGGCGCAAAAGTCCCTGTCTAAGAGTAAATTTGTCATAATTAGGTGGAGTTGATTGCATGCCTAGAGATAGGGTGACTAGATTTTACCGGATTAGGGTGAAACCTAATAAGGGGATCCATAGATTGAGTTAATGCAACCCTAGGGTGTTAATTAGAAAGAGATTTTAATTATTCAATCTAAGGTTAGACGTTGTTAGTCTCGAGAGGGATAATAATATAAATTGGGGATCTCTACAGAGCAAGTTGAATGAATAAATCGTCTGATTAAGAGTCAAATAACAAGTGAAGTCTAGGTGGATTTTTCCTTAGGTATTGTGTTAAATCAATCAGTTTTCCAAAAGTGTTCTCCCCAAATCTATTTTCTGTGCATTCTTAGATTAGTTAATTAGTTAATTAAAATAACCTTCATTATTCTTAGGCTAGATAATAAAAAGAAAGTTAATACTAGTACTTTTGGTTCCTTTGGGTTCGACATCTGGTCTTGCTAAAACTATACTACTGTTCAATAGTTGCGCTTGCCTTCATCATGATAATAGTTAGTTCGAGTACGATCATTTATAAATTTTAAAACTTATCGTGAGTGACAATCATGTTTTTGGCACCGTTGTTGGGGAACTAAGATATTAGGAACGCTCGATTTTTATTATTTTAGCCATTTACTATTATTGCATTTTAAATTTTGTTTTAATTTTTGTTACTAAATTCTCTTTTGCTTTCTTCTGGCAGGTTCTTATAGTTTATGACTAGAAGAAACCCGTCAGGACCATTACTTTTTTACAAAGAAATTGATTGCACAGCTCGCAAAAACTGAAGAGAAATAAGATAAAGCCTAAGATACACAGAGGAAGAGCAAGAAATATTCCAACTACAACTGAGGAGATGGCTGAAAATCAAGAAAATTCGCTACCTCCTGCGCTTGTTGCTAACCCAGTAAATCAGAATCCTGCTCCTCATACTATGTATGGTTATGCTAAACCTACTTTAACAGGAACTGAATCGAGTATAGTTAGGCCTACTATTGCTGCAAATAATTTTGAACTGAAACCTAACACAATTCAAACGATACAATAGTTTGTTCAGTTTGATAGTTTCCAGGACGAAAACCCAAATACTCATTTAGCAAATTTCCTAAAGCTTTGCGACACATTCAAAATCAATGGCGTTTCTGATGATGCCATTCACCTTCGGCTATTTCCCTTTTCACTAAGGAGCAAGGCTAAACAGTGGTTAAATTCGTTACCATGAGGATCAATCACTACTTGGGAACAAATGACCGAAATTTTTTTACCAAAATACTTCCCACCTGCTAAAACAGCTAAACTCAAGAATGAAATCTCTTCTTTTGTGCAGATGGATTTAGAAACCCTTTACGATGCATGGGAGAGATACAAGGACCTACTGCGAAGGTGCCCTCACCATAGGTTACCTCTATGGTTGCAAGTTCAAACATTTTATAATGGTGTGAATCCGTTGACAAGACAGATAATTGATGCAGCTGCTGATGGAACCCTAAACAACAAAACACCTAAAGAGGCTTACGAATTTATTGAGGAAATGTCACTGAATAACTATCAGTGGCAAGTCATGAGGACTAAGCCAACCAAAGAAGCAGGCGTTTATAACATTGACTTGGTTACTATGCTGTCAAATCAGGTAGAGCTTTTAAATAAAAAGATTGATATTTTACTTGGTTCCACGCAGGTACATCCAATTATGCAATGCAATGCAATTGGAAGTGGAATGAGCAACCCAGAATATCCAACCTATGGCCACAACATGGAGAATGAACAACTAAATTACGTGGGTAACAACTCTAGACCTCAAAATTATCCTTACAATGCAGGTTGGAGAAATCACCCGAATTTCCCATGGGGAGGCCAAGGAAATACAAGAGCACCACCCCCTTCAGGCTTCCAATAACAACCTTACTAGCTAGAGAAAAAGCTGAACCTTGAGGAGATAATGACAAAATCCATTTCAGTAGCAAAAACTCATTTCCAGAAGACTGAAACTACACTAAAAAATCAGCAAGCGTCGATCCAAGGGCTCGAGAATCAAATTGGACAGCTGACTAAGATAATCTTAGAAAGACCACCAGGAAGCTTACCTAGCAACACCGAACCAATCCAAAAGAGCATGTGAAAGCAGTTACACTAAGGAGTGGGAAAGTGTTAGCTGAATCTGAAAAGAAGCTACCACAAGAAGCCGACAGAAGCGAAAGATAGGAGGTAAAACCTGAAAACAATGACAAGCCAACGTCAAAGGAATATAAACCACCAGTTCCATACCCAGCTAAGTTGAAAAAAGACCACATGGATGCAAAATTCAGTAAATTTCTTGAACTTTTTAAGCAATTACATATCAACTTACCTTTTTTTAAAGCCATCTCGCAGATGCCGACATATGCAAAATTTTTTAAGGAGCTTCTAACAAATAAAAGGAAGTTTGAGGACTTATCTACAGTGGAGCTCAACGACGAGTGCTCAGCCATACTCCAAAATAAATTTCCAACCAAACTAAAAGACCCAGGAAGTTTTACTATCCCCTGTTTAATTGGTAGTTTGAATGTTGAAAAAGCACTAGCTGATTTAGGCGCTAGCATTAATTTGATGCCATATAAAATGTTTAAACAACTTGGTCTTGGGGAACCTAAACCCACTAGGATGAGTATTCAATTAGCTGATAGATCTGTTAAATATCCTAGGGGTATCATAGAGGATGTACTTGTAAAAGTAG
Organism: Gossypium anomalum; assembly: GCA_025698475.1. Taxonomy (NCBI): domain Eukaryota; kingdom Viridiplantae; phylum Streptophyta; class Magnoliopsida; order Malvales; family Malvaceae; genus Gossypium; species Gossypium anomalum. Next base: position 13,837,808 of record CM046961.1, read on the forward strand.
ATAAATTTATATTCCCTATTGATTTTGTTGTGCTTGACATGGATGAGGATGTTGAAGTGCCTTTAATTTTAGGTCGTCCATTTTTAGCCAACTTTGCTATCATATTTATTGATGGGAGATGGTAAACTTGTACTTAGAGTAGGTGACGAAGTAATTATTTTTAAGATTTATGATGCCATGAGATTTTCTAGGGAGCAAGATGACTCATGTTATTTTATTGACTCTATTAATCATGCCACTCAAGATTCTTTTCAGGAAATCATACATGAGGACACGTTGGAACTGTGTCTTACCCAAAGCAAGGTAGATGATGATGATTCTGAGATAGGTAAGGTAAAAACTGAACTGGACTCCAATAAACCAGTCTCAAGACAAGTAGAATATGAGGGTATTAAAACAAACAATAAACTTAAGCAAAAACCCTCTATTGAAGAACCCCCAAACTGGAACTTAAACAGTTGCCAAATCACTTGGAATATGCATTCCTTGGAAATAATTCTACATTACCAGTGATTATTGCTTCTAACTTACAACCCAAGGAAAAAGAGGAATTACTCCAAGTATTAAGAGAACATAAAAGGGCCATATCTTGGAAAATTTTTGATATCAAAGGGACCAGCCCCTCTTTTTGCACCCACAAAATTTTAATGGAAGATGAATATAAGCCATGTGTGCAAGTTCAAAGACGACTGAATCTCAACATGAAAGAAGTTGTTAAAGTTGAGGTAATTAAACTTCTAGATGCTGGAAATATTTATCATATTTCTAACAGTTCATGGGTAAGTGCAGTGTAGGTTGTTCCTAATAAGGGAGGCATGACGGTTGTAACCAATGAGAAGAATGAATTAATCCCGACAAAAGTAGTCACAGGTTGGAGAGATTGCATTGACCACAGGTGTAATATCCTGATTTTAGGCCTAGTCGAAATAGTGGTTTCGTGACCACAAAATCCAAGATAGAAATAATTATTTTATGATTATTTTGAGGTCTATGATATGATTGCATGATTGTGTGAAAATTTCGTGAAGAAATTTTATGCATAAAGTGCTTAAATTGAAATTAGGGACTAAATCGAATAATTTGTAAAACTTGCATTCTAGAAGTTTCTAGTATGAAATTGTTTTGAAATATTAATTAGGAGGTCTAAAATAGCAATTTTACCAATTTCTAAGTCTATGGACAAAAATTGGACATGGATGGAATTTTTGGAAAGTTTAGTAGTAAGGGCATTTTGGTCATTTAGGGGTAAAATGAATTAAAATACAAAATTGAAAGCCAATTTTGCTCATCTTCAACCCCATGGCCGAATATAGCAAGGAGAAACCATGGCTAGGGTTTTTCAAGCTTCCAAGCTCGATTGTAAGCTCGTTCTAGCCCCGTTTTTCAAGTTCTTTACGTTTTTGGAATCCCGATAACTTGATTAAGCTTATTCTAGCAATAATTTAAGCTAGGGTTCATATTTGGAAAAATATCCATAGGTGAAATGTGTTTATTTGATGTTTTATGGTAGAATATGAAGGCTGAAATTATGTTAAACAACTTTTGCTAACGATTTTAAGCAAAAATGAGTAAAACGGCTTAATCAATAAAAATTGTTATTGTTCATAACTATGTGTTAGAGTGAGAATTTTATGTTGTCATAGAAGGGAAAAATGTTCAGCATGTCATAAAACATAAGAAAATATGCTGAAGTTTAATTTACGAGCTTTGGGGCAAAAGTGTAAATATGCGAAAGTTTAGGGGCAAAACTGTAATTTTGCCAAAATATGATTTTGGGTTAATTTGAATAATGTGAGCCCTAATTAGACTATATTTTAAATGATAGAGTAAGGAAAACTAAAATTCGAGCTAAAATGGGGAAAATACCAAGTTGTGGACGAAATGGTAAAAGTAGTCATTTTCACATACGAGGTAAGTTCATGTGTAAATAATGTAGTATAATTGTTATTTTTAAATTATTGATGTTAATTATATGATATGCTGATTTTTATCATGAAATATATGCTTTGTGGTTATTTTCGAATAAAATGCAAATTATTTGTCTTATTTGTTAAATATAAAGTGCTACCGAGTATTGGTTTCGGTATTTTACGGAAGATGGCAAGGATATGTGTTCGAGGAAAATCCCGTTTGAACCTTAGGAATAGATTAGGATACAAGTGACATGTCACTAGGATGGTTGAGCATCCGAACTCGTTGAGTTGAGTCCGAGTTCACTTATGGATGCGAATGTCCGAACTCGTTGAGTTGAGTCCGAGTTCACTTATGGATGCGAACGCTCGAGCTCGTTGAGTTGAGTCCGAGTTCACTTATGGGCGGGTTACATGGTAGCTTGGCTACATATGTGGCACTTATGTGCAAACTTTTCGTGTATCCGAATTATATTCCGATGTGTTCAACGGGTAAAATTCTACTCAAATGGAGGAATACTCGAGATGAAAGGGACGTATTGGTAAGTGTTGTGAAATGGATACTTTGAACAGGTATGTACTTAACCATCGGGTTGAAAACTCGATATAACAACAATTTGGTAAGATGATAAATGAAAATGTGATATGAATGTCTCGGTGATGATCATGCAAATGATGTTTATGTTTGCTTATATAGTTGTGTTACTTGCTATTTGCATGTGAACTTACTAAGCATTTGTGCTTACTCCCTCCTTTTCATTCCTTGTAGTGTTGACAAGCCAGCTCGGAAATCGGAAACACACTCACACTATCCGTATACCATCTTGGCATAATGGCTTGTATATTTTGAGTATGGCATGTATAGCATTATAATCATTTTGTATATATGGTCTTATGATATGGTTATTGAGTGGTATGAAAATGCTTGGTAATGATTAGCCATTGGAATGGCTAATCATGATCATATTTGGTGTTATGTATGCTAAATTGCTAGCTAATCCATGGGAACCATTAAATGGGTAAAATTTACCATAAAATAGACACAGACAGCAGTAGTGACGTGAATTTGAAAAATCACTAAAAATAGTAGAAATGAAATTAAATAATGAATAAGTTATGGAATTGAAGCATGATGAGTCTATTTTCATATGGATGGAACAAAACAGGTATATGAGTTATATTTTATGAGATGTTTAAATTTTTGTGAAACAGGCCCAGAGCAATTTTTGGATCCCCTGTTCTGAATTTGGAAATTCACCATAAATTCTTCAAATATAAGTAGAAGTCATGATTTATATGTACAGATTCCTTATTGAGTCTAGTTTTATTATAAATAAACGGCATAGTCATTGAAACTCTGTATAGGGAGATATCTGATTCGTAATACACAGAGGTCAGAGCAGTTGAACCCTGAAACAAGGGAGACTTTAACTAATAAACTGTACTAATTTGCTTGACCAAAAATTCTATAAAAAAATTAGTAAATAGATATATGAGTCTAGTTTCAGGAAAATTTTATGGAATTGGATTTCGAGTTTCGGAACTCGAGATATGAATTTTTAAGCGACTGTGACGCAGATTGCTAGCTTGACTAAAAATTTTAAAAATAAATTGTTTGAGCTATTTAAAGTAATGGATTAAGCCTGTTAACACCTCGTGTTCGAATTCGGCGATGGTCTCGAGTACGGGGCGTTACATTTGGTGGTATCAGAGCAGGTTTAGTCGGTTCTCGGACTAACTTAGCATGCGTAAAAATTTAGCTATACATGCCACTGATTTGTGATAGTGTGATGTCTTCCGACGCATATGAGTATCGTCTTATTTAGACAGGGTACTCTCCAACCGAGCTGCGCCGACCATGTTCAATGTTATGTGAAGGTATTTGAGTAAAATTATGATTATGATAAGTCTCGGTTCAGAAAAGTATGAATAAAAGTTTATGATACATATGTGATAAATATCCATATTTGCTTAATGCTCATATGATGTAGTGTGTATGGCTTACTTGATAAGATAAACAGAATAAATAAAAAGTAGTAGAGGTATGAATAAAAGTCATAATATTATGATATGAATGAAAATGTCCTTGTCTTGATTTGGACGTCGAATGTTGATGAATGCTAATGATATATAATTTTTATGAGATAAAGGGTTATAATGAAATGAACTTATCTATGTTAAATTGTTGGACTGAATTATATGATTGTAATGACATGTACATGATGCACGAAATGAAAGTTGTGATTGTGATGCAAATATCTATGTTTGTTTGGCCCTATATGATGTCATGAGCATGAATTAATTTAATTAAATGAATGGATAAGTAAAGCTATCTAGAAAACATAGAATGTATGCATAAGTATATTGTCTAAATGGGACAGTAGGAAAATTTGTGTAAGCCAACATGAATGTTGCATTGCCTGAATGAATGACATGATTTTGATGATGTTGCTATGATGGTGGCAGTTGTGTGTATGTATAAGAAAGTCGAGTCAGAGGTCCTACAACCCCTCCCCCTTACCGAAGTGGTACTTATAATGGAATTTCATGAGATTTGTATTGAATAAGTTTCTGGTTGAGAACCCAAAGAGTTCAGTGATAGAATAATTATAAGTATGATCAAAGATTGAAAATGAGCTGATAAGTAAAGTTAGAGCTAGTAAAGTATCGGATTGACGTAAAGATTATTGGAGTTATGCACTGTCCCAAATAGAGAAGGAATTCTCTTTGGTAAATCGAATTACTCAAGTGTAAGGTCGAGAAAAGTGTAAATCAAAATTTATTCAGAACTGGCCTTCTTTAGTGAATGGTTTAATATGAAATTTGTGACAAAGAGAACTAGTTGGGGAAATGATATTTGAAATGTGAACTATCCGAGTGTGATTATTATGACCGGACAGATTTAGCAGATCTCTTTTGAGATGTTCTATGTGTTTACCCATTCTCGAAATATTTCTATGGCTATTGATCTTCTCAAGAAATTCTTGTTATATGGGAATGTCTTCTAATTACGTGTTGGATGAAAGCATTGGTAGTCCGACTGGTTTATAATTTATATTGCTCTATTTCATCTGGGTATTCTATTTCATTTCAAATGCGATAAGAATTGATGAGAGAATACATATGATATTATAATTCGCTTCTTCCGCTTAATGCTTCATCCGATATATATGTATGGGAAGATATATTGATCTTGTTATATTTGATTTCAGTGGGATTAAATGATGTTTTCTTTTCGACTTTCTTTCTTTGAAGAATTATTGGGGTATTCTATATTTTCTCTATGAGTTTGGTTTTCAATTTTCCGGCATAGTATCGTATCTTGGGTTTCTTTATCCTGGATCTTTTTATTCTGGATTTCTTTATTCCGGGTTTCTCTATCTTGGATTTCTTTATTCGGTTTTCTTGTTATCTTTGTTCCATAATTTATCAATTACGACTCATGTTCGAAGTGCGTTCTTTAGCTCGTGATAATCATGTCAAATATGACTATACTTCTAATTTGATCTTGGTAATGTGGTGATTTTAGTATTGGGATTTTTTTTTTTTCTAATTTCTGTGTAAGGATTTGACATCAGTAAAGGCATAGGCGATAAAAGCGCGAGTTTCAGTCGGTATGGTGAATTATTTATTTGAAAGATTTCATGTGACAATTATGTCAGGATTATGTTTCTCAAGTCTGAGAATAGAATTTCATTTTTGTACTGATAAAAGAGTAAATAGTCTGAACGAGAAGTGTATATTTATTAGAAAGAGTTGGATATTAGTTAAAGTCACAACGAATGATATGGTTTTCATCTTATGAAAGCTAAAAAGTTTATTACATGTTGACAGAGTTCGGATAGATGAGAATATTTGTAACTGAAGCGTCTGAACTAGACTAGTCTGCATTGAGCAAAGACTTCCTGACTTTCAGTAATGTACTGTTGCATGAATTGTGATGTGTTTCAAGACAGTGAGGTAATGTGATAGTTTAGAGTATTCGATGTTACATAAAATCTGAGTTGTTAAAGAGGTTAAAGTTGAGCATTGGGATGTATCAAAATTATCCTTGTCAATGTTGATATTGGGATGGAAATGAGAAGGATTATTCTTGAGGCCATATCAGAATTATTTCTATGGCAGAAAGAGGAAAATGTGATGTATCCTATTCTTAAATGTTTGGAGAAATCTATAAATCATATCGGTATTGAATGAATTCCTACTCATCAGATTCATGGAATTTCAGGTCTCTTTGATTGTTGGATTTCTTGGAATTCCGTTCTCCATTAATCAAGTTAAGATCCTGGTTTTATGTCATGATATCATGGGAAACTGAGAAAGGTTGAAATTTTAAGAACAGTTGAGAGTTGAGACTGTAAGCTTTTAGACCATATGGGAAATTAAATAGATGTATTGGAGGTACAGCCTAAGTGAAAGTTCTTCAGCACTGAATATGAGATTAAAAGTGAAGACCACTTTTCCGGTAAGATTTTCGGGGACGAAAATCCCTAAAAGGGGGGGAAAGTTGTAATATCCTAATTTTGGGCCTAGTCAAAATAGTGGTTTCGTGACCACAAAATCCAAGATAGAAATAATTATTTTATGATTATTTTGAGGTCTATGATATGATTGCATGATTGTGTGAAAATTTCGTGAAGAAATTTTATGCATAAAGTGCTTAAATTGAAATTAGGGACTAAATCGAATAATTTGCAAAACTTGCATTCTAGAAGTTTCTAGTATGAAATTGTTTTGAAATATTAATTAGGAGGTCTAAAATACCAATTTTACCAATTTCTAAGTCTATGGACAAAAATTGGACATGGATGAAATTTTTGGAAAGTTTAGTAGTAAGGGCATTTTGGTCATTTAGGGGTAAAATGAATTAAAATACAAAATTAAAAGCCAATTTTGCTCATCTTCAACCCCATGGTCGAATATAGCAAGGAGAAACCATGGCTAGGGTTTTCAAGCTTCCAAGCTCGATTGTAAGTTCGTTCTAGCCCCGTTTTCAAGTTCTTTACGTTTTTGGAATCCGTGAACTTGATTAAGCTTATTCTAGCAATAATTTAAGCTAGGGTTCATATTTGGAAAAATACCCATAGGTGAAATGTGTTTATTTTGATGTTTTATGGTAGAATATGAAGGCTGAAATTATGTTAAACAACTTTTGCTAAGCGATTTTAAGCAAAAATGAGTAAAACGGCTTAATCGGTAAAAATTGTTATTGTTCATAACTATGTGTTAGAGTGAGAATTTGATGTTGTCATAGAAGGGAAAAATGTTCAGCATGTCATAAAACATAAGAAAATATGCTGAAGTTTAATTTACGAGCTTTGGGCGAAAAATGTAAATATGCGAAAGTTTAGGGGCAAAACTGTAATTTTGGCAAAATATGATTTTGGGTTAATTTGAATAATGTGAGCCCTAATTAGACTATATTTTAAATGATAGAGTAAGGAAAACTAAAATTCGGGCTAAAATGGGGAAAATACCAAGTTGTGGACGAAATGGTACAAGTAGCCATTTTCACAAACGAGGTAAGTTAATATGTAAATAATGTTGTATAATTGTTATTTTTAAATTATTGATGTTAATTATATGATATGCTGATTTTTATCATGAAATATATGCTTTGTGGTTATTTTCGAATAAAATGCAAATTATTTGTCTTATTTGTTAAATATAAAGTGCTACTGAGTATTGGTTTCGGTATTTTACTGAAGATGACAAGGATATGTGTTCGAGGAAAATCCCGTTTGAACCTTAGGAATAGATTAGGATACAAGCGACATGTCACTAGGATGGTTGAGCATTCGAACTCGTTGAGTTGAGTCCGAGTTCACTTATGGATGCGAACGCTCGAGCTCGTTGAGTTGAGTCCGAGTTCACTTATGGGCAGGTTACATGGTAGCTTTGCTACATATGTGGTACTTATGTGCAAACTTTTCGTGTATCCGAATTATATTCTAATGTATTCAACGGGTAAAATTCTACTCAATTGGAAGAATACTCGAGATGAAAGGGGCGTATTGGTAAGTGTTGTGAAATGGATACTTTGAACAGGTATGTACTTAACCATCGGGTTGAAAACTCGATATAACAACAATATGGTAAGATGATAAATGAAAATGTGATATGAATGTCTCGGTGATGATCATGCAAATGATGTTTATGTTTGCTTATATAGTTGTGTTACTTGCTATTTGCATGTGAAATTACTAAGCATTTGTGCTTACTTCCTCTTTTTCATTCCTTGTAGTGTTGACAAGCCAGCTCGGAAATCGGAAACACGCTCACACTATCCGTATATCATCTTGGCATAATGGCTTGTATATTTTGAGTATGGCATGTATAACATTATAATCATTTTGTATATATGGTCTTATGATATGGTTATTGAGTGGTATGAAAATGCTTGGTAATGATTAGCCATTGGAATGGCTAATCATGATCACATTTGGTGTTATGTATGCTAAATTGCTAGCTAATCCATGGGAACCATGAAATGGGTAAAATTTACCATAAAATAGATTCAGACAACAGTAGTGATGTGAATTTGAAAAATCACTAAAAATAGTAGAAATGAAATTAAATAATGAATAAGTTATGGAATTGAAGCTTGATGAGTCTATTTTCATATGGATGGAACAAAACAGGTATATGAGTTATATTTTATGAGATGTTTAAATTTTTGTGAAACACGGCCAGACCAATTTCTGGATCCCCTGTTCTGACTTTGGAAATTCACCATAAATTCTTCAAAGAAAATTAGAAGTCATGATTTATATGTAAAGATTCCTTATTGAGTCTAGTTTTATTAGAAATAAATAGCATAGTCATTGAAACTCTTTACAGGGAGATATCTGATTCGTAATACATAGAGGTCAGAGTAGTCGAACCCTGAAACAAGGGAGACTTTAACTAATAAATTGTACTAATTTGCTTCACCAAAAATTCTATAAAAAAATTAGTAAATAGATATTTGAGTGTAGTTTCAGAAACATTTACGGAATTGGATTTCGAGTTTCGTAACTCGAGATATAAATTTTTAAGCGACTGTGACGCAGATTGCTAGCTTGACTGAAAATTTTAAAAATAAATTGTTTGAGCTGTTTAAAGTAATGGATTAAGTCTGTTAACACCTCGTGTTCGACTCCAGCAATGGTCTCAAGTACGGGGTGTTACATTTGGTGGTATCAGAGCAGGTTTAGTCGGTTCTCGGACTAACTTAGCATGCGTAAAAATTTAGCTATACATGCCACTGATTTGTGATAGTGTGATGTCTTCCGATGCATATGAGTACCGTCTTATTTAGACAGGGTACTCTCCAACAGAGCTACGCCGACCATGTTCAATGTTATGTGAAGGTATTTGAGTAAAATTATTATTATGATAAGTCTCGGTTCAGAAAAGTATGAATAAAAGTTTATGATACATATGTGATAAATATCCATATTTGCTTAATGCTCATATGATGTAGTGTATATGGCTTACTTGATAAGATGAACGGAATAAATTGAAAGTAGTAGAGGTATGAATAAAAGTCATAATATTATGATATGAATGAAAATGTCCTTGTCTTGATTTGGACGTCGAATATTGATGAATGCTAATGATATATAATTTTTATGAGATAAAGGATTATAATGAAATGAACTTATCTATGTTAAATTGCTGGACTGAATTATATGATTGTAATGACATATACATCATGCACGAAATGAAAGTTGTGATTGTGATGCAAATATCTACGTTTGTTTGGCCCTATATGATGTCATGAGCATGAATTAATTTAATTAAATGAATGGATAAGTAAAGCTATCTAGAAAACATAGAATGTATGCATAAGTATATTGTCTAAATGGGACAGTAGGAAAATTTGTGTAAGCCAACATGAATGTTGCATTGCCTGAATGAATGACATGATTTTGATGATGTTGCTATGATGATGGAAGTTATGTCATATGTGTATGTATAAGAAAGTCGAGTCAGAGGTCTTACAACCCCTCCCCCTTACCGAAGTGGTACTTATAATGGAATTTCATGAGATTTGTATTGAATAAGTTTCCAGTTGAGAACCCAAAGAGTTCAGTGATAGAATAATTATAAGTATGATCAAAGATTGAAAATGAGCTGATAAGTAAAGTTAGAGCTAGTAAATTATCGGATTGACGTAAAGATTATTGGAGTTATGCACTGTCCCAATTAGAGAAGGAATTCTCTTTGGTAAATCGAAATACTCAGGTGTAAGGTCGAGAAAAGTGTAAATCAAAATTTATTCAGAACTGGCCTTCTTTAGTGAATGGTTTAATATGAAATTTGTGACGGCAGAGAACTAGTTGGGGAAATGATATTTGAAATGTGAACTACACAGGTGTGACATTATATGACTGGACCAGATTGCGAGCTCTTTTGAGATGTTCTATGTGTTTACCCGTTCTCGAAAATATTTCTATGGCTATTGATCTTACAAGAAATTCTTGTTATATGGGAATGCCTTCTAATTACAGTGTTGGATGAAAGTATTGGTAGTCCGACTGGTTTATAATTTATATTGCTCTATTTCATCGGGTATTCTATTTCATTTCGTCTGATAAGAATTGATGAGAGAATACATATGATATTATAATTCTGTTTCTTCTACTTGATGCTTCATCTGATATATATGTATGGGAAGATATATTGATCTTGTTATATTTGATTTCAGTGGGATTAAATGATGTTTTCTTTTCGACTTTCTTTCTTTGAAGAATTATTGGGGTATTCTATATTTTCTCTATGAGTTTGGTTTTCGATTCTCTGGCATAGTATCGTATTTTGGGTTTCTTTATCCTGGATCTTTTTATTCTGGATTTCTTTATTCCAGGTTTCTCTATCTCGGATTTCTTTATTCGGTTTTCTTGTTATCTTTGTTCCATAATTTGTCAATTCGACTCACTCATGTTCAAGTACGTTTTCACTTCGTGATAATCATGTCAAATATGACTATACTTCTAATTTGATCTTGGTAATGTGGTGATTTTAGTATTGGGATTTTTTTTTCTAATTTACGTGTAAGGATTTGACATCGATAAAGGCATAGGTGATAAAAGTCACGAGTTTCAACGGTATGGTGAATTATTTATTTGAAAGATTTCATGTGACAATTATGTCGGGATTATTTTTCTCAAGTCCGATAATAGAATTTCATTTTTGTACTGATAAAAGAGTAAATAGTTTGAACGAGAAGTGTATATTTATTAGAAAGAGTTGGATATTAGTTAAAGTCACTACGAATGATAAGGTTTTCATCTTATGAAAGATGAAAAGTTTATTACATGTTGACAGAGTTCGGATAGATGAGAATATTTGTAACCGAAGCGTCTGAACTAGACTAGTCTGCATTGAGCAAAGACTTCGACTTTCGATGAATGTCTTTGTTGTATGAATTGTGATGTGTTTCAAGACAGTGAGGTAATGTGATAGTTTAGAGCATTTGATGTTACATAAAATCTGAGTTGTTAAAGAGGTTAAATTTGAGCATTGGGATCTATCAAAATTATCCTTGTCAATGTTGATATTGGGATGGAAATGAGAAGGATTATTCTTGAGGCCATATCAGAATTATTTCTATGGCAGAAATAGGAAAATGTGATGTATCGTTTTCTTAAATGTTTGGAGAAATCTATAAATCATATCGGTATTGAATGAATTTCTACTCATCAGATTCATGGAATTTCAGGCCCCTTTGATTGTTGGATTTCTTGGAATTCCGTTCTCCATTAATCAAGTTAAGATCCTGGTTTTATGTCATGATATCATGGGAAACTGAGAAGGGTTGAAAATTTAAAAACAGTTGAGAGTTGAGACTGTAAGCTTTTAGACCATATGAGAAATTAAAGAGATGTATTGGAGGTATAGCCTAAGTAAAAGTTCTTCAGCATCGAATATGAGATTAAAAGTGAAGACCACTTTTTCAGTAAGATTTTCGGGGACGAAAATCCCTAAAAGGGGGGGAGAGTTAAAATATCCTAATTTTGTGCCTAGTCGAAATAGTGGTTTCGTGACCACAAAATCCAAGATAGAAATAATTATTTTATGATTATTTTGAGGTCTATGATATGATTGCATGATTGTGTGAAAATTTCGTGAAGAAATTTTATGCATAAAGTGCGTAAATTGAAATTAGGGACTAAATCGAATAATTTGCAAAACTTGCATTCTAGAAGTTTCTAGTATGAAATTGTTTCGAAATATTAATTAGGAGGTCTAAAATAGCAATTTTACCAATTTCTAAGTCTATGGACAAAAATTGGACATGGATGGAATTTTTGGAAAGTTTAGTAGTAAGGGCATTTTGGTCATTTAGGGGTAAAATGAATTAAAATACAAAATTAAAAGCCAATTTTGCTCATCTTCAACCCCATGGCCTAATATAGCAAGGAGAAACCATGGCTAGGGTTTTTCAAGCTTCCAAGCTCAATTGTAAGTTCATTCTAGCCCCGTTTTTCAAGTTCTTTACGTTTTTGGAATCCCGATAACTTGATTAAGCTTATTCTAGCAATAATTTAAGCTAGGGTTCATATTTGGAAAAATACCCATAGGTGAAATGTGTTTATTTTGATGTTTTATGGTAGAATATGAAGGCTGAAATTATGTTAAACAACTTTTGCTAAGCGATTTTAAGCAAAAATGAGTAAAACGGCTTAATCGGTAAAAATTGTTCAGCATGTCATAAAACATAAGAAAATATGCTGAAGTTTAATTTACGAGCTTTGGGGTAAAAGTGTAAATATGTAAAAGTTTATGGGCAAAACTATAATTTTGCCAAAATATGATTTTGGGTTAATTTGAATAATGTGAGCCCTAATTAGACAATATTTTAAATGATAGAGTAAGGAAAACTAAAATTCGGGCTAAAATGGGGAAAATACCAAGTTGTGGACGAAATGGTAAAAGTAGTCATTTTCACATACGAGGTAAGTTCATGTGTAAATAATGTAGTATAATTGTTATTTTTAAGCTATTGATGTTAATTGTATGATATGCTGATTTTTATCATGAAATATATGCTTTGTGGTTATTTTCGAATAAAATGCAAATTATTTGTCTTATTTGTTAAATATAAAGTGGTACTGAGTATTGGTTTCGGCATTTTACGGAAGATGGCAAGGATATGTGTTCGAGGAAAATCCCATTTGAACCTTAGGAATAGATTAGGATACAAGTGACATGTCACTAGGATGGTTGAGCATCCGAACTCGTTGAGTTGAGTCCCAGTTCACTTATGGATGCGAATGTCCGAACTCGTTGAGTTGAGTCCGAGTTCACTTATGGATGTGAACGCTCGAGCTCATTGAGTTGAGTCCGAGTTCACTTATGGGCGGGTTACATGGTAGCTTGGCTACATATGTGGCACTTATGTGCAAACTTTTCGTGTATCCGAATTATATTCCGATGTGTTCAACGGGTAAAATTCTACTCAAATGGAGGAATACTCGAGATGAAAGGGACGTATTGGTAAGTGTTGTGAAATGGATACTTTGAACAGGTATGTACTTAACCCTCGGGTTGAAAACTCGATATAACAACAATATGGTAAGATGATAAATGAAAATGTGATATGAATGTCTCGGTGATGATCATACAAATGATGTTTATGTTTGCTTATATAGTTGTGTTACTTGCTATTTGCATGTGAACTTACTAAGCATTTGTGCTTACTCCCTCCTTTTCATTCCTTGTAGTGTTGACAAGCTAGCTCGGAAATCGGAAACAGGCTCACACTATCCGTATACCATCTTGGCATAATGGCTTGTATATTTTGAGTATGGCATGTATAGCATTATAATCATTTTGTATATATGGTCTTATGATATGGTTATTGAGTGGTATGGAAATGCTTGGTAATGATTAGCCATTGGAATGGCTAATCATGATCATATTTGATGTTATGTATGCTAAATTGCTAGCTAATCCATAGGAACCATGAAATGGGTAAAATTTACCATAAAATAGATTCAGACAGCAGTAGTGACGTGAATTTGAAAAATCACAAAAAATAGAAGAAATGAAATTAAATAATGAATAAGTTATGGAATTGAAGCTTGATGAGTCTATTTTCATATGGATAGAACAAAACAGGTATATAAGTTATATTTTATGAGATGTTTAAAGTTTTGTGAAACAGGGCCAGAGCAATTTCTGGATCCCCTGTTCTGACTCTGGAAATTCACCATAAATTCTTCAAAGATAATTAGAAGTCATTATTTATATGTACAGATTTCTTATTGAGTCTAGTTTTATTAGAAATAAATGGCATAGTCATTGAAACTCTGTACAGGGAGATATCTGATTCGTAATACACAGAGGTTAGAGCAGTCGAACCCTGAAACAGGGAGACTTTAACTAATAAACTGTACTAATTTTCTTGACCAAAAATTCTATAAAAAAAAATTAGTAAATAGATATATGAGTCTAGTTTAAGGAAAAATTTATGGAATTGGATTTCGAGTTTCGAAACTCGAGATATGAATTTTTAAGCTACTGTGACGCAGATTTGCTAGCTTGACTGAAAATTTTAAAACTAAATTGTTTGAGCTATTTAAAGTAATGGATTAAGTCTGTTAACACCTCGTGTTCGACTCTGGCGATGGTCTTGGGTACGGGGCATTACAACAGGAAGCTGAATGATGCCACGAGAAAAGATCACTTTCTTATGCCATTTATTGACCAAATGTTGGAAAGATTATTAGGACACATGTATTACTGCTTTTTAGACGGACTCTCTGGTTATTTCCAAATCCCAATAGCTCTTGAAGATCAAGAAAAGATGACATTTACATGTCCATATGGTACGTTTGCTTATCGTAGAATGCCTTTTGAATTATGTAATGGTCCTGCCACTTTTCAGCGCTGTATGATGGCCATCTTTGATGAATTCGTAGAAGACATCATGGAGGTATTTATGGATGACTTTTTAGTATTTGGTAACTCTTTCCATCTTTGTCTTAAAAATTTAAAACGAGTTTTAATAAGATGTGAGGAAACGAACTTTGTGCTTAATTGGGAGAAATGTCACTTTATGGTTCCAGAAGGTATTGTATTAGGACATAAAATTTCTATTAAAGGGATTGAAGTGGACAAATCTAAAATTGAAACAATCAAAAAATTACCCCTCCTAGTTAGGTCAAGGCCATTAGAAGCTTTTTAGGACATGCTGGTTTTTATAGAAGATTATTAAGGATTTTTCTAAAATAGCTAAGCCTTTGACTAAATTACTAAAAAAAGATATACCTTTTAATTTTGATCAGGAATGCTTAGAAGCATTTAATACCTTAAAGGATAAATTAATTAATGCTCCAATCATAATTGCACCTGACTGGAATTTACCTTTTGAACTAATGTGTGATGCGAGTGATTTTTGCGATGAGGTGCGCTTTTGGACTAGCGAGGGGAAGCATTTTCAACCTATCTATTATGCTAGCAAAACTTCGACAGCTGCACAAGAAAACTATACCACCACGGAGAAAGAGTTGCTAGCTGTGGTTTTTGCATTCGATAAATTTTGATCATATCTCATATTGTCTAAAGTTATCGTTTACACTGACCATTCTGCCCTTCGCTACCTTTTAACTAAAACTAATGCAAAACCTCGACTCATTTGATGGATTCTGTTGTTGTAGGAATTTGATTTCGAGATTTAGGATAAGAAAGGAGTTGAAAATCTCACGGCTGATCATATTTCCAGGCTTGAGAACTCAAATATCAAAGAACTAGATGAAGTTGAAATAAATGATTCATTTCCTGAAGAACAATTCTTTGCTATATTTGATTCTGAGGTACCTTGGTTTGTAGATATTCTGAATTTTTTAGCCACTAACATTATCCCAAAAGGGTTGACACACCAGCAAAAGAAGCGATTCTTTAATGATGTGAAAAATTACTTTTGGGACGACCCTTTTCTTTTTCGCATATGTATAGATCAAGTCATTAGGAGATGCGTTACAAGGTCAGAAGCATCAAAGATTTTGGAACATTGCCACTCAGGACCGATTGGAGGACACTACAGTGGAACTAAGACCGCACATAAAATATTTGAATCAGGTTTCTATTGGCCCTCGTTATTCAAAGATGCTAATAGGTACGTTACTTCTTGTGACAAATGCCAACGGACAGGTAATATCTCCAAAAGTGATGAAATGCCTCAAAACTATATGTTTTCATGTGAAATATTTGACGTTTGGTGTAACATCCCGAAATAGGGCCTAAACGGAACAGTGGTTGCAAAACCAAAAATTTGAGGTAGAAAAATTTATTTTATTATTATTTTGAGGTCTATGATATGTTTTCATGATTGTGTGAAAAGTTCGCGAAGAAATTCTATGCATAAAGTGCTTAATTTGAAATTAGGGACTAAATTGAATAAATTGCAAAACTTGTGTTCTAGAAGTATTTTGCATAAAATTGAATTATATTATTAATTAGAGGTCCTTAAAGAGCAATTTTACCAATTTCTAAGTCTATGGACAAAAATTGGACATGGATGGAATTTTTGAAAAGTTTAGTAGTAAGGGCATTTTGGTCATTTAGGGGTAAAATGAATTAAAATACAAAATTAAAAGCCAATTTTGCTCATATTCTTCATGGAGGCCGAAATTAGCATGGGGAAAGCCATGGCTAGGGTTTTCAAACTTTCCAAGCTCAATAGTAAGTGATTCCAAGCCCCGTTTTTAATGTTCTTTACGTTTTTGGAATCCTGGTAGCTCGATTAAGCTTATTCTAGCAATAATTTAAGCTAGGGTTCATATTTGGAAAAATACCCATAGGTGAAATGTGTTTATTTTGATGTTTTATGGTAGAATATGAAGCTTGAAATTGTGTTAAACAACTTTTGCTAAGTGATTTTATGTAAAAACGAGTAAAACGACATAATCGGTAAAAATACCTAATGTTCATAAGTACATGTTAGAGTGAGAATTTGATGTTGCTATAGAAGGGAAAAATGATTAGAATGTCATAAAACATAAGAAAATAGGCTGAAGTTTAATTTACGAGCTTTGGGGCAAAAGTGTAAATATGCAAAAGTTTAGGGGCAAAATTGTAATTTTTCTAAAATATGATTTTGGGTCAATTTGAATAATGTGAGTCCTAATTAGACTATATTTTAAATGATAGAGCAAGGAAAACTGAAATTCGGGCTAAAATGGGGAAAATACCAAGTTGTGGACGAAATGGTAAAAGTAGCCATTTTCGCATACGAGGTAAGTTCATGTGTAAATAATGTAGCATAATTGTTATTTTTAAGTTATTGATGTTAATTATATGATATGCTGATTTTTTTTTATCATGAAATATTATGCTTTGTTGTTAATGTTGAGTAATATGCAAATTATGTTTACTACTTGATAAATATGAATTGCTACCGAGTATCAGTTCCGATATTCCGTGGAAGACGGCTAATGTTAGATCGAGGGAAAAAGCCCGTTTGAACCTTAGGAATAGATTAGGATACAAGTGACATGTCACTAGGATGGTTGAGCATCCGAACTCGTTGAGTTGAGTCCGAGTTCACTTATGGATGCGAATGTCTGAACTCGTTGAGTTGAGTCCGAGTTCGAGAGATGTAAGTAGGCATCCGAGCTCGTTGAGTTGAGTCCGAGTTCACTTATGGATGCGAATGCCCGAGCTCGTTGAGTTGAGTCCGAGTTCACTTATGGGCGGGTTACATGATTGCTTGATTATATATATGGCACTTATGTGCAAATTATCCGTGTATCCGAATTATATTCCGATGTGTTCAACGGGTAAAGTTCTACTCAAATGGAGGAATACTAGAGATGAAAGGGACATATTGGTAAGTGTTGTGAGATGGATACTTTGAACAGGTATGTACTTAACCCTCGGGTTGAAAACTCGATATATCAACAATGTGGTAAGATGATAAATGAAAATATGACATGAATGTCTTGATGATGATTATGCGAATGATATTTTATGTTTGCTTATATGGTTATGTTACTTGCTATTTGCATGTGAACTTACTAAGCATTTATGCTTACTCCCTCCTTTTCATTCCTTGTAGTTTTGACAAGTCAGCTCGGAAATCGAAGCGGTCGAGGCTCGCTCACACTATCCGTATACCATCTTGGCATAATGGCTTGTATATTTTGAGTATGGCATGTATAGCATTATAATCATTTTGTATATATGGTCTTATGATATGGTTAGTGAGTGGTATGAAAATTCTTGGTAATGATTAGCCATTTGAATGGCTAATCATGATCATATTTGGTGTTATGTATGTCAAATTGCTAGCTAATCCATGGAAATCATGAAATAGGTAAAATTTACCATAAAATAGATTCAGACAATGATAGTGACGTGAATTTGAAAAATCACTAAAAATAATAGAAATGGAATTAAATAATGAATAAGTTATGGAATCGAATCTTGATGAGTCTATTTTCATATGGAATGAACAAAACAGGCATATAAATTATATTTTATGAGATATTTAAACTTTTGTGAAACAGGGCCAGAGTGATTTCTGGATCCCCTGTTCTGACTTTAAAAATTCATAATAAATTTTACAAAAATAATTAGAAGTTGTTCTTTATATTTACAGATTCCTTATTGAGTCTAGTTTTAAGAGAAGCAAACCCCATAGTCATTGAAATTTTGTATAGAGATATCTGATTCGTAATACACAGAGGTCAAAGTAGTCAAACCCTGAAACAGGGGAGATTTTAACTAATAAACTTTACTATTTCGCTCAACCAAAAATTCTAGAAAAAAATTAGTAGATATAAATATGAGTCTAGTTTCATAGAAAATTTATGGATCTTAATTTTGAGTTTCGTAACTCGAGATATGAATTTTTAAGCGTATGTCATATGAGATTTTCAGCTTATGTCTGAAAATTTTAAAATTAAATTGTTTGAGCTGTTTAAGTAATGAATTAAGTCTGTTAACACCTCGTATTCGACTCCAACGACGGTCTCAGGTATGGGGCGTTACATTTGGGGTATCAACTTCATGGGTCCATTCCCTAGTTCATTTGGGAATAAATACATCTTAGTAGCAATTGATTATATGTCCAAATGGGTGGAAGCTCAAGCTTTACCTACTAATGATGCTAGAGTGGTAGTACGATTCCTTAAAAAACTCTTCTCTAGATTCGGAACACCTAGAGCAATTATCAGTGATAGGGGTACTCATTTTTGTAACGCCCAATTTTAGAAAACCCTTAAGAAATACAAAGTTTATCACAGAAAAGCCATCCCATACCATCCTCAAACTAGTGGACAAGTTGAAGTGGCAAACCGAGAGATCAAACGGATTCTTGAAAAGACAGTAGAATCAAACAGGAAATATTGGGCGATGAAAGTAGATGATGCTTTATGGGCTTATAGAACTACTTTTAAGACTCCCATAGGAACATCACCTTACAAACTTGTTTATAGAAAAAGTTGTCATCTACCATTCGAACTAGAGTATAAAGCCTTCTGGGCTATTAAATTTCTAAACCTTGATTCCAAACTTGCAGGTGAAAATAGGTTGATGCAGTTGAACGAGCTCGATGAGTGGTGAGCCAATGCATACGAAAACTCACGCCTATACAAGGAAGCAACAAAGTGGCGTCATGATGCTCGTTTAAAGCAACGAAAACAATTTAAAGTCAGAGATCTTGTCCTGCTATATAATTCGAGACTCAAATTGTTTCCTGGGAAACTTAAATCACGATGGTCAGGACCTTTTGTAGTTCAATCTGTTTTTCCATATGGCACAATAGAGGTAAGTCACCCATCACAAGGCACTTTCAAGGTAAATAGACATCATCCCAAACTTTATAACGGTGAGAATTTTAAAGATGATGGAGAGGAGTTACGACTCCATGAACCTTCTTAAATGCACCGACAAGGTAAAGTCGAGCTTAGACTATAAACAAGCACTTCTTGAGAAGCAACCCGAGTACTAACGGTTTTAATTTATTTAAATTTTATTTAAATTTCAAATTTTAACATCTAGATCACTAACTGAGTCTTTCAACACAGGTTCCCAAAATTCACACGGCCAGGCACACAGGCGTGCCTTAGACCATGTCCATAACATGAGGAGAGACACGACCGTGTGAAAATAGAGCAAAATTTTTCCCCAAAACACAGGATGCGATAAATTATCACGGCCATGCGACATGGCCGTGGTTGATCCTGCCAAAACAACACGGGCGTGCGACACACTCGTGGCTTAGAACCATGGTTGAAAACTAACACGGGCGTGCGACACGCCCGTGCCTAGCACCCGTGGTGGACACTGTCAAACTAACACGGGCGTGGGCCTACATACACGGGCGTGAGAGAAGCGAACGAAGCTAGATACGGTCGTGCGACACGGCCGTGTGTACCAACATGCCCAAAATTTGAAACCCAAGAAGAACACGGGCTAAATAAAAGGCACACGGGCGTGCCCCACGACCGTGTGCCCCAAATACCTATTTTTCTAATTTTATCTTTCTTTAAAACTATCTCATTTCATTTTTTAGGATTTTTATAATTATTAAGTACTTTATATTTGCAAGTATTTCTTCATGAGTAATCCTATTCCTCTATATTCCTAAAAAGTTCTTGATTCTATCAAGCTCACTATTACTTAGGAACTTGAAACTCCACT
The DNA here is from genome assembly GCA_025698475.1 of Gossypium anomalum. Classification (NCBI taxonomy): domain Eukaryota; kingdom Viridiplantae; phylum Streptophyta; class Magnoliopsida; order Malvales; family Malvaceae; genus Gossypium; species Gossypium anomalum. The sequence goes on from CM046961.1 coordinate 13,858,354, forward strand.
GGAAAAGGTTCTCCACGATTGCCACCTATGGAATGCAATCTCTACCACCACCGGAGTATTCTCCTCCAATCTGCATAACTCAAACCTAAGGAGTTCATTCATTTAACATTCAGGAAGTTTCACTTCTCTCCCTATCTTATGATCTTATATCTATAATTGCCACTAACTTTATCTTTATACATTGAGGGCAATGTACATCTTAAGTGTGGGGGGTCAATTATATCACTATAAAAAAAATCTCTGAATTTCGTCTTGTTCTCTTGTAAATCGCTCATATCATTTTTAGGATGAATTTTGATTAAATTGTGATTTTTTTTTGATATGACTTGAATTAAAACATAGGCATTCATGCATTGATTATTTAAACTTTAAGACATTAGAGAATTAAGCATGATAAGTTGATTTTCGTGAATTTAAAATTTTAGGTTGTTTTCCCCAAGTGTAGGTATTATCTTGAATGGAAATCCATAGGTTTAAACATCAAAAAGCAATAATTTTTGTAAGATTTTGAGCCTTTAGAGCATCTATTATTTCTTTCATGCTCTCTTTTATTGTTTCTTTGAGTGCATCAATATCGAATTGTTATTCTAGAACTTGTTGATTCTGCATGTCAAGACCACACCATTTGATTTTCTATGTCAAGATGATAGAGGCACTTAGGTTTAACCCACTCATGCCATGAAAAGCCTACTAACCCTTAGTAAACCTCTTTGAGCCTAACATCCCCTTTATTGATTTACCCTCAATATTAACCAATAACTCATTATTATTGAAATCCCCTAAATTAATTCTATCCCTATTTTTGTCGAGATCTGGTTTGAATAAATTGCTTAGCTATGTCTTATTCTTAATAATTAGTCTATGTTATTTGATTTGTTCCAAAAAAAAAATACATATCTATATAGTAACTGATAAACGCCAAATTATACATATTGTTACCCCAAATACTTAGCATATTTATGGATATTTACTATTAGATTTGTGAATTTTGGGGCTCTTAATCCAGTTATTTCATGTTTTGTACTCAGGAGAGCACCAAGAGTCAAAAGGAGCCAAAAATGAGCTTAAAAGAGACAAAAAGAACCAAATCAAGAAGATCACATGGCCTAAGCCTTGCCACACGGGCTGCTCACATGCCCGTGTCTGTCGAAGGTGTCGTCCAAGGATTTCACGATTCACACGGCCTGGCCATTAACCCACATAGCCGTGTGAAATTTAGCAGAACGAACACGGCCTGGGAAACACATCACACGGCCATGGCACACGGGCGTGTCCCTTTTTCAAAGAGTTGTATTCTACACGGAAAAAGGATACTTAGGGAAGAAGAAAGCCAATCCAAAGCCTATATAAACACCCTAAGTATGACCTACTAAGGGGGGCTTTTCCAGGGTCTCTCCCAGAACTTTTCTGGAACATAGAACCACACGCCAGGAATTACTTGAAGGAAGCCAGACGATCCATCCCAAAAGCCGAAGCTACTCTAAGACTGAAGATCTCTCTCAGAATCCCTTTAGGAGTTTTAGAGTTTTCTTCATGTTTTGTTATTTTTATATTTCTGAGATGTACTCTTATTTCATTATGAACTAAACCCCTTAGATACCTAAGGGGGATGAAACCTATGATGGATCTTGTTATTATTATCTGAACTATATGATAAATACTTGATTTGTTCTTAATTATGTGTTTCTAATGCTTGAGTTAATATTCCGGGTATTGACTCATAATTTACTGTGCTTATGCAGAGGAGGAATAGACCCTGCCTAAGAGTAGATTTGTCATAATTAAGCGGAGTTGGTCAAATGCCTAAAGATAGGGTTACGAGATTTTGCCGAATTAGGGTGAAACCTAATATGGGAGTCCATAGATCGATTTACTGCTTCCTTAGGGGTTTTAATTAGAAAGAGATTTCAATTAATTCAACTGAGGGTTAGGCGTTATTAGTCTCAAAAGAGAAAATAATGTAGGTTAGGGAGTCTTGTGGATCAAGTTAAGTGAATAAATCGTCTGGTTTAGAGTCAGATAACAAGTGAAATCTAGGTGGATTCCTCCTTGGGTGTCGTTTTTATCAATTGCTTCTCTTCAAGTATTTTTCCAAATTTTCTCTTCGCTTTAATTAAATTAGTTAATTAGTTTAGATAATTAGTTTAATAAACAAACCCTTTTATTCCTAGGCTAAATAATAAAAAGATAGTTATTACTAGTACCTTTGGTTCCGTTGGGAACGATATCCCGGTCTTGCTTATTACTAGTACTTTTTGGTTCCGTTGGGAACGATATCTCGGTCTTGCCATTACTATACTATTGTTCGATAGGTGCGCTTGCCTTTTCATCGTGATAATAGCTAGTCTAGGTTTGATCTTTATTATAAATATTTATTACTTGTTACGAATCATGCGATCAAGTTTTTTGGCACCATTGCTGGCGAACTGAAATACTAGGAACACTTAATTTTTATTACTTTAGCCAATTATTTTTCTTGCAATTTAACTTTATTTCTATTTTTATTTTACTAACTTTCTTCTTCTTTCTCCTAGCAGGTTCTTGTAGTGTATGACTAGAAGAAACCCGTCAGGACCGTTGCTTTTGACGAGGAAATTGATCGTCTGACTCGTAGAAAGCGGATTTAGAAATCAAAGCATGACTTAAGATACATAGAGGAAGAGCAAGAGGACGATATCTCAACTACTCTTTTGAAAAGATGGTGAAAATCAAGACAATCCGCTACCGCCAACCATACCATTGAATTAGCAAATCAGAATCCTGCTCATCGTACTATGTATGATTATGCTAAACCTAATTTTACAGGAGCTGAGTCAAGTATAGTTAGACCTGCTATTGCTGCTAACAATTTTGAACTGAAACCTAATACGATTCAGATGATACGGCAATTTGTTCAGTTTGATGGTTTGCAGGATGAGAACCCCAACACGCACTTGGAAAATTTCCTAGAACTGTGTGACACTTTCAAAATTAATGGCATTTTTGATGATGCTATTCACCTTCAGTTATTCTCTTTTTCACTGAGGAATAAAGCTAAAAAGTGGTTGAACTCACTACCACGAGGATCCATTATCACTTGGGAGCAAATGACTGAAATTTTTTTTAAAAATATTTTCCATCGGTAAAAACAACTAAGTTGCGCAATGATATTTCTTCTTTTGTGCAGATGGACTTAGAGACACTTTACGATGCAGGGGAGAGATACAAGGATCTATTGAGAAGGTACCCTCACCATGGGTTACCTCTATGGCTGCAAGTTCAAACGTTCTATAATGGTGTGAATCCCTCGACAAGACAAATGATTGATGTAGCTGCTGGCAGAACCATCAACAATAAAACACCGAAAGATGCCTATGAATTTATAGAGGAGATGTCACTGAATAACTATCAGTGGCAAGTTATGAGGACAAAGCCAACGAAAACAGCTAGCGTTTATAACATCGATTCGGTCACCATGCTCTCTAATCAGGTAGAACTTCTAAATAAGAAAATTGATGGTTTACTTGGTTCTAAGCAGGTACATCCAGTAATGAGGTGTGACTCAAGTGGCAGAGGTGTGCATACAGAATACCCACCATTTAATCATACAACCGAAGAGGAACAAGTCAACTATATGGGTAACAATAATTTTAGATCTCAGAATAACCCCTATAGTAACACTTATAATGCAGGTTGGAAGAACCACCCAAATTTCTCTTGGGGTGGTCAACAGAATCAAAGGCCACAGAATCCTCAGAATTTTCAACAGCCACCGTATCAACAAGAAAAGAAATCAAACCTTAAAGAGATGCTATCCAAATTCATCTCGGTGTTAGAAACTCGCTTCCAGAATACTGAGATAGCACTCAAAAATCAACAAGCATCAATTCAAGGACTCGAAACTCAGATAGGCCAACTATCTAAATTAATTTCTGAATGACCACAAGGTAGTTTGCCAAGTAATACTGAACCAAACCCAAGGGAACAACTTAATGCAATTGATACTCAAGAAGGATGCGATGAGACTAAGCTAGAACCAAGGAAAGAAAATGTGGAAAGCAAAGGTGATGGTGAGGTAAGTCATGATAAAATGGTAAGTACGAATTATAAATCTCGTGTGCCATATCCTAAAGCGATGACGAAAGACAGAATAGAAGAACAATTCGGTAAGTTCGTCAAACTCTTAAAGAAATTACATATTAACTTACCTTTTATTGAAGTTCTTTCGCAGATGCCCAACTCAGCAAAATTCTTAAAAGAACTTCTTACCAATAAAAGAAAATTAGATGCTACATCGCATGTGGAACTCAATGCAGTCTGCTCAGCTATTCTAAAGAATAAGCTACCTAACAAGTTGAAAGATCCAGGGAGTTTTACAATTCCTTGCTTAACTCGTAGTTTATCTGTCAATAATGCTTTAGCTGATTTAGGGGCAAGTATAAATGTTATGCCTTATAAAATGTTTAAACGACTAGGTCTCGGTAAACCCAAACAAACTAGGATGAGCATACAATTGGCTGACAAAATAGTTAGATTTCCTAAGGGTATTATTGAAGATGTTCTCGTTAAAATTGATAAGTTTATTTGCCCAGTAGACTTTGTCGTCCTAGATATAGATGAGGATAATAAGGTACCTTTAATTTTAGGATGGCCCTTTTTAACAACTACCAGAACAATTATTAATGTCGGCACAGGAGAACTAACACTTCATGCAGGTGACGACGCAGTAACACTTCAAGCACGTGACTCAGTCAAAACCTCTAAGACTCAGGATAATGCTATTAAACTTGTTGATGATAAAACTAATATTCAATCATCCTTGCAAGAACCTCCTCGGACCAAGACAACAGAGATAGTGCGCTACTATCATGAAGAGAACAAAGACGTCTATGAAGAACGAAGGCTACGGATAGAGGAGCTAGATGAATGGCGAGAACACAAGCCGAGAACACATGATAAACTGAAACTTCACCAAAACAAGCCCGATACCTCTCCTAATCAACTTAAGGTAGGCGATAAAGTCTTACTAGATACCACAGATCCCCACATTGTCACTACCACACCAAATGAGGAGATCCCTCTTACGGTACTCAGTATTTTCCCATTCGGTAATGTTGAGGTGAGTCATCCCAAGTTCGGCACTTTTAAGGTAAACAACACCCGATTAAAACCTTATTTTAAGACTGACAGTAGGAACGAGGAGTATGAACTCCTCAAACCACTATGATAAATCAACAGAGCGGTAAGTCGAGCTTAGACTATAAATAAGCGCTTCTCGGAAGGCAACCCAAGCACTAACATATTTTGATTTCTTTATCTTTAACTTCTCACACTTCAAATCAATTAATATAGTTTTTGAATTGCAAAGTTTTTCAGCACACACGGGCGTGCCTATAGCCACGGCCAAACAGGGGAAAGAGACATGACCATGCGATACGGCCGTGTTGAAGCAGGACATGATTACCCTAAAACACGGGGTGCGATAAATCCCCATGGCCGTGCGACATGACCGTGGGTGAACTTGATAGGAAAAACACGGGCGTGGGATAGAAAACCATGGGCGTGCCTGGTACAAGTCTCGATTCTGTTTCTTCGACACGGGCGTACAACACGCCTGTGCCATTCCACCGTGTACAATAATCTACGGGCGTGCTACCATCAAACATGGGCGTGGGAGAAGCGAAAAAAGCTAGTCACGACCGTGCGGCATGGCTGTGTTTGACACACGTCCAAGACACAAGGGCGTGTGATAGTAGCCAGGCACGACCTAACTCACAAAATTCAAAAAACACGGGCTCACCCTCAAAGTACACGGGCATGGCCCTAGGCTGTGTGACCCTCCCCTTCATCTTCTTCCTCTTTTCAAAACTCTAGCCGAAATCTCCCCTCCCCTACTCCCTAATCTCTATTCCGTCCACCATTCCCCAAATTCTCACTTTCCCAACCCCCAAACCACCCTTAAATTCACTCCCCTTGCATTAATCTCCATTTTCCCCTCCCTTTACCCTCTATTTTCCCACCACACGGTTTCCTCTCCGCGTCACATCGCCACTCCAGCACCACCACCTGAGGCCCCCACTGACGAGGATCATTGAATCGTTCTATCTTTTTATCTTTATTTTTATTTTTAATTTTTAATTTCATTTCAATTTTATTATTTTCTTATGAAAGACATATCTATATTAGTAAATTTTACTTTCTTCATTTTTTTCTGGTATTTCTAACAAGTAATCCCACTACACTCTCTTCCACACCAACTCTTAATAAGCTCTTCATGGTTCTACAGATTTTGGAGCAAACTGCTAGGAATATTTTACGGAATGAGGAAACAAACAGGGAACAATACAAAACGAATACCATGTTCAACAACCCAATTTCTTCATCTAGCTAAGAACAATGGTAGCTACTACTTTCCCCAAACACTACAGTCTCAGAATCAAGCTCCGCACCCATATAACAGGGAGTTTCACCTCCTTCCCTCTTATGATTTTCTTTATTTTGAATAGTCTATCTTTGTACATTGAGGGCAATGTACATCTTTATTTTGAATAGTTCAATTGTTGAAACTTCTTTTTGCACGAAGATATTATCAACCGAAATGTCAGTTCTGGTTCAGCTTGAGTTGAATAATGAGTTTATGATCTTCAACCATATGTTAATGAACAATTTGAATTGTGTTTTAATGAAAGAACGATACCCTAATTTATTTGTTGGTAAGATTTTTGGGGACGAAAATTCTTTTAGGAGGGGAGAGTTGTGACAGCCCTAATTTGGCCCTAGTCGGAAATTGGTTTCGGGACCGCAAAACCGGGTCATAAAAATAATTAGATGTTATATTTTGTGCTTATTATATGTGAAAGTGCATGTGTGAAAATTTCATGCTTTGATTTTGTCATTTGTGAGTGAAATTATGAAATAGGACTTATGAGAAAATTTTTGAAAATGTGATAGGTTAATTTGTAGTGGCCAAATAAATTGTAGTGCAAAATAGGAGGATTTGCATGTCAAACTTCCCACTTTAGTTGTAGTGGCCGGCCATGATGGGAATGATAAGCAATATGTGCATTTTATATTATACCTTAAGTATGGTGCAAATAATATATGCATTTTATTTTAGCATTATAATAGTTAGTGGATGATGAGCATTTCATGTCTTTTATATTAAAGAATTAAATGTTTAATAGATTAATAGGATGAAATATGAATTTTTATAATAGAAAATGGTGATAAAAACAAAGTTACACCCATCATTTCTCCCATTTTTGCCGAAAACCATAAAGAAAAGAAGAGAAAATGAAGCTAAGGCATTCGGCTATGGGGAATGTATAGATTAAGGTATGTTTAATGCTCCTTCATTGAAAATCTTTGTATATTTGGAGTGGTCATCAAGTATAGAAGTTAGCTCATGGCAAATTTTTTTTTTTGTAAATTGATGAAGATGACATTCGGTCATGGATGTTTATATTTCTTTGATGTTGTTTTTGATGTTTTGTGTATTGAGGGTTGATAATAGATGGAAGTTGAATGGTTGTTGTATGTAGATAGCATGCATGCTAATAATGTTTTTATTTTCTACTTAATACCTTATTGATTATGAGTTAACATGAATGTTCAGTTGAACATATACCTTGAATTATGTTCAAAAATTTTAATTGATTAGTTGTACTCTTCTTTTTGCTTTTGAATATTCAAAATATTGAAGGTGAAAAGCTGGAAAATTTCAAGTTGAAATGTTGTCCAAATGCTGGAAATTTAGCATGCATATTCTTTTATTTAAATGCTTTGACCGAATGTTGGAGTTAACTTGCATGCTGTGTCTGATTCTGCATGAGGAGTTAAAATTGTACTTAAGATAGTTTATTACTAATTAATTTGCTCTTTGTAATCTTTGTAAATTATTGGCTGTCCAAATTAGGACAAATTTATGGTGCTTAGCTAATTAATATGCTGCTGTAATACTGTAAATTATTGGTTGTCCAAATTAGGACAAAATCATGGTGTTATGTGCTAGCATGATATGTATGTGTGATTTAAGTGAAAAATGTTTAGATGATTTATAGTAATCGGCTAATGTGTTTTTGTGGATATAGATGCCGAATGTGGACTTAAGAAATTAATTGAAAAATTTGTTGTTTATTTAGGTGATAGAAAGTATGAAATGCTCTTATGTGATACGTGTATATAAGTAGATGGAAATGAAGTGTCGTATATTTTTGTGTATGGGATTAATTGCACTTTGATTTTAATGTGTATTACTATGTTTAAAATGTGTGAAAGCCGAATATACTCATGATACAATGCTTGATTAGTTGATTAACAATAAGATAAATTTGTTTAATTCAAGCTCAAGAGCATAAGGAGCCAATTTTGGATAAAGGGAAAGCGAAACTAGTCGATTAGTCAATCTGTAGTTATTCGATAAAATCCAAGGTAAGTTCTTAAGTGTTTGTGTTTGATCATGTTATATGCTTAAGAGTTGAATAATCATAATTAAGAAATGTTTGATTGTACATATGTATATATATATATACATATGTTCTTTGTGTTAAATGAATATTAAATTAAAGTTATGAGCCGTATGTGACTAGCATATCTAGTCAACTTTGATACTATTAAATGATGTACTAAGATATGTGTTCCAATGTGGAAATTAAACCCTATGTGGTTGAAAGGATGAAAATCTTTGTTCATAGATATGTGTTTCAGTTATACGTAATTGAAGTATAAGTTATGAAAGTGTGAAAGAATAGGTTAATTGTTTATCGAAATGTGATATACGGGCTTCGGGCCTAGCAGGCTATAATGCCGGTGAAATGATATCGGGCTTCGGGCCTAGTAGGTTATAATGCCGGTGAGATAATATCGAGCCTCGGGCCTAGCAGGCTATAATGCTGGTGAAATGATATCGGGCTTCAAGCCTAGCAGGCGAAATGCCGGTGAATGAATTCAGACTTAAAGGTCTAGCAGGCTTATGGCAGGTGATGAAATCAGGTTATTACCTAACAGGCAAATTGCCAGTAAACTATTAAAAGTGTGGTGCTATAAGACTATGGGCTAATACGATATGTGGATTCATTCCGTAAAGTAAATTATTCAGGTACGAACAACCTAATTATGTACATGTGAATTAAATGAATTTGATGATTGATGTGAATCGAACATATGAGAAATGGTTTCATGTTTATGTTCAACTATGAGACCTTGTGTTAAATCGACAATTGAATTCATTCAATACATTAAGTTGGCCAGGTATACGATATGTACTTATGCATGTTAGATCGATTGGAATTGAATCACGAATGTGAATTGAGAAGCATAGGTGAAAATGCCTATGTCATATATGTGAGTAAGGGTAAAACCATCGTAAATTATCGATAAGGGTGGGCTATGTGCGGAACCACCTTATAATTGCTAATTTGAATGGTTGTGTACGAATCATTGAGCATGATGTATTTTATTGAGATTATGATTAAGTAAAAGTATAGATATGTGATGAAATTGATTGGTGATATACATGTTTAAATAATATGAATGCAAAGAATGTGTGAAAGAATAAATTTGTAATAAATCTGCTTGGGACAGCAGTAGTAATGTGATTTTCGAAAATCACCATAAATTGTGGGAGTTGACTTAGAAGATGAATAAATTATGTAATTAAACATTAATGAGTCTAGTTTCTTATAAAAGAAACTGTGTAAGCAAAAGAATTGTTGATAATGAGATATTTGAAGTGGCGTGGGACAGAATCAAATGACTTCGGGGTCCCCTATTCTAGTTTTAGAAAATCATTATAATTTGTACAAAAATGGTTATAAGATCAATTTTATATGCTTGGACTCCTTAATGAGTATATTTTCAAATTAAATCAACGAGAACATATTTTGAATTCTGTACAATGAGAAATTGGACTTGTAGTGAAGAGTGGTCAGATTAGTGAAACAGTGAAATAGGGGAAACTTTAAGAAAAATCTGGTATTGGTTGACCAAACCACAAATTTTGAAAATTTTATGGATAGAAGATATATGAGTCTATTTTCAGGGAAAATTAACGGCAATTGATTTGGAGTTTCATAGCTCTAGTTATAAATAATTTAGTGACTATTGCTCAGGAAGACAGCTTGTCGTGAACTTGAGTATATGTTGTAAACATTGATAAAACATGTAAATGAGCTGCTAATTGTTTTCTTAAGAACTTACTAAGCGTAAAGCTTACCCCCCTTCTTTTCCATGTTCTCTAGGGTTGCCAAGTTTGCTCGGGTTGGACGCCATCAGAGATATTATCACACTATCGAGTTCACACTATTGGTGTAAGTAAATCCTAGTGTTTCGAGTCTATGGCATGTATAGGGTTTTAATGTTGAGTATGTGATATTATAATTTAGCCAAAGGTGTTGGCTTGTATTGATAAAGTATTTTGGCCATGTGAATTGGCCTATGTTGGCTAATGATGTTATGGACCTAAATGTTTATTCATATATATGTATGATACTATCTATTGTGATGTGAGCAAATTCTATGGTATTTATTGCATAATAAAATGACTTGAGCATAACGTTTGTAGATGTTTAAGAGCTCATTTATGCCATGTTGTATGTTATTGGATAAGTATATGTGCACATGTTGCGAGGGTGACAAATGGCTTGGAAAATCGCCTTGTAATTGTCCACACGGGTAGACATATGGGCGTGTGTCTAGACCATGTGTGGCATACGGTCTACCCCCATGGGCGTGTTGTCCAACTGTGTGTCCCCTTCACCTAAGGTTTTTTTCAAGTTTGTATGCATGGTAGTAGCACACAGACGTGTGCTCTATACCCACACTAGCGTGTGAAGCTTTGATGCAAGAGATTTTTTAACTTTTTCATTGAGTTTCGGTTGGGTTCTGAACCACCCCAGTGTATGTTTTGGGCCTCGTAAGCCCATATATGGGACAGATTGCATGTGAAAAGAAAAGTTTTTAAATTGGTTCACATTTGTGATTGATTGAGTTTAAATCAGGTAACACCTCGAACCCTGTTTCGGCGAGGGATACGGGCGAAGGGTGATACATTTAGTGGTATCAGAGCATGGTTTAGTCGATTCTCAGACAAAACTAGCTTAAGAGAGTCTAGCTATACATGCCATAGTATTACTCGTGATAGTGTGATATCTCCCGGCCCTAACAAAATTATTGGTTAAGACAGGAATGAGTTCCAACCGAGCAAATCTTGATAGAGATAAAAGTAAAATTGAGATTAATGAATCGTGCTTGTGATATGCTGAAAATGGGAAAGGTATGAAAAGAAATATATGACTCTTTTTACATGAACTAGTACTCATTTTGTGATACTAATGAGTTAAAGAATAGGGAAACATGGAATGAAATGAAAGTTAAGTTGTGATAAGCTCTTTCGTACATGTCAGTATTCACATGATGATACGTACCTAACTCACTTGGCTTACTAATTATGAGGAGAAAATTTGTTTGAAATGATAGAATGTATGAATAAATGCTTTTATTGCCTGGTTAATAAGCAGTATATGCATGAGATTGACATTTATGTCTAGACTAATGAAGTCAAGATGTCGTAATGTTATGCTTTATAATCTTATTTATAGATTCATAAATATTATAATAGCGTGAAAATTGTAATGAAAGATCAAATTGGGTGGAACGCAGGGAATGAGTACGATCGTTTTCTAATAAATTGACGAAAAAGACCATGGTTGGACCATGGCAATACATGAAATATGAAAGCCAGTGTAAGACATGCCCGGGACATGCATCAGCTCATAGGTGCAAGTGTAAGACCTATCTAGGACAAGCATCGTCACCGAGACAGAGGAGCTAGTGCAAGACCCGTCTGGGACGTGGCATCGGCTCAACTTGTGCTAAGCGTAAGACCTATCTGGGATAGGCATCGGCACGACAATAGCAAAGCTAGTATAAGACCATAGTTGGACTATGGCATCAAGTAGGCGATGTACTCAAAACCATAAGACGTTCTGGTATTGGACTCGTAATGAAGAGTGGTCAGATTAGTCAAACAGTGAAATAATAGAAACTTTAAGAAAAATTTGGTATTGGTTGACCAAACCAAAAATTCTGAAAATTTTATGGATAGAAGATATATGAGTCTATTTTCAGGGAAAATTAACGGCAGTTGATTTGGAGTTTCGTAGCTCCAGTTATAAATAATTTAGTGACTATTGCTCAAGAAGACAGCTTGTCGTGAACTTGAGTATATGTTGTAAACATTGATAAAACATGTAAATAAGCTGCTAATTGTTTTCTTAAGATCTTACTAAGCGTAAAGCTTACCCCCTTCTTTTCCATGTTCTCTAGGGTTGCCAAGTTTGCTCGGGTTGGAGGCCATTAGAGATATTATCACACTATCGAGTTCACGCTATTGGTGTAAGTAAATCCTAGTGTTTCGAGTCTATGGCATGTGTAGGGTTTTAATGTTGAGTATGTGATATTATAATTTAGCCAAAGGTGTTGGCTTGTATTGATAAAGTATTTTGGCCATGTGAATTGGCCTATGTTGGCTAATGATGTTGTGGACCTAAATGTTTATTCATATATATGTATGATACTATCTATTGGGATGTGAACAAATTCTATGGTATTTATTGCATAATAAAATGACTTGAGCATAACGTTTGTATATGTTTAAGAGCTCATTTATGCCATGTTGTATGTTATTGGATAAGTATATGTGCACATGTTGCGAGGGTGACAAATGGCTTGGAAAATAGCCTTGTAATTGTCCACACGGGTAGACACATGGTCGTTTATCTAGACCGTGTGTGGCATACGGTCTGCCCCCATGGGCGTGTTGTCCAACCGTGTGTCCCCTGCACCTAAGTTTTTTTTCAAGTTTGTATGCATGGTAGTAGCACACAGGTGTGTGCTCTATACCCACACTGGCGTGTGAAGCTTTGATGCAAGAGATTTCTAAGTTTTTCATTGAGTTTCAGTTGGGTTCCGAACCACCCCAGATGTATGTTTTGGGCCTCGTAAGCCCATATATGAGACAGATTACATGTGAAAAGAAAAGTTTTTAAATTGGTTAAAATTTTACAGCACGGTTTTTGTGTGATTGATTGAGTTTAAGTCGGGTAACACCTCGAAACCTGTTCCGGCGAGGGATACGGGCGAAAGGTGATACATTTAGTGGTATCAAAGCATGGTTTAATCGATTCTCGGACTAACCTAGCTTAAGAGAGTCTAGCTATACATGCCATAGTATTACTCGTGATAGTGTGATATCTCCCGGCCCTAACAAAATTATTGGTTAAGACAGGAATGAGTTCCAACCGAGCAAATCTTGATAGAGATAAAAGTAAAATTGAGATTAATGAATCGTGCTTGTGATATGCTGAAAATGGGAAAGGTATGAAAAGAAATATATGATTCTTTTTACATGAACTAGTACTCATTTGTGATACTAATGAGTTAAAGAATAGGGAAACGTGGAATGAAATGAAAGTTAAGTTGTGATAAGCTCTTTTGTACATGTCAGTATTCACATGATGATACGTGCCTAACTCACTTGGCTTAGTAATTATGAGGAGAAAATTTGTTTGAAATGATAGAATGTATGAATAAATGCTTTTATTGCCTGGTTAATAAGTAGTATATGCATGAGATTGACATTTATGTCTAGACTAATGAAGTTAAGATGTCGTAATGTTATGCTTTATAATCTCAGTTATAGATTCATAAATATCATAATAGTGTGAAAATTGTAATGAAAGATCAAATTGGGTGGAACGCAGGTAATGAGTACGATCGTTTTCTAATAAATTGACGAAAAAGACCATGGTTGGACCATGGCAATACATGAAATATGAAAGCCAGTGTAAGACATGTCCGGGACATGCATCAGCTCATAGGTGCAAGTGTAAGACCTATCTAGGACAAGCATCGTCACCGAGACAGAGGAGCTAGTTTAAAACCTGTCTGGGATGTGGCATCGGCTCAACTTGTGCTAAGCGTAAGACCTATCTGGGATAGGCATCGGCACGACAATAGCAAAGCTAGTATAAGACCATAGTTGGACTATGGCATCAAGTAGGCGATGTACTCAAAACTATAAGACATTCTGGTATTGGACTCGTAGTGAAGAGTGGTCAGATTAGTCAAACAGTGAAATAGGGGAAACTTTAAGAAAAATCTGGTATTGGTTGACCGAACCAAAAATTCTAAAAATTTTATGGATAGAAGATATATGAGTCTATTATCAGGGAAAATTAACGGTAATTGATTTGGAGTTTCGTAGCTCCAGTTATAAATAATTTAGTGACTATTGCTCAGGAAGACAGCTTGTCGTGAACTTGAGTATATGTTGTAAACATTGATAAAACATGTAAATGAGCTACTAATTGTTTTCTTAAGATCTTACTAAGCATAAAGCTTACCCCCTTTCTTTTCCATGTTCTCTAGGGTTGCCAAGTTTGCTCGGGTTGGAGGCCGTCCGAGATATTATCACACTATCGAGTTCATGCTATTGGTGTAAGTAAATCCTAGTGTTTCGAGTCTATGGCATGTATAGGGTTTTAATGTTGAGTATGTGATATTATAATTTAGCCAAAGGTGTTGGCTTGTATTGATAAAGTATTTTGGCCATGTGAATTGGCCTATGTTGGCTAATGATGTTGTGGACCTAAATGTTTATTCATATATATGTATGATACTATCTATTGTGATGTGAGCAAATTCTATGGTATTTATTGCATAATAAAATGACTTGAGCATAACGTTTGTAGATGTTTAAGAGCTCATTTATGCCATGTTGTATGTTATTGGATAAGTATATGTGCACATGTTGCGAGGGTGACAAATGGCTTGGAAAATAGCCTTGTAATTGTCCACACGGGTAGACACATGGTCGTTTGTCTAGACCGTGTGTGGCATACGGTCTGCCCCCATGGGCGTGTTGTCCAACCGTGTGTCCCCTGCACCTAAGTTTTTTTTCAAGTTTGTATGCATGGTAGTAGCACACAGGCGTGTGCTCTATACCTACACTGGCGTGTGAAGCTTTGATGCAAGAGATTTTCTAAGTTTTTCATTGAGTTTCGGTTGGGTTCCG
Source organism: Gossypium anomalum (assembly GCA_025698475.1). Lineage (NCBI taxonomy): Eukaryota > Viridiplantae > Streptophyta > Magnoliopsida > Malvales > Malvaceae > Gossypium > Gossypium anomalum. Next base: position 13,873,406 of record CM046961.1, read on the forward strand.
AACCACCCCAGATGTATGTTTTGGGCCTCGTAAGCCCATATATGAGACAGATTGCATGTGAAAAGAAAAATTTTTAAATTGGTTGAAATTTTACGGCACGGTTTTTGTTGATTGATTGAGTTTAAGTCGGGTAACACCTCGAACCCTGTTCCGGCGAGGGATACGGGCGAAGGGTGTTACATTAAGTGTGGGGGGTGAACATAAATGTGAAACCTAACTTTTTGCATTATTCTCAAATCCCTGAATGTGGTCTTGTGCTTAAGTGATTTTTTCATAATATTGATAGAATGAATTCTAATTAATCTATAATTATCGTTGATATGTCATGAATTAGACCAAGGGAATTATGCATGATTATTTGATTGTAGGAAGTTAAAGAATCAAGCATGATAAGTTGATATTTTGAGAACTAAAGTTTTTAGATTATTTTCCTGAATTGAGATATTATCTTGAAATCTTAAGAATACAGGAATGACATCAAAAACCCAAATTTTTGGTGAGATTTTTGAGCCTTTTTGAGCATATAGCTTTCTTTCTTGCTCACTTCTTTTGTGGTTTGAATGTGTCAACATTGAACTGTTATTCTAGAACTTGCTTTGATTATAAATGTCGAGATCACACGTATAATTTGATATACTGAAATGATAAAGGCACTTAGGATTTAACCCACTTACTCTATAAAAAGCCTTCCCACATAATTAAACCCTTAGTGAACCCCCTTTGAGCCTACTAACCCTTTTTCTTTATTAATTAACCCTCATCATTAACCCATTAACCCATTATTATTGAAATCCCCTTACTTAATTTGACCCTTTTTATCGAGATTGATTTTAATATTGTTACCTCACTATGATCACCAATTTTTGTTACTGAATCATGGAGTATAAATTCTATATTGTATTGACTTGATTTGTTCTTAAAAAAAAAAATAACCTCAGTATTATTATTTTAATTCGTCGCAAGCTAAAGTTGTCATGAAAAAGAGAGCTCATGTAATATAGTTCTAGATATTTGTTTTCATTCAGTAATTAAGTTTTTGATAGTGGGGTGATATATTGAAATCATCTCGATTCTAACCTTTGTTTCTTCAGCTTGTATCCATAACTGTAACCTAAACCCCGTTACAACCATGCAAAGACCTTTTGATTTGTGTATCATATCATTTACAAGTGGTGGAGATTTGATTTTCATGCAAGCCTATAGTCGTAACATCTCACGTTAGACAATCGAGTACTTAATTTTGAACCTTAAACACTTTGAGTGATTTGAGTAAATCCTTAGTGAGGATGTCATCTCTTGTATATTTAGGACTAAAGCTAATTACTTAGAGGAAGGAGATTACCAATAATTTTATTATCAAAATATTCGATTTATATTGTTTGTGGTTTTCAATGCCCCTCTGGTTGAATTCTCACTGTATGATTCTCCATGGAATAATTTGTAACATTATCGGTAATGATTATGTGATTGAAAGGAATGAATTCTAGTAGTAAATGAGAGTTTTGCTTGAGGACAAGCAAATGCTTAAGTGTGGGGGTATTTGATAAATGCCAAATTATACATATTGTTACCCTAAATACTTAGCATATTTATGGATATTTACTATTAGATTTGTGAATTTCGGTGCTCTTAATCCAGTTATTTCATGTTTTGTACTCAGGAGAGCACCAAGAGTCAAAAGGAGCCAAAAACGAGCTTAAAGGAGACAAAAAAAACCAAATCAAGAAGATCACACGGCCTAAGCCTTGCCACACGGGCTACTCACACGCCCGTGTCTGTCGAGGGTGTCGTCCAAGGATTTCACGATTCACACGGCCTGGCCATTGACCCACATAGCCATGTGAAATTTAGCGGAACGAACACGGCCTGGCAAACATGTCACACAGCCGTGGCACACAGGCGTGTCCCTTTTTCAAAGAGTTGTATTCTACACGGAAAAAGGATACTTAGGGAAGAAGAAAGCCAATCCAAAGCCTATATAAACACTCTAAGTATGACCTACTAAGGGGGCTTTTCCGGGGTCTCTTCTAGAACTTTTCTAGAACACAGAACCACACGCCAGGAATTATTTGAAGGAAGCCAGACGATCCATCCCAAAAGCTGGAGCTACTCCAAGACTGAAGATCTCTCTCATAATCCCTTCAGGAGTTTCAAAGTTTTCTTCATGTTTTGTTATTTTTATACTTTTGAGATGTACTCTTATTTCATTATGAACTAAACCCCTTAGATACCTAAGGGGGATGAATCCTATGATGGATCTTGTTATTATTATCTGAACTATATGATAAATACTTGATTTGTTCTTAATTATGTGTTTCTAATGCTTGAGTTAATATTCCGGGTATTGACTCATGATTTACTGTGCTTCTACAGAGGAAGAATAGACCCTGCCTAAGAGTGGATTTGTCATAATTAAGCGGAGTTGATCGAACGCCTAAAGATAGGGTTACGAGATTTTGCCAAATTAGGGTGAAACCTAATATGGGAGTCCATAGATCGATTTACTGCTTCCCTAGGGGTTTTAATTAGAAAGAGATTTCAATTAATTCAACTGAGGGTTAGGCGTTATTAGTCTCGAAAGAGACAATAATGTAGGTTAGGGAGTCTTACGGATCAAGTCAAGTGAATAAATCCTCTAGTTCAAAGTCAGATAACAAGTGAAATCTAGGTGGATTCCTCCTTGGGTGTCGTCTTTATCAATTGCTTCTCTTCAAGTCTTTTTCCAAATTTTCTCTTCGCTTTAATTAAATTAGTTAATTGGTTTAGATAATTAGTTTAATAAACAAACCCTTTTATTCCTAGGCTAAATAATAAAAAGATAGTTATTACTAGTACTTTTGGTTCCCTTGGGTACGATATCCTGGTCTTGCCATTACTATACTATTGTTCGATAGTTGCGCTTGCCTTTTCATCGTGATAATAGATAGTTTAGGTTTGATCTTTATTATAAATATTTATTACTTGTTACGAATCATGCGATCAGTAACAGTAAGTCGTATTTTTGAAGCTTGAGTGTTTAATTTCATATTCTGAGAAGAAGCTCTTTTGTACGCAATTGATGATTAAATATTTTGAATCAGAAGTGATTACTTAGATGAGGGGAGATACCTATGTTTTTCGTGATTAAATGCTCAACTTGGAATGTTTGAAACTTTAATGTTCTTCAAGTTGAATTCTCAATGTATGATTACTTATGGATTAGTTTGAGACACTATTAATAGAAATTATAAGTTGAGAAAAAGGATTTCTTAATTGTGAATTGAGGATTTTGCTTGAGGACAAGCAAACGCTTAAGTACGGGGGTATTTGATAAACTGTAATTTATACATATTATTATCCCATGCTTAACACATTTATGAATGATTTCGCCTTAGATTTGGTGAATTTGATGCTCTTAATCATTTAATTTCATGTTTTATACTTAAGAGAGCATAGGAGAGCAAAAAGAACAAGAAACGGGCCAAAAATGGAGAAAATGGGCTGACGTGGGAAAACAACACGACCTGGACTTCCTCACACGGGTAGCGCACATGCCCGTGCCATTCTAACAGGTTCGAACACGGCCTAAAACAACCTCAACACAGGCGTATTGATCTCTCAGCCTTGACTACGGCCTGAAGTAATTGCACACGGGCGTGTCACACGGGTGTGTCCCTGTCGAGCCCAAGTTAGGTTCTATTCGAAAAAGGGTGATTTTGAGGGCTTTTAGGAATTCTAAAGCCTATTTAAACACCCTAGAAGAGGATTAAAGAGGACACACAGAGTAGGAAGCAAGGAATTACTCGAAGAAAGCCGATTGTGACACCCCTAATCTGACCCTAGTCAAAAAGTGGTTTCGGGACCACGAAACCGAGTTTTATAAATAATTGAAAGTTATATTCTATGTTCATGAGGTGAGTAAATGCATATGTAAAAATTCCAAGCATTAATTTTGCTATTTGTATGTGAAATTTCGAAACGGGACTTATCTGAAACATTGGTAAAATAGGATAGGTAAATTTATAAAATGATCTAATAGAACAAGCCTTCAAAAATGTGGACTTGCATGTCAATTAGACCAGTTTTGAATGTAAATGGCCGGCCAACACATGCATGTAATAATGTGTTCTCTTGTCTCCATTTTTAATTGGTGGGAATTATGTATAATAAAGGTATAAATAAACATTTTATTATAAAATGATTTTTATATATAGAAATAATAAATTTATATTAGTAAATGGGGGATAAAAACAAAGTTTCATCATCTTTTTTTTTCTCATCTTGCCGAAACCATAAAGAAGAAAAGAAAAATGGAAGAAAGAACACCTAAGGCATTCGGTCATCTTGTGTTGGGAATGAAGGTAAGAAGTTTTGGTTAATTTTTGAAATATTAGTTAAATCCTAGTAAATTTCTAAGTTCCTTATTGAACCCAAGTTAAATTTTTGATATTTGGTGAATGAATATAGGTTTTGGTCATGGTAGATAACAAGGAATGTGGTGGATGTTCTTGTTAATTTGGATGAATTTTTTTTGGTGAATAAGTGTTTGAATCAAACAAATGATCATGTGTGTACACTAGGTGCTAGTTGAGAAGAATCGGTCACTATATTGGAGGCCATTGCCGAATATGAAATTAGTTATGGTGAGTGATGAATGTGTTTTGAGTTGAGGAATGGTTAGAAGAATTTGATAAACTAGTTGATTTGTTTATAATGCCCGATTATGATCATTTATAGAGATGTGAATGAATTGTTGTTATGTGAATAAATATTTGTTTGATAATATACATGTGTATTCGGCAATGGGATAAAATGTGTATTAAGGTAAGTTTCATGGTGATTATGCTTGTGATGTTGGGTTAATATTCGACATTGAGTAATGTGGGGTAAGGTGATTAATCGGCTATGAAATTAGCTAAATTGAATAGGTATGTTTAATGATATGCTTAGTATAATGTATAATCTTACAACTCGGTTTGGTATTGAGATAAAGGTTAGATGTATGATTGGATTTTGGTATGTGTTAAATTGGTTAATCAAAGATTTAATATGACTAAATGTTAATGAATAACATAATTGGTTTGCACCTTAAATAGTTGAAATAAAGCTTACCGATTATGATTAAATGTTTAAATTTTAATGGTCATATATAGGTATATATATGTATATGTATATATATATATATGCCTTATGTATGTACCATGTACACATAAGGACATACGGCAATATGATTAAATTCATGTATAAGGAAGCATGATAAATTAAGTGACTCTTTGCTTGTGAATGTGAATTAGATATAAATTAAATAAGCATGAAATCGAGTCATGGCATGTTTTATTAAATATGATACATATTGGAATCTATTGTTTTAGATATAGATTCAATGATATGTGATTGGCAAATGTGATTGTTAAGTGAATAATATTAGTTAAGTACTTAAGCAAATCTATTGTTGTAATTAAGCTTAAGAGCAAAGAGGATCAAAGTCGGATAGGGGAAAAGAGAAAGCAAACGAATAGCCGTGGATATCTAGTTGTCGACCACTTCCGAGGTAAGTTTTAAGTGATTAAATGTTGAGTAAATTCAATCATAATAGGACATAATGAGTTGATTTAATAAGATATGATATGGCCATGATATGTCTTAAACTCAAATGGTAAGTTCATGAATGTTTGGACTTGGAAATTTAAGAGCAAATTGTAATAATTTGCTTAGGACAGCAGCAGTAACGTAATTTTAGAAAAATCACCATAAATTGTTGGTGTGGAATTATAGGCTGAATAAAATTTGTAATCAAATCTTAATTAGTCTAGTTTCTTATAAAAGAGACCGTGTTAGCAAAGAAATTTCCTATAAAGAGATATTTACAGTTGTGTGAGACAATATCAGAATGACTCAAAATCCTGTTCTGTTTTTAGAAAATCACTATAATTTGTACAAAAATGGTTATAAGATAAAATTTATATGCTTAGACTCCTTAATGAGTCTAGTTTCAAATGAAATCAAACATAACACATTTTGAATTCCGTACAATGAGAAATTTGATTCGTAGTGAAGAGTGATCAGATTAGTAAAACAGTGAAACAGGGGAAACTTTAAGAAAAATATGGTATTGATTGGCCAAACCTAAAATTCTGAAAATTTTATGGATGGAAGATATATGAGTCTATATTCTTGGAAAATTAACGGAAATTGATTTGGAGTTTTGTAGCTCCAGTTATAAATAATTTAGTGACTATTGCTCAGGAAAACAGCTTGTAGTGAATATGTGATTTTGTTGTAAACATTGATGAAACTATTTGAGTTGCTTATAAGCCATTGCTGAAATTGATGTACAAGATAAATATGTATATGTGTGGTAAAGCCGAATGGCTAGTGTGAAATATGTATGAGATATGTATATGTGGTAAAGCCGAATGGTTAACATGAAATATGTATGAGATATATATATGTGGTAAATCCGAATGGCTAGTGTGAAATATGTATGAGATATATATATGTGGTAAATCCGAATGGCTAGTGTGAAATATGTTTGAGATATGTATATTTGGTAAAGCCGAATGGCTAATGTGAAATATGTAGGAGATGTGTGTATATTGTGGCGAATGACCAAATGTGAAAGGTGTGTATTATTAGATATTTGATGAGGCAAATGAACTACAAATACGACGATCGATGTGAATGTTGTAACATGTGACTAAATGTACATGAAACTTGGAAATATACTCCGGGTAAGACCCGATAACTACGTGTGGGGATTATTCGAGCTAAAGGTCTCGTTGAAGATCCGGGTAAAGCATGAGATTATACGACTTCACGTAACAATTGGTAATAAATACGTTCAATGCGTTAAGTTGTTCAGGTATGTATTTTGACATTATATTTAAGCTTGATTTGGATTAAATCACAAGGTTGTTATGTGATGCATATGTGAGTAAAGCAATAAGACTGTTCTATGATTATTGCGCATTTGGTCAATGTGAAAAGTTAGGTGAAAATACGTAATGTACTAATGTTTATAAGAGATCACTATCAAGTGAGAATTTATCTGCTTATCGTGTATTTCGTAATTGTGTATATTCGGCCAAAAGGGAAGTATACCTAGAAAGAGGTTACATGAGAATTAAATAAGATCGACTTTTAATTTGGTTGGTCGGTATGTGATAAATACTTGTTCATGTTAGACCCATCGTAATTAAATCATGATTGTAAAGTGAAAAGCAAATATGAAAATGCCATATGAATATGTGAGTATTCGGTTATGGAGAAATACTATAGGATATCGGAGATATACATTTTGATTTGTCCAATGAGGATAACTATAGATATGAAATGAAATGTTATATCTGAATCAAATAAACCAATTGGTCATATTTGAGTTCACCGGTTTTAAAATGCTTAAGACTTACGAAAGCTTACAAAAGTGACTCTGTTATTATGTTTTCTCTGTTTTATAGATTGTTGATTCTGGATTTTTTTGCTCGGGGATCGTCGAAGAACTTGTCACACTATCACTATCCACAATCCAGTACTTCTATGTTTTGGATTATCTTATGGCATGTATAGAATAGACTAGTAGTGGGAGGATATTTTGGTTAATGTGTATAAGCCATGCGAATATGACATCTTTCGAATGTTTACTTTTATAAATTTTTAAAATTTTATCCTCAGTTGTGTCTAGCAATGATCCAATTGAATGATCTTTACTTCAAGAAAATGTTCAAAATTTTACCGATCCGCATGAGTTACAAGTCCCAGTAATGCCCCTTACCTATTCAGCGCGACGTTATGGGATAGGGGTGTTACATTTAGTGGTATCAGAGCCACGGTTTAGTCGATTCTAGGACTAACGTAGCACGCGTGAGTCTATTTATACATGCCATAAAGTGATAAAATGATAGTGTGACGATTTTTGACTATTAAAATGTGTTTGTTGTATTGTAATGAATTTTGATCCCGATCGAGCTGTAGCAAGCTTCTGACTATGAGAATTTGCGATATAACTTCACTTGGATATGCGTAAATTATTAAGTTGATCAGGTACGTATCATGTACTCGTATTTGAATTTTGATTTGGATTAAATTATAAGGATATAAGTGATGCAATTTTGAAAGAGTGTTACGACTATAAATGTGATCATTGTATATGACTATGGAATTGAAAGTTGAATGGTCGATAAGCATGTTGTGTTTATATTCAAGTAATGTAAATGATATACTAATGTGTATTGTTATATATGTATATGTACATGAGAATTGAGAGTTATATATCCGGGCTAAGTCCCGAAGAGCATTCGTGCTAGTGATATATCCGGGTTAAGTCTCAAAGAGCATTCGTGCTAGTGATATATCCGGGTTAAGTCCCGAAGAGCATTCGTGTTAGTGATATATCCGGGTTAAGTCCCGAAGAGCATTCGTGCTAGTGATATATCCGGGTTAAGTCCCGAAGAGCATTCGTGCTGGTGATATATCCGGGTTAAGTCCCGAAGAGCATTCGTGCTGGTGTTATATCCGGGTTAAGTCCCAAAGAGCATTCGTGCTAGTGTTATATCCGGGATAAGTCCCGAAGAGCATTTGTCCTGGTGATATATCCGGGCTAAACCTCGAAGGCATTCGTGCGGGAATTATAAGGCACTGTGTGTGCAAGCTCTTCAACTGAGCACTATGTGTGCCAGATCAGTAGTTGAGGCACTATGTGTGCGAGTTCTTTAATCGAGCACTATGTGTGCGAAATCAGTCAGTGGGCACTGTGTATGCGAAGTGTGTTTCATGTATGACCTCGTGTGAGACGATGGCATTGATTTGTAATAGTAATAAGACTTAAAGAGAAAATTCGTTAAACGGACTAAACACTGGTGAACTAATTAGAGTCGGAGATTATACAACATCGTGCTAAATTGGTAATGAAATAACTTCGAGACATTAAATTGACAAGGTATGTGATATATATATATATGTGCTATTGTGAATAAACACTATTTTGTTAATCATGTTCAAGAAATTATTTCGATTAAGTTTCAACATTTGAAAGTTGGTAAGAATTTATGATGAATGGTGATAATTTTGGATATATGAGTTATGTACTAAAATAAATCCCATGCCGGTATACTATATGAGGGCTTTATGCCTAATTGATTGTATACGGGTATCGTTAATCTGATGATTGAATGTGCTAAATGAATTCAATGTTCAGTATGTGGAAGTTGATTTTCCGTTGGAAATAGGTTAAGTTGAATAGCGAGATATGATGGAGTTATAAAGGATATTTATTGGGATGTTTGAGTATGTGTACTTTCTACAAGTTACAACCACTTATACACGAATGAAAATGTGGGTTACAAGTATGTGGGTTGATGATGTGAATTATACATGTTAATATGTGCTTAATATGTGTTTGAAATGCATTTGTGAATTAAATTAAGTGATTATTGCTTATGAAATCAAGAAAATAAGATATATGTGCATACTTGTAGAAATGTTTATGTATTTGTTTTAAGATAAGAAAATGATTTTATAGATCGATGCGAAATCAGAAATGAATTACAATTGCTATCGATGAGCTAATATTTATATGGATATAATTCAACAAGAGGACGTTATCCTAAGCTATGCATCGGTAGAAATTTTCGGGGACGAAAATCCCTAAAGGGGGGGAGAGTTGTGACACCTCTAATCTGACCCTAGTCAAAAAGTGGTTTCGGGACCACGAAACCGAGTTTTATAAATAATTGAAAGTTATATTCTATGTTCATGAGGTGAGTAAATGCATATGTAAAAATTTCAAGCATTAATTTTGCTATTTGTATGTGAAATTTCGAAACGGGACTTATGTGAAACATTGGTAAAATAGGATAGGTAAATTTATAAAATGATCTAATAGAACAGGCCTTCAAAAATGTGGACTTGCGTGTCAATTAGACCATTTTTGAATGTAAATGGCCGGCCAACACATGCTTGTAATAATGTGTTCTCTTGTCTCCATTTTTAATTAATTGGGAATTATGTATAATAAAGGTATAAATAAACATTTTATTATAAAATGATTTTTATATATAGAAATAATAAATTTATATTAGTAAGTGGGGATAAAAACAAAGTTTCATCATCTTTTTTTTTCTCATCTTCTTAAAACCATAAAGAAGAAAAGAAAAATGGAAGAAAGAACACCTAAGGCATTCGGTCATCTTGTGTTGGGAATTAAGGTAAGAAGTTTTGGTTAATTTTTGAAATATTAGTTAAATCCTAGTAAATTTCTAAGTTCCTTATTGAACCCATGTTAAATTTTTGATATTTGGTGAATGAATATGGGTTTTGGTCATGGTAGATAACAAGGAATGTGGTGGATGTTCTTGTTAATTTGGATGAATTTTTTTTGGTGAATAAGTGTTTGAATCAAACAAATGATCATGTGTGTACACTAGGTGCTAGTTGAGAAGAATCGGTCACTATATTGGAGGCCATTGCCGAATATGAAATTAGTTATGGTGAGTGATGAATGTGTTTTGAGTTGAGGAATGGTTAGAAGAATTTAAATGCTAAACTAGTTGATTTGTTTATAATGCCCGATTATGATCATTTATAGAGATGTGAATGAATTGTTGTTATGTGAATAAATATTTGTTTGATAATATACATGTGTATTCGGCAATGGGATAAAATGTGTATTAAGGTAAGTTTCATGGTGATTATGCTTGTGATGTTGGGTTAATATTCGACATTGAGTAATGTGGGGTAAGGTGATTAATCGGCTATGAAATTAGCTAAATTGAATAGGTATGTTTAATGATATGCTTAGTATAATGTATAATCTTACAACTCGGTTTGGTATTGAGATAAAGGTTAGATGTATGATTGGATTTTGGTATGTGTTAAATTGGTTAATCAAAGATTTAATATGACTAAATGTTAATGAATAACATAATTGGTTTGCACCTTAAATAGTTGAAATAAAGCTTACCGATTATGATTAAATGTTTAAATTTTAATGGTCATATATAGGTATATATATGTATATGTATATATATATATGCCTTATGTATGTACCATGTACACATAAGGACATACGGCAATATGATTAAATTCATGTATAAGGAAGCATGATAAATTAAGTGACTCTTTGCTTGTGAATGTGAATTAGATATAAATTAAATAAGCATGAAATCGAGTCATGGCATGTTTTATTAAATATGATACATATTGGAATCTATTGTTTTAGATATAGATTCAATGATATGTGATTGGCAAATGTGATTGTTAAGTGAATAATATTAGTTAAGTACTTAAGCAAATCTATTGTTGTAATTAAGCTTAAGAGCAAAGAGGATCAAAGTCGGATAGGGGAAAAGAGAAAGCAAACGAATAGCCGTGGATATCTAGTCGTCGACCACTTCCGGTAAGTTTTAAGTGATTAAACGTTGAGTAAATTCAATCATAATAGGACATAATGAGTTGATTTAATAAGATATGATATGGCCATGATATGTCTTAAACTCAAATGGTAAGTTCATGAATGTTTGGACTTGGAAATTTAAGAGCAAATTGTAATAATTTGCTTAGGACAGCAGCAATAACGTAATTTTAGAAAAATCACCATAAATTGTTGGTGTGGAATTATAGGCTGAATAAAATATGTAATCAAATCTTAATTAGTCTAGTTTCTTATAAAAGAGACCGTGTGAGCAAAGAAATTTCCTATAAAGAGATATTTACAGATTGTGTGAGACAGATATCGTAATGACTCAAAAATCCCCTGTTCTGTTTTTAGAAAATCACTATAATTTGTACAAAAATGGTTATAAGATAAAATTTATATGCTTAGACTCCTTAATAAGTATAGTTTCAAATGAAATCAAACATTTTGAATTCCGTACAATGAGAAATTTGATTTGTAGCGAAGAGTGGTCAGATTAGTCAAACAGTGAAACAGGGGAAACTTTAAGAAAAATCTGGTATTGATTGGCCAAACCTAAAATTCTGAAAATTTTATGGATGGAAGATATGTGAGTCTATATTCAGGGAAAATTAACGGAAATTGATTTGGAGTTTTGTAGCTCCAGTTATAAATAATTTAGTGACTATTGCTCAGGAAAACAGCTTGTAGTGAATATGTGATTTTGTTGTAAACATTGATGAAACTATTTGAGTTGCTTATAAGCCATTGCTGAAATTGATGTACAAGATAAATATGTATATGTGTAGTAAAGCCGAATGGCTAGTGTGATATATGTATGAGATATGTATATGTGGTAAAGCCGAATGGTTAATATGAAATATGTATGAGATATATATATGTGGTAAATCCAGATGGCTAGTGTGAAATATGTATGAGATATATATATGTGGTAAATCCAAATGGCTAGTGTGAAATATGTTTGAGATATGTATATTTGGTAAAGCCGAATGGCTAATGTGAAATATGTAGGAGATGTGTGTATATTGTGGCGAATGACCAAATGTGAAAGGTGTGTATTATTAGATATTTGATGAGGCAAATGAACTACAAATCTGACGATCGATGTGAATGTTGTAACATGTGACTAAATGTACATGAAACTTGAAATATACTCGGTAAGACCCGATAACTACGTGTGGGGATTATTCGAGCTAAAGGTCTCGCTGAAGATCCGGGTAAAGCATGAGATTATACGACTTCACGTAACAATTGGTAATAAATACGTTCAATGCGTTAAGTTGTTCGGTATGTATTTTGACATTATATTTAAGCTTGATTTGGATTAAATCACAAGGTTGTTATGTGATGCATATGTGAGTAAAGCAATAAGACTGTTTCTATGATTATTGCGCATTTGGTCAATGTGAAAAGTTAGGTGAAAATACGTAATGTACTAATGTTTATAAGAGATCACTATCAAGTGAGAATTTATCCGCTTATCGTGTATTACGTAATTGTGTATATTCGCCCAAAAGGGAAGTATACCTAGAAAGAGGTTACATGAGAATTCGTAAGATCGACTTTTAATTTGGTTGGTCGGTATGTGATAAATACTTGTTCATGTTAGACCCATCGAAATTAAATCATGATTGTAAAGTGAAAAGCAAATATGAAAATGCCATATGAATATGTGAGTATTCGGTTATGGAGAAATACTATAGGATATCGGAGATATACATTTTGATTTTTCCAATGAGGATAACTATAGATATGAAATGAAATGTTATATCTGAATCAAATAAACCAATTGGTCATATTTGAGTTCACTTTGGTTTTAAAATGCTTAAGACTTACGAAGCTTACAAAAGTCGACTCTGTTGTTATGTTTTCTCTATTTTATAGATTGTTGATTCTGGATTTTTTTGCTCTGGGATCGTCAAAGAACTTGTCACACTATCACTATCCACAGTCCGGTACTTCTATGTTTTGGATTATCTTATGGCATGTATAGAATAGACTAGTAGTGGGAGGATATTTTGGTTAATGTGTATAAGCCATGCGAATATGACATCTTTCGAATGTTTACTTTTATAAATTTTTAAAATTTTATCCCTGGTTGTGTCTAGCAATGATCCAATTGAATGATCTTTACTTCAAGAAAATGTTCAAAATTTTACTGATCTGGCATGAGTTACAAGTCCGGTAATGCCCCTTACCTATTCTGGCGACGGTTATGGGATAGGGGTGTTACACCGATTGATCCATCTTAGAAGCCGGATTATTCATTGAGGCTAAAGATCTCCCCTCAATTTCCCTTTAGGAGTTTTGGGTTTTCTTTATGTTTTGCATTCATTATTCTTCTGAGATGTTTTCCTTTATAGTTATGAACTAAACCCCCTAAATACCTAAGGGGAATGAAAGCTACGACGAATCTTGTTATTATTATCTGAATTGTATGATAAATATTTAACTTGCTCTTAATTACGTGTTCTTAATTCTTGCTTCCATATTTCAGGATATTGATTCAAGTTAATGCGCTTATTCAGAGGAGCAAAAGTGCCTATCTAAGAGTAAATTTTTCATAATTAAGCGGAGTTGATTGCACGCCTAGAGATAGGGTGACAAGATTTTGCCGAATTAGGGTGAAACCTAATAAGGGAATCCATAGATCAAGTTAATGCAACCCTAGGGTGTTAATCAGAAAGAGATTTCAATTATTCAATCTAGGGTTAGACGTTTTTAGTCTTGAGAGGGATAATAATATAAATTAGGGATCTCTACGGAACAAGTTGAATGAACAAATCGTCTGATTCAGAGTCAAATAACAAGTGAAGTCTAGGTGGATTTTTCCTTAGGTATTGTCTTAAATCAATCAGTTTTCCAACAGTATTCTCCCCAAATCTATATTTTGTGCATTCTTAGATTAGTTAATTAGTTAATTAAAATAACCTTCATTATTCTTAGGCTAGATAATAAAAATAAAGTTAATACTAGTACTTTTGGTTCCTTTGGGGTCGACATCCGGTCTTGCTAAAACTATACTACTGTTCGATAGGTGCTCTTGCCTTCATTGTGATAATAGTTAGTTATAGTACGATCATTTATAAATTTTAAAACTTATCGCGAGTGACAATCACAACCCTTACGAACCAACTTCTCCGCCCTCAGTGCAGAGATCACATTTGACAAGTAGTTCCGACGCTCCCCAATTACATCTACCTCGTCACCCTCCGCAGTTCTCAGTACCATCGTTTGGTAGTGTAGTCCAAGCTCACCCGATGCTTAACCAGCTAGTCCATTCCCAAAATTAAGTCAAATTCTCCAAAACAAAGTTCCAGCAAATCCGTCAAAAAGATAACTCCTTGAACCTCTAAAGGTACATCTCTGAACAGTTTATTTACCCTCACTGGCTGCCCTAATGGACTTAACACAGTAACTTCACTCGTAATGCTCTCCACTAAGACACCTAGAGTCTCAGACACAGTATAGGCTATATAGGAGTGAGTAGATTCTATATCTATTAGTGTAATATAAGGTACATTATAGATTAAGAATGCACCCGTAATAACATCCAGAGCATCGCCATCCTCTCGATGTCGTGCAACATAAACTAAAGCTGGTTGCCTCACCTCAGTATGGCCAGCACCTCTGCTCGGTGCCCTCTGACCACGGCCCATACCATTACAACACCTGGCCTGACACAGCCTCTTGGTGGTTGTTGAACACCCCTCGACAGCTGTACAGTACCCAAACCTGTAGCTTGCACCTGATCGGGCTTCCGTGGACGCTCTTTAATACGGTGCTCCATAGATTCGAACCTCAAACAAGCCTCAGTCATTTTCCAGCCCTCGCCCTAATGGCGTCTCCCATAATCAGCATAGGCTGTGGTCCAATAACAACAACAAGGGCCTCAACTTTGACCGGCCCATCAACTCTAGCTTTTTTCTTAGGCCTCAGAAAGGAACTTGAGGACTCCAAATCCCTCTTGTTCCTACCTCTCTCCTTCTCACGGTTCTGGCCCTCAGCGCGCTTCACCTCCTTGACGATTTTCGCCTTATAAACTAATGCATCAAAATCTCGCTCCCTCTGCGGAGCTAGTAGAACCCGTAGACTATCCCTGAGGCCGTCCTCGAAATAAACACACCGCTCGTACTCGATTGCGACCATCCCTCGGCATACTGGCTTAATCGTAAAAATTTAGCCTCATATTCAGCCACTAATTTATCCCCCTGAGTTAGATTCAGAAACTCTCTCCTCTGGGTATCCACATAACTAGCACCCACATACTTTCCCTGAAAAGCAATTTTGAAAAATTCCCAGGTCAGTCGATCAGGCTGAGTGCCCTCTTTAACTGTAAGCCACCACTAATGAGCCTCATCTCTCAACAGTGACACTGCACCCTTTAGTTTTTGCTCAGGGGTGCAGTCAAGATCGTCCATGATCCTTTTTATGGCCTCAATCCAATATTCAGCTCCATTAGACCGGAGTCATTCCGTAACTGACCCTCGACCCACGGCACCAGTATTGGGCCCAGCGACCCTCTCAAGAATCCGTAACATAGCTTGGGATAGCATGTCATCCCCAGCCACATGATCATGAGACCCAGTCTCAGTCGCAGGTGAAGCCGGTGCCTCTCCAGCTTCAACATTAGGCATGTGGCCAGATGATGAGGACCTAGCTCGGGCACTTCCACGAACTCCATCGCGACCTCTTGTACCCCTTCCACGAGTACCTCTAGTGCTCATTATCGAATTGCGTTTTACCTATAATAACAGTTTTATGCATCAATTTACAATTTCAGTGTTTAATAACGGATGTTTTATGGAAAATTGTATTAGTAATTCAGAGTTCGTTTTCGCAGATCGCAGTCTCACTACAGTTTTTAGTTTACCCTAAATAAAGTAGTTTACCCTAAATAAAGTATTTTAGTACAGTCTAGTACCTACAGTAGTTTCATTATTTCAATTCAAACAAACAACAGTTTCAGAAGACTTACAGAATCAGCGCCGGAGGCTCGGTGTACCACACATTCCGTAAAACATTTCAAGATACTCCAAATCATTTGAAAAAGATCTTTTAAAAATTCCAAGTTTTGAAAGAAACCCAAATCCAGAG
Organism: Gossypium anomalum; assembly: GCA_025698475.1. Taxonomy (NCBI): domain Eukaryota; kingdom Viridiplantae; phylum Streptophyta; class Magnoliopsida; order Malvales; family Malvaceae; genus Gossypium; species Gossypium anomalum. The sequence continues at coordinate 13,889,892 of CM046961.1, forward strand.
CCGAGTTTTGCAACCTGGCTCTGACACCAATAAATGTAACACCTCAAGCCTGGCCTGGACGTTATAGTCGAATCTGGCGATGTCATATTGAAATATTTTTCGTAAAGTGATTTATCGTTGAAAAACCCATTCTATATTTAAACTCTTTGTGATTTTAATGATGATTTTAGGATGTCTCATTCATTTTCAAAGTGTAATCCGTTTGGCAAAATTAATCATACTAAGATGTCATTAAATTTTTAAAACGTTATTTCTTGCGGAAGCTCTTAAAACAGGTTGCGTACTTGTGGTATTTTTGAAAAGCATTTATCTTTTTGAAAACCTGCGTCTTACCCTACTGCTAGCAGTTACAAATCAAATCAAATAAAAACTCCAATTAAAGTAAAAATCCATAAAGGCCTTATTACAGTAAAAATAACCAAATAAAATTACTTATAATTTAGAAACCAAAAATGAAAGTATGCGCTGTTGTGTGGCCACCTTTGAGTCCGTCGCAACACCGATCCACTTAAGACTGGGGATTACCTGTACAAATAAACAAATGGGTAAGTTATCAAAACTCAGTGTGTAATCCCATACCAAAAGCAAAAAGTGCATATACGGTCTAGGCCTAAGCCCTATTCAGTAATGGTTCAGTCTCAGTTAGGGCGTTAGCCCATTACAAGATCAGTATCAGTTTGGGCCTGAGCCCATCTCAGTGACAGTAGCAGTATAGATATGCAATCAAGAGATCCTACCCAGCCAACCTCTGCACTCTATCTTTGTCCAACCCTACACTTCATGTGGGGATATAATCAACCCTCCTATTCCTACACTCCAAATAGTACCGGTTACGACACTAAACAGTATTTGCAGTAGAACTGCCAGTACAGTACACTTCCTCCAATCATATAAAAGCCCAACCCAATGCAACACATCATTCCTCATGTCATGAAATAATATCATACATGTACTCAATACAGTTAAGATAGCATGCTAATTACAATCATACATCACAAAGAGGCAAAATAGTCATTTTACCATATAGAGGCAAAACTGTCATTTTATCAAATAGGGGGTCTAGGTAACAGTAGGTCTACAGTCATCTCGAGCGACCCATGCAACCTTAATAGTCAAACAGTGAAAATGGGCCCGCGACCCATATTGTGGGCCCACAAGCCTGTGTGGCCCACACAGCCCATAATGGCCCAACCCATAAATTCACACATGGTTGACCTCGCCGATCATACGCCCATGTTTAATCATACGGACTACCACACAAGCGCGTGCACACCCGTGTAGCGTCGTCGTTCTCTTTTTTCAGCTTTTGTCGATTTTTAAAGTTGGATTGTGGTTACACACCTTGAATCGACTACGGCTCGTAGGCACCTCAGAAAATTCTGAACCTAAAGATTGATCAATACACACCCTATTAATCACCTTACTGAATTAACGAACAATAGAAACATACCCCTAACGACTCAACTCTGCTTACTTACGATGAGATATGGGGAAGATTCTCAATCCACACGCTTTGCTGCTGAAAACAAAGCGTAGTCACTAACGAAAACAGAAGAAATAAAAAGAAATGGTTTATCACCAAGCGATGATTACCCTAAATCATTATAACTTACCCTTCACTTACCGACGTATAACCAGCGGAGGTGGAACGCACTCCTTGCCTTGAACAATAGAAAAGGATGGCAAAAAATGAGACAGTTTCAATGGCCAAATCGACAACACCAGAGAACAGGGAGAAAAGAACCGCAGAGATAAAGAATAGCGTCATAAAGGGAGAGCATAAAGCTACAATTCAGCTAAGAGAGCAATGAAGGAAACTATGCCAAAGCATTGATTTTAGGAGAGTGAGAGGGGAGAAATGGTAGCACGAGGGGAAAAAGAATGCAAAAATCGAGAAAAAAGACCAAAAGTAGAGCAAGAAAACTGAGAGAAAACTTTCCAAACCCAAAAGTGTTAAGAGGGAAAGAGAGAGAGAATTCGGCCAAAGGAAGAAGAAAATCAATAGCAAAGGAAAAGAAACAATTGCCAAAGTCGAAAAAAGAGAAACAAAAAGATACCTAAAAAGAACCCCAACAACATTCGGTCTCCCAGCAGAAAAGAACCACAAGAGCAGACAGAAATTGAAATGAGGAGCAAACCAACCAAAGCTGAATTCTTGAGTGCCTAGAATTCAAATTCGGCACAACACTCCCTCTTACCTCAGTTTCCCATAATTTCCTCTCCAAATCCCTCCATGCCGTCCACTCCTCCATCAACTACTCAATTCAAAATCCACCCAAACACTTCAGTAGTTCAAGTTGAGTAGAACTCCTACACAGCCTCAGCAGCAAAATGAAATGTTCCCACTACTCAAAGCAGGACTCGAACCTCAGACCTCATGGAATAACGACACGCCACCTATGCCCTAGACCAGCAGGCCCTTTCTGACATAAAATACCCATATTTATTTAAAAGCCTACTGACTAGAGACAGGGTTTGTTCATATAAAAACAAAACTTTTACACAAGCCAAGGCTTGAACCCAAGACTTCTCAGACATTCCCAGAACATATAACCACTGAAGCAAATACAAAGTTGTGTATCACAACCATACAAAAATAAATACTTAGGATTTTGGGGTGTTACAGGGTATTTATAGGTTGAGAAGGCTGCTAAAAATGGCAAAAATCAGTGGCCAAAGACTCCCCCCATGGTCGGCCATACATGTGGCATGTTTGAAGATTTCAAACATGCTATTTTAAGGTAAGGGCAAATCTAGAAAGACATAAATAGTGGAGGGGTTTGAATGCAATTTGAAGGAGTCTTTAAGGGCCATTTTTCAAGCCAAATAATCCGCCAAGAAAGCTGATTGGGACAACATGTGGGACAGTTTTGGGCTTCCCAGTGCTCAGTTGGATTGATTTTCTCGGTTCAGTTCAACTGGCCTCTTTTCATAATTAATTAACAATAATTTATTTAACCCAAATTAAATTGGATTAAAATTAAAATTAATTATATTATGAATTAATACACATAATTTGGACCATCTTAGGCTCAAAAATTAATTCGCCTTCATACTTCAAAATTGCTTCTCGGTTTTGCGCTTCTAGCAATGTCTACCGAGCCATTTTTCACCATTTGTGCAAACCTATCAAAAATAATCAAAATTTGATATAAAATTAATTAAAATTCAACATGTTCATAATTTAAGTGTAATTTAATTATTTCATAATTATTATTTATTTTTCGACACGAATTTTACCAAAACTGCATGAATTTGATTTAAAAATGGCATGAAAAGTGTGTATATTTTCGTGTTTCCACAACCCCAAACTTAATTCATTGCTCGTCCCGTGTAATGCACAATTTTGAAAAGAATTTCTCTGAAACACCTTTGGAAAATTCCTTTAGAACAACATTCGTCCCAAAATTATTATTTTAGTATAATTATGCTCAAGAACAAGAATTTTGAGACTTACGCTACTTAAGTATACATATCATTCAAATTAATCTCAATTATTCTTATGATAGCAAAAATAGACTAAATGATTCTAAATAAAGACATGTTAAATCCCTACCAATTTGATTTTATTCCCTTATTCAAGATTAAGCTACAATCATTAAGTTTAACTTATTCCTTCAAATGTTGAACATAGCAATTTCTCTACACTAATATAGGTAGCATAGAAACTTGAATCAATAAGTCTTTAAAAAGGTTGTAACGTAGCTAGGCTAGGGGTAGGTAAAAGATAGATAAATTTAGGCTAGAAACTCTAGGCTCAGCTTGAATCAAACCTTCGAAATAATTACCTTCAATACACCAACTTATTTTGCTTTCACATGCTCTTTTATACATCTATTTCTTTCGAGTATATATACTTTCTTTCCTTTTTCTCTCTTTTTTTTTTACGAGCATTTTGCTGTATGTATTACAATTTTTTGAGCATTTGATACTTCTTTTCAACTCCCCCAAACTTGTTTCAAAGAATATTTTGAATAGTACTGAGTTTAATGTTAGGGATAATTTAAAGATAATTAAGAGAAAAGTGATGGCTATATATTGCGAAGGTTCAAATAAAATTAGGCCATATAGTTTCAAAGTTGAGTTTCAAAGGATAAAAATTCATCAAGGTTGGCTTGAAAGGCTCAAACGGTCTAAACAAAAGTTGCCTAAATCATTTTCAACATTCCATGCTTCCTCGGATTTCGCCTCAAGAAACTACTAAGTCAATTCTAAAGACTTAAACTTTCATGCATGCCTAACTTTCCTAAGGAACTAAAAATTTTATAGTATAATTTTCATGCTTTATTAAAAATACATTTATGTTATATTTTAGTTAACATAACAATTATTGAAATAATTGAGCTTTATTTAAACTGAATTTTAACATACTTAACAAAATTTCAAATTTTTGAACAAAATATAACCTAATCATAACTGAAAGAAAAATTTATTCTGAGGGGAAATAATTTCAATTTTTCGGTCCTACTTAAGATGAACAATGTCCTCATTGTTAAAAGTGAATAGATACAATACACCAACTAGGATTCTAGAAAAAAAGGATGTGAGTCAATTTGACTTCTTAAGTACAAGCTCTCTCAAGATCCAATCCTAGACATGTATAGATCTATTGCCACACTTTGTACTTTGCAACTTGTTCATTTTTATTCATGATTTCCACCTCTTATTTTATTATGCGAAAATCAAAATTCCTAATAAAACCTAATCCTATTAAATAACCTAAGAACGAAAATAAAATAAAGTCAAGATCCTCCCTTTTTATTTATTTGCAGATCTTTCTGAATTTGACTCATCTTGTGCTCTATCATCTTTATTTTTGTATGAATCGCTTCGCTCCCTATTCGATAGTGGACTCCATGGTTCAAATGTGAAATATGGAAACTCAGGCACAAAAATAAATGGGTCATTGTATATTTTCGTAAGAGCGCTTCTCATTGAGTCATCCTGTATTTTATAATATCTCCAGTAAGCTTGTTGCTGCCACTGCATATGTTGCATGATGTCCATCAATTTTGACAGCTCATCTCGAAGATCTAGGCTAGACGATTGAGTCTTGAACATTAAAGTTGCGATGTCAAGTTCGGTTACTGGTTCCATTGGTTCTGCCTTATTAGGGATTTTAGCTGTCTGCATTGGTTCAATCTCTTCAACTCGTTGCTATAGAACAGAGTCTCCAGCTTTTCGGTAGAGATCTCAATCTATGATTGTGCCCTGGCTATAACCTGTCGTCTTTACGTTTCCAAGAATTTTAGCTTTCAAGCACAAAATTGTTATCGTAAAGGGAAAGAAAGTTGGGTCAAAACGTCTAGCAGCACAATGCTGCATTTCTCTCAAGATGATTTTTTCCCACATCAATGGTCTTTCCTGTTAAAATCGAGTATAATAAGACCATTTCCTCAAATAAAATTGTAGTCCCCATGTGAAATAGGTAAAAGGCTGAATCGAATGAAATAGAACCATACCTTCTGTAACAGACTGATTTTGGGTTTAGTCGGAATAGGCATTTTGGGCCCACAAATTTGATGCAGAAAAATTTATTTTTCTTATATTTTTATGGCCTACAGTTTTATGGAACGATTCTGTGAAAATTTCGTTCGAAAATTTTGACGTTTGAGCACTCAATTTAGCAAAAAAGACTAAATTATAAAAAGTGCAAAACTTGAGTTCTATATGCTAAAAGTGTTTATTTCCTATGAGATTTTAAATTAGAGGTCCTTAGATGGAAATTAGACCATTACTTAAGTTGGTGGACAAAAATGGACATGGACTAAGAGAAAATTTAGTGTTTTATGAAAAGGGCATTTTGGTCACTTGTTAATTAAATGAATTAAAAAGCAAAAATAAAGCCAAAATCTTTGTCCATCTTCCTCACCATAGCCAAATTTTAGAAGGGGAAGCCATAGCTAGGGTTTGGGCACTTCCAAGCTTGATTGTAAGTCTGTTCTTGTCCGTTTTCAATGCTCTTTACATTTTTGAAGTCGTTGTAACTCGATCTATCTATTTCTAGCACTAATTTGAGGAATGATTAAGGTCTAGGGTTTGACCCATGTTAGACATGTGTGTATTTTGATGGCTAATGGTAGAAAATGCATGTTTGTTGTTAGAAAAACAACTTTTGTTCAATGATTTTCGATAAAAATGTTGAAAAGAACCTATTTGTAAAAGTTACAAAAATGAGTAGTAAGAGTGTGATTAAATAAAAAATGTGGGCTAGTATAAGTATAAAAATGGTTTGTCTAGGCTTGGGTTTTGAAGAAATTGAATACATTTCTTTTTACGAGCCTAGGGACTAAATTGTAAAAATGTAAAACATTAAGGGTAAAAATGTAATTTATCCATAATATGATTTTTGGGCTGAATTGAACAATGTGAATATTAAGTGAGCTAAATTTGTCATTATAGATCAAGAAAAATAAGGTTCGGACCTAGATCGGGGGAAAAACAAAGTGTGTAACGATTAGGTCCAATTCTACTATTTTTGTACCGAGGTAAGTTTGCATGTAAATAATGCATTGTTATATTTATGTTTTAAATGCTTTAATATTGTATGAATTTTGATTGACTCTTTTGACGTATTCGACAAAGTTTTGACAAGCGAGAATTCCTGGTTGAGCCTTAGGAATAGAATAGGATACGAGTGACATGTCACTAAGAACCCATGTGTATATGTGTTTATGTGATTCCGGTGCTGGTTCTGTATGTCCTACTAATGGCTGGGTAGTCCGACATATGTTATGGATACCTGACAGCTTGTGCGAGCAGCACTGTGTGGCTACGTCCTAACTGACAGCTTGTGTAAGCAGGCCCGTGAATAGCTCGAAAACGGGCCTATATGTATTATGAAATATGAGGTAGCTTTGGCTACATATATGGCACTTATGTGCAAGATTTCTGAGTATCCATTAATATTCCGAGTTTTCAATGGGAATGTTAAAGTTCTGAAAGACTATGGTTATGTTGCGAGTTGGTACAGGTATGTGCGTAAATCTCATACATAATGAGCTCAATATGTGATAAACCCCTGGAAAGGTTGTGGCTAAGTAAGTTATGACTATAAGATTTTAATAACATTCATGCTAATTTTTATCATGTTAATTGTATGTAAAATGTGTAGTTATGATGCTTATTATTTGCATAGGAACTTACTAAGCTTCATAGCTTACTCCCCTTCCTTTCCCTTGTTTTATAGTACCACCAAGCTAGCTTGGGGATCAAAGATCGTCGAAGATACACTCACACTATCAACAATTATTTTGGTATCAATGAATTCAACGTTTTGAGTTATGGCATGTATAGGGGACTTGGTCATTTTGTTATGTGTCATAATTGATTTTGCCAAAATTTGTTGGCTTATATTGGTGAAAGTTCATTTTGTATAAGGCCATTTGAAATTGGCTACTACTGGTATAAGTAATTTATATGATGATGCCTTTCATGGATGTGGGAATTTACATGATTTGAGTTGATGAGTATGTGATGTTTGTGTGTGATAAATGATAGCATGTGTATGATATGTTGATGTCTTGATTGTGGCTGATTTGGTTGTATGTATATGCTTGGATTGGTGTTATGTTATGTTTTTTAGGTGTGTGCATAAAAGGATGGGAAAAAGGCTTGGTAAATAGCTTTATTTTTGTCTACACGAGTAGACACACGGGCATATGTCTAGGTCGTGTGTGACACACCGTCTGCCCTATGGGCATGTGTTCCGGCCTTGTGTCCCCTACACCTTAATCTTGAGAAACAGAATGCTAAGAATTGAGCACATGGGCAGAGACATGGGCGTGTGTCTCAGTCATGTGGATGACACGGCCTCAGACACAGGTGTGTGCCCTGGCCATGTGAAGTCTGCATAAGCAGTTGTTCGCTAAATTCAGTAAAAGTGAGTTTTAGCCCTGAGAAGTCAGATTTTTGAGACACATCGTTTCAGGTGTTCGTATTCAAGCTGATCCAAGTAAGATTTTGGCAATTGTTGATTGGAAACCTCGAAGGAATGCATCTGAAGTTAGAAGCTTTTTGGGTTTAGCCAGTTATTATCGACGTTTTGTCAAAGGATTTTCGATGACTACTCTTATGACCAAGTTGTTGCAAAGAGATGTTAAATTTGAATGGTCCGAAAGTGTCAGCAAAGTTTAGAGAAATTGAAAGCATTATTGACTGAGGCACCGGTTTTAGTACAACCTGAATCGGGAAAAGAATTTGTAATTTATAGCGACACTTCATTGACTGGTTTGGGATGTGTGTTGATGCAAGAGGGCAAAGTGATAGCCTATGCCTCAAGACAGTTGAATCCGTATGAGAAGAATTATCCGACGCACAACATGGAATTTCCCGCCATCATTTTTGCTTTGAAAATTTAGCGACATCATTTGTACGGTGAGAAATGCAACAGTCCAGTTTAGACCCTAGTCAGAATAGTGGTTTCAAGACCACAAATTCGAGTCCAAAAAATATTTTAATATTATTTTTTGTCTTTGATAAATGAATTTATATCTGTGAAGTTTCTGTGATTTAATTTGTCTGTTTCTGTGTTTAATTACGAAAAAGGACTTAATCGCGTAAAATACAAAAGTTGCATGCTAATTTTTAAAGTGCTTATTTGGCTTGGCTTTGTAAATGAGAGGTCCTATTGATGCAATTGGACCATTGTACTATTGCATGGACAAATATAGACACTAGTGGATGGAATTTTTATTTGTTAATAAAAGGGAAAAATTGGAAATGGCTTATAATGTGTAATAAAATAAAACAAACATATTTCATCCATTATTTTGAGTGTTCATCCACCAAAAATAGGAGAGAAAAATTTAAGTTGAGGAGCATTAAGTTTCAGCACTCATTTTGGCTTGATTAAGGTATGAATTTTCGTCTGTTTTTTTATAATTTCTACGTTTCTGTGATCGTTGCTTTGTGTTCTTCAAAGCCCATGCCTGAATTTATGTTTTTGTTAAAGATTTCATGAAGTTCCATTGTTGATATCATGAGTTTCGTGATGTTCTTGGATGAATTATGAAGGCTTGGTAGATAATTTATAAGTTTTGTCTTTGAATTTTTCTAAAATAGAGCTATTTGGGCTAATTTGCGAAAATAAGGTTTTGAAGGACTAAATTGTGAATTAAATATGTTATTTGGGCTTGTATGGAAGCCATGTATATTTGGCTAAGCTATAGTCTTGGTGAATTTTTGCATATTTGCAATTTTGTGAAAAAGAGACTAAATTGTCAAAGTGTGAAAATGTAAGAGCTAAAATGTAAAGTGCCCTAAATATGTGTTCATGGATTATTTTGAATGAAATGAATGATTGAATAGTTGAATTTGAATTGTAATAGATCAAGAGCAAAGAAAATCAGACTTAGACCGAGGGAAGTCCTGTAATAGCCCTAATTTGACCCTAATCGGAAAGTGGTTTCGGGACCACAAAATCGAGTCACAAAATTATATAAATTCTCTTTTCTATGTTTATTATATGTAAAGTTTCATGTGTCGTGTCTTAATTTTGTCATTTGAATGTGGAATTATTAAAAAGGACTTATGTGAGAAACTTGAAAATGTGATAGGTTAATTTGTAGTGGCCAAATATTGTATGGTTTAAAATATGGGGACTTGCATGTTAAATATCCCTTCCTTAAGTTAGTGGACGGCAAGGTTAGTGGATGATTGACATTTTATGCCTTTTATATTAATAAATTAAATGTTAAATGATTAAATAATATGAAATATGAATTATATTAAAAGAAATGGGTGATAAAAACAAAGTTGGTTCATCTTTTTCTTCTTCCATTGCCGTACCTAAAGAAAGAAAAGAAGAAATTGAAGTTAAGGCATTTGGTCACCTTTAAGTTGATTAAGCTCAAGAGCTTAAGGAGCGTAATTCGGATAAGGGAAAAAGCTAAACTAACCGAATAGCATATCCGTAGTCATTCGACGACAGTCAAGGTAAGTCTTTGAGTAATGAAACTTAGCTTATGATTTGATAAAATCATGGTATATAAGCATAATAAATAAATTGTGACCTATTGGTTCTACTTGAATTACGTAGAGGGATAAATAATTTGTGCATATGACTTGTAGCAGAGTGGTTATAGAAATCATGTTGGATAGCGAAACGAAATCGTGTTATTTGTATGTGGCTATTGAGCCGAAAGCGGGATGGTTGATAAGCATGTTGTGCTTGTGTTCAAGTAATGTAAATGAAATGCTATTGTGTTATGATATATATATATGTGCATGATAATGGAGAATTATATCCGGGCTAAGTCCCGAAGGCATTCGTGCTGATGTCATATCCGGGTTAAAGTCCCGCAGGCTTTGTGCAGGTATTATATCCGGGCTAAAGTCTCGCAGGCTTTGTGCTGGTATTATATCCGGGCTTAAAGTCCCGCAGGCTTTGTGGTGGTAATTGGATTTGGGTTTTAAACCTAGCAAACTTAATGCCGATGATTGGAGTAAGATTATGATTTTGAATGTTTGTAGTAAACTACCATTGAATCTGTTCAATACACTAAGTTGGTCAGGTATGTATTATATACTTTTATATGTTAGATTGATCGGAATTGAATCATGAATGCGAAATGAGAAGTATATGTGAAAATCTCATATGTGTATGTGTGTATTCGGTTATGGTGAAAGGTTATATGAGATTGATTTGGTGATATACATGTTAAATAATCAATGCAAAGAATGGGTAATAAATCTACTTGGAACAATGAGCATGAATGTGATTTTGGAAAATCACCATAAAGTGTGGAAGTTGAGTTAGAGGCTGAATAAATTATGTCATGAAATCTTAATGAGTCTAGTTTCTTAGAAAAGAAACCGTGTAAGCAAAAGAATTGCCAATAATGAGATATTTGAAGTGGAGTGGAACAGAGTCAAAATAACTTCGAGGTCCCCTGCTTGCTTTTCCCAAAATCATTATAAATGGTACAAAAATGGTTATAATATAAAATTTATATTCTTAGACTCCATAATGAGTCTATTTTCAAATGAAATAAACGATAACATATTTCAATTCTGTATAATGAGAAAATTGATTCGTAGTGAAGAGTGGTCGAAATAGTCAAACAAAGTTGAAACAGGGAAACTTCAATAAAAATCGGTATTTATTGGTCCAATCTATTTTCAGGAAAATTAACGGCACTTGATTTGGAGTTTCTTAGCTCCAGATTATAAATAATTTAGTGACTATTGCTCAGGGAAGACGACTTGTAGTGAATTTGTGATTTTGTTGCAAACATGGTTAAAACTTGTTAATGAGATGCTTTTCGAGTTCTTATGATCTTATTTGCGATTTCAATATTTGGTTTTAATTGAGTTCAGATTCAAGTGAGGTGAATTTGCTAAATATGTATTACGTTCATGGATACTTGGCCAAAATGGCAATTATTTAGAAATGATTTCTTGAAAATTTGAAATAATCGATCTATAAGTAAATTAATTGTTGGCATTGCTTAAAACTTACTAATCATTGAAGCTTACTCTGTGTTCTCTTTTTCATTTCTTATAGGTTTATACTTTAGCTTGAGTTGGAAGAGCCGGAGATATCATCACACTATCGAGTCATTATGTGAGTTGAGAAGATTGTATATCATCATGGTTGAAGGCATGTATAGGATAGACTATAGGTAGAATGATATTTCGACTTTGTATACATTATAGCCATGCGAAGATGGCTTGCTCATTTTGTTTAGAGAAGCCTTATAATTGAACTAATGTGGTGAAATGTTTTAGTTATAACTTGGTAGTAGTCAATTTGTTATTAGATATTCGGGTATGTTTTGATAGTGAGTCTGTAACAACCCTCTTTTAACCCCAGTCGAAAAGTGGTTTCGGGACCACGAAATCGAGTCGCGAAAATAATTGCATGTTATATTCTATGTTTATTATTTGTGAAATATCATATGTGAAAATATCGTGATTTGATTTATGTATTTGGAGGTGGAATTATTTAAAAAGGATATGTTTAAGAAACTTTGAAAATGGGATAGGCAAATGTGTGGTGACTAAACATTTTATGTTTTAGTATTATAGGGGACTTGCATGTCAAATAGACCAACTTTAAATGTAAGTGGCCGGTCAACATGCATGTAATCATATGTTCTATTGTTTTATTTTAAGTAGTGGGAATTATATATATAAATAATCAATATAGAAATAAGCATTTTATTATAAAATGATTATAATAATGGGAAATAATAAACTTATAATAGTAAATGGTGATAAAAACAAAGTTCCATCATCCTTTCTCTCATTTTGCCGAAACTATAAAGAAAAGAAAAGAAAAAAGGGGCTAAGACATTCGGCTAGGGGGAAAGTATAGATTAAGGTATGATATCATGAAATTCTTTTGGAATTTTTGTGAATTTGAGTTTGTTTTGATGCTTGTAACGTGATCCATGAGTTAAATTTTTTTTAGTTGTGATATATGAAACATTCGGTCATGTTCTTATATGTTAAATTGATGGTGTTTTGTAGTATATGATTTGAAATGGTTATAGATGAGTATGAACTAGGTACAAAAATTCTATAAATGGTTAAAATGGACAAAAATCCTATTCGACTATTGTAGAGTAAGGTGAAGTTATGTTTAGCTTTTATTTTAAGTTAATTGTTAGTAAGTGTTTATATGTATGCCGAATGGGGATTTGAATTGGGAGTTGATAATTGATTGTTATTGAATTATATATATATACATTTATATTCGGTCATGGAGGACTTGAGATGAAATTTATTTTTGTTTTAGTTAAATAATAAGATTTATATGTACAAATTCAATTAGGTAAATTTTTAAAGTTTTAGATTTAATTGAGAGAATGGAAATATTATAGGGAGTATTCGGTTAAGGTATGGGAAAACTAAATGTGGAGGTAAGTCGATTTGTGTCATTTCTAAATGCACTTGATATTAAAACATTGTTTAGTTAATGGTAATTGACATGAAAGGAATTTAGTTGTCATGTATGTGGTAGTGGTAGGAGAAAGTAAATTTTTGCTTTACTAAAATTAGATGAGTGTTACATTGTTAATATGGAAATATTATGACAAACTAGTTGAATTTAAGAACTAGGTGCAGTCATTTATGTTATGTGTATAATTCATCAATGATGAAAGTGCCGTATGATATATGTGTTTAAAATAAATAAAATTCAAGTTGTGATGAATTGATAAGAAAATTGAAATAGTTTAATTGTTTAAGATAAATAAAATTCAAGTTGTGATGAATTGATAAGAAAATTGAAATAGTTTAATTGTTTAAATTAAGCTCAAAATCAAAGAGGACCAAGTACGGATAAGGAGAAAGCGAAGGTCGTTGAGTAGCCGATTAGAGCTATTCGTTCGATAATAAGGTAAGTTCTAGGCAATTATGACTTGGATTACTATGTATGCCTAGAGTACATATATCTTATGAAATGTAAATTTTCATATGTAAAGAAAGGTTGAATTGATAATGTATTGTTGAACTGATGGCATTGAATAAATAAACTTTGAGTATGTATATGTACAAATGAAAAGGGGCACTATGTGTGCAAATGGGGCAGCATGATATGTGGGTGTAAAAAAGCTAGTATTGAGTGTGAATGAATATATGCACTATGTGTGCGAAATTATTAACCGAGCACTATGTGTGCGAGATCGGGTGTAAGGCACTATGTGTGCGAAATTATTAACCTAGCACTATGTGTGCGAAATCGGATGTAAGGCACTATATGTGTTTGCGAAGTTATTTAGGGAATGTGATCGTAGCATGGCGTGAGATAAGATATTGGTTTCTATCATAGGAAATTAAGAAGACGAAAGGTGTATAGAATATTTATTTATGTATATATATATCTGTCTAAAGATTATGATATAAAGTCTTGGAAAAAGGAACAAGAGTATGGAGTTATATGGTAATCATGAATGAACAAGGTAGTCAAATTAGATTTAAACGAAGTTAGGTTGTCAATTATTTATTAAATTGCTTATGTTTTATGAGTATTATCTCATTTGAAATTGTTGTTCATCTTTATTTAGATTTTGGATCTGTTGTGAGCTCGGAACTACTACTGAAGTCATCACACTTATCGTCATCTTTTTGGTATCTTTAAAGAAGCTTTAAGTTTTAAATTTGGCATGTATAGGATAGACGAAGCTAAATAAGTGAGTTTTGTATTTTTGAGTAATGTAATTATCTTTTGATAAGTCCTACGAAAATGGCACACATGCTAGTTTTGTGACCTTGAAATGTTAAACATTTTGATAACTAGCATGCGTAATATGAATGAATGATATCTACTTTTTGTATACAAACATTGTGTTTAAATTATTGGGTATTTAGATTTGGTTTCATATGACTTATTGATGAGATAAAAAGAAATTTTAGGTGTAATTATAATAGTCATGAAATGTTTACGTATTGATACTTGGAGTTGGTTTAAGTCGATGCGGTTTTATATGTATAACTTGATATGAGAGAAGGTGTAAAAATTTTTGGCCTTGTTTAATGCATGATTAGGTGTATATAAATATATGTATCTCTATTATGCCGTGTGGTTGTGTTATTAGAGTGATATGCATAGTATGTAAATGTATCTAATTATGAAATGGTCGGTTTTATCACATGCATAAGCTATTTTATTTTATTTTTTTTATATACCTATTTGATTATGTCTAGGTTTTAAAAGATAAGTTTTGTCATGGGATTGAGTTACGAAGTTTAAAATGTAAGGAATATTATTTTAAGTTGTGATATGTTAGGAAATGCCTCATAACCCCATTCCGGCGACGGATACGGGTTAGGGGTGTTACATTTTATTGGTACCAGAGCTATGGTTTAGTCGATTCTAGGACTACCATAGTGCGTATGAGTCTAGCTATACATGCCTTAATGTTACTATATGATAGTGTGATGACTTCTGGCGGTTAAAATTATTGTTTTGAATAGTAAATGGAACCCAATTTAGAGAGAGCCTTAGCGGATGATGTTGAGAGTGTAGCGGCTGCTTCTACGCAAGGGACACCGCCTGTTGAACCTCAATCATCTGCGAATAATCAAGATGATGGAACCAAACAAGCCTTCTTTACCATGATGAACGAATGGGTAGCACAATATACCCGAACTAACCCGGCTGCTCAACCATTCCCGAATTTAAATAATCCGCCTCAGATGCCTATAATACCACCGACTACTGATCCTTTGAGGCCGAGTAAACCTCCTGTGGATTTGATGAGGAAGCGCGGGGCCGAGGAATTTCGAGCCACAGCTACTGATGATGCTGAAAGGGTCGAGTTTTGGCTTGATAACACCATCCGTGTTTTTGAAGAGCTGTCTTGCACACCTGATGAGTGTCTAAAGTTTGTCATATCTTTATTACGGGACTCGGCCTATTATTGGTGGAGAACCTTGATTTCTATTGTCCCAAAGGAACGAGTTACTTGGGATTTCTTTCAGGCGGAGTTTCGTAAGAAGTATATTAGTCAACGATTCATTGATCAAAAGCGTAAAGAATTTTTGGAGTTCAAACAAGGTCGTTTGACAGTATCTGAATACGAACGTGAGTTTGTAAGACCCAGTCTATATGCTCGGGAGTGTGTAGCTGATGAAGTAGCCATGTGTAAAAGATTCGAATAAGGATTGAATGAAGATTTAAAACTACTGGTGGGTATTTTAGAAATAAAAGAATTTGTAACACTAGTTGAACGGGCTTGCAAGGCTGAAGAGCTTGGAAAGGAGAAAAAGAAAGCTGAATCTGAAGCCAGAGACTTTCGTAAAAGATCGGCGAGTAAAACTTCTTTCTCGGCTGGAAAGAAATTCAGAGACGATGCTAATAAATCAAAGACGCATCTGAGAATTTCTATTAGGAGCGACCATCAACGGACTCTCGAACTACTTCGGTTGCTAGTCTTGGTAATAATTGACAAGAAAAACCTGAATGTCCACAATGTGGAAGACGACATGTAGGTGAATGTTGGGGTAAGTCTATAAACAGAGCCTGTTATAGATGCGGTTTGGGGGATCATTTTATCCGAGATTGCATGGAGTCTGACGAGAAAAATAAGATGCAAGGTGTGAGATCGAGTAGTACAGCGACTAGAGGTAGACCACCAAGAAATACAGGAGGTAGGGGTGGTAGTCAGAGAGGGACTTCGATCGTCTGGTATGCGATCCGAGACTCGTGCTCTGCTGAGCTTATGCCATCCGCCATCGAGAGAGGCATCCTCCCCTGATGTTATCACTGGTACTTTCACTCTTTTTAATGTTGATGTGATTGCATTGATTGACCCTAGCTCTACTCATTCTTATGTATGTGATACTTTAGCATCCAGTAAGACACATATCATCAGTGTTTGAAATTCCGCTACACTGAGTTCGTAATTCGAGTGTCGAATCCCTTGGGTCGATATGTACTCGTTGACAAAGTGTGTAAGAAATGTCCCTTAATAATCCGAGGTTCCTGTTTTCTGGCTGACTTTATGCTTTTACCGTTTGATGAATTTGATGTTATTCTCGGTATGGATTGGTTGACCGTACATGATGCAGTTGTGAATTGCAAAAGTAAGACCATTGATTTGAGATGTGCGAGATAATGAGATAATCCGAGTTGAGTCTCATCGATTTCAACCGATTGCCAAAGAAAAATAATATCCTCGATGTTGGCTCAAAAATATGTGAGAAAGGGTGTGAAACGTATCTTGCATACGTACTTGATATAGTAAAGAATCAGAAAAGAAGCTTGAATCAGTGCCAGTGGTTTGTGAATATCCGGATGTTTTTCCCGAAGAATTACCGGGGCTACCACCTGTTCGGGAGGTAGAGTTTGGCATTGAACTTGTACCTGGGACTACACCAATTTCGATAGCTCCGTATCGTATGGCACCAACCGAATTAAAGGAATTGAAAGTTCGATTACAAGAGTTGACGGATAGAGGTTTCGCTTCGACCGAAGTTTTTCACCTTAGGGTGCACCAAAGATATTGTTTGTGAAAAGAAGGACGGAACCATGAGATTGTGCATCGACTATCGCCGATTGAATAAAGTGACAATAAAGAATAAATATCTGTTACACATTGTATTGATGATTTGTTTGATCAGCCTAAAGGAGCCTCGGTATTTTCAAAGATAGATTTAAAATCGGGTTATTATCGATTCATGAGTTCGAGACTCAGACATACCTAAAACTGCTTTTAGAACGAGATACGGTCACTATGAATTCTTGGTGATGCCGTTTGGGCTCACTAATGCCCCTGCGGTATTTATGGACTTAATGAATCAAAATTTTAGACAATATTTGGACCGGTTTGTAGTTGTGTTTATAGATGACATCTTGATTTATTCACGAGATGAAACTGAACATGCCGAGCATTTGAGGTTGGTATTACAGATTTTATGAGACAAGCAGTTATACGCGAAATTCAGTAAATGTGAGTTTTGGTTGAGAAAAGATAGCTTTTTGGGGCACGTAGTATCTGCATCGGGAATTAGAGTTGATCCGAGCAAAATTTCAGCCATACTCGATTGGAAGCCTCCGAGGAATGTTACCAAAGTTTGGAGCTTTTTGGGACTTGTCGGTTACTACAAACGGTTCGTAAAGGGTTTTTTAATGATAGCCACACCAATGACGAAACTACTTCAAAAAGATGTTAAGTTTGAATGGTCAAAAAAATGTCAGAAAAGTTTTGATCAATTAAAAACCTACTTAACTGAGGCTCCAGTGCTAGTACAGCCTGAATCCAGTAAAGAGTTTGTCATTTACAGTGATGCATCCTTACTCGGGCTGGGTTGTGTGTTGATGCAAGAGGGTCGAGTGGTAGCTTACGCGTCAAGGCAATTGAAGCCACATGAGAAAAATTATCCGACTCACGATCTCGAATTAACTGCTATTATTTTCGCTTTGAAAATTTGGCGACACTACTTGTTTGGGGAGAGGTGTCATATGTATTCGGACCACGAAAGCCTCAAATATTTGATGACTCAATGAGATTTGAATCTGCGACAAAGACGTTGGCTTGAGTTGTTGAAAGATTATGAGCTCGTCATTGATTATCACCCGGGAAAGGCTAATGTGGTTGCCGATGCTTTAAGTCGTAAATCACTATTTGCTTTGAGAGCGATGAATGTTCACCTATCCGTTTCATCCGATAATGTGTTGATAGCAGAATTAAAGGCCAAACCATTATTGATTCATCAAATACTTGAATCCCAGAAAATCGACGATGAATTGGTTGCTAAACGAGCTGAATGTGTTTCAAATGTGGAATCAGAGTTTCAGATTGACGATAATGACTGCTTGACGTTCAAGAGTCGATTATGAGTTCCAAGAAATTCAGAACTTATTTCGATGATATTGAGCGACGCTCATAGTAGTCGAATGTCAGTCCACCCAGGTAGTACAAAAATGTACAACGATCTGAAATGTCAATTTTGGTGGCCTGGTATGAAACGAGACATTTCTGACTTTGTTTCAAAGTGTCTGATATGTCAACAAGTGAAAGCGGAACATCAAGTACCTTCGGGATTACTTCAGCCTATCATGATATCTGAATGGAAATGGGATCGAGTCACGATGGATTTTGTATCTGGTTTACCATTGACGCAGAGTAAGAAAGGCTCAATCTGGGTTATTGTTGATAGATTGACGAAATCTGCCCATTTTATCCCTGTCCGTACGGATTTCTCGCTCGATAAATTGGCAGAATTATATGTCTCCCAAATTGTTCGATTACATGGAGTACCTATTTCTATTGTGTCGGATAGAGACCCGAGATTCACATCGCGATTTTGGAAGAAATTGCACGAAGCATTGGGTACCAAGTTGCATTTTAGCACCGCTTTTCATCCCCAGGCTGATGGTCAATCTGAACGAGTTATTCAGATACTCGAAGATATGTTGAGATGTTGCATTCTCGAGTTTAGTGGTCCGTGGGAACGATATTTACCTCTAATTGAATTTGCATACAATAATAGCTTCCAATCAAGTATTAAGATGGCACCATACGAGGCTTTGTACGGTCGTAAATGCCGTACGCCACTGTATTGGACCGAACTCAGTGAAAATAAGGTATACGGGGTTGATTTGATCGGAGAGAAGTCAAGAAAAGGTGAAAGTGATTAGTGATAGTTTGAAGGCGAAGATCGGATCGTCGTAAATCTTATGCGATTTGAAACGAAAGGACATAGAATTTCATATTGGGGACAAAGTATTTCTTAAAGTTTCACCATGGAAAAAGGTACTCGATTTAAATGTAAAGGCAAATTGAGCCCGAGATTTATTGGACCGTATGAAATTTCGAGAACGGATTGGGCGGTTGCTTATAGATTGATTTTGCCACTTGAACTTAAAAAGATTCACGATGTTTTTCATGTTTCGATGCTCAAAATCGTTATAGATCCGATCCTCACATGTGATTAATCCGACGAAATTGAAATTCACTGATTTGAGTTATCGGGAAGAACCGATTCGTATTTTGGCTCATGAGGAGAAAGAACTACGGAATAAAAAAATTCATTAGTTAAAGTGTCTTTGTGGCTCAAACACGAGTTGAGGAAGCGACTTGGGAGCTTGAAAGTTTAATGAAAGAACGCTACCCTAATCTTTTCATTTGGTAAGATTTGGGACGAAAATCCCTAAAGGGGGGAGAATTGTAACAACCCTCTTTTAACCCCAGTCGAAAAGTGGTTTCGGGACCACAAAATCGAGTCGCGAAAATAATTGCATGTTATATTCTATGTTTATTATTTGTGAAATATCATATGTGAAAATATCGTGATTTGATTTATGTATTTGGAGGTGGAATTATTTAAAAAGGATATGTTTAAGAAACTTTGAAAATGGGATAGGCAAATGTGTGGTGACTAAACATTTTATGTTTTAGTATTATAGGGGACTTGCATGTCAAATAGACCAACTTTAAATGTAAGTGGCCGGTCAACATGCATGTAATCATATGTTCTATTGTTTTATTTTAAGTAGTGGGAATTATATATATAAATAATCAATATACAAATAAGCATTTTATTATAAAATGATTATAATAATGGGAAATAATAAACTTATAATAGTAAATGGTGATAAAAACAAAGTTCCATCATCCTTTCTCTCATTTTGCCGAAACTATAAAGAAAATAAAAGAAAAAGGGGGCTAAGACATTCGGCTAGGGGGAAAGTATAGATTAAGGTATGATATCATGAAATTCTTTTGGAATTTTTGTGAATTTGAGTTTGTTTTGATGCTTGTAACGTGATCCATGAGTTAAATTTTTTTTAGTTGTGATATATGAAACATTTGGTCATGTTCTTATATGTTAAATTGATGGTGTTTTGTAGTATATGATTTGAAATGGTTATAGATGAGTATGAATTAGGTACAAAAATTCTATAAATGGTTAAAATGGACAAAAATCCTATTCGACTATTGTAGAGTAAGGTGAAGTTATGTTTAGCTTTTATTTTAAGTTAATTGTTAGTAAGTGTTTATATGTATGCCGAATGGGGATTTGAATTGGGAGTTGATAATTGATTGTTATTGAATTATATATATATATACATTTATATTCGGTCATGGAGGACTTGAGATGAAATTTATTTTTGTTTTAGTTAAATAATAAGATTTATATGTACAAATTCAATTAGGTAAATTTTTAAAGTTTTAGATTTAATTGAGAGAATGGAAATATTATAGGGAGTATTCGGTTAAGGTATGGGAAAACTAAATGTGGAGGTAAGTCGATTTGTGTCATTTCTAAATGCACTTGATATTAAAACATTGTTTAGTTAATGGTAATTGACATGAAAGGAATTTAGTTGTCATGTATGTGGTAGTGGTAGGAGAAAGTAAATTTTTGCTTTACTAAAATTAGATGAGTGTTACATTGTTAATATGGAAATATTATGACAAACTAGTTGAATTTAAGAACTAGGTGCAGTCATTTATGTTATGTGTATAATTCATCAATGATGAAAGTGCCGTATGATATATGTGTTTAAAATAAATAAAATTCAAGTTGTGATGAATTGATAAGAAAATTGAAATAGTTTAATTGTTTAAATTAAGCTCAAAATCAAAGAGGACCAAGTACGGATAAGGAGAAAGTGAAGGTCGTTGAGTAGCCGATCGGAGCTATTCGTTCGATAATAAGGTAAGTTCTAGGCAATTATGACTTGGATTACTATGTATGCCTAGAGTACATATATCTTATGAAATGTAAATTTTCATATGTAAAGAAAGGTTGAATTGATAATGTATTATTGAACTGATGGCATTGAATAAATGAACTTTGAGTATGTATATGTACAAATGAAAAGGGGCACTATGTGTGCAAATGGGGTAGCATGATATGTGGGTGTAAAAAAGCTAGTATTGAGTGTGAATGAATATATGCACTATGTGTGCGAAATTATTAACCGAGCACTATGTGTGCGAGATCGGGTGTAAGGCACTATGTGTGCGAAATTATTAACCTAGCACTATGTGTGCGAAATCGGATGTAAGGCACTATATGTGTGTGCGAAGTTATTTAGGGAATGTGATCGTAGCATGGCGTGAGATAAGATATTGGTTTCTATCATAGGAAATTAAGAAGACGAAAGGTGTATGGAATATTTATTTATGTATATATATATCTGTCTAAAGATTATGATATAAAGTCTTGGAAGAAGAAACAAGAGTATGGAGTTATATGGTAATCATGAATGAACAAGGTAGTCAAATTAGATTTAAACGAAGTTAGGTTGTCAATTATTTATTAAATTGCTTATGTTTTACTGAGAGTATTATCTCATTTGAAATTGTTGTTCATCTTTATTTAGATTTTGGATCATGTAGCGCTTCGGAACTACTATCAAGTCATCACACTTATCGTCATCTTTTTGGTATCTTTAAAAAGCTTTAAGTTTTAAATTTGGCATGTATAGGATAGACGAAGCTAAATAAGTGAGTTTTGTATTTTTGAGTAATGTAATTATCTTTTGATAAGTCCTACTGAAAATGGCACACATGCTAGTTTTGTGACCTTGAAATGTTAAACATTTTGATAACTAGCATGCGTAATATGAATGAATGATATCTACTTTTGTATATAAACATTGTGTTGAAATTATTGGGTATTTAGATTTGGTTTCATATGACTTATTGATGAGATAAAAAGAAATTTTTGGTGTAATTATAATAGTCATGAAATGTTTACGTATTGATACTTGGAGTTGGTTTAAGTCGATGCGGTTATATATGTATAACTTGATATGAGAGAAGGTGTAAAAAAATTTGGCCTTTTTTATGCATGCATGATTAGGTGTATATAAATATATGTATCTCTATTATGCCGTGTGGTTGTGTTATTAGAGTGATATGCATAGTATGTAAATGTATCTAATTATGAAATGGTCGGTTTTATCACATGCATAAGCTATTTTATTTTATTTTTTTTATATACCTATTTGATTATGTCTAAGTTTTAAAAGATAAGTTTTGTCATGGGATTGAGTTACGAAGTTTAAAATGTAAGGAATATTATTTTAAGTTGTGATATGTTAGGAAATGCCTCATAACCCCATTCCGGCGACGGATACGGGTTAGGGGTGTTACAGAGTCATTTTGGAAATTTATAAGAGCTCTTATGGAAAATCAATGAGACATGTTTGCATTGTTGATAATTTATGTCTGGTAAGTATGTTTGACCTTATAGAAGTTTTGTTCAGTCAAGTAATACCTCATAACCTTATTCCTAAACACGGATACAAAGTTAGAGTGTTACATTTAGTGGTATCAGAGCTATGGTTTAGTCGGTTCACAGACTAACATAGCAAGTGTAAGAGTCTAGCTATACATGCCGTAAGTAAAGTGTGATAGTGTGAGGTCTCCCGGCTCTTATAAATTGTTTTGCTCAGGTAATGATGTGTTCCAACCGAATTATTATTAATTGATCTGAAATTGATATTGAACTGATTGTAATATATATGTGATATGATGGAATTGAAAAGGTATGAAAAGAATTTTATAATATGTGTGCATCAGTGTAAAGAGATGTATGAGATTGTATAAAGTAAATGGTAATGAAAGATCAAATTGGATAGAATGCAGGGAGTGAGTACAATCGATCAATAATGAATTGACGGAAAAGACCATGGTTGGACCATGGCAATACATGTGACAGATGAGCTAGTGTAAGACCTATCGGAAATAGGCATCAACATGGGCAGAGCAAAGTTAGTATAAGACCATAGTTGGACTATGGCATCAAGTAAGCGACGTACTCAAAACCGTAAGACATTTTTTAATGGGATAAATATTGACAAATGATCAAGACTAAATGTGGAAATTTAATAAGAAATTGTTTGGTAATTTTAGTAATAGAAATGAAAGTTTGAATCGTGATAAGTTCACTTATGTTTTGTTAATACTCACATGAAATAAAGTTGCATGTGAAACTGAGATATGTGAAAATGTGTTTGTAACAAGATGAAAGTTGAAATGTTTGAATGAAGTGTTTGAATTAAGGTGTGTAATACTATGATGATGAGTGACGAATTTATCTGTGTATTCGAATATGATAACTCCCTTTCGAGGCTTAACGACCTCCCCCTATAAAGTGAGAATGTTATCTGACTCCGATGTTTAATAAAAGTATTGCTATTTTGATTGGTTTATAATCGGTATCATCGTATTCCTCTGTTTGAGAATTCATTGTAGTATGATCGGAATGAATTCGGGGATAAATTCATATGAGTTTATTCTTCTGTTTCTACTGATTGGCATTCCATCTTATAAAAATGTTGAAGAATGTGTTATTTCTGTTATAGAGGAAATTTCAGGGTTATTAATTATAGTCTTCTTCTGGTATTCACTAAGGAGTTATTTTGATCTTTATTTCTATGTTCTGGGAGATTCTATTCTAGGATTTCTGATACGACATTGTATTTTGGATTTCTGTATTTTGGTTTTCTTTTCATTTTTCTTATATGAATAATCAGATATGGCTCAGTTCTAAAGTGTATATATTTTTTTATTTGAAACAATTATGTTTATAATGATTATATAGTTGGATTTATCTGATTCTTATGAAAGGAATGGCCATAAATAAGGTCCGAATGATAGAGAATTCAGCTTTCGGACACATTGGATTGGTTTTCACTTATATATCGATGAGTTAAAGATTGAGTGTTATGTTCTTTCGAGTTATGCAGTGATAATGAATT
Source organism: Gossypium anomalum (assembly GCA_025698475.1). Lineage (NCBI taxonomy): Eukaryota > Viridiplantae > Streptophyta > Magnoliopsida > Malvales > Malvaceae > Gossypium > Gossypium anomalum. Next base: position 13,914,061 of record CM046961.1, read on the forward strand.
TTGATTAGTTATCTGAAGAGATCTAATAGAATGTATATTTGAAGAGTTAGGAAATGCACAAAGAAAAGTGGTCTTGAAAAGTTATTATTTGTTAGACAAGACCGATTGATTGTGTGGTTTTAACTTTCGGATTATATGTATGATTGAATTTGTTAAAGATTCAGAGGCAAATGTTAAAGTTATTATAAAAAGAACTGTTTGGCTGATGATTAGAGATGATTGTGGTTGTGTCAGTGTTGCATATTTGACAGTTTCGAGTATTCTAGGGAAAAATTTGAATGTTTCTTGAACCAAGGAATAAAAGTATTGAACGTTAAGCAAGGTCTATTCTTCTAGTGAAATTGAGAAGTATAAAAGTATATTAAGATGTGATAGTTCAAAATGAGTTCAGAGTAACAGTTATTCTATTATGGATGTCTGGACATATGAAATTTCTGTTAATGTTATTATTGTTCTTATATGGAATAAGTATTCAGATGGGTTAAAGGATTTTTATATGAGCTCCGACTGTGAAATGTTTGTTTATCTGAGTTAAAATAAAAATACAGATATATGGATCAGGTGTATAAGTGACTGTGTATTGTAGCGTATTTTAGAACTATATTTAGATGACAAGTTGCTATCTGTCAGAGTTGAAATTTTGTGTATATGGAATAAAAGCAATCAGTGATGTTATAGAAGTGGTTATGGGAAGAAGTGATATCCAAACTGAAAAAAAAAAATTATTTGTCTTCTGAAAAAGAAATGTCATTGGGTCATGATCGATTTTTTTTTAACAAGGAAGAATCTGTGTCTTCAGTTTAGTATGTACAAAATTCCGATCGACAAAGTTGTTGAGATATTTATAATACAGTCTGCCAATGTGATCTGTCAGTGTGAATTAAAGTTTAGAGATTGTTGGTAAAAAACGATATATGTGATGAATGGAAATTTGTGATTCAGAAATTTTTGAAAACGTTTTTAGAATGGAAACTAATTTTTTTTGTTGATAAGATTTTCGAGGACGAAAATCCCAGAGGGGGGGAGAGTTGTAATAGCCCTAACTTGACCCTAGTCGAAAAGTAATTTCAGGACCACAAAATTGAGTCACAAAATTATATAAATTCTCTTTTCTATGTTTATTATATGTAAAGTTTCATGTGTCGTGTCTTAATTTTGTCATTTGAATGTGGAATTATTAAAAAGGACTTATGTGAGAAACTTGAAAATGTGATAGGTTAATTTGTAGTGGCCAAATATTGTATGGTTTAAAATATGGGGACTTGCATGTTAAATATCCCTTCCTTAAGTTAGTGACGGCAAGGTTAGTGGATGATTGACATTTTATGCCTTTTATATTAATAAATTAAATGTTAAATGAATAAATAATATGAAATATGAACTTATATTAAAAGAAATGGGTGATAAAAACAAAGTTGGTTCATCTTTTTCTTCTTCCATTGCCGTCCCTAAAAAAAGAAAAGAAGAAATTGAAGTTAAGGCATTTGGTCACCTTTAAGTTGATTAAGCTCAAGAGCTTAAGGAGCCTAATTCGGATAAGGGAAAAAGCTAAACTAACAGAATAGCATATCCGTAGTCATTCGACGACAGTCAAGGTAAGTCTTTGAGTAATGAAACTTAGCTTATGATTTGATAAAATCATGGTATATAAGCATAATAAATAAATTGTGACCTATTGGTTCTACTTGAATTACGTAGTGGGATAAATAATTTGTGCATATGACTTTTAGCAGAGTGGTTATAGAAATCATGTCGGATAGCGAAACGAAATCGTGTTATTTGTATGTGGCTATTGAGCCAAAAGTGGAATGGTTGATAAGCATGTTGTGCTTGTGTTCAAGTAATGTAAATGAAATGCTATTGTGTTATGATATATATATGTGCATGATAATGGAGAATTATATCCGGGCTAAGTCCTGAAGGCATTCGTGCTGGTGTCATATCCGGGCTAAAGTCCCGCAGGCTTTGTGCTGGTATTATATCCGGGCTAAAGTCCCGTAGGCTTTGTGCTGGTATTATATCCGAGCTTAAAGTCCCGCATGCTTTGTGGTGGTAATTGGATTTGGGTTTTAAACCTAGCAGACTTAATGCCGATGATTGGAGTAAGATTAAGATTTTGAATGTTCGTAGTAAACTACCATTGAATATGCTCAATACACTAAGTTGGTCAGGTATGTATTATATACTTTTATATGTTAGATTGATCGGAATTGAATCATGAATGCGAAATGAGAAGTATATGTGAAAATCTCATATGTGTATGTGTGTATTCGGTTATGGTGAAAGGTTATATGAGATTGATTTGGTGATATACATGTTAAATAATCTGAATGCAAAGAATGGGTAATAAATCTGCTTGGAACAGCAGCAGTAATGTGATTTTGGAAAATCACCATAAAGTGTGGAAGTTGAGTTAGAGGCTGAATAAATTATGTCATGAAATCTTAATGAGTCTAGTTTCTTATAAAAGAAACCGTGTAAGCAAAAGAATTGCCAATAATGAGATATTTGAAGTGGCCTGGAACAGAGTCAAAATAACTTCGAGGTCCCCTGTTCTGTTTTCTGAAAATCATTATAAATGGTACAAAAATGGTTGTAATATAAAATTTATATTCTTAGACTCCTTAATGAGTCTATTTTCAAATGAAATAAACGATAACATATTTCGAATTCTGTATAATGAGAAAATTGATTCGTAGTGAAGAGTGGTCAGAATAGTCAAACAGTGAAACAGGGGAAACTTCAATAAAAATCTGGTATTTATTGGTCCAATCTATTTTCAGGGAAAATTAACGGCACTTGATTTGGAGTTTCTTAGCTCCAGTTATAAATAATTTAGTGACTGTTGCTCAGGAAGACAGCTTGTAGTGAATTTGTGATTTTGTTGCAAACACGGTTAAAACTTGTTAATGAGATGCTTTTCGAGTTCTTATGATATTATTTGTGATTTCAATATTTGGTTTTAATTGAGTTCAGATTCAAGTGAGGTGAATTTGCTAAATATGCATTATGTTCATGGATACTTGGCCAAAATGGTAATTATTTAGAAATGATTTCTTGAAAATTTGAAATAATCGATCTATACGTAAATTAATTGTTGGCATTGCTTAAAACTTACTAAGCATTGAAGCTTACTCCATGTTCTCTTTTCCATTTCTTATAGGTTTATACTTTAGCTTGAGTTGGAAGAGCCGGAGATATCATCACACTATCAAGTCATTATGTGAGTTGAGAAGATTGTATATCATCATGGTTTAAGGCATGTATAGGATAGACTATAGGTAGAATGATATTTCGAATTTGTATACATTTTAGCCATGTGAAGATGGCTTGCTCATTTTGTTTAGAGAAGCCTTATAATTGAACTAATGTGGTGAAATGTTTTAGTTATAACTTGATAGTAGTCAATTTGTTATTAGATATTCGGTTATGTTTTGATAGTGAGTCATTGTAACACCCTGAATTTGGGCCTAGAAGTTTTGGGCCTTGAGCATGGGAGCAGTTGAAGGCAGTTTATAATATTTCATTGTGTATGTAAATTTCATTAATGAAGGCTTGTTTTAGTGGTTAAGTGTGCTGAGAAGTGTTGGAAAAGTCTTGGGTTCAAACTTGGACTCTAGCAAAAATTTTGGTTTAAGGTGAATCAAACCCTGGGTATAGTAGGTAGGCCTTAAGAATATTGTTGGAGAAGTTGTGACACAAAAAGCCTTGTGGTCTAGTGGCAAAGTAGCGCCACATAAGAGGCAGGAATCTGGCGTCATGGAGTTGGCAAGGAGGTCCAGGGTTCGAAACTCATGGCAAGCAAAGAGCATTTATTTTGCTAACAGGGGGCGGCAAGAGTTAGTGTTGAATTTAAACTCTGATGATGGAGGCATCCCACATCGGGAAGCTAGCATAAGAGTGGATGTGAAGCTGGCTTTAAATAGAGAGAACCATGAGGAGAGTAAATGTACCTTTCTTGGCTGATCCCTTTAAGCTTTATGGCGTGCTCGTTTGGGTTGGCGTCGGCTAAGAGTGCTCGGAGCGTAGATTAACTCCAGTCTCCTATCAGGTGTGTATTTCTCACTACTTTAGCTGTAGGATGGCTACTTCGGGCCGCGATGGGCCGAAAGGGGCTATGTGGGCCAATGGGCTTGCGGGCCCAATTGGATAAGTTGTTTGATTGTGTAGTAAATATTGGACTAGGCTAGGTGAATCTCGTATCTGTGGCTAGATTTGGGCTAAAAGGGCCACACGAGTGTGTGGGCCCATTTGGGCCGAGAATAGGCTTTAGGCCCATTCGTATTGTTATCCCTGTTTAGAATATTTTAGCTCACCAAATTACTAAAATACCCTCGACTTGTAAAATTACCAAAGTACCCCCGATTTATAGAATTACCGTTTTACCCTCAATTTACAAAATTACCAAAATACCCCTAGTTTACAAAATTACCAAAATACCCCTGGTTTGTAAAATTACCAAAATACCCTTGGTTTACAAAATTACCAAAATACCCACAGGTTGTAAAATTACCAAATACCCTCAGAGGTTAGAATTACCAAATACCCCCAGTAGGGTAGAATTACCGAGATACCCTTGTGGGTAAAATTACCATTTTGCCCTTAGGGTGTTAAATGACTATTTTGCCATTGTGGGCAAGTGACCCGACTTGACCGGGTGTGTGGTTGTGGATTTGATTGTGAATGTATGTTGGTGATATAGACAACTTTGGAGGAGCAGCAAGGTTTGGAGTATCGGTTTGGATTAGCTTGGATCATTAGAGTGATTAGATCTAGTCATCAACTTCGGCAAAGGTATGGATTCTAAGGCCATTGTGGATGGTGGCCGAATGTGTAAGTGTTGAAAATAGATGGTTCTCGTTTTGGTTTAATTATTGTGGGCTGATTTATAAGTGGTTGATTATAGGAGAAATCGTGTAGGAGATCTCGTCGAGGAGGAATATCGCAAAGCAGGTGTGTAATAAACCTAATTTTGTGGCTTAACTCAATAAATGCCGAAAAGCCGAAATGCCGAAATTCTGGCATCTTGAGGACTTGTGAGTATGCAAAAGCTCATAGGTTAGGTAGATACGTTAAGTTTGATGATCGGGATCGTTGAAACAGGTAATGGCATAATTTTTTTGCGTTACAGTAAGTTGGGCCTCGAGGGGCTAAAATCGGGCCCAATGGGCTTCCGGGCCCATTTGGGTAAATTCGGTAGAAAATGAAAACCTGTTAAATTGCACATTGAGACTGATAATACCATAATGGAATATAAGATAAATGGGCTTAGATGACTAAATCGGCTATGTAGGGCCCGTTAGGGGTTTTTGGCCCAATAACTCGGTGTTGCTAAAAATGGGTCAGAAATGCTATTCAAACAAATGAATAGTTGGTAATTGATAATGAGCATGGAAACCCTAGTATTTGGTAAAATTACGAAAATACCCTTATAATATGAAAATGACTATTTTGCCCCTAGGTAAAAATGTCCATTATACCCCTAGGGTTTAGTTATGAATTTGATATATGAAATTTTGAAATACACGATGGATATGATATCCACACGATATGTATGATATGCGCATAATAAATATGATATGCACACGATATGAACATGATATGTATGATGAGCACATGGTATGTATGATATGCACATGATATGTATGAGATATACATGATATATTCATTATATGCATTGGGTTGGGTTTTTATATATGGATGGAGGAAGTGCAAAAGGGCTTATGCCCCAGTTTATCGAAAAGGGCTTATGCCCCAGTTTATCGAAAAGGGCTTTTGCCCCAGTTATTAAAAGAGGCTAGGCCTCCAGTTATATGTTAAGCAGCTATGCTGCCAGTGGAGAGTTTGGTTGGGTGGGTTGAGTTATTCCCCACATGGAGAGCTTGGTTGGTATGGGTGGAGAGTAGCGGATGGTGGGTTGAGTAGTCTCCCCAAATGGGCTTGCATTTATGCATTAATATTACATGTGACATTGAAATGGGCCTATGGGCCATACATTTCTGAGAAAAAGGCTTGGCCCAAAGATATGAATAATAATAAAGGCTTGGCCAAAGTGATATGAATAATGAAAAAGCTTCGCCCAAAGATATGTGGTAATCGAATTTGGGCTTAGGCCCAGAGGTGATATTGACTTGGGCTCAAGGGGGCTTGTTGCACACCGAGTTTTTCCAAACTCACCCCCTTTTCTTCCTTATCCTTACAGTGAGCCTTGATGTGGAGACTTGGAGCCGGAGGGATTTGGGGTGGCCATGATGATCACGTTTGGACTTACCGACAAATAAACGGTTTTCTTTCAGCTTTATCTTCACTTTCAATATTATTTATACTTGGGTTGTAATAAGGCCATTTTAACTATTTATTTGGGATTATTTTTGAATAACTCTATATTTTCTCGATAATGATCAAAATGGGCTAGACTTAGGACACATTTTCAAAATGATACTGCTTTCAAAATAACACAACGACACTCATAATTGGTTTAACAAAGATAACCACTTAGAGGAGATTTCAACTCATTTACCAAAGTGTGGCAATGGTTGTGGGCATGTCTAGGATTGGTTCTATCCGGAGCTTGGTACTTAGCGACCTTCATGGCTCACCTCCTCCGCTTCGGATACCTACCGTGCCCACCTCCATTCACTTTGGTTAGCCAGCTTTAGGCGGTTTTCTAGTCAATCAAACGAAACATGGATTTTTAAACACGTGTGACACGTCAGATTCGGCCATAGCGTCTCGGCCGGGTTTGGGGTGTTACAGTCATTTTGGAAATTTATAAGAGCTCTTATGGAAAATCAATGAGACATGTTTGCATTGTTGATAATTTATGTCTGGTAAGTATGTTTGACCTTATAGAAGTTTTGTTCAGTCAAGTAATACCTCATAACCTTATTCCGGCAATGGATACGGGTTAAGAGTGTTACAAGTCCAAAGTAATTGAATAGTTGACTTGTTTTCGTTCGAATTTTGTACAAGGTAAGTCAAACTACACTTACGAGTTAAGTTGATTAAATTTTGCGTATATAAACTGTGATCTGCATTGGACGGCCTTGAGATTCTAATAAATAAAATCTGAAAATATGTTGGTGTATGAGAAGCTCTGTATGTTTCTGAAGAACGTTGACATTGATCTGATATATCATGTAAGACCGTGTCTGGGACACAGGCCTCGATTTGAGATTTTGTGTAAGACCCTGTCTGGGACAGAGGCTGCAATACTGAATTACATGTAAGACCACGTCTGGGATGTCGACATTGTACCTGTGTGTGAATATCTATTCCGTTTCTAGATTGTCTGATTGTAAAATATGAAATATGGAAATAAATATATGGAATGTATAATTCATACAGGTATGTTTGTATCGTACTAGATTTCTGAATAGAAAAGACTATGTTTCTGTGAAATAAGGAAATATTCTATGAGACGGTTGTGAATTCTGGCCATTAATTGTTACTTATATGCTATATTAGTTGTGTAATTGTATTTGACTTAGTAAGCTCTTTGTAGCTTACTCTGTGTGAATTCTATCTATTTTTCAGTTATCATAGCTACCAAAGCCTGGGGATAGTCGAGGATTGTCACCACACTGTCAAACTCATTTTGGTACTTTTGGAGATGTACATATTTATAAATATGGCATGTATAGGCTAGAAGGTTTAAAAATGTAAGGTTGATATGTATATATGTTGTACCATGTCAATTGGCTAGCAAATGATATGTTTGTGCACTGCTTTCGTGTATGTTTGTAATGTGCCATGTTCTAATGTGAAATGGTCATTCTTAAGTATGAAGTTGGTTGAAAATGATGATATGAATGTTGTATATTATTGCTTGTTGGTTTGGACCCAAAAGGGGTGGCAAATTGGCTTAAACCAAGCCTGCATTGTGCCTCACGGTCAGGGAACACGGGCGTGCCTTGTGGCTGTATGAAAAATTTAGTAGTTAGCTAAATTTTACACGGTCATGGCACACGGTCGTGCCTATTGGTCGTGTGAAAAAGTTAGTATAAGACCTCTTTTTTGCACGGTTGGATCACATGGGTGTGTCTTATGCCCGTGTGAGTCACACGGCCTAGTCACACGGGCGTGTGACTTTGTCAGCTTTGAAAAGTTTGTTGAAGTTCTACAAGTTTTGAATGAGTTCAGTTTAGTCCCGACGTTTCTTAAATGTATGTTGTTGGTCTCATAGACCATCTTATTGGATGAATTGTGATGATTGCCTATGTATTAATGTTGTTTAAAATCTGTGATTCTGTGTCATTTTGAAATGCTCTATTCGTCCGGTGATGCCCCTTACCTATTCCGGCGATGGTCACGGGATAGGGGTGTTACATTTTATTAGTATCAGAGCTATGGTTTAGCCGGTTCTAGGACTACCATAGCGTGTGTAAGTCTAGCTATACATGCCATATGTTTGAATCTGTGATAGTGTAATCAATCCTGACATTAAAATGTGCTTTTATATAGCAATGGATCGCAATAGAGCCGTAGCTGATGATGTTGAAAGTAATGCGCCTGCTCCCGAGCAAGGGACGGTGCAAGATGATTCTCGACCGGCTACGAGTAGCCGTGATAGTGAGGCTAAGCAAGCCTTCTATCAGATGATGAATGATTGGTTTACTTGGTATATTAGAACCAATCTGACTGTTCAACAACCTCTACCCTTGGTTAACCCTTTTCAAATTCCTGTTATGACTTCTGTGAATCCAGTTCAGTTTAGTAGACCACCAGTTGATAAGATTAGAAAGTATGGGGCTGAAGAATTTTGAGCTACAATGAATGATGATGCTAAAAGAGCTAAATTCTGGTTAGAAAATACGATAAGGGTGTTTGATGAGATGTCTCTGAATCCGGAGAAATGTGTAAAATGTGTTGTTTCACTTCTGAGAGATACGGCGTACCATTAGTGGAAAACTTTAGTATCTGTGGTTCCGAGTGAACGAGTTACTTGGGAGCTAAATTTCGAAAGAAATATATTAGTCAGAGATTCATTGATCAGAAACGTAAATAGTTTCTCAAGCTTAAACAGGGCGTATGTCTGTTACTGAATACAAATGTGAATTTGTGAGATTGAGCCAGTATGCTCGGGAATGTGTATCGAATGAAGCAATAATGTGCAAAAGTTTTGAAGATGGATTAAATGAAGATATTCGCCTGTTAGTTGGGATTTTGGAGATTAAAGAAATGGTAGTACTCCTTGAGCGAGCTTGTAAGGCTGAAGAATTAAGTAAAGAGAAAAGAAAAGTTGATTCTGAAGCTAGAGATGCTGGAAAGAGATCTTTGAGTAAATCATTTCAATCTGGGTCAAAGAAATTCTGAGATGATTAGAACCGTTCAAATACTAATGTGGGACATTCGAATCGAGATCGAGTTAGATCATATTCGAACACTAGAGCTCTTGTTACTTCTGTTGCAAGTGTTGGAAATGTCCGATCTGAGAAACTTGAATGTAAACATTGTGGTAAAAGACATCCGAGAAATTGTAGATTGAATGACCAAGCCTTTTTCCGATGTGGATCTCTAGATCATTTTGTAAGAGATTGTCCTGAACCTACTGAGCAAGAGAATGTACAAAATCCAAGACCGAGTAACACCTCAGCTAGGGGTAGACCTTCCAGAAATGCAAGAAATGCAAGTAGTGGTCAAAGAGCTACTGGAGATACTGCTGTTAGATCTAAGGCTGGAGCACCTACCGAGCCTATGTTATCCGAGCTCGTGAGGAAGCTTCATCACTAGACGTGATTACTGGTACTTTTTCTCTTTACGGTACCTCTGTGATTGCATTGATAGATCCTGGATCAATGCATTCTTATATCTGTATGAATTTAGTACATAGTAAGACTTTGCCTGTAGAGTCTACTGAATTCGTAATTCACGTATCGAACCCCTTAAGCAAAAGTGTCTTAGTTGACAAAGTCTGTAAGAATTGCCCGTTATTTATTCGAGATAGATATTTTCCTGCTGATCTAATGCTTTTGCCCTTCGATGAATTTGACATAATTTTTGGAATGGACTGGTTAACTTTGCACGATGCTATTGTGAATTGCAAACCAAAAGTCATTGATTTAAGGTGTAAGAATGATGAGATAATTCGAATTAAGTCTAGTGATCTGAATGGACTACCAGTTGTGATATCTGCATTGAAAGCACAGAAATATGTAAAGAAAGGTTGTGAAGCCTACTTAGCTTATGTGTTAGACTTGAAAGTGAATGATAAAAAAATTGAATCTATGCCCGTTGTTTGTGAATTCTCTGATGCGTTTCCTGAAGAACTACCTAGTTTGCCTCCGATTCGAGAAGTCGAGTTTGGCATTGAATTGGTACCTGGTACTACTCCGATATCGATAGCTTCCTACAGAATGGCTCTGCTGAACTAAAAGAACTAAAATCTCAATTATAAGAATTTACCGATCGAGGATTTGCTAGACTGAGCTTTTCACCTTGGGGTGCTCCTGTTCTGTTTGTGAAAAAGAAAGATGGCACAATAAGAATGTGTATTGATTACCGTCAGCTTAATAAAGTGTCTATAAAGAACAAATATTCTCTGCCCCGGATTGATGACTTATTCGATTAGTTGAAAGGTGCTACTGTGTTTTCAAAGATAGATTTGAGATCAGGTTACTACTTTTAGAATGACGTACGGGCATTATGAATTTTTAATTGTGCCTTTTGAATTAACGAATGCACCTGTTATTTTTATGGATTTGATGAATAAGATTTTCAGACTGTATTTAGATCAATTTTTTGTGGTATTCATTGATGAAATATTAATTTATTCATGTAATGAATCTGAACATGCCGAGCATTTGAGAATAGTGCTACAAACACTGCGAGATAAACAGTTGTATGCGAAGTTCAGTAAGTGTGAATTCTGGTTGCGAGAAGTTGGTTTTCTGGGTCATATTGTATCAGCCTTTGGAATCCGAGTTGATTCGAGCAAAATTTCAGCTACTATGGGTTGGAAACCTCCGAGAAATGTATCTGAAGTCCGTAGTTTTCTGGGACTTGCTGGTTACTATAGAAGATTTGTGAAAGGTTTTTTGATGATTGCGACTCCGTTGACAAAACTACTACAGAAAGATGTGAAGTTTGTTTGGTCTGAAAAGTGTCAGAACAGTTTTGATCAGTTAAAAGCTTTGTTGACTGAAGCTCTGATATTAGTACAACCTGAATCGGGTAAAGAATTTGTAATTTACAGCGATGCTTCATTGATTGGTTTAGGATGTATTTTAATGCAAGAAGGTAAAGTCATTGCTAATGCTTCAAGACAATTAAAGCCGCATGAAAAGAACTATTCGACACATGATCTTGAGTTAGCTGCTATTGTGTTTGCTTTGAAAATCTGGCGTCACTATCTGTTTGGTGAGAAATGTCACGTGTTTTCTGATCATAAAAGTCTGAAGTATTTAATGACACAAAAAGATTTGAATCTGCGATAGAAAAGATGGTTAGAATTGTTAAAAGACTATGAGCTAGTTATTGATTATCATCCGGGCAAAGCAAATGTGGTAGCAGATGCTCTGAGTCAAAAATCACTTCCTGCATTGCGTGCGATGAATGCTCATTTAGCACTGTCTGATGATACCTTGGTTTGTGCCGAGCTGAAAGCAAAACCCTTGTTTATACAACAGATCTGCGAGGCTCAAAAATCTGACAATGAATTGATAGCTAAACGAGCTCTGTGTGATTCTGAATTCCGAGTTGATGTTAATGATTGTTTGAGATTTAGAAATAGACTTTGTGTTCCTAGAAATCCAGAGTTAATACAGATAATTTTGAGTGAAGCTCACAGTAGTAGATTTTCTGTACATCTGGGGAGTAGAAAAATGTATAACGACTTGAAACAACTATACTGGTGGCCGGGAATGAAAAGAGATATTTTCGATTTCGTTTCTAAATGTTTGATCTGTCAGCAAGTTAAAGCTGAACATCAGGTGCCATCAGGTCTGTTACAACTGATTATGATTCCGGTATGGAAATGTGATCGAGTGACCATGGATTTTGTCTCGGGTTCGCCTTTGTCTCTGAGAAAGAAAGATACAATTTGGGTTGTAGTTGATCAGTTGACGAAATCAGCTTATTTCATTCCGATTCGATTGATTATTCACTCGATAAACTAGCTGAGTTATACATTTCTAATATCGTAAGGTTACATGGTGTGCCATTGTCGATAGTATCAGATAGAGATCCAAGATTTACATCACGATTCTAGAGGAAATTGCAAGATGCTCTAGGTACTAAATTGCATTTCAGCACTGCTTTTCATCCGCAAACAGATGGTCAATCTGAGCAGATTATTCAGATACTCGAGGATATGTTGAGATGTTGCATTCTTGAATTAGAAGGTACGTGGGAACAATATCTACCTTTGATTGAATTTGCTTATAATAATAGTTTTCAATCGAGCATTAAAATGGCACCGTATGAAGTATTATACGGTAGAAAGTGTAGAACTCTGTTATACTGGTCTAAGCTCAGTGAGAATAAGATTTACGGCATAGATCTAATAAAAGAAACAGAACAAAAAGTGAAAATAATTCAAGATAGTCTGAAAGCTACCTCTGATCGTCAGAAGTCTTATGCAGTTTTAAAACGAAAGGATATTGAATATGAGATCGATGATAAAGTGTTTTTGAAAGTATCTTCGTGGAAGAAACTGTTCCGATTTGGTAAAAAGGGCAAGTTGAGTCCGAGGTTCATCGGACCGTATGAAATCATTGAGCGAGTTGGGAAGGTTGCTCAAAGATTGAGGCTACCATCTGAGTTAGAAAAGATTCATAACGTATTTCATGTATCGATGCTTCAACAATACAGATCTGATCCTTCGCATGTAATTTCTTCATCTGATACTGAAATTCATTCTGATATGACTTATGAAGAAAAGCCGATTCGTATTCTATCTCATGAGATTCAAGAATTGCGTAATAAGAGAATTTCGTTAGTCAAATGGCTGTGGCATAAACACGGAATAGAAGAGGCTACGTGGGAGCCAGAAGATGCAATGAAACGGAAATATCCGAATCTGTTTAACGGTAAGATTTTTGAAGACGAAAATCCCTAAGGGGGGAGAATTGTAATAGTCAGGTTTAGACCCTAGTCGAAATAGTGGTTTCGAGACCACAAACCCAAGTTCAAAAAATATTTTAAGATTATTTTCTCTGTCTGTGACATATGAATTTATATCTATGAAGTTTCTGTGATTTAATTTGTCTGTTTTTGTGTTTAATTACGAAAGATGACTTAATCGCGTAAAATGCAAAAGTTCCATGCTAATTGTTAAAGTGCTTATTTGGCTTGGCTTTGTAAATGAGAGGTCCTATTGATGCAATTGGACCATTGTACTATTGCATGGACAAATATAGACACTAGTGGATGGAATTTTTATTTGTTAATAAAAGGGAAAAATTGGAAATGGCTTATAATGTGTGAAAAAATAAAACAAACATATTTCATCCATTAATTTGAGTGTTCGTCCACTTAAAATAGGAGAGAAGAACTTAAGTTGAGGAGCTTTATGTTTCGACGGTCATTTTGGCTTGATTAAGGTATGATTTTCGTCTGTTTTTGATAATTTCTACATTTCTGTGATCGTTGCTTTGTGTTCTTCAAAGCCCATGTCTGAATTTCTATTTCTGTTAAAGATTTCATGAAATGCCAGTTTTCATATCATGAGTTTTGTGATGTTCTTGGATGAATTATGAAGGCTTGGTAGATAATTTATAAGTTTTGTCTTTGAATTTTTATGAAATAGAGCTATTTGTGCTAATTTGTGAAAATGAGGTTTTGAAGGACTAAATTGTAAATTAAATATGTTATTTGGGCTTGTATGGAAGCCATGTATATTTGGCTAAGCTATAGTTGTAACACCCCTAACCTGTATCCGTCACCGGATTAAGATTATGAGGCATTATCGATCAAAAACTCAGATCCAACGATATATATATTTCTTTTGCTTTCTTCCAATCAAGTCAAAACCCATTTATTGAAAAAAATTAATAAATAGTCAACTTTCAAACTTACATTTCAAAACATATATTATTAAGTCATTAATGAGCTATGCATAACCATCAATTATCACAAGCTTACTCATATAATATAACAAGTCATAATATATCTAAATAAAATTCCTTACGCATGCAACTTAAGTCAAAATCAATTTTTAAACTTGCATGCTTGAACTTATATATGAAATGATACATCCAATCGGCACCAACCATACATTATATAATAATCAAAAAGAACTTACGTCATAGTCTAGTAAAAACCAAAATTAAACATAGACTTTAAAGCCATTTTCTCATGGCCTTTATGTTCAATGTGATCAATTCAACAAAATCTCCCAAAATATTATCCTATACATGCCATAATGTTAACTTAGGATTAACCAAGAAAGGGTACCAAAACGTTGTAGGCTGGTGTGATGACTTCGACGACAGTCCCGAGCACACAAAACGGATTAAAGAGATCTAAATGAGAGACAAGTAAACACACCAAATGAGTATTCAACCCATGAAGTCATAAGCAATATAATACTGGATCAGAAACATAAGATTATAAGAAAAATAATATAAGATCAACTACTACTGCCATACCGAACTATGCCATAGCTACTTAGATTATCGATCCAACACAAGCCAAATCCTACTATACAATCAAAAATCAAATCAACTAATAATTTAAATCCAATCTCAAGATATGAAACTATGATGAACTAGACGAAACCATGCATATACGTTTCATGTCTCAAATTCGATATTTTCGTTAATAGTTCTATCACTATCTTCTTTTCCTGCACATATTATATTATGAACCGAATTCGCACACATAGTGCTAATTGAATTCGCACACTTAGTGCCATACTAAACCGCACACATAGTGCACGAATTTCCCTCATGTATCACCATCCAAAGCAAAGACACCTAGTGCCATTCAATTCTGCACACTTAGTGCCAAAGTTGACTCATTATAGTATGGCTATTTACTTAATTCAAATAGCATACATGGCCACATTAATAAATACGAATATTACTCCAAAAGAATACCTAACAAAAGAACTTCTTTCATGATTCACTAGTATTATTTATGTATAAAACTAATCAACTTACAATTGCTTAAGGACTTACCTGGTGTTGGATAAAAGGTTCCAAATCGGCTACTCGTTGATCTTCGCTTTGTCCTTGCTTGATTCCCCTCCTTTAAGTTCTTGAGCTTAATCAAAAGACATTAACTAATTTAATTACATTGCTAGTTATTTATCTCCAATAATATTAATGATTACATAACACAAGAAACTCACGGTAATATTTTTATCATTCTACCTTATACTTTTATGCTATTCGGCTATCAACCACCTAATATCACTTTATTAACAATAATCCAATCAATACTTTAATTACGTTCATATATAAACACATATATATATAATATATGCACGGTAACCACCCCAGCTAATTACTCACATATATATTTTATGATTTTCACTTCGTCTTACAACCATTATTGTTCAAAACATTAAAACCTTAACTAATATTTATAAAGTGTCACAAGGCCGAATGCATTCTTACTTCCAAAATAACATAGCCTATGATATATTTCACTCCAATGTACATATTCATGAATCAAATTCAACATTATAAGTCATTATCACTCATTTAGTTGATTATAAGAGATTAAATATACTATCACAAGTATATACCCTATATGGCTGAATATACCAAATTAAATTTAACATTACCTATGTAATTACCTATAAGTTCTTATACTTCAAATTTCATACATTTAACCTTTTAATGCCTATTAATCATTCTTTTGATCTTAACCTAAAATGGCAACTCCCATTCTCAATACTTCAACCGAATTATCCCTATCACCAAGACTAAAATTTGCACCTTAAACTTCATACATTTTTATTATGACTTTCATAATTCATTCGGCCCTATCAAAGAACCATTTAACATACAAGGAAAATAATCATAGAGAAGGAAATTAACATTCCAATTAGACTCAATATAACCGAATGTACAAGGTGCTGTTAAACTACATGTTCAAAATCTTCATCCCATTCTATCATCCCCCTTTTATTCCATCCAACATGAAAATAATCCTCTAATTCTAACACTTAGATTCACGGCATAATGCCCAAACCACCATAAAAGTTTCAACTTTCTTGACATTACCAAGAGTGCATCCAAATATTAACTTAACATATCATAAAACTAAATCAACAATTCAAAACTTACCTCTTACTAGCTAAGAAGAATGCCGAATTGCTTTAGGGTGAATTCCCCTTATTCCTTCATCTTTGTTTGGGCTTTGAGAGAAGAAGAAGATGAACATCCTCTCTCTCTTCTCTTTCTTCTTTTATTCATTTTATTAAAATTATTTAATCATTTGTTAACTTAAAAATTATATTAAATTAGAATTAGTGGACCATCATCATTTCTTGGCTGGCCACTATACATTTTATGGGTAAATTGACATGCAAAACCACTCTTTTTAATACATGCACTATTAGACCATTATAAATCTTTTGATAACATGGATTCCTATTTCTCAATGATATCCCACGATCAAGACAATTGGCTGAATCCCGTGAAACCATTTCATAGAAGTTCATTGATATCTTCTTTTTATAAAGCAAATCGACTTCGATTCTTGACATGCAAAACCACTCTTTTTAATAAATGCACTATTAGACCATGATAAAAATTAACCTATCACATTTCTAAGGTTTTTCATATAAGTCCATTTTAAATAAATTCACTAAAAAAAGACCAAATTAATGCATGAAACTTTCACACATGCATTTACTCACATCACAAACATAGAATATAACCTTTTAATTATTTATAAAACTCAGTTTTTGTGGTCCCGAAACCACTTTCTGACTAGGGTCAAATTAGGGCTGTCACAATAGTCTTGGTGAATTTTTACATATTTGCAATTTTGTGAAAAATGGACTAAATTGTCAAAGTGTGAAAATGTAAGGGCTAAAATGCAAAGTGCCCTAAATATGTGTTCATGGATTATTTTGAATGAAATGAATGATTGAATAGTTGAATTTGAATTGTAATAAATCAAGAACAAAGAAAATCAAACTTAAACCGAGGGAAGTCCAAAGTAGTTGAATAATCAACTCGTTTTTGTTCGAATTTCGTACAAGGTAAGTGAAACTACACTTATGAGTTAAGTTGATTAAATTCTGCGTATATAAACTGTGATCTGCATTGGATGGCCTTGAGAGCCTGATGAATAAACTCAGATAATATGCGGGTGTATGAGAAGCTCTGTATGTTTTTGAAGAACGTTGACATTGATCTGATATATCGTGTAAGACCGTCTCTGGGACACAGGCCTCGATTTGAGATTTCGTGTAAGACCCTGTCTGGGACAGAGGCTTCTATACCGAGTTACATGTAAGACCACGTCTGAGATGTCGACATTGTACCTATCTGTGAATATCTATTCCGTTTCTAGATTGTCCGATGATAAAATATGAAATATGGAAATAAATATATGGAATGTATAATTCATACAGGTACGTTTGTATCATACTAGATTTCTGAATAGAAAAGACTATGTTTCTGTGAAATAAGGGAATATTCTATGAGACGGTTGTGAATTCTGGCCATTAACTGTTACTTATATGCTATATTAGTTGTGTAATTGTATTTGACTTACTAAGCTCTTTGTAGCTTACTCTATGTGAATTCTGTTTGCTGTACAGTTATCGTAGCTACCAAAGGCTGGGGATAGTCGAGGATTGTCACCACACTGTCAAACTCATTTTGGTATTTTTGGAGATGTACATATTTATAAGTATGGCATGTATAGGCTAGAAGGTTTAAAAATCTAAGCTTGATATGTATATATGTTGTACCATATCAATTGGCTAGCAAATGATATGTTTGTGCATTGTTTTGGTGTATGTTTGTAATGTGCCATGTTATAATGTGAAATGGTCATTCTTAAGTATGAAATTGGTTGAAAATGATGATATGAATGTTGTATATTATTGCTTGTAGGTTTGGACCCAGAAAGGGTGGCAAGGGAACACGGTCAGGGAACACGGGCGTGCCTTGTGGTCATGTAAAAAAGTCAGTAGCTAGCTAAATTTTACACGGTCATGGCATATGGCCGTGTCTATTGGCCGTGTGAAAAAGTCATTATAGGAACTCTTTTTGGCACGGTTGGATCACATGGGTGTGTCTTATGCCCGTGTGAGTCACACGGCCTAGTCACACGGGCATGTGACTTTGTCAGCTTTGAAAAGTTTGTTTAAGTTCTAAAAATTTTGAATGAGTTCAGTTTAGTCCTAACCTTTCTTAAATGTATGTTGTTGGTCTCATAGACCATCTTGTTGGATGAATTGTGATGATTGCCTATGTATTAATGTTGTTTAAAATCTGTGATTCTGTGTTGTTTTGAAATGTTCTGTTTGTCCGGTGATGCCCCTTAACTATTCCGGCGACGATCATGTGATAAGGGTGTTACAAGAAATGTCATATTTTTACAGATCATAGAGTTTAAAATATTTGATGACTCAAAAAGATATGAACTTGCGACAATGAAGATGGCTCGAGTTACTAAAGGATTATGAACTAGTGATTGACTATCATCCGGGAAAGGCGAATGTAGTTGCAGATGCCTTAAGTAGAAAGTCCTTATTTGCTTTGAGAGTTATGAATACGAGATTGACATTGTCTAATGATGGTTTAATTTTGGCTAAGTTGAGAGCTAGACCG
Source organism: Gossypium anomalum (assembly GCA_025698475.1). NCBI lineage: Eukaryota > Viridiplantae > Streptophyta > Magnoliopsida > Malvales > Malvaceae > Gossypium > Gossypium anomalum. Next base: position 13,932,801 of record CM046961.1, read on the forward strand.
ATATTTATTCAACAAATTTGTGAAGCTCAAAAAAATTATAGTGAATTGCAAGCCAAAAGAGCTCAGTGTGAATCAAGTAGTGATACAAACTTTTAGATCAGTTCAGATGATTGTTTGATGTTCCAGGATAGAGTATGTGTACCGAAAACTGATGAACTTATTCAGAAAATTCTACACAAGGCACACAGTGGCTGTTTGTTGGTTCATCCAATGATGTATAACGATTTGAAGAAATTGTATCGGTGGTCAGGTATGAAATGAGATATTTTGGAGCTTGTTTCGAGAAGTTTGATCTGTCAACAAGTAAAAGCCAAACACTAAGTGCCTTCGGGTTTACTTCAGCCAGTGATGGTACCTGAGTGGAAATGGGATAGAATTACAATAGACTTCGTGACGAGTTTGCATTTGACTCTGAAAAAGAAAGATGTTATCTAGGTTATTGTTGATAGATTGATGAAATTGACTCATTTTATTCCGATACGTACTGACTACTCACTTGATAAGTTAGCTGAATTGTACATTTCTGAGATTGTAAGATTGCACGGACTGCCTATTTCTATTATTTCGGATAGAGATCTGAGGCTTACTTTAAGATTTTTGAAGAAATTACAAGAAGCTTTGGGTACGAAGTTAAATTTTAGTACCGCGTTTCATCTGTAAACTAACAGTCAATTTAAAAGAGTAATTTAGATTCTTGAAGATATGCTCTGATGTTGTGTTCTAGAATTCGAAGGTAGTTGGGAAATATATGTACCTTTGGCCGAATTTGTTTATAACAACAGTTTTCAGTCGAGTATAAAGATGGCACCGTATGAGGCATTGTATGGCCGCAAGTGCCAAACTTTGTTGTATTGGACTGAGCTTAGTGAGAGACAGATTCACGGGGTTGATTGGGTTAGAGAAACTGAAGAAAAAGTAAAGGTAATCCGTGATTGCTTGAAAGCCGCTTCAGATCGACAAAATTCGTATACAGATTTGAAATGTAACACCCTTGACTCATATCTGTCGCCGAAATAGAGTCATAAGACATTACAAAAATAAACATAATCCCAACAATTAAATACATAAGTATATAATTATTCATTTGGTCAAGTCATAAGAGTTAATTCTAATCATTTGCATAAATTAATATAACTTTTAAATTTTGTCATTTTATATCATGTGTAAAAGAATAAATAGATAAACATTCACAAGTAACAGTATAAAATATATATAACTTGCACCACTAATTTCCTATCTGTGACATCATCATGGAGTTTGTTCCTATCTCATATGATTTACAATTTATTTCTATTTGAAACAATTACAAGGTTATAAACCAACTCATTTCATTTTTTTATCGGTTATTACATGTAAATCATTATACACGTTCTCAACTTGCACATAGTTAGTATATTTATTTAGCCACATAACAGGGTAAGTAACACTCACAATTGTAAACACCTTGCACGCATTCGAGACACATAGTAACATACAAAAATAAACAAATAGAAAGGTCAAGTGCTCATGTCTTAATATAAATACCATAATTCATATTAACTTAGAGACATACATAAAAATCTATATGACTGAAGGTTCATGTATTCATGATAAATGTGTTTATTATAACTGTATCCTTAATATAAGCTTAATATAAAATTTACCATTTATATTCAACCAAATCAATACATATACATACATGATATACACTTACTCATATGCCAAAGCCATACTTAACCTTAACGAAACAAAACACATTGTTTAGTCAATAAAACTAATCACGAACCACATACAACATTTATCACTTAAAAATCATATTTGTTTAACCAACACTTCCACTCATTATTATTTATCACTTTGTATAATACCATCAAAATAAAAACAGATTAATTATACTTTAACATACCATCATAGCCGAACATAATTTATAATGCGTGTAACAAAATCAACCCAATTCCCACTAGAACACTGTCGAATACTTTTTAGCACAAATACATATAATAGCTTCTTAATAAAACATGATAACCATTTCCATATACATATATATATATATTTTTACTCATGCAAAACCATGACCGAATCACCTATAATTACTATGTAATATCCCGAATAAGGGCCTAATCAGAATAGTGGTTTTGTGACCACAAATCTAAGATAGAAATAATTATTTTATGATTATTTTGAGGTCTATCACATGATTGCATGGTTGTGTGAAAATTTCGTGAAGAAATTTTATGCATAAAGTCCTTAATTTGAAATTAGAGACTAAATCGAATAATTTGCAAAACTTGCATTCTAGAAGTTTTTAGTATGAAATTGCTTTGGAATATTAATGAAGAGGTCTTAAATAGAAATTTGACCAATTTCTAAGTCTATGGACAAAAATTGGACATGGATGGAATTTTTGGAAAGTTTTGCAGTAAGGGCATTTTAGTCATTTGGTAATTAAAAGAAATAAAAAGGGAAAATAAAGCCAAAATTGACTCATCTTTTTCATGGAGGCTGAAATTAGCATGGGGGAAGCCATGTATAGGGTTTTCAAGCTTTCCAAGCTTAATAGTAAGTCCGTTCTAACCACGTTTTTCAAGTTTTTTACATTTTTGGAATCCCGATAACTTGATTAAGCTTATGCTAGCAATAATTCAATGTAGGGTTTGTATTTGGAAAAATAACCATAGGTGAAATTTGTGTATTTTGGTGTTCTATGATAGAATATGAGGTTTTAAATTATGTTAAACAACTTGTGCTACTCGGTTTTAAGTGAAAACGAGTAAAAGGGCTTAATAGGTAAAAATACCTAATAGTCATAAGTACATGTTAAAGTGAGAATTTGATGTAGCCATACAAGGGAAAAATGATCAGTATGTCATAAAACATTAGAAAATAGGATGAAGTTTAATTTTCGAACCTTGGGGAGAAAGTGCAAATATGCAAAAGTTTAGGGGTCAAAACGAAAATTTGTAAAAATATGATTTTTGGAGCCGTATGAATAATGTTACTAATTATTAGGCTAAATGTGATATTATAGATGAAGGAAATCGAGATTCGAGCTTAAATCGAGAAAATACAAGGTTATGGACTAAAATAGTAAATTGTCGTTTCTGGATCGGGGTAAGTTGGTATGATAATAATACTGCAATAATGTTGTAATTTATATTTGAAAGTTAAATTTAGTGAATTAATTGAATTATGTTAAATTAAATGTTATGGTGCTAAGTTTATGAATTGATTTAAAAATATGTCTATGGTACATGAAGTGCATTGAATTATCATACATAAATGTGATTTCTATGATTATGGATATTATGAGCAATTGTAAGTTCATATTATTTTTAATAATGCAATGTGTAATTTAATGTTATTGCCTTGATATTAAATGAGATGTAAGTAATATATCAATTTTACTTGTATTATGATATTTTATAATAATATTGGAAATATGTTTGTTGATAATTACTTGATTGGTGAAATTGTTGGAAAAGAGAGAAATCCCGGTTGAACCTTCGAAAAGATTGGATTATACAGATGGTACGTAGCTAGGTTACATGTATGGTGCTAAGTGCACATCATGTGTACAAGAGAGCTACGAGACATTATGATGTAGCTAGGTCGCATGGGTGATACTATATGTACACCATGTAGATAAGAGAGCTACGGGATATATGTAGCTAGGTTGCATGCGTGGTTCCAGATGAAGGACACCATGTAGACAAGAGAGCTACGAGATAAACTGGCTAGGTCACTTGGGTGGTACTAAGTGTTCACCATGTGTACAAGAGAGCCGAACTTTATGATGGGTGGAGCTATGTTCTGAAACAACCAAGTATCGAGGATTGATCCGAAGTGTTCAATGGGAGACTTACTATGTACTGCTTTGTGAGTTTTGTGATGGATAAGTGCAGGAATTTGCTTATGAAAATGATGTGTTCATTAAGTGACCGGGATGTGGTAAGGTTATAAACAAGTAAGTTATACATGAGCATGATTTTATGGTGACCTTGTAATCATGGGCCTATACTTGTGATGTATGAAATGTGGTGAAAATGATTTGTGATATGTATTTTTATTATGATTTTGACCATACTTGTCAGTCTGTATTGAGTTATTGTAGATGATTATGAGATGTGGTCCTTATCCATTATGGTTTATAAGTTTAATTAATCGTGCTATGTCCTATGTTTTGATGTAATGATATAGTTAACTTTGTTTGTTATGCATATGTTCGAAAAGTTTTGAATTAAATGAAAATTTATGGCCCGGTTTGGTCTATGTGTATTGTTAAGTCTGGTAATGCCTCGTACTCTGTTCCAACCTTAGATACGGGTAAGGGGTGTTACATTTAGTGGTATCAGAGCTATGGTTTAGTCGCTTCTCGGACTAACCTAGCATGTGTAAAAGTCCAGCTATACATGCCACTGATCCGTGATAGTGTGATGTCTCCCAATGCATATGAACACCATCTTGTTTAGACAGAGGTACTCTCCAACCGAGCTGCACTGACCATGTTCAATGTGATGCGAAGGTGTTTGAATAAAATTACAATTATGATGAGTCTCAATTTAGAAAAGTATGAATAAAAATTTATGATATATATATAAGTGATAACACGTAAGATGAAAGGTCATGTTGTAATAAAAATCCATACATGCTTGATGCTCATATGATGTAGTGTATTTGATTTACTTGATAAGATGAATGAGATAAACAGAAATTCGTAGAGGTATGAGTAAAAGTTCCTAATATTAGGATATGAATAAAAATGTCATTGCCTTGATTGAACATTGAATGTTAATGAATGTCAATATATTTTTTATGAGATAAATGATTATAATGAAATGAATTTATCTATGTTAAATTGTTTGGACTGAATTATGTGATTGTAATGATATGTATATAATGATGCACGAAATGAAGGTTGCGATTGTGATGCAAATATCTATGTTTATTTAACCCTTATATGATGCCATGAGCATGATTTGTTCGAGTAGATGAATGGATAAGTCAAGCTATCCAAAAGAAACATAGGATGCATGCATAATTATACTTGACTAAATGAGATAACTGGAAAGTGGGCATTAAACCAATATGAATGTTAGTTACTCGAAATGAATGACATGATTGAGATATGATTGCTATGATGAAAACTGTGTTACATGTATATGTATATGAGAGTTGAGTCAGAGGCCCTACGACCCCTTCCCCCTTATCAAAGTGGTGTTTTATAATGGAATTTCATGAGATTTGTACTGAATAAGTTTCCGGTTGAGAAACCAAAGAGTTCAGTGCTAGAATAATTATAAATATGATTAGAGATTGAAGAATGAGTTGATAAGTAAAGTCAAAGCTAGAAAAGTATCGAGTTGGCATAAGGATTATTGGAGTTATGCACTCGCTCCGATTAGAGAAGAAATTTATTTTGATAAATCGAATTACTAAGGTACAAGGTTGAGAAAAGTGCAAATCAAAATTTATTCAGAACTAGTCTTCTTTAGTGAAAAGTAATATGAAATTTGTGATGACAGAAATAGTTGGGGAAATGATATCTGAAATGTGTAATATCTGAGTGTGATAGTTACGGCTGGACAAATTTTAGCAGTTTCTTCTAAGATGTTCTATGTGTTTATCCGTTCCCAGAAATATTTCTATGGTTATTGATCTTTTGAAGAAATTCTTGTTATATGGGGATGTTTTCTAATCCTGATGTTAGACGAAAGCATTGGTAGCCTGACTGGTTTATAATTTATATTGCTCTATTCCTTCGGGCATTCTATTATATTCTGCCTAATAAAAAAAGATAAGAGAATATGTATGATACTATGATTTTGTTTCTTCTACTTGATGCTCCATTTGATATGTATATATGGGAAGATACATTGTTCTTGTTGCATTTGATTCCAGTGAGATTAAATGATGTTTTCTACTGGATTTCTTTTCTCTAAGGAATTATCGGGATCTTTTATATTTTCCTATGAGTTTGGTTTTTGATTTTCTGGCATAGTATCGTATCTTGGGTTTCTTTATTCTAGGTTTCTCTATCTTGGATTTCTTTATTTGGTTTTCTTGTTATCTTTATTTCGTAATTTGTCAATTATGACTCATGTTTGGAGTGCATTCTTCAGCTCGTGATAATCATGTCAAGCATGACTATACTTTTGATTTGATTCGGGTAATGTGGTGATTTCAGTATTGGGATTTTTCTAATTTTCGTGTAAGGTTTGACAACAGTAAAGGCATAAGTGATAAAATGAGAGTTTCAATCGGTATGGTGGATTACTTCTCTCAAGTAAGTCAATTATAGTTAATGTCTTCAATTGAGATATTTTGGTTACTTGAGCTAATGCAATTGAGACAGTTTTGATTAACGTAAGGAATGAATAGTAAAGGATGGCATGATGAATTGTTTTGTAACTAGAAGAAAGGATTATTTTCGAGGCTATATCAGAATTATTTTCGTAGAGGAAAGAGGAAAATGTGATAGTGAGTAGTAAATTAAAAGAGTACAGTGAGGATCGACTTCTGATGTTGAATTTCAGATTGGATCTGATTCATGGTATTATTATTCCGAGGCTTATACAGAAAGAATTGTATAAAGCTCAGAGTGTAAATTTGCCTATTCATTCAAAGAGTAATGACGTGTACTGTAATTTGATTCAGATGTTATTGGATTGTGATTTATTGATGATGAAAATCTGTATGATTATTTTGAAAGAGTGCAGGTCCCTTTGATTGTTGGATTTCTTGGAATTCTAGTCTCCATTAACCAAATTGAGATCTGGTTTTATGTCAAGATGACAAGGGGAACGGAGAAGGGTTGAAAATTTAAGAACAATTGAGAGATGAGTCCGCAAGCTTTCAGAATATATGATAAAATTAAAGAGATATATTGGAGGCACCGCCTGAGTGAAAGTTCTTCAGCACCGAAAGTCAAATTTAGGAATCTAAGTGAAGACCACTTTTCCGGTAAGATTTTCGGGGACGAAAATCCCTAAAGGGGGAAGAGTTGTAATATCCCGAATAAGGGCCTAATCAGAATAATGGTTTTGTGACCACAAATCTAAGATATAAATAATTATTTTATGATTATTTTGAGGTCTATGACATGATTGCATGATTGTGTGAAAATTTCGTGAAGAAATTTTATGCATAAAGTGCTTAAATTGAAATTAGGGACTAAATCGAATAATTTGTAAAACTTGCATTCTAGAAGTTTTTAGTATGAAATTGCTTTGGAATATTACTGAGGAGGTCTTAAATAGTAATTTGACCAATTTCTAAGTCTATGGACAAAAATTGGACATGGATGGAATTTTTGGAAAGTTTAGTAGTAAGGGCATTTTAGTCATTTGGTAATTAAAAGAAATAAAAAGGGAAATTAGCATGGGAGAAGCCATGGATAGGGTTTTCAAGATTTCCAAGCTCAATAGTAAGTCTGTTCTAACCCCGTTTTTCAAGTTCTTTACGTTTTTGGAATCCCGGTAACTTGATTAAGTTTATGCTAGCAATAATTCAACCTACGGTTCGTATTTGGAAAAATACCCATAGGTGAAATTTGTGTATTTTGGTGTTTTATGATAGAGTATGAGGTTTTAAATTATGTTAAACAACTTGTGCTACTCGGTTTTAAGTGAAAACGAGTAAAAGGGCTTAATCGGTAAAAATACCTAATAGTCATAAGTACATGTTAGAGTGAGAATTTGATGTAGCCATACACGGGAAAAATGATCAGCATGTCATAAAACATAAGAAAATAGGATGAAGTTTAATTTCCGAACCTTGGGGCAAAAGTGTAAATATGCAAAAGTTTAGGGGTCAAAATAAAAATTTGTAAAAATATGATTTTTGGAGCCGTATGAATAATGTTACTAATTATTAGGCTAAATGTGATATTATAGATGAAGGAAATCGAGATTCGGGCTTAAATCAGGAAAATACAAGGTTATGGACTAAAATAGTAAATTATCGCTTACGGATCGAGGTAAGTTGGTATGATAATATCTATCGCAATAATGTTGAAATTTATATTTGAAAGTTAAATTTAGTGAATTAATTGAATTATGTTAAATTAAATGTTATGGTGCTAAGTTTATGAATTGATTTAAAAATATGTTTATGGTACATGAAGTGCATTGAATTATCATACATAAATGTGATTTCTATGATTATAGATATTATGAGCAATTGTAAGTTCATATGATTTTTAATAATGCAATGTGTAATTTAATGTTATTGCCTTGATACTAAATGAGATGTAAGTAATATATCAATTTTACTTGTATTATGATATTTTATAATAATATTGGAAATATGTTTGTTGATAATTACTTGATTGGTGAAATTATTGGAAAAGAGAGAAATCCCGATTGAACCTTCGAAATGATTGGATGATACAGATGGTATGTGGCTAGGTCACATGTATGGTGCTGAGTGAACATCATGTGTATAAGAGAGCTACGAGACATTATGATGTAGCTAGGTCGCATGGGTGAGACTATGTGTACACCATGTAGACAAGAGAGCTACGGGATATATGTAGCTAGGTCGCATGCGTGGTTCCAGGTGGAGGACACCATGTAGACAAGAGAGCTATGAGATAAACTAGCTAGGTCACATGGGTGGTACTAAGTGTTCACCATGTGTACAAGAGAGCCAAACTTTATGATGGGTGGAGCTATATTCTGAAACCACCAAGTATCGAGGATTGATCCGAAGTGTTCAACGGGAGACTTACTATGTACTACTTTGTGATTTTTGTGATGAATAAGTGTAGGAATTTGCTTATGTAAATGATGTGTTCATTAAGTGACCGGGATGTGGTAAGGTTATAAACAAGTAAGTTATACATGAGGATGATTTTATGGTGACCTTGTAATCATGGGCCTATACTTGTGATGTATGAAATGTGGTGAAAATGATTTGTGATATGTATTTTTATTATGATTTTGACCATACGTATCAGTCTGCATTGAGTTATCGTATATGATTATGAGATGTGGTCCTTATCCATTATGGTTTATAAGTTTAATTAATCGTGCTATGTCGTATGTTTTGATGTAATGATATAGTTAACTTTGTTTGTTATGAATATGTTCGAAAAGTTTTGAATTAAATGAAATTTTATGGCCCGGTTTTGGTCTATGTGTATTGTTAAGTCTGGTAACGCCTCGCACTCTGTTCCGGCCTTAGATATGGGTAAGGGGTGTTACATACTACCTAAGCCATCATCTATTTTAAAACACATATCACACAACAGCTTAACTAAAGTTTCATTCATTCACAACATATAAACCCTATTAAGCTCATACCCTGCACATACCAAACCGAATTCAAGTGGAGAAATTATCACAACCAAGACACATTCCAAAACCAACTTAACCATTTAGCCATTTTCGCATGGCTTGAAAATACATTCATTCCCAAAATAACCAACTCCAAAACCAGCTATTACATGCCATAATTTTAAGTTTAGCTTATGGTACCAAAGCAGTAGATAGTGTGATGAACTTGTCTGACGATTCTCAAGCTTGTAGCTTGACTTCAAAATCTAAAAAAAGAAAAAAAAAGAGTAAACATAATACAAAGAGTAAGCTACCAAAGCTTAGTAAGTCTTAAGCAAATAAACAACCCAATGGCTAATTCAACTTAACTAAATTAAACTGGATTATTAAATAAATTCACATTAAATTCAGGCACCTATGTATTAAGGTTACATACACATAAATCATATACATATATATACAATTCCATTATCACTATAACCGAATGCTTTTGTAGCAAAAAATTAACAAATTGTTATCCAACCCTCTAGGCCAAACACACTTACCTTAACTTTAACATACATCAAATAACTCATACCTGACAATTTAGCTTGGTTTACATATTCGAACTCGACTTATATTTGCCCGATGAACCATTCAGAATTGGATAGGACACTCGGATAATCACATAAATCATACAATGCCAACGTCCCAGACGTGGTCTTACATGTAGTCGTAAATCAATGCCGCTGTCCCAGACAGGGTCTTACTCGTAAACACATATTGATGCCATGGTCTTACTCACAGACACATATCGGAATCATATGTCATTACATATGTATCCTAACTATTCCTAAGATTTATACGGGACTTTCGGACGTTGTAACTCGGTCGAATCGAACTCGAAAGTGTAGTAGTCAAATTTAATCATTTTCAGCCATAACATATTAAAAATTCTACATTTCATAAACTTAATTACCAATTACACACGTCTATTTGCTTATAAACTTACCTCGAACAACGAAAAATCGGTACAGATCGACTAGTCGACAACTTTTGACTTTCCCCGGTCCAAACCTGATTTCTTTAGTTCTTGATCTAAACATATTCAAATTAAGCTCATTCAAACATATTTTCATTCAATTTAATCCAAAAACACATAAATAGACAAATTACCATTTTACCCCTGATATTTACAATTTTTACAATTTAATCCCTATTACACAAAATACAAAATACACCAGCTTTCTCTATAATTATGTTGGGCCAAATTTTACCCACTCTCAAACAAGTCCATATATCCAATTTATTTCACATTTTAGTCCCTCAAATTATTATTTTTGTAATTTAGTCCTAATTACTCAAAATCATCAAAAACTCCAATACAAGATATGTTAATCTAAAACATATCTTTCATTTTTCATAATCAAACAACAAAAATCACAAGCTATCAACAATGGCACAACTCAAAATATTTATCAAAATCAACAATTCAAGCATGGGTTTTGTAGTACTCGAAGCAACTATCTCAAAAACATAAAAATTATCAAAAATCGAGTTGAACACTTACCTCGCTACTTTGTTTTCTTTCTTTTTCTTTGTTTTAGTTTCGGTGCAAAGCTGAAGAAAATAACATGGATATGGCTTTTTATTTTATAATATAATAACATACATTAACTTATTATTATTTTACCCTTTTTTTTACCTTAGTTAATAAATTAAAAAAATCACCCACTACCATCCAACATTATATATATAATGGGCTAATTTCATCATAAATACCTCCACTTAGAAAGCCATTAACAAATAAGCCCTTTACAAAATAAACTACCCACTTTTCAATTTACGCGATTAAGTCCTTTTATTTAATCGGACACCTAAACGACAAAATTAAATCACGAAAATTTTACAGATATAAATTCACACAAAATAAACATAGAAAATAATTTTTGAATATTTTTTGACTCGGATTCGTGGTCCCGAAACCACCGTTCTGATTAGGGTCTAAATCAGGCTGTTACATGAAAAAAAAAGAGATAGAACTTCAAATTACCGATAAAGTATTTCTGAAAGTATCTCCATGGAATAAGATTTTGAGATTTGGCCGTAAAGGTAAGTTAATTCCACGTTTCATTGGGCCGTATGAGGTTATTGAAAGAATAGGGCCAGTGGCATATCGGTTAGCTTTACCGAAAGAGTTGGAAAGGATTAATAATGTGTTTCATGTGTCTATGTTGCGTCGCTATCGATCAGATCCTTCGCATATAATCTCATCGACAGAATTTTAGATTCGACCTGACATGACCTATGGTGAAGAACCAATCAAGATCTTAGCTTGGGAAGTTAAACAATTGAGAAATAAAAGTATAGCCTTAGTGAAAGTTTTATGGCAAAGACATGGAGTCGAAGAGGCTACGTGGGAACCTGAGGAAGCTATGAGAAAATAGTACCCAAACCTATTTTTTGGTAAGATTTTTGGGGACGAAAATCCCTAAAGGGGGAGAGTTGTAACAGCCCGATTTTGGGTCTAGTCGGAATAGTGGTTTTGGGACCACAAATCTGACTCAAAAAAACTTATTTTTCTTATATTTTTATGGTCTACAGTTTTATGGAATGATTTTGTGAAAATTTCATTCGAAAATTTTGACGTTTGAACACTCAATTTAGCAAAAAGGACTAAATTGCAAAAAGTGTAAAACTTGAGTTCTATATGCTAAAAGTGTTTATTTGCTATGAGATTTTAAATTAGAGGTCCTTAGATGGAAATTATACCATTACTTAAGTTGGTGGACAAAAATGGACAAGGAGTAAGAGAAATTTTAGTGTTTTAAGAAAAGGGCATTTTGGTCATTTGATAATTAAATGAATTAAAAAGCAAAAATAAAGCCAAAATCTTTGTCCATCTTCCTCACCATAGTTTAATTTTAGAAGAGGAAGCCATAGCTAGGGTTTGGCCACTTCCAAGCTTGATTGTAAGTCCGTTCTTGTCCCGTTTGTAATGCTCTTTACATTTTTGAAGTCATTGTAACTCGATCTATCTATTTCTAGCACTAACTTGAGGAATGATTAAGGTATAAGGTTTGAACCATGTTAGACATGTGTGTATTTTGATGGCTAATGGTAGAAAATGCATGTTTGTTGTTAGAAAAATAACTTTTGTTAAGTGATTTTCGGTAAAAATATCAAAAATGACCTATTTGTAAAAGTTACAAAATTTAGTAAAAGTGTGATTAAATGAAAATTGTGGGCTGGTATAAGTATGAAAATGGTTCAACTCAGCTTGGGTTTTGAGGAAATTGAATACATTTCTTTTTACGAGCCTAGGGACTAAATTGTAAAAATGTGAAACATTAGGGACAAAAATGTAATTTTGCCATAATATGATTTTTGGGCTGAATTGAACAATGTGAATATTAAATGAGTTAAAATTTTCATTATAGATCAAGAAAAATGAGGTTCGGACCTAGATCGGGGGGAAAATAAAGTGTTTGATGATTAGGTCCAATCCTGCTATTTTTGTATCGAGGTAAGTTCGTATGTAAATAATGCATTGTTGTATTTATGTTTTAAATGCTTTAATATTGTATGACTTGTGGTTGGTTCTTTGGACGTATTCGACAAAGTTTTGACAAGCGAGAATTCACGGTTGAGCCGTAGGAATAGAATAGGATACGAGTGATATGTCACTAAGAACCCATGTGTATATGTGTTTATGTAATCTGGGTGCTAGTCTTGTATTTTCTACCAGTGGCTGGGTAGTCCAGCATATGTTGTGGATACTTGACAGCTTGTGTAAGCAGCACTATGTGGCTACGTCCTGACTGACAGCTTGTGTAAGCAGGCCCGTGAATAGCTAAAAAATGAGCCTATATGTATTATGAAATATGAGGTAGCTTTGGCTACATATATGACACTTATGTGCATGATTTCTGAGTATCCGTTAATATTCTGAGTGTTCAATGGGAATGTCAAAGTTGTGAAAGACTATGGTTATGTTGCAAGTTGGTACAGGTATGTATGTAAATCTCATTTTTAATGAGCTCGATATGTGATGAACCCTTGGTAAGGTTGTGGTTAAGTAAGTTATGACTATAAGATTTTAATAACATTCATGCTAATTTTTATCATGTTAATTCTATGTAAAATGTGTAGTTATGATGCTTATTATTTGCATAGGAACTTACTAAGCTTCATAGCTTACTCTCTTTCGTTTCCCTTATTTTATAATGTCACCTAGCTAGCTCGAGGATCAAAGATCATCGGAGATCCACTCACACTATCAACAATTATTTTGGTATCAATGAATTCAATGTTTTGAGTTATGGCATGTATAGGGGACTTGGTCTTTGTGTTATGTGTCATAATTGATATGGCCAAATGTGTTAGCTTATATTGGTGAAGGTTCATTTTGTATAAGGCCATTTGAAATTGGCTACTATTGGCATAAGTAATTTATATTGTGATGCCTTTCAGGGATGTGGGAATTTACATGATTTGAGTTAATGAGTATGTGATGTTTGTGTGTGATAGATGATAGCATGTGTATGATGTGTTGATGTCTTGGTTGTGGCTGATTTGATTGTATGTATATGCTTGGATTGGTGTTATATTATGTTGTGTAGGTGTGTGCATAAAAGGGTGGCAAAACGGCTTGGTAAATAGCCTTATTTTTGTCCACACGGGTAGACACACAGGCGTGTGTCTAGGCCGTGTGTGACACATGATCTGCCCCATGGCCATGTGTTCCAGTCGTGTGTCTGCTGCATCTTAATTTTGAGAAACAGAATGCTCAGAATTGAGCACACGGGCAGAGACATGAATAGAAACTTCCGTCAGTTCGTTTGAGGTCAAATTCGCATAAAATTCACGAACTAACTCCTTATCTGTACTAGGTCTTTTTTCACAAAACAACTCCCAATTGAGAGCTTTAGCAATTTGTCGAATGTGCTCCATGAAATCAATATAGTTGTTTTCTTTCAATGTAAAACCTTTTTCTGGGTGCACCTGTTGATTCTTGAAAACGCATTTGTATCTCGCTTTGGATTCTTCATAGTGGAATTTATGTTGTCATTCATCTATTTGGGCAGAGGCATGAGTTCTCTTGTGAGGCATGATAACCTGAACATAAGATGGAAACAAATATTTTCTCAAAAATTTAATTAGTATAAAATATTAATAATTCAATAAATTGGAACATTAAATAATTAAATAAAATAAAAATTTAGGAGAAAATTTTTTCTTACCATCTTTTTATAAAAATTAAGAACTCAAAGCAAACAAATATAAACCAAAAAGGGTTGGTTTAGGGATAGTTGTAGGGTGTCTTGATGGTTTGGTGCTTTAGGCAAGGGTGTTGGTGCAAGTAGCCCTGCTGCTTGCGCAAGGATCTGCCCGATAGTGCCACCTGCTGCGGGCGCGCATGATGTGCGTGGAGGCTGTTGGGTGCGTGTGTAGGCTGCTGGCTGAATGGGGCTATTGCTAGGCGTAGGGGTGACGTGCGGAGCTGGGCGGTGTTGTGGCTAGAGGGTTTGGCACTAGGTGATTCGGTACTTGGTAGGTTATGGATGCTAGGATTGATAGAGGGATGAGTGAAAAAAATGGCAAATGTGGGTGAAATTTATAGTGAAAGAAGTAGGAGTTTAATTAGAATTCTTAGAACAAATTAATAATTAAGATATTCCAAGTTCTAATTCTACATAGAGTTAACAACAATTAATAATTAATATAATGCATATTAAATTATTATTTGCTATTAATTTATTAAAGATAAATACTTATTAAATAAAATATGATCAAATTTAAACTAATCCTAATTCTATGCAAAGTTGATAATAATTAATAAATATTATAATAAATATAATTCTATATTAATGATTATCATCTTATTTATTAAATTAAATTAAAAAAATTATTCTAGATGCCTTTTGACAATATTTACAAAAAAAGACATCTAATTTTTAGTATTTACAAAAAGAGCAACCAAAATTTGAAAATAGTTCAATTAAGTACCTAGACTTAAAGAAAATTTGAAATTGAGTTGCAATTTAAAACTTGGATCATAATTGACCCTTTTATTTAAAAACTAAAAATTTATTTTGCCCATTTAAGGAATAATTTCTTAGAAGATTATGTTAAAATCAATTATTAGGAAAGATTAGAGGGTTCATAAGCGGTCTCGCTTAAGTTCCAATCTCCAAGACAGAATTTATTTAAACATGCTAATCCTGAAAATATACCCAAAATCATTTATTAAAAAAAAGAAAAACTAGAAAAATTAAATATTTGATAAAATGAGCGAGATTTGATCCCGTTCAATTTTATCTCCCCAGTAATGTTTTAAGCACTGAGCATTGACTTGAAAATTACCTCCCTTACTTTGAAGTGCAACAACTCCATATGGATAAAGTTGGTGAATCGTAAATGGACTGGACCAACGTGATTTTAACTTACATGGAAAGAACCTTAATCTGGAATTGAACAACAAGACTTGCTGACCTGCTTCAAATTCCCAAACCTAAATGTGTTTGTCATCCCATCTCTTAAGTCTTTCCTTGAGTAATTTGGCATTCTCGTATGAGAACATTCAAAACTCTTCTAACTCATTGAGTTGGAGCATCCGATTCTCTTTAGCAAGCTTAAGATCCAAGTTGAGTTGTTGGAGAGCCCAGTAAGCTTTGTGTTCTAACTCCAAGGGCAGATGACAGGCTTTCCCAAAGACCAACCTATAGGGTGACATCCCTAAAGGTGTACTATATGTTGTCCTGTAGGCTCATAAAGCATCGTCCAATCTTTTGGACCAATCTCGTCAATTTGGGCAAACTTCCTTCTCAAGTATGCCTTTGATCTCTTTGTTTGCCATTTCAGCTTGCCCATTTGTCTGCGGGTGGTAAGCAGTGGCAACCTTGTACTTCACTCCATGCTTGTCGAGTAACCATTTCAACCAGTTGTTCACAAAATGGGACCCTTCATAACTGATAATGGCTCTTGGGGTTCCAAGCCTTGTACACACATGCTTCTGCAAAAACTTAATCACAACCTTAGCATCGTTCGTCGGATATGCCTCAGCCTCAACCCACATAGACACATAGTCTACTGCTACCAATATGTACTTGTGACCAAAAGACGAAAGGAAAGGACCGAGAAAGTCAATACCCCAAACATCGAATAATTTTACCTCAATGAAATTTTTTCGAGGCATCTTATTTCTGTTTTTGACGTTTCCAACCCTTTGACATCGATCACAGCTCCTTACGTAAGCATACGCATCTTTAAATAGTGTTGGCCAAAAGAATCTAACTTACAATACTTTGGCTGCAGTACGTGTACCTCCAAAGTGGCCCCCACTCGGAGCTGAGTGGCAATGATATAGAATCTTATGCACTTCATCTTCTGCCACGCATCTCCTGATCATTTGATCTGCACACTTGTTAAACAAGTATGGTTCTTCCCAGAAATAGTACTTCACATCATGAAGAAACTTTTTCTTTTGATGATACGTCTTATCGATCGGCATCAAACCACAAGCTAAATAGTTAGCAATATCAGCAAACCAAGGGATATTATGGACATGATTTCCCTTCAGTATGTGTTCATTTGGAAATGTCTCCTGAATGGGAATAAGTGGAGAATTCCCTTCTTGCGGCTCTAATCTGGACAGGTGGTCTGCTACTTGGTTTTCTACTCCCTTTCGATCTTGCATTTCTAGATCGAACCCTTGAAGTAGAAGTACCTATCGGATCAGTCTCGGCTTAGTGTCTTTCTTGGCAAGTAAATACTTAATTGTCAAGTGGCCCATATAGACAGTCACTTTGGTACCTACAAGATAAGATCAAAACTTGTCAAAAGAAAACACAATAGCAAGTAACTCTTTCTCTGTTAGCATGTAATTTAGTTGAGCTCTTGTCAGAGTCCGACTTGCTTGCTAGATGGGATAAAAAACTTTGTTTCTTCACTAGTCCATGGCAGCTCCTATCGCGAAGTCACTTGCGTCACACATCAATTCAAATGGAAAATCCCAGTCTGGTGTGACGATTATGGGTGCCGAAACTAACTGACTCTTCAAATCTTTGAAAGCTCTCAAGTACTCCTCATCAAATTTGAACGTCGTGTCCTTCTCCAGTAATTTGTATAAGGGTTTAGCAATTTTGGAGGAGTCCTTGGTAAATCTTTGATAGAAATCGGCGTGGCCCAAAAAGCTCCTAACACTCTTTACAGATGTTGGAGGTCGGAGTTTCTCAATAACGTCTACCTTTGCTTTATCTACCTCGATTCCATGTCTCATTATCTGATGCCCTAGAATAATACCTTCTCGTACCATGAAATGACACTTTTCCCATTTGAGTACGAGGTTTGTTTCTTCGCATCACCTTAGTACCTTTGCTAGATTGGCTAGATAATCATCATATGTATCTCTGAATACTGAAAAATCATTCATAAAGACTTCCAAGTATTTCTCAACCATATCAGTAAAAATAGACATCATACATCTTTGAAAGGTAGCAGGTGCATTACATAAACCAAACGGCATGTGTCAAAATGCAAATGTACTGTACAGGTAGGTGAATGTTTTCTTGTGTCGATCTTTCGGTGCTACTATAATCTAATTATACCTCGAATATCCATCGAGAAAATAATAATAGTCTTGCCCCGCGAGTCTATCTAGCATCTGGTCCAAAAACGACAAAGGAAAGTGATCTTCCCTATTCGCCTTGTTCAGCTTCCTGTAATCGATGCAAATTCTCCATCTTGTAGCCATTCTAGTCAATATCAAATCATTATTCTCGTTCTCAATAACCGTAATACCTCCTTTCTTTGGCACGCACTGTGTAACACCCCTAACCCGTATCTATTGCCGGAATAGGGATACAGAGCATTACTAGACTTATTACATAAACAATCATACATTTCTTATACATTATTCGTATCCAAATAAAAGTCATTCACAATCAATCATATTTTCCCTAAAATGAGCCCTCAAGGCCCAAATCATGCATTAGAAGTAGTTCGAGACTAAACCGAGAACTCAAGAAATTTTTGGGAAAACATAGAAAATTTTCGAAACATAGGGGACACATACTCATGTGGCCCGACCATGTGTCTCACACGGCCAAAGACATGCCCATGTCACAGGCCATGTGGACATTCAAAATGGGATCACATGGTCGTGTCCTACCCCATGTAACTCCCTGACTTGGGTCACACGGCCAACCATACGCTTGTGTGACTAGCCCGTGTTCCCTTCAAAATAACCTCACAAGCTCGTGTGCTAGTCCGTTGTAATGCCCCAAAAATCTTGAAACTCAAAAATCTCGAAATCTTAAATTTTTCTTTTTGTGCTTAGCAATCCCAGTTAAGTGTTAATTACGCGTTGGTAGGTCTTGGTCAAGGTTTGAGTTCGAATCTAGGGGTAGAAGAAAATATAGTTTAATAATTAAAAGGGCCTTGTTGGCAAGTAGTTGGGCTTTTAAATAAAGATAGGGGAAAATGGCATCAAAAAGCCTTGTGGTGAAGTGGCTAAAGGACGCCACTTAGAGTGTAAAGAGGTGGCGTTAGTGGCTAGTAAAGAGATCCTAGGTTCGAATCCTAGCATAGTATTTTTAGGAGTTTAATTTTGGCCTTCTAGAAGGTTGGAAGTAGCGTGAAGATGGACTCTAAGGGGAGTGTTCAGAAGAGAAAATTAAGGAAAGGATCAAGGGGTTATCAGAGAGAAAAAAAAGGAAATGAGAAGGGGGAAGTGATGGAGCCGAATGGGGAATTGAGGGCCAGGCAATTCGGCTATAAGGGCTGTAAATAAGTACCGAATTTCCTTCACCTTGTTACCGAAAACCCTTTTCCCTAAAAGCCGAAAACCCTTTTGTTTTACTCTCTTTTCTTTGTGCTGATTTTCTATTTCTTCCTCTACTTTTCTTCTTTAATCTATACCAAATAAACTTTATTCACCATACTAAGTTGAAAAGCCGAATCTTCCAAAGGCCAAATACTCTTTGACCGAATCTAGTGTAAGTGTTTGTTCTTCCAATCGATTTTGCTAAGAATCTATTGCGCTGTTCTTTTCCTCACTCTTTCTAATCAACTGTGGTAGGGAATTATCGGATCTCAGACTTTAGCTCTCTGCCGAAATTGCTCTTTAGGTGTTTGCATTTTGGTAAGTATTCCTCTCCCATTGGCTAAGGTGGCCGAAAGTTCATAGTTAGGGTAAGGGGACTTGTGTTGGATACGAGTCACCTACTATTCTGGTTTTAATAAATAAGTTTAATGCAAATTTAAGGAGTACGTGATCAAGGAAAAACTATTAGGGATTGGTGTTCAAGGTAAGGTCAATGTGAGGCTTCGGTTTTTGGAAAAGTTATGTATTAAACATGCGATTAATCGAAGGGTGATATCGATCGTAGGTTTGGGGCTAAGGAGATCGCATCACCCTTACTTACCAGGTGTGTACTTATACTGCACACAAAAGTAGATCGACAAAAGATGAAATGCCGAAAAGCTGAAAGTTTGGCTACGATAGTCTTGCGAGTGCACAAATACTCGTAAGGGGGAGACTAATAGGTTGCCTGAGACCCATGGGCGATTCGATGGACTTGGGTTGTGAGTAGGCCAAGTGGGCCAGAATGGGCTAAATGGGCCAGATGGGTTATTGGGCCCATAATAGGCAAAATTTAATAAGCGATGCTATATGATAGGAAATTTGTATGTGAGCATGAATATAATGTGATTTGGGTCGGATGGGCCATATAAATGAGATTGGGCTGATTGGGCCATATGAATGTGAATTGGGCCCGATGGGCCATATGAATGAGTTTGGGCCAAGAGGGCCATATGCATGTATGTAGGGGTTTTAGGCCTAGTATCTAATAACCACATAAAACTTAATTAATATATTGCGACCATGCACAAGTCATAGAGTTAAGGTGTGGCAACGGGTATATGCATGTCTAGGATTGGATTTGGGGAGAGCTTGGTACTTAAGCAGTCTTAATGACTCACCTCCTCTTCTTTGGAATCCTACCTGGTGCATAGTATTCGTTCATCTTAGCTCATGGGATTTGTTAATGGGCCAAGGTAAGTGAGAACCGTAATAAGGGAAAAATTATCGAAATGCCCCTAAGGGTAAAAATGACCAAAATACCCCTATCTGTTAAATATAAGTTTTATGAATGTGACATACCTATTTGCTGCATACATATGATATTCTGCTTAAGTTGCATATGGGATGGGGAAATATGGAACGGAGGAAATATATGAGGATCCCATGGTTGCTTGACAATCGTGGATCCACCGACTGCTTTTAAAGCCCAATATGTAAATAGAGGTAGTTCTGCAACCGGGCTACCATTGATGTGTCAGTTGGGTGGGTCGATATTTATATCCACACATGATGTGACAAGGGACGGAGCTGGTGTGTAGCGGATGGATTATTGGGATGGGATTGCATTGCATGTTTGATGTATGATGATTTTTGAATGCTTGTTTTCGTCGAGGGTTGTACACACTGAGTTTGCGAAAACTCACCCCCTATTTTATTTTATTTTCAAGTTATGCTCAGTAGAAGGTTTGATGTTTGGAGGGACTCTAGGTGGCCAGCTAACAAGATAATTTGGACTTGTTTTTCTTTTTAAAGCTTATCAGTTTCTATGTTATTAAGTACATTTCAAATCAGATTGTAATAGGGCTTCCACTTTATTATTATTTGGATTATTATTTTTATGTGATGTAATTATAAGAAGTTGAACATGGTTTCTTAAACTATAGTATGACTTTTCTACGTTTCCGCAACTACATTTTAAAATGACATGTTTTCATGAAATCATATATTTTAAATAAGTGATTGAAAGGATTTTTTTTAAGGATAGTGAAGGTTTCTTTTATTTTAAGAAGGGTTTTCAATGATAACACGGTTTTTGCTAAAACACTTCAATGTGATGCGCCAGATTCGGCCATAACGTCCAGGCCGAGTTTGGGGTGTTACAGCTGTGCTAAAACTGAAGGGTATATTGACTTATGCCACACGGTCAAGTTACACGCCCGTGTGTTGGCCTGTGTGAAGCTTCTGACTTGTTTTCTAATTAAATACCAGGAGACACACAGCCGTGTCATCTAACCATGTGTCACACACGATTGAGACACACGCCCGTGTCTCTACCCGTGTAGACAAAATTAGGTTATTTTCCTAGCCATCTTTCTCACCCTAATATGCATCAACCTAAACATGTAAAATGACATATAACATAGCATCAATAGGCTTTCAACCAATCTCAACGAAGCCTAAATCATGCTAAATCAATATCAACAACTACAAGGTTCATAAGTATCACCATTAACCAATCAAAAACATACCATTACCACTATAAAAAGTTACCTAAATGGTTAAATGTATATATACACTTTTTGTGCCTAAAACACAATCAATATACCATTTCATTTCATACCATTTCACCTTCAAGCATTCACCTAAATGGTCATTTTCAAATATGCATTAATTGCCTAATACTTAGCATGCTAATTCATTCTCAAATTCAACCATTTACTACCTTCATTACCTATTCTCAATAAGGCATTCACAAAGTAAATATAAACCATATATCAAAGACTATTTGCACATATATATACACAACCAAGTATACCAAAATTAACCAAATCACATGGCTATACACATAATCAAAACATACATCATTTACAAGACAAATCAATTGGCTAAATACATTACCAACATATAGACCATATTAACCACAACACCTATACATGCCATATAACCTAAATATCCAAAGTTCAAAAGTACCAAAAAAATAGTTGGATAATGTGATGAGATCTCTGATGACTCCCAATCTGAGCAAGCTTCAAAATCAC
The DNA here is from genome assembly GCA_025698475.1 of Gossypium anomalum. Taxonomy (NCBI): domain Eukaryota; kingdom Viridiplantae; phylum Streptophyta; class Magnoliopsida; order Malvales; family Malvaceae; genus Gossypium; species Gossypium anomalum. Next base: position 13,954,880 of record CM046961.1, read on the forward strand.
AATTAAACACGTAAAAATAAATAGAGTAAGCTATAAAGCTTAGTAAGCTCGTATGACTAAAGTACAACTTACCATTTAATCATAATTCAAGGAAATATAAATGGCATAATGCAATTTAATTTGAATCCCAAAAGCCTAACATATAATCCATTAAAAGGTTAGACATGAACTCATAATTCTCATAGATTCAATACTTATACAGTTTATAAACATACCTGTACCGATACATAACAATCTCTTACTTTTTCATATCGTCAATATACCCATTGAACCATTTGGAATAATATCGGATACTTAGAAATCTCGCACCTTAAGTGCCAATACATGGTCGAAACCATCTCAATCTCATATCTCATATGCAAATGCTCATCTCGAGCTATCACCGAGTCTGCTCACACAAGCTGACGAGAATCTGCAACACATGCTGGAAAACTCAGCCATTGGTAGAACGTGCGGACCAACACCCAAAACTCAATAACCCTTAATGACATGTCATTTGTATCCTAATCTATTCCTAAGGTTTAACCGGGATTTCAAATGTAGCCAACTCTTCATCGAACATTTTTGTAAGGTCATATTAATCAATAGTACAATTATAAAGCATTTAAAACACAACTATATTAATGCTTATTAACATACGAACTTACCTCGATCACAAAAATGATGGAATATGATCGACTAATCCAAAACTTTATTTTTCCCTCGATCTAGATCTGTACGTTGCTTTTCTTGATATGCTAAGAAAAAGCTTATCGAATGCTCAAGCCTTAAAATGGTGTTGTTTGCTCCTTTAATTTTCAGCTAGGTGAAGAAGATGGACAACAATATGGTTTGTTTTACTTATTTAAACTTTATTAATTAATGTACTTTTATAACCTTTTAAAATATTACAAATTTCAAATATACCGACCTCATAAATGTCCACTACCACACTAATGGTCTAATTACCACTTAAGACCTCCACTATAAAGTTCTATAGCTACTAGACACCTTTAGCTAATAGAACTAAACTTTTACGCTTTACACGATTTAGTCCTTTTTATCAAATTGAGCATTCAAATGATAAAATTTCTTAACAAAATTTTCATAAAATCATACTATCATGATGTAGACCTCAAAATAATAATAAAATAAATATTTCAACCTTAGATTTGTGGTCCTGAAACACTGTTTCAATTTGACTAAAAATAAGCTGTTACACACTGGACTAGACTCACCCATGAACTGTCTAAGATGGGGTAAATTATGCACACATCTAACCACTTAATGATTTCTTTCTTTACCATGTCCTTCATGATGAGGTTTGATCTTCGTTGTCCATCAATCGTCCTTTTTTTTGCGATCTTCCAGGATGATCTTATGCATGCATACAGACAGACTAATGCCGCGAATACCAGCTATGGTCCATCCGATAGCCTTCTTGAATTGTTTCAATACTAGGATGAGTTTCTCTTCTTGCTCAACAGTTAATTTCGCTGAAATAATCATAGGCAAAGTAGAAGCGTTACCTAAATAAACGTATTTTAAATGTGAGGGAAGTACCTTTAGCTCTAATTTAGGTGGCTCCTTGATTGACACTTTTGGTTGGGCATAATCCCTATTCTCTAACTCCAAAGATTCAAAATGAAATTGTGGATTAAATCCCTTTTGATTAGCTTCTAGCAAAGCTAACTATTCATCTCCACTTCATCATTTGGAGGGTCTGATGTCAAAATTTGTTCCAACGAGTCCTCAACATAGTTGAGTTCCTTTTCCATGATTAATTCCTCTAATCGAACACTACAGAACAATCATCAGTTGTGTCAGGAAATCACATAGACTTAAAAATATTAAATGTCACCTGATCTTCCTGAAGAAGCATAGTAAGCTTGCCCTTCTGTACATCAATAAAGGTCTTTCTAGTTGTTAGGAAAGGCCATCCTAGGATGATTGGCACTTCTTTGTCTGCTTCAAAGTCTAGAATAACAAAGTCAGCATGAAAAGTAAATTTGTCTGCATGTACCTATACATCCTTGATTTTTCCTTCTGGATGTGCTAAGGATCGATCTATTAATTGAAGTGTAACCAGGCCTAACTTCACCTATTCCCAACTTCCTAAATATTGACATGGGCATCAGGTTGATACTCGCAGCAAGATCAGATAGTGTCTTACCAAATATGTTGCTCAAATGTTGCAAGGTATGGTAAAACATCCAGGATCCTTTAACTTTGGGGGTAGTTTCTTTTGAAGATATGCATTGCATTCCTTTGTCAGGGCTACCGTCTCAAATTCTCTAAGTTTTTGTTTTTTTGATAGGATATCCTTCATGAATTTGACATAGATTGGCATTTGTTCAAGTGCTTCAACCAACAGGATGTTGATATGAAGTTACTTGAGTACGTTTAGGAACTTCTTGAATTGAACTTCCTGCTTCTGCTTCTAAAGTTTTTGAGTTTAGGGTGGTGGAGGCTTATTTACTGGAACTGGTTGATTCATTTTCTGTGGCAAATCTGAATCTAACGAAGTTGTTAGTTTATCTGAATTAGCTGATTTAGAAGTTACCGTATCGAGTTTTGCAGATTCAGGTTCTGATGGAACTGAGATTTCAACACTAAGTTGAACTTCTTCTGAGTCTTGAGCATCAGCTAGCTCCTTTTCAACTTCGACTATGTTGGGCTCTAATGCCTTTCCGCTCCTTAATGTCAATGCTTTACAATGCTCCTTCCCTGGATTCCTCAGATTCTCCTTATCACTAAGTAAAGCACCTTGTGGTTAGTTTCTAAGTTCAGTTGTAAGCTGGCCCATTTGGTTTTCTAGGTTATTTAGTGTAGCTACTTGGCTTTGGATTAAGGCATCATTCATGGCTATGTATGCCTTCAAAAAGTTTTCTAAGCCATTGGATGGTTCAGCTTGAGGTTGTTTCTGAACTTGTTAGGTAAAAATAGGTGGTTGGGTTAGTCTAGGTTGGGCGTATGTGTTACTGGGTCCAACCCATTGGTTACTCCAGAAGAAATTAGGGTGGTTTTGCCATAATGGGTTGTACGAATTGGATTGTAGTCCTTGCCTTCCTCGGTTTTGGTCCTGGTTACTCATGTAATACACAGATTCTGGGTTCATTGGACATTTTCTGAACAGATGTCCTTCCCCATAATAGACATAGGTTACATTTTCAAATTGATTTGGTGGTTGTGTTGTAAACCTATTAAACCCATTAGTGGTAAAAGTTTTAAGCATTGAGTAAATGGAGGATACTTGAGATCAAGTGAGGTTAGAGCGTCTACTTCATGTATTCCAGTGACTCTTCTTCTTGAGGCTGCTCGATTGGTTGGCCATTGATAATTTTTGCTGGCAATCCTCTCGATGATTACATAAGCCTCACTGTAAGTCTTAAAAAGGAGAGCACCATTAGCAGAAGCGTCTACTACCATCCTCGTGTGAGCATTTAGACCATTATAGAATGTGTTAAGATGGATGCAATGAGGGATTCCATGATAAGGGCACTTCCGTAATAATTCTTTGTACCTTTTCCATGCCTCATACAAGGACTCATCATCCATTTGTTGGAAAGTAGTGATCTCGTTCCTCAACCTAGCATTCTTGTTAGGCGTAAAATACTTCATGAGGAATATTTCTGCTAACTATTGCCATGTGGAAATTGAATTTGGTGGCAATGAGTTGAACGAGGCTCGAGCTCTTTCCCTTAGTGAATATGGGAACAACTTCAATCGTAGTGCATCTTCGGGTACTCCAGCTAACTTGAAAGAATCGCTCACCTCCATGAACAGTCTTAAGTGCAGGTGAGGATCTTCAATAGGCATTCCACTAAATTGACCCACTGTCTGAACCATCTAGAACATGACTGGCTTCAATTCAAACTATTTTGCCTAGATTCCGGTCTCTTAATACTCGGATTAAGATCATGAAACACTGGCACGATATACTGTAACAGCCTGATTTAGACCCTAACTGGAATGATGGTTTCGGGACCACGAATCCAAGTTAAAAAATATTTAAATATTATTTTCTGTCGTTTTTATATATGAATTTGCATGTGTGAAAGTTTCGTATGAAAATTTGATTGTTTGTGTGCTTAATTAAATAAAAGGGCTTAATTGCGTAAAATGAAAATTTGATGATTAATTGTAAAAGGGCTAAAATGAATATGTCTTTGTAAGTGGAGGTATTTAAAATGATATTTGACCTTAGTTAAATGTCATGGATGGTTGTGACCATGCATTTAAAATGGTTTATATTTTTTAACTTAAGGTTAAATATGTAAGTGATATAATAATATGTTTATAATAAAATATATAATTATTAAAGCCATGTTCTTCATTTTATTTCTTATGACCGAAACTTAAAGAAAATAAAGGTTTATAAAGATTTGAACATTGGGCTACTTCTCAAGCTAAATCAAGGTATGTTTTTACTTCGGTTTTTGATAATTTTTACGTTTTTGAGATCATTGCTTCGAGTACTATCCGACCCATGCTTAAATTTCTGATTTTGATGCATATTTTGAGTTATGCCATTGATGAATATTTGTTTTTTGTGATGTTTGATGATGAAATATCAAAAATATGTTTTAGATTAACATGTTTTGTATTGGAGTTTTTGAAGATTTTGAGTAATTAGGACTAAATTGCAAAAATAATAAATTGAAGGACTAAATTATAAAATAAACAAAATGTGATGACTTGTTTGGGTATGGGGAGTATTCGGCTCACGCATGGCATGGGCAAATTATGCTTGTTTTGTGTTTTGTGAATTTTGGATTAAATTGCTAAAAGTGTAAAATGTATGGGGAAAAAGTGAAATTTGTCCATTTATGTTTTTTTGAATGAATTTGATTAAATAAGTTTAAATTATGTCAATTTAGATCAAGAAAAGAGAAAATCGGACTTGGGTTGGGGAAAAGCAAAAATAGTCGAATAGTCAATTTACAATGTTCGTCGATATCCGAGGTAAGTTTTTAAGCAATTAAACATCATTTATCTTGAATGTAACTTAGTTTAATATACTATTTTGGAAACTATAGATTCATAAAAGAGCTAGCCGAATGTGTTTAAATATAGAAATACTGTATTTGAGTTTAATTCTACTAAGTTATATCATTCGAAATTCTGTATGATTGATATGAAATATCTGGAGTTTTGTTGTTGTTATATGAGTTGTGTACGAAACAACTTATAATAGTGATATTCGGACCTTAAGCCTAGCAAGACTTGTGCTGGTGAATGTAATCGGGCTTTATGCCTAGCAGGCTTATTGCCGGTGAATAAAAATCAGACCTTGAGTCTAGCAGGCCTTGTATCGGTGTGTGATTTAGGCTTATGCCTAGCAGGTTTTGTACCGGTGATTTATTTTCAAGTCTATGCCTATAAGACTTCATGTTGACATGATAATTGAGCAAGTAACTTGAGCTAAATGATTTTGTATATTCGGCTACATAGTTATGTACATATGTGATGTTATATTTGATCTTGTATATACAACCATATAGATATGCACATATGTGATATTATATTTGATTTTCTATATTTGACCAAATGAGTGATGATGGCTTATGAAGTTGAGTTTGATTCATGATTATATATTTGAATGTAAGCATATTTGATATAATGTTATTTTGGGAATGAAAAGTTGAATGATATTATGCTAAACGTGAAATATTAGCATTCGGCCAAGGTAACTCTTTTGTGTAAAAGTATAAGTTATAAATAAATAGATGAGATGATATGTTCGAGATAATGTATAACATTAATGTTATAATTTGGTTTGTTTAAAATGTTTTGATTATTATTTTGAATGGTTAAATTTGCTTATGACTTACTAAGCTAAGTTAGCTTACTCTGTGTGTGTTTTTGTTACTCTGTTTTATAGATTTTGTTGTAAGTTACGAGCTCGGGGATCGTCAGAGAAGTCATCCACATAATCGTCAAGCTTCGGTATTTTTAAAAGTCTGTTTTCGAACTTATGGCATGTATAGGCTAATATGTATTTTGTTCGATTTTGGAATATGTATAATTTGAGCCAAGCGAATATGGCTTAACTTCAAAGTTTGAATTTGGTTATGTTTGTTCATAGTTTAATCCGTTTTGATTATAAGGTTATATGAAATGAATGAATGGTATATGTGACTAGTGTTATACGTTTCGAAAATAGCTTGAAAATGATTGGTGGACTTGATTGTGGTTGATGAGTCGGTCATGGTATGTATAAATTATCATAAGTATGTTTAGATGATTTGGTTTTTGTTGGGTATAGATAAAGTACATATATGAATTTTTTTTTTTTATGTTTGATATAGTGTTAATATGTAAATGAACATTGATGATATATATATATATTTAAGTTCGAATATATTAAAGGATTATTATGATAATTATGTTTTGTAAAGGACTAGTAAGTTGGCTTAACAAAAGAGCAAGATGTTGATTGTAAATATATATGCATATGTGTATTTGTGTGTAATCAAATGATACTTGTCATTATGATTCGGTTTTTTTTTTAATGGAAGTGTATATGCATATATGATGCTTAAGTGGTTGGTATAATAGGTATAATTGATGAAGATAAATGTTGAGTAGGTATTAGATATGTTTTGTTAGTAAATTGTATATTTAATAAGTAACAAATATATATATGTATGTTTACGGATTTATAATTAGTACACTTCTATTTTAAGATTGAATGGTGTAATTTGTATGACTTTAATGTTTAATGAAATATTTTTAATCATTTGTGAAGTTGATAATGCCATATATGCCAAGGGATAAAATGTCTTGTTATTTTTGGTATTTGTTTATCAATAAAGTGATGAAATTGTAATTCATATATACAATATGTTATATAATGTATGTTTAATATTTAATTATTATATGTGTATTAGATGTATATATGAATATGACCTGTGTTAGCATAAGACTGTTCAGAACTGTATTTATGTACAGTAATGCCTCGTGACCCTAGTCCGGCGACGGATACTGGTTAAGGGTGTTACATTTTATTAGTATCAGAGCTACGGTTTAGTCGATTCTAGGACTAACGTAGCGTGTGTGAGTCTAGCTATACATGCCAAAAATATTATTGCGATAGTGTGATGACTTCTAACATTTGAAAATGTGCTTTTATATAGTACATGAATCCCGACAGAGCTGTAGCTGATGATTTCGAGAGAATAGCGCCTGCTCCCGCGCATCGGACAGTGCCAATTGGATCTTGGCCAATCTCGAGTAGCCATGAGGGGGAGGCTAAACAAGCCTTCTACCAAATGATGAACGATTGGTTTACTTAGTATATTCAGACTAATTCGGATGCACAACAACCTCCACCCCCGAATAATCCATCTCTGATACCTGTGGTACCTTCGATGATTGATCTAATGAGATTTAATAAGCCTCCTGTAGATAAAATCAGAAAACACGGGGCCGAAGAGTTTAAAGCTAATGATGATGATGATCCTGAGCAGGCTAAGTTGTGGCTTGATAATACTATCTGTGTGTTCGACGAGCTATCTTGTACTCCGGATGAATGTTTAAAGTGTGCCATATCTTTATTACGAGATACCGCATATCACTGGTGGAATACACTAGTATCGGTGGTCCTGAAAGAGAGAGTGACCTGGGAATTCTTTCAAACTGAGTTTCGTAAGAAATACATCAGCCAGAGATTTATTGACCAGAAACGCAAAGAATTTCTAGAATTGAAATAGGGTCATATGACCGTAACTGAGTATGAACGAAAATTTGTGAGACTAAGTCGATATGCTCGTGAATGTGTTTCAACAGAAGCTATCATGTGTAAAAGATTCGAAGACAGTTTGAATGAAGACATTAAATTGTTGGTTGGTATATTTGAAATCAAAGAGTTCGTGGTACTTGTTGAATGAGCTTACAAAGTCGAAGAACTCGGGAAAGAGAAAAGAAAAGCTGATTTTAAAGCTAGAGATTTTCATAAAAGATCATCGGATAAGACTTTTCACTCAGCATCGAAGAAGTTCAGAGATGATTCTAGTCGATCTAAAGCTACTTTGAACTTTTCTAGACTAGATCGAGACCGACCTCCTGTGAGTTCACGAGTCACTTCGATAGCTAGTGTTGGCAATGTTCGACAGAATAGAGTAGAGTGCAAGCATTGTGGTAAAGGGTATTCTGGAGATTTCGGATTACATGATGGGTCTTGTTTTAAATGTGGATCGAAGGTATGAGATTGCCCGATGTTAGCCGAGCAAAACACTGTTCAGAACGCGAGACCGAGTAACATGTCAGTACGAGGTAGACCACCCAAGCATTCGGGTAATGTAGGGGGTAGTCAGAGAGGGACAAAAGATACAGCAGTTTGATTTGAGGCTCGTGCACCTGCCAGAGCATATGCTATACGTGCTCGTGAGAACGCTTCTTCCCCAGATATTATTACTGGTACTTTTACTCTTTATAATACTAGTGTTATTGCATTGATTGATCCTGGTTCAACTCATTCTTATGTGTGTAAAACATTAGTATCCAGTAAGACTTTGCCTGCTGAGTCCACTGAGTTTGTGATTCGAGTATCAAACCCCTCGGGATAGTGTGTTCTGGTTGATAAAGTACGTTAAAATTGCCCGTTGATGATCCGAGATTCATGCTTTCCAGCTAATTCGATGTTGTTACCTTTTAACGAGTTCGATATAATTTTGGGTATGGATTGGTTGACTTTGTACGATGCCGTTGTTAATTGCAAAAAAAAAGACTATTTATTTGAGATGTCAGGACAACGAGATTATTCGAATTGAATCTAATGATCTGAGTGGTTTACCAACAGTAATATCTTCGATGTTAGCTCAGAAATATGTGAGAAAAGGTTGTGAAGCATACTTTGCCTATGTGCTTGATAGTAAAGTGATTGAAAAGAAGATTGAATCCGTACCAATTGTGTGCAAGTATCCAGACGTGTTTCCTGAAGAATTGTCAGGTTTGCCACCTATCTGAGAGGTAGAGTTTGGTATTGAGTTAGTACCGGGGACGACTCTAATTTCAATAGCTCCATATCGGATGACACCTACTGAACTAAAAGAGTTGAAAGCACAGTTGCAAGAGTTAACAGATAGAGGTTTTGCACGACTGAGTTTCTCTCCCTAGCTAGTTTTATTCGTGAAAAAGAAAGACGAAACTATGAGAATATGTATTGATTACCGCCAGCTAAATAAGGTGACTATAAAGAATAAATACCCGTTACCACGGATTGAAGACCTGTTCGATCAGTTGAAAGGGGCTTCAGTGTTTTCGAAGATAGATTTGAGATTGAGTTATTATCAGTTGTGAGTCAGAGACTCTGATGTGCCAAAAACTACTTTTCGAACGACGTACAGGCATTATGAGTTTCTGATTATGCTATTCGGACTTACTAATGCACCTGCTATTTTTATGGATTTGATGAATCGAATCTTCAGGCAGTATTTAGATCGATTTGTGGTTGTGTTCATTAATGATATATTGACCTACTCCCGTGATGAAACCGAACATGCTGAGTATTTGAGACTTGTGTTACAGACTTTGGGAGAAAAACAGTTGTATGTGAATTTAGTAAATGTGAGTTCTGGTTACACGAAGTTAGCTTTCTGGGACGTGTTGTTTTAGCATCAGGTATTCGGGTTGATCCGAGCAAAAATTTAGTAATACTTGATTGGAAACCTCCGAGAAAAGTTTCTGAAGTCTAAAGTTTTTTGGGACTTGCTGGTTACTATAGATGACTTGTGAAAGGGTTCTCGATGATTACAACCCCAATGACCAACTTATTACAAAAAGATGTTAAGTTTGAGTGGTCAGAAAAGTGCCAGAAAAGCTGTAACGCCTCAAAAATCTCGAAACCCAAAAATCCCAAAATCTTAAATTTTCCTTTTTGAGCTTAACAATTTCGGTTAAGTATTAGTTACGCGATGGTAGGTCTTGGTCAAGGGTTGAGTTCGAATCCAGGGGTAGATGAATTTACAGTTTAATAATTAAAAGGACCTTGTTGTCAAGTAGTTGGGCTTTTAAATAAAGATAAGGGAAAATGGCATTAAAAAACCTTATGGAAGAGTGGCTAAGTGACGCAACTTAGAGTGTAGGGAGGTGGCGTTAGTAGCTAGCAAGGAGATCCAGGGTTTAAATCATAGCTTAGTGTTTTTAGAAGTTTAATTTTGGCCTTCTAGAAGGTTGGAAGTGGCGTGAAGATAGACTCTAAGGGGAGTGTCCAGGAGAGAAAATTAAGGAAAGGATCAGGGGGTTATCAGGGAGAAAAACGAGGAGATGAGAAGGGGGAAGTGATGGAGCCGAATAGGGAATTGAGGGCTAGGCAATTCGGCTATAAGGGCTATAAATAACTGCCGAATGCAGGGTTGCCAGGCTAGTGCTGAATTTCCTTCACACTGTTACCGGAAAACCTTTTCCCTAAAAGTCGAAAACCCTTTTGTTTTACTGTCTTTTCTTTGTGTCGATTTTTATTCTTTCTCTACACAATTTTTTTTCACTTAGCCGATTCCTTCTTCTATTCTTAGCCGATTCCTTCTTCTATTTTTCTTCTTTAATCTGTGCCAAATAAACCTTATTCACCACACTAAGTTTGAAAGCTGAATCTTCCAAGGGACAAATACTCGTCGACCGGATCTAGTGTAAGTGTTTATTTTCCAATCAGTTTTGCTAAGAATCTATTATGATGTTCATTCCTCACTCTGTTTAATCAACTGTGGTAGGGAATTAGTATCGGATCTCAGATCTTAGCTCTCTACCGAAAATGCTCTTTAGGTGATTGCGGCTTTGGTAAGTATTCCTCTCCCATTGGCTAAGGTGGCCGAGTGTTCATAGGTAGGGTAAGGGGACTTGTATTGGATATGATTCACCTACTATTCTGCTTTTAATAAATAAGTTTAATGCAGATCTAAGGAGTACGTGATCAGGGAAAAACAATTAGGGATTGGTGTTCAAGGTAAGGTTAAGGTGAGGCTTCGGTTTTTGGAAAAGTTATGTATTAAACATGCGATTAATCGAAGGGTGATATCGATTGTAGGTGTGGGGCTAAGGAGATCGCATCACGCTTGCCTACCAGGTGTGTATGTACACTGCACACACAAGTAGATCGGCAAAAGCCGAAATGCCGAAAAGTCGAAATGTCGAAAAGTCGAAAAGTTTGGTTGCGATAGTCTTGTGAGTGCACGAACACTCGGGAAGAGGAAACGGATAGGTTGTCTGAGGCCTATAGGCGATTCCATGGACTTGGGCTGTGATCTGGCCAACCGGGCCAGAATATGCTTAATGGGCCCGATGGGCTGTTGGGCCCATAATAGGTAAAATTTGATAATTGATGCTATGTGATAGAAAGTTTGTGTGTGAGCATGAATTGAAGGTGATTTGGGCCTAACGGGCCATATAAGGGTGATTTGGGCCTGATGGGCCATATGAATGTGAATTGGGCCTGATGGGCCATATGAATGAGATTGGGCCAAGAGGGTTATATGCATGTATGTAGGAGTCTTGGGCCTAGTATATGATAACTGTAACGCCCCAATTTTTGGGAATTCTAAAAATATTGGTAAAATTTAGTATTCTGTGTTTTGTTTGCTTGGCGTAGGATTAATTATGTCAGTGGGCCTCTAGAAGGCCCAAGCTTAAGTTAAAACCCGGTAATTTTAATTAATTTTAAATTCATAAGAAAGTGGGGTTCTGGTTAACTGGGCTTTTAAGTATTAATTGGGTAAAATAGAACACAAGGAAGCCTGTGGTGAGTTGGCTAAGTGACGCCACTAAGGAGCTTTAGAAGTGGCGTGTGGATGCTAGGGAGAACTGAGGTTCAAGTCACAATGATAGCAAAATTAAGGGAATTAATTTTTATATATAGAAAATGGAGGTAATGGAACTAAAGTAAAAGTCTGTCAGGAGGAGTTTGAGTTGCTCAGGAGGTTGAGTAAGGAGGGGATAAGGGAGAGGATTTAGGAGCTGATTAGGGAGAGTAGAGTTGGCCGAATGATGGACTCTTGAGGAGCAAGAGTTGGCCGGCCAAGGGGAGCTTTAGGTGGGCAAGTTTCGGCTAGGGTTAGTGCCAGTATAAATTTTGCATTAGAGGGTAAGTGAGCCATTTTCTGATCATCCTTCCCCTCTCTTTTTCTTTTCTGTTTCTCTCCATTTGCTATTATTTTCTTCTTCTTTCCCTCTATAGCCGAATCCTCCTATCACTCTACTCAACATCACTTTCCTTCTATTATTTTTAAGCTTATAGCCATTTGCCATAAAAAGCCGAAATCCCGAAAGCTATCCTTTCTTTGTGCCGAATTCTTATAGCCAAAACTTCTTACTTCTTTTCATCATCTTTGGCCGATTCTTTAGTCCTCTAAACTACAAGTGCCTATCGACAAAGCCATTACAAATCTTCATTTTTTCTTCACTATTACAAAAAGACGAAAACGCATAGCCATAGGGACATAGCCGAATTCTAAAAAGATCATTGAAGGCTCGACTTTTGTTATCATCTGAGGGCTTAGATCTACATCAGAATCGAGTAGAAACTCATTGGGATCATTAATCGAAGGAACCGTTGGTAAGTCTTTCCAACTTAGTCTTTCTTTCGTATTTTAGGAAAAGTCAAAATCCCTAAATATTAAGGAGGCTATCGATTTGGACTTGTAGCCCTAAGGGGTTGTGATAACTGTTGTATCTTGATAATAGTGGGATCTAGAGGCTGCTGATCAAGGGCTTGGACAAGTGGAACAACTGGATCTAAATCTAGCTGCTAATTTCGGCAAAGGTAGGATTGCTAATGCCTAAGGTGTTGTTGGCCGAATGTGGTAAGGGGTTTTTACATCGTTCGTTTTCGATAGATAGATTAAAATGGTAGTAATACAATTGTAGGCAGTTCGTGCATGGATCTCGTCAGTGAATCATCAAAAAACAGGTGCGTAACTGACACCCTCTCATAGACTAGATCGGTAAAAGCTGAAAAACTGAAATGTCGAAAAGTCAGTATTTTAGGAACTTGCAAGTGTACGAATGCTCGTAAGATAAATGGGTTAATAATTCTGGTAATCTGAAGTGATAAAACTGCAGTACGCGCGATTTCGTGCATTATTGATATTTTGGGCTTAATGGGTCAAAAATCGGGTAATGGGCCAACGGGCCCAATTCGGTAAGTATGCGCGGTAAGTGTTACTGATTGCACGTAAATGGTAGAAATATGCATGAAAACCCTAAGATAGCTAAATTACTAGAATACCCTTTTGTATGGAAAATTACCATGATACCCCTAGGTGTAAAATAACCTTTATACCCCTAGGGTTAATTTTGTCTGAAAAGCATGATGATTTAAATCTGTATGATGTATGCCATGAATGAATATCTGTTGCATAGGGACATGGGTTATATTATGGAGGAAGCGTCCTGGTGGCTATGCTACAAATTATCTGATCTAGTGGCTCTGCCACATATATATCTGTTCTAGTGGCTCAGCCACAATTATCTGTTTCTGGTGACTCTGTCACATTATCTGTTTTGGCAGCCATGCTGCATATTTCTGTGGCATGTAGCGGTTGGGTGGGTCGAGTAGTCTCCCCACATGGTGAAAGGATGGTATGGGGGTGTATATGGTTGGATTTGGGTTGGGTTTTTGCATAAGCATGTAATAATTGTTCTGATTTGTTATGGGCCTATGGGTTTTATTCTGAATTCTGTTTTGGGCTAAGGCCAATTTATTCTGTTTCTGTGGTTTAAACTGATTTAGGCTATGGTTGGGTTAATTTACACACTGAGTTTCCCAAAACTCACCCCCTTTGTTTTATCCACGCAGGTAAACCCCAACCATAGTGGGCTTGGAGGCGTGAGGGATTCAGAGTGGCCACATGTTTCTGCAAATTTGGTTTCTTTCTGATGAACTGGACGTCCTTTTAATTTCGTTTACGATTTTGGGTTTTTAAATGTAATAAGGCCGCTTATTTATTTTTATGGTTTTGATTTATATTTTATTATGATGAAAATGATTTACTTTAACTATCGAAATGGATTAGTTCTAGGGCGCGTTTTCCAAAACAATAATTGATTTCAAAATAACACGATTACAAGTAAGGCTTCCGCTAAGCAAATGATTTAAAAAAATTAATCACTTTTCTAAAATGAACTTAATCAAATAGGTTTCTTAAAAATATACGTGATGTTAGAGTATGGAAATGGTGGTGTGCATGTCTAGGATTGGATCCGAAGGGAGCTTGGTACTTAAGCAGTCCGACGGACTCACATCCTCTTTTCTGGTTTCCTACCTGGTGCACAGCTTTCGTTCACTTTAACCTATTTTAAAAGGTATCTTTTGAAACACCAACTAAGTTTTTAAACTAGGTAATACAAAATGTTTTGAACGCTTTGATGTGGTACGTCGGATCCGGTCGTAATGTCTAGGCCAGGTTTGGGGTATTACATTTAGTGGTATCAGAGCCAAGTTGCAACAACTCGGCTGTGGAATGGGTTTACAAAAAAATAAAGGTTTTCGACAATAAAAGTTTTATAACGATTGTAAAACTCTGTTTTCAAAATCTGGATCTTTGAGTGGCATTCTGAATCTCTGGCCCAAGTTTGTAAGTATTCTAAACTTTTCTAAATATATTCTGAATTATCTGTCTATACTGAAACCCTTCTAGAATACTCTAGATAGAATGCTACTAAAACCCTAGAAAAGCTTGCTAAAAGACTGAAACTGTAGCTAGACATCGATTCTGCGAAAACCAACTTTGAATTACTGTCTGAATCATAAAACATCTGTAATACTCACTGGAATGCTGAAATTAATGCATAAAATTCGTAATTAGATAATACGATATGAGTACGAGAGCAGCTCGGGGAAGAGGCCGTGGACGAGGCTGAGGTAGTGCTCGAGTAGGAACTGCGTCTTCTGGGCATATGCCGACAGCGGAGGCACCGGTACCACTGGTAACGAAACTGGAGTCTCATGATCGTAGTGCCAGGGATGACGCTCTGTCATAGGCAATGCTCCGTGTTCTGGAAAGGGTTGCCAGGGCAAGTACTGGTAATGGAATTCGAGGATCAATTTCGGAATGACTCCAGGCTAACGGAGCGGAGATCTTTAGGGGCGTATCTAGTGTAACCCCGAATGTGGCAAAATATTGGTTGGAGGCCACAGAACAGATTATGGACGACTTGGACTGCTCTGTGGAGCAGAAGCTGAAGGGAACCGTATCGCTGCTGCAAGACGAGGCCTATCAGTGGTGGCTCACCGTGAGAGATGGAACCTCCGCTGATAGGGTAACTTGGGAGCTGTTTAAGACGGCCTTTAAAGGAAAGTATGTTGGGGCAAGTTATGTGGACGCCCGCAGGAAGGAATTCTTGAATCTGGTTTAAAGAAATAAGACGGTTGTGGAGTACGAGGCTGAGTTTCTGAGGCTAAGCCGGTATACTGTGAGAATAGTCGCTACTGAGTATGAGCGTAGCGTTCGCTTCGAGGATGGACTCAGATATGATCTTAAGGTGCTGATTGCTCCGCAGAGGGATTTTGCGGTTCTAGTGGAAAAAGCTAAGATAGCTGAGGAGGTGAAACGTCTTGAGAGAGGCGTAACCGTGAAAAGATCGAACCATTTTCAAGGGATTCCTGACTTCGTGTGGAGCAATTAAGAATGTCAAAAGGGCGAGAGTGGAGGAGCGATTCGAAGCGATTCGGTGAATGTTGTTAGACCACCAAACCGTGGAGATCGTGGTAAGGTACACTTGGGTGAGTGTAGGAAACGTTACTCGTGCTTATTTTCGATGCGGATCTATGGAGCATAGAGTTAAAGACTGCCCTCGAGAGCCGATCGAGTTCAAAGTTCTTTGAACGTAGGGTCAGCTGTAACACCCTCGCCCGTATCCGTCGCGGAGGGGTAAGGAGTGTTGCTAACTAAGCCTTGATTTCTTTTCTAAATATCAACCATATAAATAAAACATTCGAGCATTATCGATCACATTCATAAACACTTCCATCATCTAGAAAAAAAATGCAAGTTGACTAAATAAGCTATTTGCGTATGGCTATACATATATATATATCACCAAAAGGTACTAGGTCAAATTACAAAGTCGATCCTATACATGCCATTATCACAATTTGATCAAAAATGTACCAAAAAGCTTAGATAGTGTGGTTGAATTCGACTTTGGAACTTCCGAATCCGATGGATGACGAGCAAAATCTATAAAACAGAGAAGCAAAACAAAAGAATAAGCATTTCAATGCTTAGTAAGCTTTAAGTAATGAAATCATCTAGGAAATTAGCATATTAATATCAGGTCTATATGAATCAGCCTTGGGCCGAATCCAAACATAACGAAGATACTTCCTTATCGATCATATCATAAAGGGGAAATCAATACTTCCATATATTTCTTTAATTTATAACCGAATACAATCTTCTCAAATTTTCGACAACTCTCATGCATATATATGTAGCCTACTAGTGATGTTGAAATCGCCTAAGTTAGTACTCATACCTTCTAAACCAATCATAAACATTCAAAGGATTTTAAACAATAGTCTAAGCATAATTGCCGACTTTCGAAATACGAAATATAACAATTAATCATATCCTCAACAAAAGCATTTACTTACTTGATCACTTCACGTTAAGTTGTACTTATGCTTGGAATTAATTTGACATGCATTATATAAATTCTCTTGTGCATACTTACGGTTTATCAACCCAATTAATAGGCCGGCGAAGACGTCCTTGTGAACTACCCGAATCTTAGAACTGGCTCAGAAGCCCTTCGAGACTAAACTGGGTTTGCGCTGCTGGATTAAAGGCCCTTCGAAACTAAGTTTGGCAATAACACTGGCGCAGAGCCCGTCGGAACTAAGTCCGGTTTTAACAATGGCTTAAAGCCCTTCGGAACCAAGTCCGGTTTTTAACACTGGCTTATAGCCCTTCGAGACTTAGCTCGGTTTCAAACCTTGATCAACATTCATACATACATACACATTTAAACAACACTTTGATACTTGAATACAATTTCAGCATTCTTTCTAACTATTTTACAATTAATTCACTAGTCATAACCAATGACATGTTCTCGTTTCATTATTCCGGAAACTTTCTATTATTATACTGATTTACAAACAAGTACTTTACCTATTTGTTTGGTCATGTGACGCAAGCAAGACCACTAAGTCATAAATTATTCATCGCAATCATAATTAGATAATTTCTATGTCTAAACATAAGTTATATTCCATTACTCAAAGACTTACCTTGTATCTTTCTCGAACAAGTTCGGGTTGGCTATTCCGCGACTTTAGCTTTTCCCTTATCCGAGGTTGCCCTCTATGCTCTTGAGCTTAATCAATAAATTTTAAACTAACCATTAATCAATTACTCAAGTATTACTTTCAGAATATAGCACACATATATATATTCGAATTTCGCACATACAACTTATAGTAAGCTTATAAAAATCAACAAGTAATTCATTAGTAATCACAACTTCCCTATAAGCTGAGTTACTGAGCAACAGTCATTAATTTACTTATAACTTGAGCTACGAAACTGCAAATCAAAGCCCGTAAATTTTCCTCAAAAATAGACTAATTTATCTTTTAGCCATTAAATTTTCATAATTTTTAGTCTAGCCAATCCCTACCAGATTTTTCTTAAAATTCACCTTGTTTCACTGCCTGACTAAACTGACCATTCTTCGCTACGAATCAGATTTCTCATTGTACAAAATTCAAAATGTGTTCTCACTTATTTCATTTGAAACTAGACTCATTAAGGAATATAAGCATATAAATTTTATCTTAAGGCCATTTTTTTACAATTTATACTGATTTTATAAAAACAGAACAGGAAATCTATTAGTCATTTCGACTCAACCCCACAATACTTCAAATATCTCAAAATCGGTAACTCATTCGTTTCTATAGCTTCCTTTATAAGAAACTAGACTCTTCAAGCTTTAATGACATAGTTTATCCAGCTTCTAACTCAACTCCTACAATTTATGGTGATTTTCCAAAACCACCTTACTGCTGCTGTCCCCAAGCAGTTTAATACTATCTCACTCTTTCAAACATTCCTTGCATACATTTTATTTAAGCATGTATATTAACAATCGAATTCATCAATTAATTATCTACAAATTCACTTCAACATTCTCAATACAACACATGGTGTTCAAGCCATTATTCAAGTTCAAAATTCGGTTAATACACATATATATATATACTAGAAATCAATTGTTAACATTTGTATTTCACCTTAATAGCTAGCTTAGCAAACCTTGTTTTAACATACAATTGTTCTTAACACAATTTAAAGCATCCTCTTCATTCTATCAATTAAAAATGCATACATTACCCAATTGCCTAAAACCACATTCGGCCCTAGAACACCCTTGTTAGCCGATTCTTTTCCATGTAACAACAATTGCCCAAATGTGCTTATTTGCTAAGCTCTAATTCACCTATGTATCACTTTTCCTCCAAATAAGATGAACAACAACCATTTCTTGAACATTTTTTTCTCTTAACCTATTACTCATAGTACCAACCAAAAATTCAAAATTTGGACATGGGCTAACTAAGAGACTTAGTAACTAACTCATTACATTCAACAATTTCAAAAGTTATCATGAATTCTTACCTTAATCAAGACTAGGAGTGATCAATTGCTTGTTTTCCTCTTCCCCTTTCTTCTTAAAGTTTTGGCCAAAGGATGCTAAAAAGATGAACACTAATTTCTTTCTTTGTTTTATTCATCTAATTAGTTTAACCCCATTTTTATTATTATTTTTTTATGCCAATAATACATTATTTTATTATTATTACAAACACATATTGCTTATCATCATTGTCATGGCCACCACTATTAGCAAAATGGGGAAATTGACATGCAAGTCCACCCTTTTGATTTCATGCATTATTGGATCACTTCTAGAATTACCTATCATATTTCACATTTGTCTCATATAAGTCCTATTAAAAGATTCACACTCAAATGAATAAATTAAAGATTGAAATTTTCACACATGCATATTCATGCACATTAAACATAGAAACTAACGGTTCTTTATTTTTATAATTCGGTTTTGTGGTCCCGAAACCACTTTTCAACTAGGGTCAATTTAGGGTTGTTACAACTCTCCCCCACATAAAGAATTTTCGTCCCCGAAAATCTTACCAATGAATAAATCTGGGTATCTCTCTCTCATAGAGTTCTCAGTTTCCCACATAGCTTCTTCGATCCCGTGCTTGAGCCATAACACTTTTACTAAAGGAACCTTTTTGTTTCGTAACTCTTTCACTTCACGAGCTAGGATACGAATTGGTTCTTCTTCATAACTCAAGTCAGATTGAACTTCAACCTCTGATGGGTTAATTATGTGCGAAGGATCAGATCTATAACGTCGAAGCATTGATACATGAAAAACATTGTGAATCCTTTCAAGTTCAGGGGGCAAAATCAATCTATACGCAACTGGACCAATTCGTTCGGATACTTCATTTGGCCCTATGAACCTCGGACTCAGTTTGCCTTTACGACCAAATCTGAGTATCTTTTTCCAAGGTGAGACCTTAAGAAACACTTTGTCTCCCACCTGATACTCAATATCTCTTCGTTTTAAATCCGCATACGACTTTTGACGATCTGATGCTGCCTTCAGACTTTCACGAATTATTTTTACTTTCTGTTCAGCATCTTTAATCAAATCCACTCCGAAAATTTTATTTTCACCGACCTCGGTCCAAAACAATGGCGTACGGCATTTACGCCCGTACAAAGCTTCATAAGGTGCCATCTTAATACTTGATTGAAAACTATTGTTGTGTTTAACTCAATCAAAGGTAAATACCGCTCCCATGAACCACTAAACTCAAGGATGCAACATCTCAACATATCCTCAAGTATCCGAATTATCCGCTCGGATTGACCATCGGTTGTGGATGAAAAGAGGTGCTAAAAAATACGACTTTGGTACCCAAGGCTTCTTGCAATTTCTTCCAAAATCGTGAGGTGAATCTCGGATCTACATGCGACACAATAGAAATTGGTACCTGTGTAATCTCACAACTGAGAAACATACAATTCAGCTAGTTTATCCAATGAAAAATCCGTACGTGCGGGGGATAAAATGAGCCGACTTAGTCGATCTATCAACAACAACCCAAATCGCATCTTTCTTACTTGTCGACAATGGCAACCCAGCCACAAAATCCATCGTGACTCGATCCCATTTCCATTCGGTATCATGATCGGTGAAGTAAACCCGTGAGGCACTTGATGTTCCGCCTTCACTTGTCGACATATTAGACACTTCAAACAAAATCGGAAATGTCTCGTTTCATACCATGCCACCAAAATCGCGTCTCGGATCGTTGTACATTTTCGTGCTTCCCGTGAAGTGACATTCGACTACAATGAGCTTCGTTCGAATCATCGAAATGAGTTCTACATTTCTTGGAACACACAACCGACTTCGAACCTCGAAAAATCGTCCTCATCAAGTTGAAACTCGATTCCATATTCGGGACACATTCACTGCTTTTGCAGCCCAATTCTTCATCGATTTTCCGAGCTTCACGAATTTGATGAATCAACAATGGTTTGGCCTTTAATTCCGCCACTAACACATTGTTGGATAGGATAGACAAATGTACATTCGATTGCTCGTAAAGCAAAACACGGTGATTTGCGACTTAAAGCATCCGCAACCACATTAGCCTTTCCCGGGTGATAATCAATGACAAGCTCATAATCTTTCAACAACTCAAGCCAACGTCTTTGTCGCAAATTTAATTCTCTCTGAGTCATCAAATATTTGAGACTTTTGTGATCTGAAAATACATGGCACTTCTCACCAAACAAGTAGTGTCGCCATATTTTAAGAGCAAATACAATGGCAGCTAATTCGAGATCATGAGTTGGATAGTTTTTCTCATGTGGCTTCAATTGCCTCGACGCGTATGCTACGACTCGACCTTCTTGCATCAACACACAACCCAACCCAAGTAAGGATGCATCACTGTAAATGACAAACTCTTTCTGGGGATTCGGGTGTATCGATCTGAGCTTCGGTCAAATAAGTCTTCAGTTGATCAAAACTTTTCTGACACTTTTCTGACCAATCAAACTTAACATCTTTTTGAAGTAGCTTCGTCATTGGTGCAGCTATCATTGAGAAACCTTTTACAAATCGTCGGTAGTAACCAGCAAGTCCCAAAAAGCTCCGAACCTCAGTAATATTTCTCGGAGGCTTCCAGTTAAGTATGGCTGAAATTTTGCTCGGATCAACTCGAATACCTGATGCGGATACTACATGCCCCAAAAAGCTAACCTCTCTTAACCAGAACTCACACTTACACTCACACTTACTGAACTTAGCATATAACTGCTTATCCCGTAAAATTCGCAACACTAATCTCAGGTGCTCGGCATGTTCGGTCTCATTTCTAGAATAGACCAAGATGTCATCAATAAACACCACTACGAACCGGTCCAAATACTTTCTGAAGATCCGATTCATCAAATCCATAAACACTGCAGGGGCATTAGTGAGCCCGAACGGCATCACTAAAAACTCGTAGTGGCCGTATCTCGTTCTGAAAGCAGTTTTAGGTATATCCGAATCTCGAACTCACAGCTGATAATAACCCGATCTCAAATCTATCTTTGAAAACACCGAGGCTCCCTTCAGTTGATCAAATAAATCATCAATACGCGGTAACGAATATTTATTCTTTATTGTCACTTTATTCAGCTGACGATAATCAATACACAATCTCATGGTTCCGTCCTTCTTTTTCACAAACAATACTGGTGCACCCCAAGGTGAGAAACTTGGTCGAGCGAAACCTTTATCCGTCAACTATTGCAATCCGAGCTTTCAATTCTTTTAATTACATTGGTGCCATACGATCTGAGTTATCGAGATCGGTGTAGTCCCAGGCACAAGCTCGATGCCAAACTCTACCTCCCGAACAGGTGGTAAACCCAGTAATTCCTCGGGAAAAACATCCGGGTATTCACAAACCACTGGCACAGATTCAGGCTTCTTTTCTAACTCTTTGTCATCTAGTACATACGCAAGGTATGTTTCACACCCCTTTCTTACACATTTACGAGCGGCATCGATTTATATTACAGTTGGCAACCTATTCAAGTTGGTAGACTCAACTCGAATTATCTCGTTATTCACACACCTCAAATCGATGGTTTTTCTTTTGCAATTTACAATTGCGTCATGTACGATCAACCAATCCATACCGAGGATAACATCAAATTCATCAAACGGTAAAAGTATCAAATCGGTCGGAAAACAGGAACCTCGGATTACTAGGGGGCATTTCTTGCACACTTGGTCAACAAGTACGTAACGACCCAAAGGATTTGACACCCGGATTACAAACTCAGTAGACTCAATAGGTAGAGTCTTACTGGATGCTAAGGTTTCACATATATAAGAATGAGTAGAACCAGGGTCAATCAAAGCAATCACATTAGTATCAAAGAGAGTAAAAGTACCGATAATAACATCCGGTGAAGAAGCATCCTCGCGTCGCGCGCGTATAGCATAAGCTCTCCAGCGAGAGCACGAGCCTCCGATTTGGTGGTGGTATCTTTAGGCCCTCTCGGCCGCACTAGTATTTCCCGGTTTCTAGGGGCCTACCTCTTCTTTGTAGTATTATTCGATTTTTCACTCTGATTCACATTCTGACCAGACAATCTCGGGCAATCTTTGATAAAATGATCAGTCGATCCACATTTGAAACAGGAGCGGTCATGAACTCTACAGCTTCCCGAATGCCACTTGCCACAATACTGACAATCAGATCTATCCTAACGATCATTGCCAACACTGGCAATAGAAGTAGCTCATGTGCTCATAGGGGGTCGATTACGATCCCGTCCAGAAAAACCCGAAGTATTCTTAGATCTGTTTGGATCATCTCTAAACTTCTTCGATGATTGATGAAATGGTTTTCCCGAAGATCTTTTACGAAACTCTCTTGCTCCCAAATCAGCTCTCCTTTTTTCCTTACTGAGCTCTTCGGCTTTGCAAGCTCGCTCAACAAGTACTACAAATTCTCCGATTTCTAGAATGCCAACGAACGCTTTTATATCTTCGTTCACCCTCCTCCTCAAACGTTTACACATTACATCTTACAAGAAACGCATTCTCGAGCATACCGCTAAGCCTCACAAACTTTCGTTCATAATCGATGAACCGACATGGAACCTTGTTTAAGCTCAAGAAATTCTTTCCGCTTTTGATCGATAAATCTCGGGTGATATACTTCTTCCAAACTCGGTTTGGAAAAACTCCCATGTTACCCGCTCTCTAGGTACAACCGAAATCAATGTATTCCACCAATAATAAGCGAATCACGTAACAAAGAGATAGCACACTTCAAGCATTCATCGGGTGTGCAAGAAAGTTCATCAAGTACCGGATAGTGTTATCCAACCAAAACTCGACTTGTTCGCATCATCGCCGCTGTTGCTTTTAAATTCGAAGCCCTGCTTTCGAATTCATCAATCAGGGCTTATTTAACCTCATCCGATCGGTTCTGGAGGTGCTCTGCTGTGCGGGGTGTATTGGTCGGAAGTGGGGTTGGGGAATAGCCGTGTTAGTTCGAATGTACTGATTGAACCAATCATTCATCACGCTATAGAAAGCTTGCCTAGCTTCCTCGTTCTGATTACTAGCCATAGGTTGAGAGTTCACCGGGGCTGTCCCTTGCGCGGGGGCAGGTGCCACGCTCTCAACATCATCAACTATCGCTCGATTGGGATCGGGATCCATCACTATACATAAACGCATTTTTTTAAGCGCGTAAATCACCACACTATCAAATAAACATATAATGGCATGTATAGCTAGACCAATTTGCAATACGGTAGTCCTAGAATCGAGTAAATCGTAGCTCTGATACCAATAAAATGTAACACCCCTCGCCCGTATCCGTCGCCGGAGGGGTAAGGAGTGTTGCTAACTAAGCCTTGATTTCTTTTCTAAATATCAACCATATAAATAAAACATTCGAGCATTATCGATCACATTCATAAACACTTCCATCATCTAGAAAAAAAATGCAAGTTGACTAAATAAGCCATTTGCGTATGGCTATACATATATATATATCACCAAAAGGTACTAGGTCAAATTACAAAGTCGATCCTATACATGCCATTATCACAATTTGATCAAAAATGTACCAAAAAGCTTAGATAGTGTGGTTGACTTCGACTTTGGAACTTCCGAATCCGATGGATGACGAGCAAAATCTATAAAACAGAGAAGCAAAACAAAAGAATAAGCATTTCAATGCTTAGTAAGCTTTAAGTAATGAAATCATCTAGGAAATTAGCATATTAATATCAGGTCTATATGAATCAGCCTTGGGCCGAATCCAAACATAACGAAGATACTTCCTTATCGATCATATCATAAAGGGGAAATCAATACTTCCATATATTTCTTTAATTTATAACCGAATACAATCTTCTCAAATTTTCAGACAACTCTCATGCATATATATGTAGCCTACTAGTGATGTTGAAATCGCCTAAGTTAGTACTCATACCTTCTAAACCAATCATAAACATTCAAAGGATTTTAAACAATAGTCTAAGCATAATTGCCGACTTTCGAAATACGAAATATAACAATTAATCTTATCCTCAACAAAAGCATTTACTTACTTGATCACTTCACGTTAAGTTGTACTTATGCTTGGAATTAATTTGACATGCATTATATAAATTCTCTTGTGCATACTTACGGTTTATCAACCCAATTAATAGGCCGGCGAAGACGTCCTTGTGAACTACCCGAATCTTAGAACTGGCTCAGAAGCCCTTCGAGACTAAGCTCGGTTTGCGCTGCTGGCTTAAAGGCCCTTCGAAACTAAGTTCGGCAATAACACTGGCGCAGAGCCCGTCGGAACTAAGTCCGGTTTTAACAATGGCTTAAAGCCCTTCGGAACCAAGTCCGGTTTTTAACACTGGCTTATAGCCCTTCGAGACTTAGCTCGGTTTCAAACCTTGATCAACATTCATACATACATACACATTTAAACAACACTTTGATACTTGAATACAATTTCAGCATTCTTTCTAACTATTTTACAATTAATTCACTAGTCATAACCAATGACATGTTCTCGTTTCATTATTCCGAAACTTTCTATTATTATACGGTTTACAAACAAGTACTTTACCTATTTGTTTGGTCATGTGACGCAAGCAAGACCACTAAGTCATAAATTATTCATCGCAATCATAATTAGATAATTTCTATGTCTAAACATAAGTTATATTCCATTACTCAAAGACTTACCTTGTATCTTTCTGAACAAGTTCGGGTTGGCTATTCCATGCGACTTTAGCTTTTCCCTTATCCGAGGTTGCCCTCTATGCTCTTGAGCTTAATCAATAAATTTTAAACTAACCATTAATCAATTACTCAAGTATTACTTTCAGAATATAGCACACATATATATATTCGAATTTCACACATACAACTTATAGTAAGCTTATAAAAATCAACAAGTAAATCATTAGTAATCACAACTTCCCTATAAGCTGAGTTACTGAGCAACAGTCATTAATTTACTTATAACTTGAGCTACGAAACTCCAAATCAAAGAACGTAAATTTTCCTCGAAAATAGACTAATTTATCTTTTAGCCATAAAATTTTCATAATTTTTAGTCTAGCCAATCCCTACCAGATTTTTCTTAAAGTTCACCTTGTTTCACTGCTTGACTAAACTGACCATTCTTCGCTACGAATCAGATTTCTCATTGTACAGAATTCAAAATGTGTTCTCACTTATTTCATTTGAAACTAGACTCATTAAGGAATCTAAGCATATAAATTTTATCTTAAGGCCATTTTTGTACAATTTATACTGATTTTATAAAAACAGAACAGGAAATCTATTAGTCATTTCGACTCAACCCCACAATACTTCAAATATCTCAAAATTGGTAACTCATTCGTTTCTATAGCTTCCTTTGTAAGAAACTAGACTCTTCAAGATTTAATGAAATAGTTTATCCAGCTTCTAACTCAACTCCTACAATTTATGGTGATTTTCCAAAACCACCTTACTGCTGCTGTCCCCAAGCAGTTTAATACTAGCTCACTCTTTCAAACATTCCTTGCATACATTTTATTTAAGCATGTATATTAACAATCGAATTCATCAATTAATTATCTACAAATTCACTTCAACATTCTCAATACAACACATGGTGTTCAAGCCATTATTCAAGTTCAAAATTCGGTTAATACACACATATATATATACTAGAAATCAATTGTTGACATTTGTATTTCACCTTAATAGCTAGCTTAGCAAACCTTGTTTTAACATACAATTGTTCTTAACACAATTTAAAGCATCCTCTTCATTCTATCAATTAAAAATGCATACATTACCCAATTGCCTAAAACCACATTCGGCCCTAGAACACCCTTGTTAGCCGATTCTTTTCCATGTAACAACAATTGCCCAAATGTGCTTATTTGCTAAGCTCTAATTCACCTATGTATCACTTTTCCTCCAAATAACATGAACAACAACCATTTCTTGAACATTTTTTTCTCTTAACCTATTACTCATAGTACCAACCAAAAATTCAAAATTTGGACATGGGCTAACTAAGAGACTTAGTAACTAACTCATTACATTCAACAATTTCAAAAGTTATCATGAATTCTTACCTTAATCAAGACTAGGAGTGATCAATTGGTTGTTTTCCTCTTCCCCTTTCTTCTTAAAGTTTCGGCCAAAGGATGCTAAAAAGATGAACACTAATTTCTTTGTTTGTTTTATTCATCTAATTAGTTTAACCCCATTTTTATTATTATTTTTTTATGCCAATAATACATTATTTTATTATTATTACAAACACATATTGCTTATCATCATTGTCATGGCCGGCCACTATTAGCAAAATGGGGAAATTGACATGCAAGTCCACCCTTTTGATTTCATGCATTATTGGATCACTTCGAGAATTACCTATCATATTTCACATTTGTCTCATATAAGTCCTATTAAAAGATTCACACTCAAATGAATAAATTAAAGAGTGAAATTTTCACACATGCATATTCATGCACATTAAACATAGAAACTAACGGTTCTTTATTTTTATAATTCGGTTTTGTGGTCCCGAAACCGCTTTCCGACTAGGGTCAATTTAGGGTTGTTACAGCTGCTCAACTCGCGAGAGGAGGACCACAACCACCAAGAGGACGTGGACAAGGTAGAGGCGGAAATGGAAATGGCCAAGGTGGAGGGGCGCCTAGCAGAGGTGTCGGAAATGCTGAGGCTCGATAGCCAGCGTTGGTGTATGCAACTCGTCGTCGTGAGGAGGGCGACGCACCTGACGTAATAACTGGTACATTTTTGGTTTCTAGCATGCCGTATACTACTTTGGTGGATATTGGATCTACTCATTCCTATGTTACATGTGCCATATCTAGGTCGTTGGGTGTGCACTCTGAGGAGATTGTGAGTGGGGTATCTGTGCTAAGTCCTTTGGATCACTCGGTTAGGGTAAACAAACTGTATAGGGATGTACCCTTAGAAACTCAAGGTAGGATTTTTCTTGGAGATCTGATGGAGTTGCCGTTCGGAGAGTTTGATCTCATTCTGGGAATGGACTGGCTTGTTAAGCGTAAGGCGACTTTGGATTGTGCTGCTAAGCGAATGGTGCTAAGGACCACGGAAGGTAATGAGGTTATGATGATAGGTGAACGAAGGGACTATTTGTCCAATGTGGTGTCGGCATTGAGGGCTGAAAAGTGGATTCGGAAAGGTTGTGAGGCCTATTTGGCATCTGTAAGTCAGTCGAAAGCTGAGGGACTAACGGTGGATGAGGTTAGGGCCGTAAAAGAGTTCCAAGATGTTTTTTCGGAAGAGCTTCCAGGATTGCCTCCAAACTAAGAGGTCGAGTTTGGAATTGACTTGCTATCGGGAATAGCGCCAATGTCCATCGTACCATATAGGATGACACTGAAGGAGTTAGTGGAGCTGAAAACTCAAATTCAAAAGCTGTTGGATAGGGGCTTTATTAGGCCAAGTGTGTCTCCATAGGGAGCACAGGTGCTATTCGTGAAGAAGAAGGATGGGACGATGCGAATGTGCATTGATTATCGCCAGTTGAACAAACTGACGATTAAGAATAAGTATCCACTACCAAGGATTAACAATTTGTTTGACCAACTTAGAGGAGCTTCTGTATTTTCCAAGATCGACCTTCAATCTGGATATCATCAATTAAGGGTCAAAGAGGCAAATATCCATAAGACGGCATTCAGGACTCGGTATGGTCATTACGAGTTTCTGGTTATGCCATTTGGACTGACAAATGCTCCTGCAGCATTTACGGATCTAATGAATTGTGTGTTCCAACCATTCTTGGATCGGTTCGTAGTCGTCTTTATTGATGACATTTTGGTATATTCTGAAACTGAAGCGAAACATGATGAGCATCTCCGCATTGTGCTTCAAGTGTTAAGGGAGAAGGAACTCTATGCGAAGTTCAGCAAGTGTGAATTGTGGTTGAGTGAGGTAACCTTCTTAGGACATGTGGTCTCTACTGAGGGGATTAAGGCGGACCCTCGGAAGATTGAAGCGATTCTGGAATGGAAGCCACCTAGGTCGGTGTTAGAAATTCAGAGTTTCCTAGGGTTGGCAGGTTACTACAGAAGGTTTGTGGAAGGATTTTCTGTGATGGCAGCACCTTTGGCAAAACTCATATGGAAAGGGGTACCGTTTGTTTAGACAGAGAAGCAGCAGGAAGCTTTTGAGAAGTTGAAGAAAGTTCTGACTGAAGCACCTGTATTAATTCAGCCGAAGTCTGGGAAGGATTTTACTGTGTACAGTAGTGCATCACACGTAGGTTTGGGTTGTGTGTTGATGTAAGAGGGTAAGGTGGTTGCTTATGCATCACGATAGCCTAAATCTCACGAAGGGAACTATCTTACTCATGATTTAAAGTTAGCAGCAGTGATCTTTGCACTTAAGATTTGGAGACATTACTTGTATGGAGAAAGGTGTATTATATACACAGACCATAAGAGTCTCAAGTATTTACTGACTCAGAAGGAACTAAACCTTAGGCAAAAAAGATGGATCGAGTTGAAAGGATTATGATTGTTCGATCGAATATCACCCAGGCAAGGCTAATGTGGTAGCCGATGCTCTAAGTCGTAGAGCTGTATCTGATCTGAGAGCAATGTTTGCTCGCCTAAGTCTGTTTGATGATGGAAGTCTATTGGCTGAATTGCAAGTAAGGCCAACCTGGGTGGATTGGATTAAGGAAAAGCAATTGAAAGATGAGTCTTTGGTCGCTCATTTTCAACAAGTTAAGGAAGGGGAAACTTCTGAGTTTGGGTTGAATAGCGAAGGAGTTTTGTGCTTCCGAGGAAGAATTTGTGTTCCGAAGGACTCTGACTTGAAATAGTCAATATTAAAGGAAGCTCATGGGGGACTTTGTGCTATGCATCCTAGAGGGAATAAGTTGTATCACGACTTGCGAGAACTATATTAGTGGCCTGGGCTTAAACGAGAAGTAACAGAATTTGTGGGGAAATATCTGACGTGCCAGCAAGTGAAAACTGAGCATCAATTTCCTTCTGAATTGTTGCAACCAGTAAAGATACCACTTTGGAAGTGGGAGAGGGTAACCATGGACTTTGTGAGTAGGCTACCCTTGACGCCATCAAAGAAAGATTCGATATGGGTAATTGTGGATAGGTTGACCAAATCGGCTCATTTCATACCTGTCTGTACTGACTTTTCACTTCAGAAGTTAGACAAGTTGTATGTGGCAGAGATTGTGTGACTTCATGGTGTCCCAATTTCGATTATCTCTGACCTAGATCCTAGATTCACATCACGGTTTTGGCAAAAGTTGCATGAGGCGTTGGGAACGCGATTGAACTTTAGTACGGCTTTCCATCCTCAAACTGATGGTCAGTCAGAAAGGGTTATTTAGATTCTGGAGGACATGTTGAGGGGATGTGTTATTAACTTCCGAGGTAGTTGGGAAGGTTACTTGCCATTGGTGGAGTTTGCGTACAACAACAGTTATCAGGCAAGTATTCGAATGGCACCGTATGAAGCACCGTATGGGCGAAGATGTCGTACACCTAGTTGTTGGACCGAGTTGGGTGAACGACAGGTTCTTGGACCCGAGTTGGTGGCAGATACTAAGGATAAGGTCAAGCTGATTAGAGACTGGTTGAAGGAAGCATCTGATAGGCAAAAGTCATATGTAGATTTGAAGCGTAAGGAGATTGAGTACTCAGTAGGTGATATGGTCTTCTTAAAGGTTTCTCTTTGGAAGAAGATATTAAGGTTCGGTAAGAAGGGCAAGTTGAGTCCGCAGTTCATTGGGCCTTATCGGGTTTTGAAGCAAGTAGGCCCAGTGGCTTATCAGTTGGAATTGCCTCCAGAGTTAGACAGGATTCACGATGTTTTTCACGTCTCCATGTTAAGGCGTTATCGTTCTGACCCTACTCATGTCGTGCCGGTTGTATAAATTGAGGTGCAAAATAATTTGACCATTGATGAGGAGCCTGTGCAAATATTAGATCGAGATGTTAAGGTTCTAAGAAGAAAATCTGTCCCATTAGTGAAGGTGCTTTGGTGTAATCATGGCAAAGAGGAAGCTACTTGGGAGACAGAAGAGGCGATGCAGCAACAATACCCTCATCTGTTCGGACTAGGTAAATTTCGAGGACGAAATTTCTTTAAGGAGGGTAGAGTTGTAACGCCCCAATTTTTGAGAATTCTAAAAATGTTGGTAAAATTTAGTATTCTGTGTTTTGTCTGCTTGGCATAGGATTAATTATGTTAGTGGGCCTGTAGAAGGCCCAAGCTTAAGTTAAAACCCGGTAATTTTAATTAATTTTAAATTCATAAGAAAGTGGGGTTCTGGTTAACTGGGCTTTTAAGTATTAATTGGGTAAAATAGAACACAAGGAAGCCTGTGGTGAGTTGGCTAAGTGACGCCACTAAGGAGCTTTAGAAGTGGCGTGTGGATGCTAGGGAGAACTGAGGTTCAAGTCACAATGACAGCAAAATTAAGGGAATTAATTTTTATGTACAGAAAAGGGAGGTAATGGAACTGAAGTAAAAGTCTGTCAGGAGGAGTTTGAGTTGCTCAGGAGATTGAGTAAGGAGGGGATAAGGGAGAGGATTTAGGAGCTGATTAGGAGAGCAGATTTGGCCGAATGCTGGGCTCTTGAGGAGCAAGAGTTGGCTGGCCAAGGGGAGCTTTAGGTGGGCAAGTTTTAGCTAGGGTTAGTGCCAGTATAAATTCGGCATTAGGGAGTAAGTGGCCCGTTTTCTGATCATCCTTCCCCTCTCTTTTTCTTTTCATTTTCTCTCTATTTGCTATTCTTTTCTTCTTCTTTCCCTCCATAGCCGAATCCTTCTATCACTCTACTCAACATCACTTTCCTTCCATTATTTTTAAGCCTATAGCCATTTGCCATAAAAAGCCGAAATCCCGAAAGCTATACTTTCTTTGTGCCGAATTCTTATAGCCAAAACTTCTTACTTCTTTTCATCATCTTTGGCCAATTCTTTAGTCCTTTAAACCACAAGTGCCTATCGATAAAGCCATTACAAATCTTCATTTTTTCTTCACTATTACAAAAAGCTGAAAACGCATAGCCATAGGGACATAGCCGAATTCTAAAAAGATCACTGAAGGCTCGACTTTTGTTATCATCTGACGGCTTAGATCTACATCGGAATCAAGTAGAAACTCATTGGGATCATTAACCGAAGGAACTGGTGGTAAGTCTTTCCAACTTAGTCTTTCTTTCGTATTTTAGGAAAAGCTGAAATTCCTAAATGTTAGGGAGGCTGTCAATTTGGACTTGTAGCCCTAAGAGGTTGTGATAACTGTTGTATCTTGATAATAGTGGGATCTAGAGGCTACTGATCAAGGGCTTGGACAAGTGGAACAACTGGATCTAAATCTAGTCGCTAATTTCGGCAAAGGTAAGATTGCTAGTGCCTAAGGTGTTATTGGCCGAATGTGGTAAGGGGTTATTACATCGTTCATTTTTGATAGATAGATTAACGTGGTAGTAATACAATTGTAGGCAGTTCGTGCATGGATCTCGTCAGCGAATTGTCATAAAATAGGTGTGTAACTGACACCCTCTCATAGACTAGATCGGCAAAATCCAAAAATTTGAAATGTCGAAAAGCTGGTATTTTGGGAACTTGCGAGTGTGCGAATGCTCGTAAGATAAATGGGTTAATAATTCTAGTAATCTGAAGTGATAAAACTGCAGTACGCGCGATTTCGTGCATTATTGATATTTTGGGCTTAATGGGTCAAAAATCGGGTAATGGGCCAAGGGGCCCAATTCGATGAAGTATCTTGTGATAAGTGTTCTTTGATTGCACGTAAATGGTAGAAATATGCATGAAAACCCTAAGATAGCTAAATTACTAGAATACCCCTTTGTATGGAAAATTACCATGATACCCCTAGGTGTAAAATGACCTTTATACCCCTAGGGTTAATTTTGTCTGAAAAGCATGATGATTTAAATCGTATGATGTATGCCATGAATGAATATCCATTTGCATAGGGACATGGGTTATATTATGGAGGAAGCGCCCGGTGGCTATGCCATAAATTATCGATCTAGTGGCTCGCCACATATATATCTATTCGTGGCTCACCACAATTATCTATTTCTCGTGACTCACACATTATTCGCTCGCAAACCATGCCGCATATTTCTGTGGCGTGTAGTGGTTGGGTGGGTCGAGTAGTCTCCCCACATGGTGAAAGGATGGTATGGGGGTGTATATGGTTGGATTTGGGTTGGGTTTTTGCATAAGCATGTAATAATTGTTCTGATCTGTTATGGGCCTATGGGCTTTATTCTGAATTCTGTTCTGGGCTAAGGCCAATTTATTCTGTTTCAGTAGTTTGAACTGATTTAGGCTATGGTTGGGTTAATTTACAGACTAAGTTTCCCAAAACTCACCCCCTTTGTTTTATCTATGCAGGTGAACCCCAACCATAGTGGGCTTGGAGCCGTTGGGGATTCGGAGTGGCCACATGTTTCTGCAAATTCGGTTTCTTTCTGATGAACTGGACATCCTTTTAATTTTGTTTACGATTTTGGGTTTTTAAATGTAATAAGGCCGCTTATTTATTTTTATGGTTTTGATTTATATTTTATTATGATGAAAATGATTTACTTTAACTATGGAAATGGATTAGTTCTAGGGCACGTTTTCCAAAATAATAATTGATTTCAAAATAACACGATTACAAGTAAGGCTTTTGCTGAGCAAATGATTTTCAAAAATTAATCACTTTTCTAAAATGAACTTAATCAAATGGGTTTCTTAAAAATATACGTGATGTTAGAGTGTGGCAATGGCGGTGTACATGTCTAGGATTGGATCCAAAGGGAGTCCGATGGACTGACCTCCTCTTTTCCGGTTTCCTACCTGGTGCGCAGCTTCCGTTCACTTTAACCTATTTTAAAAGGTATCTTTTGAAACACCAACTAATTTTCTAAACTAGGTAATACAAAATGTTTTAAACGCTTCGATGTGGTACGTCAGATCCGGTCGTAACGTCTAAGCTGGGTTTGGGGTGTTACAATAACCACATAAAACTTAATTAATAAATTACGACCGTGGACAAGTCATAGAGTTAAGGTGTGGCAACGGGTATATGCTTGTCTAGGATTGGATCTGGGGAGAGCTTGGTACTTAAGCGGTCTTAATGACGTACCTCCTCTTCTTTGGAATCCTACCTGGTGCATATTATTCATTCATCTTAGCTCACAGGATTTGTTAATGGGCCAAGGTAAGTGAGAACCGTAATAAGGGAAAAATTACAGAAATGCCCCTAAGTGCAAAAATGACCAAAATACCCCTATGTATTAAATGTAAGTTTTATGAATGTAACATGCTTATTTGCTACATACATATGATATTCTGCTTAGCTTGCATATGAGATGGGGAAATATGGAACAGAGGAAGTATATGAGGATCGCATGGCTGCTTGACAATCGTGGATCTACCGACGGCTTTTAAAGCCCAATATGTAAATAGAGGTAGTTCCGCAACCGGGCTACCATTGATTTGTCGGTTGGGTGGGTCGATATTTATATCCCCACATAATGTGACGGGGGATGGAGCTGATGTGTAGCGGATGGATTATTGGGATGGGATTGCATTGCATGTTTGATGTATGATGATTTTTGAATGCTTGTTTTCGTCGAGGGTTGTACACACTGAGTTTGCAAAAACTCATCCTCTCTTTTATTTTATTTTCAGGTGATGCTCATTAAAAGGTTCGATCTTTGGAGGGACTTTGGGTGGCCAGCCAGCAAGATAATTTGGACTTGTTTTCTTTTTAAAGCTTATCAGTTTCTATGTTATTAAGTACTTTTCAAATTAGATTGTAATAGGGCTTCCACTTTATTATTATTTGGATTATTATTTTTATGTGATGTAATTATAAGAAGTTGAACATGGTTTCTTAAACTATAGTATGACTTTTCTACGTTTCTGCAACTATATTTTAAAATGACATGTTTTCATAAAATCATATATTTTAAACAAGTGATTGAAAGGAGTTTTTAAGGATAGTTAAGGTTTCTTTTACTTTAAGAAGGGTTTTTAATGAAAACACGATTTTCACTAAGACACTTCAATGTGATACGCCAGATTCGTCCATAACGTCCAGGCGAGGTTTGGGGTGTTACATTTAGTGGTATCAGAGCCCAGGTTGTAAAACTCGGGCTGTGAAGTGGGCTTTATTACTTGGTTTTTTTTAGGTTTTAGAAGAAAGGAAGTCTTGTTGAGCGGCACACCGAGTCTTTGACGTCGAACCAAGTAAGTTCTTTTGTTCTTAAGCCTGTAGATAGTTAGAGGGCAATTTTAGATGATTATGTTAGAATAGAACTGAAGCCCGTAGGATCTTGAAACTGTAGAGGATTATCGAAAACAACTTTCATTTTAATACATTCATAAAACATCAGCTTAATTATTCAAACTAAAACTTCATAAAATTTCAAATCCAGATAATAATTTACTTAAGTTGGAAATAGAGTGCGCAGCGGAAGTGTGGTGTGGTAGTCTATGTTAGTAATTGGAAATTTCGAGGACGAAATTTCTTTTATAGGGTAGAGTTTAATGCCCCAAAAATCTCGAAACCCAAAAATCCTGAAATCTTAAATTTTTCTTTTTGAGCTTACAAATTCCAGTTAAGTGTTAGTTACGCGATGGTAGGTCTTGGTCAAGGGTTGAGTTTGAATCTAGGGGTAGAAGAAATTAAAGTTTAATAACTAAGTTGGGCTTCTAAATAAAGATAAAGGAAAATGGCAACAAAAAGCCTTGTGGAAGAGTGGCTAAGTGACGCCACTTAGAGTGTAGGGAGGTGGCGTTAGTAGCTAGCAAGGAGATCCAGGGTTAGAATCCTAGATTAGTGTTTTTAGAAGTTTAATTTTGGCCTTCTAGAAGGTTGGAAGTGGCATGAAGATGGACTCTAAGGGGAGTGTCCAGGAGAGAAAATTAAGGAAAAGATCAATAGGTTATCAGAGAGAAAAACAAGGAGATGAGAAAGGGGAAGTGATGGAGCCGAATGGGGAATTGAGGGCCAGGCAATTCAGCTATAAGGGCTATAAATAAGAGCCGAATGTAGGGTTGCCAGGCTAGTGCCGAATTTCCTTCACCCTGTTATCGAAAACCCTTTTCCCTAAAAGCTGGAAACCCTTTTGTTTTACTCTCTTTTCTTTGTGCCGATTTCTATTCTTTCTCTACACAATTTTCTTTGTTTCACTTAGTCGATTCCTTCTTCTACTTTTCTTCTTTAATCTGTACCAAATAAACCTTATTCACCACACTAAGTTTGAAAGCCGAATCTTCCAAGGGACAAATACTCGTCGACCGAATCTAGTGTAAGTGTTTGTTTTCCAATCAGTTTTGCTAAGAATCTATTACGCTGTTCGTTCCTCACTTTTTCTAATCAACTGTGGTAGGGAATTAATATCGAATCTCAGATCCTAGCTCTTTGCCAAAATTGCTCTTTAGCTGATTGCAGTTTTGGTAAGTATTCCTCTCCCATTGGCTAAGGTGGTCGAATGTTCATAGTTAGGGTAAGGGGACTTGTGTTGGATATGAGTCACCTACTATTCTAGTTTTAATAAATAAGTTTAATGCAGATCTAAGGAGTACGTTATCAGGGAAAAACTATTAGGGATTGGTGTTCAAGGTAAGGTTAAGTTGAGGCTTCGATTTTTGGAAAAGTTATGTATTAAACATGCGTTTAATCGAAGGGTGATATTGATTTTAGGTTTGGGGCTAAAGAGATCACATCACGCTTGCCTACCAGGTGTGTACGTACACTGTACACACAAGAAAATCGGCAAAAGCTAAAATGTCGAAAAGTCGAAATGCTGAAAGGCCAAAAAGTTTGGCGGCGGTAGTCTTGTGATGCACGGACACTCGGGAGGAGAAAACCGATAGGTTTTCTGGGGCCCATGGGTGATTCCATGGACTTGGGCTGTGATCTGGCCAACCGGGCCAGAATAGGCTTAATGGGCCCAATGGGCTGTTGGGCCCATAATAGGTAAAATTTGATAATTGATGCTATGTGATAGAAAGTTTGTGTGTGAGCATGAATAGAAGGTGATTTGGGCCTAACGGGCCAGATAAGGGTGATTTGGGCCTGATGGGCCATATGAATGTGAATTGGGCCTGATGGGCCATATGAATGAGATTGGGCCAAGAGGGCTATATGCATGTATGTAGGGGTCTTGGGCCTAGTATATGATAACCACATAAAACATAATTAATATATTGCGACCATGGACAAGTCATAGAGTTAATGTGTGGCAACGGGTATATGCATGTCTAGGACTGGATCTAGGGAGAGCTTGGTACTTAAGCGGTCTTAATGACGTACCTCCTCTAGTTTGGAATCCTACCTAGTGCATAATATTTGTTCATCTTAGCTCACGGGATTTGTTAACGGGCCAAGGTAAGTGAGAACCATAATAAGGGAAAAGTTACCAAAATACCCCTAAGGGAAAAAATGACCAAAATACCCTTATGTGTTAAATGTAAGTTTTATGAATGTGACATGCCTATTTGCTGCATACATATGATATTCTGCTTAGGTTGCATATGGGATGGGGAAATATAGAACGGAGGAAGTCTTTGAGGATCACATGGTTGCTTGACAATCGTGGATCCACCAACGTCTTTTAAAGCCCAATATGTAAATAGAGGTAGTTCCGCAACTGGGCTACCATTGATGTGTCAGTTGGGTGGGTCGATATTTATATCCCAACATGATGTGACGGGGGACGGAGCTGGTGTGTAGCAAATGGATTATTGGGATAGGATTGCATTGCATGTTTGATGTATAATGATTTTTTAATGCTTGTTTTCGTCGAGGGTTGTACACACTGAGTTTGCAAAAACTCACCCCCTCTTTTATTTTATTTTCAGGTGATGCTCAGTAGAAGGTTCGATGTTTGGAGGGACTCTAGGTGGCCAGCCAGCAAGATAATTTGGACTTGTTTTCTTTCTAAAGCTTATCAGTTTCTATGTTATTAAGTACTTTTCAAATCAAATTGTAATAGGGCTTCCACTTTATTATTATTTGGATTATTATTTTTATGTGATGTAATTATAAGAAGTTGAACATGGTTTCTTAAACTATAGTATGACTTTTCTATGTTTCTGCAACTACATTTTAAAATGACATGTTTTCATAAAATCATATATTTTAAACAAGTGATTGAAAGGAATTTTTAAGGATAGTTAAGGTTTCTTTTACTTTAAGAAGGGTTTTTAATGAAAACATAGTTTTCGCTAAGACACTTCAATGTGATGCGCTAGATTCGTCCATAACGTCCAGGCCAGGTTTGGGGTGTTAAAAAAGCTTTGATCAGTTGCAGACCCTTTCAACCGAAGCTCTAGTGCTAGTTCAGCCAGAATCGGGTAAAGAATTTATTATCTACAGTGATGCATCTTTAAGTGGTTTGGAATGTGTTTCGATGCAAGAAGGCAAAGTTATAGCTAATGGGTCGAGACAATTAAAGCCGCATGAAAAGAACTATCCGACGCACGATCTAAAATTGGCAGCTATTGTGGTTGCATTCAAAATTTGGCGCCACTATTTGTTCGGTGAAAAATGTCATGTTTATTCCGATCATAAAATTTTGAAGTACTTGATGACTCAGAAAGATCTGAATTTGAGACAGCGTTAATGGTTAGCGTTGTTAAAAGATTATGAGCTAGTGATTGACTATCACCCGGGAAAGGCTAATGTTGTTGCTGATGCTCTAAGCCAAAAATCATTGTTTGCTTTTCGTGCAATGAATACACATATGGTTATGTCAGATGATGGTGCGATAATATCCGTGTTAAAAGCAAGACCGTTATTTGTTCAACAAATTTGGGATGCCTAAAAGGTTGATAACGAGTTGACAGAAAAATGAACTCAGTGTGATCCAAATGCTGATTCAGAGTTTCGAGTTGATACAGATGACTGTTTGAGATTTAGAAACCGAATATGTGTCCCGAGGAATTTAGACTTGATTCAGATGATTTTGAATGAAGCTCATAACAGTCGATTATCTGTTCACCCAGGTAGTACGAAGATGTATAATTATCTGAAAGAACACTATTGGTGGCATGTATGAAACGAGACATTTCTGACTTTGTATCGAAATGTTTAGTCCATCAGCAAGTAAAAGCTAAGCATCAGGTACCTTTTGGATTGCTTCAGCCGATCATGATACCTGAATGGAAATGGTACAGAGTCACAATGGATTTTGTATCTGGTTTACTGATGACACCAAGCAAGAAAGATGCAATCTGGGTTATTGTAGATAGATTGACTGAATCTGCTCACTTTGTTTCGATTTGTATAGATTACTTACTTGATAAACTGGCTGAATTGTATGTTTCTCAGATGTGAGGTTACACGGTGTGCCTATATCTATTGTTTTAGATAGAGATCCGAGGTTTACATCGCGGTTTTGGAAGAAACTACAAGATGTATTAGGTACCAAATTGCATTTTAGCACTGCTTTCCA
Source organism: Gossypium anomalum (assembly GCA_025698475.1). Taxonomy (NCBI): domain Eukaryota; kingdom Viridiplantae; phylum Streptophyta; class Magnoliopsida; order Malvales; family Malvaceae; genus Gossypium; species Gossypium anomalum. Next base: position 13,993,963 of record CM046961.1, read on the forward strand.
TCCCCAAATAGATGGTCAGTCTGAGTGAATCATTCAGATACTTGAGGATATGTTGAGATGTTGCATTCTCGAGTTTGAAGGTACGTGGGAACGATACCTAACTTTGATTGAATTTGCGTATAATAACAGTTTTCAATCGAGTATCAAAACGGCACCTTATGAGGCTTTATATGGTCGTAAATGTCGTACACCGTTATATTGGACTGAGCTCAGTGAAAATAAGATACAGGGGTTGATTTGATCAGAGAGAATGAACTAAAAGTGAAAGTGATCCTACACACGTGATTAGTCCGAACGAAGTTGAGATTAAGCCTGATATGTTGTACGAGGAATAACCGATTCGTATTCTGTCTCGTGAGATTAAAGAGTTGCAAAATAAGAAAATTCTGTTGGTTAAAGTATTGTGGCATAAACATGGAGTTGAGGAAGCAACATGGGAGCCAGAGAATACAATGGAGAGCGTTATCCGAACCTATTTATCGGTAAGATTTTCGGGGACGAAATTCTCTAAGGGGGGAGAGTTGTAACAGCCTAATTTAGACTCTAATCAGAATGGTGGTTTTGAAACCATGAATTCTAGTCAAAAAATATTTAAATATTATTTTTCGTGGTTATTAATGTGAATTTGCATGTGTGAAAGTTTCGTATGAAAATTTGATTGTTTGTGTGCTTAATTAAATAAAAGGGCTTAATCGCGTAAAATGAAAATTTGATGATTAATTGTAAAAGGGCTAAAATGAATATGTCTTTGTAAGTGGAGGTATTTAAAATGAAATTTGACCTTAGTTAAATGTCATGGATGGTTGTGACCATGCATTTAAAATGGTTTTATATTTTTTAACTTAAGGTTGAATATGTAAGTTATATAATAATATGTTTATAATAAAATATATAATAATTAAAGCCATGTTCTTCATTTTATTTCTTATGACCGAAACTTAAAGAAAATAAAGGTTTATAAAGCTTTGAACATTCGGCTACTTCTCAAGCTAAATCAAGGTATGTCTTTACTTCAGTTTTTGATAATTTTTACGTTTTTGAGATCGTTGCTTTGAGTACTATCCAACCCATGCTTAAATTTCTGATTTTGATGCATATTTTGAGTTATGCCATTGATGAATATTTGTGTTTTGTGATGTTTGATGATGAAATATCAAAAATATGTTCTAGATTAACATGTTTTGTATTGGAGTTTTTGAAGATTTTGAGTAATTAAGACTAAATTGAAAAAAATAATAAATTGAAGGATAAATTATAAAATAAATGGAATGTGAGGACTTGTTTGGGTATGGGGAGTATTCGGCTCAAGCATGGCATGGGAAAATTATGCTTGTTTTGTGTTTTGTGAACTTTGGATTAAATTGCTAAAAGTGTAAAATGTATGGGACAAAAGTGCAATTTGTCCATTTATGTGTTTTTGAATTAATTTTATTAAATAAGTTTAAATTATGTCAATTTATATCAAGAAAAGAGAAAATCGGACTTGGATCAGGGAAAAGCAAAAATAGTCGAACAGTCGATTTACAACGTTCGTCGATATCCGAGGTAAGTTTTTAAGCAATTAAACATCATTTATCTTGAATGTAACTTAGTTTAATATACTGTTTTGGAAACTATAGATTCATAAAAGAGCTACCCAAATGTGTTTAAATATAGAAATACTGTATTTGAGTTTAATTCTACTAAGTTATATCATTCAAAAGTCCATATGTTTGATATGAAATATCTGGAGTTTTGTTTTTGTTATATGAATTGTCTACGAAACAGCTTATAATAGTGATATTCAGGCCTTGAGCCTAGCAAGACTTGTGCTGGTGAATGTAATCGGGCTTTATGCCTAGCAAGCTTATTGCCGGTGAATAAAAATCAGACCTTGAGTCTAGCAGGCCTTGTGCCGGTGTGTGATTTAGGCTTATGCCTAGCAGGTTTTGTACCGGTGATTTATTTTCAAGCCTATGCCTATAAGACTTCATGTTGATATGATAATTGAGCAAGTAAACTGAGCTAAATGATTTTGTATATTAGGCTACATAGGTATGTACATATGTGATGTTATATTTGATCTTGTATATACGGCCATATAGATATGCACATATGTGATATTATATTTGATCTTCTATGTTCGACCAAATCAGTGATGATGGTTTATGAAGTTGAGTTTGATTCATGATTATATATTTGAATGTAAGCATATTTGATATAATGTTATTTTGGGAATGAAAAGTTGAATGATATTATGCTAAACGTGAAATATTAGCATTCGACCAAGGTAACACTTTTGTGTAAAAGTATAAGTTACAAATAAATAAATGAGATGATATGTTCGAGATAATGTATAACATTAATGTTATAATTTGGTTTGTTTAAAATGTTTTGATTATTATTTTGAATGGTTAAATTTGCTTATGACTTACTAAGCTAAGTTAGCTTACTCAGTGTGTGTTTTTGTTACTCTGTTTTATAGATTTTGTTGTAAGTTACGAGCTCGGGGATCGTTAGAGAAGTAATCTACACAATCATCAAGCTTTGGTATTTTTAAAAGTCTGTTTTTGAATTTATGGCATGTATAGGCTAATATGTATTTCGTTCGATTTTGGAATATGTATAATTTGAGCCATGCAAATATGGCTTAACTTCAAAGTTTGAATTTGGTTATGTTTGGTCATGGTTTAATCCGTTTTGATTATAAGGTTATATGAAATGAATGAATGGTATATGTGACTAGTGTTATACGTTTTGAAAATAGCTTGAAAATGATTGGTGGAGTTGATTGCGGTTGATGAGTCGGTCATGGTGTGTATAAATTATCATAAGTATGTTTAGATGATTCAGTTTTGGTTGGGTATAGATAAAGTGCATATATGAATTTTTTTTTTTATTGTTTGATATAGGTGTTAATATGTAAATGAACATTTGATGATATATATATATTTAAGTTCAAATATATTAAGGGATTATTATGATATTTATGTTTTGTAAAGGACTAGTAAGTTGGCTTAACAAAGGCGCAAGATGTTGATTGTAAATATATATGCATATGTGTATTTGTGTGTAATCGAATGATGCTTGTCATTATGATTTGATTTTTTTTTAAATGGAAGTGTATATGCATATATGATGCTTAAGTGGTTGGTATAATAGGTATAATTGATGAAGATAAATGTTGAGTAGGTATTAGATATGTTTTGTTAGTAAATTGTATATTTAATAAGTAACAAATATATATATGTATGTTTATGGATTTATAATTAGTACACTTCTATTTTAAGATTGAATGGTGTAATTTGTATGACTTTAATGTTTAATGAAATATTTTTAATCATTTGTGAAGTTGATAATGCTATATATGCCAAGGGATAAAATGTCTTGTGATACTATTTATTTGGTTAAATATGCGCATGTATAGATTAAGAAATATAATGATTCATTTTTTTTTTTGGTATTTGTTTATCAATAAAGTGATGAAATTGTAATTCATATATACAATATGTTATATAATGTATGTTTAATATTTAATTAATTATATGTGCATTAGATGTATCTATGAATATGACCTGTGTTAGCATGAGAATGTTTAGAATTGTATTTATGTTCAGTAATACCTCGTGACCCTAGTCCGGCGACGGATACGGGTTAAGGGTATTACATATACTGTCTTAGGGCTCTATCCCTATCATCAGCAATAAGGATAGGATTTTGAGTAGGGTTTACTCCGTTTCCTTGATTCAGATTTTCAAAGTTCATCTCTTCGGTCCTTCTCTGACTTGCTTGTCTTCTTCGCTGTCGGGAAGTTCTTTCAATCTTAGGGTCTACAGGGAGTAAATTGATGATTCAGTCAATACTCATAAACACCTAAAATAAACACAAAAAATTAATTAAGTTAAAATTGAATAGGAAAATAAACCAAAATACAAAATTAACAAATTCACAAAAACTGACTTTTTAAAACAGTCCCCGGCAATGGTGCCAAAAACATGGAACGAATGAAATGTGCAAGTGTACACAATCGCAACAAGTAATAAAGTGACAAGTAAATGTTGAGTTATCGTACCCACAGAGACTGTGAGAAGAATTATTTATGAATGCAATTTAAAACACTTTGGTGAAGAAAAATATTTTGATTTGAGGAGGTGATTAAAAACTATGATTTTTAACTAAGTAATATAAATAAATAAAAAATAAAAGTTCCAATGCACGATTTCCAAAGATGATTTTAAACAAGTGACATAACTGTGTTAGATTAATTACATTTCTTAACTTAGAATTATTAAACTCATGTTCATATTGTTACGAATAAATTCACGGCAACTCGGTAATTTGCTAACTTATGAGCATACTTACCTACCAAAATCTATTTGTCTCTTGACTATATCTCTATGTCAATTCAACCGATTAAACAAATTTTAATAAGAAAATGTGTTAATGCACATACATACTTAAGAAATTAAAATAATCTCTTGCAAATATCTTTATGTCAATTCAAAAAATTAATTCAATCTCATAAGCACATAAAAGATTACGTGAGGTAACAATGTATTTCTACCTTAAAATAGTTAAACCACAATAATCTTGCAAGTTATGCAAGGCTAATGTATCATTAGATACCGTTGCTAATTTAATAATCAGCTACCTTAGATGATTAAACATGCACAGATTAAGTATCGTGTCAGTTAATTACAATTTCAATCCGTTTAAATAATGAATTCATTAGTTACCCTACAATTGTAATGCAAGAATAACTTAGTCATGGTTTTACTTAATCTAACATATTACCGAGGCTTATAACAGCATAAACACAATTTTCATTACTCAAGTAGACGAAATGTAATCAACCTAACATGAATTAAATTCAAACCATATTAATTAAATTAAACAATTCAACATCACAAATATTCAAAGACATGTTCATCATAACAACAACAAAATTAAAAGGATAGGGAACAAGAATCAAATCTAGTGTTTTCTCCGTGGCTTGACTAGTTTGCTCCACTCCTCCTTTTCTGCTTGTTCTTGTCGAACCAAGGCTTCTATGAACACTTGAATGCTACTTCAAATGGTGGTTGATTGACCCTTTTTCAAGAGGTGAAATCGACAAGGGAATAGGGGAAGAAAATGAAGAACAATGGAAGGGAATGAAGAGAGAAAAATGAGATAAAAGTAAAGAGATGAGAAAGGTTGAGAACATATTTGAAGTGAGCAGCCAAGGGGGGTATTTATAGGTTGAGAAGGCTGCTAAAAATAGCCAAAATCAGCAGCCAAAGACTCCCCCCATTTCCAGCTACACATGTGGCATGTTTGAAGATTTCAAACATGCTATTTTAAAGTAGGGGCAAATCTAGAAATGCATAAATTGTGGAGGGGTTTGAATGCAATTTGAAGGAGTTTTCAAGGGCCATTTTGCAATCCAAATAATCAGTCAAGCAAGCTGATTTGGTCAGCATGTGGGGCGGTTTTGGGCTGCCCAGTGCTCAGTTGGATGGGTTTTCTCGGTTTTGCTTAATTAGGCCCCTTTTCATAATTAATTAACAATAATTTATTTAACCCAAATTAAATTGGATTAAAATTAAAATTAATTATATTATGAATTAATACACATAATTTGGACCATCTTAGGCTCAAAAATTAATTCTCCTTGATGCTTCAAAATTGCTTCTCGGTTTTGCACTTCTACCAGTGTCTGCCAAGCCGTTTTTCGCCCTTTGTGCAAATCTGTAGAAATAATCAAAATAAATTAAAATTTGATATAAAATTAATTAAAATTCAATATGTTCATAATTTGAGTGCAATTTAATTATTTTATAATTATTATTTATTTTTCGACACGAATTTGACTGAAACTGCATGAATTTGAATTAAAAAGAACATGAAAGAGTGCGTATATTTTTGTGTTTCCAAGCATTCCGAGGATCGTACCCAAGGGAGGTGAGTACTAAATCAATCTTAACCTAAGCAATTAAAGTTCTAATTAATACTTTAATTCAGTTATAGTACGATAGTACAACAAGAAGTATTTTTATGGTTTGTAAAATAATGAAATAAAATATCATAAAAAGAAATTTAAAATGCAAGAGATAAAGATAAATAAAGAAAATCAAATCTGAGGATGGGTGATCAGCTCGCTTTGGCAATTCCAATCAACTGTTGTTTTGGGTTTCTCGTCAACCAACTAGTCGCTACCCTAGTAGGCTATGCCAATCTTCCAATAACATAACGAGTTAGCAAGAACTACTTATCTTCTGACCTCAAAGTCCGGACTATCTTGGGGTAAAGGTGTTCACAAATGGGCAATACCAATTTTGGGTTAATTCCCACCTTAGTGACTTCTCGGGGTTGTTAGGCCTAGGTTTTGTTTCACGTTCTTCCATTTCCAAATGGTTGATCTATTGTGTAACCCTACAAAATAGTTAAGAGGTCATGCCTCAACTCTCTAATCCTTGATAGAAGGATTAGTTTCTCATGGCTTTCATAAACAACATGGAAAGAATGGAAGAATTAATCACAGGGAATGGATTGAAATAGAGAATTTAAGAAAGCATGATTGATATTAATGAATAATGTGAATCCATTGGAGTTTATCTCCTTTACAATCAGATCTCTTGAAGAAAACAAATAACTAAAACTATGAAAACCTAAAGGAAGCAAGAAAACAAAACCTAAAACCTAAAGAGAGAATCTAAGCTAATGAGGTGTGTTCATAATGTGTGCTAAAGGAGCCTATCCATAGCATTCAGGTAGTTGTCATATTAACCCTAGGTTAGGTAATCTTCCCAAGCTTTTAGTCTTATTATGCAGACTAAAACGACACACTAGGACCTGTGTCATAACATAGTAGCCAATCTACTCCTCTGCAACTAGCTTCAGAGGTATGTTGTGACACCCTCAGCCTGTGTCATGACATTAAAGGTAGTTTCTCACTTTCTTTATTTTGTTCTCTATGTGGTGACATAGGATCTCCCATGTTGCGACATAGCATCCAGTATTGACTCGAAATGCCTTCTAATGGTCTCTTGTACAGTCACAAAGTGCGTTAGCTCTCTTTAAGGCCTTATTCGGCCCTTAAGGTTAATAAAAGACTCAATGTGCACATTTTATTGAATACAAATAAAGCTAAAGAAACTTAATTAAAACATAACGAATATGTTTATATTCAAGGTCCTTAAATGTGAAAACTAGTTTACTCTACTGTACCTAATCACCGCAGATAAACACCCCTACACTTAAGTTATTGTTTGTCCTCAAGTAACATAAGCAAAGATGAAAAAATAAAAATGGCGACCCTTGAACAAGTATGGTACAAGTATTAATTTCGGAGCATATGACTTAGGCATTCATGCTTACTAACAATTTCACATTAATGAGTAGTCAACTTACCACTTTTGATTACAAACATCTAAGTTCAGTATGTTACAAAAATATACAAGTATTAAGGTACTCACCTATAGGAATCCATCAACAAATCATACAAGTACTTTTATTATCCGAGCAGAATACAAATAGTCATTTATGTGAATGTTTAGTATGATGTCCATTCATATATAAGGATACTTAGGTCACATAGGGCTTTTCGATCTGTAGCACTCTGAGGCTTAGAATAGGTATGGAATTCAAAAATAGTAAGCATCAAAAGTTTACACACACGAAAATAGTTTGGCACATCATATTGATCCCTATTTTCCCCCCTTAGTAACCCTTACGCACTCACCGCCTTATTTCTCATTCTCTCACCTTTCTTGTCTCTCCATCTATAGGAAGTCATAGCATGACTTAGTAACTATGGCTAGTCTTATGATTTTTTGTGCATTAATGAATGAGTTTTTCATTCATTTACATTCATTTTTGACTTTGTGACTTTTCTCTTTTTCAATACATCTCACTCATGAATGCTTTTTCGCTAGTTTAAGACTTTTCTACTCGTACCAAATCTCTTTTTGGATTTTTCATTTTGTTTCGCACATTAGGCTAACTTATAGTTCTTATATTACACCAATCTTTCCTATTTCACTCAAATATTATAAACTTCACCGTGATGTATCTACTTAACCCTCAATACGTATGGCCAGAAGTCTATAATCGTGCGGTAGAGGACCAAAAAAAAAGAGCATATACAAATTAATGTTTTCAGGCTCGGGGTTTGTAATGTGGTTCATCAAAAAGTGTCAAAAGGCTCAAAATTGGTACTAAAGGTGAAGTCTAAATAGGATAGCTTTTTGGCTTTAGATGTGTTCCAAACAATACCTTAGGTCATCCTTAAATATCTCATCATGCACAAATTTAATCAACCAAACAAACATAAATTCAACCATTTATCATTCATGCTAGCACGCTCATTATGCTAGCACGCTCATTTCCTTGCATTTTCTATATCACTTGGTACAAATGATAACTTAATACCTATTTACAGTGTAACATATAGAACTTTAGTAGTCTAATAATAAAAAAATTAAAATCACCTATCATCATACCAAATTTATTCATAAATGCAAGCAACCTATGTACATGCTCCTAATGAATCATTTGTATTTCTACAAGCTCAAGCACACAAAAGACAAGAAAAACCAAAGCAAATGTAAAAATTTGAAACAAATTTTCTATGTTACCCTCCACAGTTTAGTTGACACAATGTCCTCAGTGTGTTAGCCCTATAATAGGTAAGGAAAGAATTTACCCGATTGATCATAGTTGCTCTAATGGCTAATGGTGGGAGCTTCCTCCTTTCATCGTGTTAGCTTGAATTGTTTGTGTCTCATTCATGTTGGGTTTTTACATAGAAAATTTAACAAAGTGAAAAAATGAAAAATCTACTTATTAATCCTACCCTTACAATGTCTAAGTTAAAATTATCTAAAAATTAATACAAATCTTTAGAAAATTAAAAATAGTTTAATCTTCCTCCTTATTCTCCATCTCCTCATCACTGTCATCCTCCTCTTCTTGTCCTTCTGCTTCGCTTTCCAGCACTTCTTCTGTAACAACCCTTACCCGTATCTAACACTGGAACAGGGTTGCGAGGCGTTACCAGACTTACATCGCAAACAATCATATAATTACGAGTCATAAATTTCAACCAATTTTAAAACCATTTGCGTTCAGTCATAAAGTCCCTAATACGAACCTACGAGGCCCAAATCATGCTTTGGAAGTGGTTCGAGAATAAACCAAAAACTTAGAAGATTTTTGCCATGTACAGGGGTCACATGCTCGTGTGGTTTGGGACACGCCCGTGTGGGCAGGCCGTGTGGTCACACACACCCGTATGCTAGGCCGTGTGATTAATTAATTTTCATAAAATAGGTGTAGACTTCACACGGCCAGGACACACGCCCATGTCTGGGGCCGTTTCCCTTACACGACTGAGACACACACCCGTGTGCTCAATTCTGAGCATTCTATTTCTCAAAATTTAGGGTACAGGGGACACATGGTCGAAACATATGCCCATGGGGTAGGCCATGTGGGACACACGGCCTAGCCACATGACTGTGTGTTTGCCCATGTAGAAAAAAATAAAAGCTATCTACCAAGCCAATTTGCCACCATTATTTGCACACACGTACACAACATCAAATGGCACAAATCATAGCATACTTAGACAACCAAAACATCCACAATCAAGGCTAAAACATGTCATTTCAATACCTAACATACTTACAACATCGTATTTCACCAAACCAAATCATACCAAACTCACATTCTACAAGCTTCAATATGGCTACCATTAATATGCATTGTATCAGATAGATCTTCTAGCATACCAACAAGCCAAACTCAATCATTAAACAACAAAGCTACATAGCCATTGTAACATTCTAGTTTTGACCCTAGTCAGAATAGTGGTTTCGGGACCACATATCTGAGTTTGCAAAATATTTAAATATTATTTTTTGCGACTATTATAAGTGAAACATGTGTGAAAGTCTCGTGTGAAAATTTAAATGTTTTTGTGTTTAATTTGATAAAAGGACTTAATCGTGTAAATTGTAAAAGCTGTGTGCTAGATGTTAAAAGTGCCTATTTGACTTGGCTTTATATTTAAGAGGTCCTTATGTGGTTATTAAGCTATTTACTTGTATAATGGACATTAATAACCATCCATTATGTGATTTTATAATGGATTAACAAAGGTTATAATGGTAAAATGTTTAATAAGTTAATATATGTTATAATAAAACATGAAAATAGGCATTATATGTTTGTTTGTGCCAAAAATTGAAGAACAAAAGAAAAGAAAAAGAGTTCTAGGGTTCGGCTAGTTTAAAGCTTAATTAAGGTATTTTTTGTTTCTATTTTTGATAATTCCTACGTTTTTGTGATCGTTGCTTAGTATACTATCAAGCCCATATCTCAATTTTTGATTTTTTGATGATTTTGAAATGTGCCATTGATGAAACTATGAGTTTTTTTATGTTAGTAGATGAATTATGGAAGCTTGATGTTGGGTTTACATGTTTTGTCTTTGAATTTTTGATGAAATTGAGTAGTTTGGGTTAAATTTTAAAAATGTTATTTTGAGGGACTAAAATGTAAAATAAATGAAATGTATGGAATTGTATGAGAGTTATGAAAATTTGGCTAAGCTTGTGTACAAGCAAATTTTGTGTATTTTGTGATTTTGTGAATTAGGGACTAAAGTGTCAAAATGTGAAAATGTGAAGGCTATTTTGCAAAATGCCCTAATTGTGGGTATATGGATTGTTTTGAATGGTTTAGTGAATAAAAGGGTTAATTGTGAATATATATAGATCAAGAAAAGAGGAATTCAGACTTAGACTGAGGGAAGTCGAAAATTGTAGAATAAACAGTTCGAGTCGACAAATTCCGAGTACGAGGTAAGTTCGTACGCAAAATATGATGTTATAGGTATGTTTTAATGCCTTTATAATACATGGATTGTATATTTATTTATTTCAGATGAATACGATGATAAATCAATGGTATTTGGCATTAAGTGTGTAGTTTGAATTAGCTCCGGCTACTTGAGGCACTAAGTGTGTGATACTGAAATAGCTTCGGTTAATTGAGATGGTACTAAGTGTGCGGATTTATTATAGGTTCGGCTAATCTTTTAAGCACTAAGTGTGCAGATGTTTAAAGAATTGGTGATCTTTAGAAAGTCTCAAAATATCTGAACAAGAGGTGAGAATGAAAACGAATGAATACGAGAATGTTCAGGTAAGTATAATACCTATGTGGTAGGTGGTAAAATGCATAAAAAGTTTATTGAATTGATATAAACATATGGATGATGTTGGCATGGACTTGATGATTGAGTTGAGAATTTTATAAGTACTTATGTGTTGATGTTTCATATTTTATATACCGTTGATTTTTTGGTACGAGCTTACTAAGTTTTTGAAAGCTTATGCGTGTGTTTGCATTGTTTTATAGATATTGAAGTTACTGCAAGCTCTGGGATAGTCAAGGATCGTAACCACACTATTGAATCTTATTTTGGTACTTCTGAAATGTATTTTTGAAGTATGGCATGTATAGGCTAGTAGTTGTAGAAGTATGTTTTGTGATGAATATACTTAGCCATGTGATTTGGCTAATTTGTGCTTGAACTCATAATTGATAATGACTTATGGTATGTGATGCTAATGTGTAAATGCGGTATGTTTTAGGTGAACAAAAGAATTGGTAAATGTTGGTAAGTTTTGATAAGTTTATCATGGGATTGAATGATGTATGGAAGGAAATGTTTTAATATGATCTTACCTTATGTTTGGCATGAATTTGTAAGGTTTATGAATATGGATTTGGGTGACTATTATATGATATGAATGGCTTATGTTTTGGTTCGAAAATTGGTTGAAATTTGTGTGCAATTATGCTTGGTTTGGTGCTTGTAGGTTTGACTTAATTGGGGTGGCAAATTGGCTATTCAAATGGCCTATTTTTGTCCACACGGGCAGAGACACGGGCATGTGTCTCAGTAGTGTGCGACATAGGGCTATATTTTACGGTTGTGTGTCCTTTGGGGTACCTTACAATTTTAAGTCAGACCCGAGCCTGGCCAAAGTACACGGGCGTGTGGCTAGCCGTGTGGCCCAAGTCATGCTCGATCACGGCCAAGACATACAGGAGTGTCTTGTAGCCGTGTGGGCAAGTCAGTAGCTATGCCTTGTTTTGCCACAGCTTAGACACACGGGCATGTGACCTTTTAAAAGTTAAAAATTTTTAAAAATTCTAAAACTTTTATATGTTATCAATTTGGTCCCAGATGCATGTTTAAGTATTGTAAACTCGATTTTATGTTCTGAATAAATGTGAATGAATGACTTTTACTGTAATGAGATGATATTTAATGTTTGGTTGTTCTGAACTGAGTTATGAGTTCAGTAATGCCTCTTAACCTATTCCGGCAATAGATACGGGTTAGGGGTGTTACAGCCATAAATATACATATAGCGAACCATTAGAAAACACATAAACAAAAGGCATTGGCACATATACTTATATAAATATGCATACAACCATTTTAGCCAAAATAAGCCAAATACATGGCTAAATATAAAATCACCTAAAACAAATATAAGCCAACACATTTGGCCAAATTCATAATGACAGATATACCCAAAATGACCAAGTCCCTATACTTGCCATATACTCAAAATGTTTAAAATCATCGATACCCAAAATGACAGTTTGATAGTGTGGTACGATCTCCAATCTGAGCTAGCTTGGTAGCACTATAAAACATGGAAAAATAAAATGGAGTAAGCTATATAGCTTAGTAACCTTGTATGAAAGAAATAAGAAAATCTTACTATACATTTAATGTAACACCCCAAACCTGGCCCAGACGTTACGACCGAATCCAGTGTGTCACATCAAAGCGTTACTAGAAAAGGCATGTTTTATATAAAATCTTTCTTAGTGTCTTAAAGGATATCTTCATCATAGGTTAAAGTGAATGGAAGCTGTGCACCAGGTGGGATGCCAGAAAAGAGGAGGTGAGTCCATTAGACTACTTAAGTACCAAGCTCTCCACGGATCCAATCCTAGACATGCACACCACTATTGCCGCACTCTAACTGGGTGTTTGTTCATGGAAACCATTTTAAAACCATTTGAGAAAGTTATTAATTATGAAAACATTTTCGTTTAGTGAAAGCTTTGCTTTGTTATCGCAATATTTTGAAATCAAGTAACCATTTTAAAACGCCCTAATGCGGTTCAATTTCAACGATTAAAACAATATCATAACTAAACTTACAAAATATACTAAAACAATTAAAAATAATTAAAGCGGCCTTATTACAACTCAAAACTCAAAACTATTAAAGTAAATAAAAGCTGATTAAATTCCAAAAAGAGAACCAAATTTGTAGAACATGTGGCCACTCCGAATCCCTCACAGCTCCAAGTTCTCTATGGTTGGGGATTACCTGCATGGATGAAGATAAGGGGTGAGTTTGGAAAACTCAGTGTGTAAAATAACACAACCATAGTCCAAATCAGCTCAAACCACAGTAACAGATTAAGTTGGGCCTAGGCCCTATACAGAATTCAGAATGAAGCCCGTAGGCCCATAACAGATGCAAAACAGATTATGTATGCAGAAACCCAACCCATATCCATCCATATACACCCCCGTACCAACCTTACACCATGTGGGGAGACAACTCGACCCACCCATCCGCTACATGCCACAGAATTTGCAGCATGGCTGCCAGAACAGAAAATGTGACAAAGTCACTAGATACAGATATTTGTGGCAGAGCCATCAGAAATAGATATTTGTGGCATAGCCACTAGAACACTTCCTCTATCAATATAACCCATATCCCATGAAACAGACATTTATGTCATGGAATACATCATACAGAATCAAAATATCATGCATTTCAGTCAAAATTAACCCTAGGGGTATAATGGTCATTTTCACCTAGCATATAGTGGTCATTTTGCAAACTTAGGGGTATTTTAGTAAACTTACTATTTTAGGGTTTTCATGCATATTACAGCCATTAATCGCATTAACGGAAACACTTACTGTGCGTTTTTATCGAATTGGGCTCGTTGGCCCACTAACCCGATTTCGGCCCATTAAGCCCAAACTTACCAAAGTGCACGAAATTGTGCACTCTGCAATCTTACCACTTGAGATTACCGAGGTTGATAAACAACTATCTCATGAGCGTTCGCACGCTCGCAAGTTCACAAAATGCCGGCTTTTTGGCATTTCAGCTTTTCGGCTTTTGCCTATCTAGTATATAAGTAGGTGTCATTTACACACCTGATTTGTAACGGTTCGTTGGTGAGGTCCAGACACGAGCTGCCTACAACTAGATTACTAACACATCAGTCTAAATATCGAAAACAAACTACGTACTTAACCCCCTACCATATTCGGCCAACACTACCTTAGACCCTCAAGTTCTTACCTTTTTGCCGAAATATGGATTAGATCCAGAGATCCAACCGAATTAATCTTCAAGCCCTTCGTTGTACGCCCCGTTGTCCACGCTAATGCATACACAACCAAAAAGAAAGAGGCAACAATGCCCTTAGTCCAAATGTTAGCCACCCTTAAGGGGTTTCAGCTTTTACCTTAAATCATAAATTACTAACGAAAGCTATTCGACAAACTTACCATTCGCTGTTCGGCCCAGCAGAGTGCTCCTATCTTTGATCTTAACTCCGATCCACTATAGTTACGAGATGAACAGATCCAAGTAGCCAAAGTTTCAGCCTCTTACACCCTAGGTATGAAGGTTTCGGCTTTTTAAAGAAGAAAAAGGATGAGGTTCGGCTATGGCAAGATTCGGCCTATTGAGAAACAATGAAGAAAGGAAAATAAGGGAAGAAACAGAAGAGAGAAGAGTTTGGGTTCGGCAATGGAGAAAAGGAAAGATGAAAAAGAAGAAGAAGTGAGAGGGTAAAATAGCATTTGGTGATGGCAAGGGAAAACGACACAGAGAGTTAGGTGGTTTCCAAGTTTCGGCTACTAACAAAAATGAAAGGGAAAAAAAAGAGAGAAACCCTAAGCACAACCCCTAATTCAGCAAACAAAAAGAAAACAAAACCGAAACCCAATGGAGAACTTACACAGAAACGGCACAACATTTCCTTAATGCCAAAATTCCTACTTCAGAGACCTAGCCGAACTTACCTATACCAGAGACCCTTGGCCAGCCAACTCTTGCTCCTCAAGAGTCCAACATTCGGCCAATACCATACTCCTTGATCAGCTCCTAAATTTTCTTCCTTATCTCCTCCTTACCTAATCTCCTGAACAGCTCAAACTCTTCCTGACAGAGTTTCACTTGAGTTCCATCACATCCCCTTTCTGTTCATAAAAATAATAATACCTTAACTTGCTTACCTTGTGACTCGAACCTTAGCTCTCCCTAAACATCCACACGCCACTCCCAAGCACTTATGTAGTGTCACATGCCACTTTACCATAGGTCCTCTTGTGGCTTATTTCACACATTAAATCTTAAAAGCCCAATACACCAGAACCCCTTCTCTTTTAAAATTAAAATTTGTTAAAACTACGAGGTTTTAGCTTAGATTTGGGCCTTCTAGAGGCCTACTAACATACTTAAGCATGTTTTGTGCAATCAGATCATACTAAAATCAAGTTTCACCAAAACTCACAAAAATCCCGAAAAGTCCCAAAAATTAGGGTGTTACAACTCTACCCTCCTTAAAGAAATTTCGTCCTCGAAATTTACCTGATCCAAACAGATGAGGGTATTGTTGTCGCATCTCCTCTTCTGGCTCCCATGTAGCTTCCTCTCTACCATGGTTACGCCAAAGCACCTTTACCAATGGAACCGACTATTTTCTTAGAACCTTAACATCACGACCCAGTATCTGCATAGGCTCTTCCTCGAAAGTCAAATCAGGCTGCACTTCAATCTCTGCAACCGGCACGACATGAGTAGGGTCAGAACGATAATGCCTTAACATGGAGACTTAAAAAACATCGTGAATCCTATCTAACTCTGGAAGTAATTCCAATTGATAAGCTACTGGACCCACTCGCTTCAAAACCCGGTAAGGACCAATAAACCGCGGACTCAACTTGCCTTTCTTACCAAACCTTAATATCCTCTTCCAAGGAGAAACCTTCAAGAAGACCATATCACCCACTGAGTACTCAATCTCCTTAAGCTTCAAATCTGCATACGACTTTTGCCTATCAGATGCTTCTTTTAATTGATCTCTGAATACTTTGACTTTATCGTCAGTATCAGCTATCAACTCAGGTCCAAGAACCTACCGCTCTCCCAATTTGGTCCAACAACTAGGTGTTAAACACCTACGTCCATACAGCACTTCATACGGTGCCATTCGAATACTCGCCTGGTAACTGTTGTTATACGCAAACTCTACCAACGGCAAGTAATCCTCCCAACTACCACGGAAATCAATAATGTATCCCCTCAACATGTCTTCCAAAATCTGAATAACCCTTTCCAACTGACCATCGGTCTAAGGATGGAAAGCCATACTAAAGTTCAAACGCGTTCCCAATGCTTCATGCAACTTTTGCCAGAACCGAGATGTGAACCTAGGATTCCGATCAGAAATAATTGAAACTGGGACTCCATAAAGTTGAACAATCTCTACCACATACAATTTGGCTAGCTTTTGAAGTGAATAATCAGTGCGGACAGGTATGAAATTAGCATATTTGGTCAACCTATCTATAATCACCCAAACCGAGTCCTTCTTTGTTAGTGTCAAGGGTAGCCCACTCACAAAGTCCATGGTTACCCTCTCCCACTTCCAAAGTGGTATCTTCACTGGCTGCAAAAGTCTAGATGGTAGTTGATGCTCAGCTTTCACTTGCTGGCACGTCAGACATTTCCCCACAAACTCCGTTACTTCTCGTTTAAGCCCAGGTCGCCAATATAATTCTCGTAAGTCGTGATACAACTTATTCCCTCCATGATGCATAGCACAAAGTCCTCCATGAGCTTCTTTCAATATTGACTGCCTTAATTTAGAGTCCTTCGGAATGCAAACTCTCCCTCAAAAAAACAAAACTCCTTCACTATTCAATCCAAACTCAGAAGTTTCCCCTTTCTTAACTTGCTGAAATCGAGCAACCAATGACTCATCCCTCAACTGCTTTTCCTTAATCTGATCCACCCAGGTTCGCCTTATTTGTAACTCAGCCAATAGACTACCATCTTCATACAGACTCAGACGAGCAAACATTGCTCTCAGATCGGATACAGCTCTACGGCTTAGGGCATTGGCTACCACATTAGCCTTGCCTGGCTGGTATTCAATCGAACAATCATAATCCTTAAGCAACTCTATCCATCTTCATTGCCTAAGGTTCAACTCCTTCTGAGTCAGCAACTACTTGAGACTCTTGTGATCCGTGTATATAACACATCCTTTGTAACGCCCTGATTTTTGGGATTTTTCGGATTTTCATGTTATGTAGTGAATTTTTAAAAATTTTCATGTTCTGAATGTTAGTATTATGTTTAATTGTGGTAGTGGGCCTTCAGAAGGCCCAAGCTCAAGTTAAACACGGCAAAATAGTAAGCTTGTTTTTTTTAGTGGAAAGGGGTTTCAGTTTAGTGGGCTTTTAAGAGGAATTATGTAGGTTATGTCACAAAAGAACCTCTGCAAGGTGGTTAAGTGGCGCCATTAGGGTCTTTGAAAAGGTGGCGTGTCGAGTGATGTGGGAGGGCCAAGGTTCAACTCCTGGAGTTGGCATTTGGAGGTGTTATTTTTATGACTTGAGCAGACAGGAGTTGGAAGCAGAATGGGACTCTGATGGGAAGAGTTGGAAGACAGTCAAACGCATGGATTAAGGAGTGATAAGGGGAGAGATTTAAGGGATTTGGAAAGAGGCTAAGAGTTGGCCGAATGGTGGGAATTGGAGGGGGAAATTCGGCAGAGGGTTATTAGGTTAATATTTCAGCACTTAGGGTATTGAGGGGTGCCGTTTTCTTCTATTCAGGCGCCATAAGGTTGTGCTTTTCCTTTTTTTTTCTTTCCTTTTTTTCTCCCTCTCTAGCCAAAACTACCATCTTCTCTATTCCTCTTTCTTTATTTTTTTCCCCAAAACCGTCCATCTTTCCTGCTATTCTTCAGCACTTGTGTCGAAACCACAAAAGCCAAAATTCTGAAAACACCCTACTTGTGCCGATTTTTCCAAAGCCAAATTCTTCGATATTTTTGTTTCTGTTAACCAACGATCATCTTTTCTAAACCCTAGATACCTGTCGACAATTTTGTTTCAAGGTAATAGCCTCACATCATCCTCTTTTTCATCACCCAAAAGCCGAAAATACCATAGACTTAGGGACTTATAGCCAAAACTTCAAAGCTCCTGGATTCGAGTTCTACCATCGCTTGAAGGATCAATCCGCATTAGATTACATGGAAATCAAAAAGGAGTAAGGGGTAAGTGCTCATCATCTCAGATCTGGTCCAATTATGTTAGGAAAAGCCGAAGTCCCTAAAATCTAGGGAGGCTATCGACTTGGGCATATGGCTCTAAGGGTCTTTAACTGATGTTTTCTTTCGGTGACTAGTGTCTTTTTAAGTGTTGGATTGAAGGCTTGGATCGTTGGAGCAATCAGATTTGGAGCTAGCTATCGGTTTTGGCAGGAAGGTAAGGTTTTAAAGGCTTTTAGGGACATGGTTCGGATATGAGTAAGTGAATATTGGGTTGGTGGTTGTGGTTTGCAATCTAAGAACTGTGCTAATCAATTGTAGGACATCACGAGGATCTCGATGCGATGCGTCGCGAAAGCAGTGTGTCTGAAACCCTTTCATAGTACAATTCAGCAAAAGCCAAAATGCCGAAATTTCGGCATTTCATGAGCTTGTGAGTGTGCAAGTGCTCACAAGACGTATAGAGATTATTAGATCTGGCATCGCAAGGGTGGTAAGTTGGTCTCATGTGAAATTTCGTGTACTTTGGTAAAGGGGCCTCGATGGGAGAAAATTGGACCCAACAGGCTTACTGGTCCATATGGGTAAGATAATGATAAAAGTGGGCTATTAAATATATTTTGTTAAACTGAGGAATCAAGTTGTTTAAAATTGATAAATAATGAACTATTTTTTTATAAGTGGGGCAAGTTTACGAATTTACCCCTAAGAGCAAAATTACGATATACCCACTAGGGTTTAGATTGACTAAAATGCATGATTGATCGATACACGGTATTTTGCACGTCATGTTATTATTTATATTCATTGCATGGGATTGGGATATTGATGGAGGAAATCATTGAAAGTGGTTTATCCACGTCTTTGGAGGCTTTGCCTCAATTTATCGATATTTGAGCGACCATCTTTGCAACTGTGGAGTGTAGGGTTGGGTGGGTTGAGATATTCCCCACATGGAGTGTAGGGCTGGATCGGGTGGAGTGTAGCGGTTGGTTATAGGCTGGTTGGGTTTGGATACATGTATATTTATATCTGCTTGCTTGCATTAGTATTGGGCCTATGGGCCACACTGATTGTTGAAAGAGGCTAAGGCCTTGTTACTGTATTCGGAAAAGGGCTTCGGTCCGCTGTATACTGATAGTCTGAATGGGCTTAGGCCCAATGGGCTTAAGCTGACTTGGGCTTTAGATGGGTTTTTATACACACTAAGTTTTCCCAAACTCATCCCTTTCTCTTCCATCCTTACAGGTGAGCCCTAATTGGTGGACTTGGAGCTGGGCGGGATTCAGAGTGGCCATGAAGATTAATATCTGGTTTTTAAATAAGTTCGCATTTCTTTTAATTTTGATTATTTTTGTTTTTTTCCTAAAGTTGTAATAAGGCCGCTCTTAATTATTTTTACTTTTGGATTATTAAACTGGTTAGCACTAGGGTGCGTTTTATAAAAGTTACCTATTTTCAAAGCAGCACGATAACCAAACAAAGCTTCCACAACGTAAATATTTTAAAACAAGAAATAAATATTTTAAATAGGCATAAGCTAAAGTTGATTTTCATGAACAAGTAACATGCTTTAAGTGTGGCAATGGATGTGTGCATGTCTAGGATTGGATCCGGGAAGAGCTTGGTACTTAAGCAGTCCAATAGACTCACCTCCTCTTTTCTGGCTTCCTACCTGGTGCACAGCTTCCATTCACTTAAAATTAAAACCTTAACATTCTTTAAACCTTAATAAAGAGATTCTTGATAAAACGTTAGCAACATTTCCATGTGGCACTCTAAATTTGGCCATAACGTCTGGGCTGGGTTTGGGGTGTTACATTTAGTGGTATAAGAGCCAGGTTGCAACAACTCGGCTATGGGTTTTTAAACGGGATTAAAACCAATAACTTCAAAACAAAGGTATCTTAAATCAATTTTTAAGAATTTCTATTTTCTGTGGCCAAATACATGTTTTAAGTTTTAAATGGTTTGGAGGAAAAAGTGGCACACTGAATCCCCGGCACCAAGTCTGTGAGTATTAATCTTTCTACTTTAAATACTTATATGTAACTGAACTGAAAATAATACTGTAGATAGTATTGAGCCTTAGATATAGTACTTTAGACACGATAGTGTTAAGGCTACAAACTGAGACTTAAGCTAAAATACGGTTGCGCGAAAACAACTCTGAAACTCTATATGTTCATAATATATTCTGTAATAAACAGTGGAAACAGTAAGCTAACGACATAAAATTCGTAATCAGATAAATCGATATGAGTGCGAGGGCTACTCAGGGAAGAGGCCGTGGTCGAGGCCGAGGAAGTACTCAAGCTAGATCTGTATCCTCTGAACACATACTAGCTGGTGAGGCATGACCACCACCGGTTAATGAAAATGGGACGTATGATCGGGCCGCAGGGGATGACGCTTTGTCCCAGGCCATGTTGACGGTTTTGGAAAGGGTGGCTGGAACTAATGTCAGACCCATGAATAGAGGGTCTATTTTTGAGCGACTTCGGGCCAACGGAGCTGAGGTTTTTAGGGGCATATCTGGAGTAGCCCCAAACGTGGCTGAGTACTGGTTGGAAGCCACGGAGTGGATTATGGATGACCTGGACTGCTCAGTGGAATAGAATTTAAAAGTGGCGGTGTTGTTACTGCGGGACGAAGCGTATCAGTGGTGGATCACTGTGAGAGAAGGTACCTTAGCGGAGAGGGTAACATGGGAGCTGTTCAAGCAGTCCTTTAAGGCAAAGTATGTCAGAGCTAGCTATGTGGATGCATGCAGAAAGGAATTCCTGAGCCTGAACCAGGGTGGTAAGACCGTTGCTGAATATGAGGCAGAGTTTCTGCGATTAAGCCGGTATGCGAGTGGCATCGTCTCCACCGAATATGAGCGCAGTGTTCATTTTGAGGATAGCCTTAGGGATGAGCTAAGTGTGTTCATAGCTCCGCAGAGAGAGCGCGATTTTGCTACACTAGTTGAGAAGGCTAAGATAGCTGAGGAGGTGAAACAAGCCGAACGAAAGAATCGTGATAGGGATTGGACTCGGTTCAGGAGGGATGCTGGACCAGCTAGTGCTGTAAACCGAAATGTTAAGAGAGCTAGAATGGAAGAACCAGTTCGAACAGTTTCGGTGAACACCGTTAGACCGCAAGCTTGTGGAGATTATGGTAGAATGCATCAAGGGGAGTGCTGGAAGCGTACTGGGGCTTGTTTTCGTTGTGGGTCAAAGGAGCATAGGGTTAGGGATTGTCCTAGGAGGGCAGCTCAGGTTCAAGTAGCTGAGCAAGGGGCTATGCGACCGGCTTAACCAGTGAGAGATGGATCGTCGCTGCCAAGAGGACGTAGACAGGGTCGCGGTGGTAATGACCGTGGACGTGGGGCACCTGGCAAGGGTACTGGTAATGCTGATGCTCGTCACCCAGCGTTGGTATATGCTGCTTGTCGCCGCGAGGAGGGTGACGCACCTGATGTCATAACTGGTACGTTCTTGATCTATGGTGTACCTTATACTACTCTGATTGATGTGGGATCAACTCATTCATATGTTGCATATAACATTTCTGGGGCACTGGGTGTTCACTTTGAGGAGAATGTATGTGGGGTAACTGTGATGAGTCCTTTAGGTCATTCAGTTAAGGTAGAGAAACTCTTCAGGGAGGTGCCTTTAGAGATTCAAGGCAGGGTTTTCCGTGGAGATTTGATGGAGTTACCGTTTGAGGAATTCGATTTGATACTAGGGATGGATTGGTTGACCAAGCATAAGGCAACTCTGGATTGTGCAGCTAAGAGGATGGTATTAAGGACTATCGATGATGAAGAGGTAATGATTATTGGAGAACGAGGGGATTATTTGTCTAATGTGGTATCGGTGTTGAGGGCTGAGAAACTGATGCCCAAGGGATGCGAGGCATATTTGGCCTTAGTAAGCCAAGCTGAAACTGAGGATCTGACTGTGGAGACCATTAGGACTGTTAAGGAATTTCGGGATGTTTTTCCGAAAGAGCTTCCTGGATTACCTCCAAATCGGGAAGTTGAGTTTGGAATCAATTTGTTGCCTGGAACAGCTCCAGTATCCATTACACCCTATAGGATGGCACCGAAAGAGTTGGTGGAACTGAAAGCTCAAATCCAAGAGTTGTTAGACAAAGGCTTCATTAGACCTAGTGTGTCTCCTTGGGGAGCACCGGTCCTGTTTGTGAAGAAAAAGGACGGAACGATGCGCATGTGCATCGATCATCGCCAGTTGAACAAACTGACGATTAAGAATAAGTTTCCACTGCCAAGGATTGATGATCTGTTCGATCAACTTAGGGGAGCTTCGGTATTCTCCAAAATTGACCTTCGTTCGGGATACCATCAGCTAAGGGTAAAAGAAGGGGATATTCATAAAACAGCATTCAGAACTCGGTATGGACATTACGAGTTTTTGGTCATACCGTTTGGACTGACGAACGCTCCTGTTGCTTTCATGGATCTGATGAATCGAGTATTCCAACCTTACTTGGATCAGTTTGTAGTTGTCTTTATCGACGATATCCTGGTATACTCTAAAATGGAAACGAAACATGATGAGCATCTCCACATTGTGCTGCAAGTGTTGAGGGAGAAGGAACTTTATGCGAAATTCAGCAAGTGTGAATTCTGGTTGAGGGAGGTAACTTTCTTATGGCATGTGGTATCTGCCGAGCGGATTAAGGTGGATCCTCGCAAAATTGAAGTAATTCTGGAATGGAAGCCACCTAGGTCAGTATCAGAAATTGGAGTTTTCTAGGGTTGGCAGGTTACTACCGAAGGTTTGTAGAGGGTTTTCGGTGATGGCAGCACCCATGACAAATCTCATAAGGAAAGGAGTACCATTTGTCTGGACCGACAAACAACAAAAAGCTTTTGATCAGCTGAAAAGGGTATTGAGTGAAGTGCCAGTGTTGATTCAACCATTGTCTAGGAAGGACTTTACTGTATACAGCGATGCGTCGCATATGGGGTTAGGTTGCGTACTGATGCAAGAGGGTAAGGTGGTCGCTTATGCGTCGCGACAGCTTAAGACTCATGAGGTGAATTACCCTACGCATGATTTGGAACTAGCAGCAGTGATTTTTGCGTTAAAAATTTGGAGACACTACTTATATGGGGAAAAGTGTATCATATACACAGATCATAAGAGCCTAAAGTATTTGTTGACTCAGAAGCAGTTGAACCTTAGGCAACGTAGATGGATGGAATTGCTTAAGGATTACGACTGTCCGATTGAGTACCACCTAGGAAAGGCGAATGTGGTGGTGGATGCGTTGAGTCGAAGGGTTGTTACTGATTTGAGAGCCTTGTTTGCACGTTTGAGTCTGTTCAACGATGGAAGCATGTTGGCTGAATTGCAAGTGAGGCCTACTTGGACTGAACAAATTAAAGAAAAATAGTTGAAGGATGATTCATTAGCTATTCGGTTTCAACAAGTTAGGAATGCTCAGAATGAGGATTTTAGACTGAATACTGAAGGAGTTCTGTGCTTTCGTGGAAGGGTTTGTATTTTGAAGGACCCTGAATTAAGGAAGTTAATCCTAAAAGAGGCTCATGGTGGACTCTGTGCCATGCATCCTGGAGGAAATAAGTTATATCGAGACTTGCGAGAGGTGTACTGGTGGCCCGGATTAAACGTGAGGTGACTGAATTTGTTGGGAAATGTCTGACGTGCTAGTAGGTTAAGGCTGAGCACCAATTGCCTTCTGGATTACTGCAACCTGTGAATATTCTGCAATGGAAGTGGGAAAGAGTAACTATGGACTTTGTGAGTGGGTTACCTTTGACACCCACCAAGAAAGATTCAGTGTGGGTGGTTGTAAATAGGTTAACGAAATCTGCCCATTTCATACCTGTTCGTATCGATTACTCACTGCAAAAGTTGGCCAAGTTATATGTGGCGGAGATAGTGCAACTGCATGGGGTGCCAGTGTCGATAATTTCTGATCGAGACCCTAGGTTTACATCTCAGTTTTGGCAGAAGTTGCAAGAAGCGTTGGGTACACGATTGGATTTTAGCACCGCTTTTCACCTACAGACAGATGGACAGTCGGAAAGGGTTATTCAAGTTCTAGAGGATATGTTGAGAGGTTGTATCATCGATTTTTGAGGTAGTTAGGAGGACTACTTGCCATTGGCGGAGTTTGCATACAATAACAGCTATCAAGCAAGTATTCAGATGGCTCCATATGACGAAGATGTCGTACGCCGACGTGTTGGACAGAATTGGGTGAATGACAAGTGCTTGGACCGGAATTGGTGGCAGATACTGAAAGTAAGGTTAGGTTAATAAGGGACTGATTAAAGGAGGCATCTGATAGACAGAAGCCGTATGCAGATCTGAAGCGCAAAGAGATTGAGTTCGCTGTTGGGGATATGGTTTTCTTGAAGGTTTCCCCTTGGAAGAAGATTTTGAGGTTCGGCAGGAAAGGCAAACTGAGTCCGCGGTTTATAAGGCCTTATCGGATTCTTAAATAGGTAGGGCCAGTAGCATACCAATTAGAGTTACCACCGGAGTTAGACAGAATTCATGACGTCTTCCATGTGTCCATGTTGAGGAGATATCGATCAGATCCTTCGTATGTTGTGCCGGTGGAGGAGATTGAAGTAAAGACTGATTTGACTTTTGAGGAGGAACCTGTGCAAATTCTGGACCAAGAGGTTAAGGCAGTTCCATTGGTAAAGGTACTGTGGCGCAATCATGGAAGGGAAGAAGCTACTTGGGAGTCAGAAGAGTCTATGCGTCAGCAATTTCCTTAGTTATTTGGATCAGGTAAATTTCTAGGCCAAAATTTCTTTAAGGGGGGTAGAGTTGTAACGCCCTAATTTTTGGGATTTTTCGGGTTTTTCATGTTATGTAGTGAATTTTTAAAAATTTTCATATTCTGAATGTTAGTATTATTGTAACACCCCTCGCCCGTATCCATCGCCGGAGGGGTAAGGAATGTTGCTAACTAAGCCTTGATTTCTTTTCTAAATATCAACCATAAAAATAAAACATTCGAGCATTATCGATCACATTCATAAACACTTCCATCATCTAGAAAAAAAATGCAAGTTGACTAAATAAGCCATTTGCGTATGGCTATACATATATATACATCACCAAAAGGTACTAGGTCAAATTACAAAGTCGATCCTATACATGCCATTATCACAATTTGATCAAAAAAAATGTACCAAAAAGCTTAGATAGTGTGGTTGACTTCGACTTTGGAACTTCCGAATCCGATGGATGACGAACAAAATCTATAAAACAGAGAAGTAAAACAAAAGAATAAGCATTTCAATGCTTAGTAAGCTTTAAGTAATGAAATCATCTAGAAATTAGCATATTAATATCAGTCTATATGAATCACCCTTGGGCCGAATCCAAACATAACGAAGATACTTCCTTATCGATCATATCATAAAGGGGAAATCAATACTTCCATCTATTTCTTTAATTTATAACCGAATACAATCTTCTCAAATTTTCAGACAACTCTCATGCATATATATGTAGCCTACTAGTGATGTTGAAATCGCCTAAGTTAGTACTCATACCTTCTAATCCAATCATAAACATTCAAAGGATTTTAAACAATAGTCTAAGGATAATTGCCGACTTTCGAAATACGAAATATAACAATTAATCATATCCTCAACGAAAGCATTTACTTACTTGATCACTTCACGTTAAGTTGTACTTATGCTTGGAATTAATTTGACATGCATTATATAAATTCTCTTGTGCATACTTACGGTTTATCAACCCAATTAATAGGCCGGCGAAGACGTCCTTGTGAACTATCCGAATCTCAGAACTATCTCAGAAGCCCTTCTAGACTAAGCTCGGTTTGCGCTGCTGGCTTAAAGGCCCTTCGAAACTAAGTTCGGCAATAACACTGGCGCAGAGCCCGTCGGAACTAAGTCCGGTTTTAACAATGGCTTAAAGCCCTTCGGAACCAAGTCCGGTTTTTAACACTAGCTTATAGCCC
The DNA here is from genome assembly GCA_025698475.1 of Gossypium anomalum. Taxonomy (NCBI): domain Eukaryota; kingdom Viridiplantae; phylum Streptophyta; class Magnoliopsida; order Malvales; family Malvaceae; genus Gossypium; species Gossypium anomalum. The sequence goes on from CM046961.1 coordinate 14,020,327, forward strand.
TTCGAGACTTAGCTCGGTTTCAAACCTTGATCAACATTCATACATACATACACATTTAAACAACACTTTGATACTTGAATACAATTTCAGCATTCTTTCTAACTATTTTACAATTAATTCACTAGTCATAACCAATGACATGTTCTCGTTTCATTATTCCGGAAACTTTCTATTATTATACTGATTACAAACAAGTACTTTACCTATTTATTTGGTCATGTGACGCAAGCAAGACCACTAAGTCATAAATTATTCATCGCAATCATAATTAAATAATTTCTATGCCTAAACATAAGTTATATTCCATTACTCAAAGACTTACCTTGTATCTTTCTGAACAAGTTCGGGTTGGCTATTCCGCGACTTTAGCTTTTCCCTTATCCGAGGTTGCCCCTCTATGCTCTTGAGATTAATCAATAAATTTTAAACTAACCATTAATAAATTACTCAAGTATTACTTTCAGAATATAGCACACATATATATATATTCGAATTTCACACATACAACTTATAGTAAGCTTATAAAAATCAATAAGTAATTCATTAGTAATCACAACTTCCCTATAAGCTGAGTTACTGAGCAACAGCCATTAATTTACTTATAATTTGAGCTACGAAACTCCAAATCAAAGACCATAAATTTTCCTCAAAAATAGACTAATTTATCTTTTAGCCATAAAATTTTCATAATTTTTAGTCTAGCCAATCCGTACCATATTTTTTTCTTAAAGTTCACCTTGTTTCACTACTTGACTAAACTGACCATTCTTCGCTACAAATCAGATTTCTCATTGTACAGAATCTAAAATGTGTTCTCACTTATTTCATTTGAAACTAGACTCATTAAGGAATCTAAGCATATAAATTTTATCTTAAGGCCATTTTTGTACAATTTATACTGATTTTATAAATACAGAACAGGAAATCTATTAGTCATTTCGACTCAACCCCACAATACTTCAATTATCTCAAAAGCGGTAACTCTTCGTTTCTATAGCCTCCTTTGTAAGAAACTAGACTCTTCAAGCTTTAATGACATAATTTATCCAGCTTCTAACTCAACTCCTACAATTTATGGTGATTTTCCAAAACCACCTTACTGCTGCTGTCCCCAAGCAGTTTAATACTAGCTCACTCTTTCAAACATTCCTTGCATACATTTTATTTAAGCATGTATATTAACAATCGAATTCATCAATTAATTATCTACAAATTCACTTCAACATTCTCAATACAACACATGGTGTTCAAGCCAGTATTCAAGTTCAAAATTCGGTTAATACACATATATATATATACTAGAAATCAATTGTTAACATTTGTATTTCACCTTAATAGCTAGCTTAGCAAACCTTGTTTTAACATACAATTGTTCTTAACACAATTTAAAGCATCCTCTTCATTCTATCAATTAAAAATGCATACATTACCCAATTGCCTAAAACCACATTCGGCCCTAGAACACCCTTGTTAGCCGATTCTTTTCCATGTAACAACAATTGCCCAAATGTGCTTATTTGCTAAGCTCTAATTCACCTATGTATCACTTTTCCTCCAAATAACATGAACAACAACCATTTCTTGAACATTTTTTTCTCTTAACCTATTACTCATAGTACCAACCAAAAATTCAAAATTTGGACATGGGCTAACTAAGAGACTTAGTAACTAACTCATTACATTCAACAATTTCAAAAGTTATCATGAATTCTTACCTTAATCAAGACTAGGAGTGATCAATTGCTTGTTTTCCTCTTCCCCTTTTCTTCTTAAAGTTTTGGCCAAAGGATGCTAAAAAGATGAACACTAATTTCTTTCTTTGTTTTATTCATCAATTTAGTTTAACCCCATTATTATTATTATTTTTTTATGCCAATAATACATTATTTTATTATTATTACAAACACATATTGCTTATCATCATTGTCGTGGCCGGCCACTATTAGCAAAATGGGGAAATTGACATGCAAGTCCACCCTTTTGATTTCATGCATTATTGGATCACTTCTAGAATTACCTATCATATTTCACATTTGTCTCATATAAGTCCTATTAAAAGATTCACACTCAAATGAATAAATTAAAGATTGAAATTTTCACACATGCATATTCATGCACATTAAACATAGAAACTAATGGTTCTTTATTTTTATAATTCGGTTTTGTGGTCCCGAAACCACTTTCCGACTAGGGTCAATTTAGGGTTGTTACAACTCTCCCCCACATAAAGAATTTTCGTCCCCGAAAATCTTACCAATGAATAAATCTGGGTATCTCTCTCTCATAGAGTTCTTAGTTTCCCACGTAGCTTCTTCGATCCCGTGCTTGAGCCATAACACTTTTACTAAAGGAACCTTTTTGTTTCGTAACTCTTTCACTTCACAAGCTAGGATACGAATCGGTTCTTCTTCATAACTCAAGTCAGATTGAACTTCAACCTCTGATGGATTAATTATGTGCGAGGGATCAGATCTATAACGTCGAAGCATTGATACATGAAAAACATTGTGAATCCTTTCAAGTTCAGGGGGCAAAATCAATCTATACGCAACTGGACCAATTCGTTCGGATACTTCATATGGCCCTATGAACCTCGGACTCAGTTTGCCTTTACGGCCAAATCTGAGTATCTTTTTCCAAGGTGAGACCTTAAGAAACACTTTGTCTCCCACGATACTCAATATCTCTTCGTTTTAAATCCGCATACGACTTCCGACGATCCGATGTCGCCTTGGACTTTCACGAATTATTTTTACTTTACTGCTCAAAGATCTTTAATCAAATCCACTCCGAAATTTTATTTTCACCGAGCTCGGTCCAAAACAATGGCGCACGGCATTTACGCCCGTCAAAGCTTCATAAGGTGCCATCTTAATACTTGATTGAAAACTATTGTTGTGTGTTAACTCAATCAAAGGTAAATACCGCTCCCATGAACCACTAAACTCGAGGATGCAACATCTCAACATATCCTCAAGTATCCGAATTATCTGCTCGGATTGACCATCGGTTTGCGGATGAAAAGCGGTGCTAAAATGCAGCTTGGTACCCAAGGCTTCTTGCAATTTCTTCCAAAATCGTGAGGTGAATCTCGGATCTCTCGTCGACACAATAGAAATTGGTACCCGTGTAATCTCACAACTGAGAAACATACAATTCAAATAGTTTATCCAATGAAAAATCCGTGCGTCACGGGGATAAAATGAGCCGACTTAGTCGATCTATCAACAACAACCCAAATCGCATCTTTCTTACTTGTCGACAATGGCAACCTGGGCCAAAAATCCATCGTGACTCGATCTCATTTCCATTCAGGTATCATGATCGGCTGAAGTAAACCCGTAGGCACTTGATGTTCCGCCTTCACTTGCTGACATATTAGACACTTTGAAACAAAATCGGAAATGTCTCGTTTCATACCATGCCACCAAAACTGACGTCTTAGATCGTTGTACATTTTCGTGCTTCCCGGGTGAAGTGACATTCGACTACAATTAGCTTCGTTCAGAATCATCGAAATGAGTTCTGCATTTCTTGGAACACACAACCGACTTCTGAACCTCAGACAATAGTCCTCATCAAGTTGAAACTTCGATTCCGTATTCGGGACACATTCAGCCTGTTTTGCAGCCAATTCTTCATCGATTTTCTGAGCTTCACGAATTTGATGAATCAACAATGGTTTGGCCTTTAATTCCGCCACTAAGACATTGTTGGATAGGATAGACAAATGTACATTCATTGCTCGTAAAGCAAACAGTGATTTGCGACTTAAAGCATCCGCAACCACATTAGCCTTTCCCGGGTGATAATCAATGACAAGCTCATAATCTTTCAACAACTCAAGCCAACGTCTTTGTCGCAAATTTAATTCTCTCTGAGTCATCAAATATTTGAGACTTTTGTGATCTGAAAATACATGGCACTTCTCACCAAACAAGTAGTGTCGCCATATTTTAAGAGCAAATACAATGGCAGCTAATTCGAGATCATGAGTTGGATAGTTTTTCTCATGTGGCTTCAATTGCCTCGACGCGTATGCTACGACTCGACCTTCTTGCATCAACACACAACCCAACCCAAGTAAGGATGCATCACTGTAAATGACAAACTCTTTCCCGGATTCGGGCTGTACGATCATCGAGCTTCGGTCAAATAAGTCTTCATTGATCAAAACTTTTTGACACTTTTCCGACCAATCAAACTTAACATCTTTTTGAAGTAACCGTCATTGGTGCAAATATCATTGAGAAACCTTTTACAAATCGTCGGTAGTAACGGCCAAGTCCCAAAAAGCTCCAACCTCGCATAATATTTCTCGGTGGCTTCCAGCTAAGTATGGCTGAAATTTTGCTCTGGATCAACTCGAATACACGATGCGGATACTACATGCCCCAAAAAGCTAACCTCTCTTAACCAGAACTCACACTTCATCGAACTTAGCATATAAATCGCTTATCCCGTAAAATTCGCAACACTAATCTCGGTGTGCTCGGCATGTTCGGGCTCATTTCTATAATAGACCAAGATGTCATCAATAAACACAACTACGAACCGGTCCAAATATCATCAAGATCCGATTCATCAAATCCATAAACACCGCAGGGGCATTAGTGAGCCCGAACGGCATCACTAAAAACTCGTAGTGGCGTATCTCGCTTACGAAAGCGATTTTGGGTATATCCAAATCTCGAACTCGCACTGATAATAACCCGATCTCAAATCTATCTTTGAAAACACCGAGGCTCCCTTCAGTTGATCAAATAAATCATCAATATGTGGTAACGGATATTTATTCTTTATTGTCACTTTATTCAGCTGACGATAATCAATACACAATCTCATGGTTCCGTCCTTCTTTTTCACAAACAATACTGGTGCACCCCAAGGTGAGAAACTTGGTCGAGCAAAACCTTTATCCGTCAACTCTTACAACTGAGCTTTCAATTCTTTTAATTCTGTTGGTGCCATACGATACGGAGTTATCGAGATCGGTGTAGTCCCAGGCACAATCTCGATGCCAAACTCTACCTCCCGAACAGGTGGTAAACCTGGTAATTCCTCGGGAAAAACATCCGGGTATTCACAAACCACTGGCACAGATTCAGGCTTCTTTTCTAACTCTTTGTCATCTAGTACATATGCAAGGTATATTTCACACCCCTTTCTTACACATTTCTGAGCCAGCATCGACGATATTACAGCTGGCAACCTATTCAATTCGGTAGACTCAACTTGAATTATCTCGTTATTCACACACCTCAAATCGATGGTTTTTCTTTTGCAATTTACAATTGCGTCATGTACGGTCAACCAATCCATACCGAGGATAACATCAAATTCGTCAAACGGTAAAAGTATCAAATCAGCCGGAAAATAGGAACCTCGAATTACTAGGGGGCATTTCTTGCACACTTGGTCGACAAGTACGTAACGACCCAAAGGATTTGACACCCGGATTACAAACTCAGTAGACTCAACAGGTAGAGTCTTACTGGATGCTAAGGTTTCACATATATAAGAATGAGTAGAACTAGGGTCAATCAAAGCAATCACATTAGTATCAAAGAGAGTAAAAGTACTGGTAATAACATCTGGTGAAGAAGCATCCTCGCGTGCGCGTATAGCATAAGCTCTAGCAGGAGCACGAGCCTCCGATTTGGTGGTGGTATCTTTAGGCCCTCTCTGACCGCCACTAGCATTCCCCGGATTTCTAGGGGGCCTACCTCTTGCTGTAGTATTATTCAGTTTTTCACTCGATTCACACATTCGACTGCACAATCTCGGGCAATCTTTGATAAAATGATCAGTCGATCCACATTTGAAACAGGAGCGGTCACGAACTCTACAGCTTCCCGAATGCCACTTGCCACAATACTGACAATCAAATCTATCCTGACGATCATTGCCAACACTGGCAACAGAAGTAGCTCGTGTGCTCATAGGGGTCGATTACGATCCCGCCCAGAAAAACCCAAGTATTCTTAGATCTGCTTGGATCATCTCTCAACTTCTTTGATGATTGATGAAATGGTTTTCCCGAAGATCTTTTACAAAACTCTCTTGCTCCCAAATCAGCTCTCCTTTTTTCCTTACTGAGCTCTTCGGCTTTGCAAGCTCGCTCAACAAGTACTACAAATTCTCTGATTTCTAGAATGCCAACGAACAGTTTTATATCTTCGTTCAGTCCCTCCTCGAAACGTTTACACATTACATCTTCTGAAGAAACGCATTCTCGAGCATACCGGCTTAGCCTCACAAACTTTCGTTCAAAATCCAGTAACCGACATGGAACCTTGTTTAAGCTCAAGAAATTCTTTCCGTTTTGATCGATAAATCTCTGGTGATATACTTCTTTCAAACTCAATTTGGAAAAACTCCCATGTTACCCGCTCTCTAGGTACAAATCAAATCAACGTATTCCACCAATAATAAGCAGAATCACGTAACAAAGAGATAGCACACTTCAAGCATTCATCGGGTGTGCAAGAAAGTTCATCAAGTACCCGGATAGTGTTATCCAACCAAAACTCAGCTTGTTCGGCATCATCGCTGTCTGTTGCTTTAAATTCAGTAGCCCCGTGCTTTCGGATTCATCAATCAGGGCTTATTTAACCTCATCTGATCGGTTACCGGAGGTACTGCTGGTGCAGGGGGTGTATTGGTCGGAAGTGGGGGTTGGGGAATAGCCGTGTTAGTTCGAATGTACTGATTGAACCAATCATTCATCACGCTATAGAAAGCTTGCCTAGCTTCCTCGTTCTGATTACTAGCCATAGGTTGAGAGTTCACCGGGGCTGTCCCTTGCGCGGGGGCAGGTGCCACGCTCTCAACATCATCAACTATCGCTCGATTGGGATCGGGATCCATCACTATACATAAACGCATTTTTTTAACTGTCAGAAATCACCACACTATCAAATAAACATATAATGGCATGTATAGCTAGACCAATTTGCAATACGGTAGTCCTAGAATCGACTAAACCGTAGCTCTGATACCAATACAATGTAACACCCCTCGCCTGTATCCTTCGCCGGAGGGGTAAGGAATGTTGCTAACTAAGCCTTGATTTCTTTTCTAAATATCAACCATAAAAATAAAACATTCGAGCATTATCGATCACATTCATAAACACTTCCATCATCTAGAAAAAAAAATGCAAGTTGACTAAATAAGCCATTTGCGTATGGCTATACATATATATACATCACCAAAAGGTACTAGGTCAAATTACAAAGTCGATCCTATACATGCCATTATCACAATTTGATAAAAAAAAAATGTACCAAAAAGCTTAGATAGTGTGGTTGACTTCGACTTTGGAACTTCCGAATCCGATGGATGACGAGGAAAATCTATAAAACAGAGAAGTAAAACAAAAGAATAAGCATTTCAATGCTTAGTAAGCTTTAAGTAACGAAATCATCTAGGAAATTAGCATATTAATATCAGGTCTATATGAATCAGCCTTGGGCCGAATCCAAACATAACGAAGATACTTTCTTATCGATCATATCATAAAGGGGAAATCAATACTTCCATCTATTTCTTTAATTTATAACCGAATACAATCTTCTCAAATTTTCAGACAACTCTCATGCATATATATGTAGCCTACTAGTGATGTTGAAATCGCTAAGTTAGTACTTATACCTTCTAATCCAATCATAAACATTCAAAGGATTTTAAACAATAGTCTAAGGATAATTGCCGACTTTCGAAATACGAAATAGAACAATTAATCATATCCTCAACGAAAGCATTTACTTACTTGATCACTTCACGTTAAGTTGTACTTATGCTTGGAATTAATTTGACATGCATTATATAAATTCTCTTGTGCATACTTACGGTTTATCAACCCAATTAATAGGCCACAAGACGCCCTTGTGAACTACCCGAATCTCGAATCGCTCGAAACCCTTCGAGACTAAGCTCGGTTTGCGCTCTTGGCTTAAAGGCCCTTCAAACTAAGTTCGCAATAACATCGGCGCAGAGCCCGTCGGAACTAAGTCCGGTTTTAACAATGGCTTAAAGCCCTTCGGAACCAAGTCCGGTTTTTAACACTGGCTTATAGCCCTTCGAGACTTAGCTCGGTTTCAAACCTTGATCAACATTCATACATACATACACATTTAAACAACACTTTGATACTTGAATACAATTTCAGCATTCTTTCTAACTATTTTACAACTAATTCACTAGTCATAACCAATGACATGTTCTCGTTTCATTATTCCGAAACTTTCTATTATTATACTTTACAAACAAGTACTTTACCTATTTATTTGGTCATGTGACGCAAGCAAGACCACTAAGTCATAAATTATTCATCGCAATCATAATTAAATAATTTCTATGTCTAAACATAAGTTATATTCCATTACTCAAAGACTTACCTTGTATCTTTCTGAACAAGTTCGGGTTGGCTATTCCGTGACTTTAGCTTTTCCCTTATCTGAGGTTGCCCCTCTATGCTCTTGAGCTTAATCAATAAATTTTAAACTAACCATTAATCAATTACTCAAGTATTACTTTCAGAATATAGCACACATATATATATTCGAATTTCACACATACAACTTATAGTAAGCTTATAAAAATCAATAAGTAATTCATTAGTAATCACAACTTCCCTATAAGCTGAGTTACTGAGCAACAGACATTAATTTACTTATAATTTGAGCTACGAAACTCCAAATCAAAGACCGTAAATTTTCCTCGAAAATAGACTAATTTATCTTTTAGCCATAAAATTTTCATAATTTTTAGTCTAGCCAATCCCTACCAGATGTTTCTTAAAGTTCACCTTGTTTCACTGCTTGACTAAACTGACCATTCTTAGCTACAAATCAGATTTCTCATTGTACAGAATTCAAAATGTGTTCTCACTTATATCATTTGAAACTAGACTCATTAAGGAATCTAAGCATATAAATTTTATCTTAAGGCCATTTTTGTACAATTTATACTGATTTTATAAAGACAGAACAGGAAATCTATTAGTCATTTCGACTCAACCCCACAATACTTCAATTATCTCAAAATCGGTAACTCATTCGTTTCTATAGCCTCCTTTGTAAGAAATTAGACTCTTCAAGCTTTAATGACATAATTTATCCAGCTTCTAACTCAACTCCTACAATTTATGGTGATTTTCCAAAACCACCTTACTGCTGCTGTCCCCAAGCAGTTTAATACTAGCTCACTCTTTCAAACATTCCTTGCATACATTTTATTTAAGCATGTATATTAACAATCGAATTCATCAATTAATTATCTACAAATTCACTTCAACATTCTCAATACAACACATGGTGTTCAAGCCATTATTCAAGTTCAAAATTCGGTTAATACACATATATATATATACTAGAAATCAATTGTTAACATTTGTATTTCACATTAATAGCTAGCTTAGCAAACCTTGTTTTAACATACAATTGTTCTTAACACAATTTAAAGCATCCTCTTCATTCTATCAATTAAAAATGCATACATTACCCAATTGCCTAAAACCACATTCGGCCCTAGAACACCCTTGTTAGCCGATTCTTTTCCATGTAACAACAATTGCCCAAATGTGCTTATTTGCTAAGCTCTAATTCACCTATGTATCACTTTTCCTCCAAATAACATGAACAACAACCATTTCTTAAACATTTTTCTCTTAACCTATTACTCATAGTACCAACCAAAAATTCAAAATTTGGACATGGGCTAACTAAGAGACTTAGTAACTAACTCATTACATTCAACAATTTCAAAAGTTATCATGAATTCTTACCTTAATCAAGACTAGGAGTGATCAATTGCTTGTTTTCCTCTTCCCCTTTTATTCTTAAAGTTTCGGCCAAAGGATGCTAAAAAGATGAACACTAATTTCTTTCTTTGTTTTATTCATCAATTTAGTTTAACCCCATTTTTATTATTATTTTTTTATGCCAATAATACATTATTTTATTATTATTACAAACACATATTGCTTATCATCATTGTCATGGCCGGCCACTATTAGCAAAATGGGGAAATTGACATGCAAATCCACCCTTTTGATTTCATGCATTATTGGATCACTTCTAGAATTACCTATCATATTTCACATTTGTCTCATATAAGTCCTATTAAAAGATTCACACTCAAATGAATAAATTAAAGATTGAAATTTTCACACATGCATATTCATGCACATTAAACATAGAAACTAACGGTTCTTTATTTTTATAATTCGGTTTTGTTGTCCCGAAACCACTTTCCGACTAGGGTCAATTTAGGGTTGTTACAACTATGCTTAATTGTGGTAGTGGGCCTTCAGAAGGCCCAAGCTCAAGTTAAACACGGCAAAATAGTAAGCTTGTTTTTTTTAGTGGAAAGGGGTTTCAGTTTAGTGGGCTTTTAAAAGGAATTATGTAGGTTATGTCACAAAAGAACCTCTGGCAAGGTGGTTAAGTGGCGCCATTAGGGTGCTGAAAAGGTGGCGTGTCAGTGATGTGGGAGGGCCAAGGTTCAACTCCTGGAGTTGGCATTTGGAGGTGTTATTTTTATGACTTGAGCAGACAGGAGTTGGAAGTAGAATGGGACTCTGATAGGAAGAGTTGGAAGACAGTCAAACGCATAGATTAAGGAGTGATAAGGGGAGAGATTTAAGGGATTTGGAAAGAGGCTAAGAGTTGGCCGAATGGTGGGAATTGGAGGGGGAAATTCGGCAGAGGGTTATTAGGTTAATATTTCGGCACTTAGGGTATTGAGGGGTGCCGTTTTCTTCTACTCAGACGCCATAAGGTTGTGCTTTTCCTTTTTTTTTTCTTTCCTTTTTTTCTCCCTCTCTAGCCAAAACTACCATCTTCTCTATTCCTCTTTCTTTATTTTTTCCCCAAAATCATCCATCTTTCTTTCTATTCTTCAGCACTTATGTCGAAACCACAAAAGCCAAAATTCTGAAAACACCCTACTTGTGCCGATTTTTCCAAAGCCAAATTCTTCAATATTTTTGTTTCTGTTAACCAACGATCATCTTTTCTAAACCCTAGATACCTGTCGACAATTTTGTTTCAAGGTAATAGCCTCACATCATCCTCTTTTTCATCACCCAAAAGCCGAAAATACCATAGACTTAGGGACTTATAGCCGAAACTTCAAAGCTCCTGGATTCGAGTTCTACCGTCGTTTGAAGGATCAATCCGCATTAGATTACATGGAAATCAAAAAGGAGTAAGGGGTAAGTGCTCATCATCTCAGATCTGGTCCAATTATGTTAGGAAAAGCCGAAGTCCCTAAAATCTAGGGAGGCTGTCGACTTGGGCATATGGCTCTAAGGGTCTTTAACTGATGTTTTCTTTCGGTGACTAGTGTCTTTTTAAGTGTTGGATTGAAGGCTTGGATCGTTGGAGCAATCAGATTCGGAGCTAGCTATCGGTTTTGGCAGAAAGGTAAGGTTTTAAAGGCTTTTAGGGACATGGTTCGGATATGAGTAAGTGAATATTGGTTAGGTGGTTGTGGTTTGCAATCTAAGAACTGTGCTAATCAATTGTAGGACATCACGAGGGATCTCAGTAGCAGTCGTCGCGAAACAGGTGTGTACCGAAACCCTTTCATAGTACAATTCGGCAAAAGCCAAAATGCCGAAATTTCGGCATTTCATGAGCTTGTGAGTGTGCGAGTGCTCACAAAACGTATAGAGATTATTAGATCTGGCATCGCAAGGGTGGTAAGTTGGTCTCATGTGAAATTTCGTGTACTTTGGTAAAGGGGCCTCGATGGGAGAAAATTGGACCCAACAGGCTTACTGGTCCATATGGGTAAGATAATGATAAAAGTGGGCTATTAAATATATTTTGTTAAACTGAGGAATCAAGCTGTTTAAAACTGATAAATAATGAACTATTTTTTTATAAGTGGGCAAGTTTACGAATTTACCCCTAAGAGCAAAATTACTGATATACCCCTAGGGTTTAAATTGACTAAAATGCATGATTGACTGATACGGTATTTTGCACGTCATGTTATTGTTTATATTCGCTGCATGGGATTGGGATATTGATGGAGGAAGTACTGAAAGTGGTTTATCCACGTACTGGAGGCTTTGCCTCAATTTACTGATATTTGAGCAGCCATGCTGCAACTGTGGAGTGTAGGGTTGGGTGGGTTGAGATATTCCCCACATGGAGTGTAGGGCTGGATCGGGTGGAGTGTAGCGGTTGGTTATAGGCTGGTTGGGTTTGGATACATGTATATTTATATCTGTTCTGTTCTGGTATTGGGCCTATGGGCCACACTGATTGTTGAAAGAGGCTAAGGCCTTGTTACTATATTCTGAAAAGGGCTTCGATCCGCTGTATACTGATAGTTTGAATGGGCTTAGGCCCAATGGGCTTGAGCTGACTTGGGCTTTAGATGGGTTTTTGTACACACTAAGTTTTCCCAAACTCATCCCTTTCTCTTCCATCCTTGCAGGTGAGCCCTAATTGGTGGACTTGGAGCTGGGCGGGATTCAGAGTGGCCATGAAGATTAATATCTAGTTTTTAAATAAGTTCGCATTTCTTTTAATTTTGATTATTTTCGTTTTTTTCCTAAAGTTGTAATAAGGCTGCTCTTAATTATTTTTACTTTTGGATTATTAAACTGGTTAGCACTAGGGCGCGTTTTATAAAAGTTACCTATTTTTAAAGCAACACGATAACCAAACTAAGCTTCCGCAACGTAAATATTTTAAAACAAGAAATAAATATTTTAAATAGGCATAAGCTAAAGTTGATGTTCGTGAACAAGTAACATGCTTTAAGTGTGGCAATGGATGTGTGCATGTCTAGGATTGGATCCGGGAAGAGCTTGGTACTTAAGCAGTCCAATAGACTCACCTCCTCTTTTCTGGCTTCCTACCTGGTGCACATCTTCCATTCACTTAAAATTAAAACATTAACATTCTTTAAACCTTAATAAAGAGATTTTTGATAAAACGTTAGCAACATTTCCATATGGCACGCTGAATTTGGCTGTAACGTCTGGGCCGGGTGTGGGGTGTTACATCTTTCTCCGTACAGGTAGTGTCTCCAAATCTTAAGTGCAAAGATTACTGCTGCCAATTCTAAATCGTGGGTAGGATAGTTTACTTCGTGAGGCTTAAGCTGTCGCGATGCATAAGCTACCAACTGACCCTCTTGCATCAACACACAACCCAAACCCACATGTGATGCATCACTATACACGGTAAAATCCTTCCCAGACTCTGGCTGAATTAGTACAATGCCTCGGTTAGAACTTCCTTTAATTTCTCAAAAGCTTCCTGCTGCTTTTCAGTCCAAACAAACAGTGCTCCTTTCCTTATAAGCTTTGTCAATGGTGCTGCCATCACAGAAAAACCTTCCACAAACCTTCTGTAGTATCCTGCCAAACCCAGGAAACTCTGAATTTTCGACACCAACCTAAGTGGCTTCCATTCCAGAATCGCTTCAATCTTTCGAGGGTCCACTTTGATCCCCTCAGCAGAGACTACATGACCTAAAAAGGTTACCTCCCTCGACCAGAATTCACACTTACTGAATTTCGCATACAGTTCCTTCTCCCTCAAAACTTGCAGCACAATGCGAAGATGCTCATCATGCTTCTCTTCAGTTTCAGAATATATCAGAATATTGTCAATAAAGATGACTACGAATTGATCCAAAAAATGGTTAGAATACATGATTCATCAGATCCATAAATGCTGCAGGAGCGTTCGTCAATCCAAATGGCGTAACCAGGAACTCGTAATGACCATACCGAGTCCTGAACATCGTCTTATGAATATCTGCCTCTTTGACCCTTAACTGATGATATCCAGATCGAAGATCGATCTTGGAGAATACCGAAGCTCCTTTAAGTTGGTCAAACAGATCATCGATTCATGGTAGAGGGTACTTATTCTTAATCGCCAGTTTGTTTAACTGCCGATAATCGATGCACATTCGCATTGTCCCATCCTTTTTTTTCACAAGCAGCACCAGTGCTCCCTACGGAGAGACACCCGACTAATAAAGTCTCTATCCAACAACTCTTGAATCTGTGCTTTTAGCTCCACTAACTCCTTTGGTGCCATCCTGTACGGTGCGATGGACACTGGTGCCGTTCCAGGCAACAAGTCAATTCCAAACTCGACTTCTCGGTTCGGAGGCAATCCCGGAAGCTCATCTGGAAAAACATCTTGGAACTCCTTAACGGTTCTAACCTTACTCACCGTCAGTTCTTCAGCCTCCGACTGACTTACAAATGCCAGATAAGCCTCACAACCCTTATGAATCCACTTCTCGGCTCTCAACGCCGACACCACATTGGACAAATAATCCCTTCGCTCATCTATCACCATAACCTCCTCACCTTCCGTGGTCTTTAACGCCATTCACTTAGCAGTACAATCTAGAGTTGCCCTATGCTTAACAAGCCAGTCCATACCCAGAATGTGGTCGAATTCTCCGAATGGTAATTCCATCAAGTCTCTAGAGAAAATCTTCCCTTGAGTTTCTAAAGGCACGTCCCTATAAAGTTTGTCTACCCTAACCGAGTGACCCAAAGGACTTAGTACCGATACCTCACTCACAGTCTCCTCAAAGTGCACACCCAATGACCCAGATATAGCACATGCAACATACGAATGAGTAGATCCAATATCTATCAAGACAGTGTACGGCATGCTAGAAATCAAGAACGTACCAGTTATGACGTCGGGTGCATCACTCTCCTCTCGACGATGAGCCGCATATACCAACGCTGGCTGTCGAGCCTCAGCATTTCCGACACCCCTGCTAGGTGCTCCTCGACCCTGACCATTTCTATTACCACCCCTACCTTGTCCACGTCCTCTCGGTGGTTGTGGTCCACCTTTCTCTGGTTGAGCAACCCTCTGTTCTGCAACTTGAACCTGATCCATTTTCTGAGGACAGTCCTTGACTCTATGCTCCATAGATCTGCATCGGAAAAAAGCACCAGAACGTCTCCTACACTCTCCCAGATGTACCTTGCCACAGTCTCCACAAACTTGCGGTCGAACAACATTCCTCGGGACTGCTCGAACTGGTTCTTCCACTTTTGCTTTCTTAGCGTTCCTATTAGCACCACCCGAAGGTCCTGAATCCCTTCGAAAACGGTTTCAATCCTTTTCACGATTCTGCTTTCAGCATGCTTTACCTCCTCAGCTATCTTAGCTTTCTCCACCAAAGTAGCAAAGTCACGCTCCCTCTGCAGAGCAATCAGCACCCTTAGTTCATCTCTAAGACCCTCCTCGAAGTGCACACTACGTTCATACTCTGTAGCGACTATCCCAACGGCATACCGGCTCAGCCTTAGAAACTCAGCCTCGTACTCAGCGACTGTCTTACCCACTTGAACCAAATTCAGAAATTTCTTCCTGCGAGTGTCCACATAACTCATCCCAACATATTTTCCCTTGAAGGTCGTCTTAAACAGCTCCCAAGGCACCCTGTCGGCTGGGGTCCCATCTCTCACAGTGAGCCACCATTGGTAAGCCTCATCCCGCAGCAATGATACAGCTCTCTTCAGCTTCTGCTCCACGGAATAGTCCAAATCATCCATAATCCGTTCCGTAGCCTCTAACCAATATTCAGCCATATTCAGGGCTACACCAGATACGCTCCTAAAGATCTCCATTCCATTAGCCCGGAGTCACTCAAAAATAGATCCTCGAATTCCATTACCCGTACTTGCCCCGGCAACCCTTTCCAGAACACGAAGCATTGCCTGAGATAGAGCGTCTTCCTCGGTACCTCACTCACGAGACTCCACTTCAGTTGCTGGTGGAACCGATGCATCCACCGCTGGCATATGTCCTGAAGACGAAGATCCAGCTCGTGCACTACCTCGGCTACGTCCACGGTCTCTTCCACGAGCCGCTCTCGTACTCATATCATATTATCTGGTTACAAATTTTATGCATCAATCAAATATTCCAGTGTTTATTACAGATTTTTATGAATAGACAGTAATTCAGAGTTTGTTATCGCAGAATCGTAACTTAGCTACAGTTTCAGTCTACTTATCAAGGTTCCTACAATTTTAGTATCACTCTAACTAGAGCATTATCATAGGGTTTCAGTTTAGGCAAATAACTGATAGTTCAGAAACATTCAGGAGAAGTCAAAATGATACTTACAGACTTGGGCCGAAGATTCGGGGTGCCACCTTCTCAGAATTCAAATTTTAGAAAAACGGATTTTGAAATCTTTTGAAATCATTTATTGCAGAAAGAAAATTTTAAAAACAAATTCCCTAAGCGATTTTCAAAATTATTTATTATTTTCATTATTATTTTAAACCCATTCCACAGTCGAGTTGCTGCAACCTGGCTCTGATATCGCTAAATGGCACACCCCAAACCCGACCCAGACGTTACGACCGAATTCGGTGTGTCACATTAAAGCGTTACTAGAAAAGGCAAGTTTTATCTAAAATCTTTCTTAGTGTCTTAAAGGATATCTTCGTCATAGGTTAAAGTGAATGGAAGCTGTGCAACAGGTGGGATGCCAGAAAAGAGGAGGTGAGTCCATTAGACTGCTTAAGTACCAAGCTCTCCACGGATCCAATCCTAGACATGCATACCACTATTGCCACACTCTATCTGGGTGTTTGTTCATGGAAACCATTTTAAAACCATTTGAGAAAGTTATTAATTCTGAAAACATTTTTGTTTAGTGAAAGCTTTGCTTTGTTATCGCGATATTTTGAAATCAAGTAACCATTTTAAAATGCCCTAAAGCGGTTCAATTTCAATGATTAAAACAATATCATAACTAAACTTACAAAACATACTAAAACAATTAAAACTAATTAAAGCGGCTTTATTACAACTCAAAACCCAAAACTATTAAAGTAAATAAAAGCTGATTAAATCCTAAAAAGAGAACCAAATTTGCAGAACATGTGGCCACTCCGAATCCCTCACAGTTCCAAGTCCTCTATGGTTGGGGATTATCTGCATGGATGAAGATAAGGGGTGAGTTTGGAAAACTCAGTGTGTAAAATAACCCAATCATAGTCCAAATCAGCTCAAACCACAGTAACAGATTAAGTTGGGCCTAAGCCCTATACAGAATTCAGAATGAAGCCCGTAGGCCCATAACAGATGCAAAATAGATTATGTATGCAGAAACCCAACCCATATCCATCCATATACACCCCCGTACCAACCTGACACCATGTGGAGAGACAAATCGACCCACCCATCCGCTACACGCCACAGAATTTGCAGCATGGCTGCCAGGACAGAAAATGTGACAAAGTCACCAGATACAGATATTTGTGGCAAAGCCACCAGAAACAGATATTTGTGGCATAGCCACTAGAACGCTTCCTCCATCAATATAACCCATATCCCATGCAACAGACATTTATGTCATGGCATACATCATACAGAATCAGAATATCATGCATTTCAGTCAAAATTAACCCTGGGGGTGAACGGTCGTTTTGCACCTAGGGGTATAGTGGTCATTTTGCATACTTAGGGGTATACTAGTAAACTTACTATTTTAAGGTTTTCAGGTATATTACAGCCATTAATCGCATTAACGGAAACACTTACCGTGCGTTTTTACTGAATTGGGCCCATTGGCCTACTAACCCGATTTTGGCCCATTAAGCCCAAACTTACCGAAGTGCACGAAATTGCGCACTCTGTAATCTTACCACTTGAGATTACCGAGGTTGATAAACAACTATCTCACGAGCGTTCACACGCTCGCAAGTTCATAAAATGCCGGCTTTTCAGCATTTTGGCTTTTCGGCTTTTACCGATCTAGTCTATAAGTGGGTGTTCTTTACACACCTGATTTGTAACGGTTCGTTGGTGAGGTCCACACACGAGCTGCCTACAATTGGATTACTAACACATCAGTCTAAATATCGAAAACAAACTATGTACTTATCCCCTTACCATATTCGGCCAACACTGCCTTAGACCCTCGAGTTATTACCTTTTTGCCGAAATATGGATTAGATCCAGAGATCCAACCGAATTACTCTTCAAGCCCTTCGCTGTACACCCTTTTGTCCACGCTAACGCATACACAACCAAAAAGAAAGAGGCAACAATGCTATTAGTCCAAACTTTAGCCACCCTTAAGGGGTTTTGGCTTTTATCTTAAATCATAAATTACTAACGAAAGCTATTCAACAAACTTACCATTCACTATTCGGCCTAGCAGAGTGCTCCTATCTTTGATCTTAACTCCAATCCACCGTAGTTACGAGATGAATAGATCCAAGTAGCCAAAGTTTTAGCCTCTTATACCCCAGGTATGAAGGTTTCGGCTTTTTAAAGAAGAAAAAGGAAGAGGTTTGACTATGGCAAGATTCGGCCTATTGAGAAACAATGAAGAAAGGAAAATAAGGGAAGAAACGGAAGAGAAAAGAGTTTAGGTTCGGCAATGGAGAAAAGGAAAGATGAAAGAAAAGAAGAAGTGACAGGGGAAAATAGCATTCGGTGATGGCAAGGGAAAACGACACATAGAGTTAGGTGGTTTCCAAGTTTCGACTACTAACAAGAATGAAAGGGAAAAAAAGGAGAGAAACCCTAAGTACAACCCCTAATTCGGCAAGCTAAAAGAAAACTAAATCGAAACCCAATGGAGAACTTACACAGAAATGGCACAACACTTCCCTAATGCTGAAATTCCTACTTCAGAGACCTAGCCGAACTTACCTATACCAGGGACCCTTGGCCGGCCAACTCTTGCTCCTCAAGAGTCGAACATTCGGCCAATACCACACTCCTTGATCAGCTCCTAAATTTTCTTCCTTATCTCCTCCTTACCTAATCTCCTGAACAGCTCAAACTCTTCCTGACAGAGTTTTACTTGAGTTCCATCACATCCCCATTCTGTTTATAAAAATAATAATACCTTAACTGGCTTACCTTGTGACTCGAACCTTAGCTCTCCCTAAACATCCACACGCCACTCCCAAGCACTTACGTAGCGTCACATGCCACTTTACCATAGGTCCTCTTGTGGCTTATTTCACACATTAAATCTTAAAAGCCTAATACACCAGAACCCCTTCTCCTTTAAAATTAAAATTTGTTAAAACTACAAGGTTTTAGCTTAGATTTGGGCCTTCTAGAGGCCCACTAACATACTTAAGCATGTTTTGTACAATCAGATCATACTAAAATCAAGTTTCACTAAAACTCGCAAAAATCCCAAAAAGTTCCAAAAATTAGGGTGTTACACTTAACATTCAAGTAATATAACATAAGATAATGTACTTTACCATAATCTCGTGATCATAATTCATTCCATCACAAACTTACCTTGAAATCATCATTTCACGAATTTAATAATCATAAGCTTTATGTACATACCTGTACCATCTCATAATAATTTCATACTTATCTCATCGTTTGCATACCCAATGAACCACTTGGAATAAGAATATCAGATACTCGGGAAACCTTGCACACAAGGTGTCACATATGTAGCTATTGCTACCTCTATCTCATAACACATATATGCTCGCTCTCGAGCCATCAACAGGCTTACCCACACAAGCTGTCAGTCAAGACATAGCTAGACGGTGCTGCTCACACAAGCTGTCAAGTAGCCACAACATATGCTGGTATATTCAGCCGCCGGTAGGATGTAAGGACCAGCACCCGGTTCACATAACATAATACCCTAGTGACATGTCACTTGTATCCTAATCTATTCTTAAGGTTCGATTGGGATTTCTCACTTGTCAGAACATCGTCGAACGTGTCTGTAGAGTCGTTTACACAATTCATATGAAATTAAAGCATTTAAGATACAATTATAATACAGCTTATTTACATACGAACTTATCTGAGCTACAAAAATGGCGAAAGGATCTATTCGTCAATTACATTATTTTTCCCTCGATCTAGACCCGAACTTCATTTTTCTTGATCTATAATACCACATTTTACTCATTTAATCAACAAGCTATTCAATTTAGTCTAAAATCACATTACGAAAAAAATTATAGTTTTGCCCTAACATTTTAACATTTTACGATTTAGTCCCTTGGCTCGTAAAAATGAATTTCTTTCAATTTCTTCACAACCCAAGCCTAGCCGAACCTTACCCTTACTCATAACAACCCATATTTTTCATTTATTCACACTTTACCACACATTTTACAACACTTTACAAATATGTCATTATTTGACATTTTTACCGAAAATCACTTTACAAATGTTATTTAAATAACAACGAACATGCATTTTCTACCATCAAACATCAAAATAAAAACTGATCCAACATGGGTAAAATTTTAGACTTTAACTTTCTTTCAAATTAGTCCTTGAAATAGCTAGATCAAGCTACCACGATCTCAAAAATATAGAAATCATTAAAAACGGACAAGAACGGACTTACAATCGAGCTTGAGAGTTGGCCAAACCCTAGCTATGTCTTCTCCTCAAAAAATTCAGGTAGGGGGACCAAATTGAAGAAGATGGACATATTTTATTTAGTTAATTTGTCTTTATTTACCAAATTACCAAATTACCCTTATCTTAAACTTTATAAATTCACTTACTCTATGCCTATTTTTGTCCACCAAAAAGTATAATGGTCTAATTGCCATTTAAGGACCTCTAATTAAAAATTCATAACAATTTACTACCTTTAACTTATAGAACTCAAATTTTGCACCTATTGCAATTTAGTCCTTCTAGTCAAATTGAGCATTCAATCAATAAATTTTTCGTAACAAAATGTTCACACAATTAATCTATCATGTTGCAGACCTTAAAGAAATAATAAAATGAATATTTCTACTTTAGATTTGTGGTTCAAAAACCACTATTCTGATTTGACCCAAACATGGGCTATTACAACTCTCCCCCCAGGGATTCTCGTCCCCGAAAATCTTACCAAAAAAGAGGTTAGGGTACTGTTTTCTCATAGCTTCCTCAGGTTCCCACATAGCCTCTTAGACCTCATGTTGTTGCCACAAAACTTACACTAGAGCTATGCTTTTATTTCTCAACTGTTTAACCTCCTAAGCTAACACTTTGTTCGATTCTTCACCGTATGTTATATCGGGTTGAATCTCAATCTCTGATGGTGAGAGTACATGTGATGGATCTAATCGATATCGTCGTAACATCAACACATGAAATACATTGTGGATCCTTTCTAACTCTGATGGCAAAGCTAGTCGATATACCATTGGCTCTATTCTTTCAATAATCTCATACGACCTAATGAAACACGGACTCAACTTGCCTTTGCGACCAAATCTAAGAACTTTCTTCCACAGAGACACTTTCAGAAACACTTTATCACCAACCTGAAATTAAATATCCTTCCTTTTCAAATTCGCGTACGATTTCTGTCAATCCAAAGTTGCTTTCAAACAATCACGAATTACTTTCACTTTCTCTTCGATTTCTCTAACCAAATCAACCCTGTGAATCTGTTTCTCACTAAGCTCAGTCCAATATAGCGGATTTTGGCACTTGCAATTGTATAATGCTTCATACAGTGCCATCTTTATACTCGATTGAAAACTGTTGTTATAAGCAAATTTGACCAATGGTAGATATTTCTCCCAACTACCTTCGTACTCTAAAACACAACAGCGAAGCATATCTTCTAGAATTTGGATTACCTCTCAGATTGACCATCGGTTTGCGGATGAAATGTGGTACTAAAATTCAACTTTGTACCCAATGCTTCTTGCAATTTCTTCCAAAATCGTGACGTAAACCTCGTATCTCTCTCCGAAATAGAAGTAGGCACCCCGTGAAATCTAACAATCTCAGTAATGTACAATTCAGCTAGTTTATCAAGTGAATAATCGGTACGTACCGGAATGAAATGAGCTGATTTCGTCAACCTATCAACAATGACCTAAACAACAACTTTCTTTTTCAGAGTCAGGGGTAACCCCGATAAAAAATCCATCGTAACTCTGTCCCATTTCTACTCGGGTATCATCATAGACTAAAGTAAACCAAAGGCACTTGATGTTCGGCTTTCACTTATTGACAAATCAAGCATCTCGTTACAAACTCTGAAATGTCTCATTTTATGCCTAACCACCAATACAATTCCTTCAAATCATTATACATCTTTGTACTCCTAGGATGTATAGATAAACAACCATTATGTGCTTCATGAAGAATTTTCTGATTCAGTTCAGTATCTTTCGGTACACAAATCCTACCTCGGAACCTCAAACAATCATCAGATCCAATCTGATATCCTGAATCACTATTTGATTTGCATCGAACTCTTTTAGCTTGCAACTCATTATCACCTTTCTAAGCTTCACAAATTTGCTGAAGAAATACCAGTCTAGCTTTCAACTCGACCAAAATCGATCCATCATTAGATAAGGTTAATTGTGTATTCATTGCCCCTAAAGCAAACAAAGACTTTCTACTTAAAGCATCTCCAATTACGTTCGCTTTCCCTGGGTGATAGTCGATCACTAAATCATAATCTTTCAATAGTTCGAGCCATCTTCGTTGTCGCAAATTCAAATCTTTCTGAGTCATTAAATACTTTAAACTCTTGTGATCGGTAAAGATGTGACACTTCTCACCGAATAAATGGTGTCTCCTAATTTTTAAAGCGAACACAATAGCGGCTAGTTCCAAGTTGTGTGTCCAATAGTTCTTTTCGTGCGGTTTCAACTGCCTTGAGGCATAAGCTATCACTTTACCCTCTTGGATCAACACATAACATAGACTGTTCAATGACGCATCGCTGAAAATTACAAACTCTTTTCTCGACTCAAGTTGCACTAACACCGGTGCCACAGTCAACAATGCTTTCAACTGCTCAAAACTCTGTTGACATTTATCAGAACACTCGAATTTCACATCTTTTTGTAACAATTTGGTCATAGGTGTAGCAATCATCAAAAATCCGTTAACAAAACATCGATAATAACCGGCCAAGCCCAAAAAGGTTCTAACTTTGGATACATTTCTCGGTGGTTTCCAATCAACAACTGCTGAAATCTTACTTGGATCAACCCGTATACCTTCTGCTGAAACAATGTGTCCAAAAAATCTGACTTATCGGAGCCAAAACTCACTTTTGCTTAATTTAGCAAACAATTTCTTATCTCTAAAAGTCTGTAATACAATTCATAAATGTTCGGCATGCTCAGACTCATCTCGAGAATAAATTAAGATGTCATCAATAAATACAACCACAAACTTATCTAAATACGGTCAGAAGATTCGATTCATCAAGTCCATAAATACTGCAGGAGCATTTGTTAATCCAAACGGCATAACAAGGAATTCATAATGCATGTACCTTATTCTGAACACGGTCTTCGGCACGTCCGAATCTTTAAGTCTCAACTGGAAATAGCCTGATCTCAAGTCTATCTTGGAGAACACTGTTGCCCCTTTCAACTGATCAAACAAATCATCAATTCTTGGTAAGAGATACTTGTTCTTTATCGTAACCTTATTAAGCTGACAATAATCAATACAAAGTCTCATGGATCTGTCTTTCTTCTTAACGAATAACACTAGTGCACCTTACGGTAAAAAACTCAATCTCGCAAAACCCTTATCTGTCAACTCTTACAGCTAAGATTTCAATTCTTTCAATTCGGTCGGAGCCATTCTATACAGGGCTATCGATATCGGTGAAGTCCCCAATACTAAATCAATAGGAAACTCAACTTATCTAACCGGTGGCAACCCAAGAAACTCTTCTAGAAACACTCCCAGTTATTTACAAACTAGTGTTACAAATTTAATCTTCAATTTAGACACTTTCGTATTCAATACATATGCAAGATAAGCTTTACACCCTTATCTTACATACCTTTGAGCCGACATCGACGAAATCACAATAGGCAACTCACCTGACTCATTTGATTCAATCCGAAGAATTTCATTATCTTGACATTTCAATTCAATAATCTTTTGTCTATAATTCACTACGACATCTTGTAAAGCCAACCAATCCATTCCAAGAATTAAATCAAACTCATCAAACGGTAAAAGCATTAAGTCAGCCAGAAAATAGTGACCCCGAATCATTAAAGGACCACTCTTGCAAACTTTATCAACTAAAACATATTTGCCTAAGGGGTTCGACACTTTAATCACATACTCAGTAGACTCAACATGTAACACACCTTACCTACAGTCAACGTCGGAATAGGGTACGAGGCATTACCAAACTTATCACACAAACAACCATACAATTTCGAGTTATGAATTTGCGTTCAAATTAAACCATTTGCATTTAATCATAAAGTCCCTGATACGAGCCTACGAGGCCCAAAAACGTGCATTGGAAGTGGTTCGGGACTAAACCGAGAACTTTAGAAATTTTGACACAACATAGAAAATTTTTCCACTATATAGGGGTCACATGCCCGTGTAGATATGGGATACGCCTATGTGGGTAGGCCATGTGGTCACACACGCCCGTGTCCCAACGTGTAACTCTTTGACCTATAACTCATGAACAAATTGAGATCACACGGCCAAGTCACATGCCCGTGTGCTAGGTCGTGTGGAAAATTAATTTTCCTAAAATAGGTGCATACTTCACATGGCCAGGGCACACACCCGTGTTCAAAGCTATGCCGTCCACACGGCTAAGACACACACCCGTGTCTCTTCCTGTATGCTCAATTCTGAGTATTTTATTTCTCAAAACTACGGTGTAGGGGACACACAGCCTAAACACATGCCTGTGGGGCAAACTGTGTGTTGCACACGGCCTAGACACACACCTATGTGTTTACCCGTGTGGACAAAAATAAGGCTATTTACCAAGCCATTTTGCCACCCTTTAATGCACACACCTAAACAACATAACATAGCACCAATCCAAACATATACATACAACCAAACATCTACAACCAAGACATCAACACATCATTCATGAAAGGTATCATTATATGAATATACTTATAACCAATATTAGCCTATTTTCAATAGCCTTATAGAAAATGAATTTCTAGCCAATATAAGCCAACACATTTGGCCAAATCAATTATGACACATAACAAAATGACAAAGTCCCCTATACATGCCATAACTCAAAATGTTGAATTCATTGGTACCAAAATAATTGTTGATAGTGTGAATGGATCTCCGACAATCTCCGAACCCGAGCTAGCTTGGTAACACTATAAGACAAGGGAAAGAAAGGGAGAAATCTATATAGCTTAGTAAGTTCATATGCAAATTATAAGCATCTTAACAACACCTTAATCATGCAATTTATATAATGTAAGATAGCATAAATGTTACTAAAATCTCATAGTCATAACTTGCTCAATCACAACCTTACCAAGAGTTCATCACCCATCGAGTTTATTACTTATGAGTTCTATGTACATACCTCTACCAACTCGAACATAACCACATCCTTTCACATCTTTGATATTTTCATTGAACACTTGGAATATTATTGGATACTCGAAAAATCTTGTACATAAGTGCCGCATATGTAGTCAAAGCTACCTCATATCTTATAACACATATAGGCTCACTCCCAAGCTATTCACGGGCCTGCTCACATAAGCTGTCAATCAGGACGTAACTACACAGTGCTACTCACACAAGCTGTCAGGTAACTGCAACATATGCCAGAATAGCCAGCCACTAGTAGTGTAACCCCCTAAATTTTGGGCTTAGAAGTAATGGGCCTTGAGTTTGGGATCGGTTAGAAGGTGGCTTGAATGAAAGAAAGGTTTTTAAATATGTTATAATTGTGTGTTTAGTTTAATTGTTAAATTATTTGGGAAAGGTTGGTAGTGTGGAAAAAGTCCTAGGTTCGATCTAGGGCTTTAGCAAAATTTTGCATTTTTTTCTAAAAAGGCCCTGAGCATTAGGTGAAAGGCTTATTAATAAGGCCTGGAAATATCTAACACAAGAAAGTGCTTGGCCTAGTGGCAAAAGGCATGGTAGTAAGCAGGAGGTCCAGGGTTCAAGTCCTAGCCTTGGCAAAAAAATTTATTTCGCATGTGACTAGTAATGAAGCTAGCGTTTAGGATTTATAAATATGTTAGGTGGAAATTTGACACAAGGATGCACTTGGCCCAGTGGCATGACGGCGTTAGGACTATGGAGAGGTGTTGGGTTCAAGTCGCAGCATGAGCAAAAGTTGTAGGTCTTTTTTTAAGACAACCTGGAGGTCGGCAGAAAGACTTCATAAGTAATTAGGAAAGAGAAATGACACAAAAGAAGCACGTGGTCAAGTGGCAAGGAAGGGTTAAGAGTGTGCATGTGGTCAAGGGTTCGAATCTGAATGGTAGCAAATGTTTTTAGAATACTCTGGTTGCGGATTAATAGGCCTTAAATTAGTTAGGGATGGAATATGATATACGAGTGGCTGCAGTGTAGTGGTGTAAAGCATGCTAAGGTTATGAGAGGGATTAGGTTCGAATCCCAGGCTTGGCAAAGGTTAAGTTTTTATTATTTAAGAAAGCTGAAGCTTAGGCATGTAAGCCTTATAATTAATTGGGACCGAATGGTAGCATAAGGAAGGATGCGGTGTAGTGGCCAGCAGCGTATTGGGAGGTAGAGCAACCTTGAGGTCTTGAGTTCAAGTGGTGGCGCGCACAAAAGGGAGTATTTAATTTTGCTACTCAACCTTGAGGTCTTTTCTTTAAGCCAAAATCTTGATCTTTTCTCCCCTATTTTAATCGAGTCAATCTCTTCCCTCTTCAACTTAGCCAATTGTTTCTTTTTCATTTAAAAGCTGACTTTTCTTTGTTCTTTCCAAAACATCCGTTAACCATCTCCATTTATTTCTTTTTTTCCTTCTCATTCAAGAGCGTG
Source organism: Gossypium anomalum (assembly GCA_025698475.1). NCBI lineage: Eukaryota > Viridiplantae > Streptophyta > Magnoliopsida > Malvales > Malvaceae > Gossypium > Gossypium anomalum. The sequence continues at coordinate 14,047,116 of CM046961.1, forward strand.
ATCACTGATGGAAAAAGGGGGTTCTAGCAGAGAAGTTGGGATAGAGGCTCCCAAATTTAAGTGACGTAAGGTGTCGACCGTTAAGGACTTTCCACCTGGATGCGGAAGGGGGACTACGTCAGATTTCGATTTACATAGGTAGATCGCAGTTGATCAATCTAGTCAAGGCAAGTATAGGTTGTTCTTCGGTAAGTAGTGGATTTATTTTGAATTAATGGAATGTGGCTAATTTAGTATAATGTTAAATATAGGTTCGGGCGATTATGAATACTTAGTACTCCAGGTGGTAAGTGTGTACTTCTACCCTATGATAACCTGATATAAAGCCGAAGGTGTGTACATACACTCCACACACACTAGGAATCGGCAAAAGCCGAAATGCTGGAATGTCGAAATGCCGAAATGCCAAAATGCCTAAATGCCGAAAGTTTGGCTACGATAGTCATGTGAATGCACGGACACTCGTAAGGGAGAGACCGATAGGTTGCCTGAGACCCACGGGTGATTCCGTGGACTTGGGTTGTTATTTGGCCATACGAGCCGAAATGGGCTAAATGGGCCCGATGGGCTGTTGGGCCCCTAGTAGGCAAAAACTTAATATTGACGCTATGTGATAGGAATTTGTATGTGAGCATGAAGATGAATGTGACTGGGCCTAACGGGCCATATAAATGTGATTTAGGCATAATGGGCCAAATACAGGTGATTTGGGCCTAATGGGCCATATGAATATGATTGGATTTAATGGGCCAAATACAGGTATGTGAATTTGTTTGGGCTTCGTAAGGGATTTTGGGCCTAGTATATGATAATTACATAAGACTTAATTAATATTTTGCGACCGTGGACAAGTCAAAGGGTTAAGGTGTGGCAACGGGTATATGCTTGTCTAGGATTGGATCTAGGGAGAGTTTGGTACTTAAGCAGTCTTAATGACCCACCTCTTCTTATTTGGAATCCTACCTGGTGCATAGTATTCGTTCACCTTATCTCGCAAAACTTGTTAACAGGCCAAGGTAAGTGGAAACCATAATTAAGGGAAAAATACCAAAATGCCACTAAGGGCAAAAATGGCCAAAATACCCCTAGGTGTTGAATGTTAGCTTTATGGATGTGACATGCATACATATGATGTTCTGTTTAGGTTGCATATGTTGTAGGAATTATGGAACGAAGGAAGTATATGAGGATCGCATGCTTGCCTGACAATCGTGGATCCACCGACTACTTTTAAAGCCCAATATGTAAATGAAGGTAGTTATCGGGCTACCATTGGTGTGTGGGCTAGGTGGGTCGATATTTATATCCCTACATGGTGTGACGGAGGACAGAGCTGGTGTGTAGCGGATGGATAATTTGGATGGGATTGCACTGTATTGCATTGCATGTATGATATTGTTGTGATATTATTGCGATGTGGGCTCTAACCCAACTGAGGCTAATTTGGGCTAAGGCCCAAAGACCACCGTTATTGAATTGGGCTCTAGCCCAAAGTGACTAATGATTGCTTTATACTCGTTGAGGGTTGTACACACTGAGTTTTCGAAACTCACCCCCCTTTTTTCTAAACTTTTCAGGTGATCCTTAGTAGGCGGTTCGACGGATGGAGGGACTTGGAGGTGGCCAACTAGCAAAACAAGATTAGACTTAGTCTTTATGTACTTTTTAATATATTGACTTTAAATTATCTCTATTTGATTTGGGTTGTAACAAGGTCTTTTTTTTTCTGGCTAATATTTCAAATTAGGATTATTATCATTTTTATGCTTTATATTTAATTAGAAGTAGTATGTGGTTTCCTAAACCATAACTATTTTTTTTTAAATACTACGTTTTCGAAGCTTAATTTTTAAATGACGAGTTTTCATAAAATCATATGTTCTAAATAAATCTTCCGCAACTAAAAAGAGATTTTACAAAGTAATTAAGGTTTTTCATTTTAAGGAAGTATTTCCAATGAAAACAAGGTTTTCGATAAAACACTTCAATGTGACACGCCAGATTCGGGTCTAACTTTTGGGCCGGGTTTGGGGTGTTATAGGTAGGATGTACAAGACTAACATCCTGATTACATAAACACATATACACATGGGTTCCTAATGACATGTCACTCGTATTCTATTCTATTCCTAAGGTTCAACTGGGATTTCTTGCTTGTTGAAACTTTTTTGAATACGCCCAAAGAGTTAATAACACAATTCATGCAATATTAAAGCATTTAAAGCATAAATATAACATTGCATTATTTACATATGAACTTACCTCGATACAAAAGTAGTAGAATTGGACCTAATCGTCAAACACTTTGTTTTTCCCCCGATCTAGGTCCGAACCTCATTTTTCTTAATCTATAATAGAAAATTTAACTTATTTAATACTCAAATTATTCAATTTGGCCCAAAAATCATATTATTGCAAAATTACATTTTTGCCCTTAATGTTTCACATTTTACAATTTAGTCCCTAGGCTCGTAAAATGAAATGTATTCAATTTCTTCAAAAGCCAAGCCTAGCCAAATAATTTTCATACTCATATCAGCCCACATTTTCCACTTAATCACACTTTTACTACTCATTTTATAACTTTTACAAATAAGTCCTTTTTGCATTTTTACTGAAAATCACTTAGTAAAAGTTGTTTATCTAACACCAAACATGCATTTTCTACCATTAGACATCAAAATACACAAATATATAACATGGGTAAAATTTTAAACTTCATCTTTTTTTTCAAATTAGTCCTTGAAATAGCTAGATTAGGTTACAAGGATCTCAAAAACATGAAAATCATTAAAAACGGGGATAGAATGGACTTACAATCGAGCTTGAAAGCTTGGCAAACCCTAGCTATGTCTTGTCTTGTGATTTTCAACCACGAGAGGATGAAATTGAGAAGATGACATCTTTTATTTGTTAAATTTTTTCTTTATTACCCAAATGACCAAAATGCCCTTCACTTAAAACTTTGAAATTTTATCTAACCATGTCCATTTTTGTCCAACTTAAATGGTTTAATTACCATTTAAGAACCTCCATATAAAATTTCATAGCAATTAGACACCTCCAGCTTCTAGAACACACATTTTGCAATTATTACATTTTAGTCCTATTAGTCAAATTAGACACCCTATCGATAAAATTTCTTAACGAAATTTTCATGCAATCATTCAATCATACTGTAGACCTTAAAAAAATATCACAATAATTATTTCTACTTCAAATTCGTGGTCCCAAAACCACTGTTCTGATTTGACCCTAAAACATGCTATTACACAACAGGCAAATTCTTACTAGATACCAAATTCATGCAAATATAAGAATGAGTCGATCCAGGATCAACCAATGCAACTTCATTAGTACCATAGATAAAAAATGTAGTAGTGATAACATCAGAGGATGACATATCTTCGCAAGCGCGAATAGTGTAGGTTCTAGCAGGTGCTCTAACTTCTGATCTCGTAGTTAAATCTTTCGTTAGACCCCTGCTACTATTCCCATTTCCTATATTTCTCGGTGGTCTCCCTCTAGTGGCAGTGTTGCTTGGTCTTGCATTCTAAAAATTATCTTTCTCAACCATTCCAGGGCAATCTCAAATGAAGTGATCTGGGGAGCCACATTTAAAGCAAGCCCGATTATTCATTTTGCATTCACTGAGATGTCGTCTACCACAGTATTGACATTTAGGTCTATTAGACCTAGCATTACCAACGCTCGCTATTGACGTAGTTTGGGCCTTAGAACCAAAATATTGCTTCCCACGATCTCTATTGGGATACCCTGCTGAAACATTTGAACGAGTATACAAATCCCTCGATTTCTTTGACGAAGATTGAAATGACTTATTCAGCAATCTTTTCTCAAATCTCTAGTCTCAAACTTAGCTTTTCACTCTTCAACTTTGCAAGCTCAGTTAACTAGCACAACAAATTCTTTCAACTCTAAAATCCCAACTAACAGTCTGATATCCTCATTCAACCCATCTTCGAATCTTTTACACATGATGGCCTTGGTGGAAATATATTCCCTAGCATACTTACTGAGCTAACAAACTCTCGCTCATATTTAGTCACAGACATACGACCCTGTTTCATCTTTAAAAACTCTATGCATTTCTGATCAATGAACCGTTGACTGATATATTTCTTTCTAAACTCATCTTGAAAGAATTCCCAGGTAACTCTTTCTATCGGTACCACGTATTCAAGAGTATTCCACCACTAATATGTCGGGTCCCTCAGAAGTGATATAACACATTTTGTGCACTCATCCGGTGTGCAAGAAAGCTCATCAAATACCCTAATAGAGTTCTCAAGCTAAAACTCCGCTCTCTCGAGATCATCATCCACATTAGCTCTAAATTCTTCAACCCCTTGTTTTCTAATCTTATCAATTGGAGGCTTGTTCAATCTTAACAATTCGACACCTTGAGGAGCTACAAAAACCGATTGGGGGTTAGTTGGGGGCGGAGGATGTTGAGCAGCTGGATTTGTTTGAACAAACTCGACCAACCACTCATTCATCATTTGGAAGAAGGCTTCCCTAGCCTCTCCTCCCTGAATAACCATTATTGGTCTACTTTCAGATGGCACTGTCTCTTAGGCGGGAGCCGACGCATTACTTTCAACATCATTAGCTATATCTCAGTCGGGATCCATTTAATATATGAAAGTACAATTTAAATTGTCAAGAGTCGTCACACTATCATCAATTATATATGACATGTATAGCTAGACTCTCGCACATACTATGTTAGTCCAAGAATCAACTAAACTATAGCTCGGATACCACTAAATGTAACACCCCTCACCCGTATTCAATGCTAGAACAGGGTTGCGAGGCGTTACTAGACTTACATCGCAAACAATCATACAATTCTGAGTCATAAATTTCAACCAAATTGCGTTCAGTCATAAAATTCCTAATACGAACCTACTAGGCCCAAATCATGCTTTCGAAGTGGTTTGGGAATAAATCAAAAATTTAGGAAATTTTTACAAAACTTAAAAGATTTTAGCCATGTACAGGGGGTCACACGCTCGTGTGATTTGGGACACGCCTATGTGGGAAGGCGTGTGGTCACACACTCCCGTGTCCCTAACCCGTGTAACTCTCTGTTTTGTAAGGCATGAACAAACTGAAGTCACACGGCCAAGCCACATGCCCGCGTGCTAGGCTGTATGATTAATTAATTTTCATAAAATAGGTACAGACTTTACACGGCCAGGACACATACCCATGTCTGGGGTCGTGCCCCTCACACGGCTGAGACATACGCCCGTGTCTCTACCCGTGTCCTCAATTTTGAGCATTTTATTTCTCAAAATTTAGGGTGTAGGGGACACACGACCGAAACATATGCCCATGGGGCAGGCCGTGTGTGACACACGGCCTAGACACATACATGTGTGTCTACCCGTGTGGACAAAAATAAAAGCTATCTACCAAGCCAATTTGCCATCCTTATTTGTACACGCATACACAACATTAAATGGCACAAATCATAGCATACTTAGACAACCAAAACATCCACAATCAAGGCTAAAACATGTCAGTTCAATACCTAACATACTTACAACATCATATTTCACCAAACTAAATCATACCAAACTCACATTCTACAAGCTTTAATATCGATACCATTAATATGCATTGTATCATATAAATCTTCTAGCATACCAATGAACCAAACTCAATCATTAAAAAACAAAGCTACATAGCCATAAATATATATATAGCAAATCATTACAAAACACAAAACCAAAAGGCATTGGCATATATACTTATATAAATAGGCTTATAACCATTTTAGCCAAAATAAGCCAATTCCATGGCTAAATATCAAATCACCTCAAACAAATATAAGCCAACACATTTGGCCAAATTCATAATGATAAATATACCCAAAATGACCAAGTCCCTGTACATGCCATATACTCAAAATGTTTAAAACCATTGATTGTAACACCCCTAACCAGTAACCGTCACCGGAATAGATTAAGGGGCATTACCAGACTTGTAACTCACATCAGAACCACCACACATCAAATACAATCTCTTTACTAAAAATAGTCATTCATTCACATTCATTAATAACATAAGATTTTGTATACAATATTTAAACATGTATTCGAGACCAAATTTATAACGTATAAAAGTTTCAGAACTTGTACAAATTTTTAACCTTTAAAACGTCACACACCCATGTGAATAGGCCGTGTGCCTCACACGGCCTTAGACACGTCCGTGAGTCTATGCCGTGGCAAAACAGGGCATTGCTACTTACTTGCCCACATGGCTACAAGACACGCCCGTGTGCCTTGGCTGTGGTCGAGCCTAACTTGGGCCACACGGTTAACCACACGCCTGTGTGCTTTGGTCGCGCTCGGGTCTGACTTACAATTGTAGGGTACCCCAAGGGACACACGGCCGTGCAACATAGCCTTGTGTCGCACACGGTTGAGACAGACGCCCATGTGGACAAAAATAGGTCATTTGAATAGCCAATTTGCCACCCTAATTTGATCAACCTACAAGCAAAGAAAACAAGCATATTTGCACCACCATTTCAGCCAATTTCAGCACCAAAACATAAACCATTCATATCATATAATAGTCACCCAATTCCATACTCATAAACCCTACCAATTCATTCCAAACATAAGGTAAGATCATATCAAAACATTTCTTTCCAAACATCATTCAATCTCATGCCATGAACTTACCAAACTTACCATCTCCTTTATCCAACCAAAACATACCACAAATGCATATTAACATCACATACTATAAGTCATTATCAACTATGGGTTTAAACACCAACTAGCCAAATCACATGGCTAAGTATATGCATCACAAAATATAATTCCACAACTACTAGCCTATACAAACCATACTTCAAAATATACATTTTCAAAAGTACCAAAATGAGGTTCGATAGTGTGGTGACGAACCTTGACAATCCTCGAGCTTGCAGTAGCTTCGATATCTATAAAACAATACAAACACACACAAAGTAAGCTTTCAAAAGCTTAATAAGCTCGTACTAAAATCATCAACAGTATATAAAACATAAAACATCAATACATAAGTATTTACACATTCTCGAATCATCTATCAATCTATACCAACATAATCCATATGTTCATACCAATTCAATGAACTTCACATACATAATATCAACTACCACATAGGTATCGTACATACCTGAATTCCACGTACTTATTCATTCTCATTCTCACCTCTCGTTTGAATATTTTAATACTTCCCGTAAATTATTCATACTTCAAACATATACACACTTAGTGCTGTAAAGGTTAGTCGAATCTAGAACAATTTCGCGCATTTAGTGCCATCTCATTTAACTGAAGCTAAGTTAGTATCACACACTTACTGCCTCATATAGCCGAAGCTAGTTTAAATCGCAAACTTAGTGCCAAATACTATTGATTCATCGTCGTATTCAAACAAACTAGATATATATATATAATCTATGTATAATCAAAACATCAAAATATACTTTAACATCATGTTTTAAGTACGAACTTACCTCGTACTCGGAACTTGTCGACTAGAATTGTTTACTCTATAATCTTCGACTTCCCTCGGTCTAAGTCTGAATTCCTTTTTTCTTGGTCCATATGTATTCAAAATTAACCCTTTTATTCACCAAATCATTCAAAACAATCCATAAACACATAGTTAGGGCATTTTGCAAACTAGCCCTCATATTTTTACTTTTCGACACTTTAGTCCCTAATTCACAAAATACACCAAATTTGCTTGTACACAAGCTTAGCCGAATTTTCCTAATTCTCATAAAAGTCCATACATTTCATTTATTTTACATTTTAGTCCCTCAAAATAACATTTTTACAATTTAGCCCAAATTACTCAATTTCATCAAAAATTCAAAGACAAAACATGTATACCCAACACCAAGCTTTCATATTTCATCAACTAACATCACAAGGCTCATAGTTTCATCAATGGCATAACTTAAAATCATCAAAAAATCAGAAATTGAGATATGGGCTTGATAGTATACTAAGCAACGATCACAAAAACGTAGAAATCATCAAAAATCGAATCAAAAACATACCCGAATTAAGCTTTCAATGTGTCGAAACCCTAAAAGCTTTTATTATTTATTTTGTTCTTCAATTTCGGTGGATGAACACATAATGTGGCATCATTTTCTAATTTGTTTTTCATATAATTTACTTTAATATGCATTTTACCATATTACCCTTGCATTAAAACATTAATATGCCAACAACTAATGTCCACTAATGTCATTTAATCATAAATTTGGTCAAATAACCACATAAGGACCTCACAATTATAAAGCCAAGTCAAATAGGCACTTTTAACATCTAGCACACAACTTTAACATTTTACACAATTAAGTCCTTTTTGCAAATTAAGCACACAAACAGTTAAATTTTCACACGGGACTTTCACACATGTCAATTCACTTATAATAGGCATGGAAAATAATATTAAAATATTTTTCTAACTCGAATTTTTGGTTCCAAAACACCTATTCCGACTAGGGTTAAAACCGGACTATTACAATTCTCCCCTTTAGGGATTTTTGTCCCCGAAAATCTTACCATTGAATAGATTTGGATATTGCTGTCTCATAGTATCTTCAGGCTCCCACGTGGCCTCTTCAACATCGTGTCGATGCCATATCACTTTAACTAACGAAATTTTCTTATTTCGTAACTCTTTTACCTTTCAAGCTAAGATACAGATCGGCTTTTCTTCATAAGACATATCAGACTGAATTTCAATCTCAGACGGAGGAATCACATGCAAAGGATCGGATCTGTATCATCGAAAAATCGATACATGAAATAAATTGTGAATCTTTTCTAGCTCTGGTGGCAACAACAATTTATATGCCACCGGCCCAATACGCTCAATAATTTCATACGACCCAATGAACCTTAGACTCAATTTACCTTTTCTACCAAACCAAAGCACTTTCTTCCATGGAAATACTTTCAAAAACACTTTATCGCTGATCTCAAACTCAATGTCTTTTCTTTTCAAATCTGCATATGATTTCTGACGACCAGAAGCTACTTTCAAACTATCTCGGATCAGTTTTACTTTCTGTTTAGTTTCTTTTATCAAATCAACCCCATGAATCTTATTTTCGCTGAGCTCCGTCCAATAAAAGGTGTACGATATTTCGCTGAGCTTCGTACGGTGCCATTTTAATGCTTCACTGAAAACAGTTATTATAAGCGAATTCAATCAAAGGCAGATATTGTTCCCACGTACCTTCAAACTCAAGAATGCAACATCTCAACATATCCTCGAGTATCTGAATAATCCGTTTGAATTGACTGTCCATTTGCAAATGAAAAGTAGTACTAAAGTGCAATTTCTTCCAAAATCGTTATGTGAATCTCGGATGTAACACCCCAAACTCGGCCTAGACATTCAGCTTTTATGGCAATCGGCTATAGAGGTTTAGAAAAGAATGGAATGAAAGAGGAGATGAGTAGAATGATAGGAATGGTTTGGCTAGAGAAGAAAAGAAAGAGAAAAGAAAATAGATAAAGAGAGGAAAAGAGAAGGAAAGAATTGTTAGGAATGGCACCACACTACCCAAATGCCGAAATTCCCCTCTTTAAAGACCTAGCCGAATCTCCTTATACTAGAAACCCCTGGCCGGCCAACTATTGCTCCTCAAGAGTCCACCATTCGGCCAACACCACCCTCCTTGATAAGCTCCTAAACTTTCTCCCTTATCCCCTTCTTACTTAAACTCCTAAGCAGCTCAAACTCTTCCTAGCAGAGTTCCACTTGAGTTCCATCACATCCCCTTTCTGTTCAAAAAAAATAATACTTTAATTTGCTTACCTAGTGACTTGAACCTTAGCTCCCCCCAAACATCTACATGCCACTTTCCAACCACCTATGTGGCGTCACATGCCACTTTGCCACAGGCCTTCTTGTGGCCTATTTTACCCATGGAATCTTAAAAAACCCATAACACTAAAACCCCTTCTCCTTTAGAATTAAAATTAGCAAAAGCTACCAGGTTTTAACTTAAACTTGGTCCTTCTAGAGGCCCACTAACAGACTCAGACCTACACTATACAGTCAAAACGCAGAAATTCTAAAATTCGCCAAAAAATCATAGAAATCCTGAAAATCTCAAAAATTGGGGCATTACAACTCTACCCTCCTTAAAGAAATTTCGTCCTTGAAATTTACCTGATCCAAACAGATGAGGGTATTGTTGTTGCATCGTTTCTTCTGGCTCCCAAGTAGCTTTCTCTCTGCCATGATTATGCCAAAGCACTTTTACTAAAGGAATAGACTTCCTTCTTAGAACCTTAACATCTCGGTTCAAAATCTGTACAGGCTCTTCCTCGAAAGTCAAATTAGGCTGCACCTCAATCTCTGCAACCGACACGACATGAGTAGGGTCAGAACAATAAGGCCTTAACATGGAGACGTGAAAAACATCGTGAATCCTGTCTAACTCCGGAGGTAATTCTAATTCATAAGCCACTGGTCCTACTCGCTTCAAAACTCGATAAGGCCCAATGAATCGTGGAATCAACTTGCCCTTCTTACCAAACCCTAATATCTTCTTCCGAGGAGAAACCTTCAAGAAGACCATATCATCCACTGAATACTCAATCTCCTTACGCTTCAAATCTGCATACGACTTTTGCCTATCGGATCCTTCTTTTAAACGATCTCTGATTACTCTAACTTTATCTTCAGTGTCAGCTACCAACTCAGGTCCAAGAACTTGTCGCTCTCCTAGTTCGGTCCAACAACTAGGTGTACGACACCTTCGTCCATACAGTGCTTCATACGGTGCCATTCAGATACTCGCTTGAAAACTGTTGTTGTACGCAAACTCTGCCAACGGTAAGTAATCCTCCTAACTACCTCGAAAGTCAATAACGCATCCCCTCAGCATGTCTTCCAAAATCTGAATAACCCTTTTCGACTGACCATCAGTCTGGGGATGGAAAGCAGTATTGAAGTTCAATCGCATTCCCAATGCTTCATGCAACTTTTGCCAGAACCGAGATGTGAATCGAGGATCCCATTCAGGAATAATTGAAACTAGGACACCATGAAGTCGAACGATCTCTGCCACATACAATTTGGCTAACTTTTGAAGTGAATAATCAGTGCAGACAGGTATGAAATGAGCAGATTTGGTCAACCTATCCACAATCACCCAAACTGAGTCCTTCTTCATTGGTGTCAAGGGTAGCCCACTCACAAAGTCCATGGTTACCCTCTCCCACTTCCAAAGTGGTATCTTCACTGGTTGCAAAAGTCCAGAAGGTAGTTGATGCTCAGTTTTCACTTGTTGGCATGTCAGACATTTCCCCACAAACTCCGTTACTTCTCTTTTAAGCCTAGGCCACCAATACAATTCTCGCAAGTCGTGATACAACTTATTCCCTCCAAGATGCGTAGTGTAAAGTCCTCTATGAGCTTCTTTCAATATTGACTGCCTTAAGTCAGAGTCCTTCGGAACGCAAATTCTCCCTTGGAAACACATAACTCCTTTTCTATTCTACCCAAACTTAGAAGTTTCCCCTTTCTTAACTTGCTGAAATCGAGCAATCAAAGACCCATCCCTCAACTGCTTTTCCTTAATCTGATCCACCCAGGTTGGCCTTACTTGTAACTCAACCAACAGACTACTATCATTATATGGACTCAGGCGTGCAAACATTACTCTCAGATCAGATACAGCTCTACGACTTAGAGCATCGGATACCACATTAGCCTTGCCTGAGTGGTACTCAATTGAACAGTCATAATCCTTAAGCAACTCTACCCATCTTCTTTGCCTAAGGTTCAGCTCCTTCTGAGTCAGCAAGTACTTGAGACTCTTGTGATCCATGTATATGACACACATTTCTCCGTACAAGTAGTGTCTCTAAATCTTAAGTACAAAGATTACTGCTGCCAATTCCAAATCATGAATAGGGTAGTTTACTTCATGAGGCTTAAGCTGTCGTGATGCATAAGCAACCACCTTACCCTCTTGCATCAACATACATTTAAACCACATGTGTTTGCACACCAGACACGTAAAAATCCTTCTCGGACTCATTTGAATTAATACAGGTGCTTCAGTTAGAACTTCCTTCAACTTCTGAAAAGCTTCCTGCTGCTTCTCAGTCCAAACAAATGGTGCTCCTTTCCTTATAAGCTTTGTCAAAGGTGCTGCCATCACAGAAAAGTCTTCCACAAACCTTCTGTAGTATCCTGCCAACCCTAGGAAACTCTGAATTTTCGACATCGACCTAGGTGGCTTTCATTCCAAAATCGCTTCAATCTTTCGAGGGTCCACCTTGATTCCCTCAGCAGAGACAACATGTCCTAAGAAGGCTACCTCCCTCAACCAGAATTCACACTTGCAGCACAATGCGGAGATGCTCATCATGCTTTTCTTCAGCTTCAGAATATATCAGGATATCGTCAATAAAGACGACCACGAATAGATCTAAAAATGGTTGGAATACACGATTCATTAGATCCATGAACGCTGCAGGAGCGTTCATCAGTCCAAATGGCACAACCAGAAACTCGTAATGACCATACCGAGTCCTGAATGTCGTCTTATGAATATCTGCCTCCTTGACCCTTAACTGATGATATCCAGATTGAAGGTCGATCTTGGAAAATACTGAAGCTCCTCTAAGTTGGTCAAACAGATCGTCAATTCTTGGCAGAGGGTACTTATTCTTAATCGTTAGTTTGTTCAACTGTCGATAATCGATACATATCCGCATCGTCCTATCCTTCTTTTTCACGAACAGTACTGGTGCTCCCCATGGAGACACACTCGGCCTAATAAAACCTCTATCCAATAACTCTTGAATCTGAGCTTTCAGCTCCACTAACTCCTTCGGTGCCATCCTATATGGTGCGATGGACACTGGTGCCATTCCAGGCAACAAGTCGATTCCAAACTCGACTTCTCGGTACAGAGGCAATCCCGAAAGCTCTTCTAGAAACACATCTTGGAACTCCTTAACAGTTCTAACCTTATCCACCGTCAGTCCCTCAGCTTCCGACTGACTTACAAATGCCAAATAGGGCTCACAACCCTTACGAATCCACTTTTCGGCTCTCAATGCCAACACCACATTGGACAAATAATCGCTTCGCTCACCTATCACCATAACCTCCTCTCCCTCCGTGGTCCTTAACACCATTCACTTAACAGCACAATCCAGAGTCGCCCTATGCTTAGCAAGCCAGCCATTCCCAGAATGAGGTCAAATTCTCTGAACGGTAATTCCATCAAGTCTCCAGAGAATATCTTACCTTCAGTTTTTAGAGGCACGTCTCTATACAATTTGTCTACCCTAACCGAGTGACCCAAAAGACTTAGTCAGATACCCCACTCACAATCTCCTTAGAGTGCACACCCAACGACCCAAATATGGCACATGCAACATACGAATGAGTAGATCCAATATCTATCAAAGTAGTGTACGGCATGCTAAAAACCAAGAACGTACCAGTTATAACATCGGGTGCATCGCCCTCCTCTCGACGACGAGCTGCATACACCAACGCTGGCTGTCTAGCCTCAGCATTTCTGGCGCCTCTGCTAGGTGCTCCTCGACCTCGACCATTTCCAATTTTGCCCCTACCTAGTCCACATCCTCTCGGCGGTTGTGGTCCACTTCTCACCAGTTGAGCAACCCTCTGTTCAGCAACTTGAATCTGATCTGTTTTCTGATGACAGTCTCTGACTTTATGCTCCATAGATCTGCACCGAAAACAAGCACCAGAATTTTTCCTACACTCGCCCAGATGCACCTTACCACAGTCCCCACAGATTGGTGGTCTAACAATATTCATCGGAACTGCTCGAACTGGCTCCTCCACACTTGCTCTCTTGACATTCCTATTTGTACCACCCGAAGGTCCTGAATCCTTTTGGAAATGGTTCTGATCCTTCTCACGATTCTGCCTCTCAGCACGCTTCACTTCCTCAGCTATCTTAGCTTTCTCCACCAACACCGCAAAGTCACGTTCCCTCTGTGGAGCAATCAGCACCCTAAGTTCATCTCTAAGACCATCCTCGAAGCGCACACTACGCTCATACTCCGTAGCGACTATCCCCACGGCATACCGGCCTCGATCGAAACTCACCTCATGACTCAAAGAATCGTCTTACCTTCTTGAACTAGATTCAAGAATTCCTTCCTGCAGGCATCCACATAACTCGCCCCAACATATTTCCCTTTGAATGCCGTCTTAAACAGCTCCCAAGTTACCTTGTCAAGTGGGGTCCCATCTCTCACAGTGAGCTACCACTAATAAGCCTCGTCTCGTAGCAACGATACGGCTCCCTTTAGCTTCTGCTCCATGGAGCAGTCCAAATTATCCATAATCCGTTTCGTGGCCTCTAACCAATATTCCGCCACATTCGGGGCTACACCAGATACGAACCTAAAGATCTCTGCTCCATTAGCCCGGAGTCGCTCAGAAATAGATCCTCGAATTCCATTGCCTGTACTTGCCCCAACAACCCTTTCCAAAACAGGAAGCATTGCCTGAGATAGAGCATCATCCCTGGTACCACGATCATGAGACTCCACTTCTATTGCCGGTGGTACTGGTGCATCTGCCTCCGGTATATACCCTGAAGACGAAGATCCTGTTCGAGCACTACCCCGGCCACGTCCACGGCCTCTTCCACGTGCGGCTCTTGTACTCATTTCGTATTATCTAATTACAAATTTTATGCATCAATTAATTATTTCAGTGTTTATTACAGATGTTTTATGAACAGACAGTAATTCAGAGTTTGTTTTTCGCAGAATCGAAGTCTAGCTACAGTCTCAGTCTATTATCAAATTTCCTAAAATTTCAGTACCACCCTAACTAGAGTATCCTAGTAGGGTTTCAATACAGACAGATAATTCAGAAGTATTCAGAAAAGTTCAGAATGATACTTACAGACTTGGGCCGGAGATTCGGGGTGCCACCTTCTTGGAATCTAAATTTTGAAAATCGAGTTTTGCAACCTTTATAAAATTTATTTTCAAAAATCTTTTTTTAGACCCATTCCACAGCCGAGTTGTTGCAACCTGGCTCTGATACCACTAAATGTAACACCCCAAACCCGGCCTAGACATTATGGCCGAATCTGATGTGCCATATCGAAGCGTTAAAAACATTTTTATACTTTTAATCTAAAAACTTTCTTAGTGTTTTAAAAGATAACTTCATTACGGGTTAAAGTGAATGGAAGCTGTGCACCAGGTAGGATGCCAGAAAAGAAGAGGTGAGTCCATTAGACTGCTTAAGTACCAAGCTCCCTTCGGATCCAATCCTAGACATGCACACCACCATTGCCACACCTTAACTTAGTGAATGTTCATAGAAAACCAATTTGTTTAAATCCATTTAAAAGGTTATTAATTTTGGAAATGTTTTCGTTGCGGAAGCTTTGCTTTGTTACCGTGATATTTTGAAGTCAAGTAGCTATTTTTGAAAACGCGCCCTAAAGCTATTCAATTTCAATGATTAAAATAATATCATATCTATTCTAACAAACATACTAAAACAATTAAAAATAATTAAAGCGACCTTATTACAACTTAAAACCCAAACCATTAAAGTAAATGAAAAGCTGTCCAAATCACCAGAAAAAAATCAACTTGCAAAACATGTGGCCACTCCGAATCCCTCGCAGCACCAAGCCCACTATGGTTGGGGATTACCTGCATGGATGGAAATAAGGGGTGAGTTTCGGAAACTCAGTGTGTAAAATAACCCAACCATAGTCTAAGTCAACTCAAACCACAGAAACAGATTGAGTTGGGCCTTAGCCCAAAACAGATTTCAGAATGAAGCCCATAGGCCTATAACAGAAATTGAACAGATATTTCTTATATATGCAGAAACCCAACCCATATCCAACTGTATACAACCCCGTACCAACCTTGCACCATGTGGGGAGACAACTCGACCCACCCATCCGCTACACGCCACAGAATTGCAGCATGGTTGTCAGAACAGATGATGTGACAGAGTCACCAGATACAGATATTTGTGGCATAGCCACCAGGACGCTTCCTCCATCAACATAACCCATATCCCATACAACAGTTAAACATGTCATGGCATACAACATACAGAATCAGATTATCATGCATTTCATTCAAGATTAACCCTAGGGGTATAACGGTCATTTTGCACCTAGGGGTATAATGGTAATTTTCATACTTAGGGGTATTCCAGTAAATTAACTATTTTAGGGTTTCCATGCATATTACAGCAGTTTACCTATTAACAGAGACACTTACCGAGCGTTCTTATCGAATTGGGCCCTTTGGCCCATTAACCTGATTTCGGCCCGTTAAGCCCAAATATACCGAAGTGTACGAAATTGCACACTCTTCAATCTCACCACTTGATATTATCGAAATTGTTAAACAACCTATCTAACGAGCGTTCGCATGCTCGCAAGTTCACGAAATGTCAACTTTTCGGCATTTCAACTTTTCGACTTTTGCCAATCTAGTCTATGAATGAGTATCGTTTACACACCTGTTCTACGACAACTGCTACTGGAATCTCCCACGATATGCTACAATCAATCACTAGACATACCAGATCCAAATACAATGGCTACCATTATAAACTTACTTACCACAATCGGCCATCAATACCCATGGCCCTTGAGATCCTACCTTTGCCAAAACTAGCGACTAGATCTAGATCTAGTCGTTCCGCTTGTCCAAGCCTTCAATCAACAACCTCTAGATCACACTAACACCAAAACAAATCAATTGTTACAACCCTTAGAGCCTTAAGCTCCAATCGACAGCCTCCCTATGCCTTTAAGGATTTTGGCTTTTCTAAATCCCGAAATAAAGAATAGATCAGGTTCTTTCAGCCAAAAACGATTCCACTTCAATTTCTATTCAGCTCTATTGCAGTTCTAGCCCTTAAACACTAGCAGAAATTGAATCTTTAAGATCTAAAGATTCGGCTATATGCCCCTAAGACTATGGTGTTTTCGGCTTTTTGGAACTGTGAAGAGAAAGATGATTTGGTATGGGGGTTTTGCAGTGATATTGCCGATAGGGTTTGGGGTTTTGAGGATGTAAAAATCTTCCAAAGAAAGATGAAGAAAGATAAAATGATTTTGGTTAGAAGAAATCGACACAAGAAACAAATTTTTGGGATTTTGGCTTTTATGGCAATCGGCTATAGAGGTTTAGAAAAGAATGGAATGAAAGAGGAGATGAGTAGAATGATAGGAATGGTTCGGCTAGAGAAGAAAAGAAAGAGAAAAGAAAATAGATGAAGAGAGGAGAAGAGAAGGAAAGAATTGTCAGGAACGGCACCACACTACCCAAATGCCAAAATTCCCCCTTTAAAGACCTAGCCGAATCTCCCTATACTAGAAACCCCTGGTCGGCCAACTCTTGCTCCTCAAGAGTCCACCATTCGGCCAACACCACCCTCCTTGATTAGCTCCTAAACTTTCTCCCTTATCCCCTCCTTACTCAAACTCCTAAGCAGCTTAAACTCTTCCTAGTAGAGTTCCACTTGAGTTCCATCACATCCCCTTTCTGTTCACAAAAATAATACTATAATTTGCTTACCTAGTGACTTGAACCTTAGCTCCCCCCAAACATCTACACTCCACTTTCTAACCACCTATGTGGCGTCACATGCCACTTTGTCACAGGCCTTCTTGTGGCCTATTTTACCCATGGAATCTTAAAAAACCCATAACACTAGAACCCCTTCTCTTTTAGAATTAAAATTAGCAAAATCTACCAGGTTTTAACTTAGACTTGGGCCTTCTAGAGGCCCACTAACATACTCAGACCTACACTATACAGTCAAAACGCAGAAATTTTAAAATTCACCAAAAAATCACGGAAATCCCGAAAATCTTGAAAATTAGGGCATTACATCGGATTACTGGCTGACACTGTAGATAATGGCACACCATGCAATCTCACGATGTTTGTAATGTATAACTTAGCTAACTTATCAAGCGAGTAATCAAATCGAACCGGAATAAAAAGAGCTAATTTCGCCAATCAATCAACTACAACCCAAATTGCATCTTTCTTTTTCAGAGACAGGGGTAAACTCAAAACAAAATCCATTGTCACTCGATCCCATTTCCACTTCGGAACCATAATCGGTTATAACAACCCCGATGGCACTTGATGTTCAGCATTAACTTGCTGATAGATTAAACATTTAGAAACAAAACCGGAGATATCTCTTTTTATTTCAAACCATAAATAATGTTGTTTCAAATCATTATACATTTTCGTACTACCTGGATGCACAGATAAATGACTACTGTGAGCTTCACTCAGAATCAT
Organism: Gossypium anomalum; assembly: GCA_025698475.1. NCBI lineage: Eukaryota > Viridiplantae > Streptophyta > Magnoliopsida > Malvales > Malvaceae > Gossypium > Gossypium anomalum. The sequence continues at coordinate 14,065,496 of CM046961.1, forward strand.
TTGAATTAACTCTGGATTTCTCAGAACACAAATTCAATGTCAGAATCTCAAGCAATCATCTTTATCAACTCTATCTCATAACACATATATGCTCGCTCTCGAGCCATCAACGGGCCTGCTCACACAAGCTGTTAGTCAAGAAGTAGCTACATAGTGCTGCTCACACAAGCTGTCATGTAGCCACAACATATGCTGATATACTCAGGCACCAGCAGGATGTACAGGACCAGCACCTGGTTCACAAAACATAATACCCTGTGACATGTCACTTGTATCCTAATCTATTCCTAAGGTTCGATTGGGATTTCTCTCTTGCCAGAACGTCATCGAACGTGTTCGTAAATTCGTTTACACAATTCATACAAAATTAAAGCATTTAAGATACAATTATAATAAAGCTTATTTACATATGAACTTACCTCGGTCACAAAAACGATGAAAGGATCTATTCGTCAATTACTTTATTTTTCCCCCGATCTAGACCCGAACTTTGTTTTTCTTAATCTATAATACCATATTTAACTCATTTAATCATCAAGCTATTCAATTCAATCCAAAATCACATTATGACAAAAATTACTTTTTTGCCCCTAACATTTCAACATTTTACGATTTAGTCCTTAGGCTCGTAAAAATGAATTTCTTTCAATTTCTTCACAACCCAAGCCTAGCCAGACCTAATCCTTACTCATAACAGCCCACATTTTTTATTTATTCACACTTTACCACACATTTTACAATACTTTACAAATAAGTTATTATTTGAAAATTTTACCGAAAATCACTTTACAAATGTTGTTTAACTAACAACTAACATGTACTTTCTACCATCAGACATCAAAATACAAACTTATTCAACATGGGTAAAATTTTAGAGTTTAACTTTCTTTCAAATTAGTCCTTGAAATAGCTAGATCAAGCTACCACGATCTCAAAAATATAGAAATCATTAAAAACGGGACAAGAATGGACTTACAATCGAGCTTGAAAGTTGGCCAAACCCTAGCTATGTCTTGTCCTCAAAAAATTCGACTAGGCAGACTAAATTGAAGAAGATGGACATCTTTTATTTAGTTAATTTGTCTTTATTTACCAATTTACCAATTTACCCTTCACTTAAACTTTATAAATTCACTTACTCTATGCCCATTTTTGTCCACCTTAAAGTATAATGGTCTAATTCCATTTAATGACCTCTAATTAAAAATTTATAACAATTTACTACCTTTAACTTATAGAACTCAAATTTTGCACCTTTTAGTTAAATTGAGCACTCAAGCGATAAAATTTCTTAACGAAATCTTCACACAATTATTCTATCATGTTGTAGGCCTTAAAGAAATAATAAATAAATATTTTTACTTCAGATTTGTGGTTCCCAAACCATTGTTCTGATTTGACCCAAAAATGGGTTGTTACATCTTCTTTTTGTTGCATACTTGTCAAACTGAACATATCTAGTGTATAATTGGGACTCAGATGTTATTTTGCCTAGCAAAACTACTGAAAAATTGGCCCCGATTCTTGCATTCACTGAATCATCAAATCTAACTTTGGATGACTGCTCTCACCAATGTCTTGTTGAGTGTAAACGAAAAAATATATAGGATTTTCCTATGTAATTTATCACCTTTTTACTTAAATTTGTTGTTAAAACTAAGTAATTGTTTAATAAGTTAATGAAATATGTGAAAATATGAAATTAGGACATAGAAATTATTAAAATGTGATTTTATGCTTTATTATATGATTTTCATGCAATAAATGGCTTATTTTATATTAATTTGAACATATTATATTTTTTTAAGTCATAAAGTGAGCCATGCATGATTAAATTAGATAATAAAATATAAACTCATACTTAATAATTCATTTTAAAATATTTCATTAATAATTTGGGTTTTTAATTAATAAATTAAATTGGATAAATTTTATTCTTTGGTCCTTTAACTTGTTGATTTATTTTGGACAGGTCTGATAGCTTTGCTGGATTACAAAACTGTCCAAATTGCGGACCAAGTCAACCCAAAATTCGGCTGCACATAGCTGTCCATGAACCACTTTTTGGTTTAATTGCACAAGGTCCTTGAAGATTTCAAGAAATTAGAGATTTACCTGAAGATTTGCACTTGACCGAGTCTCAGTCCTGAGTTGTTGTGGCACTCAAATTGACCAAAAATCAAGCACAAATCAGCTCAACCTCCTCAATTTATGGCCGACCACCCATGGAAGATGCTTCAAAAGATGAAAACTCCTATTTTTAGTAAACTATCCCTCTCTCCTCACCAATAAATAAGACCTCATTCTCACATTTATAATCATCCCTCATCATTCATCATTCTCTCCTCTCTAAATTCTCTTAGCATTCTTCTTTTCTCCCCACGCCTATCATCATCTTTTTATAAATATTTTAGCATTTGAGCCTCTTAAAGAACCCATGTGTAACAGCCCGTTTTTAGGATTAACCGGAATAGTGGTTTCAGGGTCACCAAATCTGACGAGTAGGTTTGTAAATATTATATTTAATATTTACGAGTTAATTGTGATTTTAAAAATGTTTTTGATATTGTGATATTTGTTTTATAAGTGATTTATTAAGTTCAAGTGGTATGACTCTAAGGTCAAGTGGGTTTAGGAAATGAGGTATCGGGACCTCATTTCTATAAACCGAGTCATAAATATTTTTATAAATATTTACGGAGTGGAAAAAATATGGTATTAAAGTTTTGTTGAAAATTTTTATCGTTTCGATAGTTAATTAAGCAAAAAGGACTAAATCGCGTAAAATGCAAAAGTTACATTCTAATTGTTTAAATGTTTATTTTCCATGTTTTACTAAAGAAGAAGTCCCTATTTATCAATTAAACCATTAATTTCTGATAGTGGAGATTGGTGGTTTGGCATATATGAAATTATGTATTATTATAAAGGACAAAAAGGTAAATGGAATATTAAAATGTATTAAATAAAAATAAAACATAAAATGGCCATGCAAATTTTATTTCTTGGCCGAATATGGAGGAGAAAAAGAAAGCCATTGAAGCTTCCTTAGTTTCGGCACTTGCATGAAGTGATTTAGGTATGTTTTGTGTTCGGTTTTTGATAATTTTTATGTTTTTGAGATCGTTACTTCGTATTCTAGCTAGTCCGTACCTCTAATTTTAAGATTGTTAAAGTATTTGGATGATGCCATTATTGAATGTTTGAGTATCTTGATGTTTAATGATAGAAAATAAATCTTTGATGTTAGATTAATAAGTTTTGTTAAGTGAATTTTGGTAAAAATGTCAATTTTGGATTAAATTGTGAAATGTGGAGATTTAGTGGTTAAAATGTGAAATTTTGAAATATATGGGTTGTTTGAGTGTCTTTGAAGGTGTTATATGAATTGAGTTTTATGGTTTTGGATTTTTAAGTGTTGTTAAATACTTTGAATAATATATATAAGTGGTTTTGATATGTGAAATTCGGCTAAGTGGTTATAAGCATGATTTTAGAAATTCAATGATATTCGACCAATTTGAATAATTCATGGTACCTCAAGCAAATTGGTTTTAGATGTTATTAAATATTGAAGATTATTTAAGCATATTACCAAATGTGATTTTAGTTAATGATTCGGTTATGAGTGCTGATTTTGTTTTATAATTAGCCGAATGTGTATATATATGCTATGCGGTGGTTTAGCTTAAAGAAAAATTAAGGTGCTCAGAAGGTGATTGCCGTGGATAGTTTAAGTAATGAAATTTAATTTCTGTTATGTAAAGTGATGACATTGCCATTTGTAAATTGAAGTTAAAAATTGTTGATTAAGCATCAAGAGCTTATGGGGACAAACTGGGATCGAGGAAAAAACGAAGGTAGTTGTGTAGTCGATATAGCCGTACGATAACTTTTGAGGTAAGCTCTTAAACGATTAAGTTGAATTTATGTGTGTAAAGATTAAATGAATATAGAATAAAGTTTAAGTATATGTGATATATAAATATATAAATTTTCGAATGATTAATAATGTTCATAATATAAGCCGAAAATGGCTAACTTTCTCGATTGAATTGTGCATGGAAATGAGGTATATGCTAAAAGAGTTTTAGAGAATAATATATGATATTTGTGTTTCGGTTAAGTAATGGTAAATAGAATGAGTATGAATTTAGTGAGGACTTTGTATGATAGCCAAATGTCTTATGGACTAATATGTGTGAATGGTATTTTGAATACATGAAATAAAATGGAATAACCGGAAGCATCATGAGTTAAGACGCGAATAAAATACTATGAATTTCTTGTAAATGCCGAATAGTGATTACATTTGGCTATGAAATTATGCTTCAAATTCTTGAATGTATTTGAAATCAATATAAGGAAATGGTATTTTAATAAATTATGTGATGAAATTACCAAATGAATTATGAGATGAATTGTGGATTAATGTTACAAAGTAAGTGAAACTACTAATGTGATTAGGAAATTGAAGAAGGGAAGTTGAGATCTTAGGAAGTTCTTAAGTGTTTGAACTTTTGGAAATTTAAGAGTAAATTGTAATAGATCTGCTTGGGACAGCAGCAATAGCGTGATTTTAGAAAATCACCATAAATTGTTGGAGTTGAGTTAGAGACTAAAAAATTTATATAGTTAAAGCTTAATGAGTCTAGTTTCAAATGAAATCAACAAGAACATATTTTGAATTCTGTACAATGAGAAATTTGATTCGAAGTAAAGAGTGGTCAGATTAGTCATACAGTGAAACAGGGGAAATTTTAAGAAAAATCTGGTACTGATTAGCCAAACCAAAAATTCTGAAAATTTTATGGATGAAAGATATATGAGTCTATTTTCAGGAAAAACTAACGGCACTTGATTTGGATTTTCGTAGCTCCAGTTACAAATAATTTAATGACTGTTGCTTAGGAAGACAGCTTGTAGTGAATTTGTGATTATGTTGTAAATATTGATAAAACTGTTTGAGTTGCTTATAAGATATTGATTAAAACCATATGTGAATTTTGAATTGTGACGTTAGGAAATGATATATAAGTGGTTTTGATATGATGAAATTGATGTACAAGATATGTATATGTGGTGAGGCCGAAATGGTTAATATTAAATGTGTGCAAGTTATCTGAATGGCCTTTATAAAAATGTGTGCTATCTTAGTTGTATAGTGAGGCCGAATTGTTGCTTAGAAATGTAATATGGCTGAGTGGTTATTTAAATGAAAGCAAAGTATACGATGTATTAGCAAGTAATGATAAAAGCATTATCTTATATATGTGCTTATGTGTATATAATGTGGCCGAATGACCAATTGTGAAAAGTAGGTATTATTAGATATTTGATGAGGCCAAAGTTAGTAAAAAGTATATAAAATAAATTGTCTTTGAGATTGTATCTGGGTTTAAAGTCCCGTAGGCTTCGTGCTTTGAGTGTTATGTTCGGGTTTTATACCTCGCAGGCCAAATGCTAGTGAATTCGATAAAGTATATGACTACAAGATCCTATGCTTAGATGATAAATTGAACTCGTATTACACATTAAGTGATTCAGGTATGTGATATATATATTATATATGTGAGATTGATCTGACGGGAATTAAGAATGTGTAATGAGAAGCATACGAAAAGATGTTGTAAGTTCATATGTATATTTGTATATGTGTGCATTCAGTCATTATGCAAAGTTACAAGATAGTTTTCGATGTGCCATTTAACTGTGAATGTTGAAAGTAAGTGTGGGTAAGAAATGATACACTAGTGAAATTTGAAAGAATTAAAGTTAATCCGGAATCTTGTAAATACTATGTTTATATGAGTTTGAGTATAAACGGAGTAAAATGATATGTGTTTGTGCATAATCAACCAAATAGTATTGTACTCAGAAAGTGTTATGTGATTTCGAACAATTGGTTTGTTTTTAAGTTCAACTGTTTAAATTGCTTAAGACTTACTAAGCTTATGAAAGCTTACTTTGAATGTTATGTTTCTCTATTTATTTTTGTAGATCGTTGACTCTTACTATTATCTCGGGGATCGTCAGCACTTCGCTACACTATCTACTATTGTGGTAATCATGTGATTTGGACTTAGCTTATGGCATGTATAGGTTAGACTATAAGTAGAATGATATTTTGACTATTGTATATAAGCCATGCGAATATGGCATCTTATAGAAGTTTACTTTTATAAGTTTTAAATTCGATCTTTGTTTGTATCTATTAGCTATATAAATAAATGATCTTTTATTTAAGAAAAGGTTCAAAATTTTACTGTTCTAATCCGATTCCTAATTTTTGGTAACGTCTCGTCCTATTCTGGCGACGGTTACCGGATAGGGGTGTTACATTTTTATTGGTATTAGAGCTACAGTTTAGTCGATTTTAGGACTAACGTAGCACGTGTGAGTCTAGCTATACATGCCATAAAGTGATAAAATGATAATGTGATGATTTCTGACAGTTAAAATGTGTTTTTCGTAATATAATGAATTCTGATCCCGATCAAGCTATAGCAGATGGTATTGAGAGGATTGAAACATGCTTATGATGTGTCAAAATTGAGACAGGTATGAATAGAAGTATGATATACATTTGAAGTATTGAAATGCAAAGTAAATTTTGCTGAATGTGTTATGAAATAAATATGGAAAAGTATATTAGGATAATAGTGATGTATATTGTATGCATGAGAAGTTATATTTTGGTTCAGGATTTTATGTAAATGGTCGAAATATATACATATATATGTCATCTATTAGAGATGGAATTGCTGTGTAGTTTATGCTTTGTTAATGTTATATATGATGTTATGTTTTAAATATGTGAATGAGAACTTTGAAGAGAAAATAATGTATTTGGAATGAGCCTACATGTAAATGATATCTATGATATAATGTCAAGGTGTATATGATATGTATATATTGAAACGAAGTAAGTGAATTACAAATATGATATGCTATATGAAATGTATTAAAATGTGAATAAATATGCATGAAACTCGGTGATGTGTATTCGAGCCTTCGTGCCTCGCAGGCTTCGTGCCGGTGATGTGTATTCGGGACTTCGTGCCTAGCAGGCTTCATACCGGTGATGTGTATTCGGGGCTTCGTGCCTAGCAGGCTTAATACCGGTGATTTGAGCAAGGTTTAAGTGTTCATTACTATATGAATTCAAAGTTAAATGAAAGAATACGTTTAAAGTGTACATATATGACGTTTTATAGACTTGGTTAAGTCATTTCAATGTGTAATAATGAATGAATATGGGCATTATGTGTTCGAATGATTAGAGGCACTGTGTGTGCAAATTCCTTTAGCCGAGCACTATGTGTGCGAGATCGGTCAGTGGGCACTAAGTGTGTGAAATGAGATTCATGTAAGACCTCTTTTGGGACGAAGGCATTCATTTGAGATGTTGTGTAAGACCATGTCTAGGACATGGCATCGACCCGATATGTGATAACATGTAAGACCATGGTTGGACTATGGCTTTAAGTAAACGACATACTCAGACAAGTACGACGCTCTTTAAATTGAAAAATGTTAGGAAGTAGAATTGAAGTTAGATGTCAAATTTTAATTAGATACTAATATTTAGTATTTGAGTTTGAATTGGGGATTAATAGATATAAATTGACGATTGATTATTGTTTCGGCTGCAATTTTGTTATAAGTGGATACGTGAAAAAAAAATGGTGGATATGTTGTTAAGGAATGGATTTATGTTATATGTACACTTAAGTGCTTAGTTGAAAATGTGTTATGGATTTAGTCTATGAGATTCTCGGTATATGAAGTTATATGTGCTATTGCTGAATGGACACTATTTTGTTAATCTTGTTCAAGAAATTATTTTGATTGAGTTTTGACATTCGAAAGTCTGTAAGAATTTTTTATGAATGTTGATAATTTTGGATATACGAGTTATGCGCTAGAATAAATCTCATGCCAGTGTATTATATTAGGCTTTATGCCTATTTAACTGTATACGGGTAACGTTAACTATGATTGAATGTACTAAATGAACTAAATGTTCAGGTACGTGGAAGTTGACTTTTCTTTTGGAAATAAGTTAAGTTGAATATTGAGATGTGATAAAGTTATAAAGGATATTCATTGGGATGTTTGAGAATATGTATACTTTCGGCCAGGTTACAGCTTATACATGAATGAAAATATGGGTTATGAATATGTGAGTTGATGTTATGTATTATACATGTTAATATGTGATTTATATGTGTGTGAAATGCAAGTATAAATTCAATCAAGTGATTATTGCTTATGAAATCAAGAAAATGAGATCTATGTGTATCCTTGTAGAAATGTTTATGTATTTGTTTTAAGATAAGAAGGTGATTTTATAGATCGATGTGAAAGCAGTAATGAATTACAATTGTTATTGATGAGCTAATGTTTATATGGACATAATTCAATAAGAGGACGTTATCCTAACTTAGTCGCTACGAAGATTTTCGGGGACGTAAATCCCTAAGGGGGAAAAGTTGTAACAGCCTATTTTTAGGATTAACCGGAACAGTGGTTTTGAGGTCACCAAATCCGACGAGTAGGTTTGTAAATATTATATTTAATATTTACGAGTTAATTGTGATTTTAAAAATGTTTTTGATATTGTGATATTTGTTTTATAAGTGATTTATTAAGTTCAAGTGGTATGACTCTAAGGTCAAGTGGATTTAGGAAATGAGGTATCGAGACCTCATTTCTATAAACTGAGTCGTAAATATTTTTATAAATATTTACGGAGTGGCAAAAAGATGGTATTAAAGTTTCGTTGAAAAATTTTATCATTTCGATAGTTAATTAAGCAAAAAGGACTAAATAGCGTAAAGTGTTTATTTTCCATGTTTTACTAAAGTAGAAGTCCCTATTTATCAATTAAACCATTACTTTATGATAGTGGAGATTGGTCGTTTGGCATATATGAAATTATGTATTATTATAAAGGACAAGAAGGTAAATGGAATATTAAAATGTATTAAATAAAAATAAAACATAAAATGGCCATGCAAATTTTATTTCTTGGCCGAATATGGAGGAGAAAAAGAAAGCCATTGAAGCTTCCTTAGTTTTGGCACTTGCATAAAGTGATTTAGGTATGTTTTGTGTTCGGTTTTTGATAATTTTTATGTTTTTGAGATCGTTGCTTCGTATTCTAGCTAGCCCGTACCTCTAATTTTAAAATTGTTAAAGTATTTTGATGATGACATTATTGAATGTTTGAGTATCTTGATGTTTAATGATAGAAAATAAACCTTTGATGTTAGATTAATAAGTTTTGTTAAGTGAATTTTGGTAAAAATATCAATTTTGGATTAAATTGTGAAATGTGGAAATTTAGTGGTTAAAATGTGAAATTTTGAAATATATGGGTTGTTTGAGTGTCTTTGAAGGTGTTATATGAATTGAGTTTTTGGTTTTGGATTTTTAAGTGTTGTTTAATACTTTGAATAATATATATAAGTGGCTTTGATATGTGAAATTCGGCCAAGTGGTTATAAGCATGATTTTAGAAATTCAATGATATTCGGCCAATTTGAATAATTCATGGCACCTCAAGCAAATTAGTTTTAGATGTTATTAAATATTGAAGATTATTTAAGCATATTACCAAATGTGATTTTAGTTAATGATTCATTATGAGTGCTGATTTTGTTTTATAATTAGCCAATGTGTATATGTATGCTATGAGGTGGTTTAGCTTAAAGAAAAATTAAGGTGCTCGAAGGTGATTGCCGTGGATAGTTTAAAATCTGAAATTTAATTTCATTATGTAAAGTGATGACATTGCCATTTGCAAATTGAAGTTAAAAATTGTTGATTGAGCATCAAGAGCTTATGGGGACAAACTCGGATCGAGGAAAAAACGAAGGTAGTCGTGTAGTCGATATAGCCGTACGATAACTTTTGAGGTAAGCTCTTAAACGATTAAGTTGAATTTATGTGTGTAAAGATTAAATGAATATAGAATAAAGTTTTAGTATATGTGATATATAAATATATATTTTCGAATGATAGTTCATAATATAAGCCGAAAATGGCTAACTTTCTCGATTGAATTGTGCATGGAAATGAGGTATATGCTAAAAGAGTTTTAGAGAATAATATATGATATTTGTGTTTCGGTTAAGTAATGGTAAATAGAATGAGTATGAATTTAGTGAGGACTTTGTATGATAGCCAAATGTCTTATGGACTAATATGTGTGAATGGTATTTTGAATACATGAAATAAAATGGAATAACCGGAAGCATCATGAGTTAAGACGCGAATAAAATACTATGAATTTCTTGTAAATGCCGAATAATGATTACATTTGGCTATGAAATTATGCTTCAAATTCTTGAATCTATTTGAAATCAATATAAGGAAATGGTATTTTAATAAATTATGTGATGAAATTACCAAATGAATTATGAGATGAATTGTGGATTAATGTTACAAAGTAAGTGAAACTACTAATGTGGTTAGGAAATTGAAGAAGGGAAGTTGAGATCTTAGTAAGTTCTTAAGTGTTTGAACTTTTGGAAATTTAAGAGTAAATTTTAATAGATCTGTTTGGGACAACAGCAATAGCGTGATTTTAGAAAATCACCATAAATTGTTGGAGTTGAGTTAGAGGCTAAAAAATTTATGTAGTTAAAGCTTAATGAGTCTAGTTTCAAATGAAATCAACAAGAGCATATTTTGAATTCTGTACAATGAGAAATTTGATTCGAAGTGAAGAGTGGTCAGATTAGTCATACAGTGAAACATGGGAAACTTTATGAAAAATATGGTATTGATTAGCCAAACCAAAAATTCTGAAAATTTTATGGATGAAAGATATATGAGTCTATTTTCAGGGAAAATTAACGGCACTTGATTTGGAGTTTCGTAGCTCCAGTTACAAATAATTTAATGACTTTTGCTCAGGAAGACAGCTTGTAGTGAATTTGTGATTATGTTGTAAACATTGATAAAACTGTTTGAGTTGCTTATAAGATATTGATTAAAACCATATGTGAATTTTGAATTGTGACATTAGGAAATGATATATAAGTGGTTTTGATATGATGAAATTGATGTACAAGATATGTATATGTGGTGAGGCCGAAATGGCTAATATTAAATGTGTGCAAGTTATCTGAATGGCCTTTATGAAAATGCGTGCTATCGTAGTTGTATAGTGAGGCTGAATGGTTACTTAGAAATGTAATATGGATGAGTGGTTATTTAAATGAAAGCAAAGTATATGATGTATTAGCAAGTAATGATAAAAGCATTATCTTATATATGTGCTTATGTGTATATAATGTGGCCGAATGACCAACTGTGAAAAGTGGGTATTATTAGATATTTGATGAGGCCAAAGTTAGTAAAAAGTATATAAAATAAATTGTGCTGAGATTGTATCCGGGTTTAAAGTCCCGTAGGCTTCGTGCTGGTGTTATGCTCGGGTTTTATACCTCGCAGGCCAAATGCTAGTGAATTTGATAAAGTATATGACTACGAGATCCTATGCTTAGATGATAAATTGAACTCGTATTACACATTAAGTGATTCAGGTATGTGATATATATATTATATGTGTGAGATTGATCTGACGGGAATTAACAATGTGTAATGAGAAGCATATGAAAAGATGTTGTAAATTCATATGTATATTTGTATATGTGTGCATTCAGTCATTATGCAAAGTTACAAGATAGTTTTCGATATGCCATTTAACTGTGAATGTTGAAAGTAAGTGTGGGTAAGAAATGATACACTAGTGAAATTTGAAAGAATTAATGTTAATCCGGAAGCCTGTACATACTATGTTTATATGAGTTTGAGTATAAACGGAGTAAAATGATATGTGTTTGTGCATAATCGGCCAAATAGTATTGTACTTAGAAAGTGTTATGTGATTTCGAACATTTGGTTTGTTTTTAAGTTCAACTATTTAAATTGCTTAAGACTTACTAAGCTTATGAAAGCTTACTTTGAATGTTATGTTTCTCTATTTATTTTTGTAGATCGTTGACTCTTCCTATTATCTCGGGGATCGTCAGCACTTCGTCACACTATCTACTATTGTGGTAATCATGTGATTTGGACTTAGCTTATGGCATATATAGGTTAGTCTTGGGTGACAGCCACTCTGAATTAGGTTTAATCTTTGTTTTCTTTAATTTAATTTAAAGATGTTTTCTATATGTTCTTTGTTATTGTTTACAACAATTTTAGCTTAATTTTATTTAAGCTAGGATGATTGCTTTGATTAAATAATATTTATTACATTCATGCTTATAATGTTTGTGCCTCAATCGATCATGTTTTCAATTAAAATCAAGTCTGTATTTTGTTCATACGTGATTGAAATGCAACTGAATTAGCCGAGTGATCCTAACGAGATGACAGCTAGTGGACGTAAATTTGAAATGTGCATGCTCAATTTAGATCCTAACCTGATTAAATTACAGGTTGCATAACAACCCTAACTAGGCTCTGTTATCTGCATAGTTTTTAGGTTTGTGTGATTAAACTGTTTCAAACCTAATACGTCCCTGTTACCTCACAAGAATACTAAGAAACCCTTAGTAAATAAGGATCCGTGAAATGCGTATTTACTAAGTAAAGGATTCCAAAAGGACGTAACGTGGTTTTCAAACTCATGAAAGATCGAGTTGCCATGGAATGTTTTTTCAAATATTATTAAGCATGTTGATAATAAATTGAGTTTAATTGTCCTAGTTTATTTATGTTATAATTGTTGCAAATTATGTTTAAATTTTGCTAAAATCAATCTCATTCATATAGTTTGCATGCTTAGGATAAATTGTATTAGGGATCATTGCATTTAGTTTCATATACTTAATTTATCATCACTTATCAATTATATTATTTTTATTTATCAAATTGTTAATATAATTTTACAAATTAAGTGACTTAGCACAAATACAATCCTTGTGGAGATGATAACTTGATACTTACTTATTACTTGATAACGACTGTGTACACTTGCACAAACCTACATGTTACATTGAGCTTGTGCCAACCTTTTTGAAGAAGTGGGTGTAGTTGTCGTTTCGTACTATCGCTTACTCTAGTCTTTTATTTGTTTAGCCCGTAGCTTGATGTATTTTTGGAACAAGGTGTCCCCGATAATGCTTAGGGATGGTTTCAACGACTGCTCAGTGGATGTCATAGGTACACCCACTTTTTTTCATAAAGCCGTCACTAGATGGGGAAAGAATACTCCCACCTTCTGGCTACTAATGCATCGTCCCACTTTTTTGTACACTTGCACAAACCTACGCGTTATAAGTTTTTGGCGTCGTTGCCAAGGATTGTCAACTGTTGCCATAGTTATTTCTTTCGTAAAATTATTTATTTTCAATTTGATTTATTTTTAACAGTACTAACTTATTCTTTTTAATTTTGTGATTTTCATTCTTTTTAACTTATTGCCGATGATAGGAATTGATGCATCAGACAATATGCTGTGCCACTTTTCAGTGAGTTATATCCAGGAATTCGAAGGCTAGATATTGAGGCAACCCAATTTGAATTGAAACCAGTGATGTTTCAAATGCTCAAAACAGTAGGCCAATTCAGTGGTATGCCCACGGAAGATCCACATCTCCACCTTCGATTATTTATGAAAGTGAGTGATTCATTCAAGATAACTAGTGTGACTGAAGACACACTGAGGTTAAAGTTGTTTCTGTACTCGTTGCGAGATCGAGCACGAGCATGGCTCAATTCACTGCCATCAAGTTCCATATCTACATGGCAAGAATTAGCAGAGAGATTTTTGGTTAAGTATTTCCCCTAGCAAAAATGCTAAGTTGAGAAACGAGATCACAACTTTCCAAAAATTGGATGACGAGTCTTTGTATTAGGCTTGAGAGCGATTCAAGGAGTTACTTCGTAAGTGTCCTCATCATGGGATTCCTCATTGTATCTAGTTGGAGACATTCTATAATGGTCTCATGCACATACAAGATTGATGGTAAATGCTTCTGTGAATGGTGTAATCTAGTCTAAGTCTTATTATAAGTCTTATGAAATCATCGAAAGGATCGCGAGTAATAACTATCAATGGCCAACAAATCAAATAGCTTCAGAAAGACGTGTTGTCGGAGTTCATGAAGTTGACACCCTCACTTCGTTATCAACTCAGGTATCGTCTATTTCCTCTATGTTAAAATAGTTTACTGCTAATAGTGCTAATAATTTTGCAGCTCAGCCACCAAGTCTGTTTGAAGTAGTTTCTTGTGTGTACTGTGGGAAAGGTCATTCTTTTGAAAATTGTCCATCAAATCTCGAGTCAGTGTACTATGTGGGGAACTAATATCAAAATAAGAGTGGGCTGTAACGCCCCAAAAATCCTGAACTTTCTTTCTTTTTTGGTTTTGATAAAAGGTGTGCTTAATATCCCTAGTCAAGTGTTATTTATGTGATAATAGGCCTAATTAAGTTTTGAGTTTGAACTTTGGGGTGAAAAAAATTATAGTTTAATAATTAAAAGAACCTTGATGGCAAGTAGTTTGGTTTTTAAATAAATGAAGGAGGAATTGGACACAAGGAGCCTTGTGTTGGAGTGGCAAGTAGCGTCACATGTGGGGCTTAGAGGTGGCGTCACATCATGGCAAGGAGGTTTGGGGTTCAAACCCCTCCTTGCTCAAAAGAATGATTTATTTTTGCTCAATAAATGGCCAGTAGTGGCGTTGGATGTGAACTCTGAAGGAAGTGATCAGAGGAGAAATTTAAGGAAGGGATTAAGGAGTTATCAGGGAGAAAAGTTAGGAGATGAGGGTGTAGAAAAGTGAAGCCGAACAGGGAATTTGGGGATAGGTAAATTCGACTATAGTATATATAGGTGCCGATTTTGGGGATTTTAGGTAATTCCAAAATTACTTCTCTTCCTTTATCCGAATTTCTCATCTTATTTTTGTGTTGCCGAAAGCTTTTCTCTCTAAGCGCTCAGAAGCTGAATTCTTTGTTCCTTGCTTGCTAATTTTCCATTCTTTCTCTTCTCAAATTCTCTTTTGATTCACCTTTGGTTTTAGCCGATTCCTTCTTCTCTTCTTCTTATTTGTGATGAATAACCCTTTCACCATACAAATCTCAAAAGTCGAACACCTCTTTGGCTGAAGACCCTCTGTACCGCCGCTACTCCCTCTACTTCGGCCGATTTTTGTGGGATTAGTATCGAATCTCAGATTTGAAATCTACGTTGAATTGCTCCTTAAGCATTTTAGGGTTTTAGATTTAAGGAATACTCGTGATTGGTGATCAAGGAAGGGCTGTTAAAGCTTGTCCTTCAAGGTAAGGCAAATGTGAGATTTTCAGGTTTTGGTGATCGTATTTGATAAGTGTGTGATTAATCGTTGAGTGACATCATTTGTAGGTTCGTGGCTGAGGAGATCGCAACACGTTTTAGTATCAGGTGTGCACATACACTACTGACACACAGTAGATCGACAAATCCTGAAATGCTGAAAAGCCAGAGGTTTGGCTACAACAGACTTGCGAGTGCACGAACACTCGTAAGGGAAATTGATAGGTTACTAGTGGCCCCATGAGTGACTTCGTGGACTTGGGCCATGTATTGGCCAACCGGGCCAGAATGGGCTAAATGCGCCTGATGGGCTGTAGGGCCCATAATAGGTAAAATTGACAAATTGTTACTAAGTGATGAAAAATCATATGATTGCATGACTATGAATGTGATTGGGCCTGACGGGCCATACGAATGTGATTTGGGCCTAATGGGCCACATGAATTAGATTGGGCGTAGTGGGCCATATGCATATATGTAGACTCATTTGGGCTTTGTAAGGGGTTTTGGGCCTAGTATCTGATAACTGCTTAAATGGACATAAAACTTAATTAATTAATTGTGACCGTGGATAAGCCATACGGTTAAGGTGTGGCAATTGGTATGTGCATGTCTAGGATTGGATTTAGGGACAGCTTGGTACTTAAGCGGTCTTATTGACCCACCTCCTCTTCTCTGGATTCCTACCTGCTGCATACTATCTGTTCGTTTTAGCCAACAAGGACTTGTTAATGGGCCAAGGTAAGTAAAACCCATAATAAAGAGAAATTACCGAAAAGCCCTAAGGGCGAAAATAACTAAAATACCCCTATGTGTTTAATGTAAGATTTATGGATGTTACATGTATACCTGCTATATTCATATGATATTCTATTTAGGTTGCATATGGGTTGGGAATTATGGAACGAAGGAAGTATATGAGGATCGCATGGTTGCTTGACGACTGTGGATCCACCGATGGCTTTTTGAGCCCAATATATGATTAGCAGCTTTCCTGCAACGTTAGGTAGTACCGCAACCGGGCTACCATTGGAGTGTATCGGATGGTGGGTCAATATTTATATCCCCACATGGTGTGTATCGAGGGATGGAGATGGTGTGTAGTGGTTGGATGGGTGGGATCCATGCATATTTGATTGCTTTACATCTATTTTGATATTGAATTGGGCTCAGGCCCTAAAAGACTTGCGATTGCATGCTTTTCTATTTGTCGAGGGTTGTACATACTAAGTTTTCTAAAACTCACCCCCTCTTTTATTTTTCTCAGGTGATCCTCAGTAGGTGGTTCAACGGTTGGAGGGACTCCGAAGTGGCCAGCTAGCAAGACGACTAGGACTTTGTTTTCTTAAACATATAATTTCTAGTATTTTAAGTTATTTCAGTCCGGATTGTAATAAGACCTTTCCTCTGGTTATTATTTCAAATTAGGTTTATTATTATTTTTAAGCTTTATATTTATTAGAAGTAGAACATGGTTTTCCTAAACCATAACTATTTTTAAATACCATGTTTTCGCAACTCAATTTTTAAATGACAAGTTTTCATAGATCATCTGTTTTAAATAAAGCTTCCACAACTGAAAAGAGATTTTACAAAGTAATTATTATCATACAAGAAGGAATAGTTTTTATTTAAGGAAGGGATTTCAATGAAAACAAGGTTTTCGATAAAACAGTTCAATGTGACACGCTGGATCCAGCCATAACGTTCGGGTCAAGTTTGGTGTGTTACATTTAGTGGTGTCAGAGTTAGGTTTCAAAACTCGGGCTGTGAAGTGGGCCTTATTATATCACAGTGTTTTGGAAAAAAATCTTGCTGTGCAGCACACCGAGTCTCCGATGTTGAACCAAGTAAGTTCTTTTATTATTAAGCTTGTTTAATTTGATATACTGTAGATAGTTAGTGGGCTACTTTAAATGATTATACTGAGGCTTTTAGTTGGAGTGAAACTGAAGCCTGTAGGACCTTGAAATTGTAGAGGATTTACGAAAACAACTTTCTTTTTAATATTTTCATAAAACATCAGCTTAATTATTAAAACTAAATGTAACGCCCCAATTTTTAGGAACCTTGTAAAATATGTAAAAATTAAAATGTTATGTTCTGCTTGTTATGTGTAGGATTTCTTATGATAGTGGGCCTCTAAAAGGCCCAAGCTTAGGATAAAACTCGGTGGTTTTAATTAATTTTAATTCCATAAGAGAAAAGGGGTTCTGTTAAATTAGGCTTATAGGAATTAATTGTGTAAAATGGATCACAAGGAAGCATGTGGTAAAGTGGCTAAGTGACGCCACTAGGAAGGATGTAGGTGGCGTGTGAAGCTTAGGAGGACCCGTGTTCAAGCCACGATGAATGACAAAATAAGGGATTTATTTTTATGAAATGTAAAAGGTAGGTGGTGGAACTTAAGTGAAAGTCCATCGGTGGGAGTTTGAGTTGCTAAGGGGATTGAATAAGGATAAAGATAAGGGAGGAAATCTAGGAGCTGATCAAGGAGCAAGAGGTGGCCAGGCTAAGGGACTTTAGCTTGGGAAATTCGGCTAGGTAGTGCAAAGATTAGGAATTTCGGCATTTGGGTGTGTGGTGACCGATTCTCGATCATCTTTTCTTCTCCTCTGTTCTTTCTTTCTTTTTTCCCTCCATCTATTTTTCCTTCTTCTTGCCCATAGCCAGAATCCTACCATTATTCTATTCATCTTCACATTTTCATCATTTGTTTTTAAGCCTCTTACACAAAGCCGAAATCCCGAAATCCTATAGTTCTTCATGTGGATTTCTCCTAGCCAAACCCTCGTGGTTTTTTCTGTCTCATGGCTGATTCTTCCTTCTTCTAAATCTATAACTTTGGCCGACAAGTCATCACAAAAAACCCTACCATACCGTATTTTCTTTCATTGTTACAAAAGCCAAAAAAACCCTATAGTCTAGGGAGTGTAGCCGAATCACCAAGTCACCGAAAGCTCGATTTTCGTTGTCAAAGGAGGGCTTAGATCTACATCAGGAGCGAGTGGGAAACTCGTTGGAAGCATTCACTAAAGAATCGGTGGTAAGTCTTCTCCAAAACTTAGTTTTCTTTCATCTATTATAAAAAGTCGAAATCCCTAGAAGATAGGGAGGATGTCGATTTTGGACTTGTAACCCTAAGGGGAAGGTTGTGTTAACTACTTTAGTTTTGGAAATAGCATGATTTGAAGGCGGTTGATCAAGGGCTTGGACAAGTGGAGCGACCAGATCTTGGTTAAGACTCTACTTTCGGCAAAGATAGGAATGATAAGGCCTAGGAGGGTTGTTGGCCGAATATGGTAAGAAGTTTATATGAAGTTCGTTTGGTAGTGAGATTAACGTGGTGGTATTATAATTGTAGGCGGTTCACGCGTGGATCTCGTCAACGAATTATCATAAAAACAGTGTGTAACTTACACTCTTCTATAGACTAGATTGGCAAAAGCGAAAAGCGAAATACCGAAAAGTCGGTATTTTGGGAACTTATGAGTGTCACGAAATGCTCGTAAAAGGAAAAGGGTTAATAATTCTACTATTCCGTGATGGTAAGATCGCAAAGTGCACTAATCAAATGCGTTTTGACAATTTTGGGCTTAATCGGGCCAAAAGTCGGTTAATGGGCCAACGGGCCCAACTTGGTAAGAATGTGCGTAAAGTAGTTACGAACATATGTAAATAGTGAAAATATGCATGAAAACCCTAAGAATAGATAAATTACTAGATTACCCTCATATATGAAAAATTTATCATTATACCCCTAGGTGTAAAATGACCTAAATACCCCAGGGTTGATTATGTCCGAAAAGCATGTTAATGATTTTCAGATGATGTATGACATGAATGCATATTTGTTGCATGGGGATATGGGTTATATTATGGAGGAAGCGTCCGGGTGGCTATGCCACAAATTATCTATTTCGCCACATATATACTCTGTTTACAGTGGCTTTGCCACATATATCTGTATCTGTGACTCTATCATTTTTCATTTACAGCGACCATGCTGCATATTTACATGGCGTGTAGCGGTTGGGTGGGTCGAGTAATCTCCCACATGGCGTAAGGTTGGATGGGGTGTGTACATGGTTGGTTATGGGTTGGGTTTTGCATAAGCATGATACATCTATTCTGCTCGCTTGCGGGCCTATGGGCTATATTCAAATTTGTTCAGGCTAAGGCCAACTCATTCTGCTTTACGTGGTTTAAACCGATTTAGACTATGGTTGGGTTAAGTTATACACTAATTTTCCCCAAACTCACCCCTCCATTCTCATCTTTGCAGGTAATCCCCAACCATAGTGGGCTTGGAGCCGCGAGGAGTTCGGAGTGGCCACTTATTTCCGCAAATCGCTTTCTTCTGTCGAACTGGCGTCTTTCATTACATTTATGTTTTATTTGGGTTTTAAAGTGTAATAAGGCCGCTCTATTGTTTTAAAGGTTTTGATTTATATTCTGTTAGGTTAGGAATGATTTATGATAATTGGCAAAATAGACTAGCTCTAGGGCGCGTTTTCAAAAGCATAAAACGATTTCAAAACAACGCAATCATGAGTAAGACTTCCACAAAACAAACTTTTTTTCAAACTTAATCATTTTCTTAAGATGGACTTAACCAAAATAGTTTTCTCAAACTCATACGAGATGTTAGAGTGTGGTAATGGCGGTGTGCATGTCTAAGATTGGATCCGAAGAGAGCTTGGTACTTAAGCGGTCCGATGGACTCACCTCCTCTTCTTCTGGTTTCCTACTTGGTGCACAGCTTCCATTCACTTTAACCTAGTTTTAAAGTATCTTTTACAACACCGACTAAGCTTTCCAAATTAAGTAACACAGAATATTTTAAACACTTCGATGTGGCACGTCAGATCCGGTCATAACGTCTAGGCCGGGTTTGGGGTGTTACATTTAGTGGTATCAGAGCCAAGTTGCAACAACTCGGCTGTGGAATGGGTTTACAAAAACAACGATTTTTCTTTCAAAAATAAGATTAACAAAATTCAGTTAGTAGGTGGCATTCCGAATCTCCGGCCCAAGTCTGTAAGTAATTACAACTTTTACGAACATATATTTTGAATTATTCGTAGTAGAACCCTACCAGGATACTCTAGATAGGATGCTCTTCAAAGCGGTAGGAAGACTTGATAAAGGACTAAAATGATAGCTAGACATCGAATCTGTGAAAACAACTCTAAATTCTTCATGCGAGTCATAAAACATCCGTAATAAACACCGGAATGCTAAAATTGATGCATAAAATTTGTAGTCGATAATACGATATGAGTGCGCGAGCGCTCTCGAGTAGAGGCCGTGGGCGAGGCCGAGGAAGAGCTGGCGGGATCTTCATCTTCGGGACATATGCCAGCCGACGAAACATCGGTACCATCGGCAATGGAGGTAGAATCACGATCGAGTGCGGGGATGATGCCCGTCCGCAGAGCAATGCTCCGAAGTTCAGAAAGGGTTGCTTGGCAGTTTGGGCAACGAAAATTCGAGGATCGATTTACGGCGACTCGGGCCAATGGTGCGGAGATCTTTAGGGCGATCTCGTGTAGCTCGAATGTGGTGAATATTGGTTGGAGGCCACGAGAATGAATCATGGATGACTTGGATCGTACGTGGAGCGGCGAAACCGGCGTGAGCCGTTCGTTGCGCGAGATGAGGTTTATCGGTGGTGGCTTCTCGTGAGGATGGAACCCCAGCTGACAGGGTCACTTGGGAGCTATTTAAAACGGCCTTTAAAGGGAAGTATGTTGGGGCAAGCTATGTGGATGCCCGTAGGAAAGAATTCCTGAATCTAGTCCAAGGAGGCAAAATCTGTTCTTTGAGTCTGGAGTGAGTTTCGAGGTGAGTGAGTAGGTATCTTTGTGGGAATAGTTGCTACGAGTATGAGCGTAGCGTTCGCTTTGAGGATGGACTCGAGAGATGACCTTAAGGTCTTGATTGCTCCATGAGAGGAGCGTGATTTCGCAGCTTCTGGTAGAAAAAGCTAAGATCGCAGAAGAGGTAAAGCGTACTGAGAGACAGAACCGTGAGAAGGATCGAAACCGCTTTCGGAGGGATTCTGGACCCTCGGGTGGAGCAAGTAAAAATGTCAAAAGGGCAAGAGTGGAAGAGCTGTCGGTAGTCGCTTCCGATGAATGTGGTTAGACCACCAATATGTAAAGACTGTGGTAAGGTGCACATGGGTGAATGTAGGAAACGTTCTGGTGCTTGTTTCCGATGTGGATCGATGGAGCATAGGGTTAAAGATCATCCCTCGAGAACCGATCGAGTTCGGATTACGGACGGAAGGTTGCTCAACCAGCGAGAGGTGGACCACAACCATCGAGAGGACGTGGAAAAGGTAGGGGCGAAAATGGAAATGGAAATGTCGAGGTCGAGGGACGCCTGGCAGGGGAGCCGAAAATGCTGAGGCTCGACAGCCAGTGTTGGTATATGCAGCTCGCCGTCGAGAGGAGGGCGACGCACCTGATGTCATAACTGGTACGTTTTTGGTTTCTAATTTGCCATTTACTGCCTTGGTAGATATTGGATCTACTCATTCTTATGTTGCGTGTGCCATATCTGGGTTATTGGGAGTGCATTCTGAGAATATAGAGAGTGGGGTATCTGTGCTAAGTCTTTTGGGTCACTCGGTTAGGGTAGACAAGTTGTATAGGGATGTACCCTTAGAAACTCAAGGGAAGGTCTTTTCTGGCGATCTAATGGAGTTGCCGTTTGGAGAGTTTAATCTCATTCTGGGAATGGACTGGCTTGTTAAGCATAAGGCGACTTTGGACTGTGCCGCTAAGCGAATGGTGCTAAGGACTACGGAAGGTGATGAGATTATGATGATAGGTGAGCGAAGGGACTATTTGTCTAACGTGATATCGGCCTTGAGGGCTGAAAAATGGATTCGAAAAAGATGTGAGGCTTATTTGGCATTTGTAAGTCAAAACAGATGTAGAGGGGTCGACAATGGATAAAGTTAGAACGTAAAAAGAGTTCCAAGATGTTTTTCCGAGGAGCTTCCCGGATTACCTCCAAACCGAGAAGTCGAATTTGGAATCGACTGCTGCTCAGACAACAAGACACCGGTGTCTATTGCACCATATAGAATGGCACCAAAGGAGTTGGTAGAGTTAAAGGCACAAATCCAAGAGTTGTTGGATAGGGGCTTTATTAGGCCGAGTGTGTCTCCATGGGGAGTACAAGTGCTATTCGTGAAGAAGAAAAAGATGGGGCGATGCGCATGTGCATTGACTATCGACAGATTGAACAAACCGACAATTAAGAATAAGTACCCTCATCAAGGATTGACGATTTGTTCGACCACATTTTAAAGGGGCTTCAGATTTTCCAAGATCGATCTTCGATCCGGATATCATCGATTAAGGGTCAAAGAGGCGGATATTCATAAGACAAAGATTCGGACTTGTTATGGACATTACGAGTTTTTGGTTATGCCATTTGGATTGACAAATGCTCTGCGCATTTTATGGACTGATGAATCGTGTGTTTCAACCATTTCTCGGATCGATTCGTGGTCGTTTTTATTGACGATATTCGGTATATTCGAGACTGAAGTAAAACATGATGAGCAAATGCGCCTGTGTTGCAAGTGTTAAGGGAGAAAGAACTTTATGCAAAGTTCAGCAAGTGTGAGTCTTGGTTGAGGGAAGTAACCTTTTTGGGGCATGTGGTCTCTGCAGAGGGGATTAAGGTGGATCCTCGAAAGATTGAAGCAATTTTGGAATGGAATCCACCTAGGTCGGTGTCAGAAATTACACGTTTCCTTGGGTTGGCAGGTTATTACAGAAGGTTTGTGGAAGGTTTTTACGTGATGGCAGCACCTCTGACGAAACTCATAAGGAAAGGAGTACCGTTTGTTTGAACTGAGAAACAGCAGGAAGCTTTTGAGAGGTTGAAGAAAGTTCTGACTGAAGCACCTGTATTAATTCAGCTAGAGTTTGGAAAGGATTTCACTGTGTATAGTGATGCATCACACGTAGGTTTGGGTTGTGTGTTGATGCAAGAGGGTAAGGTGGTTGCTTATGCATCACGGCGACTTAAGCCTCACGAAGGGAATTATCCTACTCATGATTTGGAGTTGGCAGCAGTGATCTTTGCGCTTAAGATTTGGAGACACTACTTGTATGGGGAAACGTGTATCATATACACGGATCATAAGAGTCTTAAATACTTGTTGACTCAAAAGGAGCCAACCTTAGGCAAAGAAGATGGATTGAGTTGCTTAAGGATTATGACTGTTCGATCGAATACCACCCAGGCAAGGCTAATGTGGTAGCCGATGCTCTAAGTCGTAGAGCTATATCTGATCTGAGGGCGATGTTTGCTCGTTTAAGTCTGTTTGATGATGGAAGTTTGTTGGTGAATTGCAAGTAAGGCCAACTTGGGTGGATCAGATTAAAGAGAAGCGATTGAAGGATGAGTCTTTGGTCACTCGTTTTCAACAAGTTAAGGAAGGGGACTTCAATTTGGGTTAAATGATGAAGGGGTTCTGTGTTTTCGAGGTAGAATTTGTGTTCAAGGACTCGACTTGAGACAATGATTTTGAGGAAGCTCATGGGGACTGTGTGCTATGCATCCCGGAGGGAATAAGTTGTATCACGATTTGCGAGAAGCTGTATTGGTGGCACGGACTTAAACACGGCGTAACCGAATTTGTGGGAAAATGTCTGACATGCCAGCAAGTGAAAGCTGAGCATCAATTGCCTTCTGGATTACTGCAGCCAGTGAAAATACCACTTTGGAAGTGGGAGAGGGTAACCATGGACTTTGTGAGTGGGCTACCCTTGACACCTTCAAGAAAGACTCGATATGGGTAATTGTTGATAGGTTGACTAAGTCGGCACATTTCATACCGCTCGTAGCACCGACTTTTCACTGCAGAAGTTAGCCAAGTTGTATGTGGCGGAAATTGTACGACTTCATGGAGTTCCAGTTTCGATCATCTCCGATCGAGATCCTAGATTCACATCTCGTTTTTGGCAAAAATTACACGAGGCGTTGGGAACGCGGTTAAACTTTAGTACGACTTTCCATCCCCAAACTGATGGTCAGTCGGAAAGAGTTATTCAGATTCTGGAGGATATGTTGAGGGGGTGTGCGATTGAATTCCGAGGCAGTTGGGAGGATTACTTGCCTTTGGCAGAGTTTGCCTACAACAATAGCTACCAGTCGAGTATTCGAATGGCACCTTATGAAGCACTGTATGGGCGAAGGTGTCGAACACCTAGTTGTTGGACCGAACTAGGGAGCGACAAGTTCTTGGACCCGAGTTGGTGGCGAATACCGAGGATAAGGTCAAGTTGATTAGAGACCGGTTAAAGGAAGCGCCCGATAGGCAAAAGTCGATGCGGATCCAAGCGTAAAGAGATTGAATATTCGATGGGCGATATGGTCTTCTTGAAGGTTTCACCTTGGAAGAAGATACTAAGGTTTGGAAAGAAGGGCAAGTTGAGTCCATGGTTCATTGGGCCTTATCGGGTTTTGAAGCGAAGTAGGCCCGATGGCTTATCGATTGGAATTGCCTCGAGTTAGACAGATTCACGATGTTTTTCACGTCTCCATGCTAAGGCGTTATCGTTCGACCCTACTCATGTCGTGCGATTCTGAGTAAATTGAGGTGCGAATTGATTTAACCTTTGAGGAGGAGCTGTGCAAATATTGGATCGAGACGTTAAAGTTTTGAGAAGGAAATCATCCCATTAGTGAAAGTACTTTGGCGTAATCATGGCGAGAGAGGAAGCTACTTGGGAGCCGAGAGGAGGCAATGCGAAGAACAATACCCTCATCTATTCGGACTGTAAATTTCGAGGACGAAATTTCTTTAAGAGGGTAGAGTTATAACGCCCAATTTTTAGGAACCTTGTAAAATATGTAAAAATTAAAATGTTGTGTTCTCGCTTGTTATGTGTAGGATTTCTTATGATAGTGGGCCTCTAAAAGGCCCAAGCTTAGAGATAAAACCCGGTGGTTTTAATTAATTTTAATTCCATAGGAGAAAAGGGGTTCTGTTAAATTAGGCTTATAGGAATTAATTGTGTAAAATGGATCACAAGGAAGCATGTGGTAAAGTGGCTAAGTGACGCCACTAGGAAGGATGTAGGTGGCGTGTGAAGCTTAGGAGGACCCAGGTTCAAGCCACGATAATAACAAAATAAGGGATTTATTTTTATGAACAGAAAAAGGTAGGTGGTGGAACTTAAGTGAAAGTCTATCGTTGGGAGTTTGAGTTGCTAAGGGCATTGAATAAGGATAAAGATAAGGAGGAAATCTAGGAGCTGATCAAGGAGCAAGAGGTGGCCTACCAAGGGACTTTAGCTTGGGAAATTCGGCTAGGTAGTGCAAGACTAAGAATTTCGGCATTTGGGTGTGTGGTGACCGATTCTCTGATCATCTTTTCTTCTCCTCTGTTCTTTCTTTCTTTTTTTTCCTTCCATCTATTTTTCCTTCTTCTTGCCCATAGCCGAATCCTACCATTATTCTATTCATCTTCACATTTTCATCATTTGTTTTTAAGCCTCTTACACAAAGCCAAAATCCCGAAATCCTATAGTTCTTCTGTGCCGATTTCTCCTAGCCAAACCCTGTGGGTTTTTCGTCTCATAGCTGATTCTTCCTTCTTCTAAATCTATAACTTTTACCGACAAGTCATCACAAAAAAACCCTACCATACCGTATTTTCTTTCATTGTTACAAAAAGCCGAAGAAAAAAACCCTATAGTCTAGAGAGTGTAGCGGAATACTGAAGTCACTGAAAGCTCGATTTCCGTTGTCAAAGGAGGGCTTAGATCTACATCAGGAGCGAGTGCTAAACTCGTTGGAAGCATTCACTAAAGAATCGGTGGTAAGTCTTCTCCAAAACTTAGTTTTCTTTCATATATTATAAAAAGTCGAAATCCCTAGAAGTTAGGGAGGATGTCGATTTTGGACTTGTAACCCTAAGGGGAGGGTTGTGTTAACTACTTTATTTTTGGAAATAGCATGATTTGAAGGCGGTTGATCAAGGGCTTGGACAAGTGGAGCGACCAGATCTTGGTTAAGACTCTACTTTCGGCAAAGGTAGGAATGATAAGGCCTAGGAGGGTTGTTGGCCGAATATGGTAAGAAGTTTATATGAAGTTCGTTTCGGTAGTGAGATTAACGTGGTGGTATTATAATTGTAGGCAGTTCGCGCGTGGATCTCGTCAACGAATTATCATAAAATAGGTGTGTAACTTACACTCTTCTATAGACTAGATCGGCAAAAGCCGAAAAGCCGAAATACCGAAAAGTCGGTATTTTGGGAACTTATGAGTGTGCGAATGCTCGTAAAAGGAAAAGGGTTAATAATTCTACTATTCCATGATGGTAAGACTGCAAAGTGCACCAATCCGTGCGTTTTGACAATTTTGGGCTTAACTGGGCCAAAAGTCAGTTAATGGGCCAACGGGCCCAACTTGGTAAGAATGTGCGGTAAGTAGTTCTGAACATATGTAAATAGAGAAAATATGCATGAAAACCCTAAGAATAGATAAATTACTAGATTACCCTCATGTATGAAAAATTACTGTTATACCCCTAGGTGTAAAATGACCTAAATACCCCTAGGGTTGATTATGTCTGAAAAGCATGTTAATGATTTTCTGTATGATGTATGACATGAATGCATATTTGTTGCATGGGGATATGGGTTATATTATGGAGGAAGCGTCCCGTGGCTGCTATGCCACAAATTATTCTGATACAGTGGCTTCGCCACATATATCTGATTCAGTGGCTTTGCCACATATATCTATATCCGTGACTCTGTCACATTTTACATTCTGGCGACCATGCTGCATATTTCTGTGGCGTGTAGCGGTTGGGTGGGTCGAGTAATCTCCCCACATGGCGTAAAGTTGGATGGGAGTGTACATGGTTGGTTATGGGTTTGGTTTTGCATAAGCATGATACATCTATTCTGTTCTGTTCTGGGCCTATGGGCTATATTCTGAAATTTGTTCTGGGCTAAGGCCAACTCATTCTGTTTCTGTGGTTTAAACTGATTTAGACTATGGTTGGGTTAAGTTATACACTGAGTTTCCCCAAACTCACCCCTCCATTCTCATCTTTGCAGGTAATCCCCAACCATAGTGGGCTTGGAGCCGCGAGGAGTTCGGAGTGGCCACTTATTTTCGCAAATCAGTTTCTTCCTGTCGAACCAGACGTCTTTCATTACATTTATGTTTTATTTGGGTTTTAAAGTGTAATAAGGCCGCTCTATTGTTTTAAAGGTTTTGATTTATATTCTGTTAGGTTAGGAATGATTTATGATAATTGGCAAAATGGACTAGCTCTTAGGCGCGTTTTCAAAAGCATAAAACGATTTCAAAACAACGCAATCATGAGTAAGACTTCCAAAACAAACTTTTTCAAACTTAATCATTTTCTTAAGATGGACTTAACCAAAATAGTTTTCTCAAACTCATACGAGATGTTAGAGTGTGGTAATGGCGGTGTGCATGTCTAAGATTGGATCCGAAGAGAGCTTGGTACTTAAGCGGTCCGATGGACTCACCTCCTCTTCTTCTGGTTTCCTACCTGGTGCACAGCTTCCATTCACTTTAACCTAGTTTTAAAGTATCTTTTACAACACCGACTAAGCTTTCCAAATTAAGTAACACAGAATATTTTGAACACTTCGATGTGGCACGTCAGATCCGGTCATAACGTCTAGGCCGGGTTTGGGGTGTTACACTAAAACTTCATAAAATTTCTAATCCAGATAATACTTGAATCAACGATGAGTGCTAGAAGGGGTGCAAGAGGCTGTGGCCGAGGCCGCGGAAGTGTTAGGGCTAGATCGTCGGCATCAGGCCATATGCCTAATGTTGGAGTAGAAAAGGCTTCGGCCTGACCCATAGTTGAGACTGGACCGTATGATCGGGCCGTAGGGGATGATGCATTGTCACAGACAATGCTGAGGAATTTGGAAAGCGTGACTGGTGTGGCTCCTAGCGTGGCTGAATACTGGTTAGAGGCCACTGAAAAGATAATGGAGGACTTGGACTGCTCACTTGAACAAAAGTTGAAAGGGGCAGTGTCACTACTTAGGGAAGAAGCTTACCAGTGGTGGCTGACGGTGAAAGAGGGCACCCAACCTGAGTAGGTCACTTGGGAGTCCTTCAAAATTGCGTTTCAAGGGAAGTATGTGGGTGCGAGTTATGTGGATGCTAGAAGGAAGGAGTTCCTGAACTTGACCAAGGGAAACAAATTTGTGGCGGAGTATGAGGCGGAATTTCTACGCCTTAGTAGGTATGCAAGAGTAATGGTGGCAATAGATTATGAACGTTGTGTTCGGTTCGAAGACGGCCTTAGAGACAGTCTTCGAGTATTGATTGCTCCTTAGAGGGAGCGAGATTTTGCAGCATTAGTAGAGAAAGCAAAAATTGTTGAAGAGGCAAAGCACACTAAGTGCCTAAACCGGGAAAGAGAAAGGGGCAGAAATAAAAGGGATTTTGAGCCCTCCAATTGCGATCAGAGTGTAACAGTCTGATTTAGACCCTAATCGGAATGGTGGTTTTGGGACCACGAATCCAAGTAAGAAAATTTTTTTAATATTATTTTTCATGTTTATTATATGTGAAATTGCATGTGTGAAAATTTCGTACAAAAATTTGATTGTTTGTGTGCTTAATTTGATAAAAGGACTTAATCGCGTAAGTTGAAATCTTGATAGTTTAATTCATAAAGGTTGAATTGATAGTGGCCTTTTAATATGGAGTATTTATGTTGCAAATAATCCATTATTTTAGTGATGGTCGAATGTACCCATAAAGTATATGCTTATGTTATTATACTTATAAGGTTAAATAAGTAAAACACGTTAAAAGTTAACATATATTAATATAAAACATAAAATAAATAAAATCTATGCATGCTTATATTGTTGGTGACCAAATATAAAGAAAAAAGGTTTCCATAGGTTCGGCCATTGTTGAAGCTTGATTAAGGCATGTAACTAGCTCAGTTTTTGATAATTTTTACGTTTTTGAGATCGTTGCTTCGAATACTACTCTACCCATGCTTGAATTTTTAATTTCGGTGAATATTTTGTGTTATGCCATTGATGAATATTTGTGTTTTGTGACGTTTAATGATTAAATATCAAAAATATGTTTTAGATTAACATGTTTTGTATTGGAGTTTTTGATGATTTCGGGTTATTAGGACTAAATTGCAAAAATAATAAATTGAGGGATTAAAATGTGAAATAGATGAAATATAGGGACTAGTATGGTTATATGGAAAATTCGGCCCAACTATATTGTTGTGAGATTTTGAGTATTTTGTGTTTTGTGCAATTAGGACTAATTTGTAAATGTATGAAATGTTAGGGGTAAAATGGTAATTTACCCATTTATATGTTGTTGGATTAAATTGAATGAAATTGTGTTTAAATAAGGTTAATTTGAAATTATTTAGATCAAGAACAAAGGAAATAGGACTTGGATCGGGGAAAAGCAAAAATAGTCGAATAGCCGTTTTGTAACGTTTGTCGATATCCGAGGTAAGTCTTTAAGCAATTAAATATGGTTTATTTTGAACATAGAATGATTTACTATGATGATTTAAATATTATAATGTATTAGTATGTTAGCCGAATGAGAAATATCAATGAATTAATGTGAATGAGTTGTATTTGAATGATATCAAAACCTCTGAAAGTGTGTATGTGTTACATGGAGTATTATACGATCCGATATATGAAATGTTCTGGAATGATTTTATGTTTGTGATATTCAGGCTTTGAGCCTAGCAAGCCTTGTGCTGGTGACTTTGATCGAGCTTTATGCCTAGCAGGCTTAGTGCCGGTGAATAAATATCAGACGTTGGGTCTAGCAGGCCTTGTGCCGGTGTGTAATTGAGGCTTATGCCTAGCAGGTTTATACCGGTGATTTGTTTTCAAGTCTATGATTATAAGAATTCAAGTTATTAAGGATATTGAGCAAGTGAAATTAAGCTAAATTGTATTGTATATGTTCGGCCAAAAAGGTAAGTACATGTGAGCTTATATTGAACTTGTATATTAGCTTATATGTGAAGTTATCTTGTATGCACATATTCGGCCATAAGTGATGTTATATTGAATTTGAACTATAAGACATATGTGATGTTTTGTTTATCTCTTATATTCGGCCATATGTGAATATATAATGAATCTTGTGTATTTGGCCATACATGTAAGTGACTACGTAATGAAATATTTATTCTTGTATAATTGGCTTTTAGGAAATATTTATGTGATGTTATATACTTGATTGTGAACATTCGGCCAAGGTATTTTATTAAGATAAAGTGTAACATTATGGACATAATTCGATTAGTTTGAATGTTTTGATTATTTAATGAGTTGTTTAATTTGCTTAAGGCTTACTAAGCTAAGTTAGCTTACTCTGTGAGTTTTTGTTACTCTGTTTTATAGATTTTGGTTGTAAAATACGAGCTCAGGGATCGCGATCGAAGTCGTCCACACTATCGTCATCTTTCGGTATTAATAAAAGATGATTTTCGAACTTATGGCATGTATAGGCTAATATGTATTTTTTCAACTTTGAATATATATATATATTGAGCCATGCTAATATGGCTTATCTTTAAAGTTTGGATATGGTTATGTTTCGCAATAGTTTATCTCATTTTGATTTAAATGTTATGTGAAATGAATGAAAAGTATATGTGATTGGTGTTTTATGATTTAAAAATAGCGTGAAAATGATTATTGGATTTGGTTGTACTTGATAAACCGGTCATGGTATGTATAAATGTGGTTAGTTAATTCGGTTCTGGTACATGTTTGGTTAATTATAAATGTGAATTCGTATATTAAGCTTGTTTAATGCATATTATGAATGACATGATATAGGATATGTTTTGTGTTAATGAATAGAATTTAGTTTGGTTTGCATGTAAGTATATGTGTATTTAAAGTGATTAATTGTTTAATATAGATTGTAAGTGAGATAAAGATATTTACCAAATGAGTAGTGATTTGAGAATAAGATGTAAATTATATATATTTATATACATGTACATGTTTATGTATTCGACTGATGCTTGCCCTAATGGTTTAGTCATAATGAAAGTATATGCGTTTTAATATATTTGCTAATGAATAAATGATTTGTAATAAATATTATTTAGTTGAAGATGCGTATGATTATTGGGTTGGAAATATGTTTGCTTGAATGCCATGGATTTGGTTTAAATTTGAGGTATGATTCGTAATTACAATGTGATTAATAATGCATGTATTATATTTAATTAGCCATGTGCTTAATATGTATGAATATGACTTGCATGAATATGTGAATGTTTGGGATTATGTTTTTGTTTAGTAACACCTCATAACCCTAATTCGGCGACTAATATGGGTTAGGGGTGTTACATTTATTGGTATCAGAGCTACGGTTTAGTCGGTTTTAGGACTAACGTAGCATGTATGAGTTTAGCTGTACATGCCATAAAGTATATTGCGATAGTGTGATGACTTTTGACTTTTGAAAATGTGTTTTCATATAGTAAATGAATCCTGATAGAGCTGTAGCTGATGATGTCGAGAGCGTAGCGCCTGCTCCCACGCATGGGATAGCGCCAGTTGAATCTCAACCTATCTCGAGTAGCCATGAGGGGGAGGCTAACCAAGCCTTCTACCAAATGATGAACGAATGGTTTACTCAGTATATCTGGAGTAATCCGGCTGTACAACAACCTCTACCCCCGAATAATCCATCTCCGATACCTGTAGTACCTCTGATGATTGATCCGATGAGATTTAACAGGCTTTCTGTAGATAAAATAAAAAAACACGGGGCTAAAAAGTTTAAGGCTAATGATGATGATGATGCTGAACGGGCCGAGTTGTGGCTCGATAATACTATCCGTGTGTTTGATGAGTTATCATGTACTCCGGATGAATGTTTAAAGTGTGCCATATCTTTATTACGAGACACTGCATATCACTGGTGGAATACACTAGTATCAGTGGTCCCGAAAGAGATAGTGACTTGGGAATTTTTCGAGCGGAGTTCTGCAAGAAATACATCAGCCAGAGATTTATCGATAAAAAACGCAAATAATTTCTAGAATTGAAACAAGGTCGTATGACCGTAACTGAGTACGAGCGAAAATTTGTGAGACTTAGTTGATATGCTCGTGAATATGTTTCAACTGAAGCTATCATGTGTAAAATATTCGAAGACGGTTTAAATAAAGACATTAAATTCCTGGTTGGTATACTTGAAATTAAAGAGTTCGTGGTACTTGTTGAGCGAGCTTGCAAAGCCGAAGAGCTTGGGAAAGAGAAAAAAAAAAGCTAATTTTGAAGCCAGAGATTCCCGTAAAAGATCATCGAGTAAGACTTTCCACTCATCATCGAAGAAGTTTAGAGATGGTTCTAGTTCATTTAAAGCTACTTCAGACTTTTCTAGACGAGATCAAGACCGACCTCCTGTGAGTTCACGAGCCACTTCGATAGCTAGTGTTGGCAATGTTCGACAGAATCGAGTCGAGTGCAAGCATTGTGGTAAATGGCATTCTGGAGATTGCAGATTACATGATGGGTCTTATTTTAAATGTGAATCGAAGGATCATTTTATCCGAGATTGCCCGATGTTAGCCGAGCAAAACACTGTTCAGAACGCGAGACCGAGCAACATGTCAGCACGAGGCAGACCACCCAGACATTCGGGTAATGTGACTGGTAGTCAGATAGGGACGAAAGATACAGCGGTTCGATCTGAGGCTCGTGCACCTACTAGAGCATATGCTATACGAGCTCGCGAGGAAGCTACTTCCCCATATGTTATTACCGGTATTTTCACTCTTTATGATACTGGTGTTATTGCATTGATTGATCCTGGTTCGACTCATTCATATGTGTGTGAAATATTAGTGTCTAGTGAGACTTTGCCTATTGAGTCTACTGAGTTTGTGATTTGAGTATCAAACCCCCTGGGCCGGTATGTTCTGGTTAACAAATTGTGTAAAAATTGCCCGTTGATGATTCGATATTCCTACTTTCTGGCTGATTTGATGTTGCTACCTTTCGATAAGTTCGATATAATTTTAGGTATGGATTGGATGACTTTGCACGATGCTATTGTTAATTACAAAAGAAAGACCATTGAATTGAGATGTCAGAACAACGAGATTATTCGGATTGAATCTAATGATCTGAATGGTTTACCAGTGGTAATATCTTCTATGTTAACTCGGATGTGAGAAAAGGTTGTGAAGCTTACCTTGCTTATGTACTTGATAGTAAAGTAACTGAAAAGAATATTAAATCTGTACTAGTTGTGTGCGAGTATCCAAATTTATTTCCTGAAGAATTGTCGGGTTTGCCACCTATCCGAGAGATAGTTTGGTATTGAGTTAGTTTCAAGGACGACTCTGATTTCGATAGCTCCGTATCGAATGACACCTACTGAATTAAAAGAATTGAAAGCACAGTTGCAAGAGCTAACAGATAGAGGTTTTGCACGACCGAGTTTCTCTCACTGGGGTGCACCAGTTCTATTTGTGAAAAAGAAAGATAAAACTATGAGAATGTGTATTGATTATTGCCAGCTAAATAAAGTGACTATAAAGAATAAATACTCATTGCCACGGATTGACGACTTGTTCAATCAGTTAAAAGGGGCTTCAGTGTTTTCGAAGATAGACTTGAGATCGGGTTATTATCAGTTGCGAGTCAAAGACTCTGATGTGCCAAAAACTACTTTTCGAACGAGGTACGAACATTATGAGTTTTTAGTTATGTCGTTCGGACTTACTAATGCACCTGCTGTTTTTATGGATTTGATGAATCGGATCTTCAGGCAATATTTAGATTGGTTTGATGATATACTGATCTACTCTCATAATGAAACCGAACATGCCGAGCATTTGAGACTTGTGTTACAGATTTTGCGAGAAAAATAGTTGTATGCGAAGTTTAGTAAATGCGAGTTCTGGTTACACGAAGTTAGCTTTTTGGGACATGTTGTTTCAGCATCAGGTATTCAGGTTGATTCGAGTAAGATTTTAGCTATACTCGATTTGAAACCTCCGAGAAACATTTCTGAAGTCAGAAGTTTTCTGGGACTTGCTAGTTACTATAGACGGTTTGTGAAAGGTTTCTCTATGATTGCAACTCTGACGACAAAGTTACTGCAGAAAGATGTCAAGTTCGAGTGGTCAGAAATGTGCCAGAAAAGTTTTGATCAGTTGAAAGCTCTTTTGACCGAAGCTCCAGTGTTAGTTCAGCTAGAATCGAGTAAAGAATTTGTTATTTATAGTGATGCATCTTTAAATAGTTTGGGCTATTTTTTAATGCAGGAAGGCAAAGTTATAGCTTATGCTTCGAGACAGTTAAAACCGCATGAAAAGAATTATCTGACGCATGATCTAGAATTGGCAGCTATTGTGTTTGCATTGAAGATATGGCGCCATTATTTGTTCAGTGAAAAATGTCATGTTTATTCCGATCACAAAAGTCTGAAGTATTTGATGACTCAGAAAGATTTGAATTTGAGATAGCGCTGATGGTTAGAGTTACTAAAAGACTATGAACTTGTGATTGACTATCACCCGGGGAAGGCTAATGTGGTTGCTGATGCTTTAAGCCAAAAATCACTGTTTGCTTTGCGTGCAATGAATGCACATATAGCTATGTTAGATGATGGTACGATGATAGCTGAATAAAAAGCAAGACCGTTATTTATTCAGCAAATTTGTAATGCCCAGAAGATTGATAATGAATTGATAGCAAAACGAGTTCAATGTGATTTAAATGCTGATTTAGAGTTTCGAGTTGATGTTGATGATTGTCTGAGATTCAGAAACTGAATATGTGTTCCGAGAAATACAGAGTTGATTCAGATAATTTTGAACGAAGCTCATGACAGTCGGTTAATTATTCACCCGGGTAGCACGAAATTGTATAATGATCTGAAACAACACTATTGGTGGCAAGGTATGAAACGAGACATTTCTAACTTTGTATCAAAATGTTTTGTTTGTCAGCAAGTAAAAGCTGAGCATAGGTACCTTCTGGATTGCTTCAGTCGATCATGATACCTGAATGGAAATGGGACAAAGTTACGATGGATTTTGTATCCGGTTTACCATTGACACTAAGCAGGAAATATGCAATCTGGGTTATAGTTGATAGATTGACCAAATCTACTCACTTTGTTCCAGTTCGTACGGATTACTCACTTGATAAACTGGCTGAATTGTATGTTTCTCAGATTGTGAGGTTACATTGTGTACCTATATCTATTATTTCAGATAGAAATTTGAGATTTACATCGCGATTTTGGACGAAACTGTAAGATGCATTAGGTACTAAACTATATTTTAGTATTGGTTTTCATCCACAGACAGACGGTCAGTCTGAATGAATTATTCAAATACTTGAGGATATGTTGAGATGTTGCATTCTCGAGTTCAAAGGTATATGGGAACGATATCTACCTTTGATTGAATTTGCATACAATAATAGCTTTCAATCGAGTATCAAAATGGCACCTTATGAAGCTTTGTACGGTCATAAATGTCGTACACCTTTGTACTGGGCTGAACTCAGTGAAAATAAGATACACAGGGTCGATTTGATCAAAGAGACCAAATAGAAAGTAAAAGTGATCCGTGAAAGTTTGAAAGCAGCATCAGATCATCAGAAATCGTATGCAGACTTGAAACGTAAAGACATAGAGTTTCAGATCGGGGGTAAAGTATTTTTGAAAGTTTCACTGTGGAAGAAAATACTTAGATTCTGTCATAAAGGCAAATTGAGTCCGAGATTTATTGGATCGTATGAGATTATAGAGAGAATTGGGCTTGTTGCGTATAGACAGATGTTGCCACCTGAGTTAGAAAAGATTCATAATGTATTTCATGTTTTGATGCTTAGGCAGTATAGATCTGACCCCTCGCATGTGATTAGTCCATTAGAGATTGAGATTCAGTCAGATTTGACTTACGAGGAAGAATCGATTCGTATTCTAGCCCATGAGATTAAAGAGTTACGAAATAAGAAAATTCCACTGGTTAAAGTATTGTGGCATAAACATGGAGTTGAGGAAACAGCGTGGGAGCCAGAGGATTCAATGAAAGAGTGTTATCCGAACCTATTCACCGGTAAGATTTTCGGGGACGAAAATCCCTAAGGGGGAGAGTTGTAACAGTCCGATTTAGACCCTAATCAAAATGGTGGTTCGGGATCACGAATCCGAGTAAGAAAAATTTTTAAATATTATTTTTCGTGTTTATAATATGTGAAATTGCATGTGTGAAAATTGATTGTTTGTGTGCTTAATTTGATAAAAGGACTTAATCGCGTAAGTTGAAATCTTGATAGTTTAATTCATAAAGGTTGAATTGATAGTGGCTTTTTAATATGGAGTATTTATGTTGCAAATAATCCATTATTTTAGTGATGGCCAAATGTACCCATAAAGTATATGTTTATGTTATTATATTTATAAGGTTAAATAAGTAAAACATGTTGAAAGTTAACATATAATAATATAAAACATAAAATAAATAAAAGCTACGCATGTTTATATTGTTGGTGACCGAATATAAAGAAAAAGAAAAAGAAATAAGGTTTCCATAGGTTCGGCCATTATTGAAGCTTGATTAAGCTATGTAACTAGCTCGGTTTTTGATCATTTTTACGTTTTTAAGATCGTTGCTTCGAGTACTACTCGACCCATGCTTGAATTTTTTATTTTGGTGAATATTTTGTGTTATGCCATTGATGAATATTTGTGTTTTGTGATGTTTGATGATGAAATATCAAAAATATGTTTTAGATTAACATGTTTTGTATTGGAGTTTTTGATGATTTTGGGTTATTAGGACAAAATTGCAAAAATAATAAATTCAGGGATTAAAATGTGAAATAGATGAAATATATGGACTAGTATGGTTATATGGAAAATTTGGCCCAATTATACTATTGTGAGATTTTGAGTATTTTGTGTTTTGTGCAATTAGGACTAATTTGTAAAAGCATGAAATGTTAGGGGTAAAATGGTAATTTAATCCATTTATATGTTGTTGGATTAAATTGAGTGAAATTGTGTTTAAATAAGGTTAATTTGAAATTATTTAGATCAAGAACAAAGGAAACAAGACTTGGATCGGGGAAAAGCAAAAATAGTCGAATAGTCATTTTGTAACGTCCATTGATATCCGAGGTAAGTCTTTAAGCAATTAAATATGGTTTATTTTGAACATAGAATGATTTACTATGGTGATTTAAATTTTATAATGTATTAGTATGTTAGCCGAATGAGAAATATCAATGAATTAATGTGAATGAGTTGTATTTGAATGATATCAAAACCTCTGAAAGTGTGTATGTGTTACATGGAGTATTATACGATCCGATATATGAAATGTTGTGGAATGATTTTATGTTTGTGATATTCGGGCTTTGAGCCTAGCAAGCCTTGTGCTGGTGACTTTGATCGAGCTTTATGCCTAGCAGGCTTAGTGCCGGTGAATAAATATAGGACCTTGGGTCTAGCAGGCCTTGCGCCGGTGTGTGATTCAGGCTTATGCCTAGCAGGTTTATACCGGTGATTTGTTTTCAAGTCTATGATTATGAGAATTCAAGTTATTAAGGATATTGAGCAAGTGAAATTAAGCTAAATTGTATTGTATATGTTCGGCCAAAAAGGTAAGTACATGTGAGCTTATATTGAACTTGTATATTAGGTTATATGTGAAGTTATCTTGTATGTGCATATTCGGCCATAAGTGATGTTATATTGAACTTGAACTATAAGACATATGTGATGTTTTGTTTATCTCTTATATTCGGCCATATGTGAATATATAATGAATCTTGTGTATTTGGCCATACATGTAAGTGACTATGTGATGAAATATTTGGTCTTGTATAATCGGCTTTTAGGAAATACTTGTGTTGTTATATACTTGATTGTGAACATTCAGCCAAGGTATTTTATTAAGATGAAGTGTAACATTATGGACATAATTCAGTTAGTTTGAATGTTTTGATTATTTAATGAGTTGTTTAATTTGCTTAAGGCTTACTAAACTAAGTTAGCTTACTCTGCGAGTTTTTGTTACTCTGTTTTATAGATTTTGGTTGTAAGATACGAGCTCGGGGATCGCGATCGAAGTCATCCACACTATCGTCATCTTTCGGTATTAATAAAAGTTTATTTTCGAACTTATGGCATGTATAGGCTAATATGTATTTTGTTCAACTTTGAATATGTATATATATTAAGCCATGCTAATATGGCGTATCTTTAAAGTTTGGATATGGTTATGTTTGGCAATAATTTATCTCATTTTGATTTAAATGTTATGTCAAATGAATGAAAAGTATATGTGATTGGTGTGTTATGATTTAAAAATAGCGTGAAAATGATTATTGGATTTGGTTATACTTGATAAATCGGAATGGTATGTATAAATGTAGTTAGTTAATTCGGTTCTGGTACATGTTTGGTTAATTATAAATGTGAATTTGTATATTAAGCTTGTTTAATGTATATTATGAATGACATGATATAGGATATGTTTTGTGTTAATGAATAGAATTTAGTTTGGTTTGCATGTAAGTGTATGTGTATTTAAAGTGATTAATTGTTTAATATAGATTGTAAGTGAGATAAAGATATTTACCAAATGAATAGTGATTTGAGAATAAGATGTAAATTATATATATTTATATACATGTACATGTTTATGTATTCGACTGATGCTTGCCCTAATGGTTTAGTCATAATGAAAGTATATGCGTTTTAATATATTTGCTAATGAATAAATGATTTGTAATAAATATTATTCAGTTGAAGATGAGTATGATTATTGGGTTGGAAATATGTTTGTTTGAATGCCATGGATTTGGTTTAAATTTGAGGTATGATTCGTAATTACAATGTGATTAATAATGCATGTATTATATTTAATTAGCCATGTGCTTAATATGTATGAATATGACTTGCATGAATATGTGAATGTTTAGGATTATTTTTTTGTTCAGTAACACCTCATAACCCTAATTTGGCAACGGATACGGGTTAGGGGTGTTACACAGAGGGCTAAGAGAAGGGCCAAAGTGGATGGGCCAGTCAGAGTAGGGCCCCCTGTTGCTACTACTACTACATCACCTTGTGCTACTTGTGGAAAAGGTCATGTGGGAAAGTGCTGGAAGAGAACAGGAGCTTGTCTAGCTTTTGGATCTGTGAAGCATAGGATCAAGAGTTGCCCTAGAATGTCAGATCATGTTCCAGTCATGGACTGAGGTGGTGTGCAGCCACTGAGGGGTGGTCAGCAACCGCTGAGAAGCCGTGATCAGGCCAGGAGTGAAAACGGTCTGGGTCGTGGAGCACCAGGAAGAGGTACTAGTCATGCTGAGGCGAGGCAACCAACTTTGGTCTATGCAGCACGTCTTCAAGAGGATGGAGACA
Source organism: Gossypium anomalum (assembly GCA_025698475.1). NCBI lineage: Eukaryota > Viridiplantae > Streptophyta > Magnoliopsida > Malvales > Malvaceae > Gossypium > Gossypium anomalum. The sequence continues at coordinate 14,105,291 of CM046961.1, forward strand.
GTCCAGAAGTGAATACAGGTACGTAGTTACCCTTAGTGTGCTATTTACTTAAGTTGGAATTAGAGTGCGTAGCGGGAGTGTGGTGTGGTAGTCTGTGTTATTAGTTGGAAATTTCGTGGATGAAATTTGTTTCAGGGGTAGAGTTGTAATGCCCCAAAAATCCCGAACATTCTTTCTTTTTCAGTTTTGATAAAAAGTGTGCTTAATATTCCTAGTCAAGTGTTATTTATGTGATAATAGGCCTAGTTAAGTTTTGAGTTTGAACTTTTGGGTGAAGGAAATTATAGTTTAATAATTAAAAGAACCTTGATGGCAAGTAGTTTGGTTTTTAAATAAATGAAGGAGGAATTGGACACAAGGAGCCTTGTGTTGGAGTTGCAAGTAGCGTCACATGTGGGGCTTAGAGGTGGCGTCACATGCATGGCAAGGAGGTTTGGGGTTCGAATCCCTCCTTTCTCAAAAGAAGGATTTATTTTTGCTTAATAAATGGCCAGTAGTGGTGTTGGATGTGAACTTTGAAGGGAGTGATCATAGGAGAAATTTTAGGAAGGGATTAAGGAGTTATCAGGGAGAAAAGTTAGGAGACGAGGGTGTAGAGAAGTGGAGCCGAATAGGGAATTTGGGGATAGGTAAATTTGACTAGAGTATATATAGGTGCCGATTTTGGGGATTCTAGGTAATGCCGAGATTGCTTCTCTTCCTTTATCCAAATTTCTTATCTTTTTTGTGTTGCCGAAACACTTTTCTCTCTAAGTGCTCAAAAGCTGAATTCCTTGTTCTTTGCTTGCCGATTTTCCATTCTTTCTCTTCTCAAATTCTCTTTTGATTCACCTTTGGTTTTAGCCGATTCCTTTTTCTCTTCTTCTTATTTGTGCCGAATAACCCTTTCACCATACAAATTTCAAAAGTCGAACACCTCTTTGGCTGAAGACCCTCTGTGCCACCGCTACTCCCTCTACTTCGATCGATTCTTGTGGGATTAGTAACGAATCTTATATTTTAGATATGTGCCGAATTGCTCCTTAGGCATTTTGGGTTTTGGATTTAAGGAATACTCGTGATTGGTGATCAAGGAAGGGCTGTTAAGGCTTGTCGTTCAAGGTAAGGCAAATGTGAGATTTTCAGCTTTTGGAGATCGTATTTGATAAGTGTGTGATTAATCATTGAGTGACATCATTTGTAGGTTCATGGCTGAGGAGATCGCAGCATGTTTTAGTATCAGGTGTGTACATACACTGCTCACACACAGTAGATCAGCAAATCCCGAAATGCCGAAAAGCAAGAGTTTTAGCTACAATAGACTTGCAAGTGAACGAACACTCGTAAGGGGAAACTGATAGGTTACCAGAGGCGCCATGAGTGATTCCATGGACTTGGGCCATGTATTGACCAACCGGGCCAGAATGGGCTAAATGGGCCCAATGGGTTGTAGGGCCCATAATAGGCAAAATTGGCAATTTGTTACTAAGTGAAGAAAAATCATATGATTGCATGACTATGTATGTGATTCGGTCTGTCGGGCCATACGAATGTGATTTGGGCCTAATGGGCCATATGAATGAGATTGGGCCTAGTGGGCCATATGCATTTATGTAGACTCGTTTGGGCTTTGTAAGGGGTTTTGGGCCTAGCATCTGATAACTGCTTAAACAGACATAAAACTTAATTAATTAATTAATTGTGACCGTGGACAAGCCATAAGGTTAAGGTGTGGCAATGGGTATGTGCATGTCTAGGATTGGACCTATGGAGAGCTTGGTACTTAAGCGATCTTATTGACCCACCTCCTCTTCTCTGGATTCCTACCTGGTGCATAGTATCTGTTCGCTTTAGCCAATGAGGACTTGTTAATGGGCTAAAGTAAGTAACAACCCATAATAAAGAGAAATTATCGAAATGCCCCTAAAGGCAAAAAATGACTAAAATACCCCTATGTGTTGAATGTAAGATTTATGGATGTTATATGTATACCTGCTGCATTCATATGATATTCTGTTTAGGTTGCATATGGGTTGGGAATTATGGAATGGAGGAAGTATATAAGGATCGTATGGTCGCTTGATGACCGTGGATCTATCGATGGCTTTTTAAGCCCAATATATGATTAGCAGCTTTGCTGCAACGTTAGGTAGTACTGCAACCGGGCTACCATTAGAGTGTACCGGATGGGTGGGTCGATATTTATATCCCCAAATGGTGTGTATCGGGGAATGGAAATGGTGTGTAGTAGCTGGATGGGTGGGATCCGTGCATATTTGATTGCCTTACATCTGTTCTGATATTGAATTGGGCTCAAGCCCGAAAAGACTTGTGATTGCATGCTTTTTTATTTGCCGAGGGTTGTACATACTGAGTTTTCAAAAATTCACCCCCTCTTTTATTTTTCTCAGGTGATCCTCAGTAGGTGGTTCGAAGGTTGGACGGACTCCGAGGTGGCCAGCTAGCAAGATGACTAGGACTTGTTTTCTTAAACATATAATTTCTAGTATTTTAAGTTATTTCAGTCCGGATTGTAATAAGGCCTTTCCTCTGGTTATAAGTTCAAATTAGGTTTATTATTATTTTTACGCTTTATATTTATTAGAAGTAGAACATGGTTTTCCTAGACCATAACTATTTTTAAATACCACGTTTTCGCAACTCAATTTTTAAAAGACAAGTTTTCATAGATCATCTGTTTTAAATAAAGCTTCCCCAACTAAAAAGAGATTTTACAAAGTAATTATTATCATACAAGAAGGAATAGTTTTTTATTCAAGGAAGGGTTTTCAATGAAAACAAGGTTTTCGATAAAACACTTCAATGTGACACGCTGGATCCGGCCATAACGTCCGGGCCAGGTTTGGGGTGTTACATGGACAAGGACCGCAATCCAACTTCTACAATCCTTCATGGCGTAATCAGCCTAACTTTTCTTGGAGCAACCAAGGAAATGGACCGAACCACAACTTATTGCAGCATAGACCTAACCAATCTCAAGGGTTTAATCAGCAAGCTCCAAAACCACCTCAAGCTGAGGCATCAAACAGTTTGGAGAACTTGTTGAAAGTGTACATGGAAAAGAATGATGCTTTGATCCAAAACCAAGCAACAACACTGAAAATTTGGAAAACCAAATGGGCCAGTTAGCTATAGAGCTTTGTAATAAACTGCAAGGAACCTTGTCGAGCGATACTGAGAATCCAAGAAATTTTGGTAAAGAACATATCAAGGCAGTGGCATCGCAAAGTGGAAAAATTTTGGAACCTCGATTTTTTGATGTCGAAGATAAGCCCATTGAGGAAAATCAACCAGATGTTGAAATTCCTACACTAAAGGAATCAGAATATGTAAAGACTGACAAGGTAAATCCTAACTTAGTGAATTCAGATACTTTAACATCTTCGTTAGATGTAGATTTACCTACTCAGAAAAGTTATCCGGTTCAACCAAAAGTTCCACCACCTCCATATCCACAAATATTGCAGCAACACTAGTAGAAACAGGAGGTGCAATTCAAGAAGTTTTTAGATGTTCTAAAGCAATTACACATCAATATTCTGTTGGTGGAGGCTTTAGAACAAATTCCAAACTATGTGAAGTTTATAAAGGATATATTATCCAAGAAGAAACGGTTGAGCGAATATGAGACTATCGCATTGACAAAGGAGTGCAGTGCGTTCCTGTAGAACAAACTGCCACCAAAATTGAAAGACCCAAGAAGCTTTACTATACCATGTAACATTGGCGAATCTTACTGTGGTAAAGCTTTGTGTGACTTAAGAGTGAGTATCAATTTGATGCCTAAGTCTATTTTCAAGATGTTAGGGATAGGTGAAGTAAGACCTACAACTGTGACGCTTCAGCTAGTGGATCGATCTTTAGCATATCCCGAAGGAAAGATCGAGGATGTTTTGGTAAGAGTCGATAAATTTATTTTTCCTACTAATTTCATTGTATTAGATTTTGAAGCAGATAAGGAAGGGTCGATCATCCTTGTAACGCCCTAAAAATCCCAAAACCTTAAAATCCCAAAATCGTGAATTTTTTTTCGTGCTTCGCAATACTGGTTAAGTGTTAATTTTGTGTTGGTAGGTCTTGGTCAAGGTTTGAGTTCGAATCTAGGGGTAGAAGAAATTAAAGTTTAATAATTAAAAGGGCCTTGTTGGAAAGTAGTTTGGCTTTTAAATAAAGATAGGGGAAAATGGCATAAAAAAGCCTTGTGGTGGAGTGGCTAAGTGACGCCACTTAGAGTGTAGGGAGGTGGCGTTAGCGGCTAGCAAGGAGATCCTAGGTTCGAATCCTAGCTTCGTATTTTTAGGAGTTTAATTTTGGCCTTCTAGAAGGTTGGAAGTGGCGTGAAGATGGACTCTAAGGGGAGTGCTCAAGAGAGAAAATTAAGGAAAGGATCAAGGGGTTATCAGGGAGAAAAACGAGAAGATGAGAATTGAAAGTGATGGAGCTAAATAGGGAACTGAGGGCTACGTAATTTGGCTATAAGGGCTATAAATAAGTGCCGAATGCAGGGTTACCAAGCTAGTGCCGAATTTCCTTCACCCTATTACCGGAAACCCTTTTCCCTAAAAGCCGAAAACCCTTTTGTTTTCTCCTTTTCTTTCTGCCAATTTCTCCAAAAGCTGAAAACCCTTGTTCTCTTTTTTATTTTTCTTGTGTCGATTTCCTTGTTTCACTTTTGGGTTTAGCCGATTCTTCTTCCTCTTTCCCTTGGTGCCAAATAAGCAATTGTGCCATTCAGATCTCTTGAGCCGAATACTCTTTGACTGAATCTAGTGTAAGTGTTACTCTTCCAATCGGTTTTCTTTGCTAAGTATCAAATATTGTCCCTCACTCTTTCTAATCGACTATGGTAGGGAATTAGTATCAGATCTCAGATCTTAGCTCTCTGCCGAAATTGTTCTTTAGGTGTTCGCAATTTTGGTAAGTATTCCTCTCCCTTTGGCTAAGGTGGCCGATTGTTCATAGTTAAGGTAAGGGGATTTGTGTTGGATACGAGTCACTTATTATTCTGTTTTAATAGTTAAGATTGGTGCAGATCTGGGAGTTGATCATGGTTAGGGATTTAAGAAGGGGTTGTTATACTTATCGCGCAAGGTTTGGGCCTAAGGAGATCGCATCACGCTTGCTTACCAGGTGTGTACTTACACTGCACACACTAGTAGATCGGCAAAAGCTGAAATGCTGAAAAGTCGAAATACCGAAAAGCTAAAATGTTGAAAAGCCAAAAGTTTAGCTACGGTAGTCTTGCGAGTACGCGAATACTCGTAAGGGGGAGACCGATAGGTTGCCTGAGGCCCATGGGTAATTCCATGGACTTGGGCTGTCAATAGGCCAAGTGGGCCAGAATAGGCTAAATGGGTCCAAAGGGCTGTTGGACCCATAATAGGAAAAATTTGATAGCGATGCTATGCAATAGGAAATTTGTATGTGAGCATAAATATAATGTGAGTTGGGCCGAATGGGCTATATAAATGAGATTGGGCCGAATAGGCCATATGAACGTGAATTGGGCCTGATTGGCCATATGAATGTGAATTGGGCCTGATGGGCCATATGTATGAGATTGGGCCAAGAGGGCCATATGCATGTATGTAGGGGTTTTGGGCCTAGTATATGATAACCACATAAAACTTAATTAATATATTGTGACCATGGACAAGTCATAGAGTTAAGGTGTGGCAATGGGTATATGCATGTCTAGGATTGGATCTAGGGAGAGCTTGGTACTTAAGCAGTCTTAATGACTCACCTCCTCTTCTCTGGAATCCTACCTAGTGCATAGTGTTTGTTCATCTTAGCTCACGGGATTTGTTAACGGGCCAAGGTAAGTAAAAACCCGTAATAGAGAAAAATTACCGAAATGCCCTAAGGGCAAAAATGACTAAAATACCCCTAAGTGTTGGGTGTAAGATTTATGATTGCTACACGTATTCATATGTATTCATGTGATATCCTGTTTAGGTTGCATATGGGTTGGGAATTATGGAACGGAGGAAGTATATGAGGGTCGCATGGTTGCTTGACAACCGTGGATCCATCGATGGCTTTTAAGCCCAATATGTGATTGGCAGCTTGCTGCAACTTAGGTAGTTCAGAAACCGAGCTACCATTGATGTATATCAGTTGGATGGGTCGATATTTATATCCCCACAGGTTGTGAAAAGAGGGACAAAGCAGAAGTGTACCGTTTGGATTATTGGGGTGGGTTGCACTGCATTGCATTGCATGTTTGATGTATGCTGACTTTTGAATGCTTGTTTTCGTCAAGGGTTGTACACACTGAGTTTGCAAAAACTCACCCCTTATTTTATTTTATTTTCAAGTGATGCTCAGTAGAAGGTTCGATGTTTGGAGGGACTCTGGGTGGCCAGCTAGCAAGATAATTTGGACTTATTTTTCTTTTTAAAGCTTATCAGTTTCTATGTTATTAAGTACATTCCAAATCGGATTGTAATAGGGCTTCCACTTTATTATTATTTGGATTATTATTTTTTTATGTGATGTAACTATAAAAAGTTGAACACGGTTTCTTAAACTATAGCATGACTTTTCTACGTTTCCGCTACTACATTTGAAAATAACATGTTTTCATAAAATCATATATTTTACACAAGTGATTGAAAGGTGTTTGTTTTAAGGATAGTTAAGGTTTCTTTTATTTTAAGAAGGGTTTTCAATGAAAACACGGTTTTCGCTAAAACATTTCAATGCGATGTGCCAGATTCAGCCATAACGTCCAGACCGAGTTTAGGGTGTTACATTTAGTGGTATCAGAGAACAGGTTGCAAAACTCGGGCTGTGAATTGGGCCTTATTACTTGGTTTCTTTTTTTGTTGAAAAAAAATTTGATTGAATCACAATGTTTTGGAAAAAAGGAAGTCTTGCTGAGCGGCACACTGAGTCTCCAAAGTCGAATCAAGTAAGTTTGTTTAAATTGTTATACAGTAGATAGCTAGAGGGCTACTTTAGATGATTATGTTAGAATGGAATTGAAGCCCTTAGGATCTTGAAACTGTAGAGGAATTACGAAAACAACCTTCTTTTTAATACTTTCATAAAACATCGGGTTAATTATTGAAACTAAAACTTTATAAAATTTCTAATCTAGATAACACGTGAATCAATGATGAGCGCTAGAAGAGGTCCAAGAGGCCATGGCCAAGGCTGCGGAAGTGTTAGGGCTGAATCGTCGGGCCGCGGGAGAAGATACGTTATCGCAGGCAATGCTGAGGATTTTGGAAAGGGTTGTTTGGCCCAATAATGGCAGCGGGAATTGAGGGTCCATTCCGGAGTGACTTCATTCGAACGGGGCCAAGATCTTCAAGGGTGTGTCTGGCGTGGCTCCTAACGTGGTGAAATATTGGTTGGAGGCCACTGAAAGGATAATGGAGGACTTGGACTGTTCATCGGAACAAAAGTTAAAAGGATCCGTGTCACTACTTAGAGAAGAAGCCTACTAGTGATGGCTGACGATGAAAGAGGGCACCCAACCGGAGCGGGTCACTTAGGAGTTTTTCAAAGATGCATTCCAAGGGAAGTATGTAGGTGCAAGTTATGTGGATGCTAGAAGGAAGGAGTTCCTGAACTTGACCCAAGGAAGTGAATCGATGGCAGAGTATGAGGCGGAGTTTCTATGCCTTAGTAGGTATGCAAGAGTTATGGTGGCAACAGATTATGAGCGCTGCGTTAAGTTTGAGGATGGACTTAGAGATAGCCTCAGAGTATTGATAGCCCCGCAAAGGGAGCGAGTTTTTTTGGAGTTGGTAGAGAAAGCAAAGATAGCGGAGGAGGTAAAGCGCATTGAGCACCTAAATTGGGAGAAAGAAAGGGGAAAGAACAAGAGGGAGGTTGAGACTCCTGGTGTTGAACAAAGGCCTAGGGCTAGAGTTAATGAGCCAGTTAGAGCAGGGCCCCCTGCTGTTAATCCAGGGGTGCCACCTTGTGCTGATTGTGGGAAAGGTCATGTAGGCGAGTGTTGGAAGAGGACGGAATCTTGTTTAGCTTGTGGATCTAAGGAGCATAGGATCAGGAATTACCCTAGAATACCGAGACAGGTGCCAGACCTGGGCCGAGGTGGTGCTTAGCCACCAAGGGGTGGTCAGTTGCCACTAAGGGGTCGTGATCAGGCTAGGGGTGGAAATGATTTGGGTCGTGGAGCACTAGGTAGAGGTGCTGGTCATGCTGAGGTAAGGCAACCAACTTTGGTTTATGCAGCACGTCGTCAAGAGGATGGAGACGCTCCAGAGGCGAATAATGGTACGTACTTACCCATAGTGTGCTATTTACTTGAGTTGGAATTAGAGTGCGCAACGGAAGTGTGGCAGTCTATGTTACTAGTTGGGAATTTCAAGGACGACATTTCTTTTAAGAGGTAGAGTTGTAACACCTCAAAAATCCCGAAACCTAAAAATCCTGAAATCGTGAATTTTTCTTTTTGTGCATAGCAATCTCGGTTAAGTGTTAATTACGCGTTGGTAGGTCTTGGTCAAGTTTGAGTTCGAATCTAGGGGTAGAAGAAATTAAAGTTTAATAATTAAAAGGGCCTTGTTGGCAAGTAGTTGGGCTTTTAAATAAAGATAGGGGAAAATGACATCAAAAAGCCTTGTGGTGGAGTGGCTAAGTGACGCCACTTAGAGTGTAAGGAGGTGGCGTTAGTGGCTAGCAAAGAGATCATAGGTTCGAATCCTAGCTTAGTATTTTTAGGAGTTTAATTTTGGCGTTCTAGAAGGTTGGAAGTGGCGTGAAGATGGACTCTAAGGGGAGTGTTCAAGAGAGAAAATTAAGGAAAGGATCAAGGGGTTATCAGGGAGAAAAACGAGGAGATGACAAGAGGGAAGTGATCGAGCCAAATGGGGAACTAAGGGCCAGGTAATTCGGCTATAAAGGCTATAAATAAGTGTCGAATGCAGGGTTGCCAGGCTAGTGCCAAATTTCGTTCACCCTGTTACCGGAAACCCTTTTCCCTAAAAGTCAAAAACCCTTTTGTTTGCTTCCTTTTCTTTCTGCCAATTTCTCCAAAAGCTGAAAACCCTTGTTCTCTTTTTTATTTTTCTTGTGCCAATTTCCTTGTTTCACTTCTAGGTTTAGCCGATTCTTCTTCCTCTCTCCCTTGGTGCCAAATAAGCAATTGTGTCATTCAGATCTCTTGAGCCGAGTACTCTTTGACCGAATCTAGTGTAAGTGTTACTCTTCCAATTGGTTTTCTTTGCTAAGTATCAAATATTGTCCTTTACTCTTTCTAATCGACTATGGTAGGGAATTAGTATCGGATCTAGGATCTTAGCTCTTTGCCGAGATTGCTCTTTAGGTGTTCGTGATTTTGGTAAGTATTCCTCTCCCTTTGGCTAAGGTGGTCGATTGTTCATAGTTAAGGTAAGGGGACTTGTGTTGGATACGAGTCACCTATTATTCTGTTTTAATAGTTAAGAATGTTGTAGATCTAGGAGTTGATCGGGGTTAGGGATTTAAGAAGGGGTTGCTAGGCTTAGCGCGCAAGGTTTGGGGCTAAGGAGATCGCATCACGCTTGCTTACCAAGTGTGTATTTACACTGCACACACTAGTAGATTGGTAAAAGTCGAATTGCCAAAAAGCCGAAATGCTGAAAAGTCGAAATGCCAAAAAGCCGAAAGTTTGGCTACGGTAGTCTTGCGAGTGCATGAATACTCGTAAGGGGAAGACCGATAGGTTGCTTGAGGCCCATGGGCGATTCCATGGACTTGGGCTGTCAATAGGCCAAGTGAGCCGGAATGGGCTAAATGGGCCCGAAGGGCTGTTGGACCCATAATAGGAAAAATTTGATAAGCGATGCTATGTGATAGGAAATTTGTATGTGAGCATAAATATAATGTCAGTTGGGCCGGATGGGCCATATAAATGAGATTGGGCCAAATGGGCCATATAAGCGTGAATTGGGCCTGGTGGGCCATATGAATGTGAATTGGGCCTGATGGGCCATATGTATGAGATTGGGCCAAGAGGGCCATATGCATGTATGTAGGCGTTTTGGGCCTAGTATATGATAACCACATAAAACTTAATTAATATATTGCGACCGTGGACAAGTCATAGAGTTAAGCTGTGGCAACAGGTATATGCATGTTTAGGATTGGATCTAGGGAGAGCTTGGTACTTAAGCAGTCTTAATGACTCACCTTCTCTTCTCTAGAATCCTACCTGGTGCATAGTGTTCGTTTATCTTAGCTCACAGCCAACGTAAGTAAAAACTCGTAATAAAGAAAAATTATCGAAATGCCCTTAAAGGCAAAAATGACTAAAATACCCCTAAGTGTTGGGTGTAAGATTTATGATTGCTACATGCATTCATATGTATTCATGTGATATCCTGTTTAGGTTGCATATGGGTTGGGAATTATGGAGCGGAGGGAGTATATGAGGGTCGCATGGTTGCTTGACGACCGTGGATCCACCGACGGCTTTTAAGCCAATATGTGATTGGCAGCTTGCTGCAACTTGGGTAGTTCCGTAACCGGGCCACCATTGATTTGTATCGGTTGGGTGGGTCAATATTTATATCCCCACAGGTTGTGAAAAGGGGGACGGAGCAGAAGTGTACCAGTTGGATTATTGGGGTGGGTTGCACTGCATTGCATTGCATGTTTGATGTATGATGACTTTTGAATGCTTTTTTTGTCGAGGGTTGTACACACTGAGTTTGCGAAAACTCACCCCCTCTTTTATTTTATTTTTAAGTGATGCTCAGTAGAAGGTTTGATGTTTGGAAGGACTCTGGGTGGCCAGCTATCAAGATAATTTGGACTTGTTTTTCTTTTTAAAGCTTATCGGTTTCTATGTTATTAAGTACTTTTCAAATCGGATTGTAATAGGGCTTCCACTTTATTATTATTTGGATTTTTATTTTTCTATGTGATTTAATTATAAAAAGTTGAACATGGTTTCTTAAACTATAGTATGAATTTTCTACGTTTTCGCTACTACATTTTAAAATAACATGTTTTCATAAAATCATATATTTTAAACAAGTGATTGAAATGAATTTTTTTTAAGGATAGTTAAGGTTTCTTTTATTTTAAGAAGGCTTTTCAATGAAAACACAGTTTTTGCTAAAACACTTCAATGTGATGCGCCAGATTCGGCCATAACGTCTAAGCCGGGTTTGGGGTGTTACAATCTTTGGGAGACCTTTCTTAGCCACGAGAAGAGCGTTAATTGATGTGCAAAAAGGTGAACTCACCATGCGAGTTCAAGATGACAAGTAACCTTTTACATTCTTAAAGTGATGAAATTTCCCGATCCGACAGAAGAGTGTTCAGTTATGGAAGAGATAGAAACCTTGGTTTCTATGGCAAGCAATTTTGAAGAAGATCCATTGGAGAAAGCTTTAGATTTTGACCCTTTAAAGGATGAATAAATTGAAGTAAACATGGCTTTGATTGAAGCCAATCTGAGGAATTTTATTCAATCCACACGGTTTGGACCGTTGCAATTGGAAGTCAGAGAATTTGTGCAACCCAAGTTGTCAATCGAAGAACCACCTAAACTCAAACTAAAGGTACTTCCCTCCCATTTGAAATACATTTATTTAGGTGATTATTCTACTTTTCCTGTGATTATTTCAGCAGAACTGACGAAAGATCAAGAGGAGCAACTAATTGTTGTTCTAAAGAAATTTAAGAAAGCAATTGGTTGGACCATAGTTGATATTCGAGGTATAAGCCCTTCTTTTTGCATGCATAAAATTATTTTAGAAGAATGTGAAAGAGCTCGAATTGATGGGCAAAAGAGGATCAATCCTATTATGAAAGAAGTTGTGAGAAAGGAAGTGATCAAATGGCTAGATGCAAGAATAATCTATCCTATTTTAGATAGTTCGTGGGTAAGTCCAGTGCAGTGTGTGTCGAAGAAAAGTGGAATTAAGATTGTTGAAAATGAGCGTAACGAGTTAATTCCAAAGAGAACCGTTGTTGGCTGGAGAATCTGTATTGATTATAGAAAGTTGAACAAAGCCACTCGAAAGGACCATTTTCTATTGCCTTTTAGAGATCAGATGTTAGATCAACTGGCAGGTAATAAATTCTATTATTTTTTAGATGGCTATTCGGGATATAACCAAATAGTTGTAGCCCTAGAGGACTAACATAAAACAACCTTTACTTGTCCATAGGGTACGTTTTCTTTTAGGTGAATGCCTTTTGGTTTATACAATGCACCTGCAACCTTTCAACGATGCATGATGGAATTATTCACTGATATGGTTGAAAATTTTGTTGGGGTTTTCATGGATGATTTTTCTGTTTTTGGTAACATTTATGATATTTGTTTGAGTAATTTGGCTAAGGTACTGAAGAGATGCGAAGAGACGAATCTTATCCTTAATTGGGAAAAATGTCATTTTATGGTTAAGGAAGGGATTGTCTTAGGGCATAAAATCTCAAAGAGAGGAATTGAAGTCGATAAAGTAAAGGTAGACGTAATTGAAAGATTACTGGCCCCAATGAATATCAAAAGAGCCAGAAGTTTCTTAGGCCATTTTGGTTTTTACCGAAGGTTTATCAAAGATTTCTCGAAAATTTCTAAACCATTGTGTTTGTTGTTAAATAAAGATACAGTTTTTGATTTCAACAAAGCATATTTGGAAGTTTTTGAAGATCTGAAAAAATGGTTAATCTCAGCCCCAATAATCTTTACACCTAATTGGAACTCACCTTTTGAGTTGATGTGCGATGCAAGTGACTATGCTGTTGGAGCTGTGATGGGTCAAAGAAGAAACAAAGTGTTTCACCCTATTTACTATGCAAGTAGAACTTTCACGGGAGCCCAATTCAATTATACGGTAATAGAAAAGGAATTCTTTCCAATAGTTTTTGCTTTTGACAAATTCCGTTCATATCTTATAGGTACCAAAGTTATAGTATTTACTGACCATGCGGCCATTAAATACTTGCTTACGAAGAAAGATGCAAAACCAAGGCTAATTCGTTGGATCCTTTTACTCCAAGAATTTGACCTTGAGATCCAAGAAAGAAAAGGTGTTGAAAATCAAATAGCTAATCATCTATCGAGGTTGGAACAAGATGAGGTAACTCAATCATGTGTGCCTATCAACGAGAATTTCCTAGATGAGCACTTATTTGAGGTAAGTCGAATTCATGAAACACCTTGGTTTGCTGATTTTTCCAATTATCTTGCATGTGGAATAATTCCTTGAGAAATGACATACCAACAAAGGAAAAAATTCCTTCATGATAGTCTGTATTAATTTTGGGAGGATCCGTTTTTGTTTAAATAGTGCGCAGATAATATAATCTGAAAGTGTGTAGCTGAAAGTTAGATTGCTGAGATCTTGTATCATTTCCATTCATCTCCAAGTGAGGGACACTTCAGTAGTTCACTTACTGCAACAAAGATCTTACAAGCATGTTTCTTTTGGCCTCCATTATTTAAAGATGCTTATGCTTATGTGAAGAACTGTGATAAATGCCAAAGGGCCGAAAATATATCAAAGAAGAATGAGATGCCCTTGACAAACATTTTGGAGATTAAATTGTTTGACGTATGGGGCATGTAACACCCCAAACCTGGCCCAGACGTTACGGCCGAATTCAGCGTGCCACATGGAACTGTTACTAAAGAAGTTACGATTTATCTAAAAATCTCTCTTAGGGTTTAAATAATATTTCTATTTTAGGCTTAAGTGAATGGAAGCTGTGCACCAGATAGGAAACCAGAAAAGAGGAGGTGAGTCTATTGGACTGCTTAAGTACCAAGCTATTCCCGGATCCAATCCTAGACATGCCCACATCCATTGCCACACTTAAAGCATGTCACTTGTTCACGAACATCATCTTTAGCTTAAGTCTATTTAAAATATTTATTTCCTTTTTAAAACATTCACGTTGCGGAAGCTTTGTTCGGTTATCGTGATATTTTGAAAATAAGCAACTTTTATAAAACGCGCCCTAGTGCTAACCAGTTTAATAATCCAAAATAAAAATAATTAAAAGAGCGGCCTTATTACAACTTTAAGCAAAATAAAATAATCAAAAGTAAAATGCGAACTTGTTTAAAAAAACCAGAATTTAATCTTTGTACCCACTCGAATCCCCTGACTCCAAGTCCTCCAACTAGGGCTCACCTGCAAGGATGGAAAAGAGGGGGTGAGTTTGGAAAACTCAGTGTGTACAGAAACCCATCCAAAGCCCAAGTCAGCTCGAGCTCAAGTTAGCTCGAGCCCATTGGGCCTAAGCCCCAATCAGTTAACAGTGAGTACCGGTCTGAAGCCCTTTTCAGAATAGAGTAAACTGGGCTTTAGCCCCTTTTCAGATAACAGTGTGGCCCATAGGCCTAATTTTAGAACATAAAAGATATAATATATGTGTGTATGCAAGCCCAACCCAGCCTATAACCAACCGCTACACTCCACCCGTACCAGCCCTACACTCCATGTGGGGAATATCTCAACCTACCCAGCCCTACACTCCACAGTTGCAGCATGGTTGCTCAAATATCAGTAAATTGAGGCAAAGCCTCCAGTACATGGCAAGCCACTTCCAATACTTCCTTCATCAATATCCCAATCCCATGCAATGGATAATAATAACATGGTATGCAATAAACAGTAACGGTCAAATCATGCATTCTGGTCAACCTTAACCCTAGGGGTATATTAGTAATTTTGCTCCTAGGGGTAAATCTGTAAACATTTCCACTCATAAAGGTATTTCAGTAATTCTATCAGTTTAAACAGTTTTAATTTCACAGTCTAACAGAACATATTTATTGCTCATTTTTTTATTATCTTACCCGTATGGACCTGTAAACCCATTGGGCCCAGTTTAAGCCTAACGAGGCCCAATTACCGATGTGCACGAAATTTCACACACGACTAACTTACCACTTTGCACTTCAAGATCTAATGATCTCTAGACGTCTTGTGAGCACTCGCACACTCACAAGCCCACGTAATGCCAGAATTTCGACACTTCGGCTTTTGCCGAATTGAACTATGAAAGGGTGTTCGATACACACATGTTTCGTGACGACTGCTACTGAGATCCCTTGCGATGTCCTA
This sequence comes from Gossypium anomalum, assembly GCA_025698475.1. Classification (NCBI taxonomy): domain Eukaryota; kingdom Viridiplantae; phylum Streptophyta; class Magnoliopsida; order Malvales; family Malvaceae; genus Gossypium; species Gossypium anomalum. The sequence continues at coordinate 14,120,338 of CM046961.1, forward strand.
CAATAGTTTACCACAATTCTTAGATTGCAAACCACAACACCAATCTCAATATTCACTTACCCATATTCGAACCATGCCCCTAAAAGCCTTTAAAATCTTACCTTTATGCCGAAAACCTATGACTAGATCCAAATCTGATTGCTCCAACGATCCAAGCCTTCGATCCAATACTGAAGAAGACACTAATCACCAAAAGAAATCATTGGTTAAAGACCCTTAAGGCCCTATGCCCAAATCGGAAGCCTCCCTAGATTTTAGGGACTTCAGCTTTTTCCAACTTGTAAAATAAGACTAGATCTGAAGTGATAAGCACTTACCACTGATTCCTCTTTGATTTCTACGTAGATCTGATGCATATTTATCCTCTAAATGATGGTAAAACTCAAATCCAGAAGATCTAAAGTTTCGGCTATAAGCCCCTATGGCTATGCGTTTTCGTCTTTTTTTGTAACAGTGAAGAAAAGATGCAATAGTAGGGTTTTGCTATAGTCTTGTCGATAGGAACTTGGGGTTTAAAGAACTAGAGAATCGGTCAGGAAAAGAGAAAAACAAGAGGGTTCTGCCTTAGAAGAAATCGGCACAAAAAGGAATCAGGCTTTCGGGATTCCGGCTTTTTGATGTAATCGGTTTTAGGCTTAAAACTACTAATAGAAGATGAAGATCAGTAAGGTAAAGAGATTCGGCAGGCTAGGAGAAGAAAAGAAAAGAAAATAGATGAAAAGAAGGGAAAAGCAAAGAAGAGGAAATACAGTCAGAAAAATGGCACAACTAACCATAATGCCGAATTTATATTTGGCACTAACTTGGCCAAAATTTACCTCCCTTAAAGAACTCCTTGGCGGGCCAACTCTCGCTCCTCAAGAGTCCACCATTTGGCCAACACTGCTCTCCCTAATCAGCTCCTAAATCCTCTCCCTTATCCCCTCCTTACTCAATCTCTTGAGCAACTCAAACTCCTCCTGACAGACTTTTACTTCAGTTCCATTACCTCCCTTTTCTGTTCATAAAAGTTAGTACCAAATAATTTGCTTACCTTGGCTCTCGAACCTTAGTTCTCCTTAATCATCCACACGCCACCTCTAAAGCTCCTAAGTGGCGTCACATGCCAATTTACCACAAGCTTCCTTGTGTTTTATTTTCCCTAATTAATATTAAAAAGCCCAATTAACCAAAACCCCTTTTTCTTATGGATTTAAAGTTAACTAAAAATTACCTGGTTTTAACTTAAGCTTGGGCCTTCTAGAGGTCCAATAACACATTTAAACATATTTCCAATATTTAAAACACGAAAATTTTAGAATTTACTAAAAAATCACAAAACCCAAAAAATCCCAAAATCAGGGCGTTACAACTCTACCCCCTTAAAGAAATTTTGGCCTCAAAATTTACCTGATCCAAATAACTGAGGGTATTGCTGACGCATAGTCTCTTCTGACTCCCAAGTAGCCTCTTCCCTTCCATGATTGTGCCACAGTATTTTTACCAACGGAATTGACTTCCTTCTTAAAACTTTAACCTCTCGATCTAAAATTTGCACGGGTTCCTCCTCAAAGGTCAAATCAGTCCTTACTTTGATCTCCTCCACCGGCACAACATGTGAAGGATCCAATCCATATCGTCTCAACATAGACACATGAAAGACGTCATGGATTCTGTCCAACTCTGGTGGTAACTCTAACTGATATGCTACTGGCCCTACCCTTTTGAGAACCCGATAAGGCCCTATAAAACGCGGACTCAGTTTGCCTTTCTTGCCAAACCTCAAGATCTTCTTCCAAGGTGAAACCTTCAAGAAAACCATATCCCCAATAGCAAACTCAATCTCTTTGCACTTTAGATCCGCATACGACTTCTGTCTATCAGACGCCTCCTTTAATCGATCCCTTATAAACCTAACCTTACTTTCAGTATCTGCCACTAATTCCGATCCAAGCACTTGTCATTCACCCAAATCTGTCCAACACGTAGGCGTACGACATCTTCGCCCATAAAGTGCCTCATAGGGAGCCATCTGAATACTTGTTTGATAGCTGTTGTTGTATGCAAACTCCACCAATGGCAAGCAGTCCTCCCAACTACCGCAAAAATCAATGATACAACCTCTCAACATATCCTCCAAAACTTGAATAACCCTTTCTGACTGTCCATCGGTTTGTGGGTGAAAAGCAGTACTGAAATCCAATCGTGTACCCAAAGCCTCCTGCAACTTACACCAGAACCAAGATGTAAACCTAGGGTCTCGATCAGAAATAATCGACACTGCACCCCATGCAATCGCACTATCTCTGCCACAAATAACTTGGCCAACTTTTGCAGTGAGTAATCAGTACGAACAGGTATGAAATAGGCAGATTTCGTTAACCTATCCACAACTACCCACACCGAATCTTTCTTGGTGGGTGTCAAAGGTAGCCCACTCACAAAGTCCATAGTTACTCTCTCCCACTTCCATAGCAGAATTTTCACCGGTTGCAGTAATCCAGAAGGCAATTGGTGCTCGGCCTTAACTTGCTGGTCCGTCAGACATTTCCCAACAAATTCAGTCACCTTTCATTTTAGTCCAGGCCACCAGTACACCTCTCGCAGGTCTCGATATAACTTATTCCCTCTAGGAAGCATGGCACAAGGTCCACCATGAGCCTCTTTTAGAATTAACCGCCTCAATTCAGGGTCCTTCGGAATACAAACTCTTCCACGAAAGCACAGAACTCCGTCGGTATTCAGTCCAAAATCCTCACTCTCACCATTCTTAACTTACCGAAACTGAAGAACTAATGAATCATCCTTCAACTGTTTTTCTTTAATCTGTTCAGTCCAAGTAGGTCTCACTTGCAATTCTGCCAACAGACTTTCATTGTCGAACAGACTCAAACGTGCAAACAAGGCTCTCAAATTAGTGACAACCCTTTGGCTCAACGCATCAGCCACCACATTAGCCTTACCTAGGTGGTACTCAATCAAACAGTCATAATCCTTAAGCAACTCTACCCATCTTCGTTGCCTAAGGTTTAACTCCTTCTGGGTCAGCAGATACTTTAGGCTCTTATGGTCTGTGTATATAATATACTTTTCTCCATATAAGTAATGTCTCCAGATTTTTAATGCAAAAATCACTGCTGCTAGCTCTAAATCGTGCGTAGGGTAGTTCGCTTCATGCGGCTTAAGCTGTTGTGACGCATAAGCAACCACCTTACCCTCTTGCATCAGTACGCATCCTAACCACACATGCGACGTATCGCTGTACACAGTGAAGTCCTTCCCAGATTCCGGTTGATTCAACACTGGCGCTTCAGTCAAAACTTTCTTCAACTTCTCAAAAGCTTTTTGCTGCTTCTCAATCCATACAAACGATACTCCTTTCCTTATGAGTTTTGTCAAGGGTGCTGCCATTACAGAAAAACCTTCTACAAACCTTCTGTAGTACCCAGCCAACCCCAAGAAACTCTAAATTTCTGACACTGACCTAGGTGGCTTCCATTCCAGAATTGCTTCAATCTTACGAGGGTCCACCTTAATCCCCTCGGTAGAGACACATGCCCTAAAAATGTTACCTCCCTTAACCAGAATTCACACTTGCTGAATTTTGCATAGAGTTCCTTCTCCCTTAACACTTGCAGCACAATACGGAGATGCTCATCATGTTTCGTTTTTGTTTCAGAATATACCAGGATGTCGTCAATAAAGACGACTACAAACCAATCCAAGTAAGGTTGGAATACTAGATTCATCAGATCCAAGAAAGCTGCAGGTGCATTCGTCAACCCAAATGACATAACCAGAAACTCGTAATAACCATATCGAGTTCTGAATGCTGTCTTATGAATATCCACTTCCTTTACCCTTAGCTGATGGTATCCAGAACGAAGATCAATTTTGGAAAATACCGAAGCTCCCCTAAGTTGGTCAAATAAATCATCAATTCTTGGCAGTGGATATTTATTCTTTATCGTCAATTTGTTCAACTGGCGATAATCGATACACATGTGCATCGTCCCATCCTTTTTCTTCACAAACAGGACCGGTGCTCCCTATGGAGACACAGTAGGTCTAATGAAGCCTCTATCCAACAACTCTTGGATTTGAGCTTTCAGTTCCACTAACTCCTTCGGTGCCATCCTATAGGGTGCGATGGATACTGGAGTTGTTCCAGGCAGCAAATCGATCTCAAACTCAACTTCTCGATTCGGAGGTAATCCAGGAAGCTCTTGTGGGAAAACATCCCGGAATTCCCTAACAGTTCTAATGGTCTCCATAGTCAGATCCTCAGTTTCAGCTTGGTTTACAAAAGCCAAATATGCCACGCATCCCGTACGCATCAGTTTCTCAGCCTTTAAGGTCGATACTGCATTAGACAAGTAATCTCTTTGTTCTCCAATAATCATTACCTCTTCACCCTCGACAGTCCTTAACACCATCCTCTTAGCTGCACAGTCTAGAGTTGCCTTATGCTTGGTCAACCAATCCATCCTTAGGATCAAATCAAATTCTTCGAACGGTAACTCCATCAAGTCTCCACAGAAAATCCTACCTTGAGTCTCTAAAGGCACCTCCCTGAAGAGTTTCTCTACCTTAACTGAGTGACCTAAATGACTTATCACCGTTACCCCACACACCGTCTCCTCAAAGTGAACACCCAATGCCCCAGAAATGTTATATGCAATATACGAATGAGTTGACCTCACATCAATTAGAGCAGTATAAGGTACGCCAGAGATAAAAAAACGTACCAGTTATGACATCAGGTGCATCACCCTCCTCGCGACGACGAGCAGCATATACCAACGCTGGCTGACGAGCCTCAGCATTAACAGTACCCCTGCCAGGTCCCCACGTCCACAGCCATTGCCACCGCAACCTTGTCCACGACCTCTCGGCGGCGGCGGTCCACCTCGCGCTAGCTGCATAGGTTGCCCAGCCCCTTATTCAGCCACTTGAGTCTGAGCTGGCCTCCTAGGACAATCCCTGATCCTATGTTCCTTTGACCCACAACGAAGACAAGCCCCAGAACGCTTCCAACATTCCCCCAGATGCATTCTACCATAATCTCCACAAGCTTGTGGTCTAACTGTGTTTATCAGAACTGTTCGAACTGGTTTCTCCATTCTAGCTCTTTTAACATTTCGATTTGCAGCACCAGCTGGTTTAGTATCCCTCTTGAACCAGTTTTGATCCCTATCGCGGTTCTTCTGTTTGGCTTGCTTCACCTCCTTGGCTATCTTAGCCTTCATTACCAGTGCAGCAAAATCGCGCTCTCTCTGTGGAGCTATGAGCACCCTTAGCTCATCCCTGAAGCCATCCTCAAAACGAACACTGTGTTCATATTCGGTGGAGACGATTCTACTAGCATACCGGCTCAATCATAGAAACTCTGCCTCATATTCAGCAACGGTCTTACTACCCTGAGTCAGGTTCAGAAATTCCTTTCTTCGAGCATCCACACAGCTAGCTCCGACATATTTCGCCTTAAAAGATCGCTAAATGGCTCCCATGTTACCCTCTCAGCTGGGGTACCCCTCTCTCACAGTGATCCACCATTGATACGCCTCGTCCTACAGCAACGACACCGCCCCTTTTAACTTTTGCTCCATTGAGCAGTCCAGATCATCCATAATCTGCTCCGTGGCTTCCATCCAGTACTCAGCCACATTTGGGGCTACTCTAGAAATGCCCCTAAAAACCTTCGCTCCGTTGGCCCGGAGTCGCTCAAAAATGGATCCCCTATTCATGGGCCCGACATTAGCTCCGGCCACCCTTTCCAAAACTCTCAACATGGCCTAGGACAAAGCGTCGTCCCCTGCGGTCCGATCAGACGGCCCATTTTTATTCACCGGTGGTGGTCGTGCCTCGCCAGCTGGTATGTGCTCAGAAGACACAGATCCAGCTTAAGTACTACCTCGGCCTCGACCACGGCCTCTTTCTCGAGCAGCTCTCGTACTCATATCGATTTATCTGATTACGAATTTTATGCTGTTAGCTTACTGTTTCCACTGTTTATTACAGAATGTCTTATGAATAGATAAAGTTTCAGAGTTGTTCTCGCACAACCGCAGTTTAACTACTGTCTCAGCTTCCTAGAACTTAGTTTACCCCATAGTCTCAATTTTACTACCTTATCTATAGTAACGTATCCACGGCTCAGTACTAGCTACAGTGTTTAGTATAGTTCAGTATATATATAGAGAGCAGAAAGATACTTACAGAATTGGCGCCGGGGATTCAGTGTGCCACCTTATCAATTTTTAGATGAACTTAAAAGATTTAGGCCTTTTTAGAATCCATTACTCAAACCTTTGATTTAAGGAAACCATGTTCAGAGATCATCTTCTTTAAACAGAAAATTTGTTTTCACAAGTCAGATTTTTCTAAGAGTACCCTTTTTTGAACGCGATCTGTAGCCGAGTTGTTGAAACTGGGCTCTGATACCACTTAATGTAACACCCCAAACCCGGTCTAGACGTTACGGCTGAATTCAGCGTGCCACATGAAACTGTTACTAAAGAAGTTACGATTTATCTAAAAATCTCTCTTAGGGTTTAAATAATATTTCTGTTTTAGGCTTAAGTGAATGGAAGCTGTGCACCAGGTAAGAAACCAGAAAAAAGGAGGTGAGTATATTGGACTGCTTAAGTACCAAGCTCTTCCCGGATCCAATCCTAAACATACGCACATCTATTGCCACACTTAAAGCATGTCACTTGTTCACGAACATCATCTTTAGCTTAATTTATTTAAAATATTTATTTCCTTTTTAAAACATTCACATTGTGGAAGCTTTGTTCGGTTATCGTGATATTTTGAAAATAAGCAACTTTTATAAAACGCTCCCTAGTGCTAACCAGTTTAATAATCCAAAATAAAAATAATTAAAAGAGCGGCCTTATTACAACTTTAAGCAAAATAAAATAATCAAAAGTAAAATGTGAACTTGTTTAAAAAAAACCAGAATTTAATCTTTGTGGCCACTCCGAATCCCGCCCAGCTCCAAGTCCTCCAGCTAGGGCTCACCTGCAAGGATGGAAAAGAGAGGGGTGAGTTTGGAAAACTCAGTGTGTACAGAAACCCATCCAAAGCCCAAGTCAGCTCGAGCCCATTAGGCCTAAGCCCCAATCAGTTAACAGTGAGTACCGGTCCGAAGCCCTTTTTAGAATACAGTAAACTGGGCCTTAGCCCCTTTTCAGATAACAGTGTGGCCCATAGGCCCAATTCCAGAACATAAAAGATATAATACATGTGTGTATGCAAGCCCAACCCAGCCTATAACCAACCGCTACACTCCACCCGTACCAGCCCTACACTCCATGTGGGGAATATCTCAACCCACCCAAACTTCTACACTCCACGATTCTGACATGGTTTGCTCAAATATCAGTAAATTGAGGCAAAGCCTCCAGTATGTGGACAAGCCATTTCCAATACTTCCTTCATAAATATCCCAGTTCCATGCAACAGATAATAACAATAACATGGTATACAGTAAATAGTAACTGTCAAATCATGTATTCTGGTCAACCTTAACCCTAGGGGTATATCAATAATTTTGCTCTTAGGGGTAAATCTGTAAACATTTTCACTCTTAAAGGTATTTCAATAATTCTATCGGTTTAAACAGTTTTAATTTCACAATCTAACAGAACATATTTATTGCTCATTTTTTTATTATCTTACCCGTATGGACCCGTAAGCCCATTGGGCCCAGTTTAAGCCTAACGAGGCCCAATTACTGATGTGCATAAAATTTCACACACGACTAACTTACCACTTTGCGCTTCCAGTTCTAATGATTTCTAGACATCTTGTGAGTACTCGCACACTCACAAGCCCACGTAATGCCAGAATTTTGACACTTCGGCTTTTGCTGAATTGAACTATGAAAGGGTGTTCGATACACACCTGTTTCGTGACGACTTCTACTAAGATCCCTTGCGATGTCCTAAAATAGTTTACCATAATTCTTAGATTGCAAGCCACAGCACTAATCTCAATATTCACTTACCCATATTCGAACCATGCCCCTAAAAGCCTTTAAAATCTTACCTTTTTGCCGAAAACTGATGACTAGATCCAAATCTGATTGCTCCAACAATCCAAGCCTACGATCCAATACTCAAGAAGACACTAACCACTAAAAGAAATCATTGGTTAAAGACCCTTAAGGCCCTATGCCCAAATCGGCAGCCTCCCTAGATTTTAGGGACTTCAACTTTTTCCAACTTGTAAAATAAGACTAGATCTGAAGTGATGAGCACTTACCATTGATTCCACTTTCATTTCTACGTATATCTAATACAGATTTATCCTCTAAATGATGGTAAAACTCAAATCCAAAAGATCTAAAGTTTCGGCTATAAGCCCCTATGGCTATGCGTTTTCGACTTTTTTTGTAACAGTGAAGAAAAGATGCAATATTAGGGTTTTGCTGTGGTCTTGTCGATAGGAACTTGGGGTTTAAAGAACTAGAGAATTGGTTAGGGAAAAGAGAAAAACAAGAGGGTTCAGCCTTAGAAGAAATCGACACAAAAAAAAATTAGGCTTTCGGGATTTCGGCTTTTTGATGTAATCGGTTTTAGGCTTAAAACTACTGATAGAAGATGAAGATCAGTAGTAGGGTAAAGAGATTAGGCAAGCTAGGAGAAGAAAAGAAAAGAAAGTAGATGAAAAGAAGGGAAAAGCAAAGAAGAGGAAATACGGTCAGAAAAATGGCACAACTAACCCTAATGCCGAATTTATATTTGGCACTAACCTGGCCAAAATTTACCTCCCCTAATGAACCCCTTGGCCGGCCAACTCTTGCTCCTCAAGAGTCCACCATTCGGCCAACACTGCTCTCCCTAATCAGCTCCTAAATCCTCTCCCTTATCCCCTCATTACTCAATCTCCTGAGCAACTCAAACTCCTCCTGACAGACTTTTAATTCAGTTCCATTACCTCCCTTTTTTGTTCATAAAAATTAATACCAAATAATTTGCTTACCTTGTGACTCGAACGTTAGTTCTCCTTAATCATCCACACGCCACCTCTAAAGCTCCCAAGTGGCGTCACATGCCAACTTACCACAAGCTTCCTTGTGTTTTATTTTTCCCAGTTAATACTAAAAAGCCCAATTAACCAGAACCCCTTTTTTTTATGGATTTAAAGTTAACTAAAAATTATCGGGTTTTAACTTAAGCTTGGGCCTTCTAGAGGTCTACTAACACATTTAAACATATTTCCAATATTTAGAATACGAAAATTTCAGAATTTACTAAAAAATCACAAAACTCAAAAAACCCCGAAATTAGGGCGTTACAGGGCATTGACTTCTTAGGCCCGTTTCTTTCTTCGTATGGGAACCAATACATCTTAGTTGCTATGGACTATGTACATCTTAGTTTCTGTGAACTATGGATCCAAGTGGGTTGAAGCTAAAGCATACCCTACAAATGATGCTAATGTAGTCATGCGATTCCTACATAAGCATGTGTTTACACGATTTGGGACACCAAGAGCTATTATTAGTGATGAAGGTTCTCACATTGTGAACAAATGGCTTAATTGGTTGCTTGACAAATATGATGTGAAGCACAAGATTGCTACTGCCTATCACCCTCAGTCCAACGGGCAAGTTGAGAGAGTGAATCGTGAAATCAAAGGTATCTTTGAAAAGGTAATACGCCCTAGCAGGAAAGATTGATCTCGAAGGCTCGATGATGCATTATGGGCATATCGAACAACATTTAAGACACTTTTAGGAATGACTCCTTATCAGTTAGTTTTTAGGAAGGCATGTCATTTGCCATTAGAGTTGGAGAATAGAGCTCACTAGGCCTTGAAGCAATTGAACTTTGATCTTAAGCAAGCCGGTGAGAGAAGGATGTTACAACTGGATGAGTTGGAAAAGATGAGGTTGTTTTCCTATGAGAATGCCAAAATGTGTAAAGAAAGATAAAAAAAGATAGGATGATAGTCATATACAACCTCGTGAGTTTAAAGAAGGTCAGAAGGTTTTGTTGTTTAATTTAAGGTTGAAGTTATTTCTTGGGAAGCTTAAATCCCGATGGAAAGGACCCTATACCATATACCGAGTTTATCCTTATGGAGCTCTTGAATTATACGACAATCATGAAGGTACGTTTAAAGTTAATGGTCAATGTCTCAAACATTATAGGGATGGTGAAGTTAAGCAAGTTAAATCTTCGTTCAAATTAACAAATCCTTGATTTTTCATGAACTTGTTTTGTAAATAAATAAATAGTTAGAATTTATTTTCTTAATTTAGTACATTTAATTAATTCTGTCTAAGGAGATTGGAACTTAAGCGGGGCCGCTGTGACCCCTCTAACCATTCCTGGGAATTAATTTAATGTAATTTATTGAGAAGAAATTTTCTAATTGAGATTTAAAATTTTTAAAGTTTCATTTGTTTTGCTTAAATTTTATTTTTATGTTAATAAAGGAGGTCAAATTTGGCCCAAGTACTAATAAATTTTTTTTAGTAAGATACAGTTCGAGTTTGAGGCCCAAGATAGCAAAAAGGAGGGAAAAATCCATACCTATTGCTGCCACTACTTGCCGCCCAAGTAACCCTAATGTAGCTAAGTTTTTGCTACACGTTGCCCTAATTTTTCCTATATAAATCCCTCTCCATTCTACTAAATTTCATATCTGTCAAACCAATTTGCTTACACCTTAAAAATCCTTAAATCTCCCTTTTGTGCCGTCAACCTCAAATTCTGAAAGAACCCCTAGTTCTCTTCCCTTTTTGTCGAAATTTCCTATTGCCACCGTAAAGAGATTGTTGGAGCACCACCGTTCCTATTGCACGCCGTCGTTGCCGCCACACCATTCTTGCCATCGCAAGATTCCTACCATAGCAAGTTCCATCCACCTTGCCGATTTCTCTTTTCCCCCTTTGAGCAGAAATTTTGCCGAAATTTTTGAGAAAAGATAGCATGTCTCGCAAAAGAACTAGATCTTCAAAGACTATTCCTAAAAACCCGAGTTTGATCGATGAAGAAGTGAAAGAGAGGTTTGATTCAATTTTCAAGCATCAACCTATGATGCCGAAAAAAGGCTTTAACTTGAAAAGAAATGATTTAATGGTTGTTCCTGTGCCTATAAGAAAGATAATCAATGCTTTCAAGTAGGAACAATTTTTTGATACTCGTTCACTTCCCGATGATGAACTATTTTGAGAATTTTATGCAAGTTTGATGACACAAGATGCTACTGAGGTCATCGTTCGAAATAAAAAGATGCTATCTTTGAGACATGGATGGAAGATATTGACGATGCAAGCAGAGATAGAGTTGTAGAAAACAAGGGGAATGAGTCAAGAAAATAAAAGGGAGGATTCTTGTCTTATTATTTATTTATTTTTAGGTCCTTAGGAATTCATTTCTTTCGTAATTAGGATTTAATTTCTGCAGAATAAAACATAGCAAGCATGAATAAACTTAACACTTCTTTAGAAAGAAAAAGACTAATTGATGTGGCAATGGGAATGAACATGTCTAGGATTGGGTTATTAGGAAAGACTTGGTATTTAACCAGTCTTAATGACTCACCTCTCTTTCTTTGCAACCCTGCCTGGTATTCATTTCTCATTCATTACTTTGTTCTTGCAATGAGGACATTGATTCTTTTTAAAGGGGGGATAAAGCAAATAAATTGCTCAAATTTTTAAATTTTTTCAAGTATGTTTCAATCATTGCTTTCATAAGTATGTTTTAATAAATGAATGTTGAGAGATGTTTTTTTGTTAATGAGATAGTTTGTATGCAAGTATGAATGATGATTTAATCTGACTGAAAGTATGTTATCATAAAGAATGGAATGCTTGTATGATCTTAGCCTTAGTAATATTTTTCATGAAAACTTAGTTTCTTTTGAGATTAGACATGCATGGAGGTTTATATCTTTAGAATTGAGTGAGTAACTTTCTTGAGGCAAAATCTTAGGGGACATAAAAATCTAAAATGATATAGGCACTATTTCTTTGGATCATTTGAGCCTTTTCAAGGCAAACCTATGATATTTGACCTTTGAAATTGAAATTTTGAGCTTAAAGGCCTGTTTATTGTAATGAACCTACATTGTAAGCCAATTACCATCTTTTGAAGTTATCCTAATTTTGTGCACCTATCTTAACTAAAGTTGTCTTGGTAATCAACATTTGAGGAAATTTTCATAAAGATGTATGTGCTCATGCTTAAAAAAAAAGGTGAAGAAAAGTTTGCTTAGTCTCCAAAAAGGAAAAATATATGAGCTTGAGTTCAAAATAAGTTTGGGGGTGTTCCAAAGATTCATTTAAATAAAAAGGTTGTATTTCGAAAAAACCAAGACAAAGTTAAAGGTTAAGATTTTTAAAACCGAAATGTCTCATCTCTTAAAATCCCTACCTTTAACCTATCCCTATTTCAACCTTATAAAAGACCTATTGATTTGATGATTATGTCACCTACATTAGTGGAGAGGAAGTCCTAAGTTCAACATATGAAGATCATAAATAAGCCTTATGATTGTTTGCTTGATTTATAGGAAATTATGTTGAATGAAGAATGTTATCTATGGTTGTGGCATACATGCAAACTATGATTCATGTTGGCATATTTTGAAGCTTAGTATAATTTCAAGGAATGTTTGCATATGAATCACTTGTTAATAAAGAAGATCGATGAGCATGAAGTTATTAATGCATGATTATGGGACAAAGATTGATGCTGCTTATACAATTAGCAATTTTGCCTTAGCAAGACCTTTTGCTATGCATGAACATTACTCGGGACGAGTAATGATTTAAGTTTGGGGGTGTGTAAACGGAAAAATATATAGGATTTTTCCTACATAATTTATCACCTTTTTACTTAAATTTGTTGTTAAACTAAGTAATTGTTTAGTAAATTAATGAAATATGTGAAAATATGAAATTAGGACATAGAAATTATTAAAATGTGATTTTATGCTTTATTATATAGTTTTCATGCAATAAATGGCTTATTTTCTATTAATTTGAACATATTATATTTTTTTAAGTCATAAAGTGGGCCACACATGATTAAATTAAACAATAAAATATATTTAATAATTCATTTTAAAATATTTCATTAATAATTTGGGTTTTTAATTAATTAATTAAATTGGATAAATTTTATTCTTTGGTCCTTTAACTTGTTGATTTATTCTGGACAGGTTTGATAGCTTTGCTGGATTACAAAACTGTCCAAATTGGGGACCAAGTCAACCCAAAATTCGGCTGCACATAGTTGTCCATAAACCACTTTTTGGTTTAGTTCCACAAGGTCCTTGAATATTTGAAGAAATTAGAGATTTACCTGAAGATTTGCACTTGACCGAGTCTTAGTCCTGAGTTGTTGTGGCACTCAAATTGACCAAAAATCAAGCAAAAATCAGCTCAAACTCCTTAATTTATGGCCGGCCACCCATGGAAGATGCTTTAAAAGATGAAAACTCCTATTTTTAGTAAACTATCCCCCTTTCCTCGCCAATAAATAAAACCTTATTCTCACATTTCTAATCATCCCTCATCATTCATCATTCTCTCCTCTCTAAATTCTCTTATCATTCTTCTTTTCTCCCCATGCCTATCATCATCTTTTCATAAAGATTTTAGCATTTGAGCCTCTTAAAGAACCCTTGGTCTGCCACCTTGGAGAGCCATCAGCAAAGGAGTGAAGCAAAGGAACGAAGGAGCCTCGTCAGTCAGAGTCTTGGGTGACAGCCACTCTGAATTGGGTTTAATCTTTCTTTTCTTTAATTTAATTTAAAGATGTTTTCTATATGTTCTTTGTTATTGTTTACAACAATGTTAGCTTAATTTTATTTAAGCTAGGATGATTGCTTTGATTAAATAATATTTATTAGATTCAGGCTTATAATGTTTGTGCCTCAATCGATCATATTTTCAATTAAAATCAAGTCTATTTTTCGTTCATACGTGATTGAAATGCACCTGAATTAGCTGAGCAATCCTAACCAAATGATGGCTAGTGGACACAAAATTGAAATGTGCATGCTCAATTTAGATCCTAACCTGATTAAATTGCAGGTTGCATAACATCCCTAACTAGGCTCTGTTATCTGCATAGTTTTTAGGTTTGTGTGATTAAACTGTTTCAAACCTAACACGTCCCTATTACCTCACATGAATACTAAGAAACCTTTAGTAAATAAGGATCAGTGAAATGCGTATTTACTAAGTAAAGGATTCCAAAAGGACCTAACGTGGTTTCCAAACTCATTAAAGATCGAGTTGCCATGGAATGTTTTTTCGAATATTATTAAGCATGTTGATAATAAATTAAGTTTAATTAAAGTAATTGTCCTAGTTTATTTATGTTATAATTGTTGCAAATTATGTTTAAATTTTGCTAAAATTAATCTCATTCATATAGTTTGCATACTTAGGATAAATTTCATTAGGGATCGTTGCATTTAATTTCATATACTTAATTTTTCATCACTTCTCAATTATATTGTTTTTCTTTATCAAATTGTTAATATAATTTTACAAATTAAGTGACTTAGCACAAATACAATCCCTGTGGAGATGAAAACTTGATACTTACTTATTACTTGATAACGACTGTGTACACTTGCACAAACCTATGCGTTACATTGAGCTCGTGCCAACCTTTTTGAAGAAGTGGGTGTAGTTGTTGTTTCTTACTATCGCTTGCTCTAGTCTTTTATTTGTTTGGCCCACAGCTTGATTTATTGTTGGAACAAGGTGTCCTTGATAATGCTTAGGGATGGTTTCAACGACTGCTTAGTGGATGTCATAGGTACACGAACTTTTTTACATAAAGCCGTCACTAGATGGGGAAAGAATACTCCCACCTTCTAGCTACTAATGCATCGTCCCATGTTCTGGTAGATCCATTTGCCAAGAGAAACCTGTTTCTGCAAAATAGCATAGAGTAAAACTACTCTAAAAGTATTAACATTAGAAACATTTAAAGTAGGTACAATTCGTGTGAAAATGAATTGAATCCACATCTTAGCTTCAACAAACATAATGACTTGATGAAAAGATACTGGGATATTTGTACCTACTCGATACTTCCATTTAACCCTTCCTTCAGTTACAAAGTTTATAATATTATCCACATCTATGTATCTAAAATATTCTAAGTTGGTTTTATCAATGAAATTATTCTCATAGTATGGAACATGATAAAAGTCACAAATTATTCTAGGAGTTACTTACACCTCTTTCCCTCGCCCAAGTACTGTATCTCATATGTGACTTTTAGTATTTCTAGACTCGTTGTCCTGTAGAGATGCGTAGAACAATTGGACAATGGGGACCATGAAAATATCCTTAGGTATAACACCCCTAACCCGTCTCTGTCACCAGATTAGGGTTATGGTGCATTACCGTACAATAAAAAACATTTAAACTTATATCATTCAAATACTTTAACCACATCATAAATAATTCATATAGGTGCATATTGTCCCTAAATCGGGCCCTTGAGGCCCTAAAAATAACTTAGAAGCAATTTGGGACAATTTTGAAACAATTCAAAAAGTTTAGGAAAAAGAAGCAAAATTTGCAAATCAGGGGTCACACGGCCGTGTGCCTCAAACGGCTGAGACACATGCCCGTGTCTTAGGCTGTGTAACCTTCGAACTAGGAACACACAGCCATGTCCCAGCCTATGTCCTTACCCGTGTAACTCTCTGAGTAGCGTCACACACCCGTGTACCAAACCGTGTAACTCTTTGAGTTGACCCACACGCACGTGCGTCAGGCTATGTGTTAGGCCGTGTAACACACTGACTTGCACCCTAAAGAAATCATCAGATGACACACAGCTGTATGCCTCACACAGCTGAGTCACACGCCCATGTCTTAGACCGTGTGGACCCAAATTTTACCTAAAATCAAGCCATATCCAAGACTATTTCATGCATGAATTTTCAACCCATTTCAAGATCCTAGTTCAACTAACCAATATGCCATTGAAAAGTGCCTCAAACACATACAAACAACACTTACCTAAACATGTCAATAATACCACAATTCAAGCATCATGTTCTAGTTCAATATTTACCCAAAACATGCCACAAATTTGACCATTATCATACCATTCCAAACATACCATAAAGAACCAAACAAACATGCATAACAAGATAACCAAAATGACACAATTTTACAAAGCACCAAACGGAACCAGACCAGCCTAACTTTCAAAACCTATACATGCCAAAACATGCCAAAACATTCATCAAAATGCCATTACAATTCGTCCTATGCATATCATTATAAACCTTGGCCAAAATGCACAAAATCTATCGAATTGACTTCTGGATAGTGTGATAAATCTCTTATGAGCTTCTAACCATATCGAGTTTTCGATAATCTATAATACAACGGAAAGAAACTACGTAAGCAATGGATGTTTAGTAAGCTCGTATAAACCAAACTTAACTTACCATATCATTTGCATAATATAAAGCATAAGCATAAAATCAACCTTAACCATAAGCTTGACATAAGCCTAAACAACATCATCAAATTCAAAAGTTAGTACACTTGCTCATATATATATATTAAATCATCCATAGGATATATGGTTCATCATGTATAAACATAACATTTTGCACCTTCAATGTTCCATAATATCATGATTCTTTGCATTTACATACTTATCATTTCCTTTTTCCATTTCTTACCTCTTGAACCATCTAAAATTTCATTGGATACTCAAGAAAGCTCTCACGAAGTGTGCCTTTACATATAACCGTAGCCTTTCCTTTACATCATTGATCACATGAGATGTGAAATGGGCCTGCTCACATGAGCTGTAGAGAATCCACAACATATGTAGGACCTTAGCCATCAGTAGGACATTCCAAACTAGCACCCGAAATATGAAATCCCTAATGACATGTCATTTGTATCTTAAGAATTCTTAAGGTTCAACCGGGACTTAGTACCCGTCAACTCATCATAGTATTGATATGTTTATATATATATACCATTTACATTAAAAATAAGATAATAGCATTTAATATAAGTAACATAAACATGATAACCGTTCATACGAACTTACCTCGATGACTATGGATGGGCTGAACTAATCCGAAGCTTTTGTTTCACCTCAATCTAGGTTCGTACGTGGTTTATCTTGAACTAAATAGATGATTATATTCAATTAAATACTTCAATTGACCTCAAAAATTCAATTCAATCCATAATTTACATTTATGCAAAATTACTAATTTACCACTAATATTTTAACTTTTTACAATTTAGTCCTTAACCTCATAACTTTAAATTTAACCATTTGAATCCCCCTTATAGTCTAACCAAACTCTTTAGGGACTCATAACAACTCAATTAAGCCATCATTTCATAAATTTAACATGAAATTTTACTATTTTCACAAATCAAGATCTAAATGCAGTTTCATCCATGGATGAAAAACACATACCATGCACTATAAAAAACCTAGCCGAATGAAGCATTTATCCATGGAGTTTCTTCTTCTTTAAAATTAGTTAGGGTCAAAAATAAAAGATGATACATTTTTCTTTTCTTTTGTCTTTAAGCTTATTTACCTATTTACCATATTACTCTTTAAAAACTAACAAAATTTCAATAAAACCACATATGCACATCCACTAATTCATTAAATGGTTTATTTATCCTTCAAGTCCTTTAGTTTAAGGTTTCATAGCCATTAGACCCTTTTAACTAATAAAACTCAAATTTTTCATCTTTTACGATTTAGTCCTTTTCACTTAATTAACTACTTAAACATCAAAATTTCTTAACAAAATTTTAATACGACATTAATATAGTCCCAAAGTCAATAACATAATAATAAAATAATAATTTACTTATCAGAGTTGTGGTCCTAAAACCACTATTTTGATATCACTAGAAATGGGTTGTTACAACTCTCCCTCCTAAAGGAATTTTCGTCCCCAAAAATCTTTCCAGAAAAATAGGTTTGGGTATTTCACTTTCATAGATTCTTCTGGTTCCTAGGTAGCTTCTTCAATTCTGTGACGTTGCTAGAGAACTTTAACTAAAGTTATATTTTTATTTCTCAATTCTTTAACTTCCCGAGCTAAAATCCTGATCGGTTCTTAACTGTACGACATATCTGGCTAAATCTCAACATCTACAAGTACAATCACGTGTGAAGGATCTGATCGATACCGTCGTAACATCGATACGTGAAATAAGTTATGAATCTTTTTTAACTCTGACGACAAAGCCAATCAATAAGCCAGTGGTCCAATCCTCTTAATGATCTCACACGGCCCGATAAATTGCAGACTACGCTTTTCTTTTCGGCCAAATCAGAGAAATTTTCTCCTAGGTGATACTTTTAGAAATACCTTGTCACTGACTTGAAACTTTGTATCTTTTCTTTTCAAATCAGCGTAAGATTTCTAACAATCAGAAGCCACTTTCAAATTATCACGTATTACTTTGACATTTTCTTTGGTTTCACGAACCAAATCAACACCGAATAACTTTTTCTCACTCAGTTCAGTCCAGTATAATAGAGTTTGACATTTTGACCATATAAATCTTCATACAATGTCGTTTTAATGCTCGCCTAATAACTATTATTGTATGCAAATTCAACTAATGGTAGAAATTTCTCCCAGTTAACTTCAAACTCTAAAACACAACATCAAAACATATCTTCGAGTATCTAAATTACTCACTCAGACTAACCATCGGTCTGTGGATGAAACGCTGTACTAAAATATAGTCGAGTACCCCGAGCTTCATGTAATTTACTCCAGAATCGAGAAGTAAACTGTGGATCCCTATCAGAGATAATAAAAATCGGCACACTGTGTAGTCTAACAATCTCCACACATATAATTCTACCAAATTCTCAAGTGAATAATCAGTATGCACTGGAATAAAATGCGCAAATTTTGTTAAACGATCTACAATAACCTACACAACATATTTCTTCCTCGGTGATAAAGGCAGTCCCAATATAAAGTCCATTGTAACTCGTTCCCATTTCCACTCTAGAATCATCACTGGTTGTAATAGATTAGAAGATAATTATTTTTCTCTATACAAGTGGTGTCACCAAATCTTTAAAGGAAACACAATAACTACAAGCTCTAAATCGTGAGTCAGATAATTCTTTTCGTACGGTTTCAACTATCGAGAAGCATAAGTTACCACTTTACCTTCTTGCATCAACATACAATCCAAACCGTTTAATAAAGCATCACTATATATTACGAATTCCTTACCAGGCTTTGGTTGAACCAACACAGGTGCCTCGGTTAACAATGCTTTCAATTACTCAAAACTTTATTGACACTTTTCAGACCATTCGAACTTGACGTCTTTCTGAACTAATTTTTTCATTGGTGTAGCAATCATTGAAAAATATTTTACAAATCTTCGATAATATTTGGCTAAACCCAGAAAACTTCTGACTTCTGAAACATTTCTTGGAGACTTTCAATTCATTATAGCCGATATTTTACTCTGGTCAACTCTAATACCATCTACTGATAGCACGTGTCCCAAAAATCCAAATTCTCAGAGCTAGAACTCACATTTTCTAAACTTAACAAACAACTATTTTTCATGTAAAGTCTGTAAAATAATTCTCAAATGTTGGGCATGGTCAGTCTCATCTCGTGAATAGATCAGTATGTTATCAATGAACACGACAACAAAACAGTCTAAGTATGATTCGAATATTCTGTTCATCAAATCCATAAACACATTAGTGCATTGATCAAACCAAATGGCATAACAAGAAATTCATAGTGTCTGTACTTGGTTTTTACAGCAGTTTTCGACACATCCGATATTAAGGCCTATTTATAACTTTAGGGTTGGTTGTCGTCCTTAGCCCTAGTTCAGCTGACGTTTTTACATTAAGTTCATTGTGCAAACCAAAATGCCTTCAGCTCATTAATTCTTCATATACAAGATGGTGTCACGACATCCTCTTTCTTATATCGTGACACTGATGGCAATTTACTTGGCCCAGGCTTGGATTCAGGGCTATGTCACAACATCCTGTGGCTATGTCACGACACCTAAGGTAGTCTTGCTATTTTGGGTATCCTGTTCACTATGTTGCGACGTCGAACCTCTACGTTGCAACATGGCGACTAGTCTCGTGTTCTCATGTCTCCGAATGATGTCCTACAGACTCAGCAAACAGATTAGCCTTCCTTTAGGCTTAATTTGGCCCCTAAGGTCATATAAACGATTGAAATCACACTTTTTATTAATCGAGAAATAAAATTGAAAAACTAAGTAAAACATAATAAAATTGCTTATATTCAAGCTCATTAAGTACGAAAACTAGTTTAATCTATTGCAACGAATTGTAATAGATCATGGAATTGATATTTGTACTGTTAGAGTTTAGATATATTAAATGCTTATTAATGTCCTATTTGATACTATTGGTTTGTCAAATTTTGGAAAAATAATTATATTTTTAATGAATGATTAAATTATGGCAACATGGTGGCTATCCAAAAATGTCATATTGATGGAATGTCGGATTTATTGCAATTACGCTGACATATGTTTTTAAATTTAACTAAAAAGAGTGTTGGATTGGAGCTTAGGAGGAGAAATGATATTGGGCAGGAGTATGCTAATTGAAAATTCATTATTTTAGCTACTTTAGAAGCTAAATCCTTCAAGCAATTCAAAGAAAAAGACAGTTGTTGCAATATGGAAAAGCAAACCACTATTGTTTTGTCAAGTAAGTTCATACAGCTTAACTAAATTATTAATACTAATATGTTATATTTGATTTGGCAATGGCTATTTTTTGTGACTATGAATTATGGTACAATATGAGATAAGTCCCGGCGAAATTAGTAAAAGTCTCGTATACGAGGTTACGGTGCCCGTAAGTTCCAAGCTCCAGCATGTGTTACTGATCTGCCATAATTCGGTGCAACAGATTAAACTAGTTTTCTCATTTAAGGAGCTTGAATACAAGCATTTTAATTATGTTTTAAGTAAGTTTATTTAGTTTTACTCAGTTTGAGTCTTTTCTTAACCTTAAGGGTTGAATAAGGCCTAAAGGAGATCTAACGTACTTTGTGAGTGTACAGGAGACCATTAGAAGAAATTTTGGACCAATATTGGATGCTATGTTGCAACATAAAGAACAAAATAGAGAAAGTAATAAACTACCTTCAATGTCGCGACACAAGCTGAGGGTGTCGTGACATACCCTTGAAGATGGCTGTAGAAGACCATACTGGTTGTTATGTCGTGACACAGGTCCTCGTGTGTCACGACATTGACTTTGTGATGAGAATAAAAACACGAAGCAAGGTTATTTTGTCTACACAATTGAACTTAAAGCTTGGGAATGTCAGGTAACCTAGGTTAAGGAAGGCCACCACCTGAAGGCTATAAATAGGCTCCTTTGGCACGCATTATGGACAATATTCGAGTACCTTAGATTCTTTTTTTAGGTTTTGTTTTATTTTCTTTCTTTATTAGTTTTTCAAAGTTTTAGTTTATTTTTTCTTTTTTTTATTTTAAAAGATCTGATTATAAAAGAGATCAACTTCAATATTTATCAATATCAATATCAATCAAGCTTTTCTTAAACTCTCTATTTCAATTCATTCCTTATGATTAATTACTCCATTCATTCCATGTTATTTATGAAAACCATGAAGAATGAATCCTTCTATGGGAGATTAGCGAATTGAGGCATGATCTCTTAACTATTTTGTAGGGTTACTTGGAAACACAAAAATATACACACTTTTTCATGCCCTTTTTAGCTCAAATTCATACAGTTTCGGTAAAATTATTGTCAAAAAATATATAAATATTATAAAATAATTATTTTTTACTTAAATTATTAACATAATGAATTTTAATTAATTTTATAATAAATTTTGATTAATTTTGATTATTTTCTACAGATTTGCACTAAGGGCGAAAATTGGCTCCGCAAACACTACTAGAAGCACAAAACCGAGAAGTGATTTTTAAGGCATTGAGATGAATGAACTTTTCTGCTAAAGATAGTCCAAATTATGTGTATTAATTCATACTATAATTAATTTTAATTTTAATCCAATTTAATTTGGGTTAAATAAATTATTTTTCATTAATTATGAAAAGTGGACAAGTTGAGTTGAACCGAGAGAACCGAACCAACCAAGCTTTGGATAGCCCAAAACCATCTAGCATGCTGACCCAATCAGCTTGTTTCGCTGATTAATTGGCTTGCAAAAAGGCCTTTAAGACTTCGTCAAACTACAAACAAACCCCTCCACTATTTGTGCCTTTTTAAATTTGCCCTGGCCTTAATATAGCAAGTTTGAAAACTTCAAACTTGCCACAAGTGTGCCCGGTCATGGGAGGGCTCATTGGCTGCTGATTTTGGCTATTTTTAGCAGCCCTCTCATCCTATAAAAACCCCCCTTGGCTACTCATTTCAAAACACCACAACATTCTCATTTTTTCTTTCATCTCTCAACTTTCTTTCTTTGTTTCCCATCCATTTTTCCCTTGTCCTCTTGCTGATTTCATCTCTTGGAAAAGAACCATTCTTCTATCATTTGGAGCAACATTCAAGTGTTCGTAGAAGCCTCGCTTCGACAAGAACAAACGGAGAAGGAATAGTGGAGCAACTAGTCAAGCCACGGAGAACACCAGATGTGCTTCTTGTTTCCTATCCTTTTAATTTTTTTTGTTGTTATGATGAAAATGTCTATGAATATTTGTGATGTTGGTATGTTTAATTTAATTGATATGGCTTAAATTTATTTCGTGTTAGGTTGATTGCATTTCGTCATCTTAATTTATTAAAATTGTGTTTATGTTGTTATTGGCCTCGGTAAGATGTTTGATTAAGTAAAATCATGACTAAGTTATTCTTGCATTACAATTGTAAGGTAACTAATGAATTAATTATTTAAACGGATTGAAATTGTAATTAATTGACACAATTCTTAATCAGTACATGTTTAATCTTCTAAGGTAACTGAGGGTTAAATTAACAACGGTATCAAGAGATACAATTGCCTTGTATAACTTGCAAGATTATTATGGTTAAATTGTTCCAAGGTAGAAATACATTATTACCTCACATGATCTTTTATGTGCTTATGTGATTGAATTAATCGTTTGAATTGGCATAGGGATATGTACAAAAGAGTATTTTGATTCCATAAGTATGTATATGCATTAACATATTTGTTTACTAAAATTCGTTTAATCGGTTGAATTGACATAGGGATATAGTCAAGAGATAAATGGATTTTTGTAAGTGAGTATGTTCATAAGTTAGCAAATTACCGAGTTGCCGTGAATTATTTTGTAACAACATAAAATAAGTTTAATAATTATAAGTGGAGAAATGTAATTAGCCTAGCACAATTATGTCATCTTGATTAAATCATATTTTGAAATCGTGCATTAGACTTTTACTTCATTATTTATTTATTTTATTTAGTTAAATTCCTAGTTTTCTTTTTTGGAAATTCATCTTTCGATTGGGCTTTTTTATAGTGTACCAAAATACTACCATAAACCTAAAGTAACCAAATAACATAGCAGGCCCCAGAACAAACCTTTGGACCAAACTAGATCTTATAAAAAAGAATTGAAAATAAACCTAATAAAACCCATAGCATAATACTCCTAAAAATAAAACCGTATACTTTGACTCCTAAAGCACATTAGCATATTCTAGAACCAAAATTAAAAAAAGCACCGTTTCATTGCCCAATCAGAAAAAAACAATCAGTTTGCCCGTCCCATCTTCTCATCTGCTTTTTCTTCTTCATGACGTTTCAGATTTCCAAGGAGAGCTCTTTATTACTATTCTCTTCTCTCCACTTTTCATTTTCCTTCATTTTTACATTACCCTCGCCCTTTCTACAAACCCTTTCTAGAATTCCACAGAGAGCAGTGTTGACTCCGCCCCTTCATTTCCATTCCACCGCTCCCCTAAATCTCATCTTCCCTTCGCGTTCAGTCCGATTCTCGTACCATTTCCTATTCAGCTTATTCCTCAGCAAAATTAGGGACCCGTCCTATAAGGTAAAACTCTTTCTTTTCCTTCATCGATCCTATAGCTATACTATGTGCTAATTCGTTTGCTGTTCATGGGATGAAATCAAATCTGAAATTTCTGAGACTTAGGAGTGACCTCTGAATGTCATAGATATAAGCCCTTACCTGTGATTTATCTATGCTATCCTGCTTGCACTTTTTATTTCGTTAAATTCTTAGTTTTTAATCACCCTTTCAAATTGAAATATTTTTTTTACCAAAGTGTTTTTAAATTGCATTCATAAATAATTCTTTTCACAGTCCCTGTGGGTACGATAACTCGACATTTACTTGTCATTTTATTACTTGTTGCGATTGTGTACACTTGCATATTTTCTTCGTTCCATGTTTTTGGCGCCGTTGTCGGGGACTATTTTAAAAAGTCATTATTTGTGAATTTTTTAGTTTTGCATTTAGGTTTATTTTTCTGTTCAAATTATAACTTAATTAATTTTTCTGTTTCAGGTGTTTATGAGTATTGACTGAATTATTGATTTACTCCTTATGGATCTTGAGATTGAATAAACTTTTCGACAGCGAAGAAGACAAGCAAGTCAGAGAAGGACCGAAGAGATGAACTTCTAAAATCTAAATCAAGGAAACGGAGTAGACCCTGCTCAAAATCCTATCCTTATTACTGATAATAGGGATAGAGCTTTAAGATAGTATGCA
Source organism: Gossypium anomalum (assembly GCA_025698475.1). NCBI lineage: Eukaryota > Viridiplantae > Streptophyta > Magnoliopsida > Malvales > Malvaceae > Gossypium > Gossypium anomalum. The sequence goes on from CM046961.1 coordinate 14,145,068, forward strand.
GTGCCAGTGTTTAATGATCTTAATTTGGGTATTAGGAGACTTGAAATCGAGGCACAACAATTCGAGCTGAAGCTAGTCATGTTCCAGATGCTTTAGACTGTGGGCTAATTTAGTGGAATGCCTACCGAAGATCCTTACCTACACTTAAGACTGTTTATAGAGGTGAGCAATTCCTGCAAGTTAGCCAGTGTACCCAAAGATGCATTACGATTGAAGCTGTTCCCATATTCACTAAGGGACAGAGCTCGAGCTTGGTTGAACTTATTGCCACCAAATTCAATTTCCACATGGAAAGAGTTAGCAGGAAGATTCCTTATGAAGTATTTCCCGCCTAACAAGAATGCTAAGTTAAGGAACGAGATCACTGCTTTCCATCAAATGGATGATGAGTCCTTGTATGAGGCATGAGAAAGGTACAAAGAATTATTACAGAAGTTCCCTTATCACGGAATCCCACATTGTATTCAACTTAAGATGTTTTATAATGGTCTCAATGCCCACACGAAGATGGTAGTGGATGTTTCTGCTAATGGTTCTCTCTTTTTTAAGTCTTATAATGAGGCTTATGAAATCATTTAGAGGACTGCCAGCAACAATTATCAATGGCCAACAAATCGAGCAGCGTCAGGAAGATGAGTTGTTGGAATACATGAAGTAGACGCTCTCACTTCACTCACATATCATGTATCCTCAATATCCTCAATGCTTAAAAATTTTACCACTAATGGTTTTAATAGTTTTGTAGTATAGTCACCGAATCAATTTGAAAATGTAGCCTGTGTCTATTGTGGGGAAGGACATTTGTTCGAAGAATGTCCATCGAACCCAGAATCCGTTTATTACATGGGTAACCAGAACCAAAACTGAGGAAGGCAAGGACGACAATCTAATACCTACAACCCATCATGGTGAAACCACCCTAATTTCTCCTACAGTAACCAAGGGGCTAGACCCAGAAACACATACTTGAGGTCGTAATAGCTCGATTTTAGCTAAATTGGAATAGTGGTTTCAAAACCAAAAACTGAGGTCGTAAAATTATTTTAATATTATTTTATGTGTTTACTGTATTTGAATATGTATGTGTGAAAATTTCGTGAGATAATTTTATCGTTTAATAGCTCAATTTGAGAAAAAGGACTTAATCGCGTAAAATGCAAAAGTAGCATGCTATAAGTTAAAAGTGCCAAATTGCTATGGTTTATTAAATGGGAGGTCCTTATGTTGCAATTAAACAATTGGATTAATGGATGGACATTTATGCCTATAGTTAGTGGATTTTTAATGTTAAATCATAAAGGGTAATTATGTCATTTTGTAATTTAAGTCAAATTAAATAAAACCAAAGGTTAAAATAGATTCATTCATCTTTCTTACAACCTAATATGGAGAATAAAAATTAGGGCATGAAGCTTGAAAAATTCGGCACTTGTGAGCTTCAATTGGTATGTGATTTTTGTTCAGCTTTTGATGATTTCTATGTTTTTGTGATCGTTACTTTGAGTACTAGCTAGCTCGTACCCTAATTTATGAAATTTTTGATGATTTTGAAAGTTCCCATTGATGAATTCATGTGTTCTTGGATGTTTGACAATGAAATATGGAAGTTTGGTGTTTGATATACATGTTTTCTAAAGTGATTTTGAGTAAAAATGTCAATTAAGGATTAAATTGAGAAAATGTGAAATGTTGCGATTAAAAGTGTAAAATAAATGAAAATATGGGCTGTTATGAAGCTATAGAGAATTCAGCTAAGCATGGACCATATTGAATTTTGTGTATTTATGAAATAGGGACTAAATTATAATAATGTGAAACTTTAGGAGCTAAAGTGCAAAGATGCCCAAATATGTGTTTATGGACTATTTGAATGTGTTGATGAATAAAAGAGTTAATTTTTAATGTATATAGATCAAGAACGAAAGAACTGGGATTTAGATCGGGGGAAATTAAAAGTTGTCGAGTAGTCGACCCGATACGGCAATCCCTAATATGAGGTAAGTTCATATGCAAATAAATGTCTTTAAACTAAATTATATGTGTTTAATTGTCATTGAATCGCTATAAATGTGGAACGAGCAAATACGAGTAAGACACAATGAAGTTTTGATATCCGAAAGTCTCGTACAAACCTTAGGAATAGTATAGGATACAAATGTCATGACATTAGGTTACCGAGATGTGATTACATGTAAGACCATGTCTGAGACATTGGCATTGTATTGAGATTACGTGTATGACCATGTCTGGGACATAGCCATCATTAATCGATTTCGTGTAAGACCCTGTCTGGGATAGTGGTATCGATATGTGATAACATATAAGACCATATCTGAGATATGGCATTGTTCTAGCTTATGTGATTCCTTAGTATCCTTAACGATTTTGAATGGTTCAATGGGAAAAGTCAAGTTGAGAAAGAATATGTGAATAAGCTAAGTGACTCAGGTACGTACAAAATTCATACGAGTATTGAAAAGGGGAAATATTTGATGAACTCGATTAAGACATTGAATTTATGTTCAATTAGAAAGGTTTGTAAATTTGAATGAGATTAGCCATGTTAAACATATTTGAATTGATATGTAAATATTCATGTGATGATTATATTTGTATACAGCTTACTAAGCTTTTAAAGCTTATTTTGTGTGTTCATTCCCTATTTTATAGATTATCGAAGCTATCTCAGACTCGAGGATTGTTGGGAAATGTCATCACACTATCGATCATTTAGTTAGTAATTTTGAAGCTTTGTATATATGGCATATGGCATGTATAGGCTAATGCCATCTTCGTCTGTTTTCAGTTGTGATTATAGCCATGAGATTTGGCTTGTAAATGTTGGAATGTGGCCATTTAAGTTGGTCAGAATTATATGTTTGATAAATGATACATATGATGTATATAATGTCCTAAGTGTTGTCTTGTTTGGAATGATTGTATGGATGCTCTTTTGGATAGTTATATGTTATGGTATTATTGCTTGGAAGTTGGTATATTTTAGTATGATTTGAGGATGATAAATTAATATGTTTGAGAAGTATGATTTGGTTGAAAAAAGGTGAGAATTCATTTAGGAGTTATGTGAGTTTGATGATTGTGGCATGTTGGTTTGGTATGTTTTGAATATGGAAATTAGTAGTTAAATTGATTGATGATAAATGGCATAATATATGTGTGAATTAGCATGTTTTGGTTGCCTATATATGTGTTTAAAATGATGCCATTTCGATGGCTAGGTGTGCATAAGTAAAGGGTGGCAAATTGGCTTTGCAAATGGCCTATTTTTGTCCACACAGGCTTGTGTCTCAACCGTGTCCGACACACGGTCACGTTACACAACCGTGTGTCCCTTGGGGTACCCTTTCGAATTAAGTCAGTATACCCTACAATTTTGACATGGCCTAGACACATGGGCGTGTCTACTGGCCATGTGTGACACATGGGTTGGCATATGAGCGTGTGGTCGACCGTGTGGCCAAGTCAGTAACCTCCCTAATTTCCCTATGGCCATGGTACACGAGCGTGTCTCCAGGCGTGTGGTGTAAGTCAGTATGTATGCCGTATTTTCACACGGCATGTGACACGGGCGTGTCTGGTAGTCGTGTGAGGCACACGGCCTATTCACACAGGCGAGTGACCTTTAAATGTTTTGAAAATTTTCTATGTTTCCCAAAGTTTGCAAATGTTATCAGTTTAGTCTCAGACCTCTTCTAAGCATGTTTTAAAGTCTCATAGAGCCTTATAAGGGACAATGTGAATGATTTGAATGAGTTTTATATATGAATGTATAAATGAATACGTTATGTATGTGACTAATCTGTATTGATTGGTAATGCCTCATAACCCTATTCCAACGACGAATACGGGTTAAGGGTGTTACATATAATTGGTATCAGAGCTACGGTTTAGCTAATTCTGGGACTAACGTAGTATGTGAGAGTCTAGCTATACGTGCCATGTATATAAATTGCTATAGTGTGATGATTTCTGATAGTTAAAATGTGTTTTTTGTATAGCAAATAGATCCCGATCGAGCACTAGCTGACGATGTTGAAAGTAATACGCCCGCTCCCTCTCAAGGGGCAGTGCTGGCTGAACCTAGACTGCTTTCTAGTAGCCACGAGGGAGAGGCTAAGCAAGCCTCCTTCCAAATAATGAGTGTAACACCCCAAACCCGGCCCAGACGTTATGGCCGCATCTGGCGTGTCACATTGAAGTGTTTTAGCGAAAACTGTATTTTCATTGAAAACCCTTCTTAAAATAAGAGACAATCTTAACTAAAAACTTGTTCAAACATAAGATTTGATGAAAATAAAGCACTTAGAAATTTTAGTTGCGGAAGGTAGAAAACAAACTATAACTTAAGAAATCCATATTCATCTTCTTGTAGATACAATGAAAATAATAATAATAATTCAAGTAATAATAACATAATGAAAACCTTATTACAATCTGGTCTAAGCATACTTAAAAAGAAATAAAAACTTAAATGCTTAAAAAAAACCAAGTCCAATTTATCTTGCTAGCCGGCCACCCAGAGTCCCTCCTGACATCGAACCTTCTACTGAGCATCACCTGAAAATAAAATAAAAGAGGGGGTGAGTTTTCGCAAACTTAGTGTGTACAACCCTCTATGAAGAAAAAAACAAGCATTCAAAGAAGAATCATCAAACATGCAATGCAAACCCATCCAAATTATCCATCCGCTACACACCAGATCTGTCCCCCGTCACACCATGTGGGGATATAAATATCAACTCACCCAGCCCACACACTAATGGTATCCCGGTTGTGGAACTACCTTCATTTACATATTGGGCTTTAAAAGCCGTCGGTGGATCCATGATTGTCAAGCAACCATGCGATCCTCATATACTTCCTCCATTCCATATTTCCCATCCCATATGCAGCCTAAGCAGAATATCATATGTACGCAATAAATAGGCATGTCACATTCAATAAACTTACATTTAACACATAAGGGTATTTTGGTCATTTTTGCCCTTAGGGGCATTTTGGTAATTTTCCTTTAATTATGGTTTTCACTTACCTTGGCCCGTTAACAAGTCTCGCAAGCTAAGATGAATGAATACTATGCACCAGGTAGGATTCCAAAGAAGAGGAGGTGGGTCATTAAGACCGCTTAAGTACTAAGCTCTCCCTAGATCCAATCCTAGACATGCTTATACCCGTTGCCACATCTTAACCCTTTGAGTTGTCCATGGTCGTAAAATTTAATTAAGTCTTATGTAGTTGTCATATACTAGGCCCAAAACCCCTTACAAAGTCCAAACAAATTCACATACCTGTATCTAGCCCATTAAGCCCAATCATATTCATATGGCCCATTAGGCCCAAATCATTTGTATATAGCCCATTAGGCCCAAATCACATTTATATGGCCCGTTAGGCCCAGTCACATTCATATTCATGCTCACATACTAATTCCTATCACATAGCATCAATATTCAGTTTTTGCCTATTGTGGGCCCAACATCCCATCGGGCCCATTTAGCCCATTCCTACCTGTATGGCCAAATCACAACCCAAGTCCACGGAATCGCCCGTGGGTCTCAGGAAACCTATCGGTCTCTCCCTTACGAGTGTTCGCACACTCGCAAGACTACCGTAGCCAAACTTTCAACTTTTCGACATTTCGGCATTTCGGCTTTTGCCGATTCATAGTGTGTGTGCAGTGTATGTACACACCTAGTAAGCAAGCGTGATGCGATGTCCTTAGCCCAAACCTACAATCGATATCACTCAAAGATTAATCTTACATACTTATCGAATACTTTGCCAAAAGCCGGAATCCCACCTTAACCTTACCTGAACGCCAAGCCTTTACTAACTTTTACTTTGATCACTAAACACGCGTATTTCTCAGATCTGAAGAGCAAATCGGCAGGAATCCAAAATTGAGATCTGACACTAATTCCATTAGATTCGGTCAAAGAGTATTCAGCCTTTGAGAGATTCAGCTTTTCGGCTTTTCAAATTTAGTATAGTGAATAAGTTTTATTTGGCACAGATTAAAGAAGAAGAGTAGAAGAAGAAATCGGCTAAATGAAATAAAGAAAATTGTGTAGAGAAGAATAGAAATTGGCAGGAAGAAAAGAAAGAAAAAAAATGAGTTTTCATCTTTTTGGATCTTGAAAAGAAAAGGGTTTTCGGCTTTTGGAGAAAAGGGTTTCTGGCAACAAGGTGAAGAAGAATTTCGATAGTGGCCTGGCAACCCTATATTCGGCCCCTATTTATAGCCCTTATAGCTGAATTTTCCATGCCCAATTCCCAATTCGGCTCCATCACTTCTCCCTTCTCATCCCCTCGTTTTTCTCCCTGATAACCCATTGATCTTTTCCTTAATTTTCTCTCCTGAACACTTCCCTTGGAGTCTTCTTTCACGCCACTATCATCCTTCTAGAAGGCCAAAATTAAACTTCTAAAAATACTAAGCTAGGATTCGAACCTTGGATCTCCTTGCTAGCTACTAACGCCACCTCTTTACTCTCTAAGTGACATCACTTAGCCACTCCTCCACAAGGCTTTTTGATGCTATTTTTCCCCTATTTTTATTTAAAAGCCCAACTACTTGCCAACCCTGATTCTTTTAATAATTAAACTATAATTTCATTTATTCCTAGGTTCGAACTCAAACCTTAATTAAGACCTACTATAATTATCACACGGCTAGGAACATAAAACACAATTTTTATCAGAACCGAAAACAAAGAAATTTTAGGATTTCAAGATTTTTGGGTTTCGGGATTTTTGAGGCGTTACAACACTATCCCCCTAAAAAAAATGTCGTCCTAAAAATTTCCAACTACCCAATAGTCGCACCGCCTAGGTTACACCACTACGCTTCTGCTGCGCACTCTATTTCTAATTTCAAAATAGATAGATCGTACACCATGGATAAAGTACGTACCAGTATTCTCTTCTAGAGCGTCTTCATCCTCTTGACGACATGCTGCATAGACCAAAGCTGGCTGCCTTGCCTTAGCATGACCAGCACCTCTGCTCGGTTCTCCATGAACTAAACTGTTTCCACCCTTGGCCTAATCACCACCTTGACCTACTGCTGGCTCTCGACCTAGCGTTTGAGGGCAATCCTTGATCCTATGCTCCATAGACCCACAAGCAAAAAAGCTCCCATCCTCTTCCAACACTCGCCTTTATGGCTTCTTCCACAATCAGCACAAGGTGGCACCCCTGGATTAACAGCAAGGGCCCTGCCCTAATGGGCCCAACAACTCTAACCCTAGCCCTAGGCCTCTGATCAACACTAGGAGTCTCAGCCTCCCTTTTTATCCTTACCCCTTTCTTTCTCCCGATTTAAGCGCTCAGTGCGTTTAACCTCCTCTGCTATCTTTGTTTTCTCCACCAATTTTGAGAAAACTCGTGATCGCATGATTCGTAACAAGTAATAAATATTTAAATGAAGATCAAACCTAGACTAACTATTATCACGACGAAAAGGCAAACGCACCTATCAAAAAATAGTATAGTAATGGCAAGACCGGGATATCGTACCCAAGGGAACAAAAAGTACTAGTAATAACCGTCTTTTATTATTTAACCTAAAAATAAAAGGGGTTGTTTATTAAACTAATTGACTAAACTAATTAACTAATTAAAGTAAAGCGAAGAGAAAATTTGGAAAAAGACTTGAAGAGAAGCGATTAATAAAGACGACACCCAAGGAGGAATTCACCTAGATTTCACTTGTTATATGACTCTGAACCAGACAATTTATTCACTTGACTTGATCCGTGAGACTCCCTAACCTATGTTATTATCTCTTTCGAGACTAATAACGCCTAACCCTCGGTTGAATTAATTGAAATCTCTTTTTAATTAAAACCCCTAGGGAAGCAGTAAATCGATCTATGGACTCCCATATTAGGTTTCACCCTAATCCAGCAAAGTCTCGTAACCCTATCTTTAGGCGTTCGATCAACTCCGTTTAATTATGCCAAATATACTCTTAGGCAGGGTCTATTCCTCCTGTAACACCCCTAGCCCAGGTCCGATCACTGGTTTAGGCTATGAGGTATTACCGAACTAAAAATTTAATTTCATTCACATAATCTACCAACAAAAATAGAAATCGAGCTGAATACATACTGATCTTAGAGTTATATATATATGCCATTTTCATATGGCCGAAATATTTACAAATACAAAACATATTTTTGTCAACACCCAAACCTATACATGCCATATCAAGACCAAAATATAACTTTACAAACAAAATCGATAATATGATGAACTGTTGACGATCCCCGAGTCGGTGGCCAAAATCAACAATCTATAAAACAGAGAAATAAGAAACAGAGTAAGCTTTCGAGGCTTATTAAGTTTTAAGCATTTCATATAATTAAAGCTTGTCATTTAAATCGAACGTTGAGTATCACAAAAATCATATTCTAATTGTAATTCACTTGGCCGAATATACACAAGTACACTAGTTATAAACCTATTGGCCGAATATGTATATATGAATACATGAGAAATTTCTAGCACATATTTCACTATCTATATGACTTATACAATTATTTTTAGTCACATACTTTCATATAATGACCTACACTGACCAAATAGGTCATTGTCTTATTCTCAAATACTGAATCCATCCACACACATATATATATTTATCGTTCTTTAATACTAATAAATCGCTTTAAAAATCAATTCACATATGAGTACATAATACGCACCTTAACATTTCTCGGAGGCTTCCAATCAAGTATGGCCGAAATTTTGCTCGGATCAACTCGAATACCCGCTGCGGATACCACATGTCCCAAAAAGCTAAATGCTCTCAACCAGAACTCACATTTACTGAACTTAGCATATAATTGCTTATTTCGTAAAATCTGTAACACTAATCTCAGGTGCTCGGCATGTTCGGTTTCATCGCGTGAATAAATCCAGATGCTGTCTATAAACACAACTACAAACCGATCCAAATACTGTCTAAAAATTCGATTCATCAAGTCCATAAATACCGCAGGGGCATTAGTGAGCCCAAACGGCATCACTAAGAACTCGTAGTGACCGTATCTCGTTCTGAAAGCAGTTTTAGGTATATCTAAGTCTCGAACTCGCAACTGATAATAACTCGATCTCAAATCTATCTTTGAAAACACTGAGGCTCCCTTCAGCTGATCAAACAAATCATCAATACATGGTAACGGATATTTGTTCTTTATTGTCACTTTATTCAATTGACGATAGTCAATGCACATTCTCATGGTTCCATCTTTCTTTTTCACAAACAATACTGGTGCACCCCAAGGTGAGAAACTCGGTCGAGCGAAACCTCTATCCGTCAACTCTTGCAACTGAGTTTTCAATTCTTTCAATTCAATTAGTGCCATACCGTACGGAGCTATCGAAATTGGTGTAGTCCCAGGTACAAGTTCAATGCCAAAATCTACCTCCCGAACAAGTGGTAACCCCGGTAATTCCTTGGGAAAAACATCCGGATACTCATAAACCACCGGTACTGATTCAAGCTTCATTTATGATTCTTTACTATCAAGTACGTATGCAAGATATGCTTCACACCCCTTTTTCACATATTTCTGAGCAAACATCGAGGATATTATTGTAGGCAATCCGTTCAAGTCAGTAGATTCAACTCGGACTATCTCATCATTTGCACATCTCAAATCAATAGTCTTTCTTTTGCAATTCACAACTGCATTGTGTACCGTCAACCAATCCATACTGAGAATAACATCAAATTCATCAAACGGTAATAGCATCAAATCAGTCGAAAAATAGAAACCTCAGATTATTAAGGGACATTTTCTGCACACTTTGTCAACTAGCACATATCGACCCAAGGGATTCGACACTCGAATCACAAACTCAATAGACTCAACAGATAGGGTCTTACTGGATGCTAAAGTCTCACATACATATGATTGAGTAGAACCAGGATCAATCAATGCAATCACAATAGTATCAAAGAGAGTGAAAGTACCGGTAATGATATTAGGCGAAAAAGCATCCTCGCGTGCCCGTATAGCATAAGCTCTAGCAGGAGCACGAGCTTCAGATCTGGTCGTAGCATCTCTAGATCCTCTTTGACCGCCACTAGCATTCCTCGCATTCCTAGATGGTCTACCTTGAGCTGTAGGAGTACCCGATTTCCCACTCTGATTCACATTCTGTTTAGACAATCTCGGGCAGTCCTTGATAAAGTGGTCGGCTGATCCACACTTATAACAGGAGCAGTCATGAAATCTACAACTTCCTGAATGCCATTTCCCACAATACTTGCACTCGGTCCTATCCCGACGATCATTTCCAACACTAGCAACCGAAGTGACTCGCATACTCACAGGAGGTCGATCACAATCTCGTCTGGAAAAGCCCGAAGTGTCTTTAGATCGGCCTGAATCATCTCGAAATTTCTTTGGTGACTGCTGAAAGGGCTTCCCCGCAGATCTTTTACGGAACTCTCTTGCTCCCACTTCAGGTTTTCTTTTCTCTTTACTGAGCTCTTCGGCTTTGCAAGCTCGCTCAACAAGTATTACAAATTTTCTGATTTCAAAAATGCCAACATACAGTTTTATATCCTCATTCAATCCATCTTTGAAACGTTTACACATTATAGCTTCTGACGAAACACATTCTCGGGCATACCGACTAAGCCTCACAAACTTTCGTTCATAATCAACTGACATGGAACCTTGTTTAAGTTCAAGGAATTCTTTCTGTTTCTGATCAATGAATCTCTGGCTGATATACTTTTTTCGAAACTCGATTTGGAAGAACTCCCAAGTCACTCGCTCTCTGGGCACAACGTATTCCACCAACAGTAGGTAGAATCACGTAGCAAAGATATAGCACATTTTAAGCATTCATCGGGTATGCAAAACAATTCATCAAACACTCGGATAGTGTTGTCCAACCAAAATTCAGCTTGCTCAGCATCATCGCTATTTGTAGCCTTAAATTTAGTAGCCCCGTGCTTTCAGGGTCTGTCAACTGGGGGCTTATTTAACCTCGTCTGATCAATTACCAGAGGTATTGTAGGTGTAGGGGGTGTATTATTCGGGAGTGGGGGTTGTGGAACAGCCGTATTAGTTCGAATGTATTGGTTGAACCAATCATTCATCACACTATAAAAAGCCTGTCTAGCCTCATCGTTCTGATTACTTGCAATGGGTTGAGAGTCCATCGGCGCTGTCCCATGCGTGAGAGCAGGCGCTACACTCTCAACATCATCAGCTACTGCTCGATTGGGATCGGGATCCATTACTATACGAAAACACATTTTTAACTGTCAGAATTCATCATACTATCGTATTAATACTATATGGCATGTATAGCTAGACTCAAACACTCTACGTTAGTCCTAGAATCGACTAAACTGTAGCTCTGATACCAATAAAATTAACACACCTAGCCCGGATTCGATCGCCGGTTTAGGCTATGAGGTATTACCGAGCTAAAAATTTAATTTCATTCACATAATCTACCAAAAAAATATAAATCGAGCTGAATACATACTGATCTTAGAGTTATATATATATATGCCATTTTCATATGGCCGAAATATTTACAAATACAAAACATATTTTTATCAACAGCCAAACCTATACATGCCATATCGAGACCAAAATATAACTTTACCAAAAAATCGATAATATGATGAACTGCTGACGATCCCCGAGTCGGTGGCTAAAATCAACAATCTATAAAACAGAGAAATAAGAAACAGAGTAAGCTTTCGAGGCTTAGTAAGTTTTAAACATTTCATACAATTAAAGCTTGTCATTTAAATCGAACGTTGAGTATCACAAAAATCGTATTCTAATTTTGATTCACTTGGCCGAATATACACAATTACACTAGTTATAAACCTATTGGTCGAATATGTATATATGAATACACAAGAAATTTCCAGCACATATTTCACTATCTATATGACTTATTCAATTATTTTTAGTCACATACTTTCATATAATGACCTACACTGACCGAATAGGTCATTGTCTTATTCTCAAATACCAAATCCATCCACACACATATATATTTATCGTTCTTTAATACTAATAAATCATTTTAAAAATCAATTCACATATGAGTACATAATACGCACCTTAACATGTAAAATATATATATTACTTACTCAACGATGGTTACTACAGACATTCAATGTCGTAATCTTACTTAACTTACTGGCATCGATCCTGTCAAATCTTAGAATTCAAAACACATTTCTAGCACAAGCCCGCGGGTCTTTAGCCCGGATACCATTCCAGCACGTAGCCTGCAGACTTTAAGTCCGGATATATTTCCAGCATATAGCCTGCGGACCTCATGTCCAGATATATTCCCAGCATATAGCCTGCGGACCTCATATCCAAATATATTCCCAGCATATAGCCTGCGGACCTCATGTCCAAATATATTCCCAGCATATAGCCTGCGAACCTCATATCCGGATATATTCCCAGCATATAGCCTGCGGGCCTCATGTCTGGATATATTTCAAATATCATGCATACTTAGTCATATTTTAACACATCTCATTCAACCTATCACTTTAGTAGTCATTTACTACATTCGGATATAAGCTCAATATGCACACCATCATTTACATTTCGGCTCAAGAGTTATACTTAATATCACACATTCATTTCACCATTCAATCTTAAACCCAAAGTGACCATTATACTATAAATCATATACATGCACTATTTATTATACAACTATATTCAAGTACAAACCAAAGATCGCAATTCACTTAATATACTCTTATAAAAGCATCATCAATTACATACTAAAGGAGACTACTCAAAACTTAACTTGGGTATATTTGAACAGTTACGGATAGGCTACTCGATTGCTTCCTCTTTTCCCTTATCTAATTTCGACCCTCTTAGCTCTTGAGCTTAATTTAAACAATAGATTTATTTAATTACTTATCAATTGAGCAATTCAATTTAATACATGTATATCGTACAATTAAAGTACAAATGACCTTATTAACTAGCTATTTAAACATCATACATATGCTCTACTCATGCACAATCGAACATATTACTAGCTTATTACCTTGCATTTTCGAATTTCATAAACATCACTTAATTTCATATAATAACATATATCATCCAAGATCGACACAAAAGTCAAATGCATCACTCAAAATGCTAAAGTCCAATTAAGTCTACCATCATAGCATTATCATATAAATGAACCCACATTGACCTAATATACATTCTTGCCGAACCATAATTAAGGTACAAACCTAACATTTTAGTCCCCTTTTTATTAACGAACCACATTAGCTAATTATTCCACTGTAAGATACAATCACATACATTGTTTATACATTCATTTTAATTGACCTCATTCATCAAGACATCCAATACAAAATGCAAAACATCTAAACATTTTTACCAAATCTGCTAGCACCTAAAATCTTTGGCCGAAAGTTACTAAACTCAAGCCATCATATTATTATTTCTTAAGCCAAATCCAAAAACCACATTCGGCACCTCTCATCTACCATTTTACCAATCTTCAAATTCACTTACAAGCTCATTTATAGAACATATAAAACTTTAAACAATTTTTCATCAAGAATCTAGCATGACCGATTACCCATTTTTTCTTCCTAAATCTAAATTCGACATATCCTATAAACCAATTAATAACCTCAACTTTTAAGCTAAAATAACAAGCAACTTAACAAATCCAACATAACTATCCATGCTAATAACATTAAAGCATACTAAAATGCTAATAACATTAAAGCTCCTTAGCCGAATCTCAACCCTCCAAATAACCTAAATTCAAACCATGAGATAGGTAGAATTTAAACTAATCATCCAAATAATGCATAAGTTTCCAAGAATGACATTGAACATACCTTAATCTAGCAAATCACCATAGCCGAATTTTGCACAAGGATTTTTCTTCTTCCTCTCTTCTAGTTACGGCAATGAAGGAGCAAAGATGAACCAACTTTGGTTTCTCCTCCCACTAACCAGTATTTTATTTTTCTTTATTCTTTTATTCATTTTGTAAATTAAAAATGTTAATAGCAAATTCATATTATATACATTAATCAATATCATGGCCGGCCACTATCCAAAAATGGCTAATTTGACATGCAAGTCCACCTTTGTGACAACATGAATTAATAGATCACTTTAAAATTTACCCATCACATTTCATAAATGTCTCACCTAAGTCCTATTTAAAATTTTCACATACAAATGACAAAATCAAAGCATGAGACTTTCACAAATGCATTTACACATATAATAAGCATAGAATATAACAATTAATTATTTTTATGACTCGGTTTTGTGGTCTCGAAACCACTTTTTGATTAGGGTCAAATTAGGGCTGTCACATATCCTCTGCATAAGCACACTAAATCATGAATTAATACATGGAATATTAACTCAAGCATTAAGACACATATTAAGAACAAATCAAGTATTTATCATACAGTTCAGATAATAATAACAAGATCCATCATAGGTTTCATCCCCCTTAGGTATCTAAAGGGTTTAGTTCATAATAAAATAAAAGTACATCTCAAAACTATAAAAATAACAAAACATGAAGAAAACTCTAAAACTCCTGAAGGGATTCTGAGAGAGATCTTTAGTTTTGGAGTAGCTTCGGCTTTTGGGATGGATCGTCTGGCTTCCTTCAAGTAATTCCTAGCGTGTGGTTCTGTGTTCCAGAAAGTTTCTAGAAGAGCCCCTTAGTAGGTCGTACTTAGGGTGTTTATATAGGCTTTGGAATGGCTTTCTTTTCTCTAAGTATCCTTTTTCTGTGTAAAATACAACTCTTGAAAAAGGGACACGCCCGTGTGACGTGTTTGTCAGGTCGTGTTCGTTTCTCTAAATTTTACACGACCGTGTGGATCAATGTCCAGGTCGTGTGAATCGTGAAATCCTTGGACGACACCCTCGACAGACACGGGCGTGTGAACAGCCCGTGTGGCAAGACTTACGCCGTGTCATCTTATTGTTTTGGTCCGTTTTGTCCTTTTTTCATTTTTGGCTCCTTTTGATTCTTGGTGCTCTTCTGAGTACAAAACATGAAATAACCGAATTAAGAGCACCAAAACCCATAAATCTAATAGTAAATATCCATAAATATGCTAAGTATTTGGGGTAACAATATGTATAATTTGGCGTTTATCAACTTGCTCCCTTTGTGGAGCTATCAATACCCTAGGGCTATCTCTAAGTCCATCCTCAAACCTCACGCAACACTCATACTCCGTTGCCACCATTACTCTTGCATACCTACTAAGACGTAGAAACTCCGCCTCATACTCCGCCACCGATTTGTTCTCTTAAGTCAAATTTAGGAACTCCTTCCTTCTAGCATCCATATAGCTTGCACCCACATACTTCCCTTGGAAACCAGCTTTGAAGAACTCCCAAGTGACCCGCTCCGGTTGGGTGCCCTTTTTCACTATCAACCACCACCGGTAGGCTTCTTCCCTTAATAGTGACACAGCTCCTTTCAGCTTTTGTTCCGGTGAGTAGTCCAAATCCTCCATTATTCTTTCAGTGGCCTCTAACCAATATTCAGCCACGTTAGGAGCCATGCCAGCCACGCCCTTAAAGACCTCCGCCTCGTTTGATCGAAGTCGCTCCGGAATGGACCCCCAATTTCTAGTGCCATTATTGGGCCCAGCCACCCTTTCCAAAATTCTCAGCATTGCTTGCGACAATGCATCTTCTACCGCAGCCCGATCATACTGTCCATTCTCAGCCACGGGTGAGCCCGGAGCCTCTTCTACTCCAACATTGGGCACATAGCCCGATACCAACGATTCAGCCCTAAAACTTTCGCAGCCTCAGCCACGGCCCCTCACACCTCTTCTAGCACTCATCGTGGATTCGCGTATTATCTAAATTAGAAGTTTTATGAATTCTTAGTTAGTTTTAACAATTAACCTGATGTTTTATGGAAGTAATTAAAGAGAAGATTATTTTCGAAAATCCTCTACAGTTTTAAGTTTCTATTCCATTCTAACAAGATCATCTAAAGTAGCAGTCTAACTATCTAATTTTTAACAATTTAAACAAACTTTAGAATAAGAATACTTACTTGGTTCGACGTCGAAGACTCGGTGTGCCGCTCAGTAAGACTTCTTCTTTTCCACAACATTGCAAAAAAAATATTTTTTTTTAAAAAAACACAAACAAGTAATAATTCCCAATTCACAGCCCGAGTTTTGCAACCTGGGCTCTGATACCCCTAAATGTAACACCCCAAACCCGACCCAGATGTTATGGCCGAATCTAGTGTGTCACATTGAAGTGTTTTAGCAAAAATCGTGTTTTCATTGAAAACCCTTCTTAAAATAAGAGAGAATCTTAACTAAAAACTTGTTCAAACATAAGATTTGATGAAAATAAAGCACTTAGAAATTTTAGTTGTGGAAGAGTAGATGTAATATCCCGAATTAGGGCCTAATCAGAATAGTGGTTTCGTGACTACAAATCTGAGATAAAGATAATTATTTTATAATTATTTTGATGTTTATGATATGATTGCATGATTGTGTAAAAATTTCGTGATAAAATCCTATGCCTAAAGTGCTTAGATTGAAATTAGGGACTAAATCGAATAATTTGTAAAACTTGCATTCTAGGAGTTTTTAGTATGAAATTGTTTTGGAATATTAATGAGGAGGTCTTAAATAGAAATTTGACCAATTTCTAAGTCTATGGACAAAAATTGGACATGGATGGAATTTTTGGAAAGTTTAGTAGTAAGGGCATTTTGGTTATTTAGTTATTAAAATGAATTAAAAACAAAATTAAAAGCCAATTTTTGTCCATCTTCTTCATTAGGCCGAAATTTCAAGGGTTCTCCATAGCTAGGGTTTTTTTCAAGCTTCCAAGCTCCATAGTAAGTGATTCCAAGCCCCGTTTTTAATGTTCTTTACGTTTTTAGAATTCCGGTAGCTCGATTAAGCTTATGCTAGCAATAATTCAACTTAGGGTTCATATTTGGAAAAATACCCATAGGTGAAATTTGTGTATTTTGGTGATTTATGATAGAAAATGATGTTTTAAATTATGTTAGACAACTTGTACTACTCGATTTTAAGCGAAAACGAGTAAAAGGGCTCAATCGGTAAAAATACCTAATAGTCATAAGTACATGTTAGAGTGTGAATTTGATGTTACCATAGAAGGGAAAAATGATCAGCATGTCATAAAACATAGGAATAAGGGATGAAGTTTAATTTCTGAGCCTAGGGGCAAAAGTGTAATTATGCAAAAGTTTAGGGGCAAAATGTAATTTTGCCAAAGTTTGTATTAAATGCTGTTTTGATGAATGTATGTATTAAATAAGATTAATTTGGCATTATAGATCAAGAGAAACGAGATTCAAGTCGCGATCGAGAGAAAAAACAAAGTTGACGAAGAATAGGCTCGATTGCTAATAATTTTGTATCGAGGTAAGTTCATGTGTAAATGTAGTAACATAATTGTCATTTTAATTAACTTAATGATATTTATATGATATGATGATTATTATTATGAAATATTATGCTTTGTAGTTATTGTTGAGTAATATGCAAATTATGTTTATTACTTGTTAAATATGAATTGCTACCGAGTATCAGTTTCGATATTCCGTGGAAGATAGCAAAGATGTGTGATTGAGGAAAAAGCCCATTTGAACCTTGGGAATAGATTAGAATACAAGTGACATGTCACTAGGATGGTTGAGTTCCGAACTCGTTGAGCTGAGTCCGAGTTCGTGAGATGTAACTAGGCATCCGAGGTCGTTGAGTTGAGTCCCAGTTCACTTATGGATGCGAACGCCCGAGCTCATTGAGTTGAGTCTGAGTTCACTTATGGGCGGGTTACATGGTAGCTTGGCTACATAAGTTCCACAGGCTATTGAGTTTGTCTAGCTGCGGGTATGGCTCTTATGTTCATGAGATCCGCGTATTCGAATTATATTCCAATGTGTTCAACGGGTGAATCTTAAGTGAATAAAAAGAAGGCCTAAAATGAAGGTGACATGTTGGTAAGTGTGGTAAATGAGAAAATTTGACAGGTATGTGCTTAAACCCTCGGGTTGAGAACTTGGTATGATGAAATCGTAGAAAGATATTAAATACAAATGAAACATGAATGTCTTGGTGTTGTTTATGCAAATAATGTTTTTGTGGGATTGTGTGATTATGTTACTTGCTATTTGCATGTGAACTTACTAAGCATTTGTGCTTACTCCCTCCTTTTCTTTCATTGTAGTTTTGACAAGCCGGCTTGAGAATCGGGATAGGTCGAAGACTCGTTCACACTATCCGAAGGCCTAAATTGGTAAAATGGCTTGTGTGTTTTGAATGTGGCATGTATGGCAAAATACTCACTTTGTGTAAATGATCTTATGATATGGCTATGGTTTGGCAAGAAAAGGGTTTGTAAATGATTAGCCATTGGAATGACCAATCTAAGTCATATTTGATGTTATGTATGTTTAAAATGATATTTAGTCCATGAAAATCCTTAGTAAAGTGAAATTTGCCATAAAACAGAATCTGGCAGCATCAATGATGTAAATTTGAAAAATCACTAAAAATAGTAGAAATGGAATTAAATGATGAGTAAGTTATGAAATTTAATATTAATGAGTCTATTTTCATATGGATTGAACAAAACAGGTATATGAGTTATATTTTATGAGATATTTGAATTTTTGTGAAACAAGGCCAGAGTGATTTCTGGATCCCCTGTTCTGACTTTAAAAATTCATAATAAATTGTAAAAAAATAATTATAAGTCATGCTTTATATGTAAAGATTTCTTATTAAGTATAGTTTTAATATAAAGAAAATTAATAGACATTAAAATTCTGTACAGAGAGATATCTGATTCGTAATACACAGAGGTCAGAGTAGTGGAACCCTGAAATAGGGGAGAATTTAATTAATAAACTGTACTAATCGGCTTGACCAAAAATTATAGAAAAAAATTAGTAAATAGATATATGTGTCTAGTTTCAGGTAAAATTTATGGAATTGGATTTCGAGTTTCGTAACTCAAGATATAAATTTTTAAGCGACTGTGACGCAGATTACTAGCTTGACTGGAAATTTTAAAAAAAATAAATAGTTTGAGCGGTTTAAGTAATGAATTAAGTCTGTTAACACCTCGTATTCGAATCCGGCGACGGTCTCGGGTACGGGGCATTACATTTGGTGGTATCAGAGTAGGTTTAGTCGGTTCTTGGACTAATGTGTTGTATGTACGGGTTTTTCTATACATGCCATATATATATATTGTGATAGTGTGACGACTTCTGACCTTTTAAATGATTTTTTTAATATAGTAAATGGATCCCGATCCAGTTGCAGCTGATGATGTAGAGAGTAATGCACCAGTTCTGGCTAAAGGGGCGGTGCCAACTGAAAATCCACCTCCTACTGTCGGTCAAGGAGGAGGAGAAGGGGCTCGGGAAGCCTTTCTCCAGATGATGAGTGCTTGGTATACTGAGTTCGTTCGTACGAACCCGAATGCATAACCTCCCCCACCTCCCCCGATTCCTCAACATGTACCCCCGATGCCTCAAGGTGTAGATCTGATCAAATTTCACAGAACTCCAATTGACAAAATTCGTAAACAAGGGGCCGAAGAATTCAGGGCAAATATTGATGATGATGCCGAGAAAGCAGAGTTTTGGCGCGAGAATTCTATTCGAGTATTTGATGAATTTTCTTGTACACCTAAAGAATGCTTGAAATGTGCTATATCATTGTTGAGGGATTCAGCTTATCATTGGTGGAAGACATTGACTTGTGAGTACCCTAAGAGAAAAGTAACTTGGGAGTTCTTTCAAGAAGAATTTCGGAAGAAATATATCGATGAAAGAATTATTGATCGAAAGCGTAAAGAGTTTCTTGAATTAAAGCAATGAACATGACAATTCATCGAATACGAAAGGAAGTTTGTCGGGTTGAGTAAGTATGCTAGAGAATATATTCCTCTGAAGCTAAAATGTGCGATTTATTTGAAGACGGACTCAATGAAGACATCAAAGTATTTGTTGAGATTCTTGAATTAAAAGAAATGGTAGTACTAGTTGACCGAGCTTGCAAGGCTGAAGAACTACTTAAAGAGAAGAAAAAGGTAGAGGCTGAGACTAGAAATTGGAAGAAAAGACCGACGAGCAGTTCATTCTCACAAAGAATCCGTAAAATCTAGAAATATGAATTCTCGTTCACGAGTTTCAATTTGGACAATCATATGGAAATTTTAAGAAGCAAAATGTGGGTCCTAAATCTCAGACTACTTCTGCAGCTAGTGTGGGAAATACGAGATTTGTTAAGCCCGAGTGCCAAAGAGGTGTGGCGAAATCATTTTGGCCCATGTAGAGCGAATGAATGTTTTCGGTGTGGTTTTCCTGATCATTTTATTAGAGACCGCCTGCAGAGAGCTGAGAAAGAAAAATTTCAGAATGTAAAAGCTAGTGGTGCAGACTCGAGGGGAAGATATTCGAGAAAAGATGGAAATGAAGTAAGCAGCAAAAATGTAGTCAGAGATTCAGCAACTAAATCTGAAGCAAGGGCTCCAGCTAGAACTTATGCCATAAAGGCACGTGAAGATGCTTCATCACCCGATGTGATTACTGGTATATTTTCTCTTTATGATGTTAATGTTATTGCTTTGATTGATCCCGGTTCTACTCATTCATATGTGTGCATGAAATTGGTGTCTAGTATGAATGTACTTGTTGAGAACACAGAATTTATGATTAGAGTGTCGAATCCATTAGGCAAATGTGTGATAGTTGATAAAGTAAGCAAGAAATGCCCTTTAATGATTCGGGGTCATTACTTTCCGACCGACTTGATGTTGTTGCCGTTTGATGAATTTGATGTTATTTTGGGTATGGATTGGTTGACATTGCATGATGCTATAATAAATTGCAAAGAAAATGTTATAGAATTAAAGTGTGAAAGTGGTAAAATTCTGCGAGTTGAACTAGACAAATCAGAGGCATTATCTAGTATGATTTCTTCAATGTCGGCTCAGAGATATTTGAAAAAGGGTTATAAAGCTTATTTGGCGTATGTAATTAATACAAAAGAAGTTGAAAAGAAAGTTGAATCAGTGCCGGTTGTGTGTGAATTTGCGGACGTATTTCCAGAAGAATTGTCGAGTTTGCCTCCAGTCAGGGAAGTAGAATTTGGTATTGATTTGATACCGGGAACAGCTCCGATCTCAATTGCTCCATATAGAATGGCACTAGTAGAGTTGAAAGAATTAAAGTCGCAGTTGCAAGAGTTAACTGATAAAGGCTTTGTGAGACCGAGTTTTTCACCTTGGGCTGCTCCTGTGTTATTTGTGAAAAAGAAGGATGGTTTTATGAGGTTGTGTATTGACTATCGGCAGTTAAACCAGGTGACAATCAAAAACAAATATCCGTTGCCAAGAATTGATGATTTATTTGATCAGCTAAAAGGAGCGACATGGTTTTCAAAGATTGACTTGAGATCTGGGTACTACCAGCTGGGAGTAAAAGAGTCGGATGTGCCTAAAACTGCTTTTAGAACAAGGTACGATCATTATGAATTTTTAGTTATGCCATTCGGGTTGACAAATGCTCCTGCTGTGTTTATGGATTTAATGAATCGCATATTTCGGCCATACTTGGACAAATTTGTTGTGGTGTTTATAGATGATATTTTAATTTATTCAAAAGATGAGACAGAGCATGCTGAGCATTTGAGGATAGTTTTGCAAACTTTGAGAGATAAGCAGTTCTATACTAAGTTTAGTAAAAGTGAATTTTGGCTCCGGGAAGTTGGATTTTTGGGTTATATTGTTTCAGGTGATGGTATACGGGTTGATCCTAGTAAGATTTCAGCCATTGTTGATTGGAAACCACCGAAAAATGTAACTAAGGTTAGAAGTTTCTTAGGGCTAGCTGGGTATTATCGGCGGTTTGTAAATGGATTTTCTATAATTGCCGCTCCTATGACTAGACTACTCCGAAAGAATGTTAAATTTGAATGGACGGAAGAATGTCAACAAAGTTTTGAAGAATTGAAAAAGTTATTAACTGAAGCACCAGTGTTGGTACAACCCAAATCAGGTAAAGAATTTGTGATGTATAGTGATGCTTCTCGAAATGGCTTAGGATGTGTACTTATGCAAGAAGGAAAAGTGGTGGCTTATGCTTCGAGGCAGTTAAAATCTCACGAAAGAAATTATCTGACTCATGATTTGGAATTGGCTGCTATAGTGTTTGCTTTGAAAATTTGGTGACATTATTTGTATGGTGAAAAGTGCCGAGTATATACCAACCACAAAAGTCTTTAGTACTTGATGTCACAAAAAGATTTGAATTTGAGACAACGAAGATGGTTGGAGTTATTGAAAGATTACGAGCTTGTTATTGACTACCATCCGGGAAAAGCGAATGTGGTTGCTGATACTTTGAGTAGAAAGTTACTGTGTGCTTTGAGAGCTATGAACACTCGATTAAAGGTATCAGATGATGGTTCGATTTTAGCAGAGTTAAGAGCAAGACCGATGTTTTTACAAGAGATTTGTGAAGCTCAGAAAAATGACCAAGATTTGCAAACCAAGAGAAAGCAGTGTGAAGCTGATACGGGATCAGATTTCAGAATCGGTTCTGATGGTTGCTTGATGTTTAAAAATCGAATTTGTGTACCGAAAAATGATGAGTTGATTCAAAAGATTTTGCATGAAGCACATAATGGTTGTTTGCGCGCATCATCCGGCAAGATGAAAATGTATAATGACTTGAAGAAAATGTACTGGTGGAGTAGAATGAAAAGAGATATTTTCGAGTTTGTATGAAAGTGCTTAGTTTGTCAACAAGTGAAAGCTGAACACCAAGTACCTTCGGGATTACTCCAACCTATCATGGTTCTTGAATGGAAATGGGATCGGATTACTATGGATTTTATATCAGGGTTGCCGTTAACTCCGGGGAAGAAAAATGCCATCTGGGTAATAGTTGACAGACTGACTAAATCGGCTCATTTTATTCCAAAGACGCATTTAATTATTCTCTTAATAAGTTGGCTGAATTGTATATCCGTGAGATTGTTAGACTTCATGGAATACCTTTGTCAATCATTTCGGATAAAGATCCAAGATTTACTTCACGGTTTTGGCAAAAGTTGCAAGAGGCATTAGGTACAAAGTTAAATTCTAGCACTGTCTTTCATCCACAAACTGATGGACAATCAGAGAGAGTAATTCAGATTCTTGAAGACATGCTCAGATGTTGCGTATTGGAATTTCAAGGTAGTTGAGAAAGGTACTTATCATTGGTAGAATTTGCTTATAATAATAGTTATCGACGAGTTTGAAGATGGCACCTTATGAAGCATTGTATGGTCGTAAATTTGGACGCCATTGTATTGGGTGAACTCAAGGAAAATCGATTTATGGAGTTGATCTAATAAAAGAAACCGAAGAAAAGGTGAAAGTGATTCGAGATTGTTTGAAAGTCGCTTGAGATAGACAAAAATCTTATGCGGATTTGAAACGAAGGGAAATCGAGTTTCAAGTTGGTGATAAGGTATTTTTGAAAGTGTCTCCATGGAAGAAAGTCCTAAGATTTGGACGGAAGGGCAAGTTAAGTCCGCGTTTTATTGGACCGTATGAAATAATTGAAAAAGTTGGACCCAGTAGCATATCGCTTAGCATTACCACCGAATTAGAGAAGATTCATGATGTGTTCCGCGTATCTATGTTACGTCGATATCATTCAGATCCTTCACATATAATTTCACCGACAGAAATTGAACTACGACCGGATATGACTTACGAAGAAGAACCGATTAAGATTTTAGCTCGAGAAGTCAAACAACTAAGAACTAAAAGTGTCGCTCTTGTGAAAGTATTGTGGCAAAAGCATAGGGTAGAAGAGACTACATGGGAACCTGAAGAAACTATGAGAAACCAATACCCACACCTGTTTACCGGTAAGATTTTCGAGAACGAAAATCCTTAAAGGGGGGAGAGTTGTAATATCCCGAATTAGGGCCTAATCGAAATAGTGGTTTCGTGACCACAAATCCGAGATAGAGATAATTATTTTATAATTATTTTTGATGTTTATGATATGATTGCATGATTGTGTGAAAATTTCATGATGAAATCCTATGCCTAAAATGCTTAGATTGAAATTAGGGACTAAATCGAATAATTTGTAAAACTTGCATTCTAGGAGTTTTTAGTATGAAATTGTTTTGGAATATTAATTAGGAGATCTTAAATAGAAATTTGACCAATTTCTAAGTCTATGGAAAAAAATTGGACATGGATGGAATTTTTAGAAAGTTTAGTAGTAAGGGCATTTTGCTCATTTAGTTATTAAAATGAATTAAAAACAAAATTAAAAGCCAATTTTTTTCCATCTTCTTCATTAGGCCGAAATTTCAAGGGTTATCCATAGCTAGGGTTTGTTTCAAGCTTCCAAGCTCCATAGTAAGTGATTCCAAGCCCCGTTTTTAATGTTCTTTACGTTTTTGGAATCCCGGTAGCTCGATTAAGCTTATGCTAGCAATAATTCAACTTAGGGTTCATATTTGGAAAAATACCCATAGGTGAAATTTGTGTATTTTGGTGTTTTATGATAGAAAATGAGGTTTTAATTTATGTTAGACAACTTGTACTACTTGGTTTTAAGCGAAAACGAGTAAAAGGGCTTAATCGGTAAAAATACCTAATAGTCATAAGTACATGTTAGAGTGTGAATTTGATGTTACCATAGAAGGGAAAAATGATCAGCATGTCATAAAAAATAGGAATAAGGGATGAAGTTTAATTTCCGAGCCTAGGGGAAAAAGTGTAATTATGCAAAAGTTTAGGGGCAAAAATGTAATTTTGCCAAAGTTTGTATTAAATGCTGTTTTGATGAATGTATGTATTAAATAAGTTTAATTTGGCATTATAGATCAAGAGAAACGAGATTCAAGTTGCGATCGAGGGAAAAACAAAGTTTACGAAGAATAGGCTCGATTGCTAATAATTTTGTATCGAGGTAAGTTCATGTGTAAATGTAGTAACATAATTGTCATTTTAATTAAATTAATAATATTTATATGATATGATGATTATTATTATGAAATATTATGCTTTGTAGTTATTGTTGAGTAATATGCAAATTATGTTTATTACTTGTTAAATATGAATTGCTAATGAGTATCGGTTTCGATATTCCGTGGAAGACGGCAAAGATGTGTGATTGAGGAAAAAGCCCATTTGAAACTTGGGAATAGATTAGAATACAAGTGACATGTCACTAGGATGGTTGAGTTCCGAACTCGTTGAGTTGAGTCCGAGTTCGTGAGATGTAACTAGGCATCCGAGCTCGTTGAGTTGAGTCCGAGGTCACTTATGGATGCGAACGCCCAAGCTTGTTGAGTTGAGTCCGAGTTCACTCCTGGCGGGTTACATGGAAGCTTGGCTACATAAGTTCCGCAGGCTATTGGGTTTGTCTAGCTGCGGGTATGGCTCTTATGTTCATGAGATCCGCGTATTCGAATTATATTCCGATGTGTTCAACGGGTGAATCTTAAGTGAATAAAAAGAAGGCCTAAAATGAAAGTGACATGTTGGTAAGGGTGGTAAATGAGAAAATTTGACAGGTATGTGCTTAAACCCTCGGGTTGAGAACTTGGTATGATGAAATCGTAGAAAGATATTAAATACAAATGAAACATGAATGTCTTGGTGTTGTTTATGCAAATAATGTTTTTGTGGGATTGTGTGATTATGTTACTTGCTATTTGCATGTGAACTTACTAAGCATTTGTGCTTACTCCATCCTTTTCTTTCATTGTAGGTTTGACAAGCCGGCTTGAGAATCGGGATAGGTCGAAGACTCGTTCACACTATCCGAAGACTTAAATTTGTAAAATGGCTTGTGTGTTTTGCATGTGGCATGTATGGCAAAATACTCACTTTGTGTAAATGATCTTATGATATGGCTATGGTTTGGCAAGAAAAGGGTTTGTAAATGATTAGCCATTGGAATGACCAATCTAAGTCATATTTGATGTTATGTATGTTTAAAATGATATTTAGTCCATAAAAATTCTTAGTAAAGTGAAATTTGCCATAAAACAGAATCTGGCCGCAGCAGTGATGTAAATTTGAAAAATCACTAAAAATAGTAGAAATGGAATTAAATGATGAGTAAGTTATGAAATTGAATATTAATTAGCCTATTTTCATATGGATTGAACAAAACTGGTATATGAATTATATTTTATGAGATATTTGAATTTTTGTGAAACAGGCCCAGAGTGATTTCTGGATCCCCTATTATGACTTTAAAAATTCATAATAAATTGTAAAAAAATAATTAGAAGTCATTCTTTATATGTAAAGATTTATTATTGATATAGTTTTAAAAGAAACAAACTTCATGGCATTAAAATTCTGTACAGAGAGATATCTGATTCGTAATACACAGAGGTCAGAGCAGTGGAACCCTGAAATAGGGGAGAATTTAACTAATAAACTATACTAATCGGCTTGACCAAAAATTATAGAAAAAATTTAGTAAATATATATATGTGTTTCGTTTCAGGTAAAATTTATAGAATTTGATTTCGAGTTTTGAAACTCGAGATATGAATTTTTAAGCGACTGTGATGCAAATTGCTAGCTTGACTGGAAATTTTAAAAAAAATAAATCGTTTGAGCAGTTTAAGTAATGAATTAAGTCTGTTAACACATCGTGTTCGAATCCGGCGATGGTCTCGGGTACGGGGCGTTACAGTAGAAAACATACTATAACTTAAGAAATCCATGTTCAACCTCTCGTAGATACAATGAAAATAATAATAATAAATTATGTAATAATAACATAATGAAAACCTTATTACAATCTGGTCTGAGCATACTTAAAAAGAAATAAAAAATTAAATGCTTAAAAAAAACCAAGTCTGATTTATCTTGCTAGTCGGCCACCCAGAGTCCCTCCTAACATCGAATCTTTTACTGAGCATCACCTAAAAATAAAATAAAAGAAAGGGTGAGTTTTCGTAAACTTAGTGTGTACAACCCTCTATGAAGAAAAAAAATGCATTCAAAGAAGAATCATCAAACATACAATGCAAACCCATTCAAATTATCCATATACTACACATCAGCTCCGTCCCCCGTCACACCATGTGGGGATATAAATATCGACCCACCCAGCCCACACACCAATAGTAGTCCAGTTGCGGAACTACCTTCATTTACATATTGGGCTTTAAAAGCCGTCGGTGGATCCACGATTGTCAAACAACCATGCGATCCTCATATACTTCCTTCGTTCCATATTTCCCATCCCATATGCAGCCTAAGTAGAATATCATATGTATGTAGCAAATAGGCATGTCACATTCAATAAACTTACATTTAACACATAGAGGTATTTCGGTCATTTTTGCCCTTAGGGGCATTTTGATAATTTTCCCTTAATTATGGTTTTCACTTACCTTGGCCCGTTAACAAGTCCCGCGAGCTAAGATGAACAAATACAATACACTAGGTAGGATTCCAGAGAAGAGGAGGTGGGTCATTAAGACCGCTTAAGTACGAAGCTCTCCCTAGATCCAATCCTAGACATGCATATACTCGTTGCCACACCTTAACCCTTTGAGTTGTCCACGGTCACAAAATTTAATTAAGTCTTATGTAGTTGTCATAGAATAGGCCCAAAATGTGATAGCCCTAATTTGACCCTAGTCGAGAAGTGGTTTTGGGACCACAAAACCGAGTCACGATAATAATTAAATGTTATATTTTATGCTTATTATATGTGAAAGTGCATGTGTGAAAGTATCGTGTCTTAACTTTGTCATTTGAATGTGGAATTTGTTAAAAAGGACTTGTGTGATAAAACTTAAAAATGTGATTGGTAGAATTTAGAGGGCCGAATAATGCATGGTATATTATAAGGAGGACTTGCATGTCAAATGGACCACTATTGAATTAGTGGACGGCAATGATGTTAGATGATAAGAAAAATATGTATTTTGTATTGTAAAATAATAACCTAATGAATATTATATGATTCCATATTAGTATTATAATGTTTAATGATTTTATAAGAGGAAATTTATAAATTATTAAAAGTAAATAGGTGAGAAAAACAAAGTTTTCATCCATTCTCTCTTTCATTTTGCCGAAATTTAAAGAACAAGTAAAACAAAATGTTCTTGGATATTCAGCCTTGGTGTTTCTAATTGAGGTATGTTTGATTTTTTTTCTTGATAATTTATGTGGAATTGAGTTAATTGCTAAGCTCCTTTCATATCCCATGACTTAATTTTTGTTATTGGTTTGAAATGATGCATTCGGCTATGAGTTGTTTGGGTGTCTCTGAAGGTGTTTGATGTTTTTGGTATTAAATGTGGTGATAGAAGAGTTGAGTTTGATGAATAAGGATAGTTGTGGTTAGATAGATAGATGGTAATCGGCTATTAGAGTGTAATGCAAAGAAAGTTTAGTGTTGGATGCTTTAAATGGTTTGAAAGGAGCATTCGGCCATGATGAAATATTATGATGAAGTGATGTTAAATACTTTGAATTTTGAGTATAATGTTATAAGTTAAGGTTAAGATTGTTAAATTTGCTCTTAATAATTCCTGTAACACCCCAAACCCGACCTAGACGTTATGACAGGATCCAACATGCCACATCGAAGCGTTCAAAACATTTCGTATTACCTAGTTTAAAAAAACTTACTTGGTGTTTTAGAAGATACCTTTTAAATAGGTTAAAGTGAATGGAAGCTGTGCACCAAGTAGGAAACCAGAAAAGAGGAGGTGAGTCCGTCGGACTGCTTAAGTACCAAGCTCCCTTCGGATCCAATCCTAGACATGCACACCGCCATTGCCACACTCTAACATCACGTATATTTTTAAGAAAACCCATTTGATTAAGTCCATTTTAGAAAAGTGATTAATTTTTGAAAATCATTCGCTTAGCGGAAGCCTTACTTGTAATCGAGTTATTTTGAAATCAATTATTGTTTTGGAAAACGCGCCACAAAACTAATCCATTTCAATAGTTAAAGTAAATCATTTTCATCATAATAAAATATAAATCAAAACCATAAAAATAAATAAATGGCCTTATTACATTTAAAAACCCAAAACCATAAAAAAAAATAAAAGGACGTCCAGTTCATCAGAAAGAAACCGAATTTGCAGAAGCATATGGCCACTCCGAATCCCTCACGGTTCCAAGCCCACTATGGTTGGGGATCACCTGCGTGGATGAAACAAAAGGGGTAAGTTTTGGGAAACTCAGTGTGTAAATTAACCCAACCATAGCCTAAATCAGTTCAAACCACAGAGACAGAACATGTTGGCCTTAGCCCAGAACAGATTTCAGAATAAAACCCATAGGCCCATAACAGAACAGAATAAATATTTCATGTTTATGCAGAAACCCAACCCAAATCCAGCCACATACACCCCCATACCATCCTTTCACCATGTGGGGAGACTACTCGACCCACCCAACCGCTACACGCCACATTGTAAATATGCAAAGATGGTCGCGAGAATAGATAATGTGACAGAGTCACCAGAAATAGATAATTGTGGTAGAACCACCAGAACAGATATATACGTGGCAGAGCCACTAGATCAGATAATTTGTGGCATAGCCACCAGGACGCTTCCTCCATAATATAACCCATGTCTCCATGCAACAGATATTCATTCATGGCATACATCATACAGATTTAAATCATCATGCTTTTCAGACAAAATTAACCCTAGGGGCATAAAGGTTATTTTACACCTAGGGGTATCATGGTAATTTTCCATACATAGGGGTATTCTAGTAATCTAACTATTTTAGGGTTTTCATGCATATTTATATGATATACGTACAATCAGAAACACTTACCACAAGATACTTTACCGACTGGGCCTTGGCCCCATTAAGCCCAAAATATCAATAATGCATCGAAATCACGCGTCATCAGCAGCTTTTATCACTTGATTACGTAATTATTAACCCATTTATCTTACGAGCGTTCGCACACTCGCAAGTTACCAAAATACCAGCTTTTCGGCTTTTACCGATCTAGTCTATGAGAGGGTGTCAGTTACACACCTGTTTTATGACGATTCACTGACGAGGTCCATGCATGAACTTGCTACAATTATATTATTACTACATTAATCTAACTACCAAAATGAACTACATATTAACCCTTACCATATTCGGCCAACCACACCTTAGGCACTAGCGATCCTACCTTTGTCAAAAGTAGTGACTAGATCAAGATCTGATCGTCCCACTTGTCCAAGCCCTTGTTCAGCAGCCTCTAAATCACACTATTATCAAAATTGAATAGTTATCACAACCCCTTAGGGCTACAAGTCCAAATCGACAGCCTCCCTAACTTTTAGGGATTTCAGCTTTTCCTAAAATACGAAATATAGGTTGGGTTGAAAAGACTTACCACCGGTTCCTTCGATCAATGATTCCAATGAGTTTCTATTCGATTCCGATGTAGATCTAAGCCCTCAGATGATAACAAAAGTCAAGCCTTTAGTGATTTTTAGAATTCGGCTATGTCCCCATGGCTATGCATTTTTGGCTTTTTGTAACAGAGAAGAAAAGATGAAGATTTGTATTGGCTTTGTCGATAAACACTTAGGGTTTAGAGGACTAAAGAATCGACCAAAGATGATGAAAAGAAGTAAGACGATTGATTAGGAGAAACCGGCACAGAAGAAAGTATAGCTTTCGGGATTTCGGCTTTTTATGGCAAATGGCTATAGGCTTAAAAATAATGGAAGGAAAGTGATGTTGAGTAGAGTGATAGGAGGATTCAGTTATGGAGGGAAAGAAGAAGAAAAGAATAGCAAATGGAGAAAAAAAGAAAAGAAAAAGAGAGGGGAAGGATGATTAGAAAACGGCTCACTTACCCCCTAATGCCGAATTTATACTGGCACTAACCCTAGCCGAAACTTGCCCACCTAAAGCTCCCCTTGGCCGGCCAACTCTTGCTCCTCAAGAGTCCACCATTCGGCCAACTTTGCTCTCCCTAATCATCTCCTAAATCCTCTCCTTATCCCCTCCTTACTCAATCTCCTGAGCAACTCAAACTCCTCCTGACAGACTTTTACTTCAGTTCCACTACCTCCCTTTTCTGTACATAAAAATTAATTCCTTATTTTGCTGTCATTGTGACTTGAACCTCAGTTCTTCCTAGCATCCACACGCCACTTCTAAAGCTCCTTAGTGGCGTCACTTAGCCAACTCACCATAGGCTTCCTTGTGTTCTATTTTACCCAATTAATACTTAAAAGCCCAGTTAACCAGAACCCCACTTTCTTATGGATTTAAAATTAATTAAAATTATCGGGTTTTATCTTAAGCTTGGCCTTTTAGAGGCCCACTAACATACTTATACCTACGCTAAGTAGACAGATCACAAAAATTTAGATTTCACCAAGATTCACAGAATTCCCGAAAATTGGGGCATTACAATTCCGGATAAGTTACTTAGTTAAGCTTGTTAAATTTGCTCTTAATAATTCTGGATAAGCTACTTAGTTAAGCGTGTTAAATTTTCTCTTAATAATTCCAGATAGGTTACTTAGTTAAGCTTGTTAAATTTGCTCTTAATAATTCTGGATAAGTTACTTAGTTAAAGAAAATTTTTAAAGTATTTAGTTAATTGATACTAGGTTAATGGTGTGTGTATAAATCAATATAAACTTTGTATATGTACTAAAGGTGTACATGAGGAAATGTTAAATTAATTGTATTAAATTGCTTTATGTGATTAAAAATGTGTATGACCATTTTGTATTTGAACTAAAAGTAGCTATATGGCCTATTAAATTTCTTGTCATATTCGGCCATAAGCTAGCATGATGGGACTTTAATAAGTTAAATATTGTTTAAATTAGCTCAAGAGCATAGAAAACCAAGGTTGGATAGGGGAAAAGAGAAAGTAATTGAATAGCCGATCCGAGACTGTTCGAATATATTCGAGGTAAGTTTTAAGTAGTTAAAGATATATAATATTCGATAATGACAGGACAGATTATGAGAATTAAGTATTACTTGTCATATATGTATATGGCCGAATGGCATTTATAAAGGAAGTAAAATGTGGTATGCTTCTATGATTAGATGATAGTGTTAGATGAATATGAGTAAGATATTATGTGTAAACTATCAAATGATAAATGTGAGTGATGAAATGAAATAAAAGTGAATAAAATGTGGGATAATATGTTCGAGTGATGCTGGTACCTAATTTGGTGTGATTGTGTTATATGAAACTTGTTGATTTGAATATTGTACAGATACTATTCGGGCCTTTGAGCGTAGCAAGCTATAATGCCGGTGAAATGATATCGGGCTTCGAGCCTAGTAGGCAAAATGTCGGTGAATGAATTCAGGTTTTAAACCTAGCAAGCTATAATGTCGGTGAAATGATATCGGGCTTCGAACCTAGCAGGAGAAATGCCGGTGATTGAATTCGGGTTTTAAACCTAGCAGGCTGAATGCCGATGATTTGATAAAAGTCTAAAACTAAGATACCTCGTGTTAGAATGACAAATGAATACATTCAATACGTTAAGTTGGCCAGGTACGTGTTGCGTACTTAAATGTGAGTTTGATTTGAATTGAATCATAAGTGTATAATGTGATATATATATATATGTGAATAAATGTTATAACTATATCTATGATCATGATTCATTCGGTCAATGTGTAAAAGTATGTGAAAGTAATTGATTTAAGTATGTTATATAAATTTAGATTAAGTGAGATAAGAATGCTAAATGTGTATTATGTGCTTGTGTATATTTGGCCAAGTGACTGTATATCTAGAAAATGGTCTCTTGAGAAATTGAATAATCGATGTATAATTGAGTTTATTTGTTGCAATGCTTAAAACTTACTAAGCTTTTGAAAGCTTACTTCGTTTGTTACATTTCTCTGTTTTATAGATTGTTGACTCTAGTCACCTGCTCGGAAAGGGATCGTCAGCAGCTCGTCACACTATGTATCATTTTGGTATTACTACGTTTTGAAGCTATTATGGCATGTATAGAATAGACTTAAGTGAATGGTATTTTTGAAATGTTGTTATATATATGGGCCATGTGAATATGGCATCTTTTAAATGTTTGTATAAAGTTTTTGAATGCATATAAAAGTTAATGTTCATATATCTGTGTGATTGTACAAATGTGGTATTTGGGTTGGTAATACTTCATAACCCATTCCGGCGACGGATACGGGTTATAGGGGTGTTACACAAAACCTCTTACAAAGTCTAAACAAATTCACATACTTATATATAGCCCATTAAGCCCAATCATATTCATATGGCCCATTAGGCCCAAATCACTTGTATATAGCCTATTAGGCCCAAATCACATTTATCTGGCCCGTTGGCCCAGTCACATTCATATTCATGCTCACATACAAATTCCTATCACATAGCATCAAAATTTAGTTTTTGCCTACTGTGGGCCCAACAGCCCATCGGGCCCATTTAGCCCATTCTGACCTGTATGGCCAAATCACAACCCAAGTCCATAGAATCGACTGTGGGTCTCAGGAAACCTATCGGTCTCTCTCTTACGAGTGTTCGCGCACTCGCAAGACTACCGTAGCCAAACATTCGGCATTTCGACATTTCGGTATTTTGGCATTTCGGCATTTCAGCTTTTCGACTTTTACCGATTCATAGTGTGTGTGCAGTGTATGTACACACCTGGTAAGCAAGAGTGATGCAATCTCTTTAGCCCAAACCTACAATTGATATCACTCAAAGATTAATCTTACATACTTATTGAATACTTTACCAAAAGCTGGAATCTCACCTTAACCTTACCTGAACGCCAAGCCTTTACTAACTTTTACTTTGATCACTAAACACGCTTATTTCTCAGATCTGAAGAGCAAATCGGAAGGAATCCAAAATCGAGATCTGATACTAATTCACTAGATTAGGTTAAAGAGTATTCAGCCTTTGAGAGATTTAGCTTTTCAGCTTTTCAAATTTAGTATGGTGAATAAGGTTTATTTGGTACAGATTAAAGAAGAAGAGTAGAAGAAGAAATCAGCTAAGTGAAAAAAAGAAAATTGTGTAGAGAAGAATAGAAATCGTCAGGAAGAAAAGAAAGAAAAACAAAAGGGTTTTCGTCTTTTTGGATCTTAAAAAAAAAGGGTTTTCAACTTTTGGAGAAAGGGGTTTCTGGCAACAAGGTGAAGAAGAATTTCAACAGTAGCTTGGAAACCTTGTATTCAGCCCCTATTTATAGCCCTTATAGCTGAGTTTTCCATGCCCAATTCCCAATTCGGCTCTATCACTTCTCCCTTCTCATCTGCTCGTTTTTCTCTCTAATAACCCTTGATCTTTTCCTTAATTTTTTCTCCTGAACACTTCCCTTGGAGTCCTCTTCACGCCATTACCATCCTTCTAGAAGGCCAAAATTAAACTTCTAAAAATACTAAGCTAGGATTCGAACCTTGGATCTCCTTGCTAGCTACTAAAGCCACCTCCCTACTCTCTAAGTGGCATCACTTAGCCATTCCTCCACAAGTTTTTGATGATATTTTTCCCCTATTTTTGTTCCTCAACACAATCAGAGTATCTGGGGAATTATCTTGTACCCTTGATGAATGCATTAAATATGTAACATCATTGCTGAGAGATAATGCATATCATTGGTAGAAAACCTTAATATCTGTAGTTCCTAGAGAATGGATTACTTGGGAATTCTTTCAATCTGAACTCTGAAAGAAATATATAAGTCAGCGATTCCTTGATCAGAAGCATAAAGAGTTTCTAGAATTGAAACAAGGCAAAATGACTGTGACCAAGTATGAAAGAGAATTTGTGCGATTGAGCAAATATGCTCGGGAATATCATGTGTAAACGATTCGTGGATGGACTAAATAAAGATATAAAACTGTTAGTCGGGATTCTTGAATTGAAAGAATTTGTTGTATTAGTTAAGAGGGCTTGTAAAGCCGAGGATCTCAGTAAAGAAAAGAGAAAAGCTGATTTTGAAGCAAGAGATTCGAGAAAGAGATCAACAAGTAAATCTTATCAGTCTGTATCGAAGAAATTCTGAGACTCGTTTAATCGTTCCAATG
Organism: Gossypium anomalum; assembly: GCA_025698475.1. Classification (NCBI taxonomy): domain Eukaryota; kingdom Viridiplantae; phylum Streptophyta; class Magnoliopsida; order Malvales; family Malvaceae; genus Gossypium; species Gossypium anomalum. The sequence goes on from CM046961.1 coordinate 14,180,236, forward strand.
TATCTGTGGGACATTCAAATAGAGATCGAGTGAGACAACAATCGAGCTTCAAAGCTTCAGCTACTTCGATAGCTAGTGTTGGGAGTGCGAGACCTAGCCGACTTGAATGTAAACATTATGGTAAAAATCATTCTGGTGATTGTAGATTGAATGATCGAGCCTATTTTAAATATGGATCATTGGATCATTTTATTCATAATTGTCCTGAGTTGGCTGAGCAAGATACAGTACAAAACATGAGGCCGAGTAAACTTCAGCTAGAGGTAGACCACCCAGAAACACAGGAAATGTGATTGGTAGCCAGAAAATGACTAAAGACTCTACTGTGAGGAAAGAGGCGAGAGTACCTGCACGAGCCTACGCTATTCGTGCTCATGAAGAAGCGTCATCTCTAGACGTCATTATCGATACTTTTACTCTCTATGATACTAAAGTTATTGCATCGATAGATCCAGGATCAATTCATTCATATATATGTGTGAATTTAGTATCCAGTAAGACTTTGCCTATAGAGCCTATTGAATTTGTAATTAGAATATTGAACCCCTTAGGCAATTGCATGTTGGTTAATAAAGTGTGCAAGGACTGTCCATTGATGATTCGGGATATTTTTTTCCGGTTGATCTGATGTTGTTACCGTTTGATGAATTTGATATAATTCTGGGTATGGATTGGCTAACGTTTGAGTCAGATGATCTAAATGGCTTACCAGTAGTGATTACATCGATGTTAGCTCAGAAATATGTGAGAAAGGGTTGCGAAGCTTATTTTGCTTATGTGCTTGATATGAAAGTGACTGAAAAGAAGATTGAATCAGTTCCAGTTGTGTGTGAATATCCGGATGTGTTTCCTGAAGAGCTACCAGGTTTACCACTGATCTGAGAGGTAGAATTTGGTATTGAGTTAATGCAAGATACAACGCCGATATCGATAGCTCCATACAGAATGGCACTGACAGAGTTTAAAGAATTAAAAGCTCAGTTGCAAGAATTAACAGATAGAGGTTTTGCAAGATTGAGTTTCTCGCCTTGGGGTGCTCCCGTTTTGTTTGCTAAAAAGAAAGATAGAATGATGAGAATGTGTATTGACTATAGACAGTTGAATAAAGTGACAATCAAGAACAAATACCCTTTACTACGGATTGATGATTTGTTTGATCAATTGAAAGGGGCTACAATGTTTTCGAAGATATATTTGAGATCAGGTTATTATTAGTTGCGAGTTAAAGACTCCGATGTGCCAAAGACTGCTTTTAGAATGAGGTACAGACATTATGAATTTTTAGTTATGTCTTTCAGACTAACGATTGCACCTGTTGTCTTTATGGATTTAATGAACCAGATTTTTAGACCGTACCTAGATCGATTTGTCGTTGTATTCATTGATGATATTTTGATATACTCACATGATGAATCCGAGCATGCCGAACATTTAAGAATTGTGTTGCAAATTCTGAGTGATAAGCAGTTATATGCAAAGTTCAGTAAATGTGAATCCTGGTTGCGCGAAGTTGGTTTTCTGGGGCTAGTGTGTTAGCATCGGGTATTCGAGTCGATCCGAGCTAAATTTCTGCAATAATAGATTAAAAGCCTCTAAATGTATTCGAAGTCCATAGTTTTCTTGGACTATTTGGCTATTATAGACTGTTCCTAAAAGGGTTTTGGACGATTGCAACTCTGTTGACGAGATTGCTTCAGAAAGATGTAAAGTTTGAATGGTCCAAGAAATGTCAGAAAGGTTTTGATCAGTTGAAAGCTCTTTTGACTAAAGCTCCAGTGTTAGTACAACCAGAATTGGGTAAAGAATTTGTGATCTTTAGTGATGTATCATTGAATGGTCTGGGTTGCGTTTTGATGTAAGAAGGTAAAGTCATAGCTTATCCGCATGAAAAGAATTACCCGACGCATGATTTAGAGTTAGCAGCCATTGTGTTTGTATTAAAGATTTGGTGCCATTATTTGTTCGGTGAGAAATGCCATGTTTATTCATATCACAAAAGTTTAAAATATTTGATGACTCAAAAAGATTTGAATTTGAGACAGCGAAGATGGCTAAAACTGCTAAAAGATTATGAGCTAGTGATTGATTACCATCTGGGAAAAGCAAATGTTGTTGCTAATGCATTAAGTCAGAAATCTTTATTTGCTTTACGTGCAATGAATACTCAGTTGGCTCTATCTGATGACAGCTCGATTGTAGCTGAGTTGAAAGTGAGACCATTGTTTATACAACAGATTTATGAAGCTCAGAAAGTTGATAATGAAATGTTAACAAAACGAGCTCAATGTGATTCGAACCCTGATTCAGAGTTTCAAGTTGATTCTGATGATTGTTTAAGATTCAGAGGCTGAATATGTGTTCCAAGTAATTCAGAGTTGATTCAAATGATTTTGAATGAAGCACATAGTAGTTGTTTATCTATTCATCCGTGAAGCACGAAAATGTATAATGATTTGAAGCAGCTCTATTGGTGGCATGGTATGAAACGTGATATTTGGGAATTTGTTTTGAAATGTTTGATTTGTCAACAAGTAAAAGCTGAACATCAAGTGTCGTCAGATTTATTATAGCCTATCATGATTCTCGAGTGGAAATGGGATAGAGTGACTATGGATTATGTTTCGGGTTTACGCCTATCTCCGAGTAAGAAAGATGCAATCTGGGTTATAGTTGACAGATTGACGAAATCATCTCATTTCATTCCGGTACGAACAGACTATTCGCTTGAAAATTTAGCTGAGTTGTATATCTCCAAGGTTGTGAGATTACATGGAGTACCTATTTCTATTGTTTCAAATAGAGATCTGAGATTCACATCGAGGTTTTGGAAGAAACTGCAAGATGCATTGGGTACAAAACTACATTTTAGTATCGCATTTCACCTGCAGACGGATGGTCAATCCGAGCGAGTTATATAGAAATTCGAAGATATGTTGAGATGTTGCATTCTTGAATTTGAAGGTACATGGGAAAATTATTTACCATTGATTGAATTTACGTATAACAACAGCTTTCAATTGAGTATCAAAATGGCACCGTACAAAGCCCAAGCTTCATCCTGGTCATGGATAGATCACCCAGGTTCGGGTCCATAAGCAGTGACAATTGCCCTATGAAGACTCACTTTCGCTACGGCTCCGCTGGGTTCCCTTAACCAAGCCACTGCCTATGAGTCGCCGGCTTATTCTTCAACAGGCACGCGGTCAGAGCCCTGGGCTCCTCCCACTACTTGTATACAGCCGTAACTATAGAACACCATTGTACTGGACTGAACTTAGTGAGAATAAGATTTTTGGGGTCGATTTGATTAAAGAGACCGAGCAAAAAGTGAAAATAATTAGTGATAGTCTGAAAGCAGCGTCAGATCGAAAGAAATCATATTCAGACTTGAAACAGAAAAATATTGAGTTTCAGATCGAGGATAAAGTGTTTTTGAAAGTATCTTTGTGGAAGAAAATACTTCAATTCGGTCGTAAAGGCAAATTGAGTTCAAGATTCATCGGGCCGTATGAGATTTTCGAGCGAGTTGGACCAGTGGCTTATCAGCTAGGATTGCCGTCTGAGTTAGTAAAGATTCATAATGTATTTCATGTATCGTTGCTATGAAGGTACAGATCTCGCATATTATTTCCTCAACCGAAGTTGAGATTCAGTCAGATTTATCGTATAGTGAAGAACTGATCTGAATTATAGCTCATGAGATCAAAGGCCTGAGAAATAAAAGAATAGAGTTAGTAGAAGTGTTATGGCATCGACACGAGGTAGACGAAGCTAGTGGGAACCTAGGGATGCTATGAGAAAGCAATATTCAAACCTATTCTCTAGTAAGATTTCGAGGACGAATATCCCTAAGGGGGGAGAGTTGTAATAGCCCGATTTTAGCTAAATCAAAACAGTGGTTTTGGAATCACAAATTCGAGGTCATAAAATTATTTTAATATTATTTTATGTATTTATAGCATGTGAATATGTATGTGTGAAAATTACGTGAGCTAATTTTATCGTTTAATAGCTCAATTTGAAAAAAAGGACTTAATTGCGTAAAATGCAAAAGCAGCATGCTATAAGTTAAAAGTGCCATATTGCTATGGTTTATTAAATGGGAGGTCCTTATGTTGTAATTAAACCATTGGATTAATGGATGGACATTTATGCCTGTAGTTAGTGGATTTTTAATGTTAAATCATTAAGGGTAATTATGCCATTTTGTAATTTAAGTTAAATTAAATAAAAACAAAGGTTAAAATAGATTCATTCATCTTTCTAACAACCGAAAATGGAGAAGAAACATTAGGGCATGAAGCTTGAAAATTTTGGCACTTGTGAGCTTCAATTGGTATGTGATTTTTGTTTGATTTTTGATGATTTCTATGTTTTTGTGATCGTTGCTTTGAGTACTAGCTAGCCCGTACCTAAATTTCTAAAATTGTTGATGATTTTGAAAGTTTCCATTGATTAATTCATGTGTTATTGGATGTTTGATGATGAAATATGAAAGTTTGGTGTTTGATATACATGTTTTCTAAAGTGAAGAAGCCTCCACCTCCCTACCCTTAAAGACTTCAGAAGTAGAAGTAGGAAATTCAATTCAAGAAGTTCCTAGACGTACTCAAGAAACTTCATATCAACATCCCGTTGGTTGAAGCACTTGAACAAATGCCGAACTACGTCAAATTCATGAAGGATATCCTGTCAAAAAAATAAAGGCTTAGAGAATTTGAGACGGTAATCCTAACAAAGGAATGCAGTGCATATCTTCAAGACAAACTACCCCCAAAATTGAAGGATCCTGGATGTTTTACCTTACCTTGCAATATTGGAGCAACATATTGTGGTAAAGCACTATGTGACTTGGGTGCGAGTATCAACTTGATGCTCATGTCAATATTTAGGAAGTTGGGGATAGGTGAAGTTAAACCTACTATGGTTACACTTCAACTAGCACATCGATCATTAGCACACCCAAAAGGAAAAATCAAGGATGTATTGGTACGTGTAGACAAATTTAATTTTGCTACTGACTTTGTGGTTCTAGACTTTGAAACAAACAAGGAAGTGCCAATCATTTAGGAAGGCCTTTCTTAGCAACCGGAAGGGCCCTTATTGATGTGCAGAAGGGCGAGCTTACTATGCGTGTTCAGGATGATCAAGTAACATTTAATGTTTTTAAGTCTATGTGATTTCCAGACACAAATGATGATTGTTCTGCAGTTTTCGATTTAGTGCAGTTAATCATGGAAAAGGAACTCAACTATGTTGAGGACCCATTGGAACGAATTTTGACATCAGATTCTCTGGATGATGAAGAGGAGGATAAATACTTAGCTTTGTTAGAAACTAATCAAAGGGGATTTAATCTGCAATCCCGCTTTGAATCTTTAGAGTTAGAGAAAAAGGATTATGCCCAACCAGAAGCGTTAATTGAGGAGCCACCTAAATTATAACTAAAGGTACTTCCCTCACATTTGAAATATGTTTATTTAGGTAACTCTTCTACTCTGCCTGTGATTGTTTCAGTAGAATTCACTACTGAGTAAGAAGAGAAACTCATCCTGGTATTGAAACAATTCAAGAAGGCTATCGGATGGACCATAGCCGATATCCGTAGAATTAGTCCATCTGTATGCATGCATAAGATTATCCTAGAAGATGGCGAAAAAGGCACAATTTATGGACAACGAAGACTGAACCCCATCATGAAGGACGTAGTCAAGAAAGAAACCATCAAGTGGTTAGATGCGGGTATAATCTACCCTATCTCAGACAGTTCATGGCTAAGTCTAGTCCAGTGCATACCAAAGAAAGGAGGCATTACGGTCATCGAAAACAAGAATAAAAAGTTGATGCTGACTAGAACAGTTACAGGATGGAGAATTTGCATCGATTATCAAAAGCTGAATAAGGCGACTAGGAAAGATCACTTTCCTTTTTCGTTTTTGGACCAAATGCTAGATAGACTCGCGGGCCGAGACTATTACTATTTTCTCGATGAATACTCGAGGTATGATCAGATTACAGTAGCACCGGAAGATCAACACAAGACAACATTCACTTACCTGTACGGTACATTCGCATTTAGACGCATGCCATTTGGTTTATGTAATGTACCTGCTACATTTCAAAGATGTATGATGTCTATTTTTATTGATATAGCTGAAAAATACTTGGAAGTATTTATGGATGATTTTTCAGTATTTAGAGATGCATATGATGGTTGTCTAGCCAATCTAGCCAAGGAAATAAGGCGATGTGAAGAAACAAACCTCGTACTCAATTGGGAAAAGTGCCATTTCATGGTATTAGAAGGTATTGTTCTAGGACATCGAATAACGAGACATGGAATTGAGGTAGATAAAGCAAAGGCAGATGTTATTGAGAAACTCCCAGCTCCAACATCTGTAAAGGGTGTTAGGAGCTTTTTGGGCCACGCTAATTTCTATCGAAGATTTATTAAAGACTTCTCCAAAATTTTGAAACCCTTATGTAAATTATTGGAGAAAGACGCGGCATTCAAATTTGATGAAGAGTACTTAAAAGCTTTTAAATATGTGAAGAGTCGACTAGTTTTGGCACCCATAATCATCACAGCATACTGGGATTTTCCATTTGAACTAATGTGTTGTAATGCCCCAAACCCAGCCTAGACGTTAGGGCTGAATCTGGCGTGTCACATCAAATCGTCATTCAAAATTTGACTTGTCATTAAAAGTTTATTTCTGTAATTAAAACCTTTTGCTCGAGGTTAGCAAATCATCTCGTCACAAACGTTTGCCAAAATATTTCCCTTTGGTTTATTAATTCAACTTAAATCATGGAAGCATTTTGGAAACTTTTTTGTTCAAAGCTCGTGTGCTTTAGAAAAACCGTGAATATTTTGGAAACTCGAGTTTTCCTAAACTAGCAGTTTAATATAAGAAATCAAAAGCCCAATTAAAACTTAAACCTACAATGGCCTTATTACATAATCCAAAAACCCAATATGAAATTTAAAATAATAAAGTCAAGTTATAGATCCACTACAATTGTGTGGCCACCACCGAGTCCCTCGCGGCTCCAAATTGTCTAAGGCTGGAGATTACCTGTACAGTTAGACAGAAAGGTGAGTTTGTAAAAAATCAGTGTGTAATCCCTTATAATACAAACAATCAGACAATACAATAAGCGGAAACAGATTGGGCCTGAGCCCATCCCAGAAACAGTACCAGGTAGGCCTTAGTCCATTAACAAAATCAGGTGGGCCTAAGCCCAATACAGAATCAATATCAGATGCAGATATGCAAACAAATATCCAACCCAGTCCAACCATCACACCACCCGTACCAACCAACACACCATGTGGGGATAAAATCGACCCACCCAGCCAACACACCAAGCTTAGCACTGGTTGCGACATTAAGTCAACAGAAGGGCTCAATGTCGTAGGTAGAACGGCTAAAAGCCATAAATATCAGAGCAACGCAGCCAAATAACAGAATGGCTATAAGCCATAAGTATCGCAGAAAGGCTGAAAGCCTTGTACAGAACGGCTACAGGCCGTACACTTCCTCCATCAATAATATCCCAACCCCATGCAGTATGTCATGTCATAAATATTACGTGTATGCAATGTCATACGTAGTACAATCATATATGAAAATCATAAGCACATCAGTCATACGTAACATAAGGGTATAATCATCATTCTACTATAAAGGGGTATTACGGTCATTTTACACCACAAGGGTATTTCAGTAATTTTACCAATATTGGGGCCTCAGCTTAGATAACAACCTCTCCGAAGGTCTACAGTCGCCTCAAGCGACACAGATAACCTAAATGATAGTAAAAGTGTAAATGGGCCCAACGCCCATTACTCGGCCAAGTGGGCCCTCACGCTCGTGTAGCCCATTTAGCCCAAATTTAATTATGGCTATGTGACCTACATAGCACAGTCTTATATTTGTCACTTACTGCAGATTTAATCTGTGTGGGGCCCACGAGCCCATTAGGCCTACACGGCCTATCAAGGCCCTTAACGGCCTAAGCCCACGAGAACGCTCGTGGTGGCCTCTACTGTCTGTCGCCCATGATTTGTGGGCTCGGTTTACCCAACGAGCATTTGCATGCTCGTAAGGCCTCAAATGCCGAAATTTTGACTTTTTGGCTTTTCAGCTTTTACGATTCACAATTAAACTAGAGGATGTGATTACAAACCTATTACGGTTTGAAGTCAATCTGCTTTGACCACTTTTATCCCTGAAGAATAATCAATAGTCGATAGATCAGTATTTAACCCATGATCAAAAAAGAACCATTGGAGTTTCTAAAACAATCACCACCTTCTTACCAAAAGTCTTCCCCCACAATCGCACCCTTGATTCCTAGGGGATATGTCAGTCAACCTGATCACTGCCTACCAAAAGACATCATTTCCCTTAATTAGACTTGCACTTTGTACTTACATGAATACTCTCATAAACGTATCACACTTACCAACACGACGAAGCAGATTGCAGACCAAAGATGTGATGCACGCCAAACAAAGAATAAGGGTTAATCTAGAAGAAGCAAAGAATAATCAGCCAGAAGAGATACTGTAAGAAGAGAGTTCAGTAAGGTGTCAAAAAGAAAGGGAAGAAGGAACAGTCGAAGCTTACCTAGCAATACTCGACCAACACCAAAACGCTAGAGTGAGAGGAGAGAACCGCGTGCTCAGCTCAATCGATCACCACACCTTTGTTAACCAACGACAAAATAGAAAAGGTGACCAAGAATATTCGGCTGAAATTCCCAAAATGAAAGGGGAAAGAGTAAAGAAGAAAAAAATCGGCTCCCCACCAAAACAGGGTATTCAGCCAAAGGAGATAGATTATAAGAGAAGAGAGACTAAGAGAGAAACAGTATCGAGTAGTCAACAAAGAGAAGAGCAAAGAAGGAAATACCAAAATGAGAAACCAAAAAGAAAATGCATGATTTCGGCACTAGAGAGCAAAGAAACCAAAAAATGCCAAAAGAACAAAAACCCAGAATACAGAGGGAGAATTCGGCACTTACTCCTACACCAATTGCTGAAATGCACATCCCAAACCCCCTTGGCTGAATTTTGCACCCACAAGCTACCCAATTCGGCTACAACTCTTCCCAATCTCAAAATCCTTGAAAATCTCCCTGATTCTCTCCCCTTATCCCTCTTTGATATCCTCCACAACCACCCCCAAGACCAATTCAAACTCTCCATCACCAGAGTTCAAATCCAACACTAACTCTTGCTGTCCCCTGATAGCAAAATAATTACTCCTTGCTTGCCATGGGATTCGAACCCTTGCTCTCACAATAATCATGCCATGCCACCACCACTAGGCCACAAGCTCACTTGTGTCATCAATCAGTTGTAATAAAACATAAGCTCTACATACCAACGTCCAGATTCACTTAAGAGCAAAAATTAAATAAATTACAAGAGCTAAGATTTGAACCCAAGCTCCCTTGTAACCTTAATGATGCCACAACCACTAGACCACATGCTTCCTTGTGTCATTTATTTCCTACAATATTTTAAAAGGCCTTCATCCAAGCATCCAGGGTTTAATTCACTTAAAACCAAAATTTTTGCTAAAGCCCAGGTTTGAACCCAATACTTTCCAACTCCTCTCAGGACCCTTAACCACTTGAGCAGACGTTTAATTGTGTCATTTCTTACACAACTAACTCATTATATCAAGCCATCTCACAGTTCTCCTATTCAAGGCCCACTTCTTCTAGGCCCAAAATTCAGGGCGTTACATGTGTGATACAAGTGACTTTGCGATAGGAGCTGTCATAGGCCAGCGAAGGAACAAAGTTTTTAATCCCATCTACTATGTAAGTTAAACTCTCACAGGAGCTCAACTGAATTATACGATAACAGAGAAAGAGTTACTTGCTATTGTGTTTACTTTTGACAAGTTTCGATCTTATCTTGTAGGTACCAAGGTGACTGTTTATACGGACCATTCGGTGATTAAGTATTTGCTTGCCAAGAAAGACACTAAGTCGAGACAGATCTGATGGGTACTTCTACTTCAAGAGTTCGATTTAGAAATTCAAGATCGAAAGGGAGTAGAAAACCAAGTAGCAGACCACCTGTCCAGATTGGAGCCGCAAGAAGGGAATTCTCCACTTATACCCATTTAGGAAACATTTCCAGATGAACACATAGTGAAAGTAAATCAAGTCCATAATACCCCTTGGTTTGCTGATATTGCTAACTATTTAGCTTGTGGTTTGATGCCGATTGATAAGACATATCATCAAAGGAAAAAGTTTCTTCACGATGTGAAATACTATTTCTGGGAAGAACCATACTTGTTTAAAAAGTGTGCAGATCAAATGATCAGGAGGTGCGTGGCAGAAGATGGAGTACATAAGATTCTATATCATTATCACTCAGCTCCGAGTAGGGGACACTTCGAAGGTACACGTACTACGGCCAAAGTACTACAAGCCGGATTCTTTTGGCCAACACTATTTAAAGACGCATATGCTTACGTAAAGAGTTGTGATCAATGTCAAAGGGTTGAAAATGTCACCAAAAAAATAAGATGCCTCGAACAAACATCATTAAGGTGGAATTGTTTGATGTTTGGGGTATTAACTTTCTCGGTCCTTTTCCTCTATCTTTTGGTCACAAGTACATATTGGTATCAATAGACTATGTGTCTAAATGGGTTGAGGTCGAGGCATATTCGAAAAATGATGCTAAAGCTGTGATGAAGTTTTTACAGAAGCATGTGTTCACAAGGTTTGAACCTCAAGAGCCATCATCAGTGATGAAAGGTCCGATTTTGTGAACAAGTAGTTGAAATGGTTACTTGACAAACATGGAGTGAAGCACAAGGTTGCCACAGCTTACCATCCGCACAAAAATGGGCAAGCTGGACTGGAAAACAAAAAGATCAAAGGCATACTTGAGAAAATAGTTTGTCTGAACCGACGAGATTGGTCTAAAAGACTAGATGATGCTTTATGGGCCTATAGGACAGCATATAAGACACCTTTAGGGATGTCACCTTATAGGTTGGTCTTTGGGAAAGCCTGTCATTTGCCTTTGGAGTTAGAGCACAAAGCTTATTGGGCCCTCCAACAACTCAACTTGGATCTTAAGCTTGCTAAAAAGAGATAGATGATCCAGCTCAACGAGTTAGAAGAATTCCAAATGTTCTTATACGAGAATGCCAAATTACTCAAAGAGAGACTTAAGAAATGTCATGACAAGCATATACAAGTTCGAGAATTTGAAGCAGGTCAGCAAGTCTTGTTATTTAATTCTAGATTAAAATTCTTTCCAGGTAAGTTAAAATCACATTGGTCCGACCCATTTACAATTCACCGAGTTTATTTGTATGGAGTTATTGACCTTCAAGGTAAGGTAGGTATTTTTCGAGTCAATGCTCAGCGCTTGAAACATTACTAGGGGGATAAAATTGAACGAGATCAAATCTTGTTCATTTTGTCGAATATTTAATTTCCTTTGTTTTTCTTTTTAAATAAATGTTTTAGGGTATATTTTCGGGATTAGTATGTTTAAATAAATTCTGTCTAGAAGATTGGAACTTAAGCAGGACCGTTTGTGACCCCTCCAATCTTTCCTGGGAATTGAATTTAACATAATCTTCCGAGAAGTTATCCTCTAAATGGCAAAATAAATTTTTAGTTTCAAATAAAAGGGTCAATTTTGATCCAAGTTTTAAATTGCAACTTAATTTCATATTTTCTTTAAGTCTAGGTATTTAATTAAATAATTTTCAAAATATGGTTGTTCTTTTTGTAAATATTAAAAAATAGATGTCTCTTTTTGTAAATATTTTCAAAAGGCTTCTAGAATAAATGTTTTTAGTTTAATAAAAAAGATGATAATTATTAATATATAATTATATCTATTATAGTATATATTAATTATTATCAACTTTACATAAAGTTAGGATTAGTTTTAATTTAATCATATTTTATTTGATAAGTTTTTGTCTTAATAAATTAATAGCAAATAATAATTTAATATGCATTATATTAATTATTAATTGTTATTTACTTTGAGTAGAATTAGAACTTAGAATTTTTAATTATTAAATTTCTCTAAGAATTCTACTTTAACTCCTATTTCCCTCATTGTAAATACCACCAACCTTCTCCATATTTCTTCATTCAAACTTCTATCCTACCAAACCACCTAGTGTCGTAGCCCTCAACTCCCTAGCCGCGGCCTCCGACAAAATTGAGGTTGGCGGCCAAAGACATGCCCAAAGACCCTTGCACACGGTGCACCAGCAGCTCGCTTGGCCTTCTCCTTGGCACTGCACCTATTCTTCGCCCCAACACGCGCGTGCCCCATTGCTGCCTACTACCGAGCAGCTGCCCACGCCAGGTTGTGCTGCTCCTTGAACCTACTTGACGCGTCCGCTTGCTGCCCAGCACCCGCGCGGCACATCAGCCCTATTACTCAGACCATCCTTAGCCGATAATCCTCCAACCTACCCTAAATCGACCTCTTTTGTTTTCTAATTATTTTTTTAGGAGTTCTTAATTTTTATAAAAAGGTGGTAAGATAAATTTTTCTCTTAAATTTTAAATTTTATTTAATCATTTAATTTTTCAATTTATAGAATTATTAATATTTTATATTAATTAAATTTTTGAGAAATTGTTTTCTATCTTATGTTCAGGTTAATCATGCCTCGCAAAAGAACTCGTGCCTCTACCTAAATTGATGAATCACAAAGCAAATTCCACTGTGAAGAAGCCAAAGTGAGATATGAAAGTGTTTTCAAGAATCAACAAATGCATCCAGAGAAAGGCTTCACATTGAAAGAAAGCAATTATATTGATTTCATGTCGCGCATTCGTCAAGTTGTTGAAACTCTCAATTTGGAGTTATTTTGTAAGAAAAGACCTAGTGTGGATGAGGAGTTAGTTCATGAATTTTATGCGAATTTAACATCAAGCGAGTTGACGAAAGTATTTTTCCGTGGAATCAAGGTACCAATAACCTCAAATGCTATTAATGAAATCTTTAAATTTCTTGATTTTGAAAATGACGAATATTCTTCCTTGATGAGAGATATTGAGCCTGAAAATTTGCAAGAAATTCTTGAGGAACTTACAGTTCCAAATTCCAAGTGGACTGTGTCAAAACAAGGAATTCACACTTGTCGAAGAGAATATTTGACACCACTTGCGAAGTTATGGTTCTATTTCATCCAATTCAGCCTTATGTCTGGTTCCTATGGAACTACGATCTCATTAGAGCGAGTGGTCTTATTATACTCGATTTTCACTAGAAAGACCATTGATGTGGGAAAAATCATTTCGCGAGAGATGCAGAATTGTGCTACTAGATGTTCTGGCCAGCTTACTTCCCTTTTACGATAACAATTTTGTGCTTGAAAGCTAAAATTCTTGCAAATGTAAAGAAGATAGGTTATAGCCAGGGCACAATCACAGATTGGGACCTCTATCGAATATCTGGAGACTCTGTTCTACAGCAATGAGTTGAAGAAAGTGAGGATCCCAAAGAAGAAGAAGAAGATCCCACAGAGATCGAACCAATGCAATCAGCTAAAATCCCTGATAAGCAGAACCAATGGAACTAGAAGCCTAACCTGATGTCACAATTCAATGTTCAAAATCCAATTGCCTCGTCCAGATCTTTGAGATTAGCTATCAAAATTGATGGACTTAATGCAACATATGCAGTGGCAACAACAAGCTTATTGGAGATATTCAAAAATAAGGGATGACTCCATGAGAAGCGCTTTTACAAAAATATACAATGACCCGTTTATTTTTGTGCCTGAGTTTCCAGATTTCATATTTGAACCATGGAGTCCACTATCGAAGAGGGAGTGAAGTGATTCATGTAAAAACAAGGATGATGGAGCAAAAGACGAGTCAAATTCGGAAGAATCAAATAAATAAAAAGGGGGGATCTTGATTTTATTTTATTTTCATTTTTAAGTTATCTTAGGATTAAGTTTAATTAGGAATCTTTATTTTAGCATAATAAAACAAGAGGTGGAAATCATTAATAAACAAGTCACAAAGTATAAAGTGTGGCAATATATATATAAATGTCTAGGATTGGATTTAGTGAGAGCTGGGTACTTAAGCAGTCAAATTAACTCACCTCCTCTTTTCTAGAGTCCTACGTGGTGTATAGTATCTATTCACTTTTAACATTGAGAACATTGTTCATCTTAAGTAGGGGGGACCGAAAAATTGATATTGTTTCCACTCAAAATAATTTTTTTCTTTTAAGTATGATTAGGATATATTTTGTTCAATAAATTTGAAATTTTGTTAAGTATACTAAACTTTAGTATAAATAAAGTTTGATTATTTCAATAATTTGTTATGTTAGCTTAATAATGACATAAATGTATTTTTAATAAAGCATGCAAATCATACCATAAAATTTTTAGTTCCTTAGGAAAGTTAGGTATGCATGAAAGTTTAAGTCTCCAGAATTGACTTAGTAGTTTCTTAAGGTGAAATCCGAGGAAGCATGGAAAGTTGAAAATGATTTAGGCAACTTTTGTTTGGACCGTTTGAACCTTTCAAGCCGACCTTGATGAAATTTTAACTTTTGAAACCCAACTTTGAGACTATATGGCCAAATTTTGTTTGAACCTTTGCAATATTTAGCCATCACGTTTCTAATAATTATCTTGAAAATAAGTTTGGGGGAGTTGAAAAGAAATATCAAATGCTCAAAAAAAAAAAAAAAAAAGCATATGTACTTGAAAGAAAATAGATGGACAAAAGAGCATGTGAAAGCAAAGTAAGTTGGTTTATTGAAGGTAAACACTCCGAAGGTCTGATTGAAGTTGAGTCTAGGGTTTTTTAGCCTAAATTTATCTATCTTTTACCTACCCCTAGCCGAGCCACATTACAACCTTTGTAAAGGCCTATTGATTCAAGTTTCTATGCTACCTACATTAGTGGAGAGAAATTGCTATGTTCAACATATGAAGGCATAAGTTAAACTTAATGATTACAGCTTAATCTTGAATAAGGGGATAAAATCAAATTGGTAGGGATTTACATGTTTTAATTAAGAAAGCATTTAGTCTATTTTTGCTATCACAGTAGTTATTGATATTAATTTGAATGATATGTATATATAAGTAGCATAAATATCAAAATTCTTGTTCTTGAGCATAAGTATACCTAATTCATAATTTTGGGAAGAATGTTGTTCTGAATGAGTTTTTCAAAAGTGTTTCCGAGAAATTCTTTTCAATTTGTGCTTTACTCGGGACGAGCAATGAATTAAGTTTAGAGGTGTGGAAACACAAAAATATACACACTTTTTCATGCCCTTTTTAACTTAAATTCATACAGTTTCGGTAAAATTATTGTCGAAAAATATATAAATATTATAAAATAATTATTTTGTACTTAAATTATTAACATAATGAATTTTAATTAATTTCATAATAAATTTTGCTTAATTTTGATTATTTTCGATAGATTTGCACAAAGGGCAAAAATTGGCTCGACAAACACTGCTAGAAGCACAAAATCGAGAAGCAATTTTTGAGGCATCCAGACGAATGAAATTTTCTGCTAAAGACGGTCCAAATTATGTGTATTAATTCACAATATAATTAATTTTAATTTTAATCCAATTTAATTTGGGTTAAATAAATTATTTTTAATTAATTATGAAAAGTGACCCAGTTGCGCTAAACCGAGAGAATCGAACCAACCAAGCTTTGGGTAGCCCAAAACCGTCCAGCATGCTGACCCAATCACCTTGCTTAGCTGATTAATTGGCTTGCAAAAAGGCCCTTTAAGACTTCATCAAACTGCAAACAAACCCCTCCAGTATTTATGCCTTTCTAGATTTTCCCCAGCCTTAATATAGCAAGTTTGAAAACTTCAAACTTGCCACATGTGTCGCCGGCCATGGGAGGGCTCTTTGGCTGCTGATTTTGGCTATTTTTAGCAGGCTTCTCACCCTATAAAAAACCCCATTAGCTGTTCATTTCAACACACCACAATATTCTCATCTTTTTTCTCCTCTCTCAACTTTCTCTCTTTGTTTCCCATCCATTTTTTCCTTGTCCTCTTGCCGATTTCATCTCTTGGAAAAGAGCCATTCTTCTATCATTTGGAGCAATGTTCAAGTGTTCGTAGAAGCCTCAGTTTAACAAGAACAAATGGAGAAGGAATAGTGAGCAACTAGTCAAGCCATGAGAACACCAGATTTGCTTTTTGTTCCCTATCCTTTAAATTTTGTTCTTATTATGATGAACATGTCTACGAATATTTATGATGTTGGTATGTTTAATTTAATTGATATGGCTCAAATTTAATTTGTGTTAAGTTGATTGCATTTCATCGTCTTAATTTATTAAAATGGGGTCTATGTTGTTATAGGCCTCGGTAAGATGTTTGATTAAGTAAAATCATGGCTAAGTTATTCTTGCATTACAATTGTAAGGTAACTAATGAATTAATTATTTAAACGGATTGAAATTGTAATTAATTGACACAATTTTTAATCAGTGTTTGTTTAATCTTCTAAGGTAGCGGAAGGTTAAATTAGCAACGGTATCGACAGATACAATTGCCTTGCATAACTTGCATGATAATTGTGATTAACTAGTTTCAAGGTAGAAATACATTGTTACCTCACATGATCTTTTATGTGCTTATGTGATTGAATTAATAGTTTAAATTGGCATAGGGATATGTAAAAAAGAGTATTTTGATTCCATAAGTATGTATGTGCATTAACATATTTTTTTACTAAAATTCGTTTAATCGGTTGAATTGACATAGGGATATAGTCAAGAGATAAATGGATTTTGGTAAGTAAGTATGTTCATAAATTAGCAAATTACCGAGTTGCCATGAATTATTTCGTAACAACATAAACATGAGTTTAATAATTCTAAGTGGAGATGTAACACCCCTTACCCGAATTCGACTCTAGAATAGGGTACGAGGCATTACCAAACTTAAACACAAACATTCATACAAAACCAAGACACGAATTTCCACTCAAATTTAAAACTTTTCATAAACGTTCATATTGTCCCTTCAACGAGCCTACGAGGCCCAAAACATACATTAGGAATGATTCTGGACCAAACCAAGAACTTTAGAAACTCTCGGGAGACTTAGAAAATTTTCATCATGAAACAGGTCCACACGCCCGTGTGGTGAAGGGGCACGCTCGTGTGGCATATCACACGCCCGTGTGGCACATCATACGCCCGTGCTTCAGGCCGTGTCCATCTTAGGGTGCATTTTTCTTATGACATCATCATCAAATTTAGGTCACACAGCCAAGTCACACACCCATATGCTAGGCCATGTAGCACACACGGCTGAGACACACGCCCGTGTCTCTACCGATGTGCTCAATTTTGCTCGTGTGTCTACTCGTGTGGACAAATACAAGGCTATTTTCCAAGCCATTTTGTCACCCTTACTTACACACATTCACACAATATCACATGGCACAAACCATGGCATATAAATGCCTTCAAAAACAACTACAATCAAGCAATATCATATCATTTTCATACCATCAACTATCATGCATTATAACATTAGACCTTGCCATATCATTCCATGCTAAGTTTGCACTCAAAGGGCATTAACATATGAATTAACTCGTAACCATCATATATCAAGCAAATATAAACCACATGCACATACATACTTATATGGGCTTACAACCATTTAGCCTATATAAGCCAATTTGCATGGCTACAAATTACATCCAACCTTTAGCTATCACAAGCTAATACATTTAGCCAAATCATAACGACTCATACACCAAATGACTAAGTCCCTATACATGCCATAGACTTAAAATACTTGCATTCACTTATACCCAAATGATAGCTTGATAGTGTGATAGAATCTCTGACGATCTCCAACCCAAGCTAGCTTAATGACCCTATAAAATGAGGAAAAGGGAAGGGGTAAGCAATATAGCTTAGTAAGCCCGTATGAAAATAATAAGCAATTTATTAACATGTTTTCACCAATTCTCACAATATGTTCTCAAGGTAATACAATCATAATTGCACATAATTCCACTATTTACTTATGTTCATATCAAGCATTCTACATGAGTCATAGTCATTAAATTATTTATATATGGAGCTATGGAACTCCAAATTAAGATCCACTAATTTATTTAGAAACTAGACTCGCATATATTCTTACCATAAAATTTTTAGAATTTTTGGTTCAGCCAATAAGTACAGCTTATTCTTTAAAGTCACCCCTGTTTCACTGTCCAATAGTTTCAACCCCTCTTCACTAAAAATTAATTATCTCCTCATACAAGATTTAGATGATGTTTTCGTTTTTGTATTTTGAAAATAAAATCATTAAAGATTTTAAGCATATAAATTATAACCCATAATTATTTTTGTAAAATTTTTAATGATTTTCCCAAATTAGAACAGGGGATTCTGAAATCATTCTAACTCTGTCTCACAAAAAATAAAATATCTCATAATATAAAATTCTTTTGCTTACATCATTTCCTTTATATGAAAATAGACTCAATAATATTTAATTTCATATCTTATTCAACCTCTAATTTGATTTCCATCATTTTTGGTGATTTTTCAAAGTCACACAACTGCTGCTATCCAAAACTATTTTATTACTAAATTTCACTCTTTCATGTTTTCTTTGTAGTAACTTTCATTGTAACACTTACTGTAAGAGTATGACCAAAGATCAATCACGATATCGTTGTAATAACATACTTGGTTCCTCATGTTTATTAATATAAGGCATTGCCATTATTATTCCAGTTTCTTTTCTGTTTGCATAAATAAATTGTTTTATAATAATGTCCTGAGAATAATATGATTATTCTTAAAAGATCCTTAGTCAAGTATTATTGTTGGCTAGGACAATAATAATGCATTAAGACTAACATGTAGTTGATTGATGATAAAGAGTTGTCATTGATATGGAGTGTCAGAATCAATGCATGAATATGTGTGTTAGAGACCAACATATTGGACTGACCCGCTATGAGTATGTTTCTTGGATTATTATGTAATTGTAACAACATTACTCATAGTGATTAATATGTATATGATCCTCATACTTGAGATCATATTTATCCCAACATCGTGAGTTGTTTTTTTTGATACAGTCAAACAAACACCGTAGAATCGGTTGTTCTATAAAGACGATGTTGGATATACCACAATCTATGTTGAGGGATATAGTTGATCAATATAGGATAAGTCCCTCCTACATAATGGGAGTAATATCTCAGGCCACTTGATTGAGTGAGGCTAGAAATGCATGGCCATGCTCAAATAAGTTGATATGAGATGTCATACTTATTTGTGTATCATAGTCTACTCAAGGTATCAAGAAACATGGGATGGACTATGCAAGTGTGACTATTCCATGACTTGTGTCCATTCCAAAGATATAGGACTTAAAGATTAATGCATGAAAGGTTAATCACAAAAGGTTATGTCGAATCATGACTTCTTGTAACTTAGGTAGCATTGATGCATTGCTAGATGCCACTCATTGTTTGTAACATTAGAATCGTTCTAATATCACTGCTAACGTTACAAGAACCTATAGGGTCACACCCTATGGTTGAAATGAACGAGGTAAAACATAGTTGGTATATTGCTTGGTTGTCACATGAATTAAATTAATTATAGAATTAATTTAATTGGGCAATCAAATTGTTGAACATACTATATGTACAAGGATGTTGTACACATAATCAGAACATAATTTTATTGATATATGAATTTAGTTCGTATATAAGTTTAAATAAATATAGTTTACCGAAATCTTTATTATAATTAATGTAATTATAATTTTCGGTTAAACATTATTATATTTATTTGAATGGTAATTATTATGTTCGGATTAATTTTAATGAATTAAAATTTGTTATAAATATATACCAGTTAAGAGGGAGTTATATATAGCAAGGGTAAAAACCCTAAAAATAATATATAAAAACTAGCCCGAAAATATGCAAAGTG
The DNA here is from genome assembly GCA_025698475.1 of Gossypium anomalum. Lineage (NCBI taxonomy): Eukaryota > Viridiplantae > Streptophyta > Magnoliopsida > Malvales > Malvaceae > Gossypium > Gossypium anomalum. The sequence continues at coordinate 14,200,254 of CM046961.1, forward strand.
GTCTAGCAGCCGTTTAGGAAAATACTCTCTGAAAATAGTTTTCTGAGATTTCTACCATTCATTGTCAATCGGGTGGACTACGTAGAGGCCGACATCGGAATAGGTTGCGGCTTGGTTCGATAGTGGTTCAGCATTCCTGTTGCCTAGGTGTCGCTGTCTACTCAGATTGAAGTTTCGGTAATTTCAAAACCTTTTTATCACCCCGATTCGTTCCTTATACATTTATCCTTGGTTTGGATCTCTGGAATTTTTTTTAATTTTTCACTGCGCCTTGGAGGCACCGGTGTTCCAACAGTGGTATCAGAGCCACTTGTGTAATACGGACTCGGGCTTAAATACTTGGATGATGCAATTGTATGAGATGCATGTTTCAATTTTATTATATTATTCCTGTTTAAATCGTTTAAATAAAATCTGATAATTGTTCCTTTCGATAAGTGATTAAATGTTAATCATGATGTTATGGCCTATTCAGTTTTATGTTTTTACTGTTAACTTTAAGAAATCTATGATGAAGCAGGGGTGGCATTTATGATTTCCAGTAATAGATTACTAGCCAGTGGAACAAGGGTTGTTCCGATATGAAACCTCAAGGATTAAAATCCTAAAAAAACACGATTCTATTGATAAAAGCTATCAAATCATGAGGTTTCAATTAACTGGGGTTCGCGGTTCGTACCGCGGGGCTTCGCCCCGCACCCCTGGTCCATACCGCGGGGGCTCCACCCCTGTCTTCAGATCCCCATCATCTTTCAATATGTTTTGTAATAAATAAACTTAATGGGCCATAAAATGTTGAAAGGATATTTTATAATTCACTTAGTAAAACGTTGTATAAAGTATGCTATTTTTTGAAATGCATGGTGTTTGAAATGCATAGTTATAGCCCGATGACCCATTTGATAAAATGTTGTAATTTTATAAATACGGCTTGCGTGTCGTGCCTTACTACTATTATTCTGTATTTCTCTTCTCATCTTACTCCCTCGTATGTAAAACGTGTTTCTGAATTTTGTAATTTGTAAAAGTTACTGTGGACTAGACGAGAACGAAGATGGGCCGAGCAGTGTGGATCGACATCTTGTGAAATGGCTTACACCTTTAGGTTCCCTTTTGGTTCTCCCATTGGCTTGGGTTGAACCACCATAGTTTATGGGCTATAGCTATTGCATTTATTTATTGCTTTACTTATTCATGTATGAGATGCTATGGATGTCTAAAGCATGCAAATTTGGTAATAATAAACCCCATTAATTGATGAGATCAATTAAAAGATTAAATGGACTAAAGTAGACCATAATTGGTGAGATGTAACACTCTAATAAAATCCCTCTATTAAAATATTAAGTCAACATGGCCTTCCAATTTATGCCCTCGTTAAGGCCTCGATCAATACTATGTAGGTTTTGCCAAAGTGAAGTACTAGTATTTATCTTGGTTAAACACGAAGAATAAACAAGTGATATTCGTCGGTTAAAAATTGGTTAATGACTTAACTAGGTTACTCTAATAGGATTAGAAACTTAGAGGCAAGTAATTTGGATAAATCATAAGATGATTAAAACAAGAGTTGTTCACCAAATTGTAGGAGTTACATATGATGTAATTAGCAAGTGTTGCTTACCTAAATAACCATAATCTTGAGAGTAAAGCCAAAGCTGACTTAAGAGGGAGTGAAATATGGATCCTTAACCCACTAGAAATACTTTCAAGAAAGTCTTTCCGAAATTAATATATGAGGGTTATTAATTTTGAAATAAAATAGTGGGAATATCATTTAATAAAGTCCTTTTAATGATTGATATAAACTTGGTAAATTTATTCACAAGCATATTTTATTGTTGTAGATATATTATGGCTGCAAACACTAATACACTCTCATTACGATCGGTCCTTGAGAAGGACAAATTGAATGGTTTGAATTTTCTTGACTGGTTCTGTAACTTGAGGATTGTCCTCAAACAAGAACGGAAATTATATGTCATTGAAAAACCACTTCCTGATGAACCACAGGCTAATGCCTCGAGGGCTGATAAAGATGCTTACAAGAAGCATCTCGATGAAATGGTAGACGTTGGATGTCTTATGCTTGCCACTATCAATCCTGAGCTTCAAAAGCAACATGAGGATATGGTTGCTTATGATATGATCGAGCACCTGAAAGAACTATATCAAGGGCAAGCAAGGCAAGAGAGGTTCAATATCTCTAAGGCCCTATTCCAATGTAAGCTGGCTGAAGGAAGCCCAGTAGGACCTCATGTTCTTAAGATGATTTGTTATATTGAAAGCCTATCTAGGCTTGGAAGCTATTTTCATTGTGGTGTGACTGGACATTGGAAGCGGAACTGCCCTATCTATCTTGAGGAAATCAAGAAGGCCAAAGCAAGCGGAACGTCTGCTTCAGGTATTTATGTTATTGATATTAACTTATCAACTACTATTTCTTGGGTATTAGATACTGGTTGTGGTTCTTGTAACACCCCTTACCCGTTATCGTCGCCGGAACAGGGTACAAGGTATTACTAAAACATAGCACATATCATTAAACAAAAAAAAAACGAAATAGAAATATGTCATCTAATTTAATAGTGTATCGTCATAACATATGTCTTGAACAATATTAGCCAACTTTAATGGCTTATACAACATAGTTGATCGAATACCGTAGCCAATATTTTAAACCTAGGCAATTATGACACCTAACAAAATAATTAAGTCTACTATACATGCCATAATTCAAAATATTTAGTTCAATTACCTAAAAAGTATTGATAGTGCGCGGATCTTCTCGATCCTTAACTCCCGAGCAATTGAATGACACTATAAAACAGAAGAGAGAAAACAAAGTAAGCTTATAGCTTAGTAAGTAGGTAAGTAAATATTAATGAGAGAATCTAAATATGTTTATACAACAATTCAAGTATATCTACTTCAATTTCAATATTCACTCCAATTTGATTAATGCTGTCTCTGTGCATCATGTTCGCTAAATAAATCATAACTCAAGTTACGAAACTCGAAATCCAATTCCGTAAATTTTCCTTGAAAATAGACTCATATATATATTCACTAATTTTTTTCTAGAATTTTTGGTCAATCCAATTAGTACATTTTATTAGTTAAAGTTTCCCCTGTTACACAGCTCAACTGATCTGACCTCAGTTCACTACGAATTGAATTTCTCCCAGTACACAATTCGAATAACCATGAAATCTGTTTCATTTAAAACTAGATTCAATAAGGAGTTTAGGAATATAAACTATATTTCTTAATTTGTTTTGTACAATTTTTAATGATTTTTTCAAAGTTGGAACAGGGGACCACGTAGTCATTCTGAGCCAGTCACACACAATTGTAAATATCTCAAAATATAGAATTCTTTTACTTGCCCTGTTTCTTTTATATAAAAATAGACTCATTAAGCTTTAATTACACATCTCATTCAACCTCTAATTAAATTCCTTCTATTTTTGGTGATTTTTCAAAGTCACGTCACTGTTACTGTCCAAAACAGATTTAATGCTACTTTCATTCTTTCACCCATTCTTTGCACCAACCTCATTTTTAACTTACATATATATGCTACAAATCAATTTCATCACATTTCATACATCACAAATGTAGGTCCATGACTACAATCTCACCACTAAGTCATCCCGTTGAACAATTCGGATCAATCCTAGATTTTAATGGTCTCAAAGACACACTCCACCATCATACTTCATTTAATTCGGCTCTCTTGTACACATAGTGAACACTCAAGTACCACTCATGTGACCTAGCCGATTTGTCCCGTAGCTCTCTTGTCTACATGGTGTCCTTCATTTGGAACCACACATGCGACCTAGCTACATTTATCTCTTCCGTAGCTCTCTTGTCTACATGGGATACTTCTGTATCACACATGTGACCTAGCTACATTTATCTCTTCCGTAGCTCTCTTGTCTACATGGGATACTTCTGTATCACGCATGTGACCTAGCTACTACATAGCATCGTGTAGCTTTCTTGTACACATGATGTGCACTCGGCATCATACATGTGACCTAGCTACATTCCATCAATATTATTGAACTCTTCCGAATGTTCAACCGGGATCTCTCCCTCTATTACTTATTTCCATTCTTCCAATGATCTATTTATATTTTAACATTCGCTAATATATTCACATAATAAACTGAAATGTAAGAATATACACGCTAATATATTCACATAATAAACTGAAATGTAAGAATATACATGAAATTAATGTAATATTTACGTACAAACTTACCTCGGTACAAAATGTGGAATTTTTGCAATTTAGTCCAAAGCCTTTTCTTTCCCCCGTTCGAGATCGATTCCACGCCTTTCTTGATCTATAATATCACATTTAGCCCAATAATTAATCACACTATTCATATGAGTCCAAAAATCATATTTTTACGAATTTGCATTTTGACCCCTAAACTTTTGCATATTTGCACTTTTGCCCCAAGGCTCGGAAATTTAATTTCAGCCCTTATTCCTATGTTTTATGACATACTGAACATTTTTCTCTTCTACAACAACATCAAATTCTCAGTCTAACATATAGTTATGAACAATAAGTATTTTTACCGATTATGTCGTTTTACTCGCTTTTCTTTAAAAATCACTTAGCAAAAGATGTTTAACACAATCTCAAACTTCATATTCTACCATAAAACATCAAAATCCATGCATATCATCCATGGGTAAATTTTTAAACATAAACCCTAACTCGAAATAATGGTGGAAATAGGTAAACCGAGCTACGAGGATTTCAAAATGTAAAGAACATTAAAAACAGGCTCGAATTCACTTACTATGAAGCTTGAAAGTTGAAGAAACCCTAGCTATGGAGGAGAGGAAAATTTGGCAGCAACTAATGAAGAAGATGACCAATTTTGTGTTATTTTTCCCATTTTATTTCATTTAATATGCAAATGACCAAAATGCCCTTACTACTAAACTTCCTAAAAATTCCATCCATGTCCTAAATTTTGTCCATAAACTTAAAATTGGTCAAATTGCCATTTAAGACCTCCTAATTAATATTCCAAAGCAATTTCATACTAAAAACTTCTAGAATGCAAATTTTGCAACTTATTCAATTTAGTCCCTACTTTCAATTTAAGCACTTTAGGCATAGAATTTTATCACGAAATTTTCACACAATCACGTAATCATATCATAATCCTCAAAATAATTATAAAACAATTATTTCTATCCCTGATTTGTGGTCAAAATATCACTATTCCGATTAGGCCCTAATTCGGGTTGTCACATTTCTCCCCTTTTAGAGATTTTCGTCCCCAGAAAATCTTACTGAAAAAAGGTTTGGGTACTGTTTCTTCATAGCTTCCTCAGATTCCCACGTAGCCTCTTCTATCCCATGTCTGTGCCACAATACTTTCACTAAGGCTATACTTTTATTTCTTAACTGTTTAACTTCTCGAGCCAAAATCTTTATTGGTTCCTCCTCATAGGTCATATCCGATCGAATCTCAATTTACATTGGGGAAACCACATGTGAAGGATCAGAACGATAACGCCTCAACATTGATACATGAAACACGTTATGAATTCTTTCTAACTCTGCCGGTAAGGCCAACCGATATGCCACTGGTCCAATTCTCTCAGTAATCTCATACAACCCAATAAAACGCGGACTCAACTTGCCTTTTTCGCTAAATCTCGAATCTTTTCCATGGTGACACCTTCAAGAACACTTTATCACCCACTTGAAATTCAATCTCTTTTCTTTTCAAATCGCATATGACTTTTGTCGATCTGAAGCGACTTTCAAACAATCCCGAATTACTTTTACTTTCTCTTCGTTTCTTTAACTAGATCAACTCAGTGAATTTGTTTCTCACTAAGCTCGGTCCAATACAAAGGAGTCCGACACTTACGACCATACAAGGCTTCAATGCGGTGCCATTTGTATACTTGATTGATAATCATTATTGTAGGCAAACTCAATCAAAGATAGATATCTCTCCCAACTACCTCCAAATTCTAAAACACAAAGATCTAAGCATATCTTGAGTACTGAATTACTCTTTCCGATTGACCATCTGTTTGTGGATGAAACGCAGTACTAAAGTTCAATTTTGTACCCAAAGCTTCTTGTAACTTTTTCCAAAATCTCGAGGTAAATCTCGGATCTCTATCCGATATTATAGACATAGGTACTCCGTGCAACCTCACAATTTCAAAGAATATATAATTCGGCTAATTTATCAAGTGAGTAACCGAGTGCGTCTTGGTATAAAGTGGGCTGACTTTGTTAATCTATCAACCACTACCCAGATAAAGATCCTTCTTTTTAGGAGTCAAAGGCAAACCGGTCACAAAATCCATGGTAATCTTGTCCCATTTCCACTCGGGCACCATTACGGGTTGAAGTAGCCCCGATGGCACTTGATGTTCAACTTTTTACTTGTTGACAAATCAAACACTTGGTTACAAATTCAAAATGTCCTTTTTCATACCGCCACCAATATAATTTCTTTAAATCATTATACATTTTTGTGCTACGGTGGTGAATCGATAAACGACCATCGTGCGCCTCATGTAATATTTTCTGAATCAATTCATCGTTTTTCGGTACACATATTCTGTCTCGAAACATCAAACAGTCGTCTGGTCCAACTCGAAAATCTGAGTCGTAACCTGATTCACATTGAGTTCTCTTGGTCCGCAACTCACTATCATTTTTTTGAGCATCACAAATCAACTGAAGAAATAACGGTTTAGCTCTCATCTCTGCTAAGATTGACCCGTCATCAGACAACGCTAACCCCGTATTCATGGCTCTCAAAGTAAAAAGAAATTTTCTGCTCAAGGCGTCAGCAACTACATTTGCTTTTCCCGGATGATAATCAATCACCAGATCATAATCATTTAATAATTCAAGCCATCTTGCTGCGCGATTCAAATCCTTTTGATTCATCAAATACTTCAAACTTTTGTGATCAGTAAAGATTCGGCATTTTTCACCATACAAATAATGTCACCAAATCTTCAAGGCAAAAACAATAGCAGCCAATTCCAAATCATGTGTAGGATAATTCTTCTCATGCGGTTTTAACTGTCTCGAAGCATAAGCTACCACTTTACCCTCTTTCATCAACGCACATCCAAGGCCTGTCAATGATGCATCACTATAAATTACGAACTCTTTTCCTGGTTCGGGCTGTACCAAAATTGGTGCTTCAGTCAATCGTGCTTTCAACTTTTCAAAACTCTGCTGACATTTATCACCCATTCAAACTTAACATTCTTTTGCAAAGAACTTAGTCATAGGAGAGGCAATCATCGAAAATCCTTCAACAAAACGTCTATAATATCCGGCTAAGCCTAAAAAGCTTCTAACCTCGGATACATTCTTTGGCGGTTTCCAATCAATGATTGCAGAAATCTTGCTTGGATCCACCCGAATACCATCACCTGGAACTATATGTCCCAAAAATCCGACTTCACGAAGCCAAAACTCACTTTTACTAAACTTGGCAAACAGTTTCTTTTCTCTCAAGATCTGCAATATGGTTCTCAAGTGTTCGGCATGTTCAGATTCATCCCGAGAATATATTAAAATATCATCTATAAACACTACTACAAACTTATCCAGATATGGCCGAAAGATCCGATTCATTAAGTCCATAAATATAGCTGGAGCATTTGTTAAGCCGAAAGGCATCACAAGAAACTCATAATGTCCATACCTTGTCCTAAAGGCGGTTTTCGGTACATCCAACTCTTTAACTCTCAACTGGTAGTAACCAGACCTTAAATCGATCTTTGAAAACACTGTGGCCCCTTTTAACTGATCGAATAAATCATCAATCCTCGGCAATGGGTATTTGTTCTTTATAGTCACCTTATTAAGTTGACGGTAATCAATACAAAGTCTCATTGAACCATCCTTCTTCTTTACGAATAATACCGAGCACCCTGGGGAGAGAAACTCGGTCTCACAAATCCCTTATCTGTTAATTCACATAATCGAGCCTTCAATTCTTTTAATTCATCGAGCCATTCTATACGGAGCAATCGAGATCGAGACAAGATGCCCGGCAACAAATCAATGGCAAACTCTATCTCTCTGTTCGGAGGCAACCTGTGCAATTCTTCCGAAATACATCCGAAACTCACAAACTATCTGTGCGACTCAAGCTTCAATTGAGGCAACTCAAAGATTCATTACATAAGCGGATAAGCTTCACACCTTTTCTCATATATTTCCGTGCAGACATGTGCGAAATTACCATAGGCAATTTATTTGATTAAATCGGTTTCAACCTACGAATTTCTCCATTTTCACATTTCAACTCTAGTGCCTTTTGTTTGCAATCTACCTTAGCATCATACAATGTCAACGACCCATTCCCAATATAACGTCAAACTCACCAAATGGTAACAAACATCAAATTGGCGAAAAAAAAAGTGACCTTGAATCATTAATGGGCAATTCTTGCAAACCTTATCAACTAGCACATATTGGCCTAAAGGGTTCGACACTTTAATCGTAAACTCAATAAACTCAACGAGCAACTTTTTATTAGATACTAAATTCATGCAAATATAGGAATGAGTGGACCCGGGATCAATCAAGGCAATAACAATAGTATCATAGAGAGAAAATGTACCAGTAATGACATCGGGAGATGATGCATCTTCTCGGCACGTATAGCATAAGCTCTAGCAGTGCTCTAGCTTCGATCTTGCCACCGAATCTTTCATCGCAGCTTTCTTTGCTAGTCCCACTTCCAAGATTTCTCGGTGGTCTACCCCTACTAGCGGTGGTATTCTGTCTAGCACTCTAAATTTCTTCTTTAACTTTCTCCGGACAATCTCTAATAAAATGTCCACGAGAACCGCACCTGAAACAAGCTCGTTCGGTTCCCCAACACTCACCGTAATGTTGCCCGCCACATTCGACATTCGAGCTTTCTAGGTCGCATATTACCCACACTTGCCACCAAGTAGCTTGAGCTTTAGACCCCGAATACGCTCTACCACGATCTCTGTGTGAATCCCCAATTGAAACTGTCATTCGAGGGTTTGCCTCTTTGGACCTCTTTGATTGTGACCGAAATGGCTTGCTTATCGGTCTTTTTCGCATCTCGAGCCTCCATAGCAGCTTTTCTTCTTTCTTTGTTCAATTCTTCACTTTAAGGGCTCGATCAACCAATACTACAAATTCTTTCAACTCCAAAATTCCTACCAAAGACTTTAATATCCTCATTCAAATTTCATCTTCAAACCTTCTGGCACATATTGGCCTCGGTGGACACACATTCCTGAGCATACTTGCTAAGTCTCACAAATTCACGTTCATATTCTGCTACAGACATCTTGCCTTGCTTTAACTCAAGGAACTCCTTCCGTTTTTGATCAATAAATCGCTGACTTATGTATTTCTTTCTAAATTCCTCCTGGAAAAAGTCCCAAGTAACTCTTTCTTTTGGCACCACTGCTACCCTAGTCTTCCACCAATGGTAGGCCGAATCTCTCAAAAGTGATACAGCACACTTTAAGCATTCCTCGGGTGTACATGAGAGCTCATCAAATACACGGGTAGAATTTTCAAGCCAGAATTTCGCTTTCTCAGGATCATCATCGATCTTTGCTCTAAACTCTTCGGCCCCTTGTTTTCGAATCTTGTCAACTGGAGGCTTGCTCGTCCTTACCAAATCTATGCCTTGAGTAGCTACAGGAATCGTTTGAGGTATAGGAGGGGGTGGAGGAGGTTGAGCATTTGGATTTGCTCGAATAAATTCAGTATACCAATCATTCATCCTTTGGAGGAAGGCATCCCGAGCCTCATCTCCTTGCCTCAATGTCTCAGATCTACTTTCCACAGCGCGGTCCCTTGTGCGGGGCCGCGCATTACTAGCAAAGATCATCACCAGCAGTTCCTTCAGATCCATTACTATATTAAAACAAAACACAGTTTAGAATAATCAGGAGTCACCACACTATCACAATATTTTTATGGCATGTATAGCTAGACTTTTACACACACTTTATTAGTCCGAGAACTGACTAAACCATAGCTCTGATACCACCACAAATCAGGGATAGAAATAATTGTTTTATAATTATTTTGAGGATTATGATATGATTACGTGATTGTGTGAAAATTTCGTGATAAAATTCTATGCCTAAAGTGCTTAAATTGAAAGTAGGGACTAAATTGAATAAGTTGCAAAATTTGCATTCTAGAAGTTTTTAGTATGAAATTGCTTTGGAATATTAATTAGGAGGTCTTAAATGGCAATTTGACCAATTTTAAGTTTATGGACAAAATTTAGGACATGGATGGAATTTTTAGGAAGTTTAGTAGTAAGGGCATTTTGGTCATTTGCATATTAAATGAAATAAAATGGGAAAAATAACACAAAATTGGTCATCTTCTTCATTAGTTGCTGCCAAATTTTCCTCTCCTCCATAGCTAGGGTTTCTTCAACTTTCAAGCTTCATAGTAAGTGAATTCGAGCCCTGCTTTTAATGTGTTCTTTACATTTTGAAATCCTCGTAGCTCGGTTTACCTATTTCCACCATTATTTCGAGTTAGGGTTTATGTTTAAAAATTTACCCATGGATGATATGCATGGATTTTGATGTTTTATGGTAGAATATGAAGTTTGAGATTGTGTTAAACATCTTTTGCTAAGTGATTTTTCGTAAAAACGAGTAAAACGACATAATCGGTAAAAATACTTATTGTTCATAACTATATGTTAGACTGAGAATTTGATGTTGTTGTAGAAGAGAAAAATGTTCAGTATGTCATAAAACATAGGAATAAGGGCTGAAATTAAATTTCCGAGCCTTGGGGCAAAAGTGCAAATATGCAAAAGTTTAGGGGTCAAAATGCAAATTCGTAAAAATATGATTTTTGGACTCATATGAATAGTGTGATTAATTATTGGGCTAAATGTGATATTATAGATCAAGAAAGGCGTGGAATCGATCTCGAATGGGGGAAAGAAAAGGCTTTGGACTAAATTGCAAAAATTCCACATTTTGTACCGAGGTAAGTTTGTACGTAAATATTACATTAATTTCATGTATATTCTTACATTTCAGTTTATTATGTGAATATATTAGCGAATGTTAAAATATAAATAGATCATTGGAAGAATGGAAATAAGTAATAGAGGAGAGATCCCGTTGAACATTCGGAAGAGTTCAATAATATAGATGGAATGTAGCTAGGTCACATGTATGATGCCGAGTGCACATCATGTGTACAAGAAAGATACACGATGCTATGTAGTAGCTAGGTCACATGCGTGATACAGAAGTATCCCATGTAGACAAGAGAGCTCTGAAGAGATAAATGTAGCTAGGTCACATGTGTGATACAGAAGTATCCCATGTAGACAAGAGAGCTACGGAAGAGATAAATGTAGCTAGGTCGCATGTGTGGTTCCAAGTGAAGGACACCGTGTAGACAAGAGAGCTACGGGACAAATCGGCTAGGTCACATGAGTGGTACTTGAGTGTTCACTATGTGTACAAGAGAGCCGAATTAAATGAAGTATGATGGTGGAGCTGTGTCTTTGAGACCATTAAAATCGAGGATTGATCCGAATTGTTCAACGGGATGACTTAGTGGTGAGATTGTAGTCATGGACCTACATTTGTGATGTATGAAATGTGATGAAATTGATTTGTAGCATATATATGTAAGTTAAAAATGAGGTTGGTGCAAAGAATGGGTGAAAGAATGAAAGTAGCATTAAATCTGTTTTGGACAGTAACAGTGACGTGATTTTGAAAAATCACCAAAAATAGAAGGAATTTAATTAGAGGTTGAATGAGATGTGGAATTAAAGCTTAATGAGTCTATTTTTATAGAAAAGAAACAGGGCAAGTAAAAGAATTCTATATTTTGGGATATTTACAATTGTGTGTGACTGGCTCAGAATGACTACGTGGTCCCCTGTTCCAACTTTGAAAAAATCATTAAAAATTGTACAAAACAAATTAAGAAATATAGTTTATATGCCTAAACTCCTTATTGAATCTAGTTTTAAATGAAAGAGATTCCATGGTTATTCGAATTGTGTACTGGGAGAAATTCAATTCGTAGTGAACTGAGGTCAGATCAGTTGAGCTGTGTAACAGGGGAAACTTTAACTAATAAACTGTACTAATTGGCTTGACCAAAAATTCTAGAAAAAAATTAGTGAATAGATATATGAGTCTATTTTCAAGGAAAATTTACGGAATTTGATTTCGAGCTTCGTAACTCGAGTTATGATTTATTTAGCGAACATGATGCACAGAGACAGCATTAATCAAATTGGAGTGAATATTGAAATTGAAGTAGATATACTTGAATTGTTGTATAAATATATTTAGATTCTCTCATTAATATTTACTTACCTACTTACTAAGCTATAAGCTTACTTTGTTTTCTCTCTTCTGTTTTATAGTGTCATTCAAATTTCTCAGAGTTAAGGATCGAGAAGATCTGCCGCACTATCAATACTTTAGGGTAATTGAACTAAATATTTTGAATTATGGCATGTATAGTAGACTTAATTATTTTGTTAGGTGTCATAATTGCCTAGGTTTAAAATATTGGCTACAGTATTCGATCAACTATGTTGTATAAGCCATTAAAGTTGGCTAATATTGTTCAAGACATATGTTATGACGATACACTATTAAATTAGATGACATATTTCTATTTCGTTTTTTTTTGTTTAATGATATGTGCTATGTTTTAGTAATACCTTGTACCCTGTTCCGGCGACGATAACGGGTAAGGGGTGTTACAGTTCTCATATTTGTACTTCTGTACAGGGACTAAAAAGGAGTAGGACTTTGGCTAGAGGAGATGTGGACCTGTGAGTTGGAAATGGAGCAAGAGTTGCTGCATTAGCTGTGGTAACATATACTTTATCTTTGCCTAGTGGACTTGGTTTAATTTTAGAGGATTGTTATTTTCTGCCCAGTTTGACTAAAAACATTATTTCAATTTCTTGTTTAGACAAAATTGGTTTTGAGATAATAATTAAGAATAATTGTTGTTCCTTTTATCTCAATAATGTTTTCTATGGTTCGGCACAATTGATTAATGGCCTCTATATTTTAGATCAAATGAATCCCATTTACAACATAAATACTAAAAGATCTAAAATAAATGACTCAAATCAAACTTATCTTTGGCATTATCGTTTGGGCCACATAAGTGAGAAACGCATATCCAAACTCCATAAAGATGGTCTCTTGGATTCATTTGTTTTTGAACAATTTGAAGTATGTGAATCTTGCTTATTAGGAAAAATGACTAAATCTCCTTTTACTGGTAAAAGTGAACGAGCTAGTGATTTATTGGGCTTAATACATTCAGATGTATGTGGACCAATAAATACACAAGCCAGAGGTGGATTTCACTACTTCATTACTTTCACTCATGATTTCAGTAGACATGGGTATGTTTATCTCATGCGCCATAAATCTGAGGCCCTTGAAAAGTTCAAGGAATTCAAAAATGAAGTACAAAATCAACTAGGCAAAACTATTAAGACACTTCGATCTGATCGAGGTGGAGAGTATTTAAGCCTAGAGTTTGATGATCTTTTGAAGGAATGTGGGATTGTCTCACAACTTACTCCTCCTGGTACTCCTCAATGGAATGGAGTTTCTGAGAGAAGAAATCAAACTCTATTAGACATGGTTCAATCCATGATGAGTCATGCTGATCTACCGACTTCCTTTTAGGGACATGCACTTAAAACAGCTATTTTCACACTAAATCGTCTTCCATCTAAATCGGTTCAAAAGACGCCATATGAGATATGGACTGGGAAACGTCCCAGTATGTCTTTTATGAAAATTTGGGGTTGCGAAGCTTATGTTAAACGTCAGACGTCTACTAAGCTTAAACCCAAATCTGAAAGGTGTATCTTTGTGGGGTATCCGAAAGAAACCAAAGGATATTATTTCTTTAATCCCACTGAGAACAAAGTGTTTGTTGCTCGGACTGGTGTCTTCCTAGAGAGAGAATTTGTTTCTAGAAAAGGAAGTGGGAAAAAGATTAAACTTGAAGAAATTTGAGAATCACAAGATACCACTCAAACCAAATGATAGAACAACAAAGAAATTCCACAAGAAATTGAGGAACAAGTAACTGCTGTAGAAACACAACCACCGCGTAGATCTTTAAGAGAATGCCATGCACCTAAGAGATATGGATATCTCATTACAACGCATGGTGACATTCTTCTAATAGATCAAGATGACCTGAAGGGGTTAAACCTATAGGGTGCAAGTGGGTTTTCAAAAAGAAAACCGACACGGATGGTAATGTACAAACATACAAGGGGCGATTATTCACTAAAGGTTTTCGCCAAATTCATGGTGTTGACTATGATGAAACCTTTTCTCCTGTAGCTATGTTTAAATCCATCAAGATCTTGCTCGCCATAGCTGCATTTCATGATTATGAAATCTGGCAGATGGATGTCAAAACAGCTTTCCTTAATGGGAAACTTGAAGAGGATGTGTATATGACACAACTTGAAGGTTTTGTCGATCCAAAGGATGCTGGAAAGATATGTAAGTTACAAAGATCCATTTATGGATTAAAGTAAGCTTCTCGAAGTTGGAATCTTCGTTTTAACGATGCAATCAAAGAGTTTGGTTTTATCAAAAATGAAGATGAGCCATGTGTTTACAAGAAAGTTAGTGGGAACACAATCACATTCTTGGTACTGTATGTGGATGACATACTTATCATGGGCAATGACATACCTACCTTACAGTCTATTAAGACTTGGTTAGGAAGTTGTTTTTCTATGAAGGACTTGGGCGAAGCCACTTACATCTTAGGAGACAAGATCTATAGAGATAGATCAAGACGACTACTAGGTCTATGTCAAGGTACATATATAGATAAAGTATTGAAAAGGTTCAATATGGAAGAATCTAAGAGAGGATTCCTACCTATGAAACATGGTATTTCACTCTCGAAGGAAATGTGTCCTTCAACTCCACAAGAGAGAGAACGCATGAGTAAAATTCCATATGCTTCTGCTATTGGATCTATCATGTATGCCATGTTATGTACCCATCCAGATGTCTCATATGCCTTAAGTATGATGAGCAGGTACCAAGTAGATCCCGATGAAGGTCACTGGACCACAGTCAAGAATATCCTTAAGTACTTAAAAAGAACTAAGGATACATTCCTAATATATGGAAGTGAGGAAGAGTTAAGTGTAAAAGGTTACACTGATGCCAGCTTCCAAACCGACAAGGATAATTCTCGATCGTAATCAGGTTTTGTGTTTTGCCTTAATGGTGGTGCTGTGAGTTGGAAGAGTTCAAAGCAAAGTACAGTAGCCGATTCTACAATAGAGGTTGAGTATATTGCAGCTACTGAGGCCACAAAAGAAGCGGTTTGGATCAAGAAGTTCATTACTGAACTAGGGGTTGTGCCTAGCATATCAGATACTATAGAACTCCGATGTGATAACAATGGAGCCATTGCACAAGCAAAAGAACCCAGATCTCACCAACGATCCAAACATATACTTAGGCACTACCATCTTAATTGAGAGATTATCGATCGAGGGGATGTAGAGATATGCAGAGTACCTATGGATGATAACATTACTGATCCCCTGACCAAGCCTCTGACAGAGCAGAAGCATGATCATCACACTAAGTCACTTGGTACTAGATATATAAGTGATTGGTCTTAGTGCTAGTGGGAGATTGTAAGAGTATGCCCAAAGATCAATCACGAGATGGTTGTAATAACATACTTGGTTTATCATGTTTATTAATATAAGGCGTTGCCATTATTATTCCAGTTTCTTTTCTATGCGCATAAATAAATTGTTTTATAATAATATCCTGAGAATAATATGATTATTCTTAAAAGATCCTTAGTCAAGTATTTTTGTTGGCTAGGACAATAATAATGCATTAAGACTAACATTTAGTTGACCCGCTCTGAGTATGTTTCTTGGATTATTATGTAATTGTCACAACATTACTCATAGTGATTAATATGTATATGATCCTCATACTTGAGATCATCTTTATCCCAACATCGTGAGTTGTATATTTTGATACAGTCAAACAAACACCGTAATTGGTTGTTCTATAAAGGCTGATGTTGGATATACCACAATCTATGTTGAGGGATATAGTTGATCAATATAGGATAAGTCCCTCCTACATAATGGGAGCAATATCTCAGGCCACTTGATTGAGTGAGGCTAGAAATGCATGGCCATGCTCAAATAAGTTGATATGAGATGTCATACTTATTTGTGTATCATAGTCTACTCAAGGTATCAAGAAACATGGGATGGACTATGCAAGTATGACTATTCCATGACTTGTGTCCATTCCAAAGATATAGGACTTAAGGATTGATGCATGAAAGGTTAATCACAAAAGGTTATGTCGAATCATGACTTCTTGTAACTTAGGTAGCATTGATGCATTGCTAGATGCCACTCATTGTTTGTAACATTAGAATCGTTCTAATATCACTGCTAACGTTACAAGAACCTATAGGGTCACACCCTATGGTTGAAATGAACGAGGTAAAACATAGTTGGTATATTGCTTGGTTGTCACATGAATTAAATTAATTATAAAATTAATTTAATTGGGCAATCAAATTGTTGAACATACTATATGTACAAGGATGTTGTACACATAATCAGAACATAATTTTATTGATATATGAATTTAGTTCATATATAAGTTTAAATAAATATAGTTTACCGAAATCTTTATTATAATTAATGTAATTATAATTTTTCGGTTAAACATTATTATATTTATTTGAATGATAATTATTATGTTCGAATTAATTTTAATGAATTAAAATTCGTTATAAATATATACCAATTAAGAGGGAGTTATATATAGCAAGGGTAAAAACCCTAAAAATAATATATAAAAACTAGCCCGAAAATATGCAAAGTGGTCTAGTAGCCGTTTAGGAAAATACTCTCTGAAAATAGTTTTCTGGGATTTCTGAAAATACACATACTCCATATCAATCTTACCAAAGTTCGATTACATATCGAGTACGTTGCTCATAAGTTTACACATATGTACCTGCACTTATTCATCACATAGTCATATTCAATTACATCTAGTCATTTCTCGTTGTACACATCGGAATAATAATGGATACCCGGTGGCCTGCACATAGTACCACCCTTGTAGTCAAAGTTACCTTCTTCACAAAGTGGCCTTCACATAGTACCACACTTGTGACCAAAGCCATCTTTCTTCACAAAGTGGCCTTCACATAGTACCACACTTGTGACCAAGCTATCTCTTCTCAAAGTGGCCTTCACATAGTACCAAACTTGAGTCAGTAGTGACATGTCACTTGTATCCTATTATGTTCCTAATGTTCAACCGGGAAATTTTTCACTTTTTGATACTTGTCAATTTCATTCAATATTCAACCACATTTCATAAAACATAATAAAATGTGATAACGTAAGTAAAAACGATGCATTATTTACATACAAACTTACCTCAAAAGCAAAACCGGTGAAAAGGACTTATTCGTCAATTACATGTTTTTCCCCGATCTAGATCCGAACATTGTTTTTCTTGAACTAGAACATCACATTTAACTTATTTAATCATTATACTAATCAACTCAACCCAAAAATCATATTTGGAAAAATTACATTTTTGCCCCTAAACTTTGTCATATTTACACTTTCTCTAGGCTCGTAAAATAATTTTCATTCAATTTCTTTGTACTTTAAGCCTAGCCGAACCATTTTAATAACTATAACAGCCCACAATTTCCATTAAAACACACTTTTATGACATACTTTATAACTTTTACAAATTAGTCCTTTTAGGCATTTTCACCAAAAATCACTTAGTAAAAGTCGTTTCTCTAACCATAAACATGCATTTTATACCATTAAACATCAAAATACACACATATTCATCATGGTTCAAAACCCTAAACTTCAACCATATCTCAAATTAGTGGTAGAAATAGATAGATCTTGTTATGAGGATTTCAAAAACGTAAAAACAATTAAAAACAGGGCTAGAACGGACATACAATCGAGCTTGAAAGCTTGAAAAACTCTAGCCATGGTTTCTCCAGGCAATTTTCAGCCAAGGGGTTGAAGATGGACAAAAATTGGCTTTTAATTTTGTATTTAATTCATTTTAATAACTAAATGACCAAAATGCCCTTAATGGAAAACTTTGGAAACATGCCTAACCATATCTATTTTAGTCCACCAACTTAACCAATGGTCTAATTACCATATAAGGACTTCCAATTTAAAATTTCATAACAATTGGACACCTCTAGCATGTAGAACTCAACTTTTGCACTTTTTACAATTTAGCCTTTTTGACTAAATTGAGTGCCCAAACGTCAAAATTTTCGAACGTAATTTTCACAAAATAATTCCATAAAATTTTAAAACATAAAAATATAATAAAAATAAACTTTACTATGTCGGATTTGCGGTCCCGAAACTACTATTCCGACTAGACCCAAAATCTGGCTATTACAGGAGAAATGTAATTAGCCTAGCACAATTATGTCATTTGATTAAATCATATTTTGAAATCGTGCATTAGACTTTTACTTCATTTTTTATTTATTTTACTTGGTTAAATTCTTAGTTTTTAATCACCCTCTCAAATTGAAATATTTTTTTTACCAAAGTGTTTTTAAATTGCATTCATAAATAATTATTTTCACAGTCCCCGCGGGTACGATAACTCGACATTTACTTGTCACTTTATTACTTGTTGCGATTGTGTACACTTGCACATTTTTGTCATTCCATTACTCCACGGATCAACTATTTGGGAAAGGAAGAACGTGAAACAAACCCTAGGTTTGGCAACCCTTGGAAGTCATCAAGTTGGGAATTAACCCAAAATTGGTACTACCCATTCGTGAACACCTTTACCCCAAGCCATTCTGGACTATGAAGTTGGAAGATAAGTAGTTCTTGTTGACTCGTTATGTTAGTGAAAGAGCGGAAGATCCTGTTAAGGTATCTGCAAATTTGAAGTTGTGAACTCGAGAGTACAAGTATATTAGACTTGGCCAGGCTCTTTGTTGTGTAGGTTAAGTCGAACGAGTAACTAGACACTATATTTCTCGTGTAGGTTAACCCAAAAGGGTAACAAAGCACTATATTTCTTGTATAGGTTAACCTAAAAGGGTAATCAGACACTACATTTCTCATGCAGGTTAACTCGAAAGGGTAACCATGCACTATTGATATTTCTTGTGTAAGTTTAACCCAAACGAGTAACTAGGCACTATATTTTCACCATGTACTGAGTTCTTTTACGATGTTTCATCGGGTAGATTTATTAAATGGAAATGTGCTAAAATGAGATTGTTGATGGTGCAAAGAATGTTCATCATATGGATATATGATGCAAGTTGATTTGAAAATGAAAATTTGAACGATTGAGATTATATATGTGTTTGAGCTCAAAACCTTATTTGTTAATGATGTTGTTTGAATTCTTGATAGGAATACTTATTTTGCCTAATGAATTGAATGTGTGATTAGTAATTGAGGTAAGAAATCATTTATATTGTATGAGTTGTATGAGTTTACTAAGTATTTTAAATGCTTACTCGTGTTATTACTTTCCTATAGATTTTGTTCATCTGGAACGTGTTGATCGGATCAGCATGTAGCATAGACATATCGTTTCTTGATTCGGTAGACCTTTAATGTATCAAATTTGGTTATTTGTGGCATGTAGATAGAATGGATGAACCTATGCAAGATAATGTGTGTTTTGGTAACATTAAGCTTGTAGTATAGAATGGTTAAGTAATCTTGTTAGAATCATAATGTTTTTAGTTTAATTTTATGTTGGTGCCAATTAGGGCATATTGGTTGAATGTTTTGATGGTAATATGGATTAATGTTTTGGCTTTGAAATGAGTATATTTCGAAATAGGTTTGAAAGGTATAAGATGGCATTTTAGGTCACTTGTTGGAATGACATAAGCATTGTTTAAAAAGGGTGGAATTGGTTGTATATGGTCTACCACAGAACCGTGTGTCACACACTAGTAAATAGCACGGCTGTGTGCTTTGTTTGTTTAGGTTGGCGTTAAATCCACACGGTCACAGTGGGACAACAGAAATGTGCAAGTGTACACAATCACAACAAGTAATAAAGTGACAAGTAAATGTCAAGTTATCGTACTCACAGGGACTATTAAAAGAATTATTTATGAATACAATTTAAAAAACTTTGGTGAAGAAAAATATTTTCATTTGAAGAGGTGATTGAAAACTAAGATTTTTAACTAAGTAAAATAAATAAAAATAAAATAAAAGTTCCAATGCACGATTTCAAAATATGATTTTAATCAAGATGACATAATTGTGTTAGATTTATTACATTTCTTACATTTTTTAACTTAGAATTATTAAACTCATGTTCATGTTGTTACGAATAAATTCACAGTAACTCGGTAATTTGCTAACTTATGACATGCATACCTACTAAAATCCATTTATCTCTAAACTATATCTTTATGTCAATTCGACCGATTAAATAAATTTTAATAAGCAAATGTGTTAATGCACATACATACTTATGAAATTAAAATAATCTCTTATACATATCTCTATGCCAATTCAAACAATTAATTCAATCTCATAAGCACATAAAAGATTACGTGAGGTAACAATGTATTTCAACCTTGAAACAGTTTAATCACAATAATCTTGCAAGTTATGCAAGGCTAATGTATCGTTAGATACCGTTGCTAATTTAACCCTCAGCTACCTTAGATGATTAAACAAGCACTGATTAAGCATCATGTCAATTAATTACAATTTCAATCTGTTTAAGTAATTAATTAATTAGTTACCCTACAATTGTAATAGAAGAATAACTTAGCCATGGTTTTACTTAATCAAACATCTTACCGAGGCCTATAACAACACAAACACAATTTTAATGACATAGGTAGATAAAATGTAATCAACCTAACACGAATTAAATTCAAGCCATATTAATTAAATTAAACAATCCAACATCACAAATATTCATAGACATTTTCATCATAACAACAACAAAATTAAAAGGATAGGGAACATGAATCAAATCTGCTGTTTTCTCCGTGGCTTGACTAGTTTGCTCCACTTCTCCTTCTCCGCTTGTTCTTGTCAAGCCGAGGCTTCTACAAACACTTGAATGCTGCTCCAAATGGTGGTTGATTGACTCTTTTTCATAAGGTGAAATTGGCAAGGGAATAGGGGAAGAAAATGAAGAATAATGGAAGGGAATGAAGAGAGAAAAATGAGAGAAAAGTGAAGAGATGAGAAGGGTTGAGATGTGTTTGAAGTGAGCAGCCAAGGGGGGTATTTACCGGTTGAGAAGGCTGATAAAATTCACCAAAATCAGCAGCCAAAGACTCCCCCCATGGTCAGTGACACATGTGGCATGTTTGAAGATTTCAAACATGCTATTTTAAGGTAGGGGCAAATCTAGAAAGGCATAAATAGTGGAGGGGTTTGAATACAATTTGAAGAAGTCTTAAAGGGCCATTTTGCAAGCCAAATAATCAGCCAAGCAAGCTGATTGGGTCAGCATGTGGGACGGTTTTGGGCTGCCCAGTGCTCAGTTTGATCGGTTTTCTCGGTTCAGCTCAACTGGGCCCCTTTTCATAATTAATTAACAATAATTTATTTAACCCAAATTAAATTTGATTAAAATTAAAATTAATTATATTATGAATTAATACATATTACTTGGATCATCTTAGGCTGAAAAAATTAATTCGCCTTGATGCTTCAAAATTACTTCTCGGTTTTGTGCTTCTAGAAGTATCTGCCGAGCCATTTTTCGCCCTTTATGCAAATCTGTCGAAAATAATCAAAATTTGATATAAAATTAATTAAAATTAAACATGTTCATAATTTGGGTGAAATTTAATTATTTTATAAATATTATTTATTTTTCGACACAAATTTTATCGAAACTACATGAATTTGAGTTAAAAACAACATGAAAAAGTGTATATTTTCGTGTTTCCACAAAGTCTCTTACACGGCCTGGATACACGTGTAAATGTTTGTAAATTTTACAATTAGGTCCAACATGGTTTCAGTTTGTTACACGGCTGGGCGACATGTTCGTGTGACTCAGCATCATATGCTATCAGCCTTACACACGGTTTAGAGGCACGACCGTGTGATCTATCATCACATGGTTTCAGCCGGCCACACGTTCTGGTCAAATAGTCGTGTGACCCCTGTTTTGTCGTTTTACCTATATTTTTATAAAAGTTTCAAAATGGTCTTGAATTGTTTTCTGAGGTGGTTTAAGAGCTCTTGTAAGCTCATTTGGGATTGAGATTTGTTTGAAATTAAATGTTAAACATAAAATTGACTTGTACTTACAAAATTATTAAATTTTATTGATGAAAATGTATATGAATGTTACTGTTTACTATTGTAACATCCTATAACTCAGGTCTGACGACTAGATTGGGTAAGGGGAGTTACAAGCAATGTAAACGCAAAAGGAGAAAAAGATGTTATACACTAGGGTTTTTAAACCCTAAGGGCAGCAATTAGGGTTAAAAACAAGGGTGTACCAAAAATAATAAAAAATGCAAGGAAGGGATCCAAACTTGGGTTTAAAGGACAATTTCACAAACACTTAACCATTAGACCAGTAACTCATTTTATGCTTAATCATACAATCAAACAAAAATAAATCAAGGCATGACACCTTGTGATCCTTCGCATCACACAACATGCACTTGCTAGGTCACTCTCTTTGCTTTGCCATAAGTCATTTAAGCTCGCAAAACTTACTATGTCTTCTATAACAACGTCTTTCCTGATAAGTCCATAAACAATAAAAGGTTGAATGAAATTAGAAATAACATGTTCGTGCGGCTTTCTTACAAATATGACATCTATGCCTTGCTCAAGGTTTATTATTCTCCTCTTTCATACTATGTGTGTGTACCCTTATTAGAGGTAAAACCAAACACACTCAAAAAACAAAAAGTTGGTCAAAGAAATTTAAATCTCACCATTATACACTCGTAACAAAATTAAACAATTCTAAACGGCAAAGAAAAAAGTTAACATATTTTCGCTTGTAACTTTTAAAGAGTGATCAAACTCAATAATATTTAAAATATGTGGGACCACTCTCTAACAAAGTTGACCTAAGGCTCTAAGAAACCAAAGAAAAACTTGACTCCAAAAGGAAGTAAGTTGCATGAAGAAAGGAGAGGCGAGTCTTTTTGTACCTATTAACACAATAAGCGAAAATGTGTTAGAATTCGTAACAGAATAAGAAAAACTAAAAACAAAAGAAAACCTAAGGCTAGAATCAAAGAAAATAAACTACCCAGTAGAAAAAAAAACTTGAAACAATGGAAAACAACTTGAATTTTTCATTCAAGGTGTTCTTTGTGTGCTAAACTCACGAAAATTAAACTAGAGCATCTTTATATGATAAATAAAAGCTAATATAGAAATTTTCGGCACAAAATTTCACCCATGAAATATTTTTCGATTTTATTATTTGTTCAATATTTTTAGAGTCCGTTTAAGTAAAATTGCTAAAATACTTTATTTAGCACAAGGAAACAACTCAAAAACAGCCAAGTCTAATACCAAATGATAAACAGCAGTGGACCAAGATTATATTGTAGTAGTTTGACTTAAGAAAGAAAGTTTCGGATCTGGCCTGAAAAGAAAAAATAAAAAAAGATTTAGGAAAACAAGAAAAAAACTAAAATAAGAAATTTAAGAATAAAGAATAAATATTCAAAATAATAAATAAATAAAAGATAGAATAAAAAGTGGAGAATGGATCGAATAAACCGATATATATTATGGATAGATGGATGAGTGTCCAATTGAACTCTTTGAGATATAAACCCTAACAAACTCAATTAGTGACGTTAATCAATCCTGTAAGGAATAATCCCTTGAAAATTCAATGATGAATAATGAATTATCACGACTCTTTGAAGAGAATTTAGAAGAAAATTGTTTTTAAAAGTCACAAGAAAGCAATCTTGCACAAAGAAACTAACTTCCAAAGTTGGAAATGTTATTAATGAAAAAATAATTCCTTTTCTATTAACAATGAAGAGGCATTTATATAGGCTAGCTAAGTACATTCAAGTAAAACTCTAAAGTGTACTAAAAATCTAATTAATCTAAACAAGTAGTTTTAGACTAAATTTCTTGTTGACTAAGAAATATAAAACTCTTAAATAACTTAAAATACTTAAAAAAACCAATATTTAGAATAAATAAATAATAAAACAATAAAACCTAAAAAATACAATATTGAGATCATATATAATAAGCATTAAGCTTAATATTGAACCCAATAGGTTTTAAACTTGAATTAAAAGCCCAAAACTCATAATTTCCGTAATAGTCTCATCTAGAAATTTTGCTTGAACAATCGTCACTAAAATGATAATAGGTTGAGCTCTTGAATTCGAAATCAAGCAATTCAAAGTGATTTTCGAAGCTAAGAGATAGACCTTCGAACACTATACAGACATCTCAACCCAGAAATGTCTAGATCCCGTCCAAAAATTCATCACAATTCAATTAATTTTTCGAACTTGAAAATTGGCAACTTCGATGGATAGAATTTAATAAATTTCACCCCATCCATGCATGTATCAATATGCCTTGCTAAATAACATATCTTTTTTAGTAAGATTCCTCACCTGACACAATCGTTGTCACCTATTATTCACACATATTGTATTTAGTCCCATTAGGTCACATAATACACCTACCTAAAAAAAATTAGGGAGACGTAAATGGTGAGACACCTAGTGAAACCCTTGAGACACACCTAGCTCCTCGAAATGTCAATAGAACTTCTCGTAAGAATATTCAAAGGACTAAAGCAAAAGGACTCAAGGGGAAAAGAACCCTTCTAACAACACTCCAATGTTGTTTGAACTGGACCAGATTGGTCGGCCTGATCGGTTGGATCAATAATCGACTAAAGGATCGGTCCAAAATATGGCTTTGAACTAGTTAGATTAGGAACCCTATTATTGATGTTCGAGTCCATAAATATTATTATTTAATATTTATGAGGTTAGTATAGAGGTTAGTTAAATTTTAGTCCCTTAATTTTTTCAATTGGATAGTTAATGATGGTACAAGGACTAAATTGTAAAATTTATAAAATTTAATTATTATGAATTTTTAATTAATTGAAGGACCGATTGAGTAATTGGACTATTTTATTATAGCCAAACAATGGTGGGACCAGTTGTAATCCACCAAATTGATTAATTAATAAAGATTAATTAAGTTAATTATAATTAATTACTAAACTAATTAAGTATATAAGACAAATTGAAAAATAAAAACAAACATTTCTTCCTATTCATCTTCTCGACGCTCAAATTTGAAAGTTATGGCAATTTCGATTTTAGGGACTAAATTTAATAAAATGTAAAACTTTAGGGAGCATTCAAAAATTAAAATTGAACTGATATATGCATATAATATGATAGTATACGATTTTAGGAATTGATAAATTGAATTAAATAATTATATAGATTGGAAATTGAACCAACAAAATTATTGAATAATCCTTGAAATTTCAGCTTAATTGCTGATTTTGTAAGGAAGTTCATATGGCATGATTGAGTTTAAATTTTTATATATTTGAATTATAATTTGTGTATGTTTGATAGTAATTTGAATTATTTGCAACTTGGTACAAAAGGTGAGATATGGGCCAAATTGTAAAGAAACGGTAAATTGAATGATAGATTGAATAAATTACAATTTGAGATATTTCATGAATTGGTAGTTGATTATGACTGACCAAATCATATTTTATGGATTTGATTGACTATCAAGATAGAGGATTAAAATAAATAAAATTCAAAATAGTATAACTTGGTGAAATTGAGAAATTGGCTTGGAATTGAGATGATTTATGTTATTCAATGTACGAAATGATATCTTGATTGATGAATTGATAATATTGAGATCAATAAAATGAGAATCGAACTTTTAATGAAATTGTATTATTGGGTATCTTATTAACTGTTTGGGCAGAGTCGAATATAATTGGCATTGTTAGAAAAAATCTAGTTCAAAAATAATTTTCTTGCACAGAGGAAAATAAAAATTTTGAAAACCAACCCAGTTTGTTATATTTAAAGCAATAAACCCTAGACCAAAATCATAACTGTGTTTTCAGATAGGTAGATCATTGTCGTTCCTGACTTACAACGAAATGATCTTCTCCATTATTCTCGTACCACGAATTGCTTTGAGTGGGGGCTCTAATTATTCGAATCAAACACAGAACTAGAAATATCTTTCTTTTCTTTGTGGTGAAAAATAAAATTATCTTCTCAAATAGAAACTGACAGAATCATTATTCTAAAAAATATATTTAATTCTTAGATAATAAAAGTCTCTCTATTTTTAGGTAGAATAACGACATTTGAAAGTTGTGTTAGTAGCTCTACTGGTGTCATCTATTTATAAGGAGAGAAGATAGAAACTGTGTTGAATTGTAGAAGTTTATTTCAACTAGAAAATGAAATCCTAGTTCAACTAGGATGTAGGGGGCAACAACCTTATTAATGATACTAGGGTTTGCTTTCCCCTTTGTTACATAAAGGGTTTATGGGCCTCTTCCATACCGGGTCTAATTACAAGTACTTTTCGGGCTTTTAACCCAGTACTTTATAATTTGATCCAACCCAATATTTGTTTTTTTATTTCCAAAAAATAAACTTCAATATATTTCCAATTAAATAAATTTTCTCAATACAATTCTAATTTCGTTAAAATCATGACGAATTTATAGTAAAAGAATCTAGGAGAAAATGTATTTAATATTTCTGCATTCAACGGTGCACTATAACCAAATGATTTATTTTCATTTTCGAACTTTATTTAATTTAGAAAACATAAATTCATTTTTCAAGTCTTTTTCATTTTCATTTTGGAGAAAACCACATTCATTTTCAAATGATTTCATTTCTCCACTTTCATTTTCATTTTGAGAAAATCTTAACCATTTCCAAATGTTTCCTACTTCTCCATTTCACCATTTCTGTTCATTTGATTCAACATGCAAGTCATTTTTTGTTTCAACGAGCTAGCGAAGGGACCGATTGGACATATGCAATTAAGACTCAAATTATTTATAATTAAGTTCCAGCTTTTCCCTATTAATTATAAACTCATTTAGTCAGGAAGTCATTTCACTATAGTATCGTGACTAGGCTCTCCCCAAAGGCATACCATTACAAAAGCAACTCGATTAGTGCTCGTCCAATGACCTTGTGATAAGTGTGATACCCTCACAGAATATCCTTAATCTATTCAGAATAATATCAATTCTCCTAATATGATCATATTTTATCTCATGGTAACCATTACATCTTCCTTCATGAAAATTCAATTACTATCAAATAGTAATCAAGTCATTCATCACGAAGATGAATGACCTGTAACCATGTTTACTTTCATCAACCATGTAATTTCAATGAGATGATATCATTCACCCATGTTTCGGGCTATGAGTTCCACTGTTGCAAATGACACTACATACTACATAAGTCATACACCCAACACAGTAGCTTTCGTTTCGTTATATATTCAAACTTAGACGTTTACTTACATCAAAGTGTTTGAGTCACGCATACATAGTCTGTCATCCACTCGGGATTTAGGTATGCCACACTATGAATGTCACAAGTGAATAAATCAATAAACGGATTTAGGATCTATTCTTATTGGGTCCTATCCCATGTACTGTCACTCCAGTCAGTCACATCTATGTCTTTATCTTCTAGGAGTCACCCACTCCGATGCCCAAGACAAAGCATCTCCACAATTGGACTTGATAAATGGCATATTAGTCTTTCGATCAATTTAATCATTCCCGATTAAAATAAGGACATGTTTAAGTTCGTCTACTAATATAAGTTGTCTTTCTGTATTACGATCTGACCACATAATACCACTTAGTATTAGTTTAAGCAGTAGACAACCAATAAGCAACATTTGCTTCCATTTTTCTTTCCGTGCAAAAACCATATTAGGAAATTATACAAATTATATTAGTGTAATAAATGAATTCATTTTATTAACAAATTTATTCAAAAAAATTACAAGTTTACAAACGAATATACTTCACTCAGGGCACCAGACCCAATAGGCATGCCATAGGATAGATTGAGTACGAGTTACTTTGACTACGAGCCGATGAGTGTTGGGTACAACTTTTACTTCAATTATATCGATGAGGGCTAGGCGCAAACTATTTAATTCAGAATTGTTTGATGAGGCACTTGGTGCCAATTTGGTGTGTTGATTGGATCCACATATTAGTTCGAGTCTAAATCCAAGTCAGGTTAATAAGGATTTAAAATGTAAAAAATTATATTGGTATTTAAAATGAATTTTGATAGTATATGAAATATTATGCAAACTCGATATACAAGAACAAAGGACTGATATGAGAATGTGACGAATCAATCAATTCAATTCAAAAGATTATATGAATTTGATATTGAATGGACTAAATAATTGATTATGTGAATGGCATTGTAATATTGATTATAAGTGAATTGGAATGTTATATAAGAACTCTTCCTACTCGTATTGATTTTCTTTTTGATTTTTTTTTTGTTCTGAACTTTTAGGCTAACACATAGTTCCTATATCACACCAATCTTTCCTATTTCACTCGATTTTTACAAAATCCACCGTGATGTATCTACTTAACCCTCAATACGTATGGCCAGATGTCTATAGTCGTGTAGTGCAGAACCAAAGAAACATGAAAAATACAAATGAACGTTTCAGGCTTGGGTTTTGTAATATAGTTCATCAACAAGTGCTAACAGGCTAAAAAATCAGTACTATAGGTGAATAAATATAGGTCAGCTTTTTGGTCAGGATATGTTCCAAACAATGCCTTAAGTCATCTCTTAAATATCTCAATATGCATCAATTTAATCAATCAATCAAACACAAATTCAACTATCTATCATTCATACTAGCATGCTCGTTTCTTCATATTTACTGTAACATATGGTACATTTGATTGCTTGATGCCTATTTACAGTGTAACGTAAAGAACTTACTACTCTAATAATCAAAAATTTAAAATCACCTATCATCATGCCAAATTTATTTGTAAACACAAGCAACCTCTGTACATTATCCGAACCAATCACTTGTATTTCTACAAGCTCAAGCACACAAATGACAAGAAAGGTCAAAAGAAAATCATAAAAATTTAAAACAAATTTTCTATGTTACCCCCCACACTTTAGTTTACACATTGTCCTCGATATGTAGTCCATAAAAAGATGAGGAAAGAAGTTTACCAATTGATTGTGTTCGTTCCATCAACTAATGGTGGGTGCTTCCTCCTTTAATAGTGAAATTTCAAATTGTTCTCCCTTTAATGTGGGGTTCATAGAAAACTTAAACAAACTAGAAAATAACTAGAAAAAAAAAAATCTAATTTTACCCCTATTCCTATGAACAAATTAAAATCATCCAAAAAGTCTAATACAATTCAATCATCCTTCTCCATTTCATCACCTCCTTCCCCCTATCCTGTAACACCCCTCACCCGTATTCAATGCCGAAATAGGGTTACGGAGTATTACCAAACTTACAAAATATTTAAACATTCAATTCACATATAATTTCACTTTTCATGCAAACATTAATCAAGCTCAAGCATAATGTCCTTATAACGATTCTACGAGGCCCTAAGCATGCATTGGGAGTGGTTCGAAACTAAACCGATAACTTATCCCTCTATTCAATTTAATCTAAAACACACATTTAAACGCATTTACACATTTGCCCCTAATGTTTCACCACTTTTACAGTTTAGTCCTTATTACACAAAATCACAAATTCACTAAATGTCTTTAATACCCATGATAACCGAATTACTATAATGCCCTTAGAAGCCCACATTTATCATCTTTTCACACATTTAACCACACATTTTCACATTTTCACAAATAAATCCCTATTTTGTATTTTTATTCAAAATCACTTTACAAAATATGTAAATCTAGCAACAAGGTTTCATATTTCATAATCAAACGTCAAATAAAACATATTTTCATCAATGGAAACTTTCAAAATCTTTAACAATTTTGCAAAATAGTCCCTGGGCTAGCTAGAACTAGTTGCAACGGTCACAAAAACATAAAAATCATTAAAAACCGAGTCAAAAATCATACCATGCATTCAAGTCTCCATAGCCAAATGTTTGAAGCTTTGTTAATGGCTTTCTTAGGCTAATTTCGGTTGTAAGAGATAAGAATAAAGCTGATGGCTTATTTTATTTTATTAGTTTTATCTTTATGTTACAAATTACATTATTAACTTTTAATAAAACATTAATATATCACATAAACCATGGACATAACTAACCTGAACAATGGTCTAATTTGAGCATAAGGACCCCCACTATTTAATTTCATAGTCATTTGATACTTTTAGCTAATTGAACTCCAGTTTTACACTTTACACGATTATGTCTTTTTTATCAAATTGGCCAACCAAACGCTAAAATTTCTTTACGAAAATTTCACACAATCATGCTATCATGCTATAAAAATTAAAATAATAATAAAATAATTATTTTGACTTCAGATTTGTGGTCCCAAAACCACTGTTCCAATTTCACTAAAAACGGGTTGTTCCAACTTTCCCCCCTTAGGGATTTTTGTCCCCGAAAATCTTACTAGTGAATAGGTTAGGGTACTATTTTCTCATAGCTTTGTCGAGCTCCCATGTAGCCTCTTCAATACTGTGTCGTTGCCACAAAACTTTCACTAAAGCTATTCATTTATTTCTCAACTCTTTAACCTCCCGAGCTAAAATTTGGATCGATTCTTTATTGTACGTCATGTGGGGTTGAATTTCAATCTCTGCCGAAAAAATTACATGTAAAGGATCCGATCTATATCGACGCAACATAGATTTGTGAAACCTATTGTGGATATTCTCTAACTTAGTCGATAAAGCTAGTCGATACGCCACTGGCCCTATTCTTTTAATAATCTTGTACGGCCCAATGAAACATGGACTAAACTTGCCTTTGCGACCAAAACAAAGAATTTTCTTCCATGGAGATACTTTCAGAAACACTTTATCACCAATCAAAAATTCAATGTCTTTCTGTGCCAAATCCATGTAGGATTTCTGTTGATCTGAAGCTGCTTTCAAACAATCGCAAATTACTTTCACTTTCTCTTTGGTTTCTCTAACCAAATCAACCTCGTGAATCTTTTTCTCACTTAACTCGGTCGAATACAACGGAGTTTGACATTTTTTACCATACAAAGCTTCGTATGATGACATTTTTATGTTCGATTGAAAACTGTTATTATACACGAATTCAACCAATGGCAAATATCTCTCCCAGTTACCTTCGAACTCTAAAATAAAACATCGAAGCATATCTTCAAGAACCTGAATTACTCTCTTAGACTGACCATCGGTTTGCAGATGAAATGCAGTACTAAAGTTCATCTTTGTACCCAAAACTTTTCACAATTTCTACCAAAATCATAATATAAACCTTGGATCCCTATCCGAAATAATTAAAACTGGCACTTCGTGTAATCTAACGATCTCAGCAATGTACAATTCAGCTAACCTATCGAGTGAATAGTCTGTACGTACTGGTATAAAATGCACAGATTTCATCAATCTATCAACTACGACCCAAATAGAATCTTTTTTTTAGAGTCAGGGGTAACCCCGATACGAAATCCATTGTAACTCTGTCCCATTTCCACTTTAGTATCATCACAGGTTGTAACAATCCTGAAGGTACTTGGTGTTCAGCTTTGACTTGTTGACAAATCAAACACTTTGATACAGACTCAGAAATGTCTCGTTTCATACCCGACCACCAATATAATTGTTTCAAGTCATTGTACATTTTGGTACTCCCCAGGTGAACAGAAAAACAACCATTATGTGCCTTATGCAGAATTTTCTAAATAAGCTCGAAATTTATTGGTAGACAAATTCTGTTTTGGAAAATTAAACAATCACTGGCTCTGATCTGATAATCTAAATCACTGTTCTATTCGCATTGCACTCTTTTAGCTTGCAACTCAGTATCACATTTTTGAGCTTCATAAATTTGCTGAAGAAAAACTGGTTTAACTTTCAACTTAGCTAATATTAAACCATCATCAAATAAGTTTAGCTGAGTATTCATTGCTCTCAAAGAAAATAAAGATTTTTTACTCAAAGCATCTGCAACTATGTTTGCTTTCCTCGGATGATAATCGATTACTAATTCACAGTCTTTTAGTAGCTCGAGCCATCTCCGTTGTCTCAAGTTCAGATCTTTCTGAGTCATAATATACTTTAAACTTTTATGACCGGTAAATATGTGGCATTTTTCACCATACAAATAATGTCACCAAATTTTCAGTGTGAAAACAATAGCGGCCAACTCTAAATCATTTGTTGGATAATTCTTTTCATGTGGCTTCAATTGTCTCGAGACATAAGCTATCACCTTTCCCTCTTACATCAATATGCAACCCAAACCATTCAATGACGCATCGCTGTAAACCACGAATTCTTTACCCAGCTCAGGTTAAACCAAAACTGGTGCTTCAGCTAGCAATGCTTTCAACTGCTCGAAACTCCATTGACATTTTTCAAACCACTCAAATTTTACATCTTTCTGTAGCAATCTGGTAATTGATGTAGCAATCATCAAGAACCCTTTTACAAAATGTCAATAGTAGCCAGCTAACCCCAAAAAACTTCTGACTTTGGATACATTTCTTGCTGGTTTCCAATCAACAACTGCCAAAATCTTAACTCTAAATCATTTGTTGGATAATTCTTTTCATGTGGCTTCAACTGTCTCGAGACATAAGCTATCACCTTTCCCTCTTACATCAATATGCAACCCAAACCATTCAATGACGCATCGCTGTAAACCACGAATTCTTTACCCAGCTCAGGTTAAACCAAAACTGGTGCTTCAGCTAGCAATGCTTTCAACTGCTCGAAACTCCATTGACATTTTTCAAACCACTCAAATTTTACATCTTTCTGTAGCAATCTGGTAATTGATGTAGCAATCATCAAGAACCCTTTTACAAAATGTTAATAGTAGCCAGCTAACCCCAAAAAACTTCTGACTTTGGATACATTTCTTGCTGGTTTCCAATCAACAACTGCCAAAATCTTACTTAGATCAACTCTTATACCTTCCGTTGAAATAATGTGCCCCAAAAATCTGACTTCTCTGAGCCGAAACTCACATTTGGAAATACATCTGAATATTCACAAACTGTAGGCATCAATTCAATCTTCATTTCAGACACTTTGGTATCTAAAACATATGCTAGATACGCATCACAACCTTTTCTCACATATCTCTGAGCTGACATTGACGAAATCACTATAGGCAATCTACTTGACTCATCTGATTCAATTAGAAGAATTTCACTGTTCTGACATTTCAATTCAATGATATTTCATCTATAATTCACAATAGTATCATGCAGAGTCAACCAATCCATACCCAGAATTACGTCAAACTCATCAAAAGGTAGTAGCATCAAGTCAGCAGGAAAACAGTAACCCTGAGTCATCAAAGGGCAATCCTTGCAAACTTTATCAACTAAAACATACTTGCCTAAGGGTTCGATACTTTAATTACAAATTTTACAGACTCAGCAGGCTAATTTTTACAAGACACTAAATTCATACAGATATATGAATGAGTCGATCCAGGATCTATCAAAGTAATCACATCAGTGTCATAAAGAGAGAATGTACCGGTGATAACATCAAGAGACGACGTTTCTTCGCGAGCGCGAATAGCATAAGCTCTAACTAGTGCTCTAGCCTCAGATCTCACAACTGAATCCCTAGTCACACCTTTACCACTAAACACATTCCCCGTATTTCTCTGTGGCCTCCCTCTCGCAATCGTATTGCTCGGTCTTGCATCCTGAAATTTATCTTTCTCAAATAACTCTGGGCAATCTTGAATAAAATGATTTACCGAGCCACATTTGAAACAAGCTTTATTACTCTTACTCCAGCACGTACCAAAATGCCATCTCTCACACTGTTGACACTCGGGTTTATTATTTCTCACACTGCCAATGCTCGAGATGGAAGTTCCTTGAGCTTTAGGACTCACATGTTGATTTCCACAATCTCTATTCTGGTATCCCACTGATGCATTTGATCAACTATACGAATATCAGGATTTCTTTGATAAAGAATGATAAGGTTTATTCATCGATCCTTTTCTGGAATCTCTAGCCTATGAATTAGCTTTCATCCTTTCTCGGCTAAAGTCTTCGGCTTTACAAGCCCGGTCAACTAATACAACAAATTCTTTCAAATCTAAAATCCTGACCAGAAGTTTAATGCCTTCATTCAATCAATTAACAAATCGCTTGCGCATGATCTCTTCGGTAGAAACATACTCTCGAGCATATTTGCTCAACCGCACAAATTCTCTCTTGTACTCAGTCGCGGTCATACGGCCCTGTTTCAGTTCTAAAAACTCTTTGTGTTTTTGATTCAAAAATCTTTGGCTTATATATTTCTTCCTGAACCGATTTGAAAGAATTCCCAGGTGACCCGTTCTCTAGGTACCACAAATACTAGAGTATTCCACCACTGATATGCGGTGTCCCTCAGAAGTGATACAGCATATTTTAAACACTCAGTCGGTGTGCAAGAAAGTTTATCAAATACTCTGATAGTGTTTTCATGCCAAAACTCAGCTTTCTCAAGATCATCGTCAACATTAGCTCTAAACTCTTCAGCCTCGTGTTTACGGATCTTATCAACTGAAGGCTTATTCAATCTTAAAAGTTTTACACCTTAAGGAGCTACCGAAATCGGTTAGGGATTAGGAGGGGTGGAGGTCATTGAGTAGCCGAATTTGTCTGGACATGCTGCGTGAACCATTCGTTCATCATTTGAAAGAAGGCTTCCTTAGCCTCTTCTCTTTGGCTACTCGATATGGGTCTAGATTCAGAAGGCGCTGTCCCTTGAGCAGGAGCTGGTGCATTACTTTCAACCTCATCAGCTATAACTCGACTGGGATCCCTTTACTATATGAAAACACATTTTAAAATGTTAGGAGTCATCACACTATCACAGTTTATATATGGCATGTATAGCTAGACTCTCACACACGCTATGTTAGTCCTAGAATCGACTAAACTGTAGCTTTGATACCAATAAATGTAACACCGCTCACCTGTATTCAATGTCAAAATAGGGTTACAGAGTATTACTGAACTTATAAAACATTTCAACATTCAATTCACATATAATTTCACTTTTCATGCAAACATTAATCAAGCTCAAGCATAATGTCCCTATAACGATTCTACGAGGCCCTAAACATGCTTTGGGAGTGGTTCAGAACTAAACCAATAACTTAGGAAACTTTCATGAAACCTTGAAAATTTTTCTCAAAACAGGGGACACATGCCCGTGTGGACTGACCGTGTCTCTCACACGGCTACAGACACGCCCATGTCACAAGCCGTGTGGACATTCGAAATGGAAGCACATGGCCGTGTCCTAGCCCGTGTCTGACCCTGTGTAACTCTCTGACTTGGGTCACACGACCAACATACACGCCCGTATGGCTAGCCCATGTGCCCTAAAAATTACCATACACGCTCGTGTGCTAGGCCGTGAGCTAGGTCGTGCCAAACTTATAGGGTATATTGGCTTATGCCACACAGCCAAGTCGTACGCCTATGTGGGAGGCCATGTAGAGCATACAAACTGTAACACCCGAAACCCGGCCTAGACGTTACGGCCGAATCTGCAATGTCACATTGAAGTATTTTACGTAACTCATGATATCATTTGCAAAGCCCAATCTTTATTAAGCTTTTTTGTGTGATTTAAAAGATGGTTTTAAAACTTACGTCATTATCAAGAGTATTTACTTTAAAACATTATTAATTTCAAAATCTCGTTTGTAGTGGAAGCTTTTTAAAACAGTTGCGTACTAGTGTTTACTTGTACAACGTTCTTTTCTTGTGGTAGCTCTTAAGATTGTCACATATTAGTGGTATTTTTGGAAAACATTTATCTTTTTGAAAACCCGCATATTTTTCCTACTGCTAGCAGTATTAAAGCAAAAAAATATATAATCCCCAAATTAAAAATAAAATTTAGAGAGGCCTTATTACATAAAAATACCCAAATTAAAATACTTAAAAATTAAAACACAAATATGGAAGTGTAAGCTGTTGTGTAGCCACCTTCAAGTCTTACGCAGCACCGACCCACCTAAGGATTACCTGCGCAGGTAAACAGAAAGGTGAGTTTACGAAAACTCAGTGTGTAATCCCTTAAATACAGACAGTCAAACATACAGTGAGTAAATACAGTCTGGGTCTAAGCCCATTTAGTTAACAGTGGCAATATCAGTTTGGGCTTTAGCCCATCTTAATACAAAAACAGTCATATGTTCTGGCCTTGGCCCTTTTGCAATAATAATAAATAGTGCAGTAACGGTAAACAGCATGCAACTCTTACCCATCCAGTCTTTGCACTCTATCTCCGTCCAGCCCTACACACCATGTGGGGATAAATCAACCCACCCATCCCTACACACCAAAAATATAGCACCGGTTGCGGCACTAAATAGTATTTGCAGCAGAGCTGCCAGTATAATAGGCTTAGAGTCATCAGTGATTTTTAGCAGAGCTGCCAGTACAGTACACTTCCTGCAATCATATAAAAACCCATCCCCATGCAATGCATCATGCCACATGTCATGTCATATCATAATATTATACATGTACTCAACACAGTTACAATAGCATGCTAAAATCCAAACATATATCACATAGGGGCAAAACAGTCAATTTACTATGTAGGGGCATTTTAGTCATTTTACCATATCATTTTACCACATAAGGACAAAACAGTCGTTTCACCTTATAAGGGCAAAATAGTCATTTTACCTCATAAGGGTATAATAGTCATTTCATCAAATTGGGGTCTAGGTATGTCTACCGATCCAATAGTAGATCCACAGTCGTCTCGGGCGACCCGTGCAACCTTAACAATCAAACAGTGAAAATGGCCCAAAGCCCACAGCACGGCCTATGTGGGCCTACACACCCGTGTGGCAGCCCAAAAATGGCCTTGGTCGTGTAAACTACACAACCTGGCCCAACAATCTCCATAGGTCCATGTGTTTACCCGTTTAGGGCCCACAAGCCCATGGGACCCACACGGCCTATTTCGGCCCAACGTGGCCCAAAACAGCCTAAGCCCATGAAATCGCTCATGGTGGCCTCTATGATCAAACGCCCACATTTTATGTGTTCAGATTGCCACATGAGCGAGTGCACGCTTGTGTAGCATCAATTGTCATATTTTTCAGCTTTTGCCCCGATTTACGATTATAGCAGTGTGGTTACACACCTAATGTGATCCAAAGATAACCGCGTTCCAAATATTCTTATACCTGAATTCAGTCAAAAAGACATTTACTCAGTTGCATATTTCATGGAACAAATGGAACTTAACAGAGTTCCAAAGTGATCCAAATAGTTACTTCTCCTTACCGAAAGCCAATCGAAATCACACCCTTGATTCCTAGGAGGCACACCAATCAACTTGATCTCTAACTACACGACAGTTATAACCCCTTTATTAAATCTGTACTTGGATAAAATCAATCTTGACTAATCCCTACTTACCAAATAACAATAGTACAGAGTATAATTAGGTGATGTAGTGAACTAAGACCGAAGAGAAACTGAACTGAAATTGTAACATCCCGAAATAGGGCCTAAACGGAACAGTGGTTGCAAAACCACAAATCCGAGGTAGAAAAATTTATTTTATTATTATTTTGAGGTCTATGATATGTTTGCATGATTGTGTGAAAAGTTCGTGAAGAAATTCTATGCATAAAGTACTTAATTTGAAATTAGGGACTGAATTGAATAAATTGCAAAACTTGTGTTCTAGAAGTATTTTGCATAAAATTGAATTAGAATATTAATTAGGAGGTCTTAAATAGCAATTTGACCAATTTTAAGTTCATGGACAAAATTAGGACATGGAAGGAATTTTTGAAAGTTTAGTAGTAAGGGCATTTTGGTCATTTAGTTATTAAAATGAATTAAAAACAAAATTAAAAGCCAATTTTTGTCCATCTTCTTCATTAGGACGAAATTTCAAGGGTTCTCCATAGCTAGGGTTTGTTTCAAGCTTTCAAGCTCCATAGTAAGTGATTCCAAGCCCTGCTTTTAATGTTCTTTACGTTTTCTGAGTCCCTTGAGCTCGATAAAGCTTATGCTAGCAATAATTTAAGTTAGGGTTCATATTTGGAAAAATACCCATAGGTGAAATTTGTGTATTTTGATGTTTTATGATAGAATATGAGGTTTTAAATTATGTTAGACAATTTGTACTACTCGGTTTTAAGCAAAAAGCAGTAAAACGACTTAATCGGAAAAAATACCTAATAGTCATAAGTGCATGTTAGAGTATGAATTTGATGCTGCCATAGAAGGAAAAATGACCAGCATGTCATAAAACATAAGAAAATAGGATGAAGTTAAATTTACTGAGCTTTGGGGCAAAAGTGTAAATATCACGAAAGTTTAGGGCAAAAGCGTAATTTTGCCAAAATATGATTTTGAGTCAATTTGAATAATGTGAGTCCTAATTAGACTATATTTTAAATGATAGAGCAAGGAAAACAGAAATTGAGCTAAAATGGAGAAAATACCAAGTTGTGGACGAAATGGTAAAAGTAGCTATTTTTGCATACGAGGTAAGTTTCTGATAAATAAATGCAATATTCTTTTATTTTACATTATTATTGTAAATTTCCAGCATTTATATACTTATTTTATGAGAATATTTGAAGTCGAATTAAAGGCGAAGTGACAGAGAAAAGCATTAGGAAGCCCCGTTTGAACCTTAGGAATGTTAGGATATTGGGGTTGACAGACAGACAGAGACAGAATGAGCCATGTAAGTCCATATCGATATATGGCTTTGGAGATAGGAATGAGCCATGTAAGCCCATATTAGACATATATATGGCATTGGAGACAGAATAATTCATGTAAGTCCATGTCGAAGACATGGCATTGGCGGGATATTGATCGACAGAACGACCCAAAGATCCTTAGTATTCCGAGTGGTTCAATGGGTCATTGTACACGTTAAATTACAGTGAATTATCAGCAAAAGGGAAGGTAGATTATATTTATGAATAGTGAAAGGCCAGGTAAGAAAGAAGGTAAGCAAGTAAAGAAGAAGGTAGAAAATGAGAAGTAAAGAAAGTTTATGAGGCTAGGTGACATTATGTATAATCATTCATTATGCTGAATGTTGTAATTTATTTGCTTGTAAGCTTACTAAGCCTAGTGCTTACTCTCTTTATTTTCTTTTTCTTATAGTTTTTATCAAGCCACTCGGGGATTGAAGGAAACGTCGGAGACCCGATCACACTATCTAAGAAATCACATTGGTATAGTTAGACGTTTCGTTTTGTGTATGGCATGTATAGGAACTTGGTTTCTTTTGATATGATATGATCAATGAATGATGTGTAAATACTTGCTAGTGATTAGCTAATAGAATGTCTGATGATATACATGTTTATTGTATGTATGAATAAGTAGTAAATATCACATGAAAACTAAGAAAAATGTGAAAGTAACTTAAAAACAGATTCAAGTATCAGAAATAATGTGATTTTGAAAAATCACTAAAAATCGTAGAGACATGGTTTGATGGTGAATAATATATGAAATTAAAGCTTATTATGTCTATTTTCTTATGGAATAAGCAAAACAGGTAAAGGTATTATATTTTATGAGATATCTGAGTTTTAGTGAAACAGGGTCAGAGAAATTTCTAGATCCCCTGTTTCAACTTTGGAAATTCACCATAAATTGTACAAAAATAATCAGGTGGTGTAATTTATATGGTTAGAATCCTTATTGAATCTAGTTTTAATAGAAACAAACAGTATAGTTATATTAATTTTTTATATAGAGAAAAGTGGTTCGTAGTAAGTAGAGGTCAGTGCAGTCGAATTCTAAAACAGGGGTAACTTTAACTAATAAACTGTACTAATTGGCTAAGTAAAAAATTCTAGAAAAAAATTTTTAGATAGATATATGAGTCTAGTTTCAGGAAAAATTTACGGATCTTAATTTTGAGTTTTGAAACTCGAGAAATGAATTTTAAGCAGCTATGATGCAGAAAAACAGTTTATTCCGAAAATTAGAATAAGTGGTTTAGAGTTGTTTAAAAGGTAAGATAAGTTTAGTAACACCTCAAGCTTGACTCGGTGACGGTTTTTCGCGTGGGGCGTTACATTTATTGGTATCAGAGCAGTTTTAGTCGGTTCTCGGAGCAGTTAGTGTGAGTAAATGTCTAGCTATACATGCCACCACGTATTTTGATAGTGTGACGACTCGACGATTTTTAAATATTTTGTTTTATTGTAATGGATCCCGAGTGAGTGGTGATGATGATGTAGGAAGTAATGCGCTGCTGCTCCCGTGGAAGGGGGTAGCGCCATATGAGAATAGGCCATGAATGCTTAATCGGGAGGAGTGACTCGAGAAGCTCTCTTCCAAGCTTTGAATGATTGGTTTGCCGAGTTCGTTCGCATTTAATCCGGTGAGTTAGACCTCCACCCCTCATGATTCTCAGCTGCCCATGTAGCTCAAGCTCCCCCGATCACAGTGTGCAATGATAAGAGAAAAGCCACCAATTGATAGAATCGGGAAACAAGGCGAGAAGAGTTCCGAGCAACAAAACATGATGATGCAGAAAAGAGCAAAATTTTGGTTAGAAAATACTCTCGAGTTTTTTGATGAATTATCTTGTACACCCGAGGAATGTATGAAATGTGTAATATCACTTCTTAGAGACTCAGCCTACTACTAGTGGAAGACACTTGTATCAGTTGTACCAAAGGAGAGGATCACTTGGGATTTCTTTCAGGAGGAATTTCGTAAAAAGTACATCAGTCAGGGGTTTATTGACCAGAAGAGAAAGGAATTCCTGGAATTGAAACAAGGGAGCTACTGTGTTCTCCAAGATAGATTTGAGATCCGGATACTATCAGTTGCGAGTTAAAGAGTCAGATGTCCCAAGGTCTGTTTTCTGGACTAGGTATGGTCATTATGAGTTCCTTGTGATGCCATTTGGCTTGACTAATGCTCCGCCATTTTCATGGACTTAATGAACTGAATTTTCGAGACCGTACTTGGATAAGTTTGTAGTTGTGTTCATTGATGATATCTTGATTTATTCTCATGATGAGAGAGAGCATGCGAGCATTTGAGAAACAGATTTCTGAGATCTCGAGATAATCGATTTGTATGCCAAGTTTAACAAAAGTGAGTTCTGGTTACGAGAAGTTGGTTTTCTTGGACATATTGTTTCAGGTGAAGTATTAAGGTTGATCCGAGCAAGATTTCAGCCATTGTTGATTGGAAGCCTCCTAGAAATGTATCGGTTAGAAGTTTTCTTGGTCTTGCCGGATATTGTAGAGGGATTTTCCATGATAGCTACCCCGTTGACAAGATTTCTGCGAAAGGATATCAAGTTTGAATGGATTGAGAAGTGTCAACAGAGTTTTGACAAGTTAAAAGCATTATTGACTAAAGCTCCTGTTTTAGTACAACTAGAACCAGGTAAGGAGTTTGTGATTTACAGTGATGCGTCCATGAATGGACTTGGTTGTGTACTTATGCAGGAAGGGAAGGTAATTGCTTATGCCTCTAGATAGCTAAAGCCACATGAGAAGAACTATCCGATACATGATTTAGAGCGAGCTGCCATTATTTTTGCGTTAAAGATTTGGAGACATCATTTGTACGGTGAGAAGTGCCACATATTCACTGATCACAAAAGTTTGAAATTGAAGCAAAGAAGATGGCTAGAGTTGATTAAAGATTATGAGCTAGTGATTGATTATCACCCGAGGTATGTGTACAGAAGAATGATGAGCTTATTCGAAAGATCTTACAGGAAGCACATAGTAGTTTTTTTTGTCTATTCATCCAGGTAGTACAAAGATGTATAATGATTTGAATAAAATGTACTGGTGGGTAGGAATACAAAGGGACATTTCAGAGTTTGTTTCTAGATGTTTGATCTGTCAGCAGATTTTGTGACAGGATTGCCGTTTACACCGAGAAAGAAAGATGCAGTATGGGTTGTGATTGATAAGTTAACGAAGTCGGCTCATTTTATCCCAGTTCGTATGGATTTTTCACTTGACAAGTTGGCCAAGTTGTATATTTCAGAGATAGTCAGACTACATGGGGTAGACGAGGCTACATGGGAACTCGAAGAGGCTATGTGAAAACAGTACCCAAATCTCTTCACAGGTAAGATTTTCGGGGACGAAAATCCCTAAAGGGGGGAGAAATGTAACATCTCGAAATAGGGCCTAAACGGAACAGTGGTTGCAAAACCACAAATCTGAGGTAGAAAAATTTATTTTATTATTATTTTGAGGTCTATGATATGTTTGCATGATTGTGTGAAAAGTTCGTGAAGAAATTCTATGCATAAAGTACTTAATTTGAAATTAGGGACTGAATTGAATAAATTGCAAAACTTGTGTTCTAGAAGTATTTTGCATAAAATTGAATTAGAATATTAATTAGGAGGTCTTAAATAGCAATTTGACCAATTTTAAGTTCATGGACAAAATTAGGACATGGAAGGAATTTTTGAAAGTTTAGTAGTAAGGGCATTTTGGTCATTTAGTTATTAAAATGAATTAAAAACAAAATTAAAAGCCAATTTTTGTCCATCTTCTTCATTAGGACGAAATTTCAAGGGTTCTCCATAGCTAGGGTTTGTTTCAAGCTTTCAAGCTCCATAGTAAGTGATTCCAAGCCCCGCTTTTAATGTTCTTTACGTTTTTGAGTCCCTGTAGCTCGATAAAAGCTTATGCTAGCAATAATTTAAGTTAGGGTTCATATTTGGAAAAATACCCATAGGTGAAATTTGTGTATTTTGATGTTTTATGATAGAATATGAGGTTTTAAATTATGTTAGACAATTTGTACTACTCGGTTTTAAGTAAAAACGAGTAAAACGACTTAATCGGTAAAAATACCTAATAGTCATAAGTGCATGTTAGAGTATGAATTTGATGCTGCCATAGAAGGAAAAAATGACCAGCATGTCATAAAACATAAGAAAATAGGATGAAGTTAAATTCCACGAGCTTTGGGGCAAAAGTGTAAATATCACGAAAGTTTAGGGGCAAATCAGTAATTTTGCCAAAATATGATTTTGAGTCAATTTGAATAATGTGAGTCCTAATTAGACTATATTTTAAATGATAGAGCAAGGAAAACAGAAATTCGAGCTAAAATGGAGAAAATACCAAGTTGTGGACGAAATGGTAAAAGTAGCTATTTTTGCATACGAGGTAAGTTTACAGTAAATAAATGCAATATTCTTTTATTTTACATTATTATTGTAAATTTCCAGCATTTATATACTTATTTTATGAGAATATTTGAAGTCGAATTAAAGGCGAAGTGACAGAGAAAAAGCATTAGGAAGCCCCGTTTGAACCTTAGGAATGTTAGGATATTGGGGTTGACAGACGGAGACAGACAGAATGAGCCATGTAAGTCCATATCAGATATATGGCTTTGGAGACAGGAATGAGCCATGTAAGCCCATATTAGACATATATATGGCATTGGAGACAGGAATAATTCATGTAAGTCCATGTCGAAGACATGGCATTAGGCGAGATATTGATCGACAGAACGACCCGGTATCCTTAGTATTCCGAGTGGTTCAATGGGTCATTGTACACGTTAAATTACAGTGAATTATCAGCAAAAGGGAAGATAGATTATATTTATGAATAGTGAAAGGCCAGGTAAGAAAGAAGGTATGTAAGTAAAGAAGAAGGTAGAAAATGAGAAGTAAAGAAAGTTTATGAGGCTAGGTGACATTATGTATAATCATTCATTATGCTGAATGTTGTAATTTATTTGCTTGTAAGCTTACTAAGCCTAGTGCTTACTCTCTTTATTTTCTTTTTCTTATAGTTTTTATCAAGCCACTCGGGGATCGAAGGAAACGTCGGAGACCCGATCACACTATCGAAGAAATCACATTGGTATAGTTAGACGTTTCGTTTTGTGTATGGCATGTATAGGAACTTGGTTTCTTTTGATATGATATGATCAATGAATGATGTGTAAATACTTACTAGTGATTAACTAATAGAATGTCTGATGATATACATGTTTATTGTATGTATGAATAAGTAGTAAATATCACATGAAAACTAAGAAAAATGTGAAAGTAACTTAAAAACAGATTCAAGTATCAGAAATAATGTGATTTTGAAAAATCACGAAAAATCGTAGAGACATGGTTTGATGGTGAATAATATATGAAATTAAAGCTTATTATGTATATTTTCTTATGGAATAAGCAAAACAGGTAAACATATTATATTTTATGAGATATCTGAGTTTTAGTGAAACAGGGTCAGAGAAATTTCTAG
The DNA here is from genome assembly GCA_025698475.1 of Gossypium anomalum. NCBI lineage: Eukaryota > Viridiplantae > Streptophyta > Magnoliopsida > Malvales > Malvaceae > Gossypium > Gossypium anomalum. Next base: position 14,244,888 of record CM046961.1, read on the forward strand.
ATCCCCTGTTTCAACTGTGGAAATTCACCATAAATTGTAAAAAAATAATTTGGTGGTGTAATTTATATGGTTAGAATCCTTATTGAATCTAGTTTTAATAGAAACAAACAGTATAGTTATATTAATTTTTTATATGGAGAAAAGTGGTTCATAGTAAGTAGAGGTCAGTGCAGTCGAATTCTAAAACAGGGGTAACTTTAACTAATAAACTGTACTAATTGGCTAAGTAAAAAATTCTAGAAAAAAATTTGTAGATAGATATATGAGTCTAGTTTCAGGAAAAATTTACGGATCTTAATTTTGAGTTTTGAAACTCGAGAAATGAATTTTTAAGCAGCTATGATGCAGAAAAACAGTTTATTCCGAAAATTAGAATAAGTGGTTTAGAGTTGTTTAAAAGGTAAGATAAGTTTAGTAACACCTCAAGCTTGACTCCGGTGACGGTTTCGGGCGTGGGGGCGTTACAGAAATAGTAAGCAGAGGGGGTAATGATAGGAAGGAAAAAGAAATAGTGCTCAGGAAGGAGAGAAGCTGAAAGGGGCAGAAGTGAAACAGAAACTTACTTACCAATATTCGGCCAAGGATAAGCACTAGGGAGAAAGAATGAGGAGAACCGTGCGCCCGAGCCCAATTGATCGAAGAATGCTTACCAAGAGGGGTTGCCCAAAGCCAAAAGACAAGAAAGGGGAGAAGAGAAATATTCGGCCAACACACAAGGGGTATTCGGTCAAACAAAGATGAGATAAAGAAAGGGGTAATAGAGGGAAAGAACAATTGCAAAAGGAGTAAGGGAGAAGAGCAAAACTGAAATAGGCCTAAAATGCAAGATACCCGAGAGGTCAGCAGCAATATTCGGCTATCAAAATAAAGTGTAAAAAGAACCTGAAGGTAATCATCAGAAACCAAAAATGAGAAGAGCAATCTAGCCAAGGCCGAATTGTGAATGACAAAGTTCAAATTCGGCACTACCTTCCCTTGATCCATTCCTTGAAAATCTCCTTACATTACTCCACCCACTAATTTGAACTCTACACAACCTCTTCTATCCAAATTCTCCTCCCCAAAACACTCCCCAAATCCCCCTAACAACTAAAATTCCACAATAATCTCCTAAAATTCAGCCACAACTCCCCACACTCTTTAAACACACAAGTTTCGGTCAAACTAGAACTCTCCCATGGCCAACAGCAAAATAAAACACCTCCATGCGCCAACTAGCATTCGAACCTCAAATCTCAACTAACTACCACACGCCACTTATCCCCTAGACCAGCAGGCCCATTCTGTCACGTTTATCCCACATTAATTTAAAAGCCTACTGCCTAGAGACAATGCTTATTCCTTTAAAAAATAAATTTTTTTACACCTGCCCAGGCTTGAACCCAAGACTTATCAGACACTTCCCAGGACACTTAACCACTGACGTAGACACTTAATTTGTAACACCCTAAATTTTAGGCCTAGAAGTAATGGGCCTTAAGTTTTGGATCAGTTAGAAGGTGGCTTAAATAACTTAAATGTGTTTAAATATATTATAATTGCATGTTTAGTTTAATTGTTAAGTGATTTAGGAAGGGTTGGTAGTATGGAAAAAGTCCTGGGTTTGATCTAGGGCTTTAGTAAAGTTTTGCATTTTTTTTCTAAAAGACCCTAAGCATTAGGTGGAAGGCTTATTAATAAGGCCTAGTAAAATCTGACACAAGGAAACACCTGGCTTAGTGGCAAAAGGTGTTGGTAGCAAGCAGGAAGTCCAAGGTTCAACTCCTGGCCTTGGTGAAAATTGTGGTGGTTTTTTTAAACAACCTGGAGGTCGGCAGAAAGACTTTATAATTAATTGGGAGGAGAAACGACATAAATAAGGTAGGTGCCATGGTGACGAGGGACGTATAGTGCAGCCAAAAGATTGAGGTTCGAATCTAAATGGTAGCAAATATTTTTAGGATAACTTGGTTGCGGGTTAATAGGCCTTAAAAATAGTTAGGGATGGAATATGGCACACGAGTGCCTGGGGGGCAGTGGCGAGAAGCATGCTATGGATCTGAGAGGTTGCAGGTTCAAACCCCAGGCCTGGCAAGTTTTAAATTTTTATTCTTTAAGGAAACCAAGGCTTAGGCATATAAGCCTTATAGTTAATTGTGACCGAATGGTAGCACAAGATAGGTGGCAGTCTAGTGGCCAGTAGCGTGTTGGGAAGTTAGAGGGCTGAAGTTTGAGTGGTTTCATGTGCAAAAGGGAATTCAATTTTACTGCTCAACACAGGGAATGATTGTCATTTCGGTGGAAGAAATTTGAATGCAATTCAAATTGGAATTGTTGCCTAAAATCAAGGTTACAGTGGAGATAAGGATGAGGATTAAGTATGGATATGATGGTGATAAAATTGGAGAAATTGAAGGGAATTTAACTTGACGAGTTTAAGTCGATTGGGGAGTGTAGGTTTGTATTTTATTTATTTATTTATTTATTTATTTTAGTATATATATATGTGTCGTATGGGTAAGTAAGGGCATTTGTTATTTTTGTTTGCTTTAGTCGCATATTCTTGGAGGAAATTTCTTCCAACCTCTTGACTCTTTTGATTTGTTTTTTTGCAAATACCTGAGTAATCTCAAACCCTTCATCTCCTCTTTTCTTTAAGCCAAACTCTTGATCTTTTCTTCCTTATTTTAATCGAATCAACCTCTTCCCTCTTTAACTTAGTCGATTGCTTCTTTTCCATTTAAAAGCTAATTTATACAATTTGGGGGTTTGATTTCTTGTTGGCAAGCGATCTCGCGATCGGTAAGTGAATTAGATCTTCTTCAGCTTTTGTTAAATATTTCTAAGTTCTTTCATTTCTACACTCTTAAAAGCTGATTTTTTTTCTTTATTCTTTCCAATACCATTACTTTCGTTAACCTATGTTGATCGTGATTTTTCGTGATAAGTTTTCTAAATTTATAATTAATCGTTCTTGAAACTAACTATTATCACAACATAGGCAAGTGTACTTATCGAACAATAGTATAGCTTTAGCAAGATAGGATTGTCGAACCCAAAGGACTAAAAGTACTAGTAAGGATTGTCTTTTTATTATCTAGCCTAAGAAATAAAGGGGTTTGTTTTAACTAACTAATCAATTAAACTAAGAAGTTGCAGAAAATAGAATTGGGAAATTACTTTTGGGAAAAACGATTGATTTAGGACAATACCTAAGGAAAAATCCACCTAGACTTTTACTTGTTATTCTGGCTCCGACCGGACGATTTATTCATTTAACTTGTTCCGTAGAAATCCCTAAGTTATGTTATTATCCCTATTCAAGACTAATAACGTCTAATCCCTAGGTTGAATAACCAAGACTTTTCTCTAATTAACACCCTAGGGTTGCATTAACTCGATCTATGGATTCTCTTATTAGCTTTCACCCTAATCCGACAAAATCTTGTCACCCTATCTCTAGGCGCGCAATCAACTCCGCTTAATTATGACAAAGTCACTCTTAGCCAGGGACTATTCATCCTCCAACTAAGAGCTTTAACTTGAATCGATATCCTGAAATACCAAGGCAAGAATTAAGAACACATAATTAAGAACAAGTCAAATATTTATCATACGATTCAGAAAATAATAACAGGATTCGTCTTAGGTTTCATCCCCCTTAGGTATTTAGGGGTTTTAGTTCATAATTAAATAAGAAAACATCTTAGAATAATAAAGAATACAAAACATAAAGAAAACCCAAAACTCTTGAAGGGAAATTTAGGAGAAATCTTCAGTCTTGATGATGAATTCAGCTTCTGAGATGGATCAATCGGCTTCCTTGGAGTAATTCCTTACTCCCTATTTTCCATCTCCCTTTTAGTCTTCCTCTAGGGTGTTTAAATAGGCTTTAGAATGTTTAAAAGCCCTAAAACTTTCCCTTTTCCGAATGGAACTTAGCTAGGGTTCGGTAGGGACACACCCGTGTGACACGGTCGTATGTGAGTACTTCAGGCCGTGGTCAAGGCTGAGATATCAACACGCCTGTGCTGAGGTCGATTTGGGCCGTGGTCGAGCCTGTTAGATTGGCACGGGCGTGTGTTTTACCCGTGTGAGGAAGTCCAGGCCGTGTTGTTTTCCCTTGTCGGCCCATTTTCTTAGTTTTTGGCCCGTTTCTCGTTCTTTTCGTCCTCCTACGCTGACCTAAGTATAAAACATGAAATTAAAGGATTAGGACCATCAAATTCACAAATCTAAGGAGAAATCATTTATAAACGTGTTAAGAGAGGGATAAAAATATGTATAAATTATGGTTTATTAAATACCCCCACACTTAAGCGTTTGCTTGTTCTCAAGCAAAATCCTCTCTTCATAATTAAGAATTCCTTTTTCTCAACTTATAATTCCTATCCATAATATCTCAAAATAAATCCATAAGTAATCATATATTGAGAAGTCAATTAAAAGAGCATTAAAGCTTCAAACATTCCAAGTTGAGTATTTTAATCATGAAAAACTTAGGCATCTCCCTTCATCTAAGTAGTTACCATCGCTTCAAAATCTCACAGAGTTTAACATCCTTACTAAAGATTCACTCAAATCACTCGAAGTGTTTAAAGACAATGAAATCAGCACTCATTAGTCAATATGAAAAGTTATTACCATAGGCTTGCATGAAAATTAAATCTCTACCACTATAAATTGAGGTGATACATCAATCAAAAGGTCTTTAGAGGGTTCTAATGAGGCTTGGTTAGAGGGTGTGGCCACAAGCTGAAAGAAAGGGTTAGAATCGAGATTGACTTGAAAAATTACTTAACTTTAAAAATATTTAATCATTAATTGCGTACAACAAAGCTTCTTCTCTGACTATGGAATTTGAATACTGAAGCTCACAAACAAAAGATCACTACTAATATGTATACATGTGTATGTGTGTTTTTTTTCAAGAACAAGTCAAATAACATAAATTAACTATTAAGAACAAGACATAGCTAAGCAATTTATTCAAATCAAATCTCGACAAAAATAGGGATCAAATTAATTGAGGGGATTTGAACAATAATGGGTTAAGGGTTAATAGTAAGGGTAATACAAGGAATGGATTGTTAGGCTCAAAGGGGTTTACTAAGGGTTAATCGTGGAGGTAGGCTTTTCACGGCATAAGTGGGTTAATCCTAAGTGCCTCTATCATCTTGACATATCAAATCAAATGGTGTGGTCTTGACATGCATAGTCAGGCAAGTTCTAGAATAACAATTCGATATTGCCACACTTAATGCAATAATAAAAGTGAGCATGAAAGAATTAATAGATGCTCTTGACGGCTCAAAATCTCACAAAGATTATGGCTTTTTTATGTTTAAACCTGTGGAATTCAATTCAAGATAATACATAAACTTGGGAAAACAACCTAAAATTTTAAATTCTTAAAAATCAACTCATCATGCTTAATTTTCTAATGTCTTAAAATTTAAATAATCAATGCATGAATGCCTACGTTTAAATTCAAGATATATCAATAAAAATCATAAGTCAATTAAAATTCATCCCGAACATGATATGAGAAATTTACAAGAGAACAAGACAACATTCAGGGATTTTTCAGATAATGAAATGATTACCCCCCACACTTAAGATGTACATTGCCCTCAATGTACAAAGATAGATATATAGAAAGATATAAAATCATAAGATAGTGAGAGAAGTGAAACTTCCTGAGTGTTGAATGAATGAACTCTCTAGTTTGGCGAAAGCGACGATTGACAATAGAGCTAGAAGTAAGGCATGATTCTGAAGAAGAAATAATCTAATAGTAATTATAAGGATAAGCCGCATTAAAAAAATAAAACGGGAATCATTTAAAAATAACTAAGAATAAAAGTGAAAATAAGAGAAATAATCTAATTTTGTAAGTGGCACGGCCATCTCACAAGCCCGTGTGGTTCATGTCCAGCCCGTGTTTGTCGCGAATTGGGAGTTCATTACATGGCCTTAAGACACATCCGTGTGTCGTGGCCCTGTAGCTGCATGATCGTGACAGACGTTTGTGTGCGATGTAGTTCGCTTCTCCCACGCCCGTGTTTGTAAGCCCACGCCCATGGTAATTTAACAGGTTCAACCACGGGTGCTAGACACGGGCATGTCACTCACCCGTGTCAATTTGGCAAGCTTGCCTACGACCATGTCGCACGACCGTGGCGATTTATCGTAGCTCGTGTTTTGGGGAAATTTTCTACTCTATTTTCACATGGCCGTATCGTACGGCCATGTCTATTCTCGTGTTATGGGCACGGCCTACGACACGTCCGTGTGGATGGCCGTGTGGGTTTTGTGGACCTGTGTTCAAAGATTCGGTTAGTGGTCTAAATATTAAAGATTTTGAAATTTTAATGAAATTTAAATAAATGTAAACTGTTAGTACTCGAGTTGCCTCCCGAGAAGCGCTTGTCTATAGTCTCAGCTCTACTTTCCCTTGTTGGTGTATTCAGGAGGGTTCGTGGAGTTGTAGCTCCTCTCCGTCGTCCTTAAAATTCTCGTCGTTATAAAGTTTGAGACGATGATCGTTTACCTTGAAAGTTCCTTGTGATGGGTGACTTACCTCTACTGTGTCATATAGAAAAATAGATTAAACTACGAAAGGTCCTGTCCATAGTGATTTAAGTTTTCAAGGAAACAATTTGAGTCTCAAATTATAGAGCAAGACAAAATCTCTGATCAATCTAGTCAAGGTTTTGGTGATTATGAATACTTAGTACTCCAGGTGATAATGTGTGTATTTCTACCCTATGATAGCTTGATATAAAGCTGAAGATGTGTACATACATTGCACACTCTTTGGTATTTGAGTTTTCAAGCCTGGAAAGATGTCCCGGCACCAAGTAAGATTTTCGCTCCTTTCTTATCCTCGATTTCTAAGTCAAATTCCTGCAACAACAAAATCATCAAACCAGTGAGGTTTTGCATCGATTTTAGTAGAAAGGTATCATAAAGCGAGAATGGTTAGTGTAAATAACAACTTTAGACAATATGAGAGATATGATCGAAATTTATTAAATGCAAAAACCACGGCTAGTAATTCTTTTTTTCGTAGTAGTGTAGTTTTCTTGTCACATTGTCAACGCCTTACTAGCATAATAGATAGGTTGGAAGTGCTTGTCTCTTACGTTGTCCCAAAACCGCACCTACTACAAAAGTCACTCGCATCACACATTAATTCAAAGGCAGGTAAATTCAATCGGTGTAATTATGATTGGAGCATTAATTAATTTATACATTAAGGTGTTAAATGCTTCTAAGCATTCTGATCGAAATTAAAAGGCACATCTTTTTCTAGCAGTTTAGTCAAAGGCTTAGCTATTTTAGAGAAATCCTAATAAATCTTACATAAAAACTAGCATGTCTAAAAAACTTCTAATAGCCTTGACCAGAACTAGGAGGGGTAGTTTTTCTATTGTTTCAATTTTATATTTATCCACTTCAATCCCTTTACTAGAAATTTTATGCCTTAATACGATACCTTCTTGAACCATGAAGTGACATTTCTCCTGGGCTTAAGCCAAGAGTTCATTTCTTCACATCTTATTAAAACTAGTTTTAAATTTTTTAAGGCAAAGATGGAAAGAGTTACCAAATCTTTAGAAATCTTCATAAATACCTTCATGATGTCTTCCACGAGTTACGTCAAAAGATGGCCATCATCTGATCTTTGAAAAGGTGGCGGGATTACATAATCCAAAAGGCATCCTCGACAATGAGCGTACCAAATGGGCATGTAAATGTCATTTTTCAAAGATCTTGGGGAGCTATTGGGATTTGGAAGTAGCTAGAGTCCGGTCTAAAAAATAGTAATACATGTGCCGGATAATCTTTCCAAAATTTGGTCAATGAATGGTAAGGGAAAGTGATATTTTCTTGTGGCATCATTGACTTCCTATAGTCAATACAAACTCTCCAACTTTGTGTTGACTAACTCTTCTCGAGATAATTCATTCTTCTCGTTTGGTCACAACCATCATGCCTCCTTTCTTAGAATAACTCGCATGCAGAGGCTTACCCAAGAACCGCTGTCGAAATAGGATAAATAATTCTGCATCTAGAAGTTTAATTACCTCGGCTTTAATAACTTCTTTTTCGTGGATAAGTACGATCGTCTTTTGAGTCTACACGCATGGCTTAATACTCATCTCTTCCATTAAAATTTTATGTGTGCAAAAGAGAGGTCTAATTCCTTTAATGTCAAAATTTTTCCAAGCTATGGCCTTTTTATGTTCTTTTAATACTTGGATTAATTCCTCTTTTCCAGTAGGTTTGCGGGTTAAGACAATAATCACTTTGGTAATGTAGAATTATTTCCAAGATATGCATATTCCAAGTGATTTGTCAATTGTTTAAGTTCTAGTTTGGGAGGTTCTTCAAATGGATGGTTTTTTGCTTAAGTTCATCATTTATCTTGATACCCTCATACTCTGCTTGTATTGAGGGATGTTACGTTGGATTCATCATCTGCCTCCTCTTCTTGGAGCTAGATACAATTCCTGGTCGTGTCTTAGGTATAATTTCTGAAAAGAATCTTGAGTAGCATGATCAATAGAATCAATAAAATAGCATGAATCATCCTATTCCCTAGAGAATCTCAATAGGCGTCATAAATTTTAAAAGATAATTTCTTCATCACCTACTCTAAGTACCAATTTACTGAGTCACCCACATCAATTCTGACCCTTTAGCAGTGGCTAAAATGGGCGCCTTAAGATTAAAGGCACTCCACATCTTCGTCCCATGTCAAGCACAACAAAGTCTCCAGAGAACATGAATTTATCTACTTTTTGCAAGTATGTCTTCTATAATACCCTAGGATATTTAATGAGATCTGCTCGGCTAGTTGAATACTCATCCTAGTAGGTTTAGAGTTCCCCAAGACCGAGTTGTTTGAACATTTTATATGGCATTAAATTAATGCTAGCGCTTAAATCGGCTAGTACTTTCTCAACATTCAAACTACCAATTAAGCAAGTCACTCGATCTTTCAGTTTGGTTGGTAGTTTATTTTAGAGTATAATCGAAGCACTCTCGTTGAGTTCCACCTGTAGATAAATCCTCAAACTTCCTTTTATTTGTTGAAGCTCCTTTAAAAATTTTATAGTATGTAGGCATCTGCAGATAGCTTCAACAAAGGTAAGTTGATATGTAATTGCTTAAAAAGTTTAAGAAACTTACCGAATTGTGCATCCATGCGGTCCTTTTTCAACTTTGGCTGGGTATGGGCCCAGTGGTGTATATTCTTTTGCCTTGGTTTGTCAATATTTTAGGACCTTTCCTCCTCATTTCGCTTATCATGGCTTCATGTATTATCTTCTTTTAGATTCAACTAACACTTTCCTCACCCTGTGTGCTTTGCTTTCACATGCTCTTTTGGATTTGGTTTGGTGTTACTAGGTAACCTTTCTAATGATCTTTGAAAATTAGTTTAGAGCAGTTTGGCTTATTTGAGTTTTGAGCCCTTGGATTGATGCTTGTTGATGTTTAAAGTCTTTGTCTTGGTATTTTAGAAACGAGTTTTACGACACATGATAAACTTGGAAGCATCTCCTCAAGGTTCAGCTTTTTCTCTTGTTGGTAAGGTGGTTGTTTGGAAGCTTGAGGGTGGTGGTAGTCTCAGCATTTCATTGACTTTCTCATAGAGAAGTTTGGGTGATTCTCAACTTGCATTATAGGTATTCTTTTTGTAAGGATTGTTTCTGAGATCGAGGATTATTACCCATATAGTTTTAATTGCTCTCGTTTCTCCATGTTGTGGCCATAGGGTTGATACGGATTACTAGATCCACCTCCACTAAGCTACATTGCACATCGGGTGAACTGTGTAGAACCAAGTAAACCATCAATCTTTTTATTTAGAAGTTCTACCGACTGGATGTGACATTGTATTGCCAAGTCTACATTATAAACGCCCGTGATAATGTGTGTATTTCTACCCTATGATAGCTTGATATAAAGCTGAAGATGTGTACATACATTGCACACACGTTAGATCGGCAAATCCCGAAATGCCGAAAAGCTGAAATGCCAAAAAGCCAAAAGTCTGGCTACGATAGTCTTGCGAGTGTGCGAACACTTGTAAGGAGGAAATCAATACGTTATCAGAGGGATAGAAAAATAAGGAAATAAGTGAAAAAAAAAGAAGTTTTGAGTTATGACAACATTGGGAAGTAAATTATGATATTTTGATTCAGGAAAGGATTAAATTGTAAAAGTGTGAAAAGTTTTGTTGTACAAGAGTAAATACTTAAAACTTGAGGGGTTAAAGTGTAAATATGAAAAAGTTTAAGGACCAATAGTGCAAATATTTTAAGGGTGGAATGATCTAGAAACTAAGGAAAATTGATGAATTAGGACCAAATTCAATAGGTGAAAAATTATGAGGTACTAAATCGTAATTTTACCACATTAAGTGATGACTTTCTAAAAGATCATGAAGGGCAAAATGGTCAATTAGTAAGAGAGAATTCTAGAATGTAATGATTATGTTGATTATATTTTAAATTAATTAATTAGATAAATATTATTTTATTAATATTTTTATGAGATATTTATTAATATTTTATTATTATTTATCTAGTATATAAGGAAAGAAAGATGAAGAATTATCATCATCTTTCCTTTCCCATGCAAACCAATGTGAGAGAAGAAGAAGAAAAGAAAGTTTTCTTTTCTTTACAATTTGGTCCTTCCACCAAAAATTTATTATTTTTACCTAGAAATCAAAAGAATTTTCATAGTCATCAAGAGAGAAATATAACAAGAAGAATATGGGGAGTTAGAATATCAAGTTAGATTCAAGAAATAGAAGCTGGAGGAGAGAGAAAATTAAGTTAAAGATTGAAATCAATGAAACAAGGTAAGAACATTAAGATTTCAATATATTTTTAAGATTAATATTATTGAAAAAGCATGAAATTGATGTTAATGTAGAGTTTTCTTATATATCGTCTTATGTTGAAGAGAAAATAAGAGAAAGTAATGAGAAATAGCGTAGAGAAAGAAAATAAGGGTATTATAAACATGGTAAATAAACATCTTGCACTAAAACAGCTTTGGACAGCAGCAGTAGGCTAACTTTGAAAAACAACCATAAATTTTGAAAATCTAATTAGAGTATGAAAAAAATGTGGGATTAAATCTTATTGAGTCTAGTTTCTTATAGAAGAAGCGGTGTAGGCATTGAAATTGTGAATTGTGAGATATAATAAATTTAGTGAGACAAGGTCAGAATTATTTCGGGTTCCCCTGTTCTGACTTTGGAAAATCATCAAAAATTGAAGAAAACTAATTAAGGGCTTAAATTTACATGTTTAAAATCCTTAATGAGTCTATTTTAAATAGAAATAATTATAAACATCATCTAAATCTCGTAAGATGAGATAATTAATTCTTAGTGAAGAAGGGTCGGAACTATCAGACAGCAGAACAGGGGAAACTTTAAAGAATAAATTGTACTTATTGGCTACTCCAAAAATTCTGAAAGTTTTATGGTAAGAAGCTATATGCGTCTAGTTTCAGGGAAAATTAGCAGATCATAATTTGGAATCTCATAGCTCCAGATATAAATAATTTAGTGACTATGACACGGATGGATAGCTTTGAATATACATATAAGTCAATAGTGAAATTATTGATAATGTTACTTGTAAGCATGATATATACATTAAGGATGTGGAATGGAGAGGAGGAGGAGGAAAATATATATGAATATTCAGCTAGCATGGCTAATTTGTATGTTTTAGGCTCAGGGACTAAATTGAATAAAAGTAAAACTTTAGAGGGCAATTTTGTAAAAATATCAAAAATGACCAAATTGAAGGGAATGGATTGTTTTATTAACTAAATTAATAAATTGAATGAAATTATCTATTTAAGATTGGGTGAAAATTGGGAAAATGGTAAATTACCAATATGCCCCTAAATCTTGATATTTCTGCAATTTAGTTAGGTAGGTTCGTATAACTTGAATGAGCATGTAAATATGACAATTTAAATATTGTATCGTATTTTATATGATGTTTGAATTGAATATATGAAAAGAATGTTACATGAAACATGAAAATGAATACTAAATAATATAAATTAATTGAAATTATTCTAAAAATCTCGGTAATGCCTGGTATCCTATTCCGGTCTCAGGTACGAGTATGGGTATTACAGGCTTCGCCTTATTTCTTGTCAGTTTCTACGAGATGTACGATCAATTTCTTCGTCAAAAAGCAGTGGTCCTGACGGGTTTCTTCTAGTCATAAACTATAAGAACCTACCAAAAGAAAGAAAAAGAAAATTAGTAAATAAAAATAACAATAGAAATTAAATTAAATTGCAAGAAAAAAAAAATGGCTAAAGTAATAAAAATTGAGTGTTCCTAATATTTTAGCCCCTGGCAATGGCGGCAAAAACTTGATTGTGATTTTTCATGATAAGTTTTATAAATTTATAATTAATCGTTCTTGAAACTAACTATTATCACGACGTAGGCAAGTGTACCTATCGAACAGTAGTATAGCTTTAGCAAGACAGGATTGTCGAACCCAAAGGATTAAAAGAACTAGTAATGACTGTCTTTTTATTATCTAGCCTAAGAAATAAAGGGGTTTGTTTTAACTAACTAATTAATTAAACTAAGAAGTTGCAGAAAATAGAATTGGGAAATTACTTTTGGGAAAAACGATTGATTTAGGACAATACCTAAGGAAAAATCCACCTAGACTTTTACTTGTTATTCTGGCTCCGAACCGAACGATATATTAATTTAACTTGTTCTGTAGAAATTCCTAACCTATGTTATTATCCCTATTCAAGACTAATAACGTCTAATCCCTAGGTTGAATAACCGAGACTTTTCTCTAATTAACACCCTTGGGTTGCATTAACTCGATCTATGATTTCCCTTATTAGGTTTCACCCTAATCCGGCAAAATCTTGTCACCCTATCTCTAGGCGCGCAATCAACTCCACTTAATTATGACAAAGTCACTCTTAACCAGGGACTATTCATCCTCCAACTAAGAGCGTTAACTTGAATCGATATCCTGAAATACCAAGGCAAGAATTAAGCACACATAATTAAGAACAAGTCAAATATTTATTATACAATTCAGAAAATAATAACAAGATTCGTCTTAGGTTTCATCCCCCTTAGGTATTTAGGGGTTTTAGTTCATAATTAAATAAGAAAACATCTCAGAATAATAAAGAATACAAAACATAAAGAAAACCCAAAACTCCTGAAGGGAAATTTAGGAGAAATCTTCAGTCTTGATGATGAATCTGGCTTCTGAGATGGATCAATCGGCTTTATTGGAGTAATTCCTTACTCCCTATTCTTTGTCTCCCTTTTAGTCCTCCTCTAGGGTGTTTAAATAGGCTTTAGAATGTCTAAAAGCCCTAAAACTTACCCTTTTCCGAATGGAACTTAGCTAGGGTTTGGTAGGGACACGCCCTTGTGACACGGTCGTGTGTGAGTACTTCGGGCCATGGTTGAGGCTGAGATATCAACACGCCCGTGCTGAGGTTGATTTAGGCCGTGGTCGAGCCTGTTACATAGGCACGGGCATGTGTTCTACCCATGTGAGAAAGTCCAAGCCGTGTTGTTTTCCCTTGTCGACCCATTTTCTCCGTTTTTGGCCCATTTCTCGTTCTTTTCGTCCTCCTATGCTCACCTAAGTATAAAACATGAAATTAAAAGATTAGGAGCATCAAATTCACCAAATCTAAGGAGAAATCATTCATAAACGTGTTAAATGAGGGATAAAAATATGTATAAATTACGGTTTATCATATGGTTTCTCCATTTATTTCTCTTTCTCTCTCTCATTCAAGAGTGTGATCGCTGGCTAAGTATTGGTTGATGGAAAAAGGGGTTCTAGCAGAGATGTTTGGATAGAGGCTCCCGCGTTTAAGCGACGTAAGGTGTCAGCCATTCGAGACTTTTTGCCTGGATGCGAAAAGGGGACTACATCAGATTTCGAGTTACATAGGCAGATCGCAGCCGATCAATTCAAGGTTCTAGTGATTATGAATACTTAGTACTCCAGGTGATAATGTGTGTACTTCTACCCTATGATAGCTTGATATAAAGCCGAAGGTGTATACATACACTGCACACACGCTAGATCGGTAAATCCCGGAATGCCGAAAAATTAAAATGCCAAAAATCTGAAAGTCTGGCTACGATAGTCTTGTGAGTGCGGGAACACTTGTAAGGGGGAAATCAATACGTTATCAGAGGCCCTATAAGGGATCTCATGGACCTGGGCCGTACTTAGGCCAACGGGGTCAGAATGGGCTAAATGGGCTCGATGGGCCATGGGCCCAAAATAAGCGAATTTGTTGATTTGGTAATAAGTGATGAACTAGTCATGCTGGTTACATAGCTTGGAATTGATTCGATCCAGATGGGCCATATGAATGTGATTTGGGCCTAATGGGCCATATGAATGTGATTTGGGCCTAATGGGCCATATGCATGTATGTAGACTTGTTTGGGCTTTGTAAGGGGTTTTGGGCCTAATATCTGATAACTGCTTAAACAGACATAAAACTTAAATAATTAATTAATTGCGACCGTGGACAAGTCATAAGGTTAAGGTGTGGCAATGGGTATATGCATGTCTAGGATTGGATCTAGGGAGAGCTTGGTACTTAAGCGGTCTTAATGACTCACCTCCTCTTCTCCGGAATCCTACCTGATGCATAGTATCTGATCACTTTAGCCAACGGAGACTTGTGAATGGGCCAAGGTAAGTAATTAGACCCATAATGATGAGAAATGACCAAAATGCTAAAATATCCCTATGTGTTGAATGTAAGATTTATGGATGTTACATGTATACCTGCTGCATTCATATGATATTCTGTTTAGGTTGCATATGGGTTAGGAATTATGGAACAGAGGAAGTATATGAGGACCGCATGGTTGCTTGACGATCGTGGATCCACCGATGGCTATTAAGCCCAATATTTGTTTAGCAGCTTGCTGCAATGAAGGTAGTACTGCAACCGGGCTACCATTGATGTGTATCAGATGGGTGGGTCGATATTTATATCCCCACATGGTGTGTACCGGGGGATGGAGTTGGTGTGTAGCGGTTGGATGATTGGGGTGGGTTGCACAGCATTGCATGTATGATATTACTGTGATATTATTGTGATATGGGCTTCGGTCCAATTGAGGCTAATATGGGCTAAGGCCTAAAGGCCACCGTTATTGAATTGGGCTCTGGCCCCAAAATGACTGATGATTGCTTTATACTCGTTGAGGGTTGTACACGATGAGTTTTCAAAACTCACCCCCTCCTTTTAAATTTTTCAGGCGATCCTCAGTAGGTGGTTCGATGGATAGAGGGACTCGGAGGTGGCCAACTAGAAAAATGTTTAGACTTAGTCTTTTATTTAATTTTTAATATTTTAATTTTTTTTTAATTTGGGTTGGAATAAGGCCTTTCCTCTAGTTATTATTTAAAATTAGGTTTATTATTATTTTTATGCTTTATATTTATTAGAAATAGAACATGGTTTTTCTAAACCATAACTGTTTTCAAATACTACGTTTCCGCAAATGACAAGTTTTCATAGATCATCTGTTTTAAATAAAGCCTCTGCAACTGAAAAGAGATTTTACAAAGTAATTATGATCATAAAAGAAGGAATAGTTTTTTCTTAAATACACCTCGCTTTGAAAGCAACAAATACAAGCTGTGATTTTACTCAACGTTTTTTATTTTAAAGAAGGGTTTTCAACGAAAATAAGGTTTTCGAAAAACACTTCAATGTGATACGCCAGATTCAGCCATAACTTCTGGGCTGAGTTTGGGGTGTTACGCAATTGTGTCACTTTCTTGCACAACTAAATATTTATGTACAACCTCCTAATTGTTCCCATACTCAAGACCTAATACTTCTAGGCCTAAAATTTAGGGTGTTACACTGACTTTATTTCAATTTCAGCACCAGGGGACACACGGCCGTGTAACATAACCGTTTGTCACACACGGCTGAGACACACGTCCGTGTCTCTGCCCGTGTGGACAAAAATAGGCTATTTACCAAGACAATTTACCACCCAAATTTGATTGTACCTACAACACATCAATTTGCACCATCACATAGCATAAATAGGCATTTAAACCAGCAAATTCAAACCTAATTCAAGCATATTCTATACCACATTTTTCTACACATATAAGTTCCAAAATAGGCCAATCCATTTATACCTAAAATCTCATAAGCTTAGATCATCAATATGATTACTTAAGACATACATTCTTTACCTTGATTCACAAACAAATAACACCACCAATATTATCATTCAACTTCCATATCATAAACTATATGCACATACACATATACACAAGCAAATTAACTCAAAATAAGCCAACTCTCATGGTTATTATATACAAACCAAGACATATACATTTATAAGCCAATTCAAATGGCCAAAATCATTACCAAAACATAACCAACATGACCAAAGTCTCTATACATGCCATATACTTAAAATACCAAAGTTCATAGGTACGAAGTGATAGGTGGATAGTGTGAAGCGATCTCCGATGATCCCCGAATCTGAGCTAGCTTGATAACACTATAAAGCACGAGAAAAATAAACAAAGTAAGCTATAAAGCTTAGTAAGCTCGCATGAAATAAACTCGATATAATTATATCCGCATAATTCAATAATTGATTATAGATACATGAATTCACATCAACTAACAAACCTTTCAATTACTCATTCACAAACTATATACTTTCTTCACCATTTCTTCGATTCAAAGCTAATATGGTTTATGCACATACCTGTACCATCTCGTACCAATCTCATTCTTAACCACATCATTCATTTACCTGTTGAATCATTCGGAATAGAAGTCAGATACTCAAGAGTCTTGCACACTAAGTACCTATACCATGGCCCGAAGCCAAATCAAGGTAACTTATATCTGAAGTACTAATATCATGGCCCGAAGCCAAATCAGCCAATATTCATGGCCCGAAGCCAAATCGGTATAACTCGCACCCGAAGTGCTAATATCATGGCCCGGAGCCAACTTAATGTACCCCCTAATGACATGTCACTAGTGTCATAAACTATTCCTAAGGTTCAACCGGGATTTCAAATGCCGAATTACCATCGAGTCATTGTTGAACTTATCCGAAGTCTCGTATTCATAACTTATACAATATCAAAGCATTTAAAATACACTTATAATGAAATTTATCACATACGAACTTACATCGAATGTGAAAGTGATGAACTAAGTCGATTAGTCGATAACTTTAGTTTTTCCCCGATTTAGATTCGAATTCATCTTTTCTTGATCTAAATATATTCAAAATTAACATATTTAATAATCTCTCTATTCATTTAATCCAAAACATACATTTAAGCATATTTACACATTTGCCCCTAATGTTTCACCACTTATACAATTTAGTCCTTATTACACAAAATCACAAATTCATGAAATTTCTTTAATACCCTTGATAATAAAATTACTATAATGCCCCTAGTAGCCCACATTTATCATCTTTTCACACATTTAACCACACATTTTCACATTTTCACAAATAAATCCCTATTTTGCATTTTTACTCAAAATTACTTTACAAAATATGTAAATCTAGCAACAAAGTTTCATATTTCATCATCAAAAAATCAAAGAACAGATATTTTCATCAATGACAACTTTCAAAATCTTTAACAATTTTGCAAAATAGTCCTTGGGCTAGCTAGAACTAGTTGCAACGATCATAAAAACATAAAAATCATTAAAAATCGAGTCAAAAATCATACTATGAATTCAAGTCTCCATAGCCGAATGTTTGAAGCTTTGTTAATGGCTTCCTTAGGTTAATTTCGGTTGTAAGAGATGAGAATAAAGATGATGGCTTATTTTATTTTATTAGTTTTATCTTTATGTTACAAATTACATTATTAACCTTTAATAAAACATTAATATATCACATAAACCATGGACATAAATGTCCACTAACTTTAACAATGGTCTAATTTCAGCATAAGGACCCCCACTATTTAATTTCATAGTCATTTGATACTTTTATCTAATTAAACTCCAATTTCACACTTTACGCTATCAAATTGAGCAACCAAACGCTAAAATTTCTTAACGAAAATTTCACACAATCATGCTATTATGCTGTAAACATTAAAATAATAATAAAATATTTATTTCAACCTGGGATTTATGGTTCTAAAACCACTATTCTGATTTGACTAAAAATGGGTTATTACATCTCCTCTATCGCCTTTTTAAGACTCTCCTTCATCCTTCTCAGTCGACGTAGGCCCAAACATGTTAAGTGTATAATTGGGAACCCGTATGTTGTTTTTCCTAGCAAATTCTTGAAATATTGGTCCCGACTCCTGCATCCACTATATCATCCAATCTAGCTTTGGATGACTACTCTCACCAACTTATTGTTGAGCTCTGTCAACCTCTGTGATGAAGCTAGTGTAGTTGCCGCTTCTTGTTTTTGTTTATTTCAATCTTTTATTTATTTGGCTCACATCTCTGTGTACTATTGGAACAAGATGTCACTTAGGATAGTTTCTGTGACTGCTCAGTGGATGTCATATGTACACCTGGCCTCTTACAGAAGGCTGTTACTAAGTGGGGAAAAAAAACTCCCACCTCCTGGCCACTAATACATCTTTTCATGTTTTGATGGATCCATTTGCCAATACATACCTACCTTTTTTGAAAAATAGCATAGATTAAAATAGCTCGAAAGGTATTAACATTAGAGATGTTTAAAGCAAGAATGATTTATGTGCATACAAATTGGATCCACATTTCAGCCTCTAGGAATATAATAGCTTGATTGAAGGAGGTTGGGATTCTAGTACCTGGGCGATATTCCTATTTGCCCCTTACTTCCATTAAATATTTTATGATATTGCCTGTATCTATGTCCCGAAAATATTTTAAATCTGTTTCACCAATCAAGTCATGTTCATAGTATGGGGCATTGTAAAAATTACAAATAATATAAGG
The DNA here is from genome assembly GCA_025698475.1 of Gossypium anomalum. Taxonomy (NCBI): domain Eukaryota; kingdom Viridiplantae; phylum Streptophyta; class Magnoliopsida; order Malvales; family Malvaceae; genus Gossypium; species Gossypium anomalum. The sequence goes on from CM046961.1 coordinate 14,263,914, forward strand.
GGTTACTTTAACATTCATCCCTCGCACTGATACAGTATCCCATATATGGTCGTTGGTGTTTCTAGAATCGTGTTCCCGCAAAAATACCTAAAATTCCTAGACTACTAAGACCACAACAACATCTTTTGGGATAGTCCAAAAACGTTCTCATATATGATACCTAATTATCGGCCATATCTCCTTACAAATAATCATCGACGAGTCAAAGCCCCTCTCCTGAATGAATGCTCTCCCTTGAAGGTCATTAAAATATTTTTCAACATTTGGATTTGGAAAACTAGAAGGATTTGGAACCACCGATGGTTCTGACTCATAAGTTTGTCTAACATTTCTAGGAGGTATTGCGATTAAACTAGGAACTAAAGCAAAATATCAAGCAAACCTCAATGAAACAAAAAAATTAAGTTAGGAACCCTTAACCTCGAAGAAGTCTATAACACCCCTAACCCGTATCCGTCGCCGTAATAGGTTAAGAGGCATTACTTAATCCATAACACAATTCAGGATAATCAAATATCAAATATCATTTCATTGTAGTAAATATCATTCATTCACATTCATTAAAATCGTAGAAGTGAGTATACAATACTTAAACATGCATTCGGGACCAAATTGACAACATATAAAAGTTTTAGAACTTAATAAAATTTTCAACTTTTAAAAGGTCACATGTCCGTGTGAACAGACCGTGTGCCTCACACGGCCTTAGACACGTTCGTGTGTCTAAGCTGTGGGAGAACAGGGCATAGCTACTGACTTGCCCACACGGCTACAAGCCACGCCCATGTACCTTGGTCGTGGTCGAGCCTAACTTGGCCACACGGCTAGCCACATTCCCGTGTGCTTTGGCTGTGCTCGAGTCTAACTTACAATTGTAAGGTACCTCAAGAAACACACGACCATGCAACATGGCCGTGTGTCACACACGACTGAGACAAACGCCCTTGTCTCTGCCCGTGTGGACAAAAATAGGCCATTTGAACAGCCAAATTGCCACCCTAATTTGGTCAACCTACAAGCAAAGAAAACAAGCATAATTGCACCACCATTTCAGCCAATTTCTACACCAAAACATAAACCATTCATATCATATAATAGTCACCCAAATCCTTACTCATACACCTTACTAAATTCATGCCAACATGAGATAAGATCATGCTAAAACATTTTCTTCCACACATCATTCAATCTCAAGCTAAACTTACCAAAACTTAACAACTAAAACATACCACATTTGCAACTGACCATCACATACAATAAGTCATTAACAACTATGAGTTTAAACACCAAATAGCCAAATCACATGGCTAGGTACATACATCACAAAACATACTTCCACAACTCCTAGCCTATACATGTCATACTTCAAAATATACATTTTCAAAAGTACCAAAATGAGGTTCGATAGTGTGGTGACAATCCTTGACGATCCCTGAGCTTGCAGTAGCTTCGATATCTATAAAACAATACAAACACACACAGAGTAAGCTTTCAAAAGCTTAGTAAGCTCGTACTATAATCATCAACACATAAGTATTTACAAGTTATCAAATCATTAATTCAAATCTATACTAGCACAATCCAAAAGTTCATACCAAATCAATGAGCTTCATAATCATAATTTCATCTACCACATAGGTATCGTACATACCTAAATCTTCCCGTACTTATTCACTTTCATTCTTACCTCTCGTTGAATATTTTAAGACGTCCGTAAATTATTTGTGCTTCAAACATCCGCACACTTAGTGCTATAAAGGTTAGCCGAAGCTAGAACAATTCCGCACACTTAGTGTCATTTAAATTAACCGAAGCTAAATTGGTATCGCACACTTAGTGCCTCATATAGCCGAAGCTAGTTTAAATCGCACACTTAGTGCCAAATACTTTTGGTTCATCATCGTATTCATCCAACGCAATTATATATACATCTATGCATAATCAAAACAGCAACCTGTACTTATATTATCATGTTTTGCGTATGAACTTACCTCGTACTCAAAGTTGTTGACTCGAACGTTTATTCTACAATCTTCGACTTCCCTCGGTCTAAGTCTGAATTCCTCTTTTCTTGATCTATAGGTATTCAAAATTAACCCTTTTATTCACTAAATCATTCAAAATAATCCTTATACAAACAATTAAGGCATTTTGCAAAATAGCCCTCACATTTTCACATTTTGACACTGTAGTCCCTAATTCACTAAATCACAAAATACACAAAATTTGCTTGTAGACAAGCTTAGCCAAATTCTCCTAGCTCTCATACAAGTCCATATATTTCATTTATTTTACATTTTAGTCCCTCAAAATAACATTTTTACAAATTAGCCCAATTTACTCAATTTCATCAAAAATTCAAAGATAACATATGTCAACCAAACATATATCTTTCATAATTCATCAACTAACATCACAAAGCTCATAGTTTCATCAATGGCATAACTCAAAATCATCAACAAAATCAAAAATTGAGACATGGGCTTAATAGAATACGAAGCAATGATTACAAAAACTTAGAAATTATTAAAAATGAAACAAAAACGAACCTTTAATCAAGCTTGGAAGTAGCCGAATATCAAAGTGTAAGAACCCTAGCTTTTATTTCTTAAATTTAGGTGGAATATGGATAAATTAAGTGAATTTTAACCTTTTTTTTATTTAATATAACATAATATACTAAATGCCCATTTTTCCCTTAACAAATAACCTTTAAACACTTATCATGGATGTCCATAATTGTCTATTCAAACTTCTAATGGTCAAATAACCACATAAGGACCTCAAAAAAACTAAAACAAATCAAATAGGCACTTTTAACAACTATCACACAGCTTTTACATTTTACGCAATTAGGTCTTTTTTTAAAATTAAGCACACAAACAGATAAATTTTCACAAGAGACTTTCACACATGTCAATTCACTTATAAATGGCACGGAAAATAATATTAAAATATTTTTCTAACTCGAATATGCTGTCCCAAAACCACTATTACGATTAGGGTCTAAACCGGATTGTTACAATTCTTCCCCATTAGGATTTTCGTCCCCGAAAATCTTACCGTTGAATAGATTTGGATAGTGCTGTCTTAAAGTATCTTCAGGCTCCCACGTGGCTTCTTCGATACCGTGTCGCTGCCACATCACTTTAAGTAATAAAATTTTCTTATTTCGCAATTCTTTAACATCACGAGCTAAGATACGGATCGGTTTTTCTTCGCAAGTCATATCAGACTGAATCTCAATTTCAGACGGAGGAATCACATGCGAAGGATCAGATCTGTATCGTCAAAGCATCAATACATGAAACACATTATGTATCTTACATTATGTATCTTTTCTAACTCTGGTGGCAACAACAATCTATATGTTACCGGCCCAATACGCTCGATAATCTCATACGGCCCGATGAACCTCGAACTCAATTTGCCTTTTCTACCAAACTGAATCACTTTCTTCCACGGAGACACTTTCAAAAACACTTTGTCGCTGATCTCAAACTTAATGTCTTTTCTTTTCAAATCTGTATATGATTTCTGACGATCGAAAGCTACTTTCAAACTATCTCGGATCACTTTTACTTTCTGTTCAGTTTCCTTTATCAAGTCAACCCCGTGAATCTTATTTCTGCTGAGCTCCGTCCAATACAATGGTGTACGGAATTTTTGACCATATAAAGCTTCGTATGGTGCCATTTTAATGCTCGACTGAAAACTGTTATTATATACAAATTCAATCAAAGGTAGATATTGTTCCCACGTACCTTCAAACTCAAGAATGCAACATCTCAACATAAGCTCGAGTATCTGAATAATCCGCTCAGATTGATCATCCGTTTGCGGATGAAAAGCAGTACTAAAGTGCAATTTAGTACCTAGAGCATCTTAGAACTTCTTCCAAAATCGTGATGTGAATCTCAAATCTCTGTCTGACACAATAGACAATGGCACACCATGCAATCTCAAAATATCAGAAATGTATAACTCAGCTAATTTATTAAGCGAGTAATTGGATCGAATCGGAATAAAATGAGCTAATTTCGTCAATCGATCAACTACAACCCAAATTGCATCTTTCTTTCTTGGAGACAGGGGCAAACCTGAAACAAAATCCATGGTCACTTGATCCCATTTCCACTACGAAACCATAATCGGTTGTAACAAACCAGATGGCACCTGATGTTCAGCTTTAACTTGCTGACAAATCAAACATTTAGAAACAAAATCAGAGGCATCTCTTTTCATTCCGGACCACCAATAATGTTGTTTCAGATCATTATACAATTTTGTATTACCCAGATGCATAGATAAACAACTATTGTGAGCTTCATTCAGAATCATTTGAATTAACTCTGGATTTCTCGGAACACAAATTCAATCTCAGAATCTTAAACAATAATTGTTATCAACTCTGAATTCTGAATCAGTTTCTATATCACACTGAGTTCGTTTAGCTAGAATCTCATTATCAATCTTCTGAGCTTCAATAATCTGCTGTAAGAACAAAGGTCTCGCTTTTAATTCAGCTAAGACTAAACCATCATCGGATAAAACCAAACGAGCACTCATCGCGCGCAAAGCAAACAACGATTTTTGACTCAAGGCATCAGCAACAACATTTGCTTTTCCCAGGTGATAATCAATCACAAGTTCATAATCTTTTAGCAATTCTAACCATCTTCTTGCATTAGCAATTCTAACCAGCTAACTCAAGATCATGCGTCTAATAGTTCTTTTCGTGTAGTTTCAACTGTCTCGAAGCATAAGCAATGACTTTTCCTTCTTGCATTAAAACACATCCCAAACCGATCAACGAAGCATCACTATAGATCACAAATTCTTTACCTAATTCAGGTTGTACCAATACCGGAGCTTCAGTCAACAAGGTTTTCAACTGATCAAAGTTGTTCTGACACTTTTTAGACCATTCAAATTTCTCATCTTTCTGTAGTAGTTTTGTCAACAGAGTCGCAATCATCGAAAAACCTTTCACGAATCTTCTATAATAACCAGCAAGTCCCAGAAAACTATGAACTTCAAAAACATTCCTCGGAGGTTTCCAATCCAGAATAGCTAAAATTTTGCTCGGATCAACCCGAATACCAAAGGCTAATACAATATGAGCAAGGAAACCAACTTCCCGCAACCAGAACTCACATTTACTGAACTTCGCATACAACTGTTTGTCTCGTAGAGTCTACAACACTATTCTCAGATGCTCGGCATGTTCGGATTCATTACGTGAATAAATCAATATGTCATCGATGAATACAACAACAAATTCAACTAAATATGGTCTGAAAATTCTATTCATCAAATCTATACAAATAGCAGGTGCGTTAGTTAATTCGAAAGGCATAACTAAGAATTCATAGTAGCCGTACCTCGTTCTGAAAGCAATCTTCGGAATATCTAAGTCTTTCACTCGCAGCTGATAATAGCCTAATCTCAAATCCATTTTCAAAAACACAACAGCTCCTTACAACCGATTAAACAAATCATCAATTCTGGGCAAAGGATACTTATTCTTGATAGTCATTTTGTTCAACTAACAATAATCTATGCACATTTTTATCGTAATGTCTTTCTTTTTCAAAAATAGAACTGAAGCACACCAAGGTGAAAAACCCAGTCTAGCAAACGCTTTATCAGTCAAATCTTGCAACTGAGACTTTAATGTTTTTAATTCAATCAGAGCCATTTTGTACGGAGCTATCGAAATCGGAGTAGTATCAGGTACCAATTCAATGCCAAATTTTACCTCTCTAACCAGAGGTAATCCCGGAAGTTCTTCAGGAAATACATCAGGGAATTCACATGCAACAGGCACTAATTCAACTTTCTTTTCTGACACTCTCGAATCAATCACATATGCAAAATAAGCTTCACAACCTTTTCTTACAATACTCAAAGCTTTCATCGAAGATATTACAGCAGGCAATCCATTCAAATCACTAGATTCAATTTTGACTATTTCATCATTTTTGCATCTCAAATTAATAGTTTTTCATTTGCAGCTCACCACAGCATCATGCAAAGTTAACCAATCCATACCCAGAATTTTATCAAACTTATCAAAAGACAATAACATCAGATCAGCCGAAAAACAATTGTCTCGAAACATTAACAGACAATTCTTACATACTTTATAACTAAAACACATCTGCCTAGGGAGTTCGAAACTCTAATCACAATTTCAGTAGACTCTACAGGCAAAGTCTTACTGTTAACTAAATTCATGCATATATACAAATGTGTTGATCTAGGATCTATCAAAGCAATCATAGAAGTATCATAGAGACTAAATGTACCCGTAATCACATCTGGCGATGAAGTTTCCTCGCGAGCTCAGATAGCAGAGGCTCTGGCAAGTGCACGAGCCACAGATCTAACCACTGTGTCTTTCATTCCTCTTTGACTACCGCTTGTATTTCCCATATTTCTAGGAGGTCTACCACGAGAAGCATTACAACTCTGCCTCGAATTCTGAACATTATCTTTTTTAGCTAAATCTGGGCAATATTTTATAAAATGATTTCTTGAACCACAACTATAACAAGCTCGGTTATTACTTTTTTCTCAGCATTCACTGAAATGTCGTCTTCCACAATGATCACACTCAGGCTTTTCATTCTTTGCATTATCAACACTGGCAACGGACGTAACTGAAGATTTCAAATTCGATTGCGATCTAGCACGATCTCTGTTCGAATGTCCTACATTAGTCTTTGAACGACTGTTGCCATCTCTAAATTTCTTTGATCCAAATTGGAATGATTTGCCCAATGATCTCTTTCGTATCTCTCTAGCTTCAACATCAGCTTTCTTTTTCTCTTTCTCGAGATCTTCAACTTTACATGCTCGTTCAACAAGCACTACAAATTTTTTGATTTCCTGAATCCCTATTAACAATCGAATATCCTCGTTCAAACCATATTCAAATCTTTTACACATTATTGCTTCCATAGATACACATTCATAAGCATATTGACTCAAACTTACAAAATCCCTCTCGTATTCTGTGACAGACGTACGGCCTTGTTTAAGTTCAAGAAACTTTTTACGTTTCTGGTCAATGAATCTCTGACTGATATATTTCTTATAAAATTTAGCTTGAAAGAAATCCCAAGTAACCCGTTCACTCGGAATCACAGATGTCAAAGTCTTCCACCAATGATACGCCATATCTCTCAGAAGGGAAACAGCACGTTTTATGCATTCTTATGAACTCAAAGACAACTCATCAAACACTCTTATTGTGTTCTCTAACCAGAACTCGGCTTTTTCAGCATCATCACTTGTAGCTCGGAACACTTTAGCCCCATATTTTCTAATCTTATCAACTGGTGGTCTACTCAACTTACCGGATTCACTGGTGGCATAATAAGAGTTTGAGGAGAATTAACTGGGGGTGGAGGTTGTTGTACAGTTGGATTGGTTCTAATGTATTGAGTGAACCAATCGTTCATCATCTGATAGAAGGCTTGTTTAGCCTCAACATCACGGCTACTCGTAGCCGGTCGAGAATTAACTTGCACCGTCCCTTGCGTGGGAGCAGGCGTATTGCTTTCAACATCATCTGCTACAGCTCTTTTGGGATCTATTTTCTACATAAAAGCACATTTCAATGTCAGGATTCATCACACTATCGCAATTCATAAATATGGCATGTATAGCTAGACTCACATACGCTATGCTAGTCCTAGAACTGACTAAACCATAGCTCTGATACTAATAAAATGTAACACCTCTAACCCGTATCCGCCGCCGTAATAGGTTAAGAGGCATTACTTAATCCATAACATAATTCAAGATAATCGAATATCAAATATCATTTCATTGCAGTAAATATCATTCATTCACATTCATTAAGATCGTAAAAGTGAGTATACAATACTTAAACATGCCTTCGGGACCAAATTGACAACATATAAAAGTTTCAAAACTTATAAAAATTTTCAACTTTTAAAAGGTCACACGCCTGTGTGAACAGACTGTGTGCCTCGCACGGTCATAGACACGTCTGTGTGTCTAAGCCGTGGCAAAATAGGGCATAGCTACTGACTTGGCCACACGGCTAGCCACACGCCCATGTGATTTGGCCGTGCTCGGGTCTGACTTACAATTGTAGGGTACCCCAAGGGACACACGACCATGCAACACGGTCGTATGTCGTACACGGTTGAGACACACACCCTTGTCTCTGCCTGTGTGGACAAAAATAGGCCATTTGAACAGGCAATTTGCCACCCTAATTTGTTCAACCTAGAAGCAAAGAAAACAAGCATAATTGTAACACCATTTCAGCCAATTTCAACACCAAAACATAAACCATTCATATCATATAATAGTCACCCAAATCCTTACTCATACACCTTACCAAATTCATGCCAACATGAGATAAGATCATGCTAAAACATTTCCTTCCATACATCATTCAATCTCAAGCTAAACTTACCACAACTTAACAACTAAAACATACCACATTTGCAGCTTGCCATCACATACCATAAGTCATTAACAACTATGAGTTTAAACACCAAATAGCCAAATCACATGGCTAGGTACATACATCACAAAACATAGTTCCATAACTACTAGCCTATACAAGCCATACTTCAAAATATATATTTTCAAAAGTACCAAAATAAGGTTCGATAGTGTCGTGACAATCCTTGACGATCCACGAGCTTGCAGCAACTCCGATATCTATAAAACAATGCAAACACACACAGAGTAAGCTTTCAAAAGCTTAGTAAGCTCGTACTACAATCATCAACACATAAGTATTTACAAGTTATCAAATCATTAATTCAAATCTATACTAGCACAATCCAAAAGTTCATACCAAATCAATGGGCTTCATAATCATAATTTCATCTACCACATAAGTATCGTACATACCTGAATCTTCCCGTACTTCTTCACTTACATTATTACCTCTCGTTGAATATTTTAAGTGTAACACCCCAAACCTGGCCTGGATGTTATGGCCGAATCTGGCGCATCATATTAAAGTGTTTTAGTGAAAATCATGTTTTCATTGAAACCCTTCTTAAAATAAAAGAAACCCTAACTATCTTTAAAAAAAACACCTTTCAATCACTTGTTTAAAATATATGATTTTATGAAAACATGTCATTTTAAAATGTAGTTACGGAAACGTAGAAAAGTCGTACTATAGTTTAAGAAACCATGTTCAACTTCTTATAATTACATCCCATAAAAATAATAATCTAAAAAATAATAAAGTGGAAGCCCTATTACAATCTCATTGGAAAAGTACTTAATAACATAGAAACTGATAAGCTTTAAAAAGAAAAACAAGTCCAAATTATCTTGCTGGCCACCCAGAGTCCCTCCAAACATCGAACCTTCTGCTGAGCATCACCTAAAAATAAAATATAAGAGGGGATGAGTTTTCACAAACTCATTGTGTACAACCCTCGACGAAAACAAGCATTCAAAAATCATCATACATCAAACATGCAATGCAATCCCATCCCAATAATTCATTCACTACACCCCAGCTCCGTCCCCCGTCACATCATGTGGGGATATAAATATCGACCCACCCAACCGACACATCAATGGTAGCCCGGTTGCGGAACTACCTCTAGTTAGATATTGAGCTTTAAAAGCCGTCAGTGGATCCACGATTGTCAAGCAACTATGCGATCCTCATATACTTCCTCCGTTCCATATTTCCCCATCCCATATGCAACCTAAGTAGAATATCATATGCATGTAGCAAATAGGCATGTCACATTCATAAAACTTACATTTAACACATAGGGGTATTTTGGTCATTTTTGCCCTTAGGGGCATTTCGATAATTTTTCCCTTATTACGGTTCTCACTTACCTTAGCCCATTAACAAATCCTGTAAGCTAAGATGAATGAATACTATGCACCAAGTAGGATTCCAAAGAAGAGGAGGTAAGTCGTTAAGACCGCTTAAGTACAAGCTTTCCTTAGATCCAATCCTTGACATGCATATACCTGTCGCCACACCTTAACCCTATGACTTATCCACGGTCGTAATATATTAATTAAGTTTTATGTATTTATCATATACTAGGCTCAAAACCCTTTACAAAGCCCAAACTTACATACCTGTGTATGGCCCACTAGGCCCAATCATATTTATATGGCCCATTAGGCCCAATTCACATGTATATGTCCCATCAGGCCCAAATCACATTCACAGTCATGTACTCATATGATTTCCATCACATAGCAACAATTTTCAACTTTTGCCTATTATGGGCCCAACAGCCCATCGGGCCCATTAAGCCTATTCTGGCTCGGTTGGCCAATTCACAGCCCAAGACCATGGAATCGCCCATTGGGCCTCAGACAACCTATCGGTTTCCACCTCATGAGTTTTCGCGCACTTGCAAGACCACCGTAGCCAAACTTTCAGCTTTTCGGCATTTCTGCTTTTCAGCATTTCAGCTTTTGCCGATCTACTTGTATTTGTAGTGTATGTACACACCTGGTAAGCAAGCATGATGTGATCTCCTTAGCCTTAAACCTACAATCGATATCAGCCTTCGATTAATAGCATGTTTAATGCATAACTTTTCCAAAAACTGAAGCCTCACCTTAACCTTACCTTGAACACCAATCCCAAATAGTTTTTCCCTGATCACGTACTCCTTAGATTTGCATTAAACTTATTTATTAAAACCAGAATAGTAGGTGACTCGTTTCCAACACAAGTCTCCTTACCCTAACTATGAACATTCGGCCACCTTAGCCAATGGAAGAGGAATACTTACCAAAATCGCAAGCACTTAAAGAGCAATTTTGGCAGAGAGCTAAGATTCAAGATCCGATACTAATTCTCTACCACAGTTGATTAGAAAGAGTGAGGAAATAATAGCATAATAGATTCTTAGCAAAATCGATTGGAAGAACGAACACTTACACTAGATTCGATCGAAGAGTATTTGGCCCTTGGAAGATTCGACCTTTCAACTTAGTATGGTGAATAAGGTTTATTTGGTACAGATTAAAGAAGAAAAGTAGAAGAAGAAATAGAAAATTGGCACAAGGAAAAGAGAGTAAAATAAAAGGGTTTTCGACTTTTAAGGAAAAGGGTTTCTGGTAACAGGGTGAAGGAAATCGGCACTAGCCTGGCAACCCTACATTCGGCACTTATTTATAGCCCTTATAGCCGAATTGTCTGGCCCTCAATTCCCCATTCAGCTCCATCACTTCCCCCTTCTTATCTCCTCATTTTTCTCCCTGATAACCCCTTGATCCTTTCCTTAATTTCCTCTCTTGAACACTCCCCTTAGAGTCCATCTTCACGCCACTTCCAAACTTCTAGAAGGCCAAAATTAAACTCCTAAAAATACTAAGCTAGAATTCGAACCCTGGATCTCCTTGCTAGCTACTAACGCCACCTCTTTACACTCTAAGTGTGTCACTTAGCCACTCTTCCAGAAGGCTTGTTGATACCATTTTCCCTTATCTTTATTTAAAAGCCTAACTACTTAACAACAAGGTCCTTTTAATTATTAAACTTTAATTTCTTCTACCCCTAGATTCGAACTCAAACCTTGACCAAGACCTACCAACACGTAATTAACACTTAACCAGAATTGCTAAACACAAAAACAAAAATTCAAGATTTCAAAATTTTTGGGTTTTAAGATTTTTGGGTTTTGGGATTTTTAGGGCGTTACAACTCTACCCCCATAAAAGAAATTTTGTCCTCAATATTCCCAACTACTAACACAGACTACCACACCACACTTCTGTTGCGCACTCTAATTCCAACTTAAGTAAATAGCACCCGATGGGTAAGTACATACCATTATTCGCCTCTGGAGTGTCTCTATCCTCTTGACGATCTGCTGTATAGACCAAAGCTGGCTGCCTCACCTCAACATGACCAGCACCTCTGCTCGGTGCTCCACAACCCAAACCGTTTCCACCCCTGGCCTGATCATGGCCTCTCGACGATTGCTCACCACCCCTCAGTGGCTGTACACCACATCGGTCCATGACTGGCACCTGAGCTAGCATTCTGGGGTAATTCTTGATCCTATGCTCCATGGATTCACAAGCTAGACAAGCTTCCGTCCTCTTCCAACACTCGCCCACATGGCCTTTCCCACAATCAGTACAAAATGGCACCCCTAGATTAACAGCAGGGGGCCCTGCTCTAACTGGCCCAATAACTCTGGCCGTAGCCCTAGGTGTCTGATCGACACCAAGAGTTTCAGCCTCCCTTTTATCCTTACCCCTTTTTTTTTCCCGATTTAGGCACTCAGTGTACTTTACCTCTTCCGCTATCTTTGCTTTCTCCACCAAATTTGAGAAAACTTGCTCCCTTTGTGGAGCTATCAATACCCTAAGGCTATCTCTCAGCCCGTCCTCAAGCCTAACGGAACGTTGATAGTCTGTTTCCACCATTACTCTTGCATACCTACTAAAGCGTAGAAACTCTGACTCATACTCTACCACCGATTTGTTTCCTTGGGTCAAGTTCAGTAACTCATTCCTTCTAAATCCACATAGCTTGCACTCACATACTTCCCTTGGAATGCAGCTTTGAAAAACTCCCAAGTGACCCGCTTCGGTTGGGTGCCCTCTTTCACCATCAGCCACCACTGGTAGGCTTCTTCCCTAAGTAGTGACACAGCTCCTTTTAACTTTTGTGCAGGTGAATAGTCCAGGTCCTTTATTATCCTTTCAGCGGCCTCCAACTAATATTCCGCCACATTAGGAACCACGTCAGCCACGCCCTTAAAGATCTTATCCCTGTTCGATTGAAGTTGCTTCAGAATGGACCCCCGATTTCCAATGCCATTGTTGGGCCCAGCGACCCTTTCCAAAATCCTCAGCATTGCTGCGCCAATGCATCTTCTCCCGCGGCCTGATCATACGGTCCATTCCCAGCCACAGGTGAGGCCGGAGCCTCTTCTACTCCAACATCTAGCATATGGCCCGATGCCGATAATTCAACCCTAAAACTTTTGCGGCATCGGCCACGGCCTCTCGCACCTCTTCTAGCACTCATCGTCGATTCACGTATTATCTGGATTAAAAATTTTATGAAGTCTTAGTTTCAATAATTAACTCGATATTTTATGGAAATAATTAAAGAGACGATTGTTTTTGAAAATCCTCTACAGTTTCAAGATCCTATGGGCTTCAGTTCTACTCTACAAAATCATCTAAAGTAGGCCTCTAACTATCTACTGTATAAAAGTTTAAACAAACTTTAGAATAAGAATACTTACTTGGTTCGACGTCAGAGACTCGGTGTACCGCTCAGCAAAACTTTCTTTTTTCCAAAACATTGTAAAAAAAATAAATTTTTTTAAAGAAAAACACAAAAAGAATCCAAGTAATAAGGCCCAATTCACAGCCCGAGTTTTGTAACCTGGGCTCTGATACCACTAAATGTAACACCCTAAACCCAACCTGGACATTATGGCCAAATCTGGCGCATCACATTGAAGTGTTTTAGCGAAAACTGTGTTTTCATTGAAAACCCTTCTTAAAATAAAAGAAACCCTAACTATCCTTAAAAAAAACTCCTTTCAATTACTTGTTTAAAATATATGATTTTATGAAAATATGTCATTTTAAAATGTAGTTGCGGAAACGTAGAAAAGTCATTCTATAGTTTAAGAAACCGTGTTCAACTTCTTATAATTACATCCCATAAAAATAATAATCCAAATAATAATAAAGTGGAAGCCCTTTTACAATCTCACTTGAAAAGTACTTAATAACATAGAAACTAATAAGCTTTAAAAAGAGAAACAAGTCCAAATTATCTTGCTGGCCACCCAGAGTCCCTCCAAACATCGAACCTTCTACTGAGCATCACCTGAAAATAAAATAAAAGAAGGGGTGAGTTTTCGCAAACTCAGTGTGTACAACGCTCGAATAAAACAAGCATTCAAAAATCATCATACATCAAACATTCAATGCAATCCCATCCTAATAATCCATCCGCCACACACTAGCTCCGTCCCCCGTCACATCATGTGGGGATATAAATATTGACCCACCCAACTGACACATCAATTGTAGCCCAGTTGCGGAACTACCTCCAGTTACATATTGGGCTTTAAAAGCCGTCGGTGGATCTACGATTGTCAAGCAACCATGTGATCCTCATATACTTCCTCCGTTTCATATTTCCCCATCCCATATGCAACCTAAGCAGAATATCATATGTATGCAGCAAATAGGCATGTCACATTCATAAAACTTACATTTAACACATAGGGGTATTTTGGTCATTTTTGGCCTTAGGGGTATTTCGATAATTTTTCCCTTATTACGGTTCTCACTTACCTTGGCCTGTTAACAAATCCCGTGAGCTAAGATGAACGAATACTATGAACCAGGTAGGATTCCAAGAAGAGGAGGTGAGCCATTAAGACTGCTTAAGTACCAAGCTTTCCCTAGATCCAATCCTAGACATGCATATACCCGTTGCCACACCTTAACCCTATGACTTGTCCACGGTCGCAATATATTAATTAAGTTTTATGTAGTTATCATACACTAGGCCCAAAACCCCTTACAAAGCCCAAACTCACATACTTGTATATGGCCCACTAGGCCCAATCACATTTATATGGCCCATTAGGCCCCATTCACATGTATATGGCCCATCAGGCCCAAATCACATTCACAGACATGTACTCATACGATTTCCATCACATAGCAACAATTTTCAACTTTTGCCTATTATGGGCCCAACACCCATCGTGCCCATTAAGCCTATTCTGGCCCGATTGGCCAATTCACAGCCCAAGCCCATGGAATAGCCCATGGGGCCTTGGACAACCTATCGGTTTCCACCTCACGAGTGTTCACGCACTCGCAAGACCATCGTAGCCAAACTTTTGGCTTTTCGACATTTCAGTTTTTCTGTATTTCGGCTTTTGTCGATCTACTTGTGTGTGTAATATATGTACACACTTGGTAAGCAAGCGTGATGTGATCTACTTAGCCCCAAACCTACAATCGATATCACCCTTCGATTAATCGCATGTTTAATACATAACTTTTCCAAACACTGAAGCCTCACCTTAACCTTACCTTGAACACCAATCCCTAATAGTTTTTCCCTGATCACGTACTCCATATATCTGCATTAAACTTATTTATTAAAACCAGAATAGTAGGTGACTCGCATCCAGCACAAGTCGCCTTACCCTAACTATGAACATTCGGCCACCTTAGCCAATGGGAGAGGAATACTTACCAAAATCGCAAACACCTAAAGAGTAATTTCGGCAGAGAGCTAAGATTCGAGATCCGATACTAATTTCCTACCACAATTGATTAGAAAGAGTAAGGAAATAACAGTGTAATAGATTCTTAGCAAAACCAATTGGAAGAGCAAACACTTACACTAGATTCGATCGAAGAGTATTTGGCCCTTGGAAGATTTGGCTTTTCAACTTAGTATGGTGAATAAGGTTTATTTGGTACAGAATAAAGAAGAAAAGTAGAAGAAGAAATAGAAAATCGGCACAAGGAAAAAAGAGTAAAACAAATGGGTTTTTAACTTTTACGGAAAAGGGTTTCCGGTAACAGGGTGAAGGAAATTCGGCACTTGCCTGGCAACCTTGCATTTGGCACTTATTTATAGCCCTTATAGCCGAATTACCTGGCCCTCAATTCCCCATTCTGCTCTAGCACTTCCCCCTTCTCATCTCCTCGTTCTTCTCCCTAATAACCCCTTGATCCTTTCCTTAATTTTTTCTCCTGAACACTCCCCTTAGAGTCTATCTTCAAGCGACTTCCAACCTTCTAGAAGCCAAAATTAAAATTCTAAAAATACTAAGCTAGGATTTGAACCCTGGATCTCCTTGCTAGCTACTAACACCACCTCCCTACACTCATAATCACTTAAATTAACTCTGGATTTATCAGAACACAAATTCGATCTCAGAATCTTAAACAATCATCTTTATCAACTCTGAATTCTGAATCAGTCTCTATATCACACTGAGCTCATTTAGCTAGTATCGCATTATCAATCTTCTGAGCTTTAATAATCTGCTGTAAGAACAAAGGTCTCGCTTTTAATTCAGCTAAGATTGAACCATCATCGAGTATAACCAAACGAGCACTCATCACACGCAAAGCAAACAATGATTTTTTACTCAAGGCATCAGTAACAACATTTTCTTTTCCCAGGTGATAATCAATCACAAGTTCATAATCTTTTAGCTATTCTAACCATCTTCTATGTCACAAATTTAGGTCTTTCTAAGTCATCAAATACTTCAAACTCTAATGATCTGAATGCACTTGACATTTCTCACCAAACAAGTAATGGCGGCAAATCTTTAGAGCAAACACAATCGCAGCTAACTCAAGATCGTGCGTCGGATAGTTCTTTTCATATGGTTTCAACTGTCTCAAAGAGTAAGCAATGACTTTTCCTTCTTGCATTAAATCACATCCCAAACCGATCAACGAAGCATCACTGTAGATCACAAATTCTTTACCGATTCAGGTTGTACCAATACCAAAGCTTTAGTCAACAAGGTTTTCAACTGATCAAAGTTGTTCTGACACTTTTTAGACCATTTAAATTTCACATCTTTCTGTAGCAGTTTTGTCAACAGAGTCAAAATCATCGAAAAACCTTTCACGAAACTTCTATAGTAACCAGAAAGTTCCAGAAAACTACGGACTTCAGAAACATTCCTCGGAGGTTTCCAATCCAGAATAGCTAAAATTTTGCTCGGATCAACCCGAATACCAGAGGCTGATACAATATGACCCAGGAAACCAACTTCCCGCAACCAGAACTCACATTTACTGAACTTCGTATACAACTGTTTGTCTCGCAGAGTCTGCAACACTATTCTCAGATGCTCGGCATGTTCGAATTCATTACGTGAATAAATCAATATGTCAACGATGAATACAACAACAAATTGATCTAAATACGGTCTAAAAATTTTATTCATCAAATCTATAAAAATAGCAGGTGCGTTAGTTAATCCGAAAAGCATAACTAAGAATTCACAGTGGTCGTACCTCGTTCTGAAAGCAATATTCGAAATATCCGAGTCTTTCACTCGCAACTGATAATAGCCTAATCTCAAATCTATTTTCGAAAACATAGCAGCTCCTTTCAACAGATCAAACAAATCATCAATTCTGGGCAAAGGATACTTATTCTAGATAGTTAATTTGTTCAACTGATGATAATCTATACACATTCTCATCGTACCGTCTTTCTTTTTCACAAATAAAATCGGAGCACCCTAAGGTGAAAAACTCGGTCTAGCAAACCCTCTATCGATCTAGCAAACCCTCTATCAGTCAACTCTTACAACTGAGACTTTAACTCTTTTAATTCAGTCAGAGCCATGCTGTACGGAGCGATTGAAATCGGAGTAGTATGAAGTACCAATTCAATGCCAAATTCTACCTCTCTAACCAGAGGTAATCCCGGAAGTTCTTCAGGAAATACATTAGGGAATTCACATACAACAGGCACTAATTCAACTTTCTTTTCTAACACTCTCGAATCAATCACATATGCAAAATAAGCTTCACAGCCCTTTCTCACAATACTCAAAGCTTTTATCGAAGATATTACAGCAGTCAATTCATTCAAACCACTAGATTGAATTCTGACTATTTCATCATTTTTGCATCTCAAATCAATAGTTTTCCGTTTACAATTCACTACAGCATCATGCAAAGTTAACCAATCCATACCTAGAATTATATCAAACTCATCAAAAGGCAATAAAATTAGATCTGTAACACCCCTTACCCATATCCGAGACCGAAATAGGGTACGAGGCATTACCGGACAAATATACAAACATCTAACTAAAATATGGGCTATAAATTTTTTTTCTTTCGAAACATTCATTCACATGCACATCGTCCCTTATTTGGGCCTACAAAGCCCAAAACATACATTATAAAGGTTTCAAGACTAAATCGAGAACTTTGGGAAGTTCTGGGAAAACATAGAAAATTTTACCATAAAATAGAGTCACACGCCCGTGTCCTTAGGCCCTGTAACTCTCTGTTTATGACGTCAGCACACAAATTGAACCACACGGTTAGGCTATACGCCCGTGTCTCCAGGCCGTGTCCCTCACACGGTTGAGACACACGGTCGTGTCTCAACCTATGTAATTAACTCTTACACTATTTTCCAAGCCTTTTTGTCACCCTACATGCACCCACATGGTTTCAATAACATTCAACATCCTCTATTTGATACAAATATATCATTTTCCTACCATTATGCATGTAATACACATTCTTAGATTAACTAGAACTAGACATACCAGATCTTGTTCTCATTTTATACCAAGCCTAGACATCATCACGCACATTTCATAAAGCGATAGATCAAGCATGCATAATCAATTAGGTTTACAACCCAATGATCGAATATAAACCATATCACATGGTTATATACGATTTAACCATAATAAGCCAATACGTTTGGTCAAATCATACTAACAACTATCATACAGACTAAATCTCTATACATGCCACTCACTTGAAAACACTTGAAGTTTATCGACGCATCACATCAACGTTCTGATAGTGTGATGCTGCCTCCGACGATCTCCAACCCCAAGCCGACCTGCCAATACTAAAAGAAATAGAGAGAGAGGTAAGCTTTACGTTTAGTAAGTCCATATGAAATTAATAAGCAATTTACCAATATGTTTCCTTAGGTAAAACAACTATAATTACACCTTTATTCATATTCTGGTCAAGCTGTCTACTTGAGTCATAGTCGGTAATTTATTTATAAATCAAGCTACAGGATTCCAAATTAATATCCGTTAATTTTCCCAGAAACTAGACTCATATTATTCTTACTATAAAATTTTTAGAATTTTTGGTTTATCCAATTAGTACAGTTTATTCATTAAATTTTCCCCTATTTTGCTGCTTAGCAGTTCTGACCTCTCTTCACTAAAAATTATTTATCTCATAATACAGAACTTGGATAATACTTCTGTCTATCTTTCTAGAAAATAGACTCAATAAGGATTTTAATCATGTAAATTATAACTCACAATTATTTTTGTACAATTTTTAGTGATTTTCTAAAGATAAGACAGGGACGTTTGGAATCACTCCGACTCTGTCTCATAAGAACTCAAATATCTCATAATAAAAAATTCTTTTGCTTACACCGTTTCCTTTATGTGAAACTAGACTCATTAATATTTAATTTCATATATTATTCACCCTCTAGTTTTACTTACACTATTTATGGTGATTTTTCAAAGCCGGGCTACTGCTGCTGTTTAACACTATTTCGGTGCAAAATCACAATAGCTATCATACATTCATTGTTACTTTATACTCATAGGCATACTTTAATATCATACTTGTGTCTTTCAACAAACCCTCATACTTTCATCAAATCATATAACATTACTGTTCATACATAATTCATAATACACAAGGACATATATCACCATGTATCATCATAGTCATACGAGCACATAATGGCAAATACATACATTTGCTTTCTTGCACATATACATGCAAACGTACCTGAATCGAATCCAATTTCACAAAATCATTTACTTTCTCGAAATACCCGTTTGAACTGTTTGGAACCATACGGATACGTGGATAGGTCGAAAAGCATATACAATGTCAACGTCCCAGACGTGGTCTTACATGTAATCAAACATCGATGCCAACAATCTCATAGCACAAATTGCATTTCTCATTTCATTTTACAATATCACTTTCTCATTTCATTCAATAATTCAATTTATCAATTTCATTTAATTTTTTTTCTCTTCACATATATTTCCCCTATTAACATAACTCAGACTTTGGAGGATACACGGATCCAACCAAACACACCAGAGTGGCGGCCAGCGCCTCATCGGATAGTTCGAAGCAAATAAGTGACGACCAACGTCTCATCGGCTAAGCCAAAGCAAAGTGGCGACCAACGCCTCATCGAATCTATCCAAAGCAAATATGACACACCAAGTGTCTCATCGACTCTAGGTCAAAGAATCCCTGTACTCTTCCTATCCTATGGCATGCCAACTATATCCACCCTAGCCTGACTAGTTAATAGGGTATTGGAATCACATATTCATATCACTTTCACTTTCAGTTGATCATAATCATTCGAATTCAAATCAATCACAATAACAATTCAATCACAATTTCAAATTCACCACAAATCATTATACAATTCAATTTCGCACATGTATGCAGTCATCAATCAAATCCAATTCTCATTCAATTCAAAATATCACTACTTACCTCAATTTCATTTTTCTCAACTCATATATTCATTCATCATAGTTCAATGGGAAATAAGCATAAATAAACCATTTCAAATACATATATTTGTATATAGACTTACATCTCATATACTATCAAAGCAATAACATTAAAATACACATTGCATTATTAAAAATCATATGAACTTACCTCGTATGCGAAAATGGCCATTTTTACCATTTAAGTCCACTACTTGGTATTTTCTCGATTTTAGCCCGAATCTCAATTTCCTTGATCTAACATTACTAATATAGCTCATTTATTACTCACATTATTCAAATGTGTCCATAAATCATATTTTTACAAATTTTTATTTTGACCCCTAAACTTTTGCATATTTGCACTTTTGCCCCAAGGATCAGAAATTAAACTTCATCATATTTTCTTATGTTTTATGACATGCTGATCATTTTTCCCTTCTCTGGCAACATCAAATTCTCACTCTAACATGTACTTATGAACATTAGGTATTTTTACCGATTATGTCGTTTTACTCATTTTTACGTAAAATCGCTTAGCAAAAGTTGTTCATATAACACCCAACACTCATTTTCTACCATTAGACATCAAAATCCATGCATGTAACATATGGGTCAATTTTTAAACATGAACCCTAGCTCAAATTAATGGTAGAAATGGGTAAATCGAGGTACGAGGATTTCAAAAATGCAAATAACATTACAAACGGGGCAAAGATGGACTTACAATCAAGCTTGGAAGTTTTACAAACCCTAGCCATGTCTTCCATCTCCATATAGGTTATGGAATGAGAAAAAATGAAGAAGATGACATCTTTTTCTTAGTTATTTTGGCTTTATTTGCCAAATTACTAAAATACCCTCAACGAAAAATAAATAAAAACATACCATGCCATGCCCCTTTTTGTCCACTAATTACAAAATGGGCTATTTACCAATTAAGGACCTCCAATTTAAAAACTCATTACTCACAAGTACTTATTACCTTTGTGAACTAGAACACACATTTTGCAACCTTTTACAATTTAGTCCTTTTGACTAAATTGAATGCCCAAACGTCAAAATTTTCGAACAAAATTTTCACGAAATTATTTCGTGAAATCGTAGACCATAAAAATAAAATAAAAATAAAATTTTCTTCGTCAGATTTATGGTCCCAAAACCACTGTTCCGACTAGGCCCAAAATCGGGATGTTATAAGATCAGCCGGAAAACAATTGTCTCGAAACATTAACGGACAATTCTTGCATACTTTATCAACCAAAACACATCTGCCTAGGGGGTTTGAAACTGTAATTACAAATTCAGTAGACTCTACAGGAAAAGTCTTACTATTCACTAAATTCATGCATATATACGAATGTGTTGATCCAGGATTTATCAAAGCAATCACAGAAGTATCATAGAGAGTAAATGTACCCGTAATCACATATGGCGTTGAAACTTCCTCGCGAGCTCAGATAGCAGAGGCTCTGGCAAGTGCAGGAGCCAGAGATCTAACCGCTATGTCTTTCATTCCTCTTTGACTACCGCTTGTATTTCCCATATTTCTAGAAGGTCTACCACGAGAAGCATTACAACTCTGCCTCGAATTCTGAACATTATCTTTTTTAGCTAAATCTGGGCAATATTTTATAAAATGATTTCTTGAACCACAACTATAACAAGCTCGGTTATTACTTTTTCCTCAGCATTTACCGAAATGTCGTCTTCCACAATGATCACACTCAGGCTTTTCATTCTTTGCATTATCAACACTAGCAACAGACATAGCTGAAGATTTCAAATTCAATTGCGATCTAGCACGATCTCTGTTCGAATGTCCCACTCTAGTCTTTGAACGACTACTGTCATCTCTAAATTTCTTTGATCCAAATTGGAATGATTTTCCCGATGATCTCTTTTGTATCTCTCCAGCTTCAACATTAGCTTTTTTTTTCTCTTTCCCGAGATCTTCAACTTTACATGCCCATTCAAAAAACACTACAAATTCTTTGATTTCCTAACAATCGAATATCCTCGTTCAAGCCATCTTCAAATCTTTTACACGTTATTACTTCCGTAGATACACATTCACGAGCATATTGACTCAGCCTTACAAATTCTTGCTCGTATTCTGTGACAGACATACGGCCTTGTTTAAGTTCAAGAAACTCTTTACGTTTCTGATCAATAAATCTCTGACTGATATATTTCTCCTGAAATTCAGCTTAAAAGAAATCCCAAGTAACCCGTTCACTCGGAATCACAGATGTCAAATTCTTCTACCAATGATACGCCGTATCTCTCAGAAGGGAAACGGCACTTTTTATGCATTCTTATGGACTCAAAAACAACTCATCAAACACTCTTATTATGTTCTCTAACCAGAACTTGGCTTTTTCAGCATCATCACTTATTGTAGCTCGAAACTCTTTTGCCCCATATTTTCTAATATTATCAACTGGTGGTTTACTCAACTGTACCGGATTCACTGGTGGCATAATAGGAGTTTGAGGAAAATTAACTGGGAGTGGAGGTTGTTGTACAGCCGGATTGGTTCTAATGTATTGAGTGAACCAATCATTCATCATCTGATAGAAGGCTTGTTTAGCCTCACCATCACGACTACTCGTAGCCGGTCGAGAATCAGCTTGCACCGTCCATTGCGCGGGAGCAGGCACATTGCTTTCAACATCGTCTACTACAGCTCTTTCGAGATTCATTTGCTACATAAAAGCACATATCAATGTCAGGATTCATCACACTATCGCAATTCATAAATATGGCATGTATAGCTAGACTCACATACGCTATGGTAGTCCTAGAACCGACTAAACTATTCCTCTGATACCAATAAAATGTAACACCTTTAACTCGTATCCGTTGTTGGAATAGGTTAAGAGGCATTACTTAATCCATAACACAATACAGGATAATCGAATATCAAATATCATTTCATTGCAGTAAATATCATTCATTCACATTCATTAAGATCGTAAAAGTGAGTATACAATACTTAAACATGCCTTCGGTGTAATATCCCGAATTAGGGCCTAATCGGAATAGTAGTTTTGTGACCACAAATCTGAGATAGAAATAATTATTTTATAATTATTTTGAGGTTTATGATATGATTACATGATTGTGTGAAAATTTCGTGAAGAAATTCTATGCATAAAATACTTAATTTGAAAGTAGGGACTAAATCGAATAAGTATTTGAAACTTGCATTCTAGAAGTTTTTAGTATGAAATTGCATTGAAATATTAATTAAGAGGTCTTAAATAGGAATTTGACCAATTTTAAGTTCATGGACAAAATTAGGACATGGAAGGAATTTTTGAAAGTTTAGTAGTAAGGGCATTTTGGTCATTTAGTTATTAAAATGAATTAAAAACAAAATTAAAAGCCAATTTTTGTCCATCTTCTTCATTAGGCCGAAATTTCAAGGGTTCTCCATAGCTAGGGTTTGTTTCAAGCTTTCAAGCTCCATAGTAAGTGATTCCAAGCCCTGTTTTTAATGTTCTTTACGTTTTGAGTCCCTGAGCTCGATAAAGCTTATGCTAGCAATAATTTAAGTTAGGGTTCATATTTGGAAAAATACCCATAGGTGAAATTTGTGTATTTTGGTGTTTTATGATAGAATATGAGGTTTTAAATTATGTTAGACAACTTGTGCTACTCGGTTTTAGGTAAAAAGCGAGTAAAAGGACTTAATCGGTAAAAATACCTAATAGTCATAAGTGCTTGTTAGAGTGAGAATTTGATGTTTCCATAGAAGAGAAAAGTGATCAGCATGTTGTAAAACATAAGAATAAGGAATAAAGTTTAATCCCGAGCCTAGGGGCAAAAATGTAAATATGTAAAAGTTTAAGGGTAAAATTGTAATTTTGCCAAAATTTGGGTTAAGGATTAATTTGATAATGTGAGTATTAAATAAGCTAAATGTGTTATTTTAGATCAAGAAAGACGTGGAATCGACCTCAATCGAGGAAAAGAAAAGATTGTGGACTAAATTGCAAAATCTTTGTATTTTGGTACCAAGGTAAGTTCATGTGTAAATAATGTAGTATAATTGTTATTTGTAAATTATTGATGTTAATTATATGATATGCTGATTTTTATTATGAGATATATGCTTTGTGGTTATTTTCGAATAAAATGCAAATTATTTGTATTATTTGTTAAATATAAAGTGCTACCGAGTATTGGTTTCGGTATTTTACTAAGATGGCAAGGATATGTGTTCGAGGAAAATCCCGTTTGAACCTTAGGAATAGATTAGGATACAAGTGACATGTCACTAGGATGGTTGAGCATCCGAACTCGTTGAGTTGAGTCCGAGTTCACTTATGGATGCGAATGTTCGAACTCGTTGAGTTGAGTCCGAGTTCGAGAGATGTAACTAGGCATCCGAGCTCGTTGAGTTGAGTCCGAGTTCACTTATGGATGCGAACGCCCGAGCTCGTTGAGTTGAGTCCGAGTTCGCTTATGGGCGGGTTACATGATTGCTTGATTGCATATATGGCACTTATGTGCAAGTTATCCATGTATCCGAATTATATTCCGATGTGTTCAACGGGTAAAGTTTTACTCAAATGGAGGAACATTCGAGATGTAAAGAGACGTATTGGTAAGTGATGTGAAATGGATATTTTGGACAGGTATGTATTTAACCCTCGGGTTGAGTATTGATACAATCACGATAAGGTAATAAGATGATGAAAAATGATTAGAAATGTAATATGTGTTTTAGTGATGCATGCTAATGTTGATTGGTATGATGTTTGTTATGTTACTTATTATTTGCATATGAACTTACTAATCATTTATGCTTACTCCTCCTTCTTACTCATTGTAGTTTTGGACAAGCCACTCAGAGTCGGGATAGGTCGAAGGCTCGACCACACTATCTGGAAGACTTTTGGTAAATGGCTTGTAAATTTAAGTATGGCATGTATAGCAATATACCTATTTTGTGCAAATGATCTTATGATATGGTGATGGAATGGTTGAGAAAATGTTTGACAATGATAAATTATGAAAATGGTTAGTTTAGATTATGTTTGATGTTAAGGAAAATTATTAAGATACTTAGTGCATAAAAACTCATAAAAGGGATGAAATTTGCCATAAACAGAATACTGCAGCAACACTGACCCGAGTTTGAAAATTTACTAAAAATCATAGAAATTGAATCTGGTGATGGAATATATATCAAATTGAAGCTTATTATGTCTAGTTTCACATGAAACAAATGAAAAAGGTAAAGGAATTATATGTTAAAAGATATTTGAATTTTAGTGAAACAGGGTCGTAACAGTTTCTAAATCCCCTGTTCCAACTTTAGAAATTCACTATAAATTTTAAAGATATAATTAGGTGATGTATTTTATATCCTCAGAATACTTATTGAGTCTAGTTTTAGTAGAAACAAACCTCATAGTCATATGAATTTTGTACAGAGAGAAATGTGGTTCGTAGTAAAAATAGGTCAAACCAGTCAAGTCCTGAAACAGGGGTAACTTTAACTAATAAACTGTACTAATTGGCTCAACCAAAAATTCTAGAAAAAAATTAGTAGATAGATATATGAGTCTAGATTCAAGGAAAATTTACGGATCTTAATTTCGAGTTTTGTAACTCGAGATATGATTTTTATTGTGACTGTGATGCAAGTAGTTTAAAAGCTGTGAATGTAGAAACAAATAATCCAAAGTTCTAAAAATGTTAAATTAAGCTTAGTAACACCTCATACTCGACTCCGGCGACGGTCTCGGGCATGGGGGCGTTACATTCGGGACCAAATTGACAACATATAAAAGTTTCAAAACTTATAAAATTTTCAACTTTTAAAAGGTCACATGCCCATGTGAACAGATCGTGTACCTCACACGGCCTTAGACACGTCCGTGTGTCAAAGCCGTGGCAAAACAGGGCATAGCTACTGACTTGCCCACACGGCTACAAGCCAAGCCCATGTGCCTTGGCCGTGGTCGAGCCTGAATTGGCCACACGGCTAGCCACACGCCCATGTGCTTTGGCCATGCTCGGGTCTTACTTACAATTGTAGAGTACCCCAGGGGACATACGACCGTGCAACATGGTCGTTGTCGCACACGGTTGAGACACACACCCTTGTCTTTGCCTGTGTGGACAAAAATAGGCCATTTGAACAGCCAATTTGCCACCCTAATTTGTTCAACCTACAAGCAAAGAAAACAAGCATAATTGCACCACCATTTCAGCCAATTTCAACACCAAAACATAAACCGTTCATATCATATAATAGTCACCCAAATCCTTACTCATACACCTTACCAAATTCATGCCAACATGAGATAAGATCATGCTAAAACATTTCCTTCCATACATCATTCAATCTCAAGCTAAACTTACCACAACTGAACAACTAAAACATACCACATTTGCAACTTACCATCACATACCATAAGTCATTAACAACTATGAGTTTAAACACCAAATAGCCAAATCACATGGCTAGGTACATACATCACAAAACATACTTCCACAACTACTAGCCATACATGCCATACTTCAAAATATACATTTTCAAAAGTACCACAATGAGGTTCAATAGTATGGTGACAATCCTTGAAGATCCCCGAGCTTGCAGTAGCTTCGATATCTATAATACAATGCAAACGCACACAGAGTAAGCTTTCAAAAACTTAGTAAGCTCGTACTATAATCATCAGTACATAAGTATTTACAAGTTATCAAATCATTAATTCAAATCTATACTACCACAATCCAAAAGTTCATACCAAATCAATGAGCTTCATAATCATAATTTCATCTACCACATAGGTATCGTACATACCTAAATCTTCCCGTACTTATTCACTTTCATCCTTACCTCTCGTTGAATATTTTAAGACTTCCATAAATTATTTGTACTTCCAACATCCGCACACTTAGTGCTATAAAGGTTAGCCGAAACTAGAAAGATTTCGCACATTTAGTGCCATTTAAATTAACCGAAGCTAAATCGGTATCGCACACTTAGTGCCTCATATAGCCGAAGCTAGTTTAAATCTCACACTTAGTGCCAAATACTTTTGATTCATCATCGTATTCTTCAAACTCAATTATATATACGTCTATGCATAATCAAAATAGCAACATGTACTCGAAGTTGTCGACTCGAACGTTTATTCTACAATCTTTGACTTTCCTTGGTCTAAGTCTGAATTCCTCTTTTCTTGATCTATAGGTATTCAAAATTAACCCTTTTATTCACTAAATCAATCAAAATAATCCTTATACACACAATTACGGCATTTTGCAAAATAGCCCTCACATGTTCACATTTCGACACTTTAGTCCCTAATTGACAAAATTACAAAATACACAAAATTTGCTTGTAGACAAGCTTAGCCGAATTCTCTTAGCTCTCATACAAGTCCATACATTTCATTTATTTTACATTTTAGTCCCTTAAAATAACTTTTTTACAAATTAGCCCAATTTACTCAATTTCATCAAAAATTCAAAGACAACGTATGTCAACCCAACACATATCTTTCATAATTCATCAGCTAACATCACAAAGCTCATAGTTTCATCAATGGCATTGATAAACCGTAATTCATACATATTTTTATCCCTCGCTTAACATGTTTATGAATGATTTCTCCTTAGATTTGGTGAATTTGATGCTCCTAATCCTTTAATTTCATGTTTTATACTTAGGTGAGCATAGAAGAGCGACAAAAACGAGAAACGGGCCCAGAATGGAGAAAATGGGCCGACGTGGGAAAATAACACGGCCAGGACTTCCACACAAGGGCAGAACACACACCCGTGCTATTCTAACAGGCTTGACCACAGCCTAAAACAATCCAAGCACGGGCGTGTTGATATCTCAGCCTCGACCACGACCTGAAGTAATCGCACACAGGCGTGTCACACGGGCGTGTCCCTGCCAAGCCCTAGCTAAATTCCATTCGAAAAAGGGCAAGTTTGAGGGCTTTTAGGCATTCTAAAGCCTATTTAAACACCCTAGTGGAAGACTAAAGGGGGACGGAGAATAGGGAAGTAAGGAATTACTCCAAGAAAACCGATTGATCCATCTCAGAAGCAGGATTCATCATCAAGGCTGAAGATCTCTCCTCAATTTTCCTTTAGGAGTTTTGGGTTTTCTTTATGTTTTGTATTCTTTATTCTTCTGAGATCTTTTTCTATTTAGTTATGAACTAAAACCCCTAAATACCTAATGGGCATAAAACCTAAGACGAATCTTGTTATTATTTTCTGAATTGCATGATAAATATTTGACTTATTCTTAATTCTTGTTTTGGTATTTCAGGATATCAATTCAAGTTAATGCTCTTAGTTGGAGGGCGAATAGTCCCTGCCTAAGAGTGACTTTGTCATAATTAAGCGGAGTTGATTGCGCGCCTGGAGATAGGGTGACAAGATTTTGCCGGATTAGTGTGAAGCTTAATAAAGGGATCCATATATCGAGTTAATGCAACCCTAGAGTGTTAATTAGAGAAAAGTCTCAATTATTCAATCTAGGGATTAGACGTTATTAGTCTTGAATAGGGATAATAACATAACTTAGAGATTTCTACGGAACAAGTTAAATTAATAAATCGTCCGTTTCAGAGCCAAAATAACAAGTGAAGTCTAGGTGGATTTTTCCTTAGGTATTGTCCTAAATCAATCGTTTTTCCAAAGTAATTTCCCAATTCTATTTTCTGCAATTTCTCAGTTTAGTTAATTAAAACCAACTCTTTGTACTATGTATGATTATGCTAAACCTACATTAACAGGAATTGAATCAAGTATAGCTAGGCCTGCTATTGCTGCAAATAATTTTGAACTGAAACCTAACACGATTCAAATGATACAACAATTTGTTCAGTTTGATGGTTTGCAGGATGAGAATCCCAACACTCACTTGGCAAATTTTCTAGAAATCTGTGACACTTTTAAAATTAATGGCGTTTCTGATGATGCCATTTATCTTCGGTTATTCCCTTTTTCACTGAGGAACAAAGCTAAATAGTGGTTGAACTCGTTACCACAAGGGTCCATCACTACTTGGGAACAAATGACCGAAAAGTTTTTATTAAAATATTTTTCGCTAGCTAAAACGGCTAAATTACGTAATGATATCTCTTCTTTTGAGCAGATGGACTTAGAAACTCTTTACGATGCATGGGAGAGATACAATGACCTACTGCGAAGGTGCTCTCACCATGCTAAATTTATTGAGGAGATGTCACTGAATAACTATCAGTGGCAAGTCATGAGGACTAAGCCAACTAAAACAGCAAGCGTTTATAACATCAATTCAATTACTATGCTGTCAAATCAATTAGAACTTCTAAATAAAAAGATTGATGGTTTACTTGGTTCTATGCAGGTACATCCAGTGATGAGGTGTAATTCAAGTGGAGGAGGTGTACATACGGAATATCAACCATTCAATCCTACAACCGAAGAGGAACAAGTCAACTATATGGGTAACAATAACTTTAGATCTCAAAATAACCCATACAGTAATACTTATAATGCAGGTTGGAGGAACCACCCAAATTTCTCTTGGGGTGGTCAAGGGAATTAAAGGCCACAGAATCCTCCGGGTTTTCAACAGCCACTTTATCAACAGGAAAAGAAACTAAACCTTAAAGAAATGCTATCCAAATTCATCTCGATGTTAGAAACTCGTTTCCAAAATACTGAGACAACACTTAAAAATCAACAAGCGTTGGTCCAAGGGCTCGAAACTCAAATAGGCCAGCTGTCCAAACTAATCTCTGAACGACCACAAGGTAGCTTGCCAAGTAATACTGAACCTAACCCAAGGGAATAGCTCAACGCGATTAATGTTCAAGGTGAAGAAGGATCAGTTGAGCCTGAGCCAGAACCGAGGCAAGAAATTGTGGTAAGCAATGGTAAAGGTGAGGTAGGTCATAATAAAAATAAAACGGTAAGTGTAGAATACAAACCTCATGTGCCATTCCCTAATGCGACAAGGAAAGACCGATAAGATGAACAATTTGGTAAATTCCTTAAACTCTTAAGAAAATTACATATTAACTTACCGTTTATTGAAGCTCTCTCGCAGATGTCGAACGTAATGAAATTTTTAAATGAGCTTTTAGTAAATAAACGAAAGTTGGACGAAGCATCGCATGTAGAGCTAAACGCAGTTTGCTCAGCTATTCTACAGAATAAGCTACCCAACAAATTAAAAGATTCAGGGAGTTTTACAATTCCTTGCTTAATTGGTAGTTTAGATGTTAATAATGCATTAGTTGATTTAAGGGCTAGTATCAATGCCATGCCTTACAAAATGTTTAAGCAACTAGGTCTTGGGAAACCTAAACAGACTAGGATGAGCATTCAATTAGCAGATAACACCATCAGATTTCCTAGGGGTATTATTGAGGATGTCCTAGTTAAAATCGATAAATTTATATTTCCCTTTGACTTCGTTGTTCTAGACATAAAAGAGGATAGCAACACTCCTTTGATTTTAGGAAGGCCCATTTTAGAAACTGCTAGAACAATTATTGATGTTGGCATAGGTGAACTCACACTTCGTGTGGGCGACGAAACAATCACCCTTCAAGCTCGCAATTCTGGCAACACATCGAAAATTGAAGGTGATTGTATAAACCATTCTACTAAAACTGACAATATGGTGCATTCTACTTTGCAGGAAATAAGTTCGAAGGATGTACATGAGCCATGTTCAAGCAATAATAGATGACTCATTCATGAAGAACGAAGGCTACCAATCGAGGAGCTAGATGAATGGCGGACACATAAACCGAGAACACATGATAAACCACGCCAGAACGAGCTCAATACCTCTTCAAATCAACTTAAGGTTGGAGATAAAGTCTTACTAGATTCCACAGATCTTCACATTGTCACTGCCAAACCGAATGAAGAAATCCCTCTTACGGTACTTAGGATTTTCCCATTCGGTACATTTGAGGTAAGTCATCCTAAGTTCAGCACTTTTAAGGTAAACAACACCCGTCTAAAACCTTATTTTGATGAGATTGATAGCAGGAATGAGGAGTATAAACTCCTCGAACCACCATGACCATTCAAAAGAGAGGTAAGTCGAGCTTAGACTATAAATAAGCACTTCTCGGGAGGCAACCCGAGTATTAACTATATTAACTTCTTTAAATTTTAGTGGTTAACACCTAACTTACTAACGGAGCTCTTGAAAATAGGTTCACCACATAGACACGGCCAATCACATGGGCGTGCTTAGGACCGTGTGAAAACAGGGCAAGAATTTTTCCCAAACACGGGCTGCGATACATGGCCACGGCCGTGCGACATGGCCGTGGGCGAACCAGGCAAAACAACATAGGCGTGTGACACGCTCGTGGCATTGAACCGTGGGAGAACCTGAGAAAATAGCACGGCGTACGACACACTCGTGTCTAACACCCATGGTCAAACCTATCAAAATAACACGGACGTGGGCCTTCATACACGGGCATGGGAGAAGTAAACGAAGCTAAACACAGTCGTGCGACACGGCCGTGTGCACCAACACGCCCAAGGTACACAGGCGTGGGACAAATTTCAGACGCACCAAAATAGGAAAAACGCGAAACACACGGGCTAAAATTGGGGCACACGGGCATGTCCCCTGGCCGTGTGACCCAAAATCTATAAATACCCTGCACTATTCATGTCTTCCTCACCTAAAAACCCTAACCCTAGCTGCTGCAAGTCCACACGGCCTCCCTGCCATACCCGTGCACCGCTTCCAACCCCATTTTTGATGCTCATTCTCCTCTTTCTAGTGTTTGTTTACTCTTTTCTCTTCTATTTTACTGCTCTATAATGCTATTTATCATAGTAATCTGCACTTGTCATGTTATTTTCATATTTCTATCACTCAAATATCATATCTAGAGTAGTTATCATTTTTCATGTTGAAGTTCTTACTCATTGCATGATCTATCTGCTTCATTTGACTTGTTTAAAGTGAATATTGATGTTTAGGATACTAGAAATAATCATGTTTTTTTTTATGTTGACATTTTCCATAAATAAAAACTACTACATAGAATTTTTTTTGCCATTTTGTTTTATAAAACTCATACTATTATCATGCTAATGATACTCCATAAAATTGATTGTTTTTTATTAAGTTTGTTAGTAGCTTTGGCTGAAATTATTAATTTTAATTTATGACTTTTTCCTTTTTGAATTTATTAATTAATGGCTTTGATTTCAGATATACCATGTCGTCTTCACGAGGAGAGAAAGCCGCCGTCCCTGCCTCAAAGAAAAGGAAGGGAGCGTCATCTTCTTCGGGTCCTACCACGAAAATATGTCATCCTTTCCTACAGTTCCCCATTGGACCCCAAGAAGAACTTTTCCAAATACTTCGGGTCGGACCTTTAATTCTGGGCCGCTGCATAGATTGGGCTGCAATAGAACAAGTCCAGTTGGCTGATGCGATTCGGGCCCTTCTGACCATCGACCCTTGGGAGCTTTTCTTCGGGATCATCAAGCCGACATATCTCGAGCTCACAATGGAACTATGCTCGGTATTCCATCTTCAGACTGTAATGACCAACCATGATGATCCCGGCACGATCCAATTTCAACTTGGCAGTCTAGTCCGCCAGTTGAGCGTTCCAGAGTTTGGTTTGGCACTGGGACTGTACAACGAGGAGTTCCAAGACAAGAACGACCTCGATACGCTCAACCCCTACATCCATTTTTCTCCCTCGAAGTGTTGGAATGCCCTCGTCCCACGTTCAGCCACCTACGACCCCAGCCACTACAAGGCATCAGCTCTCCCTCCATCCTTGAGGTACTTACATTCTATTTTATCCCACACCTTGACAGGATGGAGAGAGAGCACTAGTGTCGTCACTACTCACGACGTCTACTACTTATGGTGTATGTCGCACAGGCACGTCTTCGACCTCACCTATTATATTGCCCTTGCCATCCACCATCAGACGGAGCTACATCGGAAGGGGTTCATCCCTATTGGCCCCTACGTGACTCGACTGGCGCGGCACTTCAGACTCGTTGACACCGTGGCCCAAGAATCATCCCTTACATTAATTGGCCAGATGTCCCCACAAGGTATCTCGAGCATGCTAAGCATGAGGATGATCGAGAAGCGCCGAGGAACCTACCCTCCCCAACATCGTCTCACCCAATCTTTCGAGGAGGAGGCCCCAGTGGACATTACTAATGATGTCCCTCCACAGCATGAGGATCCACCATCTCAGCCACCACGCTCCCATCGTCTAGTTCCTGCGGCGGCTTCATATGCTGACATCTCTGAGTGCCTCAATCGATTCGAGTAGCATTGTTTTCAACGACTTGATAACATTGATGCTACTCTATAGCAGATTTGTCAGCACTTCCACATCTCATCGCCACCACCACCTCGCGAACCATCTGACGATGATGATGTTTAATTTTAATTTTATCTTTATTTTTATTTTTATTTTTATTTTATGTTTTTATTAATTTCACTTTTAACTTTTAAATATTATTTTCTTTTTGATACTATTTTATATTTAGGTTTTATAAATTAATTTTAATCTCGGCTATTTCTTTATGAGTAATTAGTCTTTCTAATATCCCCTAAAAAGTTCCTGATTTTCTCACAGTTATAAAGAGCTCCAAAGCTCACAATCACTTAAGAACTTCAAACTCCATTGGAAAAGGTTCTCCACTACTGCCATGCCCTACTCAATCACGAGATATAATATTCTTTTGGCGAAACACTTGTGGAACCCAACCTCTACCACCATTGGAGTATCTTCCTCCACTCTACAGAACTTCAAACTAGGGAGTTCATTAATTTAACACTCAGGAAGTTTCAATTTTCTCCCAATCTTATGATCTTATAATTATATTTTTCTATATATCTTTGTACATTGAGGGCAATGTACATCTTAAGTGTGGGGGGATATTCATTTCATTATCAGAAAAATCCCTGAATGTTGCCTTGTTCTCTTGTAAATCTCTCATATCATGATTAGGATAAATTTTGATTGATTTATAATTTTTAATGAAATGTCCTGAATTAAAACATAGGCATTCATGCATTGATTATTTAAACTTTAAGACATTAGAGAATTAAGCATGATAAGTTGATCTTTAAGAATTTTAAAATGTTAGGTTGTTTCCCGAAGTTTAGGTATTATATTGAATTGAAATCCACAAGTTTAAACATCAAAAAGTCGTAATTTTTGTGAGATTATTGAGCCTTTAAAAGCATCTATTATTTCTTTCATGCTCACTTTTATTATTGCTTTGAGTGTGTCAATATCGAATTGTTATTCTAGAACTTGCTTGATTATGCATGTCAAAACCACACCATTTGATTTGATATGTCAAGATGATAGAGGCACTTAGGATTAACTCACTCATGCCATGAAAAGCCTACCTCTACGATTAACCCTTAGTAAACCCCTTTGAGCCTAACAAGTGATAAACCGTAATTTATACATATTTTTATCCCTCGCTTAACACGTTTACAAATGATTTCTCCTTAGATTTGGTAAATTTGGTGCTCCTAATCCTTTAATTTCATGTTTTATACTTAGGTGAGCATAGGAGGATGAAAAGAACGAGAAATAGGCCAAAAACGGAGAAAATAGGCCGACAAGGGAAAATAACACGGCCTGGACTTCCTCACAGGGCAGAACACACGCCCGTGCCAATTTAACAGGCTCGACCATGGCCCAATTTAACCTCAGCACGGGCGTGATGATAACTCAGCCTCGACCACATCCTGAAGTAATCGCATACAAGCGTGTCACACAGGCGTGTCCCTGCCGAGCCCTAGCTAAGTTCCATTCAGAAAAGGGCAAGTTTTAGGGCTTTTAGGTATTCAAAACCCTATTTAAACACCCTAGAGGAAGACTAAAAGGGGGACAGAAAATAGAGAGTAAGGAATTACTCCAAGGAAGCCGATTGATCCATCTCAGAAGCCAGATTCATCATCAAGACTGAAGATCTCTCCTCAATTTCCCTTCAGGAGTTTTGGGTTTTCTTTATGTTTTGTATTATTTATTATTCTGAGATGTTTTCTTATTTAGTTATCAACTAAAACCCCTAAATACCTAAGGGGGATGAAACCTAAGATGAATCTTGTTATTATTTTATGAATCGTATGATAAATATTTGACTTGTTCTTAATTATGTGTTCTTAATTCTTGTTTTGGTATTTCAGGATATTGATTCAAGTTAATTCTCTTAGTTGGAGGATTAATAATCCCTGGCTAAGAGTGACTTTGTCATAATCAAGCGGAGTTGATTGCGCGCCTAGAGATAGGGTGACAAAATTTTGCCGAATTAGGGTGAAACCTAATAAGGGGATCCATAGATCGAGTTAATGCAACCTTAGGGTGTTAATTAGAGAAAAGTCTCAATTATTCAACCTAGGGATTAGACGTTATTAGCCTTGAGTAGGGATAATAACATAACTTAGGGATCTTTAGGGAAAAAGTTAAATGAACAAATCGTCCGGTTCAGAGCCAGAATAACAAGTAAAGTCTAGGTGGATTTTTCCTTAGGTATTGTCCTAAATCAATCGTTTTTCCCAAAAGTAATTCCCCAATTCTATTTTCTACAATTTCTTAGTTTAGATAATTAGTTAGTTAAAACAAACCCCTTTTTTCTTAGGCTAGATAATAAAAAGACGGTTATTACTAGTACTTTTAGTCCTTTGGGTTTGACAATCCGGTCTTGCTAAAGTTATACTACTGTTTGATAGGTACACCTGCCTACATAGTGAAAATAGTTAGTTTCAAGAACGATTAATTATAAATTTATAAAACTTATCATGGAAAATCACGATCGACAAGCCATTCATTGTATTACCCTTAATATTAACCCTTAACCCATTATTGTTGAAATCTCCTCAATTAATTTAATACCTATTTTTGTCAAAATTTGATTTGAATAAATTGCTTAGCTATGTCTTGTTCGTAATAGTTAGTCTTTGTCATTTGACTTATTCTTAATATATATATATATACATATATACATGTATACATATTAGTAGTAATCTTTTGTTTTTGAGCTTAAGTATATAAATTCCATATTCTGAAAAGAAGCTCTGTTGTACGCAAGTGATAGTTAAATATTTTTCTAGTTAAGAAATTTTTCAACTCAATCTCGATTCTAACATTTTCTTTCAGCTTGTGACCACACCCCCTAACCAAGCCTCACATAACCCTCTAAAGACCTTTTGATTGATGTATCATATCAATTTATAGTGGTGAAGATTTGATTTTCATGCAAGCCTATGGTAATAACTTTTACTATTGACTAATGAATTCTAATTTCATTGTCCTTAAACACTTTGAGTGATTTGAGTGAATCCTTAGTGAGGATGTTAAACTTTGTGAGATTTTGAATCGATGGTAACTACTTAGATAAGGGGAGTTGCCTAATTTTTTTGTGATTAAATACTCAACTTGGAATGTTTGAAGCTTTAATGTTCTTTTAGTTGAATTCTCTATGTATGATTACTCATGGATTAGTTTGAGATATTATCGATAGGAATTATAACTTGAGCAAAAGGAATTCTTAATTGTGAATTGAGAATTGATAATTTTGCTTAAGGACAAGCAAACGCTTAAGTGTGGGGGTATTTGATAAACCGTAATTTATACATATTTTTATCCCTCGCTTAACACGTTTATGAATGATTTCTCCTTAGATTTGGTGAATTTGATGCTCTTAATCCTTTAATTTCATATTTTATACTTAGGAACGAGAAACGGGACTTCTACACAGGGGCCTGTTGATATCTCAGCCTCGACCATGGCCTGAAGTAATCGCACATGGGCGTGTCCCTGCCGAACCCTAGCTAAGTTCCATTCGAAAAAGGGCAAGTTGGAGGGCTTTTAGGCATTCTAAAGCCTATTTAAACACCCTAGAGAAAGACTAAAGGGGGACGGAGAATAGAGAAGTAAGGAATTACTCCAAGAAAGCCGTTTGATCCATCTCAGAAGCTGGATTCATCATCAAGACTGAAGATCTCTCCTCAATTTCCTTTCAGGAGTTTTGGGTTTTCTTTATGTTTTGTATTCTTTATTATTCTGAGATGTTTTCTTATTTAGTTATCAACTAAAACCCCTAAATACCTAAGGGGGATGAAACCTAAGACGAATCTTGTTATTATTTTCTGAATTGTATGATAAATATTTGACTTGTTCTTAATTATGTGTTCTTAATTCTTGTTTTGGTATTTCAGGATATCGATTCAAGTTAATGCTCTTAGTTGGAGGATGAATAGTCCCTGCCTAAGAGTGACTTTGTCATAATTAAGTGGATTTAAGAGTGACTTTGTCATAATTAAGTGGATTTGATTGCGCGCCTAGAGATAGGATGACAAGATTTTTCCGGATTAGGGTGAAACCTAATAAGGGGATCCATACTTAGGGATTTCTACGGAACAAGTTAAATGAATAAATCGACTGATTCGGAGCCAAAATAACAAGTGAAGTCTAGGTGGATTTTTCCTTAGGTATTGTCCTAAATCAATCATTTTTCCAAAGTAATTTCCCTCTATTTTCTGCAATTTCTCATTTAGTTAATTAGTTAATTAAAACCAACTCCATTATTCTCAGGCTAGATAATAAAAAGACAATCATTACTAGTACTTTTAGTTCTTTTGGATTCGACAATCCTGTCTTGCTAAAGCTATACTACTGTTCGATAGGTACACTTGCCTACATCGTGATAATAGTTAGTTTCAAGAACAATTAATTATAAATTTATAAAACTTATCACAGAAAATCACGATCAGGCATAACTCAAAATCATCAACAAAATAAAAAATTGAGACATGGGCTTAATAGAATACAAAGCAACGATTAGAAAAACGTAGAAATTATAAAAAACGAAACAAAAATGAACCTTTAATCAAGCTTGGAAGTAGCCGAATATCAAAGTGTAAGAGCCCTAGCTTTTCTTTCTTAAATTTTGGTGGAATATGGATGAATTAAGTGAATTTTAACCTTTGTTTTATTTAATATAACATAATATACTAAATGCCAATTTTGCCCTTAACAAATAACCTTTAAAAACTTATCATGGATGTCCATAATTGTCTATTCAAACCTCTAATGGTCAGATAACCACATAAGGACCTCACAATTGATAAGCCAAATCAAATAGGCACTTTTAACAACTAGCACACAACTTTTATATTTTACACGATTAGGTCTTTTTTCAAAATTAAGCACACAAACAGCTAAATTTTCACACGAGACTTTCACACATGTCAATTCACTTATAAAAGGCATGGAAAATAATATTAAAATATTTTTTAACTCGGATATGTGGTCTTAAAACCACTATCCGATTAGGGTCTAAACTAGACTGTTACAAAGTAGTTGAATTCCTTGTTGCATTCGACGGTTTATCGCTCCCTTGAGTGCTCCCCTTCTTTGTCAGACTGAAAATGATCGAAAGATGGATATTTTTCAAATAAATCAAAAAACAAAATGAAAATTGGGGGTTTTAGGGACTTTGGAGAATTTGAGAAATTTGAGGGGATTAAGGGTTGAAATATGTTTAAATTGGGGAGAATATGTTTTGGGTGTATAATTTAAGAGATTAAAGGGTTCAAAATCAGTAGGAATAGGTAAAAGCCACTCGGTCGCGTCAATTGGGTCGGGTCAACCCTGTAGAAAATTTAAGCGATGTCATGACACAGGGTTCCGTGTTGCGACATCCCTAGCAATTTACTGTTGTCGTAAAATCAGAGTTCGATGTCGTGACACACCCTAAAATTTTGGGTTGCTGGGTATACTGGCTTTGGTGTCGTGATACATAAAGCCCATGTCGCAACATCGAAGTGATTTTCTCAATTTCGTTGAATCTACCTTTGGTGTTATGACACGGGGCAACTATGTTGCTGCACCAGCTCTATTTTCGACCAAGATTCTAGTATCTAGAGCGTTATAGTTTCTATAGAACATAATGTTAATGAAAATTAAAATCTATACTAAATAGTTATCTAAATATACAATAATATACAAAAGTTAAACATCAATTCAAATAATTTAAGTCTTACTGTCGAATTCATCCAACAGTATCAATAATTCATAGATGGATGATTCTACAGTTCTATTAGTATTAGTCCATCATCTGTCGTGCCATTCCACCTTTGGTCACTTGTTCCTCTCCTTCAACCTATTTTTTCTACTTCCCAACGTTGGAGGAAATGCGTTCCTTCATTTAGGATTGTAAGAAATAAATAATTTATTACGATGTTCTCCTAACTTCTTCCTACTTTCCTCACTTAATTGGTGACCACACTTAAAGATTTTAGTCTCACCATTGATTTTCATTGTTAATTCATTTTTCTCTAAACCAATAGTAGATCTATAAGTACCTAAGAAAGGTCTGCCTAGTAGGACGGGTATTTCTCAATCTTCTTCAAAATCTAGAACCATGAATTTACTAGAATGATAAAGTTACGCACCTTGACTAACACATCTTTTATTACTCCTTTCGGATGTACTAAAGATCTGTCAGCCAACTGTAGTGTTATCTGAGTATTTTGTAGATCCCCTAACTTGAGTTTTTCAAAAATGGATAGAGGCATTAAATTAATACTGGCTCTTAAGTCACATAAAGCTCTATTAAAATGAATGCTCCCTATCTCTATAGGAATAGTAAAACTTCTCGGGTCTTTCAATTTTTTGGGAACCTGTCTTGAAATAATAACACTAAAGGAGGTGCTTAAATTAACCTGTTCACCTACCTTAATTTTCCTATGCCTAGTAATAATTTCCTTTAAAAACTTGGCGTACTTAGGAACTTTCTCAATTAACTCGATTAAAGGCAAGTTAACGTTTAATGTTTTGAACAAGTTAAGAAAACTTACAAACTCGTCTTCATCTATTTTTTTTTCTAGTCTTGAAGGGAATGGGTCTTGGCAATAGCAAAATCTGAAGTTATTTCATTTTTTGGCACAACTACCGAAGTAATTACCTCCTCTAACTCAGTTTATCTTCGGCATCTAGGTGTAACAGCCCAATTTTGAGCCTAGTCAGAACAGTGTTTTTGGAACCACTATTCTGAGGCTGGAGAAATTATTTTTAATGTTATTTTATGTGTTATAGCATGATTATATGAATGCATGAAAATTTTAGTGAAATAATTTTTACAATTTCATGCTTAATTGCTAAAAAGGACTAAATCGTATAAAAGGTAAAAGTGCTGTTTTACTTTATAGATATACCAAATAGCTAGAGATCCATAATTAGAGGTCTTTAAAGGGGCAATTAGACCCCTTAAAGAGGCATGGCCGGGCATAGGAGACAAAGAGGGTCAAAAAGTCAAAATTTGGTGGGTTTGGTGACTTAATTGGCTAGAATAAAAATAAAATAAAGAGAAAAGATGTCATCTTTTTCATTCCTTCTCTTCACCACCGAAAATATCAGCTATTTTAGGGGTTTTGGAGCTTCAAAATTTCAGCCACTCTTTACTCATGCAAATAAGAGATTTGATGGTCTTTCTTGATGATTTTTGTATTTTTGGGACCCTTGTAGCACAAGCTAACTAATGGGGAGACTATTTTGCAAAATGGTTGAAATTCTAGGGTTTTACCATGAGAGTGCTCATGTTGTTTTCTAAAATTTTATGGAAAAAAATGAATCATAGTTGTGAAATAAACAACTTTTGTGAGGTAGTTTTCATGGAAACTCTAACTATGGACCATTTTGCATAAGTCATAAATTAGGTGATAAGTGTGTGAAATAATGAGGATTTTGGGCGGCTCCTAGTATAAAAAGTATTCGGCTAGGCTTGGTTAAAGAGAAAATGTGATAAAAATCAATTTTCAGGTCTAGGGGCAAAATGGTCATTTTGCCCAATTATAAATTGTTGAGTACCTAGATCGATAAAATGATTAAACTTGAGAATTTTTATCATTATAGATCAAGAATTACGAAACCTGGGCCTAGACCCGCAAAGCTAGTGGATTAAGCCGAACTAGTCGTCTACATTTTGTAATCTATGGTAAGTTGTGTGTATATAATGCAACTACATTATTTTCATGTATGAATAAATTGTTATAGCATAAATTATTTGATTTTGGTAATGACTAAGCATGATAAGAATTGAGGCAGTGGAACCCTCGGTTGAGCCTTAGGAATCATCGGATATTCATGCCATGACATTTGGGTCATTTGTGTGCTAGTGTAAGACATGTCTGGGACATGCGTCGACCCACGATCACGAGCCAATGTAAGACATGTCCGGACATGCATCGGCATTGAGAGACGAGCTAGTGTAAGACATGTCCGGGACATGCATCACCTCACGATATACAAGCTAGTGTAAGACACATGCAGGACATGGCGTCGCCTTGTTGTGTGTCGATGTAAGACCCGCTCAGGACATGGCATCGACACCGATAGGTGAGAGCCAGTGTACGACCTGTCTGGGACACGGCATCGGCCTCGCGATATGAAAGCCAGTGTAAGACCATATCTGGGACATGGCATCGACATCTTAACACATGTTAGGGCTATTGAATATCCGGTAGAATCCCAAATGGTTAAACAAAAGATTTATGACTTATATCGAAATGAGAAAAGTTATGATTACGTGATAAGTGGTACAGGTACCTATTTGCAATGTATAAGATGTGGGCTCAATATATACAATATGAATTGTATTGGATGATGATGAGTAAGTTATACTTACGTCCTTTTATGGTATTCATGAATAAGCTATGAAAGGTTATGAGCATATCGTTTCATGATAATTAGTTTATGTTTATTTTCATGCAACTTACTAAGTTTTATGCTTACCCTATTTCCTTTCCATTTTCTTATAGTGCCGCCAAAGTAGCTCGAGGATCATCGCTTACGTCGGAGAAGCCAGTCACACTATCATCAGAAGCACTTGGTATAGTTAGATCTTTTATTTTGATTATGGCATGTATAAGATCTTGACTTTATTCCTTTTTTGACCCATCACAACTCCAACAACATAATCACTTGCATCGCACATCAACTCAAAAGGTGTGCTTCAATCAAGTGTAATGATTATTAGGCTGAGATTAACCATTTTTTCAGCCCTTCAAAAGCTTCTAAACATGTTTTGTTGAAATCAAACATTGCATCTTTCTCTAACAACAAACACAACTGTTTAGAAATTTTTGAAAAATCTTTGATAAACCTTCGGTAAAAACTGGCATAGCCTAAGAAACTTCTGGCTCCTTTCACATTCATTGGGGCCGGTAATCTTTCAATTACATCCACCTTTGCTTTGTAGACTTCAATTCCTTTCTTTGAAATTCTATGCCCTAAGACAATCCCTTCCTTAACCATAAAATGGCATTTCTCCCAATTAAGGACAACATTCATCTCTTTGCATCTCTTCAGTACCGTAGCTAAATTACTCAAACAAATATCATAAGTGTTACCAAAAACAGAAAAATCATCCATGAAAACCTCAACAAAATTTTCAACCATATCAATGAATATTGCTATCATGCATCGTTGAAAGGTTGCAGGTGCATTGCATAAACCAAAAGGCATTCGCCTAAAAGCAAACGTACCGTACGGACAAGTAAAGGTTGTTTTATGTTGGTCTTCCGGAGCTACAACTATTTGGTTATATCCTGAATAACCATCTAAAAAATAATAGAATTTATTACTTGCCAATCGGTCTAACAACTGATCCATAAAAGGCAACGGAAAATGGTCCTTCCGAGTGGCTTTATTCAGCTTTCTATAGTCAACACAAATTCTCCAACCATTAACATTTCTATTTGGGATCAATTTGTTACGCTCATTCTCAACAATCGTAATTCCACCTTTCTTTGGCACACACTATACCGGACTTACCCACGAACTATCTAAAATAGGATAGATGATTCCTGCATCTAGCCATTTGATCACTTTCTTTCTCACAACTTCCTTTATAATAGGATTAAGCCTCATTTTCCCATCAATTCAAGCTTTTTCACCTTCCTCTAGAATAATTTTATGCATGCAAAATGAATGGCTTATACCTCGAATATCAGCTATGGTCCAACTAATTGCTTTCTTAAATTTCTTTAGAAAAGAAATTAGTTGCTCCTCTTGATCTTTTGTCAGTTCTGCTAAAATAATCACGGGCAAAGTAGAACAGTTACCTAAATAAACGTATTTTAAATGGGAAGGAAGTACCTTTAGTTCGAGTGTAGGTGGTTCTTCGATTAACAATTTGGGTTGCACAAATTCTCTGACTTCCAACTCCAATGGTTCAAACCGTGTGGATTGAATAAAATTACTCAGATTGGCTTCCATCACAGCCATGTTTTCTTCACCTTCTTCATCCTCCAAAGGTCAAACCCTAAGGCTTTCTCCAATGGATCTTCTTCAAGATGGCTTTCCATAGAAATCAAGGTTTCTATTTCTTCCATAACTGAACACCCTTCTGTCAAATTGGGAAATTTCATCGCTCTAAGAATGTTAAAAGTTACCTGATTGTCTTGAACCGCATGGTGAGTTCGCCTTTCTGCACATCAATTAATGTTCTTCCCATGGTTAGGAAAGGTCTCCCAAGGATAATCGGCACTTCCTTATCTACTTCAAAATCTAGAATAATGAAATCAGCAGGAAAAATAAATTTATCGACTCTTACCAAAACATCCTTGATCTTTCCTTCGGGGTATGCTAAAGATCGATCCGCTAGCTGGAGCGTCACAGCTGTAGTCGTACTTCTCCTATCCCTAACATCTTGAAAATGGACTTAGGCATTAAGTTGATACTTGCTCCTAAGTCACACAAAGCTTTACCACAGTAAAATTCACCAATGTTACAGGGTATCGTAAAGCTTCCTAGATCTTTCACTTTTGGTGGCAGCTTGTTCTGCAAGAACGCGTTGTGATAAACATGT
This sequence comes from Gossypium anomalum, assembly GCA_025698475.1. NCBI lineage: Eukaryota > Viridiplantae > Streptophyta > Magnoliopsida > Malvales > Malvaceae > Gossypium > Gossypium anomalum. Next base: position 14,308,088 of record CM046961.1, read on the forward strand.
CAAATTGCATATTTTTTGTGCTTAATTTGGTTTATTGATGAACTGAACCCTACTAATTAAGTGTTTTTATGATTTAATTCTTGTCAGGGATGCAATTGATCAAAAGCAAACTGAAAAGGGGCCAAATTAGAAGAAAATTATTGGAATATGCCAAAGCGAAAAGATGGAGCAAGCCAAGGACTAGTCATAAATTTGACTTTGTAAAAAGCCAAAAATAGGAAATTCTATTTTAAGTTTATTTTAATTTTATTTATTTTTAATTATTATTATTTTAGATTTTATATTAATTTTCTTAAGCTATTTTTAGTAAACCCTATCTATATAAATAGGGGGTTTTAGTTCTTAGGAAATCATCCATTAATCCATTGTCTTTGTATTCCTACTTCTACTTGAAATAGAAATACTCTCATTTTCCCTTTTCAATTTGGAGTTTAGCATTTTGTCAATTTTCGTTTGGTTTTGTTTCTTTTCTCAAATTGGGCTAATTACCTTCCAAGTACTTTTCCTTTCCAATTTCCATCACCTTTCATATAAATCCATCACAATCCACAACCTTCAAGCATGATTAAATTCATGTCACACTAAACCCTTTTCAGCTTTAAGCCGATGTTAACCCCACAAAAACCCGTGAGTTACTGAACCCAAGCCGCTTTAACTCTCAATTTTCGTATTTATTATTTCTCCGATCAAGAGTATGACTTCGTCAACTCACAAAGTCGAGACAACACTAAGTCAAAAAAGACGTCGTTTGAGTTAGTGTGGCTAGACGTACAGTTGGAATTCCGAAAGGATCGATTGTCTAATTGGTTTTCCGTGAACAAATTGGCGTGCCAAGTGGGGATTGCTGTTTGGTTCCGTCAAGGGAAGTAGTAACCGGATTTAAATGTCCCAACGTTTGAGGGCATTGGTTCGAGCTAGGCTCTTCTAGAACGCAAAGCTGCCAAAGTTCTAAATCTCGAACGTTTCGTAGGTTGTTCCATCGGTAAAGGTTAGTTATAGGACGTTCCATAACTAATTTACACAAGGAAGAGTTGGTGTCCGAGGCGTCCTTGGTAGCTATAACTAGCTTATCGGAAAAGAGGAGTTCACCTAATTTCGAGGATCGGGTCAAAGACGGAAAAACCCGTGCTTAAGGCTGAGCTAAGTTTTATTGATTTTCCTTTAAATTATTTCGTTATTTATTTTTATTTCATCTTTACTTTTTGCTTTTTACGTTTTCTTGTGTCTATTTCATGTTTTTATATTTTATTTCCCCCCCAAACGTCGCAGGTACGACGACTGCCCAGACACTAATCTGGTCAAGGAACAAACAATTCTCAATAATTCCAGTCTCTGTGGGATCGACCCTACTCCCTATACTGCTTTAATTTGCAAATTAGGTGTAGGTTTATATTGGTGGAATCGACAGCCATCAGTTTTGGCGCCGTTGCCAGGGACTGGCAACACTTACAATTGTTTAAATCGTCTTCATGACCAGATCTTCATCAGGAGATCTCGAATACGACCCAGAGATCGAGAAATCAGCGTGAGCACGGCGAAAAGAGACAGAAGCTCTTAAACGTGCAAGTAAAGCAGGAACTGAGCTAGGACAAGGGATTCTAGAATCTGAAGTTGAAAAGTTGAGCGAATTAATTCGTGTAGAAGCAATTCGACGTGGGAAGCAAGTCGAAGAGGTTGAACCTGAGACCGAACCACTCTTTGAAACAAAAGGAAACCTCGGTGAACCAGAAAGGATGGCAAATCGAACTATTCGTCAACTAGCCGCTGCTCCTAATGAGCAAACACCGTTATGCATCAACTATCCAGCCGGAGGAACTCCTTTCGAATTGAAGTCAGGCTTAATTCACCTTTTGCCCACTTTTCGAGGATTGAAGAACGAAAATCCACACACTCACTTGAGAGAATTCCACATGGTCTGCTCAAGCATGAAACCCCAGGGAGTACCCGAAGATGAAATCAAACTTCGGGCCTTTCCTTTTTCTTTAGTTGATACAGCAAAAGAATGGTTATTTTACTTACCCCCCGGTTCTATCACAACATGGGATGACTTATCTCGTGTATTTCTTGATAGGTTCTTCCCAGCGTCACGAGCAGCTGAGCTTAGGAGGGACATAGTGGGAATTCGCCAAATGGAGAGTGAATCGCTCTATGACTATTGGGAGCAGTACAAAAAACTGTGTGCAAGTTGTCCTCAACATGGGCTGACTGAGCAATCACTTCTTCAATATTTCTACGAGGGATTGCTCCCTATGGAAATGAATATGATTGATGCTGCTAGTGGAGGGGCACTTGTCAATATGACCCTTCAAAGGGCAAGGGAACTAATATCCACTATGGCGGCAATTCTCAACAGTACCGGCCAAATTCGGAACCGACAAGACGGGTTAATGGGGTAAACATTTCATCTTTAGAAGATAAATTGGATAAGCTTACGAATGTTGTTCAATCTTTGCTTACAGAAAAGAAGAGTCTGACCCAACTATGTGGAATTTGTACTACGTCTGAACATCCGACGGATTTGTGCCCAATCCTTAATGACAGTCCAACGGTACATGTTGATGCTGTGGGAGGTTTCCCCGGACCTCCACAAAGACGCTATGATCCTTTCTCCAACACCTACAATCCCGGGTGGAAGGATCATCCCAACCTGAATTACGGAGCTAATCCCCGATATAATCCACCATACCAACCGAGACCTCCGCAACCACAACAACAACACAAGCCGAGCACATCCTTAGAAGCTGTTGTGGAAAGACTTGCCGCCGATGCTGCAAAATATCAACAGAGGACAGACGCATCAATACAAAAGTTAACTAATCAAGTTAGTAAACTCTCGATGGCAGTTAATCGCTTGGAGTCTCAAGGTAAATTACCTTCCCAGACAGAGCCGAACCCTCGGCAAAATGCCAGTGCGATCACTCTTCGTAGCGGAAAAGTTCTGGAAACAGTACCAACTAAAAGTCATGGGCAAGAAAAGGAATAGGAAAAGCAGATTTTTGATCCAAAAACCAGGCCAGAGTCAGAAATTCAGAGACCAATTGTAATACCACCTCCTTTTCCAGGGAGGCTTGCAAGGGATAAGAAAGAGAAGGAGGAAAAAGAAATCCTCGAGACATTCAGGAAGGTGGAGGTAAATATTCCTTTACTCGACGCGATCAAACAAATCCCTTGTTATGCAAAATTCCTTAAGGAGTTGTGTACTAGCAAAAGGAGGTTAATAGGTAACGAAAGAGTAAATGTAGGAGAAAATGTCTCCGCAGTACTACAAAAGAAAGTTCCGCCCAAATACAAGGATCAAGGTATGTTTGCTATTTCCTGTGAGATAGGTAATGTAGGCATTAAGAAAGCCATGTGTGATTTAGGGGCTTCCATTAATGTTATGCCTTATTCTCGCTTATAAGTCGATTAACGCGGTCCTTTAAAAGAGACAGGAGTGATAATCCGGTTGGCGACAGTCGATCGTCTATCCCGAAGGGCTGCTTGAAGACGTCCTTGTTAAAGTTAACGAATTAGTTTTCCTGCATTTCTACATTATTAATATGGAAGATGACAATTCAACTAATTAAATCGACATTTTGCTTGGAAGGCCGTTCCTAAATACAAAGAAGTGGAAAGATAGATGTTCGAAGTGGGACACTAACCATGGAGTTTGATGGCGAAATTGTGAAATTTAATGTCTACGAGGCGATGGGCCATCCTAACTCACTATTAAATATTTCTAGCATTGATATTTTAGATTGTTTAACTCAATCTTACTCCGAATATCATGACTTTGATGAGTTGGAAACTGTCTTTTACAGAAACATTAACATGGATGCTTTACATCACCTCGAGGAATTCACAGTTATTGAAGATCCGTTGCAAGAAATTGTCAATCGTTTGGAAATGCAACCTTCGCTGACAAGCCAAGGTAACCAATTCGAACTAGTACCTTCCCAAACTAAAATGTTACCTTCGATTTTGCAGCCACCGACCTTGGAGCTTAAAGCATTACCGGACCACCTTAAGTACGTCTTTTTGGGAGAGAAAGACACCTTACCGGTGATAGTGTCAAACAAGTTAACCAAAGACGAGGAGGAAAGTCTAGTTCGAGTTCTGAGAGATTATAAGGAAGCCATCGGTTGGACGATAGCTGACATAAAAGGGCTAAGTCCATCCACTTGTATGCACAAAATTTCCATTGAAAGCAACACGAAACCAAAGAGAAATGCTCAAAGGCGCCTTAATCCACCCATGATGGAGGTAGTAAAGAAAGAGATCCAGAAACTATTAGATGCTGGGATGATATACCCGATTTCCGACAGTGATTGGGTTAGCCCGGTTCATGTCGTGCCCAAGAAAACTGGCGTGACAGTGGTGGAAAACCCGTCAGGAGAGCTGGTCCCTACACGAGTCCAGAATGGATGGAGGGTTTGCATCGATTATAGAAAATTGAATGCAGCCACCCGAAAAGACCATTTTCCACTTCCCTTCATCGATCAAATGCTCGAGCGATTAGCAGGTAAGACCCATTATTGTTGTCTCGATGGGTACTCGTGGATTTTTTCGATTCCAAAGCTCACTCGAGGATCAAGACAAAACGACTTTCACGTGTCCCTTCGGAACATTTGCGTATAGACGGATGCCATTTGGACTCTGCAATGCTCCGGCCACCTTCCAAAGATGCATGGTAAGCATATTCTCTGATTACGTCGAGAAAATCATCGAAGTCTTTATGGACGACTTCACGGTACATGGTAACTCTTTTAACGAATGACTCAATAATCTTGCTAAGATATTACGGAGATGCCTAGAATTTAATCTTATTCTAAATTATGAAAAATGCCATTTCATGGTTGAAAAGGGATTAATTTTGGGTCATATAGTTTCCTCAAAGGGAATCGAGGTCGATAAGGCAAAAACGGATATTATTAATTCATTACCTTACCCCTCTTCAGTGAGGGAAGTTCGTTCGTTTCTTGGCCATGCAGGATTCTACAGACGATTCATGAAAGATTTCTCAAAAATTGCGCGACCGCTTTGCAGTCTGTTACAAAAGGATAGAGAATTTGAATCTGACCAGACATGTAAAGATGCATTTGATGTACTGAAGCAAAAATTGGTCTCCGCTCCCATAGTGCAGCCACCAAATTGGAACTTTCCGTTCGAAATCATGTGTGATGCGAGCGACCAAAGTGTGGGAGCTGTTCTTGGCCAAAGAATAGGGAAAGAACCTCATGTTATCTACTATGCTTCGAAGATTTTGGATGCTGCCCAAAGCAATTACACAACAACCGAGAAAGAATTATTAGCTGTTGTGTTTACTTTAGATAAATTTAGATCTTACCTATTGGGAACTAAGGTAATTATCTTTTCTGATCATGCAGCTTTGAAATATTTAATAGGAAAGAAGGAGGCAAAACCTCGACTGATCAGGTGGATTCTACTCCTACAAGAGTTTGATTTTGAAATTCGGGATAAAAAGGGATGCGAAAACCTAGTAGCTGACCACCTGAGTCGATTACCGATTCTAGTAGATGACACGCCATTGAAGGACAACTTTCCGGATGAAAACCTGCTTTCAAAGAAGTGCGATGTATCCTTGGTATGCGGACATAGTAAATTACCTCGTCACGGTGTACTATTCCTTCCGGATTTGCCAAGGTCTAAAAAGATAAGATAAGAAAGGATGCACGATATTACATTTGGGACGATCCTTACCTCTGGAATCATTGCTCGGATCAGGTAATACGACGTTGTGTAGCAGAAACAGAGGTACAATCTATCTTAACTTTTTGTCATTCTTATGCATGCGGAGGGCACTTTGGACCTAAACGCACCGCACACAAAATTCTCGAATGTGGATTATTTTGGCCAAACATATTTCGTGATGCCTTTTATTTCTGCAAAACTTGTGAAAAATGCCAAAGAGTTGGCAACCTTAGTCGTCGAAATGAGATGCCTCTTACTCCTATTCATATTTGTGAAATTTTTGATGTGTGGGGCATCGACTTTATGGGTCCCTTCGTTTCTTCTTTCGGTAATTTTTATATACTCTTCTCTGTTGATTATGTCTCTAAGTGGATAGAGGCAAAGGCCACTCACAATGATAATGCTAAGATTGTAGTTGACTTTCTTAAAAGTTCTATTTTTTCCAAGTATGGCACTCCACGAGCATTCATCAGTGACAAAGGAACACATTTTTGCAATAGACTCGTAAGTGCATTAATGGAAAAATATGGAGTGACTCAACGAATTGCCACTGCTTACCATCCACAAACAAACGGCCAAGCCGAGGTATCAAATCGAGAGGTCAAGTCTATTCTGGAAAAGACGATCAAACCTAGCAGGAAGGATTGGAGTTTGAGATTGAACGACGCACTTTGGGCCTATAGGACAGCTTACAAGGGACCGATAGGCACGTCACCTTACCGCCTTGTTTTTGGAAAATCGTGCCATCTTCCAGTCGAGTTAGAGCATAAAGCTTTTTGGGCAGTTAAGCAATGCAATATGGATATGGAGTCTGCGGGAAAATCTCAGAAATTAGATATCCAGGAACTTGAGGAAATCAGAAACGATGCATATGAAAATGCTCGAGTTTATAAAGAAAAGACGAAGGCGTTTCATGACAAGTTCATCACTAGGAAGCAGTTTTCAATAGGACAAAAAGTTCTCCTATACGACTCTACCTTAAAAATCTTCGCTGGTAAGCTTCGATCCAAATGGATAGGACCGTTTATTATAACTAATTTATTTTCGAATGGTGTAGTAGAAATTCGAAGTGAAGAGACACGAAAGTGCTTTAAAGTAAATGGTCAACAACTAAAACCCTTTTTCGAGAATTTTCAAACACACACAGTTGAGGAGATTGTTCTCGATGAGCCAAAAATTTGAATAACAGGTCGTCGAGCTAACGACATTAAACAAAAGCGCTTTTTGGGAGGCAACCCAAATTTATTTTTATTTGTTTTCATTTATTTTTAGTTTAAATAAATTAGGATGTAAATAAATAAATTATTTCCTATTTAACTTAGTCAATTTGATGCTTTCAGGAACAATATGGGGTCATTAATTTTCAAAAAGACGAGTACTGATGGAGGCGTGGGCACGACTTGCTGATGGTAAAAAAATATCATCCACTAAAATTTCTACCCAAACCCATTTACCCACATATACCAAAACCTAAAATCAAACCCAATACCCAATTCCTAACCCATTTACCCACAAGCTAAAATAACCCAAACCCAAATACCAAACTACCCATTTCCTTTAAACCCACATAAATTTAAACCCAATACACAAAGTTGGCCAAACCTATACCTAACCCAATATCCCAAAATAAAAATTAAACAAAAATAAATTCAAACACCCAAAATCCCTAAATTCCCAACTCTTCTCATCTTCTTCATCTTCATCCTTTCCAAATACCACAAGAAACCCTAACCCAAGCAAGCTACGCCACCGCCGCCGTCACACCGCCCATCGTCAATCACCACCATCGTCCTCCTTAGCCGTCGCACGCCACACCTTTACCGATTCCACCACCCACCGTCGTCGAAAGCGCCAACACATCAACGCCACCACCGTTCGACGGCCCTTTTAAACACCGAACCACCACCGAGCAGTGACCTCCCACCTGCGACGCGCCATCATCGCCGAACAGGGCCTTCCACGCGCTGCCGTTCCGCTTCTCCCAACCCCCATTTTTTTCCTTTCTTTTCTCTTTCTTCGAAACACCAAAACTCTCACCCCACCATTAAACAACGCCAACATCAACACCCCAACTCCACCCTCCACAAAAACGGTCCGAAATCACCCCACCACATTCGCCGCCCCCATCGCCGCCGTCCCCACTGCCGTGCGCCGCCGCAACCTTCAGAAGCGTTAATTTTTTTACACTACAACCGAGACCATGGTTCGCACTCGCAACCAAACGGCCGACAACATTCCGGTTTCACTCAACCGACATCGGCACCGTTTCTTCGCGCCTCCTGTCATTGAGTTAGCTGACGACGACCCTCCCCCACCTCCTTCGAGACTAACGGCCGCGCGACCAAGAGCCCGCCGATGACGTAGTCTGACCCGGACCGACACAAGCACTTCGGGTAGTCCAGAGGAAGTCGAAACTTCTAACGTCCATGTCAAACCTACTCTCACCATCATTGAACAAGTCTCTCAACGCCAAACTCGAAGTCATCGACGGTCGACACGTGAGCCATCGACGCCCCCGCACAGTAGTACTGAAGCTGCTGAAAGAAATCCCCCACCTGACTCGCCCAACGAGCACGTTTGACCACCCCGAGCAAATCAATGCAACAGACGAAGTCGAGCAAATGTTATTCCTACAGATAGTCGTTTATGCGAGATTTCTAGAGTTTTCGACATCGGAACAAAGAAACACGATACAACGCCATCCGACAACGCTCGCTTCCGGTCTGTAAGCAAATCGATTTCCCTACGCTTGAACTTCTAGATATTCATGATGCAGTGCTCCATTATTTTGATGCTATTGGTTGGACTCTATTTGCTAATATTACTTGTGATGCATATTACGAATTAGTCTATGAGTTTTATACCACATTTAGCTTCAATATAAATGCATTGCAAACTATTGAAACACAAAATATAGTGTGCTTTCGTTTGCTTGGAAAAGATTTTCGGATGTCTGTTTCAGAATTTAACATTGCCATGGGTTTCATCGACCCTAATGACATTCAATCCGATGCCTATCATTCTGCTCTTTTAGATGTTCCCAATGACTTTGATGCTCAGCATGTTTATCATGTTTTAACTAATTCTGACCAACTTTATAATCCGAAGACCACAAAAGATTTATGGGTGCATGAGCCTGCTTTAAAATACATCCACCGATTTTTAGCGTTTTGTTTTTCAGGTAGAAATGACTCCTCAGCTACTTTGACTAAAACTGAATTGTTCTTTTTGTGGTGCATGCATTCGGGTTTTAAAGTTAATTTAGGATATTGGTTTGCACGAAATTTTCATGCTGTTTTGAGTTACAATCGTCCACTTATACTTGGATCATTTATTTCAAATTTAGCTTCTCGACTTTTTGAGTCTAAACTTGATTTCACGACCTTCACATGTGCATATCGTATGGACCACCTAGATAAACATTGTTTGGATTCTATGGGATTGCTTCCCGGCACCCCTACTTCGTGTTATTTTGTTCCTCCAGGTACACGGGCTACTCGAGAAAATAGAGTTTTTCGCAAGCATCCACACACTAATACGAGAGAGCAAGAGGAACACCCTTTCACTGTGGAGGCCCCTTTAAGTCGAATCGAAGCTAGACTTGACACAATGGAAACTCAAGTCGCCACCATCCTCAATATCCTACAAAGTCGCAACTCTCAACACCAATGATGTCATTCAAAATACACGGGGAGGATTCTGAACTTTTTCATTTTTAATTTATTTTTAGCTGCTGACTTTATTTTACATGCTTGAGGACAAGCATAGTTTAAGTGGGGGGGTTGGATTGATATGTTTTTGCTACATGTCTTTCTCTTTTGCATGTGTTCAATCTTATGATGAATTTTTTTCGACAATTTATTCAACATTTGAGCCTTAAAACCTCATACTTAGTCGATTTAAGCAATTGGGCAAATTTCGAATTAAATGTTTAAGTATATAGGTTGGTCGACATTTAGGTTTTAAAATTGGTATATGTAGCTAGAATTTTTCGCATGAATTGATTGATTGAATAAAATATGTTTGCTTGTGCATAAATAAATTAATAAAGGTTCAGGCTATGAATGAAGTTTCGAAAACGTGACCGAATTGAGTAACCGGGGCAGGGTGCTTGGGTTGTCATCTTGTCTCGCGTAAAAAGGTTCGAGTGACAAGTCGATAACTTACACACATTCCGCTAGCTGAACATCCCATTTAAAAAAAAAAAAGGGAAAGAAAAAAAATAATACATAATAAGTAAAGACTGTTTGAACTGAGTAACCGGGATAGGGTGCTTGGGTTGTCATCCTAGTTCGCGTAAAAAGGTTTGATCTTGTCTATTAATTTTCTGATGCATAGTTAATTAATAATGCCATGCAAATTATGGGATTCAATCTCAATTTAGCGAATTTGTTTAGTTGACATATTTCAATTTTAATGATACTTGTTGATTAAAATGTATATTTTGAACATTTATTTCTTTTTGCCTATATTGTTTACATTGATTGAGGATATGGAAAAAGGCTCGATTTTTAATAAATTGTAGAATTGATTCTAATGTTTGAAAGAACAACATGCTTGAGGGCAAGCATGAGCTAAGTAGGGGGGATCTGATAAACATGTCAAATTGCATATTTTTTGTGCTTAATTTGGTTTATTGATGACCTGAACCCTGCTAATTAAGTGTTTTTATGATTTAATTCTTGTCAGGGATGCAATTGATCAAAAGCAAACTGAAAAGGGGCCAAATTAGAATAAAATTATTGGAATATGCCAAAGCGAAAAAATGGAGCAAGCCAAGGACTAGTCATAAATTTGACTTTGTAAAAAGCCAAAAATAGGAAATTCTATTTTAAGTTTATTTTAATTTTATTTATTTTTAATTATTATTATTTTAGATTTTATATTAATTTTCTTAAGCTATTTTTAGTAAACCCTATCTATATAAATAGGGGGTTTTAGTTCTTAGGAAATCATCCATTAATCCATTGTCTTTGTATTCCTACTTCTACTTGAAATAGAAATACTCTCATTTTCCCTTTTCAATTTGGAGTTTAACATTTTGTCAATTTTCGTTTGGTTTTGTTTCTTTTCTCAAATTGGGCTAATTGCCTTCCAAGTACTTTTCCTTTCCAATTTCCATCACCTTTCATATAAATCCATCACAATCCACAACCTTCAAGCATGATTAAATTCATGTCACACTAAACCCTTTTCAGTTTTAAGCGGTGTTAACCCAAAAAAACCCGTGAGTTACGAACCCAAGCCGTTTAACTCTCAATTTTCGGTATTTATTATTTCTCCGGATCAAGAGTATGACTTCGTCAACTTACAAAGTCGAGACAACACTAAGTCAAAAAAGACGTAGTTTGAGTTAGTGTGGCTAGACGTACAGTTGGAATTCCGAAAGGATCGATTGTCTAATTGGTTTTCCGTGAACAAATTGGCGTGCCAAGTGGGGATTGCTGTTTGGTTCCGTCAATGGAAGTAGTAACCGGATTTAAATGTCCCAACGTTTGAGGGCATTGGTTCGAGCTAGGCTCTTCTAGAACGCAAAGCTGCCGAAGTTCTAAATCTCGAACGTTTCGTAGGTTGTTCCATCGGTAAGGGTTAGTTATAGGACATTCCATAACTAATTTACACAAGGAAGAGTTGGTGTCCGAGGCGTCCTTGGTAGCTATAACTAGCTTATCGGAAAAGAGGAGTTCACCTAATTTCGAGGATCGGGTCGAGACTAAAAACCGCTTTAAGGTGAGCTAAGTTTTATTGATTTTCCTTTAAATTATTTCGTTATTTATTTTTATTTCATCTTTACTTTTTTTTTTTACGTTTTCTTGTGTCTATTTCAGGTTTTTATATTTTATTTCCCCCCCAAACGTCGCGGGCACGACAACTGCCCAGACACTAATCTGGTCAAGGAACAAACAATTCTCAGTAATTCCAGTCTCTGTGGGATCGACCCTACTCCCTATACTGCTTTAATTTTCAAATTAGGTGTAGGTTTATATTGGTGGAATCGACAGCCATCACGTTGCACTCCTTTGTTAAAGTGACAGTCTCATACTCACTCAGTCATTTCTTCTTGGATAGTATATCCTTCATAAACTTCACATAATTCGGCGTTTGTTCTAAAGCCTCTACCAATGGAGTATTGATGTGTAATTGCTTCAGAGCAACCAAAAACTTCTTGAATTGCACCTCTTATTTCTACTTGTGTTGCTGCAATATTTGTGGATATGGAAGTGATGGAACTTTTGGTTGAACCGGACAACTTTTCTGAGTAGGTAAATCTGCGTCCAAAGAAGATGTTAAAGTATCAGAATTCACTAAGTTAGGATTTACCTTGTCAGCCTTTGCAAGTTCTGACTCTTTTGGTGTAGGAACTTCAACAGCTAGTCGACTTTCCCCCTTTTCAATAGGCTCGTCTTTGACATCAATCAATCGGGGTTTTAAAATTTTACCACTTCGCAATGCCACTACCTTGATATGTTTTTTACCCAAATTTCTTGGATTCTCAGTATCACTTGGAAATGTTCCTTGTGGTCTATTGCGAAGCTCCGTAGCTAACTAACCCATTTGATTTTCTAAATTTTTCAGTGTTGCTGCTTGGCTCTAGATCAAAGCGTCATTCTTCGCCATGTATGCTTTCAACAAGTTCTCCAAACTATTTGATGATTCAACTTGAGGTGGTTTTGGAACTTGCTGATTGAACCCTTGAGATTGGTTGGGCCTATGCTGCATAAAGTTGTTGTTTAGTCCATTTCCTTAGTTGCTCCAAGAAAAGTTGGGGTGACTACGCCATGAAAGATTATAGAAGTTGGACTGGGGTCCTTGTCTACTCCTATTTTGATGTTGGTTCCCTACGTAGTACACTGGCTCGACATTCAATGGGTAATTCTCGAAAGAATGACCTTCCCCGTAGTACACACAGGAAACTACTTCAAACGGACTTGGTGGCTGAGTTGCAAAATTATTAGTACCATTAGCGGTAAACTGCTTTAACATAGAGGAAATAGACGATATCTGAGCTGATAACGAAGTGAGAACATCAACTTCATGAACTCCAGCTACATGTCTTCCTGAAGCTGTTCAATTTGTGGCCATTGATAGTTGTTGCTCGTGATCTTCTCGATGATCTCATAAGCCTCATTAGAAGACTAGACAAAATTGCACCATTCGCAGAAGCATCTACCATCAATCTTGTATGTGCATTGAGACCATTATAGAATGTCTCCAACTGGATACGATGAGGAATCCCATGATGAGGACACTTACGAAGTAACTCCTTGAATCGCTCCCAAGCCTCATACAAAGACTCGTCATCCAATTGGTGGAAAGTTGTGATCTCGTTCCTCAACTTAACATTTTTGCTAGGCAGGAAATACTTAACCAAAAATCTCTCTGCTAATTATTGCCATGTATATATGGAACTTGGTGGCAATAAATTGAGCCATGCTCATGTTTGATCTCACAACGAGTATGGAAACAACTTTAACCTCAGTGCGCCTTCAGTCACACCGGCTATCTTGAATGAATCACTTACCTCCATAAACAATCGAAGGTGGAGATGTGAATCTTCCGTGGGCATACCACTAAATTGGCCCACCTTTTGTAGCATTTGAAATATCACTGGTTTCAATTCGAATTGGGTTGCCTCAATATCTGGCCTTCTAACTCATGGATTTAGCTCATTGAAAAACGGCACAGCATATTGTATGATGCATCGATCCCTATCATCGGAAATGAGGATAGGATTTCGTACGTGTTTGACTTCATTACCTTAGTCTTGATTTTGATTTCCAAGGTCCATCTCGTTCTATCTCTGAGCTATTCGTTCACGTCTTCTTTGTCTAAAAGTTCGCTCAATTTTAGGGTCTACTGGGAGTAAATCGATAATCTGATCTAAGCTCATAAACACCTGAAAAGAAAATTACAAAATTAAAAAGAATAAGTTAGTACTGTTAGAAATAACCAAATTGAAAATAAATAATTTCACAAAAAATGACTATGGCAACAGTTGACAATCCCCGGCAACAGTGCCAAAAACTTGTAACACTCAGGTTTGTACAAGTGTACACAGTCGTTATCAAGTAATAAGTAAGTATTGAGTTATCATCTCCACAGGGATTGTATTTGTGCTAAGTCACTTAATTTGTAAAAGTATATTAATAATTCGATAAATAAAAACAATATAATTGTGAAGTGATGAAAAGTTAAGTATATGAAACTAAATGCAATGATCCCTAATGCAATTTATCTTAAGTATGCAAACTATATGAATGAGATAGATTTTAGCAAAATTAACACAATAAGAAACAATTATAACATAAATAAGCTAGGACAATTACTTTAATTAAACTCAAATTATTATCAACATGCTTATCAGTATTCAGAAAAACATTCCATGGCAACTCGATCTTTCATGAGTTTGGAAACCATGTTAGGTCCTTTCGGAATCCTTTACTTAGTAAATACGCATTTTACTGATCCTTATTTATTAAGGTTTTCTTAGTATTCGTGTGAGGTAACAGGGACGTGTTAGGTTTGAAACAGTTTAATCACACAAATCTAAAAACTATACAGATAACAGAGTCTGGTTAGGGTTGTTATGCAACCTACAGTTTAATCGGGTTAGGATCTAAATTGAGCATGCACATTTCAATTATGCGTCCATTAGCCGTTGTCTGGTTAGGATCGCTCAGCTAATTCAGGTGCATTTCAATCACGTATGAACTAAATACAGACTTGATTTTTATTGAAAACATGATTGATTGAGGCACAAACATTATAAGCATGAATCAAATAATTATTATTAAACCAAAGCAATCATCCTAGCTTAAATAAAATTAGGCTATCATTATTGTAAACAAGAACAAAGAACACATAGCAAACATTCTTGAATTAAATTAAAGTAAGAAAGATTAAACCCAATTCAGAGTGGCTGTCACCCAAGACTCTAACTGATGAGGGCTTCTTCATTCCTTCACTTTGCTCCTTTACTGATGGCTCTCCGAGATGGCCAAACAAGGGTTCTTTAAGAGGCTAATTTGCTCAAAATATTTATGCAAAGATGATGATAGGCGTGAGGGGAAAGAAAGCTAAGAGAATTGAGAGAGGAGAGAATGATGAATGAGTGAGGGATGATTAGAAAAGTGAGAATTAGGGTCTTATTTATAGGTGAGGCAAGAGAGCTAGTTTGCTAAAAATAGGAGTGTCCATCTTTTGAGAATTCTTCCAAGGGTGGCCGGCCATAATTTGTGGCAATGTGGCTGATTTTTGCTTGATTTAAGTGCCACACATCATCAGGATCAAGACTTAGTCAATTGCAAATCTCTGGGCAAATCTCTGATTTCTTCAACTCTTCAAAGGCTTTGTGCAATTAAACCATAATTTGATTTATGGACTCCTCATGTAGCCAAATTTTGGGTTGAATTGGTCCTCCATTTGGACAATTTTGTAATCAAAATAAAGCTCTCAAACCTGTCCAAAAATAGTAGATAATTTAGAGGACTACAGAAAATAATTTAACCACTTTAACTAATCAGTTTACTTAATTAATTAAAACCCAATTTATTAATGAAATATATTAAAATAAATTATTAAATATAACTTTATATTTTATTATTTAATTTAATCATGCATGGCCCACTTTATAGCTTGAAAATATAATATGCTCAAATTAATATATAAAAGAAGCCATTTTTTTGCATGAAAACTATATAATAAAGCATAAAATCACATTTTAATAATTTCTATGTCCCAATTTCATATTTTCATATATTTCATTAATTTATTAAACAATTACTTGGTTTTAAAAACAAATTTAAGTAAAAAGGTGACAAATTATATAGGAAAAATCCTATATATTTTTCAGTTTACATATGTACGTGTTCAAGTTTAGTAATGCCTCGTATTTCGTTTCGACGTAGGGCACATGTGTGGGGTGTTACACTAGGGGTCTTTCTTATAGAGTGTCGGTATTCTCCATACTTGCCTCCTATGTTGGGTTTTCCAGGTTACTCAGTACTTAGCCCGATTGGTGCGCTATTTCTTTCACTTGCTCCTTACCTTCTCTACTGGGATTATTTTCTGTATTGTTGAGGATACCTGTCCCAATTTTTCTTTTGATGTAACCCATCATACTCATTAATTGGCTTATTTGATCTTTAAGTTTAGGCAATGTTCTTGTTGAGCTGGTGCCCTCAGACTGCACCTGCGTTACGTCTGCTCTCATTGACTGCATCTATCTCTCAGTTCTATCCAAATGTTGACCACATACAGTATGATCACTTGGGTTGGCCCTATCCTATGGTTTCTGTAAATAAGGAGGTTGATAGTTAGTATTTTTGGCTTGATTCAAACTATGACCTCCTCCTTAGTTTCCTCCCCATCTCAGATTCAGGTGATATCTCCAACCAGGATTGTAGGTATTTGAGTAACAGTTTCCACCCCTATTTTAGATATAATTCACATCCTTGGTAGGATTTTTGATGTATTGGAAGAGCGGCTTGTCTTCTAAATACATAGATGATGTATTATTAGCAGATTCGATATGGTTAAGTCTATCAACTAACTGTTGATACTTTTCATCCTCTTGAAAAGCTTTTACTGTAGTGGTTTTCTGACCATATGTAAATAGTTCAACAGGCGATTGACAGGAGTTCAATGCCATATTTTCAATTATTTCGTACGCATACTCATACATTCTATTTATAAGCGCTCCTCCTACTGCTCCGACTAGTCCTGACCTTCCATTTGCATCCAACCCATTATAAAATACTTACAATTGTAACACCTTAATTTTGGGCCTAGTCAGAATAATAGTTTTGTGACCACAAATCTAAGATAGAAATAATTATTTTATGATTATTTTGAGGTCTATGACATGATTTCATGATTGTGTGAAAATTTCGTGAAGAAATTTTATGCATAAAGTGCAAAAATTGAAATTAGGGACTAAATCGAATAATTTGTAAAACTTGCATTCTAGAAGTTTTTAGTATGAAATTGCTTTGGAATATTAATGAGGAGGTCTTAAATAGCAATTTGACCAATTTCTAAGTCTATGGACAAAAATTGGACATGGATGGAATTTTTGGAAAGTTTAGTAGTAAGGGCATTTTAGTCATTTGGTAATTAAAAGAAATAAAAAGGAAAAATAAAGCCAAAATTGACTCATCTTTTCATGGAGGCGAAAATTAGCATGGGCGAAGCCATGGCTAGGGTTTTCAAGCTTTCCAAGCTCAATAGTAAGTCCGTTCTAACCCCGCTTTTCAAGTTCTTTACGTTTTTGGAATCCTTTGAACTTGATTAAGCTTATGCTAGCAATAATTCAACCTAGGGTTAGTATTTGGAAAAATACCCATAGGTGAAATTTGTGTATTTTGGTGTTTTATGATAGAATATGAGGTTTTAAATTATGTTAAACAACTTGTGCTACTCGGTTTTAAGTGAAAACGAGTAAAGGGCTTTAATCGGTAAAAAAAATACCTAATAGTCATAAGTACATGTTAGAGTGAGAATTTGATGTAGCCATAGAAGGGAAAAATGATCAGCATGTCATAAAACACAAGAAAATATGATGAAGTTTAATTTCCGAACCTTGGGAAAAAAGTGCAAATATGCAAAAGTTTAGGGGTCAAAATGAAAATTTGTAAAAATATGATTTTTGGAGCCGTATGAATAATGTGACTAATTATTAGGCTAAATGTGATATTATAGATGAAGGAAATCGAGATGTGGGCTTAAATCGAAAAAATACAAGGTTATGGACTAAAATAGTAAATTGTCGTTTCTGGATCGAGTTAAGTTGGTATAATAATAATACTGCAATAATGTTGTAATTTATATTTGAAAGTTAAATTTAGTGAATTAATTGAATTATGTTAAATTAAATGTTATGGTGCTAAGTTTATGAATTGATTTAAAAATATGTCTATGGTACATGAAGTGCATTGAATTATCATACATAAATGTGATTTCTATGATTATGGATATTATGAGCAATTGTAAGTTCATATGATTTTTAATAATGCAATGTGTAATTTAATGTTATTGCCTTGATATAAAAGAGATGTAAGTAATATATCAATTTTACTTGTATTATGATATTTTATAATAATATTGGAAATATGTTTGTTGATAATTACTTGATTGGTGAAATTGTTGGAAAAGAGAGAAATCCCGGTTGAACCTTCAGAAAGATTGATACGGGATATATGTAGCTAGGTCGCATGCGTGGTTCCAGGTGAAGGACACCATGTAGACAAGAGAGCTACGAGATAAACTGGCTAGGTCACATGGGTGATACTAAGTGTTCACCATGTGTACAAGAGAGCCGAACTTTATGATGGGTGGAGCTATATTCTGAAACCACCAAGTATCGAGGATTGATCCGAAGTGTTCAACGGGAGACTTACCATGCACTACTTTGTGAGTTTTGTGATGAATAAGTGCAGAAATTTGCTTATGTGAATGATGTGTTCATTAAGTGACCGGGATGTGGTAAGGTTATAAAAAAGTAAGTTATACATGAGGATGATTTTATGGTGACCTTGTAATCATGGGCCTATACTTGTGATGTATGAAATGTGTGAAAATGATTTGTGATATGTATGTTAAAATGAGGTTAATACAAAGAAAGTGTGAAAGAGTGAATTAGCAATAAAATTGTTTTGGACAGCAGCAGTGACGTGACTTTCAAAATTCATTAAAAATTGTGAAAGTTGAATAAAAATTCAAATGATATACAAAAATAAATCTCAATGAGTCTATTTTCACATGAAAGAAACAGAGGAAGCAAAAGAAATCTATATTGTGTGATATTTGAATTCTTGTGAAACAGGGTCTGAATGAATTCGAGGTCCCCTGTTCTGACTTTATAAATTCACCATAAATTGTACAAAAATTATTAAGAGTCATATTTTAAATGAATGGATTCCTTATTGAGTCTATTTTTAAGAGAAAGAAACGTCATGGTCGTTTGAATTCTTTACAGGGAGAAATTTGGTTCGTAGTGCACAGAGGTCAGAGTAGTCGTACTCTAAAATAGGGGAGATTTTAACTAATAAACTGTACTAATTTGCTAAACCAAAAATTCTGGAAATTTTATGTGAGAAAGATATATGAATCTAGTTTCAAGGAAAATTAACAAAACTAAATTTAGAGTTTTGTAGCTTCAGATATGAATGATTTAGTAATTGTAACTCGATAACACAGCTTAGCCTGAATATGTGTGATTGTACAATTATAGTGTTTTATCTTGAAAAGCATGGTAGTAATTGCTTATTATTTTCATATGAACTTACTAAGCGTAAAGCCTATCCTCTTCATTTCTTTAGTATTGGCAGGTTGGCTCGGGGTTAGAGATCGTCGGAGGCAAAATCACACTATCAACCTATCATTTTTGGGAGAATTAATTCAAATATTAGAAATATCAAGTGAGTGGCATATATAGGAAGTTGGTTTGTGATATGTATTTTTATTATGATTTTGACCATATGTATCAGTCTGCATTGAGTTATCATATATGATTATAAGATGTGGTCCTTATCCATTACGGTTTATAAGTTTAATTAATCGTGTTATGTCCTATGTTTTGATGTAATGATATAGTTAACTTTGTTTGTTATGCATATGTTCGAAAAGTTTTGAATTAAATGAAATTTTATGGCCCGGGTTTCGTCTATGTGTATTGTTAAGTCTGGTAATGCCTCGTACTCTATTTCGGCCTTAGATACGGGTAAGGGGTGTTACAACAATCACATCCACTCAGGGAATCCATGGTGTGAGTGATCTCCGTAATTCAATCTAGCAGACTAAACTATTTTTCACATTTAAGGAGCTTGAATATAAGCATTTTCGTTATGTTTTAAGTACATTTCTTTAGTTTTACTTACATCTACTAAAATGTGCACGTTGAGTCTTTTATTGACCTTAAGGGCTGAATGACGCCTAAAGGAGAGCTAACATACTTTGTGAGTGAATAGGAGACCATTAGAAGGCATTTTGGACCAATACTAGACGCTATGTCGCAACATGGGAGATCCGATGTCGCAACATAGAGAACAAAATGGAGAAAGTAAAAAACTGCCTTTAATGTCACGAACAGGCTGAGGGTGTCGCGACATACCCCTGAAGATGGCGGCAAATGAGCATACTAGTTGCCATGTCGCAACATAGGTCCTGGTCTGTCACGACATCAACTCTGTGACGAGAATAAAACACGAAGCAAGGGCGTTTTAGCCTACACAATTGAACTTAAAGCTCAAGAACGTACGCTAACCTAAGGTTAAGGACAACGGCTACCTAAAGGCTATAAATAGGCTCCTTTGGCACACATTATAGACACGATCCCATTAGCTTAGATTCTCTCTTTAGGTTTAAGTTTTGTTTTCTCACTTTCTTTAAGTTTTCATAGTTTTAGTTTATTTGTTCTTTGTTCCTTTCAAGAGTTCTGATTTATAAAGGAGATCAACTGTTGTAGATTCACGCTTATTATCATTATCAATCAAGCTTTTCTTTAACTCTCTATTTCAATCCATTCCCTATGATTAATTCTATCATCTATTACATGTTGTTTATGAAAGCCGTGAGCAACTAATCCTTCTATAGGGGATATGTGAGTCGAAGCATGTTCTTTTAACTGTTTTGTAGGGTTATTCAACGAATCAATTATTTGGGAAAGGAAGAACGTGAAACAAACCCTAGGCCTGACAAACTTGGGAAGTCATCAAGGTAGGAATTAACCAAAATTGGTATTGCCCATTTATAAACACCTTGACCCCAAATCAGTCTAGACTATGAGGTTGGAAGATAGGTAGTTCTTGCTGACTTGTTAAGTTAGTGGAAGATTGAAAGGTCCTCCTATTGATTTGTGTATTTGTCCTCTAATTGATTCAATTAGCAAAGGCTAAATAAATGAATTTAACGTGATATGTAATAAGATACTTGAATTTGATAATAAGGATTAATATGTTATCTTTTATTGTGTATATACGTGTAATTAAAAAATGAGACATAAGCGTTGAATGATACATGGTTTGAATATGATAAAATAGATACACTTACCTTGAAGGTGTATCAAAAATTATATTGTGTAATCAAGTATCTATATGAAGTAAATAAACTTGATCAATCATGAATCATTGGTTTGACGCTATATATGTGCTAGTGATATTGGAATTAAATTTATTATTGATTAATGTATTTATGTTTGATATTTACTTGTTTATATGATTTTTGTTAAGCTATATTTGAATTTGAGTTATGTTAGCACTGTGACAGCCCAAATTTGACCGAGTCTTATAAATAATTAAAAGTTTTATTCTATGTTCATGATGTGAGTAAATGCATGTGTGAAAGTTTCATGCATTAATTTAATCATCTTTATGTGAATTTATTAAATGGACTTATATGAAACATTGTTAGAAAGTGATAGGATAATTTTATAATGGTCTATTAGTACATATGTTGAAAAGAGTGGTTTTGCATGTCAATTTAACCATAATATACATAGTGGCCGGCCAAGAAATGATGATGCTCCACTAATTCTAATTTAAAATAATTTTATAATGATAAATGATTTAATAATTGTAATAAAAATGAATTAAAGAAAAGAGAAGAAAGAGGATGGTGTTCATCTTCTTCTCCTTCCTCTCTCAAAGCCGAAACAAAGATGAAAAATAAGGGGAAATTTACCTAAAGCAATTCGGCATTCTTCTTTAGCTATTAAGAGGTAAGTTTTGAATTATTGATTTGGTTTTATGATATGCTAAGTTAAAAATGTGGATGCACTCTTGGTAATGTCAAGAAAGTTGAGATTGTTATGGTGATTTGGGCAATATGCCGTGAAATTAAGTGTGAGAATTATAGGTTATTTTCATGTTGTAAGGAACAATAGGTGGATGATTAGAATGGGGTAAATATTTTTGGATAAGTAGCTTAGAGGCACCTTGTACATTCGGTCAAAATTGGGTCTAAGTAGAATGTTAATTTCTTCCTCTATGATTATTTTTCCTTGTATGTTAAATGGCTCTTTGATAGGGCTGAATGAGTTATGAAGGTCATGATAATTGTATGAAGTTTAAGGTGCAAATTTTAGTCTTGATGTTATGAATAATTCGGTTGAAACATGGAGTATAAGAGTTGCCATTTAGGTTAAGATCAAAGGAATGATCAATAGGCATTAAAAGGTTAAATGTATGAAATTTTAGGTATAAGAACTTATAGGAAATTACATAGGTAATGTTAAATTTAATGTGATATATTCGGCCATAGAGTATATATCCTAGTGATATTATATTTAATTCCTTATAAACGTCTAAGTGAGTGATAATGGTTTAAAATGTTGAATTGATTTATGATTATGTATATTAAAATTAGATATAGCAAAGACTATGTTAATTTGGATGTAATATTACATTCGGCCTAGAGGCATTAGTTGAACATTCGTGAAAATTTCAAAGCCTTGAATAATGGTGGTTGTAAGATGATGTAATATGTATAAGTATTTAGCAAAGTGATTAAACTACCGAGTTTAAATATTCCAGATCAAGAACCCAAAGGAGGGGAGTCAAGCAAAGGCAAAAACAAAGAATATTGAGTAGACGATTGGAAATCATTTCAAACTATATAAGGTAAGTCCATAAGCTTTTACGAGATCGATTATATTATATGCAATTATAATTGTGACCATATATGCCAATTGAATTTAGTAAATTGTTTTACTATAATGAATCGATACCGGCACTAAGTGTGCGAAGTTGAAAGGCACTATGTGTACTGATTTAAATGTTAATAAGTGATTGAATCCTCGGGGCACTATGTGTGCGGTATATCATGGCACTATGTGTGCGAAATTGTTGTGCACTATGTGTGCGAATTCGGTTGATGGTATAAGAAGCATATGGAAAGCATATTGTGTTAGTGATATTAATTGAAATATCAAATTGAGGTATGAAATGAATATGCATAAGTGCATATAATTTGACATTGTTACATACTTTGAGAGAAGGTTTGTTTTTTTTTTAAAATCGTTTGGTTGTTTGACTGTTGATTGGGTAGCAAGCTTTGGCCTGTGGTCGGGTCAGTAAATTATGTGATTGTAACATAATTCGGCATGACTGAAATTTATGGATCTAATATTATTTTCTTATAATCTCATTTCAAAGGTATATTTATATTATTGCTTATGTCTTACTGAGTTGAATACTCATTTTTTTTATGTTTGTTTATTTCCTATTTAGATTTCCTCGACCCATTTTGTGTGTTTTGGACCATCGTTGAAGTCATCACACTAGCTTGCAACATTTTGGTACCCCTTTTTCTTTGTTGTATAGGTGAACATTAGGGCATGTATAGGCTATTTTGTATTTTTGTTTAGCCGTGGAATGTATAATTCTAGCAATGCGAATATGGCTTAAACACTAGGTTTAAATATAAAAATGTTAAGTTATGGAATCATTCGTTTCGGTTATAATGCCTAATATTATTAGTGTAATATATTATGATATACATTTGAGTGCTGAAAATATTAATTATATGGTTTGGTAAATAGTTCATGATGTGAATTTCTAAGTCAGCGACAATAAATTTTGCTATTGTATTCAAGTATAGTTTTGAATTTGAGATATCTTAATGGGTCATATGGTTAAGTATGATCATACTATAAAGTTGTATATGCCGAATTTTATGGGATGGGTTTACGTGTTCTTATGAATTGTAGTTGATAGAAGATGATGCTTGTAAACTTCCGATTAAGTAATTGGCGAGGTATCATTTCGTGACCCATTCCAGCGATGGAAATAGGTTACGGGTGTTACAATTTTATTGGTATTAGAGCTACGGTTTAGTCGGTTCTAGGACTACCGTAGTGCGTTTGAGTCCACCTATACATGCCTTAATGTTAGTATATGATAGTGTGATGACTTCTGACGGTTAAAATTTCTATTTTGATTAGTAAATGGAACCCAATTTAGAGAGAGCCTTAGCGGATGACGTTGAGAGTGTGGCAGCTGCTCCTGCACAAGGGACACCACCTGTGGAACCTCAATCATCTGCAAATAATCAGGATGACGGGGCAAAACAAGCCTTCTTTTCTATGATGAACGAATGGGTCGCACAATATGCCCGCACCAACCCGGCTGCTCAACCATTCCCGAATTTAAGTAATCCGCCTCAGGTGCCTATAGTACCAACAACTACTGATTCTTTGAGGCCGAGCAAACCTCTTGTGGATTTGATTAGGAAGCGTGGAGCCGAGGAATTCCGAGCCACGGCTACTGATGATGCTGAAAGGGCCGAGTTTTGGCTTGATAACACCATCCGTGTTCTTGAAGAGCTGTCTTGCACACCCGACGAGTGTCTAAAGTGTGCCATATCCTTATTGCGGGACTCGGCCTATTATTGGTGGAGAACTCTGATTTCAATTGTTCCGAAGGAACGAGTTAATTGGGACTTCTTTCAGGTGAAGTTTCGTAAGAAGTATATTAGTCAACGATTCATCGATCAAAAGCGTAAAGAATTCTTGGAGTCTAAGCAAGGTCGTTTGACAGTATCTGAATACGAACGTGAGTTTGTAAGACTCAGTCGATATGCTCGGGAGTGTGTAGCTAATGAAGTTGCCATGTGTAAAAGATTTGAAGAAGGATTGAATGAAGACTTAAAGCTACTAGTGGGTATTTTAGAAATAAAAGAATTTGTAACACTAGTTGAACGGGCTTGCAAGGCTGAAGAGCTTAGAAAGGAGAAAAAGAAAGCTGAATCTGAAGCTAGAGACTTTCGTAAAAGATCGGCGGGTAAAACTTCTTTCTCGGCTACAAAAAGTTCAGAGATGATGCTAATAAATCGAATACGACTGCAAGAATTCCTATTAGGGAACGACCATCAACGGACTCTCGAGCTACCTCGATCGCTAGTGTTGACAATAATCGACGGGAAAAACCCTAATGTTTACAATGGGGAAGACGACATGTAGGTGAGTGTTGGGGTAAGTCTATTAACAGGGCCTGTTATAGATGCGGATCGCGAGATCATTTTATTCGAGATTGTACGGAACCTGCTGAAAAGAATAAGGTGCAAGATACGAGATCGAGTGGCGCAACAAACAGAGGTAGACCACCAAGAAACACAGGTGGTAGGGGTGGTAGTCAGAGAGGAACTTTTGATACGGCTGTTCGATCTGAGACTCGTGCTCCCGCCAGAGCTTATGCCATTCGTGCACGAGAGGAGGCATCTTCCCCTAATGTCATTACTGGTACTTTCACTCTCTTTGATACTAATGTGATTGCATTGATTGACCCTGGTTCCACTCATTCTTATGTATGTGAGACTTTAGCATCCAGTAAGACTCTACCTGTTGAGTCTACTGAGTTTGTAATTCGAGTGTCAAATCCCTTGGGTCGATATGTACTTGTTGACAAAGTGTGTAAGAAATGCCCCCTGATAATCCGAGATTTCTATTTTCTGGCCGATTTGATGCTTTTGCCATTTGATGAATTCGATGTTATTCTTGGTATGGATTGGTTGACCGTACATGATGCCATGGTAAATTACAAAAGAAAGACCATTGATTTGAGATGTGCAAATAATGAGATAGTCCGAGTTGAGTCTACTGTCTCGAGTGGAGTGCCAGCGATAATATCCTCGTTGATCGCTCAGAAATATATGAGAAAAGGGAGTGAAGCATATCTTGCGTACGTACTCGATAGCAAGGAGTTGGAAAGAAAACTTGAATCAGTACCAGTGGTTTGTGAGTATTCAGATGTTTTCCCTGAGGAGTTACCGGGATTACCACCCGTTTGTGAGGTAGAATTCGGCATCGAACTCGCACCTGGTACCACACCAATTTCGATCGCCCGATATCGCATGGCACCAACGGAATTGAAGGAATTGAAAACTCAGTTGCAAGAGTTGACAGATAGAGGTTTTGCACCGACCGAGTTTCTCACCTTGGGGTGCACCAGTGTTATTCGTGAAAAAGAAGGATGGAACCATGAGGATGTGCATAGATTATCGTCAATTGAATAAGGTAACAATAAAGAATAAATATCAGTTACCGCGTATTGATGACTTGTTTGATCACCAAGGGAGCCTCCGGTATTCTCAAAGATAGATTTGAGATCGGGTTATTATCGGGCCAGAGTTCGAGACTCGAGATATACCTAAAATCGCTTTCGTAACGAGATACGGTCATTATGAGTTCTTGGTAATGCCGTTTGGGCTCACTAATGCCCCTGCGGTATTTATGGACTTGATGAATCGAATATTTAGACAGTATTTGGAACGGTTTGTGGCGGTGTTTATAGATGACATCTTAATTTACTCGCGCGATGAATCTAAACATGCCGAGCACCTGAGGTTGGTATTACAGATTTTACGAGACAAGCAGTTATATGCAAAATTCAGTAAATGTGAGTTCTGGTTGAGAGAAGTTAGCTTTTTGGGACATGTGGTATCCGTATCGGGTATTCGAGTTGATCCGAGCAAAGTTTCGGCCATAATTGATTGGAAGCCTCCGAGGAATGTTACTGAGGTTAGGAGCTTTTTGGGGCTCGCCGGTTACTACAGACGGTTTGTAAAGGGTTTCTCGATGATAGCCCCACCAATGACGAAACTACTTCAAAAAGATGTTAAGTTTGAATGGTCAGAGAAATGTCAGAAAAGATTTGACCGATTGAAAACTCCGCTTAATCAAGCTCCAGGTGTTGGTACAACCGAATCCAAAAAGAGTTTGTTATTTACTGATGATGCTTCCTTACTTGGGCAAGGTGTGTTGATGCAAGAAGGTCGAGTTGTGGCTTACGCGTCGAGGCAGTTAAAGCCGCATGAGAGAAACTATCCAACCCACGATCTTGAATTGGCAGCCATTGTTTTTGCTTTGAAATATGGAGACACTACTTGTTCGGTGAGAGATGTCATGTTTACTCGGACCACAAAAGCCTCAAATATTTGATGACTCAAAGAGATTTGAATCTGCGACAAAGACGTTGGCTGGAGTTGTTGAAAGATTATGAGCTCGTTATTGATTATCATCCGGGAAAGGCTAACGTGGTTGCTGATGCTTTAAGTCATAAATCGCTATTTGCCTTGAGAGCGATGAATGTTCACTTATCTGTTTCATCCGATAATGTGATAATAGCGGAATTAAAGGCCAAACCATTATTGATTCATCAAATACTTGAATCCCAGAAAGTCGACGATGAATTGGTTGCGAAACGAGCTGAATGTGTTTCAAATATGGAATCAGAGTTTCAGATTGACGAAAATGATTACTTGACGTTTAGGAATCAATTTTGTGTTCCAAGAAATTCGGAACTTATTCCGATGATTTTGAGCGAGGCTCATAGTAGTCGAATGTCAATCCACCCAGGAGTACAAAAATGTACAACGATTTAAAACGTCAGTTTTGGTAGCCTGGTATGAAACGAGACATTTCTTACTTTGTTTCGAAATGTTTGATATGTCAACAAGTGAAAGCGGAACATCAAGTGCTTTCGGGATCACTTCAACCAATCACGATACCCGAATGGAAATGGGATCGAATCACTATGGATTTTGTATCTGGTTTGCCGGTGACGCAGGGTAAGAAAGACTCAATTTGGGTTATTGTAGATAGATTGACGAAGTCCGCTCATTTTATCCCTGTCCGTACGGATTTTTCGCTCGATAAATTGGCAGAAATATATTTTTCCCAAATCGTTTGATTACATGGAGTGCCTATTTCAATTGTGTCGGATAGGGACCCGAGATTCACATCACGATTTTGGAAGAAATTGCAAGAAGCTTTGGGTACCAAGTTGCATTTTAGCACCGCTTTTCATCCCCAGACTGATGGTCAATCCGAGCGAGTGATTCAAATACTCAGGGACATGTTGAGATGTTGTATCCTAGAGTTTTGTGGTTCATGGGAAAGGTATTTGCCTTTGGTTGAATTCGCTTACAATAATAGTTTTCAATCAAGCATTAAGATGGCACCTTATGAGGCTTTGTATGGTCGTAAATGCCGTACACCGTTATTTTGGACCGAGCTTAGTGAGAGTAAAATCTTCGGGGTTGATTTGATTAAGGATGCTGAGCAAAAGGTAAAAGTAATCCGTAAAAGTTTGAAAGCAGCTTCAGATCGTCAGAAGTCGTATGCGGATTTGAAACGAAAAGACATTGAATATCAGGTCGGAGACAGGGTGTTTCTTAAAGTTTCACCTTGGAAAAAGGTACTCAGATTTGGCCGTAAAGGCAAATTGAGTCCGAGGTTTATCGGGCCGTACGAGATATCCGAACGAATTGGGCCAGTTGCATACCGATTGATTTTGCCCCCTGAACTTGAGAAGATTCACAACGTTTTTCATGTCTCAATGCTTCGACGTTATAGATCCGATCCATCGCACATAATTAATCCAACAGAGGTTGAAATTCAATCTGATTTGAGTTATGAAGAAGAACCGATTCGTATCCTAGCTCGCGAGGTGAAAGAGTTGCGAAACAAAAAAGTTCCGTTAGTAAAAGTTTTATGGCTCAAACATGGGATTGAAGAAGCTACTTGGGAAACCGAGAACTCTATGAAAGAACGATACCCAAACATGTTCACTGGTAAGATTTTCAGGGACGAAAAAATTTCTTAAGTATGGGAGAGTTGTGACAGCCCAAATTTGACCCTAGTCGGAGAGTGGTTTCGGGACCACGAAACCGAGTCTTATAAATAATTAAAAGTTTTATTCTATGTTCATGATGTGAGTAAATGCATGTGTGAAATTTTCATGCATTAATTTAATCATCTTTATGTGAATTTATTAAAATGGACTTATATGAAACATTGTTAGAAAGTGATAGGATAATTTTATAATGGTCTATTAGTACATATGTTGAAAAGAGTGGTTTTGCATGTCAATTTAACCATAATATACATAGTGGCCGGCCAAGAAATGATGATGCTCCACTAATTCTAATTTAAAATAATTTTATAATGATAAATGATTTAATAATTGCAATAAAAATGAATTAAAGAAAAGAGAAGAAAGAGGATGGTGTTCATCTTCTTCTCCTTCCTCTCTCAAAGCCGAAACAAAGATGAAAAATAAGGGGAAATTTACCTAAAGCAATTCGGCATTCTTCTTTAGCTATTAAGAGGTAAATTTTGAATTATTGATTTGGTTTTATGATATGCTAAGTTTAAAATGTGGATGCACTCTTGGTAATGTCAAGAAAGTTGAGATTGTTATGGTGATTTGGGCAATATGCCGTGAAATTAAGTGTGAGAATTATAGGTTATTTTCATGTTGTAAGGAACAATAGGTGGATGATTAGAATGGGGTAAATATTTTTGAATAAGTAGCTTAGAGGCACCTTGTACATTCGGTCAAAATTGGGTCTAAGTAGAATGTTAATTTCTTCCTCTATGATTATTTTTCCTTGTATGTTAAATGGCTCTTTGATAGAAATTGAATGAGTTATGAAGGTCATGATAATTGTATGAAGTTTAAGGTGCAAATTTTAGTCTTGATGTTATGAATAATTCGGTTCAAACATGGAGTATAAGAGTTGCCATTTAGGTTAAGATCAAAGGAATGATCAATAGGCATTAAAAGGTTAAATGTATGAAATTTTAGGTATAAGAACTTATAGGAAATTACATAGGTAATGTTAAATTTAATGTGATATATTCGGCCACATAGAGTATATCCTAGTGATATTATATTTAATTCCTTATAAACGTCTAAGTGAGTGATAATGGTTTAAAATGTTGAATTGATTTATGATTATGTATATTAAAATTAGATATAGCAAAGACTATGTTAATTTGGATGTAATATTACATTCGGCCTAGAGGCATTAGTTGAACATTCGTGAAAATTTCAAAGCCTTGAATAATGGTGGTTGTAAGATGATGTAATATGTATAAGTATTTAGCAAAGTGATTAAACTACCGAGTTTAAATATTCCAGATCAAGAACCCAAAGGAGGGGAGTCAAGCAAAGGCAAAAACAAAGAATATTGAGTAGACGATTGGAAATCATTTCAAACTATATAAGGTAAGTCCATAAGCTTTTACGAGATCGATTATATTATATGCAATTATAATTGTGATCAGATATGCCAATTGAATTTAGTAAATTGTTTTACTATAATGAATCGATCTGAAGCACTAAGTGTGCGAAGTTGAAAGGCACTATGTGTGCTGATTTAAATGTTAATAAGTGATTGAATCCTCGGGGCACTATGTGTGCGGTATATCATGGCACTATGTGTGCGAAATTGTTGTGCACTATGTGTGCAAATTCGGTTGATGGTATAAGAAGCATATGGAAAGCATATTGTGTTAGTGATATTAATTGAAATATCAAATTGAGGCATGAAATGAATATGCATGAGTGCATATAATTTGACATTGTTACTTACTTTGAAAGAAGGTGTGTTTTTTTTTTAAAATCGTTTTGTTGTTTGACTGTTGATTGGGTAGCAAGCTTTGGCCTGTGGTCGGGTCAGTAAATTATGTGATTGTAACATAATTCGGCATGACTGAAATTTATGGATCTAATATTATTTTCTTATAATCTCATTTCAAAGGTATATTTATATTATTGCTTATGTCTTACTGAGTTGAATACTCATTTTTTTTTGTGTTTGTTTATTTCCTATTTAGATTTCCTCGACCCATTTTGTGTGTTTTGAACCATCGTCGAAGTCATCACACCAGCTTGCAACATTTTGGTACCCCTTTTTCTTTGTTGTATAGGTGAACATTACGGCATGTATAGGCTATTTTGTATTTTTGTTTAGCTGTGGAATGTATAATTCTAGCAATGCGAATATGGCTTAAACACTAGGTTTAAATATAAAAATGTTAAGTTATGGAATCATTCGTTTCGGTTATAATGCCTAATATTATTAGTGTAATATAATATGATATACGTTTGAGTGCTGAAAATATTAATTATATGGTTTGGTGATTAGTTCATGATGTGAATTTCTAAGTCGGCAACAATAAATTTTGCTATTGTATTCAAGTATAGTTTTGAATTTGAGATATCTTAATGGGTCATATGGTTAAGTATGATCATACTATAAAGTTGTATATGCCGAATTTTATGGGACGGGTTTACGTGTTCTTATGAATTGTAGTTGATAGAAGATGATGCTTGTAAACTTCCAATTAAGTAATTGGCGAGGTATCATTTCGTAACCCATTCCAGCGATGGAAATAGGTTACGGGTGTTACAAGCACCACTGAGTATACTTTACTTAGCATATTGTTATTGTTGTGTTCGTATGCAGGCCTCAAACAAAAGTTAGCATAGATTCAAGGTCGCCAAGAATTCAACTTTAAAGCTCATCTCAAAAATCAACTTTTTACCACTTTGTTTGTATATATGTGTTTTGGGTCATAAGGCATGTACCTATGTTGATTTTGGTTAGTTGTTAAGCTAACGTTTGATACCTTTAGTTTATGTATGTATTCATGTCTAGATAAAATGGATGTCAAGTTTTATTTGTGATTGAATCTATTTATGTATGTATTTTACATTGGTGCTAGGCGTGAGTATGTTTTAGGTACATTTTGGTATGACTTGAATGGTTGAAAATAAATATTTAAGGTCATTTTACCATTGAGTCCCAAGACAACAAGAACATGTCTCGAGACTTTTAAAATAAAATTTACCAAATTGTACATTAAATTGCTTGATGTCTCGAGACTTGTCATATTAGTCTCGAGACAATCTCAACGTGGTCTCAAGATAAAGTGGTCTTTGTCTTGAAACAACAAAATGTCAAAGCTAAATAAATTTTCCCTTACTCCAAGTCTCAAACAAAAACCCCTTGTCTCGAGACATCCAACCATTAAAGTAAAAATAGGAAAATAAGGGAGGTTAGTCTTAAGACCTAGTCTTGAGACATAAAGGATCTTGCCTCGAGACACATCTTTTAGTGTCTCGAGAAAAGTTAGCATAGAAGCTACATTTTCCTAAATAATTTATGGCCTGTCTCTAGACATGAGATCCTTTATCTCAAGACATAACCTTGAATTTTAATAAGTGAGTTTGTATTAGTGTCTTAACTCTGGTTTTGACTTAGCTTGACCCCGTAATTAGATGAAAGAAGATCTTAAAACTTATAAATGCATATGAATGATTTTATAAAATAATTTATTTGTTATGTTATCGATAAATGTGAACTAAACCTGGGGTAAATTTGCTGATATAGTCTGAGTTACTTCGGCAATGTAATGTGATCTCACACACTCGGATCCAGCGACCGGATTGGGTGCGGGGTGTCACAGGTTCGAGTGTTTGTAGCATCCAAAAAGATTTTAGAACACAGCTTTGTTTAATTTAGTAATGATTCTTTATATTAGAGTAATTAATTACATGTACTTAAGAGTCTAGGATGTTTTATGTCTAGTGCTCGATAGCTTTTGAGTATTTGTGTATTTTATGGTGTCTGGTAATACTTTATTACCTATTTGGTTAATTGGTAAAACTTTTTATTGATTTTGGTTCAAAGTTTATATTGAGGTATACACGATTATTAGTGAAATTTTACCTACTATATGATATTTTGGTATAATTAGTTACATATCTTGAATTCTCATGTTTTGAGTCCTTTAATGTTTATGAGACATGTATGTGATGGTTTGAGTGCATGTTGAATGCCTTTAGATACATTTTGGAGCCTTTTTTGCATACATTAAAACTGTAACGTTTTGCATTTCTGCACTATTGTCTCGAGACGTCTAGAGCATGTATCGATACATCAAGAACGTTTTTTACCATTTGGTGCACTTCTAGGTAAGAGTCTCGAGGCATATCATGCTTGTCTTGAGACATAAAGTGGCTTGTTTTGAGACATTGTGGCCTATGCCTCAAGACACAAAAACATTGGACCTAAATTAAGAGAAAAAAGGTCCAGGTGTGACCATGTCCAAAGACATAGGGGTCTCTGTCTCGAGACAATTGAAAATTTGTCTCGAGACACCAAACTTCAAAGTTAAATTATTTTATCAATGGAGACATGTATCGAGACATCGCTTCATGATCTCAAGACATGGTTGCTCAACTTGATAATTTAGCCCAAGATTCGTATCATGGCATCATTTTTAAGTACCTATGACCCCGAACTTCCATATGCCAGCCCCTTTGGTCGTGTTTGCATACATTTATATTACTTGTTCGGTTATGCTAAAAATCTGAAGTTTGATTGTTTGATTGTTTAAGTTGCTCCAGCAACGAATGTGGCATCTTGTATGTGAATTTGCTATCCGAGTTGGGTGTAAGGTGTTACAAGTACATAAGAACTATACAAGTTGCTCCCACATGACAAACACAACTCGTCTATGTATTAGTTTTACTCATTGATAGTTTTTAGCTTTTTATTTAACCTTATCTTTATAATCATCTTTATAAGCAGCAAAAATGTAGGATTTTATCTATAACAAAAAGGAAACTTATCTTGATCAAATATGGAGACATGACAACCTTGAAGAGCTCTATTCCAAATATGACTCTTAAAGAGTTCTTATCCTTATCTCATAAGGTAACTTGGCAGTAAGCTATATAAGAATCCTAGCCCAAGCATGAGACTTGAAAAGGAAGATAGACCTTGGGGATAATATATTCAAAGACTTGAAGATAATTCTTGAAGTTAATTTTTTTTCAAAAGCTCTTGAATTTAAATAGAGTTGATAAACTTATTATCCCACTTTACAATCAAGATATTTTGAGCTTAGTCAAGGGAGATTTTGTAGCCTATATATAGAGGATCTAATTCGTTGAAAAAGATGAATGAGAAAGAGCACATATTTTTGAGAAGTTTTATTTTGTGAGAACTTCATGAGATTTTAGTGGGTGCATTTGTTTTTTTACACCTTTGAGTGTTTATTGTTCACGTACAATTTGTAAATTGAGAATTAAGAGCTTTCAGTGGAAAATACTCATTGGAGAGAGTTCATATTAAATATATTAGGAGGATCGCAGTTATCTAAAAGTTTAGATAAATTAGTTTAAATCATTGCTTGTACTATGAGTTTCGTATTGGATTTTTTTTATGAAAAAGGTCTCGTTGAGGTAGATGGTGTACTTAACTACTTTTCCAATTTTATTATGTTCTCTCTTGTTTACTTTATTTGTATTATTGTATTAGTAATTATGTCAAAGCTTGTATGTATATCGTGTATCACAAGAAATTGTCATAACTTAAAACCAAAGCTAGTTTCAGAGTCCACCAAAAGAAAGCTAACTAGGATACCAAATCAGATATGTATGATGAATGTGTATTTATTATTAGTTTTATATAAGAAAATGTAGGTTTTGGTAAAATCAAAGAGTCCAGGTGGGAGGATGATAATGTTAGCATGAAGGTGTTAGTTAGGGCTTAAAGATATGTTGTTGGTGGGTTTTGTTCCGACCGAATGGACTTACAAATCGAATATTTGGCTTTGCGAAAAAAAGACATTTGAACCCAAAGAGTCGAATTATTCAAGTATCAACATCAAAGTCTTCCTACTTGTAAAATCCGGCTCAGGACCGGCAATATTGGCCTAAGAATTATTAAATGCTGGCCCATTTAATTTAATTAAACCTCTCCATTAATATAATTCCATCTTATTCCTCTTTTTCTACAGACTCCTCTATTTTGTTTATAATTTGGATAACGTAGAGCATCTAAAGCTTTTGAAAAAATTTCAATATTATGCAAATTTGGAAGAAAAAAAAAAGAGGAAAAGGAAAGATATATAAGATTGGGGGAGTGATAGACTTTTCTAGTTGAAGGGTACACTTCAGTATTAGTTTGTTTTATTTCCAGCTATATAGCCGTGATATGGCATAAGCAGCTTGCATGGTCCAGAGGGCATGTGATAGCCACATACGAGGGCGTACAAGCAGCGACCGGAAACGACTCACCAGACCCTAAGCCCCAACGCCCAACGTTAAGTACACATGGTGCACATGCAGGCCCGTGGGATTTGGACCATCTAAAACTAAATACTGTAATGATGGATTTTAACTGCTTTTATTGCTCGTGGTCCTATAATTTATGCATGGCAGTAGTAGTAACCCTCTTATTTCTAATTTTCTTCGCCATCCCAATGGACCATTTTCCATTATTATGATTAAATGCAAAATCTCAGAGCTGTTGTACCATTAGATTTGCCTTTTTGCCAAGCAGCGAATTAATTAAGAAGGTATGTCCAGAAAAGAAATCACGAATAATATTTCACTTGTGATGTATATTTTATTCACTCATCAATCATCACCATCTCTCTAGTCTAGTGAAAATAATTAGGTTTAATGGGTAAGTGAGAAAGTAGCATTTTGCATTAATGGTGATAAGGAGAGCTTGTTTGTTTGGAAAGAGAAAATCGGGATTTCAATAGATATGCTGGAACAATGGTGACACTATTAGGGGTTGAGGACGCCATAAATAGTATCGTAGAATGTAGGGAAAAATTTGAATTTTACATGATATCTTAGAGCTTTGATACCATACTAATGATTAATAACAGATGGACATTGGATTGTATATTATTTTTGTAGGATTTACATTTGGTTATACACTACAATTAAATGAGAAAATTTGAAACTTAAAAGACCCTTAAAATTAAATATCACAGAAATATTAATTAATGATTTAAAGTTTAAAGATATTTTACTTCAAAAGATTTTTAAATTCTTAAATTTGGTGATAAATGATCTGACAATTTGTGTTACATGACATAACCATTTTTAAACACAAAGGTCTTAGAAGCTAAAGTTCATTACAACAAGCTATATGATAAATCTTTCAATGACTGACCAACTGCATATTCACATATGTATAATTATGTTGTACACTAATATGATAGGCTGACATGACTTTGGTGTGTGCATGTACATACACATATATAGTTCTCTTTTGCTGGTGCATACACTTTATTACGTAGATGAAAGGGCCAAGACATGCAGGCGCGCGAGGCTGCTGGCAAAGAATGAGAGTAGATCATGACTCGTCAGAAGCATTAGGTCAGTGTATGGTGATTGATATGTATATGTGATTAGTATCCTGAGGAGGTGAAGGAATTTTGTGATGGACGACTCTCAGTCGTTTCCCCCTTCTCTCTCTTCACTCTGTTGATCACCAATTATGATATAAATATTATATATACTCCCAAAGGGACCACCTCTTGCATCTTGTCTTCTTCAATCATTAGACCATCTCTCACGACTCCACATGTTTTATGAGGTTCCCAAAAAGAACCAAAGTGATAGGCTGCACTTTCCTCTTAGCAAAATCTCCCTTTTAAATTTTCTCTACTCCCATGTGATCTTGCGGTTCTTATTCGTGCCCATATAGGATATAGGCATAGCCAAGTACCCAATCGAACTAGCTTTAATATTAATATCAACTTTTAACTTAATTACCATATATTATCATGAATGATTAAATGTTTCAAAGTGTTGTTCCAGCAACTTATATTTAAAATTAAGATAAAATAAATGTCAAAATGAATTCGTAATTTAACTATTAATTTGTCACTGTTAAGTAGTTATTGGTGTAGTAATAAATGATTTGCATTGTTTAAATCTTTATCGACATCAAATTGTCACCATATATAGTTGGTATTGATCCAATTCACAACTTTGAAACCTAAACCCTACCTAAAATTATTGTAGTTTAATGATTATATAAACAAAATTGAGTTAAAACTTGAATTGAATGATAAAAAGATAATTATATATTCAAGTGTTAAACACCATGCATATGTGCTAACATAGGGTATGATTATGAAAGAGTAGAATCCCCCACAAAATATTTCAACCCCATTTTCCCTAATTGCCTCCCCATCTCTCAAACACACATACACATACAAACGGCAAGTGCTTTGGGAGAGACAATTGATAGAAATGATGGTTTCCCTTATCCTTGTCTTTCCATTGCAAACAAACGTGTCTGGGGGAGACCATATACTAATATACTAATTTGATTGCTTAAAGGAAAAGCATTGTATCCCCTTTGATCATCATTATCATCACCTTTTTCTATCTTTTTAGTGCAAACTTGTCCTTCTTACCTCATTGTTGGAATCTCATATAGGATACTAGTCGAATCTCCTCTTGCAGGAAGGGGAAAAGAAAGCTGCAAATTATAAAGAACAAAATCCTTGTAACATTTCGATTCCATGTCTTAAAGGTTTCCATTTCCATCTTTAGTTTGGGTTTTCATTTTCCTTTTCCATGAGAAAGTCTCAAGTTGGGCATGGGATCCACCTAACGGATGAGTAGGAGCAAGATCAATAGAAGATTCTTTATATTTCCTAACGTTTTTACTTTTCTTATAAATTTAATTTCAGTGAAGTGAGATTAATATTAGTTGGCTTGATACGGTTGTATTACAAAAAAATTAAAAGTTCAATTTTTTTATACAAAAGGTTGAAGGTTAAAACATACTTAAAAACTAGTTCATAGGGTGAGAAGAATTTTGGGTAGTTTAGAATGTATCATTTTATAAACTCTAATAATATTATGAGTTCATTATGTTCTATTATAATGAATAAACATATATGCAAATACATAATACTATATCGCTAAAAATAAAGTAATTTGTCGACTGAGATATAACTCGATTGGTATCAACACTATTGCCAGTGTAAGAAGACATGGGTTCAAGTGCGCTAAAACGTGTTTATCTTTCTTTTTAAGAATTTGGAAGAAGTTATAGATTGTTCTAAGCATTGCATAAAACACAAGGTTATATTTTTTTTAACAATATTTCTAAAAAAATGATATTATGTGATTTAGTTACAATGTATAGATTTTGCTTTTGAACAAGTACAATATATAGATTGTAAAGTCATTTAATACACAAGTTATGGAGCTTTTAGATTTCATTAATGAGTTAAAGTTGTGACATGTATTTTATAGGGTATAGTAAAATAAATTAAAAAATTACATATACAAAAACAAAACACTTGTTATAAAATTTAAAAACTCTATAGATTTAATAATTCCAGTATATATTTATAAAATACTTTGCAACTAATATATATTTGATTTTAAATAGAAAAGATATCAGGGATGAAATCTGCGGGCTGCCTGTATAGATTTATAAAATACTTTGCAACTAATATATATTTGATTTTAAATAGGAAAGATATCAAGGATGAAACCAGCAGGCTGACAGGGGCCAGCCCCTCTAAAATGAAAAAATTTTCATTTTTTATTTAGGCCCTTTGAAATTTTTAAAATTTTAAATTATTAAAGGTAAAATTGCACTTTGACCCCTCTAAAAATGATAAAATTTTAATTTAATCCTTTAAAATTTATAAAGATAGAAGCTATTAAAATGATGAAATTGCATTTTTACTGTCATAAAAATTACAATTTAATTTCGGCCTAAAAAAATTCTAATTTTACCCTTATAAATATATATATTTTTCGGGGGTAACTGTTGCTATTATGATAATTTCCTCAATGATAATTACATTTACCAAATGAAAGAACTTTGGAGAACACTTAATTTAGTCAAAATGTTAAAACAACTAAGGTAGCTACTAAGGAAAACTATTATTTCAATTCCCATCACAATTCTCCTTCAACTTCTCAAAGTCATATTCTCTTCTTTCATTTCAATTATATGAAAGCAACAAAAGAAAATAGAAAAAGGTAGTGTACTAGCTTCTTCTTCTTTTTTTCTATGTGATGTTTACAGCTTAAAACACACAAAAGAAATATTGTTGTTGCTTACTTATTCTGACAAACAAGACCTTACAAGGGAGCATCACAGTTCTTTTTAAAATTCCATATTTAACCTATTTGATTGGAAGAAGCAACATTTGATTGAATTATAATATTTTTATAGATAACATTACATCTCATTTCAATTTATTGTGTAAAATTAAACTTTTATTACATCAATCCAATCAGAGTTTATATTAGCACTTTGTTTTATTTTGGGTATTTTAAATTGGTCGGGCCATGATTGCTGACTGGGTCTCAATATTCGGGGCTTTTGGTTAATTTTTTAGATTGAATTTTAGTTTAGAGTTTTTGGGCTTTAAGAAAAATAAATGAGCTGAAATCCAAATTTTGGCAGGCTTTTTCTTATATGATTGTTTTCTATTTCCATTTTTTAGAACTTTTAAGGGAAAAGATTGTTGAAGGATTGATTATAATATTTACCAACTGAAAACTTAAATATAAGGTTTTTGGTTCAATTGATATATATTTTTTCGAGAATTTTTTTACTTTGAACTTCGTAACTAGATTTATTTTGATATATTTTTTTTTTTTTTGTACACATTAGCCTTAGAACTTGGCAACTTTTCTCAATTTAATCTTTGAATTTAGATTTCATTAAGGTGCGATGCCACTCTAAGATTGCATCACGCCATCACCTAAAAATAAAAAAAAAAATGGCATGGTACAATTTCAAAATAGGACATCATCATACTATAACGGAATCCAAGTTCATAGATCAAACTAGGAAAAGTTCCTAGTTGCCATGTTCCAAAACTAATGTTGACTATTGAGACAAGGTCTGTTGAATGAGTTGAGTGGCACTCGGTAGTGCCCACTACAGACTGCCACTGAGGCAGTTAAATTACTTGTCTTATTTGGATTGGTAATTTAATGAAAGAAATCTTTAAACCTGTTAATGTGAAGTTATTCTGAAGATCCTAAGGTCAATTTATGGAAATCAATCCTTGGTTTTTGAAGATTTGATTGGATTCAAATGAATCAATTCAATCCTTGGAATGTGGAGATTTGATCGAGACTACATTGATAATTTTGGAGAGCATATATTCGACTAATTGTGCTTTGAATAATATATGTTGAAATTGTTATTTTTAAGGAGTTACTTTGTATTCAATTAGATTCTATGTTAGCAAGTTAGAATTGATATATGCCCTAATCTTTGTCTAGGTTATGTATGAAAGCTTATTAAGAGTACTTGAATTTGTTCATTAAGGAAATGTGTTTTGGGATAATGTAAACTGAATTATAAACATTGAGTGAGTACTACCCAAGTTCTCAGGGGGAGGATTTGGAGATGAGTGTTCTCGTATTTAGGTACAAACATGAGATCTCTATACTTAGGGATGATAGAGTGTGAATCACTTGTTTTATTTGTGATTAAAAATAGTAGATTACTTACTGAGCTAAGCTCCGCAATCATAGTGAAATCGAACTGCGTAAACAAATCCTTAGTTCTTTATTTTTATTTGCACAGTTCTCAACAATGCAAACCGTAGTGACCACTGAATTCAAGCACTTCCATTAACAATTTTTATATTAAGCAAACAACAACTATAGATAGTAAGATTGACCAAAAAAACAAATATTAAAATAGACCTAATTACCAAATTACAAAGCCAAATATTACATTAACCTTTATTTTTTTATTTACTTGTTTTATTTATTTCATTTATTTATTGCTTAATTTTTAAAATGAAAAAAAAAACTCAAAATATAAAACCAAAATGAAAAAAAAAAAAAAGAATGAACCAAGCCTAT
The DNA here is from genome assembly GCA_025698475.1 of Gossypium anomalum. Lineage (NCBI taxonomy): Eukaryota > Viridiplantae > Streptophyta > Magnoliopsida > Malvales > Malvaceae > Gossypium > Gossypium anomalum. The sequence goes on from CM046961.1 coordinate 14,348,239, forward strand.
GTAATAGGTGTGTGCCGATGCTTACAAAAGTTTTGAAGTCGAAAAGGAAATGTTTCCATCTGTAAATCACTCTAGGGGGCGTAAAACTCATTTCTCTTTAACATGGGTGACAATGAAACGTATTCGAATAAAATCTGAATTTATCCTAACTTTTCACAATTGAACCATTCATTCATAACCTCGGATTAAACCTTTCAATCAATTACTTAATTGAATCCCAAGTTTAACACTCCTCATCTTAATGTGTATGAATTATTAGGTTCCTAACAAAATGACAATGGGTAAAAGATTACTCAGTTAAAAGCAAACTATACCTAATGTTAAAGGGTGGGATCTAGTAACCTATTATGACACCCAAATTGTTGTGAAATTGATCATGATTTTTAGTGATAAGTTTTATAAATTTATAATTAATCGTTCTTGAAACTAACTATTATCACGACGTAGGCAAGTGTACCTATCAAACAGTAGTATAGCTTTAGCAAGACCAGATTATCGAACCCAAAGGACTAAAAGTACTAGTAATGACTGTCTTTTTATTATCTAGCCTAAGAAATAAAGGGGTTCGTTTTAACTAACTAATTAATTAAACTAAGAAGTTGCAAAAAATAGAATTGGGAAATTATTTATGGGTAAAACGATTGATTTAGGACAATACCTAAGGAAAAATCCACCTAGACTTTTACTTGTTATTCTGGCTCCGAACCGGATGATTTATTCATTTAACTTGTTCCGTAGAAATCCCTAAGTTATGTTATTATCCTTATTCAAGACTAATAACATCTAATCCCTAGGTTGAATAACTGAGACTTTTCTCTAATTAACACCTTAGGGTTGCATTAACTTGATCTATGGATTCCCTTATTAGGTTTCACCCTAATCCGGTAAAATCTTATCACCCTATCTCTAGGCGCGCAATCAACTCCGCTTAATTATGACAAAGTCACTCTTAGTCAGGTACTATTCATCCTCCAACTAAGAGCATTAACTTGAAGTGATATCCTGAAATACCAAAACAAGAATTAAGAACACATAATTAAGAACAAGTCAAATATTTATCATACGATTCAGAAAATAATAACAAGACTCGTCTTAGGTTTCATCCCCCTTAGGTATTTAGGGGTTTTAGTTCATAACTAAATAAGAAAACATCTCAGAATAATAAAGAATATAAAACATAAAGAAAACCCAAAACTCTTGAAGGGAAATTGAGGAGAAATCTTCAATCTTGATGATGAATCCGGCTTCTGAGATAGATCAATCGACTTTCTTGGAGTAATTCCTTACTCCCTATTCTCCATCTCCTTTTTGTCTTCCTCTAGGGTGTTTTTATAGGCTTTTAGAATGCCTAAAAGCCCTAAAACTTGCCCTTTTTCTGAATGGAACTTAGCTAGGGTTCAGCAGGGACACGCCCGTGTGACACGGCCGTGTGCGAGTACTTCAGGTTGTGGTCAAGGTTGAGATATCAACACGCCGTGCAGAGGTCGATTTGGGCCATGGTCGAGCCTGTTAGATTGGCACAAGCATGTGTTCTACCCGTGTGAGGAAGTCCAGCCGTGTTGTTTTCCCTTGTCGGCCCATTTTCTTCGTTTTTGGCCTGTTTCTCATTCTTTTCGTCCTCCTATGCTCACCTAAGTATAAAACATGAAATTAAAGGATTAGGAGCATCAAAATCACCAAATCTAAGGAGAAATCATTCATAAACGTGTTAAGCGAGGGATGAAAATATGTATAAATTACGGTTTATCAAACACACCCACACTTAAGTGTTTGCTTGTCCTCAAGCAAAATCCTCTCTTCATAATTAAGAATTTCTTTCTCTCAACTTATAATTCCTATCAATAATATCTCAAACTAAATCCATAAGAAATCATATATTGAGAATTCAACTGAAAGAACATTAAAGTTTCAAACATTCCAAGTTGAGTATTTTAATCATGAAAAACTTAGGCATCTCCCTTCATCTAAGTAGTTACCATCGATTCGAAATCTCACAGAGTTTAACATCCTCACTAAAGATTCACTCAAATCACTCGTAGTGTTTAAGGATAATGAAATCAGCACTCGTTAGTCAATATGAAAATTTATTACCATTGGCTTGCATGAAAATCAAATCTCCACCACTATTAATTGAGATGATACATTAATCAAAAGGTCTTTAGAGGGTTGTAATGAGGCTTGGTTAGGGGGTGTGGTCACAAGCTGAAAGAAAGAGTTAGAATCGAGATTGACTTGAAAAATTACTTAACTAGAAAAATATTTAATCATCAATTGCGTACAACAGACTTCTTCTCAGAATAAGGAATTTACACACTTGAACTTTAAAGATATAAGACATCCACTACTAAAATGTATAATAATATATTTTTTTAGAACAAGTCAAATAACATAGATTACTATTAAGAACAAGACATAGCTAAGCAATTTATTCAAATCAACTCTCGACAAAAATTGGGATCAAATTAATTGAGGGGATTTCAACAATAATGGGTTAAGGGTTAATATTAAGGGTAATACAAGGAATGGCTTGTTAGGCTCAAAGGGTTTTACTAAGGATTAATCGTAGAGGTAGGCTTTTCATGGCATGAGTGGGTTAATCCTAAGTGCCTCTATCATCTTGACATATCAAATAAAATGGTGTGGTCTTGACATGCATAATCAAGCAAGTTCTAGAATAACAATTCGATATTGACACACTCAAAGCAATAATAAAAGTGAGCATGAAAGAAATAATAGATGCTCTTAAAGGCTCAAAATCTCACAAAAATTATGGGTTTTTGATGTTTAAACCTGTGGAATTCAATTCAAGACAATACCTAAACTTGGGGAAACAACCTAAAATTTTAAATTCTTAAAAATCAACTTATCATGCTTAATTTTCTAATGTCTTAAAGTTTAAATAATCAATGCATGAATGCCTATGTTTTAATTCGAGATATATCAATAAAAATCATAAGTCAATCAAAATTCATCCTAAATATGATATGAGAAATTTACAAGAGAACAAGACAACATTCAGGGATTTTTCAGATAATGAAATGATTACCCCCCCACACATACTTAAGATGTACATTGCCCTCAATGTACAAAGATAGATATATAGAAAAAAATAAAATCATAAGATAGGGAGAGAAGTGAAACTTTCTGAGTGTTGAATGAATGAACTCCTTAGATTGGAGTTATGTAGAGTGGAGGAGGATTGACAATAGAGCTGGAAGTAAGGCATGATTCTGAGGAAGAAATAATTTGATAGTAATTATAAAGATAAGCCGCGTTTGAAAAAAATGGGAATCAAAATAAAAGTAAAAAATAAGAGAAATAATCTAATTTTGTAAGTGGCACGGTCATCTTACACGCCCGTGTGGTTCGTGTCCAGCTCATGTTTGTCACAAATTGGGAGTTCGTCACACGGCCTTAAGACATGCCCGTGTGTCTTGGCCGTGTGGCTGCATGATAGTAACGCATGACCGTGTGCGATGTGGTTCGCTTCTCCCACGCTCGTGTTCGTATGCCCACGCCCGTGGTAATTTAACAGGTTCGACCACGTGTGCTAGACACGGGCGTGTCACTCACCCGTGTCAATTTGGCAGGTTTGCCCACGGCCTGCTCACACTGTCGTGGGAATTTATCGTATCCCGTGTTTTGGGAAAAACTTTTACTCTGTTTTCACACAGCCGTTTTGCACGGCAGTGTCTATTCTCGTGTTACGGGCACGGCCTACGATACGCTCGTGTGGATGGCCATGTGGATTTTGTGGACTTGTGTTCAAAGATTTGATTAGTGGTCTAAATATTAAAAATTTTAAAATTTTAATGAAATTTAAGTAAATGAAAACTGTTAGTACTCGGGTTGCCTCCTGAGAAGCGCTTGTTTATAGTCTCAGCTCGACTTTCCCTTGTTGGTGTATTCAGGAAGGTTCGTGGAGTTGTAGCTCCTCTCCATCGTCCTTAAAATTCTCGCCGTTATAAAGTTTGAGACGATGACTGTTTACCTTGAAAGTTCCTTGTGATGGGTGACTTACCTCTACTGTGCCATATGAAAAAATAGATTGAACTATGAAAGGTCCTGACCATCGTGATTTAAGTTTCCCAGGAAACAATTTGAGTCTCGAATTATAGAGCAAGACAAAATCTCTGACTTCGAATTGCTTCTGCTGCTTCAAACGAGCGTCATGGCGTCGTTTTGTTGCTTCCTTGTATAGTCGTGAATTTTCGTATGCATTGGCTCACCACTCATCTAATTCGTTCAACTACATCAACCTGTTTTAACCTACAAGTTTAGGATCAAGGTTTAGAAATTTAATAGTCCAAAAAGCTTTATGCTCTAGTTCGAATGGTAGATGACAACTTTTTCCATAAACGAGTCTGTAAGGTGATGTTCCTATGGGAGTCTTAAAAGCAGTTCTATAAGCCCATAAAGCATCATCTACTTTCATCGTCCAATCTTTCCTGTGTGATTCTACTGTCTTTTCAAGAATTCATTTGATTTCTCAGTTTGCCACTTCGACTTGTCCACTAGTTTGAGGATGGTATGGGGTGGCTGTTCTATGATGAACTCCGTATTTCTTAAAGGTTTTCTCAAATTGGGTGTTACAGAAATGAGTGCCCCTGTCACTAATAATTGCTCTAGGTGTTCTGAATCTTGAGAAGAGTTTCTTAAGGAAACGTACTACTACTCTAGCATCATTAGTAGGTAAAGCTTGGGCTTCTACCCATTTGGACATATAATCAACTACTACTAAGATGTAGTTATTCCCAAACGAACTAGGGAATGGACCCATGAAGTCGATACCCCAAACATCAAATATTTCACATGAAAGCATATAGTTTTGAGGCATCTCATCACATTTGGAGAGGTTACCTATCCGTTGGCATTTGTCGCAAGAAGTCACATACCTGTTAGCGTCTTTGAATAACGAGGGCTAATAAAAACCTGATTCAAGTATTTTATGCGCGGTCTTAGTTCCATTATAGTGTCCTCCAGTCAGTCCTGAGTGGCAATGTTCCAGTATCTTTGATGTTTCTAACCTTGTAACCCATCTTCGAATAACTTGATCTGCACATATGCGAAAAAGAAAAGGGTCGTCCCAAAAGTAGTTTTTCACATCACTAAAGAATCGCTTCTTTTGCTGGTGTGTTAACCTTTTTGGGATAATGTTAGCGGCTAGAAAATTCGCGATGTCTGCAAACCAAGGTACTTCAGAATTAGATATAGCGAAAAATTATTCTTCAGGGAACGAATCATTTATTTCAACTTCATCTAGTTCTTTGGTATTTGAGTTTTCAAGCCTGGAAAGATGATCAGCCGCGAGATTTTCGGCTCCTACAACAACAAAATCTATCGAATCAGTCGAGGTTTTGCATCAGTTTTAGTTAGAAGGTATCGAAAGGCAGAATGGTCAGTGTAAACAACAATTTTAGACAATATGAGATATGATAGAAATTTATCAAATGCAAAAACCACAGCTAGCAATTCTTTTTCCATGGTAGTGTAGTTTTCTTGTGTGGCTGTCAACGTCTTGCTAGCATAATAGATAGGTTGAAAGTGTGTAACACCCCTATCCCGTATCCGTCGCCGGAATAGGTAAAGGGGCATTACCGGACTTAAAACTCATATCAGAACAGTAAAAATTTTGAATTTTTTTTTTTTTGAAATAAAGAACATTCCTTTAGATAAATACTAAAGACAACCAGGGATACAATTTAAACTTCTATAAGTACACATTCAAAAGATGCCATTTTCGCATGGCTTATATACATTAACCAAAATATTCTTCTGCCACTGGTCTATTCTACACATGTCATAAAATAACCCAAAACATAACATATGACACCAAGCGGTGGATAGTGATAGTGTAACAAGTTCTTTGACGACCCCGAGTCCAGTAGCTTCCAAATGAGATCTATAAAACAGAGGAAACAAAGTAAGCGGAGTAAGCATTACAATGCTTAGTAAGTTTTAAGCGATGTCAATAGATAACAATCAAATTATAACATGGTTGTTCGTATTTTTATTTCACTCTTCCTTTGGGTATATCATCCCTTTACCGAATATGCTCATCTTATCATATACAATAGGCAGATAAACTTTCACATAAAAGTGAGCTCATGTAACATAGATATATTGTATAATTTCACATAACCTTTCACACTGATCCGATGCCACATAATCATAGGAATAGTCTCATAGATTGCTCACGTATGCATCACATAACTACCTTAAGATTTAGTTCAAATCAAGCTCACATATAAACTCGGAGTACATACCTGTTTAACCTTTCGCATTGAATATGTTTATAAGCAATTCTTATTGCGAAGTCTTATAGCTTTAAACTCTACTCGGTTTATCGGCGAGACCTTTAGCTCAGATGAAATCTCCAGACGAAGTCAATGGTCTTAACCCGACATAGTCACCACATATAGTCATCGGGTCTTAAATCCCGGATTTACATCACAAAGTTTCATGCATATTTATTCACATGTTACAGCATTCACATCGACTATCATATTTGTAATTCATTTGCCTTATCAAATATCTAATAAAACACACCTTCCACAGTTTGTCATTTGGTCACAATATATATATACACTTTCACGTTCATCACATTGGCCATTCGGCCTTATCTCATATATACACATTCACATTCATCACATAAAATTCTGAATCAAAATATAAATTTTCATATATTCACATCACAATTATCCAAATATACTTCATATACCACATAAACTTTCATGTATACACTTTGTCTTGGCTGAATCTACATCTATCATTTTCCAATGAATAATTCAATTTCAAGCCATACTATCATTTCATATTCGAATACTTATAAACTTACAATTTCACAATTTTAATATCAAAGATCCATCTAATACTCATATATCATTTTATAATGTCACAAATTAGAATTCACGTATGGGTTTAATCAATAGCTTATGAGCAACTAAAACAAGTTTTATCAATGTTTACAACATAATCACATATTCTCTACAAGCTGTTTTTCCTGAGCAACAGTCGTTAAATTATTTGTAACTGGAGCTACGAAACTCTAAATGATGTGCCGTTAATTTTCCACGAAAAATAGACTCATATATCTTCTATCCACAAAATTTTCAGAATTTTTGGTTTGGCTAATCAATACCAGATTTTTCTTAAAGTTTCCCCTATTTTACTGCTTGACTACTCTGACTACTCTTCACTAAGAATTAAATTTCTCATTGTACAGAATTCAAAATATGTTTTCGTTTATTTTGTTTGAAACTAGACTCATTAAGGAGTCTAAGCATATAAATCTTATCTTATAATCATTTTTGTACGATTTATAATGATTTTCCAAATACTAGACAGGGGATTTCGGAGCCATTCTGACTCTGTCTCACACAACTTTAAAAAAATCTCATTATCGGCAACCCCTTTACTTACACGATTTCTTTTATACGAAACTAGACGCATCAAGCTTTAATTACATAATCTATTCAGCCTTTAACTCAATTCCCACAATTTATGGTAATTTTTCCAAAACACACTACTGCTGCTGTCCCAAGCAGATTTATACAAATTTACTCTGTAAAGTTCTCATTCACATATTTAAAACATAATATCATATATGCCATCATTTAGAAAAGTCATTGACCTTAACGTATATACTTAATTCATATTCATCCCATTTAAAAACTTAAAACTTACAAAGGAATCAAACTCAAATACTTAAGAACTTACCTCGGAAGTTGTCGAACGATTCTGAGATCGACTATTCGGTTAGGTAGCTTTTTCTCTTATCCGAATTAGACTCCTAAGCTCTTGAGCTTGAATAAACAAATTTAATCTATTACAAACCAATTATACAAACTCATGGCCGAATATAACAAGAAGACTAACTAGATTCTACTAGCCACTCATTGCTCTATTATTAACCTTACTTAATTATAAACACATTCGACAACTACCTCAACCTTATTTAATACAATTAACACCGAAATTACTCATGTAAAAAGTACCATTGCCGAATATCATTTAGTTCACAAGGTCCTAATTTCAAAAATTTGACAAGCTCATACCCATTTCCTACTAATTCCATCATTTTAACACATGTACGGCAAAGCTAAATTCCATTCTTCCATTAGTTTGCATTTAACTAAATCATGCCTTAATGTTAAGCACATTCGACAATGGTGCAAACATCAATTAACAAACAAACATTATCAACCCATTTTTATTACACGTTTTTCCCAATTTAACACCCCCAAATTATCAAACTTTAACAAGTTTAAAACTCATCTAATGACCATTTATAAACTAAAGCATCAACCATTCAAATTCAACTCATCACAACATGGCCGAATACACATTTCTCCTACTTTCATTCTAAATAAAATTTTATCAAGCTTCCATCTTCATTTAACTATGTACCATTTAGAACTATCAATACTTTACACCCTTTAACAAATTATAATCAATTGCCAAATGCATCTTTGACAATTTAAACCACACAACTCAAATTCTTACAATTTAAGCTTAGAAATTTTTATTCATGTAAATTTTAGCAACATGGAGTCCATTAAACACTCCAAATTCCATTTCTAGTACAGCTTTCACATTCAAAACTCCCCCCTATAACCGAATGTTCCCAAGACATCACTTTCAAAGAGAAAATAAGTAGAAACATGGGTCAAGGAGGGTACCAAGCAAGGAACTCAATTCATCAAGATGAAGCTCAAATAATCAGGAAATTACCTTGAATTTTAGACCTCCATGGTCGATTATCCAAAGCCTTCTTTCCTTAGTTTCTTTCTTTATTCTCGGCAAAGGTGAGAAGAAATAACATATAGCTTTTTTTTTTTTATCACCATGTGTTCATTATAATATTTATATTCATTTCATATTATAAAACCAATTATCATTATTTTACTAATATAAAAAGCACAAAGATACAAATTTCCCTTCATCATTGCCGTCCACTAAAATAAAAGGGGTCTAATTGACATGCAAGCCCCACATTTTAGCCATGTTAACAATTGGCCACTTTAAGAAAAAGACTTCTAAAATTTTCCTTTATACAATCAAATCCCAACTAAATAATTTAGCATCCAATTAACTAAATTAGACCACCCAACTTTCACAATAGGTAATTCACATAACAAAAACACTGAAATTAATATTTTACAAAATTTTTAACTAGGTTTTGTGGTCCCGAAACCACTTCTCGACTAGGGTCAATTTAGGACTGTCACAAAGTGCTTGTCTCTTCGCTGTCCCAAAACAGCACCTACTGCAAAGTCACTCGCGTCACACATTAATTCAAAAGGTAAATTCCAGTCAAGTGCAATTATAATTGGAGCATTAATTAATTTATCTTTTAAGGTGTTAAATGCTTCTAAGCATTCCTGATCGAAATTAAAAGGCATATCTTTTTCTAGCAGTTTAGTCAAAGGCTTAGCTATTTTAGAAAAATCCTTAATAAATCTTTTATAAAAACTAGCATGTCCTAAAAAGCTTCTAATAGCCTTGACCGAACTAGGAGGGGGTAATTTTTCGATTGTTTCAATTTTAGATTTATCCACTTCAATCCCTTTACTAGAAATTTTATGCCCTAATACAATACCTTCTTGAACCATGAAGTGACATTTCTCCCAATTAAGCACAAGGTTCGTTTCCTCACATCTTATTAAAACTTATTTTAAATTTTTAAGGAAAAGATGGAAAGAGTTACCAAATACCGAGAAATCATCCATAAATACCTCTATGATGTTTTCCACGAGTTCGTCAAAGATGGCCATCATACAGCGCTGAAAAGTGGCAGGAGCATTACATAATCCAAAAGGCATCCTACGATAAGCGCACGTACCAAATGGGCATGTGAATGTCGTCTTTTCAAGATCTTCAGGAGCTATTGGGATTTGGAAGTAGCCAGAGAGTCCGTCTAAAAAATAGTAATACATGTTCCCGGATAATCTTTCCAACATTTGGTCAATGAATGGTAAGGGAAAGTGGTCTTTCTTGTGGCATCATTCAGCTTCCTATAGTCAATACAAACTCTCTAACCCATGACTGTTCTTGTCGAGATTAATTCATTCTTCTCGTTAGTCACAACCGTCATGCCTCCTTTCTTAGGAACAACCTGCACAGGACTTACCCAAGAACTGTCAAAAATAGGATAAATAATTCTCGCATCTAAAAGTTTAATTACCTCAGCTTTAACAACTTCTTTCATATTGGGGTTCAGTCGTCTTTGAGCCTGCACGCATGGCTTATACTCATCTTCCATTAAAATTTTATAGGTACAAAAAGAGGGGCTGATTCCTTTTATGTCATAAATTTTCCAAGCTATGGCCTTTTTATGTTCTTTTAATACTTGGATTAATTCTCTTTTTCCTTGGGTTGCAGGTTAGAAGCAATAATCACTGGTAATGTAGAATTATTTCCAAGATATGCATATTCCAAGTGATTTGGCAATTGTTTAAGTTCTAGTTTGGGAGGTTCTTCAATAGAGGGTTTTTGCTTAAATTCATCGTTTATCTTGATACCTTCATATTCTGCTTGTCTTGAGGGATGTTCGTTGGATTCATCATCTGCCTCCTCTCCTTAAGCTAGATACAGTTCCGTCATGTCTTTCAGTATAATTTCCTGAAAAGAGTCTTGAGTAGCATGATCAATAGAATCAATAAAATAGCATGAATCATCCTGTTCTCTAGAGAATCTCATAGTGTCATAGATTTTAAAGATAATTTCTTCATCACCTACTCTAAGTACCAATTTGCCGTCACTTATATCAATTACAGCCCTATCAGTGGCTAAAAATAGACGCCCTAAGATTAAAGGCACTTCCACATCTTCGTCCATGTCAAGCACAACGAAGTCTACAGGGAATATGAATTTATCTACTTTCACAAGTATGTCTTCTATAATACCCCTAGGATATTTAACAGATCTATCGGCTAGTTGAATACTCATCCTAGTGGGTTTAGGTTCCCCAAGACTGAGTTGTTTGAACATTTTATATGGCATTAAATTAATGCTAGCGCCTAAATCAGCTAGTGCTTTCTCAACATTCAAACTACCAATTAAGTAAGGAATAGTAAAACTTCCTGGATCTTTCAATTTTGTTGGTAGTTTATTTTGGAGTATGGTTGAGCACTCCTCGTTGAGTTCCACTGTAGATAAATCCTCAAACTTCCTTTTTATTTGTTAGAAGCTCCATTAAAAATTTTGCGTATGTAGGCATCTGCGAAATAGCTTCAACAAAAGGTAAGTTGATATGTAATTGCTTAAAAAGTTCAAGAAACTTACCAAATTGTGCATCCATGTGGTCCTTTTTCAACTTTGTTGGGTATAGAACTGGTGGTGTATATTCTTTTGGCACTGGTTTGTCAATATTATCTGGTCTTTCCTCCTCCTTTTCGCTTATCACAGCTTCCTATGTTAGCTTCTTTTTAGATTTAGCTAACACTTTCCCACTCCTTAGTGTAACTGCTTTCACATGCTCTTTTGGATTTGATTTGGTGTTACTAGTTAACCTTTCTAATGATCTTTCAGAAATTAGTTTGGACAGCTAGCCTATCTGAGTTTTGAGCCCTTAAATCGACGCTTGTTGATTTTTAAGTGCTGTCTTGGTATTTTGGAAACAAGTTTCTGACACCGCGATAAATTTCGACAGCATCTCCTCAATGTTTTACTTTTTCTCTTATTGGTAAGGTGCTTGTTGGAAGCCTGAGGGTGGTGGTCGTCTCTGATTTCCTTGACCTCCCCATGAGAAGTTTGGGTGATTTCTCCAACCTGAGTTAAAGGTATTACTGTAAGGATTATTTTGAGATCGAAGATTATTACCCATATAATTTAATTGCTTGTTCTCCATGTTGTGGCTATAGGGTTAATATTCTGGATTACTCGATCCACCTCCACTCGCTTCACATTGCATTACTGGATGAACTTGCGTAGAACCAAATAAACCATCAAGCTTTTTATTTAGAAGTTCTACCTGATTTGACAGCATAGTAACCGAGTCAACGTTATAAACACCTATTGTTTTAGTTGGCTTAGTCCTCATAACTTGTCACTGATAGTTATTCAGTGACATCTCCTCAATAAATTCGTAAGCCTCTTTAGGTGTTTTGTTGTTGATGGGTCCACCAGCGGCTGCGTCAATCGTCTGTCTTGTTGAGGGATTCACACCATTGTAGAACGTTTGAACTTGCTGGTGAGTGCACCTTGGCAGTAGGTCATTGTATCTCTCCCATGCATCTTAAAGTGTTTCTAAATCCATCTACATGAAAGAAGAGATATCATTACGTAACTTAGCCGTTTTAGTCGGCGAAAAATATTTTAATAAAAACTTTTCGGTCATTTGTTCCCAAGTAGTGATGGACCCTCGTGGTAATGATTTCAATCACTGTTTTGCCTTATTCCTCAGTGAAAAAGGGAATAATCGAAGACGAATGGCTTCATCAAAGATGCGATTAATTTTAAAAGTATTGCAGATTTCTAAAAAATTCGCCAAGTGAGTGTTGAGATTCTCATCCTGCAAACCATCAAACTGAACAAATTGCTGTATCATTTGAATCGTGTTAGGTTTCAGTTCAAAATTATTTGCGACAATAACAGGCCTAACTATACTTAACTCAGTTCCTGTTAAATTAGGTTTAGCATAATCATAGATAGTACGAGGAGCAGGATTCTTATTTGCTAATTCAGCGGGTATTGCTGGAGGTAGCTGATTGTCTTGATTTTCAGCCATCTCTTCGGTTGTAGTTGAGATATCGTCCTCTTGCTCTTCTTCTGTGTATCTTAGGCTTCACTTGATTTCTCGTCGGTTTCTACGAGCTGTGCGATTAATTTCTTCATTAAAAAGCAGTGGTCCCGACAGGTTTCTTCTAGTCATAAACTATAACAACCTGCCAGAAGAAAGAAAAAGAAAATTAGTAAATAAAAATAAAAATAGAAATTAAATTAAATTTCAAGAAAAATAAATGGCTAAAGTAATAAAAATTGAGTGCTCCTAATATTTTAGTCCCCGGCAACAGCGCCAAAAACTTGATCGTGATTTTTCGTGATAAGTTTTATAAATTTATAATTAATCGTTCTTGAAACTAACTATTATTACGACGTAGGAAAGTGTACCTATCGAACAGTAGTATAGCTTTAGCAAGACCGGATTGTCGAACCCAAAGGACTAAAAGTACTAGTAATGACTGTCTTTTTATTATCTAGCCTAAGAAATAAAGGGGTTTGTTTTAACTAACTAATTAATTAAACTAAGAAGTTGCAGAAAATAGAATTGGGAAATTACTTTTGGGAAAAACGATTGATTTAGGACAATACCTAAGGAAAAATCCACCTAGACTTTTACTTGTTATTCTGGCTTCGAACCGGATGATTTGGTCATTTAACTTGTTCCGTAGAAATCCCTAAGTTATGTTATTATCCCTATTCAAGACTAATAACGTCTAATCCCTAGGTTGAATAACCGAGACTTTTCTCTAATTAACACCCTAGGGTTGCATTAACTCGATCTATGGATTCCCTTATTAGGTTTCACCCTAATCCGGCAAAATCTTGTCACCCTATCTCTAGGCGCGCAATCAACTCCGCTTAATTATGACAAAGTCACTCTTAGTCAGGGAATATTCATCCTCAAACTAAGAGCATTAACTTGAAGTGATATCCTGAAATACCAAAACAAGAATTAAGAACACATAATTAAGAACAAGTCAAATATTTATCATATGATTCAGAAAGTAATAACAAGATTCGTCTTAGGTTTCATCCCCCTTAGGTATTTAGGGGTTTTAGTTCATAACTAAATAAGAAAAAATCTCTGAATAATAAAAAAATACAAAACATAAAGAAAACCCAAAACTATTGAAGGGAAATTGAGGAGAAATCTTTAATCTTGGTGATAAATCCGGCTTCTGAGATGGATCAATCGGCTTCCTTAGAGTAATTCCTTACTCCCTATTCTCCGTCTCCCTTTTGTCTTCCTCTAGGGTGTTTTTATAGGCTTTTAAAATGCCTAAAAGCCCTAAAACTTGCCCTTTTCCGAATGGAACTTAGCTAGGGTTCGGCAGGGACACGCCCATGTGACACGGCCGTATGCGGGTACTTCAAGCCGTGGTCGAGGCTAAGATATCAACACGCCCGTGCTGAGGTCGATTTGGGCCGTGGTCGAGCCTGTTAGATTGGCACAGGCATGTGTTCTACCCCTGTGAGGAAGTCCAGGCCGTGTTGTTTTCCCTTGTCGGCCCATTTTCTCCGTTTTTGGCCCGTTTCTCGTTCTTTTCGTCCTCCTATGCTCACCTAAGTATAAAACATGAAATTAAAGGATTGGGAGCATCAAAATCACCAAATCTAAGGAGAAATCATTCATAAACGTGTTAAGCAAAGGATAAAAATATGTATAAATTATGGTTTACTAGAAATTAAGATGATCTTAACGAAACATTTCAATAACTAGCCTCATAGTGTAGTATAATCCTACCAAAATATCTCGAATTGTCACATTAAGCTCTATGTAGTGCCATCTATGCGACAAGCCATATTAATCTTACAACTTAAAATTAACTCTTAGACTTGGAAAAATAATTTCTATGAATATATAATTCTATAGTCAAAGTTGTGAACAATTAGCCATGGTCAAGATTAAACGATATATGTTTTTAATATCTCTTCGAGTGATAGATCCTTTCTTGATCACTTATCCATCTTCATATGATCCATGTTAAGCCCAAAATATCCTACCCTAAGCATCCACCAATAGCAAACATGTTTCATGATTAATCAAAGCATAACCCCCCTCGTATAAGATGAACTAATATCTCAAGTCACACGACTAATTTGCAAGACGGCTACGTGAGAACTTGTTTCAAGAAACTTAAATAATTCTATCAAGTAAACTTCTCTCAATAGGTCATATCCAATGAACAAGTTTCCAAAACAAGCACCAATTCTTATCCTTAAATGTTTTGCGTACTTCAACTTAAGGAGTTGGTTGCACGAATCCTATACATGAAAGCTTAGCATATGTTAATTTCTATTGCATTACCAATACCCTATTTGGGCAATGCATCAAAGGATTTCGTAATTACAACTTGTTTGTGTTGAGTATGCCTCATTTTTTAGTCAAATTTGAGAGATAATATTTCAGTTAAACTTTGTTTATTGTTTTAATCAAACTCTAATTAGTCTAGATTATTTTATTATTATTTGACCTACGAATTTAGCCTATAAATAGGCTCTTTTACAACCTTAGAAAATACACCCATTAAAATATTAGAACTCATAACACTTATAGAGAATTTTGTATTTATGTTTTGAGGATTCTTTGTTTTCGAGTTTTGGGGTTTAGTTTTTATCTCCATCTTTTGTACTATTAGTTATTTTGCCATTGTAGTAAAATTATCTTTGCTCATGGTTTTTTATCCTCTTTGGAGGGGTTTTTCCATGTTAAATTTGTGTGTTCAATTTCTCAATTTCTTCCATTAGTTTTACTTATTCGTTGCTTAATCGAGTCTATCTCTGAAAAGTGTTATCAAGAGCTAGTTCAATTTTCGTAGATCAGCCCGTTCAAAGATGGCAGCAACAAGGTTTGACATTAAGAAGTTCGATGGTGTCATAAATTTCAATCCGTGGCGAGTTCGGGTGATGGCAATTCTAGTTCATACCGGCCTGAAAAAGGTCATTACTGGGACAAAGCCTGAGAATCTAGATCAAATAGAATGGGAAGAGCTTGATGAAAAGGCCCTGTCTACAATCCAATTGTGCCTCACGAATAAGGTATTACAGGAGATATTAATAGAAAAAACCTCATTCGCCTTGTTGAAAAGGTTAGAAACTCTTTATGCGACTAAGTCTCTGGCTAACCATTTAGTGTTGAAACAGTGTCTATTTACATTTTGCATGAACAAAGGTGATCACATTAGTCAATTTATTACTTTTTCAAATGATTTAAAGAACTTCAAGGTTAAGATTAACTATGAAGATTAGGCTATGCTATTATTGTGCTTTTTACCCTTTTCATACAAGTCTTTGAAGGAAACCCTGATTTATGGTAGACACAAACTCTCGTTCAATGATATGAAGGGTCATTTGTTGAGTAAAGATAAACTCGACAATGAGTTTGGTTCAAATAGCAAGGAAGATAGGCAAGCTTCCGTTTTGGTAGCATCAAATAAGCGAGACAAAAGGTGCCGCTATTGTAAGAAGTTAGGTCACGTCAAAATAGAGTGTTATAAGCTACGAAATAAAAGGATTGCTGAGAGTAACGGGGAAAATGTAGTTGGTGCTAATTTGGCTTACAAAAGCAATGATGATTTCTTGTTAGTGTTACCAAGCAATAGCCCCGACCTTACATCTGAGTGGATCCTAGATTCGGGATGTTCTTTCCACATGTGTCCTAACAGAAAATGGTTCTCCACATACAGTTTGATTGAAGGTGGAGTTGTGCGCATGGGAAATAATACATCCAGTAAGGTAATTAGTATTGGTACTGTTAAAATTAGGATGCACAATGGGACGGTTAGGACACTCTTAGATGTCAGGTATGTACCTGATTTATGAAAGAATTTCATCTCATTGAGTATTTTAGACTCGAAAGGTTGCAGAATCAATATCAAGTCGAGTGGCATTAAGGTGTCTCATAGGGCTCTCATTTTGTTAAAAGGTAAAAGGTCCCGTCTTTATATTCTGAAAAGTTCTACAGTGACTGTAAGCTCTAAATTATATAGTTTTTTAGTAGTTTATGGAACATTTTTACTTAAAAATAATATTAATCTCAAGTATTTGATAGTTAAAAGGGTGAATTTTGTTCATTTTAAGATAAGGGGCATGATGTAATAAAGAATGTAATTCTATGTTATTTTGCATTAAATATGTGCATAATTTAAATATTTTATTATTTTATGTAACATATTAATTTTGATTTAATTTCTTGTATTTAGACCAAAAAATTATGAATGGTTTATTTGTTAAATCCACATGGACATGAGCCTATTTTTCACTCTACATGGACGGCAACATCAAGCAAATTTAGGTCATGATGAAATTAATTTGATCCAATTAAAATTGGTGCAATTGATGAACAAGTCTGGCAAGCATTTGGGTCATCAACCCATCCAAATAAGGGAGAATGAAGCCCAATTTGGCAAGGGCATTTGAGTAGCTCAAAATACACTTTTGGGATATTCATTCAGAGGTCTTCACACTTGCAAAACATTTAGAAATCAGCCCTCAACAATTACCCTTGAAATCATCCACTACCTTACTTGATTCAAGCATGATTTCATGAATGAATCAAGCAACCAACAACCACTCTCTTCCACAATATAATGTTGGCCAAGCATGAGAGCATATCATGTGATTCAAAATGTTATTTTTAGTAAACCTACTAGCCATCCCTCTAGTATAAATAGACCCTCTCATTTCACTATTCAGTCATCCCTCAATCATTCATTATTTCATCCTTTAACACACATTCATCCATCCTTTCATTTCTCTCTAACTTTCATTCTTTTCCTTTCTTTTTTCAACCATCTCATTTCTCTATTTAGCTAAGTAATTCCTAGAGAGAAAACTTTTTCTTAGCCGGGCACCTTGAGGAGCAGTTTGTGGAGGAGCAACCATGAGAATTGGAGGAAGCCTCTACGATTAGTGATCACACTATCAAAGAGTTTTTTCTTCCTTTTGTTATTCTTTAATTATTCATTATGTTTGCAAATTGCTTTGTTGTTTTCTCATTAATGATGATAGCTTAATTTTTTTAACTAGAATGATTACATTTATTTAATAAAGTTCATTAAGTTATGTTCATAATGCTCTGTGCCTCAGTCGATCATGCTTTCAATTAAAATCATGCATGTATTTCATTCGTTAAAATATGATTGAATGCATTAGAATCAGTTGAGCCATCCTAGCTAGAGGACAATCAATAGATGCAATAATTGAAAGGTGCATACTTAATTTAGATCCTAACCCAATTAAATTAAAGGTTTGTAATAACTCGAGAAAGCTCTATTACCTTGCATAACCTTTAGATTTGTGTGATTAAATTGTTTCAAAACTAATCTATCCTTATTACTTCGCATAAAATCTAAGAAACCCTTAGTTAAATATGATCATGGTTGTATGCATGTTTTTCTAAGTGAAAGATTCTGAAATGACTTAATACTGGTTTCAAAAAGTTCATGAAAGATTTTCCAGAACATTGTGAACATGATGAAAATGATCTAAGTCAAATGATGTAGTTGTTCTAGCCTATTCATGTTATCGTTGTTGAAATCTTGTGAATTCTGCTGCTAAATCCACTTCATCCATTTTAATTATTCATCACATTTAGGTTAATTTGCATTAGGGATCACTTTGCATCTAGATAATTATTTAACTTAACATCAAGCAATCAATTTTTTTTTACCAAATTGTTAATATTAATTCTGCAAAATATTGATTAACATATACAGTCCTTGTGGAGACGATAACTCTTATACTTACTTATTACTTGATAACAATTGTATACACTTGCACAAACCCAGCATTACAGTGACCGGTTAAATCGGACGTCCCTCATCCGTTGCGGAGTCGAAGTCAACTCGTTTGGAGTGGAGGCAACTTAGTCATAGGATGGAAAAAGGTATGACAATTTTGTTGAAGAGAGGTTCTCTTTTGGATGCATGTTTTGAAAAGTTAGGACATTGTGTTTGTGAAAATCAAACCCAAGTTAGTTTTGATTTGGCAGTGCACAAGTCGAAGGCTAGAAGTCCTATAGCTTCTAAGCACAGATTCGACTCAATTAATTCCCTGCATAGTTCAAGATAGGCCCGTGATGGGCTTTGGCAAAGATGGCGCTGTGGAAATATGAGTCAAGGTGAAGATTTATTGAGTATGCCTCATATTTCAATCAAATTTGATAGATAATCTTCTTGTTAAATTCTGTATATTAGTTTTAGTCGAACTCTGATTAATCTAGATTATTTTATTATAGTTTGACTTACAAATTTAGCCTATAAATAAGCTCTTTTACAACCTTAGAAAATACACTCATTAAAATATTAGAACTCATAACACTGACGGAGAATTTTATGTTTACATTTTGAGGGTTCTTTGTTTTTGGATTTTGGGGTTTAGTTTTTATCTCCACTTTTTATACGCTTCGTTATTTTGCCATTATAGTAAAATTATATTTGCCCGTGGTTTTTTATCCTCTTTGAAGATGTTTTTCCACGTTAAAATTGTGTGTTTAATTTTTCAATTTATTCCGCTATTTTTTTTTTGTCCATTGTTTAATCAGGCCGATCTCCGACAATTTATAATTTTATTACCACGCCTTATTTGTAATATGAGCTTCGTCTTATTAGTACTTTGAACAAATTATAAGTTAATCATACAAACATGAAAGAATATCTTTCAATTATTATTAGCGTAAATATCCTTTAGAGAAGAGGCTTAAATGAAATTCTCAACCGAATCCAAACAAGGTTTGTAGTTAGAGTGGTAAACTACTTTCCTATGGAGGAAAAGACTAGAGAGGTATTCGTTAAAATAGTATTATAGTCACTTCCAATGCATGCTATGATCTGTTTTTTATTTCTGAAATCTCTTTGCGATGAGATAACGGGCCTTATTAAACACTATTGGTGGGCTGCCAAACATGACTCCAAGGGGATACATTGATTGAATCGGGACTTAATTTATAGGCAGTGACCGAAGGTGGGTTGGTTTCCTTATTCAACCGGACTTGGTAGCGAAGCAAGGTTGGAGGCTCATTTATAACACTAATTCACCGAGTTATAAGGTCTTAAAGGGAAAATATTTCCCTAATTGTGCTTTCATCGATTCTAATTATTTGGCAAGCCAAGGATGTCCCGAACTTAGGCTGCCTTTGGATGAGCTTTTTTCACTAGTGAAGTACAGTTGGGGTACTCAACCTCACTAGTCTCTTTGCTTGGTTCACCATCCGGTCAAAGTGAAAAAGAAATTCAATCTCACCGCAATGATGAAACGGATCAAGCAAAGAGCAAAGATTAAAGACAACTGGGAAAATACTCATACTTCGATTTATATCATTTTACCATTTTATCCTTTAAATTTTGGCCTAAGTTCTTCCCCAATCTTATTTGTTTTCAGATTTGGGAAGAAAACAACCAAATTCATTGACAGATAACTGCGAAAATAATATTTAACTATAAAAAAATAATATTTAACTATAAAAAATTTGATCCAAGTATAATGTTACTATTTGCGAAAATAATATTTATCATTGTTATAAAAATATATTTAACTATAAAAAATTAAAAATTATTATCATTTTATCTAATAAATAATTTAAATTAATTATATAATTCATTAAAATATTTATAATAAAATATTAAAAGATACATTTTAATATTTTATTAAATGAATTTATAAATTCACATATTTTAATAATTTTATATAAGTAAAATAATTTAAAAACTTCTATTATATATCAGTTCTAATATGATGTCCTTAATAGTCATTTTTCATTTTCACCTCACTACTACAGCTGCGTTTGAATTCAAATACACACTCCACCGCTATTTCTAATCTCACCGCTACAGTATCCAATCTCACCGCTACAGTAACTAATCTTACCGCCACCGCTGTTTTTAACCTCACCGGAGGTAAACACACCGCTCATCCAAATTAAGCCTTAGACTTGAAGTGGCAGACTGGAGAAGGGAGAGGCGAATAGCTTTGCAAAGATACGGGGGTTACTGATGCTTCTGAATTTCAAATCATTGGTACTCCTATATCACTCTCAGACGATGCAAGGGTCGACAACTTACTGAAAAGGATAGATGGTAATGGAAAATAGAGCTCATAAATGGAGAATTTTTTGCACCTGATGCAGAAGCAATTTGTTGCATCCTTGTCTATGAATTACGGCCCAAAGATACTTTGGAGTGGCATCATAGAAAAACGGGTGAGTACACTGTCAAGAGTGGGTATATGACTATATGTGCCTTCTAAAAGCAAAACATGGCATGGGAATTTGGATGTCTCTGTGGAACTTAGAGCTACCTTTAAATTATTCTCTTGGCAGGCATGCTATGGTATACTACCTTTCGGATGAAAATAGCAAGGAGAATTCACGTCATTGACCTTATGTGTCCAAGATGCCATTCCACTAATGAGGATGATCTGCATGCTTTAAAGCAGATATGGGGTATACGAAATTAGACCGTTTAATAACAATGTTTCACCTCTAGCGTGAGCTGTTGGTAAAGCTAAAGTGTTCCTATAGGAATACTACAAAGTTGCGCAATCAGCTAAGACTACCACCGCTACTCATACTGGTATAAATTGGCTGCCTCCTCCAGCAAGCCATGTAAAAGTAAATTTTGATGCCACCTTTTTTGCAACATCACCTAAGTAAATTTTGATGCCACCTTTTTTGCAACATCACCTGGAGCAAGGATTGGGGTGGCTATCCGGTGACCTGGATGGTTTTTTGCTGGGAGCACTGCTCCTTCCAAAGAGGTGAATCCGAATCCGTGCATGACAAAAGCAATGGTAGCACTAAGGGCCATAGACTTTACTCACCAAATGGTACATCAATGTATATGGTTACAAGGTGATTCACTGCAGGACATTAAGTGGTCTTGTTCAGCGAAAACAGATTTATTAGTCATTGGACCACTTATAAATGATGCAAGGCAAAGACTACACGGGTTCGAAGAAGAGATCACACCTTTTCGAAGACAAGCAAAACAAGTAGCACACTCTTTGACTAAATTAAATGTTATTGAGCAGGATGATATCGCAGTTCACCATTAATATATGATGAATGAAATTATGTTTATTTGAGAAAAAAAATTACACCATAGCAGATGAATAAGAATAGAAATGCGGAGAGTGTAATCATTTCTCAAAGTTAAATTTCGTATCCTGTCTCACAACCATGTCTTAAGTGGCATCAATCAGGGAAATTAAAGAAAAAGTGGGAGAGAAGGGTTGTATCAGAAAAAAAAAAGAGTAAAAACGCAGAGATTTACAGAAATAATTATGACAACTTCAAGTCTGGACCTGTCCAAAAATCCTCTCACGCAAAACATGGGAGAGAAGGGATGAATCAGGATCTCACTGATCGATATTTTGGCCCTGAGTTGACTCTTCTTGGAGAATCTGGGGGTCCCAAAATTTCTGCATACATTTCCATGAAAAACTTGTCGACAATATCAAGATAGGTAGGACAAGTGAGTCGAGAATAGTAGTGAAGAACCTCTTCAATGTCAAGAACATGTTCCACATTGCTCATATCCATCATCTCTAGCTCTTTCAGCTTTTGTGGCACTGATAAATTCCTTTCTTCTCTTCTTCTCTCGCCTGAATTACAATCCTCTCGTCTGTTCCCCACCTTGGCACTCCTCGTTTTATGCTGCTTAATGTCCTGATGATCATCTCTTCTTTGTGTTGTAGACTGCTTCACATTTCCCTTATTGTTTCCTTGTCTTTGCGCTTCTATATTATGAGTTGAAAATTTTATCTTTTTCCCGTTGTCATTTCTCTCCTTTGGGTTGCCATTGTCGTTGGGATTCACGGCAACGCCTGCAGCGGTGAATGAATAGGGATTGTACGGAGAGGCTTTGGGTAGCCTTTGGTAAGGTTCATCATCAGCACCAGAGAAGAGAGACTTGAAACTTCGTAAGGTTTTCTGAAAGAACCTTTTGGTATTGGAAATGGAATTTCGAAGCAGCATTGGTTACGGATTACAAAGAGAGTCAAAAGGGGAAATCACTTATTCGGTGACGGTGATGAATACAAATAATAGAGGAGGAGCCATTAAAGGGTGTTTTGAAAAACTTGGATTGAAACAACGGAAATTAGAGAAAGGGTACTGTTTTTCTCACTTTGGGGGTTGCTTTTATGTTTTTCGTTGTCTTCACATAAGCTCCTTATTATTGTTGTTGTATTGGGTTTTGTTCTTTGGTCACCAAAAGAGTCCCCACTAGCACTAGTGTTCATCAAACATATGTCAAAGCTTTTAATTTATGGAAGCTTTGGTGATGGTTTCTTGCTCATTAATATTATAAATAAAGATAGTATTTCGTGGCTTTTACTTTTGATGGTGGAGTTGGTGTGGTGTTTAGCCGCTTTTAGAGGAGGAAAGGACAGCGGCCCTTCCTGCGCTGGTAGTTGAATTGGGCCGCCGGTTTCTTCACATATACCAATTCTAGATTTTACCATAATTTTCCAATCAAATATTGGTCTCTCACTTTTAATCACTTAAATCGATGATGTTTATTACTAGGTTGAAAATTGGTTTAATTTAATCATCTAAAGGACACTTATACTATAGGTCTGGGAGCAAATAAGCATTTCAATATTTAATTCTAAAGCAAAAAGGGAAAAAGTTAAATATTAAAAATTACTAGTTTATGGTGTTCTAAAATGTAGCTTAATTTAATTATTGTCAAAATTTCGCTATTTAAAAAGTTTACCTCTTCACTTTAAAGTTTAACTAAGTTGCTTACATTTAACTAATTTTCATACTTGAGTCAAATGGGTTGACTGTAAAATTTAGGACATTGACTGGATACTTAAAATAAAAATAGACGATTTTTCTTTAAATAAATGAACCAGCTATCATAAATTCATAATATAAACAAACCCGTGAATCACGGAGCCAGCTGGACTAGCACCATTTTTAATATCTTGCACCAATAAAATAAACGCTTGCTCTTTCATAAAAATAAAAATAAAAATAAACGCTTCTTCAAAAATTGCCTCTAAACTATACCTACGTACTTATTCAAACTATGTTGCTGTTACTCATTTCACCCTCTCACCTAACGCCGTTAGACAAAAAAAAAAATTCTGCCAAAACTTGACACGTCACCAGCCAGCTGTTATTTTATAAAAAATTGGAAGAAATTAAAAAAAAAAATTCCCCCTCCCCCCACCACCGCTTTCCTGAAATCGAAAGCTTTTTGGTTTTGCAAACAATGCTTTGCGACCCGAATTGTTCAAAACATATCAGGGAAAAGGCTGCGTTTGGTGTAACCGCTTTGATTCGAGTCAATAAAGATGTCTTAAGAAGGTGAAGTGAATAATTGAAGCTCCTCTAGAGATGAAATCAGCTCATAGCTTAAAAGTTTTATGTGAGTTAATTACATTTATTAAATCTCCCTTTGCTGATGAAATACTCTGTAAAGAAGAAACTCCCAAGATGTTAACTTTATTACAATCCAAAAATTTGTGTATGAAAGTTGTGGTATTTGATTGCATTCTTGAAATTGGTTACCTTCGGCGTAAAGAAACTGTTGATGCTATGCTTAATGGAGATGATAAAAGGATGAATGTAAAAACAGATCATAAAGTTTGTCAAAGTCACGGATTTGACTTAGAGATCTAAATTTTCGGAAAGAAATTTAGATTTTGACACAACTTGAAACGAAATTGAATTCAAGTCAGATAAAAAAATTAAAATAAAATAAAAAATCAAAGATTAAGGAAGTGAATAAAGAAGATAAATAGAAATATAAAACGTGGCATGTAAAAGTCTTAAGAAGCCTTGAAAACACAAAGAATCTACAACCCCCTTCAAGCTATCTCTAATTTCCCCTCCAAGATAGAAATATTGGCAAGAAAAAGTTTGAAAATGATCACCACAATCTAAAATAATTGTTAAAACTCTTCTAAAAAAAACTCAAAACAAATTCTTAAAAAGAAAAACCCAGAGAGAATTTATTTACTCAAAAGAGAAATAGAATAATAATGAATTGAATGAATTGTGTACAATACAAAAGCCTATATATAGGCTAGCTAAATAAATCTAAATAAAACTCTTAAGTATACTAGAACTCTAATTTAATCTAAATAAGAAGTAGTTTTAAACTAAATTTTCTTGTTAACATAAAACTCCTAAATAACTTAAAATACTTAATAATTATCAAAAATTTGAAATAAAATAATAAGATCTGACAAATATAATATTGGGCTCATATATAATAAAAATTAATTCTAACACCCGAACCCAATATGATTTAAACTCAAATTAAAAGCCCGAAATTCGTAATTCCCGTCATAATCCCATTTATAAATTCTACTTACATAGTCTTCACTATAACGATTATAACTTGAGCTCCAGAACTCAAAATCGAGTGATTCAAAGTATGTTTCGAAGCTATGAAATAGATCTTCAAACTCCATGAACCTCAATCCAAAAATGTCAAAATCCCATCCAAAAAGTCGTTGCAAGTCTGCTGATTTTCCAAGCTTGAAAATTGGCAGTTTTGATGATTGGAATCTAATAAATTTCACCCTATTCGTGCATGTATCATTCTCCTTTTCCTCAAAAAGATTCGTCCTCAAATCTTGTCTTTGATTGAGTTCTGATATGATTTGCTTAGCCTTTGACATTGTTATTGGGCCTTGAGGTAGTGTGGACCCATCACATTCATGGGTCTGAAATTGTGCCTTGAGACTCGCATCATTCCCCCTCTTCCTCAAGAAGATTCATCCTCGAATCTTTAGCTACACAGAAAGAAAAGAGATTAGAATAATTAACAATAAAATGAATAAAATACTTACCTAAGCTTTTTGGTGCGCCAAAACTATCTCCAGGATCAAAGATATGATTTTGATATCCCAAATCAACATGGATTAAGTATCTCTCCTTCAAAAACAAATCATCAACACTAGACAAAGAAATATTAGGCACACGAGTATTCAAGTAAAAAATAACTTGTAACTTTCTTTTAATATATATGGTCATCCATAAGAATTTCCAATGATGAGTCAAGAATTTCACATAATTATAAAAATCAATTAGTTTAATATTATTATGTACAAATTCATATTTAGAGTCTAAGGTAGAAGATTTTGTTACAAGATCAAATGCATGAGGTTTTCTAATAAACCTGTCGAATGCAACAAAAGTAAACTTTAAATACCTAGATAAACCCATAAAATCAATTGAACTTTCAGACCATTGTTTATTGAAACTTAACTAATGAGAAAGCATATCATAAGGAAAAATAAAATCAATAGCATACTTATCAAAAACATTCAAGGTACGCCTACATATTTCAATTTCAGATGTATCATTACTTTTCTTATCTTCTAGCACCTGTGGAGAATTATCAATGTTCAACTTACCTCTTTCCCACAAGTAAAATCGTCTATCAATGGTAATGTAATATAATTGGGAGTTTGTCAATGGATCCTTGAAATCCTGTAACCAAGAAACACCATTAAACAAATTTAAGTTAGAGTTAGTTAAAACAGAATCTATAACGCCCCTACTCATACTCGAGACTGGGACAAGGTATGGGGCATTATCGTACACGAACATGACATTTTCAGAAAAATTGGGCTATAAATTTTGTTCCAAATAAAAACAATCAAACATAATTATAATGTCCCTATTATGGGCCTACGAAGCCCAAAGCATACATTAAAAATGGTCCGGGACTAAACCGAGGACTTAAGAAAATCTTAGAAAAATTTCCTAGGTTAAGCCTCACACACCCGTGTGGAGGCAATACAAACGCCCGTGTGCTTTGGGACACGCCCGTGTCCCTTATCCGTGTGAAATTAATTGAATTTATTTCTCATTTCGAACCTACAGGGGTTTTCATATGGCCGAGCACACGCCCGTGTTGTCACCCGTGCCCAAAAACTCGAGCATTTTGTTTATGACGTCATCATGCATTAGGGACACACGGCCAAGACACATGGTCCTGTCTCTACCCGTGTGTTTACTACCATGCGTTCTGACTTAAAAATTTTGGGTACAGAGGACACACAGCCGTATCACACGCCCATGGGGCTGACCGTGTGTCACACACTGTCTAGACACACGCCCATGTGTCTATCCGTGTGGACCATTTTAGAGGCTATTTCTAAGTCTTTGGTCACCCTTAACATCCTCACTCATTTCTAAACTTCAATGATGCTTAACATGGCCTAAATATGCTCAAGTACTACCATAATTAGTCAATTGTATGTTAACCTCATATCATTGGTTTTGCACATGCTAGGTTATCCTTTTTGAAGGATTACAGTTTCATCAATCACATTTTGGACTTGGCTCGTTTTGTAACTCATTGCCCATTTGTGACCTAACCATTCCCAAGTGATTTGGCCACATTTCACATGTCCATTCATAATATACTACAATTAACCATCACATGAACATTTCAAAATATAAACTTGCATGATTAGTAGGATTACAACCTATATCAATATAGGCCATATCCCAAGGCCATATACAAAATGAATAAACATATCATTCAAGCCCTTACATTGGCTATCCAAATGACACATATAACAAAATGACCAAAATGCCTATACATGCCATTATCACAAAATAAAAGTTTCTACATACCAAGTAGGACAAGTTGATAGTGTCAAAAATGCTCCAACCGCCTTCCAATATTCACGAGTCCGCGAGCTCTGAAAAGCATGGGGAAAGGAAAAAGGGAGTAAGCATTAACATGCTTAGTAAGTTCAGTAACGGGAAAGTAAACTTATCGATTATTTAGCATATATTTATATTAGGTATCCATTCCAACAAGTATAGAACAATTCCCTAGCACATCCACTCAAACATCAAGTTAGTTCATGTCAATAGACTATTCATTAACATTTTGATGAGCTCATCCATTCAAGAATTTCCATTTCTATTTCACATTTTAGTCCCATTGAATTTTTCTCAGAATCTCGATGGATATCCCTTTTTCCGTCCAATTATACTAGTGATCATTACAAATATGCACTCCCACGAACCTCACTCTTATGACGGGATTACCAGTCCAGGCTAAATTTCCCGTAGTACAACTCATAGAGTAGGTGTCAGGATTACCCGTCCAGGCTAAATCCCTTTATTGACATGTACTCTAATGAGCTCGGATCTGAATTACCAGTCTAGGCTAAATTCAGACCCCAATTGGATTACCCATCTGGGTTAAATCCATAAAAGTACACATATTCTTCGGGAGGCTAGATCACATTAGGAACACCCGTCTGGGCTAGATCCTTTTTACCTTCAATTCATTTTTGGATAATCCATCAGAATCCTTTTCATTCAATCGAGGCATTTTCTTATATCATCAACCATACATGAATTACTTACATTGAATACCATTAATATAATTCATACATGATCATACATTTTTAATGTATTTAAATTAATTTACATTCAAGTTACCCGAACTTACTTGGAAGATGTTTTCGTAATCTAATTCCAGTTACTCCGAAACTTTTCGTTTTCCACGGTCAACCTCCGGTATTGGTTCCTCGGGGTCTATATCAGTAAAAATAAGTCATTATTACCTCATGCTACTTATTTCGGACCTAAATTTCACCTTGGACAAAATGACCATTTTGCCCCTAACATTTCAAAATTTCACAACTTAGTCTCTAGGCTCGTAAAATGAAATACATGCAATTCCTTAGTTACCCAAGCCTAGCCAAATATATGATAAACTCATACCAGCCCACATTTTCATTTATTTCACATTTCTACCACATATTTTGAATCATTTGTAAAAAAGTCCTTTTAGGGGTTTTTCATGAAAATCACTTAGAAAAAGATGTTTAACACACATCTAACTTTCATATGCCCCCATAAATCATCAAAGAACAAACATGTCACACATGGGTCGTTTTGCATACATGAACCCTAGCTTAAAATATGGGTAGAAATGGAGAGAACATGTTACAAGGATCTCAAAAATACAAAGAACATTAAAAACGGGGCTAGGAGTCACTTACTATTGAGCTTAGAAAGTAAAGAAACCCTAGCTATGGTGTCCCTTGGAATTTCGGCAGCAAGAGAGAGAAGAATGGCTGATTTTAGCCTTCATTTTCCCTTTTTATTTCATTTATTACCAGAAGACCAAAATGCCATTCCTTACTAAACTTCCAAAGTTTTCCATGCATGCCCATTTTTGTCCAAAAACTTGGAAATTGGGCAAATTACTCTTTAGGACCTTATAATTAATAATCTAAAGCAATTTCATGTAAACTGCCTCTAGAATTCAAATTTTGCAATTTATTCAATTTGGTCCCTAATTTCTAATTGGACACCTTTTACTTAGAATTTCTTCATAAAACTTTAACATATGCTTATTTTCTTATTCTAAACCTCATAATAATCATAAAATAAATATTTTGACATCGGATTTGTGGTTCCGAAACCACTTTCCGACGAGGCCCAATTTTGGGATGTTACAAAATCACTCCTCACTTTTGTATAGGTATTTTCTTGCTTTTTATTTTCTTTTTCCACTTGAGAACTCTCCAATTTTAACTCATATGGATTTTCACTCACCAAATTTGAACCATCAAGTAGACTTTTATCACTCAATGTCTCTTTTCTCTCTGTCTTTTCACATGATTCTTCCTCACTTCCTATATCCCCCTCACAAGTATTATGAATATTCAATTCAATACAATCTATCTCAATAGGAGAACATGACGTTTGTATCTCATTTAACTCCATAGATTTAAGGAAGAAATTCTCATTATCATCTTTTTTGGTTCACAAAGTTCGCCATCTTCTTTGATCAACAAAAATTTTGTGTTGGCACAATCACGACTATAGTGCCCACTCCCTTTACATGTAAAACATTCAATGTCATGAGCTCTTTGTTGTTTTAGTGAAAAATTAGTAGAAATAGGCTGCTTGAAAGATGTAGAAGAATATTTTGTAGGAGCCTCACTTTTCCACTCAAAAGGTTTAATCTCAGCATGTTTTGGCAGTAACTTATTAGTAGCATAAGGAGGATTCAAATTCTTAAAAGTAGAATTAGCACTTGTACCTCGATAATAGCGTGATGGTCCAAATGGATGAGATTGATGTTGCTGAAATTGTTGCTTAATCTTAATTACCTTGTGTACCATCTCTTCAAGATCAGTATAGGTGTGAAGATTAAGAGCATTGGCTATTAAAACGTTCAAGCCATCTACAAATCACACAATGGTAGTTTCTTCATCCTCATGTATATTTTCTCTTTGCATAAGCATCTCCATCTCCTTAAAGTACTCATCAACAGATTGATTACCTTAAACAGGGCGTTGAAGTCCCATTAAAACCTCTCTGTAGTAACAAGAAGGAATGTAACGCTTTCGCATCACTTGCTTTAACTCATCTCATGTTTCAATTACCCTTTCACGGTTTCTTTAACGATTAATTCCAAGTTGAATCCACTAACTCAACGCATAATATGAAAATCCAAGGGTCACCAATTGGACTTTTTCCTCTTCCTGGCATTTATAGTAACAAAACATAAGGTCAATTTTTAATTCCCACTCACAATATACTTCGAGATCATACTTCCCTCGAAATGGTGGAATGCTGAACTTTGGTTTAGCTAAAAAATATTACCTACGATCATCATTAACCAAACTCTCATCATTTGCATAAAAGACACGTCAAGCATTATTTGCAGGAGAATGAGGCTAATCAATCTTATCTCCCCAATTATGATTCCAATGCTTAATTTTTGTACTTAGACGTTCTATATTTTTGTTGATCGTGTCTAGAATAGTGTCAAGTTGCTGATCTCGAGCATTTTGAACCTCTTGATCCATTCTCAACTTCTCAATCATAGTATTGCGAATCATTATGAAAGCCTGAAAAGAACACAACACTCAAGAAAAGAAAAATTAAGCAAACCTCACTGTTATGCACTCAGAAATAAAATCAAATTCTCAATGAGGTAAGAATTAATCTTGTGAGTCTTTTAAAAAGTGTCGATATCAATCAATCAAAATGTATTAGAATCAAACTAACAAAGCAAACCTAAGAGCATTATGAGTCCAAAATCGGCTAGACATCATAGAATTTTGTTGCATGGAGGAAGGAATATGCAACGTGCTTTAACCTACTAGCACAAGAAACAAGAAAGTGTTAGAATGCGTAAAGGAACAAATAAAAAGTAGAAACAAATGAAAACTTAAAGCTAAGAGTTAATGAAAATTGCAGAAACCTAAAAACCTGAAAAATTGCGAAGCAACTTGACAAACTTCATTTGAGGTGTTTCTGATTTTCAAAAATCGCAAAATTTAAACTGGAGCCTCCTCAAATAATGTAGATCTGATCTGGAAAGTTTAGGCACAAAATTCAACCCACAAAATATTTTTTATTTTTTTGTACTTTTTTTATCACTTTTTTGTGGGAAATATTTTTTTATACTCTACAATAGTGTCAAGAAATAGTATGTAAAATTTTAGATTGTTTGAAAATCATTTACCCAATGATAAAGGATGAGAAGGATGAACGCGAAAGCGGATCGTAAAGTTTTTCAAAGTCGCGGATTTGACTTAGGGCTCTAAACATTCAGAAAGAAACTTGGATTTTGACATACCCTAAAATGAAATTGAACCCAAGTCAGATAAAGCAATTAAAATAAATAACTAAAATAAAATAACAAATCAAAGATTAAGGAAGCAAATAAAGAAGATAAATGGAAAAATAGAACGTGGCGTGTAGAAGTCCTAAGAAGCCTTGGAAACACAAAGAATTCACAACCCCCTTCAAGCGGCTCTAATTTCCCCTCCAAGATAGAATCCTTGACAAGAAAAAGTTTGAAGATGATTCCCACAATCTAAAATAATTGTTAAAACTTTTCTAAAAGAAACTCAAGAGAAATTCTTGAAAAGAAAAACCTAGAGAGAATTTATTAACTCAAAAGAGAAATAGAATAATAATGAATTGTATACAATGTAAAGGCCTATATATAGGCTAGCTAAATAAATCTAAATAAAACTCTTAAATATACTAGAACTCTAATTTAATTTAAACAAGTAGTTTTAAACTAAATTTTCTTGTTAACATAAAACTCCTAAATAACTTAAAATACTTAATAATTATAAAAAATTTAGAATAAAATAATAATAAAATAATAAGATATGACAAATATAATATTGGGCTCATATATAATAAAAATTAAGTCTAAAACCTGAACCCAATATGATTTAAACTCGAATTAAAAGCCCAAAATTCGTAATTCCCTTCATAATCCCATTCAAAAATTGTGCTCGCGCAGTTTTCACTAAAACAGTCATAACTTGAGCTCTCGAATTCAAAATCGAGTGATTCAAAATGTGTTTCGAAGCTAAGACATAGATCTTCAAATGCCATGAGACATCTCAACCGAGAAATATTAAGATCCCATCCAAAAAGTCGTTGCAAGTCTGCTGATTTCCCAAGCCTGAAAATCGGCAATTTTGATGATTGGAATCTAATAAATTTCACCCCATTCGTGCATGTATCAGGAGGGTTGATAGAGAAACTTGTGGAGTTGAAAAGGTCAGAATTTGGTGGTGATTTAATAGAGATGGGAAAGTATAGTAATGAGAATGAGGAGAGTTGGGGGAGCAAGGAGGACGGAGGACAGAGTGGGGATGGGAAATATTTTTTTGTTTTTAATTTTTTTTAATTAATGCGTCATTGAGAGCACCAAAAACATACTATCCATATAAAATAATAAAAAGAATAGTATAAGGGAAGTAGGGTCAAATCTTCAGAGACTGGATTTACACAAGTTCCTGTTCCTCGAGATCCCAGACAGAGCCATGCCCAAGAAAACCTGTGTACTTGGGAAAATAAAAAAAAATAGAATCAAAAGTTTGATGGAATTGAAATTGAAAAAATGAAAATTAAAATTGTAGAGATAAACAGAGTTGAGGAAAATAGTTTTTATGGAGAGATTCCAGCCTCCGGTTGTCTCGATCCGCATTGGGTTCAATCCTAGGCTTTTAGGTGATCCTTCTCGAACAGAATAAGCCAGTTATAGTGGAAGAGGATGCCTACGACCGCCAACTCCACTTAAATTTTAGACTTACGATTTAAAGGAACCTGACTCTAACCAACCATCGCTTTTGTGGGACTGTCTTACACTAGATCATCACTTCTCAATAGCGAATGCCAAGACATTTTGTCTCTTAAGCTCAACAACCACTGACGCAGTAAGCTAACGAACCGACTGTACAACCTTCCCAAAACATATAAAGCGATCGTTCTTTGCACAAGTTGAAAAGATCACCTTTGAAGGGATATGGACGGAAGCGTCAGCCCCGTAATGCGGAGAAACGATGAATGCTCGTTGAGAAGGCTAAGCGCGGATTCTAAGCCTCGTGAACCCTTTTTTGGGAATTTTGACAACCTTTAGCTAGATAAATTTAGTGGCTCATGCTTTTTGGAAAAAAAATAAACTTAATGAAAATGAATTTTTTATTGAATAATATGAAAGGAACAAAGGCTAAGCTTTTTGGGATAGGGAGTGTTTACAAAAAGGATGAGTCCGATTTGTGTCACTTCATCCCCTATTTATAGTACTAAGAAACCTAGTCTATTCCTAATTAAATTCTAAAAGATAAATACAAATAGATAAAAATAAATAAAGATAAAAGCTAAAATTAAATCTAAATAATAATCTTTAACAATTATCCTAATATAATTAAAATTTAAATAGAGTCTTGTGTTTATAAAATCTCTTCTTTGCACTTTTGCCCCCAAGTCTTCCACATTTTGCATTTTCGACACCACTTCTGTCCTATTTTGCATGTTGGCCCATTTTATCTTCAAATTCACGCTTTTTGCCCTCAAATTTCCTTTTTTCCTTCAATTTAATCCTTACAAGATAAAAATCATAAATAGCTTAAATTAGTAGGATCATACTCAAAATAAATATGTAATTAATACATAAAAATATGTCATTCTAGAGTATTATCAAATTCCCCCTAGTTAGCCCATGTTTGTACTCAAGTATGGTTCCTATCCACTATAAGATTTAGAATTTTGCCATGAAAGAAATATCACTTCAAAATTTTATAAGAAGTAGGCATAATGCATATGAAAAATAAAGAGAACCCTTAGGTTGCTTTAAGTAAATCTGAAAAAGTATTCCAATTAATACACACAAAAATCAAAATCGACTTGGATTATTTCATGAAAATCAGGTAATTTACTAAACTTACCAAGACACCCTATTTGTCTCCATCTTTAGCCCTTTAATGCAATTTTATTAATTTTTTTTCTTTTTTTTTTTGCTTAAGAATATATTAAACCTTTTGATGCGAAGAGAGATGATAGCCAAGCACCCCACCCCAGTTACTCAGCCGAACATACTCCTAATTTATTATATTTTTCTTAAGAACATATCGAACCTTTTGATGTGAAGAGAGATGACAACCAAGCACCCACCCCGGTTACTCAACCCAACACATTCATAAAAAAAATTATTTAATCCCGGTTAGTGGAGTTTTACCTAACACGTACACAACCTTTTGATGCGAAATAGGATGACAACCCAAGCACCCTATCCTGGTTACTCAGTCAATCACGTTTTTAAGCTGCACTTATAAACACGGAGACATCAAAATTTATTAGAATGAAACAAAATTTTAATTAGGAGGACTAGGAAAAACAATCAAGTGTCAAAAATAAGTTTCAGCAACCACCTAACAATTATGAACATAATTTTAGCATGCAATTATATTAAGTGTCCTCTTTGCATTTAGACTTAATCAATTTTACTGTAAGTAAAATAGGGTTAACTCTATTAATCATATTTATTTTAGCCTAATAGATATAAAACAGTGGAGACGAAATCAAACTAGCAAAATCATAATTAACTCAGTAGATAAGAATTATACTCGTAGGTCAAACAATGGGCAATTCCTGGTTAAAACCTTGGGCATGAAAAGAGGCAGAATATTCTAAAAAAAAATAAATGTGGGCAGAATTAAGGACAAGGTAGCAGCAACAGTAATAAAACAGTAAAAACAGCAGATAAAATGACAGAAATAATGAGAAATGCCTCATTCTACTTAAAACACATTGTCCTTGATGGGAAAGAAAAATGAAAACAAATATGTGAAAGAAAAAGGTTTTAGGAAAACTCCTCATGTAGTCACTGTCATTCATGCATAGCTACAAGGAGGAAAAGGTTCGGCGTCGTGTGGAAGAGAGGAAGGAGAGGAAGGCATTTGTCAGCTAAGTAGATGTGTTGGGGCATCGAGAATCGATGTCGGCGACTGTTGACGGCGAAGGAGGGTTCGGCAGTGACACGGCTTCTAGTCCTAACCATGGTGATGGGAAAAATCGATGGTAGGGGTGAGGGAGAAGGGGAACGGCGACTAAAGGGTTATTTGGGTGAAATATAGGAAAAAGTTTATGGTTTAAAGGTGTATAAGAAAGGGTGTTTGGCTATAGGGTGGGTGTTTGGATGCAGATTTTGGGTAAGTATAAAGCAGAGATGCGCTATTCCTACTTGGAATGGGGATAGAATAAGGGATGTTTGTGAAAGCATGTCAATTCTTGAGTTTTTTCCTCGTCGGTTTACCTAGACAGAAGAAGAGAAATTTATTAACATCCAAACAAAATAAAGTAATAAATAATAAAATAAAATAAATAATAAAATAAAAATAAAAATAAAGAAAAAATAAAAATTAGGTTGCCTCCCAAGAAGCGTTTGTTTAATGTCGTTAGCTTGACGCCTCAACTAGTATTGGGGCTGTTCCAGTTGAATTCTTTCGTTCATATGGGCTTGGAAATTCTCTTTTTTTACCACATCCACCATATTTGGGTTCAATCGACCTTGTGCCTCTTGCTTTGGTTTCGTATTTTCCTCCAAGAAAATCTTATGTGTGCATGTCAAGGGGTTGATCCCTTTTAAGTCGACAATGGTCTCATCATTCTCCAAAAATGCACACTTGAGACGCTCGGGAAGTGGTTTTAATTTCAAATCCGGTGCCTGCACAACAGAAAGTAGAAGTTTAGTATCCATAGGAGCCAATAATTCATTAATAGATCCTGAATCGAAATTATCATCAAACAATGTTTCAAGTTTATCTTCATAAGGTGAATCGAAAGTTTCTTCTACTAATGAGTCAATTATGTCGACACTGTTTACGTTCAAAATTTCACTTGGGTGACTAATAGCGTCATAAACATTAAACTTCAAGATCTCCCCGTCAAACTCCATCATGAGGGTTCCGCTACGCATGTCAATTTTAGTAATTGCAGTACTAAAGAAAGGTCACCCCCAACAGGATGTCTGAAGACCCAGGAGTGTTATCCTCCTCCATTTTTATCACATAAAAGTCTACAGGAAATGTCAAGACCATTTTTAAAACGAGTTTTGGAAAATGGGAATCGACTTTAAAAACGAAAACGAGAGTCGCCACCAATCTTTTTAGGTGTGATTGGATCACCTTTAAAACATTTTGTTTTAAAATCATTAGTTTTGGTCTAAAAAGTAAAAGAACGGGCTCGGGAGTCGGTTACGTACGAGGAAGGATTAGCACCCTCGTATCGCCCAATAATTGGTACCTAATTAATTATCAAATGTCTTTAAGGTCGGAAATTAGAAATTTTAATATGCAATCCTCTTTTAATATTTTCGATTTTTTTGTTTTGAAAATTAGGGTTCACTTATATCAAATAAATCAAAATATTTCATCCAATAAGTTAGGACACCATATTTTTAAGATATTTGGCATTAAGTTAGCCTTTTTGGAAATTCCTATCTCGAAACGACAAAACACCACATCCAGTAAGTTAGGACACAATGCTTTGAAATTCCAAGATAGTTGCTTGGGTTTTGAAAATTTTAAAAGTTTAGAAGGGTATTTGACTATTCGAACTCAACGAGAAAAATTGCAACCCAATAAGTTAGGGCACTACTTTTCCCGAAGTTTCCAAACACCAAGCATTGCATTTTATTTTTGAAAACTTTAGAGTCTCGTTTTTTAAATTGATACATGAAGGAGCATATTTACATTAGAAATCATGCATGATAACATAGTATCGTGATAGGTAAATAAAGTATGCATTTAAATAAGATGATAGCAATAATATAAAGATCATGTATTAGATACATACGTATAAAAATAAATATAGCAAATCTTAACAACATACGTACAAAGCTACATATAGCATATATTGAAAATGAATAAGCAAAACATACAAACATACAAAGTAATAATTAAAAATGACTGATACACAAATTAATAAAAAGGGTAATATAGTATCAATATACACATTCATAAAATATAGCATCAAATAATAATTATAAAATAACATTTAATACCTAAATGATATATATAATATAAAAATATATAAAAGGATTAGTATATATAAAATATAAAATAAAGTGAGCAAATGTTAACAAAATATACATATAATACAAATAAAATATGATATTTAATAATAATTTTAAAATAGTATTTAATATTCAATATGTAATACGTAATAACAAAAATTATAAAAGAATAATAAAAATATATTTTTTTTTAGAAAAAATAAAAAATAAAAGTATGTAAAGGAATTTATAAAATAATTATATAATATATAAAAGTATCAAATTTAAAATAAAATGGCACTTAATAAATAAATAATTAATTAATAATAAAATATGTATATAATATGAGTTAAAAATATGATTTAATAATAATAATTTACAAATTTTAAAATTATAAATAATATAATAAGTAAAAAATATAATGTAAGATAATAATTATATCATAGATATTTTGCATATAAAAATATGGTAAAATAATTAATATATGATATATAACATAAAAAAATATATTTGTATAATAAAATATAAAGATATATAAGTAAAATAAATATTATAAGAAATATCAAATAATATAATATAGTATGTAATAGAAATACATAAATAATTATAATGAAATATAATATAGTGTATGCATAATATTAATAACAATGTAACATGTATATACAAAAATATGATTAAATAATAAAAAAACAAAAAAAAAAACAACATATAATGAAATTTATATATATACATATATTATTACAAATAATATAAATAAAATAATATATTATTAAATATAATTAATATTTATAAACACATATACATAAGGTATCCTAAATAAAATAAATTAAGGGTATATAAGGATGAAAATTAAAATTAATTAGAAAATTAGGGTTAATTCGCAAAACAATAAAAATTCTGGGCCTGATTGAATTTCATATTAAACAGAGGGACTCATTAGGCTATTTGCCCTAATCCCAAAACGACATCGTTTCCCCTAATACGATTGCAAATCATTGGGAGGGCCAAATTGAAACAGAATTGAAACATTAAAGCCAAATTAAAAAATAAATAAAATAAAATTAAAAATATAAAAATTGCGAGAGGACCAATTGGGTAATTAACCCATCTTACGAAAACACGCGGATCCTCCCCGGGTAATCGGGTCAACACGCGGATCTTCTGCCTAATACGGTGCCGTTTTAGTACTTATTGAATTAAGCAAAACGGCACCGTTTTTGCTGGATTATATAAGCTAAAACTAAAGCCTAAAACTCATTTAGCAATCAGTTTAGAAGAAAAAAAAAACTAAAATCCTCTGAAATGAGGAGACAAAAGGGGGGGTTCTGATCTCTGGCTTTTGGCCTCCGAGTCCCTCAGGCCCACGCGCCTCGCGCACCTCACGCGCCACCATACACGGTGGTCAGAGGGTTAAAACCTTCGCCTTTTTCATGTAGATTTCGGTATGCCATCTCTCTCTTTCTTTATTTTTATCTATAAACTAAGCCAACTATATGTAAAACCATAAATAATAAAGCGAATCTGAAGAGGGAATCACCTTTTTTTTTTTGAAAGAAAACTACTTTTTGTATATATCAGTGATAAACTTTTACAACTGTTCGTAGAATCCTTGTGTACAAGTTTGAAGTTTTGTCTCGATCCTTCGTGTGTTTTTTTTCTTTTTTCTCTCCTCCCCCCCTTTTACATATTTGAGAAAAAGTTTTATAGCCTTAATCTATTGCTTATTTCGGAAAGAAATTGAAAGATTTCTTTCCAAACCCTATTCTAATCTATTTGCCGCAACTTTGCTTTGATTTCTTTCCTTTTCTTGTAGATGTTTGCGAGAGATCTAGCGGTGACGAAGGCTTAACGATGGTCTACCAGAGGCGTTGATCACCGCGTGACTCAGGGCCTGGAATCGTGGCCTTGATGGGGACACGATCGGTGGCTGTTGATACGTCGAGGCACTGATGAGGCATTGGAAACCTGAGATAGAGGATTGATGGTCGTCTCGATTTCGGGGACTGGACAGACACTCCCGAATCTTCCAGAAGCAGCGGCGGCTCGAGGAAAAAGAAGGCAGAAACCCTAGGGTTTCCTGCCTTGGTGTAATAGTTTGGGCCAATTGGGCCACTTAAATTTTGTAATTGGGTCAGGAATTTTAGGGGCTGATAGGTTTATTGGGTTTGGTATATGTTGTGGGCTTCGGGTGTACTTGGGTCACACGGGCATTGGTCTGTTTAGGCTTGGGTAGTAATAGTGGGTTGGGTCACGGGTCTTGTAATTGATTTTGGACATGCTTTTGTACGTGGACTGTTTAAATAAGCATTTATTTATTTATTTTTGTATTTCTGTTTTGGTTTTAAAGCCCGGTTAAATTTGGGCTATTACAGGAAAGATAAGTCTGTTGACTTTTACTAATACCTCATCAAGGACTACTTTGGGATGCACAATAGACCTGTCTGCTAACCGAATGATAACACATATTTTTGTCAAAAAAACTCGCGTTAAGTGATTCATAAATAGAAAAAGGCATTAGATTTATGGAGGCCCCTAAATCACATATAGCTTTTCTAATTCTTAAGTGGCCTATTTTGCGTGGTATTACGAACATGCCCCTATCTTTGCATTTCACTGGCATCTTCCGCTATAACACTACGGATACATTCTCACCAACGTTTACCCTTTCATTACCAGTTAATTTTTTATTGTTGGTGCAAAGTTCTTTGAGGAACTTGGCATAACGCGAAATTTGTTTGATGGCATCCAACAGCGGTATGCTGATCTTGACATTTCTGAATGTTTCGAGGATCTATTTGTCCTCTTTACCTTTCCGATGTTGATTCAATTGTCCTGGAAGCGGAGGTTGAATTATGGGCAATGGAGGTTTCGTTCAGACTTGTTCATCGTTCTCCTGCTTTTTTTGGCTAAAATCTTGACCAAGATTCTTACCAAGATTTGGTTCTAGTACTTTTCCACTTCGCAACGTCACTGCATTTGCGTGTTGTCTTAGGTTAGGTTCCGTTTATGACGACAGATTTCCTTGTGAGTTTATTTTTCCAATTGATGTAGTCAACTCTCTTATAGACGCCTCGACTTTCTATTGAAAATCAAGTATATTAGCTGCTAATTTATTAACCATGGTTTCTAGAGAGGTACCTGAATCTCGCGGCTGTTGTGGAATCAGGTTTTGGTATGGCTGATTGTACCGTGGGTTAACTCTGTAACTCAAGTTGGGATGGTCTCTCCATCCTGGGTTGTAGGTATTAGCGTAGGGATCCTATCGCCTTTATGGTGGCCCAAGATAGTTCCCCACAGCATCGAAATGAGACATAAGGCCAGTTTGGCAATGCTTTTGAAAAGTACTTTTGAGAAGTGCTGTGGAAAAGTGCTTTTGAAAAGTTTGGTTTAAAATTAGAGTGTTTAGCATTGCTGTCAAAAAGTACTTTTGAGAAATAAAATGTCCATTTTAGATATGTTATTATCAAGTACCAAATATTCATTTAAATAATATTTAAATTAGTTAATATTATTATATTTTAGTAAGAATATAAAAAATTTATTATAACTTCTAGTTAATATTTTAATATATAAAATATAAATTTTAAATATTTTAAGCAATAAATATTAATTATTTATAAAATTTAATTAGAATATATAAACTATATTTTAAATATTTAAATATAACTATTAAATATTTGTAATTAGTAATTTAAATTTTTTTTATTTTTAATTAATGATTTTAACACATTTGTAATTAAGTAACAAGAAAAAAAAAGGGAAAGTACTTTGTTATTGGAGGGGTGAAAAAGTAATTAATCACTAAAAGTACTTTTGGGAGAGGAAAAGCTAAAATTTTTAGCTTCTCCTTTTCAGAAGTGCTTTTGAAAAGCACTTCTGAAAAGCTAAAAATTTCAGCCAAAAGACTTTGTTGCGCATGACTTTTTCTTCCAGAAGTGCTTTTGGAGCCAGAAGTGCTTTTGAAAAGCAATGCAGAACTGGCCCATAGTATCATCATACAAACTAGGACATGCATCAGTTGTATGTTCAAGTATAGCACATATTCCGCATAGTCAAGTTGGTTTTGCTTTCTTTACAACAAGAGAATTTACAATATTAGTAAGTCTATCAAATTTATCTTCTAAGGTTGAATTACTTAGCTAGTGAACCCTTCTAGGGGGTACAGGATTGGCTCGAAATTACTGAGTATTTGTAGCCATCGTGGATATCAAGTCCCTTGCTTGTTGGGGAGTCATGTTGACCAATGCTCCTCCACTAGCGACGTCTAACATATTCATCTCTATGGATTTCAAGCCTTCATAAAAGCATTAGAGTAGAGACTGTTCCGTTATACCATGTTGTGGGCAACTTGCACACAACTTCTTAAATCGCTCCCAATAGTCGTTAAGAGACTTTACTTCTTTTTGCCTTATCCCAACGACCTCCCTGTAATGACCAAAATTTGCTCGGCCCATAAATAAATAAATAAAAACAAAAAAATAAAACAAAAATTAAAAAATAAAAGTTTTTTTACAGTCCATGTACAAAGCCTAAGACCAAATTAGCCTAAGAACCTATACCCGGTTACACTTAAAAAACCACTAGCCCGTTACACCATTGACCCAAATCAGTAAAGCCCAGCAAAGCCCAATCCCTAAACTAAACCAGGAAACCCTAGGGTTTCCAGAAGCTTCGCACCGCAAGCACCACGCCCTTTCGTCTTATGCCGTTCCAGTGGATTTTCATCGGCACCGTGACTCCAACCCCGTATCGCGCCGTAACCGACGCACGGACCAACGTCAACGCACTCACCGCCATGATATCCTCGCTGGTACCTACAAAAAAGAAAGAACCACAACAGCAAAAGAAGCAAACATGGAAAGAAATCAAAGGATACTTTCCCAAAAATGTAACAGAGGGTTATAAAAACCCCTCTTCTCCAATTTGTAAAAACTACGTTTTTTGGATATATACAAATATACAGAAAAAAAAGACCAAAGAGTTAACTAAAGAAACAGAGGTGATCGATCTTATCTTTTTTTTATTCATGATATATACGTATAAAAAGAAACTAAGAAATAAAAAGGGTGGTTACCTTTCTGTTCGCTGTAAAAAGCAAATTTTTTCTTGAGTTCCGACCGCCATATATGGCGTAGTCGGCGGAGGCGCATGGGCGCGTGAGAGCCCGATGACGGAGGCTCAACGGAGCTCCGAGGGCATTGCCTTTCTCCTTTTCAGAGCATTCCTCAGTATTTTTTTTTGAACGAGTTAAAAATGAATTCTGGGGGCTAATTTTGGCTTTTATAGCCTATTAGAAACGACGTCGTTTTGTTTGAAACCATATAGCTTCAAAAGGCGTCGTTTCAAAGCCCAGGATCCACGTGTTGACCCGTGACCCGGATAGGATCCTCGTGTTTTCATTTAAAGGGAATTTGTCCAATCAATCCTTTCGTTTATTTATTTTATAATTTTATTTTATTTTATTTTAAATTGGCCCTAACTTTTATATTTGTTTCAATTTAGTCCCAATGGCCATTAAAACCTATTTTGAGGAACGACGTCGTTTTCTGGGATTACGGCTAATTGCCCGGTGAATCCCTTTGATTTAACGCGCCTTCCAATTAGGCCCAAAAAGTTTTCATTTATTTGTAATTAACCCTAATTTTTTAAAAAATTAAATTAATTTTTAATCCTTTTTTTTTAAATTCAATTTATTTTAAATACTATATATTTTTATAAACATTAGTTATATATAAAAAAGTACATATATTATTTTTCTTTG
Source organism: Gossypium anomalum (assembly GCA_025698475.1). Taxonomy (NCBI): domain Eukaryota; kingdom Viridiplantae; phylum Streptophyta; class Magnoliopsida; order Malvales; family Malvaceae; genus Gossypium; species Gossypium anomalum. The sequence goes on from CM046961.1 coordinate 14,391,037, forward strand.
TATATTATTTATTATATTATTATACATTATTATATATTATATTACATACATTTTATTATATATATATTATTTTATACATTATCTATCATATTGTTTATATTATTATATATTTTGTTTATAAATTTTATTATATGTTATATATATTTACCATATATTATTCCTTACATTACTTTTATTTTATTATAAAATATACATTATTTTATTACTCATTAATTACATATGTTTTTTTTATTTTTCTTATTAAATAAATATGTGTAATATCAATGTTTAGCACATTATTTTTTAAATATATTAAGTTATTATATTCTATAATATGATTTATATATATTAATCATTTTTTTAAAAAAGATCTCCTTTATCATTCTTATATTATTCTAAATATTTTTAAAATATCTTTATTTTTATTTTTTTGATTTATATTTTATATGTTTCTAATTTGCTTTTTTATTTTTATTTTTTAGTATTGTTTTAGTATGTTAAATTTTTATAGACTATTTGTTATTTTATGTTATTGTTTTTACATATTCGCATGAAAATTAATTATTTATGTTGATTTAAGTTACATTTGCATAAAATATTATCATATATATATTACGCAATTTATATTGTCGTATTCATTATGCTCTACGTTGTATTTTGCATGTAACGATAATTCATGTATATTTATGTTATCTATGATTATATATGCATAAGATGATAACGTATATCGTGTAATTTATGCCATTATTCATCATTTTTTATATTATATTTGCATGGAATGTTAAAGTAGGTATTATGTAGGATAATTTATTTAATATTGATCCTTTGTAATATGTTAAATGCATCATCATTTTAAAGAACTTTTATATTTCATTCGATCCAAAAAGAATTTTTTAAAAATAAGGCAATGTTTTTTGGTAGTTAGGAATTCGAGAAGTAGTGCCCTAACATGCTGGGTTGCGATTTCTCGTTTGTCTAAATGCCTAAAATATCCTTCTAAATAAGTTTTGAAAATCACAAGATGATTTTAGTTACGAAAGTTTAAGAATATCGTGTCCAATCATACTGGATGTGATGTTTATATTCTTTTGAAGCGAAGGAATCTTGCTTCTTTTTAACTCAAATTATTACGGTTTTAAAAGAGATCTTATTTCTAAATTCTTTCAAACTTTTGACATTAAGGCAAAATTATTCAATTTGGTACCAATTTTGGGCGTTGCGAGGGTGCTAATCCTCCTCAAATGCGTGAACCGACTCCCGAACTGTTTTTCTCAGTAACCGTGAGACCAAACTATTTTATAAGGTGATCCAATCACACCCAAAAAGGTTGGTGGCGACTCCCGTCTTTTCAAAATCTCGCTTTTCAAAAAAAAGGGAGGTTTCGACACTCCCTTTTTAACTTAACTACACGCGATGCTAGAAAAACCTGTTGAGAAACAAAAGAAAAAGATTAGTCCAAGTTTTAATAGATCTAGGGGGTAGATAAAATAACCATTCCCTAGCTGAATCTGCTAGGGAAAAAAGGAAAGCACGCAATTTGATTTGATCATCAGTTATGCCCTGAGGTTTCATACTAAGACAAACCATATGAAACTCTTTTAGATGTTTGTGTGGATTTTCATTTTGCAACCCTCGAAAAGTTGGCAGTAACTGGATTAATACTAACTTCAGTTCAAAATTAGTATCCATGGTAGGATACGCAATGCATAATAGCAGTTGTTTTGCTGGAGCTTCAGCCAATTGCCGAATCGTTTAAGCCATAAGTTGATGTGCTAGATTCGTGTTTTCGTTAACCCTGGCATTAAGCACTTCTTCTGGTGAATCGACTTCTACTTTTTCACTTTCAAGTGTTTGAGTAGGGTTTTCGTTAATCTTAGACTCAACTTTGTAGTCTACTTCAATTTCTGGCAGTGGGATACTTTAAGTCCCAACCACCCTTGACTGCTTTTTTCGTAACTTTGTTTCCTCGCGATTGGCTCCCATAGTCTTCTCTATTTCTGAATCAAACGCAAGAATTCTTGGAGCAAATCTAGTTATAAGAAAGAAAGAAACAAGATTAGTACGTTACCAGTCCCCAGCAACGACGCCAAAATTTGATGTGTTGTTGAGAGCTCCAAAAATATCCTATCCCTATAAAATAATGAAAAGAATAGTATAAGGGAAGTAAGGTCAAATCCTCAGGGACTGGATTTGCATAAGTTCTTATTCCTCAAGATCTCGGACAGAGTTGTGCCCAAGAAAACCAGCGTATCTGGGAAATTAAAAAAAATAGAATTAAAAGTTTGATTGAATTAAAATTGCGAAAATTAAAATTAAAATTGTAGAGATAAACAGAGTTGAGAAAAAGAGTTTTTATGGAGAGATTCCAGCCTCCGGTTGTCTCGATCCGCCTTGGGTTCAATTCTAGGCTTTTAAGTAATCCTTCTCGAACAGAATAAGCCAGTTATAGTGGAAGAGGACGCTTACGACCACCAGCTCCACTTAGATTTTAGACTTACGATTTAGAGAAACCTGACTCTAGCCAACCGTCACTTTCGTGGGACCGTCTTACACTAGGTCATCACTTCTTAATGGCAAATGCCACGCTATTTTGTCTCTTGGGCTCGACAACCGCTGAAGTAAGCTAACGAATCGACTGTGCAACCTTCCCAAAATATACAAAGCGGCCGTTCTTTGCAAAAGTTAAAAAGATCATCTTTGAAGGGACATGGACGGAAGCGTCAACCCCGTAATGTGGAGAAATGATGAATACTCGTTGAGAAGGCTAAGCGCAGATTCTAAGCCTCGTGAACCCTTTTTTGGGGAATTTCGACAACCTTTAGCTATATAAATTTAGTGACTCATGTTTTTTGGGAAAAAAAGAAATAAACTTAATGAAAATTAGATTTTTATTGAATAATATGAAAGGGACAAAGGTTAAACTTTTTGGGAGAGGGAGTGTTTACAGAAAAGATGAGTCCGATTTGTCTCACTTCATCCCCTATTTATAGTACTAGAAAAACCTAGTCTATTCCTAATTAAATTCTAAAAGATAAATACAAATAAATAAAGATAAATAAAGATAAAAGCTAAAATTAAATCTAAATAATAATCTTTAACAATTATCCTAATATAAATAAAATTTAAATAGAGTCTTGTGTTTATAAAATCTCTTCTTTGCACTTTTGCCCCCAAGTCTTCCACATTTTGCATTATCAACACCACTTCTTTCCTATTTTGCATGCTGGCCTATTTTATCTTCAAATTCACGCTTTTTTCCCTCAAATTTCCTTTTTTCCTTCAATTTAGTCCTTACAAGATAAAAACCATAAATAGCTCAAATTAGTAGGATCATACTCAAAATAAATATGTAATTAATACATAAAAATATGTCATTCTAAAGTATTATCATTAATATTAATATTAATATTTTTAATTAGCTAAAATTTGTATTTCTTCAATTTTTTATAAAATAAAATTGAATATTAAAAATATCAGCTGGCCAATGTCGTGTTAATGTTTTTTTGATTAACTGCGTTATGTGGTGAATTGTTCAAGTACTCAAATTCACAAAACATATATATCTATTTACAAAAATAAATATACTTTAAGGTGTAATTTTTGAATTAAACTTAAAATAAATTAAAATACAATAAAAAAGTTATTAATTAAAAAGATAAATTTAAAAAATATTTATTAATTAAAATTAAAAAAATTAAAACAACATGAAATAAAAAATACAAATATGAATAAGAGAAAAATTGAACCCAAGGACAAAACCACTAACATTTTACCATTTGACCAAAAGTATTAATGTATCAAGTTATTAAAAAATATAAACGCATTTTCTGTTTTTTTTTTCAAAATCAACCTATTTCCCTAAATATCGGAAAAATAAACTTAAATACCTAATTAATTTTTTAAAAAATGACATTTTCTTCAAATTTACTCGGAATATGGGAATGATGGTCGAAAATATATATGATTAAATTTCGATAAATTTTGTTCTATACTTTAGGTAAATTATAAATTTAGTATATTTACTTTAATTAATTTTAGTCTTTATATTTTTAAAATTTTAATGTTTTGGTCTTATCTAATGGTGACATTAAATCTGTTTGGTTAAATTTTGCCATTAGTAATATATTATGCCTAAAGTTATAGGTTTAGTCCAATTCATCAATTGGATTATTTTAGTGGCTATATTTTTTGAGTTTTAAAATTTTATTCGTAATACAAATAATAGTCGTTAAATCTATTAGCTAATTTTTTTACGAGTAATATGAGAAAATAACAAACAGATATAATATTACACATATGATATTATGTTTGACACATCAAATTTTAAAAATAACTGAACTTAATAAATTTAATAGATATAATTTGGTTAGAATTAAAATTTTCAAATTCTAAAATTACAAGACTAAAAGTGACCAAATTAAATTAAAGGTACTAAATCCATAATTTACACAAAGTAAAGGGTCTAATAGCATAATTTGACTTTAATTTTCTGACGGAAGCCTGAGTTCTCCGACCCTCGGGGTTCATGTTTTAAAGAACAGGAAAGGAATAAAGAGAAAAGTGAAAAGAAATTTAGAAAATATAATACCACGTGTCAATAAAATGTCACGTCATTTTATGACGGTTTAGGAGAAGCTAATGATTCGACAAATACTAAATTGAAAAAAAGAAAAGAAAAAGAGATAAATTAGGTATTAACTTTTTGGGTTTTTTACCAAATTAGGACAAAAAAATAAAAAAAATTCCAAAATAATACAAATAAAAAATTATGTACCAAAATGGTACATTTGAGGTGGTGCCGCCTATGGCAGAGGCAAGACCACCCCATGTCCAATCAAAATTACTATTCTTTGTCGGTTAAATTGCGGCTCAGACTAAAATGTAATAATATAATACATTTAGGGACTGTTGTTAAATTATTCCATTTGAAATGATAGCGAGGTAAAGGTGCACTTTGTCGGTGTGGCGGCACCAAACTAAAAATATGGCTAATTGCTTTGTTAGCCCTCATTATTTATTATTTTCATTTATTGCCCTTTAACTCATTATATTATTTTTAAACAAGCCCTTAACCTATTTTTGTAATTAAATAACCCCTTAAATTATGGTTTTACTCATAAAAACCCTTCATTTTAATATTAAAGTAAATATATTTTAAATTTCAAGCTTTTATCTTAATTTTTTGTTTGATGCAATAAAAATTATATACACTTTAACATCAATATAAAATATAAAAAGTAATCAAATTTTTGAAAGAGTAGTTAAGAATATTTACTTTAATATTAAATTTAAGGGCTTTTATGAGTAAAAACCATAATTTAAGGGGTTATTTAATTACAAAAATAGGTTAAGGGCTTGTTTAAAAATAATATAATGAGTTAAAGGGCAATAAAAAGAAAATAATAAATAATGAGGGCTAACAAAGAAATTAGCCATATTTTAAGTTTGGTGCCGCCACACTGACAGGCGGCACCCTTGCCCCTTTTTTTTCAGCTATCATTTCAAATGGAATAATTACACAACAGGTCCCTAAATGCATTATATTATTACATTTTAGTCCTAAGCACAATTTAACTGCGATGATAAGAATAAAGAATTTTTGATTGAACATGGGGTGGTCTTGCCTCTCTATATAGGCGGCACTCACCCAAAATACATTTTGGTACATAATTTTTCATTTGTATTATTTTGAAATTTTTTTATTTTTTTTGTCCTAGTTTGGTAAAAAACCCTAACTTTTTCTTCTCTTCCCATTGAGATATAACATTAACGTTGTAGAACAAATAACTACAAAAAATAATATATCATTTTGTCTTTTTTTTCCATAAAAAATTGCCTTTATTTCTGTTTCTGTCTTTATTATCAATTAAATCTTCTCCTTTACCATTTTTCATCAATAATTCGATAATTCGATAATTCAACTTAATTAATGAATTAAACTTTTTAAAAGCTTGACCTGTGGTTGGGACTCACTGTTCACTTAATTAATGAATTAAACTTTATTTTAAGTGTGACTTTTGGTTGGGACAATGTACCCTGCTTCGTCAGCGCCAGGGAGTAAAAATTTAAAGATGCAATTAAATATTACAAAATTTTAATTAAATTGCTTTTAAATAATAAAATATAAGGTAAACCATTAAAATAGTTATTTTTATTTGTCTCAGGTTATATTTTAGTTAATTGTGTTTTAAATGTTATATTTTAGCCACTTACATTATCGTGTTATAACATTTTAGACACTAAGCGTTAATTGCCGTTAACGGTGTGGCACTTTATATCATCATTTCAAATAAAAATTTTATGTTAAATTATACAATTGGTCCCTATATATTTTTTATTTTGAGCAATTTAACTTTTTTTTTCTTTTATGTTCTTTGAACTTTTCTTTTTCTTTTCTTTATTTTCTATTCTCTTCTCATTCTCCCTCCCTCTGTTTTCCTCCCTTTTCCATTTCTTTTAACGTAATTTTTCAATATTTTTCATTTGTTAAAACTAGTCCCCATGTTTTTATTTTTTAAAACAATTTAATTTTTTTCTTTTTATTTCTTTATTTTCCTTTTCTTCTTCCCTTTTATTTTTCTCTCTTCTCATATTCTTCACTACAAAAATATATTATTTGCCCACCAAATTAGCCAAGTTATTGTTTCTTTCACATGATTCTTAAATTGAATTTTATCGAAAATCGAATATCAGTCATTCTTAATCAAATCTCTATTTGAATATAACCTACTTTTGAAACTAAAATTGGATCTAACTAATCTATATATAAATCTAAACATAAATTGAATTATTTATATTCAAAACAATTTTTTTCTATTTCCAAACTTTTACAAATTGTGTAGATTATTCATTTCCTTTTTCTTTTATTTTCTGACAAATAAAATTAAACAAACGGTAAAATTGATCTAAACCTTCTTGGATATTCCTAAGCAAGTTTGATTGGAAGTCGAGCATGGATGAACCGAAGAGAGAAAGGGAACATGGAACCAAACTGGTTTGGGTAAAGTTGAGGGTAAGTTTCGTATAGTGGTTGTTTTAGTCATTGAGAGTGTAGAGCTCGTTTGAAGAATCCGTGAAACACTGTAGTTTCGAGAGGGCAAGAATGTTGTAGGTAAGACAGATAAGATGGTCATGGGGGTTGGTTAAGATGTTAAAGGAATAGGCTTGGGAAACTTTATTGTGGGTAAACTACCCATAAGTCAGGACTGGAGAGATCTTGGAGTGAGGTAAGCTTGTTAACCAGGTTGTTAAGAGATCCAAATTGGTTCATTAAAGTGATGATGGACGACGGGGGTTTGTAATTGTGGGGTAAGAATATGCGAAACAAGTTTTATTTTGGTTTTTTTCATAAACATAAAAAAGTTTTAACAAATAGAAAATATAGAAAAACTACATTAAAAGAGATGGAGAATGGAGGAAAACAGAGGGAGAAGTAGAAAAGAATGGAAAATAAAGAAAAAGAAAGAAAGTTAAAATAACATAAAAGAAAAAAATTAAATTGCTCAAGACGAAAAAATATGGGGATCAATTGTATAATTTAACCTAAAATTTTTGTTTGAAATGATGATTCAACGTGCCAAGTCAGCTTACTGTTACACCATTAATGACAATTAACAACTCAGCGACTAAAATGTTACAACACATTAACGTAAGTAACTAAAGCGTAATATATCAAACATAAGTGACTAAAATGTAAACTGTGGTAAACAAAAGTGACTATTTTGGTAGTTTACCCTAAAACATAAAAGTTAGAATACTTATGGTTAAACATTAAATTATATATGGACTTTAGTTTAATGTGCAATTTGATACATGAATTTTGGTTTGGTGCAATTATACACATAAAACTTGAATTATGGTCCATATGTATACATGAACCTTTAATTTTGATTCAATTGTACACCTTTCGAGAAATAAATACATAGATACATTTATTTCATGATATATTAATATAATTGTTTGCGGATGCAATATATCAACGTAAAATGATGTTAATTTGATAATGTTGTTAGTGATTTGTAAAAATTGAATCAAATCAAAATTTCATGTATAAAGCTACACAAAATCAATATTCATGCATGGCATTACACATTGGATCAAAATTCATGTATAATTTTATATTTATCTCAATTTACTTTTAATTGAATTTTTTAAAATTTATTTTTTTACATTTATTTTGTGTTTCCTTTTTCATAATGTTTTATTATAATAAAAATAAGTATTAAAAATTTATTTTATTGATTTGTTTTGCAACTGTTTAAGCATTTTTCTAAAAAGTATATTCTATTTTTATTATAATGATGGTAAGTAATAAATGAATATTCTATTTTTATTATAATGATGGTAAGTAATAAATGCTTTTTTTTTGTTGATTAGTTATTTTTTTTTAACAATCTTATTATATGTTTTGATTATATATGTTCTTTTTTAAGATAATGCTTAGAATTACCCATAACACTTTCTAACCCATAAATAGGAAGATAATGCACTTCAATGTACTCGAACCCACATCCTCCTACATTAGTAACGATACCTATGCCAATCGAGTTAAGACTCAATTGGTAAAAATATTAATTCTCTAAAAATGTATTATAGTTTTAAATTTGTTTGTTGGTGTGTATTATTTTGTTTTTCTTGTCATAATTATATATTAACACATTAAAAATTCATATCATATAAAATTTATGACTTTCAATTTTTATATTATATTTGTGTTATTTTTTGTATTGTATGATGTTTTATGTTGTGTTTTAGTTAAAATATGCATAGTTTGATATATGTGTTTTTTCATTTGTATCATATCATACTTTATTTCATCTTTCGATTATTTTTCATATCATATTTTATATAACTGTATCATATCTAATAGGACTATATTTAACGGTATGCCATTTTTATAGCATACTATTCTTTTAAATGGTATGCTATAAAAGTGTTTTTCCTCTCTTACTACTACTACTAATTTATTATAATGACTATAATGTAAATGGTTTTAATTGATACACATGTATAATTTTCAACATGGGATGATTTTAATATATATGTATAGATATAAATTATATGAAACACATTATAAATCAAAGAAAATAAATATATAAAATATATGAAATCAATATTAACAAAAAAAATCAAACTTTCACTCAGAGGATGCTAAACTACCTATTTTTATCGCTCATTTATTTTGAAAGTTATGTTTTCAAAAAAATTATTTTGAAATTTCTTTAAGTTCGTAGTTTAACTTATTTAATTTAAAAATTAGAAAATATACAGCATAAATATTCTTATAATAAAAAAATTTAATTTTTAAATTTAAAATTTTAATTTTAATTTTAATTTTAATTTTAATTAAATTAATATTCAGTTAACTCATAATATCAACTCAGTTAGAGACTTTATAAATAATATATATATATATATATATAAAAGATAAACTAATAATTGAAAAACTATGGTAACTAACACATACATGCCTATTTCTCAAAGCTCATGGCTACTAGTTCAATCCATAGTTTCATTGTTAGTTGGCTTATGTTATCTTGAATTATACTATTTTTTATTTTGGTATTTAAACTTCTTATTATCACATTTTTATATCTAAATTATTCCTTTGTTATATATTTATTCTAAAAGTTAACTAGGTTTTACACTTGTATCTCCCATAAGGAATTCATGACATAGCTTTATAATATCATCGCCCACCACCTTCCAATTTTCTTTGTAGAAATTTCCAGATAGACTATCTATGCCCGGGGCTTTCCTAGGATCCATTTGCTTGAAGGCCTTTATAATTTCATGATTTGTGAACGCCATGGTTAATCTATCATTCATCTCTCCTGAAATACAAGTATCAATATAGTCAAGATTTAATGTTTCATCAATATGTAACGTTGACTCAAATAGATTTTGGACATACTCTCTGGCAGCCTCACAAATATCTTTGGTATTCTCCCTCCAGTAGCCATGCATATCTTTCAGCCTTTCAATCCTGTTCTTCTTTTTTCTACTGGTTGCCCTCACGTGAAAGAACCTAGTATTTCTGTCCCCCTCTTTCAGCTAGTTAACTCTTGATCTCTATGCCCAGTACTGCTCCTTTCTGTCCAACAGTTTCCTTAGCTTTAATCTCATGGCTTTAAGTTTGTTTCCATCGTACACATTCACAGGTTTATCAATAAGCCTATTAATATTGGACTTTAGCGCATCAATCTGTCTGCTCATCCTCTTGTACCTCTTAAACTGCCAAGCACCCAGGTTATGTCCCACCTTCTCTATCTTATCCATTATGTTATCCGTATCCATCTTCCAAGCATTTTTAATGATATTTTTAGCTTCCGTCTCTTTAGCCCAGCATATATCATATCTAAACATAAGTCTAGAATCCCTCTGCTCCTCTCTAAGCTTTCGACCCTTGGTATCAAGCACAATAGCATCATGGTCAGAGTTTGACTGGCGAATAACCTTGGTTTCGATGAACGGGAAGCTGTCCACATCACTTGCTGAGATTAAAAAATGATCCAGTCTTTCTTTGACCATTGCGGTGCCCTCTCGATTATTGACCCATGTAAACCACCCATTGTCTGTTTTTAAGTCTACCAGTGATAACTCATTAATAACCTCATGGAAGTCGTCCATCAGGGCCTGCAGTTTTCTCCTACCACCTTCCTTTTCCGAGTTGTCAAGTATGGCGTTGAAATCGTCTCCAATAATCCACTTTTCTTTCACCGATCTTCCTACCCTCTTAAGCATATCCCATGAGCTCTTCCTATTATTAGGATCGGTATTCCCATAAAATCCAGTGAATCGAATAGGTTTGTCATTTTCATCATGAATTAAACAGTCAATGTAATTGCAAAAGTAGCTTTGGATCTCAACTTTAGCCTCCTTCCACATCATAACCAGCCCACCACTTTTACCATAAGCATTGACTGCCAGGCAACCCTCCATCCTACACTTGCTTCGAATATAACGAAATTTGTTAGTTTGCACTTTAGTCTCACATAAAAAAATAACCTCCGAATCATTTGCAACAAGGAGTTGCTTTAATTTGCGAATTGTCGCAGGGTTTCCAATCCCACGACAATTCCAACATAGGATCTTTATAACTAATAGATGGGCTGGTCGCTAGCCATCATTTTGCAAGATGAAATATTGTCCAGAATACTCCTACTCACTTGAAGATGCTCTTTTTCAAAAATAGCAATCTTTCGAGCGTCGCAATTATGTCATCAGCCATAGTACACCTAGACACTACTCAGGACCACTTCCTTTCGAACCAGCAAGCATACGTAACAATAATGATACCATGAAAGGACCTCCAGACACTGCGCAGCCCAAGAGCCAGTTCTCAAAATGCGCCCTAACTAAAAAAAAAAAAAGAAAACAGAGAAAAACAAAAATAAAAAAAGGAAAACAAAGGAAATGAAAATCGTAAGAAGACAACTAACCCCCTCCAAGAACTCGAAAACACCAAATAACAGGGTAGAAAATAGTCAAATAAAGAAGAAAATAAAACATGTTACTAGGAAAACGTGGGAAAACCATCAACCGAAGCACGCTGAAGACTGGTCAAAGAGACGAAAAATGAACCACCAAAAAGACAAAAGGTACGCCCAAAAGGATTTTATCTGCAAGAAAAGAAAAGCGAGTAGACAAATCGAGCGAAAACCTAAAAGCAAAACAAAGCCTAAAAGCAAAATTAAACCGAGAAAACTCGTCAACAGAAAATCCAGCAAACGGGCAGAGAAGTGCAAGAACACTCTAGCCCCATCTTATAACCAAAACCCTAGAAAAGAAAAAGGAGAAATCCCAGCAAGAAACGCAAAGAAATTTGCATCGGAGTCGCAAAGACGAAACAGCCAAACACAGTTAAAAAATAGAGTAAAAAATGCCCAAAAACGCTGCATGCATGAAAACATACAAACTATATGTCGGAACTAAGGAAACCCTAAAATCATGCAAAGACTTCACGAGTGGGACATAGAAAAGTCAAAAGAAAATAAACTTTCCGGAGCACCATGGGACCCTCAATCATTCTCAAACTCAAGATCCCAGAGAAACACATATGACGTATATAGCCATAAAAAACAGAACCATTCAAATCACCAAGAAAAATAAAGAAAATGAGAAAACGGACAAAATTCACCGTAGGACTGAAAAAGAATAGCCTTACGAGAGATGTCTTGTTTGTCAGAATCAGCGTCAGAACTAATCGCATCAAAACAATAGCGTCGTACAGCTACCAAGCGAAGCCAAAAAAGCTAAGAAAACAAGCAACACAATCAAAGCAATACACTCAGAATCCTCCAAACTGCCATAATATTCAAGAGAATAAGGTAGACACACAAACGAAAAAACAAGAAAACAATTCGCCCGAATTTTATAGAAAAATCACAAAACACTGTATGCCCTCAAACTTCTGTATGGTATTTATAAGGCATCATTTTCAGGTATTCGAAAAGATTGAGCTCATGGCTGCGTAACAACTGTCAACTGGCTCCTCAATTATACCTCGATCCATTATTGCATAACGGTCGTCGATTGAGACCTCTACGTCGACTTCCACCATTGATCGTACAAAGCAAAATTTTCCTAGGATAGGCTTCGAAGGCAATGATCTCATCTCAACATGATATATGAAATGGGTGCGGCTCGGAGTGATATTGCATCTCTGAAAACTTAAGAATACTTCGAATGTAAACCAAATATTTTTAGCTACCAGAATTTTTAAGGCCGGGAAATGGTTTATAGTAGAGAAATAAAAAGGATTGGAGATAAATAATATGAGTGAAGGATGATGAAGCTTGGTACATGAGAGCCATTTTATAACCGCATGAAAGGGCCTGTTTATAAAGGAAAACCTTCAAAGTGTGTTGGAAAATATTCTAAATATGTTGAAGTGTTTAAATCATTCGAATTATTCGAAACATTAGGTTTTCAGCCCCGAGAATAGTAAATCTGTTAGAGAAAGCTCGCCCAACTAGAGGGCTTTCTTACTGATATGGCAGGAAAGCCCCCCAGTTGGGTGAGCTATCTCTGACATATTTACTATTCTCGAGGCTGAAAATACCTTTTCAAATAACTGTTGTACATGTTATGAAGCGTAGAATCTCGATAAAATTATGTGTTTTGAATGCATGATGACAATTACTTGCACCAGACACTATGCAACAAATGCGTGCATGTAACAACCTGTTTTTCAGTGGTTTATGGGTCACAAATCCGATGAGTGAGTTCGTAAATATTAAATAATAATATTTATGAGTCAAGTATAGAGTTGCGTCTAAATTTGATTTAATGATTTTTGTTAATTGAACGAATAATTAGGTTCAAGTGATATGTCTTAAAAGTCAAGTGGTTTTTAATTATTTTTGTTTAATGATTTTTTGTTAAATTTGATTTAATAATTTTTGTTAATTGAACGAATAATTTCGTCCTCGAAATTCCTTGCTAACACATCACTTGCTTAATCACAAAATATGCTATTTCTACTTTTATACCAACCATCACACTTTTGTTGTGCACTCTAATTCTTATTTTCTTTTACTTCTACGACTTTTCTTGAAGATCTTATTCACTACCATAGACTATTTTATAATAACTTTGTTAACAACTTCCTCTATTCACTATGACACTTTCGTCTAAAGAACTCGTAACTAATGTTCCTAATTTAATAGTCTCTATCAGGATTCTTTACCTATTAGCTAAGTCACTCAAAATTTACGAAGGCATAGAACCTAAATCTACACCACACTTTCACTAAGCTACTCTGATGAATCTCTTAAAGCAACCACCGTAGTGCTCTACTGCCTGGTTTGGCCCAAATGATACCTTCAACAAGAATTCCTATAGGAATTTCCAACTTACTAGCTAATGCACTCAAAACATACGAATGCATTCGCATTCACATTAACACGTTTATGAGGCATACCAAATCTAATCTTGTTGGAAAAACATGTTTGGAAAACGCAATAGAAAATAAATTTAGGGAAAAACTAGAGTTTTAAAAAAATTTCCAAAAGAAGATCTTGGTTGTGATATTTAAAGTAATAAACACTTAATCCAAATTATACATTTTCGATTCGTCTAGGATAAGCACTTCGACCGAGTAGTCTTCTCTACTATCTCTGGCTTACGTCTGTCGAGTGTGGACTCACTTTGAATCAAAAGAAATTTCACAAAAATTACCACACTAGTAATTTTGTAATTTCTCTAAACTTTTGGGTTAAGTTGTAAATTAGAAAAATATCTCTAGAAATTTTCTAGAATAATATTTTCAGAGAATTTCTCTCTACAATTTTCTCTTGGATTTAAGTGTTTATAAATAATGACCCAAGACTCTCTTTATATAGGGAGAGTTTAGAGAGTTCAATTATGATTAAACTTAATCACTTTAATATTAAATCTTATTAAAATAATAAATTGTTTATCTACAACATAAACATTAAATTAAATTTAATATTAAGATAATCACTTTAATATTAAATTAATAAAATACTATTAAGATAGGTATTAAATTAAATTTAATATTAAACTATTAAATAATATTATTTCTGGAATAATTAATCTAAAATCAAATTCCCTGGTAAAGTCCTAGTAGGAGTGTAACTCTTCCAGTGCTTAACCACCGACAACCAACCACCAGCAACCACCAGGATGCCGTCGTCGCAGCCACTAGCACCGCATTGTCTGGTGATGCAGGTGTGACACCCTTATGACACCCTGAGCCGGTTCAGTTGCTGTCGATTCGGTCCATGTCAATGACGACCCAACCGGTATGGTTTCACATATCGGGCTCGATTTGACTAGTTTTTGGGTATTGGTCTCGGTTTTGGTTCCGAGGCCCAATATACGATCTTAGGTCCAATTTTCAGTTTCAATTACCCATTGGGCCAATTGTCTGACTTGAAAATTAACTTCCAAAAATATCATATTAAGTTTAATTGATTCAATTAATTTAATTTTACTTTATCAAAATTAATTTTTCCAAAAATCACTTAGATTTTCCAAATTAATTTTTCAAGAAAATTTTTTAATCAAATTCTCTAGTTGAACAATTCTCACAACCACCTAATTTAATTCCACATCAAATAAATCGACTCAATTAAATTATTCCCAAAGTTGTAAAAAAATTTTCTGATTTGAATGCAATCCGATCGAGCTTTTGTTGAGCTAGCGGAGAGACTAATCAAACATATACAATTAGGCTCTAATGATTGCAATTATGTCCAAAAGCATCACTTCGATAATTTGCAACTACTTAATCATGGAGTTAGTCCACAAGAAGTACTATGATTGAAAACTCATGATTGTATACTCTTTACGAAAGCAATTCATCCAACTACTTTGTCCAATAACCTCGTCATATGTGTGTTACCCTTATATGATATCCTTGATACTTTTGAGTTAAATCTATTCACTCAATATAATCTTATTTTATCTCATTGTCACCATTGTGTCTTCTTAATGATTAATATGATAACTGTCAACAAATGACTGTGATAAATTGTTCATTCGAGAACAAGCAACTCGTGGACACATTCCATATTTATCAATCCACACAATGTCAATGAGAGGATATCATTAACTCTTTAATTAAGCTATGAATTCCACTATTGCTAGTAAAGTCATGCCATACACAAGTCATGTACCCAACATAGCAGCTATTGGCTCAATCATCTTTAGAGCATAAGCCTCCACTTATATCAAAGCACATGAGTTGCATATGCATGGTCAATGACTAACTTAGGATTTAGGTAAATCACACCATGAACGTCATAAGTGAATTAATTCACAAACAGATTCAGAATTAATTCATCTTGGGTCCAGTCAAATGTATCATTCTACCAATGAATACATCTATGTCTCTACTCGTGGAGTCAACTACTCTGATAACCAAGACTAGCCATCTCCCTAATTGGAATTCTAGACGACATAATAATCCTTCTCAATATTTGAATCAAATGCTCACTTATTTTATGAGATTATGGACTCATTTAGATTATCTACTGAAGTAAGTTGTCTTTCTCACAATGCAAACGTTCTTTACAATGCCACTTATCTTTAATTTGAACTTTACACAATCAATGAGCTAATATTTGTTTGTCACAATTTCGCTATGCATGCAAAATATAAAGGACATAAATACAAAAGACATAATAGTGAAATGTAAAATTAACTTTATTTATTTATTCATGGTTCAAATAAATAGAAAATAGTTACATGTTTACTACAATATGGACACATTTCCCAACAAATCTAACATACAAAAACAAAACCAAAGGTGAGTGGTGGGGGAAATGATCTAAGTTACATCCCTACAAGAAAACTTTAGGATTAAGTCAATGTGTTCCCGTTCCTACCCCACATGCAACTCAATCAGAGATATTTCAAACAAGCTCAAGAAATCAGAGAAATTTGGTCACATAGGTTTCGTAACCCCAGTCCTTACAACAATCACTTTGGTCCGAGTGTTAGCGAACTGATCGACTGTTTAACGTCACAGCAATAATGTGCAAGCGTACACTATCGATGCAAGTATAGTAGGCAAATGTAAGTCTGTCGGATATCGATCCCACAGGGATGGTAGTTTTTTGTCTATTAATGTCAGTGCAACAACTAGATAGAAACGAGATAAATTGTGAGAATAGTTGTCGATGCAATAACTTGAAAACAATAAAATAAAATATGATAATGATAAACTGGGATCCCCAACATGAATCTTTAGCAGAATACTAAGTGCTCACAAGGTATGAAAAGATAGGTGATTGTCGAAGCAATAAATGTAACGCCCCAAACCCAAAAATTCTGAAACCCAAAAATCTCGAAATCTTGAATTTTTCTTTTTGTGCTTAGCAATCCCGGTTAAGTGTTAATTACGCGTTGGTAGGTCTTGGTCAAGGTTTGAGTTTGAATATAGAGGTAGAAGAAATTATAGTTTAATAATTAAAAGGGCCTTGTTGGCAAGTAGTTGGGCTTTTAAATAAAGATAGGGGAAAATGGCATCAAAAAGCCTTGTGGTGGAGTGGCTAACGGACGCCACTTAGAGTGGCTAACGGACGCCACTTAGAGTGTAGGGATGTGGAATTAGTGGCTAGTAAGGAGATCCTAGGTTCGAATCCTAGCTTAGTATTTTTAGGAGTTTAATTTTGGCCTTCTAGAAGGTTGGAAGTGGCGTGGAGATGGACTCTAAGGGGAGTGTTCAGGAGAGAAAATTAAGGAAAAAGATCAAGGGGTTATCAGGGAGAAAAATGAGGAGATGAGAAGGGGGAAGTGATGGAGCCGAATGGGGAATTGAAGGCCAGGCAATTCAGCTATAAGGGCTATAAATAAGTGCTGAATGTAGGGTTGCCAGGCTAGTGCCGAATTTTCTTCACCCTATTACCGGAAACCCTTTTTCGTAAAAGTCGAAAACCCTTTTGTTTTACTCTCTTTTCCTTGTACCGATTTTCTATTTCTTCTTCTACTTTTCTTCTTTAATCTGTACCAAATAAACCTTATTCACCATACTAGGTTGAAAAGCTGAATCTTCCAAGGGCCAAATACTCTTCGACCAAATCTAGTGTAAGTATTTGTTCTTCCAATCGGTTTTGCTAAGAATCTATTACGCTATTCTTTCCTCACTCTTTCTAATCAACTGTGGTAGGAAATTAGTATCGGATCTCGGATCTTAGCTCTCTGTCGAAATTACTCTTTAGGTGTTTGCGATTTTGGTAAGTATTCTTCTCTCATTGGCTAAGGTGGCTGAATGTTCATAGTTAGGGTAAGGGGACTTGTGTTGGATACGAGTCACCTTCTATTCTGGTTTTAATAAATAAGTTTAATACAGATCTAAGGAGTACGTGATCAGGGAAAAACTATTAGGGATTGGTGTTCAAGGTAAGGTTAAGGTGAGGCTTCGATTTTTGGAAAAGTTATGTATTAAACATGCGATTAATCGAAGGGTGATATCGATTGTAGGTTTGGGGCTAAGGAGATCGCATCACGCTTACTTACCAGGTGTGTACTTACACTGCACACACAAGTAGATCGGCAAAAGCCGAAATGCCGAAAAGCTGAAATGCTTAAAAGCTGAAAGTTTGGCTACGGTAGTCTTGCAAGTGCTCAAATACTCGTAAGGGAGAGGCCGATAGGTTGCTTGAGGCCCATGGGCAATTCCATGGACTTGGGTTGTGAATAGGCCAAATGGGCCAAAATGGGCTAAATGGACCTGATGGGCTATTGGACACATAATAGGTAAAATTTGATAAGCGATGCTATGTGATAGGAAATTTGTATGTGAGCATGAATATAATGTGATTTGGGCTGGATGGGCCATATAAATGAGACTGGGCCGAATGGGCCATATGAATGTGAATTGGGCCCGATGGGCCATATGAATGAGATTGGGCCAAGAGGGCCATATGCATGTATGTAGGGGTTTTGGGCCTAGTATATGATAACAACGTAAAACTTAATTAATATATTGTGACCGTGGACAAGTCATAGAGTTAAGGTGTGGCAACGGGTATACGCATGTCTAAGATTGGATCTAGGGAGAGCTTGGTACTTAAGCGGTCTTAATGACTCACCTCCTCTTCTTTGGAATCCTACCTAGTGCATAGTATTCGTTCATTTTAGCTCACGAGATTTGTTAACGGGCCAATGTAAGTGAGAACTGTAATAAGGGAAAAATTATCGAAATGCCTCTAAGGGCGAAAATGACCAAAATACCCCTATCTGTTAAATGTAAGTTTTATGAATGTGACATGCCTATTTGCTGTATACATATGATATTCTCCTTAGGTTGCATATGGGATAGGGAAATATGGAACGGAGGAAGTTTATGAGGATCGCATGGTTGCTTGACAATCGTGGATCCACCGACGGCTTTTAAAGCCCAATATGTAAATGGAGGTAGTTTCGCAACCGGGCTACCATTGATTTGTCGGTTGGGTGGGTTGATATTTATATCCCCACATGATGTGATAGGGGACGGATCTGGTGTGTAGCGGATGGATTATTGGGATGAGATTGCATTGCATGTTTGATGTATGATGATTTTTGAATGCTTGTTTTCGTCGAGGGTTGTACACACTAAGTTTGCGAAAACTCACCCCCTCTTTTATTTTATTTTCAAGTGATGCTCAGTAGAAGGTTAGATGTTTGGAGGGACTCTGGGTGGCCAACTAGCAAGATAGTTTGGACTTGTTTTTCTTTTTAAAGCTTACCAGTTTCTATGTTATTAAGTACTTTTCAAATCAGATTGTAATAGGGCTTCCACTTTATTATTATTTGGATTATTATTTTTATGTGATGTAATTATAATAATTTGAACATGGTTTCTTAAACTATAGTATGACTTTTCTACGTTTTCGCAACTACATTTTAAAATGACATGTTTTCATAAAATCATATATTTTAAACAAGTGATCGAAAGGAGTTTTTTTTTTTTTTTAAGGATAGTTAAGGTTTCATTTATTTTAAGAAGGGTTTTCATGAAAACACAGTTTTTGCTAAAACACTTCAATGTAATGCACCAGATTCAGCCATAACTTCCAGGCTGAGTTTGGGGTGTTACAATAAAGTTCAATGTATATCTTACTCAGCGTCACTCCTCTATTTAATCTGAGACTTAAACGTGCATACTAACCTCACCTTCTAATGATGGCAATACGACACTATTAAGAACAAGTGGACTAAATTCCTCTAATCCTCACTCAACTTCTGTTGTAATGTTTGTTGGCTCAAACTATCACTGTATTTTCCAGTGTCAGTGACTGCAATAACACTTCCGTGTTAAAAAAATTCAAACCCCAAGATTAAACAATAAAAGCAAGATTGAATAAGATAACATTTAATCAATAATTCATGTGTACTTCGATACAAACAGAAAACAGAGAATAATCACCGGCATTCATAAAGAAATAAGAAAGAATCGAGTAGAGAATACTATTCCTAGACAACTCGACTGAATCTCTCTATTCCATCTTATCTTGCTCTTAGGTCTTCTAGTCAGAAGCTAGTCTGCATCTGATTTTCACGTTGGCTCACCCGTGAGAGGCTTAAGCTGCCATGGCTGCAAGCTTCAAGATCAGATGATGAAGATGATGATCCGAAAAAAAGAAAGCTCTATTTTTCTTCTCACGTCCACCTTTTATGTCCTCATCCAATGGTACATGTGTCCTTGCTTCAAAATTATTCTATCCTTGTACGTATAGGTTGGCTATACCAGACTGGACAGCTTACGCAATTTTAATTCTTATCCGGACAACTATCAGGTGTGGCAAGAATTCTGGATGAAATATGGAATTCACTTATGCAATAGCATTAGTGTAAAAAGATAGAAAAATTAAGGATAAAATAGGCTAGGATTCATTAAGTTATAAAATGCAATTTACTAAACTAAAAATGCTAAAATGTATGCTAAGGATAACTAAATGGGAACAATTTAACCAATAAGTAAGGGGGAAAACCTATGTTCTATCTAGTGCATCACACCCCCAAACTTGAGTTTTTACTTGTCTCAAGTAAAACAGAAACTAGCAAGACTATAAAAATGTTACTAAGGCAATTAATCATTCTAGCAACTTGAACCTTATAACTTCCTAATGGATGAATCACATTCAGATGAAAGAATATTACATTGACAATTCATAAGCATGAATGAATAAGGTTGCAACTTCATCAATGCTAGCATCATGCTTCAAACCTTAAGTTCTATCTACTATTGCAGCATTTATTGTACAATACTAAGTATTTATATTATATATATATATTTTTTTTGGAATAAGGGATATCGTTGCATTATTGTACCTTTGTTCCTAAAAAACAATGATGGGGTGCAGCAAACCCCTAGGGAGTACGTAATTGGGCGACACACACTCATGTGGTGACAACCTTTGGCAGATAGATTTTTCTAACGCTTGTATTGGAGTTTTCCATTTTTAACATTCCATTCTACCCCCGCTTTGGTGTGTCACTAATTTGTAACTATATATACATATATAAGCAGCTGTAAAAAGTAGATTCATTCAAGATTTAAGGAATGATAGCAGTCATCCACTACTAATACAACCTAATCCATTCATCAAAGAATTGAAGCTACCACCTTTTGTCAAATTTATCCAACTTATTCATTAATAATTCACATGATTTAAGAATTAAGCGTTGAATTTAATAGAAATTTTCAAACAATTTTCATTAACTATAATTAAACCTTGCATGCTTTATTACCGAAAGAAAAAAATATGAAATGTGGGTGCATTTCCAAGCTCCATGTGCATTCCCCCAAACTTAAAGTTTGACATTGTCCCCAATGCACTAACATGAAAATGTAATGAAAATAAAAAAAAAATGCAATGACAATGTATACTTATCAAAATAAAACTTACAGCTACATGCAATGTATGAATTCTACAACTAAAGCTTAAAATAAGCTAACTCAGTTATCTACAGCCGTCTGGCTGCTTGATGTTTCTTTCTCCTTTTTTTCTTCTCCTCCTTCTTTCATTTTTTATCCTTGAAGCATTTCATTTTCTTTTCTTTGGGCTTTGCACAGTCTTCGAATTGCTTCTCAGTTCCAGGCTCTACCCCGGCATTATCGACTGCTTCCTGTGTAGGAGAGGCCAGTTGAAGTGGTTTAGTGTAGACCACTATTGCCAATGAATTGCATTGCTTCTCACTAGTTTCCTTAAGAACTTTCGCCGGTCTCACTCTAGCTCGCTCCAAATTATCAATATTCGCTCAATGATTGGTGGAAACACTGGGAATTCCGGTAGTGGGATGGGCTTAGTTGGCCTAATATGGCTACAATAGAACTGTTCTAGGCTCTGGTATAAGCATAAAACAAATTCTAGGATTTCTCCATATCTTCTATTGTAGCGATAAGCCTGAGCTGCTTGTTGTTGATGGAATTTACCAATTTTTCGACATCCTTCAGTTTGCGCCATAATGATGTCTATGCATTTAGGTTTGTTCCTATGTTGTCAACCTTGGCTTTGCCCTTTCTTGTCTTACTGGTTTCCACCTTCTTTAGTATCAACGTGTCATTGTCATGAGTGATTCTTTCTACAGAAGCTTCATTGATTGGACCCTTATTTTACAAGACTTCCTCACTAGCATTGGGCATGATTCCTCTTTGCTGGCACAATAACATCACCAGTTATGGGAAAAATAAGATTCCAATCTACCTTGCGGTGCAGTCAGTAATTTTTTAGTAAAGTATTGTGCCTACATCAATTTTTCTGCCTTTGACGATAGAATGTATCAGAAACATTTTATCGAGGGTGACTGTGGTGCTGTGAGTAGAGGGTTTTAGTGTGCAGTTGACAAAATGAAACCAAAATTTTCCTTATAGCGTCAGAAAGCGACGGTGTATTGTATAATTCTTTTGATGGGAACCGGTCCATACTGCTCCCTCGACACACAAGTCTCTCACCAATAGGTCTAGTTTTTCATCTATGATGTCATCAATAAACTCGGAGTGTTCGTCAACATCGACCTTGGTGTTGAACAACTCATTGATTTTTTCAGTGTCCCATAGTATTAAACCTTCTCGAACGAAAATGAACTCTAACTCATGATCGTAGAGATTAGCATAAAACTCACGTACCGTTGAAGGCGAATAGCTTTTAGGATGGGTGTAAAACGTTTCCCAGTTTAACTTCGAGATGATCTTGTAGATTTGTTTACCCAAGTCTTGTTGTGGCAAAAGGGAAATGCCCTGTTCAAGATAAAAGTTTAGCTTCAACATGTTGTCGTGAAATCGTTTCTTTGTTGCTTTCTTCAAAAATATTACTGGCTCATTTGTCTGCACTGGCTTGAGGGATTCTGATTCACTGACTATGGTCACAGAAGACGTATGTTCTCTAGCAGATTTGATGGCTTTCTTGACCGAGCCTCTTGTTTTTGCCATATTTTGTTCAGGGAAAACGGTTTAAAGTTAAAAGGATATGATCTTGAGAAGAGAAAAGAAATATAAATGGTTGTTTTAATACGTGACAGTCGGTACAATGGGAGAGGATTTATAGTGAGTGAAAGAGGAAAATTGAGTGACATGTTGTTTTGTGGAGAGATATAAGGCTGGTGGGAAGAGTTGTGTCCAATAGAAATTGTGCCCGCTTGGAAGGATCAAAAGGCTAAGTGATTTTTGATCTAATGGTGAAATTTGAATTTCCCTGAATTCTGAAGAGAAATAAATGGTAGTACAAGCTTATGAAATGTGCCGACAACAAAATTTAATGCGTCAAGAAAGGTACCTAATTTATTCTGGAAAAAAAAAAGGAAAACAAACTTTAACAAAACATAAATAAAAAAAACTAAAATCACGAAGTACTAATTAAAAAGTAAACTTTTCAACCAATTTAATGGTCTCTTCCTGCTTTTGATCATTGTTGCCAAAATAGTGTTTCATCCTCTATCCATTTACTTTGAACTGGTGTCCATCATGTAAATCTCAAATTGTGACTACACCATGAGGAAATATGTCAACAACTTCAAAAGGTCAAGACCAATGTGAAAGCAATTTACCTGGGTGCACTTTGAGTCAAGAATTGAATAATAAAACCTGTTGACCTGCGATAAATTGTCGCTGCAAAATAATCTTGTCATGCCATCGTTTGGCATTTTCCTTGTAAATTGCAACATTTTCATAAGCATTTCTCCTAATCTCCTCTAGTTCAATGATATCCAACAGTCTTTTCTTTCCAGCTGCTTGATACTCTATGTTCACTTGCTTAATTGCCCACATTGCTTTGTTTTCTAATTCAATTGGCAAGTGACGTGCTTTCTCAAAAACCAATTGATACAGCGACATCCCTAATGGAGTTTGTTATGCTGTCCGCACTGGTCATAAAGTGTCATCCAATCAGAAAGACCAATCTTTCCACGAAGGGTTTACAACCTTATCAAGAGTATTCTCAATTTGTCGATTCGATACTTCGGCTTGTCCACTGGTTTGTGGATGATAAGTAGTAGCCATTCTATGATTAACTCTATATCTCTTCAGTGGGGTTGCCACTTGGTTGCAATGAAAGTGTGTACCATGATCACTAATTAATGCCTTTGGTGTGCCAAAGCAGGTGAGTATATGCTTGTGAAAAAATTTTAGCATTGTCTTTGCATCATCCTTTGGAAGTGCAACAGCTTCCATCCACTTCAAGACGTAGTCAACAGCTACTAATATATAAAGATTTCCAAATAAGCTCGGAAACGGTCCCATGAAATCTATACCCCAAACATCGAATAATTCAACCTCTATAATTGGCTACTGTAACATTTTATTGTGTCGAGATATAGAGCTGGTGCACTGACACCTATCGTATTGATTCACAAAATTATGGGCGTCTTTGAATAATGTCAGCTAGTAGAATCCTAATTGGAGAACTGGCAATGCTTAAGGATTGAAAGCATCTCCTCTTCCGGAACACAACGTCGAATGATGTACCTTGAATAAATACGGCTCATTCCAATGATACTTCACTACTTCACGAAGAAATCTTTCTTTTTTATGGCCTGTGACACCCAATGGGAGTTTTCCACACACAAGATAATTAACAAAATCTGCATACCAAGGAGTTGCATCTACAGTAAATAACTTCTCATCTTGGAATGCGTCGACAATTTGAAGTATGCTTCCATCTTCACTACCGACTTCCAATCGAGACAGACTTGATTCTCTAAACCCTTACGGTCTTTTATTTCGATGTCAAATTCTTGTAACAGTAATATCCAACGTATTTGTAACAGCCCGATTTTACCTAAATCAAAATAGTAGTTTTGGGATCACAAATCTGAGGTCAGAAAATTATTTTAATATTATTTTTGGTGTTTATAGCATGTGAATATATATGTGTGAAAATTTTGTGAGCTAATTTTATCGTTTAATAGCTCAATTTGAGAAAAAGGACTAAATCGTGTAAAATGCAAAAGTGGCATTCTATATGTTAAATGTGTTTAATTGCTATGGTTGATTAAATGTGAGGTCTTTATGTTGATATTAGACCATTGATAGTGGAATTTGACATAAATGGGCATTAATTGAATGTTTTAAATGGTTTTTAATTAAGGTTAATTTGGTAATTTGGTTATTAATGTTAATATTAATAAACAAATCAAAATAAACCTTATTATCATCTTCCACCACCGATTATTGAAGAAGAAGAAGCCATTTTTGGTGTTTTAGGGTTCGGCTAGCATATAGCTTGATTAAGGTACATTTTGAGCTTGGTTTTTGATGATTTCTATGTTTTTGTGATCATTGCTTCGTGTTCTAGCTAGCCTGTACCATAATTTATGAATTTGTTGGTGATTTTGTAAAATCCCATTGATAATAGCTTGATGTTTTTGAATGTTGATGATGGAAAATGAATAATTGTTGATAGATTTTAATGTTTTGTAAAGTGATTTCTGACAAAAATATCAAATAAGGATTAAATTATGAAATTTGCAAATTGAAGGGCTGAAATGTGAAATAAATAAAAGTTTTGGGCTGCTAGGGGTCCCTATGAAATTCGGCTATCGTGTAATTAGATTTAATTGTGTGAATTTTGTGTACTTTTGAAATAGGGACTAACTTGTAAGAAATGTGAAAGTTTAAGGCCAAAGTGCAAATTGACTTAAATATGTGTTTGTGGATGAAATTGATTAAGTTGGTGATTTAACGGGTTAATTTTGAATACATATAGATCAAGAAAGAAAGAATTTAGATTTAGATCGGGAAAAATCAAAGGTTATCGAGTAATCGATCTGATTCGTCAATTTCGAGTACGAGGTAAGTTCGTATGTGGTAATTTCATTATAATTGCATGTTAAATGCTTTGATATCATAGAAACTGTGATTATGAGATTTCGGATAATGATGAATAGTGAAAATGACTCTACGATTGCATTCGATGATAGAAACGAGAGGTGTGAAAGCTCGGTTGAACCTTAGGAATATAATTGGATATTTGTGAAATGTTATAAGTTTATATACAGATTTGGCTTCGGGCCATGCATATCGGATGAGTTGGCTTCGGGCCATGATATCAGCTCTTCAGGTGCGAATAATACCTTGATTTGGCTAGGGGCCATGGTATAGGTATTCAAAGAGGAGTTACCTTGATTTGGCTACGGGCCATGGTATAGGTACTCCGGGATAAGTTACCTTAATTTGGCTACGGGCCATGGTATAAGTACTTATTGATTGAGGTCTTGAGTATCCGATTTCTATTCCAAATGGTTTAACAGGTAATAAATGATGTAGTTGAGAAAGAGGTTAGTACTAGATGGTACAAGTACATACAGAACCTATTCGAATATTACATTAAGAAAGTTCAATGAGATTATTTTGGATCATGTTTTGAGACATGAGAAAGGTTTGTAGTTAATGTGATTTTGATTTGGTAATATGAAAATGGTTGAATTACATTTATTTGATGAATTGAGTTAATCACTTATGAGCTTACTAAGCTATGAAGCTTACTATGTGTTATTTGTCTATGTTTTATAGATTATCGAAGCTAGCTTGGACTCAGGGATCGTCGGGAAACATCATCACACTATCTATCATTTTGTTGGTACTTTTGAAGCCTTGTATATATGGTATATGGCATGTATAGGCTAGTGTCATTATAGTACATTTTGTGTTATGAAATTATAGCCATGTGATTTGGCTTGGATTTGGTAAAATTGTGGGATGTGAATTTTACTTATTGAATGTGTTTATATATGCTATGTAATGTGAATGGTATGCCTTATGAATTTGGCATAGTATGGTATGATAATAAGGTATTGAATTGGTGTTATTTAGATATTTGAATTAGATGATAAGATGATGAGTAAATGCATTTGGAACTTATGTAAGTTTTGATGATAGATGGCATGAATTGTATATGAATTGGTATGTTTTGGCTGCCTATAAATGTATTGAAATGGTACCATTTTGATTGCTAGGTGTGCATGTGCAAAGGGTGACAAATTTGCTTTGCAAATGGCCTATTTTTGTCCATACGGGCAGAGACACTGGCGTGTGTCTTAGCCATGTGCGACACACGGTCATGATACACAGCCGTGTGTCCCCTTGGGTACCCTTTCGAATTAAGTCAGTATACCTTACAGGTTTGACACAGCCTAGACACATAGGCGCGTCTATTGGGCGTGTGTGACACACGGGCTGGCAAATGGGTGTGTGGCCAGCTGTGTGACCCAAGTCAAGAACCCCTCGAGTTTTTCCACGGTCATGGCATACGGGCATGTCCTCGGCCGTGTGGTACAAGTCAGAATGTATGCCCTGTTTTCACACGACTTGTGACACGGGCGTGTGACCTTTAAATGCAAGAAAATTTCCTATGTTTCCCAAAGTTTGCTAACATTATTGGTTTAGTCCCGAACCTCTTTTAAGTATGTTTTAAGGTCTCGTAAGGCCTTATAAGGGACAATGTGAATGTGTTGAATGAATTTTGATTATGAATGCATATATGTATGATTTATGTTATGATGGATCAGTAATACCTTGTAACTCTATTTCGGCTACGGATACGGGTTAGGGGTGTTACTGTATCAGTCTTGGTTTGACATCCTTTTTCAAAAAGAGATATCTCAACTCTGAATGCTCAGTGAATACAGTAACCTCTACGCCGATAAGATGGGAATGAAAGTTATCGAAAGCAAAGACTACAACTAGTAGTTCTTTCTTTGTAGTTGTATAATTGAGTTAAGTCTCTGTAAGAGTTTTGCTAGCATAATAGATGGCGTGAAATATTTTTCCCTTTCACTGTCCTAGAACCGCACCCATAGCAAAGTCGCTTGCATCGCACATAACTTCAAAAGGTTGATACCAATCTGGTGCAACAATAATGGGTGCATTCACTAGCTTCTTTTTTAACTGAATAAAGGCATCCTGAAATGCATAGTCAAAGAAGAATTTTTGATTCTGTTCCAGCAATGAGCATAAGGGCTTTGCAATTTTCGAAAAATCTCTAATAAACCTTCGATAAAACCCTGCATGTTCAAGAAAACTGTGAATACCTTTCACATTTGTTGGTGGAGGTAATTTCTCAATGATTTCCACCTTAGCCTTGTCTACTTGAATGCCTTAACAAGAGATGCGATGTCCTAACACAATGCTTTCAGTTGCCATGAAATGAAATTTTTCCCAATTCAGGACAAGATGTATGTCCTCACATCGCTTCAGTACTTTATCCAAATTGTCAGCGCAATGATCAAAATCATTCCCATAGGTTGAGAAATCGTCCATAAACACCTCTAAAGAGTCTTCAATCATATCTGAGAATATTGCCATCATGCACCTTTGAAATGTGGCTGGTGTGTAGCAAAGACCAAAAGGTATACAGTGAAAAGCGAAAAAACCAAAGGGACAGGTGAAAGTTGTTTTCTCCTAATCCTTTGGTGCAATCGCAATTTGATTGTACCCAGAATAACTGTCTAAAAAGCAATAATATGCCTTTCCAGCAAGTCGATCCAGCATTTGGTCAATAAAAGGAAGCGGGAAGTGATCCTTCTTTGTGGCTACATTCAATTTGTGATAATCCATACAAACTTACTATTTAGTGGGAATACGTGTAGGAATTAATTCCTCCTTATCGTTGCGAACCACAGTGATGCCACTCTTTTTATGCATGCATTGCACTGGACTTACCCAATTGCTATCAGAAATCGGGTAAATAATTCCAACATCAAGCCATTTTATGATTTCCTTCTTGACAACTTCTTTCATCTTCTCGTTTAATCTTCTTTGCTGTTCAATCGATTGCTTTCCTTCATCTTCCAACTTGATCTTGCGCATGCAAAAAGAAGGACTAATACCTTAAATATCATCAATACTCCAAGCAATAGCTCGTTTATGTTACTTGGGAATATGAACCAATTTATCTTCTTGAGTTACATCCAATGTTGCGGAGACAATAATTGGGAGAGTATTGTGATAACCTAGAAAGACATTTAAGATGAGGAGGTAGTGGTTTCAATTCCAGAGTAGGAGCTTATTCAATAGATGGTTTGAGAATTGAGGTTGTTCTGTTGGCTACGTTTAAGGATTCAATCTGCCATCCATGCTTGAGTTCAAGATTTTTAGCTTCAATCATCCTGTTATAATCGTCGAAGGATTCATCAGATGTCATTGCAAACTTTTCAAAAAGTACTGTGCTTTTGTCATTGAACTCTTCTTCAATTAGATCATATAGCACATCAACAGTATGTCACTTTTCTTTGTCCTTGCATTGAATAGATTCAAAAACACTAAAGGTTACTTGTTCATCATTAAGTCGCATGTTTAGTTCATCTTTGTAAACATCAATAAGAGTTCAGCTGGTGGCTAAAAATGGTCGTCCCAAGATTATGAGAACCTTCTTGTCTGCCTCGTAGCCAAGTATGATAAAATCAGCTCGAAAAACAAATTTATCCACACAAACTAAGACGTCTTTTAATTTCCATTTAAGTTGAGACAATGATCGATTGACTAGTTGTAATGTCACTGCAGTAGATTTCTTGTGACCAATTCCCAACTTTCTAAAAGTAGATAGTGGCATTAGGTTAATGCTAGCTCCCAAGTCGCGTAAAGCCTTACCCAAATAATGATTGCCAATTGAATATGGGATGGTAAAGCTCTCAGGATCTTTCAATTTAGGAGGCAACTTGGTTGTCAAAATAGCACTACAGCCTTCTGTGAGTGCAATAGTTTCAATATCAATGAGCTTCTTCTCGTATTAACACCTCAAGAGTTGCTAATGGGTCAGAAGTAGAAGCTTGTGTGTATGGTTGCTGTTGATGTCCTTGAACATGCTGATTTGGTATTGAAAAGTGTTGTGGCTACATCAGATTTTGGTATAGATGTGTTTGGCCTTGTTATGGATAATTATGAGTGTGCTAATTGTAGTTCTGCTGTTGTTGATTGTAATTCCCGTGTCTTGTAGTTCTGCTTTTGTTGATTGTAATTCCCTTGTCTGGGATTATAATTTCCTTGAGTAGATGTATTCCCATATCTGAATGTTGCAACATTTTGTCCACCATTCTGAGTCCCCCAAAACTGTTGGTTGTGTGCAGAATTGTTGTAAGAATTACCATAAAAATTGTTGCGGATGTTATTAATATAACATGCATTGTCTACATGTTGTGGGCAATCTTCATAGCTATTGTTGTTACACAAATCTCGTAACAAAAAGTATTTAAAAAAACAGTATTCAAAAAGCATTTAGTCACTTTGTTGATTAAAGGAAGCACGAATCATTAAAAAGGATTTAAAATATTCTCTCGCATCTTCATGTGGCAGTCCAGCATATTGTCTATTAGAATTCAACATTTGAAATATTATTGGCTTGAGTTCAAAATTCCCAGCTTGGATTGCTGGCCTAACAACTCCTGGTTGTAAATCATCCAAAACAGGTACTATAGAATCTCGTATAGTCCTATTTTGTATGCAAGCATCTTATGGCAATAATGGGTTATTAACATTTTGTTGTTGCATCGGGGGTATGGTTGCATTGTTCCCTGGTAGAGCCATAATTCTTTGTTCTCGAAGTCTACTCTGAACAGTCCTTTCGATTTCTAGATCAAAATCGGCAAGAAAATTTGATTTGCTTCCGGTCATAAAACACCTAAATTGAAGTTAAAGAATTAGCAACAAAGAAAAACTAGTTACTGAATACTAAATATTATATAAGGAAAATAAAGTGCAAAAACACTCAAAAACAAAAATAAACATCAAACAAATGCCATCCCCGGCAACGACACCCAAAACTTGATCGGCTATTTAATGTCACAGCAATAATGCGCAAGCATACACTATCGATGCAAGTATAGTAGACAGATGTGAGTCTACGGGATATTGATCCCACAGGGATGGTAGTCTTTTGTCTATTAATGTCGGTGCAACAACTAGATGGAAACGAGATAAATTGTGAGAATAGATGTCAATGCAATAACTTGAAAACAATTAAATAAAATATGATAATGATAAACTGGAATCCCCAACATGAATTTTCAGTAGAATACTAAGTGCTTACAAGGTATAAAAAGATAGGTGATTGTCGAAGCAATAAATTTCAATGTATATCTTACTCAGCATCACTCCTCTATTTAATCCGAGACTTAAACATGCATACTAACCTCACCTTCCGATGATGGCAATACAACACTATTTAGAACAAGTGGACTAAATTCCTCTAATCCTCACTCAACTTCCGTTGTAATGCTTATTGGCTCAAAATATCGCTGCACTTTCCAGTGTCAGTGACTGCAATAACACTTCCGTGTTAAAAAAAATTCAAACCCCAATATTAAACAATAAAAGCAAGATTGAATAAGATAACATTTAATCAAGAATTCATGTGTACTTCCTTACAAACAGAAAATAGAGAATAATCACCAGCATTCATAAAGAAATAAGAAAGAATCGAGTGGAGAATACTATTCCTAGACAACTCGATTGGATCTCTCTATTCCCTCTTGTTTTGCACTTAAGTCTTCTCGTCAGAAGCTAGTCTACATCTGGTTTTCACGTTGGCTCAACCGTGAGAGGCTTAAGATGCCATGGCCGCAAGCTTCAAGATTGGATGATGAAGATGATGATCCAGAAAAAAGAAAGCTCTATTTTTCTTCTCACGTCCACCTTTTATGTCCTCCTCGAATAGTACATGTGTCCTTTCTTCAAAATTATTCTATCCTTGTATGTACAGGTTGGTTATACCAGTCTGGACAGCTCACACAATTTTAATTCTTATCCAGACAATTGTCAGGTGCGATGACAATTCTAGACGCAATCTGGAATTCACTTATGCAGCGACATTAATGCAAAAAAATAGCAAAATTAAGGATAAAACAGGCTAGGATTCACTGAGTTATAAAATCCAATTTACTAAACTGAAAATGCTAAAATGTATGCTAATGATAACTAAATGGGAACAATTTAATCAATAAGTAATAGGGCAAACCTATGTTCTTTTTAGTGCTATCATGAACCTAATCTCTAATACCACTACATGTAACACCCTATACCTAGCCCGGTTGCTAAGCCCAAATATTAGGATGTCACACCACCGTCACACATCATAAGCATTACAACTGGTCTTGTTATTAAGTAAACATATTCCAATTTAGCTTTTGAATAATTTTAAGTCATACATATTCCAGTCATCATTAAAGTATGCTCAACATTCATCAAACGAACTTAAAACAAGAATTAAAAATGCATTTAGACCACCAAAACAAGAATTCAAAATTATTCACATAGGTATCAGTACTGAATCAAAGGTATCGATATTTCTTTCAAATGTTATTAATACAGCTTGGAAAATCGAAACCAAAACAGCATTGTGTTTCTCACTTAAAATCAAAATCTCAGAATTTATTAGCACGTTTCATAAAGTATCGATTATTCTACCCTAAGTATCGATATTCGTGATATGTATTGATACCAAATTATGTTATTGACTTCCTGCACTTTAAAAAATAATGGAGGTATCATTTTTAAAACATGAATATCAATACCTCTACTCTAGACCACAAAATTTAGCAGTTTAAGACATATAATCTATTTAAAATAATAACTACTCAACATACAACTTTTACCTTATCAAGTAATCACCAAAATGACCACAATAACTATTTAATCAGCAAAAACATGTCCGAGTAAGCAAACAATATCCATAAATCCTAAGAACAAATAAGCTATGAAAGTAATCAAAATATTATGGAAAAGTTCATACAACAATTCTACCATATTATTCAATGTCCATTGACCTTATATACTGTTCATGACACTTTAACATAACAAATAGTCAATCCAAAACAATATCAATGAGATAATTATAACATCCATCAAAAGTGCTAGAGAGCTAAACCCATAAAATATCATGAGGACCACAATAATAATCGATCAAAGTCTAACCACATTGCATTATCCCCACAGTTCAAAGAATAATATTAATACCACCTACGCAAATACTAAAGCCTAACTTGGATCACTTCCTTGGTATTCTCGCACTGCTCACACCGTAAACGCTTAATATGTTATTGTGACTTGGTTAGAATATGGTTGTGAACGTGATGTAGTATGCTCTTGTCACAATAGCATATTTACACTTCATTAAATCATAAAACTAGCATATAATCTCACGTAAAACTACACTCAACTTATATACAAATATTTCATTTTTCAATAATTCATCAAAACTAAACATCGTATACACATTTTAATAACTCACAAGTCTAACTTATATATTCACATGCATTCACAAGTTAAATGAAAACGACCCAAACTACAGCTGTAACACCCCTCACCCGTATTCAACATCGGAATAGGATTACGAAGCATTACCAAACATTTTATACAATTACACATACATTTCACATACATTTTCAAGTTTCAAAATAATCATCATTCAAAAACATACATTTCATCCCTAGTATAAGCCTACGAGGCCTAAAACATGTATTCGGGGTGGTTCGGGGCTAAACTAATAACTTATGAAACTTTTGGAACACTTAGAAAATTTTTGCAAAATACAGGGGACACACGCCCCATGTGGCTCGACACACGGCCAAAGACACGCCCGTGTCATAGGCCATATGGACATTTAAAATGGGATCACGTGGCTATGTCCCTGCCCGTGTCTGAACCCGTGTAACTCTCTAACTTGGGTCACACGGCCAACATACACGCCCGTGTGACTAGCCCATGTGCCCTAACAACAGCCACACAAGCCCGTGTGCCAGGCCGTGTGCTAGGCCGTGTGGAGCATACTGACTTGATTTCAATTTCAATACCAGGGTACACACAGCCGTGCAACCTGATCATTTCTCACACAAGGCTGAGACACATGCCAATGCCTCTGCCCGTGTGGACAAAAATAGGCTATTTACCAAGCCATTTTGCCACCCAATTTACATATACCTACATTAAACCAAATAACACAATTCATGGCATAAAAATAGACATTCTATTAACCTCATTCAAACATAATTCATACCATTTCAACACCAACCAATACAAAACTCATCAATACCACAATATGCCATTCCAATTCATATCAATTTCACTATCTCAAATCATCAATATGATCATTTTCCAAAAATACATTCTTTACCTAATTTCACCAACATACCAAACTTAAATTTATACCATTTGATATTCACTATGCTATTTATCAACAATCATCACAAAGCCATCCTCAAACACACATCATAAGCCATAACCACATTCATATATATACACAACTAAACCAACCAAAATTAAGCCAAATCTCATGGCTATATGCAAAACCAAAACATTAACAGTTACCAGCCATTTCAAATGACCAAATTCATTATCAAACTATATATCAAAATGACCATAACCTTATACATGCCATATACTTAAAACACTTAAGTTCAAAAGTACCCAAGAGATAGCAGGATAGTGTGACGAAGTCTCCGACGATCCTCGAATCCGAGCTAGCTTTGATTTCACTATAAAACACGGGAAATAAACACAGTAAGCTATAAAGCTTAGTAAGTTTGTATAGCATGAAAATCAATTAACTATAAATACATGATTCAAACAATCGAATATATATATATATATATCAACACATAAATCATATTATCTAACAAACCTTTCACATATTTAATCATATTACTAAATGTGCAATTCATCAATTTCTTCGATTCAAAGCTTGTACGATTCATGTACATACCTGTACCACCTCTATTTAGTCTCAAACTCATTCTTGCCTTCGATATACCCGTTGAACCATTCAAAATACTATCGAATACTCGGGAAACTTGCACCCTAAGTGTCACATATATATAGTCGAAACTATCTCAATATCATATCTCAATAATGCTCACTCTCGAGCTATCAACGAGTCTGCTCACACAAGCTGAAGAGTATGTGCAACACATGCCGGATAACTTAGCCACCAGTAGGACATACGAACTAGCACCCAAATCACATAATCCCTAATGACATGTCATTTGTATCCTAAACTATTCCTAAGGTTCAATCGAGATTTCCAAAGCCAAAACTTTATTGAACAAGTCCGCAATGTCGTATTCACAATTTAGACAATATCAAAACACTTAAAGCACAATTGTAATAATGTTTAATACATATGAACTTACCTTGGATGCAAAAATAGCAAAACGAGTCAATTAATCCAAAACTTTGTTCTTTCCTCGATCTAAGTCCATATTTCACCTTTCTTGATCTAAATGTAATCAAAATTAACTTATTTAATAATCTCTTTATTCAATTTAGTCCAAATTATACATTAAGGTAATTTTACACATTTGCCCCTAACATTTCACATTTTTACAATTTAGTCCTTATTTCATAAAATCACAAACTCATGCAATTTAACCACAAACCATGCTAGCCGAATTTTAATTCGGTCCCTAGCAGTCCATATTTTTATTTATTTCACAATTTAATCCCTAATTGGACATTTCACTAAAAATCACTTAACAAATGTTGTTTATCTAACAACAACCATGCATTTTCTATCATCAAACATCAAAATACACCTATATTAATCAATGGCAAAACCCTAAACCTTTAACAGTTTTGCAAAATAGTCCCTAGGCTAGTTAGATTAAGCTGTAACGATCTCAAAAACATAGAAATCATTAAAAACAGATTAAAAATACATACCATGGAAGCAAGAAGAAGTAGCCAAACTTCAAAGCCCTAAAAATGGCTATTTTCCTCTTCAAAATCAGTGAAAGAACAATTTTAGAAGATGATACATTGTTTTTACATATTTTACTTAACTTAATTATTGAATTACTAATTTAACCTTACTAATTAACCTTTAAATCACTTAATAATATGTCCATAAAATTCCACTCATATTAACAATGGTCCAATTACCACATAAGGACCTTTACTCTAAGGTTCTATATCTATTAGAAACCTTTAGCTAATAGAACACAAGTTTTACATTTTATGCGATTTAGTCTTTTTTATCAAATTAAGCACTCAAACGATAAAATTTCTTAACGAAATTTTCACACAATCATACAATCATGCTGTAAACATTAAAATAATAACAAAATAAATATTTTGACCTTGAATTTATGGTCCCAAAACTATTATTCCGATTTGACTAAAAACGGGCTGTTACAACAACTATATACACAATTTACCATAAGAACATACTAACATTTTCATGAAACTTAAATAAACTGATTTAGCATATTATTCACATGTTTATGCATCCATCTCACATCGTACTATCACAATATATAAGATCACATTTAAACAACAATTTGGCATTTGAGGCTATGAAACATAAAAGTGGGCTTTATCACCACACATCTGATACACAGATCTCCAAAACACCAAATGACTCGTAGAGTTGAACATATCTCAAAAGCATAGC
Source organism: Gossypium anomalum (assembly GCA_025698475.1). Taxonomy (NCBI): domain Eukaryota; kingdom Viridiplantae; phylum Streptophyta; class Magnoliopsida; order Malvales; family Malvaceae; genus Gossypium; species Gossypium anomalum. Next base: position 14,427,345 of record CM046961.1, read on the forward strand.
ATTTAGCTAAAACTCTCTAACACACCAATACAACTTGGTAAATAGAGCTTAGCTCACATTCCCATATCTCTCCATATTGTTCCGGGGTCTTAATGCCCAAATCACAAAATATAGTGGTGAGTACTCATAATCCTATGGCATGCTAACTATATCCAACGATTTTAAGAAATCACAAGGCCAATATATCCACAATTACACACTTTTAATTACTAATTTAATGCACATCATCTCTATTCATATTCATCAATTTACATCACAAACTTGTACACATTGCATGCTTATCGAATTCACATTTAATTGCACTTTAAGTGCCACAGTAATGCTCATTGATCCATCACATATCCGACCACATATGTGTGCATTAAAATAAGCACATCATATATCACATACAAGTATTCTCAAATATTACTTGTCATAATAATATCACATTCCATAATTCGACACATATATACTTATTGAAAATTTGCTCACTTTCACTACATATTTGCATTATTAGCATATCATTGTCACTGTCATTTGGTATGTATATCATGCCCACAACACAACACAATTCACAATAGTTATCACACATGTCTCATGTCACAATACTGCATCAATAATAATCAATCCACAGTTATTTACATAATCAAATAATTTGCCAAAATAAAGTAAGGGAAATAAAAAGCTTACACTCGAAAATTAGGGTAGGGGTTTAGGCTATTCCTAAGCTCCCAATTAACACTATGGATCGTGTCTACAAGTAGCAATTCCAAACACTCACCGATCACGCTTTCGCCTAATTGCCGAAAGCTTAAACTAGTTTTTCCTAGCCTTTCACCTTGCTCGTAGAAGGATCCAACAATTCTGATGCGTCACACATAATAACCACACAATATACATAATCAATTAGCTACCAAAGACTGACCTAAACCAACCAAAAATGAGTGCCTAAGCTATATTCCTCATAAAATTGAAATTTCAACTAACAAACTTGAAACTTAAATATCTTAATATTTACTCATTCCTATTGTCTATAATATATTCCAATCATCTAATTATACATCTAAGAACAATTTTCAACCTTCAAACTACTCAAAACTATGTAGATTCATGGATCCAAAATTTCGACATACAATGACAATTTTCACAAAAAACTCAATAAAACGTTGAAATTCTTTAACGAAAATTTAAAGAATGTTTAGAAACCTTCTAATCATGTCAAAACTAATTGAAAAACACTTTGAAACCACGTTTTTACTCAAAATACCGAAATCCACCATTAACGACCTAATTTTCGATTTTTATTCAAAACATGCAATTTAATGGCTAAAAACTCAGTTTAAAAGACCAGACAACATTAAAAACTTATAAGAAATCAAATTGTTACCTTTGATGGAAGAGAAACGAGCTTTTGCATGAAAACTCAAAAAACCCACAAGATTGAGAGATGACAAAATCAATGGTGTTTTGGGTGTTTTTCTTGAAATTCTATGGAAATTTATGGCTTCAATGATGATAGAAGTTAAAAGAATGAAGTTTGTAAAATAAAATTGAGAGGGAGAAGCTTGGGGAGAACAAGGGACGGCAACAAAAATATGGAGAAGAAACTAATGTGGGTTTGATAAAGATGGAGGGGAAAAATAGGGTATTTTTAAAATTTTGGTAAAATTGCTTTTTAACTACTCTTAAATTGAACTATTTTACAAAACAGTCCTTATTTTAACATTGACAGTCTTTTCAGCATTATTTTTGGGGTGTGACAAACACAGAACTAGAAAAAGTTTTCTCTCTTTTTGGGGTGAAAACGAAAATTCTCTCTTCTTAACAAAAACTGATAGAATTTTTATTTTGAAAAAATATATGTAATAGTTGAAAATAAATTCTCTCTATTTTTTGGTAGAATAACAATCTCTCAAAGTTGTGTTTATAGCTCTACTAGTGTCATTTATTTATTAGAATAGAAGGTAGAACCCTTGTTGTGTTGTAGTGGTTTATTTCAAATAGAAAAATATCTTACTTAGAATAAGACTAGGGTGGATGACACACCCTAGTATTCCTGCTATGGTTGCTGCCCCCTTCGTGTCCATAAGGGGTTTTTGGGCCTCTCTTACATTGGGTATAATTACGAGTATTTCTTAGTCCTTTTTGACCTAGTACTTTGTAATGTGATCCAACTCGGTTCAGTTTTTCTATTTCCCAAAATAAAATTTAATATTTATATATAAAATATTTTTCTCATCCCTATTTTACCCCCAACAAAATTTTGACGATTTTACCCCTAGTAAAATTTCAAGAAAATATGTCCAATATTTCACAACTCAACATGTTCATTATTACCGAATGATTTATTTCCATTTTTAGGCTTCAAAATAGTCCAAAAACATTAAGTCATTCTTCATATCATTTTTTAAGTAATACATATAGGGTTGCGAATGGATCATTTCCATTTTCACTTTCATTTCTATTTTTGGAAACCTACATTCATTTCCAAATAATTCCATTTCTTCATTTCGTAGAAAATCGTAATCATTCTTGAATGTTTTTCATTTCTCTTTTCCTATTCATTCCGTTCATTTCTATTTAAACAAGTAATTCATTTATGGTTTTAATGAGCTAGCAGAGGGACTGGTTGGACATATGTAGTTGAGGCTCAAATGATTTATAATTAAGTTCCAACTTTTTACCTATTAATTATAAACTAATTTAGTCACGAAGTCATTCCACTATACTATCATGACTGAGCTCTCGTCAACGACATACCATTACGAAAGCAACTACCTAGTGCTCGTCCAATGGCCTTGTCATAAGTGTGTTGCCTCACAGAATATCATTGATCTTTTTGGGGTAATATCCGTTCTCCTAATATGATCCTATTTTTTCTCATGGTAACCATTACTTCTTCCTTCATGAAAAATCAATCACTATCAAATAGTGATCAAGTCTACCATCATAAAAACGGACGACCCGTGACCACGTTTACTTTTCATCAACCATGTAATGTTAATGAGAGGATATCATTTACCCATGTTTTGGGCTATGAATTCCACTATTGTGAATAATGCTACATACTACAGAAGTCGTACACCCAATGCACCAGCTTTTAATTCTTTATCTATTTGAACTCAAGCTTTTATTTACATCAAAGTGTACGATTCATGCATACATAGCTTGCCATCCACTCAGGATTTAGGTATGCCACAGTATGAAAGTCACTAGTGAATAAATACATAAAAAGATTTAAGATCTATTTTGCTTGGGTCCTTTCCAATGTACTGTTAATCCAGTCAGTCACATCTATGTCTCTATTTTTTGGGAGTCATCTGCTTCGATGCCCAAGAAAAGACATATTTCTAATTAGACATAATAGACAATATATTAGTATTTTAACCGATTTGCTCATTTCTGATTATAATAAGGACATGTTTAGGTTCATCTACTAATACAAGTTGTCTTTTCGAACTACGATCCAACCATGTAATACCATTTAATATTAGTTAAACATTTAGACAACCAATGAGAAACATTTGTTTCCATTTTTCTTTGAGTGCAAAAACCATGTGAAGACAATTATACAAAGTAATGTAATCTATGAATTTGCTTTATTAACCAATTTTTTTCAAAAAAATTACAAGTTTACAAACGAATATACTACACACAAGGCACCAAATCCAACATAAACATCATGCAATGACCTTAACGTACCAGTATAACCATATACTCATGTTGTTACACACATTTATGCATAATTAGATTACACACCACTAATCCCATAAACTCAAATTCATTAAAAAAGGGCTCCAGATCTAACATTGACACTAAGTACATGCCAACTCAAAACATAACATTCAAAATGCTATACAAACTTTGCTGAGAAGAAAAGTGAGTCCTGGATTCTACCAATCTTCTCGAGTCCATGAGACCTAATCATCACCTATGCACGAAAATAAACAAATCTGCATGCTGATTAATGAAGCTCAATGATGCTAACATAATTAGAAAACAATGCATAAGCAAATCAACTATCTAAACTAGTTATAAATTCATTTATAAACAAACCTATATCAATAATCATTATCACATGTTCTATTCTTTAGTCCGTTCTTATGAATCCTCTTTTAGTTTAAGACCCATTTATTATCATCTCAATAAGCTTCAATGCTTAACACTACCATATCTAATATCAACATTTAGATTCAAACCATAGCATGTTATCTCAATCTCATTTATAAGCATGTGTAATTCTCATATTCATGTCTTGTTTTCATAATTTGAATACTTTGATTCATTCTTTAGCATCATCAGCCCCCAAGGCTCGTATCACATAATTCGCATAATCTTTCTCATGCTATCATTCACCTCATTTACATTTCAATTAAATGATCAATTCAAGCATATGCTATTCAAGTAATTCAATTCACATTTCAACTTATATAATTAACTTGGTAGTATTTATGTTTAACCCTATTAACCATACACAGACTTAAGATCGAATACATGGATTAAACCACCAACACACCTATATGTCCACCCTAGATCATTGGTACGTAACCAAAGTAATATGTGTTTAACACTCATTAGTATATAACCAAAGTAATACACAACCGGTGCTACAATGTATGTGTATATATATCCACTTTAAATCATTAGTACGTAACCTGTAACAACTTGAAATTCAATGGTATAAAAAATTATGGTTTTAGGACTTCGTTTCCATAAATTGAGTCAATAAATATTAAATATTAATATTTATGTGTAGAATATATTGTTATACTGAAATTTGGATAGTTAATTTTGCCGAAATTATGTTTAATTAAGGCACAGGGACTAAATTATAAAATCTAATTGTTGTGACTTTTTAATTATTAAATGAATTGGGGACTTAAATTGCAATTAATCAAAGGTCTCAAATAGAAATTAAACCATATTTAAATATTTATTAGTGGACGGCATGATGTGTGTGTTAATTAGATTAAGAAATTAAATATTGATGTTAGTTAATTAAGATTAAAACACATTAATTTAAGTATAAATACTAATTATAATGGAAAGGAAGAGAAGATATTGTCATCTTCATCTTCAAGCAATAGCAAACAAAGAAAGAAATAGAAAATAAAGCTTAAGGTTTACCAAGTTTCAGCCATACATTTAGGTATGAAAATTTAGTCATTTTCTTGTAATTTTTATACATTTGAGGTCATGGAAGCTTGATTTAGCTAGCTCATGTACCAACCTGTGAAACTGTTAAAGTTTTAGAGAGTTTAAATTGTTGAGAATTGAATGATTGAGGTGTTAAATTGATAGAAATTAAGCTTAGTTTAAGAAAAGGATTTAATTATAAAGTCTAATTGCAAGTTTCATACATTAGGGACCAAATTGAATAAAATGAAAAAATATTATGAAATTTAAGTATGAATAGAAAGTAGAAGGTCCCTAATAAAAATAGGTGAAATTGGATTTTAATCTGAAGGTCTAGATCAAAAGTTATGCTTGTCCCGGGTTTAGGGACTAAATTTGTGTGACTTTGTAATTGATTGTGATTTGAACTAGAATTTGATATTGTGTATTGTTGGATTATTATTCGTAGCTAAATATGACGCAAGACTATCGAGAGGGAAAAAAAAGATAAGAGCAGATGACGAGTGACGTAAGTTTTCAGTTTGTATCTCTATGTCTCGAGATCAATCTAATTATTGAATATTCATGACATTGTGCATTATAAAATTTTGAGGCGAGTTGTTAATGATTGTTGAGTTTAAATGCTATGGTTGAAATTTAATTTTGAGATAGGGACTAAATTGAATGGAATAGAAAGTTGTATGACATAGCTGATATAGGAAATTTGTATGAAATTGAGCTTAATTATGTTAATCATATGATGAATTGATGTTGAACTGAGAATAATGGGATGTGAATTGAACGATGTGATAAAATTGGAAATTGGTTACTTTATTAACTGTACATGTTTATACTTCAGTTTAGCCGATGATCCACTCACATGCCAATATATTTACTTCAATTTTTCCGATAATGCACCTATGTGCTAATACAATTGCTCCAATTTATCCGATGATGCACTTACGTGCCAGTATGATTACTTATGTTTATCCGATGATGCACTATGCATGCCAGTATAATTGCTTCGATTCATCTGATGATGGATCTTGTGTGCCAGTATAATTGTTTCAGCTTGCCCGATGATATACTATGTGTGCCGGTATCTTTCCTTTGGTATATATGATGATGCACTATGATGTCAGATTGAGATGTAGGTTAACTAATTTATGTATTCATCTTGAAATCCAAGTCATGTTAATAGGGAAAATAATTTTGAAATTAGTTAATTGATATTTGAAAATGAATTTAACATTATGAGATTGTATTACAGGTACATAGTTGTGATATAAAATTATTGTTAGCATGTGAAAGATCATGCGAACCTGTTGAATTAGCCTAAGCGCCGATACAGAATGATAATGGTAGATTTGATTTCAATTCGAGATTGATATACATAATTGATTGAATGTAATAGATTGAAAAGTAATGTGAATGTTAAGTATACTGGTATGATTTGTTAATTAGTTGTTAATTGAGGTAGTATGTTTAATTGGTTCTTTTGGTATAAATAAAGTATCTTGTAGCATATGTATATTGTTATATGTATTGAAGAATGGCATGAGTTATATATGAGTTAGTTGGCATTGAATTGCAAATTGATTTTATGCATTTGATTCAAAATTTGAATAAATTTTATTTGAATCATAGAAATACCATTGAGTTTTATTGCTCAGTATACGATTTTGTTTTTCATGCGCAGGTTAGGTTTGTGACGAGGTCGCTAGCATCAACTTCAACATCCAAACAAAGATCCCCGACTCAACGACGTTTGTATAATTTCTTTTATTAGTTATACGACATGAACCTAAGTTGAGTCGAAATTGATATTTTAATTTGGTTATATGCTAAATACATGGAATTAGAAATGTTATAACTTATAATTAGGCATGTTTCATGGTATCATAATAGTCTAATCAATTTTATGTTCATATACATATGTTTATAAGCGTCAGATAGTTATATAAAAGACTTGAATGAATTGGTTGTATAATCAAATAAAATTGTTAAAATGATGATAACATGTATGTATAAATGTTCTTTAGGCATAATGGAATTCGACTAGGTATGGGGATTTGGTAGAAAATTATGTGTGCATGTAAATTTGAAAGGTTTTATATGTTTACAAATAGATACCCAAACTCATTCTTTTGAAAACAGAATGTCACGTCGTGATGTCGAACGGTGGTGTCGCAATGAGACTTGATTACCATGTCATGATGTGATGCTGGACTTTGGTCACTACAATGAGGCTAGATAGTATGTTGCGTCATGACGAGGAACTCCTTGACGCTACAACGTCAACTCAAAATTTTAAAATTGTTACAATTTGGTCCTAATTCGATCTGGAGTTAGCAATAGAGCTTTCGTAAGCTTGTATAAAACCCGAAAATGAGCACGAAATGTTTTATATACCTATTTAATTTATATTGGGATGTTTTATGTTATAAATTGAACTGTGAATTGATCGTAGTTGCTCCAATAACGAATATGGCACATTGTAACTTGGACCTAGCGATCAAGTCAAGTATGGGGTGTTACATAAACGAAGTAATACATGTTATAACCAAATTAAAATGCGACTGACACAAAGACATCTCCGTATAACAAATCTTATGGTATGCCAACTATACTGAACTCTATCTAAGACTGTGCAATAGGGCATTCGTAATGATAATATCTGTAAGTTCTCATATGATTTATTTAAAATATATAACATTTTCATATCTTTTTCATTTCATTATCATGCATTAATATATCATATTTTCATGGAATCACATTTTCACATAACATTCATTTAGTTTTCATAATTTTCATCAAATCATAATATGAGTTTAATCACATATATTTCCACAACATCTCAAAAAATCATCATATCACAAATATATTTACCATTTATGAGACAAAACAACATTTATTGTCTTATTCAAATTAATACTTAATAGGCTATGAATTGAAATCAAATCATGAAAGCACAAATTGAAATAGGGCCACTCGTCTACAAACATTTGCTTTTTCTTTTTCCTTTGACATCCCAAAGTTGTCTTTAGCTACATACGATAAATCTGATTACAGAAATGACATTAATTTCACATATAACACATTGAAACATATTACTTAAACATGAAATGCAATCTATTCATTTAAGTCCCTCAAAATCCTCATAACTTTGATTTTCTCAATCAAATCAAAATTCGACTTCACATTTATTCAATAGAAACCTCAATCTTTCAATTTATAGCATTTACTTCCAGCATCTTTCATTCTTTACAATTTGGTCCTCGGCAAGGACAAGAACATATAATCCCCTCCATAAGTACTTTGGAGGAGACCATTTGCTAAGGAATGTTTCGGGTTCCGAAGTGGGCGCATGGTTCGTATTACCTTCTTCTTCTAGCATAGGGGCATCTGCATGGCCATCATCTGCGACTGAAATAACAAACAACCTAGTTTTGCGGATCAGTGTTAGAAATCTAAGACTCTGACCTCTTCTATTGTAGCCAAGTTGACCTACATCCAACCTCTGTGTTTCATGCGGCCATTGGATTTGATACAACTCCTTCTACTAGAAAAGTAATATATTGGTGAAGCAGTTTGCATCCTTGAACTTCTCTGATTGAATATGGGAGATAACGATGGCCGTGGAGATAGATGGCTGAGAAAATTAAAATATATATTAAAAAATTTACAAATTTACAAAAAATAAATTGAAATAAAAAATTTAACAAATTTAATTTGATTTAATTTTGTAAATTTTAAAAACTTCCAATATACTTTCATTTTTATTTATAAAATTTTTATGATTTATAAAATTATGTATATTTAAAATTTTTAAAAAATTATATATTTTTAGATTTTTTTTTAATTTTTTAAAAAAAATCAAGTCATTATTACCACGTGTCACTGTGTAAAAGTGCCATATATATCAAACTTAACACGGTTACAAAAAAGCACCAAAATTATTGATAGAATGAAAATCTGGGTACCAACTTGAGACAAAAAACTCACAAGTACTAATTTGGGAGAAGGTGCCAAGATTGATGGCCAAATGCATATTTAAGTCTAGTTTATAATAAATGACTCTAGTTATAATTATGGGTTAGTATGTAATAGACTAGAGTGTATTTTTTTATTCCATAAGTAATATTAAAAAATTGTTGTGTTTCTTTTTTTAAAAAATATTTATCTTTTGTAATATTTTACTATATTCCTATAACATATTTATCAATCCCCTATCACTGTTTATAGAATTTAAAAACTTTACTAATAATCTACCAAATATTTTTTCTATAATTATTAGAATGTATTATATTTAGAATTGTAATTGCAATTATACATGTAACTTTAAAAAAATAATTTCGTTAAACGATACACATTTGTGAAGATTGATGATAGTTGATTTTATTGTAGAATCATACAAGGCTACTATTAAATGAGACAATCACACAAATCTAAGAGTTATATAGCAGAAAAACATAAGGGAAAAAAGGATAGATACCTACTCTATTGAATGAATGATGTAGGATAAGGAAAGCATATCACTCAACTAATAATCATAAGGGACTTAAGTACTGAAGTGATTTTTTATCTACCAAATATATATGAAGCACGAGCTATGTGGTTGATACTTTGACAGCCAGTCTCTGGACACCAACATTTTACCTTTTTCATGGTCCCATATATACATACATAAGCTAAGAATTAATTTTTTTTGGCACATTACAAACTAACCTAAGCTAGCTAAGCAGGATTAAGTTAAAGCTTCCCAAGCATTAATCAAAGTTGTCAGATGGTCAGTATATAATACATATATATAATACTGGGAAGCCGAATGCATATGTAACTATATAATTTATATTCAAAATTTATAATTTTGATGGGTGTTTAAAATTTTCATCTAACATATGATGATACGGATGTAAATTCTACCACTTTTTTTCCTTTAATATTGTAACAATAATAAAAAAAACCTAAAGGTTAAAAAGGAGTAGTGCTTACTTGACATAGCGGCGGTGATAGGGACCAGGGAACGACTTATTGAACAGACCAACTAGCCAACTAGAAGACTAATATGTAATAGATGTAATAGGCAGTTGAGTTGTAATCGGCCATGTCGTCCTTAGGGTTGGAACCAGTCTCTGTCATATGGGGCCCATGCAAGGCTTCTTTAATTTCGAGACGAGTTCTTTGCTTCTTTATTAAAACTTGCCAAATATGCTTTTTTTTTTCTACTAGACTTTTTCTACCTACCTCTCTTTTCCAACACAATATTTCTCAAATTTTATTATGGATTAGCGTTGAATCAAATCGAATAAAAAAATTTTAAGTTAATTGAGTTAATGAGTCTTATTTTATTATTCTAACTTGATTAGAAATTTTTTCGAATTGATTTAAGTGAAATGAAATTTGAGTCAAGTGGAATCAAATAAAATTATTCGTTAAATTAAAAAATTCAACATATCAAATTAAAATCTTACAGTATACCTAATTCCATGTTGAAGCATATAAATTTTAAAAAATTTTCATAGAAAAATAATAAAAAATAAGATATTTTAGTATCATAGTATGATAAACTTTAACAATTAATTAACTTATTTAGGTCCCTAAATTATTATTTTAGAAAATTCTTAAATTTTAACTTTCTTTATAAATTCTTTAATTTTTTTAAAAATATAAATTTTAGGATTTTTATAAATATTTTGAAGTTTTTTAAAATTATTTTTTTATTTTTTATTGAAAAAAACTAATTTGCTCATTTTCAAAAATGATAGGGACCAAAGGTGTATTTAAATTAATCTGTTATTTGAATTATTCAAATTATAAAATTCAACTCAACTCGAATTTGAAATTTGAATTAATTATTCGAGTTGATTAAAATAACTCGATTTGATTAACTCAAAATTTAAATTCTTTTTTCAATTTTTTTGAATCCAATATTACATACAAGAAACAATAACAATAGAGTTGTAATCCTATGTGCTTACAAGTTCATCTAACCATTCAAAAGATTTTTTTTTTCAAATTCTAACAAAAACATGTAAAAATTATTATTTTTCTTACATTTTATCCCATCACATGTCAGTAATTTCTACAACACAAATATTTATTCATCAATAAATTAGATTAAGTAAAAAAAAAAAAAAAAAAAGGGAAAGTTATGATCACGGTGTTTGTGTCTAATATTCCGGCGTCCATGCATTGGAAAGGGTTGTGGGCTTTTTTCAGTTTTCATGGAAAGGTGGTAGACGCTTTCATTTCGGAGAAAAAAAGCAAAGGGGATATGAGATTCGGATTTGTGCGATATGCCAACTATTCGAATGCACGTAGGGCGATATCAAGATTGAATGGCTTCGTGATCCTTGGGAGTAGAATATGGGTAAGGGAAGCTAGGTTTAAAGGTAATAGGACGATTTGGAGAAGGGTTGTAAAACATCGAAACTCATCGTATTCTGAAGAGTCTAATAAAAAAAGGTTGGATAATGTGGGAAGAGGAAAGGAAGGCAAAGGAAAAATAGAGGACGAGTGGAATCTGAACTTGCTTGAAAGGAGTTCAGGTGTTGGCTCGGGCCTGGTGGGTATGAAAATGGCGGGAGTTGTTCAAGGTCATGTAGAGGATGAGCTGCTATGGAAATATCAAAAATGTTTGGTGGGAGAAGTGGCTTCGTTCTACGAATTGAAGAGCTTAGCTGATAGAATTACACGAATGGGCCTCGGTGATATTTGTGTGAAGAGAATTCAAGGGAATTTTTTTCTCATTGAGATTCAGGACGAAGAGCTGCTTGAAATCTTGAAACAAAGGGAGTGGTCGTATTTGAAGGAGTTCTTCATTAATATCGAACCATGGTCAGAAAGATTAGTGTTTTCTGAGAGAATCACATGGATTGAAGTTTCTGGGGTTCCGATGCACTACTGGAACTATGAAACGTTCAAGAGGATAGCTGGAAAGTGGGGCAACTTGGTGTCAATGGGTGAAAACTTGTTAGGAACAAACAATTTTGAGAAAGTGGAAATGCTTATTTCAATCTCGCAAGTAAAAAAGATCGATGAGATAGTTTTGTTGGAAGTGGGCGATGTTAGATTTCTAGTGAGTGTAAGGGAGGTAGGTTGGTCAGAGGACATTAAAAAAAATGTTTTGAAGAAGCCTAGCAATCAGGCAGTGGTTGATGAGGGCGTGTAGGAATCGGAACCAACGTTTGGCGTGGAGCCAGAGAAGGGGCTGGATGGAACTCGAATCGTCTCGTCGGAATCAATAATGGAAAACGCCATCGAAAATGTAAGTGAGGGTAAAGCTTGTCAGGAGATGTCAGGGGAATTAATTGAAGGTGTCGCTGGTGCTGTTAGTGTGGGAATTTCAGCTAAAGTTGGTGCGGGGGTTAGTAGGCCGAATAGTGGAATGGACCAGGCATATGAGGATGTTGCCAACATGGGCCTGGTGTTGGGTTTGGGTCAAAGAGAGGGTCAAGTTGGGCTGGTAGATATTGACGAAAGATTGGGCTCTCTTAGGATTGAAGGGCATCTTAAGGGCAGGGAAATTCTTCCTATCGAAGACCAGATTTTCCCGGTCGATAATTTTAATTTAGCAATTCTAGAAGCAGAGGATAGGGACATAAGTCAAGAGGTAGAAGAGGAATTTTACAACACTATTAGAAGTAGGAGGAAGAAGAGACAGTTTAATAAAAGAATTAGGTCAATGCGAGCCATTTAAGACGGGGTGCTGTCTTCCAAAGAAATTCAAAGAAGAGATCGAAATAGAAGAAAGGGCAAGAGCAACGCAGAGCCAGGAAGTGAAGAGAAAGTGGTTAACCTCTCTTTGTCTGATTCAGACTTAAGCAACAAGAGAAAGGTTATTCTTAGAGAGGCGAAGCAGACCTGGGAAGTTGGGAAGAAATTGGGGCTTAGGGTGCAGGGAGAAGAAAGAGATGTTACTGAGAAAATTATGAGGCTTGAGGAGCAGTAGTAAAGAAGGCCTGGTATAGCTGTACACATTTGCTAATCAGGTGAGTTTTTTCTATACTAAGATTATGTGGATGAGTTTTTAATTGGGCAAAATGATAATTGTATCGTGGAATGTTAGGGGGTTGGGTTCTGATGGTAAAATAGCTACGATTAATAGATTAGTCAGAATTCATAGGGTGAATGCGTATTTTCTACAAGAAACTAAGCTTAAGGAAGTGTCAGGAGATTTAGTTAGAAAATATGGGGGCGATGATAATTTTAAATTCCGATTTGCTGCTGCAGTAGGACGTTCGGGTGGTCTTATTACCATATGGGATAAATCAAGTTTTATAATGAGAAATGTTCACTGTACTAACCGTTTAATTGTGGTGGAAGGGAATTGGTGTTGTGAGGGATGGGAAGGGGTTCTGATTAATGTGTACGCGCCAAATCGGTTGCTGGAGCAGAAAATTTTTTGGGAAGAAATATTAGAGGTTAGGGATAGGTTCACAAATTTTTGGATTGTGAGGGGAGACTTTAATGCAATTAGGAACAAAAGTGAAAGAAGTAATTGTGTGAGTTTATTAAGAGGGTCGAAGGACTTTTTGAGCTTTATAGAGAAATGTAAATTGGTGGATTTGCCTTTGTTGGGGAGGAAATTCACTTGGTATGGCCCGGAGAATAAGAAAAGCAGACTGGATAGGTTTTTGGTGGATGAAGTTTGGTACGAAAAGTTCGAGGATATTCAACAGCAGGGGTTAAATTGTTCTGTTTCAGATCACATCCTGATTTTATTATCGTATGGTTCTGTGGAATAGGGCCCAAGACTGTTTAAGTTTTTTAATGCGTGGGTTCATAACAAAGAGTGCATGAGTATTATCAGAAATGAATAGGGTTTGTTGGGTAATTCAAATGGTAGGGTTTCAGGGAAATTGAAGAAACTCAAAGGTGCTCTTAAAACATGGAATGGGGAAGATAGAGTTACGGTAGAGAGAAGGCTCAATGAGATTGAAGCTAGAATCAGGTGTCTGGATGATTGTAGTGATGTTAGAGAACTGTCAGAAACGGAATTGGAGGAATTAAAGATTTTAAATCTTGAAATGGGAATGATAAATAGCTTCAAGAAGTCCATTTGGAGGCAGAAATCGAGAATGTCATGGCTGAAAGAGGGTGACTCAAACACCGCTTTTTTCTACAGAGCAGTGAAGTTCAAAGCGAAAAGAAAAACTGTGTGTGGATTGAAAATTGAAAATATGTGGATAAGTGATCCAAAGGCTTTGAAGGAGAATATGTTTAATTTTTTTAGAAGGCATTTTAGCTGTCCCTCGAGGAAATGGAAAATGGATTTGGAGTTGAATTTTAAGAGGCTGAGGGATGTTGATGTTGCGATATTGGAGAAGCCTTTTTCAATGGAGGAGATTAAGGAGGCGGTGTGGAGCTGCGATGAAAAGAAAGCACTGGGCCCGGATGGCTTTAATTTATGCTTTTTTAGAAAATGCTGGGGGGTCGTAAAAGAGGATTTATTCGAGATGATGGTAAAATTTTTTAATACTGGTAAACTGGAAAAGAGTATTAATTCGTCTTTTATTGCGTTAATTCCTAGAAACGATAATCCGCAGGATATTTCAGAATTTAGACCAATAAGTCTAGTGAGCTCATTGTATAAAATCGTAGCTAAAGCTTTATCGAGAAGTCTACGTGATGTTGTTGGAAATGTGGTTACTGATTCGCAGTGTGCCTTCATATGGGGTAGGCAAATTTTTGATGGTATTCTAATTGCTAATGAGTTGATTCATTCGATTAGGAGCAAGGATGGTTCGGGGGATTATTTGTTGTTTAAGCTGGATTTTTCTAAAGCATTTGATTGTGTGAGGTGGGATTTTCTGGAATTAATTTTATTAAAGATGGGATTCGGCGAGCGTTGGACAGGCTGGATGATGGAGTGTGTGTCTACGGTAAGGGCTGCGGTGTTAATTAATGGTACGGTAACTAATGAATTCAGAATTATAAAGGTCTCCGTCAAGAGGATCCGTTGCCCCCTTTTTTATTTATTCTGGTAACGGAAGTTTTGCATTTGATGCTTGAGAAGGCGGAGGTATTGGGGGTCATTAAGGGGGTTAAAGATGTTCTTCCTGGTCAGATGGTTTCTCATCTTCAGTTTGCAGACAACACTATTTTATTCATTAGGGCGGAGGAGTCAGTTGTTCAGAATTTGAAGTATGTTCTTTGATGTTTTGAGATCGTTTCTGGTTTGAGTATTAACTTTAAGAAATCATGTTTGGTGGGTTTTGGTGTGGATAGGGAGGTTTTATTCAGAATAGCTGCTGTGTGTAAATGTAAGATTGAGAAATTGCCGTTTAATTATCTAGGTATCCCTTTAGGTGCGGATCCAAGAAAAATTTCTTCTTGGAATGGTATTGTGGAAAGGGTGGAGAGGAAGTTATCGGGATGGAAAAGTAGAACTATTTCTTGGGCAGGCAGAGTTGTGCTTATAAATTCTGTGCTATCATCACTGCCTATTTATTTTATGCCAATCTTCCAAGCTCCCGCTGCAGTGATTAATAAGATTGATAAGATTAGAAGAAGTTTTTTGTGAGGAAGTGTAGGGGGTCGACGTAAGATGGCAAAATTCAAGTGGAAACAGATATGTATGCCCAAAGACAAGGAGGTGCTGGAGTGGTGGATTTAAGGGTTAAAAATAAGACTCTCATGGCCAAATGGTGCTGGAGATTTGCGGTGGATAGAGAAGCATTGTGGAGGAAAATCATTGCGGCTAAGTATGGTACTTCTGTGCAACATTGGCATTTTAGATCAGATATTTTAAAAGATATGTCGGCGGTATAGAGGGGAATCGTAGAGAACACGAAAGATTCGAAAGTGGCAAAATGGTTGGGGAATGAGTCTTTTCGCTGGTTGGGGGGAATAGGAATTCGATAATATTTTGGGAGGACATATGGTGTGGTGATAGGCCGCTAAGAGTAGAATTTCCAAGGCTGTTTAGGCTTGCCCTGAATAAGAGCGGTCTAGTTAAAGATTTTTCGTCGTTTAACGAGTTTAAAGAGGTTGATTGGGTTGTATTCTTTTCGCATCCATTATTAGACAGGGAGATTGAAATGGACTCTCGACTAAAAGAAGTAGTTAGTTGCATGGTCTTGATACCTGAGGAGGAGGATCAGTTAATTTGGATTCATGATAAAAAAAGAAGAGTTCTCGGTGAGGAAACTAACAGAGTTGCTGATTAATGTTGAAATGGCGGATTGTAGGTTCGCTTTTGACAGTATTTGGAATTTAAAGGTGCCTCCTAAAGTGAAATGCTTCTTGTGGTTGGTGTCAATTGATAGCATCCCTACAAAAGAGTTTCTCGGCAGAAGAGGGGTGAAGCTTGGTCAATCGGGGGATGGTTGCCCGTGGTGTGAGAGAGTACCGGAGTCTTTGGTGCATCTCTTCTTCAACTGTAATTTCATTATGGGTTTTTGGAAAAATATTTTGGAATGGTGGGAGGTGAAGTGGAGATCTTTTGTTGACTTCTCAGATTTTTTCTCCTTTTGTAATAATGTCTCGTTTAAAGGAGTTGTCAAGAGTTTATGGCTGATTTCTGTGTCTGCGGCTTGCTGGTCAGTGTGGCTTGCAAGGAACGAGTTGGTGTTTGAAAGAAGATGGCCTAAAATGTCTAGTTTGGTATTTCTTTCGAAAATTCGAGCTTTGATGTGGGTTAGAGAGGTGTATGACGAATTGAGAGTGAATGAGAAAATTTGGTGGTTCTGCCCTGTTAGAAGTTGGAGAGATGTAAAGAAATCCGGGTTGTGTGGAAAGTTTTGGTGTCCTCCGTGCTTTGGATGGGTTAAGTTTAATGTGAGTGGTGTGGAAAGCGAGGGGGAAGTAGGGTGTTAAGAAACGCGGAAGGGGTGGTGAGGGCTATGTTTTCTGGCCCGTACACAGTGAGAGACTCAATTGCTGCGGAGGTGGGGGCGGTTAGTTTAGCTTTGGAGGTTTTCTTAGAGATGGGTTGGAAGGGTTCTTGCCCTTTAATAATCAAGGTTAGCTCCATAGAGGTGTTCTGCTGGGTCAAGGACAAAGGTTCGAGACCGTGGTCGCTATTTTCTATCTTCAAGGAGATTGATTTAAGGGTGTCTAGCATTGAAAATGTTTCATTTTCCAAAGTGGATTAGCATGGTAATGTGATGGCTTCTGCGTTGGTGGCTGCTGGTCTGAAAAGGCAGGGCATGTTTAAGGCATGGTGGTGATTAGTGTGTTTGTTCTCGTCTGAGAGCAGTCTGAGTGCAGGCGTCTTGCAGGGGTTTTTTAGCAGTTTGTTTTGTGATTGTTAGGGGTGTATTTGAGCAGGTTTTTATCTATCGGTTGTCTGTTTTGTTGGTTGGGACTTGTTGAGGGGTGGGGGGTTTTTGATTACTGTGTTGTGTCTGCGTATTTGTTTTTGTTCTCAGACTTTGTGCTGGTTGTTTTTATTTTCTTCAGCTTTGTATGCTGTTGATTAGATTAAGCAAAAAAAAAGTAATTAACGAATTAGTATAAAACCATATTTATCAAGAATTTAACTTATATTTAAATGATCTTAAGCAGCCAATATTTAGCATCCATGTAATCCATCAATTATCCTTGACAATATTTCCACCTAATTATCCATCCTTTTGTGTTAAACAATTAAATAAAAAGCAACCGATAACAATGGTAAAATAAAATTTAGGGTTTATGATTCGTATACCATTCAGAGTCTAAGATTTTGGATTTAATGGGTATGGGCTAATATTTAGGGTTTAATGTTTATGACTTCTCAGAATAAATTTTATTTTATTATCCAGGAAAACAAAACAAGAAACCTTCTATTACAAAGAATACATTTCGTCTTGTAGAACCAGAATATTAAACTCAAATCAAAAGGATCAAAATCACATGTTAAAGGTGTAGTAAACTAATATCATATTTAAGTTATTTGACTCGAAAAAAATATTTGAATCTAACATGAAAAAAAAATTAAAAATTTTGAAAAAAATGAAAAATTCTACTAAAAGAAGAAATTTAAGGATAAAAAAACAAAGATTTGAAAGATAGATAAATAAAGAAAAAAGAAATTAAAAGGTGGAAGAGGGATATCGAATAAATCGGTGGATATAGATAAAAGATAGTTATTTAATTGAACATTTGAGATATAAATCTCAACAAGTTTAAATAATGGCTCTAATCAACTCTTAAAGAAATAATCTTTGGCAAATTGAAGGATGAAAAATGAATTTTCACAACTCCTTGAAGAAAATCAAGAACAATAATTGCTTCAAAAAATCACAAGAAAATATTTTTGCATGATAGAAATTAACTTCAAGAATTGAAAATTTTATTAATGAAAAAAAATTGTATTTTTAATGAATAGGCTAGTTAATTACATCCAAAAATAAAATTCTCAAGTATAACGAAACTCTAATTAATCTAAATAAGGAGTAGTTTTAAACTAAATTTTCTTATTGACTAAGAAACACAAAACTCATAAACAACTTAAAATACTTTTAAAAAAATCCTAAAATTTGGAATAAGTAAATAATAAAACATAATAAATACAATATTGAGCTAATATATAATAAAAATTGAACCTAATATGATTTAAACTCGAACTAAAGACTGAAACTCATAATTTCCTATAATAATCCCGTTTAAAAATTCTGCTTGTGCATTCTTCACTAAAACGGTTATAACTTTAGGTCCTGAACTTGAAATTGAGTAACTCAAAGTGCTTTTCGAAGCTAATAGATAGATCTTCAAAGGTTATAAAGACAACTCAACCTAGAAATGTTTGGATCCCATCCAAAAAATCGCCGTAGGTCGATTGATTTTCCAAACTTAAAAATTGATAACTTAATTGAATTGATTTTAAAAAGTTTCACTCCATTCATATATGTATCACCACAATATTAATTTAATATGCATATTAATGAGGCTGCAAATATAAAAGGATCGTAATGCTTTTGATTTTATGGTTTAAGATTTATGGTTAGATTTCGAGGTATATAATTTAGAATTTGAGATTTAAGATTTCAAATTTAGTTAAGTTTTTAAGTTTTAGGTTGGGGTTAGAATTTAAAGTTTAAAACTAAGTTTGGATTAAAAATAATAAAGGAAAATGAAATGAAATGAAAAAAAAAAGTAAAAAGAGAAAGAAATTATTAGATAGAATTCCAACACGTACGATATGACCCTTCCAATAATATTACGCCTCATAAGTCTTTTTTATGAATGCTCCAAGTACAAAAACACAGACCAATAACCATGGAATAGCAAAGGCTAATCAAAGGATACATACAAAAGGTAAAGAGAACAGTAGAAATAAACTAGAATCTAGATAACTACTACTAATACCCGGGACTGGAGAGAACTCTAGTAGCCATTTCTTGATGTTCTATATTAGATTTTGGAGTCCAGCAAAGTGAGAGTAGAGATGCTAGTTAAACTGAATAGCAGTGCCCATGAAGCTTCAAGTCTTCATCTCCAAGAATTTTCCTGGTATGACACATGGGACGAATCCTCTTGCAAACGCATTGATAATAATTCAGAGTTTAATTTTAAAACTGCATTATTACCACCCAAATCCATCTTTGCCTCTTTCTTAGTTTCCTCCTAAATTATTATTTATTATCTTGTTGAGCAGTTACAATTATTAATCCAAATTTAATTCTAGTTATTATAAACACTTTTTAATGTATGGGGGGTTAAGGGTTGGAGTTTTGATCTTAAGAGTTCGTATTGTGTGATTTGAGGTTTGGATTTTAGAGATCAAGGTTAGAATTTCGAGTTTCATGTGTGGTTAAATTTATAAAAAACATTATTTATTTAAATTATACTAGAAATCTTATCACATGCGTATACGCGTGAAAATCATGTATTTAGAATATAGAGATGTATTTAAAAACAACACATAATAAATGATGAGAAGTATAGTTTGAAACTAATTAATAGTAACAGATGAAATATGTACGATATTAAAATTAAAAAAAGTAGAATCCAATCACATGCATACACTAATATACACAAATATATGTATTAAAATTTCATATAAAATTAAAAAATTATTTTAGTTCAAATGGCAAATATAAAAATGTTTTATATGCATAGTGTCCTTGGTTCAAATATTATTATAGACAAATTTTTATTGATTTATAAAAATATAAAAAGATAAAAATACCCACATAATTATATAACTTACTTTATAAATTAAATAGTTTTTTTTTATAATTCCGCAATTGAGTTGGAACCTAGTTGGTGAGTGGCTCAAACTTAATAAAAGGTTTAATGAATAATATAGATTAGTAATTTATAAAAATTATAGTAAAAAAATTATATGGTAACGATGTCGGTTATTCGCCTAAGGATTGACTGACTGTTAGCATAGTGGTTACGTTTTAATTAGTGTTCTCATCCATTTTACAGTTTGAGTCTAATTTTATTCGAGTCTGGGCAAATTAGACACCAGGTAGCCTACCTAGCCCGGTAGGCCTAACCCAACTTGGGTGAGTTTTGAGCAAGAAATTTTTCACTCCACACTAGTTCGGCCCGACCTAAAATCAATTTAAATAATAAAAGTATTTTAAAATTAACATTTAATTATAAAAATATATAAAATAACAACTAAAAAATATAATTTTAATATTTTATTAACTTTTAAATAATAAAACAGGTTTTTTTGTGGCCTGACCAGACCCAAAAACGAACTTAAACTTAAAAAGTATTTTAAAACCTGAAGATCTGAACTCAGCTCGACTCGATCAAACCCATGAGATTATACCATGAGAATTTAATTATTCCACCCAAGTAATTATATTCATTAATTTGCTTATCAAAACAATAAAAGATTTACAGCATTGTTTTGCTTGAATTATGGTTAATGTGAAACAGAAAGGACACAAGAGTCTAACCTAATGGGCTTAGCTTAGCTTATGGGTAAAACGCTTGAAATTTTTTAAGCTAAGCATTGAGAAGTACTACGGGCTTAAAGACCATTATAGCTCAGATGACATATTTATTGAAGATTAAGTTCATTTCCGAGAAGGATTAGGGATAGGAAAGTTATAATTTTATGTTTGTTTGATTGAAGTATTATGTTTTAATACATTTCGTAGGACATCGTTATGACCTATTATTTTTCAAAACTAGGGAAAGTTTTTACCTTTTTAGAGGTGGTCTTGCTAAGGTTTTTCATCCTCTTAATTTGATGTGTTTAAATTAAATTAAAAAGTTACACTGTACTCAGTACTCATGATAGTTTAAATTTTATTATAGCTTCATAATTTCTCATCTAACTTATTGTTGTTATATTTGAATTCGTTCTTTTTTTCTCTGTCTGCAATATTTTTATCTTTTGTCCTTTCAGAATATTTGTGTTCTAATTATTGCTTTTGCATTTTATTATGTAACTTAATTGGATCAACTTTTTAAGAACACAATGAGTTAATTGAAATATGATTTTTTTTTTTCCCTTTTTTTCAAACCAAAAGCATATGCTTTAAAGGAAGATGTCGAATAATGCAATTTAGTTAAGATATTTTCTTAAAGATATATTTATTGATATCGTTTGTAACAAGTTGAGTTACTCATAAATAGATTGAATAAGTTAACAATAGAATAGAAAAAATTGAAAGGGTAGAGTTTGATCACTGGAGCACCTGTTGATGCTTGAAATTGGAAAGCATGAAATTAGGCAGAGGGGTTCACATATTCAAATCTATGAATCTCACGTTCTTTTATAGACCTTTTCTCTCTACCCTATGTTGATCGAGCTAGTGCCCAAATCTAACATCTTATTAATTGGCTCTCCCATATTTTCAGTGCCGAAACCATTTTTTTGAAAAACAGGTCGACTTTGGTTTAAAAATGATAAATGAAAATTGAGAGTCGCCACTAATCCTTTTTACTTAGGTGTGATTGGATCACTTAGAAATTTGGTCATTTAATAAAATATTTTGATTTACTAAAACAACGATTTTAGTCTACGAAATTTGAGAAAACGGGTTCAGGAGTCAGTTACGTACGAGGAAGGATTAGCACCCTCATAACGCCCAAAATTGGTACCTAATTGATTAATTAATGTCTTAATGTAGCAATTTAAAAGCTCGAATACGATTCTCTCTTTTTTATGTTGATTTTTTTCGAAAAATTTGCTTGCGTAAATCGAAACGAATGTTAAAGACCTTATTGTCCTGAAGTAACAAAATGCCACATCCAGTAAGTTAGGACACAACATTTTAAAACCTCGAGAATAAGCTTGTCTTTTGATTTTCAAAATTCATGCGTTTTAATTTCAAAAGGTTATTCGGTCATTTGGGTCAAACAAAGAAGAATCGAAACCCAGTACGTTAGGGCATGATCTCTCGAATTTCCAAACACTAAATATTGCCTTTATTAGAGAATTTTATTTTTATGAAATAATAGCAAATATGAAATTTAAAACGATTTGTATTTATTCTATTTAGAATGGTAATATGCGAACAAGATTATTATGTTAATAAATAATGAGAATATGAATATACTAATAAGAAAACAATTCACAATGATCACAAAATTTTTAACTATTGATATGAACGATCAAACAAGAAATAACTAACATAAGACAATGACACAAAAATAATAATAACAATAATAAGAATAATGATGATAACAATGATGAAATCTAAATTAATAAACGATTAAAATAAATAAACACAAAGGCAAAATAAAAGAAAATAAGAAACAATTGCAAAATATGATGAAGGCAATAATGCCTGGAACAAATTAAGATAGCCAACATGAAAACGACTTAAAACAACAATATATGTGGCAACTTAAAACCAATAAAGTATAAAACAATTTAATTTAGAACTAAATGGAACCATTTGACATGAAATAAAATAATTTATGGAAGAAAATTTAAAACGAGTAAAAAAATGGTTCAAAATAAATAATATATGAAGAGATTTTAAAACAAGTACAAATTTGCAAGAAAGAGTTGAAATTTTATTAAATAAATAGTAGGAAAACAAACAAGGAAATAAATAAAAATAATTACATAAAAAATAAAACAGCTTGTAAAACAAATAAAAATGAAGATAATCAAATAAATGAAAGAATAAAGAAATATTAAATAAGACAATTTAAAAGATACCAAAAATAGTAATAGTAATAATAATAATAATAATAATAATAATAATAATAATAATAATAATAATAAATAAATAATGCTAAATTAATTAATAATAAAATAATAAGTAGATAAACTCAAAAAAAAAAAAAATAATCATAATGAAAATAATAGCCATAATAATAATAATAGAAATAATAGTAACAATACAATAATAATGGTATTAGAATAATAAATAAATACAAATACGAATGTAATAACAATAGTTAATAATATATTAAATTAATCGATTTAAATAATGAAACAACAAAAATAACGAAAAGGGGCTAAATTGAGTGTTAAAATAAGTATTTGGGGGCAAATCTAAAATAAAATGAAAAGGGAAGGGTCAGATTGTCACGCTCGCATTCATGGAAGGATCAAATGAGCAAATAATCCCTCCCCATATGCGCACCGTTTAAAAAAGGACCAAAATAAAATTTTTAAAATTAAGCAGGGCGAATTTAAAAAGATAAAAGAAAAGGGAAATAGGACAAAATTGCGACAAATGTACAAAGCGGGGGACTAAAGGGATAAATATCCCAAAAGAGCAAAACGCGCGGATCCCCCTAGACCGGGTCGGGTTGCGCGCGGATATGGCCCATACTATGCCGTTTTGGCGTTGGGGTTTTGGGTGCAAAACGGCACCGTTTTGGTTGTGTATAAAAGCGTAATTTTTTTTTAAAAAAAAAATGATTCTGCTGTGTATTTTTTAAAAAATTTTAGAGAGTTCTCCTGGCTCTCTCTCTCTCGAGCGCTCCCTGGTCCGATCAAAGACCACCGCGTTGGCCACCGTGCCTCCGCTGTGGACGGTGGTCGGAGTCACGTAAAAATGGGTTTTTTAACCCCTTTTTAAAACCTTTTGAAGGCCAAGCCCCCAAAATTGGAAGAACCGAAAAGAGATGGCTCTCAACCTTTTTTGGGTTCGGTTTCGACGATGGAGAAGAGTCCCTCCGGCGTCGCGACTGTGGGGAATCCGGTAAGCCTCTCCCTCTTCCTTTTTTATTTATTCTTTTTATTTAAAATATATTTGAAACACAAAAAAAAAAGAGAAGAAAATCCAAAATCAACCTTTTTTTTTATTTTTGCTTTTGATTTCTGAATATATCCGTGTATTATAAAGTTTGTTTTGTATTTAAAAAAACCCCCCCACAAACGATTTTCTCTTTCAGCTTTATAGCCGATTACATGTGACTTGTTATTGTTCTCTGCTTGTTCCTTTTGCTGTTTGCAGGCGGAGGCGATGGGAAGGGCAAAGGTTTGGTTATTTCGGTGTAAGGCTGAGCAGAAGTGTTAGACCTCGGGCGTTAGACATGCCGACAAAGCACATGGGGGGTGCGGCGCTAGGAGAAACTAGGGTTTCCAGGTTTGCTAAAATTGGTTTCAGTGTTGGGCCTATCGGGCTATCAGAAATTAGGTTAGGGGTTTAGGTTATTGGGTTTGTAATTGGGTTTTAAAATTTGGGCTGTAATGAACTGTTAATATTGGACTTTTATTTGGTTTTATTATTTTTTAATTTTGGTTTATAACTGGCCGGGCAAATTAGGCCTATTACAGTTGCCCCTCTTTGTTTATTGTCGTGCAACGGGAATAGAGCAAAGACCATAAAAGGGCCAATTTTGCCTGAACCTACTAAGTCTCGACTTCTCTTGGCACTTCTTTTCTTCGAGTAGCTTCAATATGCTCCACTGCAACTTCAGGGAGGTAAGATTCGTTGTTTTCAGTCTGCTCCATTGCAACTTCTAGGAGATAAGACTTTAACTTCAACCTACCCCACTACAACTTCAGGGAGATTAAAATAGTGGCCTCAATTTGCTCCACTACAACTTCAGGGAGATAAGATTTTCCATGATAACTTTGATCCGACCTACTGCAACTTCAGAGGTATAAGATGTGTAGTTTGTAGCTTTAATCTGCTCTACAGCAACTTTAAAGAGATAAGATTTGTTATCTTTACTCTACTCCACTGCAACTTCAGGGAGATAAGAGTAGTGGCTTCAATCTGCTCCACTGCAATTTCAGGGAGATAAGATTCGCCATGGTAGATTTGATCCGACCTACTGCAACTTCAGAGGTATAGGATTTGTAGCTTTAATCTGCTCTACTGCAACTTCAGAAATATAAGATTTGCTGTCCTCACTCTACTCCACTTTAACTTCAGGGAGATAAGAGTAGTGGCTTCAATATGCTCCATTGCAACTTCAAGGATATAAGATTCGCCATGGTAGATTTGATCCGCCCCACTGCAACTTCAGAGGTATAGGACTTGTAACTCGTAGCTTTAATCTGTTCCACTGCAACTTCAGGGAAATAAGATTTGCTATCCTTAGTCTTCCTCATTGTAATTTCAGAGAGATAAGACTTGTAACTTCAACCTGCTCCACTGCAACTTTAGAAAGATAAGGTTTGCTATGATCTGCTCTACTGCAACTTCAGAGAGATAGATTTATTTATTTATAGCTTCAATATATTCCATTGTAATTTCAGGGAGAAGAGATTTGTAGCTTCGATCTACTCCGCTGGAACTTCAAGGAGATAAGAATTGTGGCTTCAAGTCGCTCTAATGCCATTTTAGGGAGAAGAGATTTGTAGCTTCGATCTACTCCGCTAAAACTTCAAGGAGATATAAATTGTGGCTTCGAGCCGCTGCAATGCCATTTCAGGGAGAAGAGATTTGTAGCTTCGATCTACTCCGCTGGAACTTCAAGGAGATATGAATTGTGGCTTTGAGCCGCTCCAATGCCATTTTAGGGAGAAGAGATTTGTAGCTTCGATCTACTCCAATGGAACTTCAATGAGATACGAATTGTGGCTTCGAGCCGTTCCAATGCCATTTCAAGGAGAAGAGATTTGTAGCTTTGATCTACTCCGCTAGAACTTCAAGGAGATACGAATTGTGGCTTCGAGCCGCTCCAATGCCATTTCAGGGAGAAGAGATTTGTAGCTTCGATCTACTCTACTGGAACTTTAAGGAGATACGAATTGTGGCTTTGAGCTGCTCCAATGCCATTTTAGGGAGAAGAGATTTGTAGCTTCGATCTACTTCACTGGAACTTCAAAGAGATAAGGATTGTGGCTTCTAGCCACTCCAATGCCATTTTAGGGGGAAGAGATTTGTAGCTTTGATCTTCTCCGCCAAAACTTTAAGGAGATAAGAATTGCTTTCTTCGATCTGCTCCACTACTGCTTAGGGAGACAAGATCTAC
This sequence comes from Gossypium anomalum, assembly GCA_025698475.1. Lineage (NCBI taxonomy): Eukaryota > Viridiplantae > Streptophyta > Magnoliopsida > Malvales > Malvaceae > Gossypium > Gossypium anomalum. Next base: position 14,453,733 of record CM046961.1, read on the forward strand.
AATTTTCAGCCTACTCCATTACTGCTTAGGGTGAGATGATGGTGGCTTAAATCTGTTCCACTACTATTTAGGGAGACAAGATTCACTGTCTTCGATCTGCTCCGCTACTGCTTAGGGAGACAAGATCTACAACCTTCAGCCTACTCCACTACTACTTAGGGAGATAGGATTGTGGCTTAAACCTGTTCCACTACTACTTAGGGAGACAAAATTTGCCGTCTTCGATCTACTCCACTACTGCTTAGGGAGATAAGATCTGTGAATTCACCGATGTTGCTACACCATCTTTTAGGGATATGATCTGTAGAATCGGTTTCATGTACCTATGCTTATGCCAAATGATTAGGATGCTATGATCAAAATGAATCAAATGCTCCTAACTAGATGTGTTATGAATGATATATGAATGCAAAAATGAGAATGATCCCTTTCAAAATGTTTAAGGTTTCATTGCTCATAGTTCATCAGGGCTTTATCACTGACGTATTATGCCGCCCTCTTGTTCGGCTGGTATTCTTGATAGAAAACCCAAAGAAACAATCATATTTTGCTCAGCAAGCTTACCCCGCTGTAATTTCAGAGTCCCTTCCACTGTACCTTCTAGGACATAAAGTTTGTACCTCCCACTGCAACTTCAGGGGAATAACATTCGGTTTCTTCCATCCATCTTGCTACAACTCAGGGGTATAGGATTTGAACCATCTTCAACCAATTTGATCTGTTACACCATTCCCTGGGTGTAATGACTAGATGTATATGCTTGATGTTTGCATGAATGCAGAGTATTATTTTTTCTTTTTTCGAGAATGACCCCCTTTTACATTTGGGTTGACATTGTTCGTTATTTGTCGATGTGGCGTCACTGACACAATACTTTTTTTCGTGCAACTGATATCTTTAACAAATAATCTGGAGAGATAGCCATAATTTTAAACTCCCCTCTCTCAAATATTTTCAACCCTTAGGCTTCGTGAGTTCTAAATAATGGTCCTGTTTCAGGTTCCTATACTATTTAGAAGCTTCCAGAGTAATATGCAGAACTTCTTTTGTGAAAGTATTATTGGTCCATTAATCATTATTTCAATGCAAAATGCTTGAAAAAGATCAAAATGATGGACAAAACTGGAATTTATCAATAACAGAATTTAAGAAGGATGGATGAATACAAAATGAGCAAGAGGAAAGTAGGTGCCCCAGATATCACAGCTTAAGCTTCTCTGTGCCAACTTCTTAAAGACCATTTTGAGCTCAATCTGTGTTTAGGAGATCCGGAGTACTTTGTCGATGCCCCAAGACGTAGCATACTTCTTCGTTGTTAATTCAGGCATAGCGAGACTACTGTATGCCCCATTTTTATTTGAATTGCCCTTTATGGGTTTTCAATTCAAAACCTATTTAGTCTCAAAGCGCCCTTTGCGGGTTTTCGCCTTGGCCTCTCCTTTTTCTTTTCTTTTCTTCTTTTTTTTTTTTTTAAGGTCTTAAAGCGCGCTTTGCGGGTTTTTGCCTTAGCCTCTCACTTTCTAGGTGAAATACTTCTTGACGTAATCCGAATTCACAGGATTGGGCAAGTTTTTACCATCCATTTCGGCTAGAATCGATGCTCCTCCAGAACAGGCCTTCTTCACTACATAAGGTCCTTCCAAGTTTGGCGTCCACTTTCCTCTGAAGTCCTTTTGTATAGAAAGGATCTTTTTCAACGCCAGGTCCCCCTCGTGGAATTCTCTAGGATGAACCTTTCTGTCGTAAGCTCGCATCATTCGTTTTTGGTACATTTAACCATGACGGGTAACTTTCAACCTCTTTTCTTCAATTAAGCTCACTGGATCCATTCTGCTTCATCCAATTATCGACTCAATCGAAACTTGGAGAGAAGGAATCTTGATTTCAATGGGCAAATCACTTTCATTCCATAATGATAAATGTGCTACCCCGATAAAGGTCTTGGCCAACATTCGATAAATATAGAGGATAAATGGTGACTTCTTATGCCAATCTTTACAAGTCTCGGTCATCTTCCTCATGATCCTTAGTTTGTTATTTTTTTTCTGCCTTTGTTGTACTGCAATATGGCGCCCAATCTTTGAACAGACTGCAAACTTTTGACATTGTACAGTTGTGTTAGACATGATCCTTTCTGGCATTCTTTGTTGGCATATTTTTTTTTTTAGAATTTGATGACTGTTGACTTAGTAACATTGGCATATGAAATGACTTTCACCCTTTTCGCAAAGTAATCGACAACCCCAAAGATGAATCGATATCGGTTAGAAGCTTTTGACGAGATCAGCCCCATAATATCCATGCCCAACATATAGAAAATTTGTGAAGAAATTGAGGAGGCATAAAAGTCTTGTCTTCCTCCGTATAGCATTCACAGCCTAACTGATACAATCCTCTTTTATGGTGGATCAACAGTACCCGAACCTCATGATTAGCCTGGCTAATGTAAAACCATTAGCATGTGTCCTTCTGACACTCGTATAGACCCTTTTTAGCATCCACAGGCCTTAGTAGCCCAGGCATATCTTGATACGATCATGCGAAAATATCTTTGTAATTTTGACATCTCGCTTTGTCTCTGTGGTGGTATAGACTCCGATCTTTACCTCTTTCTCTTCTCTTAGGTTCATAATGTCCATTGCCCCTTTGTAAGGTAGGATCTATTTCTCATCTTATTCTACCATCCTTGACAAGTCAGGAGATAGGCTACAATCTCTATCATCTTCAAGGTCCTAAAATCCCTCTAGACACATATCTTGCTCAAAAGGAGACTCAGAGTCAGTGTCAGCGTCACTCACATCATTGATATCTGGGGGCCTATTATTGGTATGAAGGAAGATTCCAAAGAATAAATAATTCTAAGGATGATTATTTGTATGGTATGATCATGAATGAAAAATAAAAGAATATTTGAAAGAAAGTCCAAAAACCAAAATAATCTAAGAACAATTATTTGTACAGTATGAAATGGAAAAAATAAAATAAAAATAAAAGAATATTTGTTCAAAAAGATGTATTTTATTGAAATAAAGATTTCGGGCACAAGCTTATGTCACAAAAGGATTCTTATTGCTTCTAGGCTTAAAGCAACAAGCATATTTTAAACATTACTCTAGATTAGCTCTAAAAATACAGGGGTCTCTTCCACAGTCTTATGGTTCAAAACACTCCCAAGTATGTAAGGGTAGATGCTCAAAAAATTCAATTCTCGGGTTCCCTCTTCTGATATGTAGTTAATGTTCAGATTCCCTAATATCAGGTCTTGCACTAGAGTCTTAAGCTCGATGTACCCTTGGATCTCATGCCCCTATCCATCATGGAACCTATAATGTTTACCTCTTTAACAGAAAGGTTGGGTAACGGATTTTTTGCACCAGAGGGATCATCGAATTTTATGATACCTAATTTGATGAGTCTTTCAATTAACTTTTTAAAAGCGGTACAGTTCTCAATCAAATGCCCCGTGATTCCACATGGTATTCGCATTGCCTGCTTGCATCGTACCATTTAGGGTATGGAGGCTATATTGGTTCTACGTAAAAATGGGATACAACATGTGCGTCAAACAAAATTTGGTACAACTCCCTATACGTGATTGGGATGGGCGCGAACTGAGGTTTTTCTAAGTTCAGTCTTGGATCGGGTTCTTACCTTGGGGAGACCTGATGGTTGGTAGTAACGCCCTTGGCTAGCCTACTGTAACTGGCTCCGAATGGCCTTTGTTATACCTACCCGTACTATTCGCTTCCTTTTCCTTCTTCTTCGGGGCCTTTAAAGTCCACTATCCCCTTTCCTTTGTTTCTGCCAGAACAACCGGTTTGGCTCGATCATCCTCCAGGTTAAAACCTGAACCCATCGGGAAGTTTAACAGTGCCGAGGTATCAGTCCGATATTCGGGTCTGATAATGACGGGTACCCTCTGTGGATGCGTGTCTGGTTGGGTCAGGACGCTTATTGGGGTAAAATTTGGGGGAATAGATGAGGTCTTCATTATCATATCCACTGTTGACCACTGGGCCACTCCTTTTCTCAAGTTCTCCGGCTAGTAACTGGGTTAACTGGCCCATCATATTTCTTTGGAATTCTAGCATTTGTTCCTACATATCTTGTTGAATCTTGGTCAATTGCTCTTGCAATTGTATTTGCATTTGCTCTATTCTCTCCAACCTTTGGTCCATGGCTTTTTTTCTTGCGCGAGTACCGTAACGATGCTCAGTTCAGTAAACTTTCATCGGTTCCCAAGTTAGCTGAAATAATTTTACCTAATTAGGGTCCTTTTGTGAAAATCTAATGCATGTGATGAAATGCAATGCAAATGCATAGGATGAATGCAAAAAGAAAGAAAAGAGTTGATTTTGAATTCAATTCCATTAGAAAAACTTTTCTAGATAAGAAATCTCTTTACATAAAGCAAAAACATATACGGCCTTGCACTCATGCTCTAGGCGAAAACATCGATCCCCTTCTTCATATCTGGGTGTTAAGATCAAATCTCGCTAAACTTCCTAGTGGATGTTTCTACTAGCTCCTTTTTGCTTGATTTGGGCTGCGGCCCATTGCTCATTCATCCCCGTGAGGCTTGTTAGCTTCTTTAAGAAAGTTGACGGCTCCTGAATAATCATTGTCGGCTTGAATCCTCGAAGCATAGTCGTACATTCCTCCACGGACTATCAGCCTTCTCTTGTTGTTTACTCAGACCATATTCGGACGGCCGTATTATATTCCATTTTATTAAGAAATCCATTCTCCGTGACAAGCTTTTCTATTTAGCAATCGAATGTGACTCAACAGCTCATTTCTATGATGAAAATGCAATGCAATCAAAACAAAAGAAAACATGTTAGCACAGGAGAAATAAACAAAATATAATACCTATCTAGGTGATCCCTAGGGTTTGGTGTAGTTCTATCTGGGGTTGGTTCTTAGGGCTTATTATATGTGGCTCAGTTCTAGAGTAAGGGTACTTAAACCAGCAGATTCCTCGATCTTCACCCATTATAGGCTTATATAGACTAAGTTCAGTTCAGGGGAATACATTTCCCTATGGCTATGCGGAGATGAAAATCTCATGAAGACATAGGTACGGATGTATCCCGGAAGCAGTCTACTAGCCCATGCGGAGGTGAAAACCTCACGAAGGCATAGCTTCTCACTCCCATTTAAAAGGGTAAGATCGACCAATTATGCAATGTAATATGCAGAAAGATGCCTAAACTCAAACCAACACAACAATTATAAACCGCAATGATAAGGATCATAACAAAGACGAATAAAAATGCAACAAAAAGATCTCTTATGATGAAAATGCAATGTGATCGGAGCAAAATCAAACGCACCAACATAGAAGAAATAAAAAAAAATAGAGCACCTGTTCGGGTGACCACTAGGATTTGGTGTGCTTCTACTTAGGGTAAGCTCCTAGGGCTCTCTATATGCGGTTTGGTTCTAAAGTAAAAGGCACTCGAACCTACAGATTCCTCGATCCTCACCCATTATAGGTTCATATGGATCGAGTTCAGTTTAGGGGAATACATTTCCCTATGGCTGCATGGAGATGAAAATCTCACGAAGACATAGGTACGGATGTATCCCAAAAGCGATCCACTATCCTGCACGGAGGTGAAGACCTCACGAAGGAATAGTTTCTCACTCCCACTTAAAAGGGTTTAACCGCGGGGTAATACAATGCAATGTGTACAGATATCCAAAACAGCTCGAAGCAAATAAAGAAAATATGAATAAAATGATAAAAATCGTAACACAAAATGGATGAAATGCCATGAAAGGATCGTATATCAAAACTAAATTTTTAATTTTCAACAAAAAGACAAAAATTAATCAATTTGTGGCTTGACTCTCTTATTTGGGTCCCTAGTGGAGTCGCCAAGCCGTCAAAACTATTTTTTTGAAAAACGGGTCGACTTTGGTTTTGAAAATGATAAACGAAAATTGGGAGTCGCCACCAATCCTTTTTACTTAGGTGTGATCGGATCACCTAGAAATTTGGTCATTTAATAAGATATTTCGATTCACTAAAACAACGATTTTGGTCTACGAAATTTAAAAAAATGGATTCGGGAGTCGGTTACGTACGAGGAAGGATTAGCACCCTCGTAACGCCCAAAATTGGTACCTAATTGATTAATTAATGTCTTAATGTCGAAATTTAAAAACTCGAATACGATCCTCTCTTTTTTATGTTGATTTTTTACGAAGAATTTGCTTGCGTAAATCAAAACGGATGTTAAAGACCTTATTGTCCCGAAGTAATAAAATGCCACATCCAGTAAGTTAGGACACAACATTTTAAAACCTCGAGAATAAGCTTGTCTTTTGATTTTTAAAATTCATGCGTTTTAATTTCAAAAGGTTATTCGGTCATTTGGGTCAAACGAAGAAAAATCGAAACCCAGTACGTTAGGGCACGATCTCTCGAATTTCCAAACACTGAATATTGCCTTTATTAGAGAATTTTATTTTTATGAAATCATTGCCAATATGAAATTTAAAACGATGTGTATTTATTCTATTTAGAATGGCAATATGCGAACCAGATTATTATGTTAATAAATAATGAGAATATGAATATACTAATAAGAAAACAATTCACAATGATCACATAAGTTTTAACTATTGATATGAACGATCAAATAAGAAATAACTAACATAAGACAATGACACAAAAATAATAATAATAAGAATAAGAATAACAATGATAACAATGATGAAATCTAAATTAATAAACAATTAAAATAAATAAACACAAAGGCAAAATAAAAGAAAATAAGAAACAATTGCAAAATATGATGAAGGCAATAATGGAACAAATTAAGATAGCCAACATGAAAATGACTTAAAACAACAATATATGTGGCAGCTTAAAACCAATAAAGTATAAAACAATTTAATTTAGAACTATATGGAACCATTTGACATGAAATAAAATAATTTATGGAAGAAAATTTAAAACGAGTAAAAAAAAATGGTTCAAAATAAATAATATATGAAGAGATTTTAAAACAAGTACAAATTTGCAAGAAAGAGTTGGAATTTTACTAAATAAATAGTAGGAAAACAAACAAGGAAATAAATAAAAATAATTACATAAAAAATAAAACAGCTTGTAAATCAAATAAAAATGAAGATAAGCAAATAAATGTAAGAATAAAGAAATATTAAATAAGACAATTTAAAAGATACCAAAAATAGTAATAGTAATAATAATAACAATAATAATAATAAACAATGCTAAATTAATTAATAATAAAATAATAAGTAGATAAACTCAAAAAAGAAAATATAATCATAATGAAAATAATAGCCATAATAATAATAATAGAAATAATAGTAACAATACAATAATAATGGTATTAGAATAATAAATAAATACAAATACGAATGTAATAACAATAGTTAATAATATATTAAATTAATCGATTTAAATAATGAAACAACAAAAATAACGAAAAGGGGCTAAATTGAGTGTTAAAATAAGTATTTGGGGGCAAATTTGAAATAGAATGAAAAGGGAAGGGTCAGATTGTGACGCGCGCATTCATGGAAGGATCAAATGAGCAAATAATCCCTCCCCATATGCGCACCGTTTAAAAAAGGACCAAAATAAAATTTTTAAAATTAAGTAGGGCGAATTTAAGAAGATAAAAGAAAAGGGAAACAGGACAGAATTGCGACAAATGTACAAAGCGGGGACTAAAGGGATAAATATCCCAAAAGAGCAAAACGCGCGGATCCCCCTGGAGCAGGTCGGGTCGCTTGCGGATATGGCCCATACTATGCCGTTTTGGCGTTGGGGTTTTGGGTGCAAAGCGGCACCGTTTTGATTGTGTTTAAAAGCCTAATTTTTTTTAAAAAAAATATCATTCTGCTATGCAATTTTTAAAAAAATTTAGAGAGTTCTCTTGGCTCTCTCTCTCTCTCGCGCTACCTGGTTCGATCAAGGACCACCGTGTTGGCCACCGTGCCTCCGCCATGGGCGGTGGTCGGAGTCGCTTAAAAATGGGTTTTTTAACCCCTTTTTAAAACCCTTTGAAGGTCAAGCCCCCAAAATTAGAAGAACCGAAAAGAGATGGCTCTCAACCCTTTTTGGGTTCGATTTCGACGATGGAGAAGGGTCCCTCCGGCGTCGCGACCGTGGGGAATCCGGTAAGCCTCTCCCTCTTCCTTTTTTATTTATTTTTTATTTAAAATAGATTTGAAACACCAAAAAAAAAAAAGATCAAAAAGAAAAAAAGAAAAGAGAAGAAAATCCAAAATCAACCTTTTTTTTATTTTTTTCTTTGGATTTTTGAAAGTATCCGTGTATTACAAAGTTTTTTTTGTATTAAAAAAAAACCCCTCCACAAACGATTTTCTCTTTCGGCTTTATAGCCGATTACGTGTGACTTGTTACTATTCTCTGCTTATTCTCTTTTGCTGTTTGCAGGCGGAGGCGATGGGACGGGGCAAAGGTTTGGTAATTTCGGTGTAAGGTTGAGCAGAAGGGGTCAGACCTCGGGCATTGGACGTGCCGACGAAGCACGTGGGGGGTGCGGCGCTAGGGGAAACTAGGGTTTCCAGGTTTGCTGAAATTGGTTTGGGTGTTGGGCCTATCGGGCCATCAGGAATTGGGTTAGGGGTTTAGGTTATTGGGTTTGTAATTGGGTTTTAAAATTTGGGCTGTAATAGACTGTTAGTATTGGACTTTTATTTGGTTTTATTATTTTTTAATTTTGGTTTATAACGGGCCGGGCAAATCGGGCCTATTACATTCAGGTTTGTTAGATTCTTTGTACATTTTGTGCTTCTTTGACCATGCTGAATGGAGAGACTATAGAAACTTCCCGAATATGATGGAGGAGAATGCTTACGATAGCATTGGTATTCTTGTGCAGGAGAGATCATAGGTCATCTTTGTGATAGGCAGTCCCTCAAGGCCTCAGTGGCCAGCCCATTGCACATATGGGCTATTTATCCTTAGTGGACCGACTTTATTGTTATATGACTAAGATGATGGCGAATAACACATAAAAATTCATTTAAAAATTAAATATTCAACAAAACCTCAAAATAGTGTCCTGTACTCACCCTATAATTGAAAGTTCACAGCATTATTGTCAAGTATTAATTACAACAAAAATAAATTTTTAAGAAAATATTTTGAGGACCAAACCCATAAGAATGTGTTTAGGTGACTTTAGTTAATTGACTCGATTCACCAACTAATTACTTTATTAATATAAGCTAAAAGTCAATAAAGCAAGTAAAAATAAAAATGCACAAAATGAATTTAAGTAAATGAAACAATAAAGGAATATTCTACTTATTTGATAATTCTCATATTTAGACTTATTTTAGTATAGTTTTTATTGTATTTTAGAAGTTAATTTTAACATTTAGGTTAGTCTTTATTACATATTATAGTTTTTCGGATTAATTCTATTTCATTGTAATTTTGTTCAATTTTTATCATTTTTAGAGTTAATTCAGGTTTACTTGCTATTTTTTTCTCTATTGTAGGTGTCGAATTAAGAATGGAATATTTAGAGCATAGAGTAAAAAGTGGGTAAGAAATGTCTTTGACTCCATGGGTCTAATTCATGTGATTGAGCATATTCTGCAATCCAAAAATTTTGACAACAAACGGTATGCTCCATCACAAATTCTATGTTTGGTGAAGTAGGACGATAAAAACCATAAAAATGGAGGTGACAAATTATAAGAAAGAAAAAGGAGGAAAAGAGTAAGGAGACCACTTGGAGGCAAAAGAAAAACTTTCACACCAAGAGAAACTTCAAGCTTGCAAAGACAAGAAGAAAATGAGATTATTTCTTTAACTATTTTCTCTCTAGATTATTCCTTTTTACTTTTTATCAATGCGAGTTTGTTTTGAATATCTTTTTGTGTTGTTTTCTTGTTGTTTTCTCAACTTATTATGAACTAAACTCTATTTTCTTGGAACGATGATGGATACTATTTTTTAGTCTATTAATTTATTTTTCTTCAATTGTTTTGATCATTGTTAATTATTTATTTAGTCTTGTACTTATTTAACCTAATTGTCTGATCACCAAGTTGTATTAATTAGATAACCTTGATTTGTATTAGATGAGAAAGTTAGGGTTGAAATATAGATTGAATAGATTGGGATTAACTTTAGTAGTACTGACAAACGAGTTAATTTGAGACTAGGATATAAATATATCTAATGCTCTGATCAACCCAATAAGTTTGTTCTTAATGACTTCACTTAAGTCTCCTAGCATAGAAATATAGTTAATGGGGAAAGGGGATTGACATAGCTAGATACTAGAAGAGTCTAGTTAATGTCATTGAATCCTAGCTTAGTAATTACATATATTTAACAATTGAAAGAGAGATGATTGATTCTTAGAGTCTATTCAATAAACAAGTAGAGATGATACTTTGGTTTCCATCTTTCTGTTGGTTATACACTCTTAACATTCTTAATTTTCTTCATATAATAATTTTGGTTTTTGTCAAAGCAAGGTACTAAATGAAGGGTTTTTAGGTTTTGAAATGAAAGACATTCCTAGCTTTAGGATCAAAGATGAACAAATGGAACGACCTCCAAGTTTGCAAGTTTTAATAATGACACTAGGGCCTTTCATCATTTTGAACCCAAATGTTACATCTTTACTCGACAGAAGCAGCTTCATTATTCTTTTCGACATCAAAAAAAATTGAAAAAAAAAAGCCTTTTCACTAGCACTTTCATGCCTTCAACAGACCTTACTGGCGAGTATCAGGTCCTCTAATACCTTGACCCTATCTAGCCCAAACACGTCAAGCTCAAACAACTTTTTTTTCTCTTGAAATCTAGCAGAGATAAAAGTGATTCTTGAGATAAACATTGAAAGGTTTACTTAAAGATTTTTGTGGCTAAAGAAGCTGTTGGCCATGATCCAAGAGACGCTGAAGTGAAGTGGCAGATTTGGATAGTGAAGAGCTAACTTGGGCCGTGAGGAAGCCATCATCTTATTTCAAGTCAAATTGGACAGTGGATTTGAGCTGGTCGGAAGTTTTAGTTTTGAACTCCAAGCTTAGATCTACATGTGTTAGGATATTATTATGAGATATTATCTTTTAGAAATATCTAAATATATTGTATATTATTGTATATCTTTTAAGCATATATTTAGGAATATATTATATATATTTCCTCTTTCTACTTTCCTATTTCTACATGACTACTGCTGTATAAATATTATTTATACTCTTAAGGCCTATCAATAAGATTGAAAGAGATTACCCTATTTTTGTGATGGTATTTGAGCTTGGTATTTAACAAAAAAAAAATTCATTATTCACAATGGTTGGCAACAATTCTACATTTCAATCGCCACCAACACCAATGCAGAACATAGCAGGGGAAACACAACCATCAGGGGAGGCGACACTTCCTATTTTTACCATTGAGCAATGATAGCCTCTTCTGGCAGTGTTCGGTAATACAGAATCCACTACCAATCAGTTGAATGGTAAGTCCAAGGATAATTGGATTATTGATACGAGGCGTTCAAATCATGTTACTGATGATCTTATTTGTTTGATGAATGTTAGAGAAGTTGTAGCATGTTCTGTAAGAATCGTTGATGGCCAAACAGTGGTGGCTACCCAAGAAGGAATGGTTGAATTGACAAGAAAAATTCACTTAAAACATGTTTTTTACATTCCTAAATTAAACTACAATTTAATTTCGGTTTCATAATTGAATGATAAAATGAATCTTTTGTCCAATTTTCTACTAACATATGTGTTATTCAGAGCCTCTACTCGAGGAAGCTGATTGGACCAGATGAGAGACGAGATGAACTTTATTACTTCCAGCAAATATCTACAGTCAAAGCAGTTTTGAAGCTTTATCCTCTTTGGAACTTTGGCGTAAAAGATTGGGTCACCCTTCCGAGAAAGTACTGAAGTTACTTCCCTATGTGCTATCTAGGACCTCCACTCGAGGGAGCTAATTGGAGCAGGTGAGAGATAGGATAAACTTTACTACTTCCAACAAGTGTCGATAGTTAAAGCGATTTTGATTGAAGCTTCATCCTCTTTGGAACTTTAATGTAGAAGATTAGGGTCACCCTTCCGAGAAACTAGTGAAGTTACTTCCCTATGTTAGTAGCTCTAGATATCATTTGAATAAAGCGTGCGAAATTTTTCATCGTGCTAAGCAAACTAGAAATATCTTTTCAATTAGTGAACGGAAAGCCACTCGTATTTTTTAGTTAGTTCATTGTGATTTATAGGGTTTTTATGACACTCATTCATCTTGTGGATCTCATTATTTTTTGACAATGGTTGATGATTTCTCTCGTGCTGTTTGGGTATATCTACTGGTTAATAAGAATGAGGTTTTCAATATTTTCATGTCATTTATTGCTATGATTGATCGTCAATTTTCTCAATAGATAAAGTTTGTTAGAAGTGATAATGTGATGTAATTTAATTTTCTCCAAGATTATTTTAGCACAAAGGAATCTTTTTCAAACATCTTGTATTGGTACTCCTCAACAAAATGGGAGAGTAGAGAGGAAACATCAGCATATTTTAAACATGGCTTGTGCTTTACATTTCCAAGAAAATCTGCCTATTTAGGGGAGTGTGTTTTGGTTGTTTCTCATCTTATCAATTGAACTCTTTTGCCTATTTTTCATGGTAAGACACCTTATGAAATGTTGTTTGGTAGACCTCATTTGTTTGATGATCTTCATGTGTTTGGTTGTTTATGTTTTGCTCATAATCAACGTTCTAAGGGTGATAAGTTTGCTAGTCGGAGTCGAAAGTGTGTTTTTGTCGGGTATCTTTTTGGAAAAAAGGGTTGGTATTTATATATATGGATTCTAATAAGTTTTTCGTATTTGGATGGGAGTACTGCAACCATTGAGCCCGACCATGTTACTCTGTCATATGGGAGTGTAGACGTAATTTTTATACATATTTTGGTGAGTTAAATATGTCATAGCCTACGACAGTTCCTCCACTTATCACTCTACAGCCTGTGAGTTTGCCATCTGCGGATTCATTGACACCCATGGTGTCTTCTTCCTCCGATGACACAATGGTACAAGAGGCTTTGGGTGATGATGTGCCTGAATTGGGACGATGGTATAAGGAGAAATTTCCCTCAGTAAAGCTTCGAGATTTTGTCACTCATACCGCCATAAAGAAAATTTCATCTCCTACCTCACCTGCTTCAGAGCCTTCCTCAGGTACTCCATTTCCTATAGCGCATTATGCTGATTGTGACAATTTACTGTGAAACATTGAAATTTTCTTGCAACTATTACTTCAAGGGTTGAGCCATAGCCTTTTAAAGAGGCTGTGAAGGATGTAGGATGGCGTGATGCTATGCAAAAGGAGATTCGTGCTCTAGAAAATAATGACACTTGATCTATGAGACACTTCCTTCTAGAAAGAAAGCTCTAGGTAGTAAGTAGGTGTACAAGATTAAGTAAAACTCCGATGGAATATTGAGAGACTTAAAGCTCGTATTGTTTCTTTTGGCAATCACTTGGTAGAAGATATTGACTATAATGAAACTTTTGCTCTTGTGGCGAAAATGGTGATTGTTTGTGCTTTCTTAGATATTGTTGCTTTAAAAAATTGGGAGTTATATCAGATGGATGTACATAATTGTTTTCTGCATTGAGATCTTGATGAAGAGGTTTACATGAAGCTTCCTCCAGGTTTTGCCCTTGATAAGCCTGGAATGGTTTGTCGTTCGCAAGTCTTTGTATGGGTTAAAACAGGCTTATCGGTGTTGGTTTGCTAAGCTGGTTATTGCACTGAAAGGGTATGGATTTCTTCAATCATATTTTGATTATTCTCTCTTTACATACTCTAAGGGATATGTACATATTAATGTGCTAGTTTATGTTGATGATTTACTTATTTCTGAGAACAATTCTGCTGCTTTGAAAACTTTTAAGAGGTATCTCAATTCTTACTTCCATATGAAGGATCTTGGTGTTTTGAAATATTTTTGGGGGATAGACGTAACTCATATTTCTTTGGGTATATTTTATTCAAAGGAAACACGCACTTTATATTGTTACAGAGACGGGTATTTTAGGAGCAAAGCCCACAGGATCGCCAATAGAGCAACATCATAGTTTAACACATACTACAACGACATTTTGAATGATCCTGAGTCGTATAGATGGTTAATAGGTTGTTTGATTTATTTGGAAATGACCGGACCTAATTTAGCATACTCAGTTCATATTTGATCTCATTTTATGCATGAGACGAGGCAGGAGCATTGGAATGTGACTCTGTGTGTTATCAGGTACTTGAAAGGCTCTCCTGACCAAATGATTCTATTAAGATCTGATAGTGATTTGTCCTTAAAGAGGTGGTGTGATTTGAATTAGGTTGATTGTCCATTAACTCGACGTTCGCTTACTGGTTGGCTTTTATTTCTGGGACAATCTCTTATTTCCTGGAAAACTAATAAACAATATATTGTGTCTCAGTCTTCCACTAAGGCTGAGTATAGGTCTATGGCTTTTGTAACTTGTGAGCTTAAGTGGCTGAAGCCCTTACTATTGAGCTTAGGTGTTCATCATCCTAAAGCTATTCCTTTATTTTGTGATAGTCAATCTTTATTGCATATTGCCCAGAATTCTGTATTTCATGAGCGTACTAAACATATTGAAGTGGATTGTCACTTTGTTAGGGATGCAATCTAGGATGGGTTGATTGCACCTTCTTATGTTCTGACTTCTGTTCAATTGGCTGACATTTTTACAAAGGCACTTGGTAAATCACAATTTGAATACATTCCCAATAAGTTGGGCATTTATGATCTGCATTGTAACACCCCTAACCCATATCCGTTGCCGGATTAAGGCTACGGAGTATTACTGTACAATCGGGAACATTTAAACTTAATATCATTCAATAACATAATCAAATCATATACATACATACCGTCCTTAAACCGAGCCCTCGAGGCCCAAGAAACACCATAGAAGTAATTCGGGACCAATTTGAAATCATTTGAAAAGTCTAGGAAAAAGTCATAAAAATTTGGAAATAGGGTCACACGGCCGTGTGGCCAGGCCGTGTCGTAGCCTGTGTCTTCACCCGTGTAACTCTCTGAGTAGGGTCACACGCTCGTGTGTCAGGTCGTGTAATTTACTGACTTGCACCCTAAAGAAATCATCAGATAACATACGACCGTGTTGCCAGGCCGTGTGGACCCAAATCTACCTAAAATCAAACCAGTTCTAGTCCATATCATATATGACCTTTCGACCTATTTGAGCATACTTCAAGGGAACCTGAACATTACCAACACATACACTAAAATGCCATTTCAAAGTCCTAAGTTAACTAACCAATGTGTCATTCAAATACACTATATATGCATCCAAACATCATCGATCTAACATGTCAATATTGTCTTATTTCAAGCATGAATACCTAACTTCATTATGTAACTAGATCACATTAGAAAAGATCGTTTCCAAACCATCATTATCATACCATATGACCACGCACATCAATTACCTAACATATTTATAAGCTAGATTTCATACTTATCAACTTAGTACATATAGGTACTAAAACATACCACATTTAACCATCATCAACCGTTCAAAACATACTATAAGATCATGATTTTCAATCACTATAAGTGTTCAAGATGACCTTATTTATCAAGCCATAGAATTCCATCATATAAACATAACTTCAAGACATAAGCATAATAACTCAACCATTTAGTACATCCATGAGCCATCAATACAAAAGGCCTATACATGATAATATTTCCATTTCTATACATGATAACCTAGTTCATAAATGAACTTAACCATATTTCAAGTAATCAATTTCAAGTCATTAACAAGATGCCAAGATAACCCTAAAAACAAGCACATCAAAGTCAACAAAATCACATACCTTGGTAGAGCATCAAAATGTACAAAACCAACCTAGCTTTCCAAAGCTTATACATGCCAAAACACTATTAACATATACACCATAATATCATCACAAAGCACCCTATACATGTCATTATAAACCTTAACAAAATTACTCAAAAACTACCAAATTGTCCAGTAGATAGTGTAATAGATCTCCAACGAACTTCCAACCGGTTGAGCTTCTAACAATCTGTAAAGTAAAGGAAAATAACTACGTAAGCAATGAATTCTTAGTAAGCTCGTATAAACTTTAAACATAATATAACATTTCAATAATGAACTTTATAAAATAAGTATAAACCTTTAGCAATGTCATAAAATTAATAAAGCCTATATAACACCATCAAACTCAAAAGTTAGCATACTTGTTCATGATACATATGAAATCAACCATATATATATATATATATATATATATATATATATATAAACACAACATTTAATTCATCATCATTACCATATGATCATGTTTCATTCCATTAGCTTACTTGTCGTTTTCAAATGCTTAGCAAAGTCTAAACAACATCATCAAATCACAAGTTAGTGCACTTGCCCATAATATAAATGAGTTCATCCATAACATAAGTAGATTTCTTATACATAAGTACATCATTTAATTCATCAATCTTTTTATAACATCGTGTTACATCTCAATTGTGAACTTACCATTTCATTCCCTTTTCTTACTCGTTGAATCATATAGAATTACATCGGATACTCGGGAAAGCTCACACATAGTATGCCTTTACATATAATCGTAACATTTCCTTTACATCATTGCTCACACGAGCTGTGAAATAGGCCTGCTCACACGAGCTGTGGGTAGGAATGTAAGCTACACGCTACTGCTCACACGAGCTGTGAGAATTCGTAACAAATGCAGGATCTTAGCCATTGGTAGGACATTCGAGACCAGCACCCAAAACATGAAATCCCTAATGACATGTCATTTATATCCTAAGAATTCCTAAAGTTCTATCGGGTTTCGATAACTGTCATAGCATCGCTTTGTGTATATGATAAGTCATAATTTATACATATTTTTATCCCATGCTTAGCACATTTTTGGATGAATTAACATTAGGTTTATGGAATTTGATGCTCCTAATCCTTTAATTTCATATCTTATACTTGGGTAAGCATAGGAAAGTAAAAAGAACAAGAAATGGGCCAAAAACGGAGAAAATGGGCTGACATGGGAAATCAACACGGCCTGGACTTCCTCACACGGGTAGAACACACGCCCGTGCCATTCTATCAGGCTTGAACACGGATTAAAATGACCTCAACACGGGCGTGTCTATTTTTCAGCCTTGACCACGGCCTGAAGTAATCGCACACGGGCGTGTCCCTGTTGAGCCCAAGTTGAGTTCTATTCGGAAAGGGGCAATTTTGAGGGTTGGAAAGCATTCTAAAGCCTATTTAAAAGACCTTGAAGGAGGAGAGAAAGGGGACGGAGAGTAAAAAGCAAGGAATTACTTGAAAGAAGCTGATTAATCCATCTCGGAAGCCAGATTCACCTCCAAGACTGAAGATCTCCCTTCAAATTCCTTCAAAGGTTTTTGGGTTTTCTTTATGTTTTGTTATTGTTCTTCTGAGATGTTTTCTTTTATAGTTATGAAGTAAATCCCCTAAATACCTAAGGGGGATGAAACCTAAGACGGATCTTGTTAATATTTTCTGAACTGTATGATAAATACTTGATTTGTTCTTAATTATGACTTTAACTATTGTTTGAATATTCCAGGATATTGATTCAAGTATTGATATGCTTATTCGGAGGATGAATAGTCTCTGTCTAAGAGTAGATCATTCATAATTAAGCTGAGTTGCATGCAATCCTAGAGATAGGACGACATAAATCTGCCGGATTAGAGTCAAATCTAATAAGGGAATCTATAGATCTAGTTAATGCAAAATTAGGGGTTTTAATTAGAAAGAGATTTCAATTAATCAACCTAGGGTTAGATGATATTAGTCTTGAATAGGGATAATAACATAACTTAGGGATTTCTATGGATCAAGTCAAGTGAATAAATCATCTGGTTCAGATTCAATTAACAAGATAAGTCTAGGTGGATTCTTTCTTGGGTGTTGTCTAAATCAATCAGTTTTCCTAAAAGTATTTCCCCAATTTATTTTCTGTGCATTCTTAGATTAGTTAATTAGTTAGATAAAATAACCTTCATTATTCTTAGGCTAGATAATAAAAAGAAAGGTAATACTAGTACTTTTAATTCCTTTGGGTTTGACATCCGGTCTTGCTAAAACTATATTACTGTTCGATAGGTGCGCTTGCCTTCATCGTGATAATAGTTAGTTCAAGTACGATCAATTATAAATTTTAAAACTTATCGCGAGTGACAATCAGTATACATCACTCAATCAACATTATAAATAACATATTAACATACAATTAAATAACATTAATACAATAATCATTCATACAAACTTACTTGACTGAATCGCAACAATGACTACGTACAAGGGCTATTTGGTAATTTTCTCTTCTCCATGATTTTTATACTCGTTCTTAATCTAAAATAATAATTTCATTCAATTCTCTAATTCTAACAGAAAAATCAATTCATTTTATGAAATTAAGTTCTTTTTGACATTTTTATAAAATTGCCCCCAACGTTTTACTTTTATACAATTTAGTCCTTAAACCTAAAACTTGCAATTTCATCATTTCTAAATAAAATTCATGCAAACTAATTTTGACCCAATCTTATAACAGTCCATATTTATTTTTATTTAACCACAAGTCCTTGTACTTTTACTAATTTCACATTTTAGTCCTTAAACATTAAAATTACCAAAAATTACTTAACACAATACTTATATTTAACAACCAAGCTTTATAATCTATCATAAAATTTCAATAACATCACAATTTCATTCATGGTAAAATTTTAAACATTTAACAATTTAACAAATTAATCCCCAAATTAGCTAAACCTAGTTGCAATGATTTCAAAAATATAAAAATTATTAAAAATAGACCTCAAAATCTCCCAGGTGCATTGAAAATAGATTGGTCGAATCTCCCTTGCTCCATAAATGGAGTTCTTCCCGCCAAAGAAGAAGAACATATGAAAATTATGTTTTTTTTTCATTATTTAATACTTATTATTTACTTTTTTTAATATTAAAATATACCATTTAAACTAATAAAATTAGTCACCAACCGCCCACTAAGTTATAGTATGGTTCATTTTTAATTTTAGTCCATTTAATTAATAGAATTCAACTTTTTCATCTTTTACAAATTAGTCCTTTTCAATTAATTAACTATCTAAACATTAAAATTTCTTAAAAAAACTTTAATAAAACCTTAATAACACTCTGTTAATATTTAATAAAATATTTCCAGCTCAATTTATAGAAACGAGGTCCCGGTAGCTCATTTTTTAAAATCACTTGACTTTAGGGTCACACCACTTAAACCTAACTATTCTTTCAAATAGCATAAATTGTCAATTAAAAATTTATTTTAATACATATTTGACTCATAAATATTAAATAATAACATTTACGAACTTACCCATCAGATTTGTGGCCTTGAAACCACTGTTTCCGGCACTACTGAAAAATGGGTTGTTACATGCATGCTATAACTTGAGAGGGGTTAAGATATTATTAAGGGATATTATCTCTTAAGAACATATAAATAGATTGTATATTATTGTATATTATTGTATATCTTTTAGGCATATATATAGGAATATATTATATATCTTTCCTATTTCTACGTGACTACTGTTGTATAAATATTATGTATACTCTTGATGTCTATCAATAAGATTGAAAGGGATTGCCATATTCTTGTCAACATGTTTCTCGTCAATTTCAAACAAAATCACAAGGTAATTAGAAAAGAATAGAAAGAGAGGAGTTGAACGGTGCCATTTCAAGCTGGAGATGGTGGTTTGCAACGACGCTCTATTCTGAAGAAGGCGAGGGTTTGAGAAATAGAAGTTCTCATGTCGAAGAAGAGTTTGATTTATCATTATTTTTGTTTTACATTTTTATAACTATTATAAATTAAAAAAAATTAATTTTTTATAAAACTTATGTAATATATATTTTTTATAATTTTAACTCAAAAAAGTCACGTAATGTGTCATGTCATATTAAGATGAATCAATAATCGAGGTGTCATGTCACGCCAAAGAAAATGTTGATCATCAGTTGATCTTATTTGAAATTTTATGTAACATTATGGGTGACATTGCAACAAAAAAGACGTTAAGGACTAATATGAAAAACCTTGAATGGTGATTTTTACAAATTTGTTATATATGTAGTAATTTTTCTAGTTCTAGATGAGCCAAAGTCCATCCATTAACTCCTAATATTATTTTACGTTTCTTTTTTCTCACCTACTTTTGCATGGACCTCTAAGATATGATGTTTTAGGGATAAAATTGTACTAAGTTGAATATACCTGATATGAGTCTCAAGACCCAATTTTAGGGCCATGGATGTGATGGATTTACATACCTAAAGACCCAATAACAATGTCAAAGGTTAAGACAATCAAACCAAGATTCAACAAAAGCCAGTATGTGAGGATGAATCTTTTCAAGGAAACCAAGAATGATACATGCACGGAATGGGTGCAATGTATTAAAATCAATTCAACTAAGCTGTCAATTTTCAAGCTAAAAAGATTAGTCAACTTGTGACAAATTTTTGGATGGGATCCAGGTATTTCTAGATTAAGATGTCTACATAGCATTCAAATATCTATCTCTTATCTTCGAAATGCACTTTGAATCACTTAATTTCAAGTTCGGGAACTCAAGTTATGACCTTTTAGTGAAGACTATGCAAGCAAAATTTTTGGACAGGATATTAGAGAAATTACGAGTTTGGGGCTTTTAATTCGAGTTCAAATCATATTGATTCGAGTTTTAGGCTTAATTTTTATTAAATATGGGCCCAATATTGTGGTCATCAGATCTTATTATTTTATTATTTTTCATTCCAATTTTTTTCTAATTATTAAGTATTTAAAGTTATTTAGGAGTTTTATGTCAATAAGAAAGTTTAGTTTAAAACTACTTCTTGTTTAGGTTAATTAGAGTATTAGTATACTTAACGAGTTTTATTTAGATTTATTTAGCTAGCCTATATAAATGTCTTTGCATTGTACGCAATTCAATAAATTCATTACTATTCAATAACTTTTCTTTTGAGTTAATAAATTCTCTTTGAGTTTTTCTTTTCAAAAATTTTTCTTGAGTTTTCTTTTAAAAGAGTTTTAACAATCTTTTTAGATTGTGGGGATCATATTCAAACTTTTTCTTGCCAAATTTCTTTCTTGGAGGAAAAATTAAAGCTGCTTGAAAAGGGTTTTGGATTCTTCTAGTTTCCAAGGCTCCTTAGAACTACACGCCACATTCTATCTATCTTCTTTATTTTCTTTGTTAAGGACCAACCCAATTAAGCAACAAACAAGTAAAAATTGAGGAAGAACATCCTGAATCTAGGATCCATCTGGAAGTAAGTTGGGAGCTATCGCTCGTTAATACTAACAAGATATCCTCACCGCTTTTGTCGGCCAAGTTAGCACCAGCTGGATCTTCCTTATTACTCTTAGCAGCCATTTTATTTTGCAGTTTATAATAATATGCTTTGATGTGACCTAACTTTTTACAATAACAACACCTTTTGTATCGCTTCTTTGATGCTACCAGAATGGAAACTTGCCTATCTGCCTTGCTATCTAAACCAAACTCATTGTCGAGTTTGTCTTTACTCAACAAATAACTCTTCACATCCTCGAACGAGAGTTTGTCTCTACCATAAATCAGGGTCTCCCTGAAAGACTTGTATGAAGAGGATAAATGGCACAATAATAGCATAGCCTGATCTTCATTGTCAATCTTAACCTTAACATTCTTTAAATCATTCAAAAGAGTAATAAATTTACTAATATGATCTTTAAGAAGCTCACATTCGTTCATGCAAAATGTAAATAGACATTGTTTCAACACTAAACAGTTAGCAAGAGACTCAGTATCATAAAGAGTTTCTAACTTTTCCACAATGCAGATGAGGTTTTTCCATCGGTACCTCCTGCAATACCCTATTCGCGAGGCACAACTGGATTGCAAATAGGGCCTTTTCATCAAGCTCTTCCCATTCTGTCTAATCCAAATTATCAGGTTTTTTCTCGGTAACGACCTTTTTCAGATCAGTCTGAACTAGAATTGTCATCATCCAAACTTGCCATAGATTGAAATTTGTGACACCATCGAACTTCTCAATGTCAAACATTATTGTTGCCATATTTGAATGGGTTGATCTACGAAAATTAACTAGCTCTTGATACCACTTGTTGGGGATCAACCGATTAAGCAACGAACAAGTAAAAATAGCGGAAGAAAATGAGAAATTGAACACACAAATTTAACGTAGAAAAACCCCTCCAAAGAGAATAAAAAACCACAGGCAAAAATAATTTTACTATAATGGAAAAATAACAAAGAGTACAAAAGATGGAGATAAAAACTAAACCCCGAAACCTAAAAATAAACAACCCTCAAAACGTAAACACAAAATTCTTCAAAAGTGTTATGAGTTCTAATATTTTAATGGTTGTTTTTCTAATGTTGTAAAATAGCCTATTTATAAGCTAAATTCGTAGTTTAAATAAATCATTCTAATAAATACTAAATATATTATACTAATAAATACTAAATCTTCTAAAAAATATATATATTTTGTTTAACTTGACTTGCAAGCAATCTCTTATTTTATTTAAATGGATTTAGGTCACACAATTCTAATATTCTTCTTCGTTGTTCTAATATTTGATTTATTATTTTATTTTATTTATCTTAATTATTGATTTTAATTGTTCTATTTAAAAAATATATATGACTTGGATTCATTTGTGTTTCAAATTGTGTCAAAGTCTAAATTTATTTTCGATCGTCTAGAATTATAAATTAATTCACGACTTAAACAAGCTTATGATCCTATTTTCACATCCATCTATATCAATATCATAATTTAGAAGAATATTTCATGTTGCGGTAAAAAGAGCTTTTGTTGTCTTGTTTTGCCTTCTGTTTGAAATGAATTGTGTGTATTGTTCTCTTGCGTCCTTAAGTTTATTTTGCGTGAATAATAAATTAAGTGTACCACATGCAATAGATGTTGGCAAGTTCGTCTAAATTTTTGGAATATATATTTTTCTCTTAAATTAAAGGCCGCCCAAAATCAGTCTTTTCAAACTTCTTCACTTTCCAATTATAGTGTTCAGGCGTTATTAGTTATTTTGGAAGTTTTAATTAAGGTTTTTGTAATACTTTCATGAATAGTTCTTGTTGGGATAAATCTGGCTAAGTAATGAATAAGTGAAATAATAAAGAAATTAAAAAGATTGAATATAAATATTTTACATGAAAAAATTACTTCGAAGAAGATAAAAGATCACAGTAAAAGATAATTTCACTAAAACAAAAAAAAAACGAAGAGTACAAAAATGGAGATAAAACTAAATCCCGAATCTCTAAATAAAAATCCTCAAATCGTAAAAACAAATTTCTCTAAAAGTTTGTAAAAGTTAATACTAAATGTGTAATGAATTATTTGTCTAGGGTGGAAAAATCGTCTATTTATAGACTAAATTTATAAGTTAAATAATATTAAAATAACCTACACTTATCAGAGTTTAAGTGAAAAATTCATATTAAAATAACTTATACTAACTGAAATTTGAGTGAAACTAAAAACAAAGTTAACTGAAAAATATGAGATATAATTATACAGTCGTTGTCATATTTAAAATGTCAATTAACTAGTATTGTCAATTTTATTGGTTTTATTTTTTGTATATTACCTTTTATTTGAAATGTAGGTATTAAATTTAAATTTATAATTAAGGTTAATATTTTGAGAGGAAATGTGTTATAAAGAATATTCATTTAGAGACGAAAACGTCTTTAAATAATTTTTTATAAACTTTTGAAATGATATTCATCCCTAAAACTTTAGGGACAAAATTCATCTCTAATTATTTTGATATGCTTTTAGGAATTTGGGATGATATTTGTCTCTTAAAATTTATGGACGAAATTCTTCCTTAATTATGAGGATGATTTTTTATATTCATCTTCAAAATTTTTTAGAGATACAGTTTTAAACGACAATTATTAGGGACGATTTAATTTGTCTTTGAATCTATAGAGGACAATTTGTGAACTTTTAGGGATAATTACTGTAGTCCCCAAAGCCATTAAATTTTGTACTGTGATTAAACTATTAGTACATTTATGTTTTGACCATTCAACTCTAAAAAAGTTACAAAATGATCACTAAATTATTTAAAAGTTTTTCATTTAAGTCATCGGACTACTAAAATTGTTGTTGTATGGCCTTCTTTATTCACATTGCCCACACAAGTCAAAATTTTTTTCATTTCCCTTCTTTTCTATAGTTTAGTTTTTTTTTTTTTTTCATGAAATAGCTTTGAACGTCACAAATCTGTGAAATAAAATTCAATCAAATTTCTTCTCTAATCTCCGAAATTGACCATCAAATAGAGTTGGACCTAAGGTATGTTTTTCTACTTGTCAATGGGTATTGATCCACTATATTAATCGTTACTTGGAGCTCGCTAGTCGGATTTAAAAGAAAATAAACTTAACAATCCAATGGCTTAAATAAAAACTTTCAAATAGTTCAGTGATTTAAATGAAATATTTCAAATAATTTAATATTCATTTTATAATTTTTTAAGGCTAAGTGATTAAAACGTAAATTTATTAATGATTTAATGAATTTAGGTGCAATTTATCCTTGAAAAAAAAAAGCAACTAATTTACCTATTCGTGTAATCGTTTGCCCTAAACGGAGGAGGAGAGAAAGCAACCCAGTTCCATCCCTTTCCTTCTAGCATATCCCTTATAGTTAGTGAATTTTGACTAATATTATAGTCTTTTAGTAATCGCATTCAACTTAATTAAATTGTAAATAGAATTTGTCTTACCTACAACATTCAAATAAAAAATTTACACTTTACTTCTCGGCTTAATGGACATTAGTTAACTAAACCACTGGACAAAGAATTTACACTTAATATCTAATACTGGATTAAAACCTTAGATATCGTCTTCTTCCACTAACTTGAAAAAAGAAATGTTATACATTTAATAAACTTTTGATATGTTAGTAATTTTATATTATTTTTATATAGTGTGTCTTCTCGGGTTTTTACATTACGCTAAAAGTAAAGTGTTTTCTATAAAAATAAATCTAATGATCTTATGCACATTATCACATGGCTTTCAAAAGAACAGTAAAAAACGAAAAGGGCACACCCAAGTTCAAATGTTATAGTCCTTCACGTATGAAAACCTAATTTCATACAGTTAGATAAGGGATGAAAAGTTGATATAGATTTTTTTATTAATTTAATAATAAATTTAGTCCTTCAATGTTTATATATTTTATTAATATGATTCTAAATTTTAAAAATTCAACAAATTTATCCATCAATACTTATAAAATTTGTTATTTCAGTTCCAATTCTAAAAAAAAAAAAACTATAAATTTATTCCCAACATTTACTAAAATTTTCAATATATTTTTATTTCTAAAATTTCAAAAAAAAGGAAAAATATTTAAAAATCTTCATTTTTAAAGTATTCCTTTAACACACCTCCAAAACCGGCAAAACAAGAAAATCATTTAACATTATTCTTATTGTGCTCATTTTAAACTAATGACATCTTCGTAATTATAGTAAAAAATCAAGTTGACTTAAATCCAACTATCTAAATGTCATATTTTAGATTAATATCATATAATTTAATTAAGTTCCACTAAAAAATTAAAAAAAATTTAACTATTACAAAACAATTATTTTAATTTTTTTTAAAAAAATATACATAGACTTAATTTTCAAGTAGAGAAAAAAAGCAATGTGAAATCTTTCATGAAATGGAAAACCTAGAAAAATAGTTTCACCTTGGTTTTTTTACTTAGACATGTCATTAATTAGTAACTTCCAAACTTAGGTAGTGCAAGTACATTGATCAAACAACCAAAGTCCTAGAAAATCTATTCCATAAATTGAAAATACGAGCTAAACTAAACTAAGGGAGATTGCCTTGTCAATTTCATGTCCTTTGGGGATGTCCAACTTCATCTCTCTCTAATACCCATAAATCCATTTCGTGTTTTTTTTTTTTTGAATTATTTGGTATATTTTTCCTTTTATATTTTTTTATTTTTAATACATATTTTTTTTTGTTTTTTATTTATACCTTTTATATTTTTTAAATCATTTGTATATTTTTTATCCAAAAATGAATTTTTTTAATATTTTTCATTTTTTGAAACTGACAGAGTTAGGACTAAATTGACAAAATTTGTAAACGTTGAGGATTAAATTTATTAAAATTTTTAGAATTAGAACTAAAATGATAAATTTTATAAACATTAAAGGCTAAATTTGTTGAATTTTTAAAATTTAAAATCAAATTGATAAAATGTGTAAATATTAGAGGAATAAATTTATTATTTGGCCAATAAAAAATCCACATCAGCTTTTTGTCACTCATCTAATGGCAACTAATGAGAGAGTGACTAAAAATTTAATTTTGAAAAGTTAAATAACTAAAATAAAAAAATTAATAGTTTAATGACCAAAATAAAACCAAAAGCATAGTTGAGTGACTATTTTTACAATTTACCCTTATATTAATGCTTGTTAAATTATAAATTCTCGAGTTTTATTAAGTTTTATTAAGTTTTAAATCAAAATTATTTGAAGCTGGAACTAGTGTCACGGTGCTAGACGCGGCCCGTGACACTGGATTGATCTTAGGGTCAAACTTTTTTTTATTACGAGTCCTTTCAGGTTTAGTTTTTTTTTTGCCTTGATTTTATTTATTTTTGGAATCGGATTCAGATGCTTACAAGCATAAACTTTCTCAGCTTGATCGACTTGGGTCATCTTTCTAACTCGGGCCCATTTTAAAAATCGAAACGAAAAATCTAATAATAGTTTGGAGATGAAATGTAATTTACCCTAGTTAAAAAAGAAGGGTTGAATTCAAACTCCAAATTCTAATCTTTATATCTCAGTTAGTTGACCATCCTGTCCTTTCAGAAGAAAAACAAATATTTCTCAAATTTCCATTGCCCACCTGGCCAATCTTTTCAGTAGCAATTCTCTTCTCCCCTGCAGTAATATGTCAATGGAAGGCAAACAAGCACTACATCAAACAAACCCAGCCTTCTTAATTTCAAGACAAAAACTGTACATTCGGGGTTTCATCGAAACAATCAAATTAACTGCTAGAAGATATTGAGGGGAAAAAAACAAAATCTATGGATGGCATATATGGATGAAAGCTTATCTTATTAACAACGTTAATTAAGTGTTAGAACTCTGAAATCTAATTGAAAACTACTGCTACTGTTGCTAACTTTCCTAAGAACATGCAGTAAAATAAAGTGCAAACAAAGCCAACAGTTTGCTTCTGCTTCTTGTTCTACATTTTAAGACCAGTTAGAGAACAAGTTCTTACAAATCTTTGTAAAGACCTCAATAATAATCCTATGATGGTGATGAGAGTTCAATGACAAGAAACACTGCAACAGTTGTTCCAGGTCTTTAGCTGCAAATATCTGTCTCTCGACGATCATCTCCACCATTGATGCCTTGAAATCATTGTAGGGATCATCGGAACTTTTCACCACTGCAAAGCTGTCTTTAATTTTATTCCTTCCTTCCAAAGGTAAAACCCCAATGTTACAGCTACAGCTGTTAGCTCTTCTCCGACGAGTGTTGTACTTTCTCCGGTAATTAGAATGTTGCCGGAGTGATTCCGTTGAATCCGAGGATAGAGTTCTTGAAGAGAAAAGAGTTTCGGTTTCATCTTCACTGATAAACCACCACCTACATCCACCATAATTGTTGCTGTAAGTCACACTTTCATGAGAAGATGAGCTGAAAGATGTGGAATTGGACGACATATTCTTGCATTTAACGTGAACCCTTTTGTTATTCTTCTTCTTTCTGGCTAAGCTCTTCTTTTTCTCATAGAGACCGACGTCTTCACAGTTTGAGAAGAGGTTCAAAGGCGATATAGGGGAAGCGGAAGGACACTTGCGGCCATCAAAATCAGTGGCAGAGAGAAGAAAAGGAGGGTAACAAGCAGACACTTTACGCCTTGTGCCTTGGGTTGGTTGATGAGATTCAGGGTATCTGGGTTTGCAAATGGAAGGTAAGGGTCGAACCTTAGGTGGCGAAGTCGACGATGGCTCCATGCACCGGAACTTGTTGTGGTTTTCAAGTGAGAAAATAACTTTTTCAGCAACGTCGGAGACGTTCCGGGTCCGGCAGGAGCCAAACGAGGATCGAAACATGCGAGAGATTCGTAGCCTGAATCGATTTTCCATCTCCACGAAGAGATGGTTTTTTTTCCCAATCTCTCTGGAGGGAGAGCAGTAGTCTATGAAATGAACAAGGAAATCCTATTTAAATAAATCATGAAGAAACTGAAAGTTGAAATGATTTTATAATAATTTACTGAGTTGTATGAGTGAAACTTTCTGTTGTTCTTTTCGTCCATTTCTTTGTCTTTATTGTGAAAGTTTTGGTTTAAATTTCATTACGCGAGTGTCTTGTCTTGTCTTGTTTAAAGGCAAAACATCATTGATTTCAAAATAAATTAATAATTAGTGATATAAAGTAAGGTTGAAAATCGCAGCCGCTGCCCGCCAACAATTTAATTAGTAATTAGTGATATAAAGTACAGTTGAAAATCACACCCACCAACCTTTTTTATGAGCTTTTAATTTTTAAAGTCGCAATTCCAGTTCCTCACTTTGAAAAACTATTTTATCAGATGCCCCCCAAGGATCCTCATTTTGAATTTCAACTAGTATAATTGCCCCGCTTCCTGTGGGAAATTTATTATAAATGTTTTTCTTTTCTTCTATAATAATTTTCAAAAAAAATTATACAAATTTAATAACAAAAATAAAAAATATTTCCAAGTTATTATCTTTTATTACTTTAAATTATTAATTTCATAAATTTTATTTAAACATAATATTTTATTATTCTCAGCAAATATAACTTATTTTGGTCTAAATTTATTAATTATTTATAAGGTTAAGTCCTTTGGACCATAAAAAGTGGGAAAATAGAAAATCAAGAAGCCTAATAACTTATATAAGTTTAAGTGTTCATTCTGCAATAAGAAGGGGTACTTCAAAGCCAATTGCAAAGGGTGGAAGAATTATCTAGTCATTAAGGGTAAATGTATATAACTATTTATTATAGAAATTTGATTAGTGAAAGATTCGATAAACCATTGGATCATTGATTTTGAAGCCACTAATCATGTATGTGTTTTTTTATAAAGGTTAAAAGAAACGAAAGATCTTAAAATTAAGGATTTATCGTTACAAACCGAAGATGAGACAAGTGTGGCAGCTGAAGTAGTAAGAGATGAATATTTTTTTTTAATATAATTTTAGGGAGATTATTTTGAAGGACATTTACTATGTACCTAGTTTCAAGAGAAACTTAATTTCTGTTGTATGTTTGTTTAAAGATGGCTTGATCGTGATTTTTACTAATAATATTGTAATTTATAGAAACCATACTCTTATCTATAATAGATGGATGTCAAATAATCTCTATTCTATCAAACTAAAGATGTACGTATTGCTCAAAATTGAATTAATGAATAAAAGGCTTAAGACTTCTTACTCTAACGAGTCGTATCTTTGGCATTTGAGACTTGGTCATATTAACCAATAAAGAATCACTAGACTTGTGAAAGATGACATCTTTTAAGGAAGTTGATTTTCAATAATGTGAATCTTACTTGGAAGGTAAGATGACTAAGTGATCTTTCAATGCAAAATAGATGAGGGTTGTGAATCCTCAGAACTTGTGCTTATTGATGTACGTGGCCTATTGAATGTTAGTGCGTGAGGTGGTTACGATTATTACACAACTTTTATAGATGATTATTCCAAATATGGGTATGTGTACATAATGCACTAAAAAGTGGAATTGTTAATAAAGTCAATGAGTTCCGTGCGGGAGTGGAGAAACAACTAGGTTTACCATAAAAACACTTCGGTTTGATCGAGGTGAGGAATACTTATTGGATGAGTTCTTAGGTTACCTCGTAGAGAATGGGATAGTATTGACTCATGCTACGTTCCTTGAAGAGAGTTACATGAACGACTTTAAACCTTAAAGTAAAGAACTACACGAGAAACTTTTGGGAAATACACGAAACCTTACAATAACAGTTTCGAACCAACTCCTAATAGTAGACGTGCAAATGATTAGCAACATAGGGAGCTTCATTACAGTGGGATGGTCTCTAATAGGCCTGAGTTTTTCTATCTGGCAGAAGTGCTTTTGTAACAACCTATTTTCAGTGGTGTCAGAAACAATGGTTTCGGGACCACAACTCCAACATGTTAGTCTATAAACATTAATTATTTAATATTTACGAGGTCATTAGTGTTGTATTAAAATTTGGTTAAGAAATTTTATTGTTTAGAAAGTTAATTAAGTAAAAAGGACTAAATTATAAAAGTTGAGAAAGTTGATTGCTATTAGTTAAGGATGTCAAATAGCTATAGAAAGGTAAATTAAAGGAATTTAATGGTAATTAAAACATCAATAACTATAGTGGACGGTAATGGGCTTGAAATTGTGAATGTTAGATGTAAATTGGAAGGGTAAAATTGTAATTGGGTAAATAAGTGTAATTTAAACAAAACATAATGGAAATTCATTATCGTCTTTTTCTTTCAACCTTTCCAAATCGATAAAACATTGAAGAGGAGAGGAATTTTGTAACACCCATAACCCGTACCCGTCGCCGAATTAAGGTTATAGTGTATTACTATACAACTCAGAACATTTCATTATAGATAGTATTATGATTTAAAGTAAAAAAAATTAACATAGATTCTTAAATAAATAAGTTTATGATAAATTATGCATCTATAGATCTTAAATCAAGCCTACGAGGCTCTAAAAATTATTTTAGAAACAACCAGGGACCAATTCAAAAACTCAAAAGATTCAGGGAGAAAATTGTAAATTTTCCAAAACTATAATAGGTATCAATACCCAATCGATGCATATCTGGAAATTGATACCAAAGTTCAATTCTGTTTTGTTGTAAACAATGGGTATCAATAATTATTTAATCATATCGATATTTATGAAACAATATCGATACTTAAGTAAAAATCGATACCGTTTTGGCATTCTGTTTATTTTTTAAAATATGTTCTTTTGGTCAAGTATCAATACCAAATGCATAGTATCAATACTTTTCTTAGTAATGGTAAAATATCACCTTATCAATATTCAATTCACATCAAACTCACATGCTATAAAAGACATTAATAACACACATTCAAACACTTAATATCTAACCAATGTGTCCTTATTGACACCACAAGTTAATTACCAAATCATTAACATTCAAACCAAGTCCAACTTATTTCAACTCAAGCAATCAACAAATTATTATTTAGTTACTTCTGTACTATTACATTTGACTACTTTTAGCACACATAAGTTAACACTTACCATTTGATACATATAACCATCACTTGAACTTAGATAGACACCATCAAAGCATGCATCAAAGTTTAAACTACAACCTTGTATAAGTAAGCTATCTATACAAACAAGCCATTAAATCATCATTACACACAACTTAAACTCCTATTACATCCCATATAAGCCAAGATATTTAAAAGTCTACCAAAATCCGGATACTGTGATTTCTCGAGTTGACCCTATCTCTCGGTTCCAAAAAAACATAGTCTACAAAGAAAACAAGAACACAAGTAAACTTACGTAAAGCTTACTAAGCTCATCGATAAAATGATATAACTTACCAAATTTAAACACAATAATTAAAATGATAGATTAATGAATAAACTTCCATTCATAAGACTAATAACAGTATTCTTATCAATCACAAATCACAACAGGTAAGAAATACTCAAACATTAAAACGAGTTAATAATTAATGCCCGGTGAATGATACACGGATACGAGTACACTATTAACCACCCAAGAATAGGCCAAACACTCATATGAGCTAATCCAACCGATAACATGCCTTAGCACCGAGTGCCTAGCTCATAGGCTAACATCTGCCCCCGGTAACACGCCAAGAAACATTGAATATAACACTATAGTTTGCAACAAATGCAGGAATTCGGTATTTTAGTAAACAGAAGATATACAGAGTCATCATCACATCTCATATCAATCCTGTACTGCACGCAAAATAATCTATTGGCATACCAATCGTACTCTATCTTACGTTTATCGGCTCAGGAGATTTTAATGATATTCAATGCTATAATGATTTGTCATCCAAATCTTATATGCATACATAAAAGTAATATCCAAGTCACAAAAAATTAATTCACCAAAAAATGCAATTAAAAGTATTATATTTAAACCGAGCGAACTTATAGGACTAATTTGTAGTGACAACGAAGATACAAGGACTATTCCACTATTTTCTCTTTTCCGCGGCTCTCAACGCTTTCTTAATATAGAATAATAATTTCATTCAATTAACTATATCAGCAGCAAAATTAAATCATTTCATGCAATTAAGTCTTTTTTGAAATTTTACAAATTTACCCTAAACATTCACTTTTGTTTTATTTAGTCCCTAGGCCCTAAACATGCAAATTAACCATTTTTATTTTAAAATCATCTTGAACGAATCTCTTAGGGACTCTCTACATCTCCTATTTGCTGTTACTTCACAAAAAATCCTTGTAATTAATTACCTTTAACAATTTAGTCCTTTAACGTTAAAATTATCAAAATTTACTTTACAAAATAGTCCAATGTAACACCAAAGCTTAATAATCTTCCACAAAAATTCAAGAAACAACTCAAATCTTCAATGGAAAAAGTTATAACATTTGAAATTTTTATGAATTGATCCTCGGGTTAGCTAGATTAAGCTAATACGAGCTTAAAAACATAAAAATTACTAAAAATGAGTGAAATTTCACTTACCAAAAGGAGATTAAAGCTTAACCGAAGCTTTGCCAAACCTAAAAATGGCTATTTAGCTTTTCTTCCATGAAGAATAAAAGAAATGTTCATATTATCATTTAATTTCTTTAATTTTAACTTAAATTTTAACTGTTTACTAAATTACCCTTTTTATTACAACTTATAAAATTACCAATCATGTCCATATATGTCCATAATATACGTATATGGTTTAATTATCGTCTAAAGAGGGTTTAATTGCATAATTGGTCTATCAATTATTTTAAATTATTAGTTAATTAAACTTTATTTTAATTTAACCCTAAATTAAATAGGACTAAATGAGCAAATAGCCCAAAAGCTAGTGGATTAATCATATCCACCATCGGGTACTTTTTGAAAATGGTTTCATCACCATTTTAGCCCCTTTACTATTTTAAATCTATAGTGATTAACTTTTACCTCTTTTACAATTTAATCCTTTTACCTTAATTAAGCAACTAATCGTCAAAATTACCAGACCAAACTTCAATTCACATATAGTATGACTTTGTAAATATTTAATAAAAATATTCATGAGCTTGGTTTACAAAAACGGGGTCTCGTTACCTTATTTTCCAAAACCACTTGACTTCCGAAACAACCAGTCATACTAACCATTAATTCAATTAGTTAAAATTCATCAAATCAAAATTCAAAATAAGATTATTACTGACTCGTATAATTACTAATTATAAGAAATTACTCATTGAATTTGTGGTTGAGAAACCACTATTTCTAACACCACTGAAAAATGGGTTGTTACAAATTTTTGACCAAGCTAGGTCTCTTCGATTGGGTAGGTAAATCTTGCTCATTTTTAGTGTTTTTTTATGTTTTTGAGCTCGTATTAGCTTGATCTAGCTAACCTAGGGACTAATTTGTAAAACTGTCAAATGTTATGAATTATGCCATTGATGAGTTTGGTGTGCTCTTGAAGTTTTATAATAGATTATTAAGCTTGGTTGTTAAATATGACTATTTTGTAAAGTAGTTTTTGATAATTTTAATGTTAAAGGACCAAAATGTGAAAATAGTAAAATTACTTGTACTTGTTGTGAATTAATAGTAAATAGGGATTGTAGTTAGGTCTTAGATGGTTCAATTAAGCTAGGATCTAGTTAAAATTGGTTAAATTACGAGTTTTGGAGTTAGGAACTAAATTGTATAAAAGATAAAATGTTTGGGGTAATTTTGTAAAAATGTATAAAATGACTTATTAGCTTGAAATGAGTTAATTTTTCTGGAATAGAATTATTATTCTAGATCAAGAACGAATTGAAAATCGAGGAAAAAAGAAAGTTGCTGAATAGTCCTTAAACTAATATCATTGTTGCAGTTTAACTTGGTAAGTTCGTTCGGTTTAATTTTGTTTAACTTGAAATGTTTTGAATTATAAACTTCTATTGAATGTCTAATTAAGCATTCAATGTTAAGGTGATAAAAATTGAAGTTATGAATTATATGCAACATTGAATAGAAATGTAATCTCTTGTGCCGGATGAAGGTAGGATAGAGTACGATTGGCATGCCAATAGGTTATATTGCATGCTATACTAGTTTGACTTGAGATGAGTTGATTTCTGATTTACTCCTGTTCACTGAATATACCGAAGTCTTCCATTTATTGCGGGCTGTCGTGTTATATTACAGTGTTTTTTTGGCATGTTACTGGGGACAGATGTTTGCCTACGGGCTAGGCACTTAGTGCCGAGGCATGTTATCGGTTGGATTAGCTCATATGAGCATTTTTTGTGTTTTCAGATGGTTAATCGTGTACTCATATCCGTATATCATTCATCAAACAACGTTTTAATGATAATGAACGTTATTGAAATGTGGAAAGGTTGAATTGCATTCTTGATAGTACCGTGATTGACTAATGCATAATTTCATTCTTGTTGAGTATCAACTCACCTGTCGTGAACTGTGGTTGATAGGAAACTTTGTTTAATTATCTTTTTAATTAAATTATTATGTTTAATTTGGTAAGCTTTATCGTTTAAATAATCAAACTTACTAAGCTTTATAAAAGCTTACTCATGTTATATGTCTTGTTTTCTTGTAGATAACTTTTTGTGGAAAACTGAGTGATTGGATTAACATGAACAAATCACACTATCCGAGGAAATTTGGTAGATTTTGAATACAACTTTGGCTTATATGGCATGTAATAGGATAATTTGAATATGTTCTATAATAGTTCATAAGTACTCATATTGTATAGCTTAATGTGTATGTGATGTTGTTGGGTTGAGTAACCATTTGAGATATGCATGCTTAGTACAAAGTTAAAGCATAATGGATGTAGTTGAATGAGTATGATATAGTAAGCTTAATATAGATTAATGGGTGCTAGTTGGGAGTATGAACTTATGACTTGAAGGTTTAGCTATGTTAACGGTTTGATAGGTGCATGAATTGTGGAGTCATTGAAGGCACATTAGTTAGTCTTAGATTGATTGTATTGGAATGTTTTTAGGTACTTTTAGATGTGTTTTAAAGGATTATAACCATGTAGTATTTGTGTATTTTGGTACTTAGACAAGTGGGTTTGAAAATGGCTTATTTTGGGGCAATTTGGGTGCACGCGGCTTGGGACATGGGTTGCCACACGGCCGCATGCCACACACGATCAACCCACATAGGTATGTTACCCTTACTGTGTTAGGTACAGGGTTCACAGGCTGGCATACAGCCTACGACATAGTCGTGTGACCCAAGTTAGTGATTTACACGGGCAGACACATGTTTTGGGACACAGGCATGTGAGCCAAGTCAATGAGCTACACGACCTAAGCACACAAGCGTTTGGAGTAGCCACATGAGTGTATGGAATAGTCACACGACCATGTTTTGAGCCACACAATCTGGGCTCTGCCACATGGCTTGGACATACGACCGTGTGACCCTTATTTTGAAAATTTTCATATTGTACCTAAATCTTCTGATTTGTTTCAAATTGTTCATTGATTGTTGCTAAATTATTTTTAAAGCCTCGTAGACTCGATTTAAGGCCCATAAGTGTATGTTTTCTTTAATTTAAATGATATTTGAATATTGATAATTAATTTTTTAAGTTGATGTTATTTGATACTGAATGTTCCGATTTGTATTGGAATACTCTGTAACCTTAATCTATCGACGAAGAAAGGTTATAGGTGTTACAGCTTTAAACACAGAGTTTGTCGAACAAGACGAAAATGATCCACTCACATTTGATGAAGTAATTCAACGTGTTGATTCCAAGCTTTGGAAAAAACTATTGAAGCTTAGATGGATTCTATGAAATCTAACCTAGTGTGAGAAGTTATAGACTTACCGTAAGGGATAAAAACCCTAGGGTGTAAGTGGATCTACAAGAAGAAAACAAATGCAGATGAAAAAGTGGAAACTTATAAGGTCTGACTTGTAGCAAAAAGATATATTCAGAAAGAAGGTAACAGTTATGAAGAAACATTCTCTCTGGTTGTCATGCTTAAGTCAATCCGTATATTGTAATATATTATGGTGACTCTCGACTATGAGATCTGGCAAATAGATGTCAAAACAATATTCTTGAACGACTATATTTAAGAGAGCATTTATATGATGCAACCCACAGGATATATAACTAAAGGAGATGATCATAAAGTTTGCAAGTTTCTCATATTCATATTTGGACTTAAGTAAACATCTCACTCAAGTAGTAAAAAATTTGATCAAGTGATCAAAACTTTTGAATTTGAGCAAAACATAGATGAAACTTGTGTTTATAAACGTATCAGGGATGAAAATGTGGTATTTCTCATTCTATATGTCGATGACATTCTACTCATTAGAAATGATGTAGAGATATTGTCATCGATTAAATTATGGTTAACTCAATAGTTTAGCATGAAAGAATTAGGAGAAACTAACTTTATTCTAGGTATTTCAATCCTAAGGGATTGAAGAAATAGAGTGATAGCATTATCACAAGCTTCATACATAGACAATGTATTGAAATGTTATGCAATTACTAATTCAAAGAAGGGAAATCAACCATTTACATCGGGCTTTCATCTTTCTTTGGAGGACTGTAGTAAGACAATGGAAGAAAGAGAATACATGAGAAAAGTTAATTATGCTTCGCAATAGGAAGTCCCATATATGCTATGTTATTCACATTTTTAGATATCTATTTTACAGTAGGGTAGTCAGATGAATCCTAGTCCAAAACACTTGCAAACAATTAAGCATATACTTAAGTAGTTAAGGAGGACAATGAATTATATGTTTTTGTATTCTTGAGGAGACCTTACTCCTATCGGCTATATCGATTCCGGCTTCCAAATGTGCTAGGATTTAAGGAAATCAACATCAGGCAGTGCCTTTATCTTAGCCAACAATTCCATAGTGTGAATAAGTATTAACCAGGGTTGCTTTGCTAACTTTACCATGGAGGTTGAATATGTGGTAAGTAAAAATGCTATGGC
Organism: Gossypium anomalum; assembly: GCA_025698475.1. Lineage (NCBI taxonomy): Eukaryota > Viridiplantae > Streptophyta > Magnoliopsida > Malvales > Malvaceae > Gossypium > Gossypium anomalum. Next base: position 14,491,229 of record CM046961.1, read on the forward strand.
ACTGTGCGGAAATTGCTAAACACCAAAGAAACCACTTGAGGACAAAATACAATGATAGAAAATATCATAAGGGAAACAATAGTGATTGATAGAATAGTGGATGTACTTAAAGATCGTATCTGAGGACAAACCTTATGGATTTGTTTACAAGACAAATGGATATGGTGCCCTAAGTGTAATATTTTTGTCTATGTACACTTGTATTTTTTGAACAAATTGGTTTAATAAAAATATCTATCAATTACATTAATACCCTTTGTATATTGTTCTTCATGTTTTTGCATGCAAAGCAAAATGGAAGCAAATATTGGCTCATTGGTTATCTAATGTTTAATTAATACTAAACGATATTACGTGGTTGAATCATAATATGAAAATACAACTTGTATTAGTAGATGAACCTAAACATGTCCTTAGTCTAATTGGAAATGAGCAAATCGATTAAAAACTAATATGTCATTTATCAAGTCCAAATGGGGAGATAATTTGTCTTGAGCATAGGAGAAGATCCCAAAAGATTGACACACAGATGCAATTGACTGGATTTATAGTACATCGGGCAGGACCCAGGTAGAATAAATCCTAGATCCGTTTATGAATTTATTCACTTGTGACATTCATAGTATGACATACCTTAATCTTGAGTAGATGATGGACTATGTATGTGTGACTCATATACTTTTATGTAAATAAAAGTCTGAGTTAAAATAGATAAGGAACCGAAAGCTGGTGTGTTGGGTATACAATTTCTACAGTATGTAACATCATTCACAATAGTAGAATTTAGAGCCCAACAAATAGGTAATGATATCCTCCCATTGGCATTACATGATAAATGAAAAGCAAATGTGACCACGAGTAATTTTCTATGATAAATTACTTAATTAACATTTTTTTGTAATTGAATTTTCATGAAAGAAGATGTAATGGTTGCCATGAGATAAAATAGGATCATATTGGGAGAACAAATTTATCCCAAAAATATTAAGGATAGCATATGAGGATAACACACTTACTAAAATATCATAGGGCGAGCACTGATTGAGTCTTTCGTAATGATATGTAAATAGAGAGAACTCAGTTACAATACTATATTGGAATGATTTTATGACTAAATAAGTTTATAATTAATAGGCAAAAGGTTGGAACTTAATTATAAATTATTTGAGCCCTAATTATATATGTTCAATCGGTCTCTCCACTAGCTCATGGAAACTAGAAATGAATTGCATGTAGAATTAAATGAACAAAAATGAATGAAAATGATGAAATTAAACAAATGGGATACATTCACAAATGAATATATTCTCTCGTTGAGTATAAAAATGACTTGAGAATTAATTTAAGATTTTCTAATTATTATTTAATTAATTATAATTAAATAATTGAAGTTTGAAAATGAAATTAAAATAATTAATCATCATGAATCCATTGAATATGAAAATTAAATACATTTCCTCATATATTCTTTAACGGTAAAGTTGTCATGAATTTAATGGAATTAGGATTGGGTTGAGAAAATTATTTAATTCGAAAATTAATTTAACTAATTTAATTTATGGATATTTATTTTGAGAAATTGAAAAAAAAATATTTGGTTGGATTAAAGTATAAAGTGTTGGGTCAAAAATCTAAAAAACACATATAATTGGGCCTAATACATGAGAGGTTTAATACTACCCCATATGAATATGACGGGGCAACAACCCTACTACTATTTACTAGGGCGTGCCGCCCACCCCTCGTCTAGTTAGATCAGGGGAGTGTTTTTGTATTACATAAATATTATTTCTGTTACCCTTATTCAACTAGGATTTTCGTATCTCTCATTATAAATAGATGACACTGGTAGAGGTATTAACATAAGTTTTACACACAAGTTTCACACAAAAGTTTCATATATTGTTATTATGACAAAAAGTAGTGAAAGTTTATTTTCTAAGGATAAATTTTATTTTCTAAGTAATAAATCATTTTTGGTTCTGTGTTTGGTTCGTGTTACTTGAGCTCACACTCGACGTAATTCAGGGTACGAGGATAGTATAGAAGGTCATTCAGCTAAAATTTGGGAATGATTTGAATCTGTCTCGATCAAAACACATGTACTTTTTGAGAAAAAAATATTTTTATAAATATCAAAAACTATCTCAATTTTTTTAAAAAAATTAATTTCCCTATAACACCCCCTACCCATATCCGTCGCCGGAATAGGGTACGAGGCATTACTGAAACTTACGTAACCAATTTCCATTTACCCGAACCAAGTACAATTTATTAATAAAAAATTATTATTACGTCCCTTAGATGGGCTTCCGAAGCCCAAATTATGCATCGGGACTAGATCGGAACCAAATCAGAATCACATGGAATTTTTCGCAAAATCCCAAAATTATACTAACTTTAGCCATGCCCATAGCTAGGTTACAAACTTCCATTTCCATGTAAACATTGGTATTTAGTCTATACATGCCATTCTTTCAAAATAAATCATTTTCATAAACCAAAAGATATGGGTTGATAGTGTGATAAGGCTCCGACTAATCTCCGACCTTCGAGCTCTCGAACACTACAAAACAAGGAAAAAGAGAATGGGGTAAGTACATGGTGCTTAGTAAGTTCATACAACAGGAATTATACTTACCATACTTATACATCCATCATTTAACAAGCACACATCCAATTCATATAAACATGTACCTATCACATACAAACTCAACCTTTGCATTAGTTAAGCAACATCATATAAATTCAATACATGGATAAATGATTGATGAGCTTAACAATACCATAATTTTCATGTTCTTCCATTTCTCATATTTATTCCGTTGAATTTCTTGGTATTTCGATGGATATTTAGTAGTACACTTTTGTGTACAATTCCGGGTCCGTCAATTCGTACACATATGGGTATACACTTTTTCCATAGAGCATACTCCCATGAACCTCGTTTCTTATAGCGAGATTACCAGTCCAGGCTAAATCCCCTGTATCATATGCTCAAAGAGTATTGTCGGTATTATCAGTCTAGGCTAAATCCCCTTCAATGACAATTATTCTAATGAGCTTAATTTGGATTACCCGTCCGGGCTAAATCCATTTCACACATATTCTTTGGGAGGGCTAATATTTGGATCACCCGTCCGGGCTAGATCTATTTTACGGTCAATTCCCTTTTCAGTGATCCATCGAAGTCCATTTCATTCAACTGGAATTTATCTCCCTTTTTTATTGAGAATTATCAATTTTTTTCATCAAATATCATACAATGAACATCCAAACCATATTCACATCATTAAACATACATTCCAAGAATTTAAGAACATAATTCAAGTTGCAGAAACTTACCCATAACAATTTGTAGTAGTTGTAGAGATTTCAAGGACTATTCAACAACTTTTTCCTTCCCTCGTTTATCTTCAATTTCTTCATCTATAATATAAAATTTTCCATTTATCAGCATCTAATTTTAATCTAATCTATTTCACAATTTATACCTCTCAATTTTCAAAATTTCATATTTACCCCAAATTTTACAATTTTTACAATTTGGTCCCTACTCAATTAACCCCCCAATTGAGCTGATTTTTCCTCAATTAACACTTTATTATATCATCTTAAACTACTTCGCAACCTTTGGAAATCAGAATTTCAGCATCAAACCTTAATTCCAAACTTTTTCACAATTAAGTCCTAAAAATCAATTTCTAGTAAAAACATTTAGTGAATCCATCTTTTGATTATGTTTTTCATCATAAAATTCCAGTACTCAACCATGGTAACTTTCAATTTCATCCATAAAATCAAAAACTAATGAATTTAATAGTAGGACCTAGTTGTAAAAGTTTTAAAAACATAAAAATTACAAGAAAAAGGCAAGAATTAACTCACTTGATGAAAAAATTATGAAATACCAGCTTAAAGAAATCTAGATACTTCCACTTTAGTCTTAACTTTATTTAGTTAATTATGCAATATTCTAATTTTGCCCTTAAATCATCAATTTTCTTGCTGATTTCATGCCCTTGCCGTCCAACCCAAATAATTTTGGGTCTAATTGCCTTTTAAATCCTTTCTCATTAGACACTTAAGCTATTTAATCATTCTAGCAACTTTTACACCTTTTCAATTTAGTCTTTTTTATTTAATTGACTACCCAAACGTTAAAATTTTTTAACGAAATTTTAATACCACAATACCAACATTTCATAAATATTTATAAAAATATTTTTGACTCATTTTTATGAGATCGAGGTCTCAATACCTCGTTTTTACCCAATTTCTTTAATATTTTTTTCTAATTAACCACTAAATCGGTAAAAATTTTCTATTGATATTTTCATACGATTTTACTATCATATTAATATTCATGCAATAATTTTTAAAATAAATATTCTTTTTAAATCGAATTTTTGGTTACGAAATCACTATTTTGATAACCTTGAATTTAGGCCATTACAACTCTCCCCCCTTTAAGGATTTTCGTCCTCGAAAATCTTACTAGTAAAGAGGTTCGGTATTGTTTCCTCATTGCCTCCTCCGGTTCCTCTGTTGCTTCTTCAATCCCGTGCCTTTTCCATAGTATTTTTACCAAATTTATCTTTTTTTTTTCTAAGCTCATTTGTCTCTCGTGCCAAAATTTTGACTGGTTCTTCACTATAAGTCATATCAGGCTGAATTTCAACATCTGTCGGGGAAATAACATGTGATGGATCTGAGCGGTACCTCCGTAGTATAGATACGTGAAATACATTATGAATTCTGTCAAGCTCTAGTGGTAAAGCTAACCGATAAGCAACCGGTCCAATCCGTTCCATAATCTCATATGGCCCGATGAACCGTGGGCTCAATTTACCTTTTCGACCAAATCGGAGTACTTTCTTCCATGGTGATAGTTTTAAGAATACCTTGTCACCAAATTGAAATTCAATCTCTTTTCATTTCAGGTCGGCATAGGATTTTTGACGATCAAAGGCTACTTTCAAGCTATTCCGAATCACTTTTACTTTTTCTTCGGTTTCTCAAATAAAATCAGCCCCATATAACTTTTTCTTGCTAAGCTCTGTCCAATACAATGGAGTTCTACATTTTCTACCATACAAAGCTTCATACGGAGCCATTTTAATACTGGACTGATAACTGTTATTATAGGCAAATTCAATCAAAGGCAAATACTTTTCCTAGTTACCTTCAAATTCTAGTATACAGAATCGAAGCATGTCCTCCAATACATGAATTACTCGTTCAGATTGGCCATCTGTCTGAGGATGAAAAGCAGTACTGAAATACATCTGGGTACTAGAGCTTCTTGTAACTTGTCCCAGAAACGAGACGTAAATCGGGGATCTCTATCAGATATAATAGAGATTGGCACTCCATGTAGCCTGAAAATCTCAGATATATACAGTCAGCCAATTTATCTAAAGAATAATCCATACGTACTGGGATGAAGTGCGCTAACTTTGTTAATCGATCAACGATCACCCAAATGACATCTTTCTTCTTCGGTGACAATGGTAATCTCTACACAAAATCCATAGTAATTCTTTCCCATTTCCATTCCGGTATAGTAATTGGCTGGAGTAATCTCGAGGGTACCTAATGTTCTGCTTTGACCTGTTGACATATCAGACATCTTGATACAAACTCAGAAATATCATGTTTCATACCTGGCCACCAGTACATCTTCAAATTATTATACATTTTATTACTTCCCGGATGTACGAACATAATACCACTGTGTGCCTCGTGTAAAATCTTCTGTACAAGCTCTGAATTCTTCAGTACACATACTTTGCCTCTGAATAATAAACAACCATCAGTCCCAATCTGAAATTCTGAATCATTACCTGACTCACATTGTACCTGTTTAGCCTGTAACTTTTCATCATTTTTCTAAGCTTCACATATTTGTTGTAGAAATGTCAGTTTAACTCTCAACTCAACTATGATTGAACCATCATCAACCAAAGACAATCGGGCATTCATAGCTAGCAAAGTAAACAGAGATTTTTGACTTAAAGTATCAGCAACAACATTAGCCTTACCTTGATGGTAATCAATAATCAAATCATAGTCCTTTATCAATTCAAGCCACCTGTGCTGTCTTAAATTCAGATATTTTTGTGTCATGAGATATTTCATACTTTTATGATCAGTATAGATATGACATTTCTCGCCATACAAGTAATGCTGCCATATTTTTAGAGCAAATACAATAGTAGTTAATTGAAGACCATGCACCGGGTAATTTCTTTCATGTGGCTTAAGTTGTTTTGAAGCATAGGCTATAACTTTACCTTCTTGCATCAAGACACAACCTAAACCATTTAACTAAGCATCGCTATAAATTATAAATTCCTTACCCAGCTTAGGCTGCACTAGTATAGGTGCTTTCGTTAGTAGATCTTTCAGTCTATCGAAGCTCTGCTGGCATTCATCACTCCACTAATAGTTGAGTCATCGGAGAAGCTATCATAGAGAACCCTTGTACAAATCTCCGATAATACCCAGCTAGAACCAGAAAACCCCTGACTTCAAATACATTCTTCAGTGGACTCCAATTAACAATGGCTAAAATTTTACTCAGGTCTACTCTAATGCCTCCAGCAGATACAATATGCCCAAGAAAACTCACCTCTCGAAGCAAAAATTCACATTTACTAAATTTAGCATAGAACTGCTCTTAACGCAGGATTTGCAATACAATTCTCAGATGATTTGTATGCTCATTTTCATCTTGGGAATAGACTAGGATATCATCAATAAAAGCTACCACGAACCTGTCTAAGTATGGTCTGAATATCTGATTCATCAGGTCCATAAATATTGCTGGTGCATTAGTCAACCCAAACGGCATAACAAGAAACTCATAATGCCCGTACCTGGTTTTGAAAGCTATCTTCGGTACATCTGACTCCTTTACCTATAACTGATATAGCTCGATCAGAGATCAATCTTTGAAAATATAGTGGCACCCTTCAACTGGTCAAATAGATCATCAATCCGAGGCAATAGGTACTTATTTTTTATAGTGACTTTGTTGAGCTACCGGTAATCAATACATAATCTTAAGGACCCGTCCTTCTTTTTCACAAACAGAACTGGAGCACCCCAAGGTGAATGACTCGGTCAGACAAAACCCCTGTCAACAAGTTCTTGCAACGTATCTTTAACTCCTTTAATTCCGTAGGAGCCATATGATACGGAGCTATGGAGATAGAAGTAGTTCCCGAAATCAGATCTATAGAAAATTCTAGTTCTCTTTCTAGTGGCAACCCTAGTAATTCCTTGGAAACACATCAAAAAATTCACATACGACTGGCACTCCCTGTATCTTTGACTCAGATACCTTAGTGTCTAACACATATGCCAAACAAGCATCATACCCTTTTCTGACACACCTCTGAGCTGTCACAACTAAAATCATATCAGATAATCCCGCTATCTGATCAGATTTAACACGGAGTAATTCACCATTCTGACACTTCAGTACAATATATTTCTATTTACAGTTTACTATTGCATCATGTTGAGTTAACCAATCCTTTCCCAATATCACATCAAACTCATCAAAAGGAAATAAAATCAAGTCAGCCGGGAAACAAATACCTTTTACCATCAGTGGACAATTTTTACAAATTTTATCCACCATCACAGACTGGCATAAGAGGTTCGAGACTTTAACCACAAATTTAGTAGGTTCAATAGATAAATTTTTAACAAATACTAATTTTGTGCATATTTCTGAATGTGTGGATCCAGGATCAATTAATGCAATAATATCAGTATCAAGTAAAGAAAATGTACCAGTAATTACACCTAGTGCGGAGGCATCTTCTCTGGCACGAATAACATATGTCCTGGCTGGTGCTCGTGCCTCAGAACTGCCTGTAGTATCTTTTGTAACTCCTCGGCTACCACTAACATTACCGGTAGGTCGAGGTGGTCTACCCCTTGAAGCAGGATTACTCGACTTCAATGTCTGTTCTGCCTCTTTTTCTATTATTTCGGGACAATCACTAAGGAAATGGTCGAAAGAGCCACATCTATAACAGGCTCCACTCTTCAGTTGGCATTCTCCAAAATGAACTTTATTACAGTACTGACATCCTGGCTTAGGGGTACCAACACTGCCAACACTGGTCACTGATAGAGTGGAAGGTCTTGGATTAGTGCATTGAGAACCTCGCTCTCTACCCAAATACCCAGTGGTTGAGGTAGAATGATCTTGGTATTTCTTCAATTTTTTTGAAGCAAAAAACTGGAATTTTCCCATTGGTCTTTTACTAAGAATTTGAGCTTCCCCCTCAGCCTGCTTCTTCTCTTTGCTCAATTCTTCTGCTTTATAAGCTTGCTCTGCTAATGTAGCAAACTCTCGAATGTCAAGAATTCCGATCAGTAGCTTAATATCTTCATTCAACCCTTCTTCGAATCATTTTCACATTTCGACTTTTGACTGTACCCATTCCCGAGCATATTTACTCAATCAGACGAATCCTCTTTCATAATCAAATACTGATCTGTTACCCTGTTTCAGCTCAAGAAATTCTTTTCTCTTCTGATCGAGGAATCTCTGGCTGATATATTTCTTTCTAAACTCGGTCTGAAAGAATTCCCATGTAATTTCTTCTTTCGGAACAACTGAAGCTTTAGTATTCCACTAATGGTAAGTTGTATCTTTTAGTAATGATACTGCACATTTCAGACACTCTTCTGGTGTGCAGGATAATTCTTCCAAAACTCGAGTAGTGTTTTTTAACCAGAATTCAACCCGTTCGGGATCATCATCAACTGCTGCTCGAAATTCTTCGGCCCCATATTTTTGAATTTTATTAACCAGAGCTTTCCCTTTTCTGACAGATTCAGTATCTATACCCTGTAGGATCTCAGGAACCGGTGGAGGAGCAGGAGGGGGAGCTTGAGCTTACTGCACTACAGAGTTAGTTCTTAAGTATTGACTAAACCATTCATTCATCATTTGAAAGAAGGCCAATTTAGCCTCTTCACCTTGGTCCTCTGTCTCGGAGCTTCTACTACTAGTAACTTCAACTTCCCTCTGTGCCCGTTCTGGAGCCGGAGCATGACTTCTGGCTTCCTCATGTTGAGCTCGGCCGGCAGGCATTTACTATAAGAAAAACACATTTTAAATGGTCAGGAGATATCACACTATCAAATATAAAATAATGGTAAGTATAGCTAATCCCGTATTTGCTACATCGGCCCGAGAACCGGCTAAACCGTAACTCTGATGCCAACAAATGAAACACCCTCTACCTGTATCCGTCGCCAGAATAGGGTACGAGGCATTACCAAAACTTACGAAACCAATTTCAATTTACCCGAACCAAGTACCATTTATTAATCAAAAATTATTATTAGGTCCCTTAGATGGGCTTCCGAAGCCCAAATTATGCATCGGGACTAGACCGAAACCAAATCAGAATCATAAGGAATTTTTCGCAAAATTCGAAAATTATACTTACTTTAACCGTGCCCATAGCTAGGTTACAAACATCCATTTCCATGTAAACATTGGTATTTAGTCTATACATGCCATTCTTTCAAAATAAATCATTTTCATATACCAAAAGATATGGGTTGATAGTGTGATAAGACTCCAGCTAATCCTCGACCTTCGAGCTCCCAAACACAACAAAATAGGGAAAAGGAAAATAGGGTAAGCACATGGTGCTTAGTAAGTTCATACAACAGGAATTATACTTACCATACTTATACATCCATCATTTAACAACACAAGCACACATCTAATTCACATAAACATAAACCTATCACATACAAACTCAACCTTTGCATTAGTTAAGCAACATCATATAAATTCAATACATAGATAAATGATTTATGAGCTTATCAATTCCATAATTTTCATGTTCTTCTATTTCTCATATTTATTTCGTTGAATTTCTTGGAATTTCGATGGATATTCAGTAGTACACTTTTGTGTACAATTCTGGGTCTGTCAATTTGTACACAGATGGGTATACCCTTTTTCTAGAAAGCACACTCCAGCAAACCTCATTTCTTACAGCGAGATTACCAGTCCAGGCTAAATCCCTGTATCATATGCTCAAAGAGTATTGTCGATATTATCAGTCTAGGCTAAATCCCCTACAATGACAATTACTCTAATGAGCTTAATTTGGATTACCCGTCTGAGCTAAATCCATTTCACACATATTCTTCGGGAGGGCTAATATTTGGATCACCCGTCCGGGCTAGATCCATTTTACCGTCAATTCCCTTTTCAGTGATCCATCGAAGTCCATTTCATTCAACCGGAATTTATTTCCCCTTTTTATCGAGAGTTATTAATCTTTTTTATCAAATATCATACAATAAACATCCAAACCATATTCACATCAATAAACATACATTTCAAGCATTTAATAATATAATTTAAGTTGCACAAACTTACCCGTAACAATTTGTAGTAGTTGTAGAGATTTCAAGAACTACTCGGCAACTTTTTCCTTCCCTCGTTTATCTTCAATTTTTTGATCTATAATATAAAATTTTCCATTTATGAGCATCTAATTTTAATCTAATTTATTTCAAAATTTATACCTCTCAATTTTTAAAATTTTATAGTTACTCCAAATTTTACAATTTTTACAATTTGGTCCCTACTCAATTAACCCCCCAATTGAGCTGATTTTTCCTCAATTAAACTTTATTATATCATCTTAAACTACTTCACAACCTTTGGAAATTAGAATTTCAGCATCAAACCTTAATTCTAAACTTTTTCACAATTAAGTCCTAAAAATCAATTTTTACTAAAAACATTTAGTGAATCCATTTTTTGATAAAATTAAAACTTCAAATCCATGTTCATCATAAAATTCCAGTAATCAACCATGGTAACTTTCAATTTCATCCATAAAATCAAAAACTAATAAATTTAATAGTAGGACCTAGTTGTAAAAGTCTTAAAATCATAACAATTACAAGAAAAATGTAAGAATTAACTCACTTGATGCAAAAATTATGAAATACCAGCTTAAAGAACCCCTCCTATAGCCTTTTGGCTGATGAGAATGAAGAAAAATCAAAAGAAATCTAGATATTTCCACTTAGGCTTAACTTTATTTAGTTAATTATGCAATATTTTGATTTTACCCTTAAATCATCAATTTTCTTGCTGATTTCATGCCCTTGTTGTCCAACCCAAATAATTTTGGGTCTAATTGCCTTTTAAATCCTTTCTCATTAGACACTTAAGCTATTTAATCATTCTAGCAACTTTTACACCTGTTTCAATTTAGTCCTTTCTATTTAATTGACTACCCAAACGTTAAAATTTTCTAACGAAATTTTAATACCACAATACCAACATTTCATAAATATCTATAAAAATATTTTTGACTCAGTTTTACAAGACTGAGGTCTCGATACCTCGTTTTTACCCTATTTTTTCAATATATATATTTTTCTAATTAACTATTAAATCGGTCAAATATTTCTATCGATATTTTCATACGACGTTTCTATCATATTAATATTTATGTAATAATTTTTAAAATAAATATTCTTTTTAAATCAGATTTGTGGTTACAAAACCACTGTTCCAATAACCCTAAATTTAGGCCATTATGTTCCCTCTATGACTAAAATTAATTTTTTGAACCAGATTTTTCCATAATAACAAGCTTTATGAAATGTGATTGTCCCCTCAATCCTCAATGGAAAAACTTTGCTGAGACACTTTTACTATTGGTGAACATGTCTTGAGAGTAAATAGGGCTCATCGTGCATTGATAACGAGAGGGAAGCAACCATCTTATGGGAAAAAGAATGTTCCTAGAAAAACGATGGTGCACCAAGATGTATTTATCCCTCGCCAAGTGCATGTTGTAACAACCCATTTTTAGTGAAATCAGAACAGTGGTTTCAAGACCACAAATCCGAGTCAGAAAGGAAATTTATTTTAATATTATTGCCTGATCTGCATTAAGATAGGAATGCTATATGAAAATTTTGATAAGAATAATTTTACTAATTATGTGTTAAATTAGGGAAAGGACCAAATTGCATAAAATGTAAAAGTTGACTTCTAGTAGCTAGAAGATTAAATAGCTATGGAATTAAAAAATTGAGGCCTTTATATGGTAATTAGACCATGAAAGAAAAGTTAGTAGATATTTTTGATGATTTATCCAGGGAAAAATTAGAAAAGGCTAGGGACTAAATTGGAAATGAGAAAAATTAAAAGATGATAACTAATTAAATAGAAAAATATCATCTTATTTTCATCATCTTCATCCCCAAATTTTATGAAATCCCTAGGAGAGAGAAAGGAAACTAATCAGGCTTAATTAGGTATGTTTTCTTATCCTATTTTTAGTAATTTTTATATTTTTAAGATCGGGATAGTCTAATCTATTTGTTTTGGGGATTAATTCGTAAAAATATCAAAGTATAGAAATTTTTCCATGGATGAATATGCTGAAATTTTGGAATTTATGATAGAAAATGAAAGGTTGTTGAAAGATAAACAACTTTTAAAAAGAGAATTTTAATGAAATTTTAATTTAGGGATTAAATTGAAAAGTGGTAAAACCCATGGAAAAATTATAATTTTTGTGAAATTCATGGGCTGTTAATGTAATATGTAAAATTCAGTTAGGCTTGGAATAAGGATTAAATTGCATGAATTTCATTTTCCGAGTCTAGGGACGAAATTGTCATTTATGAAAAGTTTAGGGGCAAAATGGTAATTTTTCCTAATGTGTAAATTGAATTCAATTGAGTATGAAATGGATTAAATTGATGATTAAATTCATTTATATAGATCCAGACAACTCAAATTCGAAGTTAGATAGAGGAAAAGAAAAAGTTTCAAATTAGTAGATTTTTATATACAAACTAGTGTCGAGGTAAGTTCGTGTAACCGAATTGAGTTTATTTATATGCTTGAATTGAATGTAATATGTGATTGTATGAATTATATAAACGTTAAAAAAATAAGTAAATGAAATAATCATATGTTGAAACATATTTGAAAAATATTAAGTTCCGTTTGAATAATGAAATTCGATGGATATACGTGATTTTCCATATTACATGTGGTCCTGCATATGTTGCGGACCAAATATAGCTCGGACGAGCAATCCAGTTAAAGCCCTCTCGAGCGTCTTGCTATATATTTCCTGTGAGCATCTTGATCGGTAGTGATCCTGCATGTGTTGCGCACTACCGCCGCTCTTTGTGAGCGTCCTGTTACATGATTCCATTGATTGTGATCCAGCATATATTACAGACACAGACACAACTCTTCGTGAGTGTCTTGATATAAGCTCTTATGCGCTTTCTAACATGGCTCGCTTGAACTCCTTGTTACCTTATCCGATGCTTCCTGATATTAACTCTTCGGAGTTATCTATTAAGCTCTATGATCTCCCTGATTAAAACTCTTATGAGTTTCCTGTTTAGCCCAAATAAGTGTCCTGATAAATGGCTCATCTGAGCATCCTAATATGTGGCTCGAGAGTGTGCTCATTGATTAAGTGCCCTAATGGGTACCCTTGAACATGAATTGACGGATCACTGATTTGTACACCTTGTGTGTACTACTTGAGTATCCATCGAAATTTCAATAATTCAACAGACAAAACTTCTGACATGAGAAATTATAAGATTAAAAGAGTTATGTCTCGAATACTACTAAAATACCTGAAAGAGTATAGCATGATGAGCTCAATCATGTTTATTCTATGTATATGTGAATTATGTAACCAACTTGCTTATTTGAGTGTATGTGATTAGGCAAATTGCCAATTTGTTGGAAAGAATGTTATTGTATGCTTATTGTAGTAAATGTGATTGGTAAGTTTAATTCCTATTATACGAACTACTAAGAATTAATTGCTTACTAGGTTTTATTTTCTCTATTTTATAGTGCTCAAGAGCTCGCAAAGATTGGAGATTGGTCGGAGCATCATCACACTATCCACCAGCATCGTTTTGGTATAAATAGTAAACTTATTTTGGTATAATGACATGTATAGTTTAACTTGAACAAATGATGGTTTGTAAATGGATACTTGTAATTTATCCATTAGTATGGCTAGTGATGTTTGAACTTGGTATATTACTACAAAGTTATATCATGTTAATATATATATGTGTATGGTATGATTAGATTAAATTAAGGTAAACTATTTGTCTTAGTAAAAAGGTAAGTTGGCTATATAAATATAGTTGATGTTATGTCATACATATTAGTGTTGTTTGCTTAATTTAATGACTTGAGTTGGTTGGAAAATGTATGCAAATGTTATTGTAGGTTGAAGGTTAAATTTGGGTGAGAAATAAGGCTAAGAAATGGCCTTTTTTGTCCACACGGGTAGACACACGAGCGTGTGTCTTGACTGAGTGTGACACATGGTCTGGCACATGGGCATGTGGTTTGGCCGTGTATCCCCTGCATCTTAAAATTAAGAAAAAGAATGCTCAGAATTGGGCACAAGGGCAAAGACACGGGCGTGTGTCCCAGCTGTGTGTGATACACGGCCCAGAACACGGGTGTGTGTCTTGGCCGTGTGAACCTGCACTCAATTTTTGAAAATTAAATTGATCACACGGCTTAGCACACAGACGTGTGGCTAGCCGTGCGGCACAAGTTAGGGAGTTACATAGGTAAGAACACGAGCTAGGACATGACTGTGTGCCTCACATCGAATGCCCACACGGTTTGAGACATGGGCATGTCCCTTGGCCGTGTGAGCCACACGCCTACTCACACGGGCGTGTGACCCTTGTATAAAAGAAAAAATTTGAAATTTTACAAAAAAATTTTTGAGTTCCCTATTTAGTCCCGACTTGATGCAAATGTTTAAATTGGGCCTCGATGGTCTATTCAAGGGACAACATGATTAGTTTCAGATATGAACAGTAAATGATATGAATTACATGAAATTATTCTATAAACTCTGATAATGCTCTGTAACCCTGTTTCGGCAACAGATACGGCTTAGGGGTGTTACACATGTTGCTTTTAGGGTTATCCAACATTGTAATATAACCCTTAAAAAACAAAAATACCTTATGGAATCTTTCTTTGGTAGGGACGGGCCTGGCCCTGGGGGTCGTCTAGAGGTGCGGCTACCCAGGGCCCAAGGCTGAAAGGGGTCCAAAATATTGTATTTTAGCTTTTAAGAGCCCAAAATTTTTTTACCAACTTTTAAGGGACCTAAAAAAAATTTCTCCAACTTTTAAGGGCTTAAAAATGTCAAGAAGATATAGTTCTTCCTAAACACATCCACTAATGGTTGTTCACCCTGCAAACAATAGTCAATGAAATACGTCACAAGTGCTCACTAGGAGGTCCCTGCTAATTGCCCCAATGCAACTCCTGAAGCGTTTAACACCTCTACAAAGGGAGGAGGGGAAGAGGGAACCATGCCTCGAACATGTACATGGGTGTAAAGAAAGCTAGTCACCACTCATCTGGCATAACTACCGTGCTCCATGTCACAGAAGACTCATTCCTTAGCCTGAAACAAAATGTCGGACCATGACACTCAACATGTTCCCACCCTTAAAATTGGGAACTCATATTGATAATTGTCTAGTTGAAGGTTGTGAAATTCCAACAGGGTCTTCATCTATTCCATCCTCGCTACTTACAAAAAAATCAATTGGCCTCCTCCTTCCCCTACTTTTCTTCTTCATAGCAACATGCTTTCCTTTGCTACTGTCAACTTCTTCTTCTCCCCACCCTCAAAAAAAAAAAAAACTTAGAAATATGAAAAATCAAAGAAAAATAATCTCAAATCAAAGTATGAAAATTTTAACCATAAAAAATCATCTCTGAAAATTTGAATGGAACAGAAGAGTATAATAAATAAATAGTAGCTAATTAATAAATAATCACATACTTTTCAAAGAAATGGACTAAAGTAGGACTTTGAAATTATTAGATCGATAGTATACCTGTCAAATTTCATAATGTAATAGGTTTAGCCTAATAATTTAAAAATAAAGACTCAATTTGGTTCGTGTTATAAAATAAATAAACAAAGAGTAAAGAATAAAGAAAATATGGGAAGCAATAGAGGATGTATTTTATTGATCAATGGGGATATTTCAAAGCTTCCCCAAAGTCTCTATTTATAGGTAGTATAAATGAAGTAGAGATCTACTTCTAATGACTATTAGAATTTAAAGTACATCAAAACTTATCTTGATTTTGATGGACATTCACTTAATAAGATATTCATAACACTCCCCATTGGATGTCCATTAGTAGATAATGTGCCATGTTAAAACCTTACTGAGACAAAAACCTTGTGGGAAAAAAAATCCTAGTGAAGAAAAAATAGTACACATATCTATAATATGCATAATATGTTGCCTCACTAAAAACCTTACTAGGAAAACCCAATGGGACAAAACCTCAACTAAGGTAAAAAGAATTCAACGTGTACCCTCATGAAAACATCACATACTTTCTCATATTCTGCATATTCAATTTTGAATACTAGTATTTCAAATGACTATTTGAATGAATTTTCTAAGCATTTATATCACCATTCTTTTGAAAGTCATGAGTGACGGAAAATTTTGGGGAAATATATTTTGATCTCTTTAAGAGTTTCAATAATAATCATAGCAAACTTTAATCATGATTCTTCTATAAAAACACAAATAGGTATTTTAGATCATTTTATAATTCTCCTTCAACTACTATTTACCAAATATGTTCAAATTATTTCAATTCATATCAATGAACAATTTCCCGAGAATTTCAATATGTTTCTAGCATCCTAAATCCTTCAAGGATTTTAATATAAAATTTACTATATAGTGGTTCATAAAAGGTTGTAACAACAACCATTAGACGCAAGTTAAATCTTTTATGAATTGTTAAAATAATATATTACATCAACCACAAAAGGATATTATATCTTTTCATAATCAATGCCAAGACTTAGTGAAAAACTTCTTATTTTTATTCCGTTTTTGCAAAACTACTTCATTTGCACCCTTACTGGCTTTATACATTTAGATATTTGGACTACTGGTCCAAAAACTCCACGAATTTAATTGTACTTGAGTTGCGTCTTTCTATTTTGAACAATTTATTCCATATCTATATTTCTCAATAGATTTATTCAAGATCTTTCTTTTATTTCATTATTTCAATAATAATATTGCATGCAAAATCATTGTCGACCACTTTTATTATTCTGTTCCACATTTTCTCGAATTGACATAACTTATTGAGATCTCTTATTTTCATTATTTTAATCTCCAGTTTCAAGTACCTGAATCTTTTATGGTGTTTTACATATTAATTATGTCTTGGGTCTCTTCTGGAGCAACTGACTCCACTATATGACCATCTAGAAAAATTTTCATCTTTGGAACCGATCAATCTATTATTTATTCTAACTAATTGTCCTACTAGGACTTTGGTTCAAATTTAAATATTAGATGGTATACAAGACTTGGTTATTCTCATTAAGTTTATAAATAAACCTGGCAATTAACTTGTAATAAGCTATCCTTGTTGAACTTCTTGTTCAAATTACTCTTCCCCTAACTCATTACAAGTTATTATTTCTCTCTCCCTAATGTCGGGAAAACTATCGAATCAAAATTGTAATCACAAATACTGTCATAATTGAATCTCCAATACATTCAAAACATCTAATAGTACAAAGAAACTTGTAATTAATATATATTCCCAACTTTATTTGAATATTCACTCATCTTTGTGTGTTGTGGTGGAGAAATTGGAACATATAAGCACATACAAAAATGCAAAGATGATAAATATTTAGCTCTTGATCAAAAACCAATTGTAATGGGGAGTATTTATAACTTATTGGCTTGATGCATACAACATGTAAATCAACATAATCTCATGTTAAAATAGGAAGTTTAGTTCTCATAAGTAATGGTTTAGACATTAATCATAGGCATTCAATCAGTAATTTCTCTAAACCATTATGTGCATAAATAATAAACTTTTACAAAAGTTTTTCAAACTCAATGAATAAAAGACTGAGATATAAACTCATCAGTATTAGCAAGATGAATTGTCTTTATTACATTATCTAAAATTAATTATTTAAACAGGTAATCTTGCAAACGACAGGTTTCAAGTTGATAACCATCCACATGGTGGATGAATGGGCACATATTCATTTCAGAAATGCAATACATTAAATCTCAACTTTAGCTAGTGAGTTTCTAACAATCAATTTTCATTGAGAACAAGCAACAAATGAGAATTCTTTAAATTAAATAATCTTTTGGTTCTTTAATGAACGTCCATATGTATTCTCAGTTAATTTTTGCATCATATACGATCTAGGATGGTCTAACTGGTCACACCAAGTAGTAAATGCATTTGTATCAATAAACTTCTGGTTTACTTTAACATGCGTTTCAATTGTACTAAATTGTAACAAATTGATAATTTTACTATCATTCCTTTTACTTTGTATCCACATATAAGTACTGTTGTGACATTTAATACTGGAAATGTCTAAAACAATGTGAAGTCTATAATGCCACTAAGTCAATAAATATAATTCCTAAATAATTATATGCAATATTCACTTAAGGGAATATGTCAAATTATTTAAATGCAGGGCATTTGGTCTAGTAGTATGATTTTTGCTTCGGATGGAAGAAGTCCCAAGTTCGATGCAAAATACTTTTAAAACCCTTTTAACAAGAGTTTTGCATAATCAGTTAACTACCAAGAATAACTGGTCATGTATAGAAACAAGCCTATACTAAATATATCAATAAACGTTACATCTCAAATTTAAAAAAATGACATAATGAAAAACTAGCAATTTTTTTCACAACCATCATCATAAACATGCATGAAATTTAATTCAAAATCTGATCATTCAAGCTCATAGAACCTTGCATTTACAATTGCTCATATTGTTTCTCTAAATAATTAACAAATGGAATAATATAAAACGTATGAACTACTACATTTAACAATTCTTTGAACTAAATCAAATCTGAATAACCATAAAATTCATAGGTTTGTTAACATAAATTTGCATACTAAATATGTTTTAATAAAATATATTATTTAATTATAAAAACTACTATAGCTACATAAATAAATTAGTTAATATTCATTTTCATGAACAAATGAGATGCTTAAAACAATATGTAACACATGTAATTAAAACTTAAAAAGAGGATCATCTCAAAATATTTAAATCATATATCAAGTTGGTTTAATATTTAAAGATGTAATTTTTTTTTTTCTACGTTGAGTCTTGACGATAAGAAGTAAGCAAATTAAACTTCAGTAGTAGACTTTGAATCCAATCAAAATCTACTAATAGCAAACTTTGAGAGTGAATCTTATTTTCCGAATGTACAATAGGTACAAAACCAATGACTCTTCATAAATAAATTCTCTCTTCTTAAAAAGTTCTTGAAAATTCTTATTCTTTTCTTGCTTTCTTCATTTTTCCACTTCTGGTGGTGCGAAAATTTATTATGGCAATCCCCCATGACTATTATTATAGTCCAATTTACTACATTCACGTTAAAGATTATGTCTTTTGAATTTATTACATATTGTTACATTCTCTTTAGGGAATGGTTAAGTTTCATGGTTAAAAACTTTTGTTCAATCATAAGTAAAATCTTTTTCATGATATTGCTACTGTAGGAGCACATTTGAATCATGAAAAGTTGAATAAGTTCTCTCTTGTAAGGTTCTCATTAGTAATATTTTTCCACGTAATTTTAATTGAAAACTTATTTTGAATATTGTAGAGTTATATTCACAGTTTAAAGAAAACTAGCAACTTCAAGTGCATCCAACCATAACGAGCTTTAGATGGATTTACCGTATTCTATTGTTCATAAGTAGATCTTTCACTGTTAAATATTTAGCTTTCAACCCCTTAACTGGGATGATGAAAAAAGAAGATCATAAAGATAGTCACGATCAATTCAATTTATAACAAGAGTGTCGAGACCCTTTTTAAATCTAGTTTTGGAAAATGGGAATCGACTTTAAGAAAAACGAAAATGGGAGTCGCCACCAATCTTTTAGGTGTGATTGGATCACCTTATAAAATGTTTTATTTTAAAACATTAATTTTGGTCTACGGAAGTCGAGAAAACGGATTCGGGAGTCAGTTACGTACAAGGAAGGGTTAGCACCCTAGTAACGCCCAAAAATTGGTACCTAATTGATTATCAAAATGTCTTTAATGTTAGAAATTTGAAAATTTTAAGATGCAATCCTTTTTTAATATGTTTGATTTTGAAAATTATGGTTCGCTTGTATCAAATGAATCAAAATATTACGTCCAATAAGTTAGGACACAATATTTTTAAAATACTTGACACTAAGTTAGCCTTTTTGGAAATCCCTATCTCGAAATAACAAAATGCCATATCCAGTAAGTTAGGACACAACGCCTTAAAATTCCAAGACAGTTGCTTGTACTTTGGAAACCTTAAAAACTTAGAAGGGTGCTTGTTTATTTGAACTTAACGAGAAAAGTTGCAAACCAATAAGTTAGGGCACTACTTTTCTCGAAATTTCCAAACACTAAGTATTGCCTTTATTTTTGAAAACTTTAGAGTTTCGTTTTTTAAAATCGATGCATGAAAGAGCATGTTAATATAACATTCGAGATAACATGTTATAACAATAGGTAAATAAAGGCACAATAGCATAAATATCATACCTTAGTTAACATATATATAAGAAATAAAACATGGCAAATTTTAAATAAATAAAATATACATAAAACACAATATATATTTAAGAAGAGTAGGTAAAAACACATAAACACGTAATTCACATATATTTAAACATATTAAAAATAAGAAATGATGCATAATATAATTTAACACACAAAAATAAAAAGAAAGAGAAAAAAATAATATGCCAAGCACTCATCTTATAATAAAATTATGAGACTATAGTATAATATATTGACATAATATATGTTAAATCATAGAATAAAGTGAGTAATTATTGATAAAAACAATACCTAAAATATAAATTAAGATGTTAAAAACAAGTTATATATAATAATATAATATGAATAAAACATAAGGAATTAAAATATAAAATAATAAAAATTCAATAAGCATTTTGTATATAAAAATATGGCAAAATAATTAATATAGAAAAACAAAATAAATAATATATAATGAAAAATATATATAAAAAGAATAGGTGTAATATATATATTATTATAAATAAAGGTAATATATACTATTATTTATTAATATTTTTAATTTACTTGCCATTTATAAATTTAGTAAATAATAATACAATTTATAAAAATATACAAAGAAGAAAATATGATTATAATATAATTTATAGATAAAATATATGATAATAAAAATAATGGATAATAATAATATATAACTAATATTTTAAAAAATATATAAAGTATTTAAAGTAAATTAAAATATAAAAGGGTTTAAAATTGAATTTAATTAGAAAATCTAGGGTTAATTTGCAAAATAATAAAAATCCTGGGCCTGATTTAAAAGTAAAATAAACCTAATTTAAAAAAGAAAAAATGCGGAGGGATTAAAGGGATAAATATCCCAATAGTTAGAAACACGCGGATCCTTTGGGTTGGATCGGCTTAGATTTCGGGCCTTATATAAACCCTTTTAACCCCCCCTCGAAAATTCATTTTAAACCATCTCTAAAAAAACAAAAAAAGGGTTCTGATGAGTCCTCTAAGCTCAGGCCAAGGGCCGTCACAACTCTGGTCATCGGACCTTCACACGCGCCCACGCGCCACCTCCCACATTGCCATACACGGCCACTGGTGGTCAAAAATCATGATTTTAGGCGACAAACGTAAAGGTAAAGGGTCTCTTCTTATTTTCGTTATTCGCAAACTATAAAAAGGTTAATATATGTGCCTAAACAAGAAATATAGAACAAAATGATGTAAAAAAAAAACCTTAAAAACGAAACTATCACTTTATTGCTTGAATATGCGAGTTTTTTTTATATATGTGTAGACAGTGGTTTTTTCTGATTTTCTGTGCCTCCCTCTATCATCTCTTTACAAGTGAAAGGAAAGGCTTTATAGCCTTGGTCCCTTACATATTCTGGGAAAGAAATCTAAGATTTCTTTCCATTTTGTGTCTTCTGTATCTTTGACTGATATGCTGTGATTTTCTTGCCATTTCCTGCTCTGCTGTTTCGCGTATCTGCTGTTTGTTTCCTTTTCTTGTAGGTAACTCGTGAAGATCTCGGTGGCTGGGCTCGCTGTCATGGATTCAAATCTCGGCAGATACCCATTTGTGCACTGATGACCACAGGACAGTCTCTTTTGCGGAGATCTCGGCGTCAAGGGAGGTACCTAGGTCAGAGGTGAGATAGTGCGTTGAAAGGTTGCTGGAGAGGCGTGGATGGCGCCATAATTCGAGAACTGCAACGTCACTAGTACAGCATTGAAGGGGCCTGAATTCGGGAGCTGGACAGATACTCCCCGATCTTTCCAGAATCTATTGCGACGCGAAGAGAGAGAGAGAGAGCTAGGGTTTGGAAACCCTAGCTGGGAATTTTTGGGCCTCTCGGGCCTTTATGAGTTTTGGGTCCTGTAAGGGTTATTGGGTTTGGGTCTGCTTGGGTCTGGTTTAGGTTGGGCTACGGGTGTGTTTGGGTACACGGGTAGTGGTATTTGGGCTGCTGGGTTTTAGTTTTTGGACTCTGTATGACTTTTAATGGACTTTTTTAAATAAATAAATATTTATTTAATTTCTTTTATTCTCTTTTCAGCCCAGTCAAATTTGGGCTACTACAAAGAGTAATAAATATATATCAATAACCCAATCCTCTTTTGATTCATATGAAATATAATTTTTTTCTTCATTCACAATCTCAATATGATATCCATTATAATGAATATCTTTTAAAACTAATGCATTAACCATCACAAATTTTATGCTTTTTAGATATTGATATATTAGCTCTTCTGGAGCTTTCAACTAATTTTGTATTATCAAATATCGAAATAATATTTGTTTGTTTTAGTACCAAATAAGATAAATATTTTCTATCTGTAATGATAGAAGTCATTTCTACATTCTCATATCCTTCTTCAAAGAATATTAACAAAAAAAAAAAAATTGGGCATACGCCACATAATGCGAAAATACATGTGTTGTATTGTTCCATTCAAGTCTTTAGGTTATTTGATTTTTGTGAGAAATGTGGTAATGAGAAGGTGCATGTTTAGGATTGACTCTGACAAGAAAAGACTTGGTTTTTAAACGGTTAAATAAGACCTACCTCCTTTTCTTGGGACCCTACCTCATTCATGGTTCACATTCACTTCTTTGATTTTTCCCTTAAAAAAACTATGGAGAATCAAAATTGTTTGTCTTTATGATTGATTGATTCTTGTGAATGAATTAATGTGAATATTATAAAACTGTCATAGCATTCCATGCATATATAGGAAGCGTCTCATACAATTAGGTAAGAATGTCACTAGGACTATTGCATGATCATTCTTGAAATCTGGGATAAAAACCTTGCATGTTTTTAAAATATTGAGTGGGAGAAGGTCTTTGAACAAGACCTATGGCCTTATTGATGGTCCTTAAGTGATAGCATGATAAAGTTTCGAGCTGGTTCCTACCCTGGCTGCATCCTAAGGTAAATTTTATCATGTGGGTTTATTAGATGAGATTTCTTTTGAAGGACAACTAGTAATGCATGACTCTCAGTGAGATTGTCCCAAGATGACTCAGAAATGAAAATATGTTCATGATCGGTGTTGAGTCAATGGTTACATAGTCAAGATCATCTCTTATTAAATAGTTTCCCAAGAAACGATATTTAAGTTAGAGGTGATGGCCAAATGTTAAATGGTCGTTGGTTTATGTGGAGTCTTAAGAATAAAGATTCACAAACTGATTGGATGTAATCCATGTTCTTGGTAGTTAATCATGGAACCTCAAGGTGACATGATTGATGAGTGTGATAATGATTGTATCAATGGAAAAATATTTTTCAAGGTTTGAATACAAGATGCGTGCATCATAATGCATTCTTAATATATTGTTGAAATGAAAAGATTTGCTTAATTCAAAAATAGTAATTAGTGAATCTTGATTTTTTTTTTAATTTCAAATATGTCTCCTACTCCTCTTCTTAGCATTCTTATTGAAAATAAATTGAATAGGGATAACTTTCGAGGATGGAAATGGAAATTGTTGATAGTTCATTACTGTGAGAAACACAAATTTTTCCTTGACGAACCGTGCCGCCTGAAGCTCAAACCAAAGTAAGAAATCATTGGAGAAATTTTGACTCAATTGCTTGATATTATATGTTAGCGAGCATCAGTAGTGTGCTGCAAAAGCAACACGAGAATTTCTGTACTGCTAAAGAGATCTTGAAAACTTTGGAGGATTTTCTCAGAGGCCAAGTTGTATTGGATCAACAATCCGTTATTACAAATATGATGAAATCCCGACAGAAACCCGATACTCCAGTCAAACAAAATATGCTTAAGTTTATGGGATTCTTTGCAAAAGCGGAGGACAATAGGGCTGAACTATACGTGAACACTCAAATTGAAATAGTGTTCAAATCCATGACCAAGGAGTTCGTTGGCTTTAAGGTTGCTTACAACTTGGGGAACAAGGCACTTACCTTGATTCAACTCATGAAGGAATTACAATCCTATAAGTTGATGTTGAATTATGGTAAGTCGATTTAGGAGAAACCAGAGGCAAACTTAGTTGTGGTCCCCTCGTTCTCTAAAGGGAAGCAGAAAGCTAAGCGAAAGAAGATACCGACTAAGTCTTTGGTTCCACCTAGTATAGATAGAAAGAAGATTAAAAAGTCAAAGGGTCTTGAAAAGGTCAAATGTTTCTTCTACAACCGGAAATGACACTTCATATCGAACTGCAATGAGTATTTGGATTACTTAGCTGAAAAGGGCAAAGGTATGGAACTCTTTGTGGTTAAAGCTTTCTTAGTAGAAAAATCGATTGACAATTGGGTTATTGATTTTGGAGCCACTAATCATGTTTATGTTTCTTTACAAGGCGAAATGAGAAGTCTGCATGAGAGGAGCCTCTCATTGCGATTCGAAGACTGGAGCTATGTTTCAGTTGAAGTAGTGGGATAAATTATTTTACATTTTGATAGTTTTAGAAAGATTGTTTTAAAAGACGTGTTTTATGTACCTCATTTTAAGAGGAACTTAATTTCTGTAGCACGTTTATTTATTGATGGTTATTCTGTAACATTTAATTAAGGGATTGCTATTAACAGAAATTGTTCTTTGATTTGAAAGGATGGATGGAAAATAATCTCCATTTTATCAAACCAGATAACTACTCGATGCTTCAAACTAAAATGTTAAATAAGAAGCTTAAAACTCTTGACTCTAATAAGAAGTACCTATGGCACTTAAGACTTGGTCATATTAACCAAAAAAAAAAAAATCACTAGACTCGTGAAAGATGGTTCCTGAAGTATACTTAACTAAGTTAGTATTTCACAATGTGAATCTTGTATGGAAGGTAAACGGACTAAGAGGTCATTTAATGCGAAAGGCACAAGGACCAACCTCCCATTGGAACTTGTGCAAACTGATGTATGGGGTCCCATGAGTATCAGTACCCAAGGAGTTTACAATCGATGACTATTCTCGATATGGATATATGTATGTAATGCACCATAAAGGTGAAACCTTTGCTAAATTTTGAGAATTTCGTATAGAAGTGGAAAAGTAATTAGATTTTTTTTATAAAGAATCTTTGATCTGATCGAAATGGGGAATACTTGTTCAATGAGTTCTTAGGGTACCTCATAGAGAATGGGATTCTATCCTAGTTGATTGCATCAAGCACTCCACAGAAGAATGTCATAGTTGAGGGAAGGAATAGAACCTTACTTGACATGGTTTGTTCAGTGTTAAGCTATTTACAATTCCCTACTTCCTTCTGGACATATGATACAAATGACTTGCTATATTCTAAATAATGTGTCATCTAAGTCTGCTTGTAAGACACCTTATGAATTGTGGCATGGAAGAAAACTCACTCTAAATCACTTTAAAATATTGGGTTGTCCTGCAGAGCCTACTTTTGGTACCATCCACTGCTTCCCATAGGTTTCTCCTCTCTGCTTTTTACAACTAACTTCTCCATCTGGCGAGGTACATTCCTTCCTCCCCTGGAAAGATCACATCAGGGTAGGATAGTATCCTTACTCCCCCTACAATATCATACATAAATGTGAGAGGGACTTGTCTCTAGAGTTGGGAGAGTGTGTCTACCTTTCTTCTTTTTTAACAACTGCATAGAAATCTTCACTGAAAGAATTTGTAGGTTCTTTCCAACTGATGGTGGTAGAGTACGAACCCTTTGGGTGGGCCCTAATTAAACTTAGCAATGAGAACAAAGCCAATGAGTTAAATTCAAGAAATCCTTAAATTTAGTTAAGGAATCACTTAGCCAGCTCCACCAAATTCATGGGAACATAATCCGCCAAAACCAGAGCTCACTAATTTTGTCTCCACTTGGGAAACTAAGTACAAATCCTTTTAGGCCAATAAGAAAGAGGTGGAGGAGAAAGCCCGTTGAGAAGAAAACTTTAGAGGAGCAACGCGTTGCTGACCTGGAGTGGCTCCAAAGGGAAAGCCACGAGGCTTTAGAAAACTATAAGGTATAAAGCAAAACTAATATAAAGAACTTTTTGCCTATGTTAAGGTCGAACCTAATGATGCACGCCCAAGTTGTTGTGGGCCTTTTTGATATAAGTCGAGTAAATTTAATTTCCTGCGCAAACTCACAAATTCTGATCTTGACTTTGAAGTTCTCTTTCCCTCGGTGACAAACTCTTCCTTCCACCAAAACTTGAGGGATAAGCCCACTTCCTCTCAAATGACCTAGCCAAGAGGAAAGAGAATGGGACCATGAGAATGCAGTCCCTACTATCCAACCCGCCAAGAGGGAAGATTAATTTCTTGACTTAGATTGTATTCGCCCTCCTTATTCTATTGTACTCAAACTAATGGATACAATTTATTTCACATTTTCCTTATGATTCATGAATACTCGTACTCTAATCAGTAGTATGTGAGTTTTTCTCTTTATCTTATATTCCCCAAAATTTGTTCGCTAATACAGATAAACCGCGCGACATAATACAACTTAATATCAGATTGAGGGGCTACGCCAAAATAATGTAACATGCATAAAGGGGCTGTCTTCCAAAATCATATTTCTCGAGGATAAACTAAATCAAAACTCTGAAATCACTAAAATGTAGCACCCCATACTCGACCCGATCACTGGATCCGGACTACAGGGTACTGTTAGAGTATGCCTAAAGACCAATCATGAGATGATTGTAATCACATACTTGTTTTACATTGTTTGTTAATATAATGCATTGTCATGTTATTTCAGTTTCTTTTTCTGTGTCTACAAATAAACTGGTTAATAATAAAGTCATGAGAATAATCTGATTATTCTTAGAAGGTATTTAGTCAAGTATTATTATGGCTTGGAAAATGATAATGCATTGAGACTAATGTGTATTTGATTGATGATAAAGTGTTGTCATTGATATAGGGATGTCAAAATCGATACATAAGTATGTGTTAGAGAACAACATACTGGATTGACCCACTATGAGTATGGTTCTTGGATTATTATGTAATAGTCACAAAATTACTCATAATGATGACTATGTATATGATCCTCAAACTTGAGATCATCATTGTCCCAACATAGTGAGTTACATATTTTGACACAGTCAAACATCTACCATGACATATTATACTATAAAGACTGATGTTAGGTATGTCACAATCTATTTAAAAGGATATGGTTGATTAAGATATGATTTGTCCCTCTTACATAATGAGAGAAATATCTTAGGCCTCTTGATGGAGTGAGACTAGAAATGCATGACCATGCTCGAATAAGTTGATATGAGATGTCACACTTATTTGTTTATTTTAGTCTACTCAGAATATCAAGAAATATGAGATTGGACTATACAAGTGTGACTATTCCTTGACTTGTGTCCAATCTAGGTATTGAGGATAAAAGGATATAATATATGGAAAGATTATCACAGAAAGGTTATGTCAAATCACGACTTCTTGTAACTTGGGTAGCAATGATGCATTGCTAGATTCCATTCATTGCTTGTAATATTAGAAACGTTCTAGTATTATTACTAATATTACAAGAACCTGTAGGATCACACTTTATAATTGAAGCGAACAGAACCCAAATACATTTGGTATTGCATTTAGCTGTCACATGAATTAAATTAATTATTGAAATAATTTAATTCGATAGTTAAATATTGAACACATTATATGTACAAACTTGTTGTACACAAATAGACAACATAGATAAAATTAATATATGAATTTGATTCTTATAAAGATATTAATTGTATATAGTTTACCAAAATTATTATTATAAACAATTATAATAATTAATTTTGGTCAAAATATAAAACACATGGAAATTGATATTCTTTTGAAAAAAAATATAATTTCTTTTAATTTGTTTCTCTAATAATAAGTAAATAATCTTATTTTTTTTATTTTTGATATTAAAAAAAATAAAAGGAAAAAATCCTTTAGAGTGTTAGGATTACCAAGAAAACACAAATCAAAAGGTCTAGTAGTCGTTCTTGAAAATATTTTCTGAAAAGTTCAAGAGAATTTTGCTCTTCGTTCTTTGACTGGGTGGATTACGTAGAGGTTGAGACGTTATTATTGTGGCTTAGGATTAACATTGTCGAAAGGGATCCTATCAACAACGTTATTGATCGCTTTTTCAGTTTCGAAAGGGTATGTTTTTGACCCTTATTTCAACCCGGTTCGTTCCTCGTACATGGATCCATGGTTGATGATCGCCGGAATAATTCTTTCGATGCGCCATGAGGCGTAACAACAATCCAAAAAGTACTATGTTCTAGATCCGAATTTGACTAACACATTCCTTAAAACATTCTGCATACCAAATTATATTAATGTCAATATCATTTATAACACAATTAGCTAATTGGCTTATCCAAATTAGATGAATTTAATACAATTACATTTAAGGTATAACTTTTTTTACAAAAGTAGCTTTAATATATGGAAAATTTTACTTAGTTTAGGAATATATTTTGTGACCACACATAATTACAACTCAACTTTAACCCTGAGACTCTGCCTTTAGGTTGCCTCGTTATATGCATATTACAACTAAGAAACATGTCCTTCTAAGTACGATAGATTTTGGCTGGTCTCTATCCAAAACCTCGAATTTCCCTTTTTTACCTGGAATACATAATAACACATATGTAATTTCAAATAAACTTAGTGAGTTGTCCATACCTTGCATCAATATAATGCTAATAAACTAGTATTTCATGGTTCTGAATTAATGTTTGGCTTTGTCTGTACAAGGACAGTTCATCAATCTTACTGGCTTAGTCTTGGCATCATAAAAATTGGCTTAACTTATACTTGATACATTATATTGATGACACCATTACTTATTTAATTTTGTATCTTGGAGAACAATTTGGCTTGATTGATTGCCTTAGATGTAACACCCCTTACTTGGTCCAGTTGCTAGACTTCAGTAATAGAATGTTATGAACAAATATCAAACAATTGCATGCAGTTTATTTACCAAAATCTCAAATAAATATCAATTCATCACATTTGAGAAAGTATATCATGCTATTCAATCTATTTCAGGTTTATATCGAGCATACAGAAGCTTAAGAACAATTCGGTATTAAACAAAGATCAATTTTAACCAAAAACAAAAAGTTAAGAAAAATCTAAAAACAAGGGACACACAACCATTTAGAAGGGTTGAGGCTGTGTGGATGGGTCACATGGCTGTGTGAGAAAACCGTGTGAAAATGGAGTGACACGGCCATGTCGCTAGACCGTGTAACTCCCTAAAACCATGTGAACAAACCTACACCAAAATTAAATATGCCACACAATCGTGTGGGATGACCGTATGGTAGATCATGTCATTAGCTGTGTGCACCTAAAATAACTTCAAATTCAAGCCATTTCACCTACCATTGCTTGGATACTAAGCCATACCAATTACATCTATAAATACCCGTTTCTAGACACACCAAATCATGTCAAAACATGCCATATACCATTCAACCTAAGTCCCTAACCAATATGCCCACAAAGGCACCACAATTTGCAATTCAAAACAACCAAAATGAATATGCTCAAGCATACCAATTCATTAACATTATATGACACTTTCACTATCACTTACTCAAGCACAACTTACCTTCAAATCAATTTCATGTTTCAAACATCACATATAGTAAATCTCATCATGCATCTCTCCATATCTAAGCATCAATCAAAAACATATTGCATAACAAGACATTAACAAAATACCATTGCCTTCTCATATATACATACAAATATACACTTATAAACATAATAAGCAAGACCATAAAGATACAAAATGAGCATTATAACCAAAAGACCTCCTAGGTACATGCCAAGACCAAAATGATCATATCACCAAGTTTAAGTTCAGAATGGTCGTTGAATGCTGAGTCAATGATCAAATTGTAATGTAACTAACCTATGCACAGAAAAAAAATCATACATTGAGTATAACTCAGTGGTATTTCTATAATTAAACATTAAAACATATTATAAAGGTTATGATGCATTTGAACATGTCAATCTACATGTTCTATTACATCACCTAATTATTCAATCTATTTACATATCTTAAACCTTTCTATCATAGTTGCAACATATACATTTTTCCCTATCACAATCAAATTGATTAAATCGTACAATATCAAATCCCTAATTCTATGCTTATAAACTGATATCCACTATCTATTCTTGTTTCAATTTCATTATACTCAATTTCTTAGTTCAATACTATAATTTATCAACCAATCATTAAATCACATATTTGACGGCATAATTCATCATTAATTGAACTCAATTGCACAATTATAACAATATATTTTTTTTTCAAATCTATTCAATTTAGTCCTGATCACAAACAACTAATTCGAATCAGTTCAATTTCGCTCGACATATCATTTCCAGCTTACCTTATGCTATTACCATGTAGTGCAGTTTGTGAATGCAACAATTGAAAAGGTTCGGGTTATTGAAATACAAACCATACACTCTGAGCTATTCGTTGACGACCTTGTCTTTTCTTTTCTTTCTCGAGGATTTTGGGTCGACGTTAACAATTAAAGCTTGAAACTTTTAAAACCCTTAGTGTCATACATCTTCTCCATTTTATGTTTGCTTCGAATGGTTTGGATGAAAAGAGAATAATGCTTCTCTTTAAATCCGCTATACCATTTTTTTTATTTTTTTATTTTATAACTTTATGTTTCGTTTTATTTATTAATTTTATTAATTTTTATTTTATAACATCATTTATTACCCACTTTCATTAAGCCAATCGTTTAATTTCCTTATGAGTCCCTTACGTATGTTTTACTTTATGATTTAATTATAATGCAACTTTTAACCCTTACGCGATTTAGTCCTTGTTCTTAAATTAAGCACTCATTCAACGAAATTACATAACCAAACTTCAATTCAATTCTAATATAACTCCATAAATATTTGATAAAAATATTTACAAGTCCGGTTTACGAAAATGAGGTCCCGATACCTCAATTTCCAAAAACCACTAACTTTAGAACTAATACACTTGTACCTTGTCTAACTTTAGAACTAAACCACTAAATTTATCATCAGAAAATGGAATTTCGAAACCACTGTTTTTGACACCACTAAGTTTTGGGCCGTTACATTGGATCTATAATAGACGGCCCAAAAAGAGGAGATCATGCATTTAGATTATTCGTGGTCTTGCCTATATACGACTTCCACTTCTAGGATTCCATAAACATATTGATAAGTGCTAAATGTAACATGTTTTAACCTCATTCTTAATGTGTTTTTGGGTGATTATTCAATGTTAATTGTTAATTTTATAGTCATAATCCTTTAAATTAATTTTTTTTATGCTTAATAGAGCACTTGTGAGCAAAAGGAGCAAAAAACGAAAACTTAGAGAAAACTACAGGAACCACACGGGCTAGACCATTCCACACGGCTGGAAACACGAAAATATACACACTTTTTCATGCCCTTTTTAACTCAAATTCTTGCAGTTTTGTTAAAATTCTTGCCGAAAAAATATAATTATTATAAAATAATTAAATTATACTTAAATTATGAAATTTTTAATTTTTAATTAAATTTATAATAAATTTTGATTAATTTTGATCATTTTCGGCAGATTTGCACAAAGGGCGAAAATTGGCTTGGCATACACTATTAGAAGCACAAAACCGAGAAGCCATATTTGAAGCATCGAGGAGAAAGAATATTTTAGCCTAATATGGTCCAAATTATGTATATTAATTCATAATATAATTAATTTTAATTTTAATCCAATTTAATTTGGGTTAAATAAGTTATTATTAATTAATTATGAAAAGTGGCCCAGTTGAGCTGAATCGAGAAAACCGATCCAACCGAGCACTAGGTAGCCCAAAACCCTCCCACATGCTGACCCAATCAGCTTGTTTAACTGATTATTTGGCTTTCAAAATGGCCCTTTAAGACTCCTTCAAATTGCATTCAAACCCCTCCACTATTCATACCTTTCAAGATTTGCCCCTACCTAAAAATAGCATGTTTGAAATCTTCAAACATGCCACATGTGTGGCCAGCCATGGGGGGAGTCTTTGGCTACTGATTTTGGCTATTTTTAGCAGCCTTCTCAACCTATAAATACCCCCTTGGCTGCTTACTTAAAACACATCTCAAAACCATTCATTCTTCACGTCTCTCTGACTTTTCTCTCTTCATTGTTCTTCATTTTCTTCCCCATTCCTTTGCCGATTTCACCTCTGAAAAAGATTCATTCAACCACCATTTGGAGTAGCATTCAAGTGTTCGTGGAAGCATTGGTTCAACAAGAACAAGAGGAGAAGGAGGAGCAGAGCAAACTAGTCAAGCCTCGGAGAAACACTGGATTTGATTCTTGTTCTTTATCCTTTTAATTTTATTGTTGTTGTTATGAACATGTCTATGAATATTTGTGATGTTGATATGATTAATTTAACTAATATGGCTTAAATTTAATTCGTGTTAGGTTGATTGCATTTCGTCTACTTGAGTTATTAAAATTGTGTTTGTGTTGTTATAGGCCTCGGTAAGATGTTTGATAACTAAAACCATGACTAAGTTATTCTTGCATTACAATTTTAAGGTAACTAATGAATTAATTATTTAAACGGATTGAAATTGTAATTAATTGACACAATACTTAATCAGTGCATGTTTAATCATCTAAGGTAGCTGAGGGTTAAATTAGCAACGGTATCTAACGATACATTAGCCTTGCATAACTTGCAAGATTATTGTGATTAAACTGTTTCAAGGTAGAAGTACATTGTTGTGTCACGTAATCTTTTATGTGCTTATGAGATTGAATTAATTGTTTGAATTGGCATAGAGATATGTACAAGAGATTATTCTAATTTCATATGTATGTATGTGCATTAACACATTTGATTATTAAATTTTGTTTAATCAGTTGAATTGATATAGAGATACAGTCAAAAGATGAATGGATTTTGGTAGGTATGTATGTTCATAAGTTCGCAAATTACTGAGTTGCTATGAATTTATACGTAACAACATAAATATGAGTTTAATAATTCTAAGTTAATAAATGTAAATAATATAGCACAATTATGCCATCTTGATTATAATCATCTTTTGGAATCGTGCATTGGAACTTTTATTTTCTCTTTATTTATTTTACTTAGTTAAAAATCTTAGTTTTTAATCACCTCTTCAAATCAAAATATTTTTCTTTATCAAAGTGTTTTAAATTACATTCATAAATAATTCTTTTCACAGTCCATGTGGGTACAATAACTTGACATTTACTTGTCACTTTATTACTTGTTGCGATTGTGTACACTTGCATATTTTTGTTGTTCTAAGTTTTTCGCGCCGTTGCCGGCGACTGTTTTAAAATACGTTATTTGTGAAATTGTTAATTTTTCATTTTGGTTTTTTTTTTTTGGTTAAATTTTAATCCCATTTTTTTGTGTTTGTTTCAGGTGTATATGATTATTGATCAAATTATTGACTTACTCCCCGTAGACCCTAAAATTGAAAGGACTTTCTGAAAATGGAGAAGAAAAGCGAACCACAGAAGGACCAAAGATATGAATTTCAAAAATTCAAACCAAAATCTAGGAGGAACATTCGCTTATAATACTCACAATCCGATCATTGTTGCCGATGATAGAAACTGTGCCATTCAACAATATGCCATTCCTCTATTCAACGAGGTCAATCTGAATATTAGGAGACTCAAAATCGAGGCACAAAAATTCAAGATGAAGCTGATCATGTTCCAAATGTTGCAAAATGTGGGTAAATTTAGTGGGATTCCTACTAAAAATCCACATCTTCATCTTCGGTTATTCATAGAAGTGAGTGAATCATTTCAACTAGTTGGGGTGACTGAGGATACCTTGAGACTGAGATTATTTCCATACTCCTTAAGAGATAGAGCACGAGCGTGGTTGAACTCCCTACCATCCGGTTCCATAACTACATGGCAAGAGTTGGTTGAACGTTTCTTAATGAAATATTTCCCTCCATCTTTAATCACCAAGATCTGAAATGAAATGACTTAATTTCAGAAGCTTGATGAAGAACCTTTATATGAGGCATAGGAGTGGTTCAATGAGTTATTACGAAAGTGCCCTCATCACAGTATTCCTTACCGCATTCAAATCGAGACTTTTTATATTGGTCTCAATATTCATACTAGAATGATGGTGGATGCTTCGGCAAATGGAGCCCCTCTTTCTAAGTCTTATAACAATGCTTACGAGATTATTGAAAGAATTTCCAGCATTAATTATAAGTGGCCAACCAACCAAGCAGCATCAGAAATACGAGCAGTAGGAGTACATAAAGCTGACACACTTGCTTCTTTGGCAGCCCAGGTATCCTCTATGTCTTCTATGGTTAAGAACATAATTGTTAATGGTTTTAATGGTAATCTGTCAGGTTAGCAGCCGAACCAGTTCGAGAATATTTCTTGTGACTACTGTGGAGATGGCCATTTCTTTGAAAATTTCCCATCAAATCAAGAGTCAAATTATTACATGGGAAATTAGAATTGGAATGATCCGCAATCAAATTTTTACAACTCTTCATGGCAGAATCATCCAATTTCTTCATGGAGTAATCAATAGGCGGACCATAGTGACTCTGTTATGCCATTTCGACCAAATTATCCGTCAGAATATTCTCAACAAGTGTAACAACCCCCACCAACTGAATCTTCAAGTGATCTTGAGAATCTGCTGAAGGCATACATAGCGAAAAATGATACCACTTTAAAGAATCTAGAGAATCAAATGGGTCAGCTAACCAATTAAATTTGAAATAAACCCCAAGGTATTTGGCTGAGCGACACAGAAAATCCAACAATTTTGGGCAAAGAACATTGCAATGTAGTCTTTTTTTCAAGTGGAAAGACATTGGAGCCCAAGGTGGTTAAGGTTCAAGATGAGCCTGTTGTAGCTTAAGACAAAGAGGAAGTTCAACCAAGTGTTGAAACTCCTATTCCATAAAAGTTAGATACAGTGATCCTTGATGAGGTAAACTCTAAAGCAGTTAGTTTTGATTACCTAACACTCTTGTTAAATACAAAAAAATTTCCACAGAAGAGTTGTTCGGTTAAAGGTAAGATTCCACCACTGCCATATCCTCAACGATTCCAAAAGTAGCAAAACAATACTCAGTTGAAAGAAATCTTTGATGATGAGGTGACTTTTAATGACTTAGATATTGCTAAATCCCCAAATATAGTTGAAGAATGCTCTGCTATTTCGAAGATAGAATCGCTAGCTTCTACAGAATTAGAGCTCAATTCTTTAGACGATCTATTAGAACATATTCTACTTGAGGATTCACCAAGTGATGATAAAGAGAAGGAATGTTTGGCTTGGTTAGAAGCTAATTCCAAGGAATTTACTTAAGAAGTTCCACTCGAATCATTAGAGTTATCATCTCAAGAGTATACGCAACCAAAGTCATTGCTTGTAGACCCAGCTAAATTGGAACTGAAGATTTTGTCTCTTCATTTGAAATATGACTATTTAGGTCTGTCTTCGAATTTGCCTATCATTATTTCAGTTGGGTTCACAAAATATCAATAAGAAGAGGCATTTGTGATTTTGGAAAGGCACAAGAAGGGTACTAGATGGATTATTTCACATATTCGAGTCACGGGTTGGAGGATTTGTAGGAATTACAGGAAGTTAAACAAGGCCACAAGGAAAGATCATTACGGGTTTTCTTTCCCTAATAAGATGATGGACAAATTTGATGGGAAAGAATATGATTACTTCCTAGATGTTATGGTTGGTATGACAAATGGCCATTTGACACCACCATAGTCAATGACGATCCTGAATAAAATAGAGGGAGTTTTCTTCACTTTCTCTATCGTTATTTTATATTTTTAGTTTTTTTTCTCATTTGAATAAAATGGTATACTTAGATAAAATTTTCTTTGGTTCATTACATTAATTAAAACTCTGTCTAGGAGATTGAAACTTAAGCGGGACCATCTGTGACCCTTACAGTCTTTCCTGGGAGTTTAATTTAATGTAATTTTTTGAAAATATTCTTCTTAGTAGGCCGAAGAATTTAAGTATTTGTTTTGTTAAATAAAGGGTCAACTTTTAAGCCAAGCACTAATTTCAGTTTACTTTCAGTATATGAGCTTAGGATCCAAAAAGAAGCTGCCATTGGGCTTAAGACACTTTGAGGAAGGGAAATATTCAACCATTTTCCGAACAAACCTATAGCCTTTACCTTGCTCCACCTCTACTTTGCCCAATAGTGCATCTCACTTAACCCCTTAATGTTGCAGCCCTTAACTCCCTAAATCACCACCCCAAAAAACTTCATTCGAAGTCACCAACTACCGCACCTAAGCTATCCTTAAAACTGTCACCCTTTTCAACTCTAAACCTTACCCTCAGCTACTCACCCACCTGCCCAAAACTGAAACCACCCTTAACAAATTTCCTAAGTTTGACACTGAAAGTCCCTTTATCTAGCACCATTACACGAAGTGAACAATTTGGTATAATGGCTATGCTGCAACATATGTGGTTGCAGTAACAAGATTACTGGAGATACTAAAAAATACGGGATGATTCAATTGGAGATGCATTTAAAATATATATTTCATAACCCGTTTATTTTTCTACCTAAATTTCCAGACTTTATACTTGAACCATGGACACTAATGTCGAGGAAGGAAAAAGATGAGTCAGATTCTAAGGGATTTGCAAATAAATAAAAAAAGGGGGGATCTTTACTTTATTTCATTTTCTTTCCTAGGTATTTAATGTTTTAGGATTAGGTTCTATTATGATTTTATTTTTCGCATAATAAAACAAAAGGTGGAAATCATAAATAAAAATGAACAAGTTGCAAAGTACAAAGTGTGGCAATAGATATATACATGTCTAGGATTGGATCTAGAGAGAGCTTGGTGCTTAAGCAGTCAAATTGACTCACCTCCTATTTTGTAGAATCCTACCTGGTGTATAGTATCTATTCACTTCTAACAATGAGGACATTGTTCATCTTAAGTAGGGGGACTGAAAAATTGAAATTATTTCCTCTCAGAATAAAATTTTCTTTTAATTATGATTAGGATATATTTTGTTTAAAAATTTAAATTTTTGTTAAGTATGCTAAACTTCAGTATGAATAAAATTCTATTATTTCAATAATTGTTATGGTGGTTGAATTATGACATAAATGTACTATTAATAAAGCATGCAAATTATACCATAAAAGTTTTAGTTCCTTAAGAAAGTTGGGCATGCATGAAAGTTTAAGTCTCTAGAATTGACTTAGTAATTTCTTAAGGTGAAATCCTAGAAAGCATGGAATGTTGAAAATGATTTAGGCAACTTTTGTTTGGACTGTTTGAGCCTTTCAAGCAGACCTTGATGAAATTTTATCACTTGAAACCCAACTTTGAGACTATATGGCCTAATTTTATTTGAACCCTTGCAATATTTATCCATCACTTTTCTCTTAGTTATCTGAAACCCAACTTTGAGACTATATGGCCTAATTTAATTTGAACCCTTGCAATATTTATCCATCACTTTTCTCTTAGTTATCTTTAAATTTGTTCCAAACACTAGACTCAGTACTATTTAGAACATTCTTTGAAAATAAGTTTGGGGGAGTTGAAAAGAAGTATCAAATCCTCAAAAAAATTGTAGTACATATAGTAAAATGCCCGTGAAAAAAAAAAAAAAAGAAAAAGAACAAAAAAATAAGCATATGTACTTGAAAGAAAATAGATGTACAAAAGAGCATGTGAAAGCAAAGTAAGTTGGTGTATTGAAGGTAATTATTCCAAAGGTCCGATTGAAGCTAAGTCTAGGGTTTTTAGCCTAAATTTATCTACATTTTACCTACCCCTAGCTTAGCCACGTTACAACCTTTTTAAATACCAATTCATTCAAGTTTTTATGCTACCTACATTAGTGGGGAGAAATTGCTATGTTCAACATATGAAGGCATAAGTTAAACTTAATGATTGTAGATTAATCTTGAATAAGGGAATAAAATCAAATTGGTAGGGATTTAACATGTCTTTATTAGGAAGCATTTAGTCTATTTTTGCTATCATAATAATTATTGAGATTAATTTGAATGATATGTATACTTAAGTAGCATAATTTGAAGGATTTTTATTTATAAAGTTCGAGAATGAGAGTTACAAAGCTAGTTGTTAATGAAAGAGAATTGTATGTTGAAAAGGCATTAATATTCTTTTATTAATAATGAGTTTAAGTAGTTGACAACTGTGAATAGTGAACAAAAATTCATAATGTTGCTGAAAGAAAAAGAGAGAAATACTCAATATTACAAGAAATTGTTCTCCCTCCATATATGATCCACCAAGCCAAGATTTTCCAAACATTCTGTAAGTAAAAATAACAAGAAAAAATCCTACCATATCTCGGGATTATTTGCAATTCTTTTGTTTAGGGTTAATAGTAAAATATGAAACATAAACATCTTCTACAAAACATTTTTTAAAGAATATGTCTTCCAGAATGACCTTATTTTACGATGAGTTGTTTTACGGCAATACTTTTATTGAAAGTTTTATTCTAAAAAATGGATTTTCTTAAAGAACAATTGTTCTAAATAAAAAATATTTTGAATAGCAATTATTCTGGACATAATTGTTCTCGAAGAACAACCGTTCTAAGCAATAGTTGTTTCAAATTGTTATTGTTTTTAACAAGAGTTGTTCTCAAATGATAGTTACTTTGGATGACAGATATTCTAAACAGAAACCTTATTTTGAATATAGATATTCTGAACATAACTATTTTTTCGAGCAATGATTGTTATGAATAACAAGCATTCTAAATAAAAATCATTCTTCCAAAAGAGACATGTTAAAAATAATGGGAAAAATATTAGAAATTATTCTGTCCAAATTTTAATGTCTATTAAGAGCTTGGACCATCTATTGATAATTAATTAACACTTATTTTCAAGTGAAAGTATTTTGCAGGTCCTTCCATTTTAGAGACCAGATCAAATTAGTACTCTACTATTAATGAATTAATTTAGTCCATGTACTATTAAAACAAATCAAATGATGCCAAAATTCATTTCAGTTAACATTTATTTTTATTTTTTTCAAAATGACATTTATTGTTTAACAAAATTAATATTTTGAAAGTTTTTTTTATGGTTTGTTAGAATTAAGTGACCCGAATTCTTATTTAAATAAAATACAGTGGTAAAATAAAATAAAAGAAGAATCCATATAGAATTACACTTCTTTTATTTTATTTTAGAATAAGGTTTTTTAAACCTTATTA
The DNA here is from genome assembly GCA_025698475.1 of Gossypium anomalum. Lineage (NCBI taxonomy): Eukaryota > Viridiplantae > Streptophyta > Magnoliopsida > Malvales > Malvaceae > Gossypium > Gossypium anomalum. The sequence goes on from CM046961.1 coordinate 14,531,232, forward strand.
AATTCCATCTATTTGATATTGATTAGAATAAGGTGTTTGAGTCTTACGAGAATATGGCTTTACAAGCCTATAAATAAACATAGTTTATTCCTCTTGTAATGACTTGAATTCGACATAGTGAATTTTCTTCTCCTCTGCACGTGGTTTTTTCCCGAAAGGGTTTCCACGTAAAATTTGTGTGTTCTTTATTTTATTTTATTTTTTCAAAAATTGGTATCCGAGCTTCCGGGTTGTTCATCTCGATCATGGTAATGGCGTCTTTGAAGTATGAAATTTCACTGTTGGATCGCAACACCAGATTTGCATTGTGGCAGATTAAGATGCAAGCAGTTCTTGCACAGATGGATCTGGAGGATGCCCTGCTAGGGATAGATAAGATGCCTTCGACTTTAACAAATGAAAAGAAGAAGTGCAAGGATCGAAAGGCGTTAACACAATTACATCTGCATTTGTCCAACGAAATTTTACAGGATGTGATGAAAGAGAAGACCACCGCTGCATTATGGAAGAGGCTAGAACAAATATGTATGTCAAAAACTCTAAAAAGCAAGTTGCATATGAAGCAGCGTCTTTATGCTCATCGTTTGGAGGAAGGTGCGTCTGTACACGAACACTTAACAGTGTTTAAAGAAATTCTCTCAAACTTGGAGGCCATGGAGGTTCAGTATGATAAGAAAGATCTAGGGTTGATTTTAGTTTGTTTGTTGCCCCCGTCTTATTCAACATTTAGAGACACGATTTTATATAGCTGCGAGTCTCTCACAATTGATGAGGTTTATGATTCTTTGACCTTGTATGATAAGATGAAGCATCTTGTGGTTAAACTCGACTCTCAGGGAGAGAGTCTTATTGCTCGTGGGAGACAAGATCGGAATGCTGATAATGATCGTGGAAGGACACAGGAACGGAATCCTCGCGGTAAATCTAAGGGGATATCGAAGTCTTCAAACAGAGGTAAAACTTTTAACTTCTGCAAGAAGAAAGGGCACATTAAATCTGAGTGCTATAAGCTACGAAACAAGATTAAAAGGGAGGTCGCGAATCAAAGGGAAAACAACCGAAAAATTCCGTTAAGTTTGATGTTGTAGAAGACTGCAGCGATGGTGAACTTCTAGTCGCTTCTATCAATGATTCTAAAGTAAGCGAAGAGTGGATACTTGATTCAGGCTGCACCTTCTACATGAGTCCCAATCGAGATTGGTTTACAACTTACGAGACAGTGTCTGAAGGTGTTGTTTTGATGGGAAATAATGTTTCGTGTAAAATCGCAGGTGTTGGAATAATTAAAGTTAAGATGTTTGATGGAGTTGTTAGAACACTTAGTGACGTGCGACATGTTCCAGAATTGAAGAGAAATTTAATTTCGTTAAGTACTCTTGATTCAAAAGGGTACATATACACAGCTGAAAGTACGGTTTTAAAGATTTCCAAAGGTTCCCTTGTTGTGATGAAAGGGCAAAGAAAAACTGCCAAGTTATATGTTTTGCAGGGTTCTACTGTTACTGGTGATGCAACTGTCACTTCCTCTTCCTTGTCAGATGATGATATTACTAAACTTTGGCATATGCGCCTAGGGCATATGAGTGAGAATGGCATGGTAGAATTGGGCAAAAGAAGACTTCTTGATGGGCAAGGAATTTGCAAACTAAATTTCTGTGAACATTGCGTTTTTGGGAAGCAAAAGAGAGTTCGATTCACCAGAGGAATCCATAACACGATGGGAACGTTGGAGTATATTCATTCTGATCTGTGGGGGCCATCCAGAGTGCCTTCGATAGGTGGAGCTAATTATATGCTAACCTTTATTGATGATTTTTCCAGAAAAGTTTGGGAGTTCTTCCTGAAGCAAAAAAGCGATGTGTTTTCCGCATTTAAGTCTTGGAAAATTATGATTGAAAAACAGACGGAAAACAAATAAAATACCTCTGCACAGACAATGGCTTAGAGTTCTGTTCTGATGAGTTTAATAGATTGTGCAAGTTAGAAGGGATCGTGTGTAACAGCCTAATTTCAGTGGTGCCGGAACAGTGATTCGAGATCACTAAATCCAACAAATGAGTAGGAAATATTATTAATTTAGTGAGTATAAGTTAAATGTGAAGTTAGGAAAAATTTTGAAATAGTGAATAGTGTACAAAAATATATATATATATATTAAAATAACTAGAATAAAAAACGAGGTATCGAGACCTCAAAAATTTTAAATCGAGCCATAAATATTTTTATAAATATTTATGGAGTGTTAATAAGTTAGTATTAAAGTTTCACAAGAAATTTTAAAGAAATCTTGATAGCTAATTAAATAAAAAAGGACTAAATTGAAAAAGGTGTAAAAGTTGCTAAAATGATTAAATAGCTCAATTGTTAAATGAGTAAGAACCTAAAGTGCAAATAAGCCCAAAGGAGATATTTTGAGCGGCAATAGCTGAGAAAAATCAGAAAATGGGTGAAATAAGGGTAAAATTGAAAAATTGCCAAAATTAAATAAAAATGGGACTAAATTGGAATATCTAGAATTCTCTTCATTTCTCTCCATATTCATTAGCTGAAAAACAGCCATGGAGGAGGGTTCAAGCTGGTTTTCATACTTTAGCTTTATGTAAGTTTAATTCTTGCTTTCTCATTGAAATTTTTATGTTTTTGGACTTTTACAATTGGGTCCAACTTACTATTTCATTAGTTTTTGATTCCATGGCTAATTTTTGAAGTTTTTATGGATGAGTACTGGAAGAATATGCTGAATAAACATAGAATTGAAGCTTTAATTTTGATATAGGGTGATTTTATCAAGTAAAATTGATGAAAATTGGTTTAGGACCTAATTGTGAAAGAGTTTGGAATTAAGGTCTAGTGTTAAAGTTCTGGTTTTCAAGGGTTATGTAGTAGTTTAAAATGATGGAATAAAGTATTAAATGAGAAAAATTATCTCAATTGAGGAGTTAATTGAGTAAGGATTGAATTGTATGAACTATGAAATTTGGGGCTAAATGGAAACCAATATTTTTCACTAAAACTGTTTTGGGCAGCAGCAGCAGTCTAACTTTGAAAAATCACCAAAAATTGTAGAAATCGAATTAGAGGATGAATAAAATATTAAATTAAATCTTATTGAGTCTAGTTTCTTATAAAAGAAATTATGTAAGCAATGGAATTGTAAATCATGAGCTACAATAACTTTTTTGAGACAAGGTCAGACTGATTTTGGGTTCCCCTATTCTGAATTTGGAAAATTATAAAAAATTGGATAAAAATAATTAGGGGCTTAAATTTATATTTTTAGAATCTATAATGAGTCTATTTTCAATAAAAATAAGCAGGAACATCATCCGAATCTCGTACGGTGAGATAATTAATTCTTAGTGAAGAAGGGTCAGATCTGTCAGAAAGTAGAATAAGGGTAACTTTAAAGAATAAACTGTACTTATTGGCTAAACCAAAACTTTTGAAACTTTTATGGTAATAAGATATGTAAGTCTAGTTTCAGGTAAAATTAGCGGATCTTAGTTTCGAGTTCTGTAGCTTAAGATATAAATAATTTAGTGACTATGACGCAAATGGACAGTTTTGAATATACATATAAGTAAATAGTAAAATTACTGATAATGTTCCTTGTTGCATGTTATATAAATTACGGATGTGGAATGGAGAGGAGGAGGAGGAAAATATGTATGAATATTCAGCTAGCATGGCTAATGTGCATGTTTTAGACTCATGGACTAAATTGAATAAAAGTAAAAATTTATGGGCAATTTTGTAAAAAAATGTTAGAAATGACCAAATTGCATGAAATGAATTATTTTATTATTTAAAATTACAAAATTGAATGAAATTATTAATTTAGCTCAAGATCAGGGAAAAACATGTTTTAATAATTAAATTGAAAAGTGTTGAAATCATGGAAAATTCTTATATTTTATAGAATTCATGGGTTGTTATCAATTTGTTTGAGAATAACGGCTGGAAATAAGGATTAAATTGCAATAATTTTATTTTATTTTAACCTAAGAATGAAATCGTCATTAATTAAAAGTTTAGGGGTAAAATGGTAATTTTGTTTAGAGCATTAGTTGAATGTATTACAACATGAAATAAATGAAAACGACGATCAAATTTCTTTATAAAGATCCGGAAAACTCGAATACGAGACTTGAACATGGAAAAGAAAAGATATCGGATTAATGAAATTATAAACATGTACAAGCAACGAGGTAAGTTAGTGTAACTTGAATTGTATTTTTAAATGCATGAAATATTGATATAATGAATTACCTGATTTATGTTTAAGAAGAAATGGCAAGAGAATGATATTTATCATGACATGTAAACAGGTGATTATTTTTGATACGTTGATACAATAAAATTAATTAAATTGAGACGAGTAATAAATTCAAGTAAAACATATCGAGAAAAATAAGTACGTTAAGGGACAATATGTTTGATTTTAATTGGTTCCAAATATGAATGTTAGATAAACTGAAATATCTGATAAATAAATCGGTAACTTCGGTAATGCTCCGTAACTCTATTCCAATGACGGATTCGGGCTAGGGGCGTTACATTTAGTGGTTTCAGAGCTAAGGTTTAGTCGGTTCTCGGACCGAATGTAGTACATGTGAAGTCTATAAATACATTACATAACCTGTGATAGTATGATATCTTCTGACTCTGATGAGATTTGTTTTACTTAAAGATAGAGATGTTTTCCAACCGAGCTAATTCTGATAATGTTGAAAGCGATACTCAAGTATATGAGTAAAAGATGATTATGATGAGTCCGAACTCATAAAGGTATGAATAAATGTTATATTTAAATTTGTGTGTATAGTAAGTAAAAATTTTAAGGTAAGTATCAATATTGAATTGAATGAAATTGAGATAAATATTTGATAGTATGTTGTTAGAAAGTGAATTTTAAAGTGAATTGTTATTGAATTAAAATTGAAATTGAAATTAAAATGTAAATTGATTGGAAAAGTGAAACAAATAGAATACATGAGAAGTTAATATTGGAATGGCTTTGATTCGATGATATGGAAATGAATGGATTTGAAATGTGAAAAGTGAATGGAATTGAATCAAATTGAATTGAATGTGATTATTTGAAATGTGTATTGATTGAAAAGAAATTAGTGATTTTAAATTTGATTGGACAATAAAAAAAAATATGAATTGAATAAAAATAAATTAAATTATGAATATGTGTAAATATGTGAATTGTGTATTGATTGAAAAGTGGTTGGAATTGAACCGAAGTATGATTAAATGTGAAAATCTGAAATATGTATTGGTATTGAATTGTATATTGATTAGAAAGTGGAAAAGTGAATTTGAATTGAATTGATTTGAATGGAATGGAATTATGATTAATTGAAATGTGTATTGGTTGGATATTGAAATATGAGAAATTGTGATTAAATTGAAAGCGAATTTGAAATAAGAAAAATGATTTGAATACCCTATTAACTAGTCGGACTGAGTCGGATATAGTTGGCATGCCATAGGATTTGGAAGTGTTCAGGCACTGAGTGTCATATTGGTGTGTTTGGTTGGAATCCGCATATCCGCCAATGTCCGAGTCTTGTTAATAGGGGTAAATATGAATATTAAGTAAAATTGAAATAAGAATTAAATTCCCTATTAACTTGTCGGGCTAGTCGGATATAATTGGCATGCCATAGGATTGGAAGAGTACGGGATTTATCGGCTTTTCCGATTAGGCACTTATGTGTTGTGGTTCTTTATACATTGCCGCTCTTTATTGCAGATTCGGCACTTTGTGTGTCGAATATTGTTACTGTTACCGTTACCGTTACCGATTCGGCACTTTGTGTGTCGAAAATTGTTACTGTTACCGTTATTGATTCGACACTTTGTGTGTTGGATATTGTTACCGTACTATTACTGTTACTGTTCCGGATTCATTCCGAAGAGGTACTTCGTACCTTACTATTACTGTTACTGTTCCGGATTTGTTCCGATGAGGTACTCTGTGTACCGTACTGCTACTGTTATTGTTTCTGTTTCGGCTTCGGCCGATGAGGCACTATGTGCCGTACTGGTGTATTTGGGTTAGAATCCGTGTATCCGTCAAAGTCCGGATTGTTAATAGGGTGAATAATTGAAATGAGAAAATTAAATAAATTTGATTGCTCGTACTATTAAAAAAATATATATGAGAAAGAAATTATGAGTTGAATTCTCAATTGAAATGAAATGTGAGATTTGGAAAGGTTCATGAATTGATTAAAGATAATATAGATGATATATGATGTCTGAAGTATGTGTTTGCTGAAATTTTTTCCGAATTGGTTTTCATTAGTGAATGGAATGATGCGGGGTTCATGATGACAGAATTAGTCAGAAAAATGATAATTGAGTAGTAAAGGTGTTTGTGTGTGATAGTTACAGTTGAAACGAATATGATTATCTTTTCTGGGTATTCTATATATTCTTTTATCCTTAGAGATATGTGTGTGGTTATTCAGTCTCTGGTAGAGTTCTGATGTTTTGAGAATGCTAGTTAATTATGATGTTAGACGAAAGCCCTATTGGTCTGGTCGGTTTATGATCGTCATTTCTTCATCTTTTTGGAATTCTATTTTAATATGTTGGAAATGAAGTTAATGGTAAAAATTTATGTGAGACTATTCTTATGTTTCTACTGATTATGATTTTGCTTTATTCATGCGGGAAATATATTATATCTATTATGATGGAAGTCCAGAGTCTGTAAGCAGTGTTTTTCTTCTGGCTTTCTTTGAGAAATTATCAAGATCTTTATTATCTTTTTGTGAGTTAGATGTAATAGTGATTGCACGAGCGTTACATGATATTTTTGAATTCATGTTCAGATGTCTATTTGTTAGCAAGTAAGTTGAACATTAAGAACATTTAGGATTATTACAGTTAGTGATAATACTAGTGTGTTATGAGATAGAATAACTATAGATTTCGAATTGGGATTGTCATTAACATCGGAAAGGAAAATGTTATTTAGCTTATGGTTGTTCAATTGACAAAGAAAGATCTGTATGATCATTTCAATAGGTACAGAGTTTTCATTTGACAGATCAGCTGAGTATATGTGTCCCTGAGAGAGTAATTTAGAATTTTGACAGTATGTTCCAACATTGAGTTCTAGAGTTCAAAGGTGACAGGAAAAAGATATTTGAGGTTAAATCAAATTGTGATTCTGAGAAGTTAGTAAAAGTGTTTTATGAGTGTTGAAAGTAACTTCTTCTGGTAAGATTTTCGAGGATGAAAATCCCTAAATGGGGGGAGAGTTGTAACAACCTAATTTCAGTGGTGTCGGAACAGTGATTTGAGATCACTAAATCTGACAAATGAGTAGGAAATATTATTAATTTAGTGAGTATAAGTTAAATGTGAAGTTAGGAAAAATTTTGAAATAGTGAATAGTGTACAAAAAAATAATATATATTAAAATAATTAGAATCGAAAACGAGGTATCGAGACCTCAAAAATTTTAAATCGAGCCATAAATATTTTTATAAATATTTATGGAGTGTTAATAAGTTATTATTAAAGTTTCGTCAAGAAATTTTAAAGTACTGATAGCTAATTAAATAAAAAGGACTAAATTGAAAAAGGTGTAAAAGTTGCTAAAATGATTAAATAGCTCAATTGTCAAATGAGGAAGGACCTAAAGCGCAAATAAGCCCAAAGGAGATATTTTGAGCAGCAATAGTTGAGAAAAATCAGAAAATGGGTGAAATAAGGGCAAAATTGAAAAATTGCCAAAATTAACTAAATAAAAATGAGACTAAATTGGAATATCTAGAATTCTCTTCATTTCTCTCCATATTCATCAGCTGAAAAGTAGCCATGGAGGAGGGTTCAAGCTGTATTTCATACTTTAGCTTTATGTAAGTTTAATTCTTTCTTTCTCTTTGAAATTTTTATGTTTTTGGACTTTTACAATTGGGTCCAACTTACTATTTCATTAGTTTTTGATTCCATGGCTAATTTTTGAAGTTTTTATGGATGAGTACTGGAAGAATATGCTGAATAAACATAGAATTGAAGCTTTAATTTTGATATAGGGTGATTTTATCAAGTAAAATTGATGAAAATTGGTTTAGGACCTAATTGTGAAAGAGTTTGGAATTAAGGTCTAGTGTTAAAGTTCTGGCTTTCAAGGGTTATGAAGTAGTTTAAAATGATGGAATAAAGTATTAAATGAGAAAAATTATCTCAATTGAGGAGTTAATTGAGCAAGGATTGAATTGTATGAACTATAAAATTTGGGGCTAAATGGAAACTAATATTTTTCACTAAAACTGTTTTGGGTAGCAGCAGTAGTTTAACTTTGAAAAATCACCAAAAATTTTAGAAATCGAATTAGAGGATGAATAAAATATGAAATTAAATCTTATTGAGTCTAGTTTCTTATAAAAGAAACTATATAAGCAATGGAATTGTAAATCATGAGATACAATAACATTTGTGAGACAAGGTCAGAATGATTTCGAGTTCCCCTATTCTGAATTTGGAAAATCATAAAAAATTGGATAAAAATAATTAGGTGCTTAAATTTATATTTTTAGAATCTTTAATGAGTCTATTTTTAATATAAATAAGCAGGAAAATCATCCGAATCTTATACGATGAGATAATTAATTCTTAGTGAAGAAGGGTCGGAACTATCAAATAGCAGAATAGGGGTAACTTTAAAAAATAAACTGTATTTATTGGCTAAACCAAAACTTCTAAAAATTTTATGTTAATAAGATATGTAAGTATAGTTTCAGGAAAAATTAGCGGATCTTAATTTCGAGTTCTGTAGCTTAAGATATAAATAATTTAGTGACTATGACGCAAATGGACAGTTTTGAATATACATATAAGTAAATAGTGAAATTATTGATAATGTTACTTGTTGCATATTATATAAATTAAGGATGTGGAATGTGGAGGAGGAGGAGGAAAATATATATGAATATTCAGCTAGCATGGCTAATTTGCATGTTTTAGGCTCATGGACTAAATTGAATAAAAGTAAAAATTTATGGGCAATTTTGTAAAAAATGTTAGAAATGACCAAATTGCATGAAATAAATTATTTTATTATTTAAAATTACAAAATTGAATGAAATTATTAATCTAGCTTAAGATCAGGGAAAAACATGTTTTAAGGATTAAATTGAAAAGTGTTGAAATTATGGAAAATTCTTATATTTTATAGAATTCATGGGTTGTTATCAATTTGTTTGAGAATAACGGCTGGAAATAAGGATTAAATTGCAATAATTTTATTTTATTTTAACCTAAGAATGAAATCGTCATTAATTAAAAGTTTAGGGGTAAAATGGTAATTTTGTTTAGAGCATTAGTTGAATGTATTACAACATGAAATAAATGAAAGCGACGATCAAATTTCTTTATAAAGATCCAGATAACTCGAATACGAAACTTGAACGTGGAAAAGAAAAGATATCGGATTAATAAAATTATAAACATGTACAAGCAACGAGGTAAGTTAGTGTAACTTGAATTGTATCTTTAAATGCATGAAATATCGATATAATGAATTACCTGATTTATGTTTATGAAGAAATGGAAAGAGAATGATATTTATCATGACATGTAAACAGGTGATTATTTTTGATACGTTGATACAATAAAATTAATTAAATTGAGACGAGTAATAAATTCAAGTAAAACATATCGAGAAAAATAAGTACGTTAAGGGACAATATGTTTGATTTTAATTGGTTCCAAATATGAATGTTAGATAAAATGAAATATCTGATAAATAAATCGGCAACTCCAGTAATGCTCCGTAACTCTATTCATGTGACGGATTCGGGTTAGGGGCGTTACATCATGAGACACTTGACAGTTTGTCATACTCCATAGCAAAACGGCGTTGCAGAACGAATGAACAGAAAGATCATGGAGAAGGTTCGATGTATGTTGTCAAATGCCAACTTACCGAAGTCATTTTGGGCAGGAGCAGCCTCTACTGCATGTTTTTTGATCAACCGATCTCCATCCGTTGCCATTGAGAAAAAGACTCCATAAGAGGTATGGTCTGGTAATCCTGCTAATTATTCTGATTTAAAGATCTTTGGGTGTTTTGTGTATGCTCATGTTGATAATAGAAAATTGGAACCGAGATCCATTAAATGTGTTTTTCTTGGTTATAAAGCTAGCATAAAAGGGTATAAGTTATAGTGTCCTGAAAATAGAAAAGTTATGATTAGCAGAGATGTTGTTTTTGATGAAACTGCTATGCTACCTAACTTATCTCTTAAAGAGTCTTCCAATAAAGAAAATCAAAAGTAGGTGGAGCATCAGATTAATACAGAGTCGACTCCTCAAGCCAGTACCAAAATTGATAATAGAGTTGGTTCTTCACCGCAATACTCTATAGCCAAAAATAGAACTAGAAGAGAAATTAAACCTCCAAAGAAGTATGCAGAGGCTGATCTAGTTGCTTATGCTTTAAATGTGGCTGAAGATATAGATGCAAACCGAGAGCCATCTAATTATTCTGAGGCAATTAGCTGTGAAGACTTAGAAAAGTGGATGTTTGCTATGCAAGAGGAGATGGAATCACTTCACAAAAACAGAATATGGGATCTTGTGAAACTTCCTGAAGGTAAAAAGGCTGTTCGTTGTAAATGGGTATTTAAAAAGAAAGAAGGGACTCTAGGAGTTGAAGAACCCACATATAAAGCAAAGCTTGTTGCAAAGGGTTACAGTCAAATTCCAAAAGTAGACTTCATAGATGTGTTCTCCCCCGTTGTGAAGCATAGTTTGATTCGAGCTTTGCTTGGTATTGTGGCCATGCATGATTTGGAGCTTGAGCAGTTAGATGTAAAAACTGCATTTTTGCATGGAGAACTTGAGGAGGATATTTACATGCAACAATCAGAGGGTTTTACATTCTTAGAAAAAAAGGACTATGTTTACTTGTTGAAAAAGTCCTTTTACGGTTTGAAATAGTCACCAAGACAGTGGTACAAGATGTTTGATTCCTTTATGACTTCTCATGATTTCAAAAGAAGTAGTTTTGATAGCTGTGTTTACTTTAAGAAAAACAGTGATGGTTCTTTTATGTATCTACTTCTTTGTGTTGATGACATGTTGATAGCAGCAAAAGATAAATGAGAGATAAGAAAGGTCAAAGCCCAACTAAGTGAAGAATTTGAGATAAAAGATTTAGGACTAGCAAAGAAGATACTTGGTATGGAGATTCTCAAAGATAGAAAAACAAGTAAATTGTACCTAAGTCAAAAGGGGTACATTGATAAAGTTCTTTGCAGGTTCAATATGCAGAGTGCTAAGCCTGTTAGTACTCCTTTAGTAGCCTATTTTAGACTTTCATCGGCTTTGTCTCCACAATCAGATGATGAGATTGAGTACATGTCACATGTTCCATACTCTAGTGCAGTGGGATCTCTTATGTATGCTATGGTTTGTTCACGTCCAAATTTATCATATGCAGTCAGTGCAGTTAGCAGATATATGGCAAATCCTGGTAAAGAACACTGGAAAGCAGTTCAGTGGATTTTAAGATACTTACGAGGTACTACTAATGTTTGCTTACAGTTTGGAAGAACTGAAGATGGAGTCATTGGGTATGTTGATGCTGATTTTGCTGGAGACCTTGATAGAAGAAAATCTCTCACAGGTTATGTCTTTACAATCGAAGGTTGTGCAATCAGTTGGAAAGCCACTTTGCAAACTACAGTCACTTTGTCTACCACTGAAGCTGAGTACATGGCAATTACTGAGGCTTGTAAAGAAGCTATTTGGTTGAAGGGACTCTTTAGTGAACTCAATGAAGACCTTCAAATCAGCACAATATTTTGTGATAGTCAGAGTGCCATCTTTCTTACAAAAGATCAAATGTTTCATGAGAGAACAAAACACATTGATGTTCGGTATCATTTTGTTCGTGTTATTATTACTCGTGGTGATATTTTTGTGAGCAAAATTAGTACTCATGAAAATCCTGCAGATATGATGACTAAGCCACTTCCTATAACCAAGTTTGAGCATTGCTTAAACTTGGTTGGTGTTCATTGTTGAAGTTAAACCTTTAAGGGGTTTTATGGAAAAGGTGGAGAACTTGTTCGTTGAGAGTTCGCGATAAAGAACTTGTTTATTGAGAATTCGTGTCAAGGTGGAGATTATTAGAATTAAGTGACATGAATCCTTATTTAAATAAAATACAGTGGTAAAATAAAATAAAAGAAGAATCCATATAGAATTATACTTCTTTTATTTTATTTTAGAATAAGGTTTTTAAAATCTTATTAAATTTCATCTATTTGATATTGATTAGAATAAGGTGTTTCAGTCTTACTAGAATATGGCTTTACAAGCCTATAAATAGACATAGTCTATTCCTCTTGTAATGATTCGAATTCGACATAGTGAATTTTCTTCTCCTCTGCCCGTGGTTTTTTCCCGAAAGGGTTTCCACGTAAAAATCTGTGTGTTCTTTATTTTTGTTTTGTTTTATTTTATTTTTTCTCAAAAGGTATGGAATTTATTTCCTAGTATATGAGATGTTATGTTTTCATGATTTCTACTAACTATGTGAATTATGGTGCATAGGAAAGTTTAATGTTAAATGATGAAATGAGCATGGTTGTATGGATTGTTAATTGATGTTCGGTAAGTTGAAGTTTATCTTTTACAAACTTACTAAGCATTAAATGCTTATGTGGTTGTTTTTCCTTTGCTTTGTAAGTCATCGGAAGCTCAATCGGTTGGAACTTTGTCGGAGTCCTATCACACTATCCCGCGATCACTTTGGTAGTTTTGGGTTATTTTGATCTATGGTTATAAATGACATGTATAGGGTTTAATTTCATTTATACTTTTTTTATGTTTTGGATACTTTTGTAAATGGTTAGATGCATATATTGTATAGTTGGCTTGTACGTGTTAAAAGCTATATGAATATGGTCATTTTGATATGTTTAATTTGAATGGTGAAATGGATTGACAATTGTTGTCATTAGGTAGCTATTTTACCTATGTTTTGTGTTTGAGATGTGGCATTATATTGTTGTTCTTAATTGATTTTGTTATGGTATGAAATGAGGTGTCTTTGAATGGCATATTGGTTATAAGATTTAGGTTGATTGAATTGGTATTTTTATGAATGTCTAAAGTGTGTTTAGGTCCATTGAATGTATGTACAAATGGATTAGCTTGCTGGGCAAGGTTTAGTTTTGAAATAACTTGTTTGATGGGCTAATTATGGAGCACACGGCCTAGGACAAGGGCTGTCACACGGCCGTGTGCCACACGTGGTCAACTTACATGGTAGTGTCTTAAAAATTTTGGGTGCAGGTTGGTTCACACGGGCACAGAGAGTTACATGGCCTGGCAACACGGCCGTGTGACCTTGAGCCATACAGTCACAAAGAGTTACATGGACGTGTGGAGTAGTCACACGGGCACGTGGATAGCCACACGGTTATGTCTAGAGTCACACAGTCTGAGCTATGTCACATGGCCTGGCCACATAGTCGCGTGATCCCTGTTTTCACAATTTTTCATGTTTTTCTCAAAATTTTCTAATTTATTCAAATTGATCCCCGATTACTTCAAACTTATTCTTAGGGCCTCGAATGCTCTGTTTAAGGCCCAGATGAGTACTATTTCCATGATTAAATTGTGTAATTGTTATCTACTCTGTAAGTTGAATTATTATTTTGTACTGAAGTTAAACGTTCTGCTTTGTACGGTAATGCTCTATAACTCTAATCTGGTGATGGAGACGGGTTAGGGATGTTACAATAAAACTGTTCTCGTAGGTGGTATTCTTCCGAGAGACAATGATCTATGTTCAAGCTAGTAAATGTGATTTATAGGATTTTAAAATATTAAAATTTCTAATATTTTTAGCAAATTTTTATATATTTTTTAATTTTATGATTTTTTTCTATTTTTCATAATTTTAATAATTTTTAAATTTTTTAAATATTGTTTGTACTTTTTTGGTATTTTTTTCATTTTTTAAAAAGATTTTTTAAGTTTTTTATATCACTGTGTGACATGTGATATGATTGATTGAATATCCTAGTTGTTAGTTTTTAATGTCCAAAGGATTGAATTTGAAACACCTAATAACTTTAGGGACTGAAGTGAACCAAAATAAACTTTAAAGACCAAAGTTAAAAAAAAAAAGGATGGACTAAATGGTGCATTAAGCCTATATTTTTTATTAAGCGGCAGGGCTGGACTTGTACTTTAGAGGTCAAATAAACAGGTGTACTTTAGAGGTCAATATATACAGCATCCCTGTTTCCCAAAATTAAAGGTATTAAACACAGGGTGAAGCGTTCAAAAGAGCCAATGAGAAAGAGCATCTAACCTGTGGGAAGCTTCCAACAACAAAAGAACATATTTTTCTTAGTTTTTATCTACTGAAATGCCACAACAAGAGCTATCCGACGGTTTGCAGTAGTTGAGTTCAGCTTTCTCTAGTATCAAGTTCAGCTCATTCAAAGCTTTTCAAAACCCTTTGCTATTCACTTAGATTTCCTTGACCCTTTTTTTTTTTTTGTATTGGCAATTGCCTAGATTTGTCATCTTTACGGAAGGCTCTGACATTTTTTCAAACCAGAAGCAAAACCCCAATTTGTAAAAACAATTATATCGTTGAGCAAAAAGTATAAAACATATTACGCAATAAATATACTAATTAAATAGGTGTATTTTAGAGGAAGGGGTAGTAGTATTTTGCCACGTGGATACCACCTTTTTACAAACGTTATCTGTTTTGTTGGGTTTATTATACATGTGAGGTTGTCTTTTCTATTTGGCTGTTTACTCTGATGACCTCATTATTGGAGTAGCGTAATCAAGTTTTATCATTACAGTTCACAGTCGACAAAACAAATCAAATCTCGGTAATTGTTTTTTTTAATTGAATTTTGAATACATAGGATTGTCGATCCTCCATTACAATTTACAAGACAACAACGTAACGAAAGATGTAATCACGAGTTTGTGTGATACTAGAATTAGCTTTGTTGAGCTCTACGTGTATGGAGTGGTATAAATTGGATTGAGTCTAGTTCTACAAATAAGCTATGGGGCAAGAAATAGTAAGAGTACTCGAATTGATATTTCGAGGCATTATTCGATATTTAGGTCGGTTAATATTTCAAAAGAACGAGAACGAAGAACAGTAGAAATAACTAAATGGCCATACCTTAGTGAGTCATGTGACTTTGATATTTACAAGTCATTGTGAGGCTACCTAGAGCTGCCCGAGCTATGCCTAGATCTAATTGCCATCTCTCATTGGTTGATATGTTTTCTCTCGCATTTATAGAGACGTTGGCATTTGTTCGTGTTAATGCTTTGTAGAAATTTCTTCCATTTATGGAGAGAAGTTGGGAGGATGCCAAGTGTTAGTCTTTGTGCAAGTACTTGGGCTTGCAGTGCTAAGAGCCCGTGTGAGGCTTTGAGCCTTATCCCAGTTTGTCTGGGTCAAATGGCCTTTTAGGCATGAGTTTATTTTGGGTTGACATGCTTTTTATTGAGCTATAACTTATTTCGGCTTGACACCATTGTGTTGTAATCCAGCAATAGTCGTTCATCCCCACTGGTCTTGTACAGGATTCAAAGTGGCATGTGGAATCGCAATGATGCCTTTGTTCTAGAGGCTTTGTATTAAAGAAATTGAAAAGGTGAGTTCTATCACTTAATGTGAGTATGTAGTAGTCATTTTTCGGAAAGAGGTTGTAATCATGAGAGTGGTAGTCTATATCAACTTCTGTTGATTTTGTTGAGTAACGAGATTGAGTAACGAGATTGCATGCGCTAATAGGATGTTGCCAAGTGTACTAAGCTCTTGGTTTGAGGCGAATCTAAGGGTTGGCAGGACCGGTCTCCCTAAAATGAAAAATTACTATTAACCCTTTAATTTTTTTTAAAATTTTTAATTAGTAAAGGTAAAATTATAATTTGGCCCCCTAAAATTATAAAAATTCGGTTTAATCCTTTAAAAATTATAAAAATATAGACTATTAAAATTTAAAATTTCATTCAGCCGCCCCTAAAAATTTTGGGATTCGCCCCCTACTTGTGGTTTCCGTGTATGCCTTAATACACCTTTTTTCTTCTGTTAAGATCGGCAATAAAGGGAGTAGAAAACGTATTCTGACTTCATTGATTAACCCAAACCAGTACCTCGGTATTTAATACAAATACACCAACTAACTATTCTAACTGAAAACTGTTAAACTATTTACAACTTTAATTGACTAACAATAACTAACTGTAGTTACTCACAATATGCCCCGTACTTGTCAACATTTTCTCCCTTCAGAACCCTCCTAATCAATGGTAACAACTCGAAGCTGATTTCGAAACTTGGTGAACAGCAGTACTGACAGTGGTTTTATCAATATGTCCGCAATTTGATCTAAACCAGGTACATGTCCTACTTGAAACAACCCATCTGCAACCTTTTCTCTAAAAAAAGAACAAGTCCAACTTTACATGCTTGAATTTTGAATGCATAACAGGATTCTCCACTACTGCAACCGCAGCTGAGCTATCACACCATATCAATGATTTATTCTTAACTGGAACACATAACTCAGTCAATAAGGACTGGATCCACATCATTTCTGCAGTAACATGAGCAACACTCCTGTATTTTACTTCTGTTGTAGACCTGGAGACTACTTGCTGCTTCCTTGAGCTCCAAGAAATTGGATTCCCTCCAAGAAACACACAAAATCCTGAGGTTGATCTGCGATCATCGACATCTGACCCCCCAACTGGCATCGGAGTACCCCTCAAGTAAGAATTTCGAGGTTCGAGTGAATCTCAACCCATAGTTCAATGTCCCTTGTAAATACCTCAATATCCTTTTTTACAACTTTGAAATGCAAGTCCAAGGGTTTGTGCATGAACTGGCAAAGCTTGTTCACTGAGTAAGCAATGTCTGGTCTAGTGATGACCATGTACTGCAAAGCTCCAACAATGCTTCTGTAACGATGCTCATCCTCACTAGGACTACCTTCATCAGCTGACAGCTGACATGTGGTGACATTGGTGTTGGCAAGCCATTTGATCTATCTATAGAGGCTCTTTGAAGTAGATCAAGAATGTATTTTTTTTCTAAGTAAGGAATACACCTTCTGAAGTGTAGTTGACTTTAATGCCAAGGAAGTAACTCAACTTCCCTAGGTATTTTAGTGAAAATTGATCATTGAGTTGAGTAACAAACTGGTCTATAGCTTGAGAATCGTTCCCAGTGATGATAATATCATCAACGTAGACTAAAACATAAAGCAACTGGGATCCTGACCAAAGAATGAAGAGAGAATTATCAGCTTTGGACACTTCGAATTTTGTGGCTACCAGAAATTCTTTCAACTTGTGAAACCAAGCCTGAGGTGCTTGTTTAAGACCATACAAAGCTTTTTTTAGTTTACAGACTAGGTGTTCCCCATTTGGCCCTTGTTGCTCGAACTCTAGTGGTTGCACTATGTAAATCTCCTCACTCAAGTATTCATTCAGAAAGGCATTATTAATGTCGACTTGTCTAAGGGGTTAGTTCAAAAACACAGCCAATGCAAGGACTACTTTGATTGTAGTTGGCTTAACCACAGGGCTAAAAGTTTCTTGGAAGTCAATGCCAGCTTCCTGAAGGTAGCCCTTAACAACTAATCTGCCTCTGTATTGTGCAAGTGAGCCATCTACATGTCTCTTGATTTTAAAAATCCACTTACACCCAATAGCTCGACGACCTTCTGGTAAAGGCATAAGGTCCTAAGTATGATTAGCGAGCAAGGCACTGTATTCAAGTTGTGCAACTGCTGTCCAAGTAGTACTCTGAAAAGCTTCTATTATAGATAAGGGCTCCTTCTCAGTCAAGACAGAAGAAAACATTTTGGGCTTAAAAATGCCATTTTTGGAGCGAGTCTGCATGAGGTGAAGATTCACAACTGAAAGAACTGCTGTGGGACATTCAGACTGAGCACATGATGTAGGGATATGAGCTACTGGTAGGGAGTCAGCAGAAGAGCTAGAAGGAGAGTGAGTATTGGGAGACTGAATAGAGAAAGCAAGAGAGACCCTGGCTGTCCTTGTTGAGGTGTGACCAGAAAAGTCATTAGCTACAACCAGAGAAAGTACTGATCTCTAATGAAGAACCCTTGCAGAACCTATTTGTGACTAAGAACAGAAACCAGCATCATGAAATGAAAATTGAGTCTCATCAAACCGAACATGTCGAGATAGAAAAACACGATCATCTTCAGCAAGTCACCTATAACCCTTTCGATTAGGAGCACTACCCAGAAACACACACCTTTGAGATCAAAATTGTAGCTTGTACTGTTGGAATGGTCTCAGATCAGGAAAACAGGCACAACCAAACACCCTTAGCAGGCTATAGTCAGGTTGAAGTTTGTGAAGTGTTTCATATGGACTAACTTGATGTAGGATAGGAGTGGGTAGTCTATTGGTCAAATAAACTGCATGTGCAAAGGCATAAAACCAGAATTTTAAAGGCATAGCAGACTGAGCTAAGAGAGATAAGCCCATGTCAACTATCTGCCTGTGTTTTCTTTCAGCAACCCCGTTTTACTTTGAGGTGTAGGGACAAGTAACCTTGTATTGGATACCAAGTAGAGAGAGTTCCTTTGACAAAGCACCATATTCTCCCCCCATTTAGTTTGAAGTATTTTGATGGATTGGCCAAATTGTACTTTAACCAGCTGATGGAAGTGAAGAAAACACTGAACCATTTCAGACTTATTTTGGAGAAAATAGATCCAATTATATCTGCTATACATGTCTACAAACGAAATGTAATAAGAAAAACCATTCGAAAGCACATGTGCTGGTCCCCAGACATCAATTACCACAAGCTCAAAAGGGAAAGAGTACATTGTATATGAAGAATTAAAAGGTAGCTTGTGAGCATTGCCTAACTGACAAGCTGTACATATATGAGGTAAACTACTTTGTTTGAAAGGAACACTACAAGACTTCAACACACGAGCAAGTATGCTATTACAAGGATGGCCAAGTCTGTTGTGCTATAAGGAAGAGGAAAAATCTGAGCACTGTTCAGCAGAGGTGAGCGAGGCTTCTGAGCAGGACTGACTTTGCTGGGAGCAGATTTTGAAAACTAAAACTTGTAGAGACCCTTATGTATGTAGCCCTCTAGTAGAGTCATCCCTGCCTAAATGTCCTTCACAAAACATAGAAATAGGTGATATTCAAAATAAACACTATTATCTTTAGCAAACTGACCCACAGACATCAGATTCTTGCAGACTGTAGGAACATGTAAAACATTCTGAAGGTGCATGAGTCTAAAGCCAGCCAAGAAAGTAGATGAACATATATTAGCTATAGAGACAGAGTCACTATTTCCCATAGTGACATGGCTTATACTTGTGTAGGGAGAGGCAGTCGTGAGATTAGACACTTCAAGTGTAATATGATTTGTTGCACCAGAATTAGGATACCAGATCTGATCGGAGGTGAAGGAAGCAGGAGCTCGAGGGTGTGGCTGATGAAAAGATGCAGATGGTGGAGAAAACGAACCATAATAATGAGCCATGGATGAGCATGTCGGTGGAGAAAAGGAAAAACCATTATTGTGGAACTGATGATAGTTGACTGAAGGGTTTTGACTAACACGAAAGAAATTCTCATCAAACCTATGATAACAGGGTTTAACAATATGACCAATTTTCCCACATAATTGACATTGGGGTCGATAGAGTGACCAGCTCCTACCATTGCCACGAGCTCTTCCACGAGACCAGCCTCGGCCTAGCCCTCTTTGCCCTTGTTTAGGCTCCTGAGAATAAGCAGGTTTCGAACAGTCTGCATTTTCTTGACCTTGAGAGGCCAAATTTGCTTACAAAGGAACATCTGTCAATAGAGCCAGTTGTCTTGCTTCAAAGTCAAGAAGCATGTCAATGAGCAAGTCCAGAGATATTGGAGTTGCAGAAGCAAGTACACGGATAGACTCATATTCAACCGAAAGTCTAGCCAAGATGACACTCACTTGTTCTGTCTCAGTGACCAAACTACCAACTGCTGTTAAGCTACCGCTCAGAGTCTTTACCTTGGATAAATATTCTTTGATGGTGAGGTTAGCCTTCTTGATCGAGTACAAAGCATGACGCATACTCAAAATCTTGAGACTAGACGTGGTACCAAATATTCTTTCAATGGTGGTCCAGATATTAAAGCTTATCTTAACAGCTATGAGATGAACCAAGACTTCATCAGTAACAGTCGATAGGAACCAAGAAGCTAGAAATTTATCCTACTTTTTATGAGCAAGAAAGGCTAGATTATCAACGAGTTGACCCTCATTCCCTGCAAGAAAGGAAGGAGGGACAGAAATCATGTCCAACACAAAACCTTCAAGACCATACCCTTCAAGGATCAACAAAAGTTGATGCTTCCACAACAGATAATTATGCTCAACAAGCTTGATCGTATCATGTTTGGCAAAATAATGAATTGTTTGTGAACCAACACTGCCAAGGCCCTGCGAATGGGCTGCTTCCCCAGTATTGGAAGAGTGACGTGGTGTAGCAACTTCTGGTACTTCCTCCGCGGCCATGAAAAACGTACCAGACACTAGAAAGGAAGAAGAAGAAAAAGAAAAAGAAAAAAAACGTTATGCCAAGAAAACTTTGGCTCTTGATACCATGTTAAGATCAACAATAAAGGGAGTAGAAAATGTATTCTGACTTCATCGGTATTTAATACAAATACACCAACTAACTATTCTAACTGAAAACTGTTAAACTATTTACAACTTTAACTAACTAACAATAACTAACTGTAGTTACTCACAATATCTTCTAATACAAAACCATAGCTCTGCATTTCTTAGAGGAAACTAATAAAAAGGTAGCTTCGACTAAATTTGTGCTTCTTTATTTGACTCTTGTAGTTTACTTTATGTTTTTTCTTCTAATACCAGGTTAGTTTTTCTCTTTGTATCTTCATATTTTCTTCTTTATCTTCTGTTCTTCTTGCTTTATTCTTTTCATTCCGTCAATGGCTAATGTAACTAGAAGAAGAACCACTAGGGGGTCCTCCATTAGCTGTAGTTGATTCATTTCCTTGGAATATCGATATAGAAATTGTTTGATAGCTTTGAAGGTTATAAGTGTTTGAAATGAAATCCCTAGGGATTTGTTTAGAGGCTAGAGTATGCAGTAAGGTTTCTCAGAAGAATGATAATAGATTGTGTTTTTGTTCATTTGCCTCTAAACCCAATTTCTCGTGGGATATTAATTTATTATGGCTTAAACCTAAACCAATTCTTGCCCAAAGGGTGGGCTATTCTACGAGCTTACTTTATTAGATGTAGGGAGATGAAATAGAATCCCTCGATTAGGAAAGTTAGTAGGTTTGAAAGATCACAAATGTACTGATAGTTATGATTTTGTGCCCTGATTTCGTGATTATATCTGTAATTTTAAAAATAGATTGATTAAATAAAGATTCATAGTTACATTATTATCGTTTTGTATAATTATCATCAATAATTTCTTTTTCATGAAAAGAAAAACGAATAAGAAAATATTAAGTTCATTAATTACTCGAGGTTTAACTAATTTTAAGTTACATCATAAGGACATATTATGATGTGGGAAGATAACTTATATTAGTTTTTTTTTTTTTTTTGAAAAGTATATTAGTAGTTAATTTAAATTGTCTATCGTTTGAGGAATAAAAATGAGTAATTGATTCATTAGACTACTATGTTGTCTATTAAAACTTGAAGAGATATATTTTCTTAGGTATCAAAGCAGTTAACTCATAGAAAGCAAAAACATAGGTGTGGTTGTCTGGATTAATAGTACATTAGACAAAACCTAAGTAGAATTTATCTTGGGTCCATTTATGAGTTTATTCACTTGTAACATTCATTGTGTGATTTACCTCAATCCTAAATGACTGACCATATGTACCTAACTCATATGTTTTGACATATTGAAAGTTTGTGTTCCTTTAGTATTAGAGCCGAAAGTTGACATGTTGGGTATATAACTTATGCATGGTATAGCTTCACTTACAATAGTGGAAATCATATCTCATTTAATGAGTAAACGATATTCTCTTATTAACATTGCATGGATTATGAAAAAAGAACATGGTCACGGGTTATTTATTAGGGACGATTGCTTGTTATTACTATTTTTTAGAAATAATATTTTTTTCATCATAGAAGATGTAATGACGACAATGAGATAAAATAGGATCATATTGGGTGAACAAATTTAAGCCAAAAGGATTAAGGATATTTAGGGTAATATACTAATGATAAGGTCATTGGTAGAGACATTCAGGGGGGTTAGCAAAGGCCCCAGCCCTCTTGAATTTTGTAAAATTTCCTTTAGGTCTCTTTGAGTTTTGAAATTTTTTATTTCAGTATTTTAATTAGTGTTTAAAAAATTTTTGTGTTCCCCCAAAGGTTTTCAAAGTTTTTTTTTTTTTATTTGATTTCTTTTATTGTATTTATATTTTTTTAATGATAAATTTAGTAACATTTTTAGTTTAATTTGATAAACTAATACAAAGTAGTATCTAAATATTAATTTGGTAAAAGTAAAGTTTAGTACTTGTACTATCTAAGTATAAATAGTATCTAAATATTAATTATGTAAAAAATAAAGTTAAATAATTAAAATCTCTAATACAAATTGAGCATTCAACTTATTTTGTTTTTCTTAAATTTTGGTGATCAAGATTACCCCAAATTTAAAAATACCTTGTTGAAAGTAGGCCTAAACCATGTGAATCGGGCCTACTTTGAACATGTATTTTTTTTATAAATATCCCGAGCCCCCTTTATCAACAATTTTGCCTTCGGCCCTTGTCATTGGATAAAAACATAAATCTAAAATTCTTTCATAATAGTATATAATGGGGAGATCAATCTTGATACTTTTAGGGGATTTACTTCGTAACTAAATAATGTTGTAATTAATAGATGAAGAGTCGAAACTTAATTACAAATTATTTAAATTCTAATTATGTATATATCTGACTGATCTCTTTGCTAGCTAACACAATTTTGTATGGATTCAAAATTAGAATCATTGAGAAAAATGGATGAAAACAATGAATTAGAAATAGATTGCATGGGTTACTATATGTAGGAAATGCATTTTTTTCGGAAGGTACAAGAGATGACATAGATATTAATTTAATTTCTTTGAATTATTATTTAATTGAATGTAATTAAATAGTTGAGTGCAAAATAAAAAATTAAATTAATTAGTCATTGTAGTTTTACTGAATAGAACAATTAAATTTATTTACTCATATATTCTAATAAAATAAAGTCAGCATGACTTTAACAGAATTAGAATTAAGTTGAAAAAATAATTTAATTTTAATTAATTAAAATAAATAATTTTTAGGAATAGAAAACTAATGGTGAATAATTATATGAAATTGCTTTTGATTTAATTTTAATCAATAAAAAAAGTAATTAAATCTCACCAATTACATAATCTAAAACATGAGCTAGTAATTTCTAACATTCTTTAACAATTTTCTATAAAAAATTCAAACTAAAACTCACTTTCCTTAATCAAGTTTGTGGACGAGAATGGAAAAGTGAAAGGAAAATTTGTTTCTTTCTTCCTTAAGCAATTGATGAAGAAGACGAGGCCCATGGCTGTATATATTACAATTAGCAATGTAATTAAGTTAATTCAAACATTAGTTAGACTGAATAAGCTTAACCCCTTTGTTAGCGGGAAATGATGATACCATATAAAATTAATTATCATGAATTACAAATGGTTTAATTTCTATTATGAACTTTGCTTAATTGCCTTTTAAGGCACTAATAAATTTCAACATCAATTTCTTTTCACTTTAATCACTAGTTAATTTAGTCCCTGCACTATTTTTATTAACCGATTTAATTTAATAACATCTAATTATTCAACCCTTGTTGATCTATATTTGACTCGTAAGTATTTTGTTTTAATTATTTATTAACTCAATTCTATTTATTCGGTTCGAAATTAAATTTTAAAACACCGTTAAAAACTAGTTACATCTACTAGATTTTCAGTACAATCCAATTGTTTTTCTATTGTATGAAGACTTAAATTTATGTAATTGTTTTTCTCTAGCTCTTCTATTCTAGTTTATTTATGAATGTATTGGATTTCTATAAAGGGTGGATACTGAGATTCACCTTCCTCTCTATTTGATTGCCATTTTGTTTTACTTTTTATTGTATTGATAGTTTTCAAGTAATTAATCATCAAACCATTACCATTCAAAGAATTTTAAAAGGACTTTATGAGTATTTATGAATTTGTAATATTCTTGAAGAATTTCTTGTTTCTTATCATACATTCTCTATTTTTCCTGTTTATTATTTTTGGAATAAAAAATATTCTCTAAACCATATTTTTATTAATCTCAAAGGCTTTTATAGTATGAAAATCTCTAGATTTCCTTTCATTCTCACCTTATTAGCCATTGGTAGAATAGGATAGCGACATATTGGGTTAATTTGAGAGGCTCTTTCTTACCTATGATAAATAGGTTGGGTAGAATTTAAGCAGTTATGTATCCCGTGTAAATTGACTTTAAATGTGGTTAGTATTAAAGAGGGATAGTCTTTGGCTATTCTAAAATTCGTTCTTTGTATACATATATTCAATTCTTCTTTTATATTTAATTGTTGAAATGTTGCATTAAATTTCTTTTATCTCGAAAGTATTTCTTGAAGATGTTCTAGGAGACCTATTAAATTTGGATTCAACTATATCATCTCGGAGTTGAGTGATTTGGTTTAATGTAATGTTTCGAATGAGAGTTGGTTCAACTAGATTTACGACTCTTTCTGTAATATTTCTAACCAGCCCTAAAAGTCTAGTCGAATCTGGAATGTCATAATAGTCGCCAAAGTGACCGCTCGATCAATAGTTCAATAACTATAAATTAAAACGTAAATTTGAACATACATACATATTTATAAATATATATATTAAAAAATATATTAAAATTAATTAACACAACCCAATCAAATAATTAATTGGTATAAAAAACGACCAGCTAAACTTATATAGATCAAAGTACATGCCAAAGCTAACTAAGTGAAAACATCTTTACAAAGTACAGATTGCAGAGACTCTTTTGCGCTATTGCTCAATCACAAACTATCTGTTACTTGTGCATGGAATTAAAAACTTGAACATTAAACATTTTATATCTTAATGGTGTTTTACTAAAGCCTAACAAAAATATCGCATAATTAAACCAAATTACAAGCACTCAAAACTTTGTAACGACATAATTCAAAATTAAAAATATTTTATTAAAATGTAAACATGATGGTCAAGAATCAAGCATCAAATTGTAGTCTCACTTTAATAAGATAAAAGGAATATATAAATTAATGGTTACACATTCAACATCATAAAAAATATATATTTAACCCAAGTAATCATTTGTGGGATAAACATGTGGAATGCACAAGTATTTATTAGAACCCCATAACGATATGATATAAACAATAACAATACTCTACATAACGATATGCATGCAGAATACGACTTAATCAATTAACACACCAAATGCACAAAGCATAACAATACGATCCTCCTGAGTGCTTATAGCAACCAACATAAATACATATTTAAAAAGCTTTATACTCTAAGACATGACAACTATGCATAGATAGTTTTTCTACGACGTTTACAAGGGCCAATAATAAACATAATATTCATTTTTAGTTCACCTCCACACATACATACTTTCAATACACAATATAAATAACAAGAGTATTCAATTATAGCATATTCATAATAGCAAGTAATTTAGATAAATTATAAGATATTTTTAAAAAATAGAGAACACAAATCGTAATTTTAAGTGTTTTGTTGCTTAGAAACAAAATTTAGCCACTTATGTTATCATGTTATAACATTTTAATCACTAACTGTTAATTGTCGTTAACGGTAAGCTGACGTGACATTTTAAATTATCATTTCAAATAAAACTCTTAGGTTAAATTATATAATTGGTCTCTATATTTTTTTTTCGTTTTGAGCAATTTAATTTTTTCCTTTTGTGTTTTTTAAACTTTCCTTCTTTTTTTCATTCCCTTCTTTTTCTCTCAATGTTTTATTTTTATATTTTTGAACAATTTAATTTTTTCTTTTTATTTCTTTATTTTCCTTTTCTTCTTCCCCTTTATTTTTCTCTCTTCTCATATTCTTCATTGCAGAAACATAATTTTTGCCCACCAAATAAACCAAGTCCTTGTTTCTTTCACATGATTCCTAAATTGAATTTCACTCAAAATCGAATATCAATTATTCTTAATCAAATCTCAATTTGAATATAACTTAATTTTGAAACTAAAATTGGATCTAACTAATCACTATAAAAACCATATCTTAATCAAATCTAAATCTAAATTGAATTAATTATATTCAAAACAAATTTTTTCTGGTTCCAAACTTTTATAGAATCGTGTAAATTATTCATTTCATTTTCTTTTCTTTTCTGACGAATAAAATTAAGCAAACGATAAAATTGATCTAAACTTTCTTGAATATTCTCAAGTAAGCTTAATTAGAAGTCTAGCATAGATGAACCGAAGAGAGAAAGAGAGCATGAAACCAAACTAGTTTGGGTAAAGTTGAGAGTAAATTTTGTATGGTGGTTGTTTTAGTCATTAGTAGTATAGAGCTTGTTTGAAAAATCTGTGAAACAACGTAATTTCAAGAGGACGAGAATGTTATAGGTAAGATACATAAGGTGATCGTGCGGGTTGGTTAGAAGGTTAAGAGAACAAGCTTGAGAAACTTTGTTAAGAGTGGACTGCCATAAGTCATGATTGGCAAGGTCTTCAAGTGAGGCGAGCTTGTGGACTAGGTCATTAAGAGATCCAAATTGATTCGTTAAAACGATGATTGATGATGAAAGTTTGTAATTGTAGGGTGGAAATATGCGACGTAAGTTTTATTTTGATTTCAACTTTCGCCTTTTCATTTTTCATAAACATAAAAAAAAAGTTTTAGCAAATAAAAAATATAGAAAAATTATGTTAAAAGAGATGAAAAAGGGAAGAAAATAGAGGGAGAAACAGAAGATGATAGAAAATAAAGAAGAAAAAAGAAAAGTTAAAAAAACATAAAAGAAAAAAAATTAAATTGTTCAAAACGAAAAAAATATGAAAATCAATTGTATAATTTAACCTAAAATTTTTGTTTGAAATGATGATTTAACGTGCCACGCCAACTTCCCGTTACACCGTTAATGGCAATTAACAGCTCAATAACTAAAATATTACAACATGCTAACGTAAATGGTTAAAACATAATATTTTAAATATAAATGACTAAAATGTAATATGAGATAAACAAAAGTGATTATTTTGACAATTTACCCATTATTATTATTTTGCTAAATTTGATTCCACTCCTAATTTTCACCCTAAAATTATATATGATTTAAAATAAAAAGAAAAACATCATACTACATCTCTCTCATTTGCATTCCCCTTTTATCATCACCAGTTCTATCTTTATCCTCAAAGAGTGCCCATACCTCTTCCAAGCTCTTGTTTTTGGTCTCGGGAAGAAAGTAAAAAAAGAAGAGAGTGGCCACCACCATGATTCCAGACAGCACAAAGAACATTCCCCCGAATGTTATTTTCTCGGATATTGTCAGAAACGTCATCGACATCACCCCACTCACCAACCTGTTCACCGATATAGCCAGGCCCGTGCCCTGGGCCCGAAGCCTCAATGGGAATATTTCCGATGAATAAACCCATGTGATCGGACCCAGCCCGATTGAGAAGAAGGAAACATCGGCGCAAACGGCAATGATGCAGACAATGATTGCCCACAATGGTTTGGTTTCTGAGTGTTGGAGAAACTTGGAACCCATGCCCAAAACAGCCAGTGATACGGCCATCCCAATTGACCCTAGCAACAACAAAGGCCGTCTTCCGAATCTGTCCAAATAAACAGCTGAAATCAACACAAAAGTAGCCTTGGCTACTCCCATTATCACATTCACACCGAAGAGCTGTCTCTTATCTTGAATCCCAGCATCTTTGAACACTTCGGGACAATAGTATATAACAGCATCATTGCCCGATGCTTGCATGAAAAAGTTAATCCCAATGGCTGCAATTATAATTCTACAAACGGGTTTTGATGGGTTTAATAGAAGCTCCTTCCATACCCCCTGGCCACGCCAATCGCTGTGGTTTGTTGAGGTTGCTTCGCCTAAATCCATGGCAGCGGCTTTCATTATTTCACTGAGTCTAAATTCAGCTTCTTGAACAGTATCCGAGACTTTGATCAATACCCTTTTTGCTTCATCGGTTCTACCTTTCATCACCAGCCAACGTGGTGATTCTGGCATTGCTGTAACACCAATTCCAATGGCAATTGCGGGTACTGCTGCGAGGCCAAGCATCAGTCTCCAATTTATGTTTTGGGGCAAACCTGATAAGGAAAAGTTAACGATGTAGCCTAGCAGGATGCCAGACACAATGAATACCTCAGGGAGGGAAGTGAGGAACCCACGTTTCATAGCGGGAGAGATCTCAGCTGTGTAGAGAGGTGCAATCATAAGGGAATAGCCAACGCCAATGCCAGCAACTATGCGGCCTGTTAGGAGCAACGGAAAAGAAGGTGCAAACCCCATTAAAAGTGCACCCACAAGGAATGTGGCTGCTGCTAGAACAATTGTGTAACGTCTGCCTATGTAATCTGATGTTTTGCCAGACGCAAGTGAGCCTACAAGTGAAAGTACATTCAAGCTACCCACCAAGATTTCTACTTGAACTGATGTGATTTTGAGGTTTTCTTTGATAAACAGCACTGCTCCACTCATTACACCAATATCTGCACAAGAAATAAATAAACAGAGCAGTTCGCCCTAAAAAAGAAGTCCACTGATTTTGCCAAAAAAGAAGCCAATACAAGATACAGGCATTAATAAATCGTGGGATTTTGACAATTTTAGGGTTAAAAAAATCGTAGTAGTTGGAAGAGAGACAAATTGAAAGCGAGACTCACCATAACCTAAGAGAATCGAGTTTGTGGAGGCCAAAAGAGCACATAAAAGAGTGAACTTGTTTAGACCAGCGGTGCTTGTATGGCGAAAATCATCTTCACCAGCCGCCTTCTGTTGTTGGGATTCCATCTCATTAGCGTCCATTTGAGCTACTCTGCGCTTTTTCTAACCTTAAAGCACTTGTGAAAGAGAAAAATAGGCGTGGGAAGTGTGGAGGCTAAAACGAGGAGGTTGGTTTTGGATGGATAAAACGAGGAGTTGGTTGAAAGTAGAGTTAATGGAGTTTGTTTGGATCCCCCAATGGAACTCAAACCGCGTGAGAAATCAGAAAAATTGCAAATGGAGCTGAACTGGCATATGTAGGGCTAGGTATGAACAGGTTCGCAGTAGTGGGATGGAGATATCATATTAAAATATCATGCTTCGCCACCTGCCATTTCGCCTTTCTTTGTCCTACAAATATTAAACACTTCCTCTCTTACAGTAAACTATAACTTACAATGGGTAATTGCAGGTTTCCATTCAAATATGCATAAATTATAAATTTACTGTTTACCAAACTTTGAAATTTTATTTTTTACCTAAATGGTATCATTTCAATTCAATTATGTTACACTTACGGATATCTTTTTCTTATGGGCAATTAAAGAGCTACTCATATCCCAAGTCCCTACAGAACAAAATCTTATCAAGGATAGTAAAGGGTCACCCACTGAATGGATGAGCAACATCGCATTATAACTCTGCTTTTATACTAGAAATGGAAACCACCACGAGCTAATTAGCGTCATCAAATAAAACGTGAAATTGTGGGACAATATTAACAAAAAATACATTATCCATATTCCATACAAGACAAGTAATAGTTTACTCAATCAGAAATCACACCTTCGCTTGGCTTGGCTTGGCGTGGCTTGGGCCAACCATTTCTGCACTCATATTTTTATAACTTTATAAAAAGGTCACAAAACTATTAGTAACTTTACGTTTTAGTCATTTAACTTCAAAAAGTTACAAAATAATCACTAAACTATTCGAAAGTTTTTATTTAAGTCACTGGGCTGTTAATTTTTTTATTAGAAAAGCCTGGTTAGTGAGCTTCAAGCGGTGATTTGACAATCGATATAGTGGATCAATGCCCATCAATGAGTAAAAGAGCATACCTTAGATCTAAGTTGATTTTACTGTCTGTATCAAAGATTAGAGAAGAAAACTGTTTGGATTTTAGTTTGCAGATTTGTGACGTTCAAATCGTTTTATAAAAAAAATTGAACTTAGAAGTGAAGGAGAATGAGAGTTTTCGATTGGTGTAGGCGGTGCTAACAAAGCAGGCCATATAGCAATTATTTTAATGACACAGTGATTTAAATAAAAAATTTCAAATAATTTAATGATCATTTTATAACTTTTTAAAATTAAGTAATCAAAACGTAAACTTATTAATAATTTAGTAATCTTAAATGTAACTTAATCCTAAAAAAAAGCATAATTTGAAAAGTTAAGTTGATTATGTGGCTATGAAGGTGAAAACCATGAGTCTCTACTCTAGTATTAAGCCTTTTTTTTCCTTGCCATTAAATGTTTAGAAACAAAAGACACTTCCAGATCCGTATGCCAAACATTTTCGCTAAGGTTATTAATTAATTAATTAAATTAATACCGTGAATTAATTTAAATTTATTTAAAAACTTTACAATATCAGTAGATGTCTTTGTATTATTTATTTTATTTTTAAACAAATTGGTGTATCCAAATAGTTTTTATAAACCACGGGCAGAATGGGTGTATAGTATTGTAAACCTTTTTATAGCTCCATGAAATCCAAAGATATTTCAATATCATTTTTCAATTTGTGGGCAAAACCACATAACTTCCAGCACTTTGTAATCGGCTTAACAAAATGAGATTAATTTGATTGCTTACAAACACTAAAAATATTTCAATGGCGGAAAAGAAGTCTATTTAAAGATAAACGACAAACTTATAACTTGTTTTCTTAGCATAACTTGTATTTTTATACAATTCTTTAATTAACTATCATGTTTTTACGTTACAAGCTATTAAACTTCTCAATATGAATTTTCGATTTATTTAAAATTTTATAAGAAAATGTCTAAATAACGGATATGTTTTTATATCGTATTATGTAGTCAGATCGTAATAAAAAAAGACAACTTATATTAGTAGATAAACTTAATCATGTCCTTAGTCTAATCGAAAATGAGCACACCGATTGAAATACTAATATGTAGTTTATCAAGTCCAATTGAGAAGATCTTTAGACTTGGGTATCGAAGTGGATGACTCCCAAAAGACAGAGACATAGATGAAACTGACTGGATTAACAATACATCGGATAAGACCCAAGTAGAATAGATCTTAAATCTATTTATGAATTTATTCATTTGTAACATTCATAGTGTCACATACCTTCATCCTGAGTGGATGGTGGACTATGTATGTGTGACTCATATACTTTGATGTAAGTAAAAGCTTGAGTTCAAATAGATAAGGAACCAAAAGTTGATGCGTTGGGTATACGACTTTTGCAGTATGTAGCATCATTCACAATAGTGGAATTCATATCTCAAGACATAGATAAATGGTATCCTCTTATTGGCATTACATAATAGATGAAAAGTAAACGTGGTCATGAGTTGTTTGCCTTTGTGATGAATGTCATAATTACTATTTGATAGTAGTTGACTTTTTATTAAGAAAGATGTAATGGTTACCATGAGATAAAATAAGATCATATTGGGAGAGCGGATTTATTCCAAAGAAATTAAGGATATCTTATATAGGTAACATATTTATGATAAGATCATTGGATGAACACTGATCAAGTAGCCTTTGTAATGGTATGTCACTAAGGAGAGCTTAGTCACGATACTATAGTAGAATGACTTTGTGACTAAATGAGTTTATAATAAACAAGTGAAAAGCTAGAACTTAATTTTAAATTTCTTGGGCCCTAATCACATATATTCAATCGATCCCTCTACTAGCTCGTTGAAACTAGAAATGAATTGTATATTGAATCAAATGCACATAAATGGATGGAAATGGTAAAGTTAGAGAAATGAGAAATATTCGAAAATGAATGTGATTTTCTCACTATGGAAATGACCTGAGAAAACTATTTAATTGAAAAAATTAATTTATTTAAACTAATTTAATAAATAATGTCTATTTTGAGAAATATAAAAACATTTACTAGGTTAGATTTAAATTATAAAATATTAAGTTAAAAGTTTAGGAAGCACATATAATTGGACTCAATATAGGAGAGATATGAATCATCGTCATAATACATATGAGGAGAAGCACACCCTAATAGCCCTTCTCTCTTCTAGTTCAACTATGGAATTATTTTTCTATTAAATATGGTTTAAATGCTTCTATTCAACTAGGGTTTCACTTCCTCTTCCTATAAATAGATGGCACCAGTAGGGCTAAAATCACAATAAGTTACACAAAACTTTGAGATATTGTTATTCTGCCAGAAAGTAGTGGAAATTTATTTTCTAGAATAAATTCTATTTTTTATGAGTTACAAATTTATCGATTTCTATTAAAGAGAGATTTTATAAAATAAATTCTATTTCTTATTCGAATTTGTTCAAACCCACACTCGAAGCAATTCGTGGCACAAGAATAACGAAGAAGGTCGTTTGGTTGAAATTTGAGAACGACAATGACCCGTCTAGCCAAAAACACAAGTGCGATTTCAAAAAAAATTATTGTTACAAATATCACAAACTGGCTCAATTTTCAATATTTTAATTTTTTACTGTGCAAGAAAACTATTTTCAAATTGAATTTTTTCCGACATGTGGAATATGATGCATAACTTAGAGTAATGTGTTTAGTTCAAGCCAAGACCATGACATTGCTTTACTTTTAGAATGGTTGATTTGTGATAATTTGATATGGCGAATTAGGCTTTTCCGATATACTTAAGGAGTTTATTCTTGAGAAAAGT
This sequence comes from Gossypium anomalum, assembly GCA_025698475.1. Taxonomy (NCBI): domain Eukaryota; kingdom Viridiplantae; phylum Streptophyta; class Magnoliopsida; order Malvales; family Malvaceae; genus Gossypium; species Gossypium anomalum. The sequence goes on from CM046961.1 coordinate 14,564,287, forward strand.
AGTGCATTTTTCATAGTTTTTCATAATTTTTAAAATCTAAGTTAATAAGTGTGACTGTCTCGTTTTTACTCATTTTGTAACTCAATTTGGACAATAGTGTCATTGGGGGGCCTAATGTGTGGTTGAGTGGTGTAGGGACATGTTGGAGGTTGAAAAAAAGTGAAAATAAAACCAAAGGAAAGGGTATCACGATATCCATAACTTGGAATTGCGATACCTCCAATACTATGGAAGATTGGAGACCACCCTTCATAAAAGACCCCAAGGTTCGAAACTGCTTGAGGTATTGCGACACTGACATTGTGAGGGGGACAGGATTGGACAAAAAGGGTAATCTTTGTCCACCTGATCCACCAATCACCTAAAACCCATGTAGGGGTAATTTTTGCAACAAAAGTCCATAAGCATTCAGCCTAAAACAACCAATTTTGGCTGAAGAAGAGAGAGAGACACATTGGCTTAGTTTTAGCCTTAGCTTTCTCTAGGTTTTCTCTTAGTTTTTTTTGAAACTTTTCTAGGGCTTTCATTTTCTTTTCTTCTTTCTTAGTTTTAGACTTTATTTTTCTACATTTACGTCTTGTTCTTGATGTTCTTAGTGTTAGTTAAGTTAGTTATCACTATAGCTTAGGTTTATTTACACTTTCAATCCCTGTTTCTAGCTTGAGTTTAATGTATTTCAGTTTCTTTTACTTTAAATCAACTAAAGTTTGTTCCTTTTATGTTTATTACTTTAGATTTTCTTATTGAATGCCTTTAGTTTCATGTTCTTTAAGTTTTTTTGTATAAAAATCCAAACTTTTATATTTTTCTTAAGCTTTAATTTAATGACTTCTTTACTTTTCATTTTCATATTCATTCTCTTTATTTTCAACATAAGTAGCTAAACATAAAAAGGGGTTGATTGATGGAGATGTGAGTAAGTTAATTTTTGGACAAATGACTAAATCATAATAAATTGGACTAAATCGAATAGATCTAAAAAATATAGGAAGTGACGCCCCTAAGGGGGATATTTAGGCAAGTGAGACCAAAAGGTAATCTTGTTGCACACTCATTCATTAGTTTTGGATTATTAATGAGATCGAGAGATAAATCAGATTAATTCGTCTAAGTCAGTAAAATTGAGATTGAAAGATAAAATAGAGCCACTTAGTAATTTAAGCTATTTAAGTCCCTCATTCAAAGATCAACGACCCATATTGAAGTCAACCAACAACCATTAGTCATTTAGTTGGTTAATTTCTTAGTTTTGTATTGTTTGCAATTTAGTCCCTAGACTAGCATATTTAATTTCTTGTTATGATTTGTCATACTATAAAATCATATCAGTAGCTGTTTAAACTCTATAATGTATGCTATCTATCACTCAATCGCCATCTCCTTTGGTTCGATCCTTGGAATACTCTAGTGTTCTATTGTAACACTGCAAATATTACAATTGACCTATACGCTTGCAGTAAAACTGTGACACCCAACCTTATAACACCTCATTTATGACTAATAAACTATCATTTATTAATGCAGAAGCAATTTGTGAACCATTTTTAAACTTTTTTCTAAGTATTTAAACCTAAGGGTATTTTGGTCATTTTATCACCTAAGGTTAAACTATGCCTATTTTATTTCTAAATAGTTATCGACCTTCTTTTGGTCAAATTATGCAAGCCCTAAAAAATTCAACTTAATTCGAGTTCATTTAGTATGTCTAATTCAAGTTTTATTATTAGGGACTAAATTGTAACTTTTACAAAATTTTATTACATTTTTTAAATTAAAAATTAAGAGTTTTTCTACTAAATATTAACAGTTACAAGTCTAATCCTAAAATATTACCAAATTTCCCTATCATTAAAAGCTTCAATTAATCTAATCAAGTTTTAGGATTAAATTATAAATTAAGCAAATTAGAATACTATATTACAAAAACAAAAAATTAAACCCCCCAAAAAAGACCCACACGACTGTGTGTATACCACTGCACCTATTTTGTTAAAAATTTATTTTAATTACCTTAATTTATATATCATACTTACCCAGTAAATTGTAAATAGCTACAATTAATTGCCATAAACATCTACACATCTCCAATTTAATTTATTTACAACAAATATGCAACAATTATTCGAAATTTAACACCTAATTATATGCTTAGCAAACACTAATTAATTCACACAAGCTATATACCTTAGTCGCAAGCAATCCACTCAATGGTAAGCTTTAATTAAACATTGTTAGTATAAAATACATGTTTCATACACCATGTTATCAACCACCTACGAACACTCATCAACATACCATAAATCAAACATCAATTAGACATAAAATCATGTATTAAAGCAACTATAAAATCACCAAAATTGAAGTCTAAAATTTAATGTCCAATGTCCATTACAAGTAAAATAACACTAGTCCCAAAAGCATCACAATGCCCCTATATAGTTTCTAAAGTAAATTTCTTAAGCCACTACCGAGCCTTATTCTTGGATTGCCCTTGCATCGCTTCTCAACTCCTTACACTTGAAAATTCTTTGCACGCAATGTGAGGGTGTGAGCTTAAAAAGCTCAGTGAATGATAGTAAAAACATCAAGTAATTTACACCCAATCATGCATAAATCAAAGCAATTAACCATTAAATTTTCAATCACAACATGTTAACATTTCACCATAACATCACATGATATTTCAAGAAGTAAGAATCAATTTTTCCATGGCATGTAAAATCATCTTTTAACACAAACATTCAATTATATTGGCACAACCAATCAATTATATTGGCATAATACATCCATGACAATAATTGAACATGTGATCATACATTAGATAAACGGATCTCTGAACTCTCACAAATCAAATACAATCCTTCGAATTGAACGGGCTGAAGCCACGCGCTCCTTTATAGTGCCTCAAATAACCCGATGAATGGAGACTCAAGCCCAACACTCCCTTATCTACTCCAAACAAATCAGTCCACCAAGAGCCATATGCTCACAATATCACAAATAATGGTGAGTATTAACAAATCCTATGACATGCCAACTATATTCAATTAATCCACCATGCAATGTTTCCAATATAATCATACATACAAGGCATAAAATCTACTATTTAATCACTTAATTTAGGATGTTAAAATGCAAGTAAAAGCATGTTGCTAAGCAATTTTAACATCAATAAAATTAAGCATAGAAAATATCATTTTCCCAATATTCATATACCAATTAGAACAACTTTATCAAATGTTCAATTTATCATCAATTCATGCTCCAAATATCAATTTATTCCATACAATTTAATCATGCTAAAAGCATAATACACAATTTACCAAACCAATTGCCATTTTGCTCTTTTATAAAATAAAACCTATTTTTGCAAATCCAACCATCCAATATGCAATTAAGACATTAATAACACCAATTAAACCTTTAATTTAACACATAATTAGGCCAATTTACCAAATTGCCTTTAGTATCACTCACCTCTACACTTAGCTCTTTAAGCAAAAATGTATTCAAACAAGTAAGTTTGAGCTTCAATTCTGATTTGCAAGTTCTTCTTCTTGACGTGGAGCTTTAACAGAGACAAAGTATGCATTACAAGCTAACAATAGCAACAAGAAACACGAAATTTGATAAAGTATACGAATATAAATCATTATACCTTCCCGATGTTGCACAACTAAGTCGAAATATGGAATTCATCAACTAAACTCCCTTTTCAGCACCTTAAACCACTTCTAATCTTCATTCCTAGTCTAAAAACATGTATTGTAAGTGTTAATTTTGTCATTTATGTAACACCCATACCCCGTTTCCGTTGTTGGAATAGGATACTAGATGTTACTAGTCAAGTTGGAATAGTTAATACAATTTACATTCAATAATCAATTCAATTCCATAATTACAAGTAATATTCAATATAAAAGAGATCATTCAATTTCAGGTCTTAAATTGAGCTTTCGAAGCTCTAAAAATAAGCTATGAACAATGTGAAAAATAAAATAAAATAAAATAAAGAACACACAAATTTTACGTGGAAACCCTTTCGGGAAAAACCATGGGCAGAGGAGAATAAAAATTCACTATGTCGAAAATTTTGAATCAATACAAGAGGAATAGACTATGTCTATTTATAGGCTTGTAAAGCCATATTCTAGTAGGATTGAAACACCTTATCCTAATAAATATAAAATAGATGGAGTTTAATAAGGTTTAAAAAACCTTATTCTAAAATAAAATAAAAGAAGTCTAGTTCTATATGGATTTTAATTTTATTTTATTTTCCATCGTATTTTATTTAAATAAGAATTCGGGTCACTTAATTCTAACAATCTCCACCTTGACACAAATTCTCAATGAACAAGTTCTTCATCGCGAACAAGTTCTCCACCTCTTCCATAAAACCCCTTAAGGGTTTAACTTCAACAATAAACACCAACCACATCTAAGCAATGCTTAAACTTGGTTATAGGAAGTGACTTAGTCATCATATCTGCAGGATTTTCATGAGTACTAATTTTGCTCACAACAATATCACCACGAGCAATAATATCACAAACAAAATGATACCGAACATCAATATGTTTTGTTCTCTCATGAAACATTTGATCTTTTGTAAGGAAGATGGCACTCTGACTGTCACAAAATACTGTACTAATTTGAAGGTCTTCATTGAGTTCACTAAATAGTCCTTCAACCAAATAGCTTCTTTACAAGCCTCGATGAATCGCCATGTACTCACTTTCTTGTAGGTAGACAAAGCGATCAGAGTTTTTGCAAAGTGGCTTTCCAACTAATTGCACAACCTCCAATTGTAAAGATGTAACTCGTGAGAGATCTTCTTCTATCAAGGTCTCCAAAGAAAATCAGCATCAACATACCCTATGACTCCATCTTTAGTTCTTCCAAATCGTAAGTAAGCAAACATCGTGAGTGCCTCGTAAGTATCTTAAAACCCATCGAATCGCTTTCTAATGTTCTTTACCGATTTGCCATGTATCCGCTAATCAGCATCGATCGCATATGATAAATCGACGTGAGCAAACCATAGCATACATGAGAGATCCCATCGCACTAGAGTATGGAACATGTGACATGTACTCAATCTCATCATCCGATTATGGAGACAAAGCCGATGAAAGTCTGAAATGGTCGCTAAATGAGTACTAACAGCTTAGCACTCTGCATATTGACCCTACAAAGAACTTTCTCAATGTACCCTTCCGACTTAGGTACAATTTACTTGCTTTTCTATCTCTCGAGAATCTCCATACCAAGTATCTTCTTTGCTGGTCCTAAATCTTTCATCTCAAATTCTTCACTTAGTTGGGCTTTGACCTTTCTTATCTCTCCTTTATCTTTTCTTTGCTATCAACATGTCATCAACATAAAGAAGTAGATACACAAAAGAACCGCCATCGCTTTTTTCTTAAAGTAAACACAACTGTCTAAACTACTTCTTTTGAAATCATGAGAAGTCATAAAGGAATCAAACCTCTTGTACCACTGTCTTGGTGACTGTTTCAAATCGTAAAGTGACTTTCTTAGCAAGCAAACATAGTTTTCTTTTTCTGAGACTATAAAACCCTCTGGTTGTTGCATGTAAATATCCTCCTCAAGTTCTCCATGCAGAAATGCAGTTTTTATATCTAACTGCTCAAGTTCCAAATCATGCATGGCTACAATACCAAGCAAAGCTCGAATCGAACTATGCTTAACAACTGGAGAGAACACATCTGTGAACTCCACTCCTGGAATTTGACTATAACCTTTTGCAACAAGCCTTGCTTTATATCTGGGTTCTTCAACTCCTAGAGTCCCTTCTTTCTTTTTAAACACCCATTTACAACGAACAATCTTTTTACCTTTAGGAAGTTTCACAAGGTCCCATGTTCTATTTTTGTGGAGTGATTCCATCTCTTCTTGCATAGCAAACATCCACTTTTCTGAGTCTTCACAGCTAACCGTCTCAGAATAATTAGATGGCTCTTGATTCGCATCTATATCTTCACCACATTTAAAGCATAAGCAACTAAATCAAACTTGACATATACTTCTTTGGAGGTTTAATTTCTCTTCTAGTTCTGTTTTTGGCGATAGAGTATTGTGGTGAAGAAGCAACTCTATTCTCAATTTTTGTTATGGCTTGAGGAGTTGACTTTGTATTCATCTGATGCTCTACCTGATTTTGGTTTTCTTTATTGGAAGAGTCTTTAATAGATAAGTTAGGTATCATAGCAGTTTCATCAAAAACAACATCTCTGCTAATCACAACTTTTCTATTTTCAGGACACCATAACTTATAGCCTTTTACACCATCTTTATAACCAAGAAAAACACATTTAATAGATCTCGGTTCCAATTTTCCATTATCAACATGAGCATACACAGGACACCCAAAAATCTTTAAATCAGAATAATTAGCAGGATTACCAGACCATACCTCTTTTGGAGTCTTTTTCTCAATGGCAACGGATAGAGATCGGTTGATAAAAAAACATGCAGTAGAGGCTGCTTCTGCCCAAAATGACTTTGGTAAGTTGACATTTGACAACATACATCGAACCTTCTCCATGATCGTTCTGTTCATTCGTTTTGCAATGCTGTTTTACTGTGGAGTATGACGAACTGTCAAGTGTCTCATGATCCCTTCGACTTGCACAATCTATTAAACTCATCGTAAGTAACTCTAAGCCATTGTCCGTATGGAGGTATTTTATCTGCTTTCCCGTCTATTTTTCAATCATAATTTTTCAAGACTTAAATGCGGAAACACATCGCTTTTCTACTTCAGGAAGAACGCCCAAACTTTTCTAGAAAAATCATCAATAAAGGTTAGCATATAATTATCTCCACCTCTCGAAGGCACTTTGGATGGCCCCCACAGATCAGAATGAATATACTTCAACGTTCCCTTCGTGTTATGGATTCCTCTAGTGAATCGAACTCTCTTTTGCTTCCCAAAAACACAGTGCTCACAGAAATTCAGTTTGCAAATTCCTTGCCCATCAAGAAGTCCTCTTTTGCTCAATTCTGTCATGCCATTCTCACTCATATGCCCTAGGCGCATATGCCAAAGTTTAGTAATATCATCATCTGACAAGGAAGAGGAAGCGACAGCTGCATCACCAGTAACAGTAAAACCCTACAAAACATATAACTTGGCAATTTATCTCTGCCCTTTCATCACAACAAGGGACCCTTTGGAAATCTTTAAGACCCCACTTTCAGCTGTGTATCTGTACCCTTTTGAATCAAGAGTACTCAACGAAACTAAATTTCTTTTCAATTCTGGAACATGTCGTACGTCACTAAGTGTTCTGACAACTCCATCAAACATCTTAACTTTAATTGTTCCAACACCTACGATATTACACGAAACATTATTTCCCATCAAAACAACACCTTCAGACACTGTTTTGTAAGTTGTAAACCAATCCCGATTGGGACTCATATGGAAGGTGCAGCCTGAATCAAGTATCCACTCCTCACTTACTTTAGAATCATTGACAGAAGTGACTAGAAGTTCACTATCGCTGTAGCCTTCTACAACATCAGCTTCACCAGAATTTTCTGGTTGTTTTCCCTTTTGATTCGCAGCCTCCATTTTAATCTTATTTTGTAGCTTATAGCACTCAGATTTAATGTGCCCTTTCTTCTTATAGAAGTTACAAGTTTTACCTCTATTTGAAGACTTTGATCTACCCTTAGATTTACCACGAGGATTTCGTTCCTGTATCCTACCACGATCATCATCAGCATTCCGATCTTGTCTCCCACGAACAATGAGACCGTCTCCCTGAGAGTCAGGTTTAACCACAAGATGTTTCATCTTATCATATGAGGTTAAAGAATCATAAACCTCATCAACTGTGAGAGACTCGCAGCTATATAAAATCGTATCTCTAAAGGTTGAATAAGACGGAGGCAATGAACAAAGTAGAATCAACCCTAGATCTTCCTTATCATACTGAACCTCCATGGCCTCCAAGTTTGAGAGAATTTCTTTAAACACTGTTAAGTGTTCGTGTACAGACGCACCTTCATCCAAACGATGAGCATAAAGTCGTTGCTTCATATGCAACTTGCTTGTTAGAGTTTTCGACATACATATTTGTTCTAGCCTCTTCCATAATGCAGCGGCAGTCTTATCTTTCATCACATCCTGCAAAATTTCGTTGGACAAATGCAGATGTAATTGTGTTAATGCCTTTTGATCCTTACGCTTCTTCTCTTCATCTATTAATGTCGAAGGCATCTTATCTATCCCTAGCAGGGCATCCTCCAAATCCATCTGAGTAAGAACTGCTTGCATCTTAACCTGCCATAACGAAAATCTGGTGTTGCGATCCAACAGCGGAATTTCATATTTCAAAGACTCCATTTCCGTGATCGAGATGAACAAACCGGAAGCTCGGATACCAATTTGTGAAAAATAAAATAAAATAAAATAAAAAACACACAAATTTTACGTGGAAACCCTTTCGGGAAAAACCACGGGCAGAGGAGAATAAAAATTCACTATGTCGAAAATTTTGAATCAATACAAGAGGAATAGACTATGTCTATTTATAGGCTTGTAAAGCCATATTCTAGTAGGATTGAAACACCTTATCCTAATAAATATAAAATAGATGGAGTTTAATAAGGTTTAAAAAACCTTATTCTAAAATAAAATAAAAGAAGTCTAGTTCTATATGGATTTTACTTTTATTTTATTTTCCATCGTATTTTATTTAAATAAGAATTCGGGTCACTTAATTCTAACAAACAATCAAGGACCAAAATCAGAAAAAATCAGAACTTTCAGGAAAAAAATTGAAAATTTTCAAGTTAGAGATCACACGGTCATGTGTCTAAGCCATGTGACAAAGTCCAGCACGTGTGGCTCCAAACATGGTCGTGTGGTTAATCTGCACGCCCACGTGTGACCTCACATGCCCATGTGCATGGACCGTGTAACTCTCTGGTTCGGATCACACGATCGTGTCGTAGGCCGTGTGCCAGCCCGTGTAACATTCGAAATAGCCTCATATGGTAGTATTGCAGGCTGTGTGTCTGCCCGTGTGAGAACTGCACCTATACTGTTTAAAACACGCTTTGGGCGCATATCCGTGTGGGTTGCCCGTGTGCTTCACATGGCCGTGTGATCCCAAAAATTGACCAATTCCAAGCTAAATTTTCACCCATTTGCTTAGAAGCTTAAACACATTCAAATAAATACTTTCATAGGCTAAAAACCATCTTCAAACACATTCAAAAACATGTCAATGAATTCAACCTATATATCTAACCAATGTGCCCTCATTGGCACCAGAAATAATTTCATAGCGTTTCATCTTCAAGGTTGCATATACAAGATATAGTTACACATCAAAACATCAATTTAGTTGATACCATAATCTTACATTTTGTCAGAGTTTTTATCATCATGCTTAAAACTTAAACTTAAATGAAATATGCATAATTTCATTTGTCACAACACATAACACTATCTTACTCAAACTAGGATTCAACATCATACATGCAAAAAGGTCCTAGTACATGCCATATATACCAAACTAAAAAAAAGTCTACCAAAGATCTCTTGGATAGTGTGATTTCTTACGTTGATCCAATCTTTTAAACCTTCAAAATGTAATCTACAAAATAAAACAAATACAGGTAAGCTTGAATAAATCTTAGTAAGTTTGTTTGTATATATTGATAAACCTTTCCAATTAAACATAGTAATTAATTAAAATTAAATGTTGAAATTCCATAAAATGCAAACTCTATCATAAATTAACAATCGGTATAGTAGTTCAGTATATTCTATGGATAATGCTTGTTTGAGCTTTACTCAATTATTAGTAGATTTCGCTCGATTAAGATTTGTTTAGTATTCTGTAGATTTCGCTCGGTTGAGATTCTTTCAGTATATTAGTGGATAATTTTTTGAGCTTTGTTCAATACATCAATAGATTTTTGCTTGATAGAGCATTCTTTTTAGTAGATTCAGTAGGTATGGCTCGAAAACAGATATATTTCAGTAGATTCAATAAGTATAGCTCGTCTGAGCACCAATCAGTATATCAATAGGTAACACTCGCTGAACTCATTCCGTATATAATATAACATTCAATAACAATATATTAATAAGGCGTATAAGGATTATTAGAATCATCAATAAATGCATGAATTCACGAGATTGATTTGCAGTAACGACTCATAGTATCTCAATTAGAGATCAACGTCATTTCAATTCCTTATTTCCATTTCCAATTACACACATCGATATAATCCAATATTATGCAATTAAGTTCCTATAATACATTTAAAGATGTACTAAAATAAAACTGTACAAACTTACTAGACTAAACTGCATTAACGGCAAAGTACAAGTGCTATTTGGTAATTTCTTCTTTTCTTCGGTTTCCCACTTGTATAGGATCAAATCAAAACTCAAAGCAAACCATAGCTTCTCTTATGGCTTCTAGGGCTTTTCAGTTTAGAAAATGAAAAAGATGAAGACTTTTTTCATGTTTTCTTACTTAGTGTTAGTTAAAAACCATTATTTATTTAATTCCAATTTTATCCTTTATTAATTCATTTAAAATTCATCAATTAAAAACCCAAAACTGTCCATTAATCTACTCAAATGGTATAATTTTCAAATTAAGGAGGGTTTAATTGCACAATTGGTCTTTCAATTATTTTAAATTTTAACTAAACAAACTTATTTTCAATTTAATCTTAAAGTAATTAGGACTAAAAGAGAAAATAGCCCAAAAGTTAGTGGATTTAATCATGCCACATCGCTTGGGCTTTTTGACCATGGTTTAATTATCATTGTGGTTCTTTTACTATTTAAATATATGGCAATTAACTTTTACCTCTTTTACAATTTAATTCTTTTACCTCAATTAAGCAATAAATCATCAAAATTACCGGACCCAACTTCAATTCACATATAATACGACTTTGTAAATATATTACAGAAACGAGGTCCTAATACCTCGTTTTCAATAACTTCTTGACTTTTGAACCAAATCACTTACACTAACTTTTAATTCAATTGTTTAAAATCATCAAATCAAAATTCAATATAAAAATTACTATTAACTCGTATAATTTAAATACCAATTATACGAACTTACTCATATGATTTGTGTTCCCAAAATCACTATTTTCGACACCACTGAAAAACAAGTTGTTACAATTTAATCCATTTCATAATTTTCCAAAAAAAATCATCCATGTTCTTGATCAAATTCGAATTTCTTAAAGTTGATCCATAAAACGTGTTTGATCTTTTGGTTTAAGATTAAAAACCTCTTAGACCTATTTTGAATTTAGACATCCGTTAATATTTGGATTCCAACTCAAATTTAAAGATTCACCATTGTTGATCCTCAAGTTCAAGAAAGAAGAAATTAAAGTTGAAAAATCCATTATAATCACTTTAATTAACAAATAATTATTGAAATCAACTTGAAAACAAGTTTAGAGATGAGGATTACCTTCAATTGAACTCAAATCATTGATTTGGAAGTTCGAATCAAAATGCTTTAAGAAATCCAGATGACTTTTTGCCCAACTTTGAAAATTATTTTGAGAGATTTTAGAGAGAATTTTGGGATAAAAAAGGTTTAGATCTATTCTCTAATATTTGGTTTATGAAAACAAGAAAAAAAAATGAGGGAAAAAAACTCTCAATTCGGGTGAAAAATGAGTGAAAAGTGAGGTAGTTACAGAGTTTTTAAAATTGAAAACCCCACCTAATTTTCAAAATTTGGGGAATTTGCCATCAGGCCACTCCCCCTTTTCCCTTATTTTACAATTTCCCCATTTCCCTCCAAAATTTCGAAAATATGATTTATTTGCTATAAAACCCCTTACACATTTCCCTTGTTTTTTAAATTAGTCTCATTTAATTAATATTTAAAAATCACCCAATTAAACCCCCATTTTAAATTATTTTTAAATTCCAATTTAACCCAAAATATTTATTTTTATCCAAAAATTATTTAAAACCATAAAATTAATTTTTCTAAAAATATTTTTATTTTCTAGAATATTACTTACCGATTTTTAGATGAAATTAAGCTAACTAATTAATAATATAAATCGCTAATTAACTCGATTAATTTCTAATTTTCACTCGAATCCTGGTAAACTTACTCGAAACTACTAGACCTATTTTCGGGGCCTTACAAAAATCACACTTTAAAATTGTTTTATAAAATCTTGTGTTTTATGTGCACATGCAAATTCGGTAAATGGTAGATAAAACATGATTGAATAGGTAAATGGTATGTTTTGAAATGGTATGGTTGATATGAAATTTCATGTGCTAAAAGTCTGAATATTTAGATTAATGATATTGAATGGTTGATTAGGTTGAGCTCATGTTCGAATTGGAATGGTTAGGTGTTTTGGTTGACATGAAATGGTATAGATTTGAGTTGTTTTTAATGGTATAACCACTGCAGCAAAATTGACTTTTAGCGGCGTTTTTTAAGGTCTTTAGCGGCGCTTGTAAAAGCGCCGCAAAAAACGTCGCTATAGACGGCGCCACTAAAGTTTACGGCGTTTATTTTAAAAAAACGCCGCTAAAGATCATGACCTTTAGCGGCGCTTTTCCCACAAACGCCGCTAAAGATCACGACCTTTAGCGGCACTTTTGAGAAAAGTGCCGCTAAAAATCATGAAATTAAAAAATATATATTACAAAATATTATAAACGTCATAAAAAATATAAAAAATTTAAAATTCATTATTTCAATTTAATTTTAATTTATTCAAATAAATTGATTTCAATTTGATTCACTGTTTGTTTGTAAGTTAGAAAACTATAATCATCTAAACCAAAATAAATTTAATTTTTTTATTTTATAACTAATTTCTTTTACAAATATAAAAATAAAAAAAATTATTTAAATTAGTAAAAAAATTAAAATACTCTATACAAATATATTTATATATTAAACGGTTGTGTAGCACAAGGAAGCTTTGCTCGGGCACAATGTAAAGGAAACCTAGATCAGCTCCTTTGACATAGGGTCCAACGCCCTGCGTATGACCATCCACAAGGGATTTTCCTTCAATTCATATAGTTTTGAAAACTCAACAAAATAATTTTAAGTTGCAAGTCACATCATATTATTAGCATAAAGTTCTGAATATTTTATTACCTTGCCATTAAGTTGGAGAAGTTCGCCATCGACCCATCGCGAGTTACGGAAACCAAATTCTGCTATTCTTCCCCGACCTTTGTAACATGCAACCTGTATTTTAGAGTTTTCCCATCAATTAGAAGTCTCAAAAGTATGAATTAACGTGGATTAACCCAAATCTCTCTCGAAGAGGTTCCACATATCTAAGACTCAAGATCTCTCCAAATGTGGTCGTACTAGTTGATGCCACTAAGGCATGGTGCCAAAGTATTTCAACTCATATCAATCAGCAAAAAGCCACACAAAGCAAACAAACCATTCACAGCATTTAACTGCACTCATGACTCATGGTATCATTAAATACTCTGAATTCACCAAATTTTGAAGATGTCATAATTTAGAATCAATTTATGCCCCCTGCCCCAAACAAAAAATAATAATAAATTAAGGCACATTACTACTTTACCTGCATAAGATATGTTTCTTCATCTTCTTTAACCACAAAAATCTCAAATAATGGAATTCCAGATGACGCACTGACCAACTGTCTGCAAGCAATCAATAGTAAATAATTATCAATAATTTACGGTAGAAAGAACCTTAGTTGTAGAGAGATTTTTCTCACCTTGGACTGTAACTCCTAGCAACAAATCTACCTACGCCAGGTGTTATGCGTACTAATCTGCCAAATGGATCGTCAGAGTCCTTTGAGTAGCCTACCCACCAACCCACCTGCCCAACAGAAATAAAATAACATCAATTAACACCACAGAGAAAGAGAAAGAGATCTTCTAAAGGTCCGGTTTTCTAATCTGGTTAGCAGTTCAATGTAGCTCTACTGAGTTACAAACATTGTAGCAATAAACAGACAATGTAAAGAATTGGCTCCATTAGGGGGGAAAAACATATCTCAAGAAATGTGTTCTTATGGAATCTAATAGATGGAGGGGAAAACAAAAACAAAATCAACAACAGATATTTTTGCAGATTTATCAGTTTTACATCATGATGAAAAAAGTTCAGAGTTTCAGTGATTTCTGCAAGTTAATAATGGCATACTACATGAAAATTTTCGTCACGGATTTCTCAAACTATGAAATCCCAAAAGCAATTATTAAGCTTCTTTTGCTTTTTCTTTGGACATGTCCATCTTTGTTTTTGAGACTGCAGTCCCATTCCATTACAATCTAATCAACGAGAAACACACAGGGTAAAAGATTGCATGAGTTTGGTCTGATAATAAACCCATGTTTATTAGAACGAATAATGCGTGTTCAAAACTAACATCATCCTACAGAATATGATGAATGTTCCTTATCGTTTAGCTATCTAGTTTAATTTTTTTTCAGATAAGAACATGGCATCTAGTTCAGATTTCAGAGATATATTGCTTTCAGTTTCTCTTGCAAGGGTTACCTAGTAACAGACACTTGTATTTGATGGTGTCCATTTCGATGAAACGTAACCTGGCACTGCATTTAAGTTCCAGATATGTTCCATGCATAGCTTACCTACTCTTGTGTAAGAGAAACAACTACAAGAAAACAAAATCCTCGACCCCTCTCTAAACAAACAAACAAAAACGACCCTAAAGACATAAAAGACCTCCCACATGAAACTAAAGACCAAGAGTTGTATGAATCCTCCATTGAAGTCTAAAGGGGTGAATGGCAAATAAAAGAGATAAAAGAAAAAGTGATCAAACATTTCAATTAAGTGTTTTTTTTTTGTTGGGAGAAAAAAAAAAGGATAAAAAGAGATATACCTTGAGAAAAGGGTTCCGCAATCACATCTGTATTCTCTTGTTCCACAGGTCTTAGAATGAGCCTTCCAATCTGATTGAACAGCATAGATCTTGGAGCATTTCTCACACTTCCATTTTTTCTCTCCATGTTTTCTGCAATACACAGTGTTGGTCCCAAAATACACAGAATAAATTTTACTACTTGAAAACTTCTAATATGATGACAATAAGGTCAAGAAATGCTGTATGCACTCCATGCCACCAGAGTTGGTACATTGCAACTACAAAATATTAGAACAGCCTTAGACATAAAAAGATTTGTTATAACCTCCACACAATGTCAAATTATAAGCAACAAAAATGCAGTAGAAATTAATTACTTTGGAAAAGTATCAACCATGTGGCAACCTCGATCATCACATTCACACAAAACATAGAATAGAAACAGGTCAACATCGTAATAAAGGGTCTTGTGGTCAAGGAACAACTTCGCCAAATAACAAAGATTCTGCCCATAAACCTTGTTCTTTTTGCCATCAACCTGTCTCAAAATATTTGAACAAAGGAAGATGAATGTCAACAAAGGCTAAAGATCTGCAGCATTCTACAACATGACAGTTTGTAGCAGGAGCTAGAAAAAAAGAAAAATGGTGAAAATTATTTCTACACTAGTAAGCCAAAGTTGAAAAATAATTGTCTCAACACAACATTTTTCACAGTATCATTTAAAAATATCTCAAGATTATTGGATTTTACATACAAAGAAAGATATGTGAAAATTGAATTTACAAAAGCAAAAACAATTGGGTAGGGTCGAAGAAAGCCACAACAATATAGATTTTACTTAACTAGATCAAGGAAAGGCTATTTCCCTTTTTATCTTTTTGTGAACTTTGGCACAGAAAGTAGTAGCAGTAAAAGCTATTCAAGAATATACCTCAAACATTGACAGGGTACCACTTCGATATATTTCGTCCCCAGGGTATGCTTCAAATCACACTTCCTCTACAGAGTAGCACGAAAACAGAGAGTTAATATTGATTCTACTCCATTTGTAACTTGAGGCGATCGGATGAAGAGGCAAAACTATGAAGGTTGTTCAAGTACCAACTAAGTACTTTTAGACAAGTTCAAGGAACAAAGTATACATTAACCATTTTATTTTTTAAAGGAGACAACATGAAACTCTTATGATTTATTTTTAACAAAAAGAAGGAAATATTTTTACTGATTTTTATAAGAATTTTTACTATTTTTTTAATTTCAAATTTAAAGTTATATTAATTATTTTTCATTTTATATCTAACGATGTTATTATACTAATAACCAAAGTAGTACTGAAATGATATAGTATAGCTTGTTATAGCAATTAATTAATTAATATATATATATATATATAACTTTTCCTAGAAATGATTAAAGCATATATGTTTGAGTTGAAAACCAAATGAAGTAGTACGTGCATGAAAAGAAAGCAGGAGAAGATGGTCAAAACAAAAATCATTAACAAATGCTATACCTTTTACATGTCATGTTTCCACTAACATTTCTTCCCATATAACTCATCACCTTCTATGTTTTTACTTTCAACCATTATAATTTATTTTACGCCTTTTCAGGCCTCTGCTTTCTTTCCCCCAATTTTTATTTAGTACAATTCCTTTTTTAAAACAATTTATTATACCATAATATTTAAAATTATTTATAATCCCTCTCTAATGTATAAATAAAAGGATAATGCGCTTCAACGCACTTGAATCCACATTCTTTTACATTAACAATAATATTCATATCAACCAAACTAAAACTAAATCAACATGATTAGTATAAATCTAAAGAAATTAAAAGGAAGTTTGTTATATTTTTATCCTAACTTAAGCAACACTTGCTTGAGCTTAAAATTTAGTCACATAAAAAAAGTTAAGCAGATTAAATGAGCTCAGAAAAAAATCCAACATTAGGTGAAAAAGAAATGAAAGGACTACTCTGGAGAAAGTAAATAGACTCGCAAAGAAATGTGTTTACTGTTTCATGTTTTTTTACCATAAAACTAGACCAAACATGAACGACAGCGGAGATCAAAGGACATACAGAGAAGATGAGAAGGTAAAAGGGGAGAGTTGAAATAATTTCATCCCATATTTGCTTGATTCAGTAGAAATTCGCATCATCAAGCAATAGATCAGATAACCTTAATACTACCACATCAAGCACAAACTGTTGACATTTTTGGGCAAAAGACACTGCAAAATTGAGTTTCACAGAACATAAATGCAATTCACAGGGTAGTCCAATTTCCTTTATCAAAAAATTTACTAGTTCCAATTGTTCTCTGAAACGATTATCATACCTTCCTATCATAACCATACCAAAGTAAATGTTGCTTTGATAGATGAACTGGTAAAAGAAGTGTTGTATCTCGTACAAAGAGCACTGGTCCAAGCTGGATAAGAAATAAAGAGTTGTCATTCCTTGATGTGGAATTGGCATTTGATGCCTCTACTCTCCACAGGTCTCCCCTTGCAACTAAAGAACTTTCTAAATCTCGTGTTCTACTCTCAAATGTTGAGGTAATATTTATAATTCCCTGAAGCCAACCAAAGATTAACAATGAGAAAACAAAACAATTAAGACATACAAGCAATAGTAGTAAAAAAAATGTGAAGTGAGAGGAAATCAACCAATTCAAAACCACACATAAATTCAGCATTCGTTTCACAAAATGGAAAAAAAAGGAACCCTATCACTTCTATTCATATGAAGGGAAAAAAACAGATAATATTCGTAACATATAGTAGCTACATTAGGCCAAACAGATGCCTCTATAGAAAGTATTTACTACTAGCTTAAAACATGAAAAAGACCTATCCTAGCTAATGGCAAGCCCAAGAGATTTGTATTTGTTCCTACCTGTCTTAGAAATAATTAATGAAGGTGCGTGCACAACAAAATTAGATGCATATCATATTTCAGCATGAACAGAAATATAAAACTAACTACCACTCTCCCATCAGTTAGGTCAAACAGGTAATATTCATGCAAATAGTAGCTAACAGTTAAGCCAAATAGATGCCTCTATAGAAAGTACTCACTGTTAACTTCGAACTTGAAAAAGAATTATCATTGGTAATGGCAATTATATTTCACCATGAACAGCAATATAATACTAACTACTACTCTCCCATCAGTTTTAAACCTTCTGGTTGTAAAGGAAAATCCTCGAGAACAAGTTAACCTATGCATCAATTATGTAGCATAGACAACCCTATTTCCATATATAAACTTATCACTTACAACAATTTAAGATTGAAATTGCTTCTTATATATCGGCACTCGCCGCAATTACTAAATCAATCTTACAAGCTAAAACAGTAATTTCTCAAGAATTTAACACAAACAAAGTTCATAAATTCAAGAACCAAACTATCCCCCAAAAAGATTCCCAATTTATTGATCTGTTTGATTACCTGTTGTCTCCCAAGTAGTCCAGCAGAATTCAAATTAAACCCTGGAATCTCCTCTCCCTCTGAATGACTCTCATCACCCACAAACCCAAAATCCTTTGAATCCGAAAATCCTACCAAACCATCCATATCATTAACACCCACCTCAGCCTTCTGCCCTTTCACACTCATATCACCTCTAACCGACACAACTGCACTCTCCTCAGTTCGAAACGGGACCGGTAACCTCCAGAAGAATTATTGCACCAACCCGTTTAAGCCAGCACCAAAGTCCGCCCCGAATTGGCCAATCCAGTTCCCGATATCTCCGATGTCAAAAATAGCAGAATTATCAATGAGAAGACCAAAATCCTTGTTACCAAAGGATTGGGATGGGAACTCGAGGTCAAAAAGCTTGGATTTTGGAGGATTTGGCCATGGAAACGAAGGTGGGATCATGTGGGATTGGATTAAACTAGTAAAACCTTGAGCTAGCCGATCGGCAAGGTCCTGGCCATAGCGTTGGACCTCTTCCCAGGCTTCAAATGACCTTTCTACGGACATATTAAGGGTGAGATTGGGGGGTATTCTGAGGATACCAATTTTAGGGGGAAAATTAGGCGTTTCAGAGGGGGAAAATTTAAGGATAAAACCGCTTTTTTTTTAAGTGAAATAATTTTTTGTTTTTTACGGCGTTTTTTATAAAAACGCTACAAAAATTATTTTATTTCAAATAAAACGACTCTGTTTTGTTATGCTAAAAAATTTTATTTTCTCTATTAAAAAGTATTAGTTAAGTAATTTTATAAAATATTTTTTATTACTATTTTTGATAAATTGGTTTTTATAAATAAAAAAATTAAGTATTCTGAAAATAAATTCAATGAGTGTGCCATATTCTAGTATTCTGAAAAAGTATTAGTTAAGTGATTTTATAAAATTCAATGAGTGTGCCATATTCTAGTATGATTATTTTACTTTACAAATTCAAAACATCCATTGTTTCGAATCGAGTTTTAAATAAAATTAATTGTAATTTTATAATTTATATCAATTTGAGTGCAATAATTGTTTGTCTATATAAATTAAATATTAAAAATATTTTTAATTGAATCATATTAATGGAAAGAAAAATTTATAATTATAGTTATTTTTTTATTAAGTTGGTGTTATGGGTTAATCAAGTATATTAATTCAGTTGTGAAATTATTAACTTACCCTCTCACATATAAATTAAGTTATAAGAATGTATTTTTATATTTTTATATATATATATATATATATATAAAATAAAAACTCGAAACACAATTAACTTTATGATTGTAACCAAAATAACAATTAATTTTTATATAAACTTTTAATAAATATATGAGTTAAACAATATCTTTTCGCATAGGAGTGTTAAATCTTAAAAAAGGAAAAGTAATTCTCTTAACATACTTTAACAAATTTCTGAATTTAAGTTTAATTGTTAAAATTACTTTTTATTATTATTAAATTCGTTAGGGATTTAGGATGTCGAATTTGGGAAAGGGTGATAATACTTTAGGGATTTAGAATGAGGAAGAAAGGGGAAATAGAACTGGGGAAAAATGGGGAAAATGTTAAGTGTATCAGGTGTGGGTAAAAAATAAGACAGCTAAACGACGAAGTTTTGAACAAAATAATTTAACATTAGCAGCGTTTATAACCTAGCGCCACTAAAAATGCACCTATTGCGGCGTTTGGGGTTTTATGGGTTATAGTTTAGTGTTTAGTACTTGTTAGGGTTTAGGGGTTTACTATTTTAGGGGTTATAGATTAGTGTTTTATGTTTTTTTGGGGTTTAGGATTTTAGCAGCGTTTTACCATAAGCGCCGCTAATGCTCTGGTCTTTAGCGGCGTTTCACCAAAAGTGCCACTAATGCTCTGGTCTTTAGCGGCGTTTCACCAAAAGCGCCGCTAATGCTCTGTTTTTAGCGGCTTTTTAACAAAAAACGCCGCTATTGCTCAGTTTTTAGCGGCATTTTGACAAAATCGCCGCTATTGCTATGTGTTTTACAATTTTTGTGGCGTTTTTGATAAAACGCCGCTAAAGCTCTATTTTCCTGTAGTGAACCATGTATAAATCATTTAAGTGGTGTTGCTAATTGTTGAATGGGAATCAAAATGGTGTTTTTGCTAAAAACAAAGTCCTTGTCATGAACACCAACTCCCAACACCGCAACATGATGCCAACAGTGAGTGACATCATGACGTCAGTATGTATGAAGTCATGCCGTGACTGACTAGGTTGGCGACATTACGATGTGGAGATTGTGAGGTCGCGTTCGTCGGCTCAAAAATTTTTAAACTTTACAATTTGATCCTAATTTAGGCTCGGGTTAGCAAAAGAGCTTTCGTAAGCTCGTGTGGGACCCAAGAATGATCGTGTAACATATATGTATGTGAATGCTAGTTATTCACATGTTTGAACGATCAGGTGGTGTATAATTGTCTGTAATCGCTCCAACAGTGGTTGTAGCATCTCATAGCTCGGGCCTGGCAACTGAGTCAGGTATATGGTGTTACACTTTGTCTAAAGCTTCCTCTCAACCCAATAGGCGTATTGACTATTCAAATTTTTTTGCAAACACCCTGATTTTTGGACGACTGAAGGGAATCAAAACCTTTACTCCTTTGCTTTTATGTTCTATTTTCCACCTCTACTCTTCTTAGTGCTATTTTCCTTGATTTTGCAGGTTTGTGTTGGGTTTTGGTTAAGTGTTTGTTTCAATAGGTGAGGATTTGAGGATGGTGGTCTTGATTAAGTGAAAAGAAAAAGGGTTTTTTTTTCTTCGTAATTATATATAATTGGAGTTTAGTGATGGTATTTTCATGGTAAGACTACATGATTTAATAATAATCTAATTAAAAAACAAGGCATTGGAATTTAATTACATGTTTTAATTTTATATTATATATGTTGAATCGATTCTTTTATTAATTTAACATATCTTTGAAATGATATGCATGTTAGATCGTGAACAAATAAATAAATTGGGATGAGAGATAAATTATCAAAGTAATTACATTCTCAATTTTAAAAAGATGATCTAAGAATTAATTTAATTACTTTAAATTTGTTACAACTTTGCCCTTCGTTGTATCACAAGAATCAACTTGAGAAACACCTTTAGATGATCTTTTGACTTGCACCACTTGACTGATCACTCGCATGCCACTATCCCACTTGGAGTGGGGTTCTAGTGTTATATTTCTTATATAACTATAAAATAAAATTAAACTATTCTTCTATCTATAAATATAAAAGATATCCTCACAAATTATATATAGTCATTCACCATGGAGAAACTTTATAAAAATTAATGAAAAATTATTTTGTGCTATTTTCTTGAGCATAAAATAAATAGAATTTTAATTTATTGTTTTTATTTTAATTTGGAAGGGATAATAAAAATATTATTATTATTATTATTATTATTATTATTACCAATTTTTAAAGAGAGTATCGATTTTCACCTTTTGGGTTTTAGTTAATTTTGTGCTTGTGAATTCAATTTGGAGCTTACATTCCAAGTATTCGTGACTTAAGAATAATAAAGAAAATAATTGGATAGAAAGCTAAAATCGATTAAAATTTAAATTGGATTGATAAAAATGCTTAGGCAGCTCCATAGTAAGGTCCTTACGATTTGACCACCTTCCTATGATATTGGACAAAATCATACACAAATACTAAGATTGACATGCTTTATTGTAATAGATATTATAAGAAGTTCCTTGTAATAAAAATTTAAGAGAATTCCACTGCAAATACTATTATTATTTTTTGAAAGTAAAATCGACGCCATCAATTTTTGTGCTATTAGAATTTATATTTTATCACATTGAATAGGACAATTTAAGATTTTAACTCAAATCATGGGTTAAATTAAGTCTTAAATCAAGTTATCCAATTTAATGTGGTTGAAGTTAGTTACTTTAATAACAAATTACATTTTACCCATTCATTTGTTATTTTATGGATTTATCAAAAGTTTTTTTTTTGATACAATGTCTAAAACTATCATAATCTCTACCCAATTTTTAAATAAGAAGAAAAATGTGCTTCAACATGCAGAGACAAATCAAGGGAGGGGGTAGGAGGAGGCCTTGGCCCCCCAAAAATGAAAATTTTCAATTCAGTCTCTTAAAATAGATAAACTATAAACTAATATATAGTGGAATTGCACTTTGACCCTCAAAATGGAAATTTTTCAATTCAGTCCTTTTATAAATAAAACTATAAATTAATATAGTAATATTGCACCATAGCCCCCCAAATGAAAAAAATTATGTTTAGTCCCCTAAAAAATTATGAAATTATAAATTATTACATAATAAACTTATATATTGATCTATAGAAAAATTATTATTAAATTTTGGCCCCTGTAAAAAAAATTTCTGGATTCATCCCTCTTAGTACACTTGAACCCACATCCTTTTGCATTGACAACAATATCGATATCGACTAAGCTAAAAGTCAATTAGCATTAAAAATTAATCATATATAAATTGATCCACCCTTTACTTATTAGAATTACAATAGAAATCAATTCATTTACTTGCACATTGAAGTGGTAAAAATTAACTTATTGTGATGTTTTCTTTGACTATTTCAATAACCAATTCCACTTACAAGTTTAATAAGCGAAAAACATATTATTCCAAAACATCTTATAATTGATATTCACGCAACATTAAACTTTAGTTTATGATTTCAAGATGTTTGAATTATTGCAATTTAAACTTCTTTTTTTTGGTGAAAATAAACAGGAATAACTAATTAATTACATCCGAAAGGTTTGAGAAAAAACCCCTAGACTAGTCCAAATCTAAGACATTCTGGACCATAATAGGAGAAGATTAAAAAAATTACAAATCAACTCTAGAGGATAAAGCTTCTTTTGGCATGCAATCAGCAACTTCATTTTGTTCCCTGGGAATATAACACAATAACCATAATTTCTCCTAAGATAGAATACTCTAAATTCGCCGAATCAAAGCAGAGTTTGATATGGATGAAATACTTCATTGAATGGCTCGAAAAACGTCCAGACTATCCGAAAGAATTATTACACTATCATGACCTCTTCGTTGAACAAGCTTAAGCCTTTAAAAAATGCTTCAAATATCAGCATCGAAAATCAAGCACTTTCCAAGGTATCGATTAAAACCAAAGAGCCACTCTCCATTCGTATCTCTCGCAACCCCCCTAGCAGATGCATTTTCGGAATCCAATCGCATTGCTCCATCTGTATTAAGGAAGATCTTAGAGACAAAAGCTTGCTCCTCTAAGGAAAAACCAAAACCACCATTTGGAGCATCTTTAGAGGCTGAAAAACATTGGGTAGCACAATAGTATGAGTTGTTGACAATCTCTCTCGAGCTCCAAGAATGACCTTGAAAAATAAAAAGATTACGATTCTTCCAGATACGCCAAATCAAAATTTTAAAGAGACAAGCCCAGTTAGTTCCTCCCTCCGGGACCACAAAAGCATCCTGCACATTAAAAATAATCCAGTCTTGTAAATTAAGAGAGAAAAAATTTGTTAATCGATTACCTGTTATGACCTGGCTCCAAACATCCTTAGCTGCATTACAATATCTGAGAATATGAAGAATGCCTTCTGAATGAAAACCACAAATAGGATATAAAGTATCAACAGCTAAACCTCTTTTAACCTTTTCAACATTATTGAGGAGATGCTGCTTAAGAACCAACCAAATAAAAAAAAAAAACGAACTCTTTGTGGTCCTGGGGTCTTCCAAACGCTCTTCTATTTTTCATCCTTCAAATTCCAAGCATCTCCCTTACAAATCTTATAAGCACTTTTAACTGAAAAATTTCCAAAGGAAGTATGGCACCAAGTGATTTTATCTGACCCCTTAGAGGAGAGAGGAGGGGGAATGCCCATAATCAACTCGATCACCTCCTCTGGAAGGCAAAGTCTGAATAAATCTAGGTTCCACAATCCATCCTCAGTTACCATATCATTAAGATAGCATCCAGAGTCAATATTGACATTAGCAGGAATAAACCTGATCAGTTGCCCTATACTAGGAATCCAAACATCTTCCCAACAACGAATTTGACACCCATTCCTAACAGACCAACATAAGTTTTCTTGAAGTAGTGACCAAATTTTAGTGAGAGAACTCCAAAGAAAAGAGCTTCTGGCGCGTTTAATAGAATCAATAAGAGTATCATTCATATGGTATTTGACCCTGATAACCCAAACCCAAAGGGCCTATTTGTCAGTCATGATATTATACCCCAGCTTTAGTAAAAATGAGATATTATGGTCTCGTAATTTTTGTAAACCAAGTCTACCACAACATTTAGGTTGACAAATGGAATCCCACCCAACTAAAGACATATCATTTTTAAGCTCAAAAGAACCCCAAATTAAATGATTCACCAGGATTTCAATTTCATCGCAAACTTTCTAAGGATCATCATGGACTACATAAAGTAGCTAGGAATAGACATGAGAACCGACTGGGCCAGAGTAATACGATTGGTAATAGATAACCTTTTGGCATCTCAACTTTGGAGCTTTCCTTTAGCTTTTTCAAGAACAAAATGCATAGTACTATTAGTCACCCTCTGATGAAAAGGCGGAACTCCAAGATAATGGCTAAGATTTTGGACTTTTTGGAACCCAAACAAAGAACTAATCGAGTCCGCCACCATCTCATCCACTCCTTTAGAAAAAATATGTTTGTTTTCCTAGCATTGATTTTATGCCCAGAAAATTCACAAAAATTGTCCAAAATGTCCTTAATGATCCTACTATGCTTAAAATCTACTTTATTGAAAATAACGAAATCATCTGCAAAGAATAAATGAGAGATAGGTGGACCAGACCAAGAAAGGCGAATGGGGTTCCATGTACCATCTGAGATAGTCGAGTGAATCGAATAGCCAAGCCAATCCATACATAAAACAAAAAGATAAGGAGAGAGCGGGCACCTTTGCCAAATTCCTCTAGCTGGCCTGAACTTAGATAAAAGAACCCCATTCCACAAAACCTGCATCGTAGAGTTAGAGATAGAGGAAATAATAACATTTTAAAGATAATTAGGGATACCGGCTACTTGAAGGGAAGCGTTGATGAAGTCCCATCGCACTCTATCGTAGGGTTTCTCCAAATCTATCTTAATCATTATCCACTTTCTTTTAGAATGACTACGTATCGAGTGAATTACCTCTTGAGCAATAATGACATTATCAGTGATATTCCTATCTGCAATAAACCCAGCCTGCTTATATAAAACAGAGTAGAGACTAATCAGATGATATTGGGAAAAATCTTCAAGACTAGCAACCTTGGGAATAAGTACAATTAAGGTGTTTTTCAACTCAGCATCAATAGTGCCCCCATTGAAAACCTTTCTAACCCAATTGCAAAACAGCTTCCCCAACAGTATTCCACTGCTTCTGGAAAAAAAGCGCATGAAAGCCATCACTATTGGGAGCTTTGAGAGGAGCCATATCAAAGAGAGCCACCTTAATTTCCTCATTAGTGACCTATTTCCCCAAAAAAGTAATATCACCATGATCAAGGTGGGGAAATCTACTAGGAGGTAAACTTCCCATAGGGCCAGGAAGTTCCTCGTACAGATTCTGAAAGAATTTATTAGCATCGGCTTCAATAGATTTCGAATCATAAATCCAATCCCTACAATCATTACGGATTTTGGTAATGCGGCTATTCTTCCTTTGACACAACGTACCAGTATGGAAGAACTTAGTATTGCGATCTCCAAGATGAAGCTAGTCATAGCAGGCCTTCTGTTTCCAAAGAAGTTCTTCATGACAAAGAACATTCTCCAACTCTTGCCGAATCTTTAACTCCACTTAAGCTAAGCGATTAGAACCCGATAAATCCTTAATCCTCTGAATTTTAGTAAACTCCTTAACTAGAAAATTTTTACGAAAAGTGATGTGGCCATAGACCGACTTATTCCAATCCTTAAGATTGCGAGATAACATACTTAAGGTATGAGACATATCACTAGAGAAACCCTAATTATCTTCCACAAATTTTCCAAAACCAGGATGTTCAACCCATCCCGCCAAAAAATGAAAAGGCCTTCCTATGGGAAGGATAGTCCCCGGGGTTAAGGAAAAGAGAAGAGGCCTATGACCAGACTTAATTTTAAGGAGATGAGTGACCAAACTGTTAGGGAAATGCTAAACCCAAGCTTCATTTCCCAAAGCCCGATCAAGCCTCTCAAAAAGCATACCCCTATGCCAAGTGAAGGGGGGACCTCTGTAATCTAAATCATGATACTTTGCCTTATCCACAAAATCTCCAAAAAAAGAGAATCTCCTACCTTTACAAATAGCACCAGATTTCTCAGAGGAAGAAAGGATAGCGTTGAAATCACCAATTGCAACCCACGGGTAATTTCCCATTGGAATCGAAGATTTCAAAATTTCCCACAGATCCTTGCGTTTCTACCTATTCGGGCTCTCATAAACAAACTGGGTAAAGATGGAAATTGAGGAAGACGTAGACCCAACCCGAGCCAAAATAAACTGAGAATGGTTATGAATGATTTCAAGATGAGCAAAATCCTTCCAACCAATCCAAATACCCCCCGAGTATCTAATCGCTTCAATGCGATGAGAATAAGGGAAACCTAGTTTTGCAATAATATTATCAACTTTGGAACCAGTAACTCTTGTCTCAAGAAAACTTGAGTAACTATTTTTGACATAAAAATTAATAGCTCACCTTGCTAGGTTAGTAGCACTCTTGGCTCAATTATCTAATCTAGGAAGATAGATGTTTGTTCTTTATTATTGATTTTCTTGAGCATTGTGAAATTAGTTTCAATGAATTTTTAGTAGGAATGTGAAATTAGTTTCAATGTATTCTAACATTAACATTGTTTTATTGTCATCAGGAATCAAAAATAGTTTCAATCTCCTCCAAGCTCTTGCCTTTGGTTTCAGGCAAAAAGAAGTAAACGAAAATAGCAGCAGCTGCCATGATTCCTGAAAGTGCAAAAAACATTCCTCCAAATGTAATCTTGTTGGAAATGCTTAGAAATGTCATAGACACAATCCCACTAACTATCCTATTCACTGATATGGCCAGGCTTGAACCTTGGCCTCGTAATCTCATTGGAAATATCTCTGAAGAATACACCCATGCGATTGGTCCAAGCCCAATTGAGAAGAAGGAAAAATCAGCACACACTGCCACTATACACAAGGCAATAGCCCATACTGGCTTCTCATAGGATTGCTCAAGGTAATTGGAGCCCACACCTAACCCCGCTAATGAAATAGCCATCCCTATCGTGCCCAACATCAAGAGTGGCCGCCTCCCGAAATTGTCCAAGTAAAGAGCTGATATGAAAACGAAGCATGTTTTGACAATTCCCATCATGATTGTAATGCCGAATTGCTGTCTCCTATCGTGGATCCCTGCGTCTTTGAACACTCTGGGCTGTAATATACGATTGCATCGTTCCCAGAAGCTTGCATGAAGAAGTTAATGCCAATGGCAGCAATGAGGATTTGTTGAATTGGCCTCGTTGGCCTTAATAATACCTTTCAAACCCCTTGCCCATGCTAGCTAATTAAAGATGGTTCTGGTTGTAAAGTTTGAGCAGCCTTCTCCATTTCAACAAGTCTCATATCAGCTTCTGTTTTAGAATCTAATGTCTTAATCAAAACACACTTCGCTTCCACAAATCGACCTTTCATGACGAGCCAGCGAGAGGACTCCGGCATCGCTATAACCCCTAATGCAACAGCACTGGCGGGTAACGCCGCTAGTCCAAGCATTAGTCTCCAGTTTAATGGCTGAGGAAGGCCAGAGAGTGCAAAGTTAGAGATATAGCCTAGTAGAATTCCAATATTAATGAATATTTCAGGAAGCCAAGAGAGAAAGCCCCGGGTCATTGCCGGAGAGATTTCGACAGTATAGACTGGACCTATCATAAGAGAGTAGCCAACACCGATCCCAGCCACCAGTCTCCCCGCCATGAGGAAAGGGAAAAAAGGTGCCAGTCCCACTAAAAGTGCTCCTACAAAAAACGTGGTGGCTGCCAACACGATTGTATAACGGCGGCCTATAGTGTCAGATGTTTTGTCGTAGGCAAGCGAACCGATTAGAGAAAATACATTCAAGCTACCCACTAAGATCTGCTGTTGGGTTGATGAGATCTAGAGACATCTTTGATATATAGGAATACTCCACTCATTACCCCAATATTTGCAAGCAACAAAAAAAACTTGGGTGTGATAAGTGTTTCTCCAGATTTCATTTTGAAACTGATTGAAACAGGGCTCACCATAGCCAAGTAGAACTGAATGGGTGGAGGCAAGAATGGCAGCAGCGAGAGCATATTTGTTGAAATGAAACCTACCCTGTTGTTGAGACTTGTGCTTTGGGGGTTCAGATATAATGAACCCTTTGCCTTTTCCATAGCTTCTTCTAGTTCCACCATTTTTTAGATCAGAATCGGGAAGCAGGTGGTAGTAATGTTGCTTGTCCAATTTCTCTGGAGAACTAATGTGCATGACTACAAGATTTAAAACTGCCAAAATGCATTCAAGTTGAAGGATTTTTTATCTGACCACATGTTTATATTTGAGTACAACTCTAAAAGGTAGACAAAACAGTCTGGATTTCATCAGAATTCTCACTGTGCTACATAAGCCACACAACGACATTTCCAGCTGTTCATTTATTACTTATTTTTTTAAAAAGTTTATAGATATAAATATATGTATATTTTTAAATGACTATAATAAAGATAAAATATATTTGAATATGACCAAACTTAAGTTTAGAGTAAGTTTAAAAGATATCCCACCATAATATTTACACAGAACTTAATCATCAAGATTTTCACAATTTCATCACCCAAAAGTTCATTCATAGATGTTGGTGTACTATTTATTAACCCAATTCACACTTTATGATTTTATTTATGTCTAATTCATTTTTAAAATTCAATCTTCCATCTCTTTATATAAGATAAATCACCATATCTATCATGGAAACGCTGTCAGGTGTGGCTGGAGTAAAATAATTATTTGATGCCCGGGAGGTCAGCTTTTGCTGTCTTAAAAGACCTTCCAATCACACTATCCTCCTAATTACCATATGAGATATTATATAATAAGATATGTTTTAATTTATTTGACGTCGTTGTTTGTGGAAATCGTCTTCTCGAATTACTTATTTTAAATGTGGTATGATTAAAAACTCTCGTTTCATAAGGGTAAATATATTTTTTGAGAAAAAAAAAGATCACTTTTTATTTTTTGAATCATGTTTTTCTAATAAAACCAATCCACCAAAAAAAAATCCATGCATAGGGTTGAAAAGATAAAGAATTCATACCGTGAAACAATTAGATGGACAACATAATAATGCAATCCTCTTCACGGGGTTTTGCAAGAAGGTGACCTGAGGCTCATTATCGATTCCCACACAAGATGATGGTTAATTGGAAAATTCCTTGTTGCATGGAAATTAATATTATAAGTTGTATAAAAGAAGCAAAAACTTTTGGGATTTGAAGGTTCCTCAAGACAACTCATGGTGGTCTGATGTTAAAAAAAGAAAAAATGAATGTTGATTTTCGTAGAATTTTCTTTTATTGTAAAAAAAAATACTGACAGACAGTTTTTTTTAATTTTGGTAATATGAAAAAATTAATTAAATACCAAAATAATAACTCATGACATTATTTATCAATGGGGTGAAATGAACAGTGCCGAAAGGTGGTGCCTGAAGAGGTGGCGACACCACTATTTTTCCCCACCAACAGTCACCTATTATTAGGTTATAATTGGATTAAAAAAATATATTTTAATGGTGGAGGGTAGGCATACGGTGGCTCCAGTATACGGGTTGAAAAAAATCCGGGCACACCTAAGCAGAGGAGGGCTTTTGTCAGGCGACACTTAAGAGGAGGAGGACTCTTGTCAGATGGCACCATTGTTTAGCAGTCTGACCACCTACGGCGAATGTAACCGGACTGTTATGGGATATTTCTACTTCTCACCTTGAAAAAATTGCCCATTTCCCTATTTTTATTTTCCCTTAAAGCATATATATAAGCCCTCCATTAGATGGTCCTCTTGTGTTGAAAAAACAAAGAGTTTGATAGTTTAGGGTTTTAGAGATCTTGTGTTGGGAAGAAAGGAAGTAATAGGTATGTTGTGTTTCTTTTTTCTTTTTTTGAAAATATAAATGCCTGATTCATTAATTGCTGGAAAAGATTAAGCAAATTACAAAACCTAAACCCTACAACCCTTAACAAATGTCACACATGCAACCACTGATTTGGGCAGTGCCTTATGGGAGATTAAAAGCCTAAACCTACCTAATTGTGCTTCAAAATTAACAAGTAAAAGAAAAAGAAATGTTCAAATAGACAAAATTCCTAAACTATCCACCTAAACCCTTAAACTTTCCCAATGATTTCCTACATCGAGGCATACTTCGATGACTGGTTGCCTTCAAGATTTTCTCTTCCTTTCATTTTTGTCTTGTACCAGTCTCTCAAAACTCAGAGCTTCCTTGGAGGTTCACTCCCTTACAATTTCCTCCGGTCTCAGCAACACAATTACTCTTTAACTTCTATGGCATTTATTTTTATCTACTGTTGTAAGACATTCAATTTCTGGAGGGACTTCTTTCACCCAGTAAATCAGAAAGTCAGATCATCGTCTTTACACTAGCAATCCATGCTCCGCTTCATTTGCCGTTCGAGAAACATGCCTAAAAGTTAAGGTTTCGAATCTGGATAACATGTCCTTAATGTCATTGATTATGTTACCTATGTACAATCTATCATTTCCTTCCATTCTCAACTTTTGTTATCACTGTTAATGCATCTCCCTCCACACAGGCTCTTTTGAATCCCAGATCTTCTGCAAATATTACCGTTTGTAGACATGCTTTAGCTTCTACAGTGGTCGGGTCGCGAATCCTCTCCCATGGGTAAACACATGACCTCATTACTAACCCTTCGTTATTCCTGATTATTACACCTGATACTCTTTATTATGTTGCAACTGGAAAGAAGTATCAATGTTTATCTTAACCTGTTCATCTTCAGGGGGTTCCTAAATGGTTTCTCCTCTATTAGTCCTAATTTCTGATAGTGTTTCCAATTGATTGTATTCTGTGACGTATGCCTTGATAAAACCTACTACATCCTACACTTTGTCCCTAATCCCTTCGTGATATAGTTTATTCCTATTATACCATGTAGACACCTATTTTTGTCCGAGCCCAATTGGAGGCCGATTTGTTCCTTTTAAATTTTTGTTCTCTCTTTGGCCCGTTTGAAGCCCACTCGATTTTGGTCAATTGGAGGCCTTTTTTTTTCTTTTCTTTTTCTTTCCTTTTTGGGTCTGTCAAGGGCCCAAATTATTATTATCATTACTACTACTATTATTATTATTAAATATTTTTTTATCTTTTTTTTTTACAAATAAACAAGATTGAAGAATAATATATATATATATATATATGAAATGAAAGAAAACAAAGGGAGGAGGCTTTTCATATTCTTTTTTTTAAAAAGGTAAAAGAAAAAATAACAACAACAAGCATGCTATTTCTTTTTCTTTTCTTTTTGCCATAGATATGTCATGAGGGATCGTGTTTTGGGCTCCGATGAAGGGGAAGTCAACGGACCGTTGATCCTCCGCCCCTAGGAGCCCCAAAAATCCCTTTTTTTATTCCTTCCCTTTTCTAAAATAAAGGGTTTTTTTTTAAAAGGTTTGATCTTAGGAAAAGTTTTGATTTTTTTTTAAAAGTGAAAGTTTAGATTTTTAAAATAAAAATATTTTTTTTAGTCATATTAAAGGAAAAGTTTAAATTTTTAAAACAAAGTTTTGATCTTTTTCAATTATTTCAAAATAAAGCTTTGATTTTTACGAAAAACAATGATTTTTTTTAAAAAACAAAAATTTTAGATTTTTAAAATAAAAATATGTTTTTTAGTCATTTATAGGAAAAGTTTAAAATTTTTAAAACAAATTTGATATTTTTCAATTATTTCGAAATAAAGCTTTGATTTTTAAGAAAAGTAGTGATTTTTTTAAAAGAAAACTTTGATTTTGCAAAAAAAAGTTAATTTAAAATTCCAACCACCGTATGCGGCAGCTCCACCACAGAAGGCTGGAGAGCCGTTAGACTCTCTTGTGGTGGAACCATGGCCAACATAGAAAGAGGAAGAGAAGGAGGAAGAGTTTTTTTTTTTTTTTTAAATGAGATTGAAAATGAAATAATGAATAGATTTCTCCTATTTATATGTGCCAAAATGAATAATTTATTCCCACCCCCTTACTTTTCAAATTTACAAAAAACCCCATTTTTTGCAGCACACTCTCTGACCTATTTACACCTGTAACCCTTTTGTTTATTTAAACCTTTGATTTAATTCGAAATTTCAAAATTAAAATCAAATTAATTACTACACCAGTCCTCTATCTTCCACATTTTTTATCTTTTAGTCCCAAAATCAAGTTATACCATTTGGTTTCCATCTTTAATAAATTATTTACACTTATATCTTCCCTTTCATTTGCATTTATACATTCTATATTTAAAGTCAATTATGCACTTTATTTTAATGTTTGATATTTATTCACACTTGTATAATTTTTATTTATTCTTATTTTATCTTTATTTATTTTCATGTCTATTTATATTTATGTTTTTTTTACACATTTTCCTTACATACATTTTAATATTATTTGTTTATGTTACTTTGATTCTTTTATTGTATTATGAATAAGGTGTATTTGTAGTAGCCCATTTCTGCCCCGGGCCTTAAAACCAAAAATCAAAAATAAATAAATAAATGTTTATTACAGTCCATTTACATTTACAGCCCATTACCCGTTTACATTTGACCCAAATACCTAAACCCTATGCCCGGTTACAACCCAATTAACCTATTACCCCATTACGCCCTTAACCCAACAATGAACAGGGCCTAAATGGCCCAATTTGCTAACAGAAGATAGAAAGGCCTAGGATTTTAGAAACCCTAGGCGCCGCAAGCATCCCAAGCGCCACGCCCTTTCATCTCGCACCGTCAGTAGGCTTCATCGGTGCCGTGATTCCAGGCCCCGTATCACGCCGTGATCGGCACGCAAATCAAATGCCGTGATCAGTGCCCTTTCTTCTCGTCGTCACCTGCAAAAAGAGAAAGAAGAACACAGCAAACAAGGTAAGGAATCCAGTAGGGAATAAACCAAACTATGTACAGTGGAACAAGGCAAGGAATCGAGTAGGGAATAAACCAAACTATGTACAGTGGCTATAAAAGCTCGAATCAGAACGATGTATAAGGGGGGATTTTTTTTATA
Organism: Gossypium anomalum; assembly: GCA_025698475.1. NCBI lineage: Eukaryota > Viridiplantae > Streptophyta > Magnoliopsida > Malvales > Malvaceae > Gossypium > Gossypium anomalum. The sequence continues at coordinate 14,598,016 of CM046961.1, forward strand.
GAATAAAAAGATATACACGTATATTCACAGAAGAAATAAGAAGCAGTTATTCATTTTAAAAGGTGATTCAAATTTCATATTCTGTTTTTTATTTACAAGTATACGAATCGATTTTGCAAAAAAAAAATGACAATATTTAAAAGAAAGAGGAAGGTTACCTGTGTTTTGCTCGAAAAGACAAGGGTTTTTAACCCTCCGACCACCATATGTGGTGGTGCGTGTAGCGCGTGGACGTAGGAGCCCAGTGACCAGAGTTGGGTCAGACGGAGATCGGAGGGCTCTCCTTTTCTTCTTTTCAGAGAGTTTTTCCTTGTTTTTTTAAAAAATATGAAACCAAATGAATTTTCAAACTTTTTTTTGTATTTATTAATAGCCCATACGACGTCGTTTAAGAATAGCTGTATTTCTTAATTTAGCCCTAGTATTTTAATTTTGTTTCAATTTGGTCCTCACAGTGACTTAAAATTGTATTCGGGGAAACGGTGTCGTTTTGGGATTAGGGCAAATTGCCCAGTGAGTCCCTCGGTTTTAATGCACTTTCCAAATAGGCCCAAATTCTTTTTATATTTTTCTTATTAGCCCAAAGTTTTCAATTGCTTTTAATTTTAATCCTTTTTATATATTTAATTTATTTTAAATACTTTATATATTATTTTTTTAAATACTAATTATATAAAATAATATATATTATTTTTATATATTATTCATTATAGTTATTCATATTATTATACAGTTTATTTATAAATTTAATATATATTATATATTTTACCACAAATATATTATTCCTTGTATTTTCATTCTATTATAAAATATGTATAATTTTTATTAATTGTGTAGAATTTTTTTAAATTTTTTTATATTATTAAATAATAGTATATGTATTATCCTTATATGATATTTTATCACATCATTTATATTTCATTATATTTCATTCATATATATTTTATTACATATCATATATTATTATATATTATTCTCTACATTATTTTTCTTTTATTATATATTATTTCATTATTTATTATTAAATTTGTAAATTATTATAAACTAAACATATATATATATTGTTATTATATTTAATGTCTATATTTAAAATCTATTACAAAATTTTGTTCCATTTTAACACATTATTTATATATTGTTATTCTTTTTTTTCCAAATTTTTTGTTATTACTTATAGATTGCTTAAGATATTTCATTTTATTTATATCCTTTTTGAATTTATTAGATATTGATTTAATATGCTAATTTTATCTCATAAATTATTTGTTATTTTTATGTTATTTATACATCGTTATATGTTCGCATGAAAATTGATCATTTTGTGTTGTTATTTTAAGAATATATTTGCATGAAATATTATTATGTACGTTTAATTTGTATTAATATATTTTGCCATTTTTGTATTTTTGCATGAAATGATATAGTGTATATTTATGTTATCAATGATCACATATGCATAAAATGATGATGTATATTGTGTAGTTTATGCCATAATTTATTATTTTCTATACTATATTTGCATAAAATAATAAAGTATGTATATTGTAGCTAGGTTTATTTAATTTCTTGTAATATGTAAAACACATCATTACTTTTAAAACAAAAAAAATCTCATTTGATTCAAAGGGAATTTTAAAAAAAAGGCAATGTTTTTGGTGTTTAGGAATTCGGGAAGTAGTGCCCTAACATGCTGGGTTGCAATTTCTCGTTTGACTGAATGTCTAAAATATCCTTTTAAACGAGTTTCATAAATTACAAGATGATTTCAATTACGAAAGTTTAAAAATATCGTGTCCAATCATGCTGGATGTGGTGTTTGTATTCTTTTGAAGCGAAGGAATCTTGATTCTTTTTAACTTAAAATATTACGATTTTAAAGGAAATCTCATTTCTAAATTCTTTCAAACTTCTGACGTTAAGACAAAATTATTCAATTTGGTACCAATTTTGGGCGCTACAAGGGTGCTAATCTTTCCTTGTGCGTAACCGACTCCCGAACCTGTTTTCTCGTAATTTCGTAGACCAAAACGTTTTATAAAGTGATCCAATCACACTTTAAAAGATTGGTGGCGACTCCTGTTTTTAAATACCCTCCCCAATTTAAAGAGAGGAGGTTTCGACAGTATTATTGTTATTATTATCATTATCATGTCAAGGTCCTATTTATTTAATTTATTTAAGCTTTCTTTTTATTATTGCCCTTTTTGAAAGAGTTTTAACTTTTTATTAACTTTAGTCAATTTAATTAATTTTCCTATTTTATTACTATTCGTTTTAAAAGAGGAAACTTTAGGTCATTTTTTCTTCCTATAAATGTTGACATGAAGTTAGTTAAGTAGATGTTACATTTTAATGAAACCATAAGGTTTTTACATTTGAATTTATGTTAGTCTTTAAGATCTTATCTACCATTTACCCTAGAAAAATAAAAAATAATATGTAGGAATTTTTTTAGGGTTTTAAACTAATTTTAAATATCATATAGGATTCCTCTTTAGAATCTTAAATTAATGTGTAAATATTTTCTAGAACTTTGTTTAAGATTAAAACTGAAGATTTTTGTAGGTGAATTGTAAATCATGAGTATGTCTTTCTAAGTATTTTATTTTAGAAACTTTTTAAGAAAGCTAATAAATGTTATTTAATATATATTATTTTAGGATTTTGACGAATTTAAACCTTAGATTAATAATTTTAAAGTAAGATAAATCATAAACTCGATATAAGATACTTTTGTAAGATCTTGAAAGTTTTAACGTTTTTAATTAAATCTTTTAAAAAATAATAATAAAAGATCGAATAAGTTATAGATGGATTTTAATGTTTCTCTTAATTTATTGGTAATTTCTAGGTTTTTTTTTTAGAATTCTAAAATAGAATTAATTTTAGGAATTGAAGGTATTTTACTAGAATTATTTAGGTATCATTTAGGGTTCCCATTAAAAGTAACAAATCTCTAATTTAAGTTTCAAATTAGATAAATTTGGTGAACACATCTTAATCGAGTTACAAGTAAACCATACATTTTTTTTAGAGTTTTTATTTAAGATTTCCATAAGATTTTAGCCTAGGTTAAGATATTAACATGCTTAAATAAAAAAACCTAACTCCTAAGACCCCGTAGGACTATCCCTGGATAGGCATTGTGGGGGTGCTATAATCTTCCCCACACGTCACCGTACTCCCAAACTCAAAATTTGGTGATGAGATCGAGTCTAGACTCTTAGGATTTTTTCGTAGTATTAATTCTAGACTTTTAGACGATAGGTGGCTAACCAACCTAGCCCTAATTGGTTAGTGGCGACTCTATGTTAATTTAGGCCCTTTATGTCTAGCTTTGCTTACTAGGCCCCCGTACTCTTATATAGGCAATGTTATGATAGCTTGGCGACTCCAGTTGGGATGTTAGTGAGTCGACTTACTTAGGTTTGATAGATAGGTTTTTTAGTATTTGTGCATATTAGATATACTTATTTGTGCATTAATTTATTGAATTTTCTAATGTCGTTTTAAATTGTTGAATATGTGTTAAATATTGATTTATTTGTTCATTTCATTTACTTATCCTATTTTGATATGTATGCCAATGTGTTTGTTTATTCTTCTATCAATGAAATTGATTAATATGTATGTCGACTCTACCGTCGTGGGGTAACTATAATTGTCATTCATGTTGCTCCTTGCTTTTGGTCCTACGTCCGAGCCCATCCCATTTAGGAGGAGTAGCCTTAGGCTTTTGTGTGGCAATATGTCACCGCATAAGTTTAAGGACTACTCCATAGTTAAGATGGACATAGATATTCGTGTAGCAAATGCTACCGTGTACGCTATGGAAGTCTTACCACCCAAGGGCCAACCTTTTTTAAAGGGGAACACATCCCTATGGATATCGTATTTAAGCTTTGGGCTCCCCGTGCATTAGAGTCAGGTATAAGCCAGCATGTAATGACCCTTTTAAATGTGAAGCCTAGACATAAGAGTCGTGCCTTACCCCTCGTCATAATACCCTATAGGACCTTATGAGCTTTTATTCATATGTTTTGTGTTTGAATTTGCTCGTAATGCTTTATGATTTAATTTCACATTTTTTTCATTTGACTTTATTATTTTTTACTGACTTTATTTTTCTCGTGTCGGTGTCTCTCCATTACATAATCCATGCATCATTTAAATACCTGAGGCACAGTGTCGCATCTATATTCGACATGAACACACTTCGAGAATATTCAATATTTTGATATGGGGTAGAAAATATAGGGATAATAGCGAGAATGTCAGAGGATACTCAGAGTAGAGAAGGCGACTTCCAAATAGCTAGTTTTGACTCGAGCCTGCCTTAGATAGTCCACATGAACTGTAGAAGGAATCGTGAACATGAGTTAAAAATTTTATGAAAATCATGGGACGAGGCTAAAAAAACGTGCTTTCGGGACAAGTATTGCGATGTAGCACAGCTTCTATTCATTAAATTGGATGATACCCTATTGAAGGCCATGGTATGCTTTTGGGATCCCACTTATAGGTGTTTTACGTTCAATAAAGTGGATATGGTACCGAATATCGAGGAATATTCTACCCTCCACTATGACTTTAGAGATCCACTCAGGATATATTGGAAGCAGAATGTCAATTTATAGGGACTATTAGCAAATCTGATGGGATTACCTGTAGATATGATGAAAGCAAGATTAAAAGATAAAAATGGTCCCTGTATTTCTTGGTCTGACATTAGGGATGTTATGGGAAAAACCAGCGGTGATAGACATTTGGTATTGTTCACGTTGACCGTATACAAGTTGTTTGTGTCCCCAAAAGCTTTGGGATATCTGAGTGTGGAGCTAGCTAATTTTTTGTTTCAGATTGAAAAAGGGGTGAATCGTGCTCCAGTAGTCTGAGCTGAAACTATAATTTCACTCAATTTCATCAGAAGGAAAGGAGACTGGTGTTTCTTAAGGTACGGACAGTTGTTGTTTGTACGGATGAAAAGCCATTTTAGGTGCCTCTATAAGCGCTTTTGTTAGGTGTTTGATCCTTCAACTAGGCCTATAGAAAAATTTATGGAAGGTGAGGGGCTTCCAAATTAATCGATTGAGGAGTGGGTTAAGAACCTTAGTACATTGACATACCAAGAAATAAAATGAAGGGCTCCATGGATGATTTGGATTTAATGGTTATTTGTGGGTTCCATTAATTGGCATATGGAGAGCCATCAATTATTCATCGTTGATGGTTTTGAGCCAATACGGGTATGATCAATGCGTACCTACTACAGCTGGTTTAAACAAGCTGGAAGCTTTGGTTTAGGACCCGGTATTTTGGAAGAAATTGGAAGAGATATGAATCAAGTGGAGTCAAACCTTGAGCTTGCAATAAGGATCCTTTTTCCACCATTCCCCCTCGCCTAGAAAGAAGCAAAATCTCTATGTCAGCACAATTCAAGGGAAAAAGAAAGGTCTTAGATGACACAGCTGAGCTAATAGAAAAGATATGCAATTTAGAGATGGATCTAAGAAGGAGAGATGAAGAGGTCAGATGGCAAGGAGAGCAGCATCAGGCATATGCAAAGGAAAAGGAGGAAGAAACTATGAGACAACAACAACAACACTAGTCAAACATGAAAGGAAGAGAGGAAGAACTAAGAGTAAAGTTAGAACAATGTCAACGAGAAAAATTTGACTTGTTCGCTCAGATTCAGAGGTTAGAGGTGAATGCGAGTCTGTAGGCTAATAAACTCCAGAAAGCGCGAGAACAAAAGCAAACTTAGAGGAGGGTGTCTAATGAGAAAACTGCTAAAATAGAGGTGCTGGAAGAGGAAATTTGTTATCTAACTAAAGAATTAAAGACAAAAGAAGAGCAAAACAAAGAGGTCACGAAAGAATATATGGAACATTGTGGAGCGTTTTATCAAGGTAGAACAAATGGCAATAAGCCAACAAGAGGTATTTGCAACAATGCATAGGGAAGGTCAGGTTTTTGCTCAGTAAGCCGAAGACTTATATGAATAGATTAAAGAACTCAAAAAAGAATCTACCCCTTTTGTGACTAAGAACGAGCCTGCAATGAAACTTTTGGAGGTGTTTCAGGCACATTACCAAAATTTCATCAAGCTCATGAGGAGGAAGAAGAAGAATGACGAGTAGAGATTTGCCCTATGACAATAGGATTGATTAGGATTTTCTTTAAGTGTGAATGAAAAATGAAAAAGAACTTTGTAAACCGAACAAATTTCAAACCTTCCATGAAAGAAAATGTTTATATTCGAGTATATTTACGATAATGTGCCCTAATTTTAATCAATCATTCATCCATTCATCCATTCATTCACTTATTCGCTCATTTGTTTATTCAAAAAATTATTTGAAAAAAAAAGAACATTTTTTATGACAAATCCAAATAATTTTCTAACTTTAGAAATAAATGTCATTTGAAAAAGGACCAAGGATAGCTCACCGGTATAACATCCGCTTAAAAGCCAATAAGATGATGAAAGAAGAATTAGCACACATGACCAAACTGGAGGAACAGATAGAAAGGATGATGGAAATGATGACTACAATGCTCAAAAGCAAGGCCAAGGTAGATGAAGGAAGTGACACTTTAGACAATCCAATCCTTCTTTATGGTGATACAGAGGTATATCGCAAATATTTACCACTTCAAGTGCCAAGTGTGACCATTCAAATCCCAAGAGTAAATGAGTTGCCTGCAAGCGAGGAGCCAAGAGAAGTTGATAAGAGAAGGTTGATTATGGATGAAAAAACTCATAAATTTAACCTAATTGAGGAATGTGTGAAAGCCATCGAAGGATTAGACACCTTCAATCAGTAGAAGCAGAAGGCCTATGTCTAGTACCCGATGTGGTCGTCCTACCAAAATTCAAAGTTCCTGACTTTGAAAAATTCAATGGTAGCTATTTTCCTATTACTCACATCGCCATGTACTGTAAGAAAATTGTTGCTTACTCCAAAGATGAGAAACTACTAATTCACATATTTCAAAACAATCTGATCGGATCTATAGCTTGCTAGTATATAAATTGGATAGGAGCTGGATTTGAACTTGGGAAGAGCTCACACGGGTATTTATTGCTCAATACAAACATATTGTAGACATGGCCCCAGACCACCTGACTCTACAGAACATAGAAAAGAAGTCAAATAAGAGTTTTAAGGAATACGCACAACGGTGGAGGGACCTAGCATAGTAAGAACAGCCCCCGCTCACGAAAAATGAGACCACAGTTCTATTTGTTGGAACGCTAAAAGGCATATACTATGATAGGATGGTAAGAAATGCCTCTAAGACCTTCGTGGATATGGTATTATCTGGAGAAATGATAGAGAATGCATCGAAGTGAGGTGTCGTTAGGAAGAAAAAGAAAGCAGAAATGCAAAAAATCGCACAAGATGGACACCCATACTCTTACCTTTTGTACCCGAGCCCAATACCACCATGTCTTCAATACCCAGCTGTAAATGCTACTAATACTTTACCATTTATGTATCATTCACCTGTACTTGTTACAAATCCTGTCATGTTAACTATGCCAACCCGGTCCCTACAGACCCAAGTTCTATTAAAGCCACCATGGGAGAGGCCTGTGTTTGACCCAATTCTCATCTCCTACATGAAAATTTTTTTATTCTAGTAGAGAAGCACCTCCTTGTACTCACACACAAAGAGCCAATGCAACCAACATTTCCAAAGTGGTATGATGTCAATGTTCGATGTGAGTATCATTTTGGCAATCCAGGTCATGCCATCGAGAACTGCTTAGCGTTAAAATATAAAGTGCAAGATCTTATATGGGCGGGAAAGATAAATTTCCAATGAGAGAATACACCAGATGTTAACACAGATCCATTACCAAAGCACAATAGAACAGTTAATGCTATAATTGAAGAAAAGAGCCTTCAAAGGAGAAAAGTGGAAGAAATCACAACCCCACTCGAATGACTTTTCGACATCTTGAGAAAGTCAAATCTAATTCACGCTGGGCCACTTAGATTTATATTGGGAATTGATATGGATCAAATCTGTAAATTCCGCCAAGGAGCTCAAGGACATTCTATCCAAGATTGCCCAACGTTTAGGGAACATATATAGTATCTCTTGGATTCTTTCCAGCTAGAGATACGGGAGGGTGTAAAGACCAATGAGATAAACATGTTAGATATGAAACCTACCACTATCATATATGGAAAGAAAACCCCTATTTGAAAAGAGTTTACCTCAAAGGTTGTACTGGATGATTCTTGGACATTAGGGCTCCTGACCCTTTTAAGTATAGAGATGACCAACGAGTTCCTTAGAGATATGATTTTGAGGTGATTGGAACTGATGCTCCAACATCTTAGGACTCAGTGCCAAAACTCGAAGCGAGCATTATTACAAGCTAAACACAATGGGGAAAGAACCCCGTGGTAAGAAAGTGATTTAGAAAAATCAACCAGAAATTGACGATAAAGAAGTTGATAAGGAAACGAGGGAGGACCAGAAAGAAGACGTCGAGAATGATGAAGTTAATGAATTTTTGCAACTGATAAGGCACAACGAGTATAGCGTGGTCGAGCAGTTGAATAAAACACCAGTAAGAACTTTGTTGTCACTACTTTTGAACTTGGAGCCACACAGCAAGGCTTCTGTACAAGTTTTAAAACAAGCTTACGTCACTCACAACGTGTCAGTCGATAATGCCAGTCACTTAGCATGGAGCATTTTGGCCCCAAATTACATATCTTACAATGATGATGAAATACCCCCAAATAGAAAAGAAAGTACCAAGGCACTAAACATCTTAGTAAAGTGTAAAGCCTATTCTATGTCTAAGGTCTTAATCTACAATCGGTCATCGATCAACATCTTGCCTTTGCCAGTATTGTCCAAGCTGCCCGTGGACACCTCGTACATGATATCGAGCCCTTTAGTGATGCGAGCTTTTGATGGCACCAAAAGAAGCGTGATTGGCAAAATAGAGATTCCTTTGTTAGTATGAGCCATTAATTTCCTTATTCGCTTTTAGGTGATGGATATTACGCCTTCTTACAGTATGCTATTGAGATGCCCTTAGATTCATTCGGCTAGGGTGGTACCATCGTCCTTGCACCAAATATTAAAATTTGAAGTCAATCAGCATTTATGCACCGTGTAAGGCGACGAGGACCTGTTGTAGCTAGCTTGTCAAATTCTCTTTTCATAGAACTGGATAATAATGCAATAGAGAGTTCTTTCTTGACCTTTGAGGTGGCCACTGTATCTTATGTGTCAGAGGGAATGCGAGCCCCTAAGCCATATGTGCCACGAACAGCGAACATGTTATTTGCCCACAAATTAGGAAAGGGTTGGAAAATCCACTTAGGTTTGGGAAAAGATATACAAGGTATCTTAGAACCGATTTTTGTTCCCACTTAGAAGGATACAGGAGGGTTGGGATATAAGCCCACGATTGAGGATGTCGAGAGGATGTGTAAAGAGCGAAGAGCAAAGAAGTTGGCTCGTATGGCTGGAAAGAAGGTTGTGGAACCTCTTTTAATTTGTCCTCCACTGTCTAAGACCTTTTACTCAGTTAGATTTGAGTACTAGGAAAGGACCCTAGTCAAAGTGATGATTAATGGATATGCAGTGGATCTAAACATGATTTGCGATAGGGTGCCGATGTCAAGAGACTAGGTTCGCTACAACCCTTCCGCCTTGGACAACTGGCAGCTCATACCGTTACATGCTATCCTTGAGTCCTCCGAGATGTAATCATTTTTAAGATTTTTTATATCAAAGTTTAATATCATTAAGTTATTTTAATTTGTTTAAAAAATCCATGTAAAATTGTTTTCTCTTTAATGAAATCAGATTTGGATCATGTCCCTAGTCACTTTTATTCATTCAACCGTTTTCATTCATATACCAATATACATACTCATAATTACTTCAGGGATATACATCATGAATTGATAAATGATCCAAATGACATCTTTGAATCAAATTATCATAATTATGTTCACTATAATGACCATGAGACGAAAGAGGAGGAAGTTGTACCAGAGGAGTTTTTGAGGCTAGTTGAATAAGAAAAGAAGCTTGTATAACCCCACTTGAACAAGAAAATAATCAATCTGGGTGATGATGAGGTAAGAAAGGAAATTAGGATTGGAACCACTCTCATGCCAGAGCTAAGTCAATTGTTGAAGGATCTACTCATTAAGTTCTCAAATTTATTTGTATGGTCATACCAAGATATGCTAGGTTTGGATACCAATATCATGGAACACAGGCTACCTTTAAAATCATATTACAAGCCCCTATACCAGAAGTTGGGAAGGAAAAAATCTGAGATGCTGTCGAAGATTGAAGAAGAGGTCAAGAAACAATTCAATGTGGGATTTCTGGAAGTAGCTAAATAGCCAGAGTGGGTGGCGAATATTGTACCAGTGCCTAAAAAGGATTAAAAAGTCAGAATGTGCGCCAATTATAAATATCTGAACTGAGTCAACCCCAAGGACAATTTTTCATTACCTCATATAGACACATTGGGGGATAACACTGCTAAACATTGTGTTTTCTCTTTCATGGATGGATTCTTGGGGTATAATCAAATCAAAATAGTGAAGGAGGACATGGAAAAGACCATATTCATCACCACTTAGGGAAATTTTTGTTATAGGGTCATATTGTTTAGTCTAAAAATTGCTAGGGCCACATATCAATGAGCAATGGTGACATTGTTTCATGACATGATGCATAAAGAGATTGAAATTTATGTTAACGATATGATAGCAAAGTCCACTTGGGAGGAAAGTCATGTGGAAAACCTCCGCAAAGTATTTGAAAGATTGAGGAAATACAAATTGAGATTGAATCTAGCAAAATGTACTTTTGAGGTAAAGTTGGGGAGGTTGTAAGGTTTTGTAGTGTGTGAACGGGGAATTACAATAGATCGAAACAAGGTTTGAGCAATTCAAGATTTAACACTCCCTAAAAATCAAAGGGAGGTAAGAGGCTTTTTGGGATAGTTAAATTACATGTCTCATTTCATCTCACAGTTGACGGATAAATGTGATCCCACCTTCAAGCTCTTACGTAAGGATAATGATGGTGAATGGGCTAAAGATTGTCAAAAAGCGTTCAAGAAAGTAAAAGATTATTTGGCTAAACCATTAATTTTGATTCCTCCGGTTCAAGGAAGACCTTTGATTTTGTATTTAATAGTGTTGGATAATTCTATAGGTTGTGTTCTGAGGCAACGAGATGGTTCAAATAAGAAAGATCATGCAATCTATTATCTGAAGAAGAAGTTCACAGAATATAGTACATTTTCGAGAAGCCATCATTGTTAGGAAGGGTTGCTTGTTGGAAAGTGGTATTTTTTGAGTATGACATCGTCTACGTGTCCTAAAAGGCTATAAAAGGAAGCATAGAAGCAAAATAGTGGATCATGCGAAAAAGGAATACGAGCCCATCATTTCCTAGACGAAGAGATCATATCATTTTCGAAGATCGAAGAAGAAATTTGGAGGGTGTATTTCAATAGAGCATCCAAAATGATTGGGCATGGGATTGGGGCAGTACTAATTTTCCAAGTGGCCAATATTTTCCCACTACAGCTAAACTGATGTTCACCTGTGCAAACAATGTAGCTGAATATGAGGCATGCATTTGGCACTTCAGATCACCATTGAGAAAAAAATCAAGGTTTTAAAAGTTTTTGGTGACTCAATGTTAGTTGTTTGCCAATTAAGAGAAGAATGGGAAACAAGGGATTCCAAACTGATTTTATCATTTGCCAAGAGAAGAAAACTAGTTAGCAAATGCATTAGCTATTCTAACCGCCATGTTTAAAGTAGGATCCGAAACAGAAATGCAACCTATACAGTTAAAGGTCGAAGACTCGTTGGCCATTCTCAATGTAGGGTATGGATGTCATTGGTCCCATCACATCGAAAGCATCAAACGAGCATCGGTTTATCTTTGTAGTGATTGATTATTTCACCAAGTGGGTTAAAGCTGCTTCATATACCAATGTAACTCGATCAGTGATCTGTAAATTTCTGAAAAAAAGAAGTCATTTGTCGGTACTATTTACCAAAAAGAATTATATCAGAAAATGCCAAGAACTTGAATAATGCCTTAATAGAAGAGGTTTGCGCACAATTTAAGATCAAGCATCACAATTCTATGCCATAGCGTCCAAAAATGAATGGGGTTGTCGAGGCCACAAATAAGAATATCAAGATCATTTCCAAGACAACAGAAATGTATAGGGATTGGCATGAGAAGCTCCCTTCTGCTCTCCACGCATACCGTACATTAGTAAGGACTTCGACTAGAGCTATTTCGTTTTCATGAGCGTATGGCATAGAGGTCGTTTTACCTATCGATGTGCAAATCCCATCTCTACGAGTGTTGAGGGAGGTGCGACTAGAGGAGGCTGAATGTGTGCAAGGGAGATATGAACAGGTGAATTTAATTAAGGAAAAGAGATTATCAGCTTTATGTCATGAGTAGTTGTATCAACAAAGAATGATGAGGGCTTATAACAAGAAAATGTGACCAAGGCAGTTCAGAGAAGGGAATCTAGTACTGAAGAATATTTTGCCATATGTTCATGATCATTGAGGAAAACGGACACCAAAATGGAAGGGATCGTATGTGGTGAAGAAAGCTTTCTCTGGAGGATCATTGATTCTCGTTGAAATGGACGGAGACAAGATGTTGAACCTTGTAAATTCTGATGCAATGAAAAAATAATTTGCTTAAAAACTAAGCTTGATTGTTCTTAAAGAGTTATTCACATTAAGTAATATTGGCTTTTTTTGTTTTGCTTTTCTTTGTGCATCACGTTTGAGGCTACGTTTTGCTTTGGAATCTTGCATTCTCGTTAAGGTAAGTTGGTTATATTCAAAGTGACAAATGGCATTTTTGAAATACCTTTCACTTGAAAAAAAAATTCATCCTCTGTTAACCTTTTTAGGCCATCTTGTTTGTTCAAAATCGACCCTTACTGAGGGATCACCCTCCACATTGGAAGATAAATTGTGAGGTTTTAAGTATGGGTCGATGATTTTACAACATTGTGAGGCAAACATGAGATCATGTGCAATTCAAATTGAAAAGATGGGAGCATTCCTTAGAATGAATTTTGTGATGAAATTAACCATATTTCAAAATGATAAATGGCATCCTTTTGTTCTTCCCGTCACTTGGAGAAAATCAAATCCCTTGCTACCCTATTTTGAGCCTTATGTATTTTTTTTCTGAACCCTAATTAAAGTCATTCATCGAACATCATGGATAGAGAAGAAAGATCTTGAAGAATGAAAGCAAAATTCTTAATTCTTAATCTCATTTCCAAAAAAAATAAGAAAAATAAGAAATATATATATATAAAAAATAGGGAAGGCGAATAAGAAACAAAAAAAAAGGAAATAGAAAGGAGTAAGAATTAAAAAAAGTGTTTGGGAGATGGAAGGAGCAATCCAAAATTCAAAATAACTCATCATGGTTTTTATACTATTTCACATAATATATATATTTTAGCCTATAAAACCTTTCCCTGATTGACCCTTAACCTTTAGACCACGTTACAACCCTTAAAAGACCATTTTGACCAAATATATTTGTTCAAATCAAGAAGTTAATCCTTGGGAAATTGTGACGTCTTCAAGAGCATAAAAGCGAGATGAACTCTAGGGTGAAAACTCAGAAATGAGCAGTCTAGAGAGATTTCTAAAAAAAAAAAAAAAGATATGAAATAACATAAAAGATAATGAAGATTTTCAGATGAAATTGATCCTTCGATACGAGCCCTGAAGTTATCTATTTGAGCCTATTTTAGCCTTTTCTTTGGCACCCAAACTAGAGCCGGCACTATAACATTGGAACAAGTCCATCTTTGATTGCTCATGGCCAGTTTAAATAAGGGAATTAATCTACATGGAGAATGTAAAAGTCTATAGAAAGAAGATTTTGCCTAAATAAAAAAAATATATAAAAAAGAAAAAAGAAAAAAAGAAAACAAAAAAAAGAAACCAAAAAAAAAAAAAAAAAATAGAGAGAGAGAGAGAGAAAGAGAAAGGAACTATAATGAAGAATATCTACTTTAAGACGCAATTTTGCAAAAGTGCATGGTACAGGGTGCACAGTCGAAATAATCCAAAGTTAGGAAAAGAAAATTCGGCTTCACGAGAATTAACGAGTCGACTCTCAATGCAAGAAATTTATGTTTCAATTGTGGATTTATGAAATCCATAGTACCAGGTTTGTTAAGTGAATTATCATCTAAGAATTTAATTTACGGGTCGTAAAATCATTTTGAAATTTGTTAAGATGATATCCCATGGAATTTGATTTTCATGATCTATTTGTGTGGATAGGGATTTGATCTTTTTCAACCTAAAAACATGATTCTCAAAAAGATGACCTTTTATGAAAAATTCAAGAAAGGAAGAATGGTAAGCATTCATTGCATTTAGAGGCCCAAGCGTAGAGGTCCATTTGCTTTTCATTGCATTTAGAGGCCCAGGTGTGGAAGTCTATTTACTTTTCATTGCATTGTATATGAAGGCATAGGTGTGAGATCTATTTACATTTCTTTTGCATTCCCATTTCAAAGATTTGGTTGTGAGGTCTGAATTTATCTTGTTTCACTCTCCATGTTTTGATGGTTTGGTATCTATTTTTCTAGTTTTGCATAACATAACATGTTTTGATTTGTTTCGGTTTTGGTAATTGTAAAATCTGTTGTTCCTTGTACTGCGATGTTGAATGGGATTTGATAGTAGTTAGGTATCTATGTCTTTGAACATTCCTTTCCACGCAAGCCACGAACAAAGAGGGGTAGCTGTAGACACCTATTTTTGTCCGAGCCTAATTGGAGGCCCATTTGTTCCCTTTAAATTTTTGTTCTCTCTTAGGCCCGTTTGAAGCCCATCCGATTTTGGTCAATTTGAGGCCTTTGTTTTTCTTTTCTTTTTCTTTCCCTTTTGGGCCTGTCAAGGGCCCATATTATTATTATTATTATTATTATTATTATTATTATTATTATTATCATTACTACTACTACTATTATTATTATTATTAAATATCATTATCATCTTTTTTTACAAATAAACAAGATTGAAAAATAATATATATATATACATAAAATGAAAGAAAAAAAAAAGGAGGTGGCTTTTCATATTCTATTTTCAATCATGCTATTTCTTTTTCTTTTTTTTTCTTTTCTTTTTTATCATAGACATGTCATGATGGATTGGGTTTTGGGCTCCTATGAAGAGGACGTCACTGGACCATCGATCCTCTACCCATAGGAGCCCCAAAAATCTCTTTTTTTTTTCCCTTTCCCTTTTTAAAAAATAAAGGTTCTTTTTTTAAAAAAAAAAAGCTTGATCATAGGAAAAGTAAACCAGAAGCATTTTCTTTAGAGTTTTTATTTAAGATTTTCATAAGATTTTAGCCTACATTAAGACATTAACATTTTTAAATAAAAAAACCTACCTCCTAAGACCTCGTAAGACTATCCCCGAATAGGCATTGTGGGGGTGCTATATGTAATATCCCTAAACCGAGTCTAGTAGTTTCAAGTATATTTTTTGGGTTCCGGGCGTGAATTAGGAATTTATCGGGTTAATAGTAATTTTTAATCTAATTTAAGAGGTTTATTTCATCTAAAATTGATTAACAATAATTCAAAAAAATAAAAATATTTTTGAAAAATTAATTTTAAAGTAATTAAAATAATTATTAGTGAAAATAATTAATTTGGATCAAAAAAGAATTTTTAAATAATTTCTATTGAGGGTTAATTTGAGTTAAATTTAAATACTAATTAAATTGGATTTAATTGGAAAAAAAGAGAAAATTTAGAGTATTTATATGATAAATAAACCTTAAAATGTGGGAGTGGCCATTAGGCAAATTCCTCAATTTTAAAATTTCTGGTGGGTTGTTTCAGTTCTAAACACAATGCATCTAGCCTATTTTCACACCATTTACATCAGATTAGAGAGCTATAAAATTCGTTTTCTTTGCATGGTTTTAAAGATCTATCATCAGAGAATAGATTCGACAAATTTTCTTCTCAGAATACTCTCTCAATTCACCCGAAATTATTCTCAAATGTAGCAAAAAATATTTTGAAATTTCTCAAGATTCTTGAATCAAGATTTTCAATCAAATGATTTAGAACGAATCAAAGGTAATTATTATTTCTAAACTTAATTTTATGATGATTAGAAGCATATTTACATGATTTGAGTGATAATTACATGATTTTTTATCAATGTCATCTTCTTCAAAAGCTTAAGGTACTTTAATAGTGGATCTTGAATTTTAAGAGGAAATCCAAAAATCAATGAATGTTCCAACTTAAAATGGATCTATTAAAAGTTTTTTGGTCTTATTTATCAAGATTAAACATGATTTATGAAGTAGTTTGAAGAAATTCGAATTTCATCATCTTCATGAACCGATTTTCTGGATTTTTGTGAAATTAATTTAAATGTGAAATCGATGCTTAGTATATGTTTATTTGGTCTAGTATTGATGTTTGGAAGTGATTAAGAGGGTTGGAGTGATCGATTTTGTGAGGAATTAAGTTTTCGACTTGATAATACGAATCCGATAAGGTAACTTTGAGTGAGAATTTCAGGTAGCCTAGTTGATGAAATCTTGTGTTTATTATATCTTCTGAAATGTAGTAATATCTATTTTATCTCTATTAAAGCTTCAAATATTAAAGAAGATCGAGCTAATTGAAATTGAAGCTTGGATTTGCTTGGTTGATCACTTGGTTGTGGTTGAGTTATTTGTGTGTTGAGTGTTATTAAAGGGTGATTTGATAAATTGACCCTCACTTATGCTTAATTAGATGATTAATTACTGGTTGCAAATATTTTATTGAGTTTTGGTTGGTTAATTTTGTAAGATTATTGATATATGTTTAAGTGATGAAATTTTTGTTAAGTGTTCATTAGTGAGCATCTAGTGATTTTATGTGCTTGATTTGATTGATTATAATGGTGACCTAAGCAAGTCTGCTGGAGTTTTTGGTTCATGGTATGTTGATATTTTAATTGATAAATGAACATTGATATTAGGTAATTGGTATGCTAGATTTAATTTGATGTTAAAATGACTATGTTACATGATTCGCATATGCATTTTGGCACTTTAAATTGAGCACGTTATTGATTGAAATTATGTTATGATTGATTGATTATATTGGCATTATAGCATGGTGGATCCATTGGATATAGTTGGCATGCCATAGGATTTGTGAGTACTTTCCATATTAATATGTTATTTGTGAGCAATCAGGCTCTAGGTGGATTGATTTGGAGTAGATAAAGGAGTGTTGAGCTTGTGTTTCCACTCAACGGGATTGATTTGAGGCGATATAAGGGAGCGTGTGGCCTCGGCCCGCTCAATCCGGGACTAATTCTGATTTTGATTGGGAGTAAGGAGATCCGTCTATCCGATGTATGATCACCCGATTAAGCCATGATTGTATATGCCAACATAAATGTATGAAATTTTATATTCTAAATTGATGATTATATGCCATGATTAATTATGATTTTTGATACATGGTTGAGCATATGACATTGAACTATTATGGATTGATATTGTGACTGAAAATTTGTATTTGATTGGTTTCGATTTAAGCATGATTTGGGTGCTAATTTACTCGTCATTTTATTAACATTCACTGAGCTTTTTAAGCTCACACCCTCACAATTCACACCCTCACACATTTTAAAGACTGTAATTGGGCATTGTGGAACTCCTAGGAATTAGTTTAATTTTTGTTGTAATTGGACATTGGAAATTTATTTTGGATGGTTTTATAATAATTTTGAGGCATGTTTGAGTTTGATTATTGAATGATTTAAGGTGTATTATTGCTTGATAACACGATGATTGATAACACTGTGTTTGAAGCATGAAATTTTTACTAACGATTGTTTAAATGAAACTTCCATGGAGTGGTTTACCAGCCACTAAGGTACGCCACTTGTTTGATTTATTTAGAGTTTGATGTGCATACAATTAATTACCTGATTCTGTTTATTTGAGGCTTAATTGATGTCAATAAATTCAATTGAAGGTGTATATAAATGTATGTTAATTAATCGTAGTTAAATCGGGTTTAATTGGCCATTAAAATATGTAAAATCAGGTTTTAAAAGGAGTTTTTCGCAAAAATAGGTACAGTGATTTTCACACGGATATGTGCCTGTCCACACGGGTGTGTGAAGGGTTGCATACGGGCGTGTGGGTAAGTGACACAGGCGTGTGGAAACTGGAACTATCACACATGGGCATGTGGGATTTCCACACGGGCGTGTGCGATCTACCTAAAATTTTTTTGCGACACGAACACGGTCATTAATGACACATGGTCTGGGGGACACAGCCGTGTGAGGTTTTTGGGGTTTACATTTTTCTATTTAAATTGATATTCTAATTTGTTTAAGTTACAATTTAGTCCTAAAAATGGATTAGTCTAATTAGAGCCCTAGATGATAAGGAAACTTGGTAAAATTTTAGGATTAGTCCCATAATAGGTAAAATTAGATAGAAACACACTTAATTTTTAATTAAGAATAGGTCTTGATAGTTTGTATTTGTAACAATTTAGTCCCTAATAGTAAAACTTGAATTAGACATAGCAAATGAACTCAATTTAACCTAAAAAGTTTAGGCTTGCATAATTTTAACTAAAAAAAGGTCGGTAAACATTTAGATCTAAACTCGAGTTAGTTTTACCATAGGTGGTAAAATGACAAATATGCCCTTAGTTTAAATTACCTAGAAAAAGTTTAAAATTGGCTCATAATTTGCTTCCGCGTTAATAAATAATTAATATCCAGATAAGATTGAGGTGTTATAAGGTCAGGGTGTGTCTTGAGTGGTCGTTAGCCGGAGAGTCACTTAGGTGGCTAATGTAACGCTTCGAATTTGGGCTGATCCATCCCGATCGAGTTTGGGGTGTCAGACTATAACCTTCCCACACATAATCGTACTCTTAAAATTGAAATTTGGTGTTGAGATCGAGTCTAAAATCTTAGGATTTTTCTGTAATATTAATTCTAGACTTTTAGACGATAGGTGGCTAACCAACCTAGCCCTAATTCGTTAGTGGCAACTCTATGTTAATTTGGGCCCTCCGTGTCTAGCTTTGCTTACTAAGTCCCCGTACTCTTATGTAGGCAATGTTCTGACATACCATATAGCCCGGAATGAAATAACTAAGTTTGTGCGTAATTGTATATTATTAATTCTATCTATATTAACCATTGTTTCCACTCTTGACTTGTGTTTATGTTTAAGGGCATCACTCCAATCTCGTTCAGCACATGTTTTGTGAACGCATAGTCTCAAAAAAGGTGGAAGATTGTTGTGTCATCCTCCTTGCAAACTGGACAGAGGGCATCCTTTCGAAGTCTTCTGAATTTTATTTTCATTAACGTAGGCAAATAATTGTTTGTAATTTTCCAAAATTAATTTAAATCTGGCTGGGAATTTTAAGATTCCATATCGTTCTATAAAATTCTTTTGCATCGTCATTCTGATCTATATTGCTGTATCCCAGTGGGTTCTGTTCCTATGTAACAATCCATTTGTATCCTTCTTTTACTATATATTCTCCCAAATTGCCTCCCCTCCATGTTACTTCATTAGTTTGTGTAGCATTCTCTAGTGGAATGGCTATTATCCTCTCAGCTTGCTTCCCACTAAATAGTCTTTTTCTAACAACCTCTTTCCAGGTAAAAGTTTCACTATCAATTAAATCTGCTACTAATGAATAGTTTATATCAATATTCTAAAATTCAACTTTTCCATCTCCAGGTCTTGGTAGCCATGCGTCATTCCATATATTTACCAATTTACCGTTGCCGATTCTCCATCCTGTGACTTTTTTTTTAAAAGACTACAAGCACCCCAAATACTATGCCAGGTAAAAGAAGGGTAAGACCCTAAACCTGCACTCATAAATTCTCCTCGAGGATAGTATTTGGCTATCATAATATGCACAAATAAACTGTTAGGATTGGCAATTAGATTTCATCCCTGTTTTACCAACAGGGCTAAATTAAACTGTGATAAATCCCTAAATCCCATTCCCCCTTGCGCTTTCGAGATGCACATAGAGCTCCAATTGCACCAACGTATGCCTGTGTTATTGTTTAAATTGCGCCACCAAAACTTTCACATCAAACTCTCTAACTCTCAACATAATGACACTGGTAACTTAAAACATTGTATTGAATAAATTGGAATGGCTTGTAAAATGGCTTTAATAAAAACTTCCTTCCCACCTACCGATAGGTTGTGCACACACCAGCTTTTCATTCTTTTTATAATTTTTTCTTTGATGTCCACAAAAGCACTCTTATTTCTCCTTCCAACCATCGCTGGTAACCCAAGATATTTCTCATGGTTGTTTAACGTTTGAACTCCCAATACTTATCCAACTTGATGCCTCACCACTTCATTCGTATTACTGCTAAAATAGATTAATGATTTGTCAAAATTCAATGATTGACCTGATAGATTTTCATACTCCTTTACTACTGATTTCATTGCCAATGCTCCGTGTTGTGTTTTTTTTAATATAATTTATTTTTTGTTATTTACTTAACTAGTATAAAGAAAATTATTATATACTAAAATGGTATGGCAAAAAAATTGTGTTGTTTTCTAATTTTTATTTGGAATTATTATGCATTTGTTTGTTTTTTACTTAGTTAATATTAAAAATTCATTCCTAATTTTTAGAGCTTTTTATGTAAGCTATATAAGGCATATATCCCGATTTTTTTATTTGGCCATTTAGGCATTTTTTAATTTAAGGAAACAAGTCGTTTTTGGAGATAGTGTGTGAAAGTGCGCCCAACTGGACATGCTTTCAACCAATGGTCATTTTTTTTAACGTTTTCAATTGTAAAATTTTTGAAGGGCCCTATAACGACCCAAATTTTAAGGTCATCGAAAAAGTGAGTTTTTGGGTCCTCGATTCTGAAAATTAGATTCGTAAATATTTATTAGAAATATTTACAAAGTTAAGTGAGAGGTTAATTAGATTTTACTTAAGTAAATTTAGCTTAATTAAGGTTAATTAGGTATAAGGATTAAATTGAATAAAGTGTGAAAGTTTAATTATAAACTATAGAAAAGTCAACGGACTAAATTAGCAAATAAGCTTTATATGACAAGTGTCTGGTAAGTATAAATACATGTGTATTATTTTAATTGGTACAAATGTATATATATATATATATATATATATATATATATATATGTATTTGCTTATTATTTAAGTAAAATAAAATAACAACTAAAATATAATAATAACATAATATAATAATTAAAAGTAAATAAAATAAAAGAAATAGAATAAAGAAAGAAAAAGGGGATGAAACAGAACAGGGAAAGGAAGAAAGAAAAAGGCAAAGAAAAAGAAAGGAAAAATAGGGTTTTGAGGTTTGAAGCTTAAGTAGTAAGTCAATTTAATCCCCTTTCTTGTAATTTTAGTGTCTATGGAATCCTAGGAAGAAATACTATTTGAGTTATGTTGAAATTTAGAAAGTTATTGAATTTTTAGATGTTGATTAAGTTGAATAAATGGAAGAATTAAGTGTTAATTTGATGGAAATTCAAGTTAGAAGTGGGAGAAGGATTAAATTGTAAAAAAAATAAGTTTTGTAATAGTAGGGATTGAATTGAGAGGATACTATAATTAATGTTTTATGTTGTAAAATTTAAGAGTTGGAATAGTTTAAAGTGATAATTGAATGAAAATATAAGATTTATTATGAAGAGAAAGAATGGTTATGGTAGAATGACTAAATTGGAATTTAAGTAAAAGTTACATGGAAAATAGAAAAGTGTGTTATTTAATGATATGTATTGATGATTTTAAATATTAAATTTTCCATGGCTAACGTATTATCGGATACATCATCAAAGAAGGGAAAAGAGAAAGTGAGCGAAGATAACGAGTAAACTCGAGAACCATGGTTTGTATTTCTATAACCAAACTTAATAGTTATTTTGATACATATGATTGATATTATGTATGGCTATTGAAATTAAGGTAAGTATTGATATTGTGGTATTGTGTTGACTTATGAATAGTTGAATTGAAATGTATATTGATTGTTGATGATGAATTAAGAAAGTGAACCGGAAACCCTATTAACAGTGTCAGGCTAGTCGGATATAATTAGCATGCCATAGGATTGGAAGTGTTTAGAGATATTTCGAATTTGTGTCGATGAGACGCTATAAGTGTCGCTTTCTCATCATATCGTTTGATTCGTTCGATGAGGTACTCTGCGCACTGCCATCTTTATCAAGTATCTTTATTCGGTGTATTCTGGCTCTGGCTGATGAAACACTGTATAATATCCCAGTATGTGGGTTGGATCCGCATATCTGTCTAGGTCCGAGTTATGTTAATAGGGGTAAACTACTGTACTGAACACTAAAAGATACTGTTGTTACTGTATGTTCTTATTGAATACGATTTTGTTGATGAATGTTACTGTGATATAAGGATAATTGAACGATAATTTATAAAGTTCTTATTATTAGAATTTATAGTTATGTTTTAAATGCATGTTAAGTATTGGCTTATAGAAATACCACTGAGTGTATACTCAGCATACGGTTTGTTTCCATGCGCAGGCTAGGTACAAAGTGACTAACGTCTCAGCATCCAAGCCAACTCCCGAACTCAAATACTTGGTGATGTATCTTATCCTTAGGAATGGCATGTACCTAGGTTGTTTTTTATGTTATTTTGAATATAAGAGAAGCTAGTCAGGAATGTTAATAGTTAGCTCATAGATGTAAAGTGAATGATATAACATGGTTCATTTTGAATTACTTTGAATGGTTCTTAAGTATGAATTTGAAGTTGCTTTATTTAACGGTTGATAATATACTAATGTTGGATTGTAATATTAGTATAACAAATGTGTATTAGACATATTCAATCATGTTTTAGACTGGTTGAAAGATTGTATTTTAAATTGCTTGCTATTCAAGGTGTGCAAGGTTGGTAAATTTGAACTATAAGGTTCATTTTGAGTCCACACGGCCTGGCACACGGGAGTGTGATTAGACCATGTGAGGCACACGGCTTACACACGGGCATGTTGATAGGCCGTGTGTCCCCTGCATCTTTCAATGTGCAGTCAGGATAGTAAACGGGCAAAAGACACGGCCGTGTGTCTTGGTCGTGAGAAGAACACGGGTTTTAAGCACGGCCGTGTGTCAAAATCGTGTTAAAATGCTTAGAAATGGTGAAAAATCAGTGTACCACACGGCCTAGCCATATGGGCGTGTGCCCAGGACGTCTGCCCCTTTGATGCTTAAGAAATTGCAAGTCAAAATTGACCACGAGCTGGCCACACGGGCATGTGCCCCTAACTTCAAGCAAATTTTTTAAAGTTTTCCAAAGTTACCGGTTTAGTTCCAAATCACTTCTAAAGCATGTATTGGGCCCCGTAGACCTATATTAGGGACTTTATAGTGTAATTTGAAAAGATTTGATTTGGAATACAAATATTCATGACTCAGTTTTGTATAAATGCTAGTGTATAAGTCTGGTAATGCCTCGTAACCCTATTTTAAAGACGGATATGGGTTAGGGGTGTTACATTTAGTGGTAACAGAGCTACTCATGTTTAGTCGATTCGAGGACTAAATCGAGTTCAGAATTGAGTCTAGAGGTACATGCCATTATTGATTTAAATTTAAGTCGGGATTGGTTGCTGAATTATATATTGATTTAATTATTTCTGTTTTATAGTGTTAAAGATGTCTGACGAAAGAATTGAAGAAACTAATCAAAAATGTATAGTGAAGATAATGAACCATATGATATGAATGAATCGGAGTCTGCTCCAAGTGTAAACCCAGTAGGTAATCAATCGTCAAATACTGGAAGGGGTGGTACTAGTGAAAGAGATAATACAAAAATACTCAGAGTAATAGCCGATGCTCTTTAAAAAGTAGTGGGAACCATACCTGCAACGATTACTACTCCTACTACTCGACGAACCTCGATTAAAGAATTACGTAAATATGGAGCTACTGAATTTTTGGGTTTGAAGGGAGATGATCTGTCAAAAGTCGAAAACTAGCTGGAAACTACAAAGAGAATTTTGAAGCAACTCGAATGTACCCCACAGGAAAGTCTGACGTGTGTCGTTTCTTTACTGCAAGAAGAAGCGTATGTATGGTGGGAGACAGTAATTGAAAGTATATTAGAAGAACAATTAAGCTGAGAGTTCTTTCAAAGAGAATTTCAGAAAAAGTCTTTTGGGAAAATGTACATGAAAGATAGAAAACAGGAGTTTTTGACACTAAAACAAGGCGAAATGTCTGTAGTGGATTATGAACGGGAATTTTTTAGACTAAGCCGATATGCAACTGAATTTGTACTGACTGAAGCTGACAGATGCAAACAATTTTTGAGAGGGTTGCATGATGAATTTAGACTACAGTTGATGCCACTTCGAATTACTGAATTTGTAGATCTTATGGAAAGAGCTAAGATGATTGAACAGGTATTGGGGAAAAATAAGAAGTTTGAAGTTGCTCGTTCAACTGAAAAACGTCCTAGAACTGTTAGTTCAATTCCACAACCAAAACGATCAAAGAAATCTCGAGGCAATTGGAGATTCAGCTCTAGATCGAAAAGAGGTGATAAAAGTCGAAGAAGACAGACAACTGTATCCATTGACATTGTTAAAAGTCCAAATTAGAATATGGAAATTCCAGAATGTGAACACTGCGGGAATAGACATATGGATGAGTGTAGAAGATTAACTGGGGGTTGTTTCCGATGTGGATCCACTGATCATTTTATAAAGGACTGTCTGAAGATTGGTAAGGCAGCACCAACGGTATCACAAAGATCTGAATCTGCTTCCAGAGGCTGGGGGTCAAGCCGAAGTAGTCCAGTTGCTAGAGGAAGTACTAGAAGAACTAGTGAAAATGCTACACAACAATCTGAAGTAAGAGCTCCGGCCCGAGCATATGTTGTAAGAACTCGAGATGATGGAGATGCTCATGATGTAGTGACAGGTATATTCTTATTATATTCATAACCCATTTATGTTTTAATAGATCCAGGATCGTCACATTCCTATGTTAATACAAAACTGGTTGAGACGGGAAATTTAAAACCTGAATTGTCTAGAGCAACGATAGAAGCGTCTAGTCTATTGGGGCAAACTATGTTAGTGAATCAGATATGTCGAAGATGTCCATTAATGATTCAGGATAAAATATTTTTTATCTATCTGTTGATTATGCCATTTGGTGATTTTGATATTATACTGGGTATGGATTGGCTGTCAGAATATGGAGTAATTTTGGATTGTTATAAAAAGAAATTCACTGTTCAAAATGAAGGTGGTGATCGAATTGAAGTAAATGGTATTCAGACCAGTAGGATAGTTCGTGTTATTTTAGCAATTAAAGCTAGTAAGCTTCTTAATCAAGGGTGTGCTGCTTTCTTAGCATATGTTATTAATTCCGGTTCAGTTGAGAGTCAATGCAGTAAAATCCAAACTGTATGTGAATTTCCTAATGTGTTCCCTGAAGAATTGTCAGGATTACCTCCTGATCGAGAAGTTGAATTTGTGATTGAAGTATACCCGGGTACAGATCAAGTGTCAATACCTCTATGTCGTATGTCACCTACTGAATTAAAGGAGTTGAAGATACAATTGCAAGATTTATTGGATCGAGGTTTTATACGACCTAGTACATCACCGTGGGGCGCTCCAGTGTTATTCGTTAAAAAGAAAGATGGTTCGATGCGGTTGTGCATTGATTATCAACAGTTGAATAAGGTAACTATCAAGAATAAATACCTATTACCTTGTATTGGTAATTTATTTGATCAACTAAAATGAGCTTCTGTATTTTCAAAAATTGATTTGAGGTCGGGATATTATCAGATGAAGGTAAAGGAGAGTGATGTACCAAAGATAGCATTCCGTACACGGTATGGACATTATGAATTTTTGGTAATGCCATTTGGGTTAACAAATGCTTCGGCTGCTTTTATGAATCTTATAAACCGTATTTTTCAGCCATACTTGGATCCATTCATAGTGGTTTTTATTGATGATACTTTAGTATATTCGAAGTCTGAAACTAAACATGAACAGTATCTTTGAATTGTTTTGCAAATATTGCGAGAGAAGCAATTGTATGGTAAATTGAACAAGTGTGAGTTTTGGTTATCGGAGGTTGTATTTCTTGGTCATGTAGTATCAGCAAATGGGATTAGAGTAGATCCAAAGAAGGTTGAAGCCATACTTCAGTGGACAGTTCCCAAAAATGTGTCAGAGGTACATAGTTTCCTTGGTTTGGCCGGATATTATCGAAGGTTTGTGAATGGATTTTCAAAGACAACTTTACCGATGACAAAGTTACTGCAAAAGAATGTTCCATTTTTTTGGGGTGAGCAGTGCTAGAAAAGTTTTGAAACGTTGAAGCAAATGTTAACAGAAGCACCAGTATTGACTTTACCGGAATCGAAAAAACATTTTTTTGTGTACAGCGATGCTTCCTTAAATGGTCTTGGATGTGTATTGATGCAAAGTGGAAAGGTAATTGCTTATGCTTCACGACAATTGAAATCACATGAACGTAACTATCTGACTCATGATCTGGAATTAGAAGCAGTGATTTTTGCTCTAAATATTTGGAGACATTATCTGTATGGTGAGAAATGCTATATCTACACTGATCATAAAAGTCTCAAGTATCTTCAGTCACAAAAAGAATTGAATTTGAGACATCGTCGGTGGATAGAACTTCTAAAAGATTATAATTGTGTTATTGACTATCATCCAGGTAAAGCTAATGTGGTAGCAGACGTATTGAATAGAAAAGCTGCAACTGAATTGAGAACAATGTTTGCACAGCTCAGTATTGTTGATGACGGAAGTCTTTTGGCTGAATTGAGAGTAAAACCAGTAATGTTTGATCAAATCAGAACAACACAGTTAGAAGATGAAAAACTAATGAAGAAGAAAGAGATGGTGCAGAATGATATGATAGAAAATTTTAGCATTGATGAGCATGATTGTTTGAGATATCAGAATTGATTTTGTATTCCAACTACTCCAGAGTTGAAAGAGTTAATACTCTGAGAAGCACTGACAGTTCTTTTGCATTACATCCCAGAGGAACAAAGATGTACTGTGATTTACGGGAACTGTATTGATGGCCAGGTATGAAAAGAGATATAGTGGAATATATGGCTAAATGTTTAACATGTTAGCGAGTTAAATCTGAACATCAGGTTCCGACTGGATTACTTTAGCCTATTAATATTCCAAAATGGAAATGGGATTGCATCACCATGGATTTTGTAACCAGGTTACCAATGTCAGCAAGTAAGAAAAATGTTATTTGGGTGATTGTTGATCGACTCACAAAGTCAGCTCATTTTATAGCAGTTAGAACGGATTGGTCACTTCAAAAGTTGGTAGAAACTTATATCCGGGAAATTGTGAGATTACATGGTATTCCTGTATCAATAATTTCTGACCGGGATCCACGGTTTACATCGAGGTTCTAGAAACAGGTGTATGAGTCTCTCGGTACTCGACTTCATTTTAGTACAGCTTTTCATCCATAAACTGATGGATAGTCAGAACGAGTCATTTAGATTTTAGAAGACATGCTCCGAGCTTGTATTATTGATTTTGAATCAGGTTGGGAACATTATTTACCGTTAGCTGAGTTTGTATATAATAATAGTTTCCAATCAAGTATTCAAATGGCACCGTGTGAAGCTCTATATGGTCGGAGATGTCGATCACCAGTGTGTTGGACGGAAATGAATGAAAGAAAAGTGGTTAGTCTAGAGTTGATTCAAGAAATGGAAAGCACTGTTAAAAAGATTCAAGAAAGGTTTAAAGCAGCTTTTGCTAGGCAGAAATTGTACGCAGATTTGAAACGACAGGACATTGAATACTCAGTTAGAGACAAAGTATTTCTTAAAGTCTCACCTTGGAAGAAAATCTTGAGATTTGGTCGAAAGGGTAAGTTGAGTCCATGATATATTGGACCGTATGAGTTTATAGAAAGAATTGGACCGGTAGCATACCGTTTAGCTTTGCCTCCTGAATTACAGAAGATTCATGATGTTTTCCATGTTTCTATGCTAAGAAGATGCATATCTGATCCTTCTCATGTGATTTCAACTGAAGATATAGAGATTCAACCTGATTTATCATATAAAGAAGAACCGGTTAAAATACTGGCATGTGAAGTAAAGGAATTACGTAATAAATGAGTTCCCTTATTAAAAGTGTTTGGAGAAGTCATAATATTGAAGAATCAATGTAGGAACCAGAGGATACAATGAGATCACAGTACCCCCATCTCTTTTCAGGTAAATTTCAAGGACGAAGTTTCTTAAGGGGGGAGAAATGTAACGACCTAAATTTTAAGGTCATCGGAAAAGTGAGTTTTTGGGTCCTCGATTATAAAAATTAGATTCGTAAATATTTATTAGAAATATTTACGAAGTTAAGTGAGAGGTTAATTAGATTTTAATTAAGTAAATTTAGCTTAATTAAGGTTAATTAGGTATAATGATTAGATTGAATAAAGTGTGAAAGTTTAATTATAAACTATAGAAAAGTCAATGGACTAAATTAGCAAATAAGCCTTATATGACAAGTGTGTGGTAAGTATAAATACATGTGTATTATTTTAATTGGTACAAATGTATATATATATATATTTGTATTTGCTTATTATTTAAGTAAAATATAATAATAATAACTAAAATATAATGATAACATAATATAATAATTAAAAGTAAATAAAATAAAAGAAATAGAATAAATAACGAAAAAGGGGATGAAATAGAACATGGAAAGAAAGAAAGAAAAAAGGAAAGAAAAAGAAAGGAAAAATAGGGTTTTGAGGTTTAAAGCTTAATTGGTAAGTCAATTTAATCCATTTTCTTGTAATTTTAATGTCTATGGAATCCTAGGAAGAAATACTATTTGAGTTATGTTGAAATTTAGAAAGTTATTGAATTTTTAGATGTTGATTAAGTTGAACAAATGGAAGAATTAAGTGTTAATTTGATGGAAATTCAAGTTAGAAGTGGGAGAAGGATTAAATTGTAAAAGAAAATATAAGTTTTGTAATAGTAGAGATTGAATTGAGAGGATACTATAATTAATGTTTTATTCTGTAAAATTTAAGAGTTGGAATAGTTTAAAGTGATAATTGAATGAAAATATAGGATTTATTTTGAAGAGAAAGAATGGTTATGGTGGAAGGACAAAATTGGAATTTAAGTAAAAGTTACGTGGAAAATAGAAAAGTGGGTTATTTAATGATATGTATTGATGATTTTAAATGTTAACTTTTTCATAGCTAACGTAGTACCAGAAACATCATCAAAGAAGGGAAAAGAGAAAGTGAGCGAAGATAACGAGTAAACTCGAGAACCACGGTTTGTATTTCTATAAACAAACTTAACAGTTATTTTGATACATATGACTGATATTATGTATGGCCACTGAAATTAAGGTAAGTATTGATATTGTGGTATTCTGTTGACTTATGAATAGTTGAATTGAAATGTATATTGATTGTTGATGATAAATTAAGAAAGTGAAACGGAAACCCTATTAATAGTGTCGGGCTAGTCGGATATAATTGGCATGCCATATGATTGGAAGTGTTTAGAGATATTCTGAATTTGTGTCGATGAGATACTATAAGTTTCGCTTTACTGTTATTGTTTTGGATTCGTTCCGATGAGGTACTCTGTGTACCGCTACTATTACTGTTACTATTACTGTTACTGTTACGGTGTATTCCGGCTCTGAACGATGAAACACTGTATAAGATCCCGGTGTGTGGGTTGGATCCTTGTATCCGTCCAGGTCTGAGTTATGTTAATATGGGTAAACTACTGTACTGAACACTGAAAGATACTGTTGTTACTATATGTTCTTATTGAATATGATTTTATTGATAAGTTTTACTGTGATATAAGGATAATTGAATGTTAATTTATAAAGTTCTTATTATTAGAATTTATAGTTATGTTTTAAATGCATGTTAAGTATTGGCTTATAGAAATACCACTGAGTGTATACTCAGTGTACGGTTTGTTTCCGTGCACAGGCTAGGTACAAAGTGACTAACATCTCAGCATCCAAGCTAACTCCCGAACTCAAATACTTGGTGATGTATCTTATCCTTAGGAATGACATGTACCTAGGTTGTTTTTTATGTTATTTTGAATATAAGAGAAGTTAGTGAGGAATGTTAATAGTTAGCTCATAGATGTAAAGTGAATGATATAACATGGTTCATTTTGAATTACATTGAATGGTTCTTAAGTATGAATTTGAAGTTGCTTTATTTAACGGATGATAATATACTAATGTAATTGTTATATTAGTATAATAAATATGTATTAGACATGTTTAATCATGTTTTGGACTGGTTGAAAGATTGTATTTTAAATTTGCTTACTATTCAAGGTGTTTAGGGTTGGTAAATTTTAACTATAAGGTTCATTTTGAGTCCACACGGCCAGGCACACGGGCATGTAATCAGACCATGTGAGGCACACAGCTTACACACAGGCATGTTGATAGGCCGTGTGTCCCTTGCATCCTTAAATGTGAAGTCAGGATAGTACACGGGCAAAAGACACGGCCGTGTGTCTTGGTCATGTGAAGAACACCGGTTTTAAGCATGGTCGTGTGTCAAAATCATGTTAAAATGGCTTAAAAATTGTGAAAAATCAGTGTACCACACAACATAACCACATGGGCGTGTGCCCAGACCATGTGCCCCTTTGATGCTTAAGAAATTGTAAGTCAGAATTGCCCACGGGCTGGCCACACGGGCGTGTGCCCCTAACTTTAAGCAAATTTTTTGAAGTTTTCCAAAGTTACCGGTTTAGTTCCAAATCACTTCTAAAGCATGTATTGGGCCCCGTAAACCCATATTAGGGACTTTATAGTGTAGTTTGAAATGATTTGATTTGGAATCCAAATATTCATGACTTGGTTTTGTATAACTGCTAGTGTATAAGTCTGGTAATGCCTCGTAACCCTATTCTGGAGAGATATTCTGACTTTGTGTCGATGAGACACTATAAGTGTCGCTTTACTGTTGCTGTTCCGAATTCGTTCCAATGAGGTACTCGTGTCTCTCGCTCATCATTGTTTTGTTACTATTCATTATCTTTATTACGGTGTATTCCAGCTCCGACCGATGAAACACTGTATAATATCCCGGTGTGTGGGTTGGATCCTCGTATCCGTCTAGGTCTAAGTTATGTTAATATTGGTAAACTACTATCCTGAACACTGAAAGATACTATTGTTACTGTATGTTCTTATTGAATACGATTTTATTGATAAGTGTTACTATGATATAAGGATAATTGAATGATAATTTATGAAGTTCTTATTATTAGAATTTATAGTTATGTTTTAAATGCATGTTAAGTATTGGCTTATAGAAATACCACTGAGTGTATACTCAGCGTATGGTTTGTTTCCGTGCACTGGCTAGGTACAAAGTGACTAACATCTCAGCATCCAAGCCAACTCCTGAACTCAAATAATTGGTGATGTATCTTATCCTTAGGAATGGCATGTACCTAGGTTGTTTTTTTATGTTATTTTGAATATAAGAGATGTTAGTGAGGAATGTTAATAGTTAGCTTATAGATGTAAAGTGAATGATATAACATGGTTCATTTTGAATTACATTGAATGGTTCTTAAGTATGAATTTGAAGTTACTTTATTTAACGGTTGATAATATACTAATGTTGGATTGTTACATTAGTATAATAAATGTGTATTAGACATGTTTAATCATGTTTTGGACTGGTTGAAAGATTGTATTTTAAATTGCTTGCTATTCAAGTTGTTTAGGGTTGGTAAATTTGAACTATAAGGTTCATTTTGAGTCCACACGGCCTGGCACACGGGCGTGTGATCAGACCGTGTGAGGCACACGGCTTACACACAGGCATGTTGATAGGTCATGTGTCCCCTGCATCCTTAAATGTGAAGTCGGGATAGTACATGGGCAAAAGTCACAGCCGTGTGTCTTGGTCGTGCGAAGAACATGGGTTTTAAGCATGGTCGTGTGTCAAAATCGTGTTAAAATGGCTTAGAATTGGTGAAAAATCAGTGTACCACACGGCCTAGCCACATGGGCGTGTGCCCAGGCCGTGTGCCCTTTTGATGCTTAAGAAATTGCAAGTCAGAATTGCCCACGGGCTGGCCACAGGGCCATGGGAGCCACATATGCTAGCCACACGAGCGTGTGCCCCTAACTTCAAGCAAATTTTTCAAAGTTTTCCAAAATTACCGGTTAGTTCCAAATCACTTCTAAAGCATGTATTGGGCGCAGTAGACCTATATTAGGGAATTTATAGTGTAATTTGAAAAGATTTGATTTGGAATGCAAATATTCATGACTTGGTTTTGTATAAATGCTAGTGTATAAGTCTGGTAATGCCTCGTAACCCTATTTCGGAGACGGATACGGGTTAGGGGTGTTACAGGCCCAATGGTAATTTTTTCCTGTAAATAGCAGGCCGTTTTTCATTCTTTTCACTTAAATCCAATTCTCTCAATTCTTTCTAAACTTTCAACTCTCTTAATTCTTTCAATTTTCTCAAGTTCTATTCTAAATTTTTCGATACACTTGTTTAAAAATATTATATTTTTATTTTATTATTTCGTATATTATTAGTTTCAATTAAATTTTCACAAATGACAGCCTCTCTGATTGGTTTCGATGACAAGCACATTTCCGCTACTCAAGCGATAATGGTAAGACAAAAATTTAAATTTCATTATTTTTAATTGAATAAAATTTAAAGTGATTTATTTTTGAAAATATTTTAAATTAATTTTTTTCGACATAAATAGGTGGATGATCATGTTTTGGAGGGGTTGATACATAACTGATGGTCGCTAAACTAACTAAAAATTCGACTAAGGCAAGCGCACCTATCGAACAGTAGTATAGTTATGGTGAGACCGAAAATATCGTATCCATAAGGACTAAAAGTACTAGTAATTACTATCTTTTTATTATCTAGCCTAATAATTAAAGGAATGTTTTAAACTAAGACTAATTATCTAATTGACTAAGATTACGACAGAGATAAAAGTTGGAAAATACTGTTGGAAAACCGATGGAGAAGACAATACCCAAGGAAGAATCCACCTAGACTTCACCTATTACTTCTGAAGTAGATGATTTATCCACTTGACTTAATCCGTAGAAATCCCTGATTTATGTTAATATCTCTCTTGAGACTAAAAACAACTGACTCTAGGTTGATTGATTGAAATCTCTTTCTAATTAAAACCCCTATTGTCGCATTAAATCGATCTATGGATTCACTTATTATATTTGACTCTAATCCGGCAGATTTATGTCGTCCTATCTCTAGGATTGCATACAACTCCGCTTAATTATGAAAGATATACTCTTAAACAGGGACTTTTGCTCCACTGAATAAGCACATCAAAAACCTGAATTAATATCCTGGAAAATTAAAGCCAAGGTTAAAACTCATAATTAAGACTAAGAACAAGTATTTATCATATAATTCAAATAGTAATAAGATTTGTCTTAGGTTTCATCTCCCTTAGTTATTTAGGGAGTTTAGTTCATAGTAATGGAAAACATCTCAAAATTGGAAAAACAAAAAAACATAAAGAAACCCAAAGAACTTCTAGGAAATTGAATGGAGATCACCAGTCTTGAAGTAGATCCTGCTTCCTAGCTAATTTCGATCGCTATCCTTCAGTATTCTTTGCCTTCTGTTCTCTGTGTCCCCCTTTGATCCTCTTCTAGGTTGTTTATATAGACTTTGGAATGCTTTAAAACCCTAAGAATTACCCTTTTCCGAGTAGAATTAGTCTTGGGCTGGACAGGGACACGGCCGTGTGCCACGCCCGTGTGAAGGTGTTCAAGCCGTGTGTAATTCTGAGTTGGTTTTTAGTTGATACAGTCATGACACACAGGCGTGTGGCCTGCCGGTGTGTCTCACACAGGTGTGTGTTTTACCCGTGTAAAAGTGCCTAGTCCGTGTGAAGTACTGAGATAAGCCCATTTTGTCCGTTTTTGGCCCGTTTCTCAATTTTTTTCACCTTCCTATGCTCACCTAAGCATAAAACATGAAATTAAAGGATTAGGAGCATCAAATTCACTAAATCTTATGATAAATCATCCAAAAATATGCCAAGCATGGGATAAAAATATTTATATATTATGGTTTATCATATATCCCCACACTTAAGCATTTCCTTGTCCTCAAGCAAAATCCTCACTCATAACTAAAATTCATTCTTCTCAACTTATAATTCTTATCAAAAAAATGTTTTGAAATAATCCACAGATAATCATACATTGAGAATTCAACTAAAAGAACATTAAAGTTTCAAACAATCCAAGTTGAGCATTTTAATCATAAAATCATAGGTATCCCCCTTTATCTAAGTAATTACCTTTAATTCCAAATCGACAAGGGTTGACATCCTCACTAAAGATTCACTCAAATCACTCAAAGTGTTTAAGGTTCAATAATTAAACACTCAATAGTCAAACATGAAAAGTTATTACCATATGTTTGCATGAAAATCAAATCTCTACCACTATAAATGAGATGATACACAAATCAAAAGGTCTTTAACAGGGTTGTGATGGGGCTTGGGTTAAAGGTGTGGATAAAGGCTAAAAAAGAGAGTTAGAATCGAGATTAATTTAATAAATTACCAAACTTAGAAAAATAAAGCTAATTGCTAAATTACAAATAAGTGCCAGAATTTAAACTATCCAAAACTAATGACATGAGCTTTCTCTCAATCTAATAACTTTAACTTATCCAAGCTCTTTATAACAATATGTAATTATATGAATATGAATATACGATTTTTTTTTAAGAATAAGAACCATAATAGAAAGTACATAACAAGAAATAATTTAGCAACTGAAATGGATGAAAATAGTTAGGTAACTAATCAAATCAAATCTCGAAAAAAAAAGGGAGTTAATAACAAAAAAGGAGAAATTCTTAACGAATCAAAAATGGTTAAGTTGTGGGTTAACATTTAATGGGAAAATGTCAAGAAATGGTGTTTAAGGCTCAAAGGGGTTCACTAAGGGTTAATTATGTGGGTAGGCTTTTTATGGATTGAGTGGGTTAAAACCTAAGTGCTTTCATCATCTTAGTATATCAACTCAGACGTGTGGTCTCGACATGTATAATCGATGTAAGTTGTAGAATAACAAATCAGTATTGACTCACTCATAACCATTAATAAAAGTGAGCAAGAAAGATATATGCTCTTAAAGGCTCAAAATCTCACAAAAATTATGGGTTTTTTTTTGTCAATCCTGTGATTTAGAACTTCAAGATAATACCTCATTTCAGGGAAACAACCTAACAATTTTAATTCTCAAAAATTCAACTTATCATGCTTAATTCTCTATTTTCCTAAAGTTTAAATAATCAATGCACAATTACTTATGTTTTAATCCAAAACATATTAATAAAAATCATAAATCAATCAAAATTCATTCTAATAGTAATATGAGAAAATTATTTGAGAATAAGATATAATTCAGTCTGATAATCGTATAAATAACCTCCCCACACTTAAGATATACATTGTCCTCAATGTACAAAGATAGATAATAACAATATAAGCATAATATCAAAAGAGAGGGAGAGAAGCGAAACTGCCCTGAATTCTTGGATGAAATCCTTGGAATATGGAAAGCTAGAATTGTAGATAAAGCCAATGAAAGGCATGATTCTGAGTTACTAACAAGAAAATAAACACAACTGTGGAAGAGAATTAAAGGATTACTCGATAATAACAATTAAGATAAACATAGTTCAAAATATAAAACATAAGTCTTCAAAAAGAAATAAATTAAAATAATAATAATAATAATAATAATAATAATAATAACAAAATAAGAGAGAAAGGGGGAAATTTAGGGTTTTAAGGGGATACGATCGTGTAAGGCCCGTGTTGGGCCGCACGGCCGTGTCACACGCCCGTGTGGCTCACATCAAGCCCATGTTTATCACGAAAATTGAATAACCTTTCATCCCACAGAGTTGGACACGCCCGTGTGTCCAGGCCGTGTGGTTCACATGGACGTATCGCGCAGTGTGCTCTATGATTTTCACTTCTCCCATGCCCGTGTGGCTCACCTACGCGCCCGTTTAACCTACCACACGCCTATGTGGATTGGTCATGTCTCTCATACGGCTGTGGGCCTTGCCTGTGTAACTCTCTGACTTGTTAAAATTCAAAAAATTAAGCTCTAGGTTTCACACAGCCTAGGACACGCCCGTGTGTCCAGGCCATGTACTTCCCATAGCTGTGTCGCATGGCCATGTAGATTTATCGTAGGTCGTGTGCATGTCGATTTTTGAGAAATTTCAGCCCTGTTTCCACACGGCCAAGGACACGCTCGTGTGTCCAGGCCGTATGGGTCACTGTACTTGTATAAAAAAACACGAAAATAGATAAAATAAACGAATTAGTGGTGTTAGTGCTCGGGTTGCCTCCTGAGCAGCACTTATTTAAAGTCTAAGCTCGCCTCACCTCATATTTGCACAGTCATGGTGGTTCGAAGAGTTGAAACTCCTCATTCCTGCTATCAATCTTATCAAAATAAGGTTTTAGACGAGTACTATATACCTTAAAAGTGCCGAGTTTAGAATAAGTTACGTCAACTGTACCGTATGGGAAAACGTTGAGTACCGCAAAAGGGATTACTCTA
Source organism: Gossypium anomalum (assembly GCA_025698475.1). NCBI lineage: Eukaryota > Viridiplantae > Streptophyta > Magnoliopsida > Malvales > Malvaceae > Gossypium > Gossypium anomalum. The sequence goes on from CM046961.1 coordinate 14,634,870, forward strand.
TTAGGTTCAGAAGTGGCAACACGAGGGTCTGCTTCATCTAATAGTATTTTGTCTCCAACCTTAAGTTGATTCGGTTCACCTTTAAATTTGTCATGGCACTACCTTGATTCATCGTGTATTCTCGGTTTCTTCTTAACCCGTGTTCACCATTCATCTTGTTCCTCGATCTGTAGCCTTCGCTCTTCATGGATATTCTTGTCATTACATGGACTGGAACGTGGCTCATTTGTACTTCTCGTAAGTTTTTTTTGCAAAGAGGGTTGGACAACAAGGTTGCTCACATTAAAAGAACTTGTGTAATCATCTTGATCACTAGTCTTTCTGATAGAATCACAAGCTTGGAGTTTAATCATGTCATCGCCTACCTGAAGTATTAATTCACCTGTATCGACATTAATAATAGTCCTAGTAGTTGCTAAAAAGGGTCGTCCTAAAATTAAAGGAATGCCATTATCCTCATCCATGTCTAAAACAACAAAGTCTACTGGAAATATAAATTTGTCGATTTTAACAAGAACATATTCAATTATACCCCTAGGAAATCTAATGATTTTATCAGCCAATTGAACTCTCATCCTAGTTTGTTTGGGTTTCCCAAGACCTAGTTGTTTAAACATTTTATAAGGCACAACATTAATACTTGCCCCTAGATCAGCTAAAGCATTGTTAACATTCAAACTACCAATTAAACTAGGAATCGTAAAACTCCCTCGATCTTTCAGTTTTTTAGGTAGCTTGTTTTGTAGAATAGCTGAGCAGACTGCATTTAACTCCACATGTGATGACTCATCTAAATTCTGTTTGTTTGATAAAAGCTCCTTTAAAAATTTAACTACGTTTGACATCTGTGAAAGAGCTTCAATAAACGATAAGTTAATATGTAATTTTTTTAATAATTTAAGGAATTTATCGAATTGTTCGTCCGTGTGGTCTTTCCTTGTCGCGTTGGGGTATGGCACACGAGGTTTATACTCTTTGCTTACCAGTTTCTATTTATCATTCCTTACCTCAACCTTACATTTATCTACGACATTGTCTTGCCTCGATTTTGGTTCATCTTCAACTAACCCTTTATCATTGTGCACAGTAATGGCATGAAGTTGCTCCCTTGGGTTAGTTTTAGTATTACTTGGTAGACTACCTTGTGGTCGTTCAGAAATAAGTTTGGCGAGTTGACCAATTTGGGTCTCGATTCCTTGGATTGATGCTTGCTGGTTTTTAAGTGCAGATTCGGTATTCTGAAAGTAAGTTTCTGACACTAAAATAAATTTCTCCAACATTTTTTCGAGGTTTGTTTCTTTCCCGTTGATAAGGTTGTTGCTGAAAGCCCGGTGGTGGTGGTGGTGGTGGTCTTTGATTTCCTTGTCCTCCCCATGAAAAATTTGGGTGATTCCTCCAACCTGCATTATATGTATTACTGTAAGGATTATTTTGAGGTCAAGGATTATTACCCATATAGTTCATTTGCTCATTCTCCATGTTAGGATCGTAGGGTGGGCATTCTGAATTGCTCGTTCCACCTCCACTTGCATCGCACTGCATTACTAGATGTACCTGCGTAGAACCAAATAAACCATCAATCTTTCTATTCAAAAGTTCCACCTGATTTGAAAGTATGGTAACCATGTCGATGTTAAAAACGCTGGCTGCTTTTGTCGGCTTTGTCCTCATGACTTGCCACTGATAATTGTTCAGTGACATATCTTCTATGAATTCATAAGCCTCTTCAGGTGTCTTATTATTGATGGTTCCACTAGCAGCTGCGTCGATCATTTGTCTAGTTGAGGGATTCAAACTGTTGTGGAAAGTTTGAAACTGTAGCCAAAGAGGTAACCCATGGTGAAAGCACCTTCCAATAAATCCTCGTATCTCTCCCATGCATCATAAAGTATTTCTAAATCCATCTGCATAAAAGAAGAGATACCATTCCTCAGCTTTGCCGTTTTAGCCAGCGAAAAATATTTTAGTAAAAAATTTTCGGTCATCTGTTCCCAAGTAGTGATGGAACCTCGTGGTAACGAGTTCAACCACTGTTTAGCCTTATTTCTTAATGAAAAGGGAAACAACCGAAGGCGAATGGCATCATTAGAAACACCATTTATCTTAAAGGTGTCGCAGAATTCTAGAAAATTTGCTAGATGAGTGTTAGGTTTTCAAAATTATTTGCAACAATGGCTGGTCTAACAATACTCGATTCAGTTCCTGTTAAAGTAGGCTTAGCATAATCATACATAGTACGAGGAGCAGGATTCTGGTTAACAGGATTTGCGGCAATTACAGGAGGTAGCGGATTATTCTGATTATCAGCCATCTCTTCAGTAAAATCTGTAGCTTCCTCTTGCTCTTCCTCTAAGTATTGTAGACTTCGCCTTATTTCTCTTCTGTTTCTGCGAGCCATACTCTCTATTTCACTATCGAAAAATTAGAAAAGAAAAAAAATATAAACTAAAAGCAAAAAGTAAATTGAAATAAAAGTAAAAATGGCTAAAGTAATAAAAATCAAATGTTCCTAATATCTTAGTCCTCGGCAACGGCTCCAAAAACTTGATGGTCGCTAAACTAACTAAAAATTCGACTAAGGCAAGCGCACTTATCGAATAGTAGTATAGTTATGGTGAGACCGAAAATATTGTATCCATAAGGACTAAAAGTAATAGTAATTACTATCTTTTTATTATCTAGCCTAATAATTAAAGGAATGTTTTAAACTAAGACTAATTATCTAATTGACTAAGATTACGACAGAGGTAAAAGTTGGAAAATATTATTGGAAAACCAATGGAGAAGACAATACCCAAGGAAGAATCCACCTAGACTTCACCTATTACTTCTGAAGTAGATGATTTATCAACTTGACTTAATCCGTAGAAATCCCTGATTTATATTAATATCTCTCTCGAGACTAAAAACAACTGACTCTAAGTTGATTAATTGAAATCTCTTTCTAATTAAAACCCCTATTGTCGTATTAACTCGATCTATGGATCCCCTTATTAGATTTGACTCTAATCCGGTAGGTTTATGTCGTCCTATCTCTTGGATTGCATGCAACTCCGCTTAATTGTGGAAGATCTACTCTTAAACAGGGACTTTTGCTCCACTGAATAAGCACATCAAAAACCTGAATTAATATCCTGGAATATTAAAGCCAGGATTAAAACTCAAAATTAAGAATAAGAATAAGTATTTATCATATAATTCAAATAGTAATAAGATCCGTCTTAGGTTTCATCTCCCTTAGGTATTTAGGGAGTTTAGTTCATAGTAATGGAAAACATCTCAAAATTGGAAAACAACAAAATATAAAGAAACCCAAAGAACTTTTAAGAAATTGAATGGAGATCTTCAGTTCTGAAGTAGATCTTGCTTCCGAGCTGATTCCGATGGCTATCCTTCAGTATTCTTTGCCTTCTATTCTCTGTGTCCCCATTTGATCCTCTTCTAGGGTGTTTATATAGACTTTGGAATGCTTCAAAACCCTAAGAATTACCCTTTTTCGAGTAGAATTAGTCTTGGTCTCGACAGGGACACGGCCGTGTACCACGCCCATTTGAAGGTGTTCAAGCCGTGAGTAATTCTGAGTTAGTTTTTAGTCGACACAGTCATGACACAAGGGCGTGTGGCCTGCCCGTGTGTCTCACACAGGCGTGTGGTTTACCCGTGTGGAAGTGCCTAGTCCATGTGAAGTACTGAGATAAGCTCATTTTGTTCGTTTTTGGCTCGTTTCTTACTCTTTTCACCTTCCTATGCTCACCAAAGTATAAAACATGAAATTAAAGGATTAGGAGCATCAAATTCACTAAATCTTATGATAAATCATCCAAAAATATGCCAAGCATGGAATAAAAATATGTATATATTATGGTTTATCAATAACCTATCAAAGAGCCCAAATATGAAAATTTATTGTTATTTGCAAGACGCAAGATTCTCGCATCCGTCTTGCATGCTTAGGAGCTGTAAACTCGACCCTACATTCATTAGCGTTTTGGTGGAAATATAGAGGCCCAAGACATACACTTTCGATCTTCCATGCTTAGAAGTTATGCTTAGAAAGATCAGTTTTTTGGATCAGTGGATTTGGAAAGTTATACGATGTGTAGCTTCGATCTCTTACTCAGTGGTCTTGAATGGGGAGGTGGGTAATTCATTCCTTCCGTTGAGGGGTCTACATCAAGGGGACCCACTAAGTCCTTATCTTTTTCTTGTTTGCGGGGAAGGTTTATCGACTCTCCTTAGAATGGCAGCTATAAGGGGTGATCTCAAAGGTTTTCGAATAAATAGGCATGCCCCTCTTATCACTCACTTATTTTTTGCAAATGATAGTCTAATATTTGGTGATGCAAAAGTTCATGTGGCTAGGGTTCTAAAAGAAAAGCTGGAGATTTATGCTCAAAGTTTGGGCCAAGTGATAAAATTTGATAAATCTGAGGTATTTTTCAGCTCGAACGTTAATCAGAATAATAGAGAGGAGGTGTGTCGACTTTTAAGAGTGAATTCGAGTATTAATCTGGAAAAATATCTTGATCTCCCTCCAATGGTTGGGAAAAATAAGAAGAGAGTATTTAAGGAGATTAAATAGAAGCTAATTAAAAGGGTTTCTAGTTGGAGTTCGAGATTACTTTCAGTGGGAGGGAAAGAAGCTCTAATTAATTAAAACTATGTTACAGGAAATTCCCATATATGCCATGTCTTGCTTCTTGCTATCGTTGTCTTTATGCAAAGAGCTTGAAGCTATAATGGGTCGATTCTAGTGGTAGAAGAAAGTAGGTAGAAAGGGATTTCACTAGTGTTGTGGAAGGCTTTGTCTATTCCTAAAGAAGAGGGGGGAACGGGATTTCAAGATTTGGTAAAATTTAACATTGCTCTTTTAGCGAAGCAGTGGTGGAGATTAATGGAAAATCCTGGTTCGCTAACAACACGATTTCTTAGAGCAAAATATTTAATGGGTCCAATTTCCTGAGGGCATCTTTGGGAGCAAACCCATCACTTGTATGGAATAGGGACCTCATTTATTCAAAACCCCATCTTTGGGTGGCTGGTATGGAATTTTTTTATTTGATTTTACAAAACCCCAGTCAGTGGAATAGGGACCTCATTTATTCAACATTTTTGGTGGACAAAGCAGATCAAATTGTGAGTATTCCTATTCCTATTACTAATCAACCTGACAAAGTGTAACAGCTTGTTTTTAGTGAAATAGGAATAGTAGTTTTGGGACCACAAATCCGATTTCGACAAAAATTTTAAAATTATTTTTATATATTATTTTATGGTCTATAGTATGATAGTAATGTCATATAAAAATTTCGTAAAGAAATTTTACTGATTACATGTTTAATTTGATAAAGGACCAAATTGCACAAAGTGCAAAAGTTGAGTTCTAATAGTTAAAGGGATTAAATAGCTATGGAATTCAAAATTTGAGGTCCTTATATGGGAAATAGACCATTAAAAATGCTTAGTGGTTAAGGATGATGATTCATCCATGGAAAATAAAATAAAGAAAAGGATGGAATTGGAAATTGAAATAATCAAGGATAATAAATGATAAAAAAATAAAATTATCATCAAATTATCATCTTTCACAAAACAAAAAGCAATGGAAACCCTGATTAATGGCTCTTCATGAGCTTTCAATTTAAAGGCTCTTCGTGAGTTTCCTAATTAAAAGTTCTATGTGAACTTCGTGATTATGGCTCTGTGTGACCTTTCCGTTATATAGCATGGATAAGCTTCCTGAAAGGCTCTTTGTGAACTTCCCGATTAATGGCTCTTTGTGAGCTTCCTGTTATATGGCTCGAGAGAGGATTTCCCGATTATGTGCTCTAATGGGCACTCCCGAATATAAATTGAAGGATTGCTAATTTGTACACTTCAAGTGTACTACCTGGGTATCCATCGATATTTCAAATAAAATTCAACGGGTAAAATTCTGACATGAGAAGATATGAACACGAAATGAATTATTACACGTATCTACCTGAAATACATGAAAATGATAATACATGATATATGGAAATATGATATAATGCTATATGAACATGGATTTTTTTTGATGAATATGTTCATCTATGATTATATATTTATACACCTCAATCGTACTACCCTGTAACCATCAACATTTCGATTGATTTAATAGGCAAAGTTCTGACATGAAATAGTCTGAACTCGAGATGAATTTTTATGAAAATGTACTTGAAATACATGTGTAACACCCTTCACCCGTATTCACCGCCGGAATAGGGTTACAAGGCATTATCGAATAATACACCTCATTCACACAAACTTTTCTCATGTCTCAAAACATGATTAAATACTATCACATTGAACTTTCTCAATATAATATTTGAGTAGGTTCAGTACATACCTGTATCCCATCATACTAACCTCTTTCTCAATCACGTCATTCTTTTACCCGTTGAACCATTCGGAATAGAAATTGAATACTCAAGGATCACAATCGATAAGTACTTATACCATGGCTCGTAGCCAAATCAAGGTAACTTATCCTGGAGTACCTATACCATAACCCGTAGCTAAATCAAGGTAACTCCTCTATCAATACCTATACCATGACCCGTAGCCAAATTAAGGTATTATTCACACCTGAAGTGTCAGCATCATGGCCCAAAGCCAATTCATTAAGCTAATGACATGTCATTAGCATTCTAACCATTCCTAAGGTTCAACCGGGAAGTTTTACTTCTTGATTTCATCGTCAAACACCTCCATAGAATCGTAATCACAATTAAAACATTATCCGCAACCTCTTATTCATAGTTTATGAGATATCAAAGCATTTAACATGCATTTATAATGAAATTACCACATACGAACTTACCTCGTACTCGGAATTGATGAATCAGATCGATTACTCAATAACCTTTGATTTTCCCCTGTCTAAATCTAAATTCTTTCTTTCTTGATCTATATGTATTCAAAATTAACCCATTTAATCACAATTCATTCAATTTAATCCACAAACACATAACTTTAGCTAATTTGCACTTTGGCCTTAAACTTTCACATTTTAACAATTTAGTCCCTATTTCATAAAAACACAAATTACACAAAATTCAATAAGACCCATGCTTGGCTGAATTCTCTATAGGTCCCTAGCAGCCCATATTTCACATTTATTTCACAATTTAACCCTTCAATTTACACTTTTCATAATTTAATCCTTATTTGACATTTTCACTCAAAATCACTTAACAAAACTTGATAATCTATCATTTAACCTCCATAATTCATCATCAACTATCACAAAGCTTAAGCTTTCAACAATGGCATCTCACAAAATCATCAAAAAATTCAAAAATTAAGGCACGGGCAAACTAGTACTCAAAGCAATGATCACAAAAACGTAGAAATCATCAAAAACCGAACAAATTTCATACCTCAATCAAGCTATGCAAGTGCCGAATGGTTTAAGCCTTCAAAACCCTATTATTTTCTCTATTTTCGGTCAAGAAGATAGACAAAATGAACATCTTTTATTTTTTTTAATTTTTATTAACTTAATTACCAAATTACATATTTAACCTTAGTAAAATAAATACATAATTCACATATTTTAAGGTCATTTATGACCAATACCATTAACAATGGTTTTATTACATCATAAGGACCTTTCATGTAAACAGCCATGGCAATTAAGCACTTTTAACAAGTAGAATGCAACTTTTGCATTTTATGCGATTAAGTCATTTTTCTCAAATTGAGCTATTAAATAATAAAATTAGCTCACGAAATTTTCACACATATATATTCACATGCTGTAAATACTAAAAATAATATTAAAATAATTTTTCCAACCTTGGATTTGTGGTTTCAAAACCACTATTCTGATTTAGCTATAACCAGGTTGTTACAACTCTCCCCCCTTAGGGATTTTCGTCCCCGAAAATCTTATCAGCGAATAGGTTTGGATATTGCTTTCTCATAGCATCCTCGGGTTCCCCCTTGCCGATGTCATACTACTTTCACTAACACTATTCTTTTCTTTCCTAACTCTTTGATCTCACGAGCTAGAATTCGGATCGGTTCTTCATTGTACAATAAATCTAACTGAATCTCAACTTCGGTCAGGGAAATAACATGCGAAGGATTGGATCTATATCATTGAAGTATCGATACATGAAATACATTAGTGTCTTTTCTAACTCAAATGGCAATGCTAGCCGATAAGCAACTGGCCCGACTCGTTTGATAATGTCATACGGCCTGATGAATCACAAACTCAATTTTCCTTTTCTACCAAACCGTAATATCTTTTTCCATGGCGATATGTTGAAAGGCACTCTATCCCTAATCTGAAACTCGATATCTTTTCTTTTCAAATCTGCATACTATTTCTGTCGATCCGAAGCTGCTTTCAAAGTATCACAAATTACTTTCACTTTTTCTTCAATCTCTCTAATCAGATCAACCCCGTGAATTTTATTCTCGCTAAGCTCAGTCCAGTATAACGATGGTCTACATTTATGACCATATAAAGCTTCGTATGGTGCCATCTTTATACTCAATTGGAAGCTATTGTTATACGCGAATTCAATCAATGGCAAATATTTTTCCCACATACCTTCGAACTCAAGAATGCAACATCTCAACATATCCTCGAGAATCTGTATAAGTAGCTCGGATTGACCATCCATCTACAGATGAAATGCAGTACTAAAATGTAGTTTTGTACCTAGTTCATCTTGCAGTTTCTTCCAAAACCTCAATGTGAATCTCAGATCTCTATTTGAAACTATAGAAATAGGTACTCCATGTAATCTCACAACCTCGGATATATACAATTCAGCTAACTTTTCAAGCGAATAGTCTGTTCATACTGGAATGAAATAAGCCGACTTTGTCAATCTGTCAACTACAACCCAGATCGCATCTTTTTTACTCGGAGATAGGGGCAAACCCGAAACAAAATCCATAGTCACTCTATCCCATTTCCACTTAGGAATCATAATAGGCTGTAATAATCCAGACGGTACCTAATGCTCAGCTTTGACTTGCTGACAAATTAAACATTTCGAAACAAATTCTGAAATATCATGTTTCATACCATGCCACCAATAGAGTTGTTTCAAATCATTATACATTTCCATGCTTCCTAGATGAACAGATAAATGACTACTATGTGCTTCATTCAAAATCATTTGAATCAACTCTAAATTCCTCGGAACATATATTCGGCCTCCGAATCTTAAACAATCATCTAAATCAAATTGAAATTCTAAATCATAACTCAAATCACCTTGAACTTGTTTTGCTAACATTTTATTATCAACTTTCTGAGCTTCACAAATTTGCTGTAAAAAAAACGATCTCACTTTCAACTCAGCTACAATCATGCCGTCATCAGATAGATCCAACTTAGTATTCATTGCACGTAGAGCAAACAAAGATTTATGACTTAAAGCATCAGTAACAACATTTGCCTTTCCCAGATGGTAGCCAATCACTAGCTCGTAATCTTTTAGTAATTCTAGCCTCTACTATCGTAAATTCAAATCTTTCTGAGTCATCAAATATTTCAAACTCTTGTGATCTGAGTAAACATGGCATTTCTCACCAAATAAATAATGACGCCAAATTTTTAACACGAACAAAATCGCGGCTAACACCAAATCGTGCGTTGGGTAATTCTTTTCATGCGGTTTCAACTGTCTCGAGGCATAAGCCATGACTTTGCCTTCTTGTATCAAAACACAGCCCAGACTATTCAATGATGCATCACTATAGATGAAAAATTCTTTACCCGATTCTGGCTGTACTATTACCCGATTCTGGCTGTACTAACATTGGAGCTTCAGTCAAAAGAACTTTCAGCTGATCAAAACTTTTCTGACATTTCTCGGACCAATCAAACTTTACATCTTTCTGAAGCAATTTCGTCATCGAAGTTGCAATCATCGAAAAGCCTTTTACAAACTGTCTATAATATCCTGCTAGTCCAAGAAAACTGCGGACCTCAAAAACATTTCTTGGAGGCTTCCAATCCATAATAGCAGATATCTTACTCGGGTCACTCGGATACCATCAGCTGAAACAATATGTCCTAGAAATCTAACTTCGCGCAACCAGAATTCACATTTGCTGAACTTTGTAAATAACTGCTTATCTCCCAGAGTCTGTAGCATAATTCTCAATTGTTCGGCAAGTTCAGATTCATCATGTGAGTAAATCAAAATGTCATCAATGAATACAATGACAAATCAATCTAAGTACGGTCTAAAAATCTGATTCATTAAATCCATAAAGACAGCAGGTGCATTCGTCAATCCGAAAGGCCTAACTAAAAACTCATAATGTCTGTACCTCGTTCTAAAACCAGTCTTTGGCACACCAGAGTCTTTAACTCACAACTGATAATAACCCGATCTTAAATCTATCTTTGAAAACACTGTAGCACATTTTAATTGATCAAACAAATCATCTATTCTGGGCAGAGGATATTTGTTCTTGATTGTCACTTTATTGAGCTGTCTATAATCAATACACATTCTCATAGTATCGTCTTTCTTTTTCACAAGCAATACAGGAGCACCCCAAGGCGAGAAATTCGGTCTTGCAAACTCTCTGTCGGTTAATTCTTGTAACTGAGCTTTTAATTCTTTTAACTCTGTCGAGGCCATTCTGTATGGAGCTATCGATATCGGTCTAGTTCCTGACAGTAACTCAATGTCAAACTCAACTTCTCGGATTGGTGGTAAACCCAATAATTCTTCAGGAAATACATCCAGATATTCACACACAACTGGCACTGATTCAATCTTCTTTTCAGTCACTTTCGTATCAAGCACATAAGCAAAATAAGCTTCGCAACCCTTTCTCACATATTTTTGAGCTAGCATCGGTGAAATCACTGCTGGTAAATCAACCCATCTGACTCAATCCAGATAATCTCATTATTTTGACATCTCAAATCAATCGTCTCTCATTTGCAATTCACAATAGCATCAGGCAATGTTAGCCAATCCATACCCAGAATTATATCAAGTTCATCAACTGGTAACAACATCAAATCGGCCGAAAAACAAAAATCCCAAATCATCAACGGACAGTTCTTGCACACTTTATCAACCAACACACACTTGCCCAAGGGTTCGATACTCTAATTACAAATTCAGTAGACTCTACAAGCAAAGTCTCACTGGATACTAAATTCACACATATATATGAATGAGTCGATCCTGGATCTATCAATACAATAACTTTAGTACCATAGAGAGTAAAAGTATTGTTAATAACATTTAGAGATGACGCTTTCTCACAAGCGCAAATAGCGTAAGCTTTAGCAGGTGCTCTCGCCTCAGACCTCATAGCAGAGTCATTAGTCGCTCTCTGACTACCACTCACATTTCCCGTGTTTCTAGGTGGTCTACCCCTGTTTACAGTGTTACTTGGCCTCGTGTTCTGAACATCATCTTTTTCTATCAACTCTAGGCAATCTCGTATAAAATGATCCAACGATCCACGTTTGTAACAGACTTTATTTCTTTTGTTCCAGCATTCTCCAAAATGTCGTCTCCCACACTGCTGACATTCGGGTTTGTTGTCTCTTACACTATCAACACTAGCTACTGATGTAGCTTGAGCTTTAGAACCAGAGTGTTGTTTAGCACGATCCTTGTTTGGATATCCAATCGAAGCATTCGGGCTAGTATACGAATCTCTAGATTTCTTTGACGTAGACTGATAAGATTTACTAGTTGATCTCTTTCTTGAATCTCTTGCTTCAAAATCAGCTTTTCTTTTTTCATTGCTGAGATCTTTGACTTTACAAGCCCTTTCAACTAAAACAACAAATTTTTTGATTTCTAGAATCCCGACTAGAAGTTTTATGTCTTCATTCAATCTATTTACAAATCGTTTACACATGATTTCTTCAATAGAAACATATTCCTGGGCATACTTACTTAACCTTATGAATTCTCTTTCATACTCAGTGACAGTAATTCGGCCCTGTTTCAATTCTAGAAACTCTTTATGTTTCTGATCGAGAAATCACTGGCTTATATGCTTGTTTTGGAACTTAGATTGAAAGAACTCCCAGGTGACACGTTCTATTGGAACTACTGATATCAATGTTTTCTACTAATGGTACACGTTGTCTCTTAGCAAAGATACCACACATTTGAAACATTCTTCCGAAGTACAGGACAATTCATCAAATACTCTGATCATGTTCTCGAGCCAAAACTCAGCTCTCTCACCATCATCGTCAAATGTAGCCCCGAACTCCGCAGCCCCGTGTTTCTGAATCTTATCAATTGGTGGCTTACTCAATCGAATCGGATCTATTACTTGTGGCGTAACTAGGACTTATTGAGGAATAGGTAGGGGTAGAGGTTGTTGAGCAACCGGATTCGTTTGAAGAAACTTCGTGAACCACTCACTCATTATTTGAAAGAAGGCTTGTTTTGCCTCTCCCTCGTGACTACTAGTCACGGGTCTAGAGTCAGATTGAGCTGTCCTTTAAGTAGGAGCAGGCATGTTACTCTCTACATCGTCAGCTATGGTTCTTTTGAGATCCATTTGCTATATAAAAACACATTTAAACTGTCAAGAATCATCACACTATCGCAGTTTATATATATAGCATGTTTAGCTAGAATCTTACACGCTACGTTAGTCCTAGAATCGACTAAACCGTAGCTCTGATACCAATAAATGTAACACCCTTCACCCGTATCCGTCATCAGAATAGGGTTACGAGGTATTACCGAATAATTCACCTCATTCACACAAACCTTTCTCATGACTCAAAACATGATTAAATACTATCATATTGAACTTTCTTAATATAATACTCGAGTAGGTTCCGTACGTACTTGTATCGCATCATACTAACCTCTTTCTTAATCACGTCATTCTTTTACCCGTTAAACCATTCAGAATAGAAATCGAATACTCAAGGATCACAATCGATAAGAACCTATACCATGGCCCATAGCCAAATCAAGGTAACTTATCCCGAAGTGCCTATACCATAGCCCATAGCTAAATCAAAGTAACTCCTCTATGAATACCTATACCATGGCCCGCAGCCAAATAAAGGTATTATTCACACCCAAAGTGCCGACATCATGGCCTGAAGCTAATATATTAACCTAATGACATGTCATTAGCATTCTAACTATTCTTAAGGTTCAACCGGGAAGTTTTACTTGTTGATTTCATCGTTAAACACCTCCGTAGAATCGTAATCACAATTCAAACATTATCCGCAACCTCATATTCATAGTTTATGTGATATCAAAGCATTTAACATGCATTTATAGTGAAATTACCACATACGAACTTACCTTGTACTCGGAATTGACGAATCGGATCGATTACTCGATAACCTTTGATTTCCTCCGGCCTAAATCTAAATTCTTTCTTTCTTGATCTATATGTATTCAAAAATAATTCATTTAATCACCAATTCATTCAATTTAATCCACAAACACATAATTTTAGCTAATTTGCACTTTGGCCCTAAACTTTCACATTTAACAATTTAGTCCATATTTCATAAAAACACAAATTACACAAAATTCAATAAGACCCATGCTTGGCTGAATTCTCCATAGGTCTCTAGTAGCCCATATTTCACATTTATTTCATAATTTAACCCTTCAATTTACACTTTTCACAATTTAATCCTTATTTGACATTTTCACTCAAAATCACTTAATAAAACTTGATAATCTATCATTTAACCTCCATAATTCGTCATCAACTATCACAAAGCTTAAGCATTCAACAATGGCATTTCAGAAAATCATCAACAAATTCAAAAATTAAGGCACGGGCTAACTAATACTCAAAGCAATGATCACAAAAACGTAGAAGTCATAAAAAACCGAACAAATTTCATACCTCAATCAAGCTATGCAAGTGCCGAATGGTTTAAGCCTTCAAAAAGCTATTCTTTTCTCTATTTTCAGTCAAGAAAATGGATAAAATGAACATCTTTTGTTTTCTTTTAATTTTTATTAACTTAATTACCAAATTACATATTTAACCTTAGTAAAATGAATACATAATTCACATATTATAAGGTAATTTATGACCAGTACCACTAAAAATGGTTTTATTACATCATAAGGACCTTTCATTTAATAATCCATGGCAATTAAGCACTTTTAACAAGTAGAATGCAACTTTTGCATTTTACGCGATTAAGTCTGTTTTCTCAAATTGAGCTTTTAAACCATAAAATTAGCTCACGAAATTTTCACACATATATTTTCACATGCTGTAAATACCAAAAATAATATTAAAATAATTTTTCCAACCTTGATTTTGTGGTTCCAAAATCACTGTTCTGATTTAGCTAAAACCGGGCTGTTACAACATGAATATGATTTATAAATGTTATATGAATACATGATGTGGAAACATATTTATATGGAAATTTGGTTACTCTTGAACCCATACATATTTCTTGATATTTGAATGAAATATATAACTAACAAGGATGATGAAGATATGTGTTAGGGCTTGTGATCAAATTGGTTGAATGTCTTGCATGTTTATCTTAAACATGAATGAATGGTAAGTTAATTACCATGTTATACGAACTTACTAAGCATTTCATGCTTACTCTATTTTATTTTCTCTATTCTATATTATTTCAGAGGCTCGCTGGATTGGAAGCTTGGCAGAGATCACTCACACTATCTATCAGCCCATTTCGATATATATATGGTAAATCAATTATGGTTATAATGGCATGTATAGGTTAATTGACCAATATCGACATATAAATGCTTTAATTGTAACTAGCCGTTGGAATGGCTTGTGATGGATATGTTTGGTATGTGTTTGAAATGGTTGATTGATAGAAATTATATTGACATATTGATGATTGCATTTAGTTAGCATATTTGATAAGATATGCATAAATGTGAACTTAGAAATTTAAGTAAGTGTGTATACTTGATTATATGAGGTATTATATCATGTATAGGACTTGATTTTGAGTTAGGTTAAATAACCTATAATAGCTTGTAAATGTGTTAAAGCGTTGGTGTAGGAGGATGACAAAAGGGGGTGAGAAATATGGCTTGGACAATAACCTATTTTCGTCCACACGGGTGTATGTCTCAGCTGTGTGTGACACATGGCCTAGCACATGGGCGTGTGACTTGGCCAAGTGACCCAAGTCAGAGAGTTACATGGCATGTCACTTGGCCGCGTGAACTACACGGCCTGACCACACAGGTGTGTGACCCCTGCACCTAGGAAAAATTTTGAAATTTTACGAAAAATTTCTCTAAGTACTCGATTTAGTCCCGACTTGTTTCTAATGCATGTTTTGGACCTCGAAGGTTCATATAAGGGACTTTATGTTTGATTTCTGACATGAATACTGTATAAAATGAAATATATATTTACTTGATCTGTATATTCCAGTAATGCTTCGTAACCCTATTCTAGCGATAGATACGGGTTAGGAGTGTTACATAAAGTAGTATGGTCTAGTGATCATTCAAGAATCTATTCAGTGAAAAGTGGTTATAAGATGCTCCTAGGATCAATCCCGCAATGGTAATTAGCATTCTCCATTACTCTGAATTTTTCTTCCAACCACCTGTACCGATCTTCTAGTTGTTTTGGCAGTTCTACCTTTGCTTTATCCATTTATGCCATATCGTCTAGATCAGGAACAACGGGGTTAGTTGGATTATCCCCAGGATTGGAACTTGAACCTATTGGGTAGTCCATCGATGCTAAGGTACCGACCTGATATTGTTGAGGTCTTATGGTAACGAGTACCCTCCATGGATATGCGTTTGGTTGGGTCTAGACGTTTACCGGGGTAAAGCTTGGGGGTAGGTAGGGTTTTCATTATCACTCCCTGAGTTAACTACAATACTTTTTCCTTTTTCGATTCCTCTAGCCAGCAACTGAGTTAATTGGCTTAACATGCTTCGTTGGGATTCTTATATTTGATCCCTCATGTCTTGTTGTACTTTAGCTAATTGCTCTTGCAGTTGTGCTTGCAACTGATCTTGTATCTCTTTCTACATTTGTTCTAATCTCTCTAATCTTTGATCCATTGCTTTGGTTTTGCCATGAGTATCGTAACGATATTCAGTTGGTAGATTCTTATTGGTTTCCAAGGTAACTGTCATAATTTTGATTAATTAGGGTCTTTTTATGAAACTTAATGCATATGATAAAATGTAATGCAAATGAATACAAAAAGAGGCATTGATTTTGATTCAATTCTATTAGAACAACTTTACTAAAAAACAAATTTATTCACATAAAATGGATTACATATAAAGCTTTGCCCTAATACTCAAAGCCTTAACTTTCCTAAGAACCGAAACTAATTCTCAGCCTCGAACTGATTCTAATTCATATTTTAATCTTAGCATGTAAGCTTGAACTGCTAGGGTTTATAGATGGTTGGCTACTTCCCGTACTTGAGTTACAGCTTCAGCCATGATGTAATCTCTATCCTTAATCTGACCTTGAGAGCGTTGGAGTTTCTCTTTCCAGTGTTCATTGTTTGTTTTAAGAAAGTCAACTTGAAGTTCACAATTTTACAATGCAGCCTCGAGCTCTCCTATCTTTCCCTTCAACTCTTTAATCTTACTTAGGCTTTCTTTCAATTCAATTGCAGAATTGCGACTACGATAGTGATGTGGTGACCTTTCTAATTCTGCTACCCGAGCTCTCATCCCATCTTTTCATCTGGATTTTTATCAAATCCCTTTTTAAAGCATTTTCTCAAACCCGAGCATCTTGGAATTTATTTTCCCACTGATCAGCTCTAATCTTTTCTTCTTTGATCTCTTGCCGCCATTGTTTCGATGTTTTTACCCAACCCGGCAGTCCTTATCGACAAGTGCAGTTTCTTATAATCTATTTTTAAATTGTCCAAGTCTTTTTCAGCCTTGTTTTTTTCCTTTTATCATCTTCTCAACCTCTAACTTTTGGACATCGACATCTAATCCTAGTTGCACCTTTTCCTCTTCCAACTGTTCTATTTTTTTCCCCAGTTCTGAACTTCTCTTTTCAAAGTCTTACTTTATGATCTTTAGCTCAGACGGGATCACTTGTAAGTGTTCTTTTATTGGTCGAGTGTTTTCTTGACTTAACATAAGAATATTGTCGTTGATTCTTTTACCCCACCACCGATCATATTCGAGGGTCGTCAATGGATTTGCAGCAAATCTTTTCATTTTGTAGGTTTGGTTCCAAGCATTCGATATTTCACGAACCTTTTTCTTGCAGTTATCGCCCTTGTATGCAAACTCGCACTGAGCCAACCCTTGCATTGTCGGTATGAACAACCTTAATCTATACTATCTCAATAGAGTAGAGGGGCATATCCAATAGCTCCCCATATCCTAAGTAGAGGAACCCAGTCAAAGTCTCC
This sequence comes from Gossypium anomalum, assembly GCA_025698475.1. Taxonomy (NCBI): domain Eukaryota; kingdom Viridiplantae; phylum Streptophyta; class Magnoliopsida; order Malvales; family Malvaceae; genus Gossypium; species Gossypium anomalum. The sequence continues at coordinate 14,652,262 of CM046961.1, forward strand.
ACATCGATACAAAATCTCATCAAGGATCATCTAAGGGGCACTCCACTAATTCTTTTAATGGAGAGTAGTTCTTAGAGAATACTCGATAAGAGACATTTTCTACCTTCCAAAAGTGGCTATGGAACCATGCGAACAAAAGTTGCGCACACCCAATAAATCTTCCTTCACCTGCTCTTCGGCATGCATTCAAAAATCTAAAAATTTTGGCCAAGATTGTCGGGACGGGCATGACCCTTTTGTCAAGCCAGTCAAAGAAATCTAAAACTGCCTCATCTATATGTCCTAATGCTTTGGGGAAAATGACCAGCCCGTAAATGCTCAAATCGAAGACGTCAACTCTTTTCTTTATATATGGATGTGCCAAGATCAAATCCCATAAAATTTTCTAATGGATGCATTTACTATCTCCTTTTTGTTCGATCTGAGCTGCAGCCCATTGTTCATTCATCCCGTGATGCTCATTAGCTTTTTTAAGAAAGTCAGGACATTGACGGCTCTGGAATAAGCCTTATCGGCTCGAATCTTTGGGCAACGAAGCAAAGTTGTGTACTCTTCCACAGTAGGCACCAAATCTACTTTTCCAAAGTAAAGAAACTGTAGGCGGGATTCCAATATTGAGCCGAAGCTCGAAACAAGTGCTTATCCACCTTGACATCGAGTAAATAAGGTAGATTAACATAGTTACATTAGAATAACTGCTTAGTTTCATCTTCCCATTGGTCCCATATTTCTTTCAGCTCTTGGAGATTGTTCTGAGTTACACTAATGCGAGTGAAATCCCATAATTCTAACACGTACCCCTCCATCAACTATCACCCCTCTCTAGTTGCGTTTTCTCGGACCATATTTGGATAGCCGCATTATCTTCCACTTTATCAAGAAATCTCTTTTCCATGGCAAGCTCTCTATTTAGTAACTGAACGTGAATCAACACCTTTTTTATGATAAAAATGTCATGTAATTATAGTCAAAACAAAACAAGTCAGTACATTTCATACCAAGCTAGAATTCAAAGCAAACAACAAATAATAAATAGAGCACCTATTTGGGTGACCACTAAGGTTTGGTATGGTCCTTCCTAGGAAGGGCTTTTAGGGCTCATTATATGTGGTTTGGTTCTAAAGAAAGGGTACCTGGATCGGCAGATTCCTCGATCCTCACCCATTATAGGCTCATACAAACCGAGTTTAGTTCAGGGGAATACATTTCCCTATGGCTATACGGAGATAAAAATTTCACGAAGACATAAGTATGGATGTATCCCGAAAGCGGTTCACTATCCTATATAGAGGTGAAGACCTCACGAAGGAATAGTTCCTCACTCCCACTTAAAAAGGGTAAAATCGAGCGATTATGCAATGGAACATGCGATAAACACACAAAAGAAACTTTTGAACCAAAAAAACATATGTACTAGATCGCTATACAACTCGAGATATCAAAACATTAAGGACAAAATGCAACAAAGGGGTCGTAAATTTAAACCAATTATCAATTTTCGACAAAAAAGACCAAAAATAATAAACTCGCGGCTTGACTCTCTTATAGTGTCCCCAGTGGAGTTGCAAAGATGTCGAAACTTTTTTTTTTAATCGACTTTTTAATTTAAAATGAAAATGGGAGATGCCACCAATCCTTTTTTATAAGGTATGATCAGATCACCTCGTAATTTGATTGTTTTAATAAATGGCTTGATTGACTAAAACCACAATTTTGGTCTAAAAAATTCAGGAAATGGGTTCGGGAGTCGGTTACGTATGAGGAAGGATTAGCACCCTCGTAATGCCCAAAATTGGTACCTAATTGATTAATTAATGTCTTAATGCCGAAAGTTGAAAACTCAAAAAGAATTTAAAATACGATTCCTCTTTGTATTAATGTTATTTTTACTTAAAAACTGCTTGAATAAATCGAAACTTAAGTTAAAGACCCTCTCATCTCAAGGTAACAAAATGTCACATCCTATAAGTTAGGACACGACACCTCGAATCCTTAAGAATAAGCTTCTATTTTATTTTTTTATTTAAATCTCATGTATTTTAATTTTAAAAGGATATTTGGTCATTTAGGATCAACGAGAAAATCGAAACCCTGTAAGTTAGGATACAACTTCTCGAATCTCCAAATACGAAACATTGGTTAAGTTTTCCTTTTTGAAAAATAACAAGCGTAATATTTAAAACAATGGGTATTTATCTTATTTGAGGTATAGTATAAAAACAACTAATTATATCTAAATATAACGCATGATGTAGTGATGATGAATCAATATAAAATGACTATATAGATAGAATATTTGAATGATAAAATATAAATAAATAAGGGTATACTTTAATTAATAATATCATAATCTAAATAAATAGATAAAGTAGCTTAAAACAAAATAAACGAAAAAAAATGATTGAAAAGACACGACTCAAAAATACCAAAATAATAAACGGGAATAATAAAATAACACATAAAGGAAGTAAAAGAAAAGAAAAGAAAAGAAAATGAGATGACAATATAATAATATGTACAAATATAAACAACATAAGCTTTAAAAATAAAAAAGCAAGGCAATAATAATAGATAGATAAATAAACAAACAATAATAAGATAAAAAAAAAAGTCCATGAAAAAGCTGAAATTAAATAAAGGACTTAATTGGAATTAAAATGAAGTTAAAGGGATAAACTATAAATAATAAAATAATTAAAATAGAATCAAGGATTAAAATTTAAATACGCGAAAAGGAATGGGGATTAAACATGAAATTATACCGAATCCTTTAAACACAGCGTTTCATAGGGACTAAAATGAAATAAAAATAAAATTACAAGGTATAAATTAGAAAGATGGACTAGATTGAAAAACATTTTAAAAGCGGAAAGGCCAGGACCACAAATAACCCATTGGACGCGAAAACACGCAGATCTTGACTGTTTTCGGGTCAGGTCTTCAGGTTGGCAAAACTACACCGTTTTAGGTGTTCACCTTTTAAAATGATCCAAGGACCAAATTGAAACAAAGGTAGAAATAAGTGGCAAAATAAAAAATAAAAAAAGGGATAGGACCATATTGTAAAAGAGTCCAAAAGCGAAAGGGCTGAAAGGGTAAATAGACCCTTAGTCCAAAAACACGCGGATCCTAGAGGTCTTGGGTTGGATCTCGGGTCAAAGGCCAAAACGACGCCTTTTTGGGACTATTGAAGCTAGCCCTAAATGACGTCGTTTTACAATGTTTATAAAAGCCAATTTAAAAAAAAAAAAAAAAACCTCATTCAGTTTAGCTTTTTTAAAAAAAATTTGAGAAGCTCTCATTTCTCTCTGGCGTCTCCGATTTTTGACCATCGGGCCACCATGACGGCCACCAGTCACCCTCAACGGCACCGCTGTCCACGGTGGCTGGAGAGTACAAAAGTGGACTTTTTTTTTCCTTTTTGACTCCCCGAGCCCGAAAGGTGCCATCTTTCATCGAAGATGGCAGTCCTCGGCCACTCACGGTGGCAGGATGCAAAAAGTCTGGTGAGTTTTCGACTTTCCCTTATTTTTGTGTTTTTTTATTTTTCTAAAAAAATAATGAAATAGAATAACAAAGAAACATAAAAAGACTACCTTTTCAGAAATTTTCTTGTTGTTTTTCGATTTGGTTTTTTTTTTTTTTGTATATCTTTCTCTGTAAAAATTACATTGATGGTTGTTGTGGCTTTTATAGCCAGTTTTACAATATTTTTTCTTTTTCTTTTTCTGCCATACACTATTTGTTTCCTGTTTCTTGTGTTGTTTCTGTCACTTTATTTTGCTTTGCTTGCAGGTGTTAGGGAGGTCAACGGAGGAGAGAAAGGCTGACACTTGTAATTTTGGTGCAAGGCCGCAGACGCATGTCGACTTGAGCGATTTAGTGTCTTGCGAGGCGGGAGGAGGAGGTGCAAGCGCACATGGATTAGGGTTTAGGTTTTTTTTTTTAAAATTTTTATGTGTTGTGGGCTAGGGTTGATTTGGTTTTGGGCCATATTGGGCCATTGGAAATTTGGGCTGTAATTTTTTGTAATGGACAGTTGACTTTAATATTTTATTTATTATTTTTTTATTTTGGTTACTGTTTTAGGGCCCGGATAAATTTAGTCATTTACATATATAAATTTAAAAAATCTAAAAAAGAGCTCTAATAAAAAAAAAAAACTATAAAAAGTTTATTTATCATATCATTAAATTATTATTAATAAAGTTTATTTCAATGTTTTAATTGTTATTTTAGGAAAAAATTCAAAGTAACGTGTGAATTTTCTTCTTCCCGTTGTTAGTTAATAGTTTTAAATGGATAAAAGTCAAGTAAATTATTTAATTAACTTTTTAATTTTTAAAATTATATCTAATGTAAATGTTTTTATTATATTACATAGTTCAATTATGCATGGAGTAATTATATTACATAGTTCATTTTCCATGAAGGATCGTCATCCGTGATCTATTTAGTACCATTGGATTTCATTGTTTAATGTACTCGGCTTAGAAAAGTTGTGTAAAAAAACCAATAAAAGTTGGTCAGTTACATATATTTTTTAATAAAATTGAGAATGTCTTTAAAATATATGCATTTTGAATTCATCAGTGAATGACCGTAAAAACGCTTACTCCCCATTCAGCAACTTTATTGTTTAACTAAGATGGGTGAATGTACAAATTTTCACTTAATTTGAAAGAATGATTAATTAATAAATGGAATAGCCGGTATTTTTGATTACGATCTCGATTGAAGTGGCTGGATAGAATTCCTGCCAAATCAATATAGATAGATCCTAAATATATCTATATTGTTGTAAATGAATGATTAAAACAAAAGATGTTATTGATTATACATCATAAAATATGTACTTTTAGCCTTAAAGGGATGCTGCACTCTATCATTCATTGTACCATAATAAATACATAAATTGCATAAATAGGGATGATACCATATATCATATGGGTATAAGAATCTCATAAAGCATGCTAATGGTTTTTTATGTATTTAGTCATCCATAATATGTTAACACTTCTCTTTGGTTAAGTATTCTCTCTAAATATGTGTAGTTAATAATGTCAACATATCATATCATTTATTTATTATGTTTTTTATAAAAGCAGTGAATTGGACCTTCCTTACAAAAGAAGTATTCGATAGGCTCATTTGAATTGCCTAATCAAACAACTCCGTTTTAAGCTTTTCTTAATTGCATTTGTAAATATCTCGTATTTCTTACATGTTTTAATTTAATACAACATTTTTTTTAGATAAGTCCATGTTAGTGATTTGAATTAAGGCATAATATCTTACATATCTCCTTGGGATATTACTATTTTAAATTTATTAAAAAAATTAAATTTTAATTAATGTTGATTTATTCAACTTAACAAACGAATATAAATAAACAAATATCCAACTCATAAACTATTTATTTACAGCCTTAAATTTACGGAATAAAAAATTTAGATTAATTAATCATATTATAAATATTGAGATATAAATTTGAGCATAATATAAAAATTAGAATTGAAATTTGACATAAATCTATTTAGAACACTTAAGTAATCATAGTATAAACATAATATTTTTAATTGTGTTATTAATTTATTATTTTAAATTCTAAATTTAAATTCATTAATTTTTATATTTAGTTTTAAGGTTAAAATTTTCATAGAAAATTTAATTTAAATTATATTTTTTATTTATCCTTAAAAGTATATAATTTAAAGTTCAAATTTTAAAAATAAAACATAATATAATATTTATCATAGAAATAAAAATTATTTAATTAAAATAAATGTTTTAAAGGAAAATAATATTTAACTTAATGTTAAAATTAAGTTACGTAACTTACATAGCTTAAAAGAGTATAGTAAACATAATATTTAACTTAATTGTTAATTTTTGTCTTTTTAAGTATAGTAAACATAAAGGTGATAAAAAACACAAATTTATAAATTAAAAGAGTATAATTAAAGGGTTAAAATTTAAAGTTCAAATTTAAAGATGATAATCATAACTTACATAAACATTTAAAGAATAAAAAAAAACTTTAGATCATAACTTACATAACTTGCATAACTTACATAAATATATATCATATCATAACTTACATAACTTGCATAACTTACATAAATATATATCATATCATAACTTACATAACTTATAAATAAACAACTTACCTAAATTAGTTTACACCATTAGATACTTGATACTTGATATGTGTTATCTATTTTAGTACAATGACATGATTTAAATCAATTTAGAACACTTAAGTAACTGTAATTTATTGTCAACTTTAGACTTCAAGAACTACGAAATGGATAAGAGTTGGATGAATTTGCCAAGGGTAAGCAACGACTATCGAAATGGAGTATAAATTTTTCTAAATTTTGCATTTCAAAATGCAAGCCAAGAGAATATGATTCTTTACCCGTGTAAGAAGTGTGGTAACATCAATTGGCATATTCGTGAAGTTGTCTATGAACATCTAATTGTTGACGGCTTTATTCAGGGGTATAAAAAATGGATTTTCCATAGAGAGTGTACACCTCGTAGAACCTCTTCAGCGATTAATCCGGCTTATCCTCATAATGCTTACCATCAGTCTATTAGAGAAGATGACATGGAAGGTATGTTGTGGGATCCATTTAATATGTGCAGTCATGGTTTGCAATCGTTTTCACCTAAAACTATTGCATCCGATGGTTGTGATATTGATGGAAATGATTTTACCAAAACAGGAAGAAGTGTACCTGATGAAGAGCCAAATGGAGAAGCGGCAAAGCTCTACAAGTTACTTAATAAAATGAATGAAGAACTTTATGAGGGATTGAAAAATTCAAAAATATCCTTCTGCATTCGTCTTTTTCACTTAAAATGTTTGGGAGAGTGGATAGGAAACCCTTTTACACTACTGTTAGAGTTTTTGAGAGATATGTTTTCGTTTGCAAAAATCCCTCATTCATGCAAAGATATGAAGAAACTAATAAAAGATTTAAGCCTTGGGTACAACAAAATTCATAGTTGCCCAAATGACTGCATGTTGTATTGGGGTGATCGGAAAAACCAACAGTCTTGTCATGTTTGCGGTAAATCTCATTGGATGAATAAGAATACAGGATATGTGAATGAGGATGAAGGTAAGGTAGAGTCAAGAAAGAATCCAATAAAGATTTTGTGATATTTTCCACTAATATCAAGGCTCCAACGGCTTTTCATGTTGTCAAAGACAGCCGAGTCTATGAGTTGGCATCATGATCAACAAACCGATAATGGATTATTAAGGCATCCTGCGGATTCTTTAGCTTGGAAATCATTTGACAGTAAATTTCTAAGCTTCGCTAGTGATCCTCGGAATGTGAGGCTTGGGCTAGCATCTGATGGATTTAATCCTTTTAAAATCATGAGTACTTCATATAGTACTTAGCCAGTAGTGCTTGTTCCTTACAATTTGCCTCAGTGGATTTGCATGAAGCAATCTTCTTTTATCTTATCTATGATTATCCCCGGAGAGAAAGGTCCCGAAAATGATATTGACATTTATATGCAGCCACCTATTGAAGAGTTGAAACAGTTATCGGCGGGTGTTGAAACATATGATGTCTTGATAAAAGAGAACTTTTATTTACGTGCAACTTTGTTGTGGACTATTAATGATTTCCAAGCTTATGCCAAATTATCTAGTTGGAGTACCAAAGGACGTTATGCTTGTCCTTGTTGTGCGGTGCAAACATGTTCGAAGTGGTTATATAATGGGAAAAAGTTAGGGCATCGTCGGTGGTTAGATGGAAATCATAGATTTAGATTTCAAAGGACTCTACTTGATGGTACTGAAGAGTTTAGAGAAGCTCCCAAGAAGACCATTGGATCTAAAATCTTATTCATGTTAAAAGATATCAATTTCAGTTATGGAAAGATGAATCAATCACCCAACACGCAAACAAGGAAAAGACCAAGAGAGGCGTATGTTGGCGATGTTGACCGCAGATTGATGATGAATCTGATGAAGAGGATGATCCTAATGAGGCGGACTTATGGAAAAAAAATATTTTTTTGAGTTTCCTTATTAGGAGCATTACATTTTGCGACACAATCTTGGTGTCATGCATATTGAAAAGAATGTTTGCAAGAACATCATTGGGACAATTCTGAATGTCGATAGAAAATAAAAAGACAATCTTCAAAGTCGACTTGATCTAGTTGACATGGGAATTTGGCGTGATCTTCATCCTCAATTACTTTCGAATGTAAATTCTCGGTTGCCGCTTTCTATTTTTGCAATGTCGAATAAAGAAAAAGAAGTGTTTTGCACAGTGTTGAAGGATATAAAGGTCTCATATGCGTATGCATCAAATATATCTCGATGTGTGAGTCTTAAAGATCGAAGACTCTATTCCCTAAAATCACATGATTATCACATCTTGATGCAAGATTTACTGCCAGTTGCTTTACAGTGTTGTATGTCAAAAAAAGGTGATGTCTTGTATAATTGAACTATCCAATATAATGAAAGCCATTTGTGGCAAAGTTTTGATTGTTGAAGAACTTGAGAAAGTACAAGATCGATCCGCCTTGACTTTACGCAATTTGGAGAAGATCTTTCCACCTTCCTTCTTCACTATTATGGTGCACTTGCTAATCCATCTCCCTCATAAAGCAAAACTTGATGGACCTATTTTCTATTGGTGGATGTATCCTATAGAGAGGTGCTAATTTATTTGTAAAGTTTTCATTCATTCATGAATATACCTTTAGTTACAACTTTTGACAATGTTGTATATAGTGTTTAGGTTCCTATGCAAATTGAAGTCTTATTGTTGTAATAAGCGTTATCTATGTAACAACCTGATTTTCAATGGTGTCAAAAAATAGTGGTTTGAGACCACCAAATCCGATGAGTAAGCTTGTAGATTTTAGTATTTACGAGTTAAATGTGCTTTTAGAAGGATTTTTGCATTAGTAAATTATGTTTTATAAGGATTTATTAGGTCAAACGGTTTAGAAAATGAGGTATCAAGACCTCGATTTTATAAACTGAGCCATAAATATTTTTCTAAATATTTATGGAGTGTCGTTACGTTTTGATAGTTAATTAATTAAGAATGACTAAATTGAAAAGGTGCAAAACTTTCTAATTAAAGAAATAGTGATTAAATAGCCCAAATAATAAATAAGGAGGACTTAAAGAGAGAAAAATCCTAAATTAGAAATTTTGAAAGTTACCATTGATGAATACTGGATGTTTTTGATGAACTAACATGGATTTAGAGCTTTAATTTTGCTGTATGATGATTTTACATAGTAATTTTGTTAAATATTAATTTTAGGACCAAATTGTGAAAACTTTAAATATTAGGGTTTGATATTAATTTTTTTATTATCAAGGGCTATATGATAGCCTAGAATATTTAGATAAATTATCAATTGAGAAAAATTTGTTCATTTGATAGACTAATTAGTTAAGGGACTAAATTAAAAAGGTTGTAAAAATTGGGGTAATTGTGTAGTTTCAAAAAATTAAGGGGTATTAATTGTGAAGTGAATTGGGATTGAAATATATGCTAATAAATAAATAATTTTATATTTTAGATCAAGAGGCCGTAGACACTCGTGAAAAAGGAAAATTGGCATAATAATCCCTAAACTTCTGCAAATCTTACAAATTAGTCCGGGTAAGTTCGTACTGTTAAACTTTAATTTTTATATTGAATTGATGAATGGTATTATATATTTACTCTATTGTTGAAAATAAACATTGTTAAAGTTACAAAATTGAATTGAATGTTCGAATTAAATGGAACGTGAGATATGAGTACATTCAACAATCAATGAATTGACGGCATTGGCGGAATTGACGGCAAATTACCCAAGTAAACCGAGGTTCAACATTTGTTGCGAACTTTCATGTTTACTTTCTGTTTAGCTCTAATGAGCTTCTGTTTAACTCATATGAGTTTCCGATCAGCTCTATTGAGCTTCTGTTTAAGCCTGATGGGTTTCCATTCAGCTCTTATGAGCTTCCGTTCAACCCTTGTGGGTTTCTGTTTAGCACTTATGTGCTTCTGTTTAGCCTTCGGGCTTCTAAAAATAATGTACTCTTATCCGTAAGCCATTCTCTGATTTGGTAAGATTTGGTAAGTGATTTATGTAATTGAAATTGAAAGATTTATTGTTTATTATTGATATTGATTTGAAAGAAGTGTGTTAATCGATTAAGGTTGTGATTGACAAGGAGATTGCATGAATAATTTGCTTATTTGATTTATTATATTAAGTTTGGTAAGATTTATGTTTAACCCATCGGATTTACTAAGCTTTATTAAGCTTACTTGTGTTGTTTAATGTCCTTGTAGATTAACATGAGGTCGGGAGATCGGATCAACACATCAAGTCACACTATCCAGCCTATTCCGGTGGTTTTTGTACATTCAATATGGTTTATATGGCATGTATAAGATTTGTGTGGATTTAATCAAAGTTTGTCTTGTGTAAATATTAATAATTATAATTTTACTTATATATATATGTTGGGTTAGAAGAGAGACATATTGGTGATGTTGATGTGAATGATGTAGGTTCATTGTATTCAATTTTGTGGTTAACTTTAGTAGACAAGTTAGATGGATTAAATAGGTAAATTTAGGTTTCTGAATATAGGTGATGTTATCTTATGTTTAAAACATGGTTTTGGCTTATTTTGAATGCTTGGTTGGGAGCTTATTGATGTGTGAAAATGTTATGTTTAGAGTGCTACCTAAAAGGGTGAGAAAAGTGGCCATGAAATGGCCTATTTTCGTCCAAACAGGTAAAGACACAGGCGTGTGCCTCAGCCATGTGTCCCCTGCATCCTTAAAATTGAGAAACAAAATGCTCAGGTAATTTCACACGGCCTAACACACAGGCATGTGGCTTGGCCGTGTGACCCCTACACCTTAATTTCACAAATGAATATGCTCACACGGCCTAGCACACGGGCGTGTGGCTTGGCCGTATGACCCAACTCAGAGAGTTACAAGGGTATAAACACAGGCTGGGACATGGTTGTGTTCCTCACATTGAATTCCCACACGGCTTAAGACACGGGCATGTCTTTTGGCCGTGTGAGCCACACGAGCGTGTGTCCCCTGTACCTAACAAAAATTTTGAAATTTTGTGAAAAATTCTTTGAGTTTCTGGTTTAGTTCTAATTCATTTCTAACGTGCATTTTAGGCATCGAGGGCTTATATAAGGGACAATATGAGTGATTATGATTAATTTCTGATATGTATGTTAAATGATATGATATATTCATATTTGATCAGAAAAGTCTGGTAATGTTCTGTAACCCTATTCCGGCGACAGATAAGGGCTAGGGTGTTACAATCCAAAAGGATCAATTGCCAAACGTTACTTGGCAGAGGAGTGTATGACTTTCTACTCTAGATATTTAGAATATGTTGAAACAAAACTGAATAAACCAAGTAGAAATGTTGGGCTCACTAATCATAACTTAGCCGAAACTTATCTATTTCGAAGTTATGGAGAACCAATCGGTAAAGTTGAAATTGCACACTTAGATGATAGATCTTGGGTACAAGTACATCGATATGTTCTTTTTCACCACGATTCACTTGAACCATTACGTAAGTAAGTTTTAGAATTTGATAAATATTCATCTTTTTAATTTGTTTATCTTCTAACCAAGTAATCTACTTTTTAACATAGTGAGTGCAAACAAGTCTTTAGATCTCGTTCATGCTCCTGAAGATTACAACATCGAGATATTCATAAGTTATTCACAGAATCTTTTCATGAATGGTTAGGGCAAAAGGTATGCAACTAAAGCTTTCATTTACAAATAATAATGTTTTCGTATAACATTTATAATTAATCAATTTACTTTCCATTCAATAGGTTTGGAGTGGAAAGGACGTCAATGACGAAGTTAAATGGCTTTCCCAAGGTCCGAATAGAGTAGTAAAAAGATATACTACCTTCCTCATTAATGGATTCAGGTTTCATACAAAATCTAGCGAAAGATTGAGGAGGACTCAAAATTGTGGAATAGTTATTAATTCTTTAATTACAAGTTATACTAGTATTACGGACTTCTTACTGACATTATTAAGTTGGATTACTATGGAAAATGGAAGGTTGTCTTGTTTCGATGTGATTGGGTTGATGTTAATACTGCTCGCGAAATTAAAAAACATCAATTTGGTTTTACAATGGTGAACTTCTCTCGATTAATTCACATTGGACAACAATTGATAGATGGGTTGTATGTATTTTCTTCTCAAGTCAATCAAGTTTTTTACTCGAAAGATCCAATTGATAAGGGTTGGTACGTTGTACTCCGTAACACCCCTAGAGACTTGTTTGACATGGGTAATGGAATTAGAGATGACATCGACGAAAGATCAAAAACTTTGCCTTTTCCAGAACAAAACTTAAATGAAACTATCCCTAGTACTAGTACACAATTTCAATTGGTTCACCAGGATGTGGATGAAGATATTTATGAATCATGATGTAGTAAGATTTTACGATTTTTTAATTATGTGTAATATTATAATTTAAATCTTGACCTTGTTACGTATTTCAACTATTTTATATGTAATATTATTGTTGTAATTAGTTACTAATATTTCAACTATTTTATGTGTATTGTAGATAAAATGCCTAGAAGAAGATTGTGAAATCTAAGTATTATTCAAAATCCTCCAAATTCGGAAGAAACAAATAGTGAACAACAAACTGCTATTAGATCTTCGAATGTTCCGAATACAGCCAACGAACCTACAGAAATTCAAAGTAATGTTAACTTTAATTTACATGCATGTTGACTTTTATTATTGATTTTTGTTTCAATTTTTTATATTATAATATACCAGTTTTTTAGATGAAAGTGGTGGGAGGTGCAAAACTTGGGGATGTACACTATTAAAAGATTTATTCGAGTTAAATTTTGTCGAGCGTGTTAAAGTAGCTAGAAACAGTCATGGTCAGCCTATTGGATCGGAAGCTCAACTTTTAGCAAGAGACTTGGGCATTATAGCACAAAATGCCAATTTGTTGCCTATCAACTACAAGTCATGGCATCATATGCCTGATAGTAACAAAAATCAAGCTCTCGATAATATTAAGGTAATAAAATAAATGTAATTTATAATACTTTGGTTTAAGTTTCATTTATATTTACTTTCTAAACTTGTGTTATTTGCAGGAGAGATTTGCTTTAGAGGTCTCGGATAATTATGTAAAGAAGGCATTAGGAAAAAAAATGGAGAGACCATAAAAGTGCTTTAAAGAAGGAATATTTTAAGAAAAATATAAGCATCGAAGAGAAATTGCGAAATGTCCCGCCGAGAATGCTGAGGTACCAATGGGAAGATGCAGTTAGATACGTACTTCCAAACTCTTATAATTATTTCGATTTATAGTATTTACTATATACGTAATAATAATTTCATAATGTAGGATCGTAAGCAACTTGGAACTACAAGTAGGCAAAAACAAAAATTCACGCAGATAGTTATGTCGAAAAGATTTGCTTGTATAGCCGATGACGAGGTATTTTGAATTTATTAATTGTGTCAAATATTAATTACTTTCTACTAAATAATATTTTTCCTACTATATTGTAGGAACTGTCGTCTGGTCAAAAAGTTTGACGCCTTCAGCTTTATGACAATACACATAGAAAGAAAAGATAGATCTCCTATGACTACTAAAGTTGCAGAAATTATGGTATATTTACTTAAAAAAATTTGAATTATTTTAAATATTTATCATGTTTAATTATAATGGTTTAATTCGTCATTTATAATGCAAATAATGTTAAGTTATGATGCATTTGTTTTGATTATATATTTCATTTCTAACTCTTTGATTGATTTATTAGGAGAAACTAAATGATAGAAGGGTGGAGTATGAAGCAATCGCTTCAAGTGATAGTTCTATTAATCTTGACAACATTGATAACTGAATTATTACTGAAGTTTTGGGTCCTAAAAGGTATGGTCGGGTTCAATTTCAATGATTTTTTGTTAACCCAACCTAATATTTTGGATCCAGCTCGCAGCAATACATGCCTTCGGGAATCAGGCTCAAGCTAAAGTTCAGAAGTTAAGAGACCAGATGGCTCAGATGCAAGGGATCACAGCTCAGCAAATTGCTCAACTTAAAGCGAAGGCAGCATCGAGAGAAGCAGAGGCTCAAAGAAAATATGAAGAACTCCAGCTACAACTTAAAGTGGAGGCAAAGAATGAGGAAGCGAGAGCAAGCGAGAAAATATGACAAACTCAAACTCTGACTTGAGAATATGATGAAAATGTTTTAGCAGTCGCAGAATCCGCCATCTTAGACATTTGTTATCTTATTGTGAGAATATTTTAACAATATATATTTTGAATAAAATATAATTTTGTTATTTCATTTATTAATTTAAATCATAACATATTTCTTTCGTTGGATTTGAAGTATCATTTATATTTGCAGTTTTTTGTTGGATTTGAAGTATCATTTAGATTTTCAGTTTTTGGTTGGATTTGATGTTACAGAAAATTATGTTGACAATTCGGGTTCTATATGAATAAGAATGGGTTGGTAAAAATCTGCTAAAGATAGTGGCGTTTTCCCACAAACGTCGCCAAAGAACATGACTTTTAGCAGTGCTTTTACTAAAAACGTCGCTAAAGAACATGACTTTTAGTAGCGTTTTTCGAAAAAGCGCTGCTAAATGTCATGTTCTTTAGCAGTGCTTGTGGGGCAAAGCGCCGCTAAAGGTCATGCTCTTTAGTGGCGTTTGTAAGGAAAACGCCGCTAAAGGCTATGTTCTATAGCGACGTTTGTGGGGAAAGCACCACTAAAGGTTATGTTCTATAGCGGCGTTTGTGGGAAAAGTGTCGCTAAAGGTCATGTTCTATAGTGGCGTTTATCGGAAAAGTGTCACTAAAGGTCATGTTCTATAGCAGTGTTTTTTCACATAAACGCCGTAAAATTTAGCGGCGCTTATCAAAATGCCGCAAATTGTTTTAGCGGTGCTTCCCAAAAAAAGGCCGCTAAAAACCTATTTTCATGTAGTGTTTGCCTATTAGAGTGTGAGGTTTAATCTTTGGAAATGTATTTCAAAACTTTGATGGACTTATGGGTATCTAAAGAAATTTTCAAATTATATTTTCATAACACGTCCCATGTCCAACAAGTTAGGTATAATTTTTTTTTCTCTTATATATTTTTACTAACTGTTGTATTTTTAATCTTTGTAGGTTTTGAGAAACTGTCAACAAAATTAGATAAATTAGAAATGTTTGATTTAAGTTACAATTATTTTAATATAATCATCTTATTCTTTATAGAAAAAATGAGAATTGCGAGCTATAAAGCTTGAGATGTAACACTCCTCACCTATATTCAACGTCAGAATAAGGTTATGGAGCATTACCGAACATATAATACAATTACACATACATTTCACATTTCAAGTTTCAAATAATCATCATTCATCCACATACATATCGTCCCTAATTAAGCCTACGAGACCTAAAATATACATTCGGGAAGGTTCGGGACTAAACTGGTAACTCAAGAAATTTTTGGAACACTTAGAAAATTTTTGCAAAATGCAGGGGACACACGTCCGTGTGGCCCGACCGTATGTCTCACACGGCCAAAGAAAAGCCCGTGTCATAGGCCGTTTGGACAATCGAAATGGGATCACATGGCCGTGTCCCAGCCCATGTCTGACCCTGTGTAACTCTCTGACTTGGGTCACACGGCCGACACACACGCCCGTGTGGTTAGCCCGTGTGCCCTAAAAATGGCCACACACACCTGTGTGCCAAGCCGTATGTAGGCCGTGCCAAACCTATAGGGTATACTGACTTATGCCACACTGTCAAGTCACACGCCCGTGTGCTGGGTTGTGTGGAGCATACTGACTTGATTTAATTTCATCACCAGGGGACACACGGGTATGCAACCTGACCGTGTGTCACACACGACTGAGACACACGCCCGTGTGGACAAAAATAGGCTATTTACCTAGCCATTTTGCCACCCAATTTGTATACTCCTACACCAAACCAAATGGCACCAAAACATAGCATATATAGGTACACATCCAATCTCAATTAAGCATAAAACATACCATTTCAATACCAACAACAACAAGACTCACATGTATCACAAAATGTTATTCCATTTTATACCAAATTCACATTCTCAATTCAAATACATAACCACTTTCAATCATGCATCAATTTGTCTAAACTCACAAGCATGCTTATTCTTAATTCATCAACCAATTGGCATCCAAAATACATATTATCAACAAGTATCACATGTATCCATTATTAAGTTCACACACAAGACATATGCTCAAGTATATATACACAACCAAACCAAGCAAATTAAGCCAACTTACATGGCTAAATTCATAGTTAACATATATAGCAAAATGACCAAACTCCTATACATGCCATATACTCAAAATACTTAAGTTCAAAAGTACCAAAGTGATAGTAGGACAGTGTGATGAAGTTCCGATGGCCCCTGAATTCGAGCTAGCTTTGAAATCACTATAAAACACGAAAAATAAACAATGTAAGCTATAAAACTTAGTAAGCTTGTATGAAGTTAATAAGCAAATCTCACCATTTAATTTACTATTCAAATCATGTATATAACATACCACGTAATAATTAACCACAATGTTAACATGTATTCATTCATCTATATAACCATGAGTTCACTTCTTCCATAAGTTCGATGCATATATAGTTTTTGTACATACCTGTTCTGATACGTATCTATTCTCACCATTTCATATATTCGATATACCCGTTGAACCATTTGGAATATAAGTAGGATACTCGAGAGTCTTGCACCCTAAGTGCCAATATCATGGCCCGAAGCCAACTCAATGAATCTCACACCAGAAGCGTCAATATCATGGCCCGAAGCCAACTCAATGTATCTCAAACCCAAAGTGCCAATATCATGGCCAGAAGCCAACTCAATGTAACCCCTAATGACATGTCATTTGTATCTTACTCTAATCCTAAGGCTCAACCGGGATTTCCAATGCCGAATCCTTGTCGGATGTGTCTACAAGGTTGTAATTCACAATATAGGCAATATTCAAGCATTTAATATACAATAAAGATAATGCTTATTACATACGAACTTACCTCGAATACAAAAACGGTGAAACGAGTCAATCAATCCAAAACCTTGTTCTTTCCTCGATCTAAGTCCATATTTCACTTTTCTTGATCTATAATATCAAATTTAGCTTATTTAATAATCTCTCTATTCAATTTAGTCCAAAATTCACTTTAAATTCATTTTACACTTTTGACCCCTAATGTTTCACATTTTTACAATTTAGTCCTTATTTCATAAAATCACAAATTTATGCAATTCAAACACAACCCATGCTAGAAAAATTTCAATTAAGTCCCTAACAGTCCATATATTTCATTTATTTCACAATTTAACCACCAAATTTTAACATTTCACAAATTAATCCCTAATTTACATTTTCACTAAAAATCACTTAACAAAACTTGTATAACTATCATCAAACATTCATAATCTATCATTAATCATTAAAGCTCATACATATTCATCAATGGCAACATTCTAAACCTTTGAAAATTTTACAAATTAGTCCCTGTGTAACACCCTTAACCCGTATCCGTTGCCGGAACAAGGTTACGAAGTATTACCAAAGTTTACAGAAATAATTGCAGATATTTCATATCATTTACTATTCATGTCCAATACAAATCAAATTGTCCATTGAATGGGCTCTCGAGGTCCAATATAAACATTAGAATCAAATCAGGACTTAATTGGGATCTTAGAAAATTTTTCATGATATTTCAAAATTTTTCCTAGATGCAGGACTCACAGGCCCGTGTAGCCAAGGGACACGCCTGTGTGACCCTATGACTTGCATCACACGGCCAAGTCACATGCCCGTGTAACTCTTTGACTTGCATCATACGGCCAAGTCACACGCCCGTGTGCTAGGCCGTGTTACCTACACGGCTGAGACACACGCACGTGTCTCTGGCCGTGTACTCAATTTTGAGCATTCTATTTCTAACATTTAAGATGCGGGGGACACACGGCCAGACCACACGCCCATGTGCTAAGCCGTGTGTCACACACGGTCAAGATATACACCTGTGTCTACCCGTGTGGACAAAATAAAGCCATTTTCTAGCTTTATTTTTCACCCCTTTTAGCCTTGCACCTGCACCAACACTTATACATAATTTATCACATTCACCAACCATATTTTCACACTAAAATTTAAGTCTTATACATGTCAGTTTATACTCATATTTATCTAGATACTATGTTCACATTTGTGCATATTGTATCAAATATGCTAATTTAATACATATCTCATTGTGATTTTTATTAATCAATCATTTTCAAACATATACCATGATATAATCTTCTATACATAAACACCAAAATATGTTCATAACTAGCCATTCCAATTGCTAGTCATTAACAAATATTTACATGCCATACCTTGGCCAATTTAACCTATACATGTCATTATAACCACAATTGTTTTACCTTATATATCAAATTGAGTCGATGAATAGTGTGAGTGATCTCTATCGAGCTTCCAATCCAACGAGCTTCCGATTTACTATAGTACAGGGAAAAATAAAACAGAGTAAGCATATAATGCTTAGTAAGTATGTATAACTTAGTAATTAACTTACCAACTATTAATATTAAAGATAAACATGTAAATCACAATCAACCATTCGATCTTAAGCCCTAACACATATTCTCATCACCCTTGTTAGTAACTTATTTCATATAAACGTCAAGAAACACATATATGAGCTCAACAATATTCGGATTCTCATACATATATGTTTTCCACATCATGTATTCATATAACATATATCCAATTTATTTTTATATTTTTCAGGTACATTCTATAATAATTCATCCCAATTTTTAGTATATTTCATGTCAGAACTTTGCTCATTATTCAACTAAAATATTAATAATCACACAGATAATACACTTGAGACGTACAAATCTATTCTCATAGATGAATCTATTCATCAAACAAATTTCCATGTTCATATATCATAATTTCATACTTCCATATTTCATATAACATCATTTTCATGTACTTCAGGCAAATACATGTAAAAAACCATTTCTTTTCACGTCAGGATTTTACCCGTTGAATTATTGAAAATATCGATGGATACTCAAGTAGTACACACAAAGTGTACAAATCAGTAAATCCGTCAATTCATATTCAGGAGTACCCATTAGGGCACTTAATTAGGAAACTCACTCTCGAGCCCCATATCATATAACAGGATTACCAGTCCAAGCTAAATCCTATCTCCAACAAATGCTCACAAGAGCTTAATTAGGATTACCAGTCCAGGCTAAATCCTTTCTGTAACCTATGCTCAGAAGAGCTCAATTAGGATTACTAGTCCAGGCTAAATCCTAATTGTAACATATGCTCGAGAGGGATTATATCAGGATTACCCGTCCAAGTTAAATCCTATCTGTAATAAGGTTAATAGGATTACTCGTCCAAGCTAAATCCCGTTAGCAACAAATGCAAGACCTCATTTATTTCGAGAAATCACATATCCATCGATTTTTCATTTATTCAAACGAAATTTGACATTTATCAAGCAAGTTTCGGGTATGTGATCAATCTCATATATTTATGCTATGCAATTCAAATGTTCACATTCAACTCAAGCATAAAAATAACATTTTTATCATTTATCACTTATCGGGTATTATCATTTATTTCAGGCACTTTCATTTATCGGCCTTAAGCGAATATGTGATCATTTCACATATTTATGGAATTTATACAATTTACATACACAACATTCAATTCAAGCATATAAACATATACAATTTAGTTATACGAACTTACCTCAATAAGTGTTCGTGTACATAAAGTCTACTAATCCAACATTTTCTTCTTTCCTCGTTCTAACTCCATATTCGATCTATCCGGATCTATACGAGTAAATTTAACATCAAGTTAATGTAATTCATACACAATTTAGTCCAATTTACACTTTAAGCAAAATTATCATTTTGCCCCTAAACTTTTAATAAATGACAATTTCGTCCCTAGACTCGGAAAATAAAATCCATGCAATTTAATCCTTATTCCGAGCCTAACCGAATTTTTCATGTAATATTTACAGCCCATATATTTCATAAATTTTATAATTTTTCTATGGATTTCTCATTTTTACAATTTAGTCCCTAAATCAAGTTTTCATCAAAATTCACTTTGTAAAAGTTGTTTATCTATCAATAACCTTTCATTTTCTACCATAAATTTCATAATTTCAGCATTTTCATCCATAGTAAAAATTCTATACTTTGATATCTTTTCAAATTGATCCTAAAATAAATAGATTAAACTACCCTGATCTCCTGGTCAGACAAGACGTTCGTGCAGTGGTTTTTTGCTTCGTGTCTTACGGTGATTTTTCTCCGATTACTTTTCATAGGTGTTCCGAGTTTTAATTGGTTTTTGTACTTTCTTGATTAATGCATATCTGTATGGTTTTTTATTATTTCTTTCGGTGGGGGTCCCATGGTGGCTGGGTTTTTTATAGTTCTTTTGAATTTTCCATGTTCTTTTTGTTGTTTCTGCATGAAAGAAGGTCTTCTTTTTCCGTCGTTTAACGTGCACGGTTCTTGCATGCAGGGCTTTCGAGTTTTATTTTCTGTACAGTAATATCTGTTAAGTCGAATTGCTTTCTTGTTTCCGGTTGGGTTTTCTTTGTTATTCTTGCTGGGTTTAAGCTTATTTTCTGTGGCTGCCTCTCGACTGTTGAGGCTTTGGTGTTTTCGTACGAGTTCGTTTGTTGATGCTTTGGTGTTTTGAGTTTTTTCTTCCTTTGTATTTTCATCGAGCTTTCTTGTAGGATTTCTGTTGCTTTTGCTAGGTTTTTTTGCATGTTTTCTTATGAGTCTTCATTGGGTTATCTGATTTTCTTAGTTTTCTTTTTTTTTTTTCTGTTTATGATTCAATTAGATTTTCTGGGTTTTGTCTGTTTCTATGTTAGGATGTATCGTTTTTCTTCTTCTTTCGAAAGTTTGCGTGCTATTTCTTGAATCGGGGATTGGGTTTATTGTGTTTTATGGGTAATGAGTTTTAGGGAAAGAATTGATGATCGTATTGTTTTCTTTTTGGACTGCCACTGTGTTCGCATTTCTTCTCTGCTGTGTTCCCCTTGCAGACTTATTGCTTTGGAAAGCTGCCCGACCCCCGTTGGCGCGATTCTTGTTCTCCCTATATATTTGACGACTGTTTTGATGCTTCGAGGGAGTTAAAAAAGGAAGAAGCCTCAATCACTGCATCGGCGTTTTGAGCGACTGCTAGGTTTTGTTTCGTGGGTCATGTTTCCCTAATGAAGTTCATATGCTGGAACTGTCGCGGAATGGGAAACCCCGCGAAAATCAGGGAGCTCAAGCAACTTCTCGGTGCAAACAACCCTGATATTATCTTCCTTAGTGAAACTAAAATGAATGGGAATGACTTTCGTAGTGTTCAAAATAAATGCAAGTTGCAAAATGGATTAACTGTGAACTCTGAGGGTCGGAGTGGGGGCCTTGCGCTGATGTGGAAGGAAGGGACGAATGTCTCTATTCAGAGCTACTCCAAACACCACATTGACTCCATTGTTAAATTGGAAAACAATAAAAATATGCGTGTTACGGGCTTCTATGGGCATGCTAATCCGAACCTTAGAAATAGCTCCTGGGATATTTTGCGCCGAGTTGGGGATTTGGTTAGGGAAGACTAGGTTGTAGCGGGGATTTTAACGCTATTTTGAATGAGGCAGAGAAAGAGGGTGGCCGTGGGGGGGTGAGGGCGCATATGAACGACTTTAAAGCGGTTTTGGATGACTTGGCGTTAGTGGACATCAAACCCGACAGTGGCTGGTTTACTTGGGTTAATAATAGGAGTGGGGGCAGTCTGATAAAGGAAAGGATTGATAGATTCCTTAGCTCGGTTTCTTTGGTTGAAAATTTCCCCTTTATAGCAACTAAAGTGGTGAGGCAAACCCAGTCCGACCATGACGCGATTCTCCTGGACTTATGGGGACGTCGACCAACAGATTACCCTAATGACCATAGGTTGTGCTTCAAATTCGACTTGTGTTGGGCTGGTGATAGGGAAGCAAAAAAGATAATCGATAGTGCGTGGAACAGGGTTGATATAGAATATGGGAAAAAGATTGATAGGGTTAGATCGGTTCTTGGCTATTGGCAACGGAAAAAATATGGAAAAATGAAAAATGAAATTCGAAGACTGGAGAAAAGTATCGATCGGATTATTGACTCTAGCAGTAGAGGGGATAGTGTGAAGATTTTAAAGGAATATCGTAAAAGGCTTGATTTTCTTTATGCTAGGGAAGAAAGTTACTGGGCACAAAGGTCTCGATCAAAATGGCTTAAGGAGGGGGATCGGAACACTAGATATTTCCATGCTAAAGCTACTGGTCGATTAAAGAAAAATCTTATTGAGAAGCTTAAAGATATGGATGGAAACTGGGTGACAAGTAGCAAGGACATAAGTCAGGTGGCGAAAAATTACTTTTTGAAATTGTTTAGTCAAATGGTCAAAGGGTTGATATTCAAGAGGTGGGGTATATTCAGGAGTGTGTGACCAGGGAGACAAATGAGTGGCTTACTAGGGACTACACGGAGAATGAGGTCGTTCAGGCCATTAAACAGATGGATCCAAATAAAGCTCCTGGCATTGACGGTCTCTCGGGAAATTTCTTCAAATATCACTGGGAGATCGTGGGACGCGACACTATTAATTTCTGTCTGGATGTCCTTAATGGGAACAAAAATATTTCTAACCTTAATGAGACTGTGATCTTTTTAATTCCTAAAATTAAAGACCCTTGTGAGTTGACTAACTTTCGTCCTATAAGTTTATGCAGGTTTGTCTACAAGATTATCGCAAAGGTCTATGCCAACCGGTTAAAAGTTGTTTTGCCTTGCTGTATCAGTCAAAATCAAAGCACTTTTGTGCCGGGGAGGATGATTCATGATAATATTCTGATTGCACACGAGCTCCTTCACTATCTTCAAAGCTCTAAAAATGGTCCTAACAAAGGGTTTGTTGTCAAGCTCGATATGAGCAAAGCGTACGACCGGGTGGAGTGGAATTTCATCGAAACAATTATGCTAAAGATGGGATTTGACAAGAAGTGGATCGAAGAAATTATGAAATGCGTTCGTTCGGTTAAATATATGGTTAAATGCAATAATATTTTATCCGATATTATTATCCCCGAGAGGGGTCTTTGATCTCCTCTCCCCTTATTTGTTTTTGTTCTGCATGGAAGCGTTCTCGAGAATGCTTATCCATGCCCAGGATAATAATATTTTAAGAGGCATCAGGGCTAGTATAAATGGTCCGAGGATAAACCACTAATTTTTTGCTGACGATGCGCTACTCTTCGTGAAAAATAAAAAGAGTGAAGTTGAAATGTTAGTCCATTTGCTTAATTCTTTTTCTAACATCTCTGGACAAGAGATAAATTGTGAAAAATCAATGATTCTCTTTAGTCCCAACACTCCTAGAGCTGAAAGAAATATTTTTAGCGGTCTATTAGGTATGTCGGTGGTGGAAAATTTGAACAGCTACCTTGGTCTTTGTAACGCCCCCACGCCTGAAACCGTCACCGGAGTCAAACTTGAGGTGTTACTAAACTTATCTTACCTTTTAAACAACTCTAAATCACTTATTTTAATTTTCGGAATAAATTATTTTTCTGCGTCATAGCTGCTTAAAAATTCATTTCTCGAGTTTCAAAACTCGAAATTAAGATCCGTAAATTTTTCCTGAAAATAGACTCATATATATATCTACTAATTTTTTTCTAGAATTTTTTACTTAGCCAATTAGTACAGTTTATTAGTTAAAGTTACCCCTATTTCAGAATTCGACTGCACTGACCTCTAGTTACTACGAACCACTTTTCTCCCTATAAAAAATTAATATAACTATACTGTTTGTTTCTATTAAAACTAGATTCAATAATGATTCTAACCATATAAATTACACCACCTAATTATTTTTTTTACAATTTATGGTGAATTTCCAAATTTGAAACAGGGGATCTAGAATTTTCTCTGACCCTGTTTTACTAAAACTCAGATATCTCATAAAATATAATACCTTTACCTGTTTTGACTATTCCATAAGAAAATAGACATAATAAGCTTTAATTTCATATATTATTCACCATCAAACCATATCTCTACGATTTTTAGTGATTTTTCAAAATCACATTATTTCTGATACTTGAATCTATTTTTAAGTTACTTTCACATTTTTCTTAGTTTTCATGTGATAGTTGCTACTTATTCATACATACAATTAAACATGTATATCATCAGCCATTCTATTAGTTAATCACTAGCAAGTATTTACACATCATTCATTGATCATATCATATCAAAAGAAACCAAGTTCCTATACATGCCATACACAAAACTAAACGTCTAACTATACCAATGTGATTTCTTCGATAGTGTGATCGGGTCTCCGATGTTTCCTTCGATCCCCGAGTGGCTTGATAAAAACTATAAGAAAAAGAAAATAAAGAGAGTAAGCACTAGGCTTAGTAAGCTTACAAGCAAATAAATTACAACATTCAAAGCATAATGAATGATTATACATAATGTCACCTAGCCTCATAAACTTTCTTTACTTCTCATTTTCTACCTTCTTCTTTACTTACTTACCTTCTTTCTTACTGACCTTTTTCACTATTCATAAATATAATCTACCTTCCCTTTTGCTGATAATTCACTGTAATTTAAAGTGTACAATGACCCATTGAACCACTCGGAATACTAAGGATATCTTTGGTCGTTCTGTCGATCAATATCACACCAATGCCATGTCTTCGACATGGACTTACATGAATTATTCTGTCTCCAATGCCATATATATGTCTAATATGGGCTTACATGGCTCATTCCTGTCTCCAAAGCCATATATCTGATATGGACTTACATGGCTCATTCATGTCCTGTCCTGTCATCTCACAACCCTAATATCCTAACATTCCTAAGGTTCAAACGGGCTTCCTAATGCTTTTTCTCTGTCACTTCGCTTTTAATTCGACTTTAAATATCCTCATAAAATAAGAATATAAATTCTGGAAATAACAATAATAATGTAAAATAAAAGAACATTGCATTTATTTACTGTAAACTTACCTCGTATGCAAAAATAGCTACTTTTACCATTTCGTCCACAACTTGGTATTTTCTCCATTTTAGCCCGAATTTCAGTTTTCCTTGCTCTATCATTTAAAATATAGTCTAATTAGGACTCACATTATTCAAATTGACTCAAAATCATATTTTGACAAAATTACAATTTTGCCCCTAAACTTTTGCATATTTACACTTTTGCCCCAAAGCTCGTAAATTAAACTTCAGCCTATTTTCTTATGTTTCATGACATGCTGGTCATTTTTCCCTTCTATGGCAGCATCAAATTCATACTCTAACAAGCACTTATGACTATTAGGTATTTTTACCAATTAAGTCCTTTTACTCGTTTTTGCTTAAAACCGAGTAGTACAAGTTGTCTAACATAATTTAAAACCTCATATTCTATCATAAAACATCAAAATAAACACATTTCACCTATGGGTATTTTTCCAAATATGAACCCTAGGTTGAATTATTACTAGCATAAGCTTAATCGAGCTACCGGATTCCAAAAACGTAAAGAACATTAAAAACGGGGCTTGGAATCACTTACTATTGAGCTTGGAAAGCTTGAAAACCCTAGCCATGGCTTCCCCCATGCTAATTTCGGCCTCCATGAAGAAGATGAACAAAATTGGCTTTTAATTTTGTATTTTAATTCATTTTACCCCTAAATGACCAAAATGCCCTTACTACTAAACTTTCAAAAATTCCTTCCATGTCCTAATTTTGTCCATGAACTTAAAATTGGTCAAATTGCTATTTAAGACCTCCTAATTAATATTCTAATTCAATTTTATGCAAAATACTTCTAGAACACAAGTTTTGCAATTTATTCAATTTAGTCCCTAATTTCAAATTAAGTACTTTATGCATAGAATTTCTTCACGAACTTTTCACACAATCATGCAAACATATCATAGACCTCAAAATAATAATAAAATTAATTTTTCTACCTCGAATTTGTGGTTTCACAACCATTTGTTTAGTTTAGGCCCTATTTCGGGATGTTACATTTCTCCCCCCCTTGTGGGATTTTCGTCCCAAAAAATCTTACATGTGAAGAGATTTGGATATCTGTTTTCATAGCCTCTTCGAGTTCCCATGTAGCCTCGTCTACCCCATGTAGTCTGACTATCTCTGAAATATACAACTCGGCCAACTTGTCAAGTGAAAAATCCATACGAACTGGGATAAAATGAGCCGACTTCGTTAACTTATCAATCACAACCCATACTGCATCTTTCTTTCTCGGTGTAAACGGCAATCCTGTCACAAAATCTATAATAACTCGATTCGATTTCCACTCAGGGACTAGCACAGGCTGCAATAAACCTGAAGGTACCTGATGTTCGGCCTTTACCTGCTGACAGATCAAACATCTAGAAACAAACTCTGAAATGTCCCTTTTTATTCCTACCCACCAGTACATTTTCTTCAAATCATTATACATCTTTATACTACCTGGATGAATAGATAAAAAAAACTACTATGTGCTTCCTGTAAGATCTTTCGAATAAGCTCATCATTCTTCGGTACACATACCCTGGGTGATAATCAATCACTAGCTCATAATCTTTAATTAACTCTAGCCATCTTCTTTGCTTCAATTTCAAACTTTTGTGATCAGTGAATATGTGGCACTTCTCACCGTATAAATGATGTCTCCAAATCTTCAACGCAAAAATAATGGCAAAATAGCTCTAAATCATGTATCGGATAGTTCTTCTTCTCATGTGGCTTTAGCTATCTAGAGGCATAAGCAATTACCTTCCCTTCCCGCATAAGTACACAACCAAGTCCATTCATGGACGCATCACTGTAAATCACAAACTCCTTACAGGTTCTCGTTGTACTAAAACAGGAGCTTTAGTCAATAATGTTTTTAACTTGTCAAAACTCTGTTGACACTTCTCAATCCATTCAAACTTGATATCCTTTCACGCAAAATCTTGTCAACGGGTAGCTATCATGGAAAATCCTCTACAATATCCGGCAAGACCAAGAAAACTTCTAACTTCGATACATTTCTAGGAGGCTTCCAATCAACAATGGCTGAAATCTTGCTCGGATCAACCTTAATACCTTCACCCTGAAACAATATGTCCAAGAAAACCAACTTCTCGTAACTTGAACTCACCTTTGCTAAACTTGGCATACAACTTATTATCTCTCGAATCAGTAAATCGTTTCTCAAATGCTCGCATGCTCAGGTCTCATCATGAGAATAAATCAAGATATCATCAATGAACACAACTACAAACTTATCCAAGTACGGTCTAAAAATTCGGTTCATTAAGTCCATGAAAATGGCAGGAGCATTAGTCAAGCCAAATGGCATCACAAGGAACTCATAATGACCATACCTAGTCCTAAAATAGTCTTGGGACATCGACTCTTTAACTTTCGAAACCGATAGTATCCGGATCTCAAATCTATCTTGGAGAACACAGTGAGTTCCCTTGTTTCAATTCCAGAATTCCTTTCTCTTACGGTCAATAAACCCCGAGTGATGTACTTTTACGAAATTCCTCCCCGAAAGAAATCCCAAGTGATCCTCTCCTTTGGTACAACCCGATACAAGTGTCTTCCACTAGTAGTAGGTTTGAGTCTCTAAGAAGTGATATTACACATTTCATACATTCCTCGGGTGTACAAGATAATTCATCAAAGACTCGATAGTATTTTCTAACCAAAATTTTGCTCTTTACTGCATCATCATGTTTTGTTGCTCGAACTCTTACTCCCTTGTTTCCCGATTCTATCAATCGGTGACTTTTCTCTTATCATTGTACACTGTGGATCGGGGGAAGCTTGAGCTACATGGGTAGCTGAGAGTCATGAGGGGTCGAGGTCTAACTCTGGGATTCGCATGCGACGAACTCGGCAAACCAATTATTCAAAGCTTGGAAGAGAGCTTCTCGAGTCACTCCTCCCTGACTAATCATTCGGCCTATTCTCGGATGGCGCTACCCCTTCCGCGAGCAGGCGCATTACTTTCTACATCATCATCACCACTCGCTCGGGATCCATTACAATAAAACAAAATATTTAAAAATCGCCCGAGTCGTCACACTATCAAAATACGGTATGGCATGTATAGCTAGACATTTACTCACACTAACTGCTCCGAGAACCGACTAAACCTGCTCTGATACCAATAAATGTAACGCCCCCACGCCTGAAACCGTCACCGGAGTCAAGCTTGAGGTGGTACTAAACTTATCTTACCTTTTAAACAACTCTAAATCACTTATTTTAATTTTTGGAATAAATTGTTTTTCTGCGTCATAGCTGCTTAAAAATTCATTTCTCGAGTTTCAAAACTCGAAATTAAGATCCGTAAATTTTTCCTGAAAATAGACTCATATATATATCTACTAATTTTTTTCTAGAATTTTTTACTTAGCCAATTAGTACAGTTTATTAGTTAAAATTACCCCTGTTTCAGAATTCGACTGCACTGACCTCTAGTTACTACGAACCACTTTTCTCCCTATAAAAAATTAATATAACTATACTGTTTGTTTCTATTAAAACTAGATTCAATAATGATTCTAACCATATAAATTACACCACCTAATTATTTTTTTACAATTTATGGTGAATTTCCAAATTTGAAACAGGGGATCTAGAATTTTCTCTGACCCTATTTCACTAAAACTCAGATATCTCATAAAATATAATACCTTTACCTGTTTTGACTATTCCATAAGAAAATAGACATAATAAGCTTTAATTTCATATATTATTCACCATCAAACCATATCTCTACGATTTTTAGTGATTTTTCAAAATCACATTATTTCTGATACTTGAATCTATTTTTAAGTTACTTTCACATTTTTCTTAGTTTTCATGTGATAGTTGCTACTTATTCATACATACAATTAAACATGTATATCATCAGCCATTCTATTAGTTAATCACTAGCAAGTATTTACACATCATTCATTGATCATATCATATCAAAAGAAACCAAGTTCCTATACATGCCATACACAAAACTAAACGTCTAACTATACCAATGTGATTTCTTCGATAGTGTGATCGGGTCTCCGATGTTTCCTTTGATCCCCGAGTGGCTTGATAAAAACTATAAGAAAAAGAAAATAAAGAGAGTAAGCACTAGGCTTAGTAAGCTTACAAGCAAATAAATTACAACATTCAAAGATAATGAATGATTATACATAATGTCACCTAGCCTCATAAACTTTCTTTACTTCTCATTTTCTACCTTCTTCTTTACTTACTTACCTTCTTTCTTACGACCTTTCACTATTCATAAATATAATCTACCTTCCCTTTTGCTGATAATTCACTGTAATTTAAAGTGTACAATGACCCATTGAACCACTCGGAATACTAAGGATACTTTGGGTCGTTCTCGTCGATCAATATCTCGCCAATGCCATGTCTTCGACATGGACTTACATGAATTATTCCTGTCTCCAATGCCATATATATGTCTAATATGGGCTTACATGGCTCATTCCTGTCTCCAAAGCCATATATCTGATATGGACTTACATGGCTCATTCATGTCCTGTCCTGTCCTGTCAACCCTAATATCCTAACATTCCTAAGGTTCAAACGGGGCTTCCTAATGCTTTTTCTCTGTCACTTCGCCTTTAATTCGACTTTAAATATCCTCATAAAATAAGAATATAAATTCTGGAAATTAACAATAATAATGTAAAATAAAAGAACATTGCATTTATTTACTGTAAACTTACCTCGTATGCAAAAATAGCTACTTTTACCATTTCGTCCACAACTTGGTATTTTCTCCATTTTAGCCCGAATTTCAGTTTTCCTTGCTCTATCATTTAAAATATAGTCTAATTAGGACTCACATTATTCAAATTGACTCAAAATCATATTTTGACAAAATTACAATTTTGCCCTAAACTTTTGCATATTTACACTTTTGCCCCAAAGCTCGTAAATTAAACTTCAGCCTATTTTCTTATGTTTCATGACATGCTGGTCATTTTTCCTTCTATGGCAGCATCAAATTCATACTCTAACAAGCACTTATGACTATTAGGTATTTTTACCAATTAAGTCCTTTTACTCGTTTTTGCTTAAAACCGAGTAGTACAAGTTGTCTAACATAATTTAAAACCTCATATTCTATCATAAAACATCAAAATAAACACATTTCACCTATGGGTATTTTTCCAAATATGAACCCTAGGTTGAATTATTACTAGCATAAGCTTAATCGAAGCTACGGATTCCAAAAACGTAAAGAACATTAAAAACGGGGCTTGGAATCACTTACTATTGAGCTTGGAAAGCTTGAAAACCCTAGCCATGGCTTCCCCATGCTAATTTCGGCCTCCATGAAGAAGATGAACAAAATTGGCTTTTAATTTTGTATTTTAATTCATTTTACCCTAAATGACCAAAATGCCCTTACTACTAAACTTTCAAAAATTCCTTCCATGTCCTAATTTTGTCCATGAACTTAAAATTGGTCAAATTGCTATTTAAGACCTCCTAATTAATATTCTAATTCAATTTTATGCAAAATACTTCTAGAACACAAGTTTTGCAATTTATTCAATTTAGTCCCTAATTTCAAATTAAGTACTTTATGCATAGAATTTCTTCATGAACTTTTCACACAATCATGCAAACATATCATAGACCTCAAAATAA
Organism: Gossypium anomalum; assembly: GCA_025698475.1. Classification (NCBI taxonomy): domain Eukaryota; kingdom Viridiplantae; phylum Streptophyta; class Magnoliopsida; order Malvales; family Malvaceae; genus Gossypium; species Gossypium anomalum. The sequence continues at coordinate 14,683,193 of CM046961.1, forward strand.
TAATAAAATTAATTTTTCTACCTCGAATTTGTGGTTTCACAACCACTGTTTCGTTTAGGCCCTATTTCGGGATGTTACAGTCTTCCCATTCCAATAGGTAAGAAGAAAAAAGAGGCTTTTAAAGATATTAATAACAGATTGTCTTGTAGGATCACCAGCTGGATAAAGAGGCTGCTCTCTTTTGGTGGCAAAAAAGATCTCATTAAAGCCGTCCTTCAATTTATACCAACATATGCTTTGTTGATTTTTTTAGCTCCGAAAAGAATGATCGAGGATATCCAAGCTAAACTAAGCAAAACGTGGTGGGCAGGTAAAGATAAGGGCAGATTCTGGACAATGCTACCTTGGAAGACTTTGTGTAAACCGAAGGGCATGGGAGGACTTGGAGTCAGAGATATCCGATTGTTCAACTTGGCTCTTTTGGGGCGTCAAGTATGGCTGCTTATAAACAACAAAAATTCTCTATGCTTTAAAGTTGTCATCGAAATACTTTCCCGATGGTAATATTTTTAAAGCCAAAAAAGTAGACAAAGCTTCTTTTACTTGGTCAAGCATTGCGGCAGCGGCGGAAGCTCTCAAAGATGGCTTCGGGTGGCAAGTTGGAAATGGCAATATGATTAACATCCGGGCTGACAACTGGGGAATGGAGGGCCTCAATAGAGATGTCACTAGAGAGGAATGTCTCAACTCAAATGAAATGAGTGTGAAAGACCTTTAGCTTACGGATGCGAAGAGTTGGAATGTTGAAAAAGTTTATAAGGTGTTTGGGCAAGACTAGGGTGACAAGATATGCAACGTGCCTATCGGAGATGAGGGACAGGGAGATAAAATGATTTGGTTTCACAACCCTCATGGGTGCTACACTACGAAGTCTGCTTACTCGTGGCTTCTCTTGAAAGATATGGGGTATGGACCTTATAGAATTTTTTGGAAAGCCCTCTGGAAACTCGATACATTACCTAAAATCCGTGTGTTCTCTTGGCATGTGGGGCACGAGATTCTCCTGACAAATGTGAAAATTGCCTCTATTAGAGATGGTTTTTCTAAAGGATGTCAAAGGTGCGGAGCGAAAGCCGAAACTCTACTTCATGCGCTGAAGGACTGCCCAACATCTCGTGAGGTCTTTTCGTTGGCACGGTGGTCCGAGAGAATGGCTTCGAAGAAATATGACTACTGTATTGATTGGCTTGAAGACATGATGAGGGTTCTCGACAAGAAAGCCATGGCCGACCTTATGGTTTTACTATGGAATTGTTGGAACAATAGAAATAACTTCATATTCAGGGGAAAAGAAGAGGAGGCTACGGTCATTTGGGAGAGGGCTAGAGCTCTAAGTGAAGACTTCCGCATTTGTAACCTGTTAAAGAAGCCACTGTTATCTTCTAATATTGAGGCTAAGAAATGGAAAAAACCTCCGCCGGGATTTGTTAAAGTCAACTTCGATGCAACTGTGGGGATAAACTGTATGGGGTATGGGGCGATTGTGAGGGATGACGATGGATTCGTGTTGGGAGTTGGGGGGCTTTATTGAAACTAGATTGTCTGTGCATGAAGCTGAATGTGTGGCGTTCGAAAAGAGCATACAGCTGGCGACCAAGCTGAATATTAAGGAGATGTGATATTTGAAATGGACCATGCGGGTTTGGTCAACAAATTGAGGAATATTGGTACGGATATCACTGTTGTTGGCAGGCGAATCAAAAAATGTACTGCTGCTTTCGAAAGCTTCAATTCTGCCGATTTAATTTGGACAAATAGGGTTTGTAATAAAGTAGCAGATTTAATATGTCTAGAGAGAAAATGACGTGGTTTTTTGAGATGGATTATCCAAATGAAATCCATAATGTTGTAATTTTTGATGTTACGTAATAAAGTGTTTTGACCCTTTGTGGTCTTTTTTTGTTAAAAAAAAAATAAACTACCCAGATCTCAAAAATATAAAACTTACTAAAAACGATGCTTGAATACTTACCTAATTTGACCAAGAAAGCTTGCTTTCTCTTTCCTAGGGTTTCCATGCAAAATATTTTGGGAAGATGATGATAAATGATGATATTTTCATCTTTTATTATTTATCACCTTTATTTTTTTATTCTTTCAATTTTGTCCTTTTCTTTAATTTTATTTTCCATAGATGAATTATCATCCTTAATGACTAAGCATTTTTAATGGTCTAATTACCATATAAGGACCTCCAATTTAAAGTTCTATAGCTATTTAATCCCTTTAGCTATTAGAACTCAACTTTTGCACTTTATGCAATTTGGTCCTTTATCGATTTATGTATGTAATCGATAAAATTTCTTTACGAAATTTTCACACAATATTATTGTCATATTATAGACCATAAAATAATATTAAAATAAATTTTCTTTCTGGAATCGAATTTGTGGTCCCGAAACCACTGTTCCGATTTCTATAAAAATGGGCTATTACACCCTAGGCTAGCTAGACCTAGTTGCAACGATATCAAAAACATAAAAAATCATTTAAAACAGAACAAAAATGGACTTACATGTTCAAGGAGACTAGGCCGAATGCTTCAAACTCTTTTCATGGTTTTTCTATGCCCTAGTTTCGGTTAGGAAGATGATGAATGAATAAAATTACTTTTTGTTTCATTAATTTATCATTTAATTAACCAAATTACTTATTTAACCTTACTTTAAACATTAAAAATTTACATAAGTGATGTCCATCTTTGTCCACTTACTTAATAATGATCTATTTACAACATAAGGACCTCCACTATTTAATTTCATAGCTATTTGACACCTTTAACTATTAGAACTGCAGTTTTGCACTTTACGCGATTTAGTCCTTTTTATCGAATTAAGCATTCAAACAATAAAATTTCTTAACAAAAATTTCACACAACTATTGTAATGCCCTAATTTTTGGGATTTTCAGGATTTCTGTGATTTTTGGTGAATTTTAGGATTCCTGTGTTTTGACTGCTTGATGTAGGTCTGAGTATGTTAGTGGGCCTCTAGAAGGCCCAAGTCTAAGTTAAAAACAGGTAGATTTAACTAATTTTAATTCAAAAAGGAAAAAGGGTTCTGGTAATTTGGGCTTTTAAAATTTAATAGGTAAAATAAGCCACAAGAAGGCATGTGGCAAAGTGGCATGTGACGCCACTAGGGGGCTAAAAAAGTGGCGTGTGGATGATTAGGGGGAGCTAGGGTTCAAGTCACAAGGTAAGCAAGTTATAGTATTATTTTTATGTACAGAAAAGGGATGTAATGGAACTCAAGTGGAACTCTGTTAGGAAGAGTTTAAGCAGCTCAGGAGATTGAGTAAGGAGGGGATAAGGGAGAAGATTTAGGAGCTGATTAGGGAGTGCAGAATTGGTCGAATGGTGGACTCTTGAGGAGCAAGAGTTGGCCGGCCAAGGGTTTCTAGTATAGGGGAAATTCGGCTAGTAAGGGGGGAAAATTTTGGCTTTTGTTCTGACAATTTTTTTCTCTTTTTCTTTCTCCTCTCTTCTCCTATTCTCTTTTCTCCTTCTTTTTTTTTTCTTTTCTCCCTAGCCAAACCTTCCTACCATTCTACCTTTCCATTCCATTCGTTTCTAAGCCCTTATAGCCGATTGCCATAAAAGATGAAATCTCGAAAACCTGTTGCTTGTGTCGATTTCTCCTAGCTAATTTCTCCTATTTTTCTTTCATCTTTCCTGGCCGATTTTCACACCCTCTAAATCCCAACCTCTGTCAACGTCAACATTGCAAAAACCTCCATATCTAATCATCTTTTCTTCATTGTTTCAAAAAGCCGAAAACACCATAGTCACAGGGGTATAGCTGAATCTTTAGACCATTAAATATTCGATTTCTATTAATATTTGAGGGATTGATCTGCATCAAGTACTCAAATCTATTTTTATTACGGGATTTAGAAAAGCCGAAATCCCTAAAGACTTAGGGAGGCTGTCGACTGGGCCTTATGGCTCTAAGGGTTGTGACAATTGTTTTGTTATGATGTTAGTGTGATCTAGAGGCTGCTGATCGAAGACTTGGACAAGCGGAACGACTGGATCTAGATCTAGTCGCTAGTTTCGGCAAAGGTAGGATCTCTAGTGCCTAAAGCGTTAATGGTCGACTTATGGTAAGGAGATTTGTATATAAGTTGTTATGGATCCATCGTTAACATATTAGTAATTGACTGTAGGCAACTCGAGTGTAGAATTCGTCAGCGTTTTGTTGCAAACAGGTGTGTAACTAACACCCTCTCATAGACTAGATCGGCAAAAGTCGAAAAGCCAAAATGCCAAAAAATCGGTATTTTGTGAACTTGCGAGTGTGCGAATGCTCGTGAGATAGATTAAGTAACATATTTGGTAATCTGAAGTGATAAGACTGCAGTGCGCGCGATTTCGTGCACTTCGATATATTTGGGCTTAATGGGCCAAAAATCAGGTTAATGGGCCAACGGGCCCAATACGGTAAGGACGCTCGGTAAGTGTTTCTGTTAACACGTAAATGGTAGAAATATGTATGAAAACCCAAAAATGGTTAAATTATTAGAATACCCTAAGTATGAAAAATTACCATTATACCCTAGGTGTAAAATGACCATTATACCCCTAGGGTTAATTTTGACTGAAAAGCATGATGATCTGATTCTGTATGATGTATGCCATGATATGTATATCTGTTGCATGGGGACATGGGTTATATTTATGGAGGAAGCGTCCTGGTGGCTATGCCACAATTATCTGATCTGGTGTCTCTGCCACAATTATCTATTCTGGTGGCTCTGCCACGATTATCTGTATCTGGTTACTCTATCACATTATCTGTTTCTGGTAGCCATGCTGCAAATTCTGTGGCGTGTAGTGGTTGGGTGGGTCGAGTAGTCTCCCCACATGGTGTAAGGTTGGTACCGGGGTGTATACAGTTGGATATGGTTGGGTTTCTGCATAAACGTGTAATATCCGCTCGCTCGTTATGGGCCTATGGGCTTCATTCGAAATTTTGTTCCAGGCTAAGGCCAACTTAATCTGCTTTACGTGGTTTGAGCCGATATAGACTATGGTTGGGTTATTTTACACACTGAGTTTCCAAACTCACCCCTTATTTTCATCCACGCAGGTAATCCCCAACCATAGTGGGCTTGGAGCTGTGAGGGATTCGGAGTGGCCACACGTTCTGCAAATTTGGTTTTCTTCTGGTGAATTGGACATCTTTTCATTTACTTTTATGATTTGGGTTTTAAGTTGTAATAAGGCCGCTTTAATGATTTTGAATTGTTTTAATATATTTTACTAGAATAGAAATGATATTATCTTAATAGCTGAAACTGATTAGCTTTAGGGCGCGTTTTCAAAAACAGTAATTGTTTTCAAAATATCACGACAACAAAGCAAAACTTTCGCAACGAAAACGTTTTTCAAAATTAATCACTTTTCCTAAAATGGACTTAATCGAATAGGATTCCTAAGAATATACACTAAGTTAAGGTGTGGCAACGGTGGTGTGCATGTCTAGGATTGGATCCGAAGGGAGCTTGGTACTTAAGCAGTCCGATGGACTCACCTCCTCTTTTCCGGTTTCCTACCTGGTGCACAGCTTCCATTCACTTTAACCTATAACGAAATTATCCTTTAAAACACTAAGTAAGTTTTTCTAGATCAAAAATATAAAATGTTTTTTTTACGCTTCGATGTGGCACGTCGGATTCGGTCAAATGTCTAGGCCAGGTTTGGGGTGTTACAACTATACTATCATGCTGCAGACATTAAAATAATAATAAAATAATTATTTCAACTTCAGATTTGTGGTCTCGAAACCACTGTTCCGATTTGACTAAAAACGGGCTATTACATGAGATGCTTGATTTAAGTGTAAATTTCTTCAACAACACCATACTCTCATTCCTTGCTTTACTTTCAAATTGTAATTTTTTGAATATCAAATCTAATATATTGGAAGGAGCTATACACATTAAAGGTATTTCTACTTCCTTTTATGCTAATTCTTTTAAGCTTTTGTTTTTCCTTTATTAAAAGTTAAAAATGCTCAAAACATTCCATGTGATTTGTGAAAAATAAAATAAAATAAAATAAAATAAAGAACACACAAATTTTACGTGGAAACCCTTTCGGAAAAAACCACGGGCAGAGGAGAAGAAAAATTCACTATGTTGAAATTTTTTTTGAATCAATACAAGAGGAATAGACTATGTCTATTTATAGGCTTGTAAAGCCATATTCTAGTAGGATTGAAACACCTTATCCTAATAAATATAAAATAGATGGAGTTTAATAAGGTTGAAAAAACCTTATTCTAAAATAAAATAAAAGAAGTCTAGTTCTATATGGATTTTACTTTTATTTTATTTTCCATCGTATTTTATTTAAATAAGAATTCGGGTCACTTAATTCTAACAATCTCCACCTTGACACAAATTCTCAATGAACAAGTTCTTCATTGCGAACAAGTTCTCCACCTCTTCCATAAAACCCCTTAAGGGTTTAACTTCAACAATGAACACCAACCAAGTCTAAGCAATGCTCAAACTTGGTTATAGGAAGTGACTTAGTCATCATATCTGCAGGATTTTCATGAGTACTAATTTTGCTCACAACAATATCACCACGAGCAATAATATCACGAATAAAATGATACCGAACATCAATATATTTTGTTCTCTCATGAAACATTTGATCTTTTGTAAGGAAGATGGCACTCATTGTCACAAAATATCTCTCGATTTGAAGGTCTTCATTGAGTTCACTAAATAGTCCCTTTAACCAAATAGCTTCTTTACAAGCCTCAGTAATCGCCATGTACTCAGCTTCAGTGGTAGACAAAGCGACTATAGTTTGCAAAGTGGCTTTCCAACTAATTGCACAACCTCCGATTGTAAAGACGTAACCTGTGAGTGATCTTCTTCTATCAAGGTCTCCAAAGAAAATCAGCATCAACATACCCTATGACTCCATCTTTAGTTCTTCCAAATCGTAAGCAAACATCGATGAGTGCCTCGTAAGTATCTTAAAATCCACCGAATCGCTTTCCAATGTTCTTTCTAATGGATTTTCCATGTATCTCGCTAATCGCATCGATCGGATATGATAAATCTGGGCGTGAGCAAACCATAGCATACATGAGAGATCCCACTGCACTAAAGTATGGAACATGTGACATGTACTCAATCTCATCATCTGATTGTGGAGACAAAGCCGATGAAAGGCTGAAATGGTCGCTAAAGGAGTACTAACAGGCTTAGCACTCTGCATATTGAACCTACAAAGAACTTTCTCAATGTACCCTTCCGACTTAGGTACAATTTACTTACTTTTCTATATCCGAGAATCTCCATACCAAGTATCTTCTTTGCTGGTCCTAAATCTTTCATCTCAAATTCTTCACTTAGTTGGGCTTTGACTTTTCTTATCTCTCATTTATCTTTTCTTTGCTATCAACATGTCATCAACATAAAGAAGTAGATACACAAAAGAACCAATTATCGTTTTTCTTAAAGTAAACACAACTGTCTAAACTACTTCTTTTGAAATCATGAGAAGCCATAAAGGAATCAAACCTCTTGTACCACTTGTCTTGGTGATCAAGTTTCAAACCGTAAAGTGACTTTCTCAAAGAAGCAAACATAGTCCTCTTTTTCTCGAGACTATAAAACCCTCTGGTTGTTGCATGTAAATATCCTCCTCAAGTTCTCCATGCAAAATGCGCTTTTACATCTAATCGCTCAAGCTCCAAATCATGCATGGCTACAATACAAAGCAAAGCTCGAATCGAACTATGCTTAACAACATGGAGAGAACACATCAGTGAAGTCCACTCCTGAATTTGACTATAACCCTTTGCAATAAGCCTTGCTTTATATCTGGGTTCTTCAACTCCCGAGTCCCTTCTTTCTTTTAAACACCCATTTACAACGAATGACCTTTTTACATTTAGGAAGTTTCACAAGGTCCCATGTTCTGTTTTTGTGGAGTGATTCCATCTCTTCTTGCATAGCAAACATCCACTTTTCTCGAGTCTTCACAACCTAACCGCCTCGAATAATTAAATGGCTCTTGATTCGCATCTATATCTTCACCACATTTAAAGCATAAGCAACTAAATCAGCTTTGGCATACTTCTTTGGAGGTTTAATTTCTCTTCTAGTTCTATTTTTGGCGATAGAGTATTGTGGTGAAGAAGCAACTCTATTCTCAATTTTTGTTATGGCTTGAGGAGTTGACTCTGTATTAACTGATGCTCCACCTTGCTTTTGGTTTTCTTTATTGGAAGAGTCTTTAAGAGATAAGTTAGGTATCATAGCAGTTTCATCAAAAACAACATCTCTGCTAATCACAACTTTTTTATTTTCAGGACACCATAACTTATAGCCTTTTACACCAGCTTTATAACCAAGAAAAACGCATTTAATGGATCTCGGTTCCAATTTTCCATTATCACCATGAGCATAAGCACGACACCCAAAAATCTTTAAATCGTAATAATTAGCGGGATTACTGCACCATACCTCTTGTGGAGTCTTTTCTCAATGGCAACGGATGGAGATCGGTTGATCAAAAACATGCGATAAAGGTCGCTTCGCCCAAAATGACTTCGGTAAGTTGGCATTTGACAACATACATCGAACCTTCTCCATGATCGCTCGTTCATTCGTTCTACAACGCCGTTTTGTTTGCGAGTATGACGAATCGCAAGTGTCTCATGATCCCTTCGACTTGCACAATCTATTAAACTCATCGTAATGTAACGCTAAGCCATTATGCATGCGGAGGTATTTTATCTGCTTTTCCGTCTGTTTTTTCAATCATAATTTTTAAGACTTAAATGCGGAAAACACATCGCTTTTTCTCGCTTCGGAAGAACGCCCAAACTTTTCTCAAAAAATCATCAATAAAGGTTAGCATATAATTAGCTCCACCTCTCGAAGGCACTCTGGATGGCCCCACAGATCGAATGAATATACTCCAACGTTCCTTTCGTGTTATGGATTCCTTTAGTGAATCGAACTCTCTTTGCTTCCCAAAAACACAAAGGCTCACGTAAATTCGGTTTGCAAATTCCTTGCCCATCAAGAAGTCCTCTTTGCTCAATTCTGTCATGCCATTCTCACTCATATGCCCTAGGCGCATATGCCAAAGTTTAGTAATATCATCATCCGACAAGGAAGAGGAAGCGACAATTGCATCACCATAATGATGAGAACCTTGCAAAACATATAACTTGGCAATTTTTCTCTCGCTTTTTCATCACAACAAGGGACCCTTTGAAATCTTTAAAACCCCACTTTCAGCTGTGTATCTGTATCCTTTTGAATCAAGAGTACTCAACGAAATTAAATTTCTTTTAAATTCTGGAACATGCCGTACGTCACTAAGTGTTCTGAAAACTCCATCAAACATCTTAACTTTAATTGTTCCAACACCGCGATCTTACACGAAGCATTATTTCCCATCAAAACAACACCTTCGACAATCAAGCTTCGTAAGTTGTAAACCAATCCCGATTGGGACTCATATGGAAGGTGCAAACAATCAAGTATCCACTCCTCACTTACTTTAGAATCATTAATGAAGCGACTAGAAGTTCACCATCGCCGTAGTCTTCTACAACATCGCCTTCACGAGAATTTTACGGTTGTTTTCCTTTGATTCGCAGCCTCCTTTTAATCTTATTTTGTAGCTTATAGCACTCAGATTTAATGTGCCCTTTCTTCTTACTGTGTTACAAGTTTTACCTCTATTTGAAGACTTGATCTACCCTTAGATTTACCACGATGATTTCTTTCCCCACGTCCTACCACGATCATCATCAAAGATTCCAATCTTGTCTCCCACGAACAATGAGACCCTCTCCTTGAGAGTCGAGTTTAACCACAAGATGTTTCATCTTATCATACGAGGTTAAAGAATCATAAACCTCATCAACTGTGAGAGACTCGCGGCTATATAAAATCGTGTCTCTAAAGGTTGAATAAGACAGAGGCAACGAACAAAGTAGAATCAACCCTAGATCTTCTTTATCATACTGAACCTCCATGGCCTCCAAGTTTGAAAGAATTTCTTTAAACACTGTTAAGTGTTCGTGTACAGACGCACCTTCCTCCAAACGATGAGCATAAAGACGCTGCTTCATATGCAACTTGCTTGTTAGAGTTTTCGACATACATATTTGTTCTAGCCTCTTCCATAATGCAGCGGCAGTCTTCTCTTTCATCACATCCTGCAAAATTTCATTGGACAAATGCAGATGTAATTGTGTTAATGCCTTTCGATCCTTACGCTTCTTCTCTTTATCTGTTAATGTCGAAGGCATCTTATCTATCCCTAGCAGGGCATCCTCCAGATCCATCTGCGTAAGAACTGTTTGCATCTTAATCTGCCACAACGCAAATCTGGTGTTGCGTCCAACAGCGGAATTTCATATTTCAAAGACGCCATTACCGTGATCGAGATGAACAACCCGGAAGCTCTTATACCAATTTGTGAAAAATAAAATAAAATAAAATAAAGAATACACAAATTTTACGTGGAAACCCTTTCGGGAAAAAACCACGGGCAGAGGAGAAGAAAAATTCACTATGTCGAAAATTTTTTTGAATCAATACAAGAGGAATAGACTATGTCTATTTATAGGCTTGTAAAGCCATATTCTAGTAGGATTGAAACACCTTATCCTAATAAATATAAAATAGATGGAGTTTAATAAGGTTTAAAAAACCTTATTCTAAAATAAAATAAAAGAAGTCTAGTTCTATATGGATTTTACTTTTATTTTATTTTCCATCGTATTTTATTTAAATAAGAATTCGGGTCACTTAATTCTAACATGATTCATATGATTTATTACTAATAAATTGTATTTTCCACTCTTCCTTGTTGGTTCTTGAGATATAAATGCTTTAAGCAACTTAGATAAGCTATACATGGGTTTAATAAAATGAATGGTTTTGTTCCATCCCAAGGTATTATCTATTATTTATTTTCTTTTTGTATTGTCAATCCAATATAGTTTTTAAACCAAAGATAAATGATGATTACAGATGATGAAATAGAAATAAGGTTGATGAAATTAAAAGTGTTTCATTCGAGTCACAATCTCTTCAACGAGATCTCTTGGTAGGCTCTCAAATCATAAGTCTTTTATCTTATGGAGGCACGAAATTCTATGAACCAATAAAGGTAAAATTACCCACTCCCATTTTACTTTCTCTTAACAATTTAAATAATTATATTCCTCATTCTCTTCAAAACTAAATGCTTTGATCCACTTGGAAGACCTCATAGTATATTTGGGATTATTCATTTTTCTTCACTTACAGGTATTGCTAAAACAAAATTAATTTTTATTATTATCATTCAAGAAAATTAACATTTAGTCTTTTTCTTCTTTTTTATTTTTTATTAAGGACAATTTAGTCTTATTTTATAAATTTATAAATTTTGAAACAACCTAAAAAAAAATTCATTTTAAGGTATCAGGGGTTTCGCATTCCCCCTTCCCCTTTCTGCCACCCCTAATTTTATTCCTCTTTTCATTCCTTTTCTTTTTTGTTCCTATTGAAAATTTTATACCAAGTGATTGAGTTCATAAACTAAGATGGAAAAAACCTGTTATGCACCTTTTTGGGTAGATTTAAAATTGGTAGTGTTGGCAAAAAATGAGATATTGAAACTTCGATGTTTCAAGTCATCAAGCACATACCTCTCTTTTAATCTATTCTTATTTTATTTCGGCTACTAATTTGATTGTATTTTATAATGTTTGATTCTAATTATTAACTTTAAATATATAAATATACATTTCTTCTTAATTTGATTATATATTAAAAAAAAAACATAAATGTGTTTGTTTCTCATACAGATAGCATTAGTAACATTTCACTATAATCGATAAATTTATTCCTGTCGTTAAAGACTCTTGTCTTCACAAGGAACCTTTATCCTAATTCCTATAATTAATGTTTAGCAATTTTGTGTGTCCTGCCTTCACTTACATAGATTCACTGCTTTTATTGAATAGATGAATGGCATAATTTCAGAAATTTGGAAGAGTTATTCTTGCAAGGTTCTTGGACATTTGACTTCTCTCAAGCGTTTGGTTTTATATAAATGTGAGATCAATGGAAGCCTAACCCTTCAAGGTATATAATTTGGATCTATCAATTTCTTTTATAACAAGTTGCAACCAAAATTATAAGTCTCCCCAGAATTTAATATTAATTAAATGTTTTAATTTTATTCACCAACTTGTTGTTTACGATTTTTAATGTTAAAAATGAGTTTTTAAGTGTTCTAAAAAGAGGGGCAAGGAGAAATAAGTTAAAGAATGTTTATCAATTTATTTATTTATTTGTAAATGTAAAAGGCTTAAATCAAAACTTGTAAAACCTATTTCACAACTGCCTATTCAATTTAATTTATTTAAATGTAATTAGAGAATATAAAAATATTAATATATAAGTAGTACTTTCAAATATATATAATTAATTTATTAATAGTTTAATATGTTCTAAACCATTCGAATTAGACTAAGATTTTGCTCGAAATACTGAAAAATTAAGTATTGAATTTATATTAAAAATTTGTTTGATATATTAATAAAATTAAATATTGAATATAATTACGTTATTTGATAAAATTAATTTTTTTAATTATTGAATTTAATCTTATTAATACTAACATAGCATTTTATTTTGTACAATTTGGATATCTCTTTTTTTTAAGATATATATATATATATATATATAAAAGAGATGATTTATTTTTTAAAATAAATTCAACTTAAGGTTGAAATTTAATATTTTCAATGTCAAGTGATACGTAGCCTACTTCTCTTATTTCACACTCTTTTTTGTTGAACATTTTGTTTTAACTTAAAATAATAAAATTATTAAATGGACAAAAAAAAAATAAAAATTTTCAATGATTTATCTAACACGTCAAAAAAATTCAAATTCAAATGTATGAAAGCTATAAAGAGCTAAAGTATATTTTAATAAAATAAATAAAAAGTAAATAAGATATTACATGCTTGTTTTTACTATTTTATTGATTTGATTAATTTCTTTATATTTGTTTCAAGCACCTCTTTACGTAATTATTTAATATAACACGCTTTTGCGGAATGACAAATCTTCAAGAATTGGATTTCACCAACAGTAATTTAAAGGGCGGCTTGCCCAATTGCTTCTCCAACCTCACATCTTTACGTAAATTAGATCTTTCTTACAATATATTAGCCCTTCACAGTTTCAAATCCCTTGAAATATTCTCTCTCTTCCAACCAATTTTTTGGAAATATTTTAGCTCTTAAGAATCTAGCATCCCTCCAAGATTTGAGCCTTTCGAATCCCGATCTCACTGGGGCCTTTGTTCAACCTTTCAAAACTCAAGTGCATATATGCGGACAACAATATTGTACATGCTGAAACCCAGATGCATTCTTTGGCCCCGTTGTTCCTACTAAAAGAGATTAGTTTATCATGTTGTGGAGATGTTGGATCATTTCCAAGGTTTTTTTATCATCAACATGACTTGCAATATCTTGGTCTCTCTAATATCTATTTCAAAGGAAATCAGTTCCCACATTGGTTGCTGGAAAACAATACACTACTGGAGAAGCTGGTTCTCACCAATAGCTCTCTATCGGGACCGCTTCAGCTACCATTTGCTTCACAAACGCGTTTGTCACATTTAGAAATCTCCTGCAATTTCTTCAATGGCAACATTCCAGTTGAAATTGGAGCACAACTACCAGTATTGAGGTTTATAAACATGTCAAAAATCATTTCATTAGTAGCATTCCTTCAACTTTTGGTTATAATAGTTCACTGAGATATTTGGACTTATCCAAAAACAACTTAGAGGGAAAATTTTATCTGAAAATTCCTACTTGCCAAACTTAATGGAATTGCTATTGGATGGAAATAACTTCTCAGGAGGGATCCCAGATTTTTTGTCTACGAGCCCCTTTTTGTTAACATTGGATGTGAGCAACAATCAACTTTCTGGTAGGATCCCAAGGTGGATGGGAAATATGTCTTTTTTGAAGAGAATTATCGTGTCCAATAATCATCTTGAGGGAACAATGCCAGTCGAGTTCTGTCAACTTGGTCTTAAACTTCTAGACCTTTCAGTCAATATTATCTCAGGGAGTATACCATCTTGTTTCAACCCTTCTCGGATAAGACAAGTTCATTTGTCCAAAAACAGGTTACGAGGAACCTTTCCCGATGCACTTCGTAACAGTTCCACTTTGGTGACATTGGATATCAGTGATAACTTCTTAAGTGGTAGCATCCCAAGTTGGATTGGACTTTCGAACTTGAGTCATCTTCTCTTAAGTAAGAACAACTTCAAAGGGGAGACCCCAATGGAGCTATGCAAATTGAGTCACTTAAGTTTGATTAATCTTTCCCACAATAATCTTTCTGGTCGTATTCCCCCATGCCTAAAAATTACCACCCTCCAGGATGTATCAGAAGATTATGTTGGTCGTCTTATGGCTCGTGGTTTCTCCATATTCTCATTCAATGAACCAATAGAGTTTCCAATAAAGAATGTGTCCAACTCTTACAAGGGAAAAATCATACCATACATTTCTGGGATTGACCTTTCTTGTAACAAATTGGTTGCTAACATTCCTTACGAATTTGGAAACTTCTACAAGTTACTTGTTTTGAACATTCCTTACGATCCGACCAACATTTGTTAACCTCAAGCAAATTGAAAGTTTGGATCTTTCTTATAACAACTTGAGTGGGAATATCCCTTAATTATCAACTTGTAGGGCTAAATTTTCTAGCCTATTTCATTGTTTCATTCAACAACTTATCTGGAAAGACGCCTCCAAGGATTGCACAATTTGGAACTTTTGATGAAAGCAGCTACAAGGAAAATCCTTTTCTTTGCGGTGAACCATTGCCAAAATGTGCAGATAATGGACCATCATTGTCAATGCCAAATTCTTCAACTAACAACGATGAAGACGATGATTTAATCGACATGGGGGTGTTTCATATAAGTTTCATCGTGTCTTACATGATACTTCTAATGACTGTTGTTGTTGTGTTGTACATAAATCCTTATTGGAGACATATTTGGTTCTATCATGTGGAAACAAGTACCACATTTTGTTATAATTTTGTACTTGACTATGTTCTTCCTAGATGATTTCATTGCTAGTGCTTTTAGGGTATTTATACTTGTAATTTTTCGAATAGAATGATTTAAAAAAAATTCCATTATATATTAATATGATTTGTATATGTTCTCAATAATTTTTTCATGCAAAGCTAATTATAAGAAAATGTTCGCATTAAAAATATATGTTAGTTTGAGTTACTCTGACAATAAATGAAATGTCTCACATTCGTATAAATGATCAGGTCGAGTGTGGGATGCCACAATTAATGTTTTATTTTATGACAGTAAATGTAATTTTGTTAATAGATGAACTTTTTAAAATATAGACATATATCTAATGCTTTTTTTAAAACAATCTATCTGAATATTCTTACAACACACCTTTTAAAAATAGTTTTCTATTATTATTTAAAAATTAAAAGTTTATAATTATCTAAATTTTAAATTTACTTTTATCACAAAATTATTATTTTTTAAATTAGTTTAAACTTATTCAAAACCTTACCTATTTCTTGTATTTTGATTAAACAATAATTTATTATTAAAGTTTCTAAAAGTAAATAATCATTTTTTATTTATTTTCATTTCTATCATTATTCATATTGATATATTTTTTGTTTCATTTTATTTTTATTATTAATTATATTGAATGCCAATGAAGGTAATTACCTCCTCGTCAGTTAAGTACATTGAAGCGGTGTTTAATTTGAGGGCATCCTCCTCGATCCTAGTTGTACAGAAATATTGCTCGACACTCCAAAGGGAAATATGCACATCTTTGGCATCCCTCTTGCCTTTGAAATCTTTTGGCCTCAGCACATCCACTCAGTAGCTCGAAAACATTGGCACACGACCACTCTTGGCTGCCTTGACACTTGAAAGCTCACTCTTGAGCTTCTTGATCTCACCATGAATTACCTCCACCAACGCCTCGAGGGCCTCGTTCTTCCTGGAAAGCTCACCAAAGGCCTCCCTCATAGCCCTATGCAACTCCTTACTAAGTTGCTCATTCAACTTATCTTAGGACTCCCTCATCTCGAACTTAATCTCTTCAAGGGAATCCTCCGTGTCTTCCACCCTCGTAAGGACATCACTCATAGCGGACTCAATCTTGACCATCTAGGTTTCCATGATTTTCACAAAGTCTTTTGACGAAACCTTCTTGCCCCACATGGCACCTCAGTTCTCAACCATGTCGTCCTCTTTTTTGCTCATCTTTTCTATCTCTTAGCCATCGCTTATTACCACGATGCTAGAAACGCAAACTCTAATACCACTTGTAATGTGTCGGGACTTTAACTCCAGTCGTGTGTGGCCTTAGACTTGATTCTTTTGTGAACAAGCCTAAGTCCTCCCTCGAGAAAGGCTTAACACAAGCCTAGACAAGTAAATAGTGAAGAGATGTAATACCCTTCACCTGGCCTAGTCGCCGGACCCAAGTTATGGGATGCTACTTCAATTATCGAAACAGTTACAAATAGTTTCTATTGAATAATTCATTTACAAATTATCAAGCCGTTACTTAATTACAAATACAAGCTAAAACAGAATTTATTCAAGTTCACAATTGTAAAAGAGACAATTTCAAACATGAATAAGGACTAAATTACAAATTTTAAAATATGAATGCAAGTACCGATACCTTTTTTATCTTCGAAGAGACAAAAATCAAGTTAAATACAAAATGTGTCGATATAAAGAATCAAAATAGCGATACTTTGCTATAGATACTGATACCATGATTTGATATCGATACCAAATTGGCATTGTATTTGTTTTGCAAAAATGTTTCAAGACCATTAGTATCAATACATAGGATTTTGGTATCGATGATTTTCCATAAGTATCGATACTGAGATCTGGTATCGATACCATTTTTGCATTTTTCCATTTTCAAAACATTGTTTATTTGGTCAAGTACTGATTACTTATCTATAAGTATCGATATTTCCTGTTAAGTGATTAAATATTATCCTTTAAAACCTCAAATCTAAAACAAATATCAAGGTACCTATAAACACCTAAACTAATTCACTTACCAACCAAATTAAACATCTCAATTACCACAATTAAACTATGTTCCAACAATTTACAAAACCATCTTTTTAGACACAACTTGCATTCTATTCTATACATTACATTCCTATTGAAATAGGCACAATTCCAACACAAGTTCATTCATCTATTAACCATTAGCATCCATAAACCTAACATTCTCTCAACTTGCACTCATAAATATATCATACATCTATTATCATTCAAATCAAATACTTACTCACATCATCACCTATCTACATATCGTAAACACATTCCAAATAGGCATACATATCATTTAAGTCTCATATGCATGTCATATAAACATTCAAAATAAGCATTACAAGTAGATCATTTTATCATCAAACAAAATAAACACTTATCCACATTGAAACCTATATACATTCCACATAACTAATTCTAGAACAATTTAAAAGTCTACCGAGACTGAAGCTGGATAGTGTGAGCTCTGAAGATGCTATGATTGTCGAGTTTAGCAAAACTATAACTACAGAAACAAAAATGAAACAGAATAAGCATTACTAATGCTTAGTAAGCTCATAGGTACTTAAACAGTAAACATACCTTAATTCATAATTAAACATACAGAAACTACCAATTCAACTAAGTCTTATCACAACATTTCATTTACATATGGTGAGCATTTTGTAATACAACTATATAATTGTCAATTTATTCAATACAATATAATTCAGTACCATTTCATAAAATTTGTCGAACATTTACATCCTTTACCCAATCCAGTCATATGTAAATTTATTTGTAAAAACACATATTTCCATTCATCACGTAGAATCAGTTAATACATTTCATTTTAAACACTTATCTCAAAGAACTAGATCAACAGATACGGATATGCAAGAAACTACACCACACTAGTAGGCACCGAAGTGTTGAGTAGTAGGCACCAAAGTGTTGAACAATAGGCACTGAAGTGTTAAATAGTAGGCACCGAAGTTCTTAACAATGGGCACCGTAATGTGAATCAGTGGCACCGAAGTGCAATCCCATACAAGCGCACAACTAACCTTATTGACATGTCAATTGCACCTTATATTATGTTCATCCAAACACAATTTAACATAACATTACCACTTTTACAATCCAATCATTTCCTCACCTCAGTGTACCAAATTGTGTTTCATTAATAATATAATCACAAAATCCATAATTCATAATTCAAACATATACAATACACTTATACATGTAAACATACCATATGAACTTACTAGGTAAATTCGGTGATAGTTGAAGTATCAGGGACTATTCTGTAATTTTCTATTTTCCTTGATTATCTATTGGTTGGTTCAATTCTTGATTTATACGATAATTCATTATAATTTATCAGTTCTAATTACTTTATAAAAGTTTATTTGATGCATATGATATATTATTATCACTCATCATAATTTCCCTAAAGTTTTGCATTTTGTTCAATTTAGTCCCTAAAATTGAAACGATCATATCTTTCACATTTAAGCTTTGATTTTCAATCTGTTTTCAATTTCATCCTTCTATAACTCCATAGAAACAATAATTATAAAAATTTCATCTCAAATTTAACATAATTACATTTTAATCCACATACTCAAAACTAACAATTTCACTTTACAAATTAACCCTATTTCACATTTAAGCTTACAATAAAACCATTTAACATCAAAAGCTTCAAAAATAATTAATGGAAAACTTTTAAAACTTTAACAATTTTATGATTTAATACTCGAGTTAGCTAGATTAAGCTACAACGATCTTAAAATCATAAAATTTACCAAAAATGGGCTAGGCTTGGACTTACATGCGAGGGTTGAATATTTATAATTTTTTGAAGCTTTCTTCCTTCCTTCAGGTGAAAATGATGGGTGGTGAAAATTGATGATGATGATGAATTTATTTTATGCATTATGTTTTTAATAATAATTTAACATTATTATCACATTTTTCACTAAATAAAAATGCACCTACCATCCACTACCATGCAGAAGTGGTTAATTGCCACTTTAAACCTTGAACAATTATTAATTTCCCCTTTTTAGTTAATAAAATCGATAGAATTCAACTTATTGTTACGATTTAGTCCTTGTACCTTAATTAATAACTGATCAATAAAATTTACTGACTCGATCATCAAAAAATGGGGTTTTGAAACTAGTGTTTCCGGTACCACTGAAAAACTGGTTGTTACAAGAGAACTTAGAACAATACAAGAGAGTTGGGAGAATGTGGAACTGTTTTTATTACTCAAAGTTAGCTTGGATGTACAAATGAGGGAGGACAATCTTTCCTTATATAGGCAAGCCCCTTTTAATCCAACGTTTATGAATCATTTCAATGGATTTGTCGTGCTCGCTTTATTTCAGACTAGACCTAGTGCTTTGGGTAGCTTTGCTCAATGAAAGACTGTAATAATGGCATGGGCTCACTAATTGTGTGAGAGAATGAAAAAAATAACATGTAAAAATGAATAAATGTTCTTTTTATTTATTTAATTAAAAAATAAATTATTTGTTTGTTTCAATTAAGTTGTGACAATTGTTTTTTTCATCTAACATTTTTAAACTTTAATTTCGATTCTTTTAAAAATTTTATGAATTTTATAACAAAAGTATTTAAAAACTTTTACATTCAATTTTTATATTAACAATTGTTGATACAATGTACAACAGAGGTAAAGGTTAAGTAGGAAATCAAGGTGGCGTTGTGAAAGCTAGTTCACCTAAAGAGGTCGAAAGTTGAAATAAGGACAAGAGGACAGGCTAATAGGGAAGATAATTACTCAGAATAGTTTTTGTTGAAATGCTGGTACACCCCGTGACAAAGCAATAAAAAAATTCTGGCAATCATCAACCATGGATCCAAGTACGATGAACGAATTAGGTTGAAACAGGGTTGAAGTTATACCTTTTTCTATCTGATCCCCTTGTGTGATGTTGATCCCAAGCCGTAACAAAATCATCTCGGCCTCTACGTAGTCCACCTAGTCAAAGAACGAACAACAAACTCTCTGTAATAGCCCTAACCCTTATTTGTCACCATAATAGGGTTATGAAGCATTACTAGATTTTTCAAAATCAAACACGATCATTTCATAACATTTAGTATACATATAAAAAAACTATTCATATAATACTCATATAGTCTCTTATATGGGCCCTCGAAGCCCAAAATAAACTTTAGAAGTAAGTCGGGCCTAAACCAGACACTCAATAAATTTTTCGCGAAATGTCAAAATTTTCCTTAGAAACAGGGGACACACGCCCGTATGGCCAAGCCGTGTGGCTCACACAGCATGAAGGCATGCCCATGTCTTACGCCATGTGGGCATTCGATGTGAGGAACACGACCTTGTCCCAGCCTGTGTCCTTATCCGTGTAGCTCTGACTTGTGTCACATAGCCAACCACACACCCATGTGCTAGGCCGCGTGCAAAGTGCAAGGGTCACACTGCCAAGCCACACGCCCGTGTGCTAGGCCGTGTGTAAAAACTTGGGCATTCTGTTTTGAAATTTCAAGGTGCAGGGGACACACAGCCAGATCACATGCCCATGTGCCAGGCCGTGTGTGAGACACAAACTTGTGTCTCTGTCCGTGTGGACGAAAATAGGTCATTTCAAGGCCATTTTTCTCACCCTTTTTAATATCAACCTGCATACAACATTGAAATACACCATTATATCCCAACCAAGCAACCAATACAAGCCAAAAATTCATGTTTTAAACATAAAATGTTAAACAAATAAACTTAATTGCCTAAATTTGCCAAACTAACTTCTTCATTGATTTAGCAAAACCTACTCCTAGTTATATACATACAAACACACATATATATAATTGTCATTCATATTTATACTTCAAGTTTAGCCCTTTTTCAATCCATCCCTATACATGCCATATAAACCATAGAATGTACAACAAAATCTACCGGAGAAATCTGGATAGTGTGACCCAATGTGTTGATCCAATCCTCCAAACTTCTTGAAAATCTTCAAAGAACATTAAACAACACAAGTAAGCTTAATGAAGCTTAGTAAGTTTGTTGGCTTACAACATAAATCTTACCGAACATACTATAACAATGCATTTAAGTAAATCATTCATTACACATTTCCTACCAACCACAACTTTATCGATGAATTCACTTATTTGAACTCAATATCAATAATAACCTAAATTCTTTCACATTAATTCCATATAGCACTTGCCACTTCTTTTCAATCAAAGAACGACTTACGGATTGAGTACATTGTAAATAAAAGCCCGAAAGCTGCAAGGAAGCACATAAGTGCTAAACTGAAACCTATAAGGGTTGAATGGAAGCTCATAAGAATGAAACAGATGAGGGTTAAACTGAAGCTCGAAAGAACTGAACTGAAACCCAGAAGGGTTATACTGAAGCTCAAAGAGTTAAACGGAAACCCATTAGGGTTAAACGGAAACTCATATGAGTTAACTGAAGCTCGTAAGAGCTAAACTGAAAGCAAATGCAGAAGTTCGCAACAAATGCTGAACCTCAATTTACTTGGGTAATTTTGTCGTCAATTCCTTTCTTGCACTGAACGACTGTACTCAATCTCGCATTCCGATTACTTTGTACTTTCACTTCATTTCTCATAACTTTAGCAATAATTTTATTTTTATCAATAAACATAAATACCAATCATCAATTAAATATGTAAACATTAAAATTTAACCATACGAACTTACTTGCACTAAATTGTAGAATTCGTAGAAATTCGGGGGCTACTCAACTAATTTCCCTTTTTCATGATTTTCTTCAGGCTCTTGATCTATAATATAAAATTATTCATTTATTAGCATCTAAATCAATTATAATTCACTTCACAATTTATGTCTTTCAATTTTTTAAATTACACACTTGCCCCAAATTTTACAATTTTTACAATTTAGTCCCTCATTAATTTACCCATCAATTAAGCTAATTTTTGTCAATTAACACTTTATCTAATTATTTTAGGTTACTATACAACCTTTGATATTCAGAATTTCAACAGAAAACCCTAATTCTTAACCTTTTCACAATTTGGTCCTGTAACAAAATTAAAGCTTAAATTCCATGATAATTCATCATAAAAATCTAGCACTCATCAATGGTAACTTTCAAAATCACCCATAAAATCAAAAACAAATGAAACATATAGTTAGACCTAATTGTAAAAGTCTTAAAAACATAAAAATTCAAGAAATAAAAAAAAATTGAACTTACATGCAGTAAAATATGAAAACCAGCTTCTTAAGGGTTCATCAATGGTGTTTTTGGCTGAGAATTTGGAAGAAATATCTAGATATTCAATTTCATCCTATTTTAACTATTAAATTTTATATTATTTCCAATTTTGCCCCTTGTTGACACTAGTTTTGTTGTTTTCTTATACACACATACCGTCCAACCTATTTTATTTAGGCCCAATTGCCCTTTAAGTCCTCAATTATTTATTATTTGAGCTATCAACTCACTATTTATTTAATTAACAAGTTTTGCACCTTTTTCAATTTAATTCTTTTTAATTAATTAACTATCAAAACGTTAAAATTTTTTAATGAAACTTTAATACTAACTCAATGACACGCAGCAAATATTTATAAAAATATTATGACTCAGTTTATAAATTCGAGGTCTCAATACCTCATTTTCAAAATCACTTAACCTATTAAATTCTTCTAAAACACAATTCACTAATTTAAATGTCTTCCTAAAATCACAATTGGCTCATAAACACTAAATAATAAATTTTATGAGCTCACTTGTCAGATTTAGTGGTCTCGGACCACTGTTCCCGATACCAGTGAAAATTGGGTTGTTACACTCTCTTTGAACCTCTCAGAGAGAATTAATAAAATTGGCTACTAAAACCTTTTTAATTTTTTTTCTTGTTAACACACCAAAAAATTAGGGATTCAATTCCTTTTATTTAATATCACATAAAAAATAGAATTATCCCTTTATAGAAACATATGAAAAGTATTAAAACATCATATCATTTCTAGAAGAATATTAATTTCCATGTTTTAATCTTTGACCGAAATTATTATAATTATTTATTTTAATAATTTCAGTAAACTATATCCATTTAATAATTTCATATGAATCAAATTCATATATTTATATTAACTATGATCTCTATTTGTGTACAAGTTTGTACACATAATGCGTTCAATATTTAATTGTCAAATTAAATAAATTCAATAATTAATTTAGTTCATATGACAGCTAAATACAATACCAACTATTTTTGGATTCTGCTTGCTTCAACCATAGGGTGTGACCTTATAGAATCTTGTAACGTTAGTAGTAATACTAGAACATTTGTAATGTTACAAGTAATAAGTGGAATCTAGCAATGCATTATTTCTACCCAAGTTACAAGAAGTTGTGATTCGACATAACCTTTCTATGATAATTTTTTCATGTATTATATCATTTTATCCTTTATATCTAGATTGGACACAAGTCATGGATAATCACACTTGTATAGTCCAATATTATATTTATTGATATTTTGAGTAGACTACAATAAACAAATAAGTGTGATATCTCATATCAACTTATTTGAGTATGGCCATGCATTTCTAGTCTTACTCCATCAAGTGTGTAATAACTTGTTTTCAATGGTTTTGAAAATAGTGGTTTTGGGGCCATAATTCCTGTGTGTGAGTCCATAAATAGTAATTATTTAATCTTTATGAGGTTATTAGTGTCATATTGAAATTTTGTTTAGTAATTTTGATGTTTGACTAGTTAATTAAAGAAAAAGGACTAAATCGTAAAAATTGCAAAAGTCAATTGCTATCAGTGTTTAAGTGAAAATTGAGTATAAAAGTATAAGGGGGTGGTTCTATATGGAAATTTAGCCATAACATTGTTAATCGACAGTTAGAGAATATGGTTTAATGAAATTAAAAGATTTCTTAAAGGTTAATTTAGTAATTAAGTAATTATAAACATTAAGTAAATGAGCCAAAAAGCGTCATCTTCTTCTTTTCACCATTTTTGTGATCGAAACCATTAAAGGGGAAAGCTTGAGGAATTTTGTTCATACTTCCTTTGCATGTAAGTGAAATTTTCACCCATTTTTCATGAATTTTGTGTTTTTGAGATCATTTTAGATTAATTCATCTAGCCCAGGGACTATTTTGAAATACTGTGAAAGTTATGAAAACTTTCCATTGATATTCTTAAGGATTTTTAGTTTTTAATGGTTTAGTTTGAAGCTTGATGGTGAATTTAGACTAATTTGTAAAGTGATTTTTAATAGTTTTAAGGTTAGGGATTAAAATGATAAAATGTTGAAATTGGCTTGGTTTTCTAGTAAAATTTCAAAACTAGAGGGCTGATTAAGGATGGATATGAATTTGACACTATGGGTTAGGGATTAATTGTGAAAATAAGTTTGTTTCGATTTTGAGGACTAAATTGAACAAAGTGAAAAACTTTAGGGAAATTGTGAAAAATGTTAATAGTGATTCATATGAATCAAATTGGATATTTCATTGTAACTGAGGCTGGTAAATTGAAATTAAATACTGTATAGATCAAGAACTGGTAAATAACCGTGAAAAAGAGAAAATTGTTTACTAGTCCCTGATATTGCTATCTCAGCTGTTTGGCCCTGGTAAGTTCATACAGTATAATTTTGTATAAATTTGTAATGTTTCTTTTGGTTTTTGAAATTTGGATATATTTGAATGTGTGTGTGTGTGTGTGTGTGAATTGCTACAAATTGATATATGATGAGAAAAATGATTAAATTGAAAAGTGTTATATCGTTACATGTATCGAGCTCGGATAAACATAGGGTAAGATACAATTGGCATGCTTATAGGTTATTTTGCGCATTGTACGAGATTGATATATGATGAGATGGTGGTATATGACTTGTTATTATACATTAAGTATACCAAAATCCAACATTTGTTGCGGATTACCAAGTTATATCTACAGTGATCCTGGCGTGTTTTGGGGGGCAGATGTAAAGCCTATGGGCTTGGGACTTGGTGCCCAAGCGTGTTCTTGGTTGGATTGGCTTGGTTGAGTATTCTAGCGTGTTTTAGGTGAATAGTCGTGTATCTGTATCTGTCTATGTTGTTCATTGGGTTGAACCTTGATGGTTAAATGATATAATGATGTGAATTTGAAACTTGGAAATAATGCTTGTGTATGATTTGTAAATATGATCATGGTTTCCGGTTTTATATTGTGATTTGGTATTTGAATAATCTTGTACAATTTTAATGGTTTATAACTTGTACATATTAAGGTCTCACCCATTGACATGGTTGTGATTATAGAATTATGTTTTTGTAAATGATTTTGTTAAATTATAAATGTGATCACAAGGTATGTTATATCATTTCAACCTATGAACTTACTAAGCTTAATTGTAGCTTACTCGTGTCATTTTCCTATTTCATTGTAGATATTGTCTTTCAGAATCGATGATCGGATCAACGAGAAGATCACATTATTCAACCACTTTTTGGTAAGCTTTGGAATCATTATATTTCGATTCTGTGGCATGTAATAGGGGTATTTGGTTTTTGGTACATATGTGTTCATGTAAATACTTATATGCTTTGTGTTTGTGAATAGTATATACGGTTCATAGCCAAATGGTAAGGTTGATTATGGATTATTATGGAAATTTTGGTTGAGTATTGTGTATTGCATATCATAGAATGAGATGGAATGTTAATAAGTGATAATTTGTTATGCAAAAAATGATTGAATGATAGCTTAGTTGGATGTTATGGTAACAAGGTTGAATATGGGATTTGGATGTCATGTAATGATATGTGATTTGGTTCTTTTGATGATAAATGTATTAGTGAATGTGTTTGGGTATATGGATGTTAGTTGGTAAAAGAAATTATAACATTTTGACACCTTAAATGATATGGTTTGGTTAGGTGTGAATTGGATAGTAAATAAAGATGATCACTAGGTTTGAATGTTGTTTGTGATGGTGTATTATGGCATATTGGTTAGAATTAGGCAATGACATGTTTTGGTATGTTTTTTTGTGTGTTTTGAATAGATTGAATGAACGGTTAATGGTATGCTTGTGGCCTAAGTAAGAAAATTCATGTAAACTTGCATTTCAAGGTACAACTTAGCACACATGGGTTGCCACACTGTTTGACACACGGTCGTGTGCCTCACATGGGCATGTGGCACAAGCATATGCTTTATTTGATTTTGGTGACTTTAGGTAGAAGCGGCCACAATCTGTTACACGGCCGTGTGACCCCTATTTTCTATTTTTACCTTAGTTTTATGTTATGTTTCAAATTAGTCCCTATGTAACACTCCTAAGCCATATCCATTGCCGGAATAAGGTTATGAGGTATTACTTGACTGAACAAAACTTCTATAAGGTCAAAGATACTTACCAGGCATAAATTATCAACAATGCAAACATGTCTCATTGATTTTCCATAAGAGCTCTTATAAATTTCCAAAATGACTCACTATCAAAACATAACCGAATATTTAATAACAAATTAACTACTATCAAGTTATAACTAAAACATTTCAACACATTAGTTCAATTATAAGGCTTCTTTAAACAAAATGAGCAAGCCATCTTCGCATGGCTATAATGTATACAAAGTCGAGATATCATTCTACCTATAGTCTATCCTATACATGCCTTAAACCATGATGATATACAATCTTCTCAACTCACATAATGACTCGATAGTGTGATGATATCTTCGGCTCTTCCAACTCGAGCTAAAGTATAAACCTATAAAAAATAGAAAAGAGAACACGGAGTAAGCTTCAATGCTTAGTAAGTTTTAAGCAATGCAAACAATTAATTTACTTATGATCGATTATTTCAAATTTTCAAGAAATCATTCCTAGATAACTGCCATTTTGGCCAAGTATCCATGAACATAATGCATATTTAGCAAATTCACCTCACTTGAATCTGAACTCAAATAAAACCAATATTGAAATCACAAATAAGATCATAAGAACTCGAAAAGCATCTCATTAACTAGTTTTAACCATGTTTGCAACAAAATCACAAATTCACTACAAGCTGTCTTCCTGAGCAACAGTCACTAAATTATTTATAACTGGAGCTAAGAAACTCTAAATCAAGTGCCGTTAATTTTTCCTGAAAATAGACTCATATATCTTCCATTCATAAAATTTTCAGAATTTTTGGTTTGACCAATCAATACCAGATTTTTATTGAAGTTTCCCTTGTTTCACTATTTGACTATTCTGACCACTCTTCACTACGAATCAATTTTCTCATTACACAGAATTTGAAATATGTTATTGTTTATTTAATTTGAAACTATACTCATTAAGGAGTCTAAGTATATAAATTTTATCTTATAATAATCATTGTACAATTTACAATGATTTTCTAAAAACAGAACAAAGGATTTCAAATTCATTTTGACTCTATCTCACGCCACTTCAAATATCTCATTATCTACAATTCTTTTGCTTACACGGTTTCTTTTATAAGAAACTAGACTCATTAATCTTTAATTACATAATTTATTCAGCTTCTAATTCAATTTTCAAAATTTATGATGATTTTCCAAAGTCACACTACTGTTGCTGTCCCAAGCAGATTTATTACAAATTTGCTCTTTCACACTTGCATTCAAATTATCTAAACATGTATATCATGTCATTCAAGATCGAACTCATATAACATAGGCATTAAAATGCTTCACTATCAGCTTTAGTTCAATTGAAACGAATAAAATACAATATCATATTCACATTTAATTTTCCATGATCGTAATCACTTAAAAATAAAATCATATACTTCCACAAACCTTTCCCAAGGACCAAGTATTTATATTTGAATATAAACATAGAATCACTTCACATAACTTCACACATTTACCGAATATATCACGATCACATTTATAGTCATAACACTTATTCACAGATGCATCACTTTATACATTTATAATTTAATTCAAATCAAAATCGCATACGAGTACATGATACGTACCTGGCCAACTTAATATGTAATGCACTTTCAATTTGTCAACTTAGTGTAGGATCTTGTAATTGTATACTTTCATCAAATTCATCGGCACTTGGCACGCTAGGTATAAAACCCGAAATTATATTACCAAAGACAAAGCTCATGGGACTTTAGCTCGGATACATTTCAAAGACGAAAGCTCATGGGACTTTAGCCCTGGATACATTTCAGTGTCTTGCATATTTATTCACATGTTAACACATTTCACATAACATATCACATTAGCAATTCAATTGCTTCATTCGAATATAAGCACAAAATGTACACCTACCCTTTAACTTTCGGTTCAATAATCATACACAAGGAACACATAAACTTTTCACTATCCCAGTTTCACTTTTAATAACCATTCGGCTATATGCCATATTCACAAATTATTTCACACACAACCTCGATCAAGTAGGAACAATAGTCACAATTCTTCTATTATACAAATATCCCATTCTTTGACTTTGTTTCATAATAGCTATTCGGTCACCACATATATACCATTCAATTCACATTCGACTTTATACAAACAAGTACAGTAAAATTGTATACACATATTACACACTTTCACATCATCACTTAATAGTCATTCAGCCACGTTATATACATAAATCATCCATTTCATATTCGGCTTTATAGCCTAAATTCAATATACTTATTGCAAATCGAACTTGTAAAGGTCAAATAATTACTTATCATATTATATAATCTTAAGCGCGCAGCAAATCAAATTTAATTACTTAAGGACTTACCTCGGACAACGATAATCGGAACGAGACGACTAATCGACCACTTTGATTTTCCCCCCGATCCAAATCCGAATTCCACTTTTGCCAATCTAATTAATATCAAAATTAACTCACTTATTCAACATTTCATTAAATTTTATCTAAAGACACATAATTTGGGCATTTTGCATTTTATCCCCTAACATTTCACATTTTTACAATTTAATCCCTATTTCAAAATAACACAAATTACTCAAAATTTCATCAAACCCATGTTAGGCCGAATTTACCTTAGGTCTCTAGCAACCCATTTCTTTTATTTATTTCACGTTTTGACCCCTCAATTTACAAATTTCTAAATTTAGTCCTTAATACACATTTTTATCAAAAAAATCACTTAATTAGACATGAAAATCAAACATCAAAGAATTATTATTCATCATCAAACAACAATTTCATCACATAATAAACAATGGAAAATCTCAAATTCTTCATTAAATCCAAAAATTAAGGCATGGGTTTACTAGTACTCAAGCAACGATCTCAAAACGTAAAAATTATAAAAACCGAGTAAAACACATACCCGAATTAAGCTTTCAAAGTGCCGAATATTCAAAGCTTCCAAACTCATCTTTTTCTTTTCACATTCGGCTATGGAGAAAGATGATAGCATAAAAAGACAAAAACACATGGCTTTTGATTTATTTAATTAAACTTTTTTTTTTTAACATTTTATCATTTTACCATTAAAATAAATTCATATATACACAAATGCCAAACCAAATATCATCCACTATCTTATAAATGGGTATTTACCATTTAAGGCCATCATATTAAAAAGCCAAGGCCAATTGACACCTTTAACTAATAGCATGCAACTTTTACGTTTTACGCGATTTAGTCCTTTTTATTAAATCAAGCACACAACGATAAAATTTTCGTACGAAAATTTCACACATATCAATTCAAATAATTTAAACACAGAAAATAATATTAAAATATTTTTTACTCGGATTCGTAGTCCCGAAACCACTGTTCTTACTAGGGTCTAAACTAGGATGTTACACCCTACTTGTTTCTGAATTGAATTTAGAGCTTCATAAACTCGATTTAAGCTCCGTTTTTGTATGAATAACATGGTTATTGATTAATTATTGATGAATGATTGTTTTATATTAAATTTCTAAATTGTAGCATGTTGTAACCCTAATTCGGTGACAGAAACGGGTGAGGGGTGTTACCAAGTTTCCTAAGATATTGCTCCCATTATGTAGGAGGGGCAAATCCTATATTGATCAATTATATCCCACTATATAGATTGTGGCATACCCAACATCAGTCTTTATAGTACAACCTGTTATGGTAGACGTTTGGCTATATCAAAATATAAGACTCACGATGTTGGGATAGTGATGATCTCAAGTTTAAAGATCGTATAGTTATAACTATGAGTAATGTTGTGACTATTACATAATAATCCAAGAAACATACCCATGGCGGGTCAGTTCAATATGTTGTTCTCTAACACATACTCATATATTGATTTTGACATCCTTATGTCAATGACAACACTTTGTCATGAATCAACTACACCTTAGTCTCAAGGCATTATTATTGCCTAAACTCACAATAATACTTAACTAAGAACCTTTTAAGAATAATCATATTATTCTTAGGACTTTATTATTAATCAGTTTATTTACACACATAGAAAAAGAAACTGAAATAACAATGACAATGCCTTATATTAACAAATAAAGTAAAATAAGTATGTGATTACAATCATATCATAATTGGTCTTTGGGTATACTCTAACAGTTTTAGGGTGCTAAAAGATAAGTCTATTCTTCATCGTTGATTTGGGTATTTATAGGAGAGGTCCCATTGTCCATTAGTGTGATGTGGTAGATTGTTATGAAGCTATCCTCATCCAATGCGTGAAGGATGTGCACCATGGACCTTTGTCGTTATTCATTCCATTAGTACAAGGTTGTTACGCTTATGTGGGTCCTTCATGACCTTGAGGGCTTGTTCACATTTGAGGAGTATTTACATCTAAAAGTGGATGCTTGACCCCTTTCTAAGAGAAGTAAATGGTCTTACTAAAAGATGCTGAGAGCGGGTGATTAAGAATAACAGATGTTGATGCTCCCTTGATCAAAGCGAGCTGTCGAACAAGACATAGTTTCAAATGGAGCCAATAGAAAGATCAACATTGCTTTTGATGCTAACACGTATCCCAATGGTGGAAGGGTATAACAATGATAAATTCAAGATAATAAGATTTCAAAATTTATAAATAGTTAACCACTAACAATCAAAATATGAAAAAAAATATTGACACGAATAGAATATTTATATAATATATAATGACCATACTATTTTATGACTGCATACTTTACTCATTTTTTTCATCTATCTGAATTTGTGTTGGCAAGAGTCAAATTAGTATAGAGATTAGATAAAGTGTGTTTTATTAGCTATAATATAAATGAAAGAGTTTTGAGAGTGGCATACTTTGGTGGTCCAATGAGAGATGTTTCTAACTACCAACAGAAAATAGTTTACTCCTGTCCTCGCGTTACCCTTTTGTGTGGAGTTGGAAATTATTTTGGGGGTGAATAAAATACAAATCAAACAGCGAATGTCAAGGCACTAATCATGGGAGAACTAAAATATAAAAGCGAGGCCATGTGACTTATCATCATTCTTTCTCACCTATATTTTTTGTCAATGTGGACGTTTAAAATAAGGAAAAAAAAAACAATTAATACCAAAATAGACATAAGGTATTTGTTATGCGAAAAATAAAAGAGAAGGTGAGTCTTACCTACGAGAGTATGACCTTAAACTAAAGTGTCACCATCCTTCCTGTTCAAGTGTTGATTTCCCACCATAATTAGCTTTAATAGAAGGAAGAATCCAAAGGATAAAAAAGTCGCTATCCGAGTTTTCACTTAAAATAAATGGCCCAAAATGACAAAAAATATTTATTCAGTTGCCGGCGTTTTACTCGTCCTTTGATCCTCCTTACCATGTTGTTGCCGGCTGTTTGAACAAATCTCTCCGCCGCCTACACAAGTTCTCTTCTTTCTCAGGAATGGACATTATATAATAATGCAAAACACTTTTTTTTTTTTTTGGGAATCTATAACCCATTTTTATAAATTAAAGTGACCATTAAAATAATTTTATTAGGAAACAAGTCCCCATCTTAATGTTGGAATGATCTGTCGTGGCTTCCACCTGGTTTTGCCTTGGCGTAACAGATATCATCTGAAATATGCTTGAACATGTTAAATAAAACCTATAGTTTTGCTAGTAACAATTTAAGATTTGGCAAAATATAAATAAATACCGACAAATTTTTGTAAGATGCAACTTTGGCAGTTCAACCCTTGTATGTTTTCTGAAAAAAAAAATTGTCATTATGTAAACTTTTGTAGTACTAAATTATAAATATAATTGAGTGATTGATAGTTGAAGCCAAGTTTTTTTTGGTAAATCCTGGTTTTGTAATCCCAAACAACCAATCTATACTAATTATTTTATCTATATTATTGAATTTATGAATCTATAATTATATTATTTAAGTTCATCAATCCAATCAATTTGGTTGATTTTTCCCTATATTTAATGGATTGAATCAATTTCTAATTTCGGCATAGTATGTGTTGTCAAAGAAAAAGGAAATTTCAGCGGCGTGGAGTGAGTGCACCACTAGAGCGCGCACTAATAAAGTTAAATTTGGGTGCGGTAAATTTGAAATCAACCTATACAAAGCCCAACCCCACTACTAGGAAAGGCCGGGCCCGGTGCCAGCTCCCACCAGCTTGTCAAAATAAAACTGACGTTTTATCAAACATGAAACGCTACTCCATCACCAATCAAATCCTTCTTTCTTTCTCCCTCTCCCATCTCTTCAAATCTTCTTTAAACTTTACCCTTCAAAACTCGTAAAAGATTTTACTACCCCTTTTTTTCTCGGTAGACAACAATGTCGTCATCGCCACCACCAAGGGCTACTCCAGCCCCCACATCACCACCATCTACCAATTCTACCTCCCCTCCTCCGTCATCTGCCGCATCTCCGCCTCCGTCTACCTCTTCAACTCCGCCACCCGCCACCCCATCTGCCCCTCCGCCTTCAACCACCCCATCTCCCCCTACTCCCTCTGCCTCATCACCTCCCCCGTCATCCTCTAGCCCTTCCCCTCCTTCTCCTTCTACATCAACAACTCCAAGAGGTTCAGGGACTCCATCGCGACCACCACCTTCGAGGAGTTCGGGAAATCCATCGCGACCACCACCTTCGAGGAGTTCGGGAACTCCATCTCGTCCGTCGCCGCCATCTGAATCGAGCAATGGGGTGTCGACAGGACTGGTAATTGGATTAGCAATAGGGGGAGTGGCGATATTGTTGGTTTTGAGTTTGTTTTGTATATGTTGTAAAAAGAAGAGTAGAAGAAGAAGAAGAGATGACGAAAGTTACTACATGCCTCCCCTACCTCCTGGGCCGAAAGGTCAGATCTTTTTCTCCATTGTTTTCAGATTGGGAAGGTGTTTATTTTTATTTTCATTTGGTTTTATTTATGATGTGATCCCTGAACTATATCTATTTTCAAATTTGGTACTAAATTTTTTAAAAATGTTGGTACTTGAATGTTATTCCATTACTCATTTTGCTACCTAAAAGTAAACAGTTAAAAAAAACTGACCAATGAGAATGCGCCGCATCATTGGATGATATAGTAGATGATATGGCATGTCGACAATGACGTGGAACGTTGACAGATGATGGGTAGGTTCATCAACCGTTGACCATTGTTGACCGGTCACAATTATTTAAATTGATAAAATTATTTTTTTTTAAAATAAAAAATCTTGTAAAATTTAAAAGTTTGCAAAAAGAATATTAAAAATTGTGAAAACTATAAATTATTTTAAAATATTAAAAAAGTAGTAAAAAAATATTGAAGAAGTTAAATTGTAAATTTAAGAAAGGGAGGTTAAGCTTCAAAGAAAAATTATGGTAAAAGAGAGTGAGAATTGGAGATTTCATTTCATTTTCCTACATGCTTTTCGCAACCAAATACCATTGAGTTAATGAAATAAGAGAAGTATCAGCCGGCAGTAGAGAATCCAACACATTCTTAAAGAGAGAAATAGAGAGTGGAAGGAGAAAGAAGGTACCTTGGATGTTGGAGATTTAGTTTAAAGAGTGGGTGTTGGTTTGAGTTAGAAAGGGGGAAGCGACTGATTTCCATAGCTTTAGGCGTCATAAACAAAAAAGGTTTTCAGTAAAAACGTTTTGAAACTCTGCTTAACTGATAAGGGAAGGGGTAAGCCAAGCACCGAAACACTAATCCAAACATTTCTGCTGTAGATGATGGAATTTTTTTTTTTTTGTATTGACTGACTTCACTTAATTAATACCAGTTGTACTCTAGGTATCGAGTATTTTTACCATTTTTCTGATAATAACAGTACCATCGTGCTTCTTTGAGTTCGTTAAATATTTTTGCATTTTTTAAAAATAATATTTACAACCAATTAATATTTTTAAATAAATTTTATTTTTTTTACGATTACATTTGTTTAAATATATTTTAATTATTTTTTTACCATTGATGCCGGTCACCGAGCAATGTTACACGTCATGGGTCAACATGCCACAGCATCAGTCAATGTGTCATATTATCAATGACGTGGCATGTACTCATTGGCTAAGCGCCTTTAGCTACCACAATGAGACAAGAATATCTGTAAGTACTAAAATGAGAACATGGATATAATTAGGGTCCAAATCGTGAATTTAATTTTTTGGGTTTCTATTAAAAAGATGGATTATAATTATCTTATAAAAACACTTCTTTTTTTTTTATGATAATTTTGAAGTTTGATGTGGGGTGAAAGTGTGAAACAAATATTTGAGGTTTGAATCATACATTTGATGTCTTTTGCAATACGTTGGTTAGTGGCTTTGCATGCGCCTCTTTGATTTTTGGTTGGATCATACGGAAGACACAGATTTATGTAAATGGCTTTTGCTTCAAGCTAAACCTTTGCATCTGTTCACACTGCATCCTTTCTCCCATTGTGTTTTTACTTGAATCTCATTTTGATAAGACTTTGAAGATTTATTTTATTTTTGATGTTTCGGAATGATAAAGGCTGATCCATATGCTAATTGTAAAACGGTTTTTATCAACTTCTTACTTGTATAGCCTTGCTTTATTGTCGACTCTGGTTTAGGTAGTCATAATAATACACGGGGATTTTGTTTTTTTTTTTTTTCCTCTTAGATGATCCGTATGGTGGCCAGCACTATCGGGTGCAACAAAATCCTCCACCGCCTGTGAATCAATCCAGTGCAGTGCCTACAAAGCCCTCACCTCCACCAGTTACAGCATGGCGTCCTCAGGCAATGCCACCATCTCCACTTTTCATGAGCAGCAGTGGAGGTTCTGGCTCTAATTATTCAGGTTCCGAGAACCCACTTCCACCACCTTCACCTGGTATTGTGTTAGGTTTCTCCAAGAACAGATTTACCTATGAAGAATTAGCAAGGGCAACAGATGGCTTCTCAGATACTAACCTTCTTGGACAAGGTGGTTTTGGGTATGTGCACCGTGGAGTTCTCCCCAACGGGAAGCAAGTAGCAGTCAAGCAACTGAAGGCTGGAAGTGGACAAGGGGAGAGAGAATTTCATGCTGAAGTTGAGATTATCAGCCGTGTTCATCACAAACATCTTGTGTCATTGGTTGGATACTGTATCTCGGGGACTACAAGAATGCTAGTTTATGAGTTTGTTCCCAACAACACTTTGGAGTTTCACTTGCATGGTAAGCTTGTCTAAGTTGCATGTCATCATGCTTGTTTGAATTATTGGGCATGGCAAGTAATGTTCAGTTCATCTGGTAAAATGATCTAATACAGAATGTTAATTGCAGGAAAGGGGCGACTTACCATGGATTGGCCAACTAGGATGAGAATTGCTTTAGGGTCTGCAAAAGGACTGGCATATCTTCACGAGGATTGTATGCTTTTTCGTTCTCACTCTCTCCCTTGCATGCGTGCTCTATATTTAGGATTTTAGTCTCTTATTAACCTTATCAATGTTTTCAGGTCATCCTAAGATCATTCATCGTGATATTAAGGCGGCTAATATTCTTTTGGATTTCAAGTTTGAGGCTAAGGTATTGATTTCACTTTAATTTCTTGACACTTTTAAACGCTTGAACCATAAATGAAATCCAAACAAATGCAACCAAAATGTCGGCCTTGACTTGTCTGTTTTATTTCATCTTTACTTAACCGAAAAAGATTTGCTTGTATCAAGCTGTTAACGAACTAGTATAAAAATAACATTCTTTCAGTTTTAACACCAATGTATAGGTTTCATTGCAGTAGTTTTCTATTACTGTCTTTGTTTTTTTGTTTGTCCAAATGTATTTCTCTCTATTGTCATTGAGATGATGGATAAAACTGTTGTTTCCAGGTTGCTGATTTTGGACTGGCAAAGTTCTCTTCTGATGCCAACACTCATGTCTCTACTAGGGTGATGGGTACTTTTGGGTAAGAAGACTTATGCATTCTCTTTTCTTGGAATATAGGATTTATGATTAAATTTTTTTGCCTCTAGTTGTTTATTTACTTAATTCTCACTCTCTCCAGGTATTTGGCTCCGGAGTATGCTTCAAGTGGAAAACTCACAGACAAGTCAGATGTTTTCTCTTTCGGTGTCATGCTTTTGGAATTGATTACTGGACACAGACCTGTTGGCTCTTCTTACAGGGAAGACAGTTTGGTGGACTGGGTTAGTTATTAGCTTTGGTCTATGATTGTCTATGCAATTACACACAAACACGCATAATATCATCTGCATATTCTTCTCTGACTCTCTGAAACAGTTCCGGAAAGGAATTCTGGATTTACATTTCATAGATTCTTTATTAAGTAAATCTGATTTGGCATTGCAGGCTAGGCCATTGCTCACACGAGCTATGGAGGATGGAAACTATGATAGTCTGGCTGATCCTAAATTACAGAAGGAATATAACCACAATGAGATGACTCGTATGGTTGCTTGTGCTGCTGCTTGTGTGCGACATTCAGCAAGACGTCGTCCCCGGATGAGCCAGGTAATTGGTGTAGTAAATTTTCTTTTAAATGTCATTTTTAGTATTTAGGTTCTGCTATGTCTGGTTGATGGATATGACTCTGAAGATGAATAATTGTGAAAGAAATCCATCTCTATTAATGGAAATTTAATTGTGAGCGACTGCATTTCTTAAGTATCTTGTGGGTATGATGGCTGCCAATCAAGTGGGGTAACCGGTGGTTGATGGTTCATGAGTGAACCGTACTTTCTGTTTGACCTTATAGTTACTCCTGTGTTCCATTCATAAGTATACTCTTAACCAAAACTTGCAATCAAATAGATCGTCCGAGCTTTAGAAGGAGATGCGTCATTGTCTGATCTCAATGAAGGAGTGACACCTGGACAAAGCAGTGTCTACAGCTCTTATGAAAGCTCTGACTACGATACAAACCAGTACAATGAAGACATGAAAAGGTTCAGGAGGATGGCATTGGACACACAGGAATATGCTGCTAGTAGCGAATACAGTGAAGCCACCACTGAATACGGTTTATACCCTTCTGGCTCAAGCTATGAAGGCCAAACCACCAGGGAAATGGAGATGCGGAAGATGATGAAAAATAGCCAAGGTTTTAGCGGAAACTCAACCTCATAACGCAACATATACCTCATTACACTGTAAAGATCCCATCCTCTTGTCGTTTTCATACTATAACTTGGATTGGCTTGTATTTCTTGAGTACCCCTATGCCACTGAAAATTTTAGCCCCTCTAATTTTTAAACCAAGGGTTTTCATTGATTTTTATTTTTTTTAGTGATTCACACAAATAGTAAATGATGCATACAGTTTGCCTGATTCTTTTATTTGTTGTTTAAATGTTGAAATCAGTTTGGTTTGCTGAAAACTAGACTTTGTCCTTTTATTTTGTTAAAATGTTTCCTGTCAGTTTGCTTGGATTGCAAGTTTAGTAGTTAGGTTGGGCTCCCATGGTATATGGGTGGCATTAGTACGTAGCTTGTTTGCATTTAAATCAAGTTTCAACGTCAGATACACCAACTCAGAGCATCTCCATCAATGAACCATTGGTGGGAAGAAATCAAAGAAACAAAATTTAAGGCATAGAGTCAGTTTGAGTTAGGTTCAGTTGATGCTGTCATGTTCTTTTTCAAGTTGTGTTAGCTTTGAAAATGAGCAAATTTTGAGGCAAAAAAGGAATAGGATGACAGGTGTGGCCACCATGGGAAATTCTTTAAATTTTGAAAAGCTTAGCTGGGGTTGGGAGCTCACTTTATCACATGCATAACAAAGCAAAATTCTCTCCATTGGAAATGACAAAAAGTTGGCAGCTTTTCTTTCTTTCGTTTTTTTTGGTGTGTGTGATGGATGTGGTCCTCTCCTCCTCCGATGAGTTTTGTTTATGAATCAGATTAATTTGTGACAAAAGCAAACTACCCGATTTTTACTGGTATTAAAAAATATAAATTTAAAATTCTATTTTTTGTAAGCTGAATCTGTAAATATAAAATAAAAATATTTATGAAGTTAATATGAAAATATGCTAAGGAACGATCAAGTAAGTTAGTCGAAAAAATAGTCAATTAAAGTTTAGGGGTTAAATTGTAAAAGTCTAATTGCTATTGAGTTTTAATTAAGAAAAGGTTTGAGGACCTAAATAGCAATTAACCAAAGAGGCTAAAATGGTAATTAAACCAATTGTTGGCATGAGTTAGTGGATGATGATGACAAATCTCGCTTAGACTAAATTATGATTAAAATAAGCTTAATTATGTCTTAATTATCTAATTAAAAAAAGGTTATTAAGTTAAACTAAAACTAATCTGAGTATAAATAAGAGTGTTAGTGGAATTTTTCATCATATTCTCTACTCTTCCAACCGTCCATACTTAAAAAACTTAAGGAAGAAAGCTTTTAATTCGTTGGCCACTAATTAGGTATGAAAATCAAGCTCTTTTCTTGTAATTTTTATAGATTTATGACCATGGGAGCTTGTTTTAGCTAGCTCATGTATCAATTTGATCAATTGTTGAATTTGAGCAAGTTGTCATTATTGATAAGTTGATGAAATAGGCTTAGAATTGATAGAAATTGAGCTTAAATCATAAAAATGACTAAATTGTAAACTTAGTTAAGCTTGTTTGTTAGCTTTGTAACATTAGGGACCAAATTGAATAAATTTAAAATTTTTCATAAAATTATGTTGGAAATAGAAGAAATAGGGTTCCTAATGAAAGAATGTGAAATCGAAGTTTAATCTGAATCTAAGAATAGAAAGATATGCTTATCCCGAATTTAGGGATTAAATTGAATAAAATATAAAAATGTGTATAATCAAAAAGAGGATTAGTTGAATCATGCATCTCATGGAATTGTGGTTGTGAGCCACTGAACGACTATTATGTGTTATCATATGATATTGATTGGTATAAATATATTTTTGTACAGAACCATAATTAGATAAAAGTAGAGCTAGTAGAGGAAAGGCAAAAATTGTGGAATAGTCCCCGAAGAATCTACCCGTTTTGTGTTTTGAAAAAAGTAAGTTCTTATGGAACTTACCACCCTTACTTGTTTAATAGGTATGCTTGTATTTATTTTCACTTTACCTAAGCTTGAATCTAAGTTAAAATTTTGTTAGAAATTGGCATACTTGGCTAGCAAATGTAATTGAATAAAGATGAATTGAAATGAGTGATTGATATTATATTTATTTATTGTAACTAGAAGTAGTATGATAAGAATCTTGCAATGTGTCATTAAATATATGTGTAATTCATGTTCAAATTCAATCAATGGAATTCGAAAAATTGATATGTGACAGTTATAGGATATGAAAATGCAAATGTGGATAATTGATGCCCATGTGAACTTAGTAAAAAGCTAGTATATAGTTGGCATGTCAATAAAGTCATATGCGCGTTTATGTATGAGATAGTTGATGATATAGAGATTATAACAAGTTATTTCGGGATTTAGCATCTGTTGCGGATCATCAAGTATTCATTGTCTCTACAGAAACCTTGGTGTGGTGGAGAAATGTATTTGAGTATGTTTAAACATTTGATGCCTATAGGCTTTGCACTTTGGTGCCTTGGTATGGTGTAGTTTATGCTCAAACGAGCTATCATGGTGTGGTGTAGTTCACCCATGTGTCCGAGTCCGTTTTATTAGAGTTCTATTGGGCAAAACATTGAAATTGAATCTTGAAATTGAAAAATGAAATGAATCAAATTTGATAAATTTTTATGATACGTGATTCAATTGAAATAGCATGGGCATGTGGATTGATGATATAATATGACATTGAGATAAATATATGTAAATTTGTACAAATTTGTAATGCTTTGAGTTATGTTTATAATGTTTGATACATATGAATACTTATGTTTCTTATGCTCACCTTGTTGTGACATTAAGTGTCATTCTCTAGCTAAATGTATGCCAAAACCTTTGGTAGTTAACATGTTTACCTATGAGAAAGGTAAGTGTAACAACTCGATTTTTAATGGTACCGGAGAATGCGGTTTCAAAACCTCATTTCCATAAATCGAGCTTGTAAATATTAATATTTAATATTCACGAGTCTATTATGAAAATATATAAAAGTTTGGTCCTGCAATTTGCTAAATTGATAGTTAATTAAGGTATAAGGACTAAATTATAAAAGTCCAATCGCTATAGGTTTTTAGTTGGCCAAAGACTTAGGGACTTAAATAAAAATTATTCAAAGATCCAAAATGGTTATTAAATAATTTATAATTATAGGTTATTGGATAATGATGTTAGGTTATTAATTTAAGCTAATAATTAAATTAATTAAAGTAAAACATGGTTTAATTAAACTAGGTTAGATTAATTAGTAGTTAATTATGATATATATATACAAAGTTAGTGGAGGAAAATGTTATCATCTTTCTCACTCCATCATTGTCGTCTCAACTAAAAGAACAATAAAGGGAAAAGTTTTTCTAATGTTTCAAACTTTCCGCTAAAAGCAGATAAGTAATTTCAAGTCTTTTTCTTATAATTTTTATGTTCCCATGTATCAATTTGAAAAACTGTCAAAGTTTTTGAAAGCTTTCATTGTTGATTTTTTTAAAGAGTTTGGTGTTAAATTGATAAATTTTAAGCTTAGATTATGAAAAGGGACTAAATTATAATGTTTAATTGTTAGTTTTATACATAATGACTAAAGTGAATAAAATGTGAAATTGATGTGAAATTTTGATAATAATAGATAGTAGAGAGTCTATAATGAATGTACTTAGGTTGATTTTCAAATTGAAGCTCAAAATTGAAAGTTATAGCTATTTTAGTTTCAGGGAGTAAATTAAATAAAATGTAAAAATTTAGGCATATCAAAAAATAAAGTTTCATAGGTTCATTCATATCATGATATAGTGTATAAATGTTTGATATTTGATGGATTGAATGAAATAATTGTATAGATCAAGAATTGGATCAAACCAAAGATAATCGAGGAAAAGCCAAAATTGTCTATTAGTCCTTGAAGATTCAATTGGTTTGTTGTTTTGATTAGGTAAGTTCATATGAAATTTATTATTTTATTTATATTATGTGAGAATTGTGTTTAAATTTCATCTATATGTTAGATATAATTAGTTTAGTAAAAATAGCATGTGTGACTTATATGGACTGAATTGCAAAGTTATGTGAATATTGGCTAATATGAAATATAACAAGGTAAACATTTAAATGTTGATTGATTAAACATTTAAATGTTGATTGATTATGGGACTAGTAAATGAAAAAGGTAAAGAATATGTTGAGCATGATTTTATATCTTAAGGTATTCTTTAGTTGAATTATGTTAAGCTTTAAAATTGTTTAGTTAATAATTGGCATAGTATGATGAACATGTTGAGATTTGATAGAAGTAGGGGTGAAGCCAGAACAATTTTTTAGGGGGGGCCAGATGAAATTTTAATTTTTATAGTTTATATCTTTATAATTTGTAAAAGATTAAATCAAATTTTTATAATTTTAAGGGGGGCCAAAGTGTAATTTTACCTTTACTAATTTAAATTTTTTAAAAATTCCAGGGCCTAAATAGTAATTTTACATTTTAAGGGGGGCTAGGGCCCATGCCAGCCCCCTGGCTTCGCCCCTGGATAGAAGTATTTTGGTATGGATAGATGTAATGGATTTTTTTTAGATTAGATGTTAAATTTTTGGGGTATATGTTAAAGATTGGTTGGTTCAAATAAATATATACTTAAATTGGTTGTTATTAGCTTGGCTTAATGGCTACATTGTTGTGTAACGTTGAATGAAACACTTAGGAAATGGTTTGGAATGTCCAAGGCTATAAGTGAGTTAGTTGAAAAATCTAGTTAGATGGATGAACATAGAAATGGTATATATATAGTTAAGCATATTGTATAGTTTGGTATGTTCTTGAACATTTCAAGTCAAGATTATTAATTAACTTGATTCTTAATTGCATAATGAACATGAAAAGATGGTAAGTAAAATGCTTTATACATGAATCATTGAATTGGATAGTTTACTATGTTTGTATGAATCATATGATTGGTATGTGATGTTAAATGGTTGAATTCAAAATGTTACAAACTAATTTTGTAATGACCCAAAATTCACGGGCATCGAAAAAGTGTGTTCTTAGGCCTTCGTTTTAGTAAAACTGATTCATAAATATTTATTAAAAATATTTACGAAGTTAGTTGTGTGTTTAATTAAGTTTTGGTTAGGTGAATTAGCTAGAATTAAGAATAATTAGGAAAAATGACTAAATTGAAATTGGTGTGAAAGTTTAATTAAAGATTAAAGAAAATAAAAAAAGACAAAATAGGCAATTATGCGAATTGCCAAATTTGAGGCGACATAAGCATAAAAATCTAAGATTTTTATTTGTTAAAATATATTATTAAATTATCATTATTTTATTTTATTTTATATTATTATTATTA
This sequence comes from Gossypium anomalum, assembly GCA_025698475.1. Lineage (NCBI taxonomy): Eukaryota > Viridiplantae > Streptophyta > Magnoliopsida > Malvales > Malvaceae > Gossypium > Gossypium anomalum. The sequence continues at coordinate 14,726,211 of CM046961.1, forward strand.
TTATTAAATAAAATAAATAGAGACAAATGTATGGTAATGAAACCATACATGTGTAATAGTAATAATAAATATATGTACACTTGTAATATAATTATATATTTACTTATTATATAAGGAAAATATATTTATATTATTATAATATATTATTATTAAATTAATAAACAAAGGAGTTAAAGTAAAATAAATGAAACAAATGAATAAAAAGAAATAAAGAACAAAATTGGGGGACGAAAACAGTGAAGAAAAGAAGGAAAGAAAGGGAAAGAAAGAAAAAGGGAAAATTAGAGATTTTAAAGTTTGAAGTTTAATTGGTAAGTCAATTTAAGTCTTTTTCTTGTAATTTTTGAGTTTTTATGATCCTAAAATAAAATACTACTAAGTATATGCCGAAATTTTGGAAGTTATTAGATTTTTAGATATTAATTTTGTTGAGTAACAGTGTGAAATAGAGATTGAATTAATAGAATTTCTAATTAGAATTGGGAGAAGGATTAAATGGTAGAATAGACTATAAATTTTGTGTAATAAGGACCAAATTGAAAGAAATTTGAAATTAAGTATTTATGATAAAAATTAGAGAGTTAAGTTTAAGTTTGGTTGAAAATTGAATATAAATAAGGTATGAATTGGGATGGAAATATAGATGATTTTGGTTAAGGATTAAATTGGAATTAAGGTAGAAGTTAAATAGGAAATTCAAATATTTGATGTGAATAATTGTTGTATTAATAATTATAAATTATTTTAGTTTTTGTAGCTAACATCGAACCGGAGACATCGGCTCAGAAGGGAAAGGAAAAGATTGCCGGAGAGTAACTCGGGAGAAATTTTAGTTTGTATTATTATAATTCGAATTAATTTATTATTAATTGTAAATAGTGATTAATATGCATGGTAAGAGAAATTAAGGTGAGTATTGATATTGAATTGAATGAAAATGTATTGAATTGTGAAAATGTGTGAATATATGGATTGAATATTGATTGAAAGGTGGAAAAATGATTGAATTGAAAATGTGAGAAATTGTGATTGAATTGAGGTTATATGTGATTTAAATACCCTATTAACTAGTCGGGCTGAGTCGAATATAGTTGGCATGCTATAGGATTGGAAGTGTTCAGGGATACATCGACCTCGAGTCGATGAGACACTGGGTGTCACTATTTTACTTCGGATAGATTTGATGAGGTACTGGGTACCAACTTACTTTGGCTTGGCCGATGAGACACTGGGTGTTAATTATTTGCTTCAAACTATCCGATGAGGCATTGGATGCTATACTGGAGTGTTTGGTTGGATCTGTGTATCCGCCAAAGTCCGAGTCTTATTAATAGGGGTAACGAATGAAATGGTAAAATTGAATGAAAGTAAATGATCTTGATTGAGAAATGAAATAAGAAATTGAAATTGAGAAATGAGAATGAATGAATGAACCAAAGGTTCAGGGAATGATTGCTGAATCAATGAAATGAGATTATGAGAATGCATATTATGAATCATTGTTCACGAATAGACAATAGTGTATTGATGAATGAAATGAGTAAAGAACAGCTATTTAGAATGGCTATGGTTGTTATGTAATGAATAAGTATATTTTGTTGATTTGTAAATTTTAATAAGCATGATTTGTATGTTATATTAAGTAATTTGAATTATAGTAATATCACTGAGTATATCCATACTCAGCGTATGGTTGTTTTCCGTGCGCAAATTAGTTGAAGTTAAATGTTCCGGTCCGGCATCCAAAGTCAATCCCGATCTTAGAAAACTTTGGTGATGTATATTTCTTTTGATAAAAGTGGCATGTACCTAGGTTATGTATGAGTCATTTTGGAATTGGTAGTAAATGATGTATTTGAATGGTTATGTGAAATGATAAGACTGTGAAATGGTACTTTTGATATAAAGTTTTAAAATGGAAATTAATGAAATTAACTAAATTAGTTTGAATATTATATGTAAAATTCTTATGATTATACCTTGAGTAAATTAATAGATTGATGTTTTGATATGATTAAAGTGTAATTGTATATAAAATTGTATTGGTTGTGATATTGGTTTGAATTGGGTACATTTTAAGTTTGCAGGGTTGGCTAGATGATTAAAAAAGGGTTATATTAAGCCCACATAGCCTGGTCCACAAGGGTGTGTGAGCCCTGTATTTGAGAAAAATTTTGAAATTTCACGAAAAATTTCTTGAGCACTCGAATTGGTTCCGAATCACTTCTAACAGGTATTTTGGGCCTCGAGGGTCCTTAAAAGGGACATTATGAATGTTTTACAATTCGAATGTTATTTATTTGTATAATGTTCGTAATATGTCTGAAAGGTTCGATAATACTCTATAACCCTATTTCGGTAACAGTTTAGGGTTAGAGGGTGTTACAAGTTTTGGTATAGGTGAATTGGCAAATAAGTGTGTATGTGGTTATGTTTGAATGAGAATAAGTAAATAAGTACCAAATGGGATTTTTTACCAAAAATAGGGACAACATCACGACCATGGGTTTTTAATGTCACAACGTCGTCATTTCAAAGAGTGTCGTCGTGATGTGACAAACTGAGATAATCGCATCGCAATGAGGGAATGGAAAAGTCGCAATGTTGGTCTAGGAATTTTAAAATGTTACAATTTGGTCCTAGTTCAACATTGGGCTATCAAATGAGCTTTCGTAAGCTTAGATAAAACCTGAAAATGATTACTTAACATAGGATGAATGTGAAATATATTAAATTGTTTGTGTGAACTTAGTCAAAGATTCTTGGATTATATGTATCGTAGATTTAACCGAACAAGTAACCTCAATAAAAGTCAGCTTATGTGAGCAATTTATTTTCTTGTGAGCCCAAATTCGTATTACTATAGTCCCATCAAGTGATACTCAATTGATTAGAAATTGAAATTTAAATGTGAATTGGAAATGAAATGGTAAGCATAAATGTTTGATATGTGATTTTCTATATGATTACATTAAGGTATTGATAATATTTATGATTGGGAACATGATTAACATAATTAATTGGTAATGTTGTTATATGATTAGTTATACCACTATATGTCAAAGATAGCCATGTTGAGTGCCAATTGATTAGTTGAAGTTATGTTTAAAATGATTAAGGTAAGTTTATTGATTCTAATTGAACTTACTAAGCATTCTCAATTCTTATTTTTGTTGTTTCTTCCCTGTAGATTGTCACATTGCGGAACTTGTCAAGCCAAATTAGCAGAGTAGCACACACTATCTTGAGATGATATATACATGTTCAATTTGATGTCTAGACTATGTGGCATGTACATAATGACTTTTAGGTTACAAGTGGTCATTTTGGAAGGAAAGTCTTATGTTAGTTATGGTAATAGGTGATTTTAAACATACCATTTGGTATATATATAGCTTATAGTACATATTTTGGGTTAAGTTTAATGCTAAATGAATGAAAATTTTGTTTCGAATGGCTTTGTATGTTTTAAATCATTAATTAGACTATATGAATTAGTTAAATTGGAATAGTGAGTTGTCAATGGTTCTATGGTGAGTATATGATTGTAATTGTTTCACAATGTAGTAGCATTTCATAGCTTGGACTAGGTGAACGGGTTAAGTATGAGGTGTTATAGTAAGTGTTGTAATTTTCGTTTGAACTTACTAAGCATTGAATACTTACTTATGGTTGTTTTCCTTACATGTAGATCCCTAGATTGTGAAATTCTTGAAGCCAGATCATTGTAAATATCACACTATCAACAAGACAGGAATTATGTTCATTTTGATTCCTAATATTGTGTCATTTATATAGGGTCTTTATTTTGTAAATAGTCATCTCTACTTGTGAATGTCAATGTCATATTTGTGGTTAAGGTTAAGTTTTATATTAAGCTTGATATATAGCCTAGTTTGTTCTTAGTTTTGATAATGTTTGATGCCATTTGGATTCATGATTTCAAGCTTGCATAAGTCTTATATGTTAAAACTTGCAAAATGAAGTAACTTGGCATCATAAAGTTGGTAAATGGCTTGGATATGTTTATATTTTGATCATGAGTTTTATGCCACTTGAATACTTGGTTTCAAATGTGTTACAAGCTGATGAGTCACTAAACTAACTAAAATCACGACAAAGGCAAGCGCACCTATCGAATAGTAGTATAGCTATGGTGAGTCGGGAATATCGTATCCACGAGGACTAAAAGTACTAATAATTACTATCTTTTTATTATCTAGCCGATAAATTGAAAGAATTGTTTTTAATCTAAAATTAACTAAACTAATTACTAAGAACACAACAGAGAGCGAATTGGGAAAATATTTGAAGAAAACCAATGAGATAGACAATACCTAGGAAAGAATCCACCTAGACTTCACTTATTATTCTGAATCTGAATTAAACGATATATTCACTTGTGCTGTTGTAACAACCTGTTTTTAGTCAAATTCGAACAGTGGTTTCGGGACCACAAATATGAAGTCAAAATATTTATTTTATTACTATTTTAATGTCTATAACATGATAATATTTTTGTGTGAAATTTTCGTTAAAGAATTTTATCGTTTGAATGATTAATTTGATTAAAAGGACTAAATGGCGTAAAATGTAAAAGTGGAGTTCTATTAGTTAAAGGTATCTAATAGCTATGGAATATTAAATTAGAGGTCCTTATGTTGTAATAAGACCATTATTTATTTGAGTGGACAAATATGGTCATAATATTATGTGTTTTACGGTTTATTAATTAAGGTTAAAATTGCAAATTAGTAATAAACTTAGTAAAATAAAGAAAAACAAATTTGTCATCTTTCTAATTCCATTCATCCACTGAAAATCAGCCAAGAAAACACCATCAATAGAGCTTCAACATTCGGCTACATTGTTCTCTTGCATGTAAGTGTGATTTTGTTCCGTTTTCAATGATTTCTATGTTCTTGTGACCGTTGCAACTAGGTCTAGCTAGCCTAATAACTAATTTGCAAATCTGTTAAAGATTTTGAATGATGTCATTAATGAATACATGTGTGTTTTGATGTTTAATGATAGATTATGAATGTTTGCTGATAGTTATACACGTTTCGTTAAGTGATTTTTAGTGAAAATGCAAATTAAGGATTAAATTGTGAAATGAGGAAATTTTGGGGTTAAAATGTGAAATAAATGAAAAATATGGGCTGCTAGGGGCATAATAGTAATTCAACTATCATGGGTTTGGTTGAATTGCATGAATTTGTGTTTTTATGAAATAAGGACTAAATTGTAAAAGATGTAAAATATTAGGGGCAATAGTGTAAAAATACCTTAAAGTAAATTTTGGACTAAATTGAATAGATAGATGATTAAATAAGCTAAATTTGATATTATATAGATTAAGAAAAATGAAATCCGAATCTAGAATGGGGGAAAAACAAAGTACTCGATTGATCGACTCGTTTTGTTGATTCTACATTCGAGGTAAGTTCTTATGTTAAAAGAATTGTTATAATTATGTTTTAAATGCTTTTATATTACATAAACTGTGAATACGAGACTACGGAATGATTCGATGATGATTCGGCATTTGAAATCCCGGTTGAACCTTAGGAATAGATTTGGATACTAGTGACATGTCATTAGGGATTATTGTGATTATGTTATCCAGATGCTGGTCCTATACGTCCTACCAATGGCTGAGTATACCGGCATGTGTTGCGGATACTTGACAGCTTGTGTGAGCAGCATTGTGTAGCTACGTCTTGACCCACAGCTTGTGTAAGCAGGCCCGTTGATAGCTCTAGTGTGAGCAGTATATGTGATATGAGATTGAGATAGCTTCGGCTATATATGTGGTACTTCGGGTGCGAGTTTCCCATGTATCCGATAGTATTCCAAATGGTTCAATGGGTAAATGAAAAACGTAATTGTGTATGAGATTGATATGAGATGGTACAGGTATGTACATGACCGTATAAGCTTAAATCGAAGAAGTTATGAAGTTCATACATAAGATTATGATAGAAAATGTGAAAGGTTTGTTAGTTAAATGAATTACATGTTGATATTTTCAAATTCATGATTTGTATATTTATGTTAAGATTGAGTTTATTTCATACGAGCTTACTAAGCTATAAAGCTTACTGGGTTTATTTTTTTCCATGTTTTATAGTGATTTCAAAGCTAGCTCCGATTCGTGGATCGTCGAAGACTTCGTCACACTATCCTACTATCACTTTGGTACTTTTTGAGTTTATATTTTGAGTATATGACATGTATAGGGACTTTGGTCATTTTGGTACATTTGGTAGTGTGTTGTGTCATTTGAAATGGCTTGTAAATGTTAAATATTTGGTCTTGTGCATAGTTATGAGAGTTGGCTCATTTGGTTGATTTGGATGTATATATATATGTATGCAAATGGCCTTTGATGTGTGGTTTATAATTGCCTTGTGAATGGCTTATTGAGATTTAGTATTGAAGGTAGTAATGGGTTGATATTGAAGATATATTAGCACGTTATGTGTAGGCAAAATATTGTATATAATAAGTAGATTATTTAAATGGCTTTGGTTGTGATTTTGGCATGTATGCAAAATGGTCAATTGGTGTTTATAAGCTTTATGGTTGATGATAATTAAATAGCATGATTTTGGACTTGTATATGGTTGGCTTGAATGAATATTTATGTCTTGTTTTAGTGCTTTTGATTTGGTGTAGGTGTATACAAATTTGGGTGGCAAATTAGCTTGGTAAATAGCCTATTTTTGTCCACACAGGCAGAGACACGGGCGTGTGTCTCAGCCATGTGTGACACACGGTTATGTTACACGGCCGTGTGTCCCTTGGTGTTGAAATTAAATTCAAGTCAGTATGCTCTACACGACCTCTCACACGGGCGTGTGACTTGGCCGTGTGACATAAGTCAATATACCCTACAAGTTTGGCACGGCCTAACACATGGTCTGGCACGGCCTAACACATGGCTTGGCACATGGGCGTGTGTGTTGGCCGTGTGACACAAGTCAGAGAGTTACACGGGGTCGGACATGGGCTGGGACATGGCCATGTGCTTCCATTTCGAATGTCCACACGGCCTATGACATCGGCATGTCTATGGCCGTGTAAGGGACACGGCCCGGCCACATGGGCGTGTGTCCCCTGTTTTTGAAAAAATTTTCTAAGTGTTCAAAAAGTTTCTAAAGTTATTGTTTAGTCCCAAACCACTCTCAATGCATGTTTAGGGCATCGTAAGCTCGTATTAAGGACAAAATGTTTGGTTGTGAATGGAATGTATATGATTTGATTAATCGTATGTGAAATGTATGTTTAAATGTGTGATAAGTCCAGTAAATGTGTGATAAGTCCAGTAATGCTCCGTAACCCTATTTCGGCGTTGAATATGGGTAAGGGGTGTTACAGCCTTGATCCGTAGAAATCCCTAATTTATGTTAATATCTCTTTCGAGAGTAAGAACAACTGAATCTAGGTTGATTAATTGAAATCTTTTTCTAATTAAAACCCTTATTATCGCATTAACTCGACCTATAGATTCCCCTATTAGATTTGACTCTAATCCGGTAGATTTATGTCATCCTATTTCTAGGATTGCATGCAACTCCACTTAATTATGCTAGACCTACTCTTAGACAGGGACTTTTGCTCTACTGAATAAGCACATTTAACATGAATCAATATCCTGAAAATATCAAAACACGAAATAAGCATGCATAATTGAGAACAAGAATCAATTATTTATCATGTAGTTCAGAAATTAAATAACAAGATCCATCATAAGTTTCATCCTCCCTAGGTATCTAGGGAATTTAGTTCATAATCTGGGAGGGAAACATCTCAAAATTAGAATAACAATAAGACATAAGAAACCCAATAAAACTTCGAAGGAAATTTGAATGGAGATCTTCAATCTTGAAGGAGATCTACTTCTGAGTTGATTTCTACGGCGTTCTTCGAGTAATTTCTTCGTTCTTCTCTATATGCTCCCTTTAGTCCTCTTTTAATATGTATTTATAGATTTTAGAATGCTCAAAAAGACTAAAAATTAGGTTTTTTTCGCATGTTTGGGAAACCGGGAGCAATATCGACACGGACTGGCACATGGTTCCTGAAAACAGCTCTTTTTGTCTTATTTTGACCCGTTTTTCGCTCCTTTCACTTCCTTATGCTCACCTAAGTATAGAAAAATAAATTTAAATGATTAGCAGCATCAAATTCACTAATTTACATAACAAATCATCCAAAAACGAGTCAAGCGTGGGATTAAAAACATGTTATTTTTATGGTTTATCACAAGCTTGATTCGTTATTGTTTGGCATGATATGATGCATTGTTGAATTTGGTATAGGTTTATATATGTTGAAATGTATTTGGTAGGAAGCATGAAATGTGTACCAAAGTGATTTTTTTGCCAAAACAGGTGTAACATTGCGACGATTAGTCCCCAACGTCGTGACTTAAATCGACAGTAAGTGGTGTCGTGACGTCGATATTTATGAAGTTACGATGGTAGTCATTGATTAATTAGATCACAATGTGAAAGCCATGATGTCGCAACGTCAACCCGTAGATTTTCAAATCTTTTCAATTAAGTTCTAACCGACCTCAAGTTAGCAAAAAATCTTTCATAAGCTCATATAAAAGTCAGAAATGATTTTACAACATATTGAGAATGTGTTTTATACTTGTAAGCATGTTAGAATGGTTGAATTGTATTGAAATTTGTTGTAGTTGCTCTACCAACGAATGTGACATTAACTCGGACTCGACGATCAAGTTGGGTATTACAATAATGTTGTTTTATCTCTAAAAAATATATGAAATAAGTTTGAGATCAAATAAAAAAATCTAATTAAATTTAGATAACTCGAGTTGAATTCAAGTTTAAAAAATAATACTTGATGAACTTGAATCGAGAATCGAGAGTCAAACTCCTTCGAATTTGAATTATATTCAAATTTATCATTTAAGCTTAATTTAACTCAATTACACTAAATTTGGTTAATTTATTTTAGGGGCTCTAAAAGTAACGGAAAGTATTCACGGTAACGGCAAATAACGTTATTTTTAATTGGTTAATTTTATTTTATTCAAAGAGTTTGTGAATGGTAACGGAAAATAACGTTTGATTATTCATACTATTTATATACAGAGATGTGAGCCTACATGTCATAGAAACTTGTGAAATAAAATATTAATGCTATAACGTGACATCTACTACTAAAAATATACTAACTATAACTTAATTTTAAAGTTACCCGCAGAATCTAAAATTCTTAACTTTCAAAAACAAATTTTGAATTTTGAAGCCCTCATACAAAGTTACGGATTTTTTTAATTTTTCTAAAAAAAAATCAATGTAAGTCTTTTTTTTATTCAATTAAACTTTTAAAATAATAAAATTCATTAATTAAGTTGACAGCTAGCATTTAATGACAACGTTGATGTGGCTGTTAATAAATATCACGTCCAGTCAGCAAATAAATAATAATAATAATTTAAAAATAAGTACACAATGAATTTGAACAAATAATTGTCAAGGTTCATTTGAATCTAGACATCCATCTATTTATTTAGATACAGTTCGGAATTATAAAAATTATTTAAAAATGCTTACAGTTAGACGTGTTTTTCTGAATTTCACTTGAAAATGCTTACAATTGGAAGCATTTTTGTAAAATTGACCTATACTCGTAATTCTTCTAAAAAACAGCCTAATCTAGTAAATTTTAAAAATTTTCGGTATTTATTAGTAATTTAATTAATTATGTAGATATGAGATAACTTTAAGAAATTATATGAAAATAATGGGGAATAAATTAAAAACACGATAAAACATAAAAACTATATAAATATATAAATATGTAGAAATTTATATATAATAACTTATTCAAGTATTAAAATTTATAAAAATTCATGAAAAGAACACAATCATGATATGAATATATAATTCTTTTTCTCAAATTGAATCACTATTGAAACTTTGTAAAATATGAGATGAATTTAAACATGAAAAACAATAACATACATCTGAGCTCGAAAGTTTATCTGTGCTAATTCAAGCTTGTAATGATTAAAATTTGAAAAAATTTGAGCCAGAGAAAATTTAAGTCTGAGAAAACCCGAGCTCGAGAAAATTCTAGCTTGAGTTGATCCGAGCTTGAGAAAGCTCGTGCATAAAATAATACGAGCCCAAGGCCAAACCGAGCCCAGGCTTGAGACCAATCTAAAGCTTAAGCTCAAGATAGATTTGATCTAAAACTTGAAAAAAAATCTGAATGAAAATATATTTTAAATATTATATAATTATATTAAATTTATAAATAACACTACATCTTTATGTTGAATTATAAATTAAAACAAATTTTAAAACATTAATTATGAATATAAAATTATTTTGGTAAAAAGATATCTCCAGTCCCTCTAAAAAAACAAAGCAATTTAATCCCTATCAATTTGAAAGTGAGCAATTAAAGACAATTTGTCTCGACGTTAATGTTTTTCGTCAATTGTACGTAATTTTGATTTGTATAATAATAAATTTAACTCTCAAAGTTTAGACATTTTGTCAATATGGTCCCGAATTAACAAAATTAGCCTACAACATTTGTGTAAATGTGTAAATGTTGATGCTAAATTTGTTAAATTTTTTAGAATCAAGACAAAATTGACAAAACATGTCAACATTAAAGGCTAAATTTGTTGTTATTCCAATCAAAATTATGCACAATTGACGAAAGACAATACACGATGATTAATTATCCTTAGTTACTCACTTTGAAAATTGACAGTAATTAAATTGCTCTAATTTTTTTAGAGGGACCAATTTGCTCAATTTCAAAATTGAGAGAGACTGTAGAGATCTTTTTACAATAATTTTTAATGCAATTATTATATATGTATAATAAATATTCAAATTTACAAAATTTAAATTTAATGATTATATAAAATATATAATGATGATTAATTTAATGATATGAAAATCAAATTAAGCCTTAAAGAACTCACCAATCAAATTTGCTAAAACTTTTAGCGGATGAAAAATCAAATTTGTATGTACTCATTATACTCATAATTCACATGAAAAATGAATGCGAAAACCTCTTAAAATAATTTTTCTTCTTAATTTGAAACATTTTGATGTATACCAACTTGAATTACGAAATTGATCAAATAACATCATTTTTGTGTTTATTTTTAGCGGGTTTCAAAAATTCAATAGCAAGGCAAAATGGGTTATACAGGGGCAAATGGACAAATTTTGGATTTTTTATTATATTTTATTTATATTTTAACATTTTATAATATCTTATGATTTTTGTAGTTTGCTAGATTTTTTTTATTAATTATTGATATTATTATAATTTTATAATATTTTAAAACTTTTAAAATAATAAAGATTATTTTTATTAATTTAAAATTTTTTTTCCAATCTCACGGTTTATATCTATATATTCTAGATAATAATTCAGATAAATAAAGTTTACATACAAATTCATATAACCATAAATATTATATACAAATTCATATGCATATACATATCATATAATAATATTAATTATGTTAATAAAACTCTTATATATTATATAATTATAAACATTAGATATGATAAACGTTATTCCAATTACAATAAAACATCTATATAAAATTTTTTATTTATATGAAGCGGATTTGTATTGTGTTATTATCATGTAAAAGTAGAATTAATTATTACGTTCTGGATATAATTTATAAAGAATCAAAATTATTTGAATTTATTTAAACCTATCCGACTCAACTCGATCAGAATTCAAAAAAAATCTTAGCCCGAAAAAGTTTCTAACTCGAAAAAAATTCAAGCTTAAAAATATTTGAATCAGAGTTGACACCTCCATATATGATAACTTATGTAAAAACATAATTTATTACAAAAACTTAACTTATACATGACATTTATTCGAAAACGTGTCAAACTCTACATAAAATAAATTATTAGCACGTAAGATTATATTTATAATATTCTAAACCCACAAGAATAACATAAATATAAACATGGTATGAAAAATTAACATGAATGGACCATGAATACAAAATGGACACTATTACATTAACTCTTAATTTTTTGTTTCATGTATCTTCGATATATATATAAAATATTTTATATAAATTTTGGCACATTAATAATTTTTATGTAGATTTTAACAAATTTGTTTATTTACATTATTTTAGTCAAGTTATGTTATTTGTCCCTATATTCTACATAAGTTGTGTATTTCATCTTTAAATTTTAATTTGATCAATTTTAGTTTCTGTAACTTTAGGATTTTGAAGTTCCAGTCACGACAAATGATAGGAGTTAAATTCGTTTGGTTATATTCTACTATCAATACTATACTATGCGTAAAGTTGTAAATTTAGTTCATATTCTCCAATTGAATTATCTTTACTTTCCTATGCTTTTCAAATTTTAAAATTTTAGTTTTGACGCAAACGATGGCCATCCATTAACTGACTTTTTTTGTGAATAATATGTGAAAATAACAAATTGTATGGTATTACACATGTAATAATATGTTGACCCTGTAAATTTAATAAATTTAACATCAATCATTCGGATCAAGATTAGAATTTCAAATTTTAAAAATATAGGAACTAAAAATGACCAAATTAAAATACACAAACTAAATTTACAATTTACACTAATAATAGAATTTAATTTGATTATTTTTCGTATTGAAATTCTATTGTATAATTATGATATATTAGAATTTGTAAATTCTAATTAACCATATCAAGTAACTCTAAATTGGTCATACATCATACAATAAATAGAATAGAATTTTACTGTTCCGATTTTAAACAAAGGTCTCCCACGGGTTTCTCCAACTCAATACTGGTGGTTCATCCTTGGGAAATTCGGGAACAGAGGGGCAGGTTGCATCATTCGAGACTAGGAGGGTCTGGCATATACCGAAGGTCAAGCCCTTCAAAATGGTATCAACCGACGCTATAACATTTATTAATTTCATTAATAATGATAATCAAATGCTCATGCAGGACGCTCCTTGATGATTTCAAAAGTGCAACATTAAAGCATATCTTTAGAGAAGGAAATCGGACATTTTGGCTTAGATTGGAACCTCCGATTACTAAAATGTTGGATTTTGGTTTCGTTACTAACTGCCATGAGCCCCCATTATGCAGTAAAGATATTTTATTTTCTGATGATGTAGGGAGAAGCTAGTCCCATACCGTGGACTTCTAATTTCAATTTTACTTGCTCCTCATCAAAATAATAATAATAATAATAATAATAATAATAATAATAAATAGAGTTATTAAACATTTAAATTAAAAACATTCTTTAAGTTTATTGCAAATTATCAGTTCAAATATAGTAACATGCAAGGCATTCATATTGGATTCAACATGAATTGCATATTTGAGTGAAGATTTGGTAGCAATATCAGTGAAAAGCTTAAACTAATCCAATCACTCTCCAAATCCCAATATCTAAAACCCCTGGTTCGGGGTTCTTCATTAATTCTTTCAACAGTACATGTATATTCTGTTGTACACTTGGGAATCTGATCGGTAAGATGTAAAAGAAAGTGAAAAGAAAAAAAAAATCATAACCTGCCTTGGCCTCCACCTTCTTTCATGGAGGTAAAAGAAGTAAACCTCTGTTTCCAGGGAGCATCCTTTTGTTGTTCAATCCAGGACAAAAAGGCACTGTCTAACAAGCAGAAGATATTAACATAAAGGAGTTGGTATCTAACTGGAACATATCGGAAATTCGCAACCTGAACGATTGGCCAAACGCCACCTTCCAATATCAAGGCTGGGAGGAAGTCTCTCTTCACATCTTCCTTCACTTGAGCAGTGCTTTTTCCAGCTGAAAACCCCATATATGTGAAAAACACAAACAAGTCAAAGGGACCAAAGATAAGGCCATCCATTGCAACTTTTATAGCAACAAACCTCGCTGACTTTGGGCGCAGTAGAAGCCTCATCTTTATAAATTTGTCCAACCCTTCATACCTACATGAAGAAAAGATTACAGTTGTAAGCAGCTGCAAGATTTACTTATCAATCTTACAAATCAAAACCCAGTTCTAATAGTTTGGTAGAGTCCGGCAAGATTTTATCAAATGTATCAAGGCAACATGTTTGGAGTCTCCTAGATGTAGAATTTTACTGTTCCTATTGGGGACCGACCCATATAAATAACGAAAAAGAAGAAACAGAGAAAATTAGACACATAAATTTATGTGGAAAATCTTCTCTAATCAAAAGGATAAAAACCCACGAGCAAAAGAGTCTTTACTAATGAACAAACAATCAAAGAGTACAAGATGAAATTCAAAACAAACCTTAGACCCGAATACAAAGCTTTCTGGCTAAAATACAAAATTCCCTTAAAGCTATCTAAAACTCTCTCATGATTTTTTTTCTCTAATATTACGTTATGATCTTAACTTTTTCTAGGGTTACCAAGGCCCTTTAAATAAGTTAAGATTAGAATTCTAATATAACTATAATATCTCTAGTGTAACTAGAGTTTAAGTTTGGAATTCGTCGCTTCGTCCCAGGCTCCTCGTTGCAACGTCGCCTTTGTTTCGAGCGTCATCGCGTTGTTGCAATGTTGTGTGATTCCTCGTCACGACGTCGTCTCTACTTTGACCGAAAAATGCGAGACACACTCCATAAATCTCCACCTTGACTCGTTTTTTAATATGTCTCATTTGCCGAACTCCGTCATGAGCCTAACTCGATCTTTGCAAGATACTAAGCAAGTCCAAACGATGTTTGAACTTGAAAACTAAAAGACTCTTATTCAAAACGATCATACCTTTCTTGCTCATATAACCAAGTCACATATGCCACAACCGAGTTGACTCCAACTCTGTAGTAGACGAGGAAATTGCTGCTGCACCAATCACTGTTGAACCCTGTAGAATATATAGACTGTTAGTATTCTGACCTTTCATCAAAACGAAAGCTCCACGAGATATCTTAATGTCGCTTGACTTGACAATAATTCTACAATCATTCGAGTCTAACATACCCAGGGAGATGAGATTTTTCTATCAGGCACATGCCTGATATCTTACAGAATCCTGAATATCCCGTCATACATCCTGATTTGAACGGTATCAATACCGATAATCTTATAGGGTGAATTATTTCTCATAAGCACAACTCCATCTTCAACTAGACTATGTGTGGAGTACCAATCCTTGTTTGGACACATATGATAAGAACACCCAGAATTCAGGATCCACTTAGACGAAAACTTGTACCTTTCAATTGTAGACACCAGCAACAAATCATCACCCTTGTCCTCGGCCACACTAGCATCGACTACCTCAGTTTTTTGCTTTCCTTTCTCGTTACTCTCAGCAACCCTTCTGTTTTTATTTTGTAACTTATAACACTCTGCGTTAATATGACCCAACTTTTTATAGTAGCCACAGGTCTTGTCTAGATTTCTCGACCTTGATTTCGACCTACACCTGCTCTGACTTGAAACCTTGGACTGTTGTCTACCTCTTGAAACCAAAACCGAGGCTTGCCCATCTGACTTGCTATTCGAATCTAGTTCATTGTCGAGTTTATCTTTACTTAACAAGTTTCCTTTCACATCCTCGAGTAAGAGTTTATCTCTACCATAAATCAGAATTTTCTTGAAAGTCTTATATGAATGGGGGAAAAAGCACAATAATAACATAGTCTAATCTTCATCATCTATATTAGCCTCGACATTTTTCAGATCATTCACGAGAGTAACAAATTCACTGATGTGAGCCCTAATGGACACACCTTCGGCCATACAGAACATGTACAGGTGTTGTTTCAACACTAATTGATTAGCTAGAGGCTTTGTCATGTAAAGGGTTTCTAACTTTCTCCATAAGCCAAATGCTGTTTTCTCCATAAGCACTTCCTGCAACACATTGTTCGTAAGACATAACTGAATTGCAGACAGAGCATTCTCATCAAGCTCAACCCATTTCGACTGATCCAAATCCGCGAGCTTTTGCCCTGTAACGACTTTCTTTAGGCCATTCTAAACTAATATTGCAGTCATCCGAACTTGCCATAAACTGAAATTTTGATCCCATCGAACTTCTCAATATTGAATCTCATTGTCATCATCTCTAAACGGGTTGATTGCGGAACCCTAACTAAATTCTAATTCTAGTTTGTTGAGGATCGACCCGTATAAACAATGAGAAAAGAAGGAATAGAGAAAATTGGGTACACAAATTTACGTAGAAAAACTCCTCCAATCAAGAGTATAAAAAACGAGTAAAAGAGACTTCGCTAATGAACAAACAATTGAAGAATACAAGATGGAGAAATTCAAAACAAACCCTAATCCCGAATACAAAGTTTTTTCTCTTTAATGTTATGTTATGAAATTCACTTTTTCTAAGGTTACTATGGCCTTTTAAATAGGCGACGATTAGAGTTCTAATATAACTATAATATCTCTGTTGTAATCAATGTTTGACTGAGAAAAGTAACCTTACTGAGAGTTTAATTACGAAGCTACTTTAAGTTTGGAATTCGTCGTGTCGTTGCGACGTCCTAGACTCCTCTTTGCGAAGTCACATGATTCCTTATCACGATGTCGCCTTTGCTTTGACTCTGGTTTGACCGAAAAATGCGACACACTCCACAATTTCAGCATAGAAATTTGGACTCAATAGAGACCTTGAATTTCTTGGATGCATCGCAATCCTCAGAAAATAACATAATTTGATCCATCATCACTTATAGAAACATAATCTCTTACTAACCATCAAATGCTCCACAATAACTCCTTTGAAGCTTTTAATTTTTTGATGTTTGAGAACTAATTCTATCTAATTTAACAGTGTTCTATACGCAGCCAAGTATAGTTCAGCAGAAAAACAAAAATAATGTTGATTAATCGACAGGAAAGATAAAAAAAAGATGAGAACAGACCAGAAGTGTCCGACTGGTCCAACAAAGCCAAATCCAAACATACTTGTGACAGCTACCCTTTTCCAGTTGACTTTAAATTCATTATCATCATCCTGTCAAATGAAACACCAATCATTGTCTTACTAGTGCAAAAGGAGCTGTTTTATTCAGAATCCAGCTTCAGCAGAGATGCAATAGAAACTATAATTTCTGAAGATGCAATCATGGTGCTAACAAAATAATGGACAATGGGTACAAGGACATAATATGCAAAATGTATGACAATTAGTTACCCGTCAATTAGGAATAATATTTATTACTTGATATCATGAAACAAGAACCATCAAACAGAAGAAATTGATTGCTTAAAGTGTATGAAATAATTCAAAAGCACAAAACATGCACTGATTACTTCTATTGCCTTCTATGTGGTTCCCCTATGACCTAATGGAATACCTTATAAGCAAACAGTAAGCATTAAGCGGAGAGTGCTGATCAGGAATTTGCCATTAAATTACGAATACCCCAAAATTAGTTAACCCGAAAGTATGAGAGCAACCCCCGAAGAAAACCCTTAATATCGACAGCTTAACCAAGATGATCTTGGTACAGAAGTAGGAAATTATTTCGACAGTTCAATTAAGTAAACTTATAAGTAAGTATTTTTTTTATGCTTGCTATGAAACTTGAGGAAACTGTAAACTGTTATGAGTCTGTAAGATGCATGAAACAGAAAGATCAACCAACTCTTATAAACAATTATTTGGGAAAAAAAGTCAACCGCTCAGGACAACACAAGTTTTGAAGAACTCTGTCACAGCAATTCTATTCATATTGCCAACGAGATATGGCTGAATTTTCTAATGTCGGAATAAACTAGAAAATGAGTGAGGAAAACCTCGAACATATATCAAATACTAAGAAATGCACACCATGGCATCATTAAATCCATTTTGACCATAAACCATGGGTATGCACTATGCAGTGATGCTAAGTAAGACAAATTTCATTTTATGAGCAGTAGAACAGTAGGAAAAAAAATTGGAAACCACAACAAAAAGGGGGAAGAAAACAGTGGGCATGCTTTTCTTAACAGCTCTATCTCAAGTGAATCCTTGTAGCTCACTAGGATGTCTTATGGCCATTAATTGCACACACCATCCAAGACAAATGTTAGCTTAGTTTGCATTACTGAAACGGAGCCAATTTACCATCTCTTCTGGTAATGCCATATGGAACATTGCCATTACAAGATTGAATTTTCATTACCACTTGAAAATCAATGCTTTAATTATCCCTCAAACATTATCAACCAATAGCCCTCAATCAAAGATGAGCTATGAACATCAATAAAGGATTTGGGGGCAATAATGCTACAGTATATGAATAAAATGGGAATATATCCCAAACAAAAATCATCATCAAAGATCGAAATAACCCACAAGAACTCAACATAAAATCAGAACATGCAGACACCCAATTCCAAAACAAAAGTAAGAATAAAGTGTACCCAATAGCTCAAATAGATACAATCAGGCATAAGGGAAAAAAAGGTAAAAACAAGAGGAAAATGAGAGGAGAAAAAAAGAGGGTTGTTGGGGATTGGAAAAAGATGCGTACTTTATGATATTGAAGGCGTTTCTTTGCGGTGGAATGGGTGATGTATTGAGCAGCAACATCCCCAATGCCCCAAAGGAAACCTGAGCTGATAATTTGTGTTTTTACAGGATGAAGAGATAAACAGCTCTGGTACCATTTCCATATCCTCAACATTTTATCCAAAAAAAACCCACAGAAATTGAAGAAATAAAAGAAAGGAGTTATTATTAGAGGGTAAAGGGAGAAACTGGGGACTAAAACAGAGAAAATTTGGAACCCATGTCCTACTGACGACCACCATGCCTATCTCCATGACTCATCATCTCATTCATTTCAATGAATTTCTCTTCTGGGTGCTTTTGGCTGACTTGGACAGCTATTCAAACAAAAAAAGATTGGGATTTTTCTTTTTTTAATTATTTTGTGTTAATAACACAACTAATCTGACTGATTATCAAAATAATAATTAAAGATTCCTTTTATTTTCTTTATAAAGATTGTACTCGTAATTTGTTTTTATCCGATTAATTATTAATTTTTCTTTTCCGCTGAAGTATTATTCAAAGCGCGTATAGACAGTAATATAAAATCAAAATGGGTTATTAAATTGAAAATAAATATTGTTTCTAGTAATGGCTTCTGTGTATATTCAATTGCAAGTGATGTGGGTTCACCCATTCCCGGTGGCTGACAAAAGGAATTCAATGCATTTCTTAATTTAATGGTTTCAGTTTTTATTTTGAATATGTTAATTAATCAGGTTTTCTTTTTAAATATATACCCCTTTAATCAATTTTTTAATAATTACATATCGGATAAGGGATGAGATTAATAGGAGTTATTTATTTATATTTTTTTGGTTTGTAAAATTTGTTATATCCTCACTCATGGTAGCACATGTGACAAGTTAAGACAACATACGAAAAAATAAGCCAGTCATAGATTGTTGGAAGGTCACATTTGAGCTCACCCTTCCAACATGACTATCTGTGCAATGGATGGTCTAATCTCCATCGGAAACATTAAGTTGTTGGTCATCAAACACTACTTAAGCATAATTACTTTACCTCATTAAAAGCAAAATGAATGACAAGATTTTCCAGTCACATATATCCTCGTCCTATCAAAGACATTCCTCCCACCTATATAACAAATCCAACATGTTAACATCATCTTACACGAGATTTCTATCTATAAATACATCCAAAAACAATAAAAAAAGAGATTGACCCTTCAAAAATACTAAATCTACACTCTATCAACACTCTTTCAATTCTTAACATTTGCGTCATCTTTACCACCACTGTTTATAATCTCTAAATCTCCACCCTAATTGGGTCAACCCATCTTTATAATAATCACTATCCTCTTCTCATATTCAACACAATATCAACAAAATTATTAGGAGTTTAACCTTGAATTTTGATATAAAGAGATAACACCTTGCGACTCCACCAACTATGGATGTATCCACCACTTTAATCAGTATTTTAATTGATGTTTTTGTAAGCTTTTAGCCCACAAATATTAGCAAAAAGAAAGTGGGTGATAATACTACTTTGAATTTTTTTTTCTTCTTTTTTAATGATTGAGAACTCATTTACAATCTTTAATTTTGTTTTAAAAACAATTAAAATAATCATATGCTATGCTAAACTATGGACATGCGTATTTTAGACATTAAGTTTTGGGTTTGTTTGTATGATCAAGGGAGAAATTGGGGTAACTGGCAGGGTTGCCTAAAAAAAAATTCATTTAAATTTTTTAAAATTTTAAATTAATAAAGATAAAATTATATTTTAGTTCCTTCTAAAAATATAAAAATTTGATTCAATTCTTTAAAAATTATAAAGATATAAATTATTAAAATGATAAAATTACATTTTTATCATCGTAAAAACTGCGTAGGCTTGAAAAAATACAGATTAAATTAAATCCACCTATATTTGAACTATTTATAAAATACAAGTTAGAAAGTTATGGTTATTCAAAATCGAGTTGAATTCTATTTTTTATTTAATATAAAATAAATTTTAATTTTTTATGATATAAAAATTAATATTTTGTATTTAAAATAGTGAAATGATTTGAAAATTGTTGAAATTTTTTAATATTTGTAAAAAAGACTTTGAATTTTTTTAAAAAATATTCAAAAGCTCATAAAACAAAGCACATTTTATCAAAAAATAAGTTAAAAAAAAATAAAACAAGTTAAAAAATAAATAAAATATTAATATGAAAAAATCGAGAATCAAATTAAGCTATTTTATGATAGATGGTTCAAAAAATCTACAAAATTCAACCCAACCATACTGATATTACCCCTAATCTACATTTAAAAAATAGCAATACTAAAATACTTAATTATCTCAAAAACGATCTAAAACAGTTTGATTTAAGGAAACTATTTTATTTTATTTTTAGAATTTCATTGACTCTTAAAATTGGGGGACGTGTTTGTTAAATGAAAAAGAACTCAAAAATGAACATATTAAAATATGTTTGGTACTTATTTTTCATAATAGAAGTATGCGAAAATAAAATAAAAAAATTATTACATTTATATAAATTCAAACCACAATAAAATATTTGACATTTAAAAATTTTTGAAAAAAATATTTTATTTTTTAATTTTCACAATTTTTTTAAATTTATAAAATTAGTTTTTAAAATTTTAAACAAGCATTTTTTTAATTTTTTTTATTTTCTCGAAAATGAAAATGAAAACAAAAACAAATTTTATTTTTGAAATCAAATACTTTCTTTTTCTTTTGGAAAAGCTTAAACTAAAATGCGACATCAAAGTGGGTAGTTAAAGAATTGAAAAGGAATTGGTTAACCTTAAATTCTTAATTAGGTGAATAGGGTGGACTTTATTGGGAAAAAAAATCAATCCTAATTCAACCAAGAAATTACATAAAAGAAAATAGGAATAAAAATCAAAATTATACAGTAATTTTGGTTCTATGTGCAATGTCATTCATAAACTTTGATTTTGTGCGATTTTATACAAAAAATTTTGATTTAATTCAATTTTCACAAATCATTAATAACATTACCTAATTAGCATCTTCACGTTGATATAATACATGCACAAACAATTATATTGATATAATATGCAAAAAAATGTAGGGTATTCATTTCTTCAAATGTGTATAAATGAATCAAAATCAAAGTTTTATTTATACATATGAATCACAATTGAAGTTTCATGTGTACAATTATACTAAATCAAAGTTCATGTAATAAATTATACATTTAATCAAAGTTCATATATAAATTTGATATTCATCCCAAGAAAATACAAACAAATTATGGAATGAAACCTTTTAGGTTATCGAGTGAATGTGAGATAAAATCTCACAAATATTGATAAGTCGGGTAAATTCAAAATATCAATCAAATTGTAATTTTGGATGAGATTTGGGTATTTTTAGATTGAATTATCTTCTTATATATCAAAGAGTTATCTTTTACCTTCACAACACCTTTTGAAACGCGTCAATTCGAATTCGGGAGCTCAAGTTATAGTCATTTAGTGAAGATTGCATGAACAATTTTTTTTTTTTTTGAAAGCATCAAGCAAAAAATCTCTAAATGAGATAATACAATTTTTTTTTAGTAGAAGCCTTTGGAAATCTCTTTAGCCATCAATTGCTATTTTTTGTCTAAGTTTTAAAGCTGTATATTATTTAAAAGTTTATTTAAGATATTCATTATTTATTTATTCAATAAATTGAGATTAAGGTATATAAGACTTGTAAAATCAAATATTTAATTACTTTTAAGAGTTTCTTTATATTAAATATAAAAAGAGCAAAAATAAAAAAAAATACCAAAGTTCAAACTAATTGTAGGAAAGTTAATCTAATGCAATCATCACACAAAATATTAAGAATTTCAATAGGTGGGGGAAAAAAGTTATGAAGTCCAATAGATCGACTATATGCCAACGACACCATACCATTAGTAACTAGATTTCTTCCCTAAACATGTGCACAATCCTTACAACCTAACACCGTTGTAGCATCTCTTAATGAAGTGAAGGATATGTTTGTTGTTCTGCGGATTGATTGCAGAGAAAATTGAGTGCATCTGAACTAACCGTTTCAAGTATAATTTTCCTCAATCCCATATCTCATGCTTGAAATGACCTATCATAAGCACTCCATATTACATCCTCAATAACAAATCACTTACCAATGTTTCGAAGAATCTCATTAACCAAAACCTCAATATGGTTTTGTAATACTCCACCTAAGGTTTCGTAGAGAATCCCACTAACCAAATGTAACACCCCAAAATTTTCTAGTTTACCGCACAATACTTTTTTGAGAATTTTGTTCTTAATCTGATATGAAACTTGATTTTCTTTATAATTATTTCCATTGAACACTTAGAATGTCATATGTTAGCTTTCTAACTTTTTTTAGACCCTTTCATTGGCTCACCTCTTATCAATAAGATCAATAATCCTTCTCATCATGAAAGTTATCTAGTCATCCCTTTCTTTGAAACCTACAGTAAGACTCTTCATGATCTTGGCCAAATACGCCACTTGTTCTTCCAAGAATGTGACACTAGTTGCAATGACATTCATCGTTTCGAAATTTAGCTTTGGGGGAGATGTTGGAATGAAGTTGTCCCTTGATTGACTATCTTTCTCCTCGAATGATAATTGACAAGCTACATGATCCATGAGTGGAATGACGGAAATGTGCAAGTGTACACAATCATAATAAGTAATAAAGTTAAAGTATATCTAATTATTGTCTCCATAGGAACTGTACAAGCAAAGATTTATGAAATATAAACTTAAACAAATTGGTAGTGGTAAAATATTTTGAAGAAAGTGAGCTATTTCCTAAATTAACTAAGTATTAAATGTAACTAAGATGTAAACACAGGATAAAAGCAAGACTTTAACAAGTTTAATCAATATGACATAGGCGTGTTAGATTGGTTTTATTCTTTAATCTAATTTTACACTTAAAAAGATTAAGCATGCACCATTTAGATATTATGTCAATTAATTATAATTATAATTTGATTAAATAATTAATTCAATTGCAATATTAAAATTATAATGCAAGCATGATTTTATCTAAAATAACTAACCAAGGCCTATAACATCACAAATACAATTTCAACAAGTTAAGTAGACAAAATGCAATCAATCTAACATAAACAAAATTTAAGTCATTTTAATTAAATCAAAAGCATCAAAACAATTAGCATTCATGTTCATAATCTCAGAGAAAATAAAAAGAAATAAGAGGAGGAAACTAGAAGACAAATCCATTGCTCTCTGAAGTCAGGCTAGTGTGCGCCCCTTTCTTCTTTCTGCTTTGTTCTATCGACCAAAGGCTCCAAGATGTTGATTGTTGCTGCTCTAGGGACTTGCAAGACTCTTTTTCAATAGGGAAAAATCAGAAATGGGAAAAGGGAATATTTGAGAGAGCAAAGGGGAGAAAAGATAAGAGGAATGGATGAGTGATAAATGAAAGGCAAAGAGAGTGACTATTTATAAAATCGTGGGACAGTTAAAAATATCATGGGAGAGAGCCTTGATTTTCTCCTCCCATGGTCGATTCTTGATTATAGGAAGAGAGGGTTGAATGGCTTTGTTAAAATTAGCTTGGTGTCATAAAGTGAAGGCTTGAAAAGTAGAAGGGTTGGAATAACCTTATTAAGAGGTTAGGGGCTATTGTGCAATTATTTTTAATCAGATTTGGGAGTAGATTTGGGCAAGGGATGGACGGTTTTGGATTATATAGGTTTAGTGCTTGACAGTTTCTGAGTTATGTATAAGGACGAGAAAAAGATTTATTGTGTAGCCTCCGGTAGGGCAGCTGTAATGCTAATTGGACTGGCAGATCACAATATAAATCTGTGGAAGTCCATGGCTATGGCATCATATGATAATACGTTAAGAAGGTGAAAGGGTTTAATACCGTTGGGAAAAGCCTATAGCATCCACCAAAAATAGTCCGCTAGGACAATAAACACGAAATTCTCTGAAAAGCCTTTGTGGCGATTTATCTAGAAAGCCTTTGTGGTAAATCTTTTGGAAAGCCTATGTGGCCGCCTCCTTCTAAAAGCCCTTGAGGTGTGCTATCTTGGAAACTAGTGGAATGAATTCTATAACGTTCAAGTGGAGAGATGCTAGTTTGTCGTGTGTAAGATCTGAGTATGATACTAAAGCATTTCCCAGTAATATACTCAACAAAATAACCTACTGTAGAATTTCCCACGGTGATCTGCCATGACAGGGAACTTGAGACATATGGGATGTTGGTAGAGTATGAGTCAGCCATACCTGAGAACTATTGAATCCTGTATTCTGGTAATTACGGGAGTATGTAAAGAATCAATCAAGAATAGAACCCATTGAGTAGTGATCTAAAAGTGTAACTATTTACAACCGCAAGGGACTTACGTAAAGAAGTTAATGTTAAAAGAGTATAAGATGGTTAAGTGCAGTATTTGACTTATAGATTCTGTCGACCGAGAATCAGAATTGTATCTGCCATTATTTGAAAAGGAAACCCAACTCAGGGAGTAAAAGGCATCTACATCTTTGTAAAAGGTAAATCTGAGTGAGACTTGCAAAGTTTCTTGGAAACTTATATATGTGTTTTTGGGTTGCAGGTCTATAGGTAGAACCTGTATGCCACGAGAGACCAAGCTAGAATTGTGCTAGAGTAACAATACGAGTTGCATCATTATGCATACAAAGGGTACCTTAGAGGTATGGCACTTAGTACACTACATCATGAAGAATATATTTTTAGTAAAGTTTTGAGTTGTAAAGTCTTATACGACTTTCAAGGATCAATGTATGATAAATATTTTATTTACTTAATCTTTTGTGTTAGATCAGAAGTGTAATAGCCCAAATTTGCCCGGATCCGTGAATAAAATAATAAAAAATAAATAAATTTAATGCCTGTAATGTCCAATTTACAATAAATAGGCCTAAAGGCCTGATGACCCAAGACCCAGTTACACCCCTAAACCCAACAAATGAACACGGCCCAAAGAAGCCCAAACCCCAAACAGAGGACAGAAGACCTAAGGTTTCTGAAACCCTAAGGTGCCGTAAGCACCAGACGAAGGCCCCAACTCGAGCCGCAATTAGTGCGCCCCCGACAGACTCGTGCCATCATCGCCTCAATCAGCGTGCGGGCGAGTCACCATCAACGCCCTGTTGTCGCCGGATTCCTCGCTGGTACCTGCAAAAAGGAAAGAACCACAGCAGAAAAGAGAAACAAACATGGAAAAGAAATCAAAGATTTCTTTCCAAAAATGTAACGATTCACAAAAGGCTATAAAAGCCTCTTCACTGATTTGTAAAAACAAAAAACAAAAAAAAAAAAACCTTTTTGGAATGAAATAAAAACAGACACACGCATATATTCAAAGAGATACGAGTAGTTTTTTTTTAAAGGTGATTTAGTTTCATACTCTGTTCTTTATTGTTTAGCGTGTATACGAATCATTTCTGCAAAGAAACTGTCGATATTTAGAAAAGAGAAGGAAATACCTGCGATTTGCTAAGAAAAGGGAAGGTTTTGAACCTTCCAAACAGCCGGATACGGTGGCACATGTGGCGTGTGGACGCGTGAGCCTAGTGACAGGAGTCTGGTCTGACAGAGGCCGGAGAAGCCCGGAAGGCTCTCCTCTTTTCCTTTTCAGAGAATTTTTCTTCGTTGTTTTAAAAAAACCCAAAACTAAATGAATTTTCAAACATTTTTTTGTATTTATAGATAACCTGTACGATGTTGTTTTGGAATGACTGAATAATAACCAAAACGGTGTCGTTTTAAGGCTAAGGATCCGCGTGTTGACCGGTGACCCGGAAAGGATCCGCGTGTTTTTTCTAAAAGGGCTAATTGCCCAATTGGTCCTTTCACATTTTTAGAATTTACAACTTCGTTCAATTTAAATTTTGTTTTGTTTTAATTTGGCCCTGACCTTTTATTTTTATTCCAATGTAGTCCTATTTACTATTATAAAGCCTATTTCGGGACGACGTCGTTTTGGGATTAGGGTCAAATTGCCCAGTGAATCCCTCGACTTTTAACGCGTGTTTCAATTAGGTTCAAAATTCATTTTATTTATTTAAGATTAACCCTAGATTTTATTTAAATTCAATTTTAATCCTTTTTATATATACTCAATTTTTTTTAAATATTTTTAAATATTATTTATTTTTTTATATACGTTAGTTATATATGTAAAAAATAGTTTATATCTATTTTTATTTATATATTATTTATCATATTATCTACATTCTATTATATTTTATTTATAAATTTTATCATATATAGTATTCCTTATATTATTTTGATTATTTATTTTTTATTAATTATGTATGATTTTAAAATTATAAATTATTAAAATTTATCATTATATATTATTATTAAATTTAGTATGTAATACTTTAAAATTTACTATGAACTTTTGTTCTTATTATATAATATCATTTTCATGTAATATATATTAGATTATTACATCGTATAGTATGTTCTTCATATATACTGTTTTTAAATTTTTTTTATTATTTATCAATTGTTTTAAGTATTTTATTCCTTTAATACCTCTTTTAATTTCAATTGTATTTAGTTTCTTATTCTTATATGTTTTTAATTTGTTTATTTATTCTTGCATCTTTTTGGATTTATTTAGTATCATTTTAATATGTTAATTTTATCTTATAAATCATTTGTTATTTTTTATGTTTTTTTTGTATATTTGCATAAAAATCGATTATTTATGTTGTTATCTTAAGTTATGTTTGCATGAAATATTATTATATATGTATCATATAATCTATATCGTCATTTATTATTTTCTATATTATATTTGCATGAAATGTTAAATTATGTATCATACAGTTTATATTGTTTGGTATTGATATCATGTAACGTGTTAATGCATCATTATGATAAAAAAAATTTCATTTAATCTAAAAGAATTTTAAAAATGAGGCAATGTTTTTGGTATTTAGGAATTCAGAAAGTAGTGCCCTAACATGTTGGGTTGCGATTTTCCGTTTGACTAAATGTTTAAAATATCCTTCTAAAATAAATTTCGTAAGTCAACGAGATGATTTCAATTACGAAAGTTTAAGAATATTATGTCCAGTCATGCTGGATGTAATATTTGTACCCTTTTGGATTGAAAGAATCTCGATTTTCAATTTATCTTGTTTTTTTTTTTAAAAAGGGATTCTGTTTTAATTCTTTCAAACTTTTGACATCAAGATAGAAAACTATTTAATTTGGTACCAATTTTGGGCGTTACGAGGGTGCTAATCCTTCCTCGTACGTAATCGACTCCCGAACCTATCTTCTCATATTTTCGTGGACCAAAATGTTTTATAAGGTGATCCAATCACACCTAAAAAGGTTGGTGGCGACTCCCGTTTTCAAAAAATTCCGCTTTTAAAATATGGAGGTTTCGAAAAGAAGGATTAACTTGAGATCGTCGATAGGAGGTTGAATTGGCCTTTGAGAAATTGTGGTGGAAGCAATAAAAAATATGCAATAAAGAACACAATGAATTATAGTGGTTTGACCCCAATTTCCTACTCCACTACCTTAGCTTACCACAACTAAGAATTTCCCCAAATTCACTAATTTGGCAAACTTTGAGGACAAGGTTTAACCTTACAATCTCTCTTAAGATTTATTTCCCAAAATCTTAAGATACAACTCCCTTAAGGTTTCCACCCAAACTTTAAGGATTAACCCTTTTTCAAAAAGAAACAAATAAGCAAGTAAAGAAATAATCCTTACAAGGTCAGGAAGTTTTCCAATGAAGTACAAATACAAGGAAGAACACTTGAGCTAAATGAATACAATGAAAGCTCACAAATGTTTACAAGAAATGTTATGAAAGAATTAAGCTCTAGGTTGTTTTGATTGATCTTTAAGCTTTTCACATTGCTCTTATTCTTGCTAAACCTTTGGAATATGATTATTATACCCTTTAATTGATTTCCAACAGTTGTGGTTGTTGTAAAGTGAATGTAGCCGTTAGAGATGAAATACCAGGTTATTAACTTCACATACAAGAACGGGTATCGATACCTACTAAAAGGGTATCGATATTTTTTGTAATTAATGTTAATTTCAGTGACTGTTGGAGCAGGAATATCGATACCTTAGGAAATATATTGATACCTTAAGAAAAGTATCAATACTGGATCGAGACCTACCAGGGTTTAAAAATGGCAAAATGTCAATTTGGTATCGATTATCAAAGGGGTATCGATGTCTTATAAAATATCGATACTTAGACAAAAAGTATCGATACTTTTTTTGTCTTGGAGCAATTATAACTAGTTTGAAAATAGTTAAAATATATTTAAAAATATTTGACTTAATTGAAACCATTTCAACTTGATTTTATGAAATTGCTCAACTTTACTTTTATTCAAAATCACTTTAATTTGTTCTATCAAAATATATTATCCAATAAGGCTTAGTTTAACATTTTGCTCTGAATATAATTAATAAAAATTCATATGAAGTATGTTTTAAAAATGGTTATATACTAGTAGTAAAATTTTTGCTAAGTGTTTAAGTGTTGTAACATCCGATATCTAGATTCGGTAAATCGGGTATGGTAAAGGGTGCTATAGACCTCTAGTCGACACAACTCTCACTTCGCCCAAGGCTTTAGCCCATCTTTGAATCAATAGAATGTCTCTTTCTTACTCAAATCAGGGATTTAAAGTAACAACTTAGTGAACTTTCAAACATACTCCCGAACTATTCTTTATGTTAGCTGATACAACCTAGCTCGAGCTTCTTCCTCGGCATACTCGAGGTAAAACTACTTCCTAAATTTATTCTAGAATTTCACCCTAGTCTCAATAGCAGTACCACCTCATCTCACATCCGTGGACCTACGACACCACCATAAAAGAGAAATATTAGTCGAATAAATTGAAGTAGTATTTACCATAGTGGCATCATTCTCAATGCCCATCGAACGGAAGTATTATTTCATCCCCCAAAGAAAATCGTCTACATTTCTCGCAAACTTTGTCCCCTTAAAATTTTTCAACTTGGAGACATCCATTTTACGTTGCTTCGGAACCGAAGCCTGCATCCCTTTACCCACAACAACTCTGTACACATCGAGCTCCTCAATTCTTGACATCATGGCTTTAGTTTCCTTCTTCAAAGTTAGGATCATAGCTTTGAGAGCATCATCTCTCTTATTCAGCTTTTTGTTCTGATCATCCATAGTGGTATTGAGGGACCCTTTCATCATATCCAAATTGGAACTGAGAGCCTCTGCCACATTTTCCCTAAGCTGCTCTTTCATTGAGTCCGACTCATTAGTGTGTCCCTTAACTACCTCGAGTGTTTCTTTCACACTACCCATGGATTACTCGAGATTGGTCACTTGACCTTCCAAAGCCGACAGAATATATCGTGATCTGCTAGTTTTCCTACCCTTCTCACGGGTTTCCCTAGGCTCAATTTGCTCGTCTACTCCTTTCATCATCTCAACTAACGTTTTACCAAACACTGACTTTGATACCAACTATTATGGGGCTAGAACTTTAGTCTAACAAACTGCAAGACCTTAGGTGATTTTTTTGCTTCAAATCTGCCAAAGTCAGTCTTACTCTTGAAAATGATAATTCACAAAGGAAAATTTTTAAGGTACCAAAATAAAGCTAAAGTAGAACTCGAATCGAACATAAAAGCCATAAGAAAATAATGGCAGACCAAGTGTTTGATTAAATTCTCTCAAAAGTATTCTATTACTCAAGAATGAATTGATTACGAAAGAAAGGAAAGGCCTATATTTATAGTTGAGCTCCCCCAAATCCAATGGTACAGTTAAATCACATCGACAGTCAATGTTAAAGTCCATCTACAAGATGAGAGTCCTAAGGGATTTAAATTTTATACAATCTTATCCCTTAGGATTTATAATATTCACTATGGTAACTCTAGTTTTACTAGAGTGTTCTAGTGGGCTACTAAGGCTTCAAGTAGATGGGTTTTTGCATGTGTTTCACGAATCGGGATAGTTCAATTGGGTTAAATGAGTCTCATTTAATATGGGACGTTTCGTATACATTTTTCACGGATTTTGATTTGCAGTACGCAACAATAGAACCAAAGCAAGAGGCACGAAATATATAGAATTAAGCTAAATAGTATAGGAACACTTTCCGACAACTCTCTTAACCTTTTTACACACTCTAAACCTCCATCCTTAATGTCCCTTTGCATTACTTACTGTATGAACCACCATTATTATACACCTTAATACCTTGAATAACTTTATAGTTAATGTTATATGTTATAAGCAATTTGATGTGGTTTTAGACCGAAGTTGAAGTGTAACTTGAATGGTAAATGTTGTTTGTTTATTATACCGTATTTGAATCCTTTAAAAGCAAAATAACTTACATTTTGTAATTAAATATAGTGTAACACCCTCATATCCGACCAGATCGTCGAGTTAAGGCACCAGGTTGTCACATTCGTTGCCGGAGCAACTACTGAAAATTTCAGATCAATTTATCATATTATTTAATTAATGTATATCATTAACTCATTTTAGTAATAATTGAATTTACGATAGAACTAATTATGAATTAAATGAGCTCATTAAAACATCCATAATTGATTAAAGACCAAATTGCAATGTTTATAAAAAAATTTAAACTGTCGTCGCGACGTTAGGGTTTCCACGTTGTGACATGAAAAACTTGATGTTGTGACGTTGTCTCCATTTTCCTACAAGCTCCACGTTTTATTTTTATTTATTATTTATTTATATCATTACCTAAACTGTATTTAGATGTCATAACCGCCACTTCATTTTACATATCATCCACTTGCATCTATTTCTAATATCAAGTCCTTATAAAAACATGATATTTAATCAAATATAACAAAGTTTATAAAATTAAGGCAACTATTAAAGTTTTATAAATAAGACCATTGGAGGACTTGCACTTTTAAAAGTAGTTTACCCACTTTCTATATATTTCATATTTATTTCTAAATTGTGCTAATCAATTTAATTCTTCATAAAATTTTAACAAAGATTTCAATCTCACATCAATTAACAATTATTCACTTATTATTTTATCAATTCGTTTAAACATACTCACATGTATTAATCATTCCATCATTTACAACTATTTCGAAACATTTCAAAATCATCTACTATATATATATTTTTCCTCCTCCTCCTCTCCATTCCACATACTTTATGTATATATTTATTATAATCATTAGCTTTTAGTATATAACATGCTTATATGTAAAATTATTTATAATTCCACTGTTTATTTATGTGTTCATATCAAAGTTGTCCGCTTGAGTCATAGTTACTAAATTATTTATATCTTGAGCTAAAGAATTTGAAATTAAGATCCTCTTGATGTTTTTGAAACTAAAATATATTTTTACCATAAAAATTTCAGAATTTATAATTTAGCCAATCAGTACAGTAAATTCTTCAAATTTGCTCATGTTCTACTGTTTGACAGCTTCGACCTTTCTTTACTAAAAATTAATTATCTCTTAGTACAGGGTTCGGATGATGTTTCCTTTTGTTTCTCTTGAAAATAGACTCATTAAGAATTTAAAAATACAAATTTAAACCCATAATAAATTTTTTTACAATTTTTTATGATTTTCCAAAGTCAGAACAGGAGAACCCAAATCCACTCTGACCTTGTTTCATGAAAACTAATGTATCTCAAAATATAAAACTTCATTTCTTTCACCATTTCTTTCACATGAAACTAGACTCAATAAAATTTAATTTCATATTTAATTCAATCTCTAACTAAATTTCTATAATTTTTTTGTGAATTTTCAAAGTTAAGTCACTACTGCTATCCAAACTGTTTTAATGAAAATATTTTTTTCCATGGTTCTTTACACTATCTTTCATTGGATTACACATAATTGCCATACTTTTGATTACTATAAAATTTAATCACTTATGTTTATGTGTAGATTACATATTCATTTCTTAAAACTTAGTACTTTTCACCATACAAATCGCATTCTCTCTTACCAATTTAGTGTTTTAAGTCTCTATTCTTCATCAAATATTTTCTATTTCTAGTATTTAGATTAAATACATGTTTCATAAATCTTACTCAAAATATCTTTAGCTCAATCTATTGAAATACAAGTAGGTTTAGTATGAAACTTACCTCATTTGTCAAGAATTTCTTCATTTCTTATTCATTTCCATGCATTTATCATCTTCACCGTTTTCCTTTCTTTTTCTTCTCATTTTCTCCACTTTTATATACTATTTTCTTGCTTCTAAATTGATGAACATATTCTCTAGAATCTCTACTTCATCTTCTCTCTTTAATATCTAAGGAAATTTTCAAAAATTTTAGGTAAAAAGATAGGTTTTCATGGCAAATAACTAAATTGTAAAAAAAAAAAAAAAAAAAAAACTTCTTTTCTCACATTTTCACTCACGTTGGGAGGATTATAAATTTCCTTCATCCTTCCTTTCTTTTTATACTACCATTTTCTAAATAAAATAATAATAAATATCTAAGTAAAATATTAATAAAATAATATTTAACTAATTAATTAATTAAAAATATCATCAACATCATCATTACGTTCTAAAATCCACGCTCTTGCTAATTGACCATTTTACTCTTTATGATCTTTCAAAATTCCATCCTTAAATCATCACTTAATTTGGTAAAATTGTGATTTAGTCCTTCAAATTCTTCACCTATTCAATTTGGTCTCTGCAAGCCAATTCCACATCTTAGTAAATTGGTTTATTTTCACATTTGGTCTTTCAAAT
Source organism: Gossypium anomalum (assembly GCA_025698475.1). Classification (NCBI taxonomy): domain Eukaryota; kingdom Viridiplantae; phylum Streptophyta; class Magnoliopsida; order Malvales; family Malvaceae; genus Gossypium; species Gossypium anomalum. The sequence goes on from CM046961.1 coordinate 14,759,560, forward strand.
TTCATATTTTTACACTTTGATCCCCTAAATTTTGAATATTTACACTTGAGTCAAAAACTTTTCACATATTTACGATTTAATCCTTACTTTAAATCAATATACTAAAACCTACTTCTTAATTATTATTATTTTTTCAATACTCCTCAATATTCTCTTTTATTATCTTTATATCATTTTCTCATTTTACCGAAAAATCAATTATACATTATTCAATTTATTACTACTTTTATTATATATCAATTTTAGGGATATTTCCCTTTAAGACATCATCTCATGCTTCTTAATTTAACTCTATTTTGATATTTTATAACTTTCATTTTCTTTGATCTTATACCTTATTTTGAAGATGTTACATATAGGATTAGTATTTGGTACACTAAGGATGGAGCTAAGAGTTCAATACGAAGCCAAGAGGGACATTGGGTTAGGGGCTCAGTGAGACATATTGAGCTGTGGGCTCTAAAGGATGCCCTCCATTTTGCAAAATCTCTTGATATTGTTAATATGAAAATTCAACTTAATGCTACTAATGTTATTTGTCTTACTGAGAATATTGAGAACAAGTCTCTAAAGTAACCATTTGTTTTCTTCGATATTTAGGGAATTCCAACAAACAATAATGAAGCGTGCTTTTAATGAAACCAGTGTGTTGATGCGCTAGCTATGGTATGGGGAGTAGCTATATGGAGTTGGTAGTCGGTATCGTACTGGCCAGTACGGTCCTAAATTGGTACCAAATAGTTTATGTTCTGTTTCGGTAAAAATTTTGGTCCTTTTCGGTCATTTTGGTGTGTTTTGATTTGTTTCAATCAATACTGATATGTACCAACCTGTACTGGTTGGTACAAAATTTTAATATTTTAAACCAACTTTTAATTTTTTTATCTTAACCATTTTAAATTTTCTATATTTAAATTTAAAATTAATAGTTGTTAAATTAAATTCTTATAATTTTAAAATTTATATTTACATATATATATATATATATATATATATATATTTATATGGATGTAATTGAGATATATATGCATATAGAATCCGCCGTCTATATAATAGCTACCCGCTATAACATCATTTCGCTATGACAACCTTTCACTTATAACAACATCCACAGTTACGAAGTACGTTCTTTATTAAATTAGTTCTTTGTAATAACATATAGTCTAATTTTTTAAGTAAAATTATAACTATTTCATATAAGTAAGTCTATTAATTATCATTTATTAAATAAAAATGATGTTAATTAAAATATCATTTTAATAATAAAATGATTAAATTTCAAGTGAAAAAAGTTATTAATCATATTTTATTAAATGAAAATAATCTTTCATGAGTGGAATTAAAGATATAGATTCAATAAACAAGATCCCTTTCAGCTTTGATCTTCAATCCTATCTATTGATTGTCTCAATCTTATCTTTGATCAACTTTTTTTTTGAAGGATCTCCATATTCACAAAAGCCCAACTTAAAGAAACAAGTCGAATTTCAGTTTAATTGAAACAAGCAAAGGCTTGAGAGGAAGAAGTTCGAACTAAAGAATGAAGTAGGTAGATGAACAAGTGAAAGATGAAAGAGAACAACATGTCTAGAAATTATAAAAATTTAAGCTAATTTATTTATAAATAAATCATTGCAATATATGTAAAAATAATTTAAAATATAAATTTATTAATATATGTAAAAACAGTTTTTTTGAAAAATATTTTTAAGAAATCTGCTAAACAGTAGAAAATATTTTACACAGTTTTATCAAAACATCAGAAAAGTAAATCATTTCCAGAAAAGTAAATTATTTTTCAGAAATCATTTTCTGGAAAATATTTTACTGACAAACAAACGGAACCTAATAGTATACTTTTTTATTCCACAAACAACTTTAAAAATTCACCATATATTTTTTTAAATATTATATTATACCCGTGGAACAGTTATTAAAATATGAAAGCTATATTAACAATCTACCAAATATTTTCTCTTCTATTCATAATAAAAGGAAGACATTTTTTTGTTTCCAATCAATGAAAACTGAAAAGCGAGAGCAAAAGGTCATCTTTTCACGCTGGATTAATGTATGGGTATCTAGGTTCTGAACACCCACGCTATAATTCATTCACATTCATCTCTCCAAAACAGGTGAAAATGGATAAAATTTTGTTGGAGTTCTGTGTTTGAAGAATTTCCGGAGAATGCCTGCCCATTATAGGCTATGAATACATTGTTATTTCTCGGTTGATTTACCGTCCACATTGTCGACGTTTTTCCCCGGCGTTAAATTTGTCTGCCCGGGGAAAATGTTGGCGACAGAAACAAAGATCTGATCATAGAAGCAAATGAAGTGTTAAATTTTTATTTCAGTTATTAAAGTTTAATTTTAATAAAACTCAAGACAAAGGGAAACTAAAAGTCATTAATCTCTGGTCGGGGAAGACTCATCTTTGGTATAAATATAAAATATTTAGAAAATTTCCATGTTCTAAAATGTTGGCCATTTGAGCAAAAGCTATCGTGGCAGCATCTGGTTCCACAAATAATGTACAAAGTACTGTGGCAACCAAAATTTGACACCCTTTACAAAAACTTGCACAGAAACTGTTTGTGATAATATTTTGTGGATAAGAATCTCTGTTGGACGTCTAAAATACAAGCACCACTCACCCACTCCCCACTACACTCCAACACACTTCTTCCCTATTTCAACTCTATTCGGCTGCCTGCATGTTTACACACTCTCAAATCTCTCTACTCTTAACCATGCAATACCAAACACCTTTTCTCCTTCATCGAATTCTCTAGAGGTATGATCGACTCTTCTCCAAATGTTTTGGGTTCTTTTTTTTTGGTTTATTTGTTTCAATCTAGATTCTTGCTATCTGTAAACATTTGCAGGATTTGATTTTAGTCCCAGGGTCTGGTTTTGCTTATTGAACTTTGCTTGTGATGATGCATGGTAATTGCATTTTAATCTGTTCCTTTAGAGTTCTCTCTCTTTTTTTTTTTTTTTTTTTTTTTTTTTATTAGTTAGTGGACTAAAACATGAATTAATGTAGAGTGGACTGTTGAATTGGGTGTTCTCAACCTATGTTCTCATATGTCTCTGACTCTCTGTTAGTATGTTTTATTGGAATTGGATGATATAGTATTACCTGAGTTGGGTGGGTAGAATTATGATGAATATTTGAATCTTTATGAATACCATTTTTGAAGTACTGATATTTGTCAAATGCCTCCTTCATTCTTATTTTCTCTTATGTGTGTTTGTAATAGGATGACTAGATTACTGGATTCTTATTTGCTGGCAGTCCAACCTTTGAGCTATTAGAACTTAGAAGCATGGACTTGCTAGATATATTCATTGACTTAATGGGAAGAATGGCTGTGCAAGCAGGTTTTGCTAAAATGGAACATAAAACTTGCCAGAATCTTCAGTACTTGGCACTACAAGGAAACTAACCTTAGTTTAAAGGTGTTCACATAAAGAGAACTGCTTAAGTTGAAAATGCTACAAACTTATATTCCATGCTATTTGGTACATTTTTACTGTTCCTTCTACACATTTAAAATTCACTTTCATGGACTAATTTAAAATTCACTTTCATGGACTAAGTTGGGTGTATTTAAGAATCTTCTGTATTTAAGAATCTTCTCATGTGGTTCTTCTATTCTTAGAGTTTCCTTTTGGTGCCGTCAGGCAAACCTACTTCTTGCTGAAAATCATTCTTTGCTTCACTTATTTTAATGATGCATAACATGTTGATTTTGCTGCATTCCTCTCTGGTTCTATTTAGGATAGGTTTTCAGGCTTAACCTTCAAGCGGAGGAAATTTAGTCAGAAAACAAGTTCCATATGGCCTGGAAATGATCATCTCCAATCTGAAAAAAAGTCAAGTCTGGTTTATTAGATGGTGAAAAGCGGAGAAGAAACTTTGGACAGTGTGACCAACAGGAGGTCCATTGCCATGAGTAAGCATCAGGAGGGAACAATCATGAGCAAGAAGCCAGTCAAAGCTTCAGCAGTTGTGGTATTGTTGCTTCAACTTGTTTATTCTGTAATTGTAATTGGCTAAATTATAAAAGTGGGACATTGTTCAATTTCATTTTTGATGAGTCATTGACAAGTATTATTGAAGCCTAAGGAGTGGTCTTTGCTAAAGAACTTGGTCCTAGTCTACTAGTTAGATTGAATTTGTACACTTAAGTTATACTTTAAATAACTATCGCGAAAGTGAAAACTAATGCTTCCTTCATGCCTGCCTCAGAGTGGGAAATCAATGTTTCTCTAATAGATCAAGTCCTTTACTAAAGAATTTGCACCCTGGTTCCATATTTTCATGTGTCTTTCTGTAATCGTAATTAACTCGAGAATGATGCTGTTCAGATTCTATTAGTTCAATTTTTTTATCTTGGATCTCTACACAGTAAATCAGCTCATTTTCATCATATGTACAGCAATGATCACATAATGATAGTTTTGAATGTCACAGGTATCACATGTTGATGAGAAGGAACAATCACATCCAGGTACAGATTCTGCAGATTCTGAAGTTAGCTCCAAATGCATTGTTTGCTCAGGAAACAACAGTTGCCAGACTGTTCGTGCAAGAACAAAACTAATGAACATTTTGATTGAGAAGGGGAAGCCTCAAGAAGCTCAATTTATTTTCAACAGCTTAACAGAAGAAGGACATAAACCAACTCTTGTGACCTACACGGCTCTTGTGTCTGCATTAACCCGCCTGAAACGTTACAAGTCCATTATTTCACTTATCTCCAAAGTGGAAGAGAATGGCATGAAGCCTGATTCTATTCTCTTCAATGCTATGATCAATGCCTTTTCGGAGTCTGGAAATGTGAAAGAAGCAATGAAAATCTTTCAGAAAATGAAGAAGAGTGGATGTAAGCCTACAACCAGTACTTTTAATACCCTTTTGAAAGGATATGGAAATATTGGAAAGGCTGAAGAGTCTTCAAAATTACTAGAGTTAATGTTGCAGGATGAAAATGTTCAACCAAATGATAGAACATACAACATTCTAATTAGAGCATGGTGCAACAAATTGAACATAGAAGCAGCATGGAATGTGGTGCATAGAATGGTAGCATCTGGTATGCATGCTGATGTTGTCACTTACAATACAATAGCAAGAGCCTATGCTCAGACTGGGGAGACTTATAGGGCAGAACAGATGATATTTGAGATGCAAAACAACAAAGTGGCTCCCAATGTGCGTACTTGCGGTATCATTGTGACTGGATATTGTAAAGAAGGTAATATGACGGAAGCTTTGAGATTTGTGTACAGGATGAAGGAGCTAGGAGTTCAACCAAATCTTGTTGTTTTCAACTCTCTGGTAAAAGGTTTTCTAGATGTTACAGATACAAACGGAGTTGATGAGGTGAGTTTCAGCCTTAGTTGTTTTTTTTTCTCCCAAAAGAACTCCTCTCTTTCATCTAGTCAATTATAAAATGTTCAAAGAGCTTAAATACGAGTGGAATAATGCACTAGGAATTCTTTTTTGTTCTGTCCCAATTTTAAAATGATAAGAGTATGACCAAGTAGAATAAAAGAACCTTAATCTGTCCCAATTTTGGGAAATTTTAAACACAGGCTTCACATGGTTCTGTTAGCCGCTTGTATGGCATTTGAAATCACCTCTTTTACCATATTCTTTTGTTGCCATTTGCTAACAAGAAGCATAATTTGGCAGGCACTAACACTGATGGAAGAATTCGGGGTCAAACCAGATGTTATAACATTTAGTACGATTATGAATGCCTGGAGCTCAGCAGGGCTGATGGACAAATGCCAGGAGATCTTTCATGATATGGTAAAGGCTGGTATAGAACCTGATGTCCACACATTTAGCATCCTGGCGAAAGGTTATATTCGTGCTGGGGAGCCAGGAGAGGCTGAGTCACTACTCAACTCCATGGGCAAATTCGGTGTGCAACCAAATGTTGTAATCTTCACAACTGTCATTAGTGGATGGTGCACTGCTGGAAAAATGAATCATGCAGCCAGAGTTTATGAGAAAATGTGTGAAATCGGCATTACCCCCAATTTGACTACTTATGAGACACTGATATGGGGATATGGGGAAGCAAAACAGCCATGGAAAGCTGAAGAACTCCTGCAGATTATGGAAGAGAAGGGTATCTCTGCTGAGAGGAGCACCATACAGCTAGTAGCGGATGCTTGGCGTGCCATCGGTTTACTAAATGAAGCAAGAAGAATCATAAAAAATGTAGATCGAGGAATTGCGTCGAATACTAAAGATGACATACCAGCAGAGGGTATGGAGAAGATGTACAAGAAACAAAGCCTAAGTGCTTCTTATTCTAATGTTTTGCAGATGCCTGGGGTAGCCATGAATGAACAAAATGGATCATCTAGTTCTAAAGCAAGAAGCCAAATGGTGTTGAAGAAATACGATTCGTCATCTGTGTTTCCTGCTCAAGCAAGTGTTTTTGGGGTGCAACCAGGGATTATATGCCAGAAGCAGTTAACAACAACCAGGGAATATAGGATGCATGGGCAATTTGTAAATTCATGTAAATTGGTGTTCATAAACTGATGAGAATTTGAGGAAGGTTGTCCGGATATCATATGTGTATCCTGAATTTTCCAGCACCGTGGAGTTCTGATTTCAGAAAAGCTGATGACTCAAAAGCTGTAGATATCAAACGTGTTCTTCAACACATACTTTATATTTTTTGGATCATTGATTATATAATCCTTTTCTGTAGGTAACTCGATGTGGCTGCCTACAGTGTTATATACACATTGTTTGTATCAGACAGGCCAGACCAGAACATAGGCTACTGTTAATTCGTCTGTGAAAGTAACACAGTTTTATTTTAATAGCTCAATACCCATACCTTGTTTTTCTTGATTGATAGCTCAACACCCATGCTTGGTTCCTATATATATGTGTGTGTATTATATATGTGCTTTGTTTGATACTATAAACATGATTCACTAGTCCCAGAAAATTGTAGTCTTCTTCATGTTTTGTTCTTCTTGGCCGAATCAACCAAACATGTCAAAGGCAGCATAAACAAGCTTAATTCCTCAATATAGTTGTCTCATCAGTTAAAATATCGACGTTTTTTCATTGTTAAACAATATGGTCATAATTTTGGCGGAGTATCAACTAGTAAAGATCTTCTTGACTGTAAAAGAGTGCAAGTGAGGCTCATGCAGCCATGGTATTAAATTGCGGCCGCAATGCAGTGTAACGGCCACATTGTAACGGTTTTGAAGGTCTCCGCGACGCAATATTGGCACAACGCGACGAGGAAACCACATCATGACTTTTGCGGTCTAAAGCCATTACGTAACGCTGCAACATGCAATATATTGCGCCACAACATCGCAACGCCGCAACAAACTTTCAATTTATCCAAAATATGAAATCATATAGATGAAACACTTGAATATTTTTAGACTTAGCAAAAAAAAAAAATTGATGTTAAATAATAACAAATATTTAACTTATGAAACATCCTTGTTTGGTCCTAGGAACATTATGAAAACTGTTTGATCATTCGAACTTTTAACAGACTTCCAACATTATACTTACATTAAATTAACAAATTGCATGTCTATTATCACATTTTTCTTAGCAGTGATTATCGAGTAAAGCTTTATTTGTGATTACTTTAAGATTTGAGTGGCATACACATACTTTTCTTTTACATACACTTGATATATATACACATACTTTTCTTTTACATTTAAGTTTTGTGTTACAACTTACAATTTTATAGCTTTATTTATGATTACTTAAAGATTTTAATGGTAGAATCTGTTGATGGCGTTGTGTTGCTTGGTTATTGTCTTGATTTTGGACTTTTTACACTGCTATTTCTGCAGTTGCTTTTTTCAATAATAAAATGAATATTGACTGAGCAAAAAAAAGAAAAAAAAGAAAAATAGAATTCGTAAATAGAATTTGTTTTGAAGTGTTTGAAAAACTATGATAGAATCTTTTGGTACAATCATTCAACAAATACAGAAAAAAGGGGTAATATGTAAGTAAATGACTAAAGTAAATAGTGTAAATTTTGTTTTGAAGTGTTTGAAAAAATTGGAAAACTGTGATAGAATCTTTTGGTACAATTATTCAACAAATAAAGGGGAAAAATAGGTAAAATGTAGGTAAAGGACTAAAATAAATTGTGTAAATTTTGTTTTGAAGTATTTGAAAAAATAGAAAAACTACGATAGAATCTTTTGGTACAATCATTTAACAAATAAAGGGAAAAAAATTGAGTATGAAATGAATAAGTATATATATTATTTCATGTACTTTTTCTCTTTAAAATAGTTAACAAATTTAAAAGAAAAATTGTAATGTGTCAAAAAGAAGAAGAAGTTTACACCACTACATAAACCATCAACGGGGTGGAAGAGGCATATAGAAACTTTGAGTTCCAAGTTTCACTTATCCTTCTCCACCATTTCAAGAGTTCACTTCTTTTTTTCTTTTTTCTTTTATTTATTTCAAGACTTGTTCTTAACTCTATAGTTATTACAATAGGTATGATATGAAATTATTATTATTTTATTAATTGCGGTTGATTAGTATAGGCAACTAATTTAGGGTTTATTACCTAGTTTAAAAAATCTATTTATGCTAGTTTATTACATGAAAGTTGAAAGAACTAAATAAAAGATACAATAGATCTGGAGGCATTTAGTTACAAAGCTGTTTATAGGGTATTTTTGTGAATCATTTTCCGGTGTTAGTTATAAGTATTATGATTTATGTTTCATTTTTTTGAATTTTATTATTATTATTTTTAATTTTTATAATTATTATTTTATTTTTGAATATTTTACTATCTAGTTTAATCTCATGTAATGAATAATAATGATTTATGTGCAGCTATAAAAAATGCCATGTTCGAGAAGTAAAGAAGGTAAAGCACCTAGTGATGATTACGGTTGGAGCTGGGGAGAACCTGTTGAAGGTGGTCGTAATAATGTCAAATGCAAATTTTGTGAAAGAGTTATCAAAGGAGGAATAACACGACTGAAAGAGCAGTTGGCAGGAAAAAAAAAAGGAATGTAGCACCTTGTCTAAATGTCTCGGCAGAAGTTAGAAAAAACTTTGCTCAACAGCTTAATGAATATCATAATGAAAAAATTGTGAAGCAGAGGAGGAAAGAAGAATTGGAGGAAAGAATAAGATTAGGAGATCATGGAGATTATGGTGATAGTGATGCTGATGATGAGAAGTTAACTATTGTAAGACGTGAGAGTATAAGATTCAAAAATGAATGGGAAGAAAAACAACGTTGAAGAGCAAGAAATGGTCAAGATTCAATGTATGAAACTGGGGGAGGTAGTAGTTCTAAAACTCAAGAATTTAGCAGATCATTCAGTATCTATAATTCTGAAAGAAGTGGGAGCGAACATCAGTGGACTAATTTTAACTCTCCTGGAGCTAGATTAGCAAATATGGATCCTGTTCTTGAAAGATCAAAAAGTTCTAAGCAACTAAAACTTACTACAAGCTTTTTGAAAAATGCAAAAGCAAAGATGGGGAAAGCATTGTCAAAGTTAATATTGCATGAAGCTTTACCTGCAAGAATTGTAGAGTCACCATTTCTACAGCCTGTACTTCAAGTTGCAGCTGAAGTTGGAAAATCAGTTAGGGGCCCTTAAACTTATGACGTGACAAGAGTGTATTTGGAAGAAGAGTATAAGGAAATACAAGAATAGGCGAATGCCTTCAAGCCTATTTGGGAAGAAAGAGGTGTGACCATTATGTGTGATGGATGGAAAGGGACTAGAAATCAACATATAATCAATTTCTTAATTTATAGTCCTAGAGGTACTATTTTTAAAAAGTCAATTGATCTAGCAGTGTTACCTCTCGTACTGCTGAGTATTATTTTAATATAATGGATAAAATGGTGGATGAAATTGGTGAAGAATTTATTGTTCAATTTGTTACAGATAATGAAGCAACGATCAAAGCTAGTGGTAAAATGTTGATGCAAAAGAGAAGGCACTTGTATTGGTCAGCATGTTCTGCTCATTGCTTGAATTTTATTTTGGATAGAAATTGGTAATGGAAAAAGTGTGAGAAGGGTTCTAGATGAAGCAGAAAAGATAAATTCTTTCATATACAAGCATACATGGACGATTGATTATATGAAGAGATATACCCAGGGAAGAGAACTCTTGCGACCCAGGATTACTAGATTTGCTACCAATTTCGTTGCTTTGGAGAGTATTTTTAGAAGCAAACAAGCACTAAAAGAAATGGTGACTTCTTCAGAATGGAGAAGGTCCATATATGCAAGAAAACTAGTTGGATTAGACATGATGGAAGTCATTAACTCCAGCTAGTTTTGTAAAAAGGCTATTGATGTCCTAAAAATCCAAGAACCATCGGTTAAAGTATTAGGGATGTGTGATGGTGATGAAAAACCGACTATGAGTTTTATTTATGATGCTATGGATAAAGCAAAGTTGGTGATTCAAAAAGATTGCCTCTATTACAAGAAATATTGGGAAATAATTGATAGGAGATGGAGTAATCAACTTCATAGTGATTTACATTCTGCTGGTATGTTGTAAAACTTTTAACTTTTTAAATTGTGAAGTATTTTGTTTAGATATTTATTATATTATTTTTTTATATAAATTATTTCTTAAATCTTTAATTTTTATATGGAGGCAATTCCACAAGTGATGTGCTTAATGAAACCATTAATGGGGCTAGAAAGTTATACAAAGGATAGAGCCAAACATGAATGGTCAAGTTTTGGCAATGAACCAGGTATGTATTTATATACTTAAATTTTTAAAGAAACTTACAAATTATCATGTTGTAACTACTAATTCATTTACTTTTAGTTGTTGCTATATCGAGATAAAATGGATTCTTTTGGAACACCGTTAGCCCAAGTTGCAATTCTGAAGGCTAATCCTGGTAAAAAAGAATTTCACCTCTATTGTTTTGTAGATAATGAAGATATATTTATGAATACTTTATGAATTGTATCCTATTATTTATGTTTTTTAAAGCTGAATGGTGGGTTAATTATGGAAGTTGTGCACCTCAACTTCAACGCATTGCTATCAAAGTTTTGAGTCAAACAACTTCATCTTCAAATTGTGCGTGTAATTGGAGTACTTGTAGTTTGATCCATAAAAGGAAGAGAAATAGGCTCAAGCATAGAAAGCTTCAAAAATTAGTTTATGTGCATTATAATATGAGGTTGAAAGCTAAGACACATGCGAAGAAAAAGTGTAACACCCCTAACCTGAATCCATCACTAGAACAAGATTATGGAGCATTACCGCATTTTACAAATTAATTATCAGACATTTCATTTCATCTAGAATTCATATTAGAAACCAGTCAAAATCATACATATTGTCCCTTAAAAGAGCCCTCGAGGTCCAAATTACGTATTAGAAACAAATAGAGACTAAGTCGAAGACTCAAAATTTTTTTGAAAAATATTTAAAATTTTCAACATTACAGGGGTCACATGGTCGTGTCTCAGTCGTGTCCATGCCCATATGAGTATACTGACTTGGGTCACACAAGCAAGTCACACGCCCATGTGCTAGGCCGTGTGAGCATTTTGTTTTGTGCAAATTTAAGATACAGAGGACACACGACCGTGTCACCTAGCCGTATATCACACACGGTTGAGACACATGCCTGTGTCTTTGCCCGTGTAGACGAAAATAGGCCATCATTAAACAAAATACCTATACATGCCATTATAACCAGAATCAAAACATTCGAAAGTATCGATAGAACCGATGGATAGTGTGATACAACTCTGACAAGCTTCCAACCCAATCGAGTTACCGATAATCTGAAAAGTAAAAGAAAACAAATACAAAAGCAATGAATGATTAGTAAGCTCGTATAAATTTAATCATAATACTTCTTTTCAAATATGAAATTTAAAACATATCAAGAATAATCCAATATTAATACCATAATACTCATGAAGTTATATTTAACAACTCACTAATTGAATAAATCTATAGTATCACTTATACATATTATTTCTAGCATAGTAGGATTTTAAACAACTTCAACTCTTCCAAAATTTCTTTATTTTCATTTGCGTTTCTTTACTTTCCACACTCATTCCATATGCATAACACACCAGTCATAAGCATATCATTCAACCATAGCTACAAGCTACTGCATTTAAACATAGACTTTACCACACTTTCATGAGCACAAGCATATTTTTATTTGAGCACTTACCATTTCAATGCATCTTATAATTAAACATATTACCATTCAACCAGTAATTTAGCACGTGTCTAAACATCAAACAACAACACTTGTTAGCGTACTTGAACATAATTCATATAATTTCAACATCAATAACCTTATTATCTCAACATGTCACACTTGAATTTATTACTCATCTCAACTTACATAATTTTCATGTATCAATATATCAAGATATTGATATATATACACATTTCATGATACATAACATATTTTACTGTTTCTTTATATACATATATCATCCAAGACAACTCCCAATAACTTACCATTCGAGGAACAACTTACAGATATGAGTACATCATTTTTAGAAGCCCGAAGGCTAAACAAAAGCTCATGAGAGCTAAACAGAAAGTAAACACGAAAGTTCGGAACAAATGCTGAACCTCAGTTTACTTGGGTAATTTGCCATCAATTCATCCTTTACATTTTCCATCAATTCATCCTTTACATTCGTAGTGCCATAACTCAGTTATGGTCTTATCATCAAAATGCCATAGTCCAGCTATGATCTTACATATAAACACTGCTATGGTCCAACCATGGTCTTACGTTCATAGTGCCATAACCCAGTTATGGTCTTATCCGTCAATTCATCCTTTACATTAATACCATTGCCCAACTATGGTCTTACATATAAACATTGCCATGGTCCAACCATGTTCTTACGTTCATAGTGCCATAACCCAGTTATGGTCTTATCCGCCAATTCATCCTTTATATTTTCCGTCAATTCATCTTTTACATTAATGCCATAGCCCAGCTATGGTCTTACATATAAATACTGCCATGGTCCAACCATGGTCTTACGTTCATAGTGCCATAACCTAGTTATGGTCTTATCCGTCAGTTCATCATTTGCCACAGAACAATTATACTCAATCCCGCGTTCCACTCGTTTTGAACATTTAATTCAATTTCATAATTTAACAATAATTTTATTTTCATCAATAGATATGAATAAGTAGATAATATCATTCATCAATTTGATAAATAAACATTATAGTTTAACTATACGAACTTACCTGAACTGAATTGTAATAATTGCAGGAGTTGAGGGACTATTCCGCTATTTTTCCTTTTTCACGAGTATCTACGAAATCTTGATTTAAAATATAAAATTTCTCATTCATTAGCACATATTCCAGTTTCAATTCATTTCACAATTTATACCCTTCAAATTTTTTAAATTTACACAATTACCCTAACTTTTACAACTTTTACAATTTAGACCCTTAACCAGTTAATCTATCAAATCAATTAAATTTTCTCAATTAATAATTTATCCAAATATTCTAGGCTATCATACAAGCCTTAATAAAACAAAAATTTAATACCAAACCCTAATATTTTAACCATTTTCACAAATTGATCCTAACATCAATATTTAATAAAATCACTTTATAATATCATCATATAACGAAATTAAAGCTCTAAACCCACTTGATATTAATAATTTCTTTCAATATATTAATTTAGACAATAAAACAATTCATTTCATGCAATTTGGTCATTTTTGACATTTTTACAAAATTACCCTTTAAACTTTTACTTTTATTCAATTTAGTCTCTGAGCCTAAAACATGCAAATTAGCCATTTTTAATGTAAACTCATGCTAGCTGAATATTCATATATTTTCCTCCTCCTCCTCTTCATTCCACATCTTTAATGTATGTAACATGCTTATATGTAATATTATTTATAATTCCATTATTTACTTATGTTCATATCAAAGCTGTCTACTTGAGTCATAGTCACTAAATTATTTATATATTGAGCTACAGAATTCTAAATTAAGATCCTCTTGATGTTTTTGAAACTAGACTCAAATATATTTCTACCATAAAAATTTCAGAATTTATAATTTAGCCAATAAGTATAGTAAAATCTTCAAAGTTATCCCTGTTCTGCTATTTGACAGCTTCGACCTTGCTTTGCTAAAAATTAATTATCTCTTAGTACGAGATTTGGATGATGTTTCTGTTTGTTTCTATTGGAAATAGAGTCATTAAGGATTTAAAAATAAAAATTTAAACCCCTAATTTTTTTTTAAAATTTTTTTATGATTTTCCAAAGTCAGAACAGGGGAACCCAAAATCAATCTGACCTTGTCTCACAAAAATTCATATATCTCAAAATATGAAATTCTTTTCCTTACACCGTTTCTCTATGTAAAACTAGACTCAATAGGCTTTAATTTAATACTTTAATTAACTTCTAATTAAATTTCTACAATTTGGATGAATTTTCAAAGTCAGACTACTACTATTGTCCAAAACTATTTTAGTGCAAAAATGTTGAAAACCAAGTTTATAACACCCTCTTTTCCTTTCTCTACAATACTGTCTATCACTTCCTCTTATTTCTCTTCACTAACATATCAAGAACATAAGAAAACTCTACTTTAACACCATTTTCATGCTTTTTCAATAATATCAAACTTAAAAATATATTGAAATCTTGATATTCTTACCTTGTCCTATTGATTTCAATTTTTAACTTGATTTTCTCTCTCCTCAAGCTTCTATTTCTTGAATCTAACTTGATATTCTAGCTCCCCATAGTCTCCTTATTATTTTTCTCCCTTGGTAGCTATGGAAATTCTTTTGATTTCTAAGTGAAAATGGTGAATTTTTTTGTAAAAGGACCAAATTGTAAAGAAAAGAAAATTTCTTTCTTCTCTTCTCTTCTCACGTTGGTTGCATGGAAAGTCTTCATCTTTCCCTCCTTATATACTAAATAAAATAATAAAATATTAATAAAATATATCATTAAAATATTAATAAAATAATATTTATCTAATTAAATAATTATAAAATATCATCAACATCATCATTGCCTTCTAGATTTCTCTCTTTCTAATTGACCATTTTGCCCTTTATGATATTTTAAAATTCCATCCTTGAGTCATCACTTACTTTGGTAAAATTGCTGATATTTTAAAATTCCATCCTTGAGTCATCACTTACTTTGGTAAAATTGCGATTTATTCCCTCATAATTCTTCACCTATTCAATTTGGTCCTAATTCATCCATTTTCCTTAGTTTCTAGATCATTCCACCCTTAAAATATTTGCACTATTGGTCCTTCAACTTTTTCATATTTATACTTTAACCCCTCAAATTTTAAGTATTTACTCTTGGGCAACAAAACTTTTTTAGTTTTGTGATTTAGTTCTTTCTTAAATTAATATATCATAATATACTTCCCAATGTTGACATAACTCGAAATTTTCCTTTTTGTCACTTTATTTCCTTATTTTACTATATCAAGGATAATATTTTACTTTCTTACTGTAGTAATTTTCGAGGTATTACAAAAAGTGCACAAGAGTTGGAAATGAGTTTAATTCCGATCAATCTTGATAATACTTTTGAAGAGGATGATTCATTAAATGCATGGATTGAAGAAAGAGAAGACGCTATGCTTGATAGTGAACAAAATTTCTTATGGTTGCCTCAAGAGTTACCTAAAAAACTAATGAAGAAACTCAAGGTGAAGATATGAATGACATTCCACCTACTCCATCTAATGAAGAAAGTGTTCAACTATCGATGTTAAGTGGTGATGATGTTGATGATCCTGGTGGTAATAATAAAGGTGCATACCAAACAACACATGGCCACATTTATTCTAGTAATTTCCGTGGAGACCAAGGTGTGACCAGATATCCTTATGCTCCTGATCCAGGTTTGTATGAAACAAATGCATCAATTAGTTTACAAAATAGAAGAGATGAGGGTGATAGAACTCACGAGAGGATGAGAGAACACTTTCATAATTCATTTGTAGGTTCATAATCACATAGTTTAGCTACAAATGATAATGAAATGAGTGAATCATCTCAGGGTTCTCATTCCTACCAACCAAATGCATATTATCCACCTCACTTTGAACAAAATCCAAGCTATGGGTTTATTGGTTACCATTTACCATACCACATGTTTCCTATGAATGATGCATCTTATGGTGCACACAATGTGATGTATTTTTCACATGGAGTGGGAAAGGATCAAAACCAAGGCAGTGATGAAAATGGAGATGCTTTAGATCCTCCACGCCATTCAGTTTGGTGATGAATTGTAAGAAATAAAGTTTTCATATTTGTATTTATGTATTTTTTAGTTATGTAAAATGAACTTTTTCATGTTAAAATGTGAGAATAGTTATATGCTTTTTCTAATATGAGACTATTTATATGTTACTCATTAAAATTATGGTTGTTATTATCAATTATTTAGTATGACAATATTTGTATAGTCCATATTTATTTTCAATGAATTTCTATCTATAAAATTATATTTTTATTTTTAAAATTAAACATATAAAAGAGTATATTAATATTAGAATATTAAAATATAGTTGCAAAAATATGTAAATATAATATTTTAGAAATATTGTGATTTTTGAGAAACAAATCACGTCCGCGACAGCCGTTACGCGTTACATAAAGTTTGCATCATCCACGACCACGATAGACACTGCAAATGGAACCGCGACAGACACCGCAACTGCAATTTAGTACTATGCATGTAGCTTATAATCTGGAAGATAGGTCCTATGGACAAGTGCCTAAATAAGGAATCTTGAAGGATGAGTTATTATAGGCTTCTTGCATGTATGTTTAGCTGCAACTAGGGAATCCAATGTCATCCTCTTAGGGCCTTTTACTATGCATTCCAGTTGGTTTCTGTGCTATACAAGTGGAAACCAACGTTTTTTAGTGAGATTCATTTGCTAGGCTTAGTTTTTCAGCTAGCAGGATTCTGCTGGGTGAGGTTACGAGCGTATAACAAGCTTGTTACATCAGATTCTGACTTAGTATGTGCATTGTAAGCTTGGAAATTGATTATTTTCAAAGGATAAGATAATTGAGTTGTAAGGGAAGTAAATTACAGTGATGACTGAGGAAGGAAGTAACTAATAGCATATTTGGTTCTCTAGAATAGAATAAAATAGGAATTGAGTAGTGATTCGATGAGAATGAAATAGAAAAGTAATAGTATTACATAGCTTGGTTGATTAGTTGAATATAATAAATTACAAATGACAATTTTACCCTTAAATAAAAATATTTTATTTATATTATTAATATATTATATAAATATTAAATAAATTATATTTTGCAATAAATTAAGCAATTAAAAGATAATTTTAATTTAAAAATTATACTTAGATAATAAAAAAATAATTCAAAATATTATTAACACAATAAATGGCCACAAACTCTCTTAATTTATGTTTGCTTTAATGGTTTATGTTCTATGACGATGCTTAAATGCTAGTGATGTGGTTGGAAACTACTCATAATTGTCTTAAATTTTAGAATATGAAACAAAAAAGATGAAGGCATTATTTATGAGTACTGAATGAGCCATTTTAAGGGGTAAGTCTTGAATAGAATTGCAATAGTATTCTGTAGAATAAGAAACATTTGAATAAAAAAGCCTGTTGGCTATTACGGCCAACCAAACAGTAAGGAGAAAGTTGTAGACTCGAAGTTGAGGTATGAAAGGAGGCTGCATGTTTTGGTTATTAAGTTTCGACACTTATTCCACTAATTTGTTGGTTTGAGATAAGGTTAACATCGTGTTTGACGTTGCATTACAAAGAGTTATGAACTCATTTTCAAGATATACAAAATAATACATTTTTTTGAGGCAATTATGCGAGCAATGGCTTACAATGTCATTATACATAATTTATCATATTTGGAGTTGGCAATTTTTGTAATAAAATCTTTGGGCTATCAATCTTGTTAATATTCTGAAAGTACAACAACTTATTTATGAAGATCAATTCATTTGGAGCAAAATACCTTGAGGATTGAATTGGACCATATCAAGCAATTGGATCCCTTGAATTGAGAGATTGATTTGTGTTGTATTGAAGACTGGTTTCTAAATATTTTCTCGGTATCATGTACTTTATTATAATATTATATATGTTTGATTAATTGAACTTTAGTTAGGGAATTGATTGTAATTGATTTAGTATGTTAGCAAGCCTTGAATGCTTATATATTTGAGAGATTTATATAAGTTTGTATTGAGAGTTTTTAGCGCTTATCTATTTATTAAGGAACTTGTATTTGAGAATGAATTAGAGTGTGAACAAGTTTATTTTTTGGTTTATAGCCTAAGTTTAAATTTTTATGGAAAACACTTTGTAACACTCCTTACTCGACCCAACCGCCAGATCTAAGCTACGGGATGCTACATTCGTTGTTAGAGCAACTGCAGTCAATTAGGCAGCATTTAATCATTCACACATATAATTAAGTATCAAACACATTCAATTTATGTTATACAATCATTTCTAGGTCTTATACAAGCTTACGAAAGCTCTTTTGTTAACTCGAGCATAAAATAGGACCAAATTGTAAATTCAAAAAATCTTGAGTCGACGTCACGACCTCAAAATTTTCATGTCGAGATATAGCCAACACAGTAAGTCACGTCGCAACTTCATGCATATTGACATTGCAATGTCACATACTGTTGGTTGATGTTGCGATATGAGATATTGGTTGTCGAGATGTGGCCTCTGTTCTTGGCAAAATGCACATTTTGGTACCTATTTCATAGCTTCTAACCAAAACGTTTCAACATTAAAAACCAACTAGCAATTCTACCTAACCAAAACATACCAAACAAGTTTAGCATAATTTTAATCAATCATTTAACATGATATTCAATACACATTCATCATTTAGACCTAATCAAATTTTCAATTCAATCATTCATGCATTAATCATTTCATTTATCATCTCAAACCTATTCAATATGCAATTAAGAACCAAGCAATTTAATAAACTTGACTTGAAATGATTAAGCACATACTAACTATATAACATGCTTAAATATATATATATATACCATTTCTAAGTTCATTCACCCAACAAGATATTTCAACTAATGTACTTATAACCTTTAGCATTCAAAACCATACCAAAAAATTATGTTCATCAATCACAAAGGCATCAACCTTGACCATTTACTCACCAAGATATTACCGTATACATGTTATAATATCTAAGCTCAAAATAGACACTAATTTACTATCTTTTGATAATGTATGCTTCTCCGTTGATTCGATTATTGATCTGTACAATTAATCAATACTAATCATTTTCATATTATGTCATCACATGAATGAATCTATACAAACTTATCCTTCAATGCCTCTAAAATTTTACATTTTATTCAATTTAGTCCTTGAATTTGAAATAGCCATAATTTCATTCCTAGTTTTGGATTAAAATTTGATTTCACTTACTTTCATTAAAGACCTTATACTTTCTACTTCTAACATAATTTCATGATAGATTTTGCATTTATTCAATTTGGTCACTAATGTCCAAAGTTAGCAATTAAACTATACTAACCTTACAATTTAGTTTTTTTTTTCATAATCTAAACTTAAAATCTATCGATTTCAAGCCAAAATTTTCAAGAAATAAATAATGGAAATATTCATAAACTTTAACAGGTTTACAAATTGATACATGGACTAGCTAAATCAAACTTTCATGACCTCAAATCTTTAAAAATTACGAGAAAATGGATTTGATTTCACTTATTAATTGTTGGCCAAATATGAAAGCTCCAAAAATGGTTTTATTCCTTCCATGAACCGTATGAAAGAGTTAAAAGATGAAGATGATGTTTTTTTCTCACAATTTAGCTTATATAGGTAGGTTAGAATTTAATTAGTCTAACGTAGTTAACAAAATATGTAACACCTCAAAATTTTGGGGTTAGAAGTTTGAGGTATGTGTTTAGGGTCAGAACGTAGGTTGAGCACTTGGGTTGTAGTCACGCTTTGATGCTAGTATGAGCCTGCTGGTTTGGTGGTAGAGGGTGTGTTAAGTTATCTTTGGGTCCTGAGTTCGAGTTCTCATGTGTGTTTTGGGGAAATAATTTTACTTTAGTTTTTATTTTCATGTTTAAAATACTTATTTATTATTTATTATTAATTTGAAGAGAAGAAAATATCCCAAAAATATTTCCCACGTTCTCCCCCTTTCACGTCTGTCTCTTCCCTCTCTCCTCTCACCATTGTATTTTTTTTCTCTTGGGGAATTTTTTTTTGTTTGTTGTTTAGGAAAATTTATGTTCCCTTTTCTTCATGTCGGTGTCTCTGTGCTACCTAATTTTTGTTTGTTTTTGTTTGCTAGTTTGTTTGTACTTTTTGTTGATAGAACTTCTAGGCTCGAATTGTGGTTATTGTCATGCGTCGATTGATTTTTAGGTGCTTTTTACCGCGAATCAGGTGTGTTTCTAAACTGTTAAATTTCGATACTGGATTGTTGACAAATTCTATGAAATTCAACAATTTTTGTATGTTTCTAAAAATAAATTGTATATTTCTTAAATTAGAGCGGGTAGTGGTCGTTTGATGTTGGTTTACATGATTTCCAATCGATTTCTGTATGGGTTTTTAGAACTAATGATATTAGCAATTCATTTCATTGAGGAAAGTCACATTTTCAGCCTGTTTTGGTGTGGTTTTGTGACTACACAGGTGGCCACACGGGTGTGTGCTGCACATGGGTGGCTCACACAGCCGTTTGAGTTTGGGAATTAGGGTTTTTGGGTGAATTTTGGTGCCACAAGGCCTGACCACACTACTGTGTGGCTATAATTTGAGGGTTTTTGCTGATTTCTATACGGGTATATGCCTTAGACACACGGCCGTTCCCTTAGCCATATGGGCGTGTGAGATTTCCACACGATTGTGTATGCTCTGTACCCTATTTTATCAATTTTAGATAAAGAGTTACACAGGTTACTCACATGACCATGTAACTAGGTCACACGGACGTGTGTTTCCCCCAGCTTGCACACAGGCATGTAAACCACCACATGAGCGTATCGACCTCCACACGACCTAAGTACTTCCACACGGCCATGTGGCCTTGTTTCGTAAATTTTTGTTCTAAGTCATAAACTGACCCGTTTTATGTATCTGTGTATTGGAGTCTCGGTTAGGCCTCTGTAAGTGTGTTAGGACTTTGCTTTCAACTTATATTTGTGTATGTATTTACAATTATTGGGTGTATGTCAAGTATTAATATGACTTGATAAATGAGTTTGAGATGCTACTTGTTATCGTATTTGCGAAAAGTGTACCAACACTATTTATTCTGAAACTGTTCGTCAGAATATGTGTAATATGTTTCTGTATAATTGTCTGTAAGTTGTGTGCATTAAGCATTTGCATGAAAATTTTAGGATTTAGTTGTGAAGAGAAGGAAGTCTAATACGACAGTTTAACTATAATACTTTATAGCAGTGATATTGCAACTTATACTTATGGCAGCTCAGTTGCATATTGCTATTCGAGCGGAAGAGCCTATTATGGTTCTATGTGGTGTGTAGGGTGGATAGGCTTGATATAGCTCATATGTGGTGTGCAGGGTAGTCGAAGTGGTGTCTGGATGGTTTGGGTTGGTTTTTGACTTGTTGTATTCAGTTTGCATTTGACCATATGTGTCTAATTATGAATTTGTTAAAATTACTTGCGAATATTTCTACTTATTTGATGTGCCATACCCCTGATTATCGCTTGAAGGTGTTTCTACATTAACTGTGATTTGTGTCTGGGAAAATTGTTTTTAAAACCTTGTCATTTTCCATTTGTTACATTTCGGACTCACACTAAGCTCGTGTAGCTCATCCCCTAGATTTTTCCCTTTCATGTACTCTCGCGTTCTGAAGCTGGACTTGGCATGTCAGGGGTCTCAAACTGATACGTTTTAAAACAAGCTAATAAGTTTTATTTCAGTTCTTATTTTGTTAAGCTGTTTTAGACTATAAATGTTTTATATGAACTATGGTATAAATTTTATTTTGGACTGAATTTTAGAAGCTACAGAATTATATTTCTGAATGTTTTTATCGTAACTTAAATTTTCTAGTTTGAATCTTAAATGGTTAAACAGTTTAGTTCAAATTTAGCAAACTATGTTTGAAATAAAATTTTAACAATTCATTTTATCAAATTGCTTTTGGATCACTTCAATGGTCAATGTAACCTCTGTGATTCGGTCTAAACTTCTAGGCTGAGTTCTGGGGTGTTACATTTAGTGGTATCAGAACCAGGTTTGCGAAAACTCTGCATGTGTTTTTATGTATCCGTGTGCGCGTGCTTGTTTTAAAAAAAAAGGTTTAAATAAACTGTACCATAGTGTTTTGAAATGATTATTGTTTTGGAAAAAGTTTTGTGAAAATGGAATGTCTGAGACTCCGATGTCGGTCCATGCAAAATTTAAGAAATTGTAAGATTAGTACTGTGAGATTATAATAGTACTATTTAAATATTTATGTTATGTTCAATTTTTGAAAATGTAGATTTCTTAAGGTTAATTTCAAGGTTCGATATGGTTTCTAGTGGCAAGCTAAACCGTGAGGATCAATCTGGTAAGACTCTCGAGGAGTCTTCTGCTTCTTCGGGACGTGTGCTTGTTCAGGAGTCAAAAGTTAATGCGATTTTGCCAAGTTCGAGTAGCGATAACCTGGAAGTTGGTACTGAGGTATTGACTCGGGTAGTGAGAGAGATTCTAGAGAATGTCTCGAGGTTAGTTTAAAGAGAAATAAATAGTTGGTTTAAGGTAGGTGTGTGGATTGTGGGAGGAAAAGATATCACAGTCCTTCAAGGTTGGAGCCTTGGTCTACGAAGCGTGTAAGATCGTAGTTGAATGATAGTAAAGGTAATATGAAAGGTTCTAGTAGTGGCGTGGATGTTTTGATTTGTGGGCACTATAAGAAGCGCCATCCGGGCAAATATTGGAAAAAGTCGAGAGCGTGCCTTACATGCGGGTCCACGGGGCATCGGCTTAGGGAGTGCCCTTGTCGGTATTGAGTTAGGTATGGTTGTGTAATATTGTTGATTATATGTGCTATTATTTGGGAATAAATTAACTTTCAAAATATGGCATAATATTTGTATGTGTGTGATAGAGAAGTAAATGATCTGGTTCAGTGGTTAGGTGCTCGGGAATGTGTGCGAGACTTAACGTTAAGTTTAGCACGGTGGTACGTTAGGTTTAAGGAGGCGTGAGTTATAACACCTCAAAATTTGAGGGTTAGAAGTTTGAGGTATGTGTTTAGGGTCAGAAAATAGGTTAAGTAATTGGGTTTGTAGTTGTGTTTTGATGCTAGAATAAGCCTACTGGTTCAGTGGTAGAGGGTGTATTAGTTTATCTTTAGGCCTTGGGTTCAAGTTCTCATGTGTGTTTTGGGGAATAATTTTACTCTAGTTTTTGTTTTGATGTTTAAAATACTTATTTATTATTTTTATTATATTTATATTTATTAATTTGAAGAGAGGAAAATATCCCAAAAAAATTTACCACGTTCTCCTCCTCTCACATCTGTCTCTTCCCCTTTAATAAACCATAATATATACATATTTTTACCCTATGCTTGGCATATTTATGGATGATTTATCATTAGTTTTATTGAATTCGATACTCCCAATCCTTTAATTTCGTGGTTAATATCCAGATGAGCATAAGAAAGTGAAAAGTGTAAGAAAAAGGCCAAAAACAGACAAAATAGGTTTATTTCAGCACTACACACGGCCTAGACACTTTCACACAGGTAATCCACACACCCGTGTGAGACACACGGGTAGGTCACACACCTGTGTGTCATGGCCGTGTCGACTAAAAACCAACTCAGAATTACACACGGCTTGAGCACCTTCACACGGGTGTGGCACACGGCCGTGTCCCTGTCGAGTCCAAGTCTAATTCTACTCGGAAAAGGCTAATTCTTAGGGTTTGAAAGCATTCCAAAGTCTATATAAACACCCCGAAAGAGGATCGAAGGGGACACTGAGAGTAGAAGGTAGAGAATACTCGAAGATAGCCATCAGAATTAGCTCGGAAGCAGGATCTACTTCAAGACTAAAGATCTCCATTCAATTTCCTTAGAAGTTCTTTGGGTTTCTTTATGTTTTGTTGTTTTCCCAATTTTGAGATGTTTTTCCCCATCATTATGAACTAAACTCCCTAAATACCTAAGGGAGATGAAACCTAAGACGAATCTTATTACTATTTGAATTATATGATAAATACTTGTTCTTATTCTAAATGATGTGTTTTTAATTCTTGCTTTAATATTTCAGGATATTAAGTCAAGTCTGATGTGCTTATTCAGTGAAGCAAAAGCACCTGTCTAATAGTAGATCTAGCATAATTAAACAAAGTTGAATGCAATCCTAGACATAGGACGACGTAAATCTGCCGGATTAGAGTCAAATCTAATAAGGGAATCCATAGATCAAGTTAATGCGACAATAGGGGTTTTAATTAGAAAGAGATTTCAATTAATCAACCTAGAGTCAGTTGCTTTTAGTCTCGAGAGAGATATTAACATAAATTAGGGATTTCTACGGATTAAGTCAAGTGAATAAATCGTCTAATTCAGAAGTAATAAGTGAAGTCCAGGTGGATTCTTCCTTGGGTGTTGTCTTCTCCATCGGTTTTCAAACAGTATTTTCCAACTTTTACCTCTGTCGTGTTCTTAGTTAATTAAATAGTTAATCTTAGTTTAAAAACAAATCCCTTATATTTTAGGTTAAATAATAGAACGAAAGTTAATACTAGTACTTTTAGTTCTTGTGGATATGATATTCTGGATTTACCATAACTATACTACCATTCGATAGGATCGCTTGCTTTAGTCGTGATCGTAGTCTAGTTTAGTGTTCATAAAATGATCATCAAGTTTTTGGCGTAGTTGTCAGGGACTAAGATATTAGGAACGCTTGATTTTTATTACTTTAGCCATTTTTACTTTTATTACAATTTACTTTTTGTTGTTAGCTTAATTTTTCTTTTCTAATTTTTCTTTTAATTGCTTCCGGCAGGTGTCTCTAGTTTATGACTAGAAGGAACCCTTCAGGACCTTTACTTTTCAATATTAAAATAGAGAGTTCAGCTTGTAGAAACCGAAGTGAAATAAGGCGAAGTCTACAATACATAGAGGAAGAGTAAGAGGAAGTTACAGATTTTACTAAAGAGATGGCCGATAATTAGAATAATCTGCTTCCTCCCGTAGTTGCCTTAAATCTCATTAATCAGAATCCTGCTCCTCGTACTATGTATAATTATGCTAAGCCTACTTTAACAGGAACTGAATCGAGTATTGTTCGACCTGTTGTTGCTGTAAATAATTTTAAACTGAAGCCTAAGACTATTCAAATGATACAACAGTTTGTTCAGTTTGATGGTTTGCAAGATGAGGACCCAAACACTCATGTAGCAAATTTTTGGGAATTCTACAACACCTTTAAGATCAATGGCATTTCTGACGATGCCATTCGCCTTCGATTGTTTCCCTTTTCATTAAGAAATAAGGCTAAACAGTTGTTGAACTCGTTACCACGAGGGTTAATCACTACTTGGGAACAAATGACCGAAAAATTTTTACTTAAATATTTTTCGCCGGCTAAAATGGCTAAATTGAGGAATGATATCTCTTCTTTTATGCAAACGGATTTAGAAACACTATATGATGCATGGGAGAGATACAAGGATTTATTGAGAAGGAGTCCTCACCATGGGTTACCTTTATGGCTACAGGTTCAAACTTTCCACAATGGTTTGAACCCCTCAACTAGACAGATGATCGATGCAGCTGCCAGCGGAACCCTAAATAACAAAACACCCGAGGAGGCTTATGAATTTATTGAAGAGATTTCACTGAATAACTATCAGTGGCAAGTCATAAGGATAAAGCCTAGTAAATCAGCCGGTGTTTTCAATTTAGATGCAGTCACCATGTTATCAAACCAGGTAGAACTCTTGAATAAAAAGATTGACGGTCTATGTTGGTCTATGGAGGTACATCCGGTGATGCAGTGTGACACGACTGGAGGTGGAATGGGCAATTCAGAATATTTACCCTTCGGCCCTAGCATGGAGAACGAGCAAATAAATTATATGGATAATAATCCTCGACCTCAAAATAATCCTTACAGTAACACTTACAATGCAGGTTGGAGGAACCACTCAAATTTCTCATGGGGAGGTCAAGGAAATCAGAGATCACCACCCCCAAGCTTCCAACAACAACCTTACCAGCAAGAAAAAAAGCCGAACCTTGAAGAGATGATGACGAAGTTTATTTCAGTGGCGGAAACCCGTTTTCAAAACAACAAAACTGCACTTAAAAATTAACAAGCATCGATTTAAGAGCTCGAGAATCAAATAGGACAACTGGCTAAGATGATTTCAGAGAGACCACAAGAGAGCCTACCTAGTAACACCAAACCCAAACCAAAAGAGCACGTGAAAGCAGTTACCTTAAGGAGTGGGAAAGTGTTAACTGAATCTGAGAAGAAATGGCCACAAGAAGCCAATAGGAAAGAGGATGAAGAGGTAAAACCCAGAATAAGTGAAAAACCAGTACTGAGGGAGTATAAACCA
This sequence comes from Gossypium anomalum, assembly GCA_025698475.1. NCBI lineage: Eukaryota > Viridiplantae > Streptophyta > Magnoliopsida > Malvales > Malvaceae > Gossypium > Gossypium anomalum. Next base: position 14,786,282 of record CM046961.1, read on the forward strand.
CCAATCCCATATCCAGCAAAGTTGAAGAAAGACCGCACGGATGCACAATTCGGTAAATTTCTTGAACTTTTTAAACAGTTGCATATTAACTTACCTTTTGTTGAAGCTATTTCGTAGATGCCTACATATGTAAAATTTTTTAAGGAGCTTCTAACAAATAAAAGGAAGTTTGAAGAATTGTCTACAGTGGAACTCAACGAGGAGTGCTCTGCCATACTCCAAAATAAACTGCCAACTGAAAGATCTAGGAAGATTTACTATTCCCTGCTTAATTGGTAGTTTAAATGTTGAGAAGGCACTAGCTGATTTAGGCGCTGCATTAATTTGATGCCTTACAAAATGTTCAAGCAGCTTGGCCTTGGGGCACCAAAACCTACTAGGATGAGTATTCAACTAGCCGATAGATCTATTAAATATCCTAGGGGTATTATTGAAGATGTACTCATAAAAATAGATAAATTCATATTCCTTGTTGATTTTGTTGTGCTTGAAATGGATGAGGATGTTGAGGTGCCTTTAATTTTAGGTCACCCATTTTTAGCTACTGCTAGGGCTGTTATTGATGTGGGTGATGGTAAACTTGTGCTTAGGGTAGGTGATGAAGAAATTACCTTTAAAATCTATGGTGCCATACGATTCTCTAGAAAGCAAGACGATTCCTGTTATTTTATTGATTCCATTGATCATTTTGTGCAAGATTCTTTTCAGGAAATTACCCTTAAAGACATGTTGGAACTGTGTCTTGCTCAAGGAAAGGGGGAACATAACGCTACCACTAAGTTAGGGAAGATACAAACTAATGAACCCTCTCCAAGACAAGCAAAATATGAGGTTATTGAGGTGAAAAGTGAACTTAAGCAAAAATCCTCTATCGAAGAACCTCCCAAATTGGAACTAAAGCAATTGCCAAATCACTTGGAATACGAATTCATTGAAGATAATTCTACATTACCAGTGATTATTGCTTCTAACTTGCAACCCAAAGAGAAAGAAGAGTTGCTCCAATTATTAAAAGAATATAAAAGGGCCATAGCTTGGAAAATTTTTGGCATTAAAGGAACCAACCATTCCTTTTGACCCATAAAATTTTAATGGAGGATGAATATAAACCGTGTGTGCAAGCTCAAAAATGACTGAATCCTAACATGAAAGAAGTCGTAAGAGTTGAGGTAATTAAACTTCTATATGCTGGAATTATTTATCCTATTTCTGACAGTTCTTGGGTAAGTCTTGTGCAGGTTGTTCCTAAGAAAGGAGGTATGACTGTTGTGGCTAATGAGAAGAATGAATTGATCCCAACACGAACAGTCACGGGATGGAGAGTTTGCATTGACTATAGGAAGTTGAACGATGCCACGAGAAAAGATCACTTTCCCTTATCAGGTTTGGAAAGATTATCTGGGCATATATATTATTGCTTCCTAGATGGACTCTCTGGTTACTTCCAAATCCCAATAGCTCCTGAGGACCAAGAGAAAATGACATTTACATGTCCATACAGTATGTTTGCTTATCGATGAATGCCTTTTGGATTATGTAATGCTCCTGTTACTTTTCAGCGATGCATGTTGGCCATTTTTGATGAACTCGTAGAAGACATTATGAAGGTATTTATGGATGACTTCTCGGTATTCGATAACTCTTTCTATCTTTGCTTTAAAAATTTAAAACAAGTTCTAATGAGATGTGACCCTCTAGTACAGTTAAGGCTATTCGAAGCTTTTTAGGACATGCTGGATTTTATAGAAGATTTATTAAGGATTTTTTTAAAATAGCTAAGCCTTTAACGAATGTACTAGAAAAGGTTGTGCCTTTCGATTTCAATCAGGAATGTTTAGAAGCATTTAACACTCTGAAAGATAAATTAATTAATGCTCCTATTGTAGTTGCACCTGATTGGAATTTACCCTTTGAACTAATATGTGATGCGAGTGATTTTGCAGTAGGTGCAGTTCTTGGACAGCGAAGAGACAAGCATTTGCAACCGATCTATTATGCTAGTAAGACATTGACAGTCGCACAAGAAAACTATACGACGACTGAGAAAGAATTATTGGCTGTGGTTTTTACATTTGATAAATTTAGACCATATTTAATATTATCTAAAGTTGTCGTATACACTGACCATTCAGCTCTTCGATATCTCCTCACTAAATCTGATGCAAAACCTCGACTAATAAGATGGATATTATTGTTGCAGGAATTTGATTTAGAAATTCAAGATAAGAAGGGGGCAAAAAATCTTGCAGTAGATCATCTGTCCAGATTAGAAAACCCACATCTTAAGGAGCTTAATGAACATGAGATAAATGACTCGTTCCCTAAAGAACAACTCTTTGATGTTTCTAACTCTGAGGTACCTTGGTTTGCAGACATTGCGAATTATTTAGCTGCTAACGTTACACCAAAAGGGTTGACACATTAGCAAAAGAAGTGATTTTTTAATGATGCTAAAAACTACTTTTGGGAAAATCCTTTTCTTTTCCGTATATGTGCAGATCAAGTCATTAGAAGATGCGGTACAAAGTCAGAAGCAATTAAAATCTTGGAACATTACCACTCAGGACCGATTGGAGGACATTACAGTGGGACTAGAACCACACATAAAGCGCTCGAATCAGGTTTTTATTGGCCCATACTATTCAAAGATGCCAACAGGTATGTTACTTGTTGTGATAAATTCCAACGAACAGGTAATATCTCCAAACATGATGAAATGACTCAAACATATACGCTCTCTTGTGAAATATTTGACATTTGGGGTATCGATTTTATTGGCCCATTCCTTAGTTTATATGGCAATAAATACATCCTAGTAGCAGTCGACTATATGTCGAAATGGGTGAAAGCTCAGGCTTTACCTATTAATGATGCTAGAGTGGTAGTTAGGTTCCTTAAGAAACTCTTCTCTTGATTTGGAACACCTAGAGCAATTATTAGTGATAAAGGTACACATTTTTGTAATACTCAATTTGATAAAGTGCTTAAGAAATATGCAGTGCATCATAGGATAGCTACCCCTTACCATCCTTAAACTAGTGGACAAGTCGAAGTCTGTAGAGTCAAATAGGAAGGATTGGGCAATGAAAGTAGATGATGCTTTATGGGCCTATAGAACTGCTTTTAAGACCCCCATAGGAACATCTCCTTACAGACTTGTTTATGGAAAAAGTTGTCATCTACCATTTGAACTGGAACACAAGGCATTCTTGGCTATAAAATTTCTAAACTTTGATCTAAAACTTGCAGGTGATAAAAGGTTGATGCAGTTGAATGAGCTAAATGAGTGGCAAGCTAATGCATACGAGAATTCACGATTATACAAGGAAGTAATGAAGCGCCGCCATAATGCTCATTTAAATCAACACAAGCAATTTGAAGCTGGAGATCTTGTCCTGCTATACAACTCAAGGCTCAAATTGTTTCCTAGGAAGCTAAAATCACGATGGTCAGGTCCATTCGTAGTCCAAACCATTTTTCTATATGGCACAGTAGAGGTAAGTCATCCAACCTACGGCACTTTCAAGGTAAACGTACATCGTCTTAAACTTTATAACGGTAAGGATTTTAAAGATAATAGAGAGGAGCTACGGCTCCGTGAACCTGCCTAAATATACCCTTAAGGTAAAGTCAAGCTTAAACTTTAAAACAGCGCTCATCAGGAGACAACCCGAGCACTAACCCCACTAAATAAGTTTATTTTTTTTTTATCTTTCACAGTTTAAATGCAGGCATTTTTTTTGACACACACGGCCTAACACACGGGCATGTCCTAGGCTGTGTGCTCACCACGGGTTGGAGACATAGACATGCCTTAAGCCGTGTAAACTCTTAAAGCATTAGTATAGGCATTCAACAGTGGCAAATACGGCTTGGACACATGGGCGTGTCCATGGTCGTGTTAAAACAGGATACATATTTTCCCATGTCAATGTGACACACGGGTTGCAATAACTAGCCACGGCCGTGCGAACCACACGGCTGAGGGACATGAGCGTGTCTTAGACCATGGTAAAACTACACTTCAATTTTCCAAAAATTGGCAGAGGCACGTAATGCTTTAAAACACCACGGTCGTGCGATGCGGCCATGTAACCCACACAGTTAAGACACACGGGCGTGCCTGAGGCCGTGTGAGAACCTGAGCACATACTTTGAAATTTTCAATAAGTCAGAATGAGACACGGGTAGATCCCACGGCCGTGCCCAAAAGCCGTGTGCAATCCTGATTACAAAACACGGGTGCATTGGAACTCAAACGGGTGTGGGAGAAGCGAACAAAAGAGCACACAGTCGTGTGATGCACCCGGTTACGTCAGACGGCCAGGACACACAGGCGTGTCCAAAGGTCGTGGGTGACACTGACTTAAAACATCAGATCACAAGCACAAATTAAGACACGGGCATGTTTGAACTCAAATAGGCGTGGGAGAAATGAACGAAAAAGCACACGGTCGTGCGATGCGGTCGTGTGGATACAAGGGCATGGGCCACGACTGTGTAGTCTAAAACGGGGCCTACACGATTGTGGCCCCCCTTTTTACTTAAAACCCTAACATTAAATTTCTCTATCCCTATTTAAACCCACTATTCACACCCCCATTTTCATTATTCACCCTCAACCACCGCAGTCATTCCGGCCACCATTTTTCGACAAGCCACCATATCCCTCTTCTTTTTCTTTTTCTTCCCCCTATTTCCCTTTATTTTCCTTTCCTTCTCTCTTTTTCCCCTCTGACCACTACCCACCCACAGCCCCCGCAATGTCCGCCCTTTGCGTCGACCACCACTAACCATCGCACGGCCAACCCTCCGACCACCACCAACCGTCGGTTCCCATGTTCCTCAACCCCTCTATGCTCCATTTTATTCTATTACTTTTGATTATTGTTTTGTTAACTTTAGTTTTTAGCATTCATCTTTATTGGAAATTTATGGTTATTGTTATTGCATTCATTTTAACCATAGCATAGGATAACTTGATTTTTCTTTTATTATTTTGATTCTTGATTTCATTCACTAATTCTAAATAATAAGTTCTCTCGATAGTTTTCAGTTTTGTTAGTAGTTAAATATGATAGGATTCTCTTGCTTATTCCTCACTATTAGATGAATTGGATGGTTTGAATTCGTTAGGTATACACTGAGTTTCGATTCACAGCCTGTGAGTTCTTGCACTTGTGAACATTAATGCATATAGGAATAAATGTTCCATGATTTACTTTTAACCTTCTTGATGCGTTTATTGGATATTGTGTTTGTTCCTATTTTGCTAATATTGAAATATTTTCTCTTTCAGACTTATTATGACAAATACACGCGGAAAGACCAAAACCGTAGTCCCCACTTCTTAGAAGTGGAAGGGCCTAGGAGCGACATCCTCAAGTGTGACCACTGAGATACGCCATCCCTTTCTCCAATTCCCACTAGGATCTCAGGAAAAGTTGTTTTAGATTCTACATGCCCGACCTCTTGGCGTAGGTCGGTGCATCGACTGGGCTGCATTGGAGCAAGTCCATCTTACTAACTCAGTTCGTGCCCTCCTCGCTATCGCTCCTTGGGACCGTTTCTTAAACATTTTTAAGCCAACATACTTGGAGTTCACTTTAGAACTTTGTTCGACATTTCAGTTGCAGACGGTTATGTCAGAGTTCGACGACCCAGGCACAGTCCAATTCCGTCTTGGCGGTCTAGTGCGTCAATTGAGTGTCCCAGAATTCGGAGTTGCCTTAGAACTTTATACAGAGGAATTTATGGAGGCTGATGATTTTCCCCATCTCCACTGTCACATTCATTACGCATCTTCCTCATGTTGGCAGCCCTCATTCCTGCTAGGAGCATCTATGACCCCAGCCGCTCCAAGGCACCGGCTCTCTCTCCAGCATTACGATATTTTTACGCCATTTTAGCTCACACCTTAATAGGGCGACGAGAGAGCACTAGCGTAGTTAATACTCACGACGCATATTTCTTATGGTGCATGAGGCAAGGGCATATTTTCGATCTCGCATACTTCATAGCCCTCGCCTTTAGCAATCAGAACGAACGGTACAAAAAGGGAGCCATCTGCATCGGCCCTTATGTAACTTGTCTAGCTCGACACTTTGGGCTCCTAAACACATCAGTGCAGTCCTCATCATTCACACTCGTCGGTCAAACGTCCCCACAGAGCATTTCCAGTATACTTCACATGAGGATGATAGAGCGTCGTTGTGGGTTTGATCCTCCTCAATACCGACTAGCTCGAGCCACCGATCCGGATGACCTTGAAGATATTACTGACGATATCCCTTCCTCTTATGAGGACCCACCTTCTCGCCATCGCTGAGTCACAGAACAGTTCATGCTTCTGTTTCATTGACAAAAATGTTTGACCACCTGACTCGATATTGCATGCAGCAGTTCAACAGCACCACTCAGCGATTCGATAGTATAGAGGCAACCCTACAATATATTTGCTAGCATTTCTACATTTCTCCTCCAGCACCACCACCTCACGATCTAGCTGCCGATGAGGACTTTTGAGTCCATTTATTTTCATTTTATTTCTTTTCTTTTCTTTCATTTCCTTTTGTTTTTATTTTTACTTATATTTATCATGTTCTAAAAGACTTTTATTAGTATATTTTGAACCCTTTATTTATATGGCTGTTCCTTTATGAGTAACTATAACAACCCCATAGATATAACTACCTAAAACATTAATGGTGATATCGCAGTTTCAAAAGGTTCAGTCGATTGGTGCTACTCAGGAATATACAAACAACCCTCTAGGGAAAGATAATCCATGCCTGCCATGTCCTGCTCGACCACGACCATAGCCACCACGACACCGACCACCACGATAACTTCTTCGCTTGGCACTGTGATTGTAGAACCCAACCTCTACCACTACCGGAGTATCCTGCCCCACCTTCACCTCTACCTAGTTACTCATGCACTTCCTTTTCAATGTCTATAAATCCCCTTTCGCTATTCTAAGGATTACATCCAAATTTAGGGCAGTTTCACTTCTCCCTCTCTTTTATGATATTATGCTTATCTTATTATTTATCTTTGTACATTGAGGACAATATACATCTTAAGTGTGGGGAGGTTATTTATATGATTATTAGAAACTCCTTAAATTATATCTTGTTCTCAAATAATATTCTCATATTACTATTAGAATAAATTTTGATTGATTTATGATTTTTATTGATATGTTTTGGATTAAAACATAGGTAATTGTGCATTGATTATTTAAACTTTAGGACAATTGAGAATCAAGCATGATAAGTTGAACTTTTGAGAATTAAAATTGTTAGGTTGTTTCCCTAAAATGAGGTATTATTTTAAAGTTCTAAATATATAGGATTGGCATCAAAAACCCATAATTTTTGTGAGATTTTGAACCTTTTAGAGCATATATCTTTCTTGCTCACTTTTATTAATGGTTATGAGTGAGTCAATAATGATTTGTTATTCTAGAACTTGCATCAATTATACATGTCGAGACCACACCCTTAAGTTGATATATTGAGATGATGAAGGCATTTAGGTTTTAACTCACTCACTCCATAAAAAGCCTACCCAAATAATTAAACCTTAGTGAACCCGTTTGAGCCTTAAACACCATTTCTTGATATTTTCCCATTAAATTTTAACCCACAACATAATCCTTTTTGATTCGTTAAGAATTTTTCCTTTTTTATTGACTCTCTTTTTATTGAGATTTGATTTAATTAGTTACCTAACTATTTTCGTCCATTTCAGTTGCTGAATTATTTCTTATTATGTACTTTCTATACTTGTTCTTATTCTTAAAAAAAACTCGTATATTTATATTCATATAATTACATAAGGTTATAAAGAGCTTGGCTAAGTTAAGTTATTAAATTGAGAAAAAGCTCACGTCATTAGTTGTGGATAGTTTTAATTCTGGCATTTATTTGTAATTCAGTAATTAACTTTATTTTTTTCTAAGTTTGGTAATTTATTAAATTAATCTCGATTCTAACTCTCTTTTTCAGCCTTTATCCACTCCTTTAACCCAGGCCCCATTACAACCCTGTTAAAGACCTTTTGATTTGTGTATCATCTCATTTATAGTGGTGGAGATTTGATGTTCATGCAAGCTTATGGTAATAGCTTTTCATGTTTGACTATTGAGTGCTTAATTATTGAACCTTAAACACTTTGAGTGATTTGAGCGAATCTTTAGTGAGTATGTCAACCCTTTTCGATTTGGAATTAAAGATAAGTACTTAGATAAATGGGGTACTTATGACCTTATGATTAAAATGCTCAACTTGGATTGTTTGAAACTTTAATATTCTTTTAGTTGAATTCTCAATGTATGATTACTTGTGGAGTATTTCGAAACATTTTTAATGATAATTATAAGTTGAGAAGAATGTATTTTAATTGTGAGTTGAGGATTTTGCTTGAGGACAAGCAAATGCTTAAGTGTGGGGATATTTGATAAACCATAATATATATATTTTTTTACCCCATGCTTGGCATATTTATGGATGATTTATCATTAGTTTTATTGAATTCGATACTCCTAATCCTTTAATTTCGTGGTTAATATCCAGATGAGCGTAGAAAAGCGAAAAGTGTAAGAAAAAGGCCAAAAACGAACAAAATAACTTTATTTCAGTACTACACACGGCCTAAACACTTCCACACGGGTAATCCACACACCTGTGTGAGACACACGGGTAGGTCACATGCCCGTGTATCATGGCTGTGTCGACTAAAAACCAACTCAGAATTACAAACTGCTTGAGCACCTTTACACGGGCGTGGCACACGGCCGTGTCCCTGTCGAGCCCAAGTCTAATTCTACTCGAAAAAAGCTAATTTTTAGAGTTTAAAAGCATTCCAAAGTCTATATAAACAACCCAAAAGAGATCGAAGGGGACAGCGAGAGTAGAAGGCAGAGAATACTCGAAGACAACTATCGGAATTAGCTCGGAAGGAGGATCTACTTCAAGACTAAAGATCTCCATTCAATTTCCTTAGAAGTTCTTTGGGTTTCTTTTTCCCTATCGTTATGAACTAAACTCTCTAAATACCTAAGGGAGATGAAACCTAAGACGGATCTTATTACTATTTGAATTATATGATAAATACTTGTTCTTATTCTTAATGATGTGTTTTTAATTCTTGCTTTAATATTTCAAGATATTAAGCCAAATCTGATGTGCTTATTCAGTGGAGCAAAAGTCCCTGTCTAAGAGTAGATCTAGCATAATTAAGCGGAATTGAATGCAATCCTAGACATAGGACGACGTAAATCTACCGAATTAGAGTCAAATCTAATAAGGGAATCCATAGATCAAGTTAACGTGACAATAGAGGTTTTAATTAGAAAGAGATTTCAATTAATCAACCTAGAGTCAGTTGTTTTTATTCTCGAAAGATATATTAACAAATTACGGATTTCTACAGATTAAGTCAAGTGAATAAATCGTGTACTTCAGAAGTAATAAGTGAAGTCCAAGTGGATTCTTTCTTCGGTGTTGTCTTCTCCATCGGTTTTCAAACAGTATTTTCCAACTTTTACCTTTGTCGTGTTCTTAGTTAATTAAATAGTTAATCTTAGTTTTAAAAATAAATCCCTTATATGTTAGGTTAAATAATAGAAAGAAAGTTCATACTAGTACTTTTAGTCCTTGTGGATACGATATTCTGGATTCACCATAACTATACTACCATTCGATAGGTGCACTTACGTTAGTCGTGATCGTATTCTAGTTTAGTGTTCATAAAACGATCATCACCTCTCTTTTCTCACTATTGTATTTTTTTTTCTTTTCTGGGGAAATTTATGCTCCCTTGTCGTCAAGTCGGTGTCTGTGCACTACCCAATTTCTGTTTGTTTTTGTTCACTAGTTTGTTTATACTTTTCATCTACAGAAGTTCTGGGTTCAAATTGTGGTTATTGTAGTGTGTCGATTGATTTCTGGGTGCTTTTTACCGCGAATCAAGTGTGTTTTTGAACCATTAAATTTCGATATTAGATTGTTGACGAGTTCTATGAAATTCAGTGATTTTCGTATGTTTCTGAAAATAAATTGTATGTTTCTGAAATTAGAGCGGTTAAAGGTCGTGTGATGTTGGTTTACACGATTTCCAATCGATTTCAGTATAGGTTTTCAGAACTAATGATATTAGCAATTCGTTTCGTTGAGGAAATTCACGTTTTTGACTTGTTTCAATGTGCTTTCGTGACCATACGGGCGTGTGTCGTACATGGGCTGCTCACACGATCGTGTGACTGTAATTTGAGGGTTTTTGTCGATTTCCACATGGGTGTGTGCCTTAGACACACGGTCGTGTCCCTTAGCCATACAGGCGTGTGAGATTTCCACAAGGTCCTGTCTGCTCTACACCCTATTTTATCAATTTTGGATAGAAAGTTACACAGGCTACTCATACGACCATGTAACTAAGTCACACGGGTGTGTGTCTCCCCCCCACAAGCAGTATAGACCACCACACGGGCGTGTCGACCTCCTCACGGCCTAGGCACTTCCACACGGCTAGGGCATATAACACCCCGATTTTTAGGGTTAGAAGTTTGAGATTCTAAGTAAGAGTTAGTAAGTAGGTCCTGCATTTGGGATAGTGTCTGCGTTTTAGTGTCAGAATGGGCCTATTGGCCTGGTGGTTGATTGAGTGTTAGTGTACCTTTGGGTTCTGAGTTTGATTCCTAGTGTATGTGTTTTGGGAGAGGCATTTTTATTTTTTAACTATTAGATTTGTTTAAGAAAAAAATAAATAATTATTTATTTTTCTTAATGTTTATATTATATTATTTTTATTTTTATTTTCTTTTCTTTTGGCACGTTCTCCATCGTTTTTTTCTCTATTTTCTTTCTTCTTTCTTTTTTTTTTCTCTTCTTTTCTTTTTGGCTTTTCTTGCGTCTCTTGAAAAGAAAAAGAAGAAAACGGTTTTGTTTTTGGTTTTGAAAAGCTTCGGGTTCCTATCGAGATAATCAACATGTTTCGATTGGTTTCTAAGCGTTTTGATTGCGAATTAGGTGTGGCATTCGAAACTTTTCACTTTCTTTTATGTTTTTTTTAATTCAGTTCACTGTAATTTGATACAGGTTTACTGTGAAAACTTTTCGATCTCTTTGGGTGTGATCGGTTAATTGAGCATTTGGGGTTTGTACTGTTTGCAATTATCTAAAAGTTGGTGGGTTATGGATGAGTTCTGACATAATTTGAGTAGGGTCATTTTAGTGATCGAAAAACAAGACTTTCAATCAATTTTGATATGGTTTCATGACCACACAGGCATTTCACACGGCCGTGTGCAATTGAGATTTAGGGTTTTCGGGTTAATTTGGGTGTCACATGGCCGTGTGACAGATTTAGGGAAATTAGTCGATTTTCACACGGTCGTGTCTTCTGGGCATACGGGTGTGTGTGTTTAGGAATTGTTGTTTCAGTGATTTGGTGCTACACAGCCGTATGGCTAATTTGGGGCTTTAGGGATTCTACACAAGCGTGTGTTTTAGACACACAATCTTGTTTGGTGGGCACAAAGGTGTGTGAGACCCTCACACGGCTGTGTCTGCCCTGTACTCTATTTTAGCACAAATAGATAGAGAGTTACAAAACCTGTTCACAAGACCATGTCCCTGGCTCACATGGGAGTGTGCCTTAGCCACACGGTCGTATGTCTCCTCCTACACAGGCGTGTTGACTCTCACACTACCCTGTGGCCCTAAGCCACCAACTTTAGTACTGTGTATGATCTTGATCTGAAAATGTGTCTGTGTGTTCCGACCCTTGACTAGGCTTTAGTGAGGGTAGTTAAGACTCTGATTTGGGCTTCTGCTTATGTGTTATTTGTAACTGTTGTGCGAGATATCTGATTCTGAACCCGGTTAGCTGGGTGTGTACATGCCTATTTCTGTCTGACTCTTTGTCGATGTGTTCATTGCTTCAGTGAGCTTGTAAGCATACATGCGCTTGCATAAAGTAATTTTTGGGTTGGTTATGAAGAGAAGAAAGACTAATTCTAATCTGATATGGTAGTTTAACTGCAACTTATCGGTACAACGGTTTACCGTACTGTACCGCTTATACGTTAGCTTCGCTGCATACTATTATTTGATCTGGTAGTTTAACTGTAACTTATCGGTACAGCGGTTTACTATACTATACTGCATGTACGTCAGCTTTACTACTTATTATTATTATCGATCGACGGTTTAAAGCTGCAGCATGTCCATCTGACAATTTCTTCAGAATGCATTGTACTGGATATACACCAGTCTTGCTGCGTATTATTATCTAAGTGGCTTAGTCTACATGCATGGTGTGTAGAGCTGGATGGGCCTTTCGAGGTCCTATGTGGTGTGTTTGGTTAGATGAGCTTAAACAGTTCTTTTGGGGTGTGATCGAGGGACAGAGAGGTATTTTAGCTGGATGGGTGGGTATTTAATACTTGACTGCATTCATAAGCATCTGGATGTGAGCTACTTACCTGTAATATATCTGTTCGTCATAACATTTATGATTGATTCTGTGTGCATTGAGATGTTAACGTAGTGACATTTTGGATTGTGATGATAAGTATTATTGTATTGACCCGTTGATGGGTTTATCTGTTGAATATTCTATGTGTGATTTGGTGTGCTTTGACTGTTATGTATTTTTGGGATGTTGGTTCCGAGTTTGCTTTCTGTTTCTGCGTATCTCAGTAAGTACTTTTCGATATCGACCTACTGTTTGGTTTCTGATTTGTAATTCTGTTGTTAGATACGTTTTGAGCTCACAGTGAGCTTGTGTAGCTCACCCCTTAGTGTTTCCCCTTGCAGGTACATTTTCGAATTCTGATGCTGGACTCGGTATGCGGAGGTCTCGGACAGGCACAGTTAAAAACAGGCTTTAATAGTATTTTAATAATTTCTAAGTTTATAATTAAACACCTTGAGTTGTAAGTACTATTTTGAAAACGGGGGTACAGGATTTTGTGTTTTATGCATGTAAATTTCACTGGAACTGTATTTTCTTTGAAATATCAGGAATTTATAACTGAGAATTTTACGTAACTCAAATGTTGCAATGTTATTCTGTTTATTAAATTAAAATTTTTCTACGATCACTTCAGTGATCAATGTGACCTCCAAAATTTGGCCAAAACTTTTGGGCCGATTTTGGGGCATTATAGGGCACACGACCATGTTGCCCTGTTTTACAAAATTTTGCTCTAAGTCATAAACTAACCCGTTTAATGTATCTATGTATCCGACTCTCGGTTAGGCCTCTGTAAATATGTTGGGACTCTACTTTTAACTTATATTTGTGTGTGTATTTACAATTATTGGGTGTATGTCAAGTGTTAATATGAATTTATAAATGAGTTTAAGATGCTACTTGTTATTGTATTTACGAAAAGTGTACCAACACTATTGATTCTGAAACTGTTCATCCGAATATGTGTAATATGTTTTTGTATAATTGTCTGTAAGTTGTGTGCATTGAGCATTTGCATGAAAATTCTGAGATTTGGTTATGAAGAGAAGGAAGTTTAATACGGCAGTTTAACTGCAATACCTTATAGCTGTGATACCGCAACATATATTTATGGCAGCTCAGCTACATATTGCTATTCGAGTGGCTTAGTTCCACATTATGGTGTGTAGGGTAGAAGAGCCTATTATGGTTCTATGTGGTGTACAGGGTGGATGGGTTTGATATAGCTCATATGTGGTTTGCAGGGTAGTCGAAGTGGTGTCTGGATGGTTGGGGTGGATTTTTGACTTGTTGCATTCAGTTTGCATTTGACCATATGTGTCTGATTATGAATTTGTTAAAATTACTTTCGAATATTTATACTTATTTGATGTGTCGTACCCTTGATAATTGCTTTAAGGTATTTTTACATTAACTGTGGTTTGTGTCTAGGACAATTGTTTTTGAAACCTCTTCTTTTGTCATGTGTTACATTTCGGACTCACACTGAGCTTGTGTAGCTCATCCCCTAATTTTTCCCCTTTCAGGTACTCTCGCGTTCTGAAGCTGGACTTAACATGCCAGAGGTTTCGAAGTGATATGTTTTAAAACAAGCTAATAAGTTTTTTTTTAGTTCTTATTTTGTTAAGTTGTTTTGGACTGTAAATGTCTTATATGAACTATAATATAAATTTTATTTTTGATTGAATTTTAGAAACTATGGAATTATATTTCTGAATGTTTTTATCATAACTTAAATTTTCTATTTTGAATCTTAAATGGTTAAACGGTTTAGTTTGAATTTAGCAAACTGTGTTTGAAATGAGATTTTAACAATTCATTTTGTCAAATTGCTTCTGGATCACTTCGATGATCAATGTAACCTTCGAGATTTGGTCTAAACTTCTAAGCCGGGTTCTAGGGCGTTACATAATCTATATTTAATTAACTAAATTTAATTTAATCAACTATAGTGGATTTCACCATCACCATCCATTTTCCCCTATTGAAAAATGGTCCAATTGTCATTTAGGATTTTTGGCTAATTGTCATAGAAGTCTTTAAACCTTTTGACAATTAAAACCCTATAGTGATTGGATTTTATACTTTACTCTCTGTACCTTAATTAACTATTAATTCAATGAAATTACTCAACCAATTTTCAATATATTTTTGTATTAGCCTCGTAAATATTACGAACTCGATTTATGAAAATAGAGTTTCGAAAGTGCATTTTTTGATGACACTAAATCAAGTCATTACACACTAACAAGTGAGGGGTTTAGATATTTTAGTACAAGAGTGAGATGGCTATATCAGAAAGTGATAGGATTTAAATTCACTTGTTGCATTGGGTTAAAAGACAGTAGATTATCTCATTGAGTTAGGCTCCACGAATGTAGGGATACCAAATTGCATAAACTTGTTTGTGTTGTTATCTTTTTGTTCTTCTCGCAGTGTCTACTTCAGTAGGTGTTGCGGGTAACACTTCTCTTAGCCCTACTTATTTTCTTTATGATCATTGATGGTAGGTTCCAATAGATTTCCAATCTTATCCAATTATATTAACCCTATAAAAATAAGATATTTTATCATTTCTTTCTAATAACCATTTATCTTATTATACATTAAAATTAGTTTTTTATCTCGTATAATCTATAGATTAATTATATTCATTAATATAAGTATATTAAATCATTTCATATTAAAATTTATTTATTTTTATAATTTTACTTATAATCCGATAAAGAAGATTATTAACAAAGATGGTGGGTAATTCCAAACAATATGTTAACAAAAAAAATTAAAATGATGAAATCCAAATCACAACATTAGTTTTTCCTCATCACTTGACATTTGATATAAAGGAGTTCGATGGTTGTTGCTTTCTTATTCATTTTACACTTGATATTAATGAACAATATATAATAAAATTTTAAGCACCTTTCGATTTAAAGTCTTAGCAAGGACAATATCAAATCAACACAACAAATGTTTGTTGGAATACTTTAAAAATATTTATAATGTTTCAAAATTTATAATTGAAAAGTTACAAGTGATCCAAAGGTTTCTCTCTTTTTCACTTGTAGCAATACATTTTCATTTGGCTTTTCTTGCCGCAATGATGACATTCAAGATTCATGATCTTGACTTGCTTCGGCTTTTATCTTTACTTTTTTCATCTCCTCCAATTTTTAGTAACTAGAATCTCGAATTGTAATGAAGAAACTTGAGACCTTCTTCTCACTTCTTCATTCAACACACCTCTTAGCAATTTCCAAGATCATAATACCCTTTAATGAGATAAACTCGAAACGTTTCCCAAGAGTTCGATAGAGTAACAACCAACCAAAGCCCTATAATCTCATCATCGAATTTAATTCTCATACTAAATAGTTGAGTCAACAAACCTTGAAACTCATTCAAGTGGCCAACTATAGAAGTCTCCTCCTTGTAACTCAATGTCATCATTCTCTTAAGCACGAACAACTTGTTATTATCGAACTTTGAAGCATACAAATTTTAAAGCTTGTTCCACAATGTGGCCGTATGTATCTCTTGATCAAAGTGATTAAAGACATTTTCTTCAACAAATTGCCAAATAAAATTGCATACTTACTAATATTCAAATTCCCACTCTTCATCAGTTTTCAACTCGGGTTTTTTAGTAGAAAAACATGAAGGTGCAAAACTTTCATAAACAGAAGATCTTTCATTTTGTTCTGCCAAAGTTGATAATTTGTATCATTCAACATAATCATCTTACTAGTGTTTATTTCCACGATTACAAACACAAGAATCAAGCAATGATTACCAAATACGATGAAATATCACGAAAATACAACTGTTATTCTTTCACTCTCAAAAAATCAATTCGACAATTATGACAATCCCAATAACACAATATATCAACAATCGGTGCAAATAAACTACAATATTGTAAGCAAAAATAATAAATTGAGACACATAATTTTTACATGGAAAACCCAAGCAAAGGTAAAAACCACGTGACTTTGAATGTCTACCAAAAATTCCAATATAATAAAAGTCTTACTGCATATCATAACTAAGCCACAATAAAGAGTATACAACTCAAACAAAGCTATCAACAAATAATCTCAAGCAAACTTTAAGACAAAAGTTGAGAATTGTTGGAAAAATAGATTTTTGGAAACTTTGAGGCATATTCTCGATTAGTAAAGCTGGAGATTTGAATAATAAAATTATCGTTTTATATTCTACTCCATGAGACCTTTACAATGGTATATCATATGCTCAAAATAGTTAAGTGATGAATGAGAAATTGATGCTCAAAATAAGCCACTTGTGAATTATGTTGAGGAAAATGGAAAGTTTAGTCCCACATTGGTTAGATATCAAGTGTGGAATATGTTTATATATATGAACCAACTTAGTGGTTAATGAATGACTAAACTAATGCTCTTTCCCGTGCAGAAGGGGGGTGCAAATCCAAACTCGCTGAGGTTGGGAGCACACCCGCACGACGTAGGCGACGCGAAATGTCCAGACCAGTCGGGCCTTTTAAGCCTGTGAATATTTTAGCCCAATACGTAATTTTATTTTTTTTCCTCAACAGAGCTTATCTGTTTGGAATTAAAAGGAGTTAATGGCTCTTTTAATTTAAACGTTAATTTAGGTTAATTGTTCATTAATTCACGGACGATATTGGCTCAATGAGTTAAAATTTCCAAGAATTCTTTCATTTGAATTTTATTTAAAACCAAATAATCTATAGGAAAAGACACACACTGAATTTTCAAAAATTTCGAGATATATTTTCATTGCATATTTTTCGAATCGTTTTCAATGATAGACGAAGGCAATGCTACAGTTCGTTGATCACTATAACTGAGCTACTATCGTGCTCATCTTGTTGTTGTATCCTGGGAGACAGTCGACCAACGTTTCTCCAACACTAAAGGAACAGTCAAATCTGTCTTAAAGAAACTGTGAAAATAGGCCTCAACTACCAGTTTGTTTTTCCTGCCTACCTACAAGTATAATATTTTGATCCAATACTTATTTTTGTTTTTTTCATATTATAAATATATGTATCTATGTTATTCTGGTTCGATCTTGGGATTTAAATAAATATTTTGCATTACTGTTTATTTAACTAACATGATTACAACAATCTTAAGACAAATTTCTTTAACACTTTCTAATAGAAGACGAACAAGATACCAAAGAGAAATTTTCTTCTGTTTGTAAACAAAAATCAATTGAATAATTTTATTTCAGGATTTTATTCCTGTCGTTTAACAAGATTTGTTTGATTTTTTGTTTCAAAAAAAATCAATTGAATAATTCTGTTTTAGGATTCTTTTCCTGTCGTTCAACAGAATTCATTTGATTTTTGTTGTTAACAGTAATCGCTTGAGAGTAACAATTCTGTTACCAAAAATTGGTTATTAATTTTTTTTCAGAATTTTAATTCTGTCGATTAACAGAATCAAAGAGTAGTGTAAACTAAATTTTAATTTTTTTGTTTATTATTATTACTAATTCTGGTTATGTTTCTGAAATCTTAACAAAAAAAAATGGAAACTTCCACCAATTCACAATTTGGATCTTTGGTTTAAACTGAGGCTTCGAATCAAAACTTAATGTTGCTAGTAGCTGTAAACCACAACGAGAAGCCTAAGAAATTCTCTAAATAGAATTTCAAGACATGGCAACATAAGATGTTGTTCTATTTGACCATGCTGAACTTGGCCAAATTTTTTAAGGATGACCTTCCTACTATTAAAGAGGGTGAGGTGGATGATGTTACCACCTTCACTACTGTTGAAGCTTAGAAGCATTATGATTTCCTATGCTAAAATTACATCCTAAATGGATTTTCAGATGCATTGTACGAAGTATACAGTGTCAAGAAGATGGCTAAGGAGTTATGAACATCATTGGACCATAAATACAAAACTGAAGATGCTAGGGCTAAAAAATTTTTAGTTGCTAAGTTCTTAAATTTTGTAATGGTTGATTCTAAACTAGTTCTGAATTAGGAACTTCAACTAATCTTTCACGAAATTCTTGCTGAAGGGATGGTCATAAGTGAATCCTTCCAGGTGGCTACCATTATTGAGAAGTTACCCTGCTTGATTTAGATCGGGAGAATTGTACGGTTTTATGAAACCATGTGTATATGGCTTGAATCCGTAGTCAATCCTATTTCTGATAGGAGTAGTTGACAATTGAATCCAAATTTTTCCATTATTTTCGTATCCGTAATAGTACGAAAGGAAAGCCTGGCTCCAAGTTGTTCAAGAATAGTGGCGTTGTTGAGTTTCTCGATCCTTTGACTTAGGATTAGTCAGTTCTATTTCTTGATGGGGACAGGGGAAGGATATAACTCAAATGAGAGTGTCACCTTGACGTGGTGGAAGTCATCGATTCGAGCTCGATTATCCCTAAACCCAATGTGAGTTTTTCTATTTTGCCTTGCCCCGCGCGTGATCGAATAAGAATGGATAAGAGGCTCGTGGGATTGACGTGAGGGGGTAGGGATGGCTATATTTCTGGGAGCGAACTCCAGGCGAATATGACCCCTTTCTTGAAATGACTTCAAGAACTACCTAAAACACAAAAGAAAGGAAATGTCAGTGGAAGACCTGATTGTCAAACTTCGGATTAAAAAAGACAATAGAGGTAGTGGAAAAAACCTTAACAAAACAACAAATGTCAATGGTGCTAAGGAAAATGTGGTAGAAGTTAAGAAGAACTTCAAGAAGGAAAAACAACCACAAAATATGTCTAAATTAGGACCAAAAGGTGGCGTTTCCAAAAAGAAAATATTTCAAG
The DNA here is from genome assembly GCA_025698475.1 of Gossypium anomalum. Lineage (NCBI taxonomy): Eukaryota > Viridiplantae > Streptophyta > Magnoliopsida > Malvales > Malvaceae > Gossypium > Gossypium anomalum. The sequence continues at coordinate 14,805,566 of CM046961.1, forward strand.
GGAAATGCTTCAACTGCAACAAGATGGGGCATAAGTCATCTGACTGTAGACTGCCAAAAAAAGTCAGAGCTAACGAGGCCAATGCTGTAGAAGAAATTTCCAATAAAATGTCTGATATGGACTTATGTGTTGTAATTTCTAAAGCCAACATGGTTGACTCAAATCCAATAGAATGGTGGCTTGATACTGGTGACACACAAAATATCTGCTGTGACAAAGACTCATTTTCTGAGTTGGTGCCTTGTGACAAAAGGGAGAAGCTCTATATGGACAATGCTGCGACTTCCAAGATCAAGGGAAAGGGTACTGTGGTCTTGAAGATGACTTCTGGAAAAGAAATCAAGCTTCAAAATGTGTTGTATGTGCCTGACATACGCAAGAACCTTGTTTCTTGGACACTCCTAAGTGCACACGACTTTAGGATGGTGTTTGAATCCCAGAAGCTAATTTTATCTAAAGGGGGAATGTTTGTCGGAAGGGGATATGTATTAAATGATATGAGGAAACTTAATGCAATCTATATAAAAGCAAAGACAATGAATAAGAATGTCGCTTCTTCTTCTGCTTATATGCTTGAATCAATTCATTTATAACATGGTAAGCTCGAACATGTTAATTATGATACTTTACATAGATTAATTAATTTAGAGCACATTCTTTTATTTCACATTAATTATAATCACAAATGTGAAACTTGTGTTGAGGAAAAATTAACAAGATCTTAATTTCAAACTATTGAAGTAAGTACATAACCACTTGATCTAATACATAGCGATGTTTGTGACTTAAAGTTTGTTCAAACTAGAGGAGGGAATAAATATTTTATTACCTTTATTAATGATAGCATAAAATTTTGCTACGTATATTTGCTTAAGATCAAAGATGAAACTATAGAGAAATTTATTCTCTATAAACAAGAAGTTGAAACCCAACATAATAAAAAGATTAAGATGGTGATAAGTGATTATGGTGGTGAATATGTTGAACCATTTGGTGAATACTGTGCACAACATAGTATAATCCATGAAGTGACACCACCATACTCTTCTTAATCAAATGGAGTAGCCGAGCAAAAAAATCAGACTCTAAAAGAAATAATGAACGCATTGCTAGAAAGCTTTGGGTTATCGTAGAACATGTGGGAGGAAGCTATTCTATCAGCTAATTACTTTTTAAATAAGGTTCCTCGCAAAAAAAAAAAGGATAAAACACCATATGAGTTATGGAAAGGTAGAAAACCTTTCCAAAACTACTTAAAAGTGTGGGGGTGTCTTGCAAAGGTAATGGCTATGTTACCAAAGCAAATGAAAATAGGTTCTGAAACCATGGATTGTATTTCCATTGGCTATGCAGATCATAGCAATGCATATTGGTTTCTTGTGTATGAATCAAGGAATCTTGACATTCACAAGAATAAAATATTGGAATCAAATAATGTATCATTCTTTGAAAATTTCTTCCCTTGTAAAGCTAGGGAAGTTTATTCAAGTTCAAAGAAATGAATTTCAGAGACTATAGATGAAAATAGTCAAGACATTCAACAAGATGTTGAAATTAAGATAGAGCCAAAAAATAGTAAACGAACAAGGGTGGCAAAATCTTTTGGATCGGATTTTCTAACCTTTATGCTAAAGGTCGAGGCTCAAACGTATAATGATGTTATATGGTAATCCAAAAGCACTTTATGGAAAGATGCTATTAAAAGTGAAATTGACTCCATCATGCAAAATCATATGTGTGAATTAGTGGATCTTCCTCTGGGAATTAAATCATTAAATTCTAAGTGGATTTTCAAACAGAAAATGAAAGCAGATGGAACAATTGATAAGTAGAATGCTAGATTGGTTATAAAAGGTTATAGACAAAAGGAATGCCTTGACTACTTTGATACTTTTTCTATAGTATCCAGGATAACTTCTATAAGGATGATACTTGCAATTGACGCATTGCCGAATCTAGAGGTACATCAAATGGATATTAAAACAACTTTCCTAAATGGAAATCTTGATGAAGAGATTTACATTAAACAACCTGAGAGTCATGTAGTTACAGGATAAGAAAAGAAAGTTTGTAAATTGGTGAAGTCTTTGTAGAGACTTAAGCAAGCACCAAAGCAATGGCATGAAAAGTTTAATAATTTCATGATGACAAATGGCTTTAACATTAATGAGTGTGACAAATGTGTGTATGTCAAAACTACCAACATTGGACATATAATCCTATGCTTATATGTTGATGACATACTCATTGTTAGAAGTAATAATGCAATGGTAAAACGTACCAAAGACATGTTAAATTCAAGATTTAACATAGAAGATATGGGACTAGCTGATGTGATTTTGGGCATCCAAATCAGGAGGCCATTTGAAGGTCTCATATTGACTCAGTCACACTATGTGGACAAGATTCTTAGGAAATTTAGCAAGGATGATTCTGGTATAGCTAGAACTCCAATAGATACAAGCCAACATCTGTCCAAAAAAAGGAGAAAGTGTTGACCAAGTGGAATATACAAGGGTCATAGACAGTCTAATGTACCTTATGAGCTATACTAGATCAGTTATTGCTTTCATTGTAAGCAATTTAAGCAGTCCAAAGATCCTACTATTTTAAAAGGACTCTTCGATGCCAGTTGGATATCTGATATTCAAGATACCAAAGGCACAAGTGGATATGTTTTTACATTAGAAGGAGGATTTGTGTCATGGAAATCCTCAAGACAAACGATTATAACCAGGTCCACAATAGAATCTGAAATTATAGCTCTAAACAAATCTAGAGAAGAGGTTGAATGGCTTCAAAACTTCTTGGAGGATATTCCTGACTAGCCAAAGTCTGTGCTCATAATATGAATATATTGTGATAACCAAGCAACAATTGTAGAGCACAGAACGTAATGTATAATGGTAAGTCGAGACATATGTGTCATCAACACAATATCGTTAGACAATTGATCTTAAATGAAGATATCTCTATTGATTTCGTAAAATCAAAAGATAACACGGTGGATCCGCTAACTAAATGCTTAAATCGAGATCAAGTTGATAAAACATCAAAAGGAATGAGACTAAAGCCCATGAAAATTAAAGGCATTATGTGAAGGAAAACCCAACCTAGTTGACTAGATAGCCCAAGATCTAGGTTCAAAGGGACAACCTACGTCCATTGATCTTGTGAAGTCACTGTGGGGGTTCTTATCCCAAGTCTATTCCTATAATATAAACAGTGATTAAAAGTGGGATAGGTTAAGCAATGCTTTTAATGACAGTTGTGTGTTTCGGTGAGCCGAGCAACATAAGTCACCTATGAGAGTGAAGTGGGGCCACTTCAAAGAGACTACTTGGGCATAATTTTCTCAAACTCTTGCAGAACCAAGAGATGTTCATGGCCATATGAACATACCCATGAGAACTAAAACCTTTCTAGAGAGGTAGTTGTGTGAGGTATATCATCATTTACACAAACGGTAGAACAATTCAAGGACATCGCGTCTACTAGTTGGCTAGTAAAGTAAATATACTTTCACAGGGGAAGGTTCAAGGGTTGACGCCTACTTATCCTATGCAACTATCGATTGTAGATTTTATCACCACATCGAGTCAATGTTTTTCATTAAAACTATCAATTTTCATTCATGTAGGTGATTGTTGGAAAAATAGATTTTTGGAAACTTTGAGGCATATTCTCGATTAGTAAAGGTAGATATTTGAATCATAAAATTATGGTTTTATATTCTACGCCATGAGACCTTTACAACGGTATATTATATGCTCAAAATAGTTGAGTGATAAATGAGAAATTGATGCTCAAAATAAGCCACTTGTGAATTATGTTGAGGAAAATGGAAAGCTTAGTCCCACATTGGTTAGATATTAAGTGTGGAATATATTTTTATATATGAACCAACTTAGTGGTTATAGGATGACTAAACTAATACTCTCCCTCGCGTGCAAGAGAAGGTGCAAATCCAAACTCACTGGGGTTCGGGGCCGGACCAATCGGACCTTTCTAAGCCTGTGAATATTTTAGCCTAATACATAATCTTATTTTTTTCCTCAACAGAGCTTATCTATTTGGATTTAAAAGGAGTTAATGGCTCCTTTAATTTAAACGTTAATTTAGGTTAATTACTCTTTAATTCATGGACGGTATTGGCTCCATTAGTCAAAATTTTCAAGAATTCTTTCATTTGAATTTTATTTAAAACCAAATAATCTACAAGAAAAGACACTAAATTTTCCAAAATTTCGAGTCATCTTTTCCTTGCATAATTTTTGAATTGTTTTCGGTAATAGACAAAGGCAAGGCTACAATTCGTTGATCACTGCAATCGTGGTACTATCGTGCTCATCTCGTTGTTGTATTCTAGGAGACAGTCAACCAACATTTCTCCAGCACCAAAGGAGCGGCCGAATCTGTCTTAAGGAAACTGTGAAAATAGGCCTCAACTACCAGTCCGTTTTTCTTTCCTACCTATGAGTATAATATTTCGATCCAGCCTTTATTTCTGTTTTTTTTTTTCATAGTATATATATGTGTGTGTATCTATATTATTCCGATTCGATCTTGTGATTTAAATAAATATTTTACATTATTGTTTATTTAACTAGCGTGACTGCAACAAGAATATCACCAAAAAAGGGTTGAGTTTAAAAGTCAAAAACCCAAAGTTACAATACCCCAAATGAAATAGGCCCGTAAACGTTAAAAATCTTTGAGTTTGGTACCAAAGAAAATGCTAATTTTCATGATTACCAAACACGAGAACCAAACTCTGATACCAATTTGTTGGAATGAAATCGAATCCGACGAAATAGCGCGGAAGTACAATTGGTATTCTTTCACTCCCAAAAAATCAAGTTGGTAATTACGACAATCCCAATAACACAATATATCAACAATCGATGCATATAAACTACAATATCGTAAGCAAAAATAATAAATCGAGACACATAATTTTTACGTAGAAAACCCTTTAAAGCAAAAGATAAAAACCACTGGACTTTGAATGTCCACCAAAAATTCTATTATAATAAAAGTCTTACTACATATCACAACCAAGCCACGATAAAAAGTATACAACTGAAACAAAGTTATCAACAAATAATTTTAAGCAAACTTTAAGACAAAAGTTGAGAATATCACCAAAAAGGGCTTGAGTTTAAAAGTCAAAAACCGGAAGCTGCAGTACCCCAAACGAAATAGGCCCGTACACGTTGAAAATCTTCAAGTTACCGTTAAAAAATCAGTTCTAACGAACCTCCAATTAAAAAAAATACGAAGGGCACAAAAAAAACTGTTTTCTCTCCCACATTCCTTTTTTTTCTTTGACTTGCAACACACTGTCTATTTAGCCCCTATAACTTATATATATAGGGCACAAAGGTTGTGTGCATTCCCACAGCTAGTGGGACACATGGGGGCTTACGCCCAACACATCTGGGAGAGCTGCTGCTGCAGTTGTGTCTAGTTAAGGGAGTTTTTAAGCTACTACTATTGTTGTTTCTGTTGCAGCTATGGAATTTACTGTTGTTCTTACCACTATAATGAGGTGATGCTATCCATATGTATATATATTGGGGCTGCAGAAATCTTGGGCACTTGAGAAGAAAGAAAGATGAGTTTGATTGTAATCTTTCCACAAAGGACAAAACATGAGATGAGTTTCAAAAATAAAAAATAAAGAAAAAATGTATTGAAAAATATTAATGTATTAACAAATATAACTTTGCTTAAGCAAAGTATGTATTGAAAAAAACACATACGTCGTTGTCAAAAATATGCTCTTGTACCCGTAGTACAGCTTTTGATTTTAAGCAAAGCAACAATCTAGAAATGACATTCGAACGCTGGGTTGCTCTCGCATACTTTCAACCAAAAAAATTGACATAATTAGTAACTAAACTTGAATCAAAACAAATATGCAAATCTCAATTGCAACCGTGGTCTTCTTCCACTAATCTCCCTTCACAATTTTTGGTGCTCTCTCTTATCAGATTCTAAAGCCTCCGCCTGTAAGACTCTCAACGGATAGGACCAAAATTGAAGGAAATCCTCTTCTGCTGCCAATATAATTGAGTGAAGAAGATTCATGCAGCTCTTCCACAATGAAAGGATCATTTTCCTTCTCCTCAATCTTACAATGTCCGTAACATCTTTACCATACAAGTAATATTTCTTCAAAACTTTTACCACTTTCCATCATCACTTAAAGGATTGTTAGGGACGAAAAAAATTAATTTCAAGGGTTTAATTGATCGTCAACTTCGATTAAGACTCTTGTAATTTTTTATTAAGGATTTGAGAAATTTTTTAACATTTAAAGAATAAGAATATAAATAAATTTTATACTTAAATTAAAATAAAAATAGTTCAACAGGCTTCCCCTGTATAATCTAGTCCATAGGGTTGAACAAAAATTTCAGTTTATCAAGTACTTCGACCAAAACTGTTTAAATTCAGTTCACTTTATTCCATTTGTTCTACCATTTTTATTTGACCAAAAAAAAAAGGATATTTAATTGAAAATAAAGTTATAGTGGTTATTTTATTCGATTAATTCGACTTAAGAATTTTAACATAATCCAGTGAAGTTGGTTCAAATTTTCAATTGTTCTCATCCGTTTGGTTAATTCTCCAAGTTCATTCAGTCGCCGATTGATCAATGAATCAAAAAATAGCTAAGCTGAAGAATGAAGATCAGGCTATATATATATTATATAGGGAGACTAGACCATATATTCAGATACAATAACATTGTCAATCTAATTGGTTCAAATAAACACAATCCAACACCAAAGAAAAAACCCCTGCCTACCTGCCCCGTAATTTCCACCAATCTATATTTCAAACCAAAACACTGTTCTAAGTAAACAAGCAACGATCAGCTTCTGTTAGATCTACTTCTTTCCAGCGGCAAACGTGAATCTAGTGTTGACAGTATCTGAGGCATCGACATCCCCCCTGACACAACAATTTCTGCCATGGAACAATGTATGACTTATAATGAGCGTTTAGTTTGAAGCAGGAGATGTTAAAGTAATGCTTTCGCTCTATTTCAGTTTTATTCTTTTCTTCATGCATATAACCCTCAACGCTACACAATACAGAAATCATGACAACAAAAGAAGATGAATCCCTCACCGATTCCTTCACGGACTGATAGATTTGGTCTGATAACATCATTTGTATTGATGAGGAATATATCACCGATGTAAAGATGATTCGTGGGAACATAGACACAGCATAGCTCTTCTTCACCAGTGTAGCTCTACATTTTTAAAAAATAATAATAAAAAAAACAGCATTCTTGATATTGCAATTGTCTGATGAGTCTTATTATATCTTATTCTTCCACTGTGAAAGTTTTAAAATTGTAGTCAAGCAACCAACTATTTAACTATTTCTAGGACATAAAAGTAGATAAGGAGATTCACACACACGCCCAAATAAAAAAGAGTACATAATGAGACAAAAAGAGAAGAGAATATCACTAGCTTCAGGCAAATGATTCTTGTATAGTGGAAAGTCTTTCCCAACAAGAATGCCATGGAAACAAGAACCAAACCACTCGGCAACAAGCAGTCCCAAGGGTTTGTTTGGAAAGAAAAACAATTTAGACATGTCTGCCAATAACATTATATGATGCATGATGATCATGAAATCAAGAAAACAAGAAAAAAAACAGGGGGAAGCCATGCAGAAATTATAATTTTGGAACAAAAACTTCATTTGCCTACCTGTAGAGTAACAGATGAAGTAATGAACCCAAAAGCATATTCACCAATTCGTGGATGCCTTATGATGGCTACTTCCTTGAATGCCTGTGTGTTCTGATCTGAAATACAATAGAGATATAAAATGTAATGAGATGTAGAGTAGAGATTGTTGCTAACTGAATCAATTTTAATAATATCACCTGCTAAACTAATTTATTTTGTGGAAGAAAGCCAGAAGAATGCACACCTGGTGATATAGCAGAACTAATCTGCTTGGAGGCGTTGTAGATATGACGAACAAATGGCATCCGCTTGATAAACCACTCACCAAGGCCTAGGACAGATGCTCCCAACCATGATGACATGAATACCCCAACCAAGAAGATGAATGTTATAGAAGTTACAAATCCAAGACCTATCAAAGAAGCAAAGGAGAAAACATCAAGAGGCCTGTTAAGTTAACCAGAATCTTCGTACCCTTGAAAGAGACATTCCTAATAAAAAATGACAACTACCAATATTATCAAATGCAGTAAGTGTATTTGCAAAATGCCACTGTTTGAAAACCAATTTAGCATTGTAGTACATAGATATTTAATAAGATATCACGTTCAAGTTTATACAACTACATTTCAATAAACTTTGTCCAAGGTTAAAATGTCCTGTGTATACATATAATGGGTGTGTGCGTGTAAGTTTGTCCATTTTACTTCCACACTATCAATGTCTCATTCTTGGAAGTTTTATATGAAGAAAGCCAATAGGCATGTAGGCTGGGGGCATAAAGGAAATTTATGAAAAGATTGTAGTTGAAAACAAAAGATCCCTCCAGTCTAAAAGAATATCATCCAAGCTCTCACAATTATCACAGATACTGTCCACAGTCTCTCAAAAATGGCAGGACAGAGCAATCCTCGTCATTCAGAAGCCTTGAAGAAAGATAACACAAATTTACAAACTCCAAGATCCCATTAAAGGAGGAAAAGAGTAAAAGATTTAATGAACTATGAAACAAGTTCAAAGGTCTAGATAAGAAAGGAAAAGAAAAGGTTTTAAACAGCTACATGAGATGCTCACCAAATATTTCAATGCCAAGTTGAGCATAAATTGGAGAGAAAAAGCCATCCACAAAGTGAATGAACCACCACGTTATGTAGAAAGTGATTGCTATAGGAAACAAAATGACACTGCAAAACAACTATGAATCAGCTACTGCTATAACAGCATGGTGAATGACAACTAAAATTCTATAAGATAAAATCCATTAACATATATTCACCATTAGAAACCAAACCTACAAAGTTTCTGAGTCTATCAAATACAAGTTTAGCAGAAATTCAAGATGGTAAGAGCTACAATTTTTGTAAGATGACAGATAAGTAGCAGAGGAAATCCAAGACAACCAACCAATTCTGGAGAATCTTATTAAGATGAAAGGTGGAAACAAAGAAAGGCTAAATGAAGGTGTCAATCTACACAGATTTCATGTAAAAAATATGACAGAGATATATAAAAAAAATTATTTATTAAACTTCGAAATTAAAGGCTGGTCAAAAGATTAAACATGCCACCTCCAGTTCACTTCTCAAATGAAGATTTCAGCATATCCCATGAAAGCATTATGAACAAGAAAATTACTATATTGGATAATGGCTAAATAATGCCAAGAAAAAGAGAGTTCAATGCATCCCAACCATTCCACTGAAACACTTACTTCTCCAGGCACGTTGTGTATGAATTAGCTGAATAATTAGGGAAATCCTTTAAGGGATTTAAATTTATCTCTTATTCCAAGAATTAACAGCTCCAAAGTTCAAAAAGTTACTATAACCATAATTCAAAGAAAAACAAAGATATTTGGGTTCAATAAGTTGGTGAAAGCATTTTCACTCAAGATCAAGGATGTAAGACAAGAAGGGGAACTAGAGGTATGTGTGGATTATTTCTTTGGTAAGGAGATAATAAAGCACAATGCAAATCATTATGCAGATAACAACTGCACAAATATCCATCATGTCCATAAAGGAGATAAAAAGAATGCTGCTTACCATCCCGTCATGAACTTCTTTGAAGCCCAGCTCCGGAAAACTTTGTAAAAGGTCTGCATAAGACAAAGCTTTTCAGACAATTTTAAAAGATAATGTACATGTGTCATTACATGAGTACATAGGTATATTTCCTGTACAGGCAAGCGGCTGAAAACATGTTTTTTTGCAAGATTTCAGTAGGAACCATAAAAAATTTTCTTAAACTACTCCATCAACCAAAGGAAATAATATTAACAAGTCCCATAAGCGGAAGGGTGGCCTCAAAATCAAGCCAAGAATTTAATATCCTAATCCTAAACTTATCTGAGAGCATTTACAAGAGAGATTGAATATAAAGATATCAGTAATCATATACTCTCTGGTATGGCCTTTAACATCCGTTATACAGCATCTTAAGCTAAAATATAAATCTCTATACATAAAAACTTACAAAGCCTCTAAGAGAAAAGGCAACAAATGTCACAAATCTCGGACAAATGGGGGAAAAAAGGGAAAACAATTTCCAAGTTTTCAACAGCTCCAGTAAATTATGCGGTAATCCTACAACACAATAGAGCAGTTCAATTTCATTGATATTCTAAAATCAATGAATTCTCAATGAAAATCAATACCCAAATTCCTCTCCATTAACGAGCAAACATTCAAACAAAATCGCATTAAGCTCCATAATATAAGTATTAATTTACAGAATGCATTACAACTTTTCCATCAGCAACAAAAACAGCTGCAGACCAAGTCAAGTCGAATTCAATCACAAATGTAACGTCAATTAACAAAAAAAAAAAAAAAAAAAGGACCTCGCGGCCGGCGTGATGGGAAGAAGAGGAAGGAGAAGGTTTGGAGGAATCATCGTGGACGGCGTCAGCGACCGGGATCAGAAGCTCCCGATCTCTACTCTCTCTATCCCTACTAGCCATCACGATCATCGATTTCTCATCGCCCATCACCTGGAAACCCCGCTGCTAATCTCCTTCTCAACAATCCCAAAAACCCTAACCTGCTTCCACCCTTTCTCCCAAGTCACTGTTTATGAATCAAATCAAGAAGAATAAAAAGAAAAAAAAACTATACATTTAAAAGAGAAGAAGCTAATTTCAATTTTTTGGCAATCGAAACGGGGGATAGGGAAAAGAGAGTCTGAAATCCGCTTCCTGTGACAGTATTTGTACTTGGTTTTTGTATTTAATTTAGGTATTTATATTTATTTAAGAAAATAATAATTAGTAAAATAACGGGGGCGGGTATGGCCATGTGAGGATTTCCAAGGAGATGTTTGGTCACTAATTAAGGGTTTTAAGGAGATAAATAAAGTTTTGTGTTTTCTTTGGTCTGCTGATATTGTCATGTAAATGAGCTGTCGTTGATTATTATTGGGTGCCAGCATTTTGCCTCCATACCCTCCTCTGTAAGCCTATTTTATTATTTATCCAAATGAATGATGATGGATTTGGTTGGTATTATTATTGAGGAAAACAACTCTTATTAAAATTTGATTCCAATTATCACTTCTCTTTTTGTCAAGTTTACTGGTTGGCATGGGTTGTATGTGATTTCATGAATTCAATTTTTAAATATATTAATTTTATTTAAAATATATATTTAAGAATTTTTTTAATTTATCATAAAAATCTATTCATTTTAAAAAATAAATAATTGAGAAGATAAAATAACATTTTTAAAATAATGAAAATAAATAAATGAAAAACAATTGATAGTAAAATAATAAATAATAAACAATATTACTTTGCAAAAAATCATTATTTTAATACTTTATTGTTTTTGACATGATATTTCACAACATAATTGTAAACAACATTCAAAGTTATAAAAATATTATTTAAATTAAATAATTGAAACTATATAATAATAATAATAATAATAATAATTAAACATCTTATGAAAATCATACTCTCTCTTTTTTTTAATAGAAATAAAACCTATTAAATAATACTAAAATATGATTTTTCAAGTAGTTACTTACAATTTATTCCAAAGGAAAATGCATTGTTAATGCATATATTTGTAATGCTAAATATTAGTTTCAATTGATAATTAAGCTAAAATAATAAGTGTAATTTAATATGTAAATCTAATTAAGTGGTAACAACTATTACATTGATAATGAAAATATTATTAATAAAATAATTATAATTTTTAATTTATATTATGTTATTTTTTTAAGTACAACTTTTAAAAGATATAATTAAATTAATTAATTTTAGATTAATATACTATCATATTAATTAATATTTAAATAATTTTACTTTTACTATTATCACATTATAATACTAATAAATTACTATTTTAGTGTCAATATAGTAATATAATTAACAATAGCCCTATTTGGCAATTGGTAGATAGTTGATTACAGTAACTGGTTTAATCAACTGATTCTGTTAATTGTTTATTTAAAAGTGTTTAGTAAAACTAAGCTAAAAGTTGATATGTGTGAAATGACAAATAATGGCATGGCACATTTTATTGTTAAGTATTTATTTGTTTATAATACTTTATTCTTTATTGGGTTAAATTATTTAAATAAAACCCTATTATCAAGAAATTAAAACATTTATTATGGAAATTAATTAGTAATATTTTTGAAAATTTAAATAAACAAATTTCTTAAGTTCCTTATTTGCAATATTAATCTTGTGGAAATTGATAAATATTAATAGTGTATCAATATAATTGTAAACTATATTTTTAGTGATAATTATGTCATGTTCTTAGTATGTAAATTAATGATAAGAATAAATTTGACAAGTAGCATATTTCAATCAATATAAAGTTGCATAAGAAATCATTTTATTCAAATAAATTTAGAGCGCATAAATATTCAAGAAATAAATACATATCTCATTTCATATATCTTATTAAGTTTGAGAGCACGTGGCAAATGAAATAATTTGATATTTATCACCAAAAAAAAAAGTTTTTTCAAACCCATGTTTATATGTATATAATAGATATTTATAAATGATACATGTATGAATCAAACATAATAGATAACACAAATTCATAATAAGCTTTTATGTCTGGACACCGTAGAATAATTGGAATTTCTCAATATTATATTTAATAATATAAATTAATAATTTTAACTTTTTAAAAGATATTAATTATTTTTAAATTATAAATAATACATAAAGAAAATTCTCTAAACAAATAACTAAAGTTAAAATTAAACATTTTTACTTAATATACTATGGTCATGTGTCTTATAAAATTATTATTTAAATAAGAATTAAAAGTATTTAGTAGTCATCGTCATAAAAATATTGTTTTAAACTAATGTAGTTTATTTAAAATTTTTATAAGATATGTTTTTATTTAGTTGTTTAAAACTTTTTTATCTGAAAAAAAAATATAAATAATATTTTGAACTTTAAAATCTTGAAAAATTGTTTCAAAAATAGTATTTCAGATTTTAGAAACATTTAAAATGTATAAAACTTTTAATAAATTATTTTTTATATTGTGTTTAAAAATGTTTTTAGTGTTAAATATAAAATTGTTTAAAAATTTAAAATCATTTTTTAAATTTTAAAATGTATGCAAAAAATTTATTTTAAAACAATTTAGTTTTAATATTGTTGATAAAGTAATATTTTAATTTAATTTTAAATCTTTTTAAAAATATTTTTTCAACATTTTAGATTTAAAAAATAGGGCAAACTACCTGTTTAATCACCCGAGTTTACCCGTGTTCCTATTTTGGTCACCTATTTCAAAAATTTATTATTTTAATCACTCTAGTTATATAAGTTGTCAATTTTAGTCAATCTATTATTAAATGCATTTAGTCACCAGACGAAATGCTGACGTGGTCGTCTTTTGATTAGTATAATAATAAATTTATCCCTTAACACTTTATACATTCTATCAATTTGGTCATACTTCTAAAAAATTCAAAAAATTTAACCCCCAAGTTTGCACAATCTTTCAATTTAGTCTAAATTCTAAAAATTCAAAAAAAATAATTTTAAAAAATTTAAAGGATATATTATTTACTATAAAAATAAATAAATTAAAAAAATTAAAATATTTGATTATCTAAATTTAAAATTTATGATTATTATTATCTATTAAAATTTTTAGGGTTATTTTTAAAAAATTTAAAGCTTTTTCAAACGTAAAATTTAAAATACAAAGGAATTGATGACAGCTTATATAGCCTTTTAATTTATTTTAAAAATTAGATAAATATTTAATTAGATAATCATAATTTGTAAATAATTAAAATATCATATTATATTAATATTCATTCTTTTTTACTTTCAATAATCATAAATCAATTATAATTATGTTTTAAGTTAACTCTAGATTTTAGCTTATAATTTTCATTTTGAGATGTGAATTTTTTATTACACCACACAAATAACATCATTATGAGAAGGCTTAGAAATTGCTTCTCAACTTGTATGCAAAGGAACACAAATTGTGTTATTAGGAACGTTTCCTTCATTCTCATTGACATAGCACATGAACGAGAAGTTTAAAGCTACCACATTCCCTAGGCTAATATGGTTATCACCAAAAAAATGAAGAAAGGAAGTGGAGTATTAGCCAGGGAATCTCACTAAAATCAAGTATTTTTGGTAATAAGAAAACAAACAAATCATAGGAAGATTGGCATTGTAGATTAGAGGTGTGCATGGGCCGGGTCCAAACAAAATTTTAAGTCTGGGCTCGGCCCGGCCCGGCCCGAAATAAAATTGTTAAGCCCGAGTCCAACCCGGCCCAGCTCATATTAATTTTTTTAACTTATTTCATTAAATAAAAAATTTTAAAATATAATAAATCATCAAATACATTTAAAACAAATATTAAAACAAGAAACAAATAAAAAATGATATTAAAACAATTCTTAAAACAATACACAAATTGAAAATATAATAAAAAGTGATTATATTAAAATTAAAAATAAAATGTAAATATGATTAAAAATAAAAATATATATATATTTAGTATATAATTCGAGCCGGGCCTGGGCCAAAAAAGTTTTACCCGAGAAAACGGGCCTTTTTTTTTTCCCAAACCCATATTTCGGCCTATATTTTTACCCGAACCCTCCCATTTTTCAGACGGGCCTTCGCGCCGAGCCGGGTAGCCCGGCCCATGCACACTTCTATTGTAGATGAACCAATTTAACATGCATGATGATTTTTGGATTAAGTTTTTCATATCATGTCATCTTCTTAGCTATCAATTAAATAAATAAGGGTTTGATTTCATTTCTTTTTAATGTTTTACCTTTAAATTTTTAATATTTATATTTATCATCTTCTGCACAGTTTATTAAACAAAACATAAATTAAATTGTAAATAATAAATAATGGAAAAATAAATAAATTTTAAATTTTATAATAATGAATAAGGGACTTATTGGGCAAATAATCAAGCCATGATTTTAAAATTCTAAAACATTTAAAACCTTGGAGGACAAAAGTTATCAATTTAAAAACGGAAACCCTTGAAAATTATCTTCAAAAACACACAGGGTGAAATGCTACAATTAGTTGTGCTGAAATTTCAAATAAATATAAAATAAGAAGGACCTAGGTTGTAATTAAAACTGGCAAAAGGCTAAAATAATAGGACAACATAGAGGGACTTTTCCTGGAATTTCTCCATTAACTCACAACTATAAAGGCCAATATTTCACTCCTTTGTTCATTTTCACAGTTTATGTTAAATATAGATATAATCAAACCAATAATACTTATTCTGTATATTTCAATTTTTATTTTAAATCGTTCGAAAACTAAGGGATTCAAATAAAATTTCTAAAATTGTCCACATATTTTGCTTTTCAAATTCATTTGAAAAATAATTTATTTTGATAACTTATCACATGAAAAATAAAAAATTAAAATAAATATGGAGTTTTCTATGTGCAATTAAAATACCCTATTCACGATACGATTACCAATAAAATTAATAAGAAAAATAAACATAATTAATAAGAAAAATAAACATTCTAAGCAACTTTATCTAATTACTTTAGCATTCCATACTTATTGAGTTATTATCTCTCTAAATTAAACATATACTCATTATTATCATCGTTTCATGCTTGACCGAGTATAAATATTTAATAATATATAACTTAGTTAAATTTTGTATAAATAATTTAAAATAAGTATTAGGTAATTAGTTAATTATTTAATAGGTCAAAATGTATAAAAATTATCTTTTATCACGAAATTTTCAAATTATTTGAAAGAGATTAGTAAAATAGCATATCATTATATTTTAAAAATTAAAATATATATATATCTTAAAATTAAAATACTATTACTATTGTAGAAAAAAAAACTCTTTAAACTTAAATCATGCACAAAACATTTTTGAAAAATCATAGAATAATTGTATTTGAGTGTTATTGTTTTTAATTATCTACGTAACTACTTAAATTCTCACCCTTTCTCCAAGAATTGAAGAGTATAGTTGGGTGCTTCAATTACACCTCATCCAAAGAACTCAATAATTATGGTAATTACTCAAACATAACCATAAATGTGTAATTACAAGTAATTTGGTATGGATTGAGGAAGAAAACAACAGTAAACTAATGAATCAGGACTAAGCAAACGAATACAAGAGAAGATGGAACTATAGAAAACTTACGGTTATAGAAAACATGTAGCTTTCTTTATTAAAAGAATGATTCTGTCACGCCTCAATTCGGGGGTTCAAATTTTTCAGGAAGAATTATTGTGTTGAAAATTTATTTGTTGTTATTTCGGCCTCTGTCTATAGTCTGGTCTACTTAGTGCTTCTAGAAACTCAACAATTGACAAAAAGCTTGAAGTGGAGTAGTTGGTTAAGAGACTCTTAATGATTTAAGAGGTTGTGAGTTTGATTACTATTGGTGTTGTATATTTTATTAATATCTTTTTTTTGCTTCTTTCCAACTTGTACACACCCTGAAGTTAAGCAATTGGAAATAAGTTTGGATGTAAATGAGTTGTTGGCATAGTGGTTATTCGTAAATACTTTTTTTCTCAAAAGGCTATCAGTTTTTTTTAAAAGATTAAGCTAATTTTTATGTTGAGTGTTTTTTCATCTTTTCTCTCTTCTTTTCCCCTATTGTTGTCCCCTCCCCTTCTAATTTCTCTCAATTTTCCTTTTTTTTCTCCCTTTTTCTTCCATTATTTTCTCTTTACCCTTGTGTCGCCCCTTTATGTTCTCTTCTTCATTTTCTTTTCTTCTTGCTAAATTACTGATTACTTTGGCCGAATTCATTGGTATTGCTCAAATTTTTCATTGGTTCTTCGAATCTATCGCTCTGATGGAGTAAGTAGTTTTTCTTTCGATCAGATCTTATCTCGTTTCCTTTTTCCTTTATTTTTTGCTTTGGCCGAATGTTACTGGTGCCATAGTCGAATATTCTATACTAACTTTTGAGTGTTATTTTGATTGAAGGACCTAATTTGATCTTCACAAATCAACAATGACATTGAAACTCATTCGTGTCTTTGTTATATATCGAAATAGAATAAGTAAGTGATTGACAATTGAATCTAATTTGACACTATTAATTCTTGACCTGTCCAAAACTTATAGGGGTGTCTAAAAGCTGGTTTTAATCAAGTTTTGTTCATGTTGTGTACAAATCTAATCTAAAGCTGTTTAGATCTAAGTTGTAGAAGTTGCAGTTACGTTAGTGCATCAGATTCACGTAAAATCAAGTGTGGGTTTGACATTTGTGTGTATTAGTGTTTAAAAAATGATATATTTTAAGCATGTGATTAGTTATGCATGCTGATTTTGGACATGGTTGAACAACCTGGTGACATTTAAGAGGTATAACAAGATTGGTAAGTAATAAGAGGTAATGGCTGAATGTTAGGGCCTAAAAATGGGACTGATGATGTGATATTTAAGTTGTATAATGTGTAGTATTAAACCATGTTGTTGATTGAATTGTTTATTGTTTGCTTATAAAATCATGTCATTGATTGAGATTGTTAATATCGAAAGCATAAAAAGTATGCCACCATTATTGATAAATTTAATGCATGTAAGCACGCCACCAAATTGAGATTGATATCAAAAAGTGTGATTTACTTCATTGAAAGTATGTCATATTGCATTACATGGGGCTTGAGTATTGATTGGGTAATGGAGGAGTTTCGTGGAGTACCGAGGGTTTATATGCAACATTGGTTAGTCAGTATACTGCACCTTAGAGTATTGTGGAGTATTGGTGACTTATCGCATCTTACTGTAGCTTGTTTGCATATTACTGACAGTTTTAACTACATATTGTTATTGGTAGTTTAACCACACCGAGCTTCGACTCTTATTGTTTTGGCGTTTGGATGACGGGTTCTGTGAGACTCGTGGTGTATAACAAATGGATGGGTAGGACCATTGCACTATATCATTGAACATGTCATATACATATGTTTATATGCCATGTTAAATTATATGAACTGTATGTTAATAATATGCATTGTATACTTATTTTTGCTTAGACTCACACTAAGCTTTTTAAATCCACCCTCTAGTTTACTCTTTACAGATAACCCTTAAGACTAGGGTTGGACTCGACATTCGAAGGCCTTATCTCAGATTTTCACATAATACATTATTTTAAATTTTACTTAATTCATTGTGGTTTATTTTGGGGACTGTAATTTTTATTAAGTATGGACTGTGGTATGGGTGATTTTTATTTGGGATTTTTGCATGCATGAGATATTTGAATGGAAGCTAAACAAATTAAATAATTGGCCTAACATGACTTAAAATATGGATTTTATACAAATTCGAATACAACATTTTTTTTCCTGTTGCATAATAGTAAAACATGGTTTTTAAAAAGTTTGTTGACAAAGTCAACTGAGTTTTTTTCAAACGACAAGACTTTATAATAAATTGGACTTAAATTATAGATGACCTAATGAACTGGTGTTGTTAACAAATCTAATGCAATCGCGCTAAATTTTCCAAAAAATTGTTCAAAATAGCGATTTTTAAACCAAACGTTTTTATTTGGCCATTTTGGTGGCTAATGTAACCTTTAAGATTCGACCATAACGTCTTGGCCAAGTTTAGGAGGTTACAATTTTGGTTTTTATGTTTTCCTTCTCCTAATCTTGTATGCCCATGCAACTTCATTCCATAGATTTCCTGGTCAAGGTTATCAGCAGCTTTAACCAGTACAGAATAGTAAACCATAAAACACCTTCTATGCTCAAACCTTGATCACCAACCTTCCAAATTTCAGTGAAACAACCTTGACTAAATTAGGATAAAAGTGACTGTCTTGTCCTTCATTAGAACGCAACGTTGGCCTTGGGGGTAGTTTGGGAGTGCGGCCGCCCAAGGCCCAAGACTGGAAAGGCCCCCTCAAAAAATTTTCTTCAGCTTTTAATGTGGGGAAAAAGTCTTCAACCTTTAAGGTTTTCCAATCGACACTTTATTGTAGGTAGGAAAAAAAATAAAATAAAATAAAAAGGGCCTTCAATTCTTCGCCATAAATGCTTCATCTCCAAGGGCTTCTCCAAAACCTCCTCTAGTTCCAAAATTCCAACTTCTACCATTAAAGTTAATGGAGAATTTCAATTTTCCCCCCAAAAATCAACAATTACTATGGCAACAAGAGAAAATTTTCTACAAGTTAAATAGGGTCAAATTTCCTTTGAGTAATACATCATTCATCAGTCATCAGAATCATATCAATTGAAGTTATTAATTTTTACTTTATATCTGGTAGATTGAGAGTTTGAGATTCTAAAAAAAAAAATGGCGATCAACGGTGGTTTTGGTGCAATAGTCCTTTTCTCTCTTGCCATCCTGTGTGGCTGTGTCGGATTACCAATATTGAACTAACCGCTGCGCTTGCTTGCTGCTCATGGTGCCTCCTATCTACGGTCTGTCAAATCTACCATTATTGCAGGTTTAATTCTCCCTTCCTCTTTTTTCTTGTAATCTTTTCATTCTTAATTTGATGACATCTTTGGGTTTTAACTAATAAAGTCATTAAGTTAGCCTTATATTTAGCTTCTCTTCCTAACTTTTTTTAATAAACCATAGTACAATATACTACTACATACCCTTTCTTAATTACTTTATGCGATTGAATTTTTAATTGTTTTTGTTACTTGTTTAATTTTTTAGTTGTATTTCCTTCACAAATAATTGGATACTTTTTATTATTATTTCTATTTGTAATTGATTATTATAATTCTATTTACAGAATTCCAGTAACTCGATTTGACTTTTGGAATTAATAAATGTAAAAGCAAATATTCAATTTGGAATTCTTCTATCAGGTGCTATTATTTTATTTTCTTTTGTTACTTGAGTATCTGATTTATCTTTTATATACAATGTTACCTAAAAACCATTTATCTAGAAGTGAAAAAAGGAAAAAGAGAAAATTGCTAAAGAGTTAAAAAAAATTCACAACAATGTGCTATTGATAAATTTATTTTTAAAAAAGTAGGTTTTAATTAAAATTTGGATCAATCAAATGAAAGTTTGCATAATGATGTCAATGAGAATGATGAAATTAATTATCCAAATAAGCCTAATGATTTGCCAAATGTATCCAATATTGAAAATCTTTGTCTTAATAAAGAACAAACAATTCCTCTTGATATTAGCATTGATGAAGAATAAACAATTCCTTCTTTGGATATTTATGATCCTAGAAATTGGACTAATCTTAATAACAAAACAATGGACATGTTAGATGAAAAGGGGCCTATATTAAGAGAAATGAATCTTGGTTTTCCTCTTAATAATAATAATAGGCATTTTTCTTACACTTATTTTTTTAGGAAGTTGAACAATGGTGAGATTAGCGATAGAAAATAGTTGGTTTATTCCAAACATGTTGACAAAGTGTTTTGTTTTTTGTTGTAAGTTGTTTATTTATTAGTGATAAAATTTTGTTAGCAAATGAGGGTGTAAATGATTTGAGGCATATTAGTGAGAGGCTCACACAACATGAAAATAGTGTTGAGCATATGACTAATATCAATACTTGGAATGAAATGAGAGTGAGGTTGAATAAAACTGAAACAATTGATAAAAGCTTGCAAGAGCAGATTATGAAAGAGAAAGAGCGGTAGAGATAAGTTTACCTAGAATACTTTCAGTTGTGAAATGTCTTGCTACTCATAATTTCGAGGATCCAATAAAAAACTCTATCAAGATAGCAACAATAATTTCGAGGGATTAATTGAAATGATTGCAGAATTCAATGTGATAATGTATGATCATGTTAGATACATTCAAAACTGTGAAATTCATTATCATTATCTTGGGCATAAAATTCAAAATGAGTTAATTTTCTTTTTGGCTGATAGTGTTAAAAGTTCTATAGTTAAGACCAACAAAGAGGCGAAATATTTTTCTATAATTCTTGCCTGTACCCCTGATATTGGTCATTAAGAGCAAATGAATCTAATAGTACGATGTATGAATATGTCAACTAATAAAATAAAAATTGAGGAGTACTTTTTAGAGTTTATAAAGGTGGATGATACATCTGGATTGAGACTTTTTAATGAATTACAAGATGTTTTGGAGTCTCTTGATCTTAATGTTAATGATATAAGTAAGGCTGAGTATTCGATTGAGTCGAGTCAAATCAAGTCAAAAAAATTTTGAGTTAGTCGAGTTGATGAATCCTATTTTAGCAACCAAAGTCAATTTGAAAGTTTTTCGAATTAAGTAAAAAAAATTCGAGTCAAGTTAACGAATCCTATTATTTATACTTAATATTGCGTTTACATCGACTAATTATTTAACTAGTAGACGAAGTATAAGATTATTTAACTACAAAAGTAAGGTTGATGGGTAAACATTTATCAAAATGACATAGTTTTGCCTTTCAACTTAATGGTTTTGACTTTTAACTTTAGAAAAGGTAAATATTTATCAAAATGATGTAGTTTTACCTTTTCTTATTTGGATTTTCAGATAACTTGAATTGTATAATTCATATTCGAGTTAAATTAAAAATTTTGATTTTTTTTATTTGAGTTGATTTGAATAACTCGATTAACTCAAATAACTCGAACTATTTAATTTAAAATTTAAATTTTTTATCGAGTTTTTCAAATCGAATCTGATTTTGCTTACCCCTAGATGTAAGGGGTCAGGGTTATGATAACGGTTCCAATATGAAAGGGAAGCACCAAGGTGTTCAAAAGCAATTTCTTGAAATAAACTCGAGAACATTATTTATTCCTTGTAACATCCCAAACTTGGCCTAGAAGTTATGGCCGAGCCTGGAAATGTTACGAAGAAGGGTTTTGAAATCAATTTTAAGTTGAAATTTCTCGTGTTAATTGTTACTAAGGGAGTCCACGTTTTAGGAAAACACATTGTTTAACTCCTTTATAAAACCGTCAATTGTTTTTCTTTTTAAGTAAAGCGTATCATTTGCAACGGAAGTTTGAAAGTCATTGTTTTTGAAATCTGAACTTGTATTTTCAAAAACATTTGTTGCATAAAATCGTTGTTTGCCAAACGTAGCAGTTTAAAAGTCAAAACGCATCCAAAATCAAAATTATAAACAAAGAGTCCTAAAATTAAAAAACTCTCAGAAAATCCCAATAATTAAATAATTTACTAGTTAAAAATAATTTCCGGACTAGTGGTCAGCGTTGAGCCTCCATCGCATCAACCTGCCTATGCCCGAGGATTACCTGAACAGAATAGACAAACAGATGTGAGTTTTTAAAAATTCAGTGTGTAACTTAACAGAGACATGCATGTACATAAACTCAGATTTCTCAGTATATCAGAACAAAAGTAGACATAAGTCCTTAACAGAATCAGATCATATCATACTCGAATTATCAGAACATACAAATATGCAAAATCTTACCCCCATCTTTTACACACCATCTCTAACCATCCCAATACACCATGTGGGGTTTAAAACATCCACTCATCCCAACACACCACATAGTGTCTTTACGACACTTATCAAAATAGTTGCAATCAAGCTGCCAGTATATTGGTGAAATGTCACCTCACAGATCGCTTCCTCCACATATACAAATCTTACCCCATACATAGATACGAATAACAGATAACAGATATAACATAACTAACAATCCCGCATGCTTATATACAGATAACATGATATTACGAATCAGTCAAATCATACATATCAATTTCTAAATGCTCAAATCAGTCTATCAGAATTGTAAATATCATGCATTAGGGTTTTTTTTTGCCTTTATCGACCCTACGAAAGGCCCACAATCGATCGAAACGACATATGTAACCTTAGGGAAAATTTTAGAATTTTGGGCCCATACGCCCGTGTGGCCTACACGCCCAAATTGGCCTTGCCCGTGTGGCTCACACGGCCTAACGTCGACAGGCCACTTTTTTGGCTTTTGCTAAACCTTGTTTCCTCGTGTTTTCGTTACACATTTGGTTCATTTTTGATACTATAGCAAACCCGAGTCCACTAAAACCTAGAAATAGCAACCCAAACGTTGTATTAACAATAAATTTACGAACTCAACCAAGAAGTTAATTCTAATTAAAGCCTTTCAAAACCCAATTATGCGCAACACTTACCACCAACGAGCAGAACACTCAACACTCAAAACGATGGAGGAGCACCAGTCGTTTCTTGTATTTCCCTTAAACAAGAAATAACGAACACCATTAATGGATTCCGTAAAATAGAATTGAAATCTCCCATAACGCAATACTGAAAAGAACTACTAAAAAGCTTACCTAATCAGCACAAATCTAGGAACCCCCAAAAGCACGATAATGACAATTAGAATCGAACAGGGGAGCAACAGTACAATTTTGCAAAAGAAGCAAAGGAAAGAGAGAACGTCAGAAAAGGATTGGGAAATAGAAAAAAATAAACGTCAAAAGAAAAGTGGAGAGGGAAAATTTGGGGAAAGGAAAAAAAAAATATTAACCCACTGAAACCGACATCATATTCTCATCCAATAACCTCATAGTTTCAGTTCCATCGAATCTTTGTCACACCACCAAAACAAAAATTATCATCTACGCCCACACAAGGATTTGAACACGAAACCTCAAGGTAAGCTAACACGTTACTACTAAACCAGCAAGCTCATTCTAATACAATTTGAATAACAATAGGATATAAGTCAAATAGCCAAGGGATAGGCTAGGATCAAAATAGTAAAAATTTCCAACAGTGAGACTTGAACCCAATACCTCAAATACACACCACAAACACTTAACCACTAAAGCAAATACTTAGTTATGACAAATTTCACAAAAACAAAGTTAAATAACCAGGGCATTACATTCCTTGTGCTTATCATGGTTTGAATCTTACTCTTAGTGATATGACATATTCTTGCATTAGAGCTATTTCAGTTTTTTTGGAGTTTTTTCAATGCATATATTCATTATTTTCAGGTTCTAGAAAAAGATAGAAAATTTTGCTTGACAATGTCACTGAATTAACTGTGAAAGTTTTATCCAATACTCGTTGGGCGAGTCAAATTAAAAGTGTTAAGGCTATTAGATTTCAAATTCCACAAATAAGATTGGTTTTGTCAGAATTATATGAATCTTCTGATGATGCAAAGTTAAAGAGTGAAGTGGTGGTCAATGCACTTAAGAGTCTTGTGTTTTTACTTGGTATGGTAATTTGGTATGAAATTTTATTTGCTATAAATATGGTAAGCAAGAAATTGCAATCTAAGTCTATGTGCGTTGACACCACCGTAAAACAATTAGAAGGTGTATTGTCATATTTTGAAAAGTATAGAGATGAAAATTTTACTTCTAGTATGAATATTGCTAAAAGTATTGCACTTGATATGGATGTAGAGCCTACCCTTCCAACAAAACGTCGCGTTATTAGAAAAAAAACAGTTTGATGAGAATAACCAAGAGGATGAAGAAATTTAGCCGATTGATGAACTATTTAAAGTTGATTATTTTTTAGTATTGTAGACATGGAAATTACTTCTTTGAAGAGCATATTTGAGCAACTAAAAACATTTGAAAGTATTTTTGAGTTTTTGTTTGATTCAAACAAGTTAAAGTCATTAGATCAAAAGGAATTGAGAGAATGTTGTCCTACTTTTCCCTCTACCTTTTCTCATAGTGATTCATCAGATGTTGATTCAAATTATCTTTTCTCTTAATTGAAAGTTTGTAATTTATTTTACCGAATGAATTAATGTCAGCCACTAAAATTCTTGAGTTTGTCAAATATGCATATTGCTATCTGAATGTTTCAATCGCTTATAGAATTTTTTTTAACAGTCCCTATGACTATGGCATCATTTGAAAGAATTTTTTCAAAGCTAAATTTAATCAAAACTTACGTAAGGTCGTCAATGTCACAAGAACGATTGAATGGTTTGACAATTTTATCAGTCGAGAAGGATTTTCTGGAAAACATTGATGTTGGTGTTATCATTAATGATTTTGCATCTCGGAATGCTCGTAGAACCCATTTTTTTAATGATTTTTTGTGTTTTTGTAATTAATGATAGGAGTAGATTGAATGAATTTTTTTTTTTGAATTTTATTAGAAAATATCTTATTCTCTTAATGTAATAAAACATATTATTTTAATGAAATTACTCGTATATGTTTTTATTTTATTATATTATATTTTATCTTTTTTTAAAAGTACTCCAATTTATTATTTCGCCTAGGGCCCCAAAAATCTCAAGAAGAAGCCTATCAGAAGGTTTTGACAATAGGTGCTTAGTGTAACTAGCCATAGCTTTCCAAGGTGACTCACCAGACTTCAATGCTATTCTTTCTAAACTCAAGCATTTCCTTCATTTGGTCCAAATTAGTTAAACTTTCATCATTCAAAAGCTCAGGATTATATTTCTCCTCATCTTTGAACATTTCTGAAGTATTGGATGTGGGAAATCTTGTGCTATATATGGATACCATGATACTAAGAAATCCGTTTTCTCGTCGTGAAACAAATTTACCTTGCGTGATGGATTTTAGTTTCTTAGCCATATCCACATCATAGAATTCAATATCCTCAGATCTATGTTTTAATCTTTTCAACTTTGCAGCTTCTCCTACACCTTAATTTGGTAAGCATGGGAAAACAAGAAGTGCACCAAAACAAACTAGTGAAAATAAATGGAAAATGTCATCACATTGCAAATCTGCAGTCACATTAATTCCCCTTTCTATAAAATTATTTTTTCTCCACGAATCCAAGCAAAAAAAATAGTTGCTCTTTTTCTTGCATAGCAAGGAAATGGAGACTCGAACATATTATGAAAAACTGTTAAGAAAGTACAAACAGTTGAGCACAAGTACTGCCAATCACAATTTCTTGGGATTCTTTTGTAAAAGAGGCAGCGTGAGAGAAAACAAATGATTTATCTGATAATGCACTAAGAGCACATTTTATGAATGCAATGATGAGAGAGAAAAAAAGCCTATGTTGTTTGAAGGTGTAATTGCCTTATTGTTTTACGACACCATTTGAATTAGACCTTCCATGTCCATAGAGTTGCTTTCAACACTAGTTACACTTGATCTCTCGAAATATGATCTATTACTTTCAGGAAGATCATTATCTTGGCTCAATATTTTTACGTTGAAGAAACCTCTAGACACATCAAAACAAATTCCATCGGAATGTTTATTTTGTATTACCAACAACTGTACATCAGATGCATTTTTATAGATAGCTACATACTCCTTGAAAAGGGCATTCTCCTTCACATCATTGGAATCATTTGATTAAAGCGCCTTCTTTAGTTGATTAGGCTGTGTAATCGGTGTAATAGAAACAAAAGGCAAAAAGACAACGAGTACTATGGTGCTTCAGTAGTTGTAGTAGCTTCAGCAACATCTTTAGCTGTTATAATCTCTTGTGCTCCCTCTTGAAGCTAAAAATAATCACCCTCGATCACAAAAAACATAAGGCAGCTCGCTACAAAGTCATCCAACTTCCCGTACCTTTTTTTATGATCAAGCTAGTGTGATGGTGGAAGCACTTTCCCAAGTCTAATTGGCAAAGTTGAGTTGGTTTGAATTCTACCAACAGCTGAAATTGTGCGAACTATGCATGCCAATAATGACCTTTCATCAAGCAAAATGATCCCTGAAGTCTTGGCCGATTTCAAGATATTAGTCTGCCTAGAGGAAACTGACTTTTCAGGTGAAATAACATTAACACCATTGTTGATTGTTGTTCCACTGAAATTAATAGAGTGCTCATGATTGCTCATGTTTAGAATAGTTAGCTTTACATTTAAGGTAGCTATTACAGCAGCTACATGTTGTTTTGCAATGCCAAGTTCTCTACTTGCCTTACTCATGATCCGCCTAAATATGTTTGGCGTTTCTAGGCCATATATACTCTTAAAAGTTGTCTAAAAAAAGAACAAACTAGACCCAGAGGTTCAAACAAATAATTGTTGTCTGGATGCGAGGAAAACAATCATGTGATATCAACAAAAAATCTTCGTTTGTACTTCTTTCACCAAGACTCTCTCCTAATGTAGCAACGCCTATTTCACTTGAGATCATTGGAACCAAATTTTCAGTAACATCTTTCACAAACTTACTTTTCACATCAAGTGCAAGTAATTTTCCTCTAAAAGGCTGCATCACCTTTACGATGTTACTTGCCTTCAAGATGTCTTGCTTTTTCTTGAGTTCAACATTGAATTCTCTCTCGGAAGAATCTGTTTTAATTGTAGAAATTGAATCAGCTCTTTTTATTCAGAATTAAAACCCGGCATGGTTTCCCTTAAGATATCCAAGAGATTTTCAATTTGCCTCCGATCCTTCCCTTCTTCTAAAGATGTGTTTATGATTGTATGAACAACCAAAGACTTTCCATGAACCGTATGAACATCAATTGCTTCACTTTCTTTAGGATATTCATCATAAATTGGTTCTAACATATCATAATCTTCCTATTCTACATGCATTTTGCAAAGAGAATCAACAACTTCCACGTTGATTCCTCCCTTGTTTGATTGAAGGGCATGCATCGACCGCTCCTTCAATTCACCTCCTACCACATGATCTACGAGTCCAATATCATGAAAGGGATTTCTTCCTCGCCAAAATCAAATTTATCAGTGACACCGCCTTCTGGAAAGTCAAACTGGTTGTGGGCACCTTTTGGAATTTCCATCAAGGTTCATTTTTGTTCTTGTCACATCCAAGCATAAACTATACGCAACAATTCTTCAGTCGTACGTCGTAGCGTAGCTAATTCTGTTTCTTGACATTGATTTCATCTTCCTTGACCACTAATGCGTCCAACCATAGGTTAATAACAAATCCTAATATAACCCTTAGGATCTAATTAGGCTCTGATTACTAGAGTTGATGTAGATTGGGGAAGAAAACAACAGTAAATTAATGAATTAGGGCTAAGCAAATGAACTATAGAAAACGTAAGGTTATAGAAAAACTTTAGGTTTCTTTATTAAATTCAAAGAAATACTAATAAAAGTCTGCCGTTGAAAAAGCTGTTACAATATATACAGGAGACTTCCTTGCAAATAAAATAAACTGAAATAATAAAATATATTTATTTTTTAATTTTAAGCTCCTGCATAGAATATTATGTGGCTTTTCAAATGCATCCTTAAAACAAAATAAAGCTAGAGATAATCTATTCATGATTTAGATAAATGAGTTGAATCTAAAACATCAAACTCTTAGAGCTTTGATCTTGACCAGCACCATCAAGATCAAAACCTATTAACAGTTAATATTCACATTTAAAAAAAAAAAAAAAGAGAGGATGTAATTGTGAATCAGTAACCTTTTTAAAAGAAATACCTCAACAAATAATGGTAGTCATTTGCATATTCCTGGCAAGGTTAGTGCACGGACTATTGTTCATGACATCCATGAAAATTGGATGGTTGATTTTATCAGTTTTATATCTAATGTGATTAGTATTGGAATTGAAATATGGGCATTTAGAGATGAGTTAAATTTTGCTTTATAATTTAATTTTAAAAAGTTTCTAATGGAAATTAATGTTCAAATTGTTATAAATTATGTTATATCCTTATCCAGTCATGACATGCGGTAATGTGAGAAGCGACTTGAGAAGTACTCATGGATGACCTTTTGTCTTACACCACCTGGGTTTGACTAGCCACTTGGGTGCTTCACACCTCCATCACGCCATCCTTTAATAGCAGACTCCCTTTTAGGCCACTTGGTATTAGTGTGTATACACTTATCCCCAAGAGGAGACTATTAAAGGATTACTGAGGTATAATAATCTCGTATTACCTCAACAAAGGAATGTCAAAGCAGTACCATGCTTGACGGCAACCAATGTGTAACGGACAATCACCATTTGCATTTTTGGTGACATGATGCCATTAAGCATAGGGACCTTCCCCTTATACATACCTCAAGACAAATGATGATAAGATGATCTTTTTCTCCCTTTCACCAACCTTAAGCATTTTATCCTAGCACTGTCTCCCCAACCTTTCTTATTTCTCCTTTGATACTTTGACTCTTCCTGTGTCACAGGTGAATCTACCCTTTTATCTTCATCACCATCTCCTCCATTGTTGAACAATAGTATCAACAAATTACGTTTGGAATTCTGATCATTTGGATATTTGTTCTCTTGGGACTCTTACTGCTAGCTGCAGGCTACTCCCGTTTAAGCTGGACTAGTTTCGATTGCAGTATACCTACAAGGAAGGAAATCATGTAGGCGATATGTTGGAGTAGTGATTTAAATAGTGAATATTGTAACATCAATGAACTTTTGTGTTTTTTGGACTCCTCCTGATTGTTGTGTACCCAACAATGCTCTCAAGTTTAATGAAATGTTCTGTTTTTAGATTAAAGACCATTAAAGTTGAAGACCAGTACAAACACTTGTTGTCAATAGCTAGTCATACCTGCGCAATTTTAAACTAATAAGGGTCCATTTTTTATACAAAATTCTTTTAATATAGTGTATTTTGAAGAAAAAAATATTAAATTTAATCTCAACTAATTTAAGGTTTGTATCATTATTTAAAAATTATTTTATACTGACATTTTATATATTTTAGAATTAAAATTAAATAAAAATGTTTTTTATATATAATTTTATTTTATTTTAAATAAAAAATTTGTTCAAATTAGATTTAATATGGAAGTACAAATAACTCAAAGTTTGGAGAGATTTTATTTTCATTCATGGAGTAAATAACACATTTTTTGAATTTTTAAAAACTTTTATATTTTTCATATTTTTAAATTATATATATATTTAATTTTATAGAGTTTTTAATTTTCACAATTTTTATGATTTTTATATTTTTATTAGAAATAAAAAAAAATTTTTTTAATTTTTAAAACATTTTTTTGAACTATTTATATGTTTTTAAAAAGTAAGGACCAAAGATGGAGGAAAATATGGTAGCCGTTATGGTGCCAGTTTGAGGAAGCAAATTAAGAAGATGGAGGTGAGTCAACACAGCAAGTACTTCTGCGAATTCGGTGGAAAGTATGCAGTGAAGAGAAAGGCTGTAGGAATCTGGGGCCGCAAGGATTGCGGGAAAGATAAAGCTGGTGGTGCTTATACTTTGAACATTGCCAGCCCTGTGACGGTGAAGAGTACTATTAGGACTTAGGAGGTTGAGGGAGCAAACCGAGAGCTGAGCTGCTGCTGAATACGTTATGTTCAACTTTGGTCGAGTCATTTTGTTGAAAATTATGATGCTTAGTTCTTAATTTTATAGCTTAACTTTGGTGCTGAAATATTTGAGTACTGTTATTTCAAAAAAAAAAAAAAAAGAGAGAGTAAAGATTAAATTAATAAAAAATAGTTAAGTAATGAAAGCTAAAAAACTTATTACATGTCTCTATATCTTAACTTAAAAATTGAAGAATAATCAAAGTGCCAACTCCAACACCTCCTTACCTTATTTTCTTTTACCTCATCTTCCATCTAAATTTTTACCAATTCAAACGTATATATAACATCTCTTTTAAGGTAATTTAAAAACAATAAGAGTATGATATTTTTCTCCCTTATTTGATTTTAATTAGTATCTAATATTTTTTTCCTTTCCTTTTCCTTACATCCAAATAATTAAAGTTTACATTTAAAAAAATCCTTTTACATCCAAACAAAGAAAAACGATATCCTTATATTTCTTTCCCACATTTCACTTTCCATCCATCCAATTTACGGAAATGAATAACACTGTAATAAGATAAAATGCAAATTTCACTTCCACTACAATCCTGCAGGATTAAGGAAATGAAGTTATTTATATTTTTACAACAATAATAAACTTTATTCAATGATTTTTTATTACTGTTTGACAAAGTTTCAAAAATTTTCATAAATATTTTTAAAAAATAATCAATAACTTTTATATGACATTTATATATATATATATATATATATTACATAAAAAATTTAAAGTTATTTTCACTATTTTAAATATAAAATATTAATTTTTATCATTAAAATAAAAATAATTATAAAATAAATAAAAATGAAATTTGACCTGCTTCATAAACCATTTAAACACTTTAATTTTTAATTTTTTAATCTCAATCCTATTAGATGTTAATTAAAAGTTTATATTTTACTACACCCATAACTTAATTGATTATTTGATATCTACTAATGGAAAAGTTGAAATAATTCCATTTCCAATAATAGCCATAGTAATGTTGATGTTGTAGGTACATGTTTAGTCTGGGTTGGGAGCTTTGCGAACTCAAAATTATATGAGCTCCATCGCATTTAGAAGGTGCTGGGGGTTCATTGGAGGCCGCCGAAAAAAGGATGGGTTGAGTTGAACACAGATGGTGTATTGTTGGAAGACAATAATAATACTGCGATTGGAGGAGCATTTAGAGACCATGATGCCAATTGGATGGGCAGTTCTACATGTGGATTGGAAAGGCCTCAATTTATAATGGGAGTTTGGTTTTAGACAATTAGAATTGGAGTGTGATAGTGTTTCTGTTGTGGAAATTATCTTAACTAGTGGTGCGGGTAATAGAATGATATCATAGTTACTTTTAATTAGTCAACTTTTATGCCGAAATTGAAAAGTTTATTTTCGACACATCCCTAAGGAACACAACAGAGTAACTGAATGGATGACTAAGTTTGTAAACGAGAATTGTGATGAGATGCAAGTAAATGAAGAGACTTCGACCTTATTATGGAAACTTCTCAAGATTAATCTTAATTCAGTAGTTATTATTTTTAACTAATTTGTTGTCATTACATTTGATTCCTAACGGTTTCTTGTTAAAAAAATGAAAAATTATTATGTTTATATTAAACAATAAATTATAAATCTAACAAAAAGATATTTATATTACTTTTCATTATTATTTTTTTTAAGAAAAGAAAAAAAAGTGAATAAGAGAGAAAAGGAAAGGATGAAAGGAAATTCCCCACAGCCAGTAGAGTCCAACAGTAATTATCATATCTGCGTCATCTTGAGTTCTTTGGATTAGAATCTTAGATATCCAAACAAAACCCCAATGAAAAGTGGTGAATATGCTGACAAATTAAAAAGATTGGAGTACGTGCCCCCATCTCTAAAGTTGTATACTTCCTACGCAATAATGTTCTTTCCCCCCTTCTTCTATATAATTCTGCCAACACTAAAACCTTCTGGTTGTTTGAACGCCGAATGATACTTTAATTTTATCCAAAAGAATCCTTTTCTGCAGAAGCTGAAGCGATGTTGGAAGGCAAAGCTATGATAAAAGAAACTGATATGCCTGAGAAGATGCAAACCCAAGCCATGGATTCTGCTTCTCAGGCACTTGATCTTTATGATGTTTCTGACTGCATCTCTATTGCTGCTCACATCAAGAAGGTCTTAACTTGCAACACCCTTTTCCACTCCTTTGTTTTTTATGTCTAAGAATTTAGTATTACAAGGTTCAAACTTGGTTCTGGGGCATCTTCATGTATGTGTGTGTATTTGTTTGGGTTTGGAATTTTTTTTATTTGCAGGAATTTGACAAGGAATATGGAGGTGGATGGCAATGTGTGGTGGGTTCAAACTTTGGGTGTTTCTTCACTCATACAAAAGGGACTTTTGTTTATTTTGCTTTGGGGACCCTCAATTTCCTTATATTCAAGGGGGCAGCTTCTTAATTTTCTTTTACTTATGAAGACAAGCAGAGTGTGAGAGAATGCCAAAAGGGCACTTCACCCCACATCTAAAAGAGCTTTATTGGTCAGCAGAGACATGTAAAGAATAATATGCTTGCTGTTGCCAAGATTTCTGTTTAAATGATATCCTTCTTGTTAAAAAGTCTCCTATGCTTGTTTGCAATATTTTTTATTTCAGGTGCATTTGATACTGTGGTGGGGTTAGAATAATGTAAATTACTTTTTTATTGAGAAATCCTTTGTTTGCATTTTGTTATATGGTGGTTGTCTTTTTCAGTAGGCAAGCTGCTGCTTATAGATTAATGGCAGTTGGCAAACTCCAACGCCAGAAATGATGAATGATTGAGCCTCGATTATCTTTCAAAGGGAATGAGTCAGTCAAGCTGCCGTGCCATTTTTGAAATCTAAGCTTGACACATGGTGGTGTAATGCTTGATTGAGTATTGATTGGGTCTGAATGAGCAAATGGGCAACTTTTCTTTGTTGACCTGAAAGACTTAATACAGCTCACATGATGTTATTTCAAGTGTTCACTACATATATGATGATATATTTTGATTCACACTGTAAAAATAAAACTTGGGTTATTTACATATTTTAAGTGGCTGAAGCCTAAATATACATTTTGTCAATTACAGCAATGAAAATATGATTTTTCAATGGAAGAAATGGGCAAACACTTTCAACTCTGCCCCCTTTATTCAACCAAAGTAAAGCTTATTTACCATTGCTGCATCAACGACCTCTTGAAGCTATGAACGTGCAGATCTGCAGAACAACCATTTAAGAAGTTGGTAAAACCACACACTTATGCACAAATCTCAGCGATTAATCCACTTAATAGTTGCTTTTCAATGTCCTCCACTACTTGTATTGTGTCATCCACTGAAAATCCTTTCCTCCAACCCAAGTCCCATATTCCACTCAAAACTTCACTGTGGTTTATATCTCTTTCCAGCATTGAATAAAGACTATCAGCAGGGTAGTTTTTACCAGCAACTTCACTGTAGCTTCTCAGAGTTTCGACCCCGTCACAAGTTTCCTTTAACAAATGATCTAGAGAGATATGCCTTTTGGCATTTCCAACCAGGCTAAACCAAGGAGGGTGAATCATTAGAGAATCAGGATTGCTTCTTAGTCGGAAAATTTCGTTAGCACAGTCCAAGGAAAGTCGTGTGTCAGCATCTGAGAAACCACTGATGCTAATTTTTTGCAAAGTTGTAGGAACATTTTCACGAAGATCGAAACATTCCTCCACATAATTGATAAAAGCTGGACTGCTCAATAGCAATGCCTTTAGACTGGTCCCGGTCATGAAGCTTTCACAGTCAGATCCAATGGGAGTGATGAGGTCATCATCAACTTCTTCAATAGATTTTCTGCTGTTCTGATCCCCAAAGGTAACCAGGGTAACATCAAAAACAGAACTCTCACTGCAGCGCTCTACAAGAAAAACAAGGCAAAAGTAAAGAAATGGTAAGAATCTTCATTTTGCACATAAGGTACAAGAGTTCACTTTTCTAAACTGAAATTTTAGAATTTATTTTTCCAATTCCATTATATGGTTACCTAAAAGGCAGTTATACTTATGTGAAGAAATGGTGACAAACTCCACCCATTATTTGGAGGTCCTAGAATGTTTTCTCAATCATTTCTCCTTAAATTTCTCTTTAACTTACTACAATATGAAAGCATATCTGTTTATATATCAAATTAAGTTCCTTCTCAAGCTACATGCTTTTCTTTCAAGGTTAGATGGTCTGACTATCCGAGTTAAAAGTCAAGAATCTCAGCATGATGAACACATTGGCTTCCGAATATTATGTTATTGACTCCAGAAGCTCGGGTTGGGAGAGGAAGGTGTCAGCACTAGAAGAGAGAATCAGCAAAATATAACATGAAATTATTTTTAAACATGAGACATTGTACATGCAATTACATCAGAAATGCTGGTCTATATGTATCTACATCTGTAATGTGAGAAAATGGCATCTGGGTAATAATGTCACACATAGAACACTGATATAATAAATTTTCAGTTTAAAGGGTGTTACCTCCAATCTGAATATCAGTGTGTTCTGCTCCCTCCTCTCTAGGAAGTTGATCTGAAGTTGCAGAGCTATACTCTTCAAAATTAGTATCATTTTCAGATGCAGGATCAATCCTCTTTTCTTCCAAAAGAGGATCATTATTTGATGTAAGATCAATTCTCTTTTCTTCCAAAAGAGTATTGTCAATGGATGCAAGATCAATCCTCTTCTCTTCCAAAATAGTATCAGTTTCAGATGTAAGATTAATATTGTTTCCTTCCAAAACAACATGATCTGCTTTGCATTCTATCTTCTCAGTCTGCAAAGAAGATGAACTGCATTTAAGAACTCTCAATCTTATTTTCATAGCTTAATACATGTTGCACAGGCATTTCAAATCGTAGATGTCAACATTGCTATTTAATGAAATTAGATTTATAACAGCAGAATGTAAACTTAAAAGAACTCACAGTTATTTTAACTACGGTAGACTTGCTCACCGCCTTTTTTGTTGAGCTCTTTTTCAGATCAACAGGGCCACGAACTATAGTTTGTGGTTTGCGAGCAGAGTTGGAGTTTGCAGTTGCACTTGGTTGGTGGGAAACTTTACTTTTCATAACATTTGAAGCATTTTCAGGCTTACTGGACTTTTGAGGGGCAACCTTGGCTTGAACTTTAGACCTCAATAAATTCTTTGGTTTAGGAACCTCCTTCTCAAATGGTTTCCTGCTGCTTATCATAGGCTTTGGTATCATGTCAATGTTCTTCTCAGTTGCCACTTTCTTCAGCGATGACTGAGTTATAGAACCTGTACTTTT
Source organism: Gossypium anomalum (assembly GCA_025698475.1). NCBI lineage: Eukaryota > Viridiplantae > Streptophyta > Magnoliopsida > Malvales > Malvaceae > Gossypium > Gossypium anomalum. The sequence goes on from CM046961.1 coordinate 14,841,299, forward strand.
CACCCTAGTAGAAAGGCTTTGCTTAGTCTTTACTTCCTTTCTCACTGGTCTAGTCTCGTTTTCTCGGCTGTCTTTTGGACCTTCCTGCTGGATATGTCTCTTCACTGGAGCTTCTTTTGTTTCCAATCTTCTGCTTGTTTTACTGAAGTTCAAACCTCTATTGTTGGAGTCAATTATTTTTGAAGGCGAATCCTCTTTTGCTTTTGGTTTTTTGAGCATAGTTTCTCTGTTTGAGCTTCCCTCCTCCTGAAGCACCGGTGCAAACTTCTCTTCTGGTTGCAAGTACGGATCATGTCGAGGTTTTATGAGTACAATAGGTGGACTATTGTTAATTAACCTGCCTCCTGAAAAGAAATCACTTGATTGATAGGAATCAGGCTTAATCTCTTTGATGGAGTTGCTCTTGAGAAGCACTTTAAAATGCATGGTTTCAAGGACGTCCTTTAGCGACTTCTCGGGATCTTCTGTCCGGAGAGCATATTGAGGCTTTCTCACTTTCGGTGTATCAATTTCAAAAGCAGGTCGCTGTTGACTGAAAATCTTCTTATTCTCTGTATCTTTCTGGGAATTTGTCTTCCATGACTTTGGAGGCATTTCTTCTAGGCCCATAAGCTTTGCAATCAAACTTGGGCCTCTTGCCTTCTTCTCTTCAGCTGCTGACCAGATAGATGACTCCATGGAAGTAAAGTTGTCGGTTTGAACAGTTGAAGATTGGCTTGAGCTTGTGGATGGGATATCTGAAGCTGAGTCCAGCGGATATCTTGAACTGAAGCATCTTTTTTCTTCAGCATTTATGTTTGGCAATAGATTTTGCCTAGCTAAGCTATCTCTAATCACTTCCCTAAGCTCCTCAATGCAATCTCTAGAAGAAACACCAGCTGAAAGGTGCGGATTCTGGATTGCCTTTCGGTAATTTCGCTCTTCAACTGAACTCAAATGCATTCCCTGAATCACTTGATCATTTCTCACCTTATCAGATTTTTCCTTTTCTTTCTTCTTCAACCTAGCCAAATGAGATGCTTCTTGTAACTTCCCCAGCATGTGTAAAGAATCCTGTAATTCCAGAGCTCCTTTCAACAGATCCTTTGCTAGATCTTTTGAATGCCGGTCGCACCAAATCCCTCCGGACCATGAGTTGATCACCTGATTCAGCTTGTGAGCTCCTCTTGAAACCTCCAAGAGCTGACAGGAAGATGAGCTATGAAGTTCTTCCATGGGACCCTTAGACACTGTTTCTTCTCTTCCTGCCTTACTCGCAACACAAACATCCAATCTGTTCCGTGCTTCTCGGCCTTCATTCTTATGCTCCATCTTCCTTGAACCACTTTCAGACCTTCTAATCATTCTGGACTCTACGACTCCCTTCGGATCATCACACACAACAAATGATCTGTAAACAATTGATCTTAGGCTGTCTTGAGGCATATTCTGTTTATATCCGAAGCATTTTATAATGTGAGTCAGATGCTTACAAATACTAAAATATCAAATCTACCAGTACTAAAATATTTCTCATGAGATGATATTCTTACAGGCTTTTGATATTCTAATCAGATTCAAAGATTGGCCGAAACAGACAACAGCAACACTTGTTCAGCTCTGGTTCATTAAAAACAACGTAAGCAAAAATCCTTAAATCAGTTGCTGCCGCCCCATTAAACAAAACCAAATGCCATTAAAAAATGGGGAAAAAAACAATGAAATTACATTTCCCTTTGGAATGTTTCAAACCTTAGCAACTATCTTCCAGAGATTTGTTAATCCAGATAGATCCTTAAATCTAGATTCGACCATAAATAAAGATGAAAGACTTGACTTATATGATACCATTACATAATTGAAAAAAGGATATAAATTTAACAAAGCAAAAGTGTCATCTTTATATAAAGAGTAAAGAATCAGTTTTCCCCCCAAAACTTAATGGACAAAAACCTGAATTTAACAATTTCCTCTCATTTTCACCATTTTAAACCATCCCAGAAGAAGGCAAAAGGAAAATGACCCAGATGAGAAAAATGCAAGCAAAAAGGGAAAAAGAAGAAGAAGAAGCAGGACCCAAGAATTTAAGAAGGGAATGCTGACCTTGTAGAAAGCTGAAAGTGAAAGTGCAGAGACTCAGATCCAAAGAGAAAACCAAAGCAGTGAGGAGCATTGACTTTGTTGTTAAAGCAACGAAGAAGGCAGTGTGTGTGAAACAAGAAGCGCCTTCAGTTTTTCTTACAAAACAAAGAAAAAAAAACAGCTTAATAGATTAGTTTAATTGGGGGAAATGAGATGGTTAAGGAGGAAGCTTAGCAAGCGGCGTGATTTCATGGCGGTGGGACTTATAGTTACAATTTGTCGTACGCGTGTTGCAGGAATAAAGGCCAAAAAAAAAAAGAAAAAAAAAGAGAGAGAGTAAAAAGGAAGGGAAAAATCTGTTGGAAAGCACGACGAGGGAAAGCACGGTAAACGCAAGTTTTGGCAACTACCCCTCTCCTCTTCTTTAACATCATCTTTCTGTAACTGCTCTTCCCTTTTTTTTAATTCTCTTTTGGTTAAATTCTGCTATTAATCCTTATACTTTGTAAAAGTTATGAATTCATCATTATATTTTTTGAATTGGTCAATTTTAGTTTTAACCCAAAAAGTAGTAATTAAATTTTTTTGGTTAAATTCAATTACTAGTCTTGTACTATGTGTACAATTGTAGATTTAGTTTATATTTTCTAATTTGATCATTCTACGTCCTTATACTTTTCAAGGTTTGGAATTTTAGTCTTGGTGCAAATGATATAGATTAATTTGTTAACTGCATTTTTAGTAGGTAATATGTGAAAATAACAAATTAACATTGTATTACACATGATAATATGTTTCCAGAGCTTAACTGAATAAATTTAACAAGTCTTGTTTTGTAAGAACTAATATTTTAAAATTTAAAAAAGTATATAGATTAAATACACAAAAGTTTCAAATTACAAGGACTAATAGAAGAATTTAACCTTTCTTTTTTATATTGCGATATGTTACAAGTTTTATTATTACTAAAATCCCGCTCGTGGGTGAAAATAAAATATTATTCTTTTCAAAATATTTGTACATGTTAAAAAGATAAATAAATTTAAATCTTAAAAATATTAAAAATAGATATTTTAAGTTAATGATTATTTTTATTTAGAAAATAAGTTATTTTTTTAATTCGTGATATATGAATCAGTTTATAATAATATAGATTATTTCAGTTATTTAGTAATTTTTTAATTAGGTTTTTTGTTTAATATATAATTAGTAAAAATAAGAAAAAAAATAGAAATCCATCGCCTAAGTAAATTATGGTAAGATTATTTAAAAGAAATGAAATAATTGAGGTATAATGATAACAACTGAATATGGTAATAAGTTAGTGTAACAGAAGTTCAGTTTTTTTTTTTTTTTTTGTTAAATTAATTGTGTACATTAAAGAGACTGTTTGGGGTTTAATGGTGCAAGCCGCAAGGTTTGAAAAAATAAAATGTATGATGCTTGTGATGGATAGAAAAGACAAAAGAAGAATCAACCACCTCAGTGTATAATAATTAAAATTATGTTATTTAATTATGAATTTTCACAACTTTAATATCTCATTATTTAATTATTTATAATTCAAATTCATGTGTTAACCATGATTAATTTTTGGGTTTTTGTAAAGTATAAAAATGAAATTCTAATCAATTAAAATAAAGAGTTCATTGGTATCAAAATTGTCAGTTAATTGGATTTGGATGCAAAATTTTCAGATTTTTTGAAAAATACGAGGGCTCATTTTAACAATAAGCCAAAAAAGAAGTTAAAAAGTAATATTTAGAGCTGAGAAGTTGAAATCCTAGTCCCACCAATCACCTGGATTTGAGTAACCAAAACTATGGTTTACTTGTAGCTAACATTATATTATATTATATTTTATACCAAACAACAGTTTTTTTTTTTTTTTTTTTTTTTCTCTTAGTTGAGTTGTGAAAAAAACAAAAACAAAGCAAATGGACCGCATTTCAACATTTTGAAACTGGGAAAATTTTAAACAATGCAGCCTCTTTTTTTTTTTTTTTTTTTTTTTTTTTGTGAAAACGGTTTAGCCAAAAATAAGATTAAATGAGGGAAATATGTCGAAAAAGAATATTTGGTAAAATAAGTATGAAAATGCCTCTGACTCTCTTCAAAATTAAAATATTTTTTTAAACGGCTAATTCACCCAAGCCTTTATTGAAATGTTTGGGAGCAGCGGAATCCATTTACCTCATTTTACTCTTTTTACAGTATTACAATAAAGTTTAATGCATTCACAAGAGTCATGCTATGACTATACATATATGAAGGTATGGTGTTAATACTACTTTTGGTGGTGCCTATCATTAATGCAATTCAATCCTCACCATCGTTTTTGCTGCTGCTAACTGTATGTATGGTTATTCACCATGCTTGGTTAAGCTTAGAAAGTTTCCTTCAACCCTCTTTTGCCCATTTGCAGAGATAAAAGACAAACCGAAAATTGAGTTAGCAGAAAAGGTCTTGATTGGAAGCAAGCGGGGGCTTTACCTCTGAGAGTAAAATTTTGTATTAAAAATATTAAAATGATAGTAAGTGTCTTAGAAAATGAAATAGAATGTTGATAGTGTAAAATAAATGAATGGGTTTATATATTATATGAGAGCAGCTTTGATGTAAAAAAGAAAATGGAAACGCTGCTATACATTCCCCCCAATAATTCAAAAGCAGTTTAATTAAGGACGGTAATCACATCACATTTCTCCATGCCATTTATTTTCACATTTTTGGTCATCTAATTAACCCACACTAATTGTTCCCCCAAAATAAGTACCAAAAGCAATCACTAACATTCAACATGTATTTGTAATTAGTATGGCTCCATTTTAGGTTCAGTTTAACTTCACATTATCTCAATATTTTTTTAAAAGTCAAAGCGTCTCTTTATTTTAAATATCAAAACTTTGCAAAGTAGAGGGATTTATGGAAATTTTAACCTCTTTGTAAATTATCTATAATAATAATAAGCCCTTAAAATTCCAAACTACCCATGAAGTTAAAACTGAAGCCGAATTGCAAAGACGAAAAAACATGAAGAACAATTTGCGGGCATTGGGCGAAAGTCTTATCACAAAAAATAAGTCACAATTGAAATTTACGTTCGTTTTATTCGCTTTTCTTTCTAAATTTACTATGCCCCACCTATTAGTTTTTCTATTACTATCATATAATCACAATATACTCCTTCTGCCTCCAAAATTACGGTATATGTTCAACATATTATTTATATTAATTAGACATAATAAATACTAACTAATATGTTGACTCCCTTAACAATCCACGTGTATTTCATATTATTTTAAATATTTTTTATAATTTTTAAATTATTTGTTGATGTGATATATAGTACAAGTTGTACTATATCAGTATACATTGCCACACCAACATTATTAAAAAAGTTAATGTTTTTTTGTTTTTGTCAACATTTCTAATAAAAAAAAGGCGATCATACTCTTTTTAAAAAGTTAATAATCAAATTTAGGTAAAAAATAAAAATCAAATTGAAAATTATGTAAATATTAAGAGCTAAATGTAATAAATTGAGCCTATTATCATGGCATTCTATATATTCAAAATTTTTTGATACAATTAAGAGTCAAAATCAAATTAATATGATAAATTATAAAAAAATATGAATGAATGAAGACATGATGCAAATACAACATAGTAAAATAATTACTATATAACATGCCAGCAAAAAAATCAAAATCTACATAATAAATATTACTTTGTCATACGTCTATTTGGTACGAATTTAAAATGTATCACTCTCATTTTTTATCTATTATATTAAAAATAATACGTTGAACACAAAGACGTTATGGGCACAAAATTTTCACTACAAATAGCTTAGATAAATTATTTAAAATATCTCATAAATTTAAATATACGATATAAATACATATTTTTCTCAGATTAAATTATACAAAATGTAAACAAACAATACTAATCCAACATAAAAAGGAATTGTAATGATAATCTAATAATCGAATTTTAATTAATTGAATACTTTAAAAAACACACACTAAGACAATTGGATATAAAAAATAATTTGAAGAAACAAATGAATGCCCATAAATCAAAATAACTGCTGCTCAATTCAAAATTGAGCAATTAGGGAGAATAGATTATTATATAAATTAATGAGATATTGGTTAAAAAATTAAATTAGTATGTTTAATGTTATTCGATGGTATTACAATTCATTTGGATGATTTATGAAGGTCATCTTCATGGACAAATGTTTTATTATAGAGAGCCGTTGGTATTTGAATGTGATAATAATGTAATATGAACTACATTTGATAAGAATTTTCAAGTAAGTTTTAACGTGATTTGATGATGGTTCACATGTTATATTTTAAATATTCTTATAGGTGAGACATCCTATTACGTAATTAAAATGATTGACTTAATGAAGTATATTAAAATTAAATGTATATAGTTTTTGATATGAATATAATATTACGGAATATAAAGAATATTGAAATTTGTTTGAATGATTAATGTACCTCTTCAATTATGTTGTGCCATTTTTGGGGGCATTTTAAATTTGTGCTAATCAATTCACAATCTTGTTAGGTTAGAAACATTAATTTTGAGCAGATTTGTTCATTAGTTGACATTTGACACGCATAAAAGTGGGTCGTCCATATCTTCGCCAAAAGTCCCTCGTCAGATAATGCATTCAAACTGTACCTTCGAAAGCTAATATATAAAATACTTTAATTAACGGAGATGCCTATGGAATGAAAAAGTTGGACGTGGTGCCTCCATTTTCATGCAAATTTTAGCTTATGAAGAGGGAGTTAAGTTAGTTAAATCAGTTAAAAAAGTTGTATGTTTTCCCGAACATTTTGCACCATTCATCCATCTTAACATTTTTATTTATTGTTTTTAGACAAAAACCGTTGTTTAGAATTTATGTTTAATTTGTTAGAACCGACCCTCAAATTTATGTTTTCTGAAAATATGCACCGTACATTCTCTTGTTGTAAATACAGTAAACGCCATTAAACCACTTCAGCCTCTATTTATTCAACCCTCAAGAATCACATAAACCCTCTTTTTCTAGTTCATCTTTTTTTTTTTTTTTTTTGGCTTTTGTTTTCTTCTTCTTTTGTTTTTTGGTTGTTTAAACAACACAAAGAGAAGAAGAAGAAGAAGAAGAAGAAGAAGAAGAAGAAGAAGAAGAAGCTTTGGATTGACAATATGATTCGAACATTAACACGTAGGTACACCCTTCGAACCTCCTCATCTTGCAACCGTACGAGAATGTCGTCTGATAATTCAGGAAAGTACCATCAGAATCTGATCCCAGATGCCAATGATGATGATGATGGTATGGACATAAGAAATGAAGAACAATCAATGGTGCATCAAAATGTAGGAGCAGGAACTCCCCATCACGATTTGCAATCTGATATGGAAATGATGAAGGAAAGGTTTGCAAAGTTGCTATTGGGTGAAGATATGTCTGGAGGAGGAAAAGGTGTTTATTCAGCTTTGGCTTTGTCAAATGCTGTCACTAATCTAGCAGGTAAATATTCCTGTATGTATGTATGTATGTATGTATGTATGTATAATGTTGGCCAATTATATTGCAGCATCGATATTTGGAGAGAAAGGGAAATTAGAACCCTTGGCTCCGGAAAGGAAAGCAAGGTGGAGAAAAGAAATGGATTGGCTTTTATCTGTAACTGATCACATTGTTGAATTTGTTCCTTCACAACAGATATCTAAGGATGGTACTAATATGGAGGTACATACCATCATCATCTCTCAAAGAAATTGGGATCTTTGATTACAATTTCACCATTGCTAATTAACTCCCAAACATTTTGTTTCAACTCAACAGGTTATGGTCACGAGACAACGGAGCGATCTGCTGGCGAATATACCCGGCCTCCTCAAACTCGATGCGATTCTTATCGTCGGTATCTCTAATCCTTGCTAACCTGATGATGATAAAGAATAACAGTATATGATATACTGCTGATCGAAAAGTATGTAATGAAAACAGGAGACTCTTGACAACTTTGGACAAGAACAAGAGTTTTGGTATGTATCCAAAAACGAAAATCAAGACATGGACAACAGCAGCCAAAGGGATGACAAATGGTGGCATCCTATCGTTAAGGTTCCCGAAAATGGACTGTCGGAAACATCACGAAAACGGCTGCAATATCAAAAGGAGTCTGTAAACCAAGTGCTAAAAGCTGCAATGAACATCAATGCTCAAGTCTTATCTGAAATACAAATCCCAGAAAGTTACATTGATTCCCTCCCCAAGGTAAATAAATCAATGGAACTCTCCATAATAGACTAGAATGTTAATCTGTACTAAAGCAACAAATATGCGTTTTTGACTTAGAATGGAAGAGAAAGCCTTGGAGATTCAATCTATAAAAGCATCACAGTGGATAGCTTTGATCCCTTACAATTTCTGTCAGCTATGGATTTCTCGACCGAACACAAAGTACTCGACTTCAAGAACAGGATTGAAGCCTCCATTTTGATTTGGAAAAGGAAGATGAACCAGAAAGATGGATGGAATCCCTGGGGTTCGGGTATCAGTTCTGGGAAAAGGGAGCTGTTTGAAGTGAGGGCTGAGACTATCTTACTCTTACTCAAACAGCAATTCCCTGGAGTTGCACAATCTTCACTTGATATTTCAAAGATCCAAGAAAATAGGGTACAATAGCTTAACCTTCTCATCAATTGTATTCCAGGTTTGATAAACTTAGTTTTAACTAGTGTGTGAACTTTCAATAGGATGTAGGTCTGGCTATCCAGGAGAGCTATTCTAGGGTATTGGAGAGCTTGGCTTTCTCAGTGATGTCAAGAATTGAGGATGTTCTTCATGCTGACTCCCTTACTCGAACACAAAGGTGCAGCGAGATTGATTGCTCCGGAGATACTGATACTCTCGGGATCAAGTGATCCAGGCATCTGCATTAAGGTTGATAATGAGGAGAGTAACACGTCCAAACCATCATCACATGGTTCCACCCCCAGCAAAGGTTCCTACCTAAAGAGGATTGAAAACTTAAACGGGCTAAGAAGTTGTGGAATGATCCAGATTGATTGATAAATATGGTAAATTTGGAAGAAAGGTAACAAGAGGAATTACAAGGATAAGGAAGAAGAGGGAGAGAAATATGTAGAGTTAAACCAATGTATATATGAGTCAGCCCCATGTTGCAGGATTCCTTTGGGGCACTCACCTTTCTACACCTTACATCGTTCTTGCTTCACAACTTGGACAGGAAAGCCTTAAGATTGATGCTTTTTGAGATTGCATTCCGGCTCTAGGATTATAACATTTTTTTTTTATAATCCGGACTGCAACCATTAGTTCAACTTCATTTTCTTATTTCTTTACATTTTTAACTACAAATATATCAACATTGATATCAAATGGAAAAATTGTTCAATCCATTGTCATCGGGCTATAGATACAATATTTTAAAAACTTAAAAATAAATAAAAACAGTCACGTCACATTCATTTTTCTCAAACCAGGAAATGAACAGTAACCCTTCAGAAAAAAAAAAAAACCTGCCCGACCAAAATCAAATAAAACTTCTTCACAAAATATTGATACCAATTGCATGCATGCCATTTACGATGAAGTTTAAAAGGACATGCAATGTATAACATTGAAATCGAAATATCAAAAATCTGGTTCCAATCCAGACCCAACAATTATTATGGAAAATAATATGTGCTTGAAAAGTTAAGAAGAAAACAGTCATGACATGGATGGGGCTAGAACCCAAAAGTACTTGCTACAGAACTTTGAAATTTGCTTTCTAACAGCCACGGGTCACTGCAGCATGTATAGCATCAGCAAGATGAGGCACAGTCTTGGAGCTAAGACCTGCCATACTAATCCTCCTGCATGCAATATAAAGAAGAAATTTTCATTTAATTCTTCATTATAGCAGTAAAGAAACTCCCTTAATGTTGAATGAAAACTTTTAATCATATAAAACATTCATTGCATCCACGTCAAATGATCTTATTATGACTCATGCAAGAGTACTAAGAGCTGGAGGGGAAACCTCAAGGCATGATTTTCTAGCCTGGCACTGATTTTTCAGGGCAAAATGCGGATTTTTGGGTAGACAAAACAAAAGTCTTTCTTACACAACCATCTAGAAACCCCCAACCTTCCTCTCTCATACCCAAAGTGTTGGGGGGGGGGGGGGGGAAGATAATACAAAAGGTTAAAAGAAAGAGATCTTTTTACCCATCAGATGTCATGTAGATGTGGTACTCCTTGGTCATGAAAGCAACTTGATCACTGTTCAATCCCGTGAAAGTAAACATTCCAATCTGCTTTATAATGTGACTCCAGTCACCTGGAGTACCTGTAAGAAAGAAGATAGAAACATGTTTGGTTTCTGCTTGATGGAGTACACTAAAGATCCATGCAATAGTATAGAAAATTCAAGAAAAGAATATGCAAATTTCTTGTCAATAACATATACAACAGATTTTGACTGACTCTTACCTATCAAACTTACAGCTCAAACCTACCGGTTAATAAAAAAAGGGGCACATATATGCATATACCATTAGAAGAAAGGATTAAGCAAAACCTTTAGCACTTAAAGCATCAAATAGTTGTTTCCGCATGCTAATAATTCGGTCTGCCATAGCTTTCAGTTCAATCTTCCACTCGTTATACATATCACTGTAAAAATAAAGAACAAGATTATAAATATATATATATAAAACAATTTTAAAAGAGAAACTATATGCAATCCACAAGTGAATTTAATTGATTTGAGTATGATCTCATTCAAAGTCCAAGTGTCCAATAAAACATTCATAGATGAAAAATTAAATTGAAACAGAAGAATACATGTTTTCCTCCTCTAATTAATATCACATGATATGGGCAAGGATTACCAGTAATGAGATAAATTAACACCAAGATAAATTTGTTGCAATCGTTTTATTTCTAAAAATTTACCAATCCTACTCGTTTCTCTGTCATCTAACAAGTTCAGGTAGTTTGGTCGGACAAAGAACCCACCTATTTTTGAGGATAGTCATTGCAATTGAGGCACCATGAATTGGTGGATTGGAATACATAGGCCTAATCACAAGCTTCAACTGGCTCTCAACCCTGCTTGCAACATCAGCCGCCTTACAGACCTGTAAAATTATTATCATTATTATATGAAAGAGGCCCTAGGCATATAACGAAAGAAATCTACTCAGAATTTATAAGTCCAGCATCTTACAATGCTGAGAGCACCAACACGCTCCCCATAAAGTCCCATGTTTTTTGCATAACTTTGAGCTATAAAGCATTCCCCGCCATCTGCAACAAACATGCGAACAGGTTGTGCATCTGCATCTAAGCTACCACTTGCAAATCCCTGGATGTCAAAATCAAGTGTTTGTAAAATAACATATCAAAACTTTAACAAAACATAAATGGAGGTCGTTGAACAGCACTAAGTTTATTCAACAACAGATGATTACCTGGTAAGCACTGTCAAAGAAAGGCAATAACCCTTTAGATCTCATCGACTGTCTGATCTGTTCCCATTCCTCAACAGTTGGATCAACACCAGTTGGATTATGAGCACAGGCATGAAGAAGCACTATAGCTCCAGCTGGTGCTGCGCCAAGATCTTCTAGCAAACCTGTTTCCCAAAAATTTTGCCGTTACTTTTATTAGCTTCCCCACAACCAAGATATTGGTTCCATAAACCATACAGAACTTGTTTAAAGGAACTTGAAACCAAAAGCAGGCAATAAAAAGGAAATGACATTTTTGCAGGAAGATTTATGGACGGTAGCCAAGATCTTATATTGAATATGCTTTTTTTTTTCTAAAAAAAAAAAAAAAAGCTCTCCCTGTAATAAATGAATGCATCAATTGTTTCTCCAAAAATTTCTTAAACTAATCCACTTATTAACAGCAGTAACGCATTCACTGCATGGTCTATTCACAGAAAACCATTATCTCAGACCTTGGAAATTAAGCCCACGAGTTGTTGGATCATAGTAGCGGTAATTCTTCACCGACAACCCTGCCATCGTGAAAACTTTCACATGGTTTCCCCATGATGGCTGTGGAATGTATATAGTACGCTGGAAAACAAAAAATGGGCAAAATAAATATCACTTGCTCTTCAAAATGATAACAGCTTACTAAAGCAAAAATTAAAAAACCAGTCAATTTTACTTGGTGGTAATGCTTTGCTAAAAACTCAGCTCCAACCCTCAAGGAACCAGTACCAGACAAGCACTGAGCAGTAGCCACTCTGTTCTCTTGAATAGCAGGACTACCCAAACGCAACAAACAAAAAACATCCATTAAGAAATCAATAAAATACAACAGAAATGGGCAAGTAGACAAAAAGAATGGTTTCAACTAAACTAAAAGAAGGCACTTTCATTTTTTCTTCAATTTCTTCCTTTACCTGTCATTACCAAGAATGAGCTTAGCACTCAATTTATTGAACTCTGCGAGACCAAGAATAGGAAGATACTCCTTGACTCTCGACCTGAAAGTACATAAAACATGATCAATGAAACAATGCTAGGAAGGCATGAAGAATAGAACGGTTTGAACAACTTACTGGTCATTAACAAGAAGCTGTTCTGCTTTTCGAACAACATTTAGAACCAGAGGTTTTCCTTCCTGTTGTTGTCACAAACAGATCAACTGAATCAACATTAAGTAGTAGAAGAAGAAGACTGATCAACTTTATTATTAAGATGATTCTTAAAGAAAACTTAAAAATACCTCAGTTCTGTAAGCACCAACACCTAAATTCAACTTGTTCGGGCTTGGATCCTTGTTATAAGCAACTGTCACCTGTTTGTTCAAATAAAATATTAAGAATAAAAAAAATAAAAGAATGAACGAATGAAACACCTATCAATCAATCAATCAAACGAAGCTTCCTCTATGTATTTTCTAAAAGAAAAAAAAAAAAAAAAGGGGGAAAGCGAATCTAAAATGAAACTTCAAATATTCAATATTACAGCAAGAGGCAAATAAGACAAATAAAAAGAAATTCCTCGGTTTCATATGATCATAAAGCTCATGGTTAGCCGCGATCGAACACTTAATGATCCGATCAACGAAGATGATTGAATCAAACTTAAAATAAAGTATGAGTTACTGATTCAAAGAAAGGAGGATGATAAGTTACCCCAAGAATGGGATCTTCAGGAGCTTGAACAATGGAGGCAAACACAGAATCCATTGGGTTTGGAAAGACTCGTTTGGCTGGGGTTTTAGAGAGTGATCAAGTAATCAAGAAGGGGGGGGGGGGGGGGTTTCAGATTCTGTTTTATAAGGCGAGAAAGGGGTAGGTTGATTTGTTGAAGCAGCGGGCGTCTTAATTCTTAAACAGCGTGAACTATGGGCGCTTCTGCTTTTCCAAGTGCCTTTCACTACTTTCCACGGTTTTTTAATTTTGGACTATTCTTTTCTACCGTTACTTTTTTATGGTTTTTGTTTATTTATAAAAATACTAATTACGAAAATGTAACATATTTACGAAAATAATATATTTTCTATTATAAAATTAGGTGTCATCAATATCATTTCATACCGCACCTTTTTTTTTCATCCTGATTTTTATTTTTACTTATTTTTTTAATTGGGTGGTTGTGGTATAATTTTTAAATTTTATCTCTATTTTATAAAAATTAGAAGTTAGTCAATTTATTTTAATTTATCATAATTTAATCTTTATATATTTTCAAATTTAAAAAGCTAGTCAAATTATTTAATACTATTAAACTTGATCATCAAATTACTTATCTCAAGATCAAACGTAATTAATAAAATCATCAATTCAACAATTTATATGTGGCAAATTACATAAGAATCAATAGTTCAAGTTTATATGATAGATTAATTGTTGAATTGATGATTTAATTAATTTTTTTCATATGAATTTGATGAACAGTTTATCTTAAAGTAAGTAATTTGATGATCGAATTTAATAGTATTAAATAATTTAATTAACTTTTTAAATCCGAAACATACAAGGATCAAATTATGATAAATTAAAATAAATAGACTAACTTCTAGTTTTCATAAAATAGAAGTATGAAATTTAAAAATTTATACCATAATTACCGCAAATTTTTAAAAAATAAGAGTGAGGATGAAAAAGGGTGCCAACATTTTAATGTAACCCCTTTTAAAAAAATTTTATTTTTTATTCATTTTTATTAAAATATTTTTTATAAGTGGTTTCACTTCATACATTAGTATACTTAATTTTACTATAAAAAAATATTATTCTTGTAAATAATTTATAAGATGTCCCATTTCCGTAACTAACTATTTTTTATATTATCTAGATAAAAATCTATTTTTTATTTTTATCTATGTATTTATACTATTATAATAATTTTATTAAGCAATGAATTTTTTATTTGTAAAATAATTAAAGACTCACCTATTTTGTGAAGTAAGAAAATAATGGATTTGATTTTAAAAGATTATAATTTTTATCATTTTAAATTTATCATTTCAATTAAAATCGTATTTAATTTTATATCAATTTTTAAAATTATCTTTTTTATCGTTTTAGCAATATTTATTTACTTTCTTTTAAAATGTTTTAGTCACCTTCAAAAAAAAAGTTTCAGTCGGTCTACGAAATGCTTATGCGGCGACAGGCGTGCGGTTTTACGTGGATACATAACTGAAAACTGAATATTTAAATACTAAGGTTAATTTCTGCTATTAGGTCCTGTACTTTACAAACATTGTGAATTTAGGCTATATACTTTAATGTGACCAATTTTAGTTTTTATACTTTTTGAATTGGTCAATTTCAGTCCTTATTTTTTTTTTTAAATTTGAAATTTTAATCCTAACCCAAATAGTAGTAGTTAAATTTGTTCAATTAAATTCAATTACCAACCCTGTACTGCGCTTACAGTTATAGATTTAGTTTATATTCTCTAATTGAATTATTCTAAGTCTCTATACTTTTTGAATTTTAAATTTACAATTTTAATCCAAATGACTTTTGCTAATCCATCAACTAGATTTTTAGTAAGTATTGTGGAAATAACAAACTAATGTAGCATCACACATATGTTTGCTACATCAGATTTTAGAAATAATAAAACTTAACTTAGTGATTTAATTGTTATTGTCTGGTGAGGATTAAAATTTTAAAATTTTAAAAGTACAGGGATGAAAATTGATCAACTTAAGATATAAGACTAAATTCATAACTTTTACAAAGTATAGAGATTAATAACAGAATTTAACCAAATAATAATGAAATAATAAATGTCATAGTAACTAATAATAGTAGTAGTAGTAGGTAGTATAAGTCATTTTAAATTTATATAATAAATAAAATTTAGAGTTTAAAAATTGAGTCTTTTCTCCCCGAAGAAGGGTATTGTAAAAACAATATTTTTAATTTGGGGTTCTTTAAATCTTTTTTCTTTAATTAATGTATTTTATGCCATGTCAATGCTTTACATTGCACACGTAGTTATATTGTCTACGTGGCACCCTGTATATCTTGATTTTCCTTTATTTTTTATGAGTTAAGCCCTTATAATCAAAACTTAAAACGATTGAGATGAGTTTCAATTTTCACCCAAACAATTTTTATTGGCATTTTATCAAACATCAAATCAAAATACTATTTCGGAAAAAAAAGGAATTCGGTCAAATTAATTCAATCTATTACAAGTTTATTATAAAAACCCATGCATATTTATTTAGTAAAATAAAAGCCATGCACCTTCTGATAGCAAAAGAAAAGCTTCAATAATTCTTTTCGTGTTTATTTATTTATTGAGAAGCCATAAATACTATTAGATCAAGAATTAGAGGTGATTATAATCGGTTCAAGTCTTAATACAACTTTAGATATGTCTTTTAGGTTTGGGTTAGGGTTGATTTGAAAAATAAACTTAAAATTTTGTCTAAATCTGACTCCAATAAAAATGTTAAAACCTGAGCTTGGTCCAGCTTGCCTGTATTAATTTTTTATATTATTATTTTTATATAAGAATAAATTTGAAAGATATAATGCATCAAATACACAAATTGAAAATAATTTAAAAAATTATTTATACTTAAATAACTCTAAGATAGGTGTAACTTAGTAAATAAATACCTCTAAAATAGTAGCAAAATTAACAATAAAACAAGAGTTATATAATATCCAAACAAAAATAACAATATAATAGCGAAACAACATAAAAAAAAATAGGTTTTTTCTTTTGCAAATTTGGGCTGAGTCAAGCTAGGTCTAGGCCAAAAAAGCTTATCATTTTTTTTGTTTAAATCTATTTTTCGGGCCTATATTTTTACCCAAATCTTTTTACTTTTTAAATAGACTTTCAGGTCGGACCGAGTGACCCAATCCATAATTAGATCTATCAAGAACACATGAAGTTATTAATAAATTAAATTAAAAAATAAAAAAATATTTATATCTAATAGAAAAGGTTTTAAATCCGTTATTGTACACACAATTAGGTAGATACGATTGGTAAACAAAATGTTGATAGAAAATAAAATTTTTAATTAAAATAAATTCAAGTGCCAATTTGATGAGAAAGAGCAAAAAACCTAGGTGTTGTTTGGAGTGTTATATTTAGGGGATGGAAGTAAACAAAATTGAAAAAGATAAAAAGTAATAATAAATGCATGAATGGCAACTTGCCACGTAGGCAATGATATAATGTCCACATAGATACAACACCCTTTCTTTTTTATCTTTTTGGTACTAAGACGCAATTTAAGGCAAAAAGATTAAAACTACTCTCATTTGAGAAAAAAAATTAAATGTGTATCCTGTTTTTTTACACATTTTTTAAGTGTACTTAAAAACTATATATATACTAATCTTAATTTACTCGATACTAATAATTTTATCACGCATACGTACGAATTATATATTTAAAACATAAATGCCATTATTAATATATACAAATATGTAATAAAATTATCTAACAATATATATATATATATTAAAATTTCACATAAAAACTAAAAATTACTTTAATTGAAGTGGTAAATAAAAAAATTTATATGCATGGTGTTACTTGTTTAAATCGGACAAGTTTCAATTTTTTATAAAAATATAAGAAAGTTTAAAACATTCACATAATCATATAACTTATTTTACAAATAAAATAATTTTTTTTGAAAATTCTCTAACTCAATAAAGGGCTTTATAAATAATATAGATATAAAAAACATTTAAAATAAAGGACAGTATACCTTTTTCTTTTTTTTTCACAAGCAGTTTAAAAAAAATTGTCATGTATCTCTTTTTATAGTAATATTATACTATGCCCCTATAGGATACTTGTCAACCTCCTAACCCTACTTATGGAGCATAAAAACTCTACTGACAGTATACCAAATATTATTCCAATAATAAAATGAATGACTTGAAACTAATTAATAATAACGCATGAAATATGTACGATATTAAAATTAAAAAAATAGATTAAATTGTGAGTAAAATTAAATTTAAACACATAAATAATATTAAGAATACTAAATCCACTACAATTATTTATCTTGATGTTGTCATCAATATTGAGTTAATGTTGAGTTGATTTGTGACATCAAGCCAATTAACAATATCATCAATATATACAATTGACAGAGGTAATAAAGTATGCATAATATAATTAAAATGAAACATAATTTTAAAATGTTGAAAAAGATAAATTTATTATCTACCACGGAAAAGATTGGATGGGATGTGTCAATTTTATCCCGAGATTCTCAAGCTTCTGAATTTTTATCCTGGGATTCTCAAATGGAGGGTTAGGATTTAGGTTTTTTAAGGTCAGTTTTAAAATACACGCCGTGAGAGATGCGCTTAGCTAGGACGAAAACACCTCCTACATGAAAGATGTATCCAAATATTTTACATTTTAAATATATTTTAAAATAAAATAAATGTTATATTTTTAAACAATTTTTGAAATAAAATATTGTTTAATAGTGGCCCAAATATTTTACTAATAATAGAAAGAGGATGTGTTCATCAAATAAGTTATCTTACACTATCACTTAAACTCTTAATTGGGTTAGTGTCATGAGTCAATCGGGTATTAACTCGGTTAAAGGAATTACAAAAATATCTTTCCGTAATCAAAATAAATTATATTATTCAAGGGTATTTTAATATATTTTTTAAATCAATAAAAATATGCATATGATAAGATTCGAACCTACATTAAGTACATTTAGTAAAACTTTTAATTTACAGCTCAACCAAAATTTTAATTTTATATTTATAAATTTCTATTTTAATATGTAAATTTTATTACCTCTATCAAATATATATATGTATACTATTTGTAATAAAAAATTTTAAATTTATATAATTGGTTTCGTCAAAGAAATCTAATATAAGTAGTAGGAAAATATGAATTATTTATTCAAATCAATGCTAAAAAGATGATTTTGACATTTTGATGAAGTGATATTATTTCTCTTGTTTTGCGTGGGTATGAATTAGAGGTGTGCATGGGCCGGGCCGGCCGGCCCATAAAAAAAAATTTTGGCCCGTTTTGAGGCCCTGGGCCGGTCCGCCCAAAATATGGGCCTATAATTTTGTCCAAGCCCGCCCGAGAAAAAATGATAGGCCTGAGCTCGGCCAGCCCTACCATATTAAAAATTTTTTTACTTTTTTATTAAATAAAAACTTTAAAATATAATAAATCAAATGCATTTAAAACATAAATAAAATATTAAAAAAATGGGACTAAAATAATTCTTAAAATAATATATAAATTAAAAATATAATAAAAATAATTATATTAAAATTAAAAATTGAAATAAATTAGAACTAAATTAAGAAGTAAATTATATTAATAACAAAAATTTTACAATATCAAAATAACATTAAAAACAATAAAAAAACCTAAAGTAAAAAAACTAAAGTTACTTAAAATTTAAAATAAAAAAATTAAAAATAATTTAATATTAAAATCGGGCCGGGCCCGCCAAAAATCTTGCTCGAGGCCCGCCCGCTTTCTAAACGGGCCTCTTTTTTTGCCCAAGCCCATTTTTCGGCTTATATTTTTACCCAAACCCTCCCATTTTTCTAAGCGGGCCTTGGGTAGTGTCATCCCGACCCATGCACACCTCTAGTATGAATCTATTGGATGCATTTATTATTTGTCTAAATGATTTCATCAATTGTTTTAATTAATATTAGGCCTATATGACCGTCAAAAGAAAGTTAGGCCTACACCCAAAATTTACCTTCAAGCTCTATTACTTTTTATTATTATTAAAAGTGGTATTTAAATTTTAGTTGGAATAACTTTTTTCTGTTTTAAAAAAATTTGAAAGCCAATTAAAATGTAACATTTGGAAAAGAAATAAAATAAAATTTCTTTTTTCTTCCTTCACCCTACCCACGTTTCATCTTCTTCCTCGTCAAAAAGAAATTCTTTTAATTAGTGTCTTTTGTTTTATAAAACCCAATCCCCAAAAAGATATGACTGGTTTTCTGAAACCCCGAACGCAATCTCCACCACTATCATCGCTATTGCTTTATGATATGGAATGAAGATAAATAATGGTCATATTTTTCAATCTCTGTTACATTTCTGTTTACCTTTGGTTTAATTGTTATTAGAACGATGTGTTTTGGTTGTCATGATGTTTAGTTTAAATGGTGCGAATTGGGCAGCTGTTATTGATAACGATAGCTTGTCATTTCTAAATCGTTTTCTACTTTTATTTACACTCATCAGCATGAGGAGCAGATGGTTATGAAAATACCTATATTGTTTTTCTTCTTCATCCTTCTTCTCTAAACTCTCTCTTTCTCTGCACTTTTTCTGCTTGAATATTCGATCGTATTAAAGGTATAAAAGACAACAGATCCCCATGGCCACCGGCGGAGTTACCACACTTCAACAAAAGGAAATGGGGTTACTACAGCAGGACCTGTCTCAGCTCAGGAAAGAGTTCACTCAGTTGTATGCCAAATTCAATTCTCCCTTTAAAGATTTTCGTGATGAGTTCAAAGGTGAGCTTCGATCGGAGCTTCACTCTTTTTTTGCTCAGTATTTGAATCAAGTTCTAGACCCAAACGGTAGTGGATCGTCATCATGTGGTAAGGGAATTTTGGAGACACCACTTCCTGGTTTTCTGCCTAAGGAGAGTTTGGTTATGTCTCTTGTTACTGATTTAGCGCATTTGGGTCTTCATTCTCGGACCACATCAATGGAGATTGCGAGTCGTCATATTCAGTGGGGTTGTCCTCGATTCGATGGGGAAGGTTTTCGGGGGTGGTAGTTTAAACTCGAACAATTCTTCGAGGCTGAGAATGTGGGGGACCATGCTCAAGTCAAGATGGTCACGTTGAACTTAGAAGGTAAAGCATTTGATTGGCATCACTTTTTCACTCAAAGGCACAAGGGCCTACACCAACTTACTTGGGATCTGTACTCGCAGGGCTTGAAAGATCGTTTCGGTGTTACCAGGTGTTTGGATCCTATGATAGAACTGGTGGCTCTTAAACAGGTTAGTATAGTGGAGCTTTATCATGATACTTTTGTGAGTCTCCTTAATTGACTGCGTTTACATGAGAGTTACGCCTTAAGCATCTTCATTTATAATCTTAAGCCTGAAATTAAGCAGTACTTACGATTATTTAAGCCTACTACTATAGTACAAGAGTACACACTTGCTCTTGAAATGGAAGTTATTGCTGGCAGCAATCCTAAAAAATTAACTCTTCCAGGAGGCACTTCTGGATACGCAAGGTCACTATTTTCTACTTACAAAGGATAGGGTTCAAGTACTGTTGGTAGTTTTTCGCCCTCAGGAGCTCGTCCTGCTACGTCCAAGGGTCATAAGCTTCCTACCAAAGCCCTCTCCCAAGCTGAGATGGACGAGAGGAGAATAAAAGGACTGTGTTTTTTGTGTGCTACCAAATATACACCAGGGCACAAATACAATCGATCTCAGTTGTACCAACTTGTGATAGCCCTTCACCAGGAACACGAGAATGATAACCAGAGTCCAACCTTCGAGGAATTTCAAGATTGTCTTGATAAACTAGATACAGTGGAAGTTGAGGTGATACCGTCGCACCAGTTTTATCCTTACACGCTTTGCATGGATCTCAGGGTCACACTACCATGCATTTGTCTGCCACGATTAGTTTCGCTACTATCATCATTTTAGTGGATTCCGGTAGCACCCATAATTTTGTGGATTCTAGCTTAGTTAAAAAGTTGAACCTTCCAGTTGACTAATTGTATCACTTGAGAGTGACGGCAGCTAATGGGGCTCAACCATCAACACAAAGGCCATGTCAAGCTGTAACGTGGCAGGCACAAGGGTGTACCTTCTTTCTTGACTTCTTGGTCCTTCCAGTCAAAGGGTGTGACTTGGTTCTTGGCGTTCATTGATTATTATCTCCCAGCTTACTTGTTTGGAATTTTTCATCTTTGCTTATACAATTTGATTATTTGGGCAAATCCTGCACTCTTCAAGTCATACACCCTGGCAATTTCAATATCTTGACTATATTACAGCTATTGAAGTGTGTTATAATGATAGAACATGGACATTGGCCTATGTTATTCACAACCAGTCATCAGTCAACTTTAGCAATGCCTTCATTATCCCTTCATCAGGATATAGAGTTGCTCTTTGCAAAATTTGATGATGTCTTTCAACTCCTAAAAGGGTTACCCTATTCCAAAATGTAAGATCACCGCATTCCTCTACAAGACGAGGCTCAAGTAATTAAAGTTAGGCCTTACTAGTACCTTGCTACCCAAAAATCTGAGATTGAAAAGTTGGTCATTGAAATGTTGCAAACCGAGATAATTCACAATAGTAATAGTCATTTCTCATCTCTCATTGTCATGGTTAAGAAGAAAGGCAGTAGTTGGCCACTGTGTGTGGACTATCGACAACTCAATCGATTAACCATCAAAGAGAAGTTTCCAATTCCGATTATTGAGGAGCTTTTGGATGAGTTAAGGCAAGCTACTTACTTCTCCAAACTGGATTTGCATTTAAGGTATCATCAAATTAGAATGTGGGAAGGAGATGCCCACAAAACAAATTTTAGGAGTCATGAGGGCCACTTGAATTCCTTGTCATGCCCTTTGGGCTGACAAACGCTCCCTCCAACTTTTAATCTTTGATGAACTGAGTCTTCAAACATTTTTTGAAGAAGTCTGTGCTTGTCTTTTTTGACTATATACTCGTATACTCTACTACTTGGTCTCAACACATAGTTCATCTAAAAGAAGTCTTGGAACTCTTACGACAACATCAACTTTTTGCCAAAAATGGGAAATGCAGCTTTGGCACCACCCAAGTTTAATACCTGAAACATATCATCTCAGCTGGTTCAATTTATATGGATCCTACCAAGGTTGATGGGGTGTGTAGTTGGCCAACTCCTCGTTTGGTTAAATACTTGAGAGGATTTTTGGGACTCTCAAGTTATTACCGAAGATTCATTCGACAGCATGGTGTGATAGTCAAGCTTCTGACTGCTTTTCTAAAGAAAGACGTTCCTTGGAACTGGTCTCACGATACTCAGGTTGCATTTGAGCAACTCAAACAGGCTATTTGCCAAGGTCTTGTCCTTATACTTCCAGATTTTTAGGAGGAATTTACTGTTGAGACTGATCATATGGCTAAGGATTAGAAGTCGTCCTACAGCAAAAAGGGAGACCTATTGCCTTTTCTAGTAAAGGTATAAGAATTCACCATCAAGCCTTGTCGATCTATAACAAGAAAATGTTTATTGTTTTATTGGTCATAAAAAAATGGCATTATTATCTCGTTGGTCGTTATTTTCATATCAAGATAGACTACCAAAGCCTTCGTTTTTTAGCTGACAAACAAGCCAACACTCTCTACTAACAGAAATGGGTGGCAAAGACGTTAGGGTATGATTACTCCATCACCTACAGGAAGGGGCACTTGAATACAGTCGCTAATGCATTGTCAAGAATAGATCACTCACAAAAAGGACAACTATTGCAGTGTGTGGGAAGTATTTCGAGGTCTGAGGTTTGGGGGGGGAAATTTTAGATTCTTATTTCATCGATTCAGCTCTACAGAAGATATGTTTGAACCTACAACAGCAACTTCAGTTTCATCTAAAATATTCGTGGGATGGAAAAGTCTTACATCGAAAAGGGAAGGTAGTGGTGGGGCAAAGTATTGAGCTGAGGAAAAAATTTTTTGAATTATTTCATGGGGTTGCCTTGGGTGGCCATTTGGGGATACATGCTACTCAACGCAGACTCTCCAGTTTGCTATATTGGAGGGGGCTTTCGACTGATGTAAAAAAATGGGTGGGTCACCAAATGTGAGACTTACCAAAGATGTAAACATGATGCCATTGTAAAGGGCTGTTGCAAGATTTACCTATCCCTACTCAATTATGGGCAGCTGTCGTTATGGATTTTATTGAGGGATTGCCTTTATCTAAGGAAAATGACATGATTTTTGTGGTCGTTGACAGACTTACTAAGTACGGTTATTTTTTAACCTTATCATATCCCTTTACTGCCCTTATAGTGGCTCAGTAGTACTTGGACAATGTGTACAAGCTCTATGGAGTTCCTGAGAGTATTGTGTCGAATAGAGATAAGATATTCATTAGTGCATTTTGGCAGTAATTTTTCAAACAAATGGGCACCAAACTTCACCTCTCTATGGCCTATCACCCACAGACTGATGGGCAAACTGAAGTCTTAAACTGCAGTTTGGAAAGCTATGTACGGTGCATGTCAGTAGAACAACCCCATGAGTGGGTTCGGTGGCTACCTTTAGCCGAGTGGTAGTACAATACCACCTTTCATACGACCATACAAACAACTCCTTATGAAGCCTTGTATGGCCAGGCACCCCTGCACCTTTTGCCTTATCTCGCCGGATCTTCTCAAGTGGAAAGTGTTGATAAAGAATTGCAAAACATAGAGGCAGCTAGAAATATATTGCACTTTCATTTGAAATGAGCCAAGGAACGTATGAAAAAGATAGCTGACAAACACAGATTAGACAGAGTTTTCTAGATCGGTTACATGATTTATCTTAAACTTCACCCATATCGACAACATTCTCTCAAGAAGAGAACCAATTAGAAATTGGCCCCAAGATTTTTTGGTCCCTATCTAGTGGAGGCTCGGAAGGGTAATATAACACCCTAAACCTGACCTAGGAGTTTAGACCAAATTCGGAATGCTATATTGATCACCGAAGTGACCGTGAGAAAATTTTACAAATCAATTATTTAATTACCAATTCATTATTAAACAGAAACAGAAATCAAATCAAACTAGTACTATAGTGTTTACAAATTCTTACAGTTCAACTTAAACTGAATAACAAATAATACTGAAATGAAACTTATAGTTTAATTCCTTTAAGCCTGTCCGAGACATTCGTGTACTGAGTCCAGCATCCAGAATCCGAAACTGTACCTGAAAGGAGAAACAGAAGAGAGGGTGAGCTACTCGAGCTCAGTGTAAGATCTAAACCAGTAAAACTATAGAAATGGAAACATAACATACTTACAGACCGTTTAAAACAAAATACAGGCCATATGTAACTTATAGTCATATGGCTCTGTCAGACACAGCGGCAGAAATTCTAGAACATTACAAACTGGGCCTAAGTCTTTTCCAGAATCAGTATCAGTTTGGAGCTTAGCCCCTCACATCAGCTATCTAGTTAGACAATCGAAGACAAACCTACAAGGTCCTCTTAGGCACAAGTGCCTTTCAGTCAAATATTACACTAAGACATTTCAGTCCATCAGACATTCAAATACTTCCATCGATCAGTCAATCAGATATTTCAGACAAGTAATATGATCACATTCAGTCACACAGATACAATCCGATGCATATGAGTGCAAATGAGTTATAAATTAACCCACCCATCTAGCCAACACACCATCTCCATCCAACCCTACACTTCCTGTGGGGATTTAATCAACCCACCCATCCCTGCACTCCAAGTAGGACCTCGAAAGGCCCATCCAACCTTATACTCTATAGGATGTCATCCCGGGTTGCCCGTCAATGATGATCATCAGCATTGTCCTCGACCCTCAGGGAATTAGGACCGCCCTCAACCCTCTGGGAATTGGGGCTAACAGTGTGCAGATAAACTGCCAGTCTCATATATTACACAACGATGCTAGCGTATAAGCTGTACAGTGTAATGTGGTAAACCGCGGTATAGACGTGCAGTATGAACTGCCAGATCAGAAAATAGTACGTAGCGTAGCTAACGTACGTGTAGTACAGTGCAAGGCGGTAAACCGTTAGACCATTATAAGATGTCATCTCGGGTTGCCCAACAATAATGATCATTAATGCAGTTGAACTGCTAAATCAGATCAGTCTTCCTTCTCTTTAACATCCCAACCCAAAATGGTTTATGCAAGTGGATGCATGCAAATGTACCAATTCAAAATACAATTTCAGACAGTCACTCAGAAGCAGACACACATCCAGTCAATCAGTTACAGAATCAAAATTGTGCACCTTCATATCTCGAATTCAATAACAACTTATCACATAACCAATCACAAATGCACACATACCAATCCCAGATCAAAGTCATAAATACCCTCAGAATGGCTTAGTCGAGGGTTGGAACATACAGAGTCGCATTTGCACTTACAATTAACTTAAAACCAAAGTTTGGCGAGATAGGGGCACATACCCGTGTGCTCCAGCCGTGTGGAGGTCCAAACGCTCGTGTGAAAAGTAGCACATCGTCGTGTGACAGAGGCACACGACCATATGGTGAAGGGACATGACCGTGTGATTAGGCTATGTAACACACTGTCTAAATTTGCTAAAATCAAGTGCAGAGCAGACACGGCTGTGTGAGGCTCGACACGGCCGTGTGTTCCGAAACACACGCTCGTGTGGAAGCCCTAATCCCCAAATCAGTCATACGATCGTGTGACCCCATAATTCAGAAACCCTAATCCCTAAACTTATACACCCATGTGGACCAAGAGAAACGGCTGTGCGAATGTCGACAAAATCCCCAAATCGGCCACACGGCTGTGTGGCACCAAAATTGGCCCGGAACCCTAATTCTCAAATCCACACGGCCATGTGCCTCAGCATACGCCCGTGTGGCCGTCAGGGAGGCCACGAAACCACCCCAAATCAGCCCCAAAACCGCAGTTCAAGCCACCATAACAGTCCCTAACCTTTTCCCTATCAAAGTACATCAGAAAATAATGATCTGTCTACAATTTCATCGCCTAGAAACACCCAAATCCCTCGGGTTAACATACGCACAAGAGTTGCTGCAATTAGAAAATTCCAAACTAGAAACTGTATAGTAAGAGTTTAAATCCCACACCTGATTCGTGAACAGCGATGCTGGCAGAGGAGCGGATTTCCCGAAACCAAAAAGTCGAAACCAGTTGAGATACAATAGCAAAGGTAAAAGAAACCAAAAAGAAAAGAATAGCGAGAAGAGAAGAGAAGAACGTCCAGCCAATAAAAAACAAAAAAAAAACAAAAAAATAACTCATTAATCAATAAGAATTAAAACTAAATAAAATAAAATAAGTAGTATAATAAACCAAAAAGAAAAATTCACTCAAAAAGCGCACACAAGGACTCAAACCCAAAACCTTAAGCCAAACTAACACTCCACTTACCCACCAGACCAATAGGCCTATTCTTACACTTAAGCGCACAACTAAACACATATGTGTCGCCTCATCACTGTCCCTATGCTTAAGACCCAATACTTCTAGGCCCAAAATTTGGCGCGTTACAGGTAAAGTCACGTACAAGTTGACTCTACCAGTGAGTGTCTGCATTCACCCTTTCTTTCACGATGCACAACTCAAAAAGCACATTGGTTCAGTTGCGAGTACTATAACGCTTCCTCCTACAGATGTTCATGGTGCTCTGAGTAAAACACCAATAGGAATCCTTAAGAGAAGAATGGTGAAACAGGGGAATCATGTAGCAACTGAATTTTTGGTGGAATGGGCCAATACTTTCCCTAAAGACTCTACTTGGGAGAAACTGACTGAGCTACGACAGCAATATCCAGAGTTTGATCCTTAAGGACAAGGATCGTATTCTTGGGAAAAAATAGTTGATATGAATTAAGATAAATAATGGTCATATTTTTCAATCTCTGTTACATTTATGTTTACCTTTGGTTTAATTATCATTAGAACGATGTGTTTTGGTAGTCATGATGTTTAGTTTAAATGCTGCAAGTTGGGCAGCTGTTACTGACAACAACAGCTTGTCATTTCTAAACCGTTTTCTACTTTTATTTACACCCATCAGCACAATGAGCAAATGGTTATGAAAATATGTATATTGTTTTTCTTCTTCATCCTTCTTTTTTGAACTCTCTCTTTCTCTGCACTTTTTCCATTTGACTATTTGATCGTATCACTTTATTGTTTGTTCGAAACCTCTAAACATAATGAGGCAATGATGACTTTTTTCCCCTTTTTTTGGCTATTAAAGTTGAAGACTTTTGAAGAAACAAAAACATATATTTAAATACCAAAGAAATGAAGAACAACACCTATGGATGCACTCATAGCTATATAACAGAACAACCCGAGTTTCAAAGAGAAATAAAAGAAGGCATGTGTATCAAACCCTCAACTTGCCCTCACCACCACTACATACACCTGATTCAATTGAAGGATATTTGGTGCAAGAAAATATGACTTTATTATTATAATTCTAATTCTATTAACATTTACATATTTTTAAAAATTGTTATCATAAATTATTAGGGTGACGATTGTCTTTGAAGGTTGCAATGAAGGTGAAGCAATGGTTAAAGGATGAAGACAACAAGGAAGAAAATGAAAAAAAGAGAGAGGGAAAAGTAAATATTAATTATTAAATGATAAATAATTTACTTTATTTTTTATTTAATTTAATAAAAAATTCCATGTGTTATACTTTTGATAAAAAAATTAATACCTAAATAGAAAAATAATATAGTTTAAGGATAATTATTCATTTAAGCTTTAATATTATTATTAATTAGTGGAATATTCTTCTTTCCCAAAATTTTCATTACATTAAAATTCTATCTAGTTGGTTTGACATTTAAAGGTTTTACTTTTTTTTTTCTTTCTTTAATACTTTTTAATAGTTTTGGACCGTAAATAACTTCCATTTAATAAGCCAACTGTTAATTATTAATATTTATTAAGTTTGATGGACAAGGCTATTGTCTCGCTTGTATTCATTTTATTTATGGATTAATACATTTTTATAATGAATTAAGTTTTTTGTTTATGCTATACTCATTTTGTATGCATGTCTTTTAACTTATTTAAGGGGTCATGGTAATGTGATTTGCGACCGATTTACTCAAAAAAGCTCATTTCCAAACAAAGTTATAGAAATGGACCAATTAAAACATTATTTACGGAAAAGGGCCAACGTTGGCAAAACGCGCCTACGTGGCTGTGTTTAAGGGGGAAATTTCCAGCAAAGCGCGTCCTTGGGAGCACTTTGTGCCACGTCAGCAAATCACGCCTATGTGGACGCGTTTTGTTGATGTGGCACAAAGCACTCCCCCAGGGGCGCGCTTTGCTGGTACCAACGACTACTTTTTTTGATCGTTTTTTGATCGTTAGGGGGGATCCAACGGTAAAAAAAGAGAGTATAAAACCCCCTTCTTGTATTTCACACTTAATTTCTTCAAAATTTAGCCAAAAATCTCTACAATTTCTCCCTAAAGCTTTCAAATTTCTCAAAGCTCTTTATAATTAGTTATTTACTTTATTTTTTTCTAAATTAATATTATTTTTTTATAATTTCAAAAATATTTGATCGTGTTAGCAATGGCGGAGAATTAATTCGTCTCGTTCATAAACATATCTCCGTCGAACAAATGAAAATGGTAACGGTTTATTTTAAATTTTGAATATTATTTAATATTTTTTTATTTATGTAATTTTAATTTTGTATTTTATAATTTTTTATAACTGTCTGTAGACTGGGTGTTACAATATTATATTCGTAATATATCTGGTCCATCATCACTGTTGATAGAAAATTACTTAAGGGAAGCGGGTTTTTGGCACACGGCCACTATAGGCCGGAGGTGCAAGTTGAACCCGAAACTCATCAGCGCGTTAATAGAGAGGTGAAGACCTAAGACGCACACATTCCATCTTCCATGCGGGGAGTGTACTATCACTTTGGAGGACATCCAGTTACAATTAAGATTGCCGATGGATGAGTTTGCACTCACCGGGTCCGTTCAATCTGCTGAATGAGTTTGCACTCATAACGAGTTAAAATTTTTATTTGATTTTACAATTATTCCATAGATTTAAAATAAAATTGTATGCTGAAAATTTATTTAATTAGGTGGAATCATCCTGCGAGTTATATTAGAATACCTACTTCTCTTGAAGATATACAGCTTCTATTAGACCAACGGTCGAAAACACAAGTAAGTATTAAATAATATATATACATAAAATAGTCGTTTCTTATTTAGTACTTAGTATTTAGTATTTAGTATTATGTATATAACTAATATTTTTATCCTGTTCATATAGTTTCAATGGACACCATATGAGGATTCGGCAATACGAGCAGTAATTCTGGAAGAATTCTTTCAAAATCCTAACATTTGGCATGTTAAGGTCCCATTGGTAAACTATTCTATTGTCGAGATGCACCAGATGAATAGAGTGTTGTGACAATTTAGATTCCGACAACCGATTCCTGAGGAACCTGAGGTGCTCGATGAGCAACACAAAATTGACTTATGGCTAATGAATACGAATTGGCTATTATTCTGGTTGGAATATATTAAAATTTGGGAAAACCGGTATACCTGATCACGAACCGATCATCGTTCCAGAGTTAGCGTGCATCCCGAATTACATGCCATGGTTTAGGATCCATGGCAAGCCATATTTGCTGTCGGAAGAGCAGAGGCGTCGACAATTCTGTATAGAAAGGGAATGATGGGGCCCTTTAAATCCAAGGAGAAGGGTTGATGGGATGGGCCCATAGCGCCCACACAATCACCGGGCTTGATGCCTTAATCAACAACACCCACATCACAGCCCTTTTAGATTATGCCAAGTGCGTATCCTAGCCTTTATATGTATCCTAACCCTTATATGTTTCCTTTTCCCAGCCCTATGGTAGGTTGGAATGCATGGCCCTATGTATCTCCTTTTCCGATGACTCCGACAACTCAACCGATGACATATAGGCCATCGTCGCTGAAGGGATCGCATGAGCCACTGTCGGTGAGCTCATCTCATTACCATTCCCCATCGCCTTATGGGATTCAAACACCTCCGTCGAGGGTAATGCAAAAACCTCCACATTCTTTATTCTACCAAGGTAGGTCATCCTTCCAACACCCACAACCGAAGCAATCACAACCCCCGCCGAAGCAACCACAACCCCCGTCGGAACAACTAAGGAGGAATCTAGTGCACCCCCATGTGGCACTGATTTCGATCGATATATATTGATTTTTTTAATATATTTGTAGACGCTATTTTTATATTATTTCATTTAATAAAAAAGAAGTTGTTTGTAATATTTTAATTGTAAATTAATTTTATATTTTTAATAAAATATAAGTTCTTTTGAATAAGGCGGAATAGAAATAATGCAACACCATTTCATTATAGCAATTATCAACTATTTCGGTTTGGAAATGATCGAATTGTATGACCTGGGTTCCTACACATCCACACAAATTCCGTTGGTTTGTTCTTTCTTGGATATCCATATTATTACGTATTGTACTCGAGCAATGTCGACTTTTCGATTTACGATGCAATTCTCTATCCGGTAACAGCTTAAATGGAGCAAGCGATACAGACGACCACTTACATTAATCTGGGACCAGTGGGAATACGTGTCTCCACACATTGTACATGTTTTCTATTTTGTACACTTCGTCGACATATCTCATGGGATCCAAACGGAGATTCTGACAAGCTACAATTGCATGAGCGCATGGATAACGAAGTGCGTCAAATGTCCCACAGTCGCAAGTCTTATTTATCAAGTGTACACGATATTGCCCGCCGATAATGAATTGGCTTAGTCTGTCAAACTCCGTCACACGAAACCATAGGTTGTCGCGATTGTGACACAGTGTGCATGGTGTTGGTCCGCGCCTTTGCCTTGTTAATTTCTTGCAATACCTTTCGGAACTATACATGGCCTCCCTGCATTTGACCTTTATAACTCGTTGCTCTCTTTGAAAATAGTTCTGCCAAACAAAAATATGTCTCTTGCACAATTGAGGTTATCGGCAAATGACACGTTCCTTTTAGAACATAATTTTAGCATTTAGCCAGGTTTAATTAATTTTAACCCTAAACTATAATTTAATTTATTTAAAACGTTAAACCCTAATTTAATTAATTTATTTAAATACCATAAACCTTAGTTTAATTTATTTAAAACCCTAATTTTATTTATTTAAAATCCTAGTGTAACACCCCTTACCCGTATTCGACGCCGGAATAGGGTACAAGGTATTATCGGACTTAAACACAATCAAACACACAAAACCGGGCTATAAAATTTCACTCCAATTTAAACTCATTCAAACATATGCTTAACGTCCCTTATAAGAGCCTACAAGGCCCAAAACATACATCGAGAAAGGTTCGGGACTAAACCGGGAACTTCCGGAACATTTACAACACTTAAAATTTTTCATAATTTGGAGCGTCACACGCCCGTGTGGACAGGCCGTGTGGTCTCACACGCCCGTATGGCTTGGGACACGCCCATGTCCCTTGCCCGTGGAGCTCTCTGTTTGTAACGCCATGCACAAAATGTGGTCACACAGCTAAGTCATGCACCCATGTGCTTCGGCCATGTGGGCAATTAAAATTTATAAATTTTCATAAAATAGGTGCAGACTTCACACAGCCTGGGCACACGCCCATGTCCTATGGCCGTGTCTCTGACACGGCTGAGACACACGGCGGTGTCTCAGCCCGTGTGTTTACTACTGGGAATTATGTTTGCATTAACTAGGGTGCAGGGGACACACGGCCTGAGCACACACCCATGGGGGGAGACCAAGTGTCACACATGGCCTAGACACATGCCCGTGTGTCTAACCGTGTAGACAAATTTTAGGCTTTTTTCCAAGCCATTTGTCACCCTTAAGCACTCACATACTTAAACTCGCTTCATGGCATGCAACATGGCACCTTTGGATACTCAAGCATTCACATTCATTATTAAATTATGTCTATAATGACACATAACACATACTCAACTTGACATGTTTCTTTAAAGCTTTCCACATCAATTTCATATTTAGTCAACATTATTAACCCACTTTCACATTATTCATGTATTCTATGGATATGGTCACCCTATTGGTCATAAATTATCCATCAAGCACATCAAAGCATAAACATACTTGCATGCATGCAAAATTAGTTAGGGTTACAACCCATTAATCAATATGGGCCATCCTTCATGGCCATATACAAAATAATCATAATACCATCATAAGCCAACACATTTGGCTAATCAATATGACACATAACAAAATAACCAAGTTTCCTATACATGCCATACTCAAAATAATGAGACTAACTATACCTAAAAGATCCAATTAATAGTGTGAGCGAGCCTCCCACGTCCTTTGATCCCCGAGCTAGCTTGGCGATACTATAAGAAAATGGAAAAAGTGAGAGAGTAAGCATAAAGCTTAGTAAGCTTGTATGTAATTAATAAGCAATAAAAATATGCATTTTCATACACATACACAACATAACTTAATTCATCTCATCTTCAATAAATGTTGTAGTCATATTCTATCTCATTCGATTTACATAATGTTCAACAGAACTCAAGATAATAATTCCTTCATTCTCATCTTGCCAAAGTTCTATCATGTCGTAGTCTCAATAACTACGAGCTTGGCGTACATACCTGTACCCTTTCAACATGATCATACTTTGTCATTCCTTTGACAAATCCTTGGACTACCTATTAAACCACTTGGAATACTAAGGGATACTCAGGAAATCATGTACACATGGTAGGATGCCAATGTCATATCCCAGGTATGGTCTTACATGAGACCACATATTAATGCCAATGCCATGTCCCATACATGGTTTTACATGGGATCACATATATCGAATCCAATAACCCAGTTATGGTCTTACACGATGTCTCATATAGATGCCAATGCCATGTCCCAGACATGGTCTTTCATGGGGCCACATATCGATGCCGATGCTATATCCCAGATATGGTCTTATACGGGATCTCATCAATCCAATGTCATGATATTTATACCCTAAGTATTCTTAAGGTTCATCCGGCTTTCATCACCTCAAATCTTTGTCGAACAACATCAATAATATTCATAAAGACAAATATACAATTCATGCAACATTAAGTGTTAAATACATAATAAAATATTGTATCAATTACACACAAACTTACTTAGGTACAAAATATGGACAATTAGTTCGATTTAGTCCAAGATCTTGCTCTTTCCTTGGTCTAGGCCTGGACTCTGTTTTTCTTGATCTATAATAGCAAATTTCACTTATTTAATTATCACATTATTCAAAACAGCCCATAAATAATATTTTGGAAAAATTACATTTTTACCCCTAAACTTTCACATAATTATATTTTAGCCTCTAGGCTTGTAAAATGAAATGTTTCATTTTCTTGGTTACCCAAGCCTAGCGAATTCATATTCCCTCTTATAAAAGCCCATATTATTCATCAAATCACATTTTTAACACCTATTTTACACCTTTTTACAATTAGGTCCTTTTTAGGTGTTTTCATGAAAAATCACTTAGAAAAAGATGTTTATCTAACATCAAACTTCAATATTCCTCCATTAATCATTAAGATACATGGATGGCACACATGGGTAAATTTTTGAACATGAAGGGTAAATTTTTGAACATGAAACCTAATTCAAATAAAGGGTAGAAATAGCTAAATCATGCTTCAAGGATCTCAAAAATACAAAGAACATTAAAAACGGGGCTAGGATTGACTTACTATCAAAATTGAAAGTTGAAGAAACCCTAGCTATGGTGACTCTTCAAATTCGGCACAAGCATGGAGAAGATGAATAGATTTTGGCTTCATTTTCCCTTTTAATTCATTTATTTACTAAATGACCAAAATGCCCTTAATTCTTCTCTTTCTAATTTTTCCTATTCATGCCCATTTTTGTCCAAAAATATAGAAATTGGTCAAATTTATATTTAAGACCTTCTAATTAATAATCCATGGCAATTTCATGCTTAAAGCTTCTAGAACACAAGTTTTGCAACTTATTCAACTTAGTCCCTAAAGTCAAATTGGACATCTTTCACATAAAATTTCTTCATGGAATTTTCACACAAGCATGAAATCATATCATAGACCTTATAATGATCATAAAATAATGATTTTTACTTTATATTTATGGTCTCAAAACCACTGTTCCGACTAAGCCCTAATTTAGTATGATACAACTCTCCATCCCTTAGGGATTTTCGTCTCCGAAAATCTTACCAGTAAAAAGATTTAGGTATTGGCTTCTCATCGTTTCCTCGGATTCCCATGTGGCTTCTTCAACCCCATGTCGTTGCCATAACCTCCCGAGCTAAAATTTTAACCGGTTCCTCACCATAAGTCATATCTGGCCGTATCTCCACCTCTGTAGGTGAAATCACGTGTGAAGGGTCAAAACAGTAAGAGCGCAACATAGTCATATGGAACACATCGTGAATCTTTTCCAATTCGGATGGTAAGGCTAACTGGTAAGTTACTGGTCCTATTCTTTCAGTCACCTCATATGGTCCAATGAAACGTGGGCTCAATTTCCCTTTCCATCCAAATCTGAGAACTTTCTTCCACGGGGTTACTTTTAGAAATACCTTATCACCGACTTGAAACTCAATTTCTTTTCGTTTTAAATCAGTGTAGGATTTCTGTTTATCCGAAGTTGCTTTTAGGCAATCTCGAATCACCTTTACTTTTTCTTTGGTTTCTCTGACTAAGTCGACCCCATGAATCTGATTCTCTCTGAGTTCAGTCCAATATAATGGTGTTCGGCACTTACGCCCATACTATGCCTCATAAGGAGCCATTTTCAAACTCGACCGAAAACTATTATTATAGGCAAATTCCACCAACGACAAGTACTTTTCCCAACTACCCTGAAATTCAAGAATACAACACCGTAGCATGTCTTCCAGTATCTATATTACTCTCTCTGACTGACTATCAGTTTGTAGATGGAAAGCGGTACTAAAATTCAACTTTGTACCTAAAGCTTCTTGTAGCTTTTTCCAAAATCACGAGGTGAATCTCGGGTCCCTATCCGAGATGATCGACAAAGACACTCCATTAAGTCTCATAATTTTAGAAACATACAACTCGGCTAACTTATTGAGTGAGTAGTCGGTGCGTACCGGAATAAAGAGAGCCGATTTCGTTAATCGATCAACTACGACCCAAACAGCATCTTTCTTTATTGGGGTCAATGGCAATCTCGTCACGAAATCCATAGTAATCCGGTCCCATTCCCACTCGGGAACCGTCACAGGTTGAAGTAAGCTCGAAGGTACTTGGTGCTCGGCTTTCATTTGCTGACATATTAAGCATTTCAAAACAAACTCTGAAATGTCTCCTTTCATACCTAGCCACCAATACAATCTCTTCAAGTCATTATACATCTTAGTACTACCCGGATTGATTGACATACAACTATTATGTGCCTTGTGAAGAACTTTCCCAATTACACAGACTCTATCCTGGAACATCAAACAACTGTAGGAACCAATTTGAAAATCTGATTCAACACCCGACTCACATTGAGCTCTCTTGGTTTGTAAATTGCTGTTATCTTTTTGAGCTTCACAGATCTCTTAGAGAAACATTAGTCTAGCTCTCAACTCCACTAGTATCGAACCATCATCAGACACAGTCAACTGAGTATTCGTAGCTTTTAAGGCAAATAAGGATTTCCTACTCAGGGCATCGGTGACCACGTTCGCGTTACCCGGGTGATAGTCAATCACCAGCTCATAATCTTTTATCAACTCTAGCCACCTCCGTTGTCGTAAATTCAAATCTTTTTGAGTCATCAAGTACTTTAGACTTTTGTGATCGGTGAATACCCGACACGTCTCACCATAAAAGTGATGTCTCCAAATATTTAACGCAAACACAATGGCGGCTAGCTCCAGATCATGTGTCGGACAATTTTTCTCATGCGATTTCAGCTGCCTTGAGGTATAAGCTATCACCTTGCCTTATTGCATTAACACACATCTGAGACCATTCAATGACACGTCACTATAAATTACAAATTCTTTGCCCGATTCATGTTGAACTAAAACTGGGGCCTCAGTCAACAATGTCTTTAGTTTCTCAAAACTCCTTTGGCACTTTTCTGACCATTCGAATTTGACATCCTTCTGTAGCAACCTCGTCATTAGAGTAGCAATCATGGAAAGTCCTTTAACAAACCTTCGGTAATAGCCGGCCAAGCCTAAAAAGCTTCTAACCTCGGATACATTCCTCGGAGGTTTCCAATCGACAATGGCTGAAATCTTACTCGGATATACTCGGATCCCATCACCTGATACAATATGCCCTAAAAATCCGAATTCTCTACGCCAAAACTCACTTTTGCTAAACTTAGCATACAACTGCTTACCTCTCAAAGTTTGCAAAACAATCTTCAAGTGATCGGCATGTTTAGATTCGTCACGAGAATAAATCAGGATATCATCAATAAACACCACAACAAATTTATCTAAATAAGGTCGAAAAATTTGTTTCATTAAATCCATTAAAATCACATGAGCATTCGTTAAACCAAAAGGCATCACTAAAAATTCATAGTGACCATACCTCGTCTAAAATACTGTGTTTGGCACATCTGAGTCCTTAACTCTCAACTAATAATAACCAGACCTCAAATCTATATTGGAAAATATGGTGGCTCCTTTCAGTTGATCAAATAAATCATCTATCCTTGGCAAGGGGTACTCATTCTTTATCGTCACCTTGTTGAGTTGTCGGTAATCAATACATAGCCTCATCGAACCATATTTCTTTTTCACAAATAAAACATGTGCAACCCACGGTGAATAACTAGGTCTCGCGAAACCTTTATCCGTCAATTCTTGCAATTAGGTTTTCAACTCTTTTAATTCAGTTGGAGTCATCCTATACAGAGCAATAAAAATAGGTGTTGTTCCCGGAACTAGATCAATACCAAATTCAATTTCCCTAATTGGAGGCAATCTAGGCAATTCTTCCAGAAACACGTCCGGATTCTCACAAACTACCAGTACTAACTCAATCTTCAACTCCGACTCTTTTGTATTAAACACAAAAGCAAGATAAGCTTCGTAACCTTTTCTTATACACTTCTGAGCGGACGCAGAAGAAATCACTACAGGCAAGCTTTCCGATTCATCTGATTCAACTCAAAGAATATCACCATTTGTACATTTCAATTCAATAAATTTTCTCCCACAATTTACTACCACATCATGAGCAGTTAATCAATCCATACCAAGAATTACGTCAAACTCATCAAAAGGAAAAAACATAATGGTAGCTAAAAAATAGTGACCTCTAATCATCAAAGGACAATTCTTACATACTTTATCAACTAACACGTATTTGCCTAATGAGTTTGACACTTTTATCAAAAATTCTGTGGATTCAACAAGCATACTCATACTAGACACCAACTTTATACAAATATAGGAATGGGTAGATTCTGGATCAATCAAAGCAATAACAGTAGCATCATAGATAGAAAATGTACTCGTAATCACATCCGGGGATGAAGCCTCTTCGCGAGCGCGAATGGCATACGTCTTTGCAGTAGCTCGGCCCTCGGGTCTCACAATAGATTCCTTGGGGATGCTCTTACTAATCGCTCCATTACCTAGATTTTTCTGCGATCTACCTCGACCAGTAGTGTTACCTGATCTGACACTTTGATATCTCTCCTTTTCTGCCATCTCAGGGCACTTTCTAATAAAGTAGTTGGGGAACCACACTTGAAACAGGTCCTGTCACTCCCTCGACACTGACCGGGGTGATGTCTACCACATTGTGGACATTCTGGCCTACTTGGTCGAGCATTTCCAACACTAGCAATCGAGGTGGTCTAGGCCTTAGTACCCGAATACTGTTTATCTCTATTTCTATTTGGATGCCCAACAGAAGTATGTGAGTGGGAATAGAAATCCCTCGACTTCTTCGATGTGGACTGAAACGACTTCTTCATAGATCTTTTCTTTGAGTCTCTAGCCTTAGACTCGACCTTTCTCTTCTCTTTGGCCAATTCCTCGGCCTTACAAGCTCTTTCAACAAGTATAATGAACTCTTTCAGCTCAAGCATACCATCAAACATTTGAATGTCTTCGTTTAATCCGTCTTCGAACCTCTTGCACATAATAGCTTCGGTCGACACACACTCCTGAGCGTATTTGCTAAGTCTCACAAACTTACGCTCGTATTCAGTTACAGTCATTTTACCTTGCTTCAGCTCAAGAAACTCTTTCCTTTTTTGATCCATAAATCTCTGACTGATATACGTCTAATCAAAGCCGAATTTGACATGCTAGAAACTCTTTCTTGAATGGCTTTAACAACCTCCAAGCTATCAGATTTGATTATTAACTTGGCATGGCCTCTACGTTGGGTTAGCTTGAGACCCTCCAAAATGCCCCAAAGTTCGACATCAAATATCGAACACTTCTGTAGATAACGGTTATACCCAGAGACCCAATCTCCATTCTTATTACGAGCATGTGGAGAGGGTATACCCTTAATGTGCTGAATCACATCTTCTGATAACCAAACCCGAAACAACTCAAGATTCCACGACCCTTCCTCTATGACCATCTCATTAAGGGAACAATTAGAATCAAAATAGTACTAGCAGGGATATGTTTAAGCAGAAGCCCTACACTTGGAATCCAAATATCTCCCCAACAACGGATTTTACTGCCATTACCCACAACATCTTTACTTATGCAATTATACAATAAATAATAAATGATTATATCACATATGGAAAAATAACATCAAAGTGTAAACTATAATATGTATAAATACATGAATTTAGAAAAACTTTTAAACTGACAAGAGCACCTTTTATTATTAAATATATTATTAAATTGACATTAGAATAATAATATATTAATATTATTATGTGATAATAATAAAAATAATATTAATTAATATAATATTATATTAATACAAAATTAATTAATTTGGTCATATCTTTTTAAAGTTCTACTTAAAAGTAACATAATATATTATTAATTAATAACATTATAAGTATACAAAATTATTGAATATAACTGGATATTTAAAAATAATAAATACAAGTTTTTAGTTAAATAAATATAATTTATATATATAAATATGATTACAATTAATAATGTTGAAATCATTTTTTTTATAATTAATAAAAATTAAATGTGCCAGATTAACATTTTATATATAAGAGAAATTAAATATATTTTTAGTTAAATTAAATATCATTTTTATATAAAATGGTAGTCTAATCTATAATGTACAAATTTTTTTTATTTATTCTTAATTTATATATCAAAACCCAAAAGAAAATAAATATATTTTATAATTAAATTAAATATCATTTTTTATAAATACTAATTACATCAAGTAAATTAATTTGATACAATGAAAATTCTAACTCGACAAATAGTACGATTCATATCTACAAGAGAAATTAATATAAAGAAAATAGACCACTTAATAATTAGTATTTGCATTATCTATATTTTTCATTATTTTTTTTTGGTGAAAAAGGAAAAGCATTAAGCTAAGATTACATCAGAACTAGACACCCTCAAACAAATGATATGAAGCGCAATGGTTGTCGTTGTTTAATAAACTCCTCACACTCGCTAGTGGTTCCTCATAAATAATCAACTGCTCCATTTCGCCTTTATCTTTTTTTGCGAGACAATCTGCCACCCTATTACTCTCTCTCAGTATCTGTCGAAACTTCACTTCCTAATTCTTAAGGCACCAGTCTTGAATGAGTTTAACTTCATTGTAGTTATTATTTGCTGCTAGACCATTCTAAATAATGGTTACCAACACAGAATTATCACTCTCAATCTTCACTCTATGTTACCCCTTTGCCCAAGCAAACTTTAAGCCTTCAAGTAGTGCTCGAGCTTCAATATGAAAGATATCCGATAAACCCACCACCATTTCAAAATCCCTTATCTAGCTACCATCCAACCCGCTCACCACTCCACCTATGGTTGCTCTTGATTTAAAAGTTTACACTAAACCATCAAAGTTTACTTTCACCCATCCTTGAATCGGGAATTGCCAATGACCCTTTGTCATGGAATTACATGCCTAATTTCCAGCCACCTTTTTAATAAAAATAGACCTCGCCTAATTTCAGCCACCTTTTATAACCAAAAATAGACCTCGTCCAAGCTCCAATGAATAGTAAGAAAATATATCGAATGATGCATTTATTCGTTCATCGTTCCAACTTATCTCTTAAAGACTGTTATGACTCATTTGATTGAAAATAGAATCATTTCGACTCTTCCATAGAAACTAAGTCGTGATAGAGAAGAAAGTGGGCCATTCACCATATTGGTAACCAATACTATCTTCATTAACAATATCCCAAATAACCCATTGCTTAATTGGTAAGATAAAAAAGACATCCAACTTGCTTCTAAGTACAATAGATTTCCAAACCAATCTCGAGAGACCACAGTCCCTAACAGCATGTAAACTTGACTCAACATCCAATCCACATTGATTATAGTAAGGAAAATGGGACATGGCTTGCTTGGTTCATTCTTCATTCGTTAAGTGTCAGTTTCTACCTAATAACCAAAGGAACATTCGAACCCTATGTGGTGCATTTATTCTCCATATGAATTCATCGCTTGCCATTCCAACTGGGCCACTTATACTATTTAAATTTTTATATGATTCTAATAGAATTTTACTCTGGATAGCCGCATCCATGATATGTAGTCCTCCCCTACTTCCAACGACAGAGGATTATATGCCAATATCCACTCTATTATCTCTTTCGGGAGCATCGAATCAAGCCATTGAACGTTCCATATCCCTTCTACCACGGCATCACAAACACAAATGGAATCTTCAATGGGTGCAAGGCCAATATAGTGATGACGAAAGATGCCTACTTCTATTATCTCATATTTTTTAAATCTATAAACTCAATAATATAATATAATGTAATGTAATATAAAAACAATTATTTTATCGATAATGTTTTTATTATCCATGTTATAGTAATTATCACTTAATTCGACTTTGAATCAATATTAAATTACACTTATTATTTTAAATTAATTACCGCATAATTAGTGATATAGTTATATACCAATCATAACTCATATTTAGCACTATAAATATATATCTTAGAAAGACATTCATTCAAAATAACATCTAAAGAATTATTGAAAAAACTAATATTTTAGCACTATTTGATAGATTATGTTTTCATCACCAAAAATGTATAATTTTCATTATTATTTTAGGTGTTTATTTATTATTATTTGATATTCAATAGTTTTACTACTATTTGATTATAATAATATTTATATAATTGTTATTTTTATTTACCATTATCATGTGAAAGATTATGTTGTTCACCAAACTAGATTTTTGTCTTATTTTAGGATTTTTATTATTTAAAGAAGTTTTATATTTAATTATTATAAAAATATTGTAAATAAAACTACTTAATTATGGTTAGTTATGATAGTTTAGTTAAAATTTTATCTTACTTAGATAGGAGATTAAATACTTATTTACAGATTTAATTATATAAGATTTGTAAAAAAAATTAAATTTTATCTTACTTAGATAAGTAATTTTTTGCACCATTAGTGCATTGATGATGTTGATATGCATGAGCCCTTTGATGAAATAGCAACTTAATTGATTAATGGCATTTAAGAAACATGCCCAGAAGGCCAAAATGTAACATCCCAAAATAGGGCCTAAACGTAACAGTGGTTGCGAAACCATAAATTTGAGATATAAAAGTTTATTCTTATTAGTTTTTATAATTTACTGAGTGATTAGATACTTGTGTTAGAGTATTGATGGAAAGTTTTATCGATAGCATGCTTAATTTGCCTACTAGGGTTTAATTGCAAAAGTTGATAAATATGAGTTTTAGATGCTAAAGGATTAAATTGAAGAGTATAATTGAAGTAGCGGTCCTTAAATGGCAATTAGACCATTAGGTTTTCATGGACAAAAATGGACATTCATAGATAAAAATAATTAAAGTTTTAATGAAGGGTATTTTAGTCATTTGTTAATTAAAAGATTAAAAAAGGGAAAAAGATGGTAAAATGTGCCCATCTTCTTCATTAGGCCTAAATTTCAAGGGTTATTCATAGCTAGGGTTTTTTCAAGCTTCCAAGCTTCATAGTAAGTGATTCCAAGTCCCGTTTTTAATGTTCTTTACGTTTTTGAAGTTTCGGTAACTTGATTTAGCTTATTCTAGCAATAATTTAACCTAGGGTTCCCTAGGGTTCATATTTGGAAAAATACCCATAGGTGAAATGTGTTTAAATGAAGCTTGAAATTATGTTAAACGACTTGAGCTAAGCGATTTTAAGCGAAAACGAGTAAAACGACATAATCGGTAAAAATACCTAATGGTCATAAGTACATGTTAGAGTGTGAATTTGATGTTGTTGTAGGTAAATAAATGATCAGCATGTCTTAAAAGATAAGAATTAGGGATAAAGTTTCATTTCCGAGCATTGGGGCAAAAGTGTAAATATGTAAAAGTTTAGGGGTAAAATCATAATTTTGCCAAAGTTAGAGTTAAGGACTGTTTTGAAAAATGTGAATATTAAATAAGTTAAATTTACTATTATAGATCAAGAAGAACGAAATTCGGGGTTAGACCAAGGAAAGAAAAAGGTTGAGGACTAAATCAAAATATTTGATCGTATTTTGTATCGAGGTAAGTTTGCGGTAAATAAATGCAATGTTTTATAATTAATGATGTTATTTTTCAGCATCTGTATATTTATTTTGTAAATTTATTCCTTGATGATTTAAGTAAGAATTGACGGAGAAATGATACTTAAAAGTTCCGGTTGAACTTTAGGAATGTGTAGGATACAAATGTCATGACATTAGGGTTTAAAGATGCCAAGTAAGACCATGCCAAGGCATGGCATTGGTATGTTTTACAAGGCAAGGAAATCATGTAAGACCATGTCAAGACATGACACTAATAAACTACTATAAGGCAAAGATCCATGTAAGACCATGCCAAGGCATGGCAATGGTGAGTTCATAAGGCAAGGATACCACGTAAGACCATGTCAAGACATGGAAATAGTAAGTTTAAAAAGGAAAGGTACCCGTGTATCCTTAGTATTCCAAATGGTTCAACGAAAAATTCAAAAAGTGTACCAAAGGGAAGGTTAGATAAGTCCATGTTCGAAAGGTTCAGATTATCTTGATAATTCATTTAGAATGTTGTTATTTATTTACATGCAAACTTACTAAGCTTTATGCTTACTCCCTTTCTTTTCTCTCTTTTTTATAGTATCGCAAAGCCAAATTGAAAAATCGTAAGGACGTCAGATATCGCCTCACACTATCAACGAGTTATCTTGGTATTTTGTGACTAGAAATACTTTAAGTTATGGCATGTATAGGGACTTGGCTATTTTTTGTGTATGTCCTTATGATATGATTAAAGAATGGCATGTGAATACTTGGTAACGATTAGCTTATGATATAGCTAAATAAGAACATGTTTTGGTATTATGTATGCCTAAATGAGATTTGATGCAAAGAAACTATGAAAGAGTAAGAGTTGGCTATGGAACAGTTAGGAAACAGTAGCAGTGACATGGTTTTGAAAAATCGCTAAAAATTGTATAAATGGAACTAAATGTTGAATAAGATATATAATTAAAGCTTATTGAGTGTATTTTTATAGGAGAGAAATAGAGCAAGCAAAGGAAATCTATATTCTGAGATATTTAAATTTCTGTAAGACTGGTTCAGAGTGACTTTGTGATCTCCTGTTCCAAATTTGGAAAATCACTAGAAATTGTAAAAAAATAATTATAAGTCAAAGTTTATATTTTTAGATTTTTTAGTGAGTCTATTTTCATTAGAAATAAACAAAAAGGTTATCCATTTTCTGTATAATGAGATAATTTATTTTTAGTGAAGAGAGGTCAGGTCTGGAACTGCAAAACAGGGGAACCTTTAATGAATAAACTGTACTAATTGGCCAAACCAAAATTTCTGGAAATATTATGGTAAGAAGATATATGAGTCTAGTTTCAGGGAAAATTTACAGATTTAAATTGTGAGTTTTTTAACTCGAGTTATAATTAATTTAGTGATTGTTACGCAGATGGACAGTTTTATTATGAATAGTGAAATAAATTGTTTTGATTTGTATAAGTAATCAGAAAATTTTTAATGTTCCCGGTTTGGTCCCGAACCATTCCAATTGCACATTTTAGAGCCTCAAGGGCCCTTTTTAGGGATTTATTGGATGAATGTGAGTGAATTAATTTTTTTTAAAAGTAAAAATTTTTTTTATGCCCCGGACAAGTAAGATAGGTCTGGTAATGCCTCGTGCTCGACTCCGGCGACAGTCTCGGGTAAGGGGTATTACACAAAACTTCAAAGCTTCTGAATTGCCTC
The DNA here is from genome assembly GCA_025698475.1 of Gossypium anomalum. Taxonomy (NCBI): domain Eukaryota; kingdom Viridiplantae; phylum Streptophyta; class Magnoliopsida; order Malvales; family Malvaceae; genus Gossypium; species Gossypium anomalum. The sequence continues at coordinate 14,886,131 of CM046961.1, forward strand.
CTATGCTAGGCTTGGAATAAGGATTAAATTGCATGAATTTCATTTTCTAAACTTAGGGACGAAGTTGGGATTAATTAAAAGTATAGGGAAAAATGGTAAGTTTTCCTAAGATGTGAATTGGATTAAATTGAATATGAATTGTATTAAATTGATTTTAAATTTATATGTATAGATCCAGATAGACCAAATACAGAGTTAGAACGAGGAAAAGAAAAAGTTTCCGATTAGTAGATTGCAAATCCACGAACACTTGTCAAGGTAAGTTCATGTAATTAAATTGTATATTTATATGTTTTAAATTGAATATTGTGTATGTGTATTGTATAATTGACATGTATGAAAATCAGTCACATATCTGATAATGCTCGATAAATATTAAGTCCCGTATGAATAATGAAATTCGATGGATACAAGGTTCCCGAATTGGTTGTGGTCCTGAATGTGTTGCAGACACACCACAACTCGAAAGAGCATCCCATTATTAGCTTTCATAAGCATCCCGATATTTGGTCCTCTCGAGCTTCCCGTTATATGGTTCTTGCAAGCTTCCCGTTAATACCTCTTTAGAGCATCCCAATTGGTTGTGATTCTGCATATGTTGTAGACACACCACAACTCTTATGAGCATCCCGATATATGGCTCTTTGTGAGCTTCCTGATTAAAGGCTCTTTGTGAGCTTCCTAGTTAATGGCTCTTTAAAGCTTTCCGATATTGGCTCGCTTGAACTTCCCGATATATGACTATCTGGAGCTTTCTGATTAATGGCTCTTCGGAGCTACCCGTTATTAGCTCGCATGAGCTTCCTGGTTATGGCTCTTATGAGCTTCCCGTTATACAGCCCGGATAAGCTTCCCGTTACATGGTTCACATGAGCTTTCTGTTATATGGCTCGAAAGAGTTTCCTGTTTATGTGCTCGAATGAGCATTCCCGAATATGAATTGATAGATTACAATTTTGTACACTTTATGTGTACTACCCTTGTATCTATCGAGATTTTAAATGGTTCAACGGGTAAAGTTCTGATATGAGATAATATGGACTCAAAATGGATTATTATTGAATATATTTGAAATACATGGAATTGGTTTGTTCATGTTATATGAATCCATGATATGGAATATATATATATATATATATATATATATATATATATATATATATATATATATATATATATATATATGGCAATTCTATTATTATGAGCTCATATATGTCCCTTGATATTTCTATGAAATACATGATTAACATGTTGACGAGGATATGTGTTTAGGCTTTTGGCCAAGTTGTTTCGAATATTTTTTGTGTGCTTACCTTTAATGTGATTAAATGGCAAGTTAAATTCCATGTTATACGAACTTACTAAGCATTATATGCTTACTCTATTTTATTTTCCCTGTTTTATAGTACTCGAAAGCTCGTAAAGGTTGGAGGTTGGTCGGAGTATCATCACACTATCCCTCAGCTTATTTCAGTATAAATAGTAAACTCATTTTGGTTATAATGGCATGTATAGGTTAATTAGCCAAAATGTTGGCATGTAAACATTTGATTGATAATAGCCATTTGAATGACTTATGTTTGATATGTTTTGATGTATATATAAGCGGATTTATCATGTTAGAAGTATTGATCTTGATTATGCATATATGCATTTGGTTATTTAGGTAAATATGAACACTAAGTAGACATTATAATAAACTGTCATTTGAGGTGCCTAAGAGCACATTAGTTGTGGGGTAATAAGTTATGTTTAAGGCATGATTTTGGCTTGATTTGAATGTCTTTAATTGGTTGGTGAATGTGTTTAAGTGTTAATGTAGATGGAAGACAAACTGGGTGAGAAATGTGGCCTTGGAAATGGCCAATTTTCGTCCACATAGGTAGAGACACGAGGGTGTGTCTCAATCGTGTGTGACACACGGCCTAGTACATGGGCATGTGGATTGGCCATGTGTCCCCTGCATCTTTAAAATTTCAAAACAGAATGTTCAGAATTTATCACACGGCCTGGCACAAGGGTGTGTGGCTTGGCCATGTGACCTAAGTCAGAGAGTTACACAAGTACTAATACAAGCTAAGACACAACCACGTGCCCTATTTCAAATACCCACACGGCTTGTGACACAGGCGTGTCTCCCCACACGGCTTGACCACACGGGCATGTGTCCCTTGCACCTTGGAAAAATTTTAAAGTTTTGCAAAAAATTTTCTGAGTACCCTGTTTAGTCCCGACTTGATTCTAATACATATTTTGGGCCTCGAGGGCTCTTAATAAGGATAATATGAATTATTATTTTTGGTTTATGATGTGATTGCGTAATGATATGAATTGTCTGTAGTTAATCTGTAAATCTCAGTAATACTCTGTAACCTGTTCCAATGACGGATAAGGGTTAAGGGTGTTACATCAATATTTGGATATAATCGTTTTTAATTTACTAATTAAGGGGGAGAAGTTTGCTAATCAATCCTTATTTCATAAAGACTACTAGTTTTGTTCAAAAATTGTCAAAATAGGAGATTGTTAGAAGCATTTTTTGTTTCCAACTACAATGGTAGTTGTAACTTGAGGCATAGTTGGAATTAACCAAAACTTGCCTTGTTTGTGTTGGCATATTTTTATCCATAACATTTTAGGCCTTTCATTTGTGATTTCTAAAAATTATCTATTATCCATATATGATGATTAATCTTGCAGAACCAAATCATCAAAGATTGAATCAGAGTCTTTTAGTGCAATCCAAGTTCCCTTAGATTAAGGAGATTGAATCATTTTAAATTTGGGATATCTAGAAGACCTCAGTCTTTATCTTGCCCTTTATGAGAATGATTAAAGAGCTTTTTATGTGACTATTTGTAGGGGAATTCAATTACAGTAGATTTATATCTTAGCAAGCCTAAATACCTATATATGATTCTGTAACAGCCCCATTTTAGGGCTAGTCGGAACAGTAGTTTCAGGACCACGAATCTGAGGTAGAAAAAATCCATTTTTATTATATTTTTATGGTATACAGTTTTATGGAACTATTCTGTGAAAATCTAGTTCGAAAATTTTGACGTTTGGGCACTCAATTTAGTCAAAAGGACTAAATAATAAAAAAGTGCAAAAGTTGAGTTGTACTTGTTAAAGGTGTCCAATTTTTATGATATTTTAAATTAGAGGTCCTTAGTTGGTAATTAGACCATTAGATAAGTTAGTGGATAAAAATGGACATGAATAGGTAAAATTTCAAAGTTATGCATTAAGGGCATTTTGGTCATTTGGTAAATAAAAGAATGAAAAGGGAAAATAAAGTCAAAATTGGTGTTCATCTTCTTCACCATAGTCGAAATTCCCTAAGGAGACCATAGTTAGGGTTTCTTCAACTTTCAAGCTTGATTGTAAGTGCATCCTAGCCTCGTTTTTAATGCTCTATACATTTTTGAAGTCATTATCATCTAATCTATCTATTTCTACCATTATTTTGAAGTAAGATCCATTTCCTACTATTTTGTTCCGAGGTAAGTTTGTGTGTAAATAATGCAATTTTATATTATGTATTTAATACTTAATGTTGCATAAATTGTACGATTGTTTCTATGGAAATATTCAAGGAAGTTTTGACTATAAGAAAATCTCGGTTGAACCTTAGGAATAGTTTAGGATACAAGTGACATGTCACTAGGAAACCATGTGTTATGTGATCTATGTGAATCCGAGTGTTGGTTATGTACGTCCTACTGGTGGCTGGGTAGTCTGACATGTGTTACAGATACCTGACAGCTTGTCTGAGCAGCCCGTGTAGTTACGCCTTGACTGACAGCTTATGTGAGCAGGCCTATGATTAGCTCGTGTGCGAGCCCTATGTGTTATAAGATATGAGGTAGCATTGGCTACATATGTGGCACTTAAGTGCAAGACTTTCGGTGTATCCGATAGTATTCCAAGTGGTCAACGGGTAATTCGAAGAGTATGTCAAAGATGACAAAGTATGTGACTATGTTACGAGTTGGTACAGGTATGTACGTATAACTATGAGTATGAACTTTGGTATGTGATAAACTCATGGTAAGAATGCTAATGAGTGAATTATGCCTAAGATATATAATGATATTTATGTTAACTTATGTTGAATAATTATATGATTAATGTATGATTAATGTTGCTTATTATTTACATGCAAACTTACTAAGCTTTAAATTTTACTCCTCTTTTCTTTCGATTCCATATAGTGTTGCCAAGCTAGCTTGGGGATCGAGGGTTGTTGGAGCTTGATTCACACTATCAAACGATTACTTTGGGTATAGTTGGTTTCAATATTTTGAGTATGGCATGTATAGGGACTTGGTCATTTTGTTATGTGTCATATTGGTTTAGCCAAATGTGTTGGCATTGTAATGGTTAATGATTCATTTTGTATATGGCCATTGGAAGTTGGCAAATATTAACTTTATTGGTCATTGGTATATTTATGTGATCAAGCTTATCATGAAGATGAAATTGGCATGAATGGAAAAGAAAGTATGTGATGTTTATGCATGATGGATGTTAGTATGTGTAATCAATGTATTGACATCTTGTTTATGGCTGATTTGGTTGTATGTATATGCTTGGATTTGGTGTTGCTTGATGTTGTGCAAGTTGATGCAAGTAACGGTGGCAAAATGGCTTGGTAAATAGCCTTATTTTGGCCACACGGGCAGAGACACGACTGTATGTCTCAGCTGTGTGAAGGACATGGCCTAGGGGCATGGGCGTATGTCCAGGGCGTGTGAAGTCTGCACCTATTTTATGAAAAATTTCAAAAATTAAATTCGCCACACGGCCTAGTACACGGGCTAGTGACTTGGCCGTGTGACTCCCTTTGGTGCATGATGTCATAAACAGAGAGTTACACGGGTTAGGGACACGGGCGTGTGTGACCACACGGACGTGTGATCCTGTTTTGATGAAAATTTTTCTATGTGTTTTAAAAATTTCTAAAGTTCTCGTTTTAGTCCCGAACCACTTTTAATTCATGTTTTGGGCCTCGTAGGCTCGTTTTAGGGACGATATGTTTGTAAATGAAAATTCTTAAATTTGGATGGAAATTTATGTCTCGTTTTGTATGTTAGTTTGTGTTTAAGTCTGGTGATGCCTCCAACCCTATTCCGACGTCGAATACGGGTAAGGGATGTTACAGATTCGACTTGTACTAAGTAGAATATAACTGAGAAAACAATTATCTTTGCTCATATAAGAACTAGCATTTTGAGTGAAAAATTGTAAGTAAACTCAAATGAGTCACTTGGTTTACAGCTAAGCTTTTAAGGGGAAGTATTAGCGGAAAGTGATCCAAATTAGAGTATAGGGGTAAGGTTGCTATATGGTGACTGTGTAAGACTTAAATAATAGCTTATACTTGTTGAAGTATAGTGAACCAACTCTCTAGGCAAGGCCCTATAGACATAAGAGGAATCTGAACTACATAATCAAGTTTCATGTGTGCATCTTTGTTTTCTTTTGCACTTGTCATTTGATCTAATTGCAACTAACCTTATATTTGGATTTATAACAACAAAAATCAATGATCCTTTCAAATACCATTTCATACATAACTCATATCTTAATTCCATTATGTTACCTTCTTGCATTACCATTTATCAATTCCATTACAATAATATGTTCATGCACTTTCACCCATTAATCATTCTCATATAAATGATTTTTTATTAGTCTTACACACAACTTAATTTTACATTGCCTAGCATGGCCCTTCATCACATCATTCATTTACCAACTTAGTTACAAAGTTACCATACTTTTGTCTAAATCTCATATCATCAAGCACATTTAGATAATGCAAAACATTATGGTTTACTCTTACATATATATGGTTCTTCTATCAATATTTTACCAATTACTTAATCATTATATTATTACCTTAAGCTATTTTCACTAGGTATACGGTCATTCAATGTCATTTAATATATACATCATGTTTTAAGTTCAATAAGAAAAAAACTATGCTAATATGCAATATTATTGCATCGATTAGCACATCCAATACAACAATATAGATATACAATATAAATCCAATTTACACATTTTCATTTATAAGCACTTACGATTATGTAGTGTTTCAATGTCATTTTCCCTAGCTCACTAATGTTCGTTATCAATCTTATATAGTTAGTCAATGCCCTATATACTTTCAATTCTAATTTACAATTAAGCAATGCCTAAGAAATTTACCAAACTATTCTAGTGTTCATTTCCATTACTAATTAACTCATTCATTACTAATCACTTTTTCACTTCTAGTGATTATCCATAGTGCTTATCACTTGCCAATTTCATTTCTTTCCATATTAATAGCTTAGCTTATTTACTAATCTCATAATTAATATATCAATTAATATACCATTAACACAATTGCATTTCAATGCATACAACAACCATTAATCCTATTTTGGTAATTTATGATTCCCAATTATGACTTCTTTTGTGGTTTCAATTACGATCTCATTTGCAGCAATGGGGTGTCAATTACTTGATATGCCACAATAGGGAATCAATAATTATTATTTTTTATTTTCAAATATTTTGATACAACAAAATAAATTTTAAAATCCCGTAATCAAATTTGCAAAATTTTCTTTAATTATTCAAAAATGATTTTCAAGTGTTAATCTTAAATTCTAAGTTTCTAAATAAATTATACAAGTTTCAAAAGTTTTTTAGTACCTCCAATTCTTTTAAAATTATTTCTACGCCAAAATACTATAGTTTTCCAATAGTGTCTCAAGACATTAGACTATTTGTCTCTTCATAGTTTACTAAAGGCTTCGCGAAATAAAATGTAATGTAGAAAGTTAAGTGAATATGCAAACTTATTTCATGTTATATTAATAAAATGTTTAATATTTCATTAGTGAATTGAATATGTTAAATCATAATATGAACAATTAAGCTTAAAATGTAGTAGTGTAATAAAATGAAATATAGATTAATTACTTAAATAAGAATTGAATCCATATGAGTACATATGTAATGACCCAATTTTGTAATAGCGTCTGTTAGGAGTTGTGTGATCCAAATTCTTATTAAAATAAATACAAGTGACAAGGTAGGGGGATCTATGAGAGCGAAGGTCGCAACCCATCGTAGATGCCCAATAAGCAAAATACTGGACTGGGGTTGCAATTAGGGGTGCATGGGCTAGAGGCCCCTGTGGTACGGTACATGATGCATAAGTAAAATCCGTATAGAAGTTTACTTCCTCTATTCAATATTGATTAGAATAAGGTGTTTTAATATTACTACATTACTTCTATTTGACTTTGATTAGAATAAGGATTTAAACCTGTAAATAGATGTAATCGTCTCTCCACTTATACCATTCGAATTCAACATAGTGAATTTTCTTCTTATCTGCTTGTGGTTTTTTCCTGAAAGGGTTTCCACGTAAAATTCTACGTGTTCTATTTTCTCTCTCTTTCATTGCGATTCATTGTCATTATCGGTAATCTATTTTCACGGTGTCAAAAAAACTTGATTTTGGAGGTCAATTACCAAATGAAAGAGGTTAATTTTGGAAGTGAAAATTTATGTGTCACTTATGGTAGTGATAGATTAAATTATTTAGTAAAACTAGAATAAATTGACTTGTAATTATAGTATAGAAACTTAATTGCAAAAGAGTAATTGTTACTGAATTTTTTAATTTAGGAAAATAGAATAAGACCTAGTTGGAAATCAAACTAAGGACCTAAAGGTAATTAAACCAATAATTAGCTACAATAGTTTAGTATTAGTTATTTGATATAAGTTGATTAAATTACATGTCTTGTTAATGACACTTATAAATACATGAAAATAGTGGAAAGAAAGAGAAATATATTTCTCATCTTCATCCACTCTTCTACATTAGAACAAAGAAGAAAGAAAAGAAGTTTTCCACTTTTTCTTCCATTGCTATGATATATTCTAGCTAATTGGTAAACTTTCTTTCAATTTTTTAGTTAGATTTTTAGATTTTGATAGTTGATAAACATAGTCCAATTATTAGATTAAGTAGTTGATGAAGTTTAGTTGAGAAATTAGGTTGAATACTAAGTTAGAAAGAGATCAAAGATGAGAACTTTAGAGAAAATTATGTTAAAATGTTAATAAAGTAATGGGTATTACATAATGTTAATAAAGTAATGGGTATTGTATGAATAGGTTGGATTTAAGTTTAAAAGCTTTGAAATCATTGTTGAATATTAGGGACTAAATTGAAAGTTGTTAGAAAATTATGTTATGAATTGAAAGCTAGTGGTCCTTATACTATATTTATTAACTCAGATCTAAATTTGATTGCGTAGATTGTGAAATACGAATGTTTGAATATTAGAGTTCAAAAGGACTAAATCTAATTAAATGCATTCATGTTTGATTTCGTTGAATTGTGTGATTAATGATATTTTCATAATTGTATTATCAAACGTAGCCAAAGACGACGCTGGAACGTTAAAGGCAAAAGGAAAAGAAAAGTCAAACATCATTTAGCTTTTGCAATTTGTGCTTCTATAATTCAATTTTGATTTACTTTCTTAGATTATTATTCATTATATTCAATATGAGTATGAATTGAGGTAATGATATATTTTCCCTATAAACTTCGAAAAATGACTTTGCTTGCTGATATTCAAAATATGTGATAAATATTCAAGATTGCGATTGATATACAAAAGTGTCGAATCGATGATATTATGATGATATGTATTGTAGAGATGATTATGATGTTAATGCCCCGTTAAACGATATTAGACGTAGTTCGGGTATAGTTGGCATGCCATAAGGTCATTAATATAACAGTTATTGTTGTCGAGAAATTCGAGATGGTAGATTGAGTAGTAATAATAGATATAAAAAATCATCTTTGTTGGGCAACCTGAAATGGTAGAATGTAGTAATTATAAAAGTCATTGTTGTCGGGCCAGAATGAATAAGTGTTGAAATTGATATTGGTTTATGAAATGGTATTGAAAGTTGGAAAATGTTATGATAGTTAAAGGAGTACTCATTTTAGAAGTTGATACTTGTTATATATATGCTTATTTTGGTTAATTCTTAATGCAATATACTTGAATTTATATTATATTAGCATCACTGAGTATTCAATACTCAGCGTACGATTTTGTTTATTTCCATGTGCATGTCTTGAATGAAGATTTTCGTAGTTGAAAGTGTCAAGGAATTCAATCTCAAAAACTCAGCTCGGGAATCATTTTGCTACCTCTTTTGTATGTATACATGTGATAGTGTTAATATGGAATGTACCTAGATAGTTTTGGTCATGTGGTTTAAGTGTACACTTTGGCATTTTTGGTATTTAAATTTTATGGTTTTATAAGATGAGTTTTAATCTTTAAAGGGTAGATAGCAATGCTAGTTTATATAAGTTTAATTATGTAAATTAGTTGGTTAAATGATGTTGCATTAATGGTTATGGTTTAGTGAAGTTTATTTTTGTTTGTATCTGATAAATTGATGACTTATAGTGAGGTAATATTTAGGTATGTTTATTGTAACACCCCTAACCCGTATCCGTCGCCGAAATAGGGTTACAAGGCATTACCGAATAATACACATTAATCACATACATTTATACATTCTTAATCAGAATCCATTCAACTCATTCAAATTGTCCCTTTTAAGGTCTTACGGGTCCTTAAAACATGCTTAGAAGTGGTTCGGGACTAAACCAATAATATTTGCAAACTTTGGGAATCTTAGAAAATATTTTCAACATTTAAGGGTCACACGCCTGTGTGAACAGGCCGTGTGCCTCACATGGCCACCAAACACGCCCGTGCCTCAGGCCGTGTGAAAATAATACATACATACTGACTTACACCATACGGTCGGAGACATGCCCATGTGCCATGGCAATGGGAAAACTTGGGAGGTTACTAAGTTGGGTCACATGGCTGGCCACACGCCCATGTGCCAGCCTGTGCGCCACACACGGCCAGTAGACACGCTCGTATGTCTAGGCTGTGTTTAAACTGTAAGGTATACTGACTTAATTCAAAAGGGTACCTTAGGGGACACACGGCTGAGACACATGCTAGTGTCTCTGCCTGTGTGGACAAAAATAGACCATTTGCAAAGCCAATTGGCCACCCTTTCTCATGCTCACTTAAACAACCAAAAATGTACCAATTCATCATACAATAGGTATCAAAATCATTAACCAAATGCTTAATTTATACCATATCCATTTCAATCAAATTCCATTATCAATTCAAACCAAATACCCATTCAAAAACTTATATCATCTAACATTCATTCACAAGCATATGTCCTCTCAATTCATCAACTTCAATCATACCATATAAGTCCTTTACTAAACCCAAAACATTACCATTTGAGCAATTATGAAACCTTAGCCACATTTATACCAAAACTTACCAAACCAAACCAAACCATCACACATGGCTATCTATACAAATCAAAACATATACATAATAAGCCAAATCTCATGACATATTCACAACCAAAGTACCATAACTAGCCTATACATGTCATATACCATATATACAAGGCTTCAAAAGTACCAACAAAATGATCGATAGTGTGATGACGCTTCCCGACGATCCCCGAGTCCAAGTTAGCTTTGATTCTCTATAAAACATAGACAAATAACACATAGTAAGCTTCAAAGCTTAGTAAGTTCGTATTAATTGTACTCAATAGTCCATAATATACAAATCATCAATTCAAACTAACTAATATCTAAATCATGGTGAATAATAAACTTTCCTCATACTTACTCAAGTATTTATGAACAATTTCATAACTTCTTCTATTTGGACTTCATGCTTTATAGGTACATACATGTACAAATTCATATTGAACTCATACCTTTACGTAAAACTGTTGAATACTCGATATTTCGCACACTAAGTGCCAAAGCATAGCTGAAGCTATTATAATCTCGCACACTAAGTGCCTTTCATAGCCGAAGCTATCTTAGTCCCGTACACTATTTAACACCCCTAACCCCAAACCATCGCCAGAATAGGGTTACAGAGTATTACCGAGCCTATCGAACAATTTATAATTAATTCAAAATAAATGACATACATATCTTGATTTAATTATAAAGTCCCTATAATGGACCCTCGAGGTCCAAATCACATGTTAGAATCGAATCGGGACTTGTTCGGGTACTCCGATTTTTTTTGTGCGAACTCAATGTAACCCATTTATAAATATCTAACCTTCCCTGTAAATTCAAATCGAGACCAATCCAAAAAAATCAATTCATGAATTTATACATCTCTAATTATAACAAACTAGTAATATAAATTTCTAACATTTTTATGTTTATAACAATCTGACATAAGATGTCTAATTGATTCATTTAAATTATCATTCAACAAAATTGCCCAAGGCTATGACATAGACTATGTTTAAGACATATGTAATTGTATGGAACAACCATTACCATCATTTATCATTAATATTTATGTATCAAAATAACAACAAATTACAACCTAGGTATATGCCATTTTCAAAAGAGAAAATACATCACCACGTATTTGAGTTTGAGATCGGCTTGGACGCTGAGTCGTTAATCACTTTTGTACCTAACCTGCGCACGGAAACGAACCGTACACTGTGTATGCACTCAGTGGTATTTCTATAAACCAACACTTAAATAATTATAAAACACATATATAACACTACTCAAATTCAATAACTATTCAAATATTCACCTTTCAATCCAGTGCTCTATTTTATTTCAAACTCAGTATCAATCATTATTTTTCAATAACAATTATTTGTTTATTGTTATTCAATAGCAATCAGTTATTCAGTATCAAACAATCAATAACAATCAGTTATTCAGTGTAGTAATACAATCATTCAGTTATTCAGTGCAGTAATACAATCATTTAGTTATTCAGTGCAATAGTTTACCCCTATTAACATAGCTCGGACTTAGATGGATGCCCGGATCCAACCAACACACCAGTACGACACTCAGTGCCTCATCGGCTTTACTGAAGTAAACAGTAGTAGTACGGTACTCAGTACCTCATCGGATTAAACCAAAGTAACAGTAACAGTACGACACACAAGGTGCCTCATCGACTCGAAGTCGAAGTAACAGTACGACACTTATAGTGCCTTATCGACTCAAGGTCGAAGTATCCCTGAACACTTCCAATTCTATGGCATGCCAATTATATCTGACTCAGCCCGATATAGTTAATAGGGTATTCAATTCAATTCTCAATTCACAGTAATTAATTATTTCAATATCCATTTCACAATAATCACAAATTCACATACATTCAATTCAATATCAAAACACTAATACTTACCTTAATATCTTTCTATACACATCAAATAATAAAAATAACAATTTAAATGTTAAGTTCAGTTTATAAAAATACAAACCATAATCTTTGTCAACCTTCTCTTTTCCTTTCTTTGTTGATGTCTCGGGTTCTTTGTTAGCTACGAAAATAAAAATAATTTATATTATTAATACATCACTAATTTATATTGAATAATTAAATTCTATTCAATTTCTACCTTACTTTCAATTTAATCCTAACTAAGTTCACTTACTTTTCTAACTTAATTCATACTTTATTTCTACTCAATTTCTTATCATATTCAACAAAAATATCCAATGTTCATGATAAAACCCTAATTTAAAATTTATTTCAATTTAATCCCTCAATCATAAAACTTGTAGCTTCTTTTACAATTTAATCCATTTATCAATCCTAACTTGAAATCCATTCAATTAAATCCCTAATTCAACAATTTATTCAACATGAACCATGCTTAAAAACTCTAAGAACTTCCAAAATTTCAACTTAAATTTAACAAAACTTTGTTCTAAAACTCCTAAAACATCAAAATTAACTAAAAAGGACTTAATTGACTTACCTTTTAAAGCTTTAAAACCTTAAACCCTAATTTGTCCTTTTATTTTTCTTCCTTATTTCTTTCCCGCTCTGTTTCAAATGCTTTTTGTTTCTTTTTATGTTTTGTTTCTCTTTTATTTTTTTATTAATTTAATATAATAATAGTTAAAATAAATATCTATTTAATAATTAATTATAAGTATTACAAATGTATTTATTTTTATTAATACACTTGTATCAAATCATCACCATACATTTATCTTTAATTAATTTATTTCTTAATATAATATTTATAATATAATTAATTTAATAATATACTTTATAATCAGTTTATATATTTATATAATTAAATCATGTAAAAATCTAAGATTTTTACAATCTTATGCCGCCTCAACCTCCAAATGTGGCTTAATTGTCCATTTGGTCTCTATTATTTTCTTTTAATCTATAATTAAACTTTTACCTTTTATTCAATTTTGTCTTTTTTTCCTAATTAGTCTAAATTAAGCTAAATTCACTTAATTAAAACCTAATTAAACATACCACTAGACTCATAAATATTTCTAATAATTATTTACGAACACATTTTGTTAAGACGAAGGCCCGATAATGTACTTTTTCGATGCCCGTGAATTTTGGGTCATTACATTTCTCCCCCTTAATAAATTTCGTCCTCGAAATTTACATGAAAAGAGGTGGGGATACTGTGATCTTATAGTCTCTTCTGATTCCCAAGTTGCTTCTTCAATATTATGACTTTTCCACAATACTTTTACTAAAAGAACTCGTTTATTACACAATTCCTTTACCTCTCGAGCCAATATCTTAACTAGTTCTTCTTCATATGACAGATCAGGTCAAATTTCAATATCCTCTATAGAAATAATATGAGAAGGATCTAATCGATATCTTTTGAGCATAGAAACATGAAAAACATCATGAATCTTTTGCAATTCTGGAGGCAAAGCCAGATAATATGCTACTGGCCCAACTCTTTCAATAATCTCATATGGTCCAATAAAATGAGGACTTAGTTTTCCTTTTCGACCGAATCTCATGATTTTCTTCCAAGGTGAAACTTTTAGAAATACCTTATCACCAACCGGGTACTTAATTTCTCGACGTTTTAGATCTGCATACAATTTCTGTCTGTCAAAAGCTGCCTTCAGTCTTTCTCGAATCTTTTTAATAGTGCTTTCTGTTTCTTGAATCAATTCTGGCCCAATCATTTTCTTCTCATTCAATTCTGTCCAACACACTGGTGACCGATATCTTCGACCATATAAAGCTTCATATGGTGCCATTTGAATACTTGGTTGGAAACTATTATTATATACAAACTCAGCTAACCGCAACCTGATTCAAAATCAATAATACAAGCTCGAAGCATATCTTCTAAAATCTGGATCAATCGTTCTAATTGTCCATCGGTCTGTGGGTGAAAAGTTGTGTTAAAATTAAGTCGAGTACCAAGAGATTCATGCAATTGCCTCTAAAATCTTGATGTAAATCGTGGATCCCGGTCAGAAATTATTGATGTCAGAATACCATGTAACCGTACTATCTCCCGAATATAAACTTCAGCAAGTTTCTAGAGTGTCCAATCCGTTCTGACTACTATGAAATGAGCTGACTTTGTAAGCTGGTCTACAATCACCCAAATGACATTTTTCTTACTTGCTGACAATGGCAGCCCCGTTACAAAATCCATTATGATGCAGTCTTATTTCCATTCAGGAATATTAATAGGCTAAAGTAAACCATTTGGAACTTGATGTTTTGCTTTAACTCGCTGACATGTCAAACATTTAGCCACAAATTCCACTATATCCTTTTTCATACTTGGCCACCAATACAATTCTCATAAATCACGGTACATTTCTGTTCTTCCAGGATGTAATGTAAAATGACTATCATATGCTGCTCGAAGTATCAACTCTTTCAATTATGAAACATTTAGAACACAGATCCAATTACGAAATCTCAGACAATCATGCTCATCAATGCTAAAATTTCCTGCTACGCCATTTTGAACCATTTCTTTTCCCTTAGCTTATCATCTTCTAACTGCGCTGACTTAATTTCATCGAACATTACTGGTTTAATTCTTAATTTAGCCAATAAGCTTCCATCATTAGTAATACTGAGCTGTGCAAACATCGCTCGCAATTCATTTGATGCTTTTCTACTTAATGCATCATCTACCACGTTAACTTTACCTGGATGATAATCAATAACACAATTATAATCTTTTAGAAGTTCTATCCATCGACGTTGCCTCAAATTCAACTCTTTCTATGACAGAAGATATTTGAGACTTTTATGATCTGTATAAATGTAACATTTTTCACCTTATAAATAGTGTCTCCATATTTTCAAAGCAAAGATCACAGTTGCTAATTCAACATCATGTGTCGGATAATTACATTCATGTGGTTTCAATTTCTGAGAAGCATAAGCTATCACTTTCCCACTTTGCATTAGTACACACCGGAGCCCATTTAAAGAAGCATCGCTATACATAACAAAATCTTTCCTTGATTCTGGTAAAGTCAAAACCGGTGCCTCTGTCAACATCTGCTTCAATTTCATAAAGCTTTCTTGACATTCATCTTTCCAGACAAATAGAACATTCTTTTGCAATAATTTTGTCATCGGTAAAGCTATTTTTGAAAATCTATTCACAAACCTTCGATAATACCCAACCAATCCAAGAAAACTACGTACCTCTAACACATTTTTGGGAGTTTTCCACTAGAAAATAGCTTCAATCTTCTTTGGATCCACTGTAATCCCTTCTGCTGACACCATGTGACCAAGAAATACCACCTCTGATAACCAAAATTTGCATTTACTTAATTTCTCATATAACTGTTTCTCTTGTAACGTTTGCAAAACAATTCGGAGATACTACTCATGTTCAGATTCGGACTTTGAATATACCAAAATGTCATCAATAAAAACTAGCACGAACTGATCCAAGTACGGCTGAAAATTTTGGTTCATAAGTTCCATAAAAGTAGCTGAGGCATTTGTTATCCCAAATGGCATCACTAAGAACTTGTAATGACCATATCTTGTACAAAATGTTGTCTTCGGTACATCACTTTCTTTCACCTTTAACTGATAGTAGCCCGATCTTAAATCAATCTTTGAAAATACTGAAGCTCCTTTCAATTGATCAAATAAATCATCAATGCGAGGTAACGGGTATTTATTCTTTACGGTCACCTTATTTAACTGTCATCTTTCTTTTTAACAAATAACACTAGAGCTCCCCACAGTGAGGTACTAGGTCGTATAAAACCTCGTTCTAGTAAATCTTGTAGTTGTACCTTCAACTCATTCAATTTAGTAGGTGACATACGATATGGAGGTAGCTACACTGGATCTGTACCCGGGTATACTTCGATCACAAATTCAACTTCCCGATCAGGAGGTAATCCAGGTAATTCTTCAGGGAATACATCAGGAAATTCACAAACAGTCTGGATTTTACTACATTTTCTCTCTTCCGAATCCAAATTAATAACATATGCTAAGAAAGTAGCACAACCCTGATAAAGAAGCTTACTAGCTTTAATTGCTGAGATAATACGAACTGATCCACTGGTCCGAATACCATTTACTTCAATCTGATCATCAATTTCATTCTAAATAGTGAACTTCTTTTTATAACAGTCTAGAATTACCCCATGTTCTGATACTCAGTCCATACCCAGTATAATGTCAAAGTCACCAAATGGCATAATTAACAGATCAACAGAAAAGATTCTATCCTGGTTCATTAACGGGAATCTTCGATATATTCGATTCACTAACATAGTTTGCCCTAGAGAACTAGATACTTCTACTATTACTCTAGACAGTTCAGGTTTTAATTTTCCCATTTCAACTAATTTTGTATTAACATAAGAATGTGACGATCCCGGATCTATTAAAGCATAAACGGGTTCTAAATACAATAAAAATATACCTGTCACCACATCGTGTGCATCTTCTTCTTCACGAGTTCTTACAACGTATGCTCGGGCTGGGGCTCTAGCTTTCGATTGTTGAGTGGCAACTTCACTTGTTCTTTTAGCACCTCCTCTACTAACTGAGCTACCTTTGCTTGACCCTCGACCTCTGGAAGCAGATTCAGATCTCTATGATACTTCTTGTGCTACACGTTTAATCTTTGGGCAGTCTTTGACAAAATGATCAGTGGGTCCACAACGGAAACAAACTCAAGTTAATTTCCAACAGTCTCCCCGATGTTTATTTCCACAGTATTGACATTCTGGGATTTTAGTATTCTGAGTTGGTCCTTTGATGCTACTAGTGGAAACTGTCGTCTGCCTACCACGATTTCTATCATTTCTATTTGATCTAGAACCAAATCTCTAACTGCCTCTAAATTCTTTTGATCTCTTAGGTTGTGGATTAGAGCTTCTAGTTTTGGGAGGCTTTCCAAGTGAACGAAACGTTTCAGGCTTTTTATCTAATCCCAACACTTGTTCAACCATTTCGGCTCTCTCAATTAAATCTGCAAATTCAGTAATTCGAAGAGATACCAATTGTTGTAATAGCCCAACTTTCAGCGATGTCGAAAATAGTGGTTCGAGACCACCAAATTTGAAAAATAAACTCATAGATTATATTATTTAATATTTATGAGCCAGATGTAGCTTTTAAAAGATTTTTAATGTAACACCCCTCGCCCGTATCCGATGCCGAAATAGGGTTCGAGGTATTACCTGACTAAAACTCAATCAACTATATAAAATTGGGCCATGAAATCTTAAACAATTTAAAACTTTTCTTTTCACATGCAACTTGTCCCTTATGCGGGCTTACGAAGCCCAAAACATACATTCGGGGTAGTTTGAGACCTAACCGAGAACTCATGAAAGACTTAGAAAATTCTTTTGCATCAAAGCTCCACACGCCCGTGTGGTATAGAGCACACGCCCGTGCGCTAGGGGCACGCCCGTGTCCCGATCCCATGTCTGAAAACCTAGGCATTCTGCCAAAACAACACAGCCCAAGCACATGCCCGTGCCCTACAACCGTGTCCTTCACACGGTCGAGACACATGGCCGTGTCTCTTGCCCGTGTACTACTAGCTCACATACTGACTTGATGGTACGGCATGCACACAAGCCTGTGTGGTCTGCCCGTGCACTAGAATAACTTTAAGGTTTTAGGTGCAGGGGACACACGACCATAACACACACCCGTGGGCGTGAACCGTGTGTCACACACGGCCTAGACACCGCCTGTGTGTCTTACCCGTGTGGACAAATTAGGCCCTTTGTCAACCATCTTGCACAACCTACACAAGATCATTTCAATATACCCATCTCATCACAATGAACATTAATTCAACCATGGAAAGAACATCGTATGCATTCATCAAATTGAATAATAGCCATTATTCTAGGCTTGATACAAAATAAAGGGCTTTTGACTTAAACCAAAATACATAAATAATTCTTATGATATAACACCCTAGTCTAGCCCTATACATGCCACCCTCAAAAATATAAATCAAACTATACCGAATGTTATGGACGATAGTGTGATCGATATCTTTGACTTTAAGGGATCCTCGAGCTAGCTAAATAACGCTGAAAGGAGAAGGAAAGAAAGCTGGGTAAGCATAAAGCTTAGTAAGTTGCATATAAATAAATATATAACAACAATCTCACCACTAGATATCATGCTCAAATGTAAATAGAACTCAACTTACTCTTTGTCATCTACTCGAGTCACATTTCTAAATTAAGCTCGTTACTCATGCTTACCATATAGGTACCTGTAACACTCACAACATGATTATTCCATCTTTATCAAGATTGATCTATAACTCTCACCATTGAAATGTTTGGGACATTACTGGATATTCTCTGAACCTTTAAGATGGGATATATTGCCGATGCGTATCCCAGACACGTCTTACACTGGCTATCTCTGTCGAGGCCGATGCATGTCCCAGACATGTCTTACACTAGCACAACTCTTAGCTGATGCGTGTCCCAGACACGTCTTACACTGGCTATCTCTGTGCCGATGCCATGTCCCAAACATGGTCTTACACTGGCTCTTATAGTATGGCTGATGCATGTCCCAGACATGTCTTACACTAGCCCTCGCCTGAATGCCGATGCCATGTCCCAGACATGGTCTTACACTGGCTCTCGGATTGTGGCCGAAGCATGTCCCAGACATGTCTTTCACTGGCGCACAATTCACCTAATGTCTTGGCATGAATATCCAGTTCTTATCCTAAAGTTTCAATAGGATATCTCTATTATCTCAAATATTACCTGGCATTTTTCAACTTATAACTTAGCAATTCATACCATATCAATTCAAAGGCAATATGAATGCAAGTATTAATAGTGTATTTATATTATTCACATACAGCTTACCTCGGTTTACAAAAAGTACTTGACTACTCGGTTTAGTCGATTTGCTTGGCCTTCCCCCGGTCTAGGTTTGGATTTGGTAAATCTTGATCTATAATGACAATATGCACTCATTCAATCACTAATTAGAATTAAACAATCATAAATTCACATCTTTGGTAAAATGACCATTTTACCTCTTAGACTTTGACAAATTGACCATTTTGCCCCCATGTTCGAAAATCGATTTTTATCAAATTTCTTTGTATTTCAATCCTAGCTAAACTCTTTTTACTACTATAGCAATCCCAAATTCTCAACATTTCACACACTTATCATCTATTTTGCAACTTATGCAAAATAGTCCCTTTAGGTGTTTTCATGCCAACACCTTTCACAAAAGTTATTTATAACCCAGCTAGGACTCATATTCTTCCATAAAAATTCAATAAAAATCACAAATACATCCATGGTAAAACTTTAAACTCTTGACCATTTTGCAAGATATCACCCTCATTTAAAAGCCCATGCTTCAAGGGTCTCAAAAATGCAAAAATCACCAACAAATGGTGTGAGAATCACTTACTTGTGAGGGCTTCATCTTGCTGAAAGTTTTCAGCCTTCAAAACACCATTGTTGCTGATATTTTCGGTGGAGAGAAGAGATGGAGAAGAAAAAAATGATAGCTAGACTTTTAGGCATTATTTTATCACCAAATCATGACATCATCCACCTAATAATTTGACTATCTGCTTAAAACTCATCACATGGCCGGCCACACCAATAAAAAGGGTGTAATTGCCTTTTAAAAGCCCTCAATTTAAATTCTCTAGCAATTTAACACACTTGGGGTACTAAAATACAACTTTTGCCTTTTATGCGATTTAATCCTTTTTCGCAATCGGGCTTGAAAACATTAAAATTAGCTCACCAAATTTTTCATGCACCAATAAAATCATACAATAACCTCATTAAAAATAATAAAATAATTTTATAACTTCAGATTTGTGGTCCCGAGACCACTATTCTAACTAGGCCCTAAATCGGGCTGTTACATTTGAAATAGTAAATTGTGTTTTATAAAAATTTATTTGGTCAAAAAATTGAGAAAAAAATTATTGAGATCTCGGTGTTATAAAACAAGTCATAAATATTTTTATAAATATTTACGGAGTGTTAATAAGGTAGTATTAAAATTTCGTTAGAAAATTTTGATGTTTGGGTGATTAATTAAATAAAAAGGACTAAATTGAAAAACGTGTAAAAGTTGCCAGAAGTATTAAATAGCTCAATTGTCAAATGAGGAAGGACCGAAACTGCAAATAAGCCCAAAAGAGATATTTTGGGCGGCAATAGCTAAGAAAAATCAGGAAATGGGTGAAATAAGGGCAAAATTGGAAAATTGCCAAAATTAGCTAAATAAAAATAGGACCAAATTGGAATATCTAGAATTCTCTTCATATTCTCTTCATTTTCATCAGCTGAAAAATAGCCATGGAAGAGGGTTCAAGCTGGTTTTCATACTCTAGCTTCATGTGAGTTTAATTCTTGCTTTCTCCTTGAAATTTCTATGATTTTGGACTTTTACAATTGGGTCCAACTTACTATGTCATTAGTTTTTGATTCCATGGCTAATTTTTAAAGTTGCTATGGATGAGTGCTGGAAGCATATGATGAATAAATATAGAATTGAAGCTTTAATTTTGATATATGATGATTTTATCAAGTAAAATTGATGGAAATTGATTTTAGGACCTAATTGTGAAAGAGTTTGGAATTAAGGTCTAGTGCTAAAGTTGATCACATGCTAAATATGTGAGTGACTTATGCATAAGTTGATCACATGCTCGATTATATTTGGTAAATGTTAAACTTTGTTAAAATGAAAAATGTTATAAATTCATGTTTCAATTAAATGTTATATATGTTAAAGAATAATTTGAATATTTGATATTGTTGATAAACCATAATCTATACATATTATTATCCCATACTTAACACATTTATGAATGATTTCTCCTTAGATTTGGTGAATTTGATGCTCCTAATCCTTTAATTTCATGTTTTAAACTTAGGTGAGCACAGGAGAGCAAAAAGAACAAGAAACGGGCCAAAAACAGAGAAAATAAGCCGATGTGGGAAAACAACACGGCCTGGACTTCATCACACGGGCAGCATACACGCCCGTGCCTTTCCAGCAGGCTTGAACACGGCCTAAAACAACCTCAACACGAGTATGTTGATCTCTCAACCTTGACCACGGCCTGAAGCAATCACACACGGGCGTGTCCCTGTCGAGCCCAAGTTAAGTTCTATTTGGAAAAGGGCAATTTTGAGGGCTTTTAGGCATTCTAAAGCCTATTTAAACACCTTAGAGGAGGATTAAAGAGGGGACGCAGAGTAGGAAGCAAGGAATTACTCGAAGGAAGCCGATTGATCCATCTCAGAAGCCGGATTATTCATCAAGACTGAAGATCTCCCCTCAATTTCCCTTCAGGAGTTTTGGGTTTTCTTTATGTTTTGCATTCATTATTCTTCTGAGATGTTTTCCTTTTTAGTTATGAACTAAACCCCCTAAATACCTAAGGGGAATGAAACCTAAGAAGAATCCTGTTATTATTATCTGAATTGTATGATAAATATTTAACTTGTTCTTAATTATGTGTTCTTAATTCTTGCTTCGGTATTTCGGGATATTGATTCAAGTTAATGCGCTTATTCAGAGGATAAATAGTCCCTGTCTAAGATTAAATTTTTCATAATTAAGCAGAGTTGATTGCACACCTAGAGATAGGGTGACAAGATTTTGCCGCATTAGGGTGAAACCTAATAAGGGGATCCATAGATCGAGTTACTACAACATTAGGGTGTTAATTAGAAAGAAATTTCAATTATTCAATCTAGGGTTAGAAGTTATTCGTCTTGAATAGGGATAATAACATAAATTAGGGATTTTTACAGAACAAGTTGAATGAATAAATCGTCCGATTCAGAGTCAAATAACAAGTGAAGTCTAGGTGGATTTTTTTTGGGTATTGTCTTAATCAATCGAATTTTCTAAAAAGTATTTTCCCCAAACCTATTTTCTATGCATTCTTAGATTACTTAATTAGTTAATTAAAACCCCCATTATTCTTAGGCTAGATAATAAAAAGAAAGTTAATACTAGTACTTTTGGTTCCTTTGGGTTCGACATCTGGTCTTGCTAAAACTATACTGCTGTTCGATAGGTGCGCTTGCCTTCATCATGATAATAGTTAGTTTGAGTACGATCATTTATAAATTTTAAAACTTATCACGAGTGACAATCAAGTTTTTGGCTCCATTGCCGGGAAACTAAGATATTAGGAACGCTCGATTTTTATTACTTTAGCCATTTACTTTTATTGCAATTTAAATTTTGTTCTGATTTTCACTACTAATTTTTTCTCTTTCTTTCTTCTGGCAGGTTTTTATAGTTTATGACTAGAAGAAACCCGTCAGGACCATTACTTTTTGACGAAGAAATTGATTGCACAGCTCGCAGAAACCGAAGAGAAATAATGTGAAGCCTAAGATACACAGAGGAAGAATAAGAGGATGATATATCAACTACAACTGAGGAGATGGCTGAAAATCAGGAAAATCCGCTAACTCCTGCGATTGCCGCCGATCAAGTAAATCAGAATCATGCTCAACGCACTATGTATGATTATGCTAAGCCAAATTTAACAGAAACTGAGTCAAGTATAGTTAGGCCTGCTATTGTTATAAATAATTTTGAACTAAAACCTAACACGATTCAAATGATACAGCAATTTGTTCAGTTTGATGGTTTGCAGGATGAGGATCCCAACGCTCACTTGGCAAATTTTCTAGAATTCTGTGACACATTTAAAATTAATGGCGTTTCTAATAATGCCATTCGTCTTCGGTTATTCCCTTTTTCGTTGAGAAACAAAGCTAAACAGTGGTTAAACTCGTTACCACGAGGGTCAATCACTACTTGGGAACAAAAGACCGAAAAATTTTTAATAAAGTATTTTCCGCCAGCTAAAATAACTAAATTAAGTAATGATATCTCTTCTTTTATGCAGATGGATTTAGAAACACTTTACGATGCATGGGAGAGATACAAGGACCTACTGCAAAGGTGCCCTCACCATGGGTTATCTCTATGGCTGTAAGTTCAAACATTTTACAATGGTGTGAACCCCTCGACAAGACAGATGATTGATGCAGCAGCTGGTGGAACCATCAACAACAAAACACCTGAAGAGGCTTACGAATTTATTGAGGAGATGTCACTGAATAACTATCAGTGGCAAGTTATGAGGACTAAGCCAACCAAAACAACAGACGTTTATAATGTCGATGCGGTTAATATGTTATCAAATCAAGTAGAACTCTTAAATAAAAAGATTGATGGTTTACTTGGTTCCACACAAGTACATCCAGTTATGCAATGCAATATTACATATTAACTTACTGTTTATTGAAGCTCTTTCGCTGATGCCAAACGTAATGAAGTTTTTAAAGGAGCTTTTAATAAATAAGCAAAAGTTGGATGAGGTGTCACATGTGGAATTGAACGTAGTTTGCTCATCCATTCTACAGAATAAGCTACCTTACAAGTTGAAAGACTCAGGGAGTTTCACGGTTCCTTGTTTAATTGGTAGTTTAAATGTTAAAAATGCTTTGGCTAATTTAGGGGCTAGTATTAATGTCATGCCCTATAAAATATTTAAACAACTAGGTCTCAGGAAACCCAAACAAACTAGGATGAGCATTTAATTGGTAGATAAAACCATTAGATTTCCTAGGGGTATCATTGAAGATGTACTAGAAACATCGATAAATTTATATTCCCAGTTGATTTTGTTGTTCTAGATATAGAAGAGGACAGTGACGTGCCTTTAATTTTAGAAAGGCCCTTTTTAGCAACTACTAGAACAATCATTGATGTTGGCACAGGTGAACTCACATTTCGTGTGGGAGATGAAACAATCACTCTTCAAGCTCACAATTAGAACAACACATCAAAAATTGAAGGTGATTGTATCAAACATTCTATTAAAACTGACCATATGTTGCAACCTACTTTTGCAGGGAATAAGTTCGAAAGACATACATGAGTCATGTTTAAACAACAACAAAGGACCTATCCATGAAGAACGAAGGCTACAAATCGAGGAGTTAGATGAATGGCAGACACATAAACTAAAAACACACAATGATGAGCTAAGTTTTTCCCAAAATCAAGTTACGGTTGGAGACCAAGTACTATTAGATGCCGCAAATCCTCGTATTACCACTTTTGAACTGAATGGAGTAAGCCCTAACATCTTCCCATATGGTACAGTCAAGGTAAATCATTCCAAATTTGGCACTTTTAAGGTAAATATTACTCGCTTAAAACCTTATTTTAATAAAACTGATAGCAGGAATGAGGAGTGTAAACTCCTCGAACCACCATGATCACGTGAAATCAAGGTAAGTCGAGCTTAGACTATAAATAAACGCTTAGTATTAACTTCTTTAAATTCTAGTATTTAACACCTAACTTACTAACGGAGCTCTTGAATATAGATTTTCCCCACTCACACGGCCAGGCACACGAGCCTGCTATAGACCGTGTGAAAACAGGGCAAAGATTTTTCCCCAACACGGGTTGTGACAAATTGCCACGACCGTGCGATGGCCGTGGGTGATCCTACCAAAACAACATGGGCGTGCGACACGCCAGTGTCTTAGAACCATGGTTGAACCTAAGAAAATTGCACAGGCATGTGACACGCCCATGCCTAGCACCTGTGGTCGAACCTGTCAAATTAACACGGGCGTAGACCTACACACACAAGCGTAGGAGAAGCGAATGAAGTAAGACACGATCGTGCGACACGGCCATGTGCACCAACACTCCCAAAGAACACGGGCGTGGGGTGAATGTCAGACGCGCCCAAATTTAAAAAATCGCGAAACACACGGGCTAAAATTAGGGCACATGGGCGTGTACCACGGCCGTGTGCCCCAAAATCTATAAATACCCCCTTACTATTCATCATCTTCTTCCCCCAAAATCCCTAACCCTATCCGCTGCAATTCCACAGGCCCCCTCTGCCACGCCCGTGTGCCGCCTTTAACTTCATTTTCGAAGCCCAAGCTCCTCCCTTTTGCATTTGTCTACTCTTTTCTCTTCTATTTAACTTACTTTTGATGTTTATTAGCATAGTAATATTCATTTTTCTCATATTATTTCCATTTGTCTATCATTCTAATTTCATTTTTAGAGTAGTTATCATCTATTTCATGTTGAATTTTTTTTTTATTTATTGCATGATTTCTCTGCTCCATTTGACTATTTTAAAGTGAATATTCATAGTTAGGATAATAGAATTACTCAT
Organism: Gossypium anomalum; assembly: GCA_025698475.1. NCBI lineage: Eukaryota > Viridiplantae > Streptophyta > Magnoliopsida > Malvales > Malvaceae > Gossypium > Gossypium anomalum. The sequence goes on from CM046961.1 coordinate 14,911,808, forward strand.
GCCTTTTGTTTTGACATTTCTCATCAATACATTATGCTACATGCTGCCAAACCCACATGCATTACTCACTAGATATTTCTATTAACATTATTCTCGAAGTCCTATTCATAATAATGACTTGATATATTTGCTTTGGTTATTTTAGTATATTCGTCAAATTAGTCTGTGAACCTCATGAATTTTTATCGTTTAATTTTAACATACTTGGGGCGTATTGGTTTTTCTGCAAGTATATAATGTCGAGTTCATGTGGTAAAAAGGTCGCCGTCCCTGCTTCGAAAAAAAGGAAGGGAGCGTCATATTCCTTAGGTCTTGCCGCTGAAATTCGCCACCCCTTCCTGCAATTTCCCGTTGGACCCCAAGAAGAACTTTTCTAGATACTTCAGGCCCAACCTTTAGTTGCGGGCCATTACATCGACTAGGTCACACTAGAATAAGTCCAACTGGTTGATGCGATTCGGGCCCTGCTCACTACCGACCCTTGGGGGCTTTTCTTTGAGATTGTCGAGCCGACGTATCTCAAGATCATGATGGAACTCTACTCAACGTTCCATCTTCAGACCATAATGACCAACTACAATGATCCCGACACGGTTCAATTTCGCCTCGGCGAGTTAGTCTGCCAGTTAAGCGTCCTAGAGTTTGGTACAGCACTGGGCCTTTACACGGAGGAGTTCAAGGAGGAGAACGATCTCCACGCTCTCAACCGCCACATTCACCATTCTCTTTTACGGTGCTGGGACACGTTAGTACCACGCTCGGCCACTTACGACCCTACTCGCTCCAAGGCATTAGCTCTCCCTCCATCCTTGACGTACTTACATTCTATCTTAGCTCACACTCTGACAGGGAGGCGAAAGAGCACCGGCGTTGTCAACACTCACGACGTCTATTTCCTATGGTGTATGTTGCATGGGCACGTCTTCGACCTCGCCTACTTCATCGCCCTAGCCATTCGCCATCAGACGGAGCGGTATCGGAAGGGGGTCATCTCTATTAGGCCCTATGTGACTAGATTGGCTCGGCACTTCGAGCTCCTCAACACAGCGGCACAAGAATCCTCCATTACCCTCATTTGCCAAATGTCTCCACAAGGCATCTCGAGCCTGCTAAGCATGAGGATGATTGAAAAGCACCATGGAACCTACCTTCCCCAGTATCACCTCGCCCAATCAACCGAGGAGGAGGCCCCCGAGGACATTACTGATGATGTCCCTCCACGACACGAGGACCCACCATCTCAGCCACCACCCACCCATCTTCCAGTTCATGCGGCGGCTTCATATTCTAACATCTCTGAGCGCCTCACTCGATTTCAGTAGTAGTGTTTTCAGCAATTTGATAACATTGATGCTACTCTACAACAGATTTGTCAGCACCTCCACATTTCATCTTCACCACCACCTCGTGAATCATCCGGCGATGATGATGTTTAAAAATTTTCTTATTTTATTTTATTTTATCTTTAATTTTATTTTTATTTATCATATTTCTTATTATTTTCATTTTTAAATTTTCATTTTATTTCCTTAAGATACTATTTTATATTTAGGTTTTATAAACAAATTTTCATTTCGAATATTTCATTACGAGTAATTATTCTTTCTTATTTTCCTAAAGAGTTCCTGATTTCATCACAGTTATAAAGAGCTCCAAAGCTCACGATCACTTAGGAACTTCAAACTCCACTGGAAAAGGTTCTCCACGACTGCCATGCCCTGCTCGACCACGATCATAGCCACCACGAGATATAATATTCTTTTGCGCAATACTTGCGAAACCCAGCTTCTACCATCACCAAATTATTCTCCTCCACTCTACATAACTCCAACCTAAAGAGTTCATTCATTTAACATTCAGGAAGTTTCACTTCTCTCCCTATCTTAAGATCTTATATCTATAATTGCCACTAACGTTATCTTTGTAGATTGAGGGCAATGTACATCTTAAGTGTGGGGGGTAAATTATATCTCTATCAGAAAATCCCTGAATTTTGTCTTGTTCTCTTGTAAATCTCTCATATCATTTTTTAGAATGAAATTTGATCAATTTATGATTTTTATTAATATGACTTGAATTAGAACATAGGCATTCATGCATTGATTATTTAAACTTTAAGACATTAGAGAATCAAGCATGATAAATTGATTTTTGAGAATTTAAAATTTTAGGTTGTTTTCCCTAAGTTTAGGTATTATCTTGAATTGAAATCCACAGGTTTAAACATCAAAAAGCCATAATTTTTGTGAGATTTTGAGCCTTTAGAGCATCTATTATTTCTTTCATGCTCCCTTTTATTGTTTCTTTGAATGTGTCAATATCAAATTGTTATTCTAGAACTTGCTTGATTATGCATGTCGAGACCACACCATTTGATTTGATATGTCAATATGATAGAGGCACTTAGGTTTAACCCACTCATGCCATGAAAAGCCTACCTTTACAACTAACCCTTAGTAAACCCCTTTGAGCCTAACAAGCCATTCCTTGATTTATCCCCAATATTAACCCTTAACTCATTATTATTGAAATCCCCTCAATTAATTTGATCCCTATTTTTGTTGAGATTTTGATTTGAATAAATTACGTAGCTATGTCTTGTTCTTAATAGTTAGTCTATGATATTTAATTACGTGTTCTTAAAAAAAATACATACATATCTATATATTAGCAGTAAGTCGTATCTTTTGAAGCTTGAGTGTTTAGTTCCATATTCTGAGAAGAAGCCCTTTTGTACGCAATTGATGATTAATTATTTTTCTAGTTAAGTAATTTTTCAGGCCAATCTCAATTCTAACCTTCTCTTTCAACTTATGACCACACCCCCTAACCAAAGCCTCGTTACAACCCTCTAAAGACCTTTTAATTGATGTATCATCTCAATTTATAGTGGTGGAGATTTGATTTTCATGCAAGCTTATGGTAATAACTTTTCATATTAACTATTGAGTGCAAATTTCATTATCCTTAAACACCTCGAGTGATTTAAGTGAATCTTTAGTGAGGATGTTTAAACTCTGTGAGATTTTAAATCAATGCTGATTACTTAGATGAGGGGAGATGCCTATATTTTCCATGATTAAATGCTCAACTTGGAATGTTTGAAACTTTAATGTTCTTCTAGTCGAATTCTCAATGTATGATTACTTATGGATTAGTTTGAGCTATTATTGATAGGAATTATAAGTTGAGAAAAAAGAATTCTTAACTGTGAATTGAGGATTTTGCTTGAGGACAAACAAACGCTTAAGTGTGGGGGTATTTGATAAACTGTAATTTATACATATTATTATCCCATACTTAACACATTTATGAATGATTTCTCCTTAAATTTGGTGAATTTGATGCTCCTAATCCTTTAATTTCATGTTTTATACTTAGGTGAGCACAGGAGAGCAAAAAGAACAAGAAACGGGCCAAAAATAGAGAAAATGGGCTGACGTGGGAAAACAACTCGGCCTGGACTTCATCACACGGGCAGCATACACGCCCGTGCCTTTCTAACAAGCTTGAACATGGCCTAAAACAACCTCAACACGGGCGTGTTGATCTCTCAGCCTTGACCACAGCCTGAAGCAATCGCACACAGGCGTGTCCCTGTCGAGCCCAAGTTAAGTTCTATTTGGAAAAGGGCAATGTTGAGGGCTTTTAGGCATTCTAAAGCCTATTTAAACACCCTAAAGGAGGATTAAAGAGGGGATGCAGAGTAGGAAACAAGGAATTACTCGAAGGAAGCCGATTGATCCATCTCAGAAGCCGGATTATTCATCAAGACTGAAGATTTCCCCTCAATTTTCTTTCAGGAGTTTTGGGTTTTCTTTATGTTTTGCATTCATTATTCTTCTGAGATGTTTTCCTTTTTAGTTATGAACTAAACCCCTTAAATACCTAAGGGGAATGAAACCTAAGACGAATCTTGTTATTATTATCTAAATTGTATGATAAATATTTAACTTGTTCTTAATTATGTGTTCTTAATTCTTGCTTCGGTATTTCAGGATATTGATTCAAGTTAATGTGCTTATTCAGAGGATGAATAGTCCCTGTCTAAGAGTAAATTTGTCATAATTAAGCGGAGTTGATTGCACGCCTAGAGATAGGGTGACAAGATTTTGTTGGATTAGGGTGAAACCTAATAAGGGGATTCATAGATCGAGTTAATGCAACCTTAGGGTGTTAATTAGAAAGAAATTTCAATTATTCAATCTAGTGTTAGACGTTATTAGTCTTGAATAGGGATAATAACATAAATTAGGGATTTCTACAAAACAAGTTGAATGAATAAATCGTCCGATTCAGAGTCAAATAACAAGTGAAGTCTAAGTGGATTTTTCCTTTGGTATTGTCTTAATCAATCAAATTTTCTAAAAATTATTTTCCCCAAACCTATTTTCTGTGCATTTTTAGATTACTTAATTAGTTAATTAAAACCCCTATTATTCTTAGGCTAGATAATAAAAAGAAAGTTAATACTAGTACTTTTGGTTCCTTTAGGTTCGACATCCAGTCTTGCTAAAACTATACTATTGTTCGATAGGTGCACTTTCCTTCATCGTGATAATAGTTAGTTTGAGTACGATCATTTATAAATTTTAAAACTTATTGCGAGTGACAATCAATTGCCTAATAAATGAATATCTGATATTGCTTGTAAATGTCAAGCCAAATATAAAAAAAAATATGTTATAAGTGGAACATGTGTGAAAGAATGTGGTAAGTATTTTCATGATTATTATTGAGCTCATTCACATGAATCTATCATTTGAAATTGTTATAGACAAGAAGAAATAGTGAATGGCATGCTTATGTATGGTTATATGTATTTATCTGAAACACAAGAAAATGATGGTTATATATTTGATATATGGAAACATGAGACTATGATATATGAACATGGAATATATTTTATAAATGTGTTCGTTCATAATTATAGAATTGTGCAACCCAAGTGTACTATTTGTATAAAGATAGTATTTCAAATGATTTGATGAGTGAAGCTCCAATGTGAGATAGCCTGAAATCAAGACAATTTGTTATGAAAGCGTATTTAAAATACATAGATATGATTGTTATAAGTTATGTGAATAAATGATGTGTAAAAGTATATGCATATGAGAAATTTAATGAAAGTTGAGCCCATACATGTTTCTTGATATTTATATGAATTATATGACTAACAATGTGATAAGAATAGGTATTAGGGCTCATGATCAATTCGAATAATTATGCTTTGCATAATTATGTTGAATATAGAGCAGCGGTAAGTTAATTACCATGTTATACGAATTTATTAAATATTACATGTTTACTTTGTTTTACTTTTTCCCCTAATTAATAATAATTCGATAAGCTCCGGTAATGCCTTGTACCCTGTTTCGATGACGGATAGGGGTAGGGGGTGTTACAATTGTAGTCGTAATTCATCACGCTATCCTCACAGAAATCGTATACATCTGTCAACTTTATTCGGTACAAATTCAGTTGCATATCTGCTCAACCTCAAAAGTTCCTGCTCGTAATCTGCTACAGACATCTCACCTTGTTTCAGCATTAAGAACTCCTGTTTCCTATCTTTCATATATAATTCTCCTAGATATTTCTTTTGGAATTCTCTTAGAAAGAATTCCTAACTTATTTGTTCCTCTTATACATGTTGAGTTACCGATTCCCACCATACGTACGCTTCTCCTTGTCGCAAAGAAACGGCACATAATAAGCTTTCCTGTGGGGTATATTCAAGTTGCTTCAGAATTCTCTTTGTAGTTTCTATCTAATTTTCAGCTATTGACGGGTCAACTCCCTTCGAACCCAGAAATTCGATAGCACCATACTTTCGCAACTCTTTAATCGGAGCTCGTCGAGTAGTAAGAGTAGGGGTCATAACAGGTATAATTCCTACTACTTTTTCAAGGGCATCGACGATCACTCTGAGTATTTCTGAATTATCTCTTTCTCTAGTATTACCCCTTTCAACATTTGATGGTTGATTACCTATCTGGTTTACACTTGGCGTTGCAGATTCTGATTCATTCATATCATATGGTTCATCATCTTCATTATATATTTCTCGATCAGTATCTTCAATATTTTCACCAGACATCTTTAACTATAAAACATAAACAATAATTCAGTATACATATATATATCAGCATCCAATCCCAACTCAAATTTAACTCAATTATGGCATGTACCTCTGGACTCATTTCTGTACTCAATTTAATCCTAGAACCGACTAAACCTGAATAGCTCTAATACCACTAATTATAACACCTCTAACCTCAAAGCGTCATCAAAACAGGGTTACAGAGTATTACCGGACCTATCGGACAATTTACAGTTAATTCAAAATAAATGACATACATATCTTGATTTAATTATAAAGTCCCTATAATGGACCCTCGAGGTCCAAATCACACGTTAGAACCGAATCAGGACTTGTTCGAGTGCTCCGATTTTTTTTGTGCAAACTCAATATAACCCCTTTATAAATATCTAACCTTCCCTGCAAATTCAAATCGAGACCAATCCAAACAAATCAATTCATGAATTTATACATCTCTAATTATAACAAACTAATAATATAAAGTTCTAACATTTTTATGTTTATAACAATCTGACATAAGATGTCTAATTGATTCATTTAGATTATCATTCAACAAAATTGCCCAAAGCTATGACATAGACTATGTTTAAGACATATGTAATTGTATGGAACAACCATTACCATCATTTATCATTAATATTTATGTATCACATTAACAACAAATTACAACCTAGGTACATGTCATTTTTAAAAAGAGAAAATACATCACCACGTATTTGAGTTCGGGATTGGCTTGGATGCTGAGTCGTTAATCATTTTTGTACCTAACATGTGCGCGAAAATGAACCGTACGCTAAGTATGCACTCAGTGGTATTTCTATAAACCAACACTTAAATAATTATAAAACACATTTATAACACTACTCAAATTCAATATGTAACACCCCAAACCCGGCCTAGACGTTATGGCCAAATCTGGCAGCGTCGCATGAGAGTGCTTTTAGAAAACCTTAGCAAGTTAAAAATCATACAGTTCATTATCTTTACTTAAATCGTGAAATCACTAACCCAATTATTAGGTGAACACATTGCATTATCGCGGAAGTTAAAACATCATTAATTCATAAATCAATAACTTAATAATTTGAAATCCCAAAATAACTTAATAATAGTTCAAGTCTGAAATTTTTAATCCCAAAAATAAATATTTAAAATAAATCAGACGAAATAGAATGTTACTCAAAAATCCATAAATGTCCAATAGTGGTCACCATCGAGCCCTCCGTTGCACCAATCTATATATTGCTGAGGATTACCTGATAGACAAATAAACAAAGGGGTGAGTTTTCGCAAACTCAATGTGTAAATCCCCACCAACAGCATGCATACAAACAGATAACAGAATAGGGATATTCGGCCTTAGCCATTTAGTTATCGCATGCATAACAGATCAGATAACAGAAAAAGAAATCATGCCCACCAACCCTGCACACTATCTCTGTCCAACCGAACATACCATGTGGGGATAAAATCGACCTACCCATCCCTACACACCAAGTATGGGGATATAATCGACGCATCTAGCCCTACACATCAAATGGTACCGTGAAACAGTACATAACAGATAAGTGCAGCGTCGCTGCCAGATAATAGGCTAATTGCCTTTTAGACTTACGTCACTTCATAACAACCCAAACCAATGCAATGCATCATAAATATCATGGCATGCTTATATGCAGATAACAGGTAATATCAATAGCATGGAAGAACAGATATACAGAGTCATACAGATACGCATGCTTAAAATAACATGCTTTTGTATATAAATCAGAAATCAATCAGAGTATGGGGTCTAAGTAATGCTTATTGCCCCTACAGTCAGGTCACAGTGACTTAGGCGACCTGTGCAACCTTACAGAACATTTCAAACAAATTGGACTCACACGCCCGTGTGCCCTGCCCGTGTGGGCCCATACGCCTGTGTGGTCACACGACCCAATTTGGCCTTGCCCGTGTGGATCACGGCCTCGTACACGGCCTACAAGCCATCACACGCCCTTGTCCGTCATGCCTGTATGGCAAGCGCACGGCCTGGCTTGTTTGTCACACGCCCGTGTCTCGCGACGTAGGCTACCACACGGGCAGACCACACGCCCTTGTGGTGTCGATAGCAAGTTTTTCGGCTTTCGCTGAAGCTCGTTTTCTATGCAATCGGAGTACACACCTAGTTCGTTTTCACTGCTAATCCAACCACAAGCACTCCAAAGCCTAAGATTGACAATACCGAGCCCAAATTAGTCACTTAAATCGACTTATATAAGAATGGACAAATCTCAAAATGCGAGATCTACTTACCTTCGACAAAAAATGGTAGTTCCTCGTTTGTTAGAACTCGATTATTGATCTACCGAGCCTTGATTAATCCTTAAACAGCAACCAAAGTCACTCTTAACAATCTCCAGCAGAAAACACTTAACTTAATTTAAACGCTACTTACCGAATCGACAGAATCGCTTGAACACGTCTAAGCTTATCGAAAAAGAAAAGCAAAACGTAGGAGAAGGGAAAGGAAGCAGAGAATTTTCGGCACAAGAGAAATTGGGAAAAAGAGAAAAACGATAAGGAAAGTAACTGTTGACAGAAAAGAGGAAAAGAAGAAAACCCTAGGTTTTCCCTTAAGCCCACAACTTAGGATTTACTAAAGCTCATCACTTACTAGAACTTGTAGCAAAAATAATCTCATCGCTACTACAGGGAATCGAACCCCTGACCCTAAGAATAATCCCTTGCCACTTAACCACTAGACCAGCAGGCCCATTCTGTTAAGTCTTTACCAACAACTCCTTAAAAGCCCACTGATCTCAAGTCAGGCTTTATTCCAATAAAACCCAATTTTAGCCTAAATTATAGCTTGAACTTAGGACCTCCCAAACACACCCCAAAGCTCAAAATTACTTAACCCAACACATATTTAAGCCAGAAATAACATTAACCACCAATTCAGACACTTCCCAACCCTAAAAATCACAAAGAGCCATAAATAAAAAATTTAGGGCGTTACAACTCCACCCCCCTTAAAGAAAATTCGTCCTCGAATTTTACCTGATCAGAAAAGTTGAGGATACTGTTGATGCATCGAATCCTCTGGCTCCCAAGTAGCCTCCCCCGTGCTATGATCCCGCCACAACACATTCACTAAAGGAATAGACTTCCTACGCAGAACCTTGACATCGCGATCCAAAATCTAAATCGGCTCCTCCTCGAACGTCAAATCCAACCTAACCTCAATCTCCTCCGCAGGCACAACATAAGTAGGATCAGAGCGATATCGTCTCAACATTGATACGTGGAATACGTCATGTATACGATCCAACTCTGGGGGTTGCTCCAACTGATAGGCGACTGGCCCTACTCGCTTCAGAATCTGGTACGGCCCAATAAATCGAGGGCTCAGCTTACCCTTGTGACCGAACCTCAGAACCTTCTTCCATGGTGAGACCTTAAGAAAAACCATATCTCCCACAGAATACTCGATGTCCTTCCTTTTCAAATTCGTATAGGACTTCTGTCTTCAGAAGCCTCTTTCAGTCGATCTCGAATCAAGCAAACCTTATCCTCAGTCTCTGAAACCATCTCTGGACCCAAAGTACGCCGCTTACCCAAGTCAGTCCAGCACAAAGGAATGTGACACTTACGACCATAAAGTGCCTCATACGGTGCCATTTGAATACTAGACTGATAGCTGTTATAGTAAGCGAACTCTGCCAACGACAAATACTCCTCCCAACTACCTCAGAAATCCATGACACAACCCCTCAACATATCCTCTAATATCTGAATCACCCTCTCTGACTGACCATCTGTCTGATGATGAAAAGCAATACTGAAATCCAGACGAGAACCTAAAGCTTCATAAAGTTTCTGCCAAAACTGAGACGTAAATCGAGGATCCCTATCGGAGATGATCGAAACAGGAACCCCATGCAATCTCACTGTCTCAGAAATGTAGAGCTTAGCTAGCTTTTGTAAGGAGAAGTCAGTCCTAACCAGAATGAAATGTGCAGACTTGGTCAATCGGTCCACGACAACCCAGACAGAATCCTTCTTAGTGGGTGTCAAAGGCAACCCACTAATGAAGTCTATCGTGACTCGCTCCCATTTCCACATCGGTATCTTTACTAGCTGTAGCAAACCCGAAGGTAACTAATGCTCAGCCTTAACCTGCTGACAAGTCAAACAACAAGCAAAAACGTTGGTCACCTCACGCTTCAACCCTATCCATCAATACAACTCTCAAAGATCCTTATACATCTTGTTTCCACCAGGATGCATAGCGTAGGGGCTACTATGCGCCTCTTTCAGAATCGACAGTCTCAGATCCTTATCATTAGGTACACAAATCCTCTCTCAGAAACACAATACTCCATCACTGTCAACCCCAAAATCAGAAGTAGTTCCAGCCTCAACCTGAGGGAATCGCAACTCGAGAGACTTATCTCCCAACTATTTATCCTTAATCCGATCCAACCACGACTGTCTAACCTGCAACTCGGCCAAAAGACTCCCATTATCATAAAGACTCAGTCTAGCAAACATCGCTCTCAGATCGGTCATAGCCCTACGGCTTAACTCATCGGCCACTACATTAGCTTTACCTAGATGGTACTCGATAACGCAGTCATAGTCCTTAACCAGCTCAACCCAATGACGCTGCCTAAGATTTAACTCTTTTTGAGTGAGGAGATACTTGAGGCTCTTGTGATCACTGTAGATGATACACTTCTCACCGTACAAATAATGCCTCTAGATCTTAAGAGAAAAAACCACTGCTGCCAACTCCAAATCATGCGTCAGATAATTAGGCTTGTGAGTCCTGAGCTGACGAGATGCATACGCGACCACTTTACCATCCTGCATCAAGACGCAACCCAAACCCACATGTGACACATCACTGTAAACGGTACTTAATGAATCGACAGAACTGCTTGAACACGCCTAAGCTTATCGAAAAAGAAAAGCAAAACGTAGGAGAAGGGAAAGGAAGCAGAGAATTTTCGGCATAAGGGAAATTGAGAAAAAGAGAAAAACGGCAAGGAAAGCAACTTTTGACAGAAAAGAGGAAAAGAAGAAAACCTAGGTTTTCCCTTAAGCCCACAACTCAGAATTTACTAAAGCTCATCGCTTACTAGAACTTGCAGCAAAAATAATCCCATTGCTATTACTGGGAATCAAACCCCTGACCCTAAGCATAATCCCTTGCCACTTAACCACTAGACCAGCAGGCCCATTCTGTTAAGTCTTTACCAATAACTCCTTAAAAGCCTACTGATCTCAAGTCAGGCTTTATTCCAATAAAACCCAAATTTAGCCCAAATTATAGCTTGAACTTAGGACCTCCCAGAGACACCCCAGAGCTCAAAATTACTTAACGCAACACATATTTAAGCCAGAAATAACATTAACCAACAATTCAGGCACTTCCCAAGCCCAAAAATCGCAAAGATCCGAAAATTAAAAATTTAGGGCGTTACACAATAACTATTCAAATATTCACCTTTCAATCCAGTGCTCTATTTTATTTCAAACTCAGTATCAATTATTATTTTTCAATAACAATTATTTTTTTATTGTTATTCAATAACAATCAGTTATTCAGTATCAAACAATCAGTTATTCAGTGGAGTAATACAATCATTCAGTGCAATAGTTTACCCCAATTAACATAGCTCGGACTTAGACGGATACCCGAATCCAACCAACACACTAGTACGGTGCTCAGTGCCTCATCGGCTTTGCTGAAGTAAACAGTAGTAGTACGGTACTTAGTACCTCATCGGATTAAACCGAAGTAATAGTAATAGCACAATACATAAGGTGCCTTATCGACTCGAAGTCGAAGTAATAGTACGACACTTATAGTGCCTCATCGACTCAAGGTTGAAGTATCCCTAAACACTTCCAATCCTATGGCATGCCAATTATATCCGACTCAGCCCGATACAGTTAATAGGGTATTCAATTCATTACTCAATACACAGTAATTAATTATTTCAATATCCATTTCACAATAATCACAAATTCACATACATTCAATTCAATATCAAAACACTAATACTTACCTTAATATCTTTCCATACACATCAAATAATAAAAACAACAATTTAAATGTTAAATTCAATTTATAAAAATACAAACCGTAATTCTCAGATTACTCTTTGTCAACAGTCTCTTTTCCTTTCTTTGTTGATGTCTCGAGTTCTTTGTTAGCTACGAAAATAAAAATAATTTATATTATTAATACAACACTAATTTATATTGAATAATTAAATTTCTATTCAATTTCTACCTTACTTTCAATTTAATCCTAACTAAGTTCACTTACTTTTCTAACTTAATTCATACTTTATTTCTACTCAATTCATTATCATATTCAACAAAAATATCCAATGTTCATGATAAAACCCTACTTTAACATTTCTTTCAATTTAATTCCTCAATCACAAAACTTGTAGCTTCTTTTACAATTTAATCCATTTATCAATCCTAACTTGAAATTCATTCAATTAAATCCCTAATTCAAAAATTTATTCAACATGAACCATGCTTAAAAACTCTAAGAACTTCCAAAATTTTAACTTAAATTTAACAAAACTTTGTTCTAAAACTCCTAAAACATCAAAATTAAGTAAAAATGACTTAATTGACTTACCTTTTAAAGCTTTAAAACCTTAAACCCTAATTTTTCTTTTATTTTTCTTCCTTATTTCTTTCCTGCTCTGTTTCGAATGCTTTCTGTTTCTTTTTATGTTTTGTTTCTCTTTTATTTGTTTATTAATTTAATATAATAATAGTGAAAATAAATATCTATTTAATAATTAATTATAAATCTTACAAATGTATGTATTTTTATTAATATACTTGTATCAAATCATCACCATACCTTTGTCTTTATTTAATTTATTTCTTAAGATAATATTTATAATATAATTAATTTAATAATATACTTTATAATCAATTTATGTATTTATATAATTAAATCATGTAAAAATCTAAGATTTTTACAATCTTATGTCGCCTCAACCTCTAAATATGGCTTAATTGCCCATTTGGTCCCTATTATTTTCTTTTAATCTATAATTAAACTTTTACCTTTTATTAAATTTAGTCCTTTTTCCTAATTACTCTAAATTAAGGTAAATTCACTTAATTAAAACCCAATTAAACACACTACTAGACTCATAAATATTTCTAATAATTATTTACGAACCCATTTTGTTAAGACGAAGGCCCAATAATGTACTTTTTCGATGCCCGTGAATTTTGGGTCCTTACACACTAAGGGCCATGTATAGCCGAAGCTATTTCGACTTGCACACTAAGTGTTTTATATAGCTGAAGCTTTCTCGATACGCACACTAAGTGCCAAACATCATCGATTCGTCGTCGTACACAACCATCATCTCATATATATAATTTATGCAATGCAATATTAAAGCATTAAAAACATAATTGTAACAATGTTTATCACGTACGAACTTACCTCAGACGTAAAAACGACGAAACTAGTCGATTAGTCGAGTACTTTGTTCTTGCCTCGATCTAAGTCTGGGTTCCTCTTTTCTTGATCTAAATACATTTAAAATTAATTCTTTTATTCATCAATACTTTCAATTTAGTCCACAAACACATTTTTGGGCATTTTTACACTTTAGCCCATAAAGTTCCACATTTATTCAATTTAGTCCTTTAATCATAAAAAACAAAAATTACACAAAATTTAATAAAGCCCATGCCTAGCCGAATTCTCTATAGGTCCCTATCAGCCCATATTTCACATTTTAACCCTTCAATTTTCACTTTTCACAATTAAATCCCTATTTGACATTTTTGTCAAAAATCACTTAATAAAACTTGATAATCTATCAACAAATATCCATTTTTCATCATCAACTATCACAAAGCTCATAGATTCAACAATGGCACTTCATAGAATCATCAAAAAATTTGAAAATTAAGGTACGGGCTAGCTATTACTCAAAGCAACGATCACAAAAATATAGAAATCATCAAAAATTGAGCTCGAAACATACCTCAATTAAGCCACACAAGTGCGGAATACATGAAAGCTTCCTATCCCTTATTTTCTTTCTATTTTTAGTTGAAAAGATGAATGAATGAATCATCTTTTGCTTTGATTTTTGTTTAATTAAACTTAATTTTACAATTACAAAAATAACCTTTATTAATACATTATTAAAACACATAATGGTTGGTTATTTATGAAAAAATTCATTAATCATGGTCTAATCACATCATAAGGACCTCACATTTAAGAAACCATAGCAATTGGGCACTTTTAACTATAGCATGCTACTTTTGCATTTTACACGATTAAGTTCTTTTCTCAAATTAACCACTTAAACGATAAAATTATTTCACAAAATGTTTACACATATATAATCACATGTTATAAACACCAAAAATAAGTTTAAAACCTCAAATTTGTGGTCCTAAAACCACTATTTCGGTTTAGCTAAAATCGGGCTGTTATATTTACGGTACATTTCGATAGGTTTTGGGTACTTAAAAATGTGCATTTAGGGAGAATTTACCATTGAGTCTTGTATCAGGTTAAACATGTCCTGAAACCATAAGAAAAAAAATTACCATTTTTTTTATCTATATGCTTAATGTCTCAAAACTTTGGCAAGCTAGTCTTGAGACAATCCTATTTAAGTCTCAAGGCATGTGACCTTTGTCTCGAGATAAGTAAACTTTAAAGCTAAATTAGTTTTTACCCTGTTCAAGGTCTTGAAACAAGAACCCTTTGTCTGGAGACATCCAAACATCAAAGTTAAAATAGGAGAATAGCGGAGGTTAAAGACACAGTTCTCAATGTCTCGAAACAAGCTAACTTCGAAGCAAAAATACCTAAAATAAATTAAAGTTTATCTTGAGACAAGAAGCCCTCTGTCTTCAGACATATCATTGAAAATTGATAATAGAGTTTAGATACGATTTCTAATTCTTAAAATGACTTAGTATCATCTCATAACTCAGTGAGTTAAATTATTTCTCTCAAAAAATGTAAGGTTATGATTGAACTGAATGCTTGTTTTTTATATGATTAATAATCATGCGTAAAATGATATGATAATAGTAGTGGGTTAGCTTGAATTGCTTCGCCAATGTGATATGGCATTACACATTCGGATTCGGTGACTAGGCTGGGTGTAGGATGTTGCAATTTACTAAGCTTCTATGAAGTGTAACACATTGTTTTCAAATGCTTATTGTGCAAAAAGTAATCATGTGTGAGGAGTTTGAACGAGGCAATTCAAATTGCATCTCATCAAAGCAAGGTTTGTGAAATAAGTATTTGGCATTATGGACATTAGAGTGACATGTATTTAAGTGTTCAATTGGTATGAAAGTGCTTTAGTTCATAGAAGAGTTGAGTATAAAAGGAAATGTTTTGAGGACATTGTGGTCATAAGTTAGTAAATGAATATGTGATATTTTTCATGATATTTTGGGGCATTTTAAGGTTTGAAAATGTTTGAAAATGTTTGGGATCAATGGAGTATGTTTAGGTAAGTTCTTGGGTATTTTTTGATCTACCATGATTTATCATGCTTATTTGATGTCTTTTTACACTTATTTTAGTAATAATTTATGTTTTTAGAGTTTAGGTAAGTTCTTGGGTATTTTTTGATCTACCATGATTTATCATGCTTATTAGATGTCCCTTTACATTAAGTAAAATCGAGTCATTTTAGTAATAATTTATGTTTTTAGAGTTTAAGTAAGTTCTTGGGTATTTTTTGATCTACCATGATTTATCGTGCTTATTTGATGTCCTTTTACACTAAGTAAAATCGAGTGATTTTAGTAATAATTTATGTTTTTAGAGTTTAATTAGTACAAGTATGATTTTTAGTAGTTTTTACAGTAATTTATATTTAATAAAGATTATGTGGTTATGTAGGATGGACTGGGAGTTGAAGATGCAATTGTTGGGACGAAACTGCAGTTGATGTCACAATAATAGACCATCGAAGTCACAACACCAAAGACAGACATGATAAAGAGCCAAAACAGATTCCATATTGTGACGAGGAAACACCCGACGTCACGACAATTTCCTGGACATGTCACATTGATTTTAAGTGCAATTTAGGGTCATTTCCCTACATTAAACCCTAAATATTTTATTAAATGGAAGGTAATTTTAGTGTTTAGATTCCTCACTATATAACGAACATTCAATTTAGAATTAAGGAGGAGATGTTCAGATTTTTCAGTAGGGTAGTTAGTCAATAGATTAGTTTTAGGTTAGGTTTTCTTTTAGAATAATTTTTTGTTAGTTTCTTTTTCTTTATGTTGATTTAGTATTTGTATTGAATTTCTATTTTCCAATCAAACTTTGCATTTGGAGACAATACAAGATTTCGTGATCAACTAGATCCCATCAATAAGAATTTTCTCCACTCAATCTGGTTTTCTTATTTTCTTTGGTCGTTTATTTTATCAAATGTTTTTATGTTGATGAGAATGAGTTTATGTGCTTGCATGAATATCTTGTATGAATTAATTGATTAATTAATCGATTATTTGATTGGGTTTATTCTGATTCAATTGGGGTGTTATTTGATTTCGCCAAATTATTAGAATACTAGAATTGATGCCTTTGGTAAAATATTTAGTAAAATGAGATTGAAAGGGTATTTTTTTCGTGTATCAAATTGGTAAATGTGCTTCTAAGTGAGACCCAAAGGGTATATTAGTGGTAATCCTTGAGGAGGATGAGATCAAAAGGATACTTCTAAAGGTAGTAACAATTCAATCGGGTTAGGATTTTAGCTTAATTAGTAATTATTTAATTAATCTATGCATTGTTTAATTAGGAAATAAGAATTAATTTAGTAGTTAGTAAATTAAAATTAGTTTTATTTCAAGTTGATTTTGAATTTGCACTAATAATTCATAACTTGATTAGATTAGTACTTGTTTTCGAATAATTAATTTAGTAACAACGTTTCCCAATTTTGGCAATCCCTAGGGTACGATCTCCCTAGGGTACGATCCTTGGAATACTTTCATATTTCATTGTAAATTCAAGAATATATTACAATTTGACTTGTATACTTGCAGTATACCACAATTCCATATATGTTATTTGGATTGTTTATATAGCTTTGGTGCATACACACCAAAATACGATCATGTTTAAAGCTTGATTTGAGCTCCCCTGCACCCAAGTACCGATACTTGAAGGACTTATATCAATACAACATTGACAAAATGCAAAAATGAACAATATTAAGTAAAGGTATTGGTAACTTAGGGAGTTGTACCAATACAACTGCCCTATTTTACCATAATTTGGTTGTTTTATCACCGAAAGTGGCCCAAACGGCCTCTGATTGAATATGAATCATAGAGTAAGCTTAGAAATGATTGAAGAAGTCTTAAAAGGCCTTAAATAAGATTAAAAGATGAGTGGAACTAGGATGACATGTTTGGCATTTGAGTGAAGTGTTTGGCTTGAAAGGTAACAATTTTTGCTCGAATTTAGGTTTAGACTCAAGTAAGGGGTGTTATAATAAGATTGTTATGGAGTAGCAAAATAAAAAAGGGATAAGACCTTAGAGCCCTTTGTTGGCCCATAATGCACTGAACATAGTTTAACTCATTTTCAATTTCATCATATGAACATTATATTGGACAAATTATCTAACATAGTAATTGTAGTGGATGAAAATGTGAATCCCAATGTTATTGTCATGAGTGATTTTGAAGCCACTAGGGAGAGGAGGCTAGAGGGATTACTTTCCAATGTCTTAACTCCATTGATATCGTCTAATTTATCTTCATACAAGTGGGTGAAATCCAAGAAGAAATTCAAAGTGAGAAATACCAAGGCCAAAGTGAGTGGACTATAAAATGTTTCAGTACATGAAGTGATGGTTGTTATTGCATCATCTCTTGAAGTTGAGATGAAGTGGTTGGATCCTAAATGGTATGGGGTGAAGTCTTGGAGTCCTAGAAATCGTTATTTTTTCAACCGATATTGATGATGAAGCTAGAAATTTTTATTTGATATTGCTAGGGGTGTGGTAACCCTAGAATCTATAGAATTATAAAGAAATATGTTCACTAGTTCTTTTCTAATATTGTTGCTTTATTAGAAACTATTGGAAAATAATTATTGAGTGATGAATGATAATTGTATCTCTTGATTTAATATTGTATCTTTCCATACAGTTGTATCTTTTGAAAAAATGTATCTCTTGGTTTAATATTGAATTTTTTCATTCATTATCTCTACTCACTCATGTCTATTAATTTTCAACAAATCTCTTCATTCATTTCCTCTCCTCTATATAAAGCCAAGTTAGGAGATCTCAAAAACATATCATCAAAACAATCAATATCGAAAATTCCTTCTAAATTTCATTTCTCTTGGTAATAGAGAAAGGCAAGATTATGTTCGATTAATCACTGTTGTTGTGCTACTACTGTGACCGTTTGTTGTTGTATCCTGGAAGACAGACGTCCAACGTTACTCAAAGCACCAAGGAGAAGACGAATCTGTCTTAAGGAAATTGTTTATACAAGCCTCGACAAAATTCTTCTTCTAATTTTTAACTTTGTCCATTCATGTATTCTTTGTTATTATCACATCTCTAGCGTTGTATTGCATTATCATTGTTACTGACATATTAATACTACATACGATATCAAATTTTCTTACATTCTTAAGACAAATTAATTATTATAGTTTTAATCTAAGGCTTACAGATTACCATCATAACTTATTTAAGATTGGTGTATACTTCTATTTTAGATTTTAATTTATTTATAGATCCTAGTTCTTTATTCCGATTACAGAAATTTCTCATACGTTAAAAAACTCATCCAATTCAAAGGCTAAGGTGATTGTCGCTACTCAGGCTCAGGCTGCAAGCCAAACTTTACCTTTGACTATGAGTCACAATGAAAAGCCTACGAAATTCACTGGAGAGAATTTTAAAACATGGCAACAAAAAATATTGTTCTATTTGACCATGTTGAATATGACAAAATTTCTGAAAGATGATCCTCCTATTTTTAGAGAGGATGAGGAAAATGTTATTACCACCTTCAACATTGCCGAAGTATGGAATAACTCTAATTTCCCATGTCGTAATTACATTTTGAACAGTTTATCTGATGAACTTTATGAAGTATATAGTATCAAGAAAACGACTAAGGAATTATGGGAATCGCTAGACCATAAATACAAAACTAAAGATGTTGGTGCTAAGAAATTCTTAGTTGCCAAGTTCTTAAACTTTGTAACGGTTAATTCTAAAGATGTTGTAAATTAGGTGTAGAAATTCCAACTGATCATTCATGGTATTCTCGCAGAAGGGATGGAGATAAGTGAATCCTTTCAGGTGGCAGCCATTATTGAAAAACTTCCCCTTACTTGGAATGACTTTAAGAACTATCTTAAGCATAAGAGAAAGGAAATGATGGTGGAAGATGTGATTGTCAGACTTCGAATTGAAGAAGACAATCGAGGTGCAGCTAAAAGGCTAAAAAAAGAAACCAATCCTAACTTTGCCAAGGCAAACATAGTGGAAGTCAAGAAGGACTCCAAGAAAAGAAAACATTCTCAGACTAGGTCTAAACTAGGACCAAAAGGCAGTGTTTTTAAGAAGCCAAAATTCTAAGGAAAATGCTTTAATTGCAATAAGATAAGACACAAGTTATCTGATTGTAGGCTTCTAAAGAGGGTTAGAAAAAATGAGGCTAATGCTGTAGAAAGTATTTCTAAGAAAGTATCTGATCTTGACCATTGCGCTGTGATTTCTGAAGTTAACTTGGTTGATTCAAATCCAAGAGAATGGTGGCTTGATACTGGTGCCACACGTCATATTTGCTGTAACAATGACTCATTTGTTGAGTTGGTTCCTTGTGAGAAAGGGGAGAAACTCTATATAGGAAACAATGCAACTTCCAAGATTAAGGGGAAAGGCACTGTGATTTTGAAGTTGACTTCTGGCAAAGAATTGAAACTTCAAAATGTGTTGTATGTGTCTAACATATGCAAGAATCTTGTCTTTGAGACCTTCCTAAGTATGCATGGCTTTAGGATGGTATTTGAACCTCAAAAGTTAGTTTTGTCAAAAGGTGGAACATTTGTGGGAAGGGGATATGTATTAAATGATATATGGAAAATCAATGCTATCTCTGTAAAAGCTAATATTATGAATAAGAATAATGCTTCTTCTTCTGTATATATGTTCGAGACATTTGATTTATGGCATGGTCAGCTCGAACATGTTAATTCTAATACTTTACGTAGATTAATTAACTTAGAGCATATCCCTTCATTTCACATTAATTATAATCATAAATGTGAAACGTGTGTTAAGGCAAAACTAGCAAGGTCTTCATTTCAATCTATTGAAAGAAATACTGAATCACTTGACTTAATACATAGTGATATTTGTTCCTTAAAGTTTATTCAAACTAAAAGAGGGAATAAATATTTTATTACCTTCATTGATGATAGCACAAAATATTGCTATGTATATTTGCTTAAAAACAAATATGAAGCTATAGAGAAATTTTTTCTCTATAAGAAGAAATTTGAAACCCAACTTAATAAAAAAATTAAGAGGGTGAGAAGTGACCGTGGTGGTGAATATGTTGAACCATTTGGTAAATTTTGTGCACAACATGGTATTATTCATAAAATGACACCACCATACTCTCCTCAATCTAATAAAGTAGCAGAGCATAAAAATTGAACCCTAAAAGATATGATGAACGCAATGCTAGGAAGTTCTGGGTTGTCACAAAGCATGTGGGGGGAAGCTATTTTATCAACGAACTACCTTTTAAATAAGGTGCCTCGCAAGAAAAAGAACAAAACACCATACGAGTTGTGGAAGGGCAGGAAACCTTCCTACAACTACTTGAAATTGTGAGAGTGTTTTGCAAAGATAATGGTTCATTTGTCAAAACAAATGAAAATAAGTCTTAAAATAGTAGATTGTATTTTCCTTGGTTATGCATATCACAATAATGTATATTGGTTTCTTGTACATGAATTAAAGAATCTTGAAATTCACAAGAATACGATATTAAAATCTAAAAATGCGTCATACTTTGAAAATATATTCCCTTGTAAGACTAGGGAAAATAGGTCAAGTTCAACAATATAAACTTCAGAAACTATTGATATCAAGACTTTTAACAAGAAATTTAAGTCAAGGTAGAACCAAGAAGAAGTAAAAGGGCAAGGGTGGGAAGGTCCTTTGGATCAGACTTTGTAACAGCCTAATTTTCAGTGGTATCGGGAATAGAGATTGGAGATCACTAAATCCGACGGGTGAGTTGAAAATTTAATAAATTAATATCTATGAGTCAAATGTGAATATAAAAGCATTTTTGAATTAGTGAATTTGGTGATTTAAAAGAATTAATTAGGTAAATTGGGTCGAGAATGAGGTATCGAGACCTCGACTTCATAAACCGAACCATAAATATTTTTATAAATATTTATGGAGTGTTGGTGAGGTAGTATTAAAATTTAGTCAGAAAATTTTGACGTTTGGGTGGTTAATTAAATAAAAAGGACTAAATTGAAAAAGGTGTAAAAGTTGCTAAAATGATTAAATAGCTCAATTGTCAAATGAGGAAGGACCTAAAGTGCAAATAAGCCCAAAGGAGATATTTTGGGCAGCAATAGCTGAGAAAAATCAGAAAATGGGTGAAATAAGGGCAAAATTTCAAAATTGCCAAAATTAACTAAATAAAAATGGGACTAAATTGGAATATCTAGAATACTCTTCATTTCTCTTCATATTCATCAGCTGAAAAATAGCCATGGAGGAGAGTTCAAGCTGGTTTTCATACTCTAGCTTCATGTAAGTTTAATTCTTGCTTTCTCCTTGAAATTTTTTATGTTTTTGGACTTTTACAATTGGGTCCAACTTACTATTTCATTAGTTTTTGATTCCATGGATAATTTTTGAAGTTTTTATGGATGAGTACTAGAAGCATATGATGAATAAACATAGAATTGAAGCTTTAATTTTGATATATGGTGATTTTATCAAGTAAAATTTATGAAAATTGGTTTAGGACCTAATTGTGAAAGAGTTTGGAATTAAGGTCTAGTGTTAAAGTTTTGGTTTTCAAGGGTTATGAAGTAGTTTAAAATGATAGAATAAAGTATTAAATGAGAAAAATTAACTCAATTGAGGAGTTAATTGAGCAAGGATTGAATTGTATGAACTATAAAATTTGGGGCAAAATGGAAATCAATATTTTTCACTAAAACTGTTTCGGGCAGAAGCAGTAGTCTAACTTTGAAAAATCACCAACAATTGTAGAAATAGAATTAGAGGATGAATAAAATTTGAAATTAAAGCTTATTTAGTGTAGTTTCTTATAAAAGAAATTATGTAAGCAATGGAATTGTAAATCATGAGATACAATAACTTTTGTAAGATAAGGTCAGAATGATTTTGGGTTCCCCTATTTTGAATTTGGAAAATTATAAAAAATTGGATAAAAATAATTAGGGGCTTAAATTTATATGTTTAGAATCCTGAATTAGTCTATTTTCAAGAGAAACAAACAAGGACATTATTCTAATCCTGTACGAGAAGATAATTAATTTTTAGTGAAGAAGGGTTGGAACTGTCTGACAGTAGAACATGGGAGACTTCAATGAATAAAATGTATTAATTGGTCCAACCAAAAATTATGAAATTTTTATGGTAAGAATATATATGAGTCTAGTTTCTAGGAAAATTTTTGGATCTTAATTTGGAGTTCTTTAGCTCAAGATAAAAATAATTCAGTAATTATGACACAGATGGACAGCTTGAATATTCACATAAGTAAATAGTGAAAATTATGGATAATGTTACTTACAAATGTGTTATTTATACTAAGGATGTGGATGGAGAGGAGGAGGAGGAAAAGTAAATACACATATATGTATGAATGACTTGTGTATAAATTGATCACGTGTCCTATTATAATCGATAAATGTTGAATTAGAAATGATATAAGGTTTTATTTGGAATGGTTATTATAAAATTATGATTATCGCTATAACACAAAAATCGAACTTGTGATTTTATATAACTAAATTTTAGTGACCATTTGTTAATATTATTAAATTTTAATATTATTTTATGAATGGTGATTAATATTTATGTATGTTAATTGTTGAAAATAAGTAAATTATGTACAAAAGTTATGAAATTGAACTGAGTATTTCAGAGGAACGGAACACAGGAAATGAGTACGATCTTTCAGTAAAAAAGATGAATTGACGGTAAATTACCCAAGTAAACCGAGATTCAGCATTTGTTGCGAATTCTCGTGTTTACTTTCTGTTTAGCTCCTACGAGCTTTCGTTAACTTATATGAGTTTCAGTTAACCCTTTTGGGGTTTCAGATTCACTCGATGAGCTTGATTAGCCTTCTAAGCTTCCGTTTAGCACTTGTGTGCTTCAGTTAGCCTTCGGGCTTCCGTTTAGCACTTATGTGCTTCAGCTAGACTTTGGGCTTCAGATCACGATGTACTCAAATCCGTAAGCCGTTCATTGAATAGACAAGTTGGTAAGTCGTAAATGTAACGTGTGGAAAAAGAAATGTAAGTAATGTTATCATTATTATTATTGAGCTCAATTATGTGAATTTGTCGTTTGAAATTGTGATTGACAGGAAGAAACAGTGAATTGCATGCTTATGAATGGTTACACATAATTATCTAAAAAAAAACAAGAAAAATGATGGTTATTGATATATGGAGACACGAGACAAGTTGTTATGAAAATATATTTAAATTATTTGTAAGTGTTTCGTACTTCTTGGTAATACCTCGTACTCTCTTCCGGCGATAGATACGGGTAGGGGGTGTTACAGACTTTCTAACCTATATGCTAGAAACTGAACCTCAAACTTGTAGTGAAGCTATGTGTTCATCTGAAAGCATTTTTTGGAAAGATGCTATCAAGAGTGAAATTGATTCCATCATGAAAAATCATACGTGGCAATTAGTGGATCTACTTTATGGAATTAAACCACTAAATTCTAAATGGATTTTTAAATGAAAAATGAAAGTAGATGGAACAATTGATAAGTACAAGACTAGATTGGTTATAAAAGGTTATAGACAAAAGGAAGGCATTGATTACTTTGATACATTTTCTCCTGTATCAAGAATAACCTCTATAAGGACGATACTTACTATTGCTATTTTGCAGAATCTAGAAGTTTATGAAATGGATGTTAAGATAGCTTTTCTAAATGGAGATCTTGATGAGGAGATTTACATGGAACAACCTGAGGGTCATGTAGCTCTAGGGCAAAAAAAAAAAAGTATATAGATTGGTAAAATCTTTGTATGGACTTAAGTAAGCACCAAACTAGTGGCATGAAAAGTTAGACAGTGTTATGATATCAAATGAATTTAAAATTAATGAGTGTGACAAATGTGTGTATGTCAAAACCATTATTGATGGATATGCAATTCTATGTTTATATGTTGCTGACATACTTATTGTTGGAAGTAACAATGAAATGTTAAAACGTACCAAAAACTTGTTAAATTCAAGATTTGATATGAAAGATATGGGATTTGCTAACATGATATTGGGCATCCAAATCAAAAAGTCATTTGAAGGTCTCGTATTAACTTAATCACACTACATAGACAAGATTCTTGAGAAATTTGGCAATGATGATTTTGGTGTAGCTAGAACTCTGATAGATATAAATCAACATCTGTCCAAAAACAAAGGTGAATGTATTGACCAAGTGGAATATGCAAGAGTCATAGGTAATCTAATGTACCTTATGAGTTGCACTAGACCTGATATTGCTTTCACTGTAAGCAGTTTAAGCAGATTCACAAGCAATCCAGGGGAGAACCACTGGAAAGCGATTGTGAGGGTATTGATATATCTCAGATATTCTAAGAACTACGAATTACATTATTCTAGAGATCCTGCTATGTTAGAAGGATTCTCCAGTACCAGTTGGATATCTGATATTTAAGATACCAAAGGCACAAGTGGTTATATTTTCACATTGAGAGGAGGAGCTGTGTCATGGAAATCCTCAAGGCAAACGATTATAACCAGATAAAAAATAGAATCTGAGTTTGTAGCTCTAGACAAATCAGGAAAAGAGGCAGAACGGCTACGAAATTTTTTAAAGGATATTCTTGAATGGCCAAAGCCTGTGCCCACAATATGCATATATTGTGATAACCAACCAACAATTGGTAGAGCACAAAACGTAATGTATAATGGTAAGTTGAGACACATGCGTTGTCGACACAATACTGTTAGACAGTTGATCTCAACTAGAGTTATCTCTATTGATTTTTTAATATCAAAAGATAACACTGCAGATCTGCTAACCAAAGGGTTAAACCGAGATCAAGTTGATAAAATATCGAAAGGAATTGGACTAAAGCCCATAAATATTTAAGGTGCTATGTGAAGGAAAACCCAACTTAATTGACCAAAGAACCCAAGATCTAGGTTCAATAGGACAACCTACTTGCATAGACCTTGTAAGGTCACTGTGGGGATTCTTATCCCGAGTCCATTCCTATGATGAAAACAGTGATTAAAATGTAGAAAAGGTTAAGCAATGCTTTTAATGACCATTGCCTGTTTTGGTGAAACGAACAACATAAGTCACCTATGTGAGAGTGAAGTGGGGCCGCTTCAAAGAGACTATTAGGGCATAATTCTCTAAGCTCTTGTAGAACCAGGAGAATGTTCACGGCCATATGAACATACCTGTGAGAACCAAAAATCTTGCTAGGGAGGTATTTGCGTGAGGAATATCATCGTTTACACAAACAGCAAAACAGTTCAAGGACATCGCGTCTACTGGTCAGCTAGTAAAGTAAATATACTTTCACAAGAGAAGGTTCAAGGGTTGATGCCTACTATCCTATGCAAATACCAGACGTAGAATCTATTACCTCTTTAAGTCTTTAAGTCTTGTTGATCCACCAATTTCATTCATGTGGGGGATTGTTGGAAAATAATTATTGAGTGATGAATGATAATTGTATCTCTTGGTTTAATATTGCATTTTTCCATACAGTTGTATCTTTTGAAAAAAAATGTATCACTTAGTTTAATATTGAATTTTTTCATCCATTATCTCTATTCACTCATGTCTACTAATTTTTCAACAAATCTCTTCATTCATTTCCTCTCCTCTATATAAAGCTAAGTTAGGAGATCTCAAAAACATATCATCAAAACAATCAATATCAAAAATTCCTTCTAAATTTCAATTCTCCTGGTAATAGAGAAAGGCAAGATTGTGTTTGATTAATCACTGTTGTTATGCTACTACTGTGATTGTTTCTTATTGTATCCTGGGAGACAGACGTCCAACATTACTCAAAGTAATGAGGAGAGGACGAATCTGTCTTAAGGAAATTGTTTATACAAGCCTCGACAAAATTCTTCTTCTAATTTTTAACTTTGTCCGATTACATATATTCTGTTATGTTACTATTACTGCATTGCATTGCATTATCATTTTTACTGACATATTAATACCACATACGATATCATATTTTCTTACAAAAACTTGTGTTAGCATGACTAAGGTAGATAGAATTATAGCTAAGCTTGGGTTTAATTTTTTGAATCATATAAAAGCTAGGGATAATATGAATTTGCTAGAGAAATTTTATTTCTATTAATATAGTTTATAATCATAGCTCTACTCGGATAAATATGCTAAAACCCGGGCCTGGCCCGGCCCGGCCTGACCTTACCTGCCCATATTAAATTTTTATATAATTTTTAAATATATATAATACATCAAAATTCTAAAAACATCAAAATAAATATTTCCCAAAAATAAATTTTAAAAAATATGTATACTTAAATAACACTAAGATAGATACAACTTAACAAGCAAATACCTCTAAAATAATAACGAAATTAACAAATGCCTTTAAAATAATAACAAAATTAATAATAAAATAAGTTTTATATAATATCTAAATAATAATAACAAAATAGTAGCAACATAATAGTGAAATGGTAGCAAAATAAGGAGAAAACAACAAGAAAATAACATTAAAAAACAAAAAAAAAATATTTTTTTGTCCTTTAGTGAACTCGAGTCGAGCCCGAGCCAAAACTGTATTACCCGAGGCCCGGCCCGTTTTTTAAACGAGCCTTATTTTTTTTTGTCTAAGCCTATTTTTCAGGCCTATATTTTTGCTCAAACCCTCCCACATTTCGGGTTGGCCAGGTGGCCCGACTCATGAATAGGTCTAATTTAGGATGCTAGATTACTAGATGTTTGCTTTGTGATTATTATTTATGGCAGTGCACAACGCAGAAAGTGTTAATCAAAGTTTTAATTTTGTACATTCACAGCAAGCTAAAGTTTAAAGATAACAAAGAAGATTGTTTAATAGAAAATTAGGAAACAACTTCGACCATCTCACTCAAAGCACATGTAATAATTTAATTTAGAATTTATTACTATAAATATCACAAAACTTAATTTTTAAGAAAAAAAATTAAACTTCTGCTATGTAATATTCATTACCTTCTTAACTAACTTTTCCAACAACAATGTCAACATGGTAAATGTGACGTAGAAAGCTAATGAAGATTATGGCGGTAGCTCACTAGTTTGTAAAATAATGGAGTTACTTCATAAGCATTGAGATGTTGAGTTCTTGTATGTACGTAGAGAAGGAAAGATAGGGGTAGACTTCATGGCCAAAGAAATTGAGACGGGAGAAGTTAGATTATATAACTTTACTCATGCTCCAAGGAGACTGTTATAGTTTAATAGGTTGGGCATAGGTCTCATTAGAGTAGAGGTGTTTATGGTCATTGGGCTTGGTCAACCCAACCCAACCTACTTCCTATTGGGCTTGAATTTATATTTTTTAATCTTGGGTTAATTCAACTTAACATGTTTGATTGTTTATAGATGATAAAAAAACATAAAAATATTTTATTAATATTAATATTTTTAATTAGATTTAAATATTTTTATTAATTTTATTCAATAAAATAAACCATTAAATGAATCAGTTTCGCGCTTCAACTTGATTTTTTTTTGGAATTCAACGTGGGCGTAGTCCATCGATAACTTTATACTTTTGTGTGCTGTTGGAGCTCACGGTAGAACTTTCCTAAAAAGCATCCATTAACAAAATTATTTTTCTTTTCACCTAATAAAGAGTATTAATTATCCCTACTCTGTCTTTTCCTCTCAGATTTGTCTCCTCAAGCTTCTGCTTCTATAAAAACTGATTTGGCATTGTCACAGAAATTAAATCTTATATTTTATTTCAACTACTATATAAAATAAAAATGGGTTTTGAGTTCATAACATTCAAATTATTATTACAAATTTATTGTAACAATGTTAATTATGATTATGGTGCAATTGAGATATCAATTATTTAAATTTGATTATAAAAAATTTTAAATCATTTTTATAATTATTAAATTAAGCTTAAACTATTAATCGAATCGAGCTCAAGCACCATAATACTCATCAACTGGGTTGCAGGTCTAATTAAGCTTTTTTTTTTTTATATTATGAAGTTACAAATTTTTTCTTTTATTATATGAAGTTAGTTTAGTACTACAGAGTTTAATTGACCTCAAGTTTAAGCTTGAGTTTAAAGATTGATAAATAAATTTAGTTAATAATTCAATTAAATTTCAAATTGAATTCAAATTTAAAAATTAATATTTAATCGAATTTAAATTGAATTTCTAACTAAACTCAAATTTACTATTTCTTAATTCGGCTGTACTGAACTACACCCCTAATACATCACAATTAACTCTATTTTTATTTTTAGAATAAACTCGACATGACGTGAGGAAATTAATTTATTCGACTGATTTCTTACTGTTACTACTTCACAAGCAATAAATTGAAGTTGTTGGCTGCCAATTGCTTTTCAAAAACGAAAGGTTTATTACCATAATTTATAATAACATAATTATTATTTTGTCTAACCCGAACGCAAAATTCAATGAAAAAGTGAAGTGGTTGTACAAAAATAATAAATAAATAAAACATTTAATTCATTCCACACTATTTCAGTGACTAATTAATGATATCAAGAAAAAAAAAATTGTATATTCTAAGATTTTTTTTGATCGGGTAAGATATACTGTATGATTGAGTGGAAGATTAATATAAGAATTATTTAATAATTTTATTTTCCTTTATTTTTTATGTCGTTTTTCACATTTATTATATAGCGATTTTGCGTTTAGTGACGTTTGCTTTTGATAAATTTTAAATTATAGTCTTGCACCGACTTTTTGGCAGGCTAATTTTTATACATATGTTGAAAAAAACATTGAGAAAGCAGCTGAAAATTTTAAAATTATTGATTTACGCTTTTTCTTTTTAGAAAAAAAGCAAAAGGAATTTTATTGGGCATGTATTCACTGCAACATAAGTGAAAATGTGCTTTCTAGATAAAGATTAAAAACGCATCCTACAGGGTGTATTTTCACTGATGTGGCAGTGAAAACATACCTTGTAGGACATGTTTTCCTTACTATTGTAACGGTAATTTTTTCAACGACTAAAAGGATTCCAACAGCCAATCCTGACATGCACATGAAGATCAAGACAAAGTCGATGAGGAGCCACCAACTCAATAGTGCAACGAAACCCTAGGCGTTCCCGACATCCACTCGATTGTGGCACACATTCGGGATGTCGATGCTTATGTTATTTGTAATTTTTCCAATTGTATACTTCGTATTGCATCCCATATGTAAACTTATTTACAATCTACAAAACAAAACTATTAAATTGTTTTGCTTTGTACCATATCATATTGTGAGTTTAAAATTTACAATTATTTTTGTTACTTTTTCATTTAAGTTTTTCTCCGTCCATTTGTTAAGTACAATATTTTGAGAAAGCAAAGAATTGCTCAAAAGGTTCGGAAAAAGATTAAAACTTTGGCTCGCGTATTGTAATATATCTTAATTCAATAATTAATATTAACTTACACTTTACAGAAAAAATTAATGAATAAACAAATAAGTTAGATTTTTATTGCATGAGTTAGTGTTTTAATTAGCTCTTCTCCTCAATTCTCTCGAATTGTGTGGACATGTTAGCTTCGTATGCCTTGGGTTCCTATAGTAACAACATAACCTCGGTGTGTCTCTCCGCTCCTAAATAACCATATTGCCTCGTATTCAAGTTGAGTTCAGTCGACCTTTCGGCTTGCACCGCAAGTTCTTATCTGGTACTAACTCGAATGGAGCGTGCGAGGTAGGTGGTCACATGTTTTCATCCAGGACAAGTGGGAATTCTTATTTCCAAACATTATACGTGCGTTCAAGTTTGTAAACTTCGTCAATGTAGGTAAGGCAATCTACACGTTATGAGGCAGATGTCACAATTGAATGTGCTCATAGATAACAAAGTGCTTGAAATCTTCCACGATCACAGGTCATTTGTCTCAGGTCTGTGCGGTACGCTCCACCGATAACTCCTCGGTCGGTTCAATGGGGTTGCTTAACCTGGAATTCTAGATTTGGTTGCGAGTGACACACTAAAGTCATTGATTTCACAATTTCTACATTTTCTCGAATATCTTTTAGCACTGACTCACACCAAATGTGACCGCCCTTTATCTATCCCGCATATGTGTTAGCCCGCTTTGGAAATAAGGTTGTTAATCAGAAATATGTTTCCTTGACTACCGAGGTTACTAGCAAATGACGCATCCCTTCAATATGAAATCAATGCATTCCGCTAGGTTGGTGGTCATGTGCCTATATCATAGTCCTCCGTCATATGGCTGCGTCCGCTGTTCCTTTGGTATCCCATTGATGTACTCCACACCTAGTCAATTTACAACCCGTAGTATCTCTAACATATCATGGAATCGATATTGGCGAGCACGAGCTCATACCCTGCCAATGACAATCAATATTGCATTCAAGAAAAGTGACCCAAATGTATATGTTAAATTGTAATATTGGAAAGAAATTCTATGCATAACATACCCATGTTAATGACATGTCAGTGTTTCATATCCTTATGGTATTGCCCTATGAAGTTAGACCCTATGTGACGAAAACAATACCTATGATGTGCACAATCCCATAAGTTTGAACATCGATCGAATGCAACTTGTATTCCGATGGCCCTGTTAGAAATGATGCATACATCGGGTTGTGGCACAACATGCTTTCTCAGGTTAGTTAAGAAGAAATCTAGTCATCCCCGGGTGCGTTTTCTCTCTGGCCATTTCAACCCCCAGGGCAATTTAATTGCTTCTGCCTCTGAGCCCTTGCAACCCGAGGCTCCCAAGATAAATTTCATACATTGCAACCTGGGATTCTCGGGATAAATTCTTTTCCCCTTTTTACCTTGCCCCATCCCTTATATAAATGCACATTCTCATCCCCTGCTCACCCATATCTCAGTATCTTTCAATTTTTTTTCTTTTTCTTGCATGTTAGAATTTTCAGGTTTAAAGATTTATTTCTCTCTCGCTTTGAGTGAGACATAGTTATAGTTTTAAGTTGTGTTTAGGTTCACGGTGATGTCGTGGAGTTTGGTAACCTACAAATTTCACCTGCCATGTAAGTATGGAGCCATCACCTGAGAAGTTGGGATCGCTTTGCAACTCGAGGTCCAAGTTGACGGTGATTATACCGTATCATGTTGAAGTGAAAATAAGGCTTCAAGTTTACAATGATTATGTTGTCACAGGATGGAGCATAACCAAGGTCGTAGTTGACGGTGCTAATGAGGGCATGATAATGAGTTTCTTCTTGTCAGAGGAGCATGCTTCATAAAACCCATACATAAGTTCAAGGAAGGAAAACGGAAGGGGCCTTCCAGTATAATCAAGTAATTTGTGTTGTCAATTCCCATCGAAAGTGGTGACCTTGTTAGTATAACTTGTTACACGCCAATTCTGTCACATGTTATAATAACGGGGTCATCGCATTTGGTGGTGATGGATACAATGCATTACTTGATTATATTGAAACGTCACTGCATTTTTCTTCCTCGTATTTGTGTATCAGTTTTATAAAGCATCCTCTTCTGATGAAAAGAACTCGTTGTCGTGCCCGCATAACCACTGTCAACTACAGCCCCATTTATGTTTCATCCCTTGACAACATAAGCTTCATAAACTTGAAATCTTAGTTATAATTCAACCCGATACCGTATAATTACCGCCAACTAGGACATTGAGTTGCAATGCGATTCGGCTTCCCTGGCGATGACTCCATACTCACATGTCAGATGAAATTTGTAGGTCATCCAGCTCTATCACTCCACCATAAATTCAAACATTCCTTAAAACTATAACCATGCCTATTTGAAATATGGACAAACATAAATATACAAACTTCTAATTTCCAATCGCAAAAAAAAAAAAAAAAAAAAAAAAAAAAGAAAGAAGCTAAGTGAAAACACATCCTATAAAGTACATTTTCACTGCCACATCAATGAAAACGCGCCTTGTAGGACACGTTTTTACTCTCTCTCCTAAAAATGCATCCTACAAGGCACGTTTTCACTAATGTGGCAGTGAAAATGTGCCCTATAAGACACGTTTTCCTTTCTCTCCCCAAAAATAGCGTAGATTAGTAAATTAAAAAAAAACGACATACATTCTCAATTAAGTTTTTTTTTCAACATATATGTAAAATTTAGCCCTTTTTGGCAACTAAAGGAATTTATTAAAAAAAACAAAAGGTATAATAATTTATATGGTCCTCCAATTTTACAAAAGAAGTAATTTTACTTTTCCATTTAAATTTTTGTTTCTCTCACCTCTTCAACTTGCATTTTTTTGTCAAATCACCCCAAAATGGATGAAAAAGTTAAAGTCTATTAACTTTGCTGATGTAATATCAACGTGGTAGTCCACGTGTATGCTCATTACCAATTAATTATTATTTTTAATTAAAAATATTAAAATATATATTTTATATATTTTAATAATATTTTTTAATTTTTTAAAAATTTAAAAAATAATAAATTGTCGACGTGTCATCTATATGAATACTACGTCAGCAAAATTAACAGACCTTGACTTTTCCATCCATTTTGGAGTGATTTGACAAATAATGTAAGTTTAAAAACTAAAAAAATGAAAAAATAAATAAATGAAGTACTAAAATAATTTTTTTTATAAAATTAGGGAGCCAAATAAATTATTGTATTAAAATAAAATGTTAAATTAGAAATGGCATACTCATTGGAAGTTCTACCTTGAGCTCCAATTCTATTTAAAAATATAGACTTTGATAATGGCATGGTGGTTGATATCTATAACTTCAATAAAAACTCTATTTAAAAATAAATTTTAATTAATGGGTAGTTTAAATATAAAAATATGTTTAAATTATAATTTTGTAAGATTTTTAAATAAATTAGGGATAATGGCAAGATTTACTTCTATATTTTAACAAAATTATCAATATAGTACCTGCATTTTTAATTTATTCATTTAATATCTATAATTTTTTTTTTGTATCATATTGTTTTTCATTTTTAAATAAATATGTAAGAATATTACATGTGGCCCATTGGATGAGTGACATGTGATATGGGTGTTCGAAGAAAAAGTCAAATGATTAGGGGACAATGACTCAGGAAAAAAATTTCCCTTTTCATATTTCCAGGTTAAAAATGAGAAAAAAAAATAAAAAAGGTAAAACTAATAAATTAATAAATTTTATATCCTTAGAAAGTTAAAACCCAAACCATCAGTTTCTTTTCCTCTCCAAACTTCTTTTTCAATTTTGATGCCGCCACCACCACCACTCTCCTATCAAATTCCAACACCATTCAAGGTGGATGTTAGCAACCAACAGTAACCTTCATCCCCTCCTTTAACATTAGTGGCTCGGATCTCCCCAAAGCAGATAAAAAAGCCATTGAAAAGATAACCAAAGCTGACAATCTTGCCTCTTCCGATCTGTTTCATCAGCCATTGCGTTGACCTCCAGTCAAAGATCAATGTTTCCTTTAGCCTTCTCTTGGCTTTCACCACTCAGATTTTTGAATGGGTACCTACATCTCATGAAGCCGAAATAGCCATATATGAGTACTTGGACTCTCTTTTCCAACCTTTTTTTTGTTCTTCATTTCTATAAGATTATTTGCTAATATTTGTTATGGAACGAATGAGAAGCAAAACAACGATCAATTCCTTTTAAATTTCTATTAACTATCATTAATTTTTGTTTAAGTTGTAAACCTACGTTTTAATGAAATTTAATGAAACAGTTTGTATAGGGCTTATTTGTACAGTTGTATTAAGCCGTTATTCTCTTATTTAGCCACTAATCAGTATTGGAAGCCAATTATGAAATTAGCCAATCAGTTTTCCAAATTTGTTTCTTCCTCTTTCTCATGCTCTCTTCTTCTCTCTACATTCTCTTCTGTATCTGTTTTCTTCCTCAACTTTCTAAATCGTATCAAGGGTATCAAAGTTTCAACGATCCTTATGGCTAGTGATGGTGTACCTACGAGGTCACAGAAAGACATGGGAACGATGTTGAAGGAGCTTTCATAGCTTCAAGCAAAGTTGGCATAGATGGATGCTTGAATCGAATCACGAATTAAAGTAAGGGAAAGCTTCAAGTTCAGTTAAAGACTCTCTTTGAATAATATATGGGACAGTCATTAGTGGAAGCTTCTGGACCCTCTGCAGATAAGGGTAAGGGTATACTAGGGGAACCTCCTTCATGTAAAAGCTTAATCTTATCCCTTATGCAGAACAGGGTCAGGCTGGATTTATTTCAAGAACTAGTACAATAGAGTAATTAGGGAGGGTACTCAAGTTTGATTGTCCACGGTTTGATGGTGGGGATTTTAGAGGGTGATGGTTTAAATTAGAACAATTTTTCAAGGTTAAAGATCTGCAGGAACATGCAAAGGTTAGAACAGTGATGCTCTATCTTAAGGGTAAAGCCTTAGTCTGACACTGTTTTTTCTGCCAGAGGAATGAGGGACTCAACCAGCTTACTTGGGACACTTATGCTCGAAGGCTAAGGGGGAGGTTTGGTTCTGCTATGCTCTTGAACCCCATGACTGAGTTGGTATCTCTCAAACAAACTGGGACTGCCGATGCTTACCACAACCACTTTGTGAGTATACTTAATCAATTATATTTACTAGAGAGCTATGCCTTAAGTATTTTCATTGAAAACTTAAGGACGAAAATATGTTAATACCTTCGATTGTTTAGACCACAAACTCTGGTGGAAGGGTACTCGATTGCTAGGCAAGTGGAAGGGATAGTATCAACTACTCTAAGGAAAGGGGTACTGGTTGGGGGTAATGGGGGATATTCTAAGCCTTTATTTCCTTGTCCTAGAATAGTTGGCCCCATGTATGCAAAACCTTCAATAATTGGTCCTACTACAATCCCAAGTTGTTAGAAACCACCAATCAAATCATTATCTCAGCCAGAAATAGAAGAAAGGAGAAAAAAAAGGGGTTATGCTTCTGATGTGCCTCCAAGTATACACCAGGGCATAAATGCATGAAATTACAACTATATCAGCTTGTAGTGGAACCTCAACCTAATTCTTTAGGGGATCCAAAAGCTCAAGTAATAGAAGAATTTCTAGATTGTTTTGAACAGTTGGAGAGTGTGGAGCAAGAGCTTGAAGCTACTAACCTAATATTGTCCTTTCATGCATTGCAAAGATCTCAAGGGCATAATACAATGAGAATAGTAGCTAATATAGGTCAGGTAGATGTGATTATACTTGTAGATTCTAGAAGCACTCATAAATTTGTTGATTAAAAGTTAGTAGGGAGGTTAAACTTACCTTTGGAGCAGTCTTGCTGATAAACTGTAATTTATACACATTATTGTCCCATGCTTAGCACATAATTGAATGATTTCTCCTTAGATTTAGTGAATTTGATGCTCCTAATCCTTTAATTTCATGTTTTATACTTAGGTGAGCACAAGAGAGCAAAAAGAACAAGAAACGGGCCAAAATGGAGAAAATAGGCTGACGTGGGAAATCAACACGGCCTAGACTTCCTCACACGGGTAGCACACACGCTCGTGCCATTCTAGCAGGATCAAACACGGCCTAATACAACTTCAACATGAGTGTGTCTATCTCTCAGCCTTGACCACGGCCTGAAGTAATCGTACACGGGCGTGTCACACGAGCGTGTCCCTGTCGAGCCCAAGTTGAGTTCTATTCGGAAAAGGGCAATTTGGAGGGCTTTTAGGCATTCTAAAGCCTATTTAAACACCTTAGAGGATAATTAAAATGACACACACAGAGTAGGAAGCAAGGAATTACTCGAAGGAAGCCGATTGATATATCTCGGAAGCCGGATTCACCTCCAAGACTGAAGATCTCCCTTCAATTTCCTTCAGGGGTTTTTGGGTTTTCTTTATGTTTTGTTATCATTCTTCTTAAACGTTTTCTTTTATAGTTATGAACTAATCCCCTAAATACCTAAGGAGGATGAAACCTAAGACGGATCTTGTTAATATTTTCTAAACTGTATCATAAATACTTGATTTGTTCTTAATTATGACTTTAACTGTTGTTTGAATATTCTAGGATATTGATTCAAGTATTGATGTGCTTATTTGGAGGATGAATAGTCCCTATCTAAGAGTATATCATTCATAATTAAGCGGAGTTGCATACAATTCTAGAAATAGGACGATATAAATCTGCCAGATTATAGTCAAATCTAATAAGGGAATCCATAGATCGAGTTAATGCAAAACTAGGGGTTTTAATTAGAAAGAGATTTCAATTAATCAACCTAGGGTTAGACGTTATTAGTCTTGAATAGGGATAATAACATAACTTAGGGATTTCTACGGATCAAGTCAAGTGAATAAATAGTCTGATTCAGAGTCAATTAACAAGAGAAGTCTAGGTGGATTCTTCCTTGGGTGTTGTCTAAAACCAATCAGTTTTCCACAAGTATTTCCCCAATTTACTTTCTGTGCAATCTTAGATTAGTGAATTAGTTAGTTAAAACAACCTTCATTATTCTTAGGTTAGATAATAAAAAGAAAGTTAATACTAGTACTTTTAGTTCCTTTGGGTTCGACATCTGGTCTTGCTAAAACTATACTATTGTTCGATAGGTGCGCTTGCCTTCATCGTGATAATAGTTAGTTTAGGTACGATCAATTATAAATTTTAAAACTTATCGTGAGTGACAATCACTTGCCAATTGAAGATTATGATAGCTAATGATGGTAACTTAAGAATTAAGGGATTATGTAGGCTAATGAGTTGGGAAGATCAAGGGCATGAGTTTGTCACTAATTTTATGGTTCTATCTATTAAAGGCTGTAATGTGG
Organism: Gossypium anomalum; assembly: GCA_025698475.1. NCBI lineage: Eukaryota > Viridiplantae > Streptophyta > Magnoliopsida > Malvales > Malvaceae > Gossypium > Gossypium anomalum. Next base: position 14,949,259 of record CM046961.1, read on the forward strand.
TCTTAAGGGTGCAGTGACTCTTATCTTTATGATATATTATATGGAATTTTGGATCACTTATAATGCGGTTCGATCATCAAAATCAAACTTCTACTCTACAAGGTATCATTCTAGGGGGATTACAACTTTTCTCGAGCTACCAACTCTGTAAGTGCCTACATATAGTGGCATTTGGACCCTGCCCTATGGTTTGTATTTTTGACCAACAAATAGCATTAAAATTGCTACTTGTACCAGTCAATGAAGACTTACAACAAATTTTACTTGAATATCAAGATGTTTTCAACTACTAAAAGGGTTGCCTCCAAACAGATTGTAAGACCATAAGATTCATCTTCAATATGATACCGAAGTGGTGAATGTAAGACCGTACAAATACCATTCCTTTTAGAAGACTGAAATTGAAATGCTTGATCCAAAAATGTTGCAGGCTAGGGTTATTAGGACAATAATAGCCCTTTTGCATCTCCTATTGTAATGGTGAAGAAAAAAGATAGGAGCTAGAGGCTATGTGTGGATTACAGGCAACTCAACCAACTTACCATCAAATACCAGTTCCCTATTCCTGTTATAGAAGAGCTACTGGATGAACTTCGTCAAGCTCTTTTTTTTTTTTTTTTAAATGAACCTAAGATCTAGATATCACCAGATCAAACTGTGGGATGCAGATATCTTCAAAACAACCTTTCAAACACATGAAGGGCATTATGAATTCTTGGTTATGCCATTTGGCTTAACCAATTCCCCCTCAAGCTTTCAGTCCTTAATGAATTCTATTTTCAAAAGGCTCTTGAGAAAATCAGTACTAGTATTCTTTGATGATATCCTCATTTACTCCAACAGCTGGTCTGATCACTTAGTTCATTTGAAAGATGTGTTACAACTCTTAAGGGACAATCAACTCTTTGCCAATCAAAGCAAGTGCACATTTAGCACTCATCAGATTGAGTACCTAGGACATGTTATTTCTAGTGGTTTAGTCACTATGTACACATCTAAGGTGGATGGAGTCTTATATTGGCCTACTCCCAAGAGAGTAAGAGAGTTGAAAGGCTTTCTTGGATTGTCAGGCTATTACAGGCAGTTTATAAGGCACTATGTCATCTTGGCTCGACCCTTGACAAATCTGCTCAAGAAGGATATCCCTTGGAATTGGATTGAAGCTGCTAATTCATCCTTTGATATGCTTAAACAAGCAATATATCTGAACTAGTTCATTCTCTGCTATATTTTAATGAAGAATTTTGCATCGGCATAGATGTTTCTGGTCAGGGGTGTAACACCCCTAACCCATATTCATTGCCAGAATAGGGTTACGGAGTATTACCGGAGTTTACAGAACAAATAAAATAAATTCATATCATTTACTATGCATATTTGAAATCAATCATATTGTCCCTTAAATTGGCCCTCGAGGCCCAAAATATGCATTTAAAACAAGTCGGGACCAAACCGGGAACTTAGAGAATTTTTCCCAAAATCTCAAAAATTTTCCAAGGTCTAAGGGACACAAGCCCGTATGGCCAGGCCGTGTGTCTCACACGGTCGAGAGACACACCCGTGTCTCAGGCTGTGTGGACATTTGAAATAGGGGCACACGACTGTGTCCCAGCCTGAGTCCAAATTAGGGTGGTTACAGACTTGGGTCACACGACCAAGCCACATGCCCTTGAGCTAGGTCGTATGAACATTTTAATTTACATTACTTAGGTACAGGGGCCACACGGCCAAGTCACACGCCTGTGTGCCAGACCGTAAGCCACACAAGAGTAAGACACACGCCCGTGTCTTTGCCCCGTGTGAAAATACTTGAGCATTCTGTTTTGTAATTTTAAAGATGTAGGGGACACATGGCCAAACCACACGCCTGTGCGCATGGCCGTGTGTCACACACGGCTGAGACACACACCCGTGTCTCTGCCTGTGTAAGGCCATTTCCAAGCCTTATTTCTCACCCAAACTTGTCTTTCACCTACATTAACATTTAAACACATTCCCAGTCCAATATAAATCATTCAAATCAAGCCAAAATATTTTTTGTGCAAGACTCATCAACACATACATTCAAGTATCTGTACTTACTAAAATACCATATGTACATATAAACATGTTCTATCAATTTTACTATCATAATCAATATGCTTATATGATTTTCATTAATCATCCATTTCAAACACACATTAAGCATATTAAGACCATTTTATATATCAAAACATACCATTTACAAGCCATACCAATGGCTAATCCCAACCAAACACATATATGTTGTCCTTGACCACTTTAGCCTATACATGCCATTATACTCAAAAGAAACTTTTGCTATTTATACCGAAACGAGTTGTAAGATAGTGTGATGTAGCTCCAACCAACTTCCAACCTTTACGAGCCTTCGAGTACTATAAAATAGAAGAAATAAAACAGAGTAAGTAATTAATGCCTAGTAAGTTCGTATAACAGAAATTATCTTACCATTCATTTACATTTACGGTAAGCATACAAACACATTCCAAACAACTTGGCCAAAAGCCTAAGCACATAATCTCACCAAACATGTTAGTTATTTATTTCATGTCAGTATCAAGAATAAGGATGAGCTCATCAAAAGTCAAGTTCCATGTATTTCATATATATATACGAGTAACGATTCAATTTAGATTCATATGTTCTCCTGTCAGGATTTTTGCCTGTTCAATTATGTAAAATATCGATGGATACACAGGTAGTACACACTAAGTGTACAAAACTGTAATCCGTCAATTCATATTCGGGAATACTCATAAGAGCACATAAACAGAAAGTACTCTTTCAAGCCATATAACATGAAGCTCATGTGAGTCATGTAACAGGAGGTTTATCCGGGCCTTATAATGGGAAGCTCATAAAAACCATAATCAGGAAGCTCATGTAAGCCAATAACGGGTATCTCCGAAGAGCCATTAATCGAAAAGCTCTGGATAACCATATATCGGAAAGTTAAAGTGAGCAGTATCGGGAAGCTCACATAGAGCCTTTAATCGGGAAGGTCACGAAGAGCCATATAATGGGACACTCATAAGAGTTGTCGTGTCTCCATAACACATGCAGGATCACAACCAATCGGGATGCTCCGAAGAGCTATTAAAGGGAAGCTCATAAGAACTATATAACGAGAAGCTTGAGAGGGCTTATAACGAGATGCTCTTTCGAGCTATGGTGTGTTCGCAACATATGCAGGACTACAACCAATATGGGAAATCCTGTATCCATCGAATTTCATTTATTCAAACGGGACTTGACATTTATCAGATTTTGTTGGATATGTAATCAATTTCATATAAATAACAATTACACAATTTATGTATATATAACATTCAATTCAAACATATAAATATACACAATTTAGTTACACGAACATACCTCGATAATGTTCGTATTCGTAGACTATTATTCCGATACTATTTGTTTTCCCCGGTCCAATTCTGAACTAGGTTTATCCAGATCTATACGAGTAAATTGAACTCAATTTAATAAAATTCACATTCAATTCCATCTAATTCACATTTAATTATTTACGATTTTATTCCTAGGCTCGAAAAATGAAATTCATGCAATTTAATCCTTATTCCAAGCCTAGCCAATTTTTACATATTACATTTACATCCCATATATTTCAAAAAAACTAGAATTTTTTCATGAATTTTACATCTTTTCAATTTAGTCCCCAAATTATAATTTCATGAAAATTTCATTTACAAAAGTTGTTTATCTATCAACAACCTTTCCATTTCTACCATAAAACTTCATAATTCATGCATATTCAGCTATGACAAAACTTTAATACTTTGATAAATTTGCAAATTAATCCCAAAATAGTTAGATTAAGTTATTACGATCTTGGAAATATGAAAATTACTAAAAACGAAACAAGATCACTTACCTAATTAAGCTAAGTAAGCTTGCTTGAACTCTTTTCTCTTAGCTAGGGTTTCCATTTTTTTCTATTTAGGAAAGATGATGAAAATGATGATATTTTCTTATTTTATTAATTTATCACTTTCCATATTTTACTTTCCAATTTCATCATTTTCTTTAATTAAATTTTCATGGATGAATCATCATACTTATCTACTAACTCCACTTAATCGTCTAATTGCCATATAAGGACCTCAAATTTTGAATTTCACAGCTATTTGATACTTATAGCTACTAGAACTCAACTTTTGCATTTTATGCAATTTGGTCCTTTATTAAATTAGACATGTAATCGATAAAATTTTCTTAATGAAATTTTCATACGTCATTCCTATCATAATGCAGACCATTCACTAATATTAAAACAATTTTCTTTCTGACTAAGATTTGTGATCCCAAAACCACTGTTTCGATTTCACTAAAAACAGGTTGTTACAACTCTCCCCCCTTTAAGAAATTTCGTCCTCGAAAATCTTACCAGTAAAGAGGTTCGGATATTTCTTTCTCATTGTTTCTTCCGATTTCCAGGTAGCTTCTTCTATACCATGTTGTTGCCAAAGAACTTTCACTAGAGTTACCTTTTTTATTTCTCAATTCTTTCACGTGCCAGAATTCTGGCTGGTTCCTTACTATAAGTCATGTCAGGTTGAATCTCGACCTCCATTGGAGAGATAACATGTAAGGGGTCTGACCAATACCGTCGCAACATAGACACGTGAAAGTAATTGTGAATTGTTTCTAGTTCTGGTGGTAATGCCAACCGGTACGCAACAGGTCTGATTCTTTCGGTGATCTCATATGGCCTGATAAATCGTGGACTCAATTTTCCTTTATAGCCAAACCGAAGAAATTTCTTCCAAGGTGAAACTTTTACAAATACTTTGTCCCCAACTTGAAACTCTATCTCTTTATGTTTTAAATCCGCATAGGATTTCTGACGGTTAGAAGCTGCTGTCAAACTATCTCTGATCACTTTCACTTTTTGTCTTTAGTCTCACGGTTTAGATCAACTCCATGTATCTTTTTCTTACTGAGTCAATCCAATACAATGGAGTTTTACATTTATGACCATACAAAGCTTCATATGGTGCAAATTTAATACTTGACTGATAACTATTATTATATGCGAATTCAACTAACGAAAAATATTTTTTTTCCAACTGCCTTCGAATTCTAGTACATAGCACAGAAACATATCTTTAAGAATTTGAATTACGTGTTTGGATTGACCATCTGCCTGCAGATGAAATGCGGTACTAAAATGCAAACGTGTACCCAAAGCTTCTTATAACTTGCTCCAGAATCAAGATGTAAACCAATGATCTCTATCAGAAAAAATAGAAACTGGCACACTATGTAATCTGATAATCTTAGAAACATATAGCTCAGTCAATCTGTCCAGAGAGACATTCATACGTACCAAAATAAAACGGTCAACGATTACCCAAATAGTATCCTTGTTTTTCAGAGATAGGGGTAATCCTGATACAAAGTCCATAGTAATTCTTTCCTATTTCTATTCCTGTATTGTCACTAGTTGTTGTAGGCCCGAAGGCATCTGATGTTCAACTTTAACTTGCTGCCAGACCAAACATCTAAATACAAATTCAGAAACATCACGTTTCATTCTTAAACATCAATACATCATTTTCAAATCATTATACATTTTATTACTCCCCGGATGAACAGACATAGTGCCATTATGAGCTTTATACAAACCCTTCTGTATAATTTCTGAATTCTTCGGTACACATACTCTGCCTTTGAATAATAGACAGTTATCAGACCTAATCTAAAATTTTGAATCAAAAATTGACTTACATTGTTCCCATTTAGCTTTTAATTCATCATCATTTTTCTGAGCTTCGCAGATCTATTGCAGAAATGTCAGTTTAGCTTTTAGCTCAGCTAAGATGGAGCCATCATCAGACAATGATAATCGGGTATTCATTGCTCATAAGGCAAACAGAGAGTTTATGCTCAAAGCATCTACAACCACATTTGCTTTTCCCAGATGATAGTCAATAACCAGGTCATAATCTTTTAACAGTTCAAGCCACTTGTGCTATCTCAAATTCAAATCCTTTTGTGACATCAAATACTTTAAATTCTTATGATCAGTGAATATATGAAAATTTTCACCGAACAAGTAATGTCGCCAAATTTTCAGTGCAAAAAAAAATGGCTGCCAATTCTAGATCATGTATCAGGTAATTCTTTTCATGTGGTTTTAGCAGTCTAGAAGCATAGGCTATTACTTTTCCTTCTTGCATCAAGACACAGCCCAAACCATTCAATGATGCATCACTGTAAATTACAAATTCTTTACCTGATTCAGGCTGAACTAATACTGGTGCTTCGACCAACAAGGCTTTCATCTGTCAAATCTCTGCTGACATTTATCAGTCCATTCAAACTTTACATCTTTCTACAACTTCTGTATCATCGGAGAAGCTATCATCAAAAACCTTTTTACAAACCTCAGATAGTAACCAACTAATCCCAAAAAAAATTCTGAATTTGGGTATATTTTTCGGTGGTTTCTAATTAACAATTGCTGAAATTTTATTTGGGTCCACTCTAATGCCTTCAGCAGATACTGTATCCCAAGAAAACCAACTTCCCGAAGCCAAAATTTACATTTCCTGAACTTAGCATGCAATTGTTTCTCATGCAGAGTTTGTAGCACAATTTTTAAATGGTTAGCATGTTCATTTTCATCTTGAAAGTATACCAGAATATCATCAATAAACACCACAACAAATCTATCCAGATACAGTCTGAAAATTCTATTCATTAAATCCATAAATACCGCAAGTGCATTAGTCAAGCCAAACGGCATCACAAGAAATTCATAATGCCTGTACCTGGTTCTGAAGGTTGTCTTTGGCACATCTGACTCTTTCACCCGAAACTGATAGTAGCCAGAACAGAGATCTATCTTTGAAAACACTATAGCACCTTTCAATTGATCAAACAGATCATCAATACGAGGCAGTGGATACTTATTCTTAATTGTGACTTTGTTGAGTTGTCTGTAATCAATAAACAGTCTCAACGATCCATCCTTTTTCTTGACAAACAGGATTAATGCACCCCAAGGTGAAAAACTAGGTCGAGCAAAACCTCTGTTAGTCAATTCTTGCAACTGTGCTTTCAACTCTTTTACCTCTGTAAGAGCCATTCGGTAGGGTGCTATAGATATCGGTATCGTCCCGGTAACAAGACCTATAGAAAATTTCACTTCTTTAATCAGTGGTAATCAGGGTAATTCCTCTGGAAACACATTAGAATACTCACAGACTACTGACACTGATTTAATCTTTCATTCAGACACCTTAGTATCCAACACATAGGCAAGATAAGCATCATACCCTTTTTTGACATATTTTTGTGCTAACATGGCTGATATCACATTGGACAAACCATCCAATTTATCAGATTCAGTACAGATAATTTCACCATTCCGGCATTTCAAAATAATATGCTTCTGTTTATAATTTACCACGACATCATGCTGAGTTAACCAGTTCATACCCAGAATCACATCAAATTAATCAAATGGTAATAACATTAAGTCAGCCAGAAAATAGAAACCCCGTATCATTAACAGACAATTCTTGTAGATTTTATCAACCATCACATACTGGCCCAGAGGGTTCGAAACTTTAACTATAAATTCAGTAGACTCAATAGACAAATTTTTATTATACACTAAATTTGTTCGAATATATGAATGCATTGAACTAGGATCAATCAAAGCTGTAACACCCCAAACCTGACCCAGACGTTACGACCGAATCCGGCGTGTCGCATCGAAGCGTTACTAGAAAAAAACATGTTTTATCTAAAATCTTTCTTAGTGTTTAAACGATATCTTCGTTATAGATTAAAATGAATGAAAGCTGTGCACTAGGTAGGATGCCAGAAAAGAGGAGGTGAGTCTATTAGACTGTTTAAGTACCTAGCTCTCCACGGATCCATTCCTAGACACGCACACCACCATTGCCACACTTTAACTGAGTGATTATTCCTGGAAAAAAAATTTGTTTAAAACCATTTGAAAAGGTTATTAATTTTTTTTGGAAAATATTTTCGTTACGGAAGCCTTGCTTTGTTATCACGATATTTTAAAATCAAGTAACCTTTTTAAAACGCGACCTAGAGCTATTCAATTTCAAATAATTAAAACAATATCATATCTAAGCTAACAAAACATACTAAAAATAATTAAGCGGCCTTGTTACAACTTAAAACCCAAAAAAATTAAAGTAAGTAAATGCTGATCAAAACACAAGAAAAAAATCGAATTTGCAGAACATGTGGTCACTCTGAATCCCTCCAGCTCCAAGTCCACCGATCTAAGGCTCACCTGCAAAGATGGGAAAAAGGGGGTGAGTTTGGAAAACTCAGTGTGTAAAGTATCCCAACCAGAGCCCAAATCAGTTCAAGCTTCCAAGGCCTAAGCCCTATTCAGAAATTAGTGTTATCTGGGCCTTAGCCCATATCAATACAGTTGGGCCCATTTCAAAACAGTATCATATGATTAACGCATGATAACCCCATCCAACCCTGCACTTGCCTCCGTCCATCCCTACACTTCTTGTGGGGAATAAATCACCTACGCCATCCCTACACTTACAGTGTTAGCACCGGTTGCGGCACTAACTATAATATGCAAGATAAAGTCGCTTATATCGAAATATGTGTGCACGACCACCAGAACAGTTCTTCCTCCATAACAAAACCCAACCTCATGCAGTATGACATGTATTCAGAATATATATAATTAACAAGGCATGCTTCAGAAAGGCAGTCAGATTATAGAAAAGGAACAGTTATTTACCCTCGAGGGCGTAATCGTAACTCACCCCTTTAGGGGTATTACGGTAATTCTACCTTACAGAGGTATTTCAGTAATTTTATCAATCTTTTTAGGGTTTCATGCTCATTACAGTTATTAATGTGTCTTCAGAATACTTACCGGAAATTTTTTACCGAAATGGGCCCGTTGCCCATTACCCAATTTCGGCCCATCGAAGCCCAAATTCACCGAGGTGCACGAAATTACGGACTTTGCAATCTTACCATTGAAGTTACCAAAATTATCAATACAAACAATCCCACAAGCGCTCGCAAGTTTTCGAAATGCCGACTTTTCGGCATTTCAGCTTTTCGGCTTTTGTCGATCTAGTCTACTAGTGGGTGTGGTTTACACACTTACTTTACAACGAAACATTGACAAGATCCACACACGAGCAGCCTTTATCGATCTCCAACTACCAGATCTAGATGCTCCAACGGTGTCAACCCTCTATGCTCCTTGATTGCTTGTCCTTAAATCCACACTAAATACATATGAAACCAAAAGAAGAGGCTATTAAAGCCTTTAGTCTAAAACGACAGTCTCCCTAAGTGATTAACGACTTGTCGGCTTTTCATAATAAACTTGAAATAACAAATGGACAGAAAGATCTAAGCACTTACCGAGGATCTACTTGCCAGAAACGTTTCGAAGTACCTTCCTATTCCAGATTTGTTGTAGATCAAATCCCCAAAATATAAGGAGAGAACAGATCTAGTGATTCGGCTTTTAGAACTTATTCTTAGGTATGCTTATTTTAGTTTAAGAAGAAAATAGAAGAATAACGAAGAAAAAGAATAGAGGATTCGACTAAGGAGTAAAGTCGACTATTACGTAGTATGGTTCAGCTTTTCGAAGGGTAATCGGTTAGCAATGGTTTGAGAGAGATCAGTGGAAGAAAAAAGAAAAGGGAAAGAATTTTAAGAATAGCAATAGAAGATTTAGGCTTCGGCGAAGAAAAGAAAGATGGATCAAAAGGAATGAAAGTTGATAAAATAAAATAAAAAATATGATAAGAGAATTTGAGCTGAAAAAAAAAAAACAATTCATCCTAGCCAAAATTTGAGAGCTATTTCGGCATCTAATTGCCCAAAGCCGAATGAGTTCTATTTCGGCACCACTGTCCTTCCTATATTCAAATTCCTTGTTTTTCTCCTTAATTTTAGCCCTTAGCATAGTTTGAATTTCATTCAAACTCCTTCCCACCGTTTAGCAGCCTTATCCACCCCTTGCATCGCTTCAACACGCTGCTAAGAGAGTCCTGATCAGACCCCAACTCCTTCCCCACGCGTGCAGCAAAAACCCAACCTTCCGTGCGTGAGGTGAGGCTCGAACCCCAGACCTCCGTCCACCCTTGCGCCTTCGCCCGTGCTGCTAGCCACTGCACCACGCTTCTCTCTTTACTAATATAGGGTCACAATTAATTATAACATTTACCTGCTTCAGTTCTGGCCCACTTTAAAATATAAAACAGAATTCGTCCGCGCAAGGACTCAAACCTGCGCCCTCTCCACGTGCCCAGTATGCTGCTGCCACTGCGCCACGGCGCTCCTTGTGTTGGATTATGCTAGCAACTCCTCTTAACCCCTATTTTAACCACAACCTGAATACTAAAAAAAACAACCATTTGCGCGCGCCGTGCCTTGAACCCAGGCACCTCTCACGCCCTCCTAACGTGCTTAGCCACTAGGCCAGGTACTTGTTTATGCTAAAACTTAGCCCAAATCACTTATAAGGCCTACTGCCCAGATCCCTTTAAGAATAAAGAAATGCTCAAACTTTTGCCAGAGCCCTGGGTCGAGCCCAGGACTTTTCCCGCACTATAAACCCTTCGTAATTTTTTTAATTACTAACTAAACATACTAAATAATAATAATAAAAATTAAATCATCCCATTTATTCGGGCCGTCTTCTACTCGAACTCGTACTCCAAACCCAATATTTCTCGGCCCAATTTTTAGGGCGTTACAAAAGTCATAATATCAATATCAGTTAGAGAAAAAGTACCAGTAATGACGTCTGGTACAGAGGCATCCTCTCGTGCATGAATAGCATATGTCCTTGTTGGTGCTCGTGCTTCAGATTTGGCAGTTGAATCCTTTCTTGTACCTTAATTATCACTTATATTACTGGGGTTACGAGGTGGTCTACCTCTCGAGGCGGGATTGCTCAGCTTTGAAGTCTGTACAATATCTTTCTTAGAATTTTTCGGGGAATCTATGATATAGTGGTCAAAAGAGCCACATCTAAAGCAAACTCCGCTTTTCATGCGGCACTCTCCAAAATGAAATTTATTACAATGCTTACATTTAGGTTTAATGTTTCTAACACTACTTGCACTTGCTACAGATGTAGCCTGGGATCTTGGACTGAAATATCGACCATTTTTACTTCTCTTAAAATATCCTGTAGAGGTAACAGAACGGTCATGATCTTTCTTTGACTTCTTTGAGGCCAACTAATATGACTTTCTAGTAAATCTTTTACTTGAAGTTCCGATTTCCATCTCGGCTTGTCTCTTTTCTTTACTCAGCTCTTCAGCTTTGTAAGCTCGACCAACCAGCACGACAAATTCTTTAAATTCCAGAATCTCAACTAACAATTTTATGTCTTCATTTAGGCCTTCTTCAAATCGCTTACACATTGCGACTTCGGTCGAGCATTGCGACTTTGGTTGAGATACATTCTCTGGCATATTTACTTAATCTGACAAATTCTCGTTCATACTCAGATACAGCCATATGACCCTATTTAAGTTTCAGAAATTCTTTCCTTATCTGATCAATGAACCTCTGGCTGATATATTTCTTTCTGAATTCAATTTGGAAAAATTCCCACGTAACCTATTCTTTTGGTACAACGGAAATAAGTGTATTCCACAATTGGTAAGCCGAATCTTTTAACAAGGATACAACATATTTTAGATAATTGACTGGTGTACAAGATAATTCATCTAGAACATTGATAGTGTTTTCTAGCCAAAATTCAGCCCTTTCAAGATCATCATTGGCGGTAGCTCTAAATTCTTCTGACTCATATTTATGAATTTTATCTATCGGAGGCTTCTAACAAGCTCTATACCTTATGGCATATCAAGAACCAGTTGGGAGACAGGAAGGGGAGATTGTTGTACAATTGGATTTGTTCTTACAAATTCTATAAACTATTTGTTCATCATTTGGAAGAAGGATTATTTTGCCTCTCTTCTTCAACCCTCAGATATTGGTCTTCTACTACTAGATGCTGCTCTTTGTACTAAAGCTTGAGCATTGCTCTCAACTTCTTCGGATTTAACTCAATTGGACAACATTACAATATGAAAAACATATTTAAAATGGTCAGGAGATATCACACTATCACAGATTATATAATGGCATATATAGCTAGACTCATATTTACTACGTTAGTCCGAGAATCGACTAAGCCATAACTCTGATACCAATTAATGTAACACCCCGAACCCATATCTGTTGCCAGAACAGGGTTACGGAGTATTACCGAAGTCTACAGAAAAAATACAGTAAATTCATATCATTTACTATTCATATCCGAAATCAATCATATTGTCCCTTAACTAGGCTCTCGAGGCCCAAAATATACATTTAAAACAAGTTGGGACCAAACCGGAAACTTAGAGAATCTTTCGCAAAATCTCAAAAATTTTTCAAGGTGTAAGGGATACACGCCCATATGGCTAGGCCGTGTGTCTCACACGGTCGAGAAACACGTCCGTGTCTTAAGCCTTGTGGACATTCGAAATAGGGACACACGGTCATGTCCCAGCCAGTGTCCAAATTAGGGTGATTACTGAATTAGGTTACACGGCCAAGCCACACGTGTACTAGGCCGTATGAACATTTTAATTTACATTAATTAGGTGCAGGGGCCACACGGCCAAGTCACACGCCCATGTGCCAGGCCGTGTGTCACATACGGCTAAGACACACGCCCGTGTCTCTGCCCCGTGTGAAAATACTTGAGCATTCTGTTTTGTAATTTTAAAGATGCAGGGGACACATGGCCAAACCACAAGCTCGTGCACATGGCCGTGTGTCACACACAGCTGAGACACATGTCCGTGTCTCTACCCGTGCGGACAAAATAAGGCTATTTCCAAGCCTTATTTCTCACCCAAACTTGTCTTTCACCTACATTAACATTTAAACACATTCCCAGTCCAATATAAATCATTCAAATCAAGCCAAAATATTTTTTGTGCAAGACTCATCAACACATACATTCAAGTATCTGTACTTACTAAAATACCATATGTACATATAAACATGTTCTATCAATTTTACTATCATAATCAATATGCTTATATGATTTTCATTAATCATCCATTTCAAACACACATTAAGCATATTAAGACCATTTTATATATCAAAACATACCATTTACAAGCCATACCAATGGCTAATCCCAACCAAACACATATATGTTGTCCTTGACCACTTTAGCCTATACATGCCATTATACTCAAAAGAAACTTTTGCTATTTATACCGAAACGAGTTGTAAGATAGTGTGATGTAGCTCCAACCAACTTCCAACCTTTACGAGCCTCTGAGTACTATAATACAGAGGAAATAAAACAGAGTAAACAATTAATACTTAGTAAGTTCGTATAACAGAAATTATCTTACCATTCATTTATATTTACAGTAAACATACAAACACATTCCAAACAAGTTGGCCAAAAGCCTAAGCACATAATCTCACCAAACATGTTAGTTATTTATTTCATGTAAATATCAAGAATAAGGATGAGCTCATCAAAAGTCAATTTCTATGTATTTCATACATATATACGGGTAACGATTCAATTTGGATTCATATGTTCTCATGTCAGGATTTTTGTCTGTTGAATTACTTAAAATATCAATGGTTACACGGATAGTACACACTAAGTGTATAAAACTGTAATCCATCAATTCATATTCGGGAATGCTCATAAGAGCACATAAACGGAAAACACTCTCTCAAGCCATATAACGGGAAGCTCATGTGAGCCATGTAATAGGGGGCTTGTCTGGGCCTTATAAAGGGAAGCTCATAAGAACCATAATCAAGAAGCTCATGCGAGCCAATAACGGGTAGCTCCGAAGAGCCATTAATGAAGAAGCTCCGGATAGTCATATATCGGAAAGTTCAAGTGTGCTATATTAGGAAGCTCACAAAGAGACTTTAATTGGGAAGCTCATGAAGAGCCATATAACAGGATGCTTATAAGAACTGTGGTGTGTCCACAACATATGCAGGATCATAACCAATCAGGATTCTTCGAAGAGCTATTAACGAGAAGCTTGCAAGAACCATATATCGGGAAGCTTGAGAGGGCTTATAACGGGACGCTCTTTCGAGCTATGGTGTGTCCGCAACATATTCAAGACTACAACCAATACGAGAAATCCTATATCCATCGAATTTTATTTATTCAGACGGGATTTGACATTTATCAGTCTTTGTCGGATATGTAACACCCCTTACCTGGGTCCAAGGCTAGGACTGGGCATGAGGCATTACCTGACTTAAACACATCATACAATCATTTTTGAATCATCAAATCTAGATCAAATTTAAAACTTTGCACTCTTAATCTGGATATTCTTAATATGGGCCTACAAGGCCCAAATCACACTTAGGAAATGATCCGAGATTAGTCTGAACACCATTGAAAACTTTGAAATATGTCACTTGAAACAGGGGTACATGCTCGTGTGAAAGGGTGACACGCCTGTGTGGCCATTTTGACATGGTCGTGCTGAAGGCCCGTGTGGTTCACACGGCCTAAGCACAAGGGGACACGCTCGTGCCCCAAACCAATGTGAATTTAATTTTAAATTCGAACCTACATGGGTTTTCACACGGCCGGGCACATGTCCGTGTCTATGGCCCGTGTGTCTCACACGACCATGAAACGCCAGTGTCGCAGCCCGTGTGTAAAAACCTTGACATTCTATTTTTGACGTCAACAACCAATTAGAGGCACATGGCCAAGGCATACGCCCGTGGCCAGAGGCTGTGTCCTCCACACGGCTGAGACACATGGCCGTGTCTCTGCCCATGTGTTTACTACCATGCATACTGACTTGTAAATTTAACATGCAGGGGACACACGGCAGGATAACACGCCCATGGGGCTGGCCATGTGTCACACACGGCCTAGACACATGCCCGTGTGTCTACCCCTGTGGACAAAAATAAGGCTATCTACCAAGATTTTTTTTTTGCCACCCTTATTTGCACAACTTATACCACATCAGAGCAACTAATTTCACATACAACCACATAGCTAAATCAGCCCCCAACCAAACATTTCTCACATTAGGGCCACTCTAATTATTCACAAACAAACTCAACAGCATGCAAAATCATTCAATTTACTCATTCCCAAAAGAAGATCATCATTTACATTTATCAGTAACCAATATTAGCCACCATCCATGGCATTATACAAAATGACTCAATAGTTATGACAAGCCACTAGTTTGACTTAAAATAATGTGACCATTACAAAAAGACTAGTTCCTATACATGCCATAATCAAAATGATAAAACTAGCTATACCAAATACTTCAAGGATAGTGTGACTGGCTTCTCCGACGTAAGCCGATGATCCACGAGCTACTTTGGCGGCACTATAAGAAAATGGAAAGGAAAAAGAGGTAAGCATAAAGCTTAGTAAGTTGCATGTAAATAATGAATTAGCTACAAGTTACCGTAAGGGATCATACTCCCAACATAATTCAATTTGCACACAAAAGTGAGGACTCATTAATATTATTAGCAACGTTGATTGAATTCTCATTTCATACTTCATGTAAAATACACAAGTGGTCATAAGCATAACTTACTCACTTTCCTTCCTTACTAAACATACAACGTAAATGAAGCCTGTATTTCGTAAGTCTCAATTAGGTACCTGTACCACTCACTACATGGTCATAAGTTCTCTCATTTTGATATAAACCATAAATCTCCCGTTGAACCATTTAGAATACTATAGGATATTCAATAGCCCCAAACATGGGATAAAATGCCGATGCCATGTCCCAGACATGGTCTTACATTGGCTAACGCGTTAAAGTCGATGCCATGTCCCAAATAGGTCTTACACTGACTTTCATATATCAAGGCCGATGCTGTGTTCCAGACAGGTCTTACACTGGCTCTCATCTATCGGTGTCGATGCCATGTCCTAGATAGGTTTTACACTGACACACAACAAGTTGACACCATGTCCCAGACAGGTTTTACACTGACACACAACAAGTTGACATCATGTCCCAGACAGGTCTTACACTAGCTTGTATATCTTGAGGCCAATGCAATTCCCAGATGTAACATCCCGAAATAGGGCCTAAACGGAACAGTGGTTGCAAAACCACAAATTTGAGGTAAAAAAATTTATTTTATTATTATTTTGAGGTTCATGATATGATTGCATGATTGTGTGAAAATTTCATGATGAAATTCTATGCATAAAGTGCTTAAGTTGAGATTAGGGACTAAATCGAATAATTTGCAAAACTTGCATTCTAGAAGTTTTTAGTATGAAATTGCTTTGGAATATTAATTAAGAGGGTTTAAATAACAATTTGACCAATTTCTAAGTTCATGGACAAAATAGGACATGTATGGAATTTTTGAAAGTTTAATAAGGAAGGGCATTTTGGTCATTTGGATATTAAATGAAATAAAAAGGGAAAAAATAACACAAAATTCATCATCTTCTTCATTAGCACGAAATATCAAGGGTTCTCCATAGCTAGGGTTTGTTTCAAGCTTTCAAGCTCCATAGTAAGTGATTCCAAGCCCCGTTTTTAATGTTCTTTACGTTTTCGGAGTCCCGGTAGCTCGATAAAGCTTATGCGAGCAATAATTTAAGTTAGGGTTCATATTTGGAAAAATACGCATAGGTGAAAAGTGTTTATTTTGATGTTTTATGATAGAATATGAGGTCTTAGATTATGTTAGACAACTTGTGCTACTCGGTTTTAGGTAAAAACGAGTAAAAAGGCTTAATCGGTAAAAATACCTAATAGTCATAAGTATATGTTAGAGTGAGAATTTGATTTTGCTATAGAAGGGAAAAACGATCAGCATGTCATAAAACATAAGAAAATATACTGAAGTTTAATTTACGAGATTTGGGGCAAAAGTGTAAATATGCAAAAGTTTAGGGGCAAAAATGTAATTTTTCCAAAGTTTGAGAGAAGGACTGTTTTGATAAATTTGAATATTAAATAAATTAAATTTGCTATTATAGATCAAGAAGAGCGAAATTCGGGAGTAGATCGGGGAAAAGAAAAAGTAAAGGACTAAATTGTAAAGTTTAGTCACATTTTGTATCGAAGTAAGTTTACAGTAAATAAATGCAATATTCTTTTATTTTAAATTATTATTGTAAATTTTTAGCATTTATATACTTATTTTATGAGAATATTTGAAGTCGAATTAAAGGCGAAGTGACAGAGAAAAAGCATTAGGAAGCCCCGTTTGAACCTTAGGAATGTTAGGATATTGGGGTTGTGGGACAGACACAGACACAAAATGAGCCATGTAAGTCCATATCAGATATATGGCTTTGGAGACAGGGATGAGCCATGTAAGCCCATATTAGATATATATATATGGCATTGGAGACAGGAAAAATTCATGTAAGTCCATGTCGAAGACATGGCATTGGCAGGATATTGATAGACAGGAACGACTCTAGTATCCTTAGTATTCCGAGTGGTTCAACGGGTCATTGTACACGTTAAATTACAGTGAATTATCAGCAAAGGGAAGGTAGATTATATTTATGAATAGTGAAAGGTCGGGTAAGAAAGAAGGTATGTGAGTAAAGAAGAAGGTAGAAAATGAGAAGTAAAGAAAGTTTATGAGGCTAGGTGACATTATGTATAATTATTCATTATGTTGAATGTTGTAATTTATTTGCTTGTAAGCTTGCTAAGCCTAGTGCTTACTCTCTTTATTTTCTTTTTCTTATAGTTTTATCAAGCCACTCGGGGATCGAAGGAAGCGTCGGAGACCCGATCACACTATCGAAGGAATCACATTGGTATAGTTAGGCGTTTACGTTTTGTGTATGGCATGTATAGGAACTTGGTTTCTTTTGATATGATATGATCAATGAATGATGTGTAAATACTTGCTAGTGATTAGATAATAGAATGGCTGATGATATACATGTTTAATAGTATGTATGATTAAGTAGTAACTATCACATGAAAACTATGAAAAATGTGAAAGTAACTTAAAAACAGATTTAAGTATCAGAAATAATGTGACTTTGAAAAATCACTAAAAATCATATAGACATGGTTTGATGGTGAATAATATATGAAATTAAAACTCATTGTGTCTATTTTCATATGGAATAAGCAAAACAGGTAAAGGTTTTGTATTTTATAAGATATCTGAGTTTTAGTGAAATAGGGCCAGAGCGATTTCTGGATCCCCTATTTCAACTTTATAAATTGACCATAAATTTTGAAAAAATAATTAGGTGATGTAATTTATATGGTTAGAGTCCTTATTGAATCTAGTTTTAATAGAAACAAACTTTATAGTCATATGAATTTTGTATATGGAGAAAAGTGGTTCGTAGTAAGTAGATGTCAGTGCAGTCAAATTCTGAAACAGGGGTAACTTTAACTAATAAACTATACTAATTGGCTAATTCAAAAATTCTAGAAAAAAATTAGTAGATATATATATGATTATAGTTTCAGTAAAAATTTACGGATCTTAAGTTTGAGTTTTGAAACTCGAGAAATGAATTTTTAAGCAACCATGATGCAGAAAAATAGTTTATTCTGAAAATTAAAATCAGTGGTTTAGAGTTGTTTAAAAGGTAAGATAAGTTTAGTAACACCTTAAGCTTGACTCCGGTGACGGTTTCGGGCGTGGGGGTGTTACATTTATTAATATCAGAGCAGGTTTAGTCGGTTCTCGGAGCAGTTTAGTGTGAGTAAAAGTCTAGCTATACATGCCATACACAGATTTTGATAGTGTGACGACTCTGACGATTTTTAAATATTTTGTTTTATAGTAATGGATCCCGGCGAGCTGGTATGATGATATAGAAGGTAATGCGCTTTGCTCCCGCGGAAGGGGCGCCATCCGAGAATAGGCGATGCGATTGATCGGGGAGGAGTGACTCGAAAGCTCTCTTCCAAGCTTTGAATGATTGGTTTGCCGAGTTCGTTAAATGCGATCCGGCGATTAGACCTCCACCCCTCATGATTCTCGGGCTACCCATGTAGCTCAAGCTCCCGATCCACAGTACAGTGATAAGAGAAAAGCCACCAGTTGATAGAATTAGGAAACAAGGGGCAGAAGAGTTCCGAGCAATAAAAGATGATGATGCAGAAAGAGCAGAATTTTGGTTAGAAAATACTATCAGAGTCTTTGACGAATTATCTTGTACACCCGAGGAATGTATGAAATGTGTAGTATCACTTCTTAGAGACTCAGCCTACCACTGGTAGAAGACACTTGTATCAATTGTACCAAAGGAGAGGGTCACTTGGGATTTCTTTCAGGAGGAATTTCGTAAAAAGTACATTAGTCAGAGGTTTATTAACCAGAAGAGAAAGGAATTCCTGGAATTGAAACAAGGTAATATGACGGTGACTGATTATGAGCGTGAATTTGTCAGGCTTAGTAAATATGGTCGAGAATGTGTGTCCACAGAGGCTATCATGTGTAAAAGGTTTGAGGATGGGTTAAATGATAATATCCGACTGTCAGTGGGTGTCCTAGAAATAAAAGAGTTTGTTATTTTAGTTGAGAGAGCCTGTAAGGCAGAGGAGCTGTTAAAAAGAAAAGGCAAAGTTGAGACAGAGACACAAGATACAAAGAAGATACAGATGAGCAAGTCATTCCAGGCTACATCCAAAAGGCCAAAAGAGTTTTCTACCAGATCTAGTTTCTCACCGGGTATTCTAGTCGAATAGAGGCGTGATTTAAGGATCCAAAGGCTCGGACCATCTCGACTGCGAGTGTAGGTAATGTTGGACAGGGTAGATCAGGGTTTCCACGGTGTGGTAGACTTCATTATGGTCCTTGTCGGGCAGGCGAAAATGTTTGTTATAAATGTGGTGCTCCAGATCATTTTGTACAAGAATGTCCAGCGGTGGCTAACCGAGAGGTAACATAGAGTGCTAGATCCGGAAATGCTCCTACTAGAGGCAGATCACCGAGGCAACCGGGAGTAGGAGCAAGTAACAGAGGTACCTCAAGAGATTCAGCTGTGAGACCAGATGTTAGAGCCCCTGCAAGTACTTATGCTATCCGTGCTTGCGAAGAGGCATCCTTCCCCGATGTGATTACGGGTACATTTTCTCTACATGATATTAATGTCATTGCTTTGATTGATCCGGGTTCAACTCATTCATATGTTTGCAAGAAATTAATGCCTAGTATAAGTATGCCTATATAATCTACAGAATTTGTGATTAAAGTATCAAATCCATTAGGCAAGCATGTATTAATAGATAAAGTATGTAGAAATTGTCCTTTGATGATTAGAGGCTCTTGTTTTTCCTACGATCTCATGCTATTGCCATTTGATGAGTTTGATGTGATTCTTGGTATGGATTGGTTGACTACACATGATGTGATAGTGAATTATGGAAAGAAATTCATTGAGTTGAAGTGTGAAAATGGTGAAATTCTTCGGGTTAATTCAGAAGAGTCAGATAGTTCATTTCTCATAATTTCTGTTATGTCTGTTCAAAATGTTTGAGAAAAGGGTATGAAGCTTATCTTGCTTTTGTGTTGAACACTAAAGATCCGAATTGAAAATTGAATCGATGCACGTGGTATGTGAGTTTCCGATGTGTTTCTAGAAGAACTACGTGTTTATCTCCTGTTAGAGAAGTTGAGTTTGGTATTGAGTTGATTCCGTACCACGCCCATTTCTATTGCTCCTTATAGAATGGCTCGTTGGAATTGAAAGAATTGAAAGCTTCGATTTGCGAGAATTAACAGATAAAGGCTTTGTAAGACCCAGTAGTTCACCATGGGGTGCACCAAAGGTATTTGTGAAAAAGAAAGACGGATCGATGAGATTGTGCCTAGATTATCGGCAACTTAACAAGGTAAATCAGAAAGAACAAGTATCCATTGCCTAGAATTGATGATCTGTTTGACCAATTGAAGGGAGCTCTTGTGTTCTCCAAGATAGATTTGAGATCCGGATACTATCGATTGCGAGTTAAAGAGTCGAGATGTCCCGAAGACGCTTTACGGACTAGGTATGGTCATTATGAGTTCCTTGTGATGCCATTTGGCTTGACTAATTCTCCTGCCATTTTCATGGACTTAATGAACCGAATTTTCAGACCGTACTTGGATAAGTTTGTAGTTATGTTCATTGATGATATCTTGATTTATTCTCATGATGAGACTGAGCATGCAGAGCATTTGAGAACAGTTTTACAGATTCTGAGAGATAATCAGTTGTATGCCAAGTTCAGCAAAAGTGAGTTCTGGTTACGAGAAGTTGGTTTTCTTGGACATATTGTCTCAAGTGAAGGTATTAAGGTTGATTCGAGCAAGATTTCAGCCATTGTTGATTGGAAGCCTCCTAGAAATGTATCAGAAGTTAGAATTTTTCTTGGTCTTGCAGAATATTATAGACGATTTGTAGAGGGATTTTCCATGATAGCTACCCTGCTGACAAGATTGCTACGAAAGGATATCAAGTTTGAATGGACTGAGAAGTGTCAACAGAGTTTTGACAAGTTGAAAACATTGTTGACTAAAGCTCCTATTTTAGTACAACCAGAACCAGGTAAGGAGTTTGTGATTTACAGTGATGCGTCCATGAATGGACTTGGTTGTGTACTTATGCAGGAAGGGAAGGTAATTGCTTATGCCTCTAGACAGCTAAAGCCACATGAGAAGAACTATCCGACACATGATTTAGAGCTAGCTGCCATTATTTTTGCGTTGAAGATTTGGAGACATCATTTGTACGGTGAGAAGTGCCATATATTCACTAATCACAAAAGTTTGAAATATTTGATGACTCAAAAAGATTTGAATTTGAGGCAAAGAAGATGGTTAGAGTTGATTAAAAATTATGAGCTAGTGATCGATTATCACCCAGGTAAGGCAAACATTGTTGCTGATGCTTTGAGTAGGAAATCTTTATTTGCATTAAGAGCTTTGAACACTAGTCTAGCCTTATCAGATGATGGTTTTATCTTAGTTGAGTTGAGAGCTAAACCGATGTTTCTTGAAGAAATTTTTGAAGCTCAAAAAAATGACAGTGAGTTGTTAGCCAAAAGAGATTAGTGTGAGTCGGATATGGAGTCAGATTATCAGATAAGTTCTGATGGTTGTTTGATGTTCCGAGACAAGGAATGTGTACCGAAGAATGATGAGCTTATTTGAAAGATCTTACAGGAAGCACATAGTAGTTTTTTGTCTATTCATCCAGGTAGTACAAAGATGTATAATGATTTGTAAAAAATGTACTGGTGGGTAGGAATAAAAAGGGACATTTCGAGTTTGTTTCTAGATGCTTGATCATCGTCATGCCAGTAAAGGCCGAACATCGTGTACCTTCGTGTTTATTGCGGCTGTGCTAGTCCCCGAGTGGAAATGGGATCGAGTTACTATGGATTTTGTGCGAGATTGCCGTTTACACCGAGAAAGAAAGATGCAATATGGGTTGTGATTGATAAGTTAATGAAGTCACTCATTTTATCCCGGTTCGTATGGATTATTCACTTGACAAGTTGGCGAGTTGTATATTTCGAGAGATAGTCGGACTACACAGGTACCATTATCGATCATTTCAGATAGAGATCCAAGATTTATTTCACGATTTTGGAAGAAATTACAGAAGGCTTTGGGCACAAAGTTGAGTTTTAATCAAACTTTCCATCCTCAAACCGTCGATCGAGAGAGAGTTATTCAGTACTTGAAGATATGCTTAGATCTTGTGTCTTTGGAATTTCAAGGCGATTGGGAAAAATATTTACCATTAGTAGAGTTTGCCTACAATAATAGTTATCAATCGAGTTTGAAGATGACACCTTATGAAGCTTTGTATGGGCGTAAATGTCGCACCTTTGTATTGGACAGAGCTTAAGGAAAATCAGATTCTGGGGTTGATCTAGTTAAGGAAACAGAAGAAAGTAAAAATCATCGAAAAATTGCTTGAAAGCGCCTTCAGACAAGACAAAAGTCGTATGCAGATTTGAAGAGAAAAGAGATTGAGTATCAAGTTGGTGACAAAGTTTTTTTGAAAGTATCCCTGTGGAAGAAAGTTCTCAGATTTGGCAAGAAAGGCAAACTAAGTCCACGTTTTATTGGACCGTTTGAAGTGATTGAGAGAGTCGGACCATTAGCATATCGGTTAGCTTTGCTGATTGAGTTAGAGAAGATTCATAATGTATTTCATGTGTCTATGCTACGTCGTTATCGTTCAAATCCATCACATGTGATTTCTCAGACAGAGGTTGAGATTCAGCCAGACATGACTTACGGTGAAGAACCGGTAAAGATTCTAGCTCGAGAGGTAAAGCAATTAAGGAACAAAAGTATTGCACTTGTGAAAGTACTATGGAATAGACATGGGGTAGACGAGGCTAAATGGGAACCCGAAGAGGCTATGTGAAAACAGTACCCAAATCTTTTCACAGGTAAGATTTTCGGGGACGAAAATCCCTAAAGGGGGAGAAATGTAACATCCCGAAATAGGGCCTAAACGGAACAGTAGTTGTGAAACCACAAATTTGAGGTAGAAAAATTTATTTTATTATTATTTTAAGGTTCATGATATGATTGCATGATTGTTTGAAAATTTCGTGATGAAATTCTATGCATAAAGTGCTTAAGTTAAGATTAGGGACTAAATCGAATAATTTAAAAAACTTGCATTCTAGAAGTTTTTAGTATGAAATTGCTTTGGAATATTAATTAGGAGGGTTTAAATAACAATTTGACCAATTTCTAAGTTCATGGACAAAATAGGACATGGATGGAATTTTTGAAAGTTTAATAAGGAGGGCATTTTGGTCATTTGGATATTAAATGAAATAAAAAGGGAAAAAATAACACAAAATTCATCATCTTCTTCATTAGCACGAAATTTCAAGGGTTCTCCATAGCTAGGGTTTGTTTCAAGCTTTCAAGCTCCATAGTAAGTGATTCCAAGCCCCGTTTTTAATGTTCTTTACGTTTTCGGAGTCCCGGTAGCTCGATAAAGCTTATGCTAGCAATAATTTAAGTTAGGGTTCATATTTGGAAAACTACCCATAGGTGAAAAGTGTTTATTTTGATGTTTTATGATAGAATATGAGGTCTTAGATTATGTTAGACAACTTGTGCTACTCGGTTTTAGGTAAAAACGAGTAAAAGGGCTTAATCGATAAAAATACCTAATAGTCATAAGTATATGTTAGAGTGAGAATTTGATTTTTCTATAGAAGGGAAAAACGATCAGCATGTCATAAAACATAAGAAAATAGACTGAAGTTTAATTTACGAGATTTGGGGTAAAAGTGTAAATATGTAAAAGTTTAGGGGCAAAAATATAATTTTTCCAAAGTTTGAGTAAAGGACTGTTTTGATAAATGTGAATATTAAATAAATTAAATTTTCTATTATAGATCAAGAAGAGCGAAATTCGGGAGTAGATCGGGGAAAAGAAAAAGTAAAGGACTAAATTGTAAAGTTTAGTCACATTTTGTATCGAGGTAAGTTTACAGTAAATAAATGCAATATTCTTTTATTTTACATTATTATTGTAAATTTCCAGCATTTATATACTTATTTTATGAGAATATTTGAAGTCGAATTAAAGGCGAAGTGACAGAGAAAAAACATTAGGAAGCCCCGTTTGAACCTTAGGAATGTTAGGATATTGGGGTTGACAGGACAGGACAGGACAGAAATGAGCCATGTAAGTCCATATCAGATATATGGCTTTGGAGACAGGAATGAGCCATGTAAGCCCATATTAGATATATATATATGGCATTGGAGACAGGAAAAATTCATGTAAGTCCATGTCGAAGACATGGCATTGGCAGGATATTGATAGACAGGAACGACTCTAGTATCCTTAGTATTCCGAGTGGTTCAACGGGTCATTGTACACGTTAAATTACAGTGAATTATCAGCAAAAGGGAAGGTAGATTATATTTATGAATAGTGAAAGGTCAGGTAAGAAAGAAGGTATGTGAGTAAAGAAGAAGGTAGAAAATGAGAAGTAAAGAAAGTTTATGAGGCTAGGTGACATTATGTATAATTATTCATTATGTTGAATGTTGTAATTTATTTGCTTGTAAGCTTACTAAGCCTAGTGCTTACTCTCTTTATTTTCTTTTTCTCATAGTTTTTATCAAGCCACTCAGGGATCGAAGGAAACGTCGGAGACCCGATCACACTATCGAAGGAGTCACATTGGTATAGTTAGACGTTTCGTTTTGTGTATGGCATGTATAGGAACTTGGTTTCTTTTGATATGATATGATCAATGAATGATGTGTAAATACTTGCTAGTGATTAGCTAATAGAATGGCTGATGATATACATGTTTAATAGTATGTATGATTAAGTAGTAACTATCACATGAAAACTATGAAAAATGTGAAAGTAACTTAAAAACAGATTCAAGTACCAGAAATAACGTGACTTTGAAAAATCACTAAAAATCGTAGAGACATGTTTTGATGGTGAATAGTATATGAAATTAAAAATAATTGTGTCTATTTTCATATGGAATAAGCAAAACAGGTAAAGGTTTTTTATTTTATAAGATATCTGAGTTTTAGTGAAATAGGGCCAGAGCGATTTCTGGATCCCCTGTTTCAACTTTATAAATTCACCATAAATTTTACAAAAATAATTAGGTGGTATAATTTATATGGTTAGAATCATTATTGAATCTAGTTTTAATAGAAACAAATTTTATTGTCATATGAATTTTTTAGAGGGAGAAAAGTGGTTCTTAGTAAGTAGAGTTCAGTGCAGTCGAACTCTGAAACAGGGGTAACTTTAACTAATAAACTTACTAATTGGCTAATTCAAAAATTCTAGAAAAAAATGAGTAGATAGAGATATATGAGTATAGTTTCAGGAAAAATTTATGGATCTTAATTTAGAGTTTTGAAACTCGAGAAATGAATTTTTAACCAACCATGACGCAGAAAAATAGTTTATTCCGAAAATTAAAATCAGTGGTTTAGAGTTGTTTAAAAGGTAAGATAAGTTTAGTAACACCTCAAGCTTGACTCCGGTGACGGTTTCGGGCGTGGGGGCGTTACACCAGACATGTCTTACACTAGCTCTCGTCTCAATGCCGATGCATGCCCAGACATGTCTTACACTGGTTTTCATAATGTGGCCAATGCATGCCCCAGACATGTCTTAAACTAGCACACATATCACCCAATGTCATGGCATGAATATCAAAATCTATTTCTAATGTTCAACCGAGAGTCTTTGTTACATTAATCTCTCAACATACATACTCATATTCACAATCAAAAAATTTTTTGCAATATCAATTCAATCATATATCATAACAATATAGTTGCATTAATAATATACAACTTACCTCGGATTACAAAATGTAGACGACTAATCGATTTAATCTACTTGCTTGGCCTTCCCCCGGTCTAGGTTTGGATTTGTATTTCTTGATCTGAAATAATAAAATTCACTCATTTAATCACTAAATAAATTTAGACAATCAAAACTTCACATTTTTGGCAAAATGATCATTTTGCCCCTAGATTTTCACAAAATGACCATTTTACCCCTAGGCTCGAAATCAATTTTTTATCGAATTTCCTCATTTACCAAGCCTAGTTGAATTCTTTTTATACTAGAAGCAACCCATAATTCCAAATATTTCACACATTTATCACCTAATTTATAACTTATGCAAAATGATCCCTAGTAAGGGTTTTCATGAAAACTACTTCACAAAAGTTGTTTATTTCACAACCATGATTCATTTTCTTTCACAAAGTTTCAGAAAATATTACAAATACTCTCATGGAAAAACCCTAAACTTTCAATCATTCAGCAAAATAGTCCCCTCATTAGCTAGCTCATGTTACAAGGGCCTTAAAAATGCAAAAATCGTCAAGAAAGACTATCTAAATCACTTACTTGTAGAGAGATTAAATTGCTAAAATTTTTCAAGCTTCAAAGCTGATATTTTCAGTGGTGAAGAAGATGACCACTTAGTATTCTTTTTCTTATTTTATTTTTAGTCAAATTAAGTCACCAACTCACCTAACTTTGTCAATTTTGTCAATTCTTGTCCCCCTATGGCCGACCAAGAACCTATTAAAGGTCTATTTGCACTTTAAACACCCCAAATTATAGTTCTCTAGGAATTTGGTATATCTATTTAGTAAAATAAAACTTTTTCCCTTTATGTGATTTAGTCCTTTTTCAAAATTAAGCTCTCAAACACTAAAATTAATCCACCAAAATTTTCATACTCATATAATCATACTATGACACCAAAATAATAATAAAAATAATATCTCGACCTCAAATTTGTGGTCCCGAAACTACTGTTCCGACTAAGCCCAAAATCGGGTTGTTACAGGATATGTAATTAATTTCATATAAATAACAATTACACAATGCATATACATAATATTCAATTCAAACATATAAATATACACAATTTGGTTACACGAACTTACCTCGACAATGTTCGTGTTCGTAGACTATTATTTCGATACTTTTTATTTTCCCCGATCCAATTCCGGACTAGTTCTATCCGGATCTATACGAGTAAATTTAACTCAATTTAATAAAATTCACATTCAATTCCATCCAATTCACATCTTAGGCAAAATTACCATTTTCCCCTATACTTTTAATTATTTATGATTTCATCCCTAGGCTCAAAAAATGAAATTCATGCAATTTAATGCTTATTCCAAGCTAGCCGATTTTTACATATTACATTTACAACCCATATATTTCACAAAAATCAAAATTTTTTCATGAATTTTACATATTTTCAATTTAGTCCCTAAATCACAATTTCATGAAAATTTCTTTTACAAAAGTTGTTTATCTATCAACAACCTTTCCATTTCTACCATAAAACTTCATAATTCATGCATATTCATCCATGGAAAAAATTTAATACTTTGATAAATTTACAAATTAATCCCCAAAATAGTTAGATTAAGTTATTACGATCTGGGAAATATGAAAATTACTAAAAACAGAACAAGATCACTTACCTAATTAAGCTAAGTAAGCTTGCTTGAGCTTTTTTCTCTTAGCTTTCGAAAAGATGATGAAAATAATGATATTTTCTTATTTTATTAATTTATCATCTTTTATCTTTTACTTTCCAATTTCATCATTTTCTTTAATTAAATTTTCATGGATGAATCATCATACTTATCTACTAACTCTATTTAATGATCTAATTGCCAGATAAGGACCTTAAATTTTGAATTCCATAGCTATTTGATACTTATAGCTACTAGAACTCAACTTTTGCATTTTATGCAATTTGGTCCTTTATTAAATTAGATATGTAATCGGTAAAATTTTCTTAATGAAATTTTCATACGTTATTCCTATCATAATGTAGACCATGCACTAATATTAAAATACTTTTCTATCTGTCTTAGATTATTACTATTCTGATTTCACTGAAAACGGGCTGTTACAAGAGGGTAGGGGCAGTGTTGTTTTAAAAAGGTAAGCCTCTAGCCTTCTTCAGGAAAGGGTTGGGATTAAGATACTAAGCACTCTCTATCTATGACAAGGACACGCTAGTAGTTTTATTAGCAGTAAAAAAATGGCATTTTTACTTGGTAGGCATGAAATTCCAAATAAGAATTGACCATCAGAGCTTCAATTTTCTGGATGATAAACAAGAAATCACACCTTTCCAACACTAATAGGTAGTGAAAATGCTTGGATTTGATTATTACCTCACATATAGGAAGGGATCTCAAAACAAAGTGGTTGATGCCTTATTTAAAAGGGTACATGAGTAGGAAAGGTAGTTGTTGCAATACATTAGTAGCATATCCTGGTCAAATATATGGCATCGAGTGAGAGAATCCTGCTTGTCCAATTCAAAGCTTCAACTCCTTTGTCAGGAACTTTAGCAAGATCCTCAAACACATCCCAAATATACTTGGGATGGAAAGGTGCTTACGAGAAAATGGAAAATAATGGTAGGAAGTGATCCTTGTTTAAGAAAGGAATTGTTTGAGTATTTCCATAGTGGTTCGATTGGGGGATACTCAGGTGCACATACAATCAGGCATAAATTTTTAGGGATAGTGTATTGGAAAGGCTTATCTAGAGATGTGAAACTATGGACTCTAAGTGTCCTACTTGTCAAAAATGCAAGGCTGATTTATCTGCTTCTCCAAGACTTCTACCACCCCTTCCTATACCTATTAGAGTATGGGAGTCAATTAGCATGGATTTTTTGGAGGGGTTACCAAACTCAAAGGGGAAAAATGTGATCATAGTGGTAGTGGACAAGTGAACCAAGTATGGATACTTTTGGCTCTTTTCCATCCTTTTATAGCATTAACTATAACTCATGAGTATATGGTGCAGATCTATAAGCCATATGGAGTCCCCGAATCCATAACATCTGACCGAGATAAAATCTTTGTGAGTAACTTCTGGCAGGAGTTGTTCAAATAACTAGGAACTCAATTGCATTTTTCAATTGCTTACCACCCTCAAACAAATGGCCAAAAAAAGGTTTAAATCGATGCCTAAAAAGTTATTTGAGGTGTATGAGTGGTGAGACTCCTACTGAATAGTTGTTATCGTTACCTTTGGCAGAGTGGTGGTACAACACCACCTATAACTTACCCTTCACTTCATCTACCTTATCTTTCTGGTTCCTCTTTAGTAGTTGTTGTTGATCGTAGCCTTCAGAATTGAAAAGCCACTAGAAAGCTTCTTTAGTTTTATCTCAAAAGGTTTCAAGAGAGGATGAAACAAATGGCTGATAGGAAGAGGTCTAATAGAGCATTTATAGTTGGGGATTTGGTGTACCAAAAATTGTAGCCTTACAGAAAACATACTGTGAAGAAACTAAGGAACCTAAAGCTCTCCTTAAAATATTTTGGACCTTTCCTAATGGAGGTAAAGACTGGTTCTATTGCCTACATGTAACACCCCTAGCCCGAGTCCAATCGCCAGTTTAGGCTATGAGGTATTACTGAACTAAAAATTTAATAACCTCATTCACATTGTAAATAACATAAACAGAGATCAAGATGGAATACATACTAATATTTAAGTTATACGCCATTTTCATATGGCCAGAGTAATTACAAATTCAAAATATTGTTATTAACAGCCTAACCCATACATGCCATATCGAGTCCAAAATATAATTGTACCCAAAAAGATCGATAGTGTGATTAACTGCTGACGATCCCCGAGTCGGTGGCTAGAATCAACAATCTATAAAACAGCGAAATAAAGAATAGAGTAAGCTTTCAAGGCTTAGTAAGTTTTAAGCAATACAAACAACTAAAAATTGTCATTTAAATTGAGCATTTAGTATCACAAAACTAATATTCTAATTAGTTATCACTTGGCTGAATATATATGTGTATAAATACGTGAATACACAAAAAAAAATTCAGCACGTACTTTACTTTACTTCATAGCTCATACAATTGATTTAAGTCACAGACTTTCATATAATGTCAGATATCAACCGAATAAGTCATGCTCTTAGTCGTAGATATAGTAATCATTCACACGTATATATCGTTCTTTGATACTAATAATTCACCTTAAAAATCAATTCACATGCGAGTACATAATACGTACCTGACTATCATAATATATCATACAAAATCACTAGTAGTTTAACTCGAACTTTCAAATTCATAATCTTACTTGAATCACCGGTGTTTAGCCTTCTAGGTTTAAAACACGGATCCAGTCACCAGTACAAAACCTACGGGGCTTTAAGCTCGAATATAATACCAGCACTAAGCCTATGGGATTTAACCCGGATATAATACCAGCACTAAGCCTGTGGGACTTTAACCCGGATATAATACCAGCACTAAGCCTGCGGGACTTTAACCTGGATATAATACCAAATATCATGCATATTTAACCATATATTAACACATCTCATTCAACTTATCACATTAGTAGTCATTTACATTTCGGTTCAAAAGTCATACATAAATATCACATATCAATTTCACCATTCAAGCTTAACCCATAGTGACCATTCAACTATATGTCATATACCTAAATTATTTATCTCACAACTTAATTCAAGTAGAGCCAAAAGGTCACAATTCATCTAATGTATACACATCAAGGCATCATCAATTATATACTAAAGGTGACTACTTAAAACTTACCTCGGATATACTTGAACGGTTGCGAAATGGCTACTCGGTTACTTTCTCTTTTCCCTTATCCGAAATTGCCCCCCTAAGCTCTTGAGCTTTAATTCAACAAATTTTAAACTAGTCGTTATTCGACTATTCAAGTATTACTTTCAGAATATAATACATATATATTCAACTTTCACACATACAGATTATAGTAAGCTTATAAGAAATCAATAAGCAATTCATTAGCAAATTTTTATCAATGTTTACAATATAATCACAATTTCACTATAAGCTGACTTCCTGAGCAATAGTCACTAAATTATTTATAACTGGAGCTACGAAACTCCAAATCAATTGCCATAAATTTTCCTTGAAAATAGACTCATTTATATTTTATCCATAAAATTTTCATAATTTTTAGTTTAGCCAATCAATACCAGATTTTTCCTAAAGTTTCCCTTGTTTCACTGTTTGACTAATCTGACCACTCTTAACTACGAAATAAATTTCTCATTGTACAGAATTCAAAATATGTTCTTGTTTATTTCATTTGAAACTAGACTCATTAAGGAGTCTAACATATAAATTTTATCATATGAATATTTTTATAAATTTTATAATGATTTTATAAAAACAGAACAGGGGATCTAGAAGTCATTTTGACTCTGTCCCACATTACTTCAAATATCTCATTATCGGCAATTCTTTTGCTTTTACAGTTTCTTTTATAAGAAACTAGACTCATCAAGATTTAATTACATAATTTATTCAGCTTCTAGCTCAACTCCCACAATTTATGGTGATTTTCCAAAATCACTTTACTGCTGCTGTCCCAAACAGATTATTACCAATTCACTCTCTCACACATTCTTTGCATACATATTATTTAAACATGTATATCACCAATCAATTTCATCATATATATCTATAATTTCACTTAAGCATAATATCAATACAACACATTGTGCTCAAATCATTATTCAAGTTCAATTTCGGCTAACACACATATAAACACTAGCAACTAAATATTAACATTTGCATTTCACCATAATAGCCAATTGCCATTAAGAAATTAAGCCACAATTATTCAATTTTACCAAGCTTCAACTTAATTTAACTTATAATAGTTCATAACACATTTAAAGCACATACATTACTAAATTTTATCCAAGTCCACAATCGGCCATAGTACACCCAACATATTAGCCGATTTCCTACTTAGCATCTAATGCACATATATGCTTAATTTGTTTAGCTCAACTTCACCTATCTAACATTATTCATCAAAAGAACATGAAACAACAACCATTTCCTTCATTTCAATCAAGAACAAATGCTCACAACACAACCAAAAACCAAAATATACTTCATGGGTTAAGGTAGATTCAAGAAAGGAACTCATCAACATCAAAATAGAAGCAAACTACCATGAATTTACCTTGGATGTTTCTTCCCCAAGTGACCGAACATTCATGAGCTTCCCTTCCCCAATTTGTTTTCTTACATTCGGCTATGAAGAACAAAGATGGGCAAGCTTTGTTCTTTTCACCATTTTGTTATTTTACTATTTTTTTTTTAATATAATGCCATTACCTATTAAAATGCTTAAATAAAATATAAATTATCTATCAACCATCACTATGGCCGGCCACTAAACTAAAATTGGTCCATTTGACATGCAAGTCCCCCATGTCACAATTCATGCATTATTTGGCACTTTAAAATTTACTTATGACATTTTCAAGTTTTATCACATGGGTCCTATATTATAAATTTCACATTCAAATGACAAAATTAAAGCATGAAACTTTCACACATGCATGTACACACACAATAAGCATAGAATATAACGGTTAATTATTTTTATGACTCGGTTTTGTGGTCCCGAAACCACTTCCCGACTAGGGTCAAAATAGGGCTGTCACACTACAAGCTAGCTCTACCAGCAGGGTCTCGAATTCATCACACTTTCCATATGTCTCAACTCAAAAAGCATATTGGTCAGGCCCCTACTCCTTCTACTCTACCATTGGTTGGCACTAATAGTGCTCTCAGCAAGGAGCCAGTAAGGGTTTTTGATCGAATGATGGTTAAAAGTGGGGATCATGATGCTAACTGAGGTGTTAGTTGAGTGGGCTAAAACCTTTCCCGAAGATTCGATTTGAGAGGATTTGCAAGAGCTTCAATAGAAATTTTCATCTTTTGATCATTGAGGATAAGGATGTAATTCGAGAGGGGAGCAATTGTTATAGAACAAATGAGAAGTCAAAACAACGGTCAATTCCTTTTAAATTTTTGTTAACTAACATTAATTTTTGTTTAAGTTGTAAACCTACATTTTAATGAACTTTAATGAAACGATGCTATATAGGTTATTTGTATAATTGCATTGAGTCGTTTTTCTCTTATTTAGCCACCAATCAGTATTGGAAGGCAATTATGAATTAGCCAATCAGTTTTCTAAAAGTATTGGTTTTACTTAGACTTAAGTTTCAAAAATAATTGAGTCTAATTTTTTTAAGGGGTTAGGTTTGATTTGAGAGAAATAACACTGGCAATGAGTGATTTGAATTTTTTTTCTAGCTTAAATAACAAATTATCTCTAATTTATTTCAAGTACTTAATGATTTATTTCAAATTTAATTTAAGTATTTATTTATTTTAATAATGAAAAAAATTAAGTATTTAATTTAAATTTAAAAGAAAAAGAAAACAAAAAAGAAGTTAGTAAGTTTTTAATTAAAATTCATAAAAAAGGAAATTAATAAATATTTAATTTAAATTTAGAAGACAAAAGGAAAAAAAAAGTTTTAAATTTATTTTAATTAAGTTTCAAAGCCTTATATATTAAGTATATTTCTTTTATTTTAAATTGATTTTCACGTTCAAAAAGTAAAAAGGAAAATTTTCTAAGAAGTCATTTGGTTGCTGTTTAAAATTTTTTATGTGATTAACGTCGCCACGTGTCAAACATGTTAGAAATTAACGTCGTTAGGGTGGGGTACCAAAATACCAAACGAATAGAAAGTACATGTATTAAAATGAACAACTAAAAAATATAGGTACTACATTGACAATTTCATTAACGTAGACAGGTAAAATTTGACATTATCCCAATAAATTATTAGTCGAGTTTATATTTCATTGATTTTGTGAAATCGAATTCATCAATCATTTTAATATAGTATAGATAAATTAATAAAAATCAATATAATACTGATAAATTAAACTAGTATAAATAGCATTTACAGAATCATATCTTTTAAGATTACAAATCCTCTAAGATTGCATATCTTCGAAGATTACTTCCCATACTTGCAACGCTTTGTAGATGGGCCTCCAATCTCTCCAAGCAATAGGCCAGCTCTGTTGGGCCATGTGACCCCTCGCGAACAAGTTTAATCATTCAAATGTGTCATAGTTGCGGGCTTCCTTATGCAACCCATGACATTCTCTCCCACCTATTTTGGTAATGCCCTAATCACATCCTCTAAATGGTACTGGTCTATCTTGTCTTGGAATTTCCATAAGGCCTTGTCAGGTTCCCGACTTGCTTCACTATCAGGAATTCCCTTCCACTGAGCTAAGTATTCATGTTGAGGCCTATAGTACTTTCATTGAATTATTCAGTTTTCAAAGATGCATTCACGTTCATGATCAAAGGTGACCTTTAACTTCACTAGCGCTCGTTTGGATTTGCCTCGATCAGGATCCTCCTAATCCTCATAGAATGGCTTGAGTGATAAACTGTAATTTATACATATTATTATCCCATGCTTAACACATTTATGAATGATTTCTCCTTAGATTTGGTGAATTTGATGCTCCTAATCCTTTAATTTCATGTTTTATACTTAGGTGAGCACAGGAGGGCAAAAAGAACAAGAAACGAGCCAAAAACGAAGAAAATGGGCCTACGTGGGAAAACAACACGGCCTAGACTTCCTCACACGGGTAGCACACACGCCCGTGCCATTCTAGCAGGCTCGAGCACGGCCTAAAACAGCCTCAACACGGGCGTGTTGATCTCTCAGCTTTGACCACGGCCTGAAGTAATCGCACAAGGGCATGCCACACGAGCGTGTCCCTGTCGAGCCCAAGTTAAGTTCTATTCAGAAAAGGACGATTTTGAGGGCTTTTTGCCATTCTAAAGCCTATTTGAACCCCCTAGAGGAGGATTAAAGAAGACACACAGAGTAGGAAGCAAGGAATTGCTCGAAGAAAGCCGATTGATCCATCTCGGAAGTCAGATTCACCTCCAAGACTGAAGATCTCCCTTCAATTTCCTTCAGGGGTTTTTGGGTTTTCTTTATGTTTTGTTATCATTCTTCTGAGATGTTTTCTTTTCTAGTTATGAACTAAATCCCCTAAATACCTAAGGGGGATGAAACCTAAGACGGATCTTGTTAATATTTTCTGAACTGTATGATAAATACTTGATTTGTTCTTAATTATGACGTTAACTCTTGTTTGAATATTCCAAGATATTGATTCAAGTATTGATGTGCCTATTCGGAGGATGAATAGTCCTTATCTAAGAGTAGATCACTCATAATTAAGAGGAGTTGTATGCAATCCTAGAGATAGGACGACATAAATCTGCCAGATTAGAGTCAAATCTAATAAGGGAATCCATAGATCGAGTTAATGCAAAACTAGGGGTTTTTATTAGAAAGAGATTTCAATTAATCAACCTAGGGTTAGATGTTATTAGTCTAGAATAGGGGTAATGACATAACTTAGGGATTCCTACGGATCAAGTCAAGTGAATAAATCGTCTGGTTCAGAGTCAGTTAACAAGAGAAGTCTAGGTGGATTCTTCCCTGGGTGTTGTCTTAAATCAATCAGTTTTTCAAAAGTATTTTCCCCAATCTATTTACTTAATTAGTTAGTTAAAACAATCCTCATTATTTTTTAGGCTAGATAATAAAAAGAAAGTTAATACTAGTACTTTTAGTTCCTTTGGGTTCGACATCCGGTCTTGCTAAAACTATACTACTGTTCGATAGGTGCGCTTGCCTTCGTCGTGATAATAGTTAGTTTAAGTACAATCATTTATAAATTTTAAAACTTATCGCGAGTGACAATCAAGTTTTTGGCTCCGTTGCCGGGGAACTAAGATATTAGGAACACTCGTTTTTTATTACTTTAGCCATTTACTTTTATTGCAATTTAAATTTTGTTTTTCATTACTAAATTTTCTTTTTCTTTCTTCTGGCAGGTTCTTATTGTTTATGACTAGAAGAAACCTGTCAGGACCATTACTTTTTGACGAAAAAATCGATCGCACAGCTCGCAGAAACCGAAAAAAAATAAGGCGAAGCCTAAGATACACAGAGGAAGAGTAAGAGGACGATATCCCAACTACAACTGAGGAGATAACCTAAAATCAGGAAAATTCGGTATCTCCTGCGATTGCTGCTGACCCAGTAAATCAGAATCCTGCTCTTCGTACTATGTATGATTATGCTAAACCTACTTTAACAGGAACTGAATCGAGTATAGTTAGGCCTGCTATCGCTGCAAATAATTTTGAACTGAAACCTAACACAATTCAAATGATATAACAGTTTGTTCAGTTTGATGGTTTGCAGGACGAAAACCCAAATACTCATTTGGCCAATTTTCTGGAACTTTGCGACACATTCAAGATCAATGGTGTTTCTGATGATGCCATTCGCCTTCGGTTATTTCCCTTTTCACTAAGGAACAAGGCTAAACAGTGGTTGAACTCGTTACCACGAGGATCAATCACTACTTGGGAACAAGTGACCGAAAAGTTCTTACTAAAATACTTTCCACTTGCTAAAACAGCTAAACTAAGGAATGATATTTCTTTTTTTGTGCAGATGGATTTAGAAAAACTTTACGATGCATGGGAGAGATACAAGGACCTACTGCGAAGGTGCCCTCACCATGGGTTACCTCTATGGCTGCAAGTTCAAACGTTTTATAATGGTGTGAACCCCTCGACAAGACAAATAATTGGTGTAGCTGCTGGTGGAACCCTAAACAACAAAACACCTGAAGAGGCTTACAAATTTATTGAGGAAATGTCACTGAATAACTATCAGTGGCAAGTCATGAGGACTAAGCAAACCAAAGAAGCAGGCATTTATAACGTTGACTCAGTTACTATGCTGTCAAATTAGGTAGAACTTTTAAATAAAAAGATTGATGGTTTACTTGGTTCTACGCAAGTACATCCAATTATGCAATGCGATGCAAGTGGAGGTGGAATGAGCAACCTAGAATATCCAACCTATGGCCACAACATGGAGAACGAACAACTGAATTACATGGGTAACAACTCTAGACCTCAAAATAATCCTTACAATAACACTTACAATGCAGGTTAGATGAATCACCCGAATTTCCCATGGAGAGGCCAAGGAAATCAAATACCCCCACACTAGGGCTCGAGAATCAAATTGGACAGCTGACTAAGATTTTCAGAAAGACCACCAGGAAGCTTACCTAGCAACACTGAAACCAATCCAAAAGAGCATGTAAAAGCAGTTACACTAAGGAGTGGGAAAGTGTTAGCTGAATCTGAAAAGAAGCTACCACAAGAAGCCGTCAAAAGCGAAAGAGAGGAGGTAAAACCCGAAAACAATGACAAGCCAGTGCTAAAGAAATATAAACCACCAGTTCCATACCCAGCTAAGTTGAAAAAAGACCGCATAGATGCACAATTTGGAAAATTTCTTGAACTTTTTAAGCAATTACATATCAACTTACCTTTTGTTGAAGCCATCTTGCAGATGTCGACATACGCAAAATTTTTGAAAGAGCTTCTAACAAATAAAAGGAAGTTTGAGGACTTATCTACAGTGGAACTCAACGAGGAGTGCTCAGCCATACTCCAAAATAAACTGCCAACCAAACTAAAAGACCCAAGAAGTTTTATTATCCTCTGCTTAACTAGTAGTTTGAATGTTGAGAAAGCACTAGCTGATTTAGGCGCTAGCATTAATTTGATGCCATATAAAATGTTTAAACAACTTGGTCTTGGGGAACCTAAACCCACTAGGATGAGTATTCAATTAGCTGACAGATCTGTTAAATATCCTAGGGGTGTCATAAAGGATGTACTTGTAGAAGTAGATAAATTTATATTCCCTGTTGATTTTGTTGTGCTTAACATGGATGAGGATGTTGAAGTGCCTTTAATTTTAGATCGTTCATTTTTAGCCACTGCTAGAGCTGTTATTGATGTGGGAGATGGTAAACTTGTACTTAGAGTAGGTGACGAAGAGATTATTTTCAAGATCTTTGATGCCATAAGATTTTCTAGGGAGCAAGATGACTCATGTTATTTTATTGACTCTATTGATCATGCCACTCAAGATTCTTTTCAGGAAATCATACATGAGGACACGTTGGAACTGTGTCTTGCCCAAAGTGAGGAGGTAAATAATGATGATTCTGAGATAGGTAAGGTAAAAATTGAACTGAACTCTAATAAACTAATCTCAAGACAAGTAGAATATGAGGGTATCAAGACAAACGATAAACTTAAGCAAAAACTCTTTATTGAAGAACCCCCTAAACTAGAACTTAAACAGTTACCAAATCACTTGGAATATTCGTTCCTTGGAAATAATTTTACATTACCAGTGATTATTGCTTCTAACTTACAACCCAAGGAAAAAGAGGAATTACTCTAAGTATTAAGAGAACATAAAAGAGCCATAGCTTGGAAAATTTTTGACATCAAAGGGATCAACCCCTCTTTTTGCACCCACAAAATTTTAATGGAAGATGAATATAAGCCATGTGTGCAAGCTCAAAGACGATTGAATCCCAACATGAAAGAATTTGTTAAAGCTGAGGTAATTAAACTTCTAGATGCTAGAATTATTTATCATATTTTTGACAGTTCTTGGGTAAGTCCAATGCAGGTTGTTCCTAAGAAGGGAGGCATAACGGTTGTAACCAACGAGAAGAATGAATTAATCTCGACAAGAACAGTCATAGGTTGGAGAGTTTGCGTTGACTACTGGAAGCTAAATGATGCCACGAGAAAAGATCACTTTCCCTTGTAATTTATTGACCAAATGTTGGAAAGATTATCAAGGCACATGTACTATTGCTTTTTAGACAGACTCTCTGGTTATTTCCAAATCCCAATAGCTCCTGAAGATCAAGAAAAGACGACATTTATATGTCCATATGGTACGTTTGCTTATCATAGAATGCCTTTTGGAATATATAATGGTCTTGCCACTTTTCAGCGCTGGATGATGGTCATCTTTGACGAACTCGTAGAAGACATCATGGAGGTATTTATGGATGACTTTTTGATATTCGGTAACTCTTTCCATCTTTGCCTTAAAAATTTAAAACGAGCTTTAATAATATGTGAGGAAACGAACCTTGTGCTTAACTAGGAAAAATGTCACTTTATTGTTCAGGAAGGTATTGTATTAGGACATAAAATTTTTAGTAAAGGGATTGAAGTGGACAAATCTAAAATCGAAACAATAAAAAAATTACCCCCTCCTAGTTCGGTCAAGGCTATCAGAAGCTTTTTAGGACATGCTGGTTTTATAGAAGATTTATTAAGGATTTTTCTAAAATAGCTAAGCCTTTGACTAATTTACTAGAAAAAGATGTACCTTTTAATTTCGATCAGGAATGTTTAGAAGCATTTAATACCTTAAAGAATAAATTAATTAATACTCCAATCATAATTGCACCTGACTGGAATTTACCTTTTGAACTAATGTGTGATGCAAGTGATTTTGCAGTAGGTGAAGTTTTGGGACAGCGAAGGGACAAGCATTTTCAACCTATCTATTATGCTAGCAGAACTTTGACAGCTGCACAAGAAAACTATACCACCACAGAGAAAGAGCTGCTAGCTGTGGTTTTTACATTCAATAAATTTCGATCATATCTCATATTGTCTAAAGTTTTCGTTTACACTGGCCATTCTGCCCTTCGCTACCTTTTAACTAAAACTGATGCAAAACCTCGACTCATTCGATGGATTCTGTTGTTGCAGGAATTTGATTTGGAAATTCAGGATAAGAAAGGAGCTAAAAATATCGCGGTTGATCATCTTTCCAGGCTTGAGAACTCAAATACCAAAGAACTAGATGAAGTTGAAATAAATGATTCGTTTCCTGAAGAACAATTCTTTGCTATATTTGATTCTGAGGTACCTTGGTTTGCAGACATTGCGAATTTTTTAGCCACTAACATTATCCCAAAAGGGTTGACACACCAGCAAAAGAAGCAATTCTTTAATGATGTGAAAAACTACTTTTAGGATGACCCTTTTCTTTTCCGCATATGTACAAATCAAGTCATTAGGAGATACGTTACAAGGTCAGAAGCATCAAAGATTTTGGAACATTTCCACTGATGACCGACTGGAGGACACTATAGTGGAACTAAGACTGCACATAAAATACTTGAATCAGGTTTCTATTGGCCCTCGTTATTCAAAGACGCTAATAGGTACGTTACTTCTTGTGACAAATGCCAACGGACAAGTAATATCTCCAAACATGATGAAATGCCTCAAAACTATATACTTTCTTGTGAAATATTTGACGTTTGTGGTATCAACTTCATGGGTCCATTCCCTAGTTCATTTGGGAATAAATACATCTTAGTAGCAGTTGATTATATGTCCAAATGAGTGGAAGCCCAAGCTTTACCTACCAATGATGCTAGAGTAGTAGTACGATTCCTTAAGAAAATCTTCTCTAGATTCAGAACACCTAGAGCAATTATTAGTGACAGGGGTACTCATTTTTGTAACGCCCAATTTGAGAAAACCCTTAAGAAATATGGAGTTCGTCACAGAACAGCCACCCCACACCATCCTCAAACTAGTGGACAAGTTGAAGTGGCAAACCGAGAGATCAAAGAGATTCTTGAAAAGGCAGTAGAATCAAACAGGAAAGATTGGGCAATGAAAGTAGATGATGCTTTATGGGCTTATAAAACTGCTTTTAAGACTCCTATAGGAACATCACCTTACAGACTTGTTTATGGAAAAAGTTGTCATCTACCATTCGAACTAGAGCATAAAGCCTTCTGGGCTATTAAATTTCTAAACCTTGATCCCAAACTTGCAGGTAAAAATAGGTTGATGCAGTTGAATGAGCTAGATGAGTGGTGAGCCAATGCATACGAAAACTTACGCCTATACAAGGAAGCAACAAAACGACGCCATGACGCTTGTTTAAAGCAACGAAAACAATTTGAAGTCGGAGATCTTGTCTTGCTATATAATTCGAGACTCAAATTGTTTCCTGGGAAACTTAAATCACGATGGCAGGACCTTTCGTAGTTCAATCTCTTTTTCCATATGGCACAATAGAGGTAAGTTACCCATCACAAGGCACTTTCAAGGTAAATGGACATCGTCTCAAACTTTATAACGGTAAGAATTTTAAAAACGATAGAGAGGAGCTACGACTCTATGAACCTCCCTAAATACACCGACAAGGTAAAGTCGAGCTTAGGCTATAAACAATCGCTTTTCAGGGGCAATCCGAGTACTAACGGTTTTAATTTAATTTTATTTAAATTTCAAGTTTAACATTTAGATCTAACTGAGGGTGAGTTTGGATGGGCGGTGCGTTTACCTGCAGTTAGTGTAAAAACAGCAGTGGCGGTGAGATTAGATACTGTAGCGATACTGTAGCGTGAAACAAAAAGTAAGCTAAACGTACCGCACCGCACCGCTGCCCCAAACCCACCCTGAGTCTTTGAACAAAGGTTCACAAAATCCACACGGCCAAACACACGGGTATACCTTAGGCCGTGTCTATAACACGAGAAGAAACACGACCGTGCGATACGACCGTGTGAAAACAAAACAAATTTTTTCTCCAAAACATGGGATGCAATAAATTGCCACGGCCGTGCGACATGGCCGTGGGTGATCCTGCCAAAACAACACGGGCGTGCGACACGCCCGTGGCTTAGAACTATGGTTGAACCTGAGAAAGTAACACGAGCGTGTGACACGCCCGTGCCTAGCAACCGTGGTCGACACTGTCAAACTAACACGAGCGTGGGAGAAGCGAACGAAGCCAGACACGGCCGTGTGACATGGTCGTGTGCACCAACACGCCAAAAATTTGAAATCTACGAAGAACGCGGGCTAAATAAAAGGCACACGGGTGTGCCCCACGACCGTGTGCCCCAAATACCTATTTTTCTAATTTTATCTTCTTTAAAACTATTTCATTTCATTTTTTTATGATTTTTATAATTATTATATTTGCAAGTATTTCTTCATGAGTAATCCTATTCGTCTATATTCCTAAAAAGCTCCTAATTCTATCACAGTTATAAAGAGCTCCAAAGCTCACTATTACTTAGGAACTTGAAACTCCACTGGAAAAGGTTTTCCACGACTGCCACTTGTGGAATGCAACCTCTACCAGCACCGGAGTATTCTCCTCCAATCTGCATAACTCCAACCTAAGAATTTCATTCATTTAACATTCAGGAAGTTTCACTTCTCTCCCTATCTTATGATCTTATATCGATAATTGCCACTAACTTTATCTTTGTACATTGAGGGCACTGTACATCTTAAGTGTGGAGGGGTCAATTATATCACTATCAAAAAAATCCATGAATTTTATCTTGTTCTCTTGTAAATTTCTCATATCATTTTTAGGATGAATTTTGATTAATTTATGATTTTTATTGATATATATTGAATTAAAAACATAGGCATTCATGCATTGACTATTTAAACTTTAAGACATTAGAGAATTAAGCATGATAAGTTGATTTTTGAGAATTTAAAATTTTAGGTTGTTTTCCCCAAGTTTAGGTATTATCTTGAATTGAAATCCACAAGTTTAAACATCAAAAAGCCATAATTTTTGTGAGATTTTGAGCCTTTAGAGCATCTATTATTTCTTTCATGCCCACTTTTATTGTTACTTTAAGTGCATCAATATCGAATTTTTATTCTAGAACTTGCTTGATTATGCATGCCAAGACCACACCATTTGATTTGATATGTCAAGATGATAGAGGCACTTAGGTTTAACCCACTCATGCCATGAAAAGCCTACCTTCACAATTAACCCTCAGTAAACCCCTTTGAGCCTAACATCTCATTCATTGTTTTACCCTCAATATTAACCCATAACTCATTATTGTTGAAATCCTCTAAATTAATTTTATCCCTATTTTTGTCGAGATCTGATTTGAATAAAACTATACTACTGTTCAATAGGTGCACTTGCCTTCGTCGTGATAATAGTTAGTTTAAGTACGATCATTTATAAATTTTAAAACTTATCGCGAGTGACAATCATTGAGCATACTTGCATGGAACATCGGATGAAGCATGAGTTTTGCTAGAAACTCAAGTTTGTAAGCTATCTTGACTACTCTCTTCCTAACTCAGAAAAGTCCCTCACACCGTCGCACAAGCCCTTTTGCAAGCCACTGTGGCGCAAAATCCAGTTTAATTTCGTAGAAACTGAATCACCAACTTGAAATTGCATATTCTTGTGATTTTGATTAGCCCATTTCTTATTGCGCTTACATGTTTTGTGTCGGCAAGCTCTGGATAAGTCATTTAGCTCTTGCTAATCCTTTGCAAATCGATAAGCTGCTGGATTTGGTTCTACATAACAAGTCACAACCACGTTGGGTGTGAGTAGTTGTTGTCACATCACTATCTTGAATGAATTTGATTCGTTGCTCCACTTCGTTGCAAGTTGTAAGAAAATTAGGCCACATCCAACTACTTTGGCCAGTCCCTCTTTGTGGCACTCACGTAATGCTGAAGGTATGTCTCCAACAAAACATTTGGTCTTTTGGTCTGCCTATTAGTTTCTAGATGCATACTATTGGAAAAGTTCAAGTCTGAGCCCATCAACTTGAACAAATCTGTCCAAAACTGGCCCATAAAACTCCATCTTAATCACTAATAATAAACTGTGGTATTCCTCAATACTTCACCACATGTCTAAGGAACAAACGAGTCATTTCCTCAGTGAGGCACTCCTTGGCCGCTGGAATAAAAGTTCTATACTTGGAAAACCTGTCCACCACAACAAAAATACTTGCAAACCCATCAGATTTAGGCAAACCTACAATAAATTCCATTAATTCACTATCCTATGGGCATCCCAAAATGGGCAAAGGTTGTAATAATCCGGCTAGAGTCTTCAACTCTACCTTGTCTTGTTGGCATACCAGACAAGTTTTCACATAGGTCTCAACATCAT
The DNA here is from genome assembly GCA_025698475.1 of Gossypium anomalum. NCBI lineage: Eukaryota > Viridiplantae > Streptophyta > Magnoliopsida > Malvales > Malvaceae > Gossypium > Gossypium anomalum. The sequence continues at coordinate 14,993,667 of CM046961.1, forward strand.
CACCCATGTGAGGCCAATAATAGCGGTCCTCTAAAAGACTCATACTGCGGTGCATACTAGGATGACTAGCCCATCTTCCTTGCGCAAGTTCCCATATTGAAGCATATAAAGATGATGCCTCCGAGTGTACAACAATCCTCCCTTAAGCCAGAATCGCCTCGTTTTTCCCTCATTGGAAAGCTTAATCAAATTTTTGGCTATGGGATCCTAGGATATTTCTTCTTGAATGCTCTCCAATAGGGAGCTATCAGGCTGGTTGATTGTTGCAAACTCCCTCTTTCGATTGAGTACATTAGCTATAGTATAAACTCTCCCCGACTTATATTCCATGCTGAAATCAAACTCTACTAGGAAAACCTACCAATGAGCCTGCTTAGGAGACAACATTTCCTGGATTAGAAAATAACTATTTGCAACATTATCCATAAATACCACGAACCAAGAACTCGACATATAGTGCCTCAATGTACACAAACAGGTCACTATAGCAGCCATGTCTTTTTCTTGGATATTATGTCATCACTCTATCTCATTAAGCTTTCAACTCTCGAAAGCAATCAAATGCCCATTATACATCAATACTCCCCTAATCGCATAGTCTGATGCATCTGTGTGTACCTCGTACGATTTTGAGTAATCCAGCAAAGCAAGTACGAACTCCCTCATCATAGCTTGCTTCACTTAATTAAAGGCATTCTCACACTAAGGATCCCAATCCTACACATTACCCTTCTTCAACAAGTTTGTCAAGGGTGCGCTAATTTTGGAGTAATCTTTAATGAAGCGTCAGTAATAATTCGCCAACCTAAGGAAAGACCGCAAATACATTACCTTGATTGGTGGTTCTCAATCAACAATGGCCTAAATTTTGCTTTCACCCATCCAAATTTTGCCACCTCCCATAATGTAACAGCCTGTTTTTCAATGGTGTTGAAAACAGTGGTTTTCGGGCCACAAATCTGACGAGTAAGTCCGTAAATATTATCACTTAATATTTACAAGTCAAATATAGTGTAATAATAAAAATTTTATTTAATGATTTATATTAAATGAAAGAATAATTAGGTTCAAGTGGTATGTCCCTAAGTTGAGTGGTTTTAGAAAATGAAGTATCAGGACATCGTTTCTATAAACCGAGCCATAATATTGTATTAAATATTTATGGAGTGTTATTAAGGTCGTATTAAAATTTGATTAAGAAATTTTAACGTTTAAATAGTTAATTAAGTGAAAAGGACTGAATCGAAAAATGTACAAAAGTTAATCACTATAGGTTTATTTTCATTAAATTGATTTAACACATGGATTAATGGTTTAAATTGGTAAATTTTCCAAGCTTAACATAGTGGACGGATGTGGTATGATTTTTAGTGAAATTTTAATTATTTTTAATGGTTAGTTTTGTAATTTGATAAATTAGTAATTAAAATAAAAGATGACAATATATATTACTATCATCTTCTTCCTTTTTCTTTTTTTTTGAAACCGTATAGCCATGGTGAAGCATAAAGAACATTCCGCCAAGCTATATTAGGGTGCATAAAAGTGAAATTTTGTCCTGTTTCTAGTAATTTTTTATGTTTTTGAGCTCGTATTAGCTTATTCTAGCTAACCTGGGGGGTCAATTTGTTAAATTGTTAAATGTTTAGAATTTTCCATGGATAAATTTGTGATGTTATTGAAATTTTATGATAGATTATTAAGCTTGGTTGTTAAATATAAGTATTTTGTCAAGTAATTTTTTATGATTTTCAAGTTTAGGGACTGATTTATGAAAATGGTAAAATTCAAGGAAAATGTTATAAATTATGGATAAATATGGGCTGTTATAAGATTAGGTAAAAATCAGCTAGCATGATTTATGGTTAACAATGGTGAAATTTCAAGTTTCGGGTTTAGGGACTAAATTGCATAAAAGGTAAATTTTCATTATGAAGGGTTAAATTTTAAATTAATTATTTTAAATTTTGGAATGGAATTAATTGAATAAAAATATTTATCTAGATCAATAAACGACTCAAATGGACATTAATCGCGGGAAAACCAAAATAGTGGATTAGTCATTGGAACACATCAGGGCATCGTTTTGGTATAGGTAAGTTCGTATAGATTTAAATTATTTTTATATGATGTTTTAAATGAGTTACTATGTATAATTATGTGAATTATGATCTTGATTTGATAATTGATATTATGGATATTGTTGGAAGGTTAGTTTATTTAAAGTTGTAATTTATAAATGTGAAATTCATGATTGTATACAGAAAAGTTATAATGCAATTGAAATAAAGGATTTGAGATGTAAAAGTCTTGTTTGAACCTTTTGAATACTTAGGATACGAATGACATGTCATTAGGGTTATACGATTTCGGGTACTGGTCTTGAATGTCCTACCAAGGGCTGACGTCCTACATTTGTTGCGGATACTCCACAACTTATGTGAGCAGCATTGTGTAGCTAACATTCTGACCCACAGCTCATGTCAACACTAATGGAAAGGAAAGGTTACAGTTACGGTTACATGAAAAGGCTAACTATTTGTGAGCATTCCCGACTATCCAATGTTATTCTATATGGTTCAATGGGTAAGTAAAGGTTAATGGAAAGGAATGTATGAAAATTTAATGTTACTAATGTTTATATGACAGGAAAAAGTGAATATGCATATACAATATGAGAATGGTTGATAATTTATTGAGTGATGGATGGAATATGCATGGAATCTATTTTTTAATATATGTTTTAATTTATAGATTTATTGTTTACTTACTATCTATTAACCATATGATTTCAATGGAAAGTATGTATAAAGGACATATGTATAGGTGATGTATTATGGATGAAGCCTAAATGTTTATCATACATATACCATGAGTTACTTGGGATTTATATGTAATGATATATTTACTAACCTTATGAGGTGATGTGTATAGGAAATGAAGTTTGGCATACGACTTGATGACAGTAGGTTTGGTTGCTTAATTTAATATGACTGGTAAATTAAGTCTCGCCTATATGAATTTACTAAGCATTAAATGCTTACGTAATCATTTTCTCTATCTTGTAGATTATCGGGAAGCTCAGCCGGCTAGAATCTCGTTGGAGTATCGTCATGCTATCTATTCGATATATTGGTATTTATGGTTATTTTGGTTAATGGTTATAAATGGCATGTCATAGGGTTGAAAGATTATTCAAGTGAAATTTGCTTGTCTTGAGTTGCATCAAGCTTGTTGTGGTTAATAAGGTAAATGCTAGTATGAATAATAGTTGCAAATATGGGTGAATGAATCATCCTGCATACTCCATAGGATCTAGATAGTATATGGTATAATGGCATGTTTTGGAATCGTTATTTTGACCATTTTTAGGTACTTGGAATATATGGTCCTTTTTGGTATGTTTGTGATGGCATGTAAATGGTCATATGTGACATCATTTGGTAGATAAATGAACTAGGTTCTATGCTTGAAATGTGGCTATATTTCTTTGATTTGATCATTGATGTTTTGGTATGACTGTGGTGTCTTTGAATGTCATTTTGGTTAGATGAAATAAGATGCTTGAAGTGGTATGTTTATAAGTGTTTGAATGATGCTTAGGTCAATTGAATGTGTGCACAAATGGGATGGATGGTTAGGTGTGTTTTGGTCTTGGAATGGCTTGAATTAGGGTCAAATTATGGAGTACATGACTTGGGACATGGGTTGTCACATGGCTGTGTGTCATTTGTAAATTCTTAGTATTTTAAGTTAGTGAGTTATACGGCCTAACACATGGGCTGCAACACGGCCGTGTGTAACAAGTCAAAAAGTTACACAGGTGGAGACACGGGCTGGGACACGGCTGTGTGTCCCTTTGTTCGATTGTTACACAGCTTGGGTTATGTCACACGGCCGTGTGACCCCTGTTTTCAATTTTTTCATTTTTTCCCAAATCTTCTGAATTGTTTCAAATTAGTCCCGAATTGTTTCTAAACTATTTTTAGGGCCTTGAAGGCTCGAGTTAGGCCCAAATGCATATGTCTGATAGGTTTTTAATGAGATTTATTTAATTAATGTTAAATGATTTCATTGAGATGTTTTGATGTTAAACGTTGTTTTGATTGTTTGGTAATGCTTTGTAACCCTAATTCAATGACGGAGACAGGTTAGGTGTGTTACACACAACATTGCTTAAAAATGGTACCTTGCATTGGGTAAATGAGCATTTCTCCTCTTTAACATATAGTTTATTTTCCCGTAAAGTTTGGAACACCTCCCTCAAATGTTTCATATGTTCCTCAAGCGACTTACTCTAAACCACAATATCATCAAGATAAACAATCACAAAACGATTTAGGAATGGTCGAAGTACCTTATGTTGGATCTAGTGCCCTAAGTGTAGTATTTTTGTCAATACACACTTGTAATTTTTTCGAACAGATTGGTTAAAAAAACAAATTAATTAATTACATTAATATACTTTGTATAATTTTTCTCACATGGTTTTTACACGCAAAGCAAAATAGAAGCAAATGTATCTCATTGGTTGTCTAATTTTTAACTAATACTAAGCAGTATTACGTGGTCAGATCATAATATGAAAAGATAGCTTGTATCACTAGACAAACCTAAACATGTCCTTAGTCTAATCAAAAATGAGCAAACCGATTGAAAGACTAATATGTTGTCTATCAAGTCCAATTGGAGACATGCCTTGTTTTGGGCATTAGAGCAAATGACTCCTAGAAGATAAAGACATAGATGTGGTTAACTGGACTAACAGTACATCAGTTATGACCCAAGTAGAATAGATCCTGAATCTATTTATGGATTTATTCACTTGTAATGTTCACAGTGTGGCATTACTAAATCTTGAGTGGATGGCGGACTATGTATACGTGACTCGTACACTTTAATGTAAGTAAAAGCCTGAGTTAAAAAAGATAATGAACCAAAAACTGGTGCGTTAGGGTATGACTTTTGTAGTATGTAGCATCATTCAAAACAGTATAATTCATAGCCCAAAATATGGGTAAATGATATCCTCTCATTGGCATTACATGGTTAATGAAAAGTAAACATGGCCATGGATCGCCCATTTTTGTGATGAATGACTTGATCACTATTTGATAGTGATTGACTTTTCATGAAAGAAGATGTAATGGTTACTATGAGATAAAATATGATCATGTTGTGAGAACGAATATCATCCCAAAGAGATCAATGATATCCTATGAGGGTAACGCACTTATGACAAGGTCATTGGACGAGCACTGGGTAGTTGCTATCGTAATGGTATGTCATTGGGATAGCTTAGTCATGATACTATAGTGGAATGACTTCCTGACTAAATGATTTTAAATTTAATAGGTAAAAATTTAAAACTTAATTATAAATTATTTGAGCCTCAACTAAATATGTCCAATCGGTCCCTCCACTAGCTCGTGGAAACCATAATGAATTGCGTGTTTGAATACAAATGAACGAAACGAATAGAAAAATATAAATGAGAAACATTTAGGAATGATTATGGTTTTCTCTAAAATGGAGAAATGGAATAATCTAAAAATTAATGTAGGTTTCCAAAAATGAAAATGGAAATTTACAATCCTATATAGGATTACCTAAAAAATGATGGAAGAATGAGTTTATATTTTTGAACTATTTTGAAGCCCAAAAATGAATATAAATTATTCGGTTATAGTGAACATGCTGAGTTGTGATATACTGAATGAATTTTCTCGAAATTTTACCGGGAGTAAAATGGTCAAAATTTTATTGGAGTAAATTGAGATGAGAAATTTATTTAATATGTAAATATTAAATTTTATTTTGGAATATAAAAAAAAACTGAAATAGGTTGGATCACATTACAGATTACTGAGTCAAAAAGGCTCAAAAAGTACTCGTAATTGGACCTGATGTGAGAGAGGCCCAAAATCCCTTATATAACATAAAGAGGGTGGCAACCCTAGTATAAATACAAGGGTGATTCATTCACCCTTCTTCTACTCTAAGTAGGATGCTATTTTTCTAGTTAAAATAAATCTCTATAACTTTACAAGGGTTGTACCTTCTCTTCCTATAAATAGATGCCACAGGTAAAGCTATTAACACAACTTTTGAGAGATTGTTATTCTGCCGAAAATAGAGAGAATTTATTATCAACTTTTGAACTCATTTTTCCAATTAACAATTTTACCATATTCTTTTAAAGAAGAGAGAATTTTCGTTTTCTCTTCGAAAAGAAAACTTTTTTCTAGTTTTGTGTTTTGGTTCAATTGGTTCAAGCCCACACTTGAAGTAGTTTGTGGTACGGGAATAGAAAAGACGGTCATTTGTTTGAAAGCCAAAAAACGTCAAGGATCCACTTATCAAAAAATGCAAGTACGCATACAGTTAGGGTTTATTGCTATAAATATCACAAACTGGGTTGATTTTCAAAATTTTAAATTTCTGTTGTGTAAGGAAATCATTTTCAAGTCGGGTTTTTTTCCAACACCTTATTCATTTGGGTGCAAAATGTAGCTAGAGCATTCATCAATTCAAAAGGCATCACAAGAAACTCATACAGGTTTTCTTCGGCTCGTCCCCTTCGACTATTCTGACTTGATGGTACGCTGACCGCAAATCTAACTTGGTAAACCATCTCACGCTACCAAGTTGATCAAACAAATCCACAATGAGTGGAATTGGGTACCTGTTCTTCACAATGATCTTATTCAATACTTGGTAATCGATGCACATTCTCAATGACCCATCGTGCTTCTTTTAAAACAATACTAGTGCACCAAATGGAGATTTAGATGGCCTATTAAATCCAACATCTAAAAGCTCATTCAACTATTTCTGCTACTCTTCTAATTTTGGTAGAGACATACAATATAGGGCCCTAGCCGGTGGCTCTATGTTAGGTACAAACTCAAACCTTTGATCCACCGCCCTCTTCGGTGGTAGTTTTTTGGGCAACTCTGCAGGTATTACATCACAAAAGGAACTGCGTCATATATGTGCCAGAGATTGTCATATTTCATGGAGTGGCAATGTTTATTATTTTTTATACTGATCCAAGATTTACTTCTAAATTTTTGGGGTAAATTTTGTGATGCTCTGAGCATTAATTTAATTTTAGTACGACATTTCATCCATAAGTAGATGGGCAAGCGGAGTGGTAATACAATTTCTAGAAAACATGTTACGATGCTACATATTCAAGTTTAAAGATAATCAGGAAATGTCAAACCTGTTATACTCATTAAATTAAGCAAAAAATAAATAGTGAGACAGAATTGAGTAGTAAAACAAAAGATAAAGTTCATGAGGCAAGTTTCAGAATAAACAGGTACTGCTAGGTAAAATTTTGAGGACGAAATTTCTTAAATGGGGAGAGTTGTAACAGCCTATTTTATATTGGTGTCGAAAATAGTGGTTGGGACCACAAATCCGACAAGTGAATTTATATAATTAGTATTTAAATTATACAAGTCAATAATAATTTTTATATTGAATTTTGATTTGATGAATTTAACCAATTGAATTAAAAGTTAGTATAAATGGTTCTATTCAAAAGTCAAGTGGTTATTGAAAACGAGGTATTAGGACCTTGTTTCCGTTATTTAAAGCCATAAATATTCTAATTAACTATTTATAAAGTTGTAATATATGTGAATTGAAGCTTGGTTCAGTAATTTTGATGATTTACTGCTAAATTAAGGTAAAAGGATTAAATTGTAAAAGAGGTAAAATTTAATTGCTATAGATTTTAAATAGTAAAGGGACCAAAATGGTAATTAAACCGTGATCAAAAAGTCCAAGCGGTGGTGGATATGATTAAATCCACTAACTTTTGGGCTATTTGCTCATTTAGTCCTAATTAGTTTAGGATTAAATTGAAAATAAGTTTGTTTAGTTAAAATTTAATTAAATTGAAAGACCGATTGTGCAATTAAACCCTCCTTGAATGGTAAATATATTTAAAATGTCGAAATTAATGAGTAATTAAAAGGGCAATTTGGTAAATTAGGAATTAAATTAAATGTAATAAATAAAATAAGTTAAAAATCATTTTACTTTCATCTTCTTCTTCACTAATTGAAATTGAACCCTAAGAAACCATAAGAGGGAGCTTCGGCTAACTTTGATTTTCTATTTGGGTGAGTAAATTTCGTCTATTTTTAGTATTTTTTATGTTTTTGAACTCATATTAGCTCAATCTAGCTAACCCGGGGATTAATTTGTAAAACTATCAAATGTTAAGGATTGTGCCATTGATGAATTTGAGTTGTTCTTGAAGTTTTATGGTAAAATATTAAGTTTGGTTGCTCAATAAGACTATTTTGTAAAGTAGTTTTTGTTGATTTTAATGTTCAAGAACTAAAATGTGAAAATAGTAAAAGTACAAGGACTTGATGCAAAATAATTGCAAAAATGGGTTGTGGAATGGCACTTGAATATTCAGCTAAGCTGAAATTTGAAAAAAAATGGTTAAATTGCATGTTTTGAGCTAGGGACTAAATTGCATAAAAGTGAAATATTGGGGTAATTTCATAAAAAAGCCAAAAAAGACTTAATTGCATAAAATGAGTTAATTTTACTACTGGGATTAGTTAATTGAATTAAAATAATTTTTTTAGATCAAGAACGAGTTGAAAACTGAGGAAAAGAGAAAAGTATCGAATAGTCCTCGTACCTTTGTCACTGTTGTAATTTAGTCAGGTAAGTTCATTCAGTTTAATTTTAGTACATTTAAATATGTATTATATGAAGTTAGTTGCATAATGTTGAATTATATTGATGTGTGTAATTGGAAGTGGAAATAATGAATTGAAATAACTTCGATCACTAATTGAAATACTATGAGCCATTATTACAAATTAATCTTATAAGTTTGTGCATTTATTTATGTTGCTAATAATTCTTAGATTCTTAGTTAATATACTATTATTGAATGTTATTTAATATACCGAATGAAGTTTAACGAGCGATATCCACCGATATATTGAATGAAGCTCAAATGAGCTTTATCCACTGATATACTGGCCGGTGCTCAGACGAGCGATATCTATTGAATCTACTGAAACGTATATGCTTTCAAGTCATACCTACTGAAACATATGCGCTTTCGAGCCATACCTAATGATCCCACTAAAATGTATGTGCTATTGAGCCTTACCTATTGATTCTACTGAAAGTATGCTTTATCGAGCCCTACCTAATGATTCTACTAAAAGTAGCTCAAATGAGAAAATTTTATTGTTATACTCATGTGAAGCTCAAATGAGAAAATTCTACTATTATACTGAATGGAGCTCAAAAGAGTAAAAGCTACGGATACACTGAAATAATTCAATTGAACAAAGTCCACTGAGCATACTGAACTACTGAATTGGTTGTAATGACTATTATAGGTTGTGTATATTGGGAATCTCTTTGTTAATATTGGTTGATGCTATGTTTGATCGGAAAGTTTTAGTGAATTATAAAACGAGCTTACCAAGTTTCATTCGAGCTTACTTGTATTTGGTTCATTTTGTAGATTACATTTTGAAAACTAAGAAGATCGGGTCAACGTTAAAGATCACACTAATCGGGAACTTTGGTAGATTTTAATTTTCGGTTTTGGTATATGGCATGTGTTAGGACCATATGTATAACTTATGTCAATTACTTAGTTTGAGTAAGATGTTATACTATGATGTGTTTTGAATGACTTGTGAGAATCTACATGTTATTAAATGGGACTAATAGTTAAAAGTGTGAAATGCTAGGATATGTGATAAATCAAAGTTTGTAATGCAATGGTTGTTATGGTATGTATATATAATTTACTTGAGTTGCAAATTGGAAATGGAATGAGATGAAATGTATTGAGATGTTAATGATAACACTTTGGTTGACATATTGGTTGAGTTTATTGACATGTTTGAGTGTGATTGAAGTTGTTTTTGGTTTATGTAATTGTGTCATTGAATGTGTTTCAGGTACTCAAGCATATGGGTGAAAATTGAGCTTGAAATTGGACATTTTTTTGGCACACATAGCCTGGAACACAGGCTATCACACGGTCATATGAAGCATACAGGAAACCCACACAGGCGTGTGCCTAGAGCGTGTGTAAAAGCAGTATAGATGCAATTTTCAGACGGGCAGATACACGGCTCGCGACACGAACGTGTGAGGGTATTTCGATTGTTACACGGGTCGACCCATGGCCTGCGACACGACCGTGAGATCCAAATTAGAGAGTTACACGGTCTATGCACACGGGAGTGTGGGATAATCACATGGCCATGTTAGAGCCACATGGACTGGGCTCTGTCACACAGCCTAGACACACGGCCGTGTGACCTCTGACTTCAAATTTTTCAATTTCTTCCTAAATGTTTTGATTTGTTTCAAATTGGTCCTTAAGTGCTAGTAATTTATTTTTAAAGCTTTGAAAGCTCGATTTAAAACCCGAACTAAATGGTTTCTTTCATATTGAATATTACTTGTAATTATGGAATTTAATTGATTATTGAATATAAACTGTTATTAACTGTTCCAACTTGACTGGTAACATCTTGTATCCTATTCCGGCAACAAAAACGAGATAAGGGTGTTACATTTAGTGGTATCAAAGCTACGGTTTAATCGATTCTCGAACTGAACGCAATGTGTTTAAAGATTAGAAAGTACATGCCATATAAGCCTATGATAGTGTGATGTTGATTGGTCCGATCTAACCCATGTTTCATTGTAGAATTTAATGATGTCATCTGATTCTAAACGTGATTAAACTGATGAAATTAACAGTAACATTTCAACTACTAATTCTGGTGCAAGTCATAGCATATCTGTTCTACAACTATTTGAAAAATGAAGGTAAGAATATTTCTTACAAATTTAATAAATGTTAATAGAATTTGATCATATTGACCTTGATGAGGAAAAAGGGTAAAGGTAATATTCTGACTTTTTAACAGGAGGTAAATTATAGATTATCGGTTTGTAAATGTCTAATAGTGAACACAAAATGTCTTTTGATTTAATGAATTAGTGGCTTACAGAATAAGTGTGAGTTAATTTAGTGGCTTTACAACTTCTACCCCTAATATGTTCCTTATGGCATTCTTAAGTCCTCAGCAGGCTAAAATGGTTCGATGGGTTTCGATTAATTAATTAGAAGGTATGATACTAAAGAATTCAGTGTAAAACAGGTGATGATTTGATTAGGACTGGGTACTGGGTTGAAAATATATCTAGGGAATTTTAAGGATATAGCTTGTTTCCTTAATGATTATCTTAGATGTATCATGTCTTTGATAGACGGTAAGGTTTATAAGTGATGGTCAACATTAACAGCGATTGTACTGAGAGACGGGATTAACTGAGATTTATTTAGATTTGAATTCAAAAAGAGAAATATTATCAAATGTCATCTAAACAGGAATTTGTACAGGTCAATGAATATAATGGAGAAAAAAAACAAATTGTGTCTATGAATAGTGTTAAACAGTATCTATGTCTCAAAAAGAAAAATGCCAGGTCAGAGTAATAACACATGAATTAAATGTAGTAGGATCGAAGACATAGTTGTTAGATCTGGAGCTACCGCATCTGATATTATTTTTGGTATGTTCTATCTCTTCGATATTATTTATTGTATATGCACTGGATGATACTAGATCAACTTACTCGCATATTTGCACTACATTAGTAACAAATAAGGATTAATTTCTTGAATCAACTGAGTTTGAAATCCGAGTTATAATCCAGTGGGTCAGTGTGTAATGGTTATTTTGGTATGTCGAAACTATCTATTGAAAATCTGTGATTGTGACTTTCCTGTTGATATGATGTTACTACCATTTCATGAATTTGACATTATTCTGGAAATAGGTTGGCTAAAGGTTATATGATACTGTAGTAGACTGCAGACCGAAATGAATTGATTTGAAATGTCAGACTAGTGAAATGATCATAGTGAGTCTAGTAAATCAGATAGTACAACCACAGTTATTTAAGTTATCTCTATACTGAAAATGATTTGGACGATTGCAAAATATTTTTAGTATATTATATATCTATCTACTTGATACTCAAGAAATAGGATCAAAGATTTTTAAAAAAGAATTGGGATTTTTATCTGAATGTAAAAATTTAATAAATTCAAGACAAAGAATAAATATACCTTATCTTGTATAGACGACCTATTTGATCAGTTAAAAGGGTATAATAGTGTTATTGAAGATAAATACAGATCCAGTTATTATCAGTTGCAAGTTAAAGATTGTGGTATATTGAAACTATTTTCAAACTTGATGTGGCTATATGAATTCTAATAATGTTTCTTGGACTAATAAATGTCTCTGTTAATCTATGAATTCAATGAATCGGGTTTTTCAGTCTCATCTGGATATATATATATATATATATATATATATAGTTGTAGTTATGTTTATTGATGACATTATGACCTATTCTAAAACAGAATCTGAGCATGTTCAGCATTTGAGAATTTTATTACAGATTTTACTTAAGAAACAAATTATGTGAAGGTTAGTAAAGGTCAGTTCTGGTTCAGCGAGGTTGGTTTTCATGGTTATGTAAATTTGACAAATGAGATTCGTATATATCCGAGTAAACTCTTTTCCATTTTTATTTGGGAGCTCTGAAAATGTCTCTGAAAGTTATGACCAACTGAAAGTCTTACTGATGGAAGTTTTATAATAATCCAACCTGCATTTGGAAAGAAAACTATTGATTATAATAATGGTTTTGTATTAGCTGATTTGAAAATTAGATTGTTGCCTCTACAAAGAATTCAGGAATTAGACTGTTGGCTTGTTTTTGTCTCTCCCACCATTACCCTTAGGCTTGAATTTGGGCAAAGAGGACTCGTGATTATCAGGCTTTCTTCCCCCAAACTCGTAGGATGTCTCAACTACAACCATATGATTAAACTTAATCACAAATGATTGTGATAAATTGCTCGTTCAAGAAGAAGCAACCAGTGGCGACATTCCATATTTATCAATCCACACAATACCAATTAGAGGATATCATTAACTCTTTAATTGAGCTATGAATTTCACTGTTGCTAGTAAAGCCATTCTATACACAAGTCATGCACCCAACATACTTGCTATGGGCTCGACCATCTTTAGAGAATAAGCCTCCACTTATATCAAAGCACATGAGTTGCACACGTATGGTCAGTAACTAACTCAGGATTTAGGTAAATCACACCATGAACGTCACCAGTGAATTAATTCACAAACGGATTCAGAATTAATTCATCTTAGGTCCAGTCCAATGTATCATTCTACCAATGAATAGATCTATGTCTCTACTTGTGGAGTTAATTGCTCTAATTGCTAAGACTAGCCATCTCCCCAATTAGAATTGTAAGATGACATAATAATCATTCTCAGTATTTAAATCAAATGCTCACTTTAATTTTTTTACGGGATTACGAACTCATTCAAATTATTGACTGAAGTAAGTTGTCTTTCTCGTAATGTAAACGTTCTTTACAGTGCCACTTATATTCAGTTTGAACTTAGACAATCAATGAGTTAATATTTGTTTGCCACAATTTCACTATGCATGCAAAATATAAAAAACATAAATACAAAAGATATAATAGTGAAATGTGAAATTAACTTTATTTATTTATTCATCATTCAAGTAAATAGAAAACAATTACATATTTACTACAATATGTGCACATTTCTCAATAGATCCCTCATTGAGTCCAACTCATCGGTGTATCCCTTAACCACCTTGAGCGTCTCCCTTATGTCTACCATGGACTTCTTGGGATTGACCACCCGATTTTCCAAAGTCGACAGCATGTCCCTTGATCAACTTGCTTTCCTGGCCCTACCATGGGTCTCCACTGGCTTAATCTGGTCGACAACTTCTTTCGACATATTGAACGGTGCCTTCGCAACCTTAGTTCAAATACCGTCATAAGGCTAGACTTTCAATCTCGCAATCTGTGCGGCCTTAGGCGATTCCTTCACTTTAAATGCACCTAAATCAGCCTAACTCTCACAAAGTGAGGATTCTCACAGAATTCCTCTGAGGTACCAATGTAATGCGGAAGCAACTAAAAAAAAGAACTCGAAAGAAGAGAAAAGCCACAGAAAAGCAAAAGCACAAGAGTTTGAGTGAATGCTCTTAAGGAATTCTGTTACTCAAGAATGAAATGATTACAATGAGGGAGATGCCTCTATTTATAGTTTTGTCTCCCTAAATTCAATGATACAGATTAAAGTACATCAATGACCAAGATTAAAAGCAATATACAAAATCAAATCTTTAAGATTCACAGAATCAAATCTTCTAAGATTACAAATTCTCTAATATTGCATATCTTCGAAGATTACTTCCCATATTTGTCATGCTTTGTAGATGGGCCTTCAATCTCTCCAAGCAATGGGCTAGTCCTTTTGGGCCATGTAATCCCTTGCGAACAAGAAATATCACTCACATGTGTCATGGTTGCGAGCTCCTTTACGTAACTTATGACACTTACCTCTTGCTACATCTTGTATGTAAATAAATATAATTTTTATTTATTAATTTTAATTTATGAGTTAAAAAACATTGATATATCTAAATTACATTATTCCTAAAATATTTAACTAAAATGTTTAAAATTTTTCAAGTAAAATAAAACAAAAATATCATTGCTAAAAATTTTTAATTGCAAGTTGATAATTTGAAAAATTAAGTGTTGAAAAGTTAAGTATTATATTTAAGTTATAAATTTTGCTTGGTATATTTCATGAAGTTAAAAGTATTTGATAAATTTAATTTTTAAAAATTTAAAGATAAAGTATTTAAATGATAATTTTAAAAGAAATAAAATAAAAAGAATTTAAAAATTTTACATTAAGTAATAAATTTTGATTATCTACTTATCATTTTCTACACTTTTTTCATTTTTAAAAAAAATTATCATTTACATTTTATTATGAATTATCAAACGCGATTAAAAAAATTAAACCACTAAAAATATTAATTTTCAATTGATTTAATTTTTTTTCAATGGTTTATCAAACAACCTAAGTGTTCCATCAATTTCAACAACAAAAAACATTTTTTTTGGTTAAATTCTACTATTAGTTCTTATACTTTGCAAAGTTGTGGATTTAACTCTATAGTTTAATTTGGTTATTTTTAGTCATTGCACTTTTCAAATTGGTCAATTTTAGTCTTGTACTTCTGGGATTTTGAAATTTTAGTCATGACCAAAACAATAGTAATTAAATACGTTTGGTTAAATCCAATTATTAGTCTTGTATTGTGTGTATACTTGTAGATATCTATATTCTCCAATTGGAGCATTCTAAGTCTCTATACTTTTCAAATTTTAAAAATTCAATCTTGACACAAATGATTATCGTTAATCCATTAACTGAATTTTTAGTATGTAATATGTGGAAATAAGAAACTAACATGATATTACATATATAATAATATGTTTGGCGCATCAAATTTCGAAAACAGCATAACTTAATTAAATGAATTTAACAATTATCGTTTTATGAGTACTGAAATTTTAAAATTTGAAAAATAAAGAACTTAAAACATCAAAATTAAAGTAAAAGAATTAAATCCACAACTTTCACAAACTACAAGGACTGATAGCCAAATTTAACCCTTTTGATTGAAACAACACAAAACATTACTCAATTAAATAAATTATAGCAAACTGTACATATTTTATATATTTATAAAAATTAGCCTCAATTATTACAAATTCCTAGTTAGTTTTTTTTTTTTTTTTTTTTTTAGTTTTTACCATTCATAAAAAGTTGTTGATGGAGTCTTATTTCGATTGGCATGAGTATTATTGCCAATACAGGAGAAAATAGATTTGAGTACATTGAAGTGTATTATCCTCTTATTTATGGGTTAGGAATGGACTATACCTAATCTTAGACATTGTGTCAAAAATCGTAGATACTTGTTCAACGGGTTACAAGTTAATACCAAAATGTTTAATAAAATATATCTTTATAACTTTTTGTATACTTTATAATTTTTTATGCATATTTTAATATTTTGGTACTCTCTCGTAATTTTTTGTATGCTCTAAGAATTTTTGGTATACTTTCGAAATTTTTCGTAGTCTCTTAAAATAAAATTTCTGATACTCCCTCATAATTTTTTATAATATGTCTTTTTTTTTTTGTATTTCTATATAATTTTTTGTACTCTCTTATATTTTTTGGTGCTCGTATTTTTTAGTATTCCCTCATATTTTTTTGATAATCCCTAATAATTTTTTTTGATACTTTCTCATTCTTTTTGTATATTCTTATAATTTTTTGTATGCCCTAAGTAATTTTGGTATACTTTCAAAATTTTTCGTAGTCTTTCAAAATAAAAATTTCTGATAGTCCCCCATAATTTCTTTTACAATCCCTCATGTTTGTTTGGTATTCTCATATAATTTTTGTACTCTCTTATATTTTTGGGTACTCGTATCTTTTAGTATTTCCTATTTTTTTTGATAATTCCTAATATTTTTTTGTATTTTCTCATAATTTTTTGTATACTTTTAAATAAAGATTTGGAATGAGAAATATAATTTTGGGCTAAATAATAATATTATTCTGCATATTAAGAAATTTCAATGAAATTTTATAGACGAAAAAATTGATAACTTTTAAATTATTATATTTTCTTGATAATATTTAGTATTGAAAAATTAGATATAATGATAATTTTAAAAAAAATGAAAAATGAAAATAAATAAATTAAATTTAGTAAGACTAATCAATTTTTGGTATCCTCCTAGAACTTTTAATATTCTCTTGTAATTTTTTTGTACTCTCTTATGTGTTTTTTTTTTTAGTCTCTCATCATTTTTGGTATTTCCTTATACTTTTTGGTATTACCTCATAATTTTTAGTATTTTTGCATAATTTTTTTATTTTTTATTTTTTTATTTCCTTATAATATTTGGTATTCCCTCGTAATATTTGGTACTCCCTCATATTTTTTTATATTCCCTTGTATTTAGTATTCTCTTATAATTTTTGATATTCTCATAATTTTTGACACTCCCTCATATTTTTGGGTTTTTTTTTTTTTATAGTTTTTGGTATGATTTCAGAATTTTTGGTATCGATTTGAAATGAGGATTTGAAATAAGAAATATAATTTTGGAGTAAAAAAATATTTTTGCAAAATTTCAATGAGATTTTGTAGAAAAAAAAATTGGTAACTTTTAAATTGTTAAATTTTCATGCTAATATTTCGTACACAAAAATTATATATAATAGTAATTTTAAAAACATTGAAAAATTAAATAAATACAGAAAATTTAATAAGCTCAAATATTTGATAGTTCCTCATAATTTTTTGTACTCTCATAATATTTGGTACTTCCTATTTTTTTTTATTCCACAATAAATTTTGGCGCTCCATTTTTTTTGGTATTCCCTCACATTTTTTGGTATCACCTTATAATTTTTGGTATACCCTTAAAATTTTTTGTATGGTTTTTAGAGGATTTTGAATTTCATATTAAGAAATTTCAATGGATTTTGTAGAAGGAAAAAATTGACAACTTTTAAATTATTAATTTTTCATGCTAACATTTGGTAAAAAAAATCATATATAATTATAGTTTTAAAAATATTGAAAAGAAAAATAAAACAAGTTTAATAAGATCAACCAATTTTTGGTAGTACCAAAACTTACAAGGGAATATCAAAAATTTTGAGCTAATAAAAAAAACGCAAGAGAGTATAAAAAATGAAGAGGGAACACAAAAACAAAAATAAAGGGAGTACCCAAAAACATGAAGGACTATCAAATTTTTGGGGAAATATAAAAAATTCTAAGTACTACAAAAAAAGGTGAGTGAATACCAAAAACTCAAATAAAGTGAAAAAAAAAAAACATAAGGGTACCAAAAAATTATGGAGAGAATATAAAAGAAAAAGAGGAAATACCAAAATACATAAAGACGTACCAAAAATTATGATGAATTACCAAATATTGGTTAATCTTATAAAATTTGTTTTATTTATTTAATTTTTTAAGATTTATCCTTATATATAATGTTTTTCCCCTCAAAAAAACTCCATTAAAAATTCACAATATGCAAAATAATAATTTTATTAAAATTAAATATTTTGGATAATTTCGAAGGTGTACAAAAGATTATGAGAATTTATCAAAAATTATGAGAATATAAAAGAAAGGAGGGAGTAAAAAAATTATGAGGCGCGTATAAGGGAATAAAAAATTTATGAAAAACATACAAAAATTCTGAAGTTAAATAAAAAAGAAAAGAGAAAGTAGCACAAATGGGCAATGGCTGCCTCTAACCTATAAACAGTGGTTTACTTATTTATTTTTTTCTTTTTTAAATGGCTCAGATCTAAATATTTTAAATCTAATTGCTATTTTTATTTTATGAAACGTGCCCCAAATTTCACTTCCTGAAAATGTTACTGCGATATTGTTTATTTTTGGTCATATACTGAAATGTTGCTGTTATGATATCATTTATATCAACAAAATATTAAATTTGAAAAAGTCCAAATCAGAAAGATTGAATTCAACCGAGACGACAAAATAATAGCGGTAGATCTCTGTGTGGCCTACTCAATAATGTCTAAAATTCAAGCCTCTTTATTTAAACTCCCTTGTCCTTGTCCAGATTAAAAACAAAGTAAAGGGCAGAAGAAAAAAGCAATGGCAATGGCAGTGACGATGGAGGTTGGAAACGATGGTGTCGCTGTCATTTCCATCTCTAATCCTCCCTTGAATATCATCAACGCTGCAAGTATGCTTTAACTTATCACTCCTTTGATCCTTTCACTTATCTATACTATGATTCTCTCTCTCTCTTTTGATGTTTTATTCGTTTGGAAATATATTTATTTATGTTTTTTGTTAAATTTCTGATGGTACACAGTGCTAGCCGCACTGAAGGAGAAGTTCGGTGAGGCTACTAGGAGAAGAGATGTCAAAGCTATTGTTTTGACTGGTGAGCTTTGGAGTTCCTTGCTCATTTTATTGGATACCTTTTCCTTGGAAAAAAGAAGAAATTATATTAAAACCCATACATAAGAGGATCTGGAGTTTGCATTTAAGTTACGAGACTGATTCTTTCTAATTATAGTTTTCAATTGTTTGTTGTGAAAAAGAACCATAGCATAGTGCAAGCACGGGAAAGGTGGTCATGTTAAAAAGTTGTTTTTAATACTGGAGATTTTTTGCTGATTCTTTCGTTCTCATGGTAATTGAAGGCAAGGGTGGAAGGTTTTCAGGGGGTTTTGATATCAATGCTTTTCAGAACCCCAGCGGTATGAGTTCTTCATTGTTGGTTGTCACCTTTTCAATCAAGGTTGTACTTTTTTGCATGTTTTATACGTTTTCTGGAAGTACTAAAGTATGCATCAATAAATGTTGGCATGACAGGTGATACTTCGGATCGAGCAATTGAATCAATTGATCTTGTTCTCAACACTATAGAGGGTGCGTACTTGTCCTTGGCCTTTATGATTTTCTTGAACTTAATACTTCGGATTCATCAAATCCCTTGTTGACATGAAGAAGTGAAATAAGTTCAGTGCATCCAGTATCATGTCAGCTTCTGTACTAAAGAAGGCTGCAGTTCACGCTAGGGAAATACTTTCTAGTTTAAAATTATTATATCACTGGTAGTAATAGCCATATGTCAAGAATAACATATTTGATGACACTCATTCTTTCAGATATCTGATCATAATTGACTCCACTACTCCAAAACTTCCTAAAACATCTCAAGAATATGGAATACACGTATAGACCCTGCCAGGGTTTAAACAACTAACTTGATTTCATAATATCCTTAGTAATACCTAGTTTAGGGTTTAGGGACAAGACGTTCTCAGGAAACAGGTTAAATTCATTATTTGTAATTATCCAAAAATGATCTACTGTGATCTTGAAAATGCCAATGTTGGTCTTCCATAATCTAGATTGCAAGAAGCCAGTTGTTGCAGCTATTGAAGGATTGGCTCTTGGTGGTGGCTTAGAATTGGCAATGGTTTGTATTTTCTGCTGAGGAACACTGGTGATTCACTTCTTTTGTAGCCACTTTGATTGTCAAAATCATAGCTGAATTCTTTCATTCTATTCCAACCTCATACAGGGTTGCCATGCTCGTATTGCTGCTCCAAAAACTCAGTTAGGGTTGCCAGAGTTGACACTTGGGGTGATTCCTGGACTCGGAGGTATGGCTGCTTTCTTATGTGGAACTTCAAACATAGCTTTGTTCTTCTGGTGAAATAGTGCTTTCGTTGAGGTGAGGTTTACAAACATTGATTTGTTCTGTAATATGGTTGTTTTTTAAGGTACTCAAAGTCTTCCAAGGCTTGTTGGGGTATCAAAGGCTATTGAAATGATGCTGGTAAGATTGTTATGGGTTGAGCAGAGACACATCATGGCGATTGATCATCATATTAAAATATGTGGTCTTGATTCCTTAATTTTGTCTCGTTAGTTTCTTTTGCTTGGTTAGAGGCATCATGCAGTCCTGTTTCTGGTTGGTGATAAAATCTTTGAGCTATCATTCATTTCCCACTGGATTTAATTTTGCTCAATGGTTCTGATAGAATGATTATAGTACAAAACCACCACCTTTTCCTTCTTAATACGAGACCCCAACCATGGTTACTTCCTTTTGACATCCATGCTTCTTTCCTGGAGCTAATTTTGCATGGTTAAATGATTTATCTAGGCAATTTTTTTGTCATTAAATCTAATTCGGTTTAAACTTACTTTTAACAGTTTTCTAAGCCAATAATGTCTGAGGAAGGAAAGTTGCTTGGTCTTATTGATGAAATAGCAACCTCTGAAGAGTTAGTTAGAGTGTCTCGACTACACGCTTTGGAAATTTCTGACGGACGTAAACCATGGGTGCGTTCTCTCAACAGGACAGACAAAATCAGATCCCTGTCTGAGGCACAGGAGTTGTTAAGAACTGCTAGAGAACAAGCCAAAAGTACAACTCCAAATATGCCTCAACACCTTGCATGCCTTGATGCCGTTGAGGAGGGCCTTCTCCATGGAGGATATAAAGGGCTTCTAAAGGTATTTTGGTTCGGAGGCCTTGCATTTACTAGACATTAAACATCAACGTTTATGCTGTTTCCTAATGCTAGTAACATCAAGCTGACCATCTCAGGAAGAACCATTTATTCCCACCACAGTATGTTATGTTCAGAGACAACTTTTATTGGATTCTAACCTTTCAATTTTCAATATTTCATCTCGTACAATCTTCTAGTTAATTTGCATTGCAACATCTGGATTGTAATATATCATATACATTCTTATTGTAACAGGAGGCAGCAGTGTCCAAAGAATTAGTTCAGTCAAACACTACGAAAGCTCTTACTCATCTTTTTTTTGCCCAACGTGCTACAGCAAAGGTAACTAATGATTCCTAGAATTTGTTATCTCTTTGATTCCCTCTTGCAGTGATTTTGAGTTGAATGATGGATTGAGTTCTAAAAACTGTTCTTGATGCATTGCCATCCTTTTGCAATTAGAGAATCCATTGCTTTTATTACGAAAGTTGATTGGTTGGTAGTGAGAAATTGTAATGTTTCAGCAGTTCAAATTTTCCATGAATTTTTTGCTTCTTCAGGTGCCAAACATTACTGACGTCGGCCTCAAACCAAATTATGTCAAGAAAGTTGGTATCATTGGTGGAGGCATAATGGGCTCTGGAATTGCTACATCTCTTATCCTTAGCAACATAACTGTTTTCCTCAAGGAAATCAACTCTGAATATCTTCTAAAAGGAATGAAAACAGTTGAAGGTGGCTATTACATTGATACATTATGTGCTCCATTTGTGAATATTATAGTTTTAAGGATATTATAATATTTGGATGTTAATCTTTACAAAAGGCCGGTTGGAGGGTTGGATTACTGAAATATAGTACATTATGACACGAATATTAGCAAGTATGCTCGTTCCCCAATTTTATCATATAATTGTAGAATCATACCCAATACTTATGCTTGAATGTGTGTTAAACACAAGTATTACATGTTTTCCTTTTGGTGGCAGCAAATATCCAAAGCCTGGTAGCTAGAGGAAAAGTGACACTGGATAAGGCGAGAAAAGCCCTTTCTATGCTCGAAGGAGTTTCTGACTACTCAGAATTTAAGGAAATGGATATGGTCATAGAGGTGGGATATTTTGTCTTCAGCAGCTCAAAATCTTGGGTTGCTTTTGTCTCTTTGCTAATTTGGTATATCAGAGGATAATCTCAAGTTGGCCAAACAGAATTTTCCTATATTGTTCCAGCTCTTCATTTTCCAATGCATATCTGGTCAGGAATATGACAATATGACCCTTCAAATTCATGTATTTGTCCAAACTTAGAAAAATTCGAAGTGCTCATGACTAGCCAAATATTCATTCCCAATACTTGGACTTGAGTCCAAGGAACATAGGAATTTTCTATTCTTACTCGAGTCTATAGAAGTGTGTATGATCACTCCAATTTAGAACTAGGCGTTTGCTTTCCCAAGCAGCCATCGTTGACCAAAGCCTTCAAGCTATCAGGAAGAAGATTGTGAATAAGTAAACATAAGTGATGTCCTCTAGCATTTCCAGCAAGCCAGTCCACACAGGATTTAGCTTCAGAATAAGCATATGCAACCTGGCACCATCAATCTTTTTTGCAGGACATGATCTGTCCAGAAATTTGAGGCAGAATAAAAATGATCTAATCGAAGTTTTACCTCTGAATTTTTTGTTTATCAAATTTTACTTAGTAACTTCGGTTTTTTATGATATCAGAGGATTTAGAAAATAAAAGACGCATATATGCCTAACTATCTTTACTGGCTGAAGTTGTTTACTTCATTATTTATTCCTTTTGCAGGCGGTTATTGAGGACATTCCATTGAAACAAGAAATATTTAGCGAGCTCGAGAAGGTCTGCTCTTCTTGCTGCATTTTGGCTACAAATACATCCTCCATTGACCTTAATGTAATTGGAGAAAAGACCAAATCGCAAAATCGTATCATTGGGGCTCATTTTTTTAGGTTGTTAAACTTGTTTTAGTTGTATGCTAATGTATTTATTATTACCGTCATAATAATCTGACTTACGTATTACATAAAATGAATTGTTTTAACATGAATTTCTGTCAGGTTTGCCTTATCACCTCCGCCGTCATCTGGTTTAGTGGAAGCATGTGCTGCCATTAACTGAAATGAATTATATTTTGTTGGACTGACACTAAAATGTTTTTGTATTATCGAAAACTTGACTACTTTGTTATCTGAATGGCTTTTTTGTATGATTCTCTGATGAACAGTCCTGCTCATATAATGCCTCTCCTGGAGATTATACGAACAGAGAAAACTTCTCCGCAAGTTATTCTTGATCTCCTAACAGTTGGGAAAATAATGAAGAAAGTTCCTATTGTGGTTCTTAATTGCACTGGCTTTGCTGTTAATAGAACATTCTTCCCCTATATGCAAATTCCACATCTTTTGGTCCATCTTGGTGTGGACTTGTTCAGAATTGACAGAGCGATCAGGAACTTCGGCTTTCCTTTAGGTCCATTCCAGTATGTTTCTTCCCATTCCCAAAGAAGTTTACGCGACTTTTGAGTTTAATGTGTGTATTGGTTCATGGATAATCTCTTTTATGAGATAGAAAATGGGTGAAATACAAGTACAAACTACATATAGGTCCAAATAGAAATGGTAATGATGATTTTGGCATAATAATAGCAACATTAACTTGTGCAAATCCAGTTGCTCCCACATGCATGGTTTATGTTACTTGTGCCATGCATATTTACTTGGGAAGCTCTATTTCAAATTAATGCATGTAGAAATGCCTTCTGAATGAATAGTGATAATTTATTCTTTTCAATTGCAATACTTGCAGGCTTCAAGACTTGGGTGGATTTAGACTAGGCAAGGCTTCTGGGAAAGAATATGAAAATGCATTCCCTGATCGAACATTCAGGTCTCCATTGACTGAACTTTTGTTGAAAAATGGACGAAATGGTAAAAAGAATTTTTGGTTTTTCTTTCTGTTCATGTTTTTAATAATTTTTTATTGTCTAGCATTTCGAGTCATTGGTTTTTTTTTTCTTGGTGTTTTAGGCAAAAGCAACGGGAAAGGATTTTATGTTCATGAAAAAGGAAGCAAGCCAAAACCTGATCCATCAGTGCTACCTATTGTTGATGAATCTAGAAAGTTTATGAATATTATGCCTGGTGGAAAGGTATTTAGCCTTTTATTTTTCTTTAAGAAAAAGTTGTATGACATGAAATTTTGTACACTTGGGGGCTCATTCCTCTGCTGGAAGCATTCTGTGTGCCAATGCGTTAAGAACAAAAAAACCACTCTATATCTGCCCGTTGTTTTTCTGATTTATTTTTGTTGGGTCTCATTCAACAGCCTATATCAGTTACAGATGAAGAAATTACCGAGATGGTATTGTTTCCAACGATTAACGAGGCATGTCGTGTTTTG
The DNA here is from genome assembly GCA_025698475.1 of Gossypium anomalum. NCBI lineage: Eukaryota > Viridiplantae > Streptophyta > Magnoliopsida > Malvales > Malvaceae > Gossypium > Gossypium anomalum. The sequence goes on from CM046961.1 coordinate 15,018,170, forward strand.
GATGAGGGTGTCATTGCTCGAGCATCAGACCTTGATGTTGCATCTGTACTCGGAATGAGCTTCCCATCCTACCGGTAACTACTTCGCCACCAATTTTTAGTCTCTGCAACATGAACTCAAGAATAGTCTCTAAAGTTTGGAGAATTTAATGGTTCCATTGTTAACTGCTATAGGATCTGCTATTAAGAATCAGTATTTGCTAATAGTTTGCCTGCCAAATTCAGTCACTATTTGCTATAAGAATGTGAATTTGGTTTCTTGCACTCTCTATGTTATGGTTAGTTACTTGATCTCTTATTTTCACCATGTCTTATAAAACAATCGCTTCGGTTGCAGTGGTGGTATCATGTTCTGGGCAGATACAGTTGGGTCGAAGCATATCTATTTGAGCCTCAAGAAATGGTCAGAAATGTACGGTCGCTACTTTAAACCATCGAGATATTTGGAAGAAAGAGCCATGAAAGGCATGCCACTGGTAAGAACGAAGAACTGTTATCCTTATTTTAAAGCTTGTTTGAATGGTTCAGCAATTTAATTGCATTCATAATGCACATTAAGTTTCAACTCAATCCAATGTTTATATCATATTGATAAAAAATATGGATCGATCTGCATGATTTGCATAAATAGAGTATGGAATATAACTGTTAGATTAAATACACAAATCGTGAAGAAAAAATTACAAAAGCATCAAATTAAATTAGTTTTATGCTAATGTGATATCTACATTCCTACTCTTCTTTTTCTTTTGCAGAGTGTTGCAGCAGAAGCAAATTCATCTCTAAAATCGAACTCAAAGTTGTAGTCCGACAAAATAATGGCGATGATTGGATGAAAAGCAGTGTAATACATAAGTCTACTTATTGCACGCAAAACTTAAAAAAGGAAAAAGAAATTGGTGTTTGTCCTAGTTTCTGTTAGGATTCAGTTAATTTTTATTCAGTAAAACTCCTATTTTATTGGGATTGAAGCAAAACTCCCATTTTATTGGGATTGAATAAAAACTCACATTTTATTGGGATTCATGATTGTTACAGGAATTATTGGTTGTCCGTCTTATCTTTAATTTGTTTTACATAGGTTACTTAATTTTAGCTTAGTTTATTATGTAAGGCTATATATATAGCTAAGAATGTTTCAATTTCTATGCATCAAAATTTTCCCATACTTCAGTTTTTATAAGCTTTCTTTTATTTAAGGCATTTTGGTATGAAGAGGGTTGTTTTGCTTTCTTTTATTTCAAATGCTATACCAAAATATGACAATAACAATGATTCTGAGTGATTTGTAGTCAAAACAGAGGGTTCTTTTGCTTGTTGAAATTTGATGGACATTACCATTAGGTGATGCTCACGGTGGAGAATGAAATTCCTGTAGCAACAAAAGGTGTGGTTATGATAAAAGCACAAAAGAACATCAGTGATCAGAAGCTAAAACACTTAAAAGGAAAGAATATTTTTTTTCAAGCCTGGAATAGTTTGGTCCTAAAGATGATTCTCATAAAAGATACAACAAATGACATATGGGATTCTAGGAAGTAGAAATATCTAGGTTTCACATGAGTTGAGTGTGCATAAGAAGAGTTTGAGGTACTTCACATGAAGATAGAAGAAAATGCGAATGAGTACAATGCTCAAACTCTTACAATTGTTAACAAGATGAAAGCAAATGGTGAAGACAAAGGAGATGTTGAAAAGATTGTGTTTCATGACTCTTTTAAGTTTGATAATGTTGTGTACTCCATAAAGAAGTCTAAGGATATAAGCATGTCAATCATTGATAAGCTGCAAAGCAGTTTGCTTGTGCATGAACAATACATAAGCTTTCATGTTGAGGAAAAATATGCTTTAGAGATTTCTCATGGAGGTCAATTTGGAAGAAAGGATCTAGGTAATGGAAGAGGAGGATATGGAAGCAGACGAGGCAGACAAGGTCTTGACAAAGCCATGGTGGAGTATTATAATTGTCACTAGCTTTGGAGTTTTCAGTGATGTAAATTTAGAAGAGATTGAAGGGAAGAGAGAGAAAAGAGGTTGCTATTGAACTATTGCAGCCATGAGAAAATAAGGGGAAGAAAGAAAAGTAGAGAAGAAAAAAAAAAGAAAATAAGAGAGTTTATATTTTGAAAATTTTGCTTAATTATCCCTCAAGCTTAGAGTGCTATTTATACTATCTAAGAATATACAAAAGAAAGAACACAATCTCGGATTTACAACTTTAAATAAAAAATTTTAAATATTACAATATTTAAATTACACCCTTTCAAGCTGGAGCATATATATATTATATGGTCCTAATTCGTTAAATATATACTCAATACGAGATTTCCTACTAACTTTAATGAGAATATGCACTAACTAATCAATAGAATTGACAACTAAAGGCAGTACATTGCTTCACAAAGTGACAATCTATCTTTATGTGTTTTGTCATTTCATGGGACACCGATTTATAGTCATATATAATTCTACTTGATTATTATATCAACTTTATTGGGCTGTCAATTTCACATCGTGATTCCTGAAGAAGTTGTTTCCACCAAATAAATTCAGAAGTGACTAAGGCCATGGCTCAATGCTCTGTTTCTACACTTAACCTTACCATAACATCTTGATTTTTACTTTTCCATGATATTAGGTTCTTTCCAATGAAGACATAATATCATGAAGTAGGCATTCTATATAAGGAGATCCTACCCTATCAACATTTAAATACCCAATGATCTATGTATTTCTCTTATCTTTGTATAACAAACTATGTCCATGAACACCTTTGAGGTATTGAAGGATGTGTATTATTGTATTTCAATGACTATTATATGGAGTGATGGCTACTAAATTAACTATAAATACGACTAAGGCAAGCGCACCTATCGAACAATAGTATAGTTATGGTGAGTAGGGAATATCATATCCACGAGGACTAAAAGTACTAGTAATTACCGTTTTTCTATTATTAGCCTACAAATTGGAGTGATTGTTTTTAATCTAAATTTACCAAACTAATCTAACTAAAAATGCAACAAAGAATGAAATAGGAAAATAACTGAAGATAACCAATGAGAAAGATAATACCCAGGAACGAATCCATCTAAACTTTACCTATTATTATGAATCTGAATTAAACGATTTATTCACTTGTGTCTTGATCCGTAGAAATCCCTAAATTATGTTAATATCTCTTTCGAGAGTAAGAACAACTGACTCTAGGTTGATTAATTGAAATCTCTTTCTAATTAAAACCCATATTGTCGCACTAACTCAATCTATGGATTCCCTTATTAGATTTGACTCTAATCCGATAGATTTATGTCGTCCTATTTCTAGGATTGCATGCAACTCCACTCAATTATGCTAGGTCTACTCTTAAACAGAAACTTTTGCTCCAATGAAATAAGTACAGTAAACATGAATTAATATTCCGGAATATTAAAATAAGAAATAAGCATACATAATTGAGAACAAGAATCAAGTATTTATCATGTAAATCAGAAATCAAACAATAAGATTCATCATAGGTTTCATCTTCCCTAGGTACCTAGGGAATTTAGTTCATAATCCTGAATAGAAACATCTAAAAGTTAAGATAATCATAAGACATAAAGAAACTCAATAAAACTTCGAAAGAAATTAAAATGTGATATTCAATCTTGATGGAGATCCGCTTCCAAGTTGATTTCGATGGTGTTCTTCGAGTGTTTTCTTTTATCTTCTCTGGTTGTCCCCTTAGGTCCTCTTCTAATTGGTATTTATAGACTTTAGAATACTCAGAAAACCTAAAAATTGGGTTTTTCCTCATATTTGGGAAGCAGGGTGCGAAAATGACACGGGCTGGCATATGGGCGTATGACCAGTCCATGTGACTCACATGGGCGTGTAGCCTGCTCGTGTGGATCTTGAAGATAACTCCATTTTTTTGATTTTGGCTCGTTTTTCGCTCCTTTCACTCCCAAATGCTCTTCTAAGTATAGAAACATGAATTTAAAGGATTAGGAGCATCAAATTCACTAATTTGCATAATTAATCATCCAAAAAAGCATTAAGAATGGGATTAAAATATGTTATTTTTGCAGCTTATCAAATATCTCCACACTTAAATGTTTGCTTGTCCTCAAGCAAAATCCTCAACTCCTATTAAAATTAATATTTTTCAACTTGAAATAATTCACAAATAGTCATGCATTGACAATTCTACCAAAAGAACACTAAAGTCTCAAACAATCCAAGCTAGCATTTTTAAATACGAAAACATAGGTGCCTCCCCTTATTTAAGTAGTTACCTTTAATTCAAAATCTACAAGAATCGGCATTCTCACTAAAGATTCACTCAAATCGCTCAAAGTATTTAAAGTTCACGAATAAGCACTCAATAGTCAAACAAGAAAAGTCATTACCATAGGCTTGTATGAAAATCAAATCTCCACCACTATAAAATGAGATGATACACAAATCAAAAGATCTTTAAGAGGTTGTAATAGGGCTTAGGTTAAAGGTGTGGAGAAATGCCCAAAGTTATGGTTAAAATCGAGATCGAATTGATAAATTACCAAACTAGAAAATCACAAATGCTGAATTAAAAACAAGTGCATAAATCAAGAACTATTCAAGAATAAGAAAACGAGCTTCTTCTCAAAATATGAATTTAACTGTTCAAGCTCAATCATAGAATTAAAATAATAATCAATATATATATGTATATTTTTTTTTCAATTTTTTTAACAATAAGAAATAATTCAGCAAATTAAACAAAAGAGCATAGTTAGACAACTAACCAAATCAAATCTCGAAAAAAAGGGAGTCAATAAAACGGGAAAAAATCTCAACGAACAAAAAATGAGTTATGGGTTAACATTAGTGGGTAAATTAAGAAACGATGTGTTAGGCTCAACGGGGTTCACTAGGGGTTAATTAAAAAGGTAGGTTTTTTATGGGGTAAGCGGGTTAAAACCTAAGTGTCTTTATCATCTCAGTATATCAAATCAAATGCGTGGTCTCGACATTTATAATCGAAGCAAGTTATAGAATAACAAATCAAATTGACACACTCATAACCAATAATAAAATGAGCACGATAAATGTATGCTCTAAAAGCTCAAAATATCACAAAAAATTATGGTTTTTGATGTCAAACTTACAAATCTCAAACTTCAAGGTAATACTTCAATTTAAGAAAACAACATAAACTTTTTAATTTCTAAAAAATAGCTTATCATGCTTGATTCTCTCATGTCTTCAAGTTTAAATCAACCAATACACAATTATCAATAAATTAATCTAAAAAACATCAACAAAAATTCCAAATTGAAAAAAATTCATTCTAATGGAAGTATGAGAAAATTACTTAAATATGAGATATAATTCAGGGATTTTCTAATAATTATATAAATAACCTCCCTACACTTAAAATGTACATTGTCCTCAATGTACAAATAGATATAATCACAGTATAAACAGAACATCATAAGAGAGGGAGAAAACTAAAACTGCCCTGAATATTAGATGAAATTGCCAAAATGGTGAAAAGTAGAATTGTAGACAAATCTAGATATAGTGCATGATTCTGAGCAAACTAATAAGAAAATAAACACAAATAGTGAAGAAAATTAAGGGGTTATAACTCGAGTAGAAACAACTATAAAAATATAGTTGAAAAGATAATAATTAAAAGAAGTACAAGAGAATAAAAATAAAACAAAACAACTAAAAATAGAAATAAAGGTAATCATAAAAAATAAAAGAAAATTAAAAAGAAAACAAATAAAATCAGTGATACTCATCGTTGGAGGCATCAGTAGGGTGAGTCGCCAATGCCGAAGAAGAGATGTGGAGGTGTTAACAGATCTGCTGAAGTGTTGCGTCAATACTATTGAACCTCTGAAAGCAGTGTTTCTCAAAGCGAGTGCACCACTCGGAAAGGTCCTCTAATGTAGCAGTAGAAGAAACAGGACGGTGACTTGAAGGTAGAGAATGAGGTGGGTCCTCATGATGGAAAGGGACATCATCAGTGAAGTCCTCGAGTTCATTCTGAGAGTCAGAATGAAATAGTCTATACTAAGGAGGATCCACTCCACGAAGTCGCTCGATCATCCTCATATGGGTCATGCTCGATATCCCCTGTGGAGACATCTGGTCGGTGAGTGTAAGCATGGAGGACTACTCCGGTGTGTCGAGGAGACTGAAGTGTTGAGCGAGTCGAGTCACATAATGGCCTAAATGGATAGGATCCTTCATGTTGCGGTCTATCTGATGGCGGAAGGCGAGGGCGATGAAATAGGCTAAATAAAAAATATGCCTTGTGGCCATACTCCATAAAAAATAGGCATTGGTGGTACTGACGACTCCAGTGCTCTCCCTCCTACCGGTCAATGTGTGAGCTAAAAGGGTATGAATATACTATAAAGCTAGAGGGAGAGAAGTCTCCTTCGAGCGAATCGCGTTATAAGGTGTCGTGCTAGCCGTAAAATAAACCCAACAACAAGATGACGAGTAGTGGATGTGCCGATGTAGGCGTAAAAAGTTCTCGGCACTCATAAACTCTTCAGTGTACAATCCTAAAGCAATGTCAAACTTAGGGACACTCATATGTCGCGCCAGGCCACCGAGTCTGAAGGTAATGGTGCCTAGCTCGTTATGAGTTGTCATCATATGCTGTAGAGTAAATGTAGAGCAGAACTCTAAAGTCAGCTCCATGTATATAGGCTCGATAATAGAGAAAAACTGGTCCCACAGGGCTGTAGCAATAAAGGCTCGAACATGATCAGTTAACTGGACCTGCTCCAAAACTGCCCAATCAATACATCAGCCTAAGTTGAGTGGTCGCAGTCGAAGTAGCTGATATAAATCCTCCTAGAGACCCGCTAAAAATTGGATATAGGGGTGGCGGGCCTTCACAGAAGCGCTTGAGGAGGAGGTCACGCCAGGGGTCTTCTGTTTTTTCGAAGCGGGGATGGCGACCTTAGACTTGCTACATGTGTTTGTCATGGAGGCCCTGCAAGAAAAATGACCAAATAATTATTCCAGTAGTCAAAGTAAGAGTACAACTAGACACAATGGATTAATTTAACTAAGCACAAAACGAAATGCAAATTCAACTTAAAATCAGAAATCATGAGATCGAACACTAAATGACAAAGAAAATAGTTGAATCCAACTGTCACATACAAGTAGCAGCAAGAAAAATGTAATAATAATAATGAATTATCAAATCCTAATATAATTTCAAAAATACCAAAATAAACTAAAATAATTACCAAAAATAGAACTAAGTGATAATCAAACATAAACTTAAATAATACGATAATGAAGATGAAAGTAATAAACCTAAGACTAAAAATAATAAACAGAATAACACTTAAGGCAATAGAAAAAACAAAAAAAGTAAAATAAAATAATAAAAATGTCCAGAATTAAATTAATAATAAACATAAAATCAAGTTAAAGAAACTAAATAAACAAGAATAAATAAATAAACAACAGTAAAAATAATAATTTTAAAAAATAATAATAAAAATAAAGAAATAAAGAAATAAATAATAATAATAATAATAATAATAATAATAATAAATGGAAAGGAAAAGGGTGTACGACATCAGTTGACAATGGGGGCTTGGCGGTGACTGGAGATTCGCGCTGGTCATGGGACAGGTGGCCGACGAGGGTGCGGTAGGGTGAAAGTTGTTGCAATGGGAGAGGTACAGATGAAAGGAAGTAAGAGAGGCGTTGTGTGTGGGTGCGACGAGGAAGGGAAGGGAAAAGGTGGTAAGGTTGCGTGGGTCATAGGAAGGGTGGCTAGTCTAGTGAGGGGAGGGTTGCGTGGTGCGAGAGGGCATGGGGTGTGAGTGGTGGTAGGTTGTTAATGGGGGAAGAGAAAAGAAGAAGGCTTTGACGAGGGGGTGAGAAGGGCGTGCGAGGGGAGTGGGGGCTTTGGTCGAAGGTGGGTTGGCGAGGGAGAGAGGTCGATTAAGGTGAGGGTGTGATAATGGCCGGAGATGGTGAAGTGAATGATAGCTGGCGGTATTGGGGTGTTAAGGAGCAGCGGTTAGGGTTTGTTTGTGAAAGAGGAAGAAGATGAATGTAAAAAAAATAATTTAGGGTTTGGGGGTTAAAAGGGGGACACGGTCGTGTAAGGGCCCATGTTAGGCCACACGGCCGTGTCACACGTCCGTGTAGTGCCTTGTCAGCCAATGTGCGATAAAATTTTTAACCCAATCTTCACACGGCCTTGGACATGCCAGTGTAAGAGCCCACACGCCCACGTGGCTCGGCTATGTCTCGTACACAGTCGTTTCTCTTACCCGTGTAACTCTCCAACTTCAAATAAAATAAAAAAATTAGCTCTAGGGTTCACACGGCCTTGTCGCATAACCATGTGGGCTATTTTAGGTCGTGTAACTCACTGTCAAACCCTTTTATGTGCACACAATTTTATTTTAAAATTATTATTTTTTAAATAACATGAAATAAAATTAAGAGAATCAGCAGTGTTAACACTCAGGTTGCCTCCTGAAAAGTGCTTATTTAACATCTAAGCTTGACTTACCTCGTATTTTCACGGTCACGGTGGTTCATAAAGTCGAAATTCCTCTTTCTCCTTATCAATTCTATTATCAAAATAAGGTTTAAGTCGAGTACTATTTACTTTAAATGTGCCAAATTCAAAATGAGTTACCTCGACTATACCATATGGGAAGACATTTAATACCATTTAGGGATTTGATATGCTTTTATTGCTCCGAAGCGGCAATTCGAGGATCCAATTTATCTAGCAGTACCTTGTCCCCAAACTTAAATTGGTTCGTTCCATCCACATGCTCATCATGGTGACGTTGTGGCCCTTCATCATGCTTTTTCTGTTTCTCCTTGACATGTGTCCGCCATTCATCCAGTTCATCTATTTGTAACATTCGTTCTTTACGAGTCCTTCTGTTTCTGTTGCATGGATTGAAACATGGCTTCATTACATTTTTCCAATGGGTTTCCTGCAAAGAAGGTTGAGTTACATGGTTACTCATATGAACAAAACTTATAAAATCATCTCGATCACTAGATGTTTTAACAGAATCAAGAGCTTGGAGAGTAATCGTTTCTTCACCTACATGAAGTTCTAATTCACCTGTACCAACATCAAGTATAGTTCTAGCAGTTGTTGAAAAGGGTCGCCCTAAAATTAAAAGTACATCACTATCCTCATCCATGTCTAAAACAACAAAATCAACTGGGAATATGAATTTATCAATTTTTACGAGGACATCTTCAATAATACCCCTAGGAAATCTAATGGTTCTATCTGCTAATTGAATACTTATCCTAGTTTGTTTGGGTTTCCCAAGACCTAATTGTTTAAACATTTTATAGGGCATGACATTAATACTAGCTCTTAAATAAACTAAAGCATTATTAATAGTCAAACTACCAATTAAACAAGGAACAATAAAACTCCCTGGATCTTTCAATTTGTTGGGTAGTTTATTTTGCAATATGGCCGAGCAAACTGCATTTAGTTCCACATACGATGAATCATCTAACTTCCTTTTGTTCGCCAAAAGCTCCTTTAAAAATTTAACAGAATTGGGCATCTGCGAAAGAGCTTCAATAAATGGTAAGTTAATATGTAATTTTTCAGATGTTTAAGAAATTTACCAAATTTTTCATTCATGTGTCTCTTTTCGTCGCGTTAAGATATGGCACTCGAGGTTTATATTCTTTACCAACTAGTTTTTGCTCATTCTAGCTTACCTCAACCTTACCGTTACTTACCACAATATCTTGCATCAATTCTAGTTTAGATTTAACTAACCCTTCTTCATCTTGCACAGTAATTGCATGAAGTTGTTCCTTTAGGTTAGTTTCAGTATTGCTAGGCAAACTACCTTGTGGTCATTCTGAAATTAACCTAGCAAGTTGGCCTATTTGGTTCTTGAGCCCTTGAATCGATGCTTGCTGATTTTTAAGCATTGCTTCAGTGTTTTGAAAATGGGTTTCTGACATCGAGATAAACTTCGTCAACATCTCCTCAAGGTTCGGCTTCTTCTCTTGCGGGTAAGGTTGTTGTTGGAAGCCTGGAGGGGGTTGTGCTATCTGATTTCCTTGACCACCCCAAGAGAAATTGGGATGGTTCCTCCAACCTGCATTATAAGTATTACTATAAGGTTTATTTTGAAGCCTAGAATTATTACCCATATAATTGATTTGTTCGTTCTCTGTGCTAGGACCATAAGGTAAACATTCTGGATTGTTCATTCCACCTCCATTTGCGTCGCACTGCATCACCGGATGTACCTGCATAGAAACATATAAACTATCAATTTTCTTATTTAATTGTTCTACCTGATTTAATAACATGGTGACTGCATATAAATTAAAGACACCGGCTGCTTTCATTGACTTTGTCCTCATAACTTGCCACTGATAATTATTCAGTGTCATCTTCTCAATAAATTCATAAGCCACTTCAGGTGTTTTATTATTCAGAGTTCCACTGGTTGCTACATCGATCAACTTCCTAGTTGAAGGGTTCAAACCATTGTAGAAAGTTTGAACTTGTAGCCATAGAGGAGGAACGACGGAAATGTGAAAGTGTACACAATCACAACAAGTAATAAAGTGAAAGTAAATGTCGAGTTATCGTACCCACAGAGACTGTGAAAAGAAATATTTATGAAATTAATTTAAAACACTTTGGTGAAGAAAAATATTTTGATTTGAGGAGGTGATTAAAAACAAGGATTTTAATTAAGTAAAATAAATAAAAATAAAATAACAGTTCCAATGCACGATTTCAAAAGATGATTTTAATCAAGATGACATAATTGTGCTAGATTAATTACATTTCTTAACTTAGAATTATTAAACTCATGTTTATGTTGTTATGAATAAATTCACGGCAACTCAGTAATTTACTAACTTATGAACATTCTTACCTACCAAAATCTATTTATCTCTTGACTATATCTCTATGTCAATTCAACCTATTAAATAGATTTTAATAAGCAAATGTGTTAATGCACATACATACTTATGAAATCAAAATAATCTCTTATACATATCTCTATGCCAATTCAAACAATTAATTCAATCTCATAAGCACATAAAAGATTACGTGAGGTGACAATGTATTTCTACCTTGAAACATTTTAATCACAATAATCTTGCAAGTTATGCAAGGCAAATGTATTGTTAGATACCGTTGCTAATTTAACCCTCAGCTACCTTAGATGATTAAACATGCGCTGATTAATTATCGTGTCAACTAATTACAATTTCAATCCGTTTAAATAATTAATTCATTAGTTACCTTACAATTGTAATGCAAGAATAACTTAGTCATGGTTTTACTTAATCAAACATCTTACCGAGGCCTATAACAACACAAACACAATTTTAATAAATTAAGTAGACGAAATGCAATCAACCTAACATGAATTAAATTCAAGCCATATCAATTAAATTAAAAATTTCAACATCACAAATATTCATAGACATGTTCATCATAACAACAACAAAAATTAAAAGGATACGGAACAAGAATCAAATCCGATGCTTCTCCGTGGCTTGACTGATTTGCTCCACTCTTTCTTCTCTGCTTGTTCTTGTCGAACCGAGGCTGCTACGAATACTTTAATGCTGCTCCAAATGGTGGATGAATGAAACTTTTTCAAGAAGTGAAATCGGCAAGAGGATAAAGAAAAATGGATGGGAAATGAAGAGAGAAATTTGAAAGAGAAGAGAAGAGATGAGAAAGTTAAGGTGTGTTTAAAATGAGCAGACAAGGGGGGTTTTATAGTTTGAGAGGGCTGCTAAAAATAGCCAAAATCAACAGCCAAAGAGCCCATGGCCGGCCACACATGTGGCAAGTTTGAAGTTTTCAAACTTGCTATATTAAGGTAGGGGCAAATCTAGAAAGGCACAAATAGTGGAGGGGTTTGTTTGCAATTTGAAAAAGTCTTCAAGGGCCATTTTGCAAACTAATTAATCAGCAAAGCAAGCTGATCGGGTCAACATATGGGACGGTTTTTGGGCTGCCTAGTACTCAGTCAGTTCAGTTTTCTTGGTTCAGCTTAACTGAGCCACTTTTCATAATTAATTAATAATTTATTTAACCCAAATTCAATTGGATGTAAATTAAAATTAATTCTATTATGAATTAATACACATAATTTGGACCTTCTTAGGCTGAAAAATTAATTTGCCTTGATGTTCCAAAATTGTTTCTCAGTTTTGCACTTCTATTAGTGTCTGTCAAGCCGTTTTTCGCCCTTTGTGCAAATCTATCGAAAATAATCAAAATTAATAAAATTAATTATAAAACTAATTAAAATTCATTATGTTAATAATTTAAGTACAAAATGATTATTTTATAATAATTATATATTTTTCGACAAGAATTTTACTGAACTTGCATGAATTTGAGTTAAAAAAGGTATGAAAAAGTGTGTATATTTTTGTGTTTCCAAGAGGTAACCCATGGTGAGGGCATTGTCTCAATAAGTCCTTATATCTCTCCCATGCATCATACAAGGTTTCTAAGTCAATCTGAACGAAGGAAGAGATATCATTCCTCAACTTGGCTGTCTTAGCTGATAGGAAGTACTTCAGTAGGAATTTCTCAGCCATTTGATCCCATGTAGTGATAGAACCTCGTGGTAAAGAATTCAACCACCGTTTAGCTTTGTTCCTCAACAAAAAAAGGGAATAATTGTAGGCGAATGGCATCGTCAGAAACACCATTTATCTTGAAAGTATAGCAGATTTCTAGAAAATTAGCCAAATTAGTATTTGGATCTTCGTCTTGCAAACCATCGAACTGAACAAATTGTTGTATCATTTGAATAGTGTTTGGTTTCAGTTCGAAATTATTTGCAGCAATAATGGGTCTCATACTACTCGATTCAGCCCCAGTTAAAATGGGCTTGGCATAATCGTACATAGTACGAGGAACATGATCTAGATTTGTAGGATTTGCAACAACTGTAGGAGGTATTTGATTATAATTATCACCCATCTCCTTAGTAATAATAATAACGTCCTCTTGTTCGTCTACTAGATTTTCTCGACTCTGTCTTGCTTCTCTATGGTTTCTACAAGCTGTACTTTCAATTTTACTATCAAATAACAATGGTCCCGACCAATTTCTTCTAGTCATAAACTAAAAGAACCTGTCAAAAGCAAATAAAAGAAAAGAAAAATTAGAATGAAAAAATTAAACTAAAACAAAAATATAATAAAAATAAAAATGGCTAAATTAATAAAAATCGAGTGTTCCTAATATTTTAATCCCTAGCAACGATGCCAAAAACTTGATGGTCACTAAACTATCTATAAATACGACTAAGGCAAGCACACCTATCGAACAATAGTATAGTTATAGTGAGTAGGGGATATCGTATCCACAAGGACTAAAAGTACTAGTAATTACCATTTTTCTAGCCGACAAATTGGAGTGATTGTTTTTAATCCAAATTTACTAAACTAATATAACTAAGAACGCAACAGAGAATGAAATAGGAAAATAATCAAAGATAACTAATTAGATAGACAATACCCAGGAAAGAATCCACCTAGACTTCACCTATTATTATGAATCTGAATTAAACTATTTATTCACTTGTGTCTTGATCCGTAGAAATCCCTAAATTATGTTAATATTTCCTTCAAGAGTAAGAACAACTGACTCTAGGTTGATTAATTGAAATCTCTTTCTAATTAAAACCCATATTGTCGCATTAACTCAATCTGTAGATTCCCTTATTAGATTTGACTCTAATCTGGTAGATTTATGTCATCCTATTTCTAATATTGCATGCAACTCCACTTAATTATGCTAGATCTACTCTTAAACAGAGACTTTTGCTCCACTGAAATAAACACATTAAACATGAATTAATATTCCAGAATATTAAAACAAGAAATGAGCATACATACTTGAGAACAAAAATCAAGTATTTATCATGTAAATCAGAAATTAAACAATAAGATTCATTAAGGGTTCATCTTCTCTAGGTACCTAGGGAATTTAGTTCATAATCTTGAATAGAAACATCTCAAAGTTAGGATAACCACAAGGCATAAATAAACTCAATAAAACTTCAAAAAAAAACTAAAAAGAGATCTTTGATCTTGATGGAAATTCGCTTCTGAGCTGATTTCGATGGTGTTTTTCAAGTGTTTTCTTTTATCTTCTCTGGTCGCCCCCTTAAGTCCTCTTCTAATTGGTATTTATAGACTTTAGAATACTCAGAAAGCCTAAAAATTGGGTTTTCCTACGTATTTGGGAAGCAGGGTGCGAAATCGACACGAGCTGGCACATGGGCATGTGGCCAGCCCATGTGGCTCATATGGACATGTGGCCTACCCCTGTAGATCTTGAAAACAACTCTATTTGTCTGATTTTGGCTCGTTTTTCGCTCTTTTCACTCTCAAATGCTCTCTTAAGTATAGAAACATGAATTTAAAGGATTATGAGCATCAAAATCACTAATTTGCATAATTAATCATCTAAAAATGTATTAAGAATGAGATTAAAATATGTTACTTTTACAGCTTATCATGGAGCTTAGAGAAATTGACTTACCACACTTACTTGAAAAGAAATATGCTAACATGTAATGGTAAGATAGTTTAATTTCTCAATCATCTTTTAATATTGGCTATAATCTTTTAGTGGCTTCCCTTATCTCATAACAAGTTTAACATTAGGGTCTATTGGTATATCAATAGGTTTACAACCCAACATCCCAGTTTTTCCATTATATCCAATGTATACTTCCTCTAAGAGATAGCAATTCATGTGTTTGATTGTGCCACCTCAGTGCCCAAAAATTGTTTTCAACTTTCCCAAGTCTTTAGAATAAAAGTAGTTGAAAAGATGTTGCTTGAATTACACTATCCCTTCATGATCATCATTTATGATAGGAATATCGTCTACATATATACAACCAGATAGATAAACTTACGATAAGTGTTTTGATGGTAGAATACTAAGTTATCTACTTCACTCATTTTTATCCCAAATGGTTGGATAACAACACCGACCTGCCTAAACCAAGCTCTCAGGGACTACTTTAAACCATAATGGAAATTTTACAATCAATATGCTAATCTAGGCTCCTCTTCAGCAATGAAATGAATAGTCTAGTAATTCATTGTAGTAAGGGAGATCAAGAGTCGAACTAAAGTGATCTTGAAAACTAGGGAGAATGTTTCTTCATAATAAAGGTTAGAAACCTATGTAAATCCTTAGGCAACTAAACATGCCTTCAATCGGTCTATCATTCCATTAGAACTGGATTTAATTGTGTATACCCATCAATAACTAACAACAGTTTTACCCAGTGGTAATTATAATAGCTCGATTTACAATAGTGTCGAAAACAATGGTTTAGGGATCACAATTCTGATGATAGAGTCAATAAATGTTATTTATTTATATTTACCAATCCATTATAGTTTTTTATTGATGTTTGAATTGGTGAATTTGGTCAGTAGGATAGAAATGAAAGTGTATGGACTAAATCATAAGAATTAATGACAAGTTGGTCAAATGAGCTTAATAAAAAAAATTTGTTCAAGGTTAAAAGTGGTAAATAACCACTATTGTATGGTAGTACAATTGTGTCAGCATTTAATGGAAACACTTGTTAATTTTCATTTAATGATGAAATTAAGAGGTTAAGTGTATAGATTGAAGTGGTGGGAAAGAAAGTCTCATTCTCATCTTCTTTCACTGAAAATATTGTTCTTTGTAAAGGAAAGAAAAGCTCTAGGCTATCTTGATTAATCGATTTTGCATGTAAGTGTTCCCAAAGTTTGTTCTTCATAAGTTTCATGTTTTTGAGATACTTGTATCTCGATTTAGGTAACCTATATGTCTAGTTTCAAACCTGTTAAAGTCCAAAGTGTTGTCATTGATAAACTAAATGTATTAATGTATAGATCAAGAACCAAATCAACCAGTAGATAATAGAGGAAAAAGAAAGATCACGGATTGATCATTAACATTCAATTCTTGCTATTATACCAGGTAAGTTCTGTAACACCCCAAACTCAGCCTACACTATGGTGGAATTTGGAAATGTTACGAAGAAGGGTTTTGAAACCAACTTTCACATTAAAATTTCTTGTATTAATTGTTACTAAAAAAGTTCACATTTTCGGAAAATCTTATTATATTCTTTAAATAAATCTGTCATTTATTTCCCTTTTAAGTAAAACATAAATTTATTACGGAAACTTGCAAGTCATTGTAGTTGAAAAACTAAATTTGGTGTTTTCAAAAAAATATTTTTTTCGTAAACCATGATTTTAGTCAAATGTCGCAGTATAAAATTCAAAAACACATCCAAAACCAAATTAAAAATCAAACAGTCCGAAGAGTCTAATAATTACAAAACTCTTAAAAATAATCCATAATTTAAATAAAAACCATTATTTAAGATAGTTCACGAGCTTGTCGTCACCATATAGACTTCGTCGCGCCGACTTGCCTATGTCTTTGGATTACCTGAACAAAACAGACAAACAGATGTGAGTTTTCATAACTCAGTCTGTAACTTAACAAAGACATACATGTATAAAATTCAGAATTTTAGTATTCCAGAACAGAAAAGAACATGAGTTCTTATCAGAATCAGATTATTAGATACATTCAGATATACAAAGTCCTACCCCCCATCTCCTACACACCATCTCCGACCATCCCAACACACCATGTGGGGTATAAAATACTCACCCAATCTTACACACCACTTAGTGCCTTTACGACACTTATCAGAATAATTTGCAGCCAAGCTGCTAGTAAATCGACGCAATGTCGCCTTACAAATTACTTCCTCCACGTAAACCAATCCCACCCTATATATAGATACAGATAATAGATACAGATAACAGATGCAAATATACAGCGTCAACATGTCTTACATGCTCACAAACATATATCATACATGCTTTTACATAATAGACATATCATACATATCAATTTCTTAAACTCGAATAAGTCTATCAGATTAGGAAGGTATCATGCATTAGGGTTTGTTTGCCCTACCGACCCTACAGAAGGCCCACAGTCGATCAAAATGACTTATGCGACCCTAGGGAAAATTTTAAAATTTTGGGCACATATACCCGTATGGTTTGCCCGTGTGGGCCCACATGCCTAAATCGGCCTAGCCCGTGTGATCCACGCAGCCATACATACTCCCATTACACGGCCGGGCACACGCTCGTGTGGCATAGATAGGCCACTTCTTTTACTTTCACCGAACCTCGTTTTCTTGTGTTTTCGTTACACACTTGGTTCATTTTTCATGCTACTGTAATCTCAAGACTTTTAAAACCCTAAAATAGTATACCAAAAACCATTTTAGCAACTTAATTTACGAATTCGTCAATAGAAATCTGCAATGCACGCAACTTACCGCTAACAAAACTTTCGCTAACACCGTTTAGACAGTTGAAGTGAAACTCACTATTCACAGTCTTTTCCTTCACAAAAACGGTCACAGAAAAATTAGATCCCCGACTATACCATTACGCTAAAACAAAGAGAATGAAACAACCTTACAGAAGTTAAAAAATACAACAAACGAAGCCCTTCTTACCTTAACCGCACGAGGAGCATCGAAATTCCAAAAGCAAATATATGAATAAATAATTGAAGAATGGAGTAGGGGAACGAACAAAAGAAGACGCAAGAAAGGAAAAGGGAGAGGAAACTAACGTCAAAGAAAGAAAAAAATTGAGAAAAGAAAAATAAAATAAAATAATTAACGATTAGAAACCCACAATATCTCAACCCCCCCATTATCCCACTAACTCTCAACTACTTCAAAATTTCACTTTGATCGAACCTCTATCACACAACCAAAGAAAAAATTATCATTCACACTTACACAGGGATTCAAACACGAGACCCTAGGAGAAGTTAACACCTTATCACTTGAACCAACAGGCTCATTCTGATATGAATTTACCAAAAATAAGATATAAGCCAAACCACCAAGTTCAAGGCTAGGATAAAAATAACATATTTTCCAAAAGTGGGACTTGAACCCAAGACCTCAAACACACACCCAATTCACTTAACCACTGAAGCAAATACTTAATTGTAACAAATTTTACGGAAACAAAAATAAATAATTCAGGGCATTACAAGTTCATATGGTATTGTTATATTTATTTATGAAATGTTTATATATGAATGTATATGGTAAAATGTTAGTAAACCTGTATTGATAAGGTGAGAAAGGTAGTAATCAGTAAAAAGAAATTTTTTTATGTATATAGATCCTAAATGAACAAAGGATACAATTGGCATGTCAATAGGGATATTTGCGCACTGTACGAGAAAAAAAGGTGATGGAGTGAAGATGAAGAAAGCTTACTAAAGTTTTTTGGGATTCTGCATTTGTTGCAAATTTCCAATTTAATCTCTTTAGAGATTTTGGTGTGTTATCATAGCCTACGGGCTTTGCACTATGTGCATCTGGCATGTTATTGGTTGGAAAGCTCTTATGAGTAAACTAATGTGTTATCGGGGGAGAATACTTAGGCTACGAGGTCTGCACTATATGAGCAATTTGGCGTGTTATCAGATGATTACCTGGGTATTCCTTATTGTTCATATGAATTCGTAGGGCTGAATGTTTCTAAATTAGAAAGTGCTGACTTAATGATTTATTTGAATTGAAATAAGGTATAATTGGGTGATGAATAGTTTGAGATGCACTATATGTTTGAATGCAATGCACTCACATTTTACATGTGAAATGTGTTGGCAGGATAAAGAAATTAATTAAGTGTTATAAATGTTTTAAACCTATGTACTTACTAAGCACATTTAATGCTTACCCCGTTTATCTTTTCCTTTCCCTGTAGAGATTTTGGCGAAACTTAGTAGGTAGATTGATCCACAACTCATACTATCTAGCTTATGCTTTGGTAGAATTATTTTAACTCTGCACCAAGTCAAGTGGCATGTATATATGGTTTATTTGGTGATAATGTATATGAAATGAATGATGATGTTTTGAACATTGTGTGTATATATATGCACTTTCGTGATAATTGTTCAATGCTGGCGTAAACTATTAATACGTTTAAAATAGAAATAATTGCGTGTATTAGAAATGTTAATTCATTTGATTAATTAGCGGACTTATAAAAGTGGATTATTCGGGTGAATAATAATATAATAAGAATGTACAGTGGATAGCCATTTGGTGAATAAGCTCGAGTGGTCACTTTTTTTACGGATCACCTTGGCGCATTTTGTTTAAAAGTATTCGTATAGAATTATAAAATACTGAAACTAATAATATTGCTTAAACCTTGATCAGTCTCATAAATGTTTATACCTCTAATGTATATATATATGTATGAGTAGAATAAGAATTCTGATGACTTTAAAAATAGATTTATTCCTCCGTGGCACTCCATTACTCGAGTCTAAAAATCGAGCTAGGGAAGGGTAGTTACAGTAATGGAACCAAATCCCATGTATGATTAACATGAAAATCTTTCATTTCTTTCACATATCTTGTTGCCATCTAAGATTTTCCTTTTTTGTACTAATAGTATTAAGAATTGACACATTAGATAAAAATAAGGTGAATGCATAATATAAAGGTGATAAGATGATAAGTCAAAAAATAGAAAATAAGATGAGGATTACGAGAAGAGCATATACTTTTTCACAGTGCAATAGGTTTGTCTACTTGAGGCATTACCAGAGCTAGAGAACATGTTAGTTAAGAAAATGAGTCAGTTGGAACATACTCCTATTTTGTACCTATATGAGGATTCTTAGAAAGATGTATAGAAGATCATTGGGAGCATACCTGAAACAGTTTTAAAGGAAGTATGACATTAAGAATAGGAAGAATAGAAATTGGAAAAGTTTCTTCTATTTCTTTTTAATCAAGGGTTTTAGAGGAAAAATAGGGAAATGCTTCAAAGAATATGACATACAAAAGCAAAGCATTTATTAGTAGTAGAATCATAACATTTTTACCCTTTTTAGTGTCGAGAATACCCTAAGAATATGCATTTAATGGATTTTGGAAGAAGATTTTCTTTTCCCATTGTATGATTATAAACAAAATAGGTATAACCAAATATGCGAGTAGAAAGAGGATTAGAAGGTTGACATGGAAAAATAATAGAATTGGGACTTTAGTTCTCTAAAATAAAGGAAGGCCTTCGATTAATAAGATAACAAATAGTAAGAACATCACCCAAAAAGTGAAGCATATCCAACAATGTAACGAATTTAACACCTTGTGCATGGGCAGTTAGAAGCGGAAGAAGTCCATCTCTTTGAACTTGTGTGACATAAGTAGTGGGTTGGGTTTTGTGAGAAGGCCATCTATGTAAATCCCAACAAGTATCATGTGCATGACCACTTTTGTTACAATAAATGTAATAAGGCCAAGATACTTTTCCTTTTCCTTTTCCTCTTCGATTATCATCTTGATAGATAGTTTAATGTATTGCTAGCATAGAGGATTCTACTTCGACTTGGAATTGGTTTGAAGAGATGTAAAGTAACAGATCAATCATATCGGCAATTGTAGGAATGGTTGGGCTAGTAAGAATCTAATCTCGGACCGAGAGAAATTTAGTAGCTTTTGTTGTTTTTCAAATATTTAAAACTCGTGTTGAGAAAGAGATGCGTTTTTTTCCTTAGATACTTGCTTATAGATTAAGGAAGAGAGTTCACATCACAAGAATTCAATAGTTTTTTTGTGAACGAAAATGGCATAAAAAATTTTGCTACTTTCATGCCACAACAAAAGGGGGTTGCATAGTGGAAGAATAGAACCATCATCAATATGGTTCGCAACATGCTTTTAGAAACTAAAATACCCAAAACTTTCTAGCCTAAAGCAATCAATAGAAGAGTACATGTTTTGAATTGAAGTCTTTCATTGGTAGTGAAAAATATTGATTGTCACTCGCGATAAGTTTTAAAATTTATAAATGATCGTACTTAAACTAACTATTATCACGACAAAGGCAAGCACACCTATCGAACAGTAGTATAGTTTCAGCAAGACCGGATGTCGAACCTAAAGGAACTAAAAGTACTAGTATTAACTTTCTTTTTATTATTTAGCCTAAGAATAATGAAGGTTGTTTTAACTAACTAACTAACTAATCTAAGAATGCACAGAAAATAGATTAGGGAAAATACTTTTGGAAAACCAATTGATTTAAGACAATACCCAAGGAAGAATCCACCTAAACTTCTCTTGTTAACTGACTCTGAACCAGACGATTTATTCACTTAACTTGATCCTTAGGAATCCCTAAGTTATGTTATTATCCCTATTCAAGACTAATAACGTCTAACCCTAGGTTGATTAATTGAAATTACTTTCTAATTGAAACCCCTAATTTTGTATTAAATCGATCTATGGATTCCCTTATTAGATTTGACTCTAATCTGGCAGATTTATGTCGTCCTATCTCTAGGATTCCATGCAACTCCGCTTAATTATGAGTGATCTACTCTTAGACAGGGACTATTCATCCTCCGAATAAGCACATCAATACTTGAATCAATATCCTGGAATATTCAAACAAGAGTTAAAGTCATAATTAAGAACAAATCAAATATTTATCATACAGTTCAGAAAATCTTAACAACATCCGTCTTAGGTTTCATGTCCCTTAGGTATTTAGGGGATTTAGTTCATAACTAGAAAAGAAAACATCTCAGAAGAATGATAACAAAACATAAAGAAAACCCAAAAACCCCTGAAGGAAATTGAAGGGAGATCTCAGTTTTGGAGGTGAATCCAGCTTCTGAGATGGATCAATCGGCTTCCTTCGAGTAATTCATTGCTTCCTACTCTATGTGTCCTATTTAATCCTCCTGTAGGGTGTTTAAATAGGCTTTAGAATGCCTAAAAGCCCTCAAAATCTCCCTTTTTTCAAATATAGCTTAACTTGGGCTCGACAGGGACACGCCCGTATGTGATTACTTCAGGTCGTGGTCAAGGCCGAGAGATTAACATGCCCATGTTGAGGTTATTTTAAGCCGTGTTCAAGCCTGCTAGAATGGCACGGGCGTGTGTGCTGCCTGTGTGAGGAAGTCCAGGCCGTGTTAATTTCCCTCGTCGGCCCATTTTCTCCGTTTTTGGCCCGTTTCTTGTTCTTTCTGCTCTCTTGTGCTCTCCTAAGTTATAAAACATGAAATTAAAGGATTAGGAGAATCAAATTCACCAAATCTAAGGAAAAATCATTCATAAATTTGTTAAGCATAGGATAATAATATGTATAAATTACGGTTTATCAATTACCCCCACACTTAAGCGTTTGCTTGTCCTCAAGCAAAATCCTCAATTCACAATTAAGAATTCCTTTTTCTCAACTTATAATTCCTATCAATAATATCTCAAACTAATCCATAAGTAATCATACATTGAGAATTTAACTTAGAAGAACATTAAAGTTTCAAACATTCCAAGTTGAGCATTTTATCACGAAAAACATAGGCATCTCCCCTCGTCTAAGTAATCACTATTGATTCGAAATCTCACAGAGTTTAACATCCTCACTAAAGATTCACTCAAATCACTTGAAGTGTTTAAGGATAATGAAATTAGCACTCAACAGTCAATATGAAAAGTTATTATCATAGGCTTGCATGAAAATCAAATCTCCACCACTATAAATTGAGATGATACATCAATCAAAAGGTCTTTAGAGGGTCGTAACGAGGCATTGGTTAGGGGGTGTGGTCACAAGCTGATAGAGAAGGTTAGAATCGAGATTGATTTGAAAAATTACTTAACTAGAAAAATATTTAATCATCAAATTCGTACAAAAGAGCTTCTTCTCAGAATATGGAATTTAAACACTCATGCTTCAAAAATACGACTTACTGCTAACATATAGATATGTATGTACATTTTTTTTAGAACAAATCATGTAACATAGACTAACTATTAAGAATAAGACATAGCTAAGCAATTTATTCAAATCAGATCTCGACAAAAATAGGGATAAAATTAATTGAGGGGATTTTAACAATAATGAGTTATGGGTTAATATTGAGGGTAAATCAATGAATGGGATGTTTACAAGAGATTTACAAGAGAACAAGACAAAATTCAGGGATTTTTCTTATAGTGATGTAATTGACTCCCCCACACTTAAGATGTACATTGCCCTCAATGTACAAAGATAAAGTTAGTGACAATTATAGATATAAGATCATAAGATAGGGAGATGAGTGAAACTTCCTGAATGTTAAATGAATGAACTCCTTAGGTTGGAGTTATGTAGAGCGGAGGAGAATACTCAAGTGGTGGTAGAGGTTGGGTTCCACAAGTGCTACGCCAAAAGAATATTATATCTCGTGGTGGCTATGATCATGTCGAGCAGGACATGACAGTTGTGGAGAACCTTTTCCAATAGAGTTTGAAGTTCCAAAGTGATAGTGAGTTTTGGAACTCTTTATAACTGTGATAAAATTAGGAGCTTTTTAGGGAATATAAAGAAGAATAATTACTCGTAATGAAATAGCCGAAATTAAAATTTGTTTATAAAACCTAAAAATAAAATAGTATCAAAAGGAAATAGAATGAAAAGTGAAAAGTAAAAATAATAAGAAAAATGAAAAATAGAAATAGAAATAAAGATAAAATAAAATAACATCTTTAAATATCATCATCGCCGGATGGTTTGCGAGGTGGTGGTGGCGATGAAATATGAAGGTGCTGACAAATCTGCTGTAGAGTAGCATCAATGTTATCAAAGCACTGAAAATACTGCTGCTCAAATCGAGTGAGGCGCTCAGAGATGTCAGAATATGAAGCTGCTGCATGAACTGGACGATGGGTGGGTAGTGGCTGAGACGGTAGGTTCTCATGTCGTGGAGGGACATCATTAGTAATATCCTCGGGGGCCTCCTTCTCGGTTGATTGGGCGAGACGATACTGTGGAGGGTAGGTTCCACGGCGTTTTTCAATCATCCTCATACTTAGCATGCTCGAGATGCCTTGTGGATACATCTGGCCAATGAGGGTAAAGGAGGATGCTTGTGTCGCTGTGTTGAGGAGCCCGAAGTACCGAGCCAGTCGAGTCACATAGGGGCCAATAGAGATGACCCCCTTTCGATGTCACTCCATCTGATGGAAAATGGCGAGGGCGATGAAATAGGCGAGGTCGAAGACATGCCCATGCGACATATACCATAAATAGTAGGCGTCGTGAGTGTTGACGACGTCGGTGCTCTCTCACCGTCCTTTCAAAGTATGAGCTAAAATAGCATGTAGGTACCTCAAGGATGGGGCAAGAGCCGATGCCTTGGAGCGGCTAGGGTTGTAGGTGGCCGAGACAGGTACTAAAGCGTTCCAGCACTGTGAAGGAGAACGATGGATGTAACAGTTGAGAGCGTGAAGGTCGTTCTCCTCATTGAACTCCTCCGTGTAGAGACCCAGGGCGGTACCGAACTCTGGTACGCTCAACTGGCGAACTAAACCGCCAAGGCAAAATTAAACTGTACCGGGATCATCGAAATTGCTCATGACGTCTTGAAGATGGAAAGTCGAGCAAAGTTCGAGCATGAGCTCAAGGTACGTTGGCTCGATAATCGCAAAGAAGAGTTCCCACGGATTGGTTGTCAGAAGAGCTCTGACTGCATTAGCTTGTTGGACTTGTTCGAGTGTGGCCCAGTCAATGCAGCGGCCTGCAACTAAAGGTCAGACCTGAAGTATCTGGAAAAGTTCTTCCTGGGGTCCCACGGGAAACTACAGGAAGGGGTGGCAAATCTCTATGGTAGGACCCGAGGATGACGTTGCTCCTTTCCTTTTCTTCGAAGAGGGGACGGTGACCTTTTTACCACGTGAATTCGACATTATATACCTGCAAGAAGAATTACTATTTCATATTAATAAATGGAAACAATAATAGGTAAACGAATTTGAAAAGGAAAAAGCCATGAATTTAAACTAACAATTTCAGCCAAAACTACTAACACTAACAAAACTCAACCAAAACAATCAATTTGATGGCATAATTTCGTGGCATTAGCATGGTAATAGTATGAGCATGAGCATAGTAATGGCATGGGTATGACAATAGCATGAGGCTTCCTTAACAACTCGATTCAACATGAAATATATGATAACTATTCTAAGAATGAAATTTAAATGATAGAATAATTAGAAAAAAAAAGGAAATAACATGAAAAAAAATGAAGATTATTATGCTAATAAACATAAAAATTAAGTAAAATAGAAGAGAAAAGAGTAAACAAACGCAAGAGGGAGGAGCTTGGGCGTTGACAATGAAGTTGAAGGCAGCGCACGGGCGTGGCAGAGAGGGCGTGTGGAGTTACAGCGGCTAGGGTTAGGGATTTTGGGGGAAGAAGATGATGAATAGTAAGGGGTTTTTATAGATTTTGGGGCACACGGCCATGGGACACGCCCGTGTCCCTAATTTTAGCCTATGTGGTTCGCGTTTTTTTAGATTTCGGAGCATCTAACATTAAGCCCACGCCCGTGTTCCTTGGGCGTGTTGGTGCACACGGCCATGTCGTATAGCCGTGTCTTGCTTCGTTTGCTTCTTCCACGCCCGTGTGTGTATGTCTACGCCAGTGTTAATTTGACAGGTTCGACCGCGGGTGCTAGGCACGGGCGTGTCTCACGCCCGTGTTACTTTCTCAGGTTCAGCCACGGTTCTAAGACACGGGCGTGTCGCACGCCCATGTTGTTTTGGCAGGATCGCCCACGGCCATGTCGTACGACCGTGGCAACTTATCGCATCCCTTGTTGGAAAAAATCTTTGCCCTGTTATCACACGGTCTACAGCACGCCCGTGTGCCTGGCCGTGTGGGTGTGGAAAACCTATATTTAGGAGCTCAGTTAGGTGTTAAACACTAGAATTTAAAGAATTTAATACTGTTAATGCTTGGATTGCCTCCCGAGAAGTGCTTATTTATAGTCTAAGCTCGACTTACCTTGATTACACGCGGTCATGGTGGTTCGAGAAGTTCACACTCCTCATTTCTACTTTCAGTTTTATCAAAATAAGGTGTTAAACGAGTAATATTTACCTTAAACGTGCCGAATTTGGAATGAGTTACTTCGACTGTGCCGTATGGGAAGATGTTAAGTACCGTAAGAGGGCTTGCTCCATTTGGTTCAGAGGTGGCAATACGAGGATCTACGGCATCTAATAGTACTTTGTCTCCAACCTTAAGTTTATTTTGGGAAAAATTTAGCTCATCATGGCATATTTTTGGTTTATCTATCCGCCATTCATCTAGCTCTTTGATTTGCAGCCTTCGTTCTTCATGCATAGGTCATTTGTTTTTGTTTGAACATGGCTCATGTATGTCCTTCGAACTTATTTCCTGCAAAGTAGGTTGTAACATATGGTCAATCTTAGCAGAATATTTTATACAACCACCTTCAACTTTCAATGTGTTGCTTGAATTGCGAGCTTGAAGGGTGATTGTTTCGTCTCCCACATGAAGTGTGAGTTCATCTGTGCCAACATCAATAATTTTTCTAGCAGTTGCTAAGAAGGGCCTTCCTAAAATTAAAGGAACGTTACTCTCCTCCTCTATGTCTAGAATAACGAAATCGACTGAGAATATAAATTTGTCAATTTTAATGAGTACATCTTCAACAATACCATTAGGAAATCTGATAGTTTTATCTGGTAATTGAATGCTCATCCTAGTTTGTTTGGGTCTCTCAAGACCGAGTTGTTTAAACATTTTGTAAGGCATGACATTGAAACTAGCCCCTAAATCAGCCAACGCGTTGTTCACATCTACCAATTAAACAAGGAATTGTAAAATTCCCTGGATCTTTTAATTTATTGGGCAGCTTATTTTGTAGAACTGCTGAGAAAACTGCATTTAGCTCTACATGCGACGCGTCGTCCAACTTCAGCTTATTTGCTAAAAGCTCCTTTCAAAACTTCATTGCGTTCGGCATTTGCGAAAGAGTATCAATAAACGGTAAGTTGATATGCAATTTCTTTAAAAGTTTAAGGAATTTACCAAATTGTTTGTCTAAGCGGTCTTTCCTCGTCGTATTGGGGTACGGTACACGAGGTTTATATTCTACACTTACCGATTTCTGCTCATTGTGGCCTACTTCACCTGGCCCATCTGAGTTTCGAACCCTTGGATCGACGCTTGTTTATTTTTAAGTGATGTCTCAGTATTCTGGAATCGAGTTTCTGACACCGAGATGAATTTTGTTAGCATTTCCTCAAGGTTCGATTTCTTTTCCTGTTGATAAGGTGGTTGTTGAAAACCCGGAGGATTTTGTGGCCTTCGATTTTTTTTGACCACCCCATGAGAAAGTTGGGTGGTTCTTCCAACCTGCATTATAAGTATTACTGTATGGGTTATTTTGAGATCTAGAGTTATTATTACCCATATAATGGACTTGTTTCTCTTTGGTTGAAGGATTGAAGGGTTGATATTCTGTATGTTCGCCTCTTCTACTTGAATCACACCTCATCACTGGGTGTACCCGTGTAGAACCAAGTAAACCATCAATCTCTTTATTTAGAAGTTCCACCTGATTTGATAACATATTAACCGTATCGACGTTATAAACGCCTGCTATTTTGGTTGGCTTAGTCCTCATAACTTGCCACTGATAATTATTCAGTGACATCTCTTTAATAAATTCGTAAGCTGCTTCAGGTGTTTTGTTGTTGATGGTTCCACCAGCTGCTGCTTCAATCATCTATCTTTTCGAGGAGTTCACACCATTATAAAATGTATGAACTTGCAGCTATAGAGGTAACCCATGTTGAGGGCACCTTCGCAATAGGTCCTTGTCTCTCTCCCATGCATCGTAAAGTGTCTCTAAGTCCATCTGCACAAAAGAAGAAATATCATTCATTAGTTTAGTTGTTTTACCAGGTGGAAAGTATTTAAGTAAGAACTTTTCTGTCATTTGTTCCCATGTAGTGATTGATCCTCGTGGTAACGAATTCAACCACTGTTTAGCCTTGTTCCTTAGTGAAAAGGGAAATAGCTGAAGGCGAATGGCATCGTTAGACCATTGATCTTGAACATGTCACAAAACTCCAGAAAATTTGCTAAATGAGTATTTGGGTTTTCATCCTGCAAACCATCAAACTGAACAAAATGTTGTATCATTTGAATTGTGTTAGGTTTCAGTTCAAAATTATTTGCAGCAATAGCAAGCCTAACTATACTCGATTCAGTTCCTGTTAAAGTAGGTTTAGCATAATCATACATAGTATGAAGAGCAAGATTCTGATTTACTGGGTCAGCAGCAATCGCAGGAGGTACCGAATTTTCCTGATTTTCGACCATTTCCTCGGTTGTAGTTGCGATCTTGTCCTCTTGCTCTTCCTCTGTGTATCTTAGGCTTCGCCTTATTTTTCTTTAGTTTCTGCGAGCTGTGCAATCGATTTCTTCATCAAAAAGTAATGGTCCTGACGGGTTTCTTCTAGTCAAAAACTATAAGAACCTACCAGAAGAAAGCAAAAGACAATTTTAGTAACGAAAATCAAAACAAAATTTAAATTGCAATAAAAGTAAATGGCTAAAGTAATAAAAATCGACTGTTCCTAATATCTTAGTTCCCTGGCAACGGTACCAAAAACTTGATTGTTACTCGCGATAAGTTTTAAAATTTATAAATGATCGTACTTAAACTAACTATTATCAAGACGAAGGCAAGCGCACCTATCGCACAGTAGTATAGTTTTAGCAAGACCGGATGTTGAACCCAAAGGAACTAAAAGTACTAGTATTAACTTTCTTTTCATTATTTAGCCTAAGAATAATGAAGGTTGTTTTAACTAACTAACTAACTAATCTAAGAATGCACAGAAAATAGATTGGGGAAAATACTTTTGGAAAATCGATTGATTTAAGACAATACCCAAGGAAGAATCCACCTAGACTTCTTTTGTTAACTAACTCTGAACCAGATGATTTATTCACTTAACTTGATACGTAAGAATCCTAAGTTATGTTATTATCCCTATTCAAGACTAATAACGTCTAACCCTACGTTGATTAATTGAAATCTCTTTCTAATTAAAACCCTTAGTTTTGTATTAACTCGATCTATGGATTCCCTTATTAGATTTGACTCTAATCCGACAGATTTATGTCGTCCTATCTCTAGGATTGCATACAACTCCGCTTAATTATGAGGGATCTACTCTTAAACAGGGACTATTCATTCTCCGAATAAGCACATCAATACTTGCATCAATATCCTGGAATATTCAAACAAGAGTTAAAGTCATAATTAAGAACAAATCAAATATTTATCATACAGTTCAGAAAATATTAACAAGATCCGTCTTAGGTTTCATCCCCCTTAGGTATTTTGGGGATTTAGTTCATAACTAGAAAAGAAAACATCTCAGAAGAATGACAACAAAACATAAAGAAACCCAAAAACCCCTGAAGGAAATTGAAAGGAGATCTTCAGTCTTAGAGGTGAATCCAGCTTCCGAGATGGATCAATCGGCTTCCTTCGAGTAATTCCTTGCTTCCTACTCTCTATGTCCTCTTTAATCCTCCTCTAGGGTGTTTAAATAGGCTTTAAAATGCCTAAAATTCCTCAAAATCGCCCTTTTCTGAATAGAACTTAACTTGGGATCGACAGGGACACGCTCGTGTGACACGCCGGTGTGCGATTACTTCAGGCCGTGGTCAAGGCTGAGAGATCAACACGCCCGTGTTGAGGTTGTTTTAGGTTGTGCTTAAGCCTGCTAGAATGGCACGGGTGTGTGTGCTGCCCGTGTGAGGAAGTCCAGGCCGTGTTGATTTCCCTCGTCGGCCCATTTTCTCCTTTTTTGGCCCGTTTCTTGTTCTTTTTGCTCTCCTGTGCTCTCCTAAGTATAAAACATGAAATTAAAGGATTAGGAGCATCAAATTCACTAAATCTAAGGAGAAATCATTCATAAATGTGTTAAGGATGGGATAATAATATGTATAAATTACGGTTTATCAAATATAACCACAAAGGAAGCTTGGAGTGGAATTATAAATTCAGTTGAATACTTTAGGGTTTTTTTGCTACATTTCTCTTGTTCGTTTGCTTGGAAATTGATCTACCACAATTTATTGCGGCAATTTAAGCTCTTTTCGTTACTTAATGAGCTTGTATTCAAGTAATTTTACTTTTTTTATGTTTAACTTTAGAATTATTAGTATGAAGTTTAAATCGAATAAATTGAGCTTTTGTGTTTTTTTATGACCTTTTAGGTTGGTTTAGGCCTAAGAAAGAACTAACAATTTGATTGAGTGTACAAGATAACAACTTAACTCAAGGAGACAATAAACTACCATGGATATCACAACATTCAAGGAGAAATTCGCGACATTGAAGCAAGTCTCAGCACTTAGATGATTTTCCAACTCAAATCCACGAGGCAAGCTATTGGAGTCAATGTCGCAACATTACAAAGGCAAAGTAGCGACATTCCACCTGAGTCTTGAAAGGCCAAGCATTCTGCTAGCAAAGTCGCCACATCAGTTTGACGGACTCAACAATTCTATAAGGTTTTTTTCATTCGCACAATCACATTTAACTTATTAACCAACTTGTAATTGACCTAATCAGATCATAAGACATTGAAACTATAAATATCAACTCAAAACCACATATTAAAGACGAATTTTCATAATTTTCAACCATTATTCAATTTTCAGTTCTCTAGATTAGGTTTTCATTATATTTGCTTAATCAGAATCCTTTTATTCCAAGTCTAGAAGTTGCGAGCGAAGAATGTTCCGGACACGTGTTGTTATATTGATTTATCAATAAGCATTCTCTTTTTTATTCTCTTATTTATATCTCATTCGTTGATTTAATTAATTGAATGTTTGTATAAATATAAGAATAAAATTTGTGCTTCATAAATATCTTGCATTATTGATTACTTAACTAGTTATTTAATCGAGATCTTATTTATCTGAAATTGGCTATTTATTCAAGTTTGCTAAAGTTTGTAGTATACTAGGATTAACTATCCTAGTGGAATAATTAGACAGGTGAGGCCAAAAGGGTATCCTGTTGTCTAAGTCTTTAGTAGACTTGTGCTAAGCAGTGAGGCCGAAAGGGTATCTTAGGTAGTAACTCTTAGTGAAGATGAGACCAAGAAGGTATTCCTAGTTAAGGATGATAAATAACTCAATTTAAGTAGATATTGGTTTGATTAACAATTAAGGACTTAATTAACTTTAGACTAAGTAGCTCGCATCTTTTAAATAAGGAATAGAAAGTTCAATAGTTTTAATCTTAGGAGTAGTTTTAATTTAATTAACTTTATTTTAATCTTAATATTGGACTACACTACCAATTCGTAACTCGACTAGACAAGTAATTATTTTCTAAATAATTAATTTAGTAATAACTTTCTCCAACTTAGCAATCCTTTGGGTACAATCCTCAAAATACTTTGTTGTAAATATAAACTATATTACAATTTGACTTGTACACTTGCAGACACCGCACTTCACTTTCATATTTAATTTAATTTTCTTATGCCCGACGTACTCACGCTGGGGTGCGTTCAGCAATACTAACTAAGCTAGGTGATAAGAGCTTGTGGTGTAATTTGCTGAGAGTTAATGAAGAATAAAAGCCTATAAACTTTGTGGTCCAATTTCACAAACCATTATCATAAACGAGGATGTAATGTTTGAAAAAGACAAGAATTGGGATTAGGATAATACGCATGAGGAAACCATTTTGTGTAATTTGAAGTGGGGTGCATGTGAAGAAGTAGTTCCTATTGTCAAGATTGAAAAGGAGATTGGTTTTGACCTTGATGGTGAAGAGGAAAATCTATCCTCTAACTCTATCTAGAAACCATGCTTTTACTGTAAATCAAGGAATAGAGAGCACTACCAGTTTGGAGGAAAGACTATGAAACAAGTGAAGAATTTTCTAAAAAAGAAATTGATAAGGTTAAGTTTGTAGCTACTGAAATTGGTCTTATTCACTTTGAAGACACTATGAAAAGTAAAAATTAAAGGCGAGCGATGGATGAAAAAATAGAAGCAATAAACAAGGTACATTGGAATTAATAGATTTGCTTGAAAGAGGA
Organism: Gossypium anomalum; assembly: GCA_025698475.1. Lineage (NCBI taxonomy): Eukaryota > Viridiplantae > Streptophyta > Magnoliopsida > Malvales > Malvaceae > Gossypium > Gossypium anomalum. The sequence goes on from CM046961.1 coordinate 15,050,245, forward strand.
TAAAAGATTGGATTTAACTGTGTTTATTAGATTAAATTTGATGAAAATGAAAAAGTGAATGAACACAAGGCCAAGCTTGTAGTGAAGGAGTATGCATATCAACATGGGGTAGATGACATAGAAGTTTTTACTTGTGACATGTAAATAGACAATTCAATTAGTGATAACACTTACAACTCAAAAGGGATAGTCCATATACTAACTAGACAAGTCAGCATTTTTTACATGGTGAGTTGTATGAAAAGTTTTTGTAGAATAATCTTGTGGTTATGTGTAAAAGGGAGGTGAGCAAAAGGATTACAAGTAAGTTTATAAGATTAAATTTGATGAAAATGAAAAAGAGAATGAACACAAGGCCAAGCTTGTAGTGAAGGGGTATGCATAACAACATGGGGTGGATGACATAGAAGTTTTTACACCTATGACATGTATATATACAATTCAATTAGTGATAGCACTTGCATCTCAAAAGGGGTGGTCCATATACTAACTAGACAAGTTAGCATTTTTTACATGGTGAGTTACATGAAATGTTTTGTGGAACAATCCTGTGGTTATGTGTAAAAAGGAGGTGAGCAAAATGATTACAAGTTAAAGAAGGCCCTTTACAAGCTTAAGAAAGTGTCATGAGCTTGGTACAACTGCATAGAAGCCTACTTCATTAATGTCTTATATGGTTAGTGTTGGTGATGAAGAGGAGCAGAGGAAGAAAACAGAGAAATAGAACAAGGTAGTAAAATGCAAGAAATATTTTTAATTGCTCACAAATGTGCAGTAAGGGAGCTTATGGCTTTTTACCTCATTTTTCCATTTTTTGAATCAGAAAAACAATAAATTTATAACCAAATACATCACCAAATACTTAACTAATCCCACTAATCAATATTGGGACTATTAAAACATTGTTTGTACACATAAACAAGCCACCTAAACTCGTCATTCAACACCTAATGTATCAAGTTGTCATCAAGCTTGTTCATTTCCAACTAGTTTAATTACAATGAAACTAAACAAAAAAAAAAAAAAACCTTGTTGTTATAGCAAGCATACGTCCTGTAACATGTTTACAAGTTGCATGCACTTCAACCAAAAATATCATAGCAGCATGGTTGGCCAATTTTCAACACTCCTCCTTGGACTCTATGCTGTGAATACCAATTATTTAAAAATTTTGAAACTTGATAGTCAAAAGATTCTTTGTTTCAAGCTGAACCTGCTCAAGCAGTACATTTTCAACCTTGGCGTCATTTTCAACCAAAATCTGACTCACACAATTGACCATGCCAGTCTTTTGTGCCAAAGATTTGTTTATCAAATAGAGTTTTCTCCTCCTTCACAGTCTTAATTGACAACACATCTTACTTTGTTCCCTTGTTCATTACAATCATGTTTCTTCTTACATATACAATTTACGAGTATAATTTGTTTGCCTTCAGTTTGTCATTTTGGCTTGCACCTACTCAAGCTTGCATTTAGGCCATCCGCCACTTCGACTTGCACCCACTCAGATTTGCATTTAGACTGTCCGCCACTTCATCTTGCAATTCGATAGGCTTACACTTTGATAGGCTCTCACTTTGCTTACTTTCTTCAACAGACTCGCTGTAACAGCCCGATTTTGGGCCTAATCGGAACAGTGGTTTTGGGACCACCAATTCAAAGTCAGAGAAAGTATTTTATTATTAATTTATAGTTATATCATGTTTATATTAGTGCATGAAAAATTTGGTGAAGTAATTTTAGCGTTTGTGACCTTAATTGCGAAAAAGGACTAAATTGCATAAACTACAAAAGTCTTGAATTGATAAGTTAAGGGTGTTAAATTTCCATGAAACTTAAATTAGGGGTCTTTAAAGGGCAAATAAACCCTTAGATTATAGCTTGGTCGGCCATAGGAGACAAAAGCTAGAGAAAGACAAAATTAGGTAGAAATTTGGTGATTTATTTGACCAAAATGAAATAAAATAAAGAGAAAAAGGTATCATCTTTTTCTCACCCTCTTCACCACTGAAAATTCCATTAAAAATAGAGGTTTAAAAGCTTGAAAAATTGCAGCCACTCTTACCTTCACAAGTAAGTGATTTTGATAGTTTTTCTTGATAATTTTTGTATTTTTTGACCCATTGTAACATGAGCTTTCAAATGAGGGGACTATTTTGCAAAATGGTTAAAAGTATAGGGTTTTTCCATGATAGTAGACATGTTTTTTTCTGAAATTTTATGGAAGAAAATGAATTATGGTTGTAAAGTATACGACTTTTGTGAAGAGATTTCTCATGAAAACCCTAAAAATGGTCATTTTGCATAAGTTATAAAATAGATGTTAAATGTGTGAAATATTGAGAATTTTGGACTACTTCTAGTGTAAAAAGTAATCGACTAGGCTTAAGATATGAAGAAATTCGATAATAATTGATTTTCGGACCTAGGGATAAAATAGTCATTTTGTAAAAGTCTAGGGGCAAAATAGACATTTTGCCTAATTTCAAATTTTTGAGTATCTAGATTACTAAAATGATTAAATTCGTGAATTTTTATCATTTTAATCAAGAATTACAAAATTCGGGCCTAGACCGGGAAAAGCCGAAGCAAGTGGACTAAGCCGAGCTAGCCGTCTACATTTTGTAATCCGATGTAAGTTGTATGTAAATAATACAACTATATTGTTATTATATGTGATTGAATTGAGATAGCATGAATTGCTTGTTTGTGGAGATAATCACGTATGATGAATATTAAGATAGTAGAACTCCCGTTTGAACCTTAGGAAATAAATCGAATATTCATGCCATGACATTCGGGATATTTAAGAGCTAGTGTAAGACCATGTCTGGGACATGGCATTGGCATTGAGACGAGAGCTAGTGTAAGACATGTTAGGGACATGCATCGGCCTCGAGATGTAAGCCAGTGTAAGACATGTCTGGGACATGCATCGGCTACATGATGTGTTAGTGTAAGACCATGTCTGGGACATAGCATCAGCACGGATACGTGAGAGTCAGTGTAAGACCATGTCTGGGACATGGCATCGACTTGACAGATAAGCTAGTGTAAAACCATGTTAGACCCCGTGTGGACACGGGCGTGTGCCAGGCCTTGTGAAAACCCCTGTAGGTTCAAATTTAGAATTTAATTCACACGGGTTCAGGACACGGGCGTGTCCCCTTGTGCTTAGGCCGTGTGAACCACATAGGCGTGTACCCTGTTCCTAAAGACATTTTTATATAGTCGGTTAAAGGACCCGAGCTGGTCCTGTATGGTTTCCAATGGAAGTTTGGGGTCTCGTAAGCCCATATTAGAGAAGTTTAGACAAAATTTGAAAAAGTTTAAATTTGATCGATTCATGATGATTTGAAAACGTTGGAATGCATGTGTTTAAGTAAGGTGATGCCTCGTATCCCGTCCTAGCGTAGGACTCGGGTGTGGGGCGTTACACTCACACCTTTATAGCTCGCACTAAGCTTCCACATGTTGTTGAGCTCGCACCTTTGACAGACTCCCAGGTTTGCATACTGTCCCCAACAGGCCTGGAACTATACAGGGCTCGCACCTTTATAAATCCCAGTGAGCTTCCACATGTTGCTAAGCTTGCACCTTCGACGAACTCACATATTTTCATACCGTCTTCAACTGATGTCTTCAACACGCTTGCAACTATACAGGGCTCGCACCTTCACAACTCGCACTGAGCTTCCATATGTTGTTGAGCTCGCACCTTTTGATAGACTCACATCTTTGCATATTGTCTTCAACTGGTGTCTTCAATAGGCTCGCAATTATACAAAGCTCACACCACTTGTTGAGCTCATAGCTCGCACCACTTGTTGAGCTTGTAGCTCGCAACATCTTGCTGAGCTCACACCACTTGCTAAACTCCCAGCTCGCACATCTCGCTGAGCTGGCACATCTCGTTGACCTTGCACCACTTGCTAAGCTCACATACTTTCCTTGAAACTCCTCCTTCAACTTATTCCAAGCTTGTTTGGGAGTCTCTTAAGGTTGATTTGATGTTGTCTTCTCTACAAGTAGTCCTTAATGACATGCTTTGACAACTTCTTTCTTTTTAACAAGCAGTGGAAACAAAAAATTAATACAAAAACATACCATTTGTTGAGCAACCCTTTAAAGATCATAAAAGCTCTGATACCAATTATTGGCGATGAGGAGGAGCAGAGGAGGAAAATAGAAAAACAGAACAAGGTACAAGATGCAAGAAATATTTTTACTTGCTCACAAATGTGCAGCAAGGGAGCTTATGGCTTTTTACCTCATTTTGCTCATTTTTTCAATCAGAAAAACAATACATTGATAACCAAATACCTTACCAAATACTCAACTAATCCTACTAATCAGCATTGGGACTATTAAAACATTGCTTGTACACATAAACAAGCCACCTAAACTAGTCATTCAACACCTAATGTATCAAGCTGTCATCAAGTTTGTTCATTTTCAACTAGTTTAATTACAATGAAACTAAAAAAAAAAAAACCTTGCTATTACAGCAAGCATACGTGCTGCAGCATGTTTACAAGCTGCATGCACTTCAACCAAAAATACCACAGCAGTATGGTTAGCCAATTTTCAACAATTACAAGTGCAATAACATGAGGGAAATTTTTCTTTATTATGTATATATTACAGTAGTTAGACATAAAATAAAGATTAGTTAATATAAATTTAAACTTGAAATTAGAAAGATAAATAATAACTCTAATAAAAAGTAAGACCTCTTCAAAATAAGCAAATTTGTTTCTTTCTCTTTGTTAAAAATAAGTCATGGGAGTGGCTAAATATTACCAATTGAATTAGTTTATTGCTAAAAGACATACTAAAATATGTGTAAAAAATAATAATCCTACCAAACGTAACATAAGAGTTTTTGAAAAGTACGACCACCAATATACTTTGTTCTTTTAAGACAAACTAATGGCAAAGTATTAATCATAAGTTTGTATGTTGATCTTATTTTTACTGGAAATGATGAACTAATGTTTGCAGAGTTCAAAGATTTCATAAACCATGAGTTTAACATGAGAGATTTCGGAAAGATATATTTCCTTAGTTTGGAAGTGTTACAAAGATTAGAAGCTTGGGACAGATAAAAAGTCATTGCCTATAATCTAATTGTTCCTAGCTTTAAGCTTACGAAGGATGAGGGTGAAGTTAAAGGTGGACAAGACTTACTATAAACAAGTTGTGGGTAATCTCATGCATCCCATAGCAACTCTACCAGTTATGAGGTTCATGGTTAGTCTTATTAGTAGGTATATGGAGAATCCTATGGAGCTTCATTTACAAGCATCATAAAATAAAGTGTGTTGAGATACTTGAAGGAAACAACTTAGTTTGGAATTTTTTATAAGAAGGGAGGCGATGATGAGCTCGTTTCTTACACAAATCATTTGCTGGAGATTTGTTGGAAGATAGAAAGAGCACATGAGGCTGTTTTTTTATTGAGCTTAGTAGCAGTGTCTGTCTTTAAACAAAACTAGAAAATCTATCACTACGGAGGCAAAATTTATTGTTGTTGATGCTTCTTATGCATGTCAAGTAGCTTAGTTGAAACAGGTCTTGCAAAAGGTGGATTCGAAACAATGCAAGACAACTATTATCCATTATGATAATAGTTCCACAATCAAACTTTACAAAGAATCCAACTATGCACTGAATAGCTCAAGAAAGCTAGTATTGTGAAATTGGTGCATTGTGCAATACAAGAGCAATTGGCTAATGTGATGACTGTGAGAACTTTTAGAGTTTGTTCAAAGTCAGATATAAACCGTACGTACTTGGTTTAAGGGGAGAATTCTTAGGTTTTTGATTTTTAGTCAATAAAAATCCCTATTTTATTGGGATTCATAGTTGTCACGGGAATTATGGGTAATTAATCCCATTATATCTGGTATGTTTGACTTAGGTTATGTATGTAATTTTAACTTAAGATTGTAATGTAAGGCTATATAATTATCGGTCGTTGATCTCATCATATCTGGTATGCTTGACTTAGGTTATGTATTTTTAACTTGGATTGTATGTAAGGCGATATATATAGCCAAGGGTTGTTTCAATTTCTATGCATAAAATTTCTCCTGTACTTTACTTTTTATAAGCTTTATTTAATTTACAACAGTTTCATGTTCTGAAAATCTTCACTATGCTTAAGGAGAAATTGGTTTAGAAAACCCACTTGCATGGGAAAGGCTTTCAATTCTTTTTCGTGATTTCTTCACGATGTTGATCTTCCAAGTGGTATTTTGATATGTAATTAAACCAGACGAGTCCCTGTCAGGTTTTAGATTTTTCTTCTTTTTCTTAATAAATGTTGAACAAATTGAAATAAGTCGATTCTTTATAACAATCAAATGGTTCTAAATCTAATTATTGGTAAAATGATAATGAAAACCGGGTGTATGCCATTGAGATGAAGAGCCACAGTAATAACAAAGTCGAGAATTTTCATTTCAGAAGAATAATTTACATATAAACAATGAGAGACATGAACTCGGGGTTTATCTTGGTTCATGCAGCATTCTTAAAAACTGGCATTCAACGGGTTTGGATTTAAATCCCACCCAATGTCTAAACCCTTTTCCTTATTCTTAAACTATGACCTAAAACGGAACAAAAAAGAAAGAACGTTAATGGTTGAGGCAACTCCTGGCTACAAAAAGAATCCCTGTAAAAAATTGAGGGGCAAATAGCACCCAATACAAGAAATAATTCCCACAGGTGTTTTTCGATCATGATTCACCGATTAACCATTAATCGAACTTCTCTTGGAAAGGACTCTAAGCTACATACTCCAAAAAGAATTATAAAACCGTTCTTCGTTTTTGCTAAATATAGAGATAGATTAATGAAACTCCTAGCATCTATGAATAGAAGCTATTGACAACCACTGGCATGTAGTGTATACAATATCATGCAATTTATACTGTTACGAGTTGAAGTGATTGTTGTGGCAGAAAACCAATAAATTTATCAGTACCGGCATATACTGATCAGAGCACTGGTCAGTTCCAAGAATGAAGCCCAGTCACCTTGATATCGCATCAAAGCTGAAGGTGGAGTGGGTGGTATAGTGAAGATAACTACGGTATCATACCTTGTGCCAATTGTCAGCATCTAGGATCTTTACATCTGTTTTTCGTTTTTCAGTTTAGCATCCCCGTTTTCAGGAAGGGATGGAGGCCGTTGAAGATCATTGTTAGCAGTGGTGATGACCACAGCAGCCGTCTGAGATGTCTTTATTGTAGGTGGACTGACATTTTTCGGAACTCCATTGGTAAAGGATCCTTGTCGATTCCCACTCAGAGTTCTCACAACTTCAGTTCCACTGCTGAGGCTTCTTTGACTACCTATCTCTATTCTAGCCAATGATGAACATTGCGTTTCTGAAAATGAAATAGAGCAGTTGTCAATTCCCAATAGTTCATGCATGAAAAAGATAACACACTGTAAAATAGATAACATACATACATTTAAAATATGCACTCTCTGCCACTCTACAGAAAGCAATTTACCTAAGCAGTCCAGAATGTTTGCACAAATCCTAGAGAAGTATAGCAATTAGATACATGATACCACATGGAATATGTAGCTGATTGCACCAATGAAAACTTTCTCATTGTAGAGAACCATTCAATTGTGAACCATGTTTTACATATGCCATCATATCATCATATACCTACTATTCCAAAGAAGTAAATAAACTTATTTCAAATATCTGTGAAACAAAATGATCCAAGTCTCTAAATTCCAGTCTATGGACTTCATTTATTTTCATATCCCCTTTCTCTAGACATCCATTAATTGAATATAGATCAGTGTCTTTCAAAATTTTGCGAAACTGGTTCTCTCCTAGTTACTGATAAAGTCAAGGATAGTTTCATCATTTGAAACTTTCTTCCCTTTTGATGTGCAAAATATAATTAGATGTGAATTTTCAGTACATGGAAACGGGAACTTGCCTTTTATTTCTCCAAAAGTGATAAGCCTATTGAGACAATCCCGGAACTTTGTCAAAACAATTCTTTCCTGCTCTGCATAGATCTCCGTCATGCCCTGTCCGTAAGGTAATTGAGAAGATGTGCTACAGCCATGGTCTGTGAGCCCATTAGAGGGAGCTTTCATGAACATTGTATCTTGTTCATCACACATCAATGCCAAAGTTCCCGGAGACATAGGCCTTTCCTTTGGTGTATCAGCACCATCTGAGCTGGAATCTTCAGGGACAACTTTATCAGCCTGGTTTGCACTTGAACAATCATCAGCCACTGTTTTCTCAGCATCAAAATCTTTTTGGCTTTGTAGCCTGTCTTGAGTGGATGACACAAGGGAAGTTTCTGTCTGATCTTCAGCCTGCTTTTCAGTCAAACTTCTCTGATCTGAATGCATACAGAAATTGAGGGAAGACCCATTAGCTGAAAAAATAGGCACATTGTAACTTCTATTAACTGACTAAAAGTTGGTTGTTAAAGCAAATTCAAAACTAACAAATGTGGGATTCTTCTACTGGCATCAAGTGTCCAACTAATATTTCTTACTTCACTAGGACAAAACTGATCTGAAGTAACAGAAAATATTTTGGGAAACAACATTAATATTCAGAACAGTCTAACACAATATTTGTTGACAATCACAAAGAGTCTCAAACTATAAATGCTAATATTATGTCTTAAATTGAAAGAAAAAGTTGTAGCATTATTTTATTCATGAAGCAGAAGATTCAAATAAACAGCATTACACAAATTTGTTTCTATTAGAAAATAATAAAAAGTATGCACATGCAAATTCAAACCGTTTTCCAATATATAAGCATGGGTGAAAATAAGCATTCTCATGCAAACACAAAAATTAAGAACTAACACCATATTTGGATTGAGTAGATGTGAGGGAAAGGAAACTCTTATCAGGGAAGAAATGTAAGCTCCCCTCCCTTTCATTCAAAACTCTCATTTTTACTTACCCCAAATTAGGGAACAGAGAGGAAAGGAAAGGTGTATTTTAATAATATTTTATTACACCTTATTATATTTTACCTCTTATTACTTGCAGCGCCCTTATTATATTTTATTTTCTATAGAATTATTTTAATAATTTAACTTAATTAACAACCAGTGCCTTTAAATTGTATACAACTAAATGAAAATTTATTTTCTCTATTAATAAATGAATTTCTATTATTTTTTAAATTTATGCTAAAAGCTTAATATTTTTATTTTGTAAATTTATAAAAAAATTTAAAAAATAAAAGAGAAAAATGAAGAAACACATATAACTACAGGAAAATGCAAACACTTATTCCAATTTATTTTTAATTATATGCTTTAATTATAAATTAATATTTTTCGTTAAATTTTTTTCTTTAATTTTCAAAATTATTCATGTGATACATAAAAAAAACTAATTTTCTTTTGAAAAGAGTACAATTGAAATAATATAATATAATATATTTTCCTTTCCTTTCCACCACTTAACCAAACAGAGGTAGCTACTATCCTTTCCCTTCCTTTCCCTTACTCATTTTAGCTAGCCAAACAAAACAATACAATATCATTTCCTTTCCTTTCCTTCGAGAACCTCTACCCTTTTTCCCTTTACTAATTTGAATCCAATCAAAGGTTAAAGTAAAAAGTAGGTCAGGAATTAGACACTGCAAGTTTAAACCAATAATTTGAATTGTTTTACACGTATGCCCATTTACCTGCAAGTGTCTTTGCAGCTTCTCCAGATAGAACTACCAAAACAGAACAAAGCTCCTTCAAGTCCTGCTTCTGAATGATGTCTGCTAAGAGAGACCTTCCACCAAAATGAATAAGTTAGTTTCCTGAACATGCAGTTCTTAGATATCTTTTCATCAAGACACTCCATTTACCTATATGTGAATTTTGACGTGCCCACTGCAGCAGTTGTAGCTGCACAGGATACTGGCATAGAAGGAGAGGGTGCAGAAGTTCTGATATGAGTTGCCTGATTCACAAATAAAATAAGCTGACAATGTAAGTTCAAGAAGCATAAACTAAAAGTAATGATGAGAAAGATTCTATAGTAAACTAATCAAATGTTAAGCAGCAACTGAAGAATGAGAATGAAGCTAGAGCAAACATCTGTTCCTTGTTAGAACAAAATATGATTAGATAGATTCAAGTGTAACTAAAATATGATTCGGGAAGTTTCTCCAAAGAGAAATGTCAATAAATATGCATGGACGGTGTTTACCTGTGGAAAGTGTCCAAGCCTGAGAACAGATGGATCCTTGGCAGTTGACCCAAAGAACAGCTCCTGTCCTTTTCTCTTCTTAGATACTGGAATGGATGCAAAACCAGAGGACCCAACAGCTCCTGTTATGGCAGCATTTGCTGCCTGCTGAATATATGCCATATTGTTGGCATGGTCACCATGGAATAGAGCCTGTCTCTCTTCACTACCCTCAAAATTTTTGCAATCCATGCATTTGCAGTTTTCAGAGCAGAGAATATTGGCTTGGAAACACTCACAGTACTTTTTAAGGCACCCAGATTTCTTACAGTGGCATCCTTTGTTGTGCTTTCCCAGTACTAAAACTTCTCCGGCTTCTTCCTAAAAATATTTCAAAACTAGTACATATGAGAATGTCAAGGGTAGTAAGCTCTATCTATTTTGCTACCAAATACCCTGCCCGGATCTTTTTCCATAAGATAATCTTTTAGCAGTCTAACCATATACTATTAAGAAAAGAGGATACAATCTATGTGCTAAAATCAAAAGTGACGTCACACGATCAACAGAAGAATATCATTCTAAATATTCTAGAAGGCCATCAATCAAGGTCAGAAAAATGTGGCCCTAGCTAGACATGTAAATGGAGCAATATTAACATAAGAATCCCAATGGTAAAAATTAAATTATTTTTTGGCTTTTTTCTGGATCAATACAGTGAAAGAGGGGAAGTCCGCATTTCATAAATGTAAATTAAATGAAAAAATATGGCCAGCATACCCTGCTATCCCGTGCACCATGTGGGCTGCTAGCAATTTTTGGCCTGAATGCATTTGGATTACGCTCCAAAGTTGCTTCAATAGCATCTCGTCTCGCAGCTTCATTCTCAACATTGTTATAACAATTAACACAGTTGCACCCATCACAATATACGCCAGATGCAAAGCACTCACAGTACCTGATCAAAGCATTACATTATTAACTTTCTATATCTTATACCATCAAACATGTGGATTATACTTAACATTAAAAAATGGCTTAATTACTCATATTTACAGAAAAATCATACACAAGAATGAATAATTGGAAAAAAAAAAAAAAAAGAGTACCATCTAAAATGCCAAGACAAGCTGCCTAAATGCTACCTATAAAAGTCATAACTCTACCCTATTTCTATCAATTCTTTCTCATGAATGCTTCTCAACAAATAGAACATACATGAACTCTGAATCTAATCAGTGTGTTGGAAACATCTATACATTTGTCATAGAGCTAAAAAATAGATTTAGATGCATATGGTGAACAGGATCAATGTAAGTAGGAAGAAAGGCTAGCTTAATGGAATTTTTCACCAGAACCATCTGTTACTGAAGCATGGCACAGTTGGACAGAGAATGAAGTGTATTTTTAAACAGTGAAGGCAAGCTCCTCCTATTTCTGCAATTACAACAGTTCCTCTTATTTCTGATCTGCAATTAGTTCAGATGGAAATATTGCTACACCTTGCACTATTTGCGTTTTGAGGCTGCTCAAGGCAAACCAACCTAAATTGAAAGGGTTTGGAAACGGATGCAGAACAAACTTATAAGCTAGGAAGTACAACTTCTCAGCCTGGAAAAATAGATAACGTTGATTCAGCTTGGACCTTGGGGCTATGATATAAAAATAATGTTGCACAACCTGCTTCTAAGAGCTATTCATTAATTAATATCGGTAAAAGTGCAAAAAGGGTATTTACTTGATAGTTTCTGTTGTAGTATTCTTTCCATTAAAGTAGATAGAAACAACACTACACCACATAGGAAATACTAAACTTCCCTATTTACGGCAATGTTTCCGTCTATTATCCAACTCAACTTTGCAAGAATTTTTTTTCTCATAATGGCCTCCAAACTCATTTGACATTTCATTCTGTAAGTGAATTGAAAGAAGAAAAAATTGATTAAAAAACTTTGAGAAAAATCAGATAAGCGACATTCTTAAAGTAGCACAAAAATATAGGCACAAAAACATTCTTAAGATTATGGTCACAAATAAGGTTCAAACCTAATCATTTCTAACTAACTAAAGCTCCTCTAGCTGCATAAAATTCCACACAAAGCATCACTAAATCATGGAAGAAATCATACACACCCAAAGTGTATATTAGTCAATGTACTTACAATTTCAGACACCGAGAATGTTTACAGTTGCACTGCTTCTGCTTCTTTGGAGTACCATCTTTTAGTTCAGTAGGTCTTGGTTTTACTTTTGGGGATTCGGGTTTTCTGAAGCAAGAAAGAAATATGACAAAGAATTAAGTTCGAGTACAGCTAACTAACTTCCACTAATTTTCAAGAAAATTTACCAGAGTTCGATTCAAAAGATAACTGAAACTAAAGAGCTAATTTTGAAGCATGTAAAAATAAAACGTGAGGGGAAAACGTTACGAGACGTCCTTATTGTACTTACTCTCCAAAAAGGAAAAGAAGTAAAAAGAGAGTTAATTTTATTGAAAGAATTAATCCACAAAGCAAACACCAAAAGAAAATAGCAGACTAAAAGAAAAAAAAATCACAAATTTTGATTGCAAAAACTCACATAACCCTCGACGATGCTGTAGTAAGAGGAGGAGGTTGCGCAGCGGCTATAGGGGAGGTCGCCACCATCTGCGGCTTTATCTGTTGCTGCTGCTGTTGCTGAGTAACTGCAGCCGCCACAGCCGAAGACGAAGCCACAGCCATCTCTTGTGTGGACTGCGGATGTTCCGGCAGAACTACACCACCAGAAGAACCCCCGCCAAAACCGGCCGTGAAATCCAGCTGCCTCGCAAGCTTCTTGGCCGGAAGACCTGCCGTATCCGATTGCACCTTTTTTGGCGGGAACTCACCTCCTTCTCCTTCCCCCATTCAATTCCAGCTCCCACAAAATTCAAAAATAAAATAAAAAATTATTCAAATTCCAATCTTTTTCCAATATCCACAGCTGAAAATCCACCAAATAATCTCACAAATTGCCTTAAATAAACTCGAATTGAACACTTTTAGATTCAAATTCCAATCTACAATCTCCAAAACCTAAAATTCCAAGAAAAAGCACTTCGATTCCACCAAGCTCGAGATTTCCACCCAGAAGTTCCAAAAAACCAAGAGGATTTTGATTCCGATCGATGCATAGAGAGAGAAAGAGAAAAGCTAGAGTTTTTTAAGCATTGATATTGTAAAACAAAGAAGGAAAAGAGAAACAAAAGTTGAAGCACCTCTTATTTTTAATTTTTGTTGGTGTTCTTCTTCCTCCTCTTCCTCCCCTTCGGTTCTCCTCCCTCTCTCTTGCTAAGTTTTGAAATTTCAATTTTCTTTTTTGGTGTTTATTGAACGGTGAGATTTGCCTTCGGGTTTTGGATCCGACAGTTCACGTTGAAAGAATTAATCTGACGGGTCAAATTCATAGGAGTGAGTGTGGTGAGTTGATGAGCGTTGGATCTTATTAAAACGCAAAGTTTTCCGCACCTGGGTTAAAAAGGGTGTGACGGGGGGATATAAAGTGAGATTTGGGGGAAATTCTAAAACAAGCTCTCTAGTATGAGCTTGTCATAACCACTAATAAATATCACCCTTTGGATAAAAAATAATAATTAATTTGAGCTATTAATAACAGCTAATGCCAAGTATTTAATTCTAAATAAAAATATGAAATAATTACACAAAACTCTAAATAATTCACAGTATATAAAAAAATTTATTTAAAACATGAAATGTTTCTCAGTAATTAAATATAGAATGATTATTTAAAATATAAAAAAATTTAAGTAATTTTTTATACATCAAAATATTATTTAAAATATGAAAATGCTTCTTTTTAATTAAGTTATTCCTAAAATATAAAAAATTACTGAACATATAATGATTATTTAAAACATGAAAAACCTCTAAGAAATTCATAAGTAATTTGTAATACATTAAAATATTACTTAAAATATCGAAAGCTTATTGAAAATTAACTAAATCCTAAAACATGAAAAAATTATTTAAAACATTAAAGAAATACTTCGTAATATATTAAAAAATTACTTAAAATATGAAAATGTTACTTAAAACATATAAATATTTATGTTATGTCATTTGTCACTCAAACACATGTCAACATCAAACCCATCGTTGACCTTTGTGTTTATTTCTTCTAAAATAGCATCCCAACAAATACTCTAACCTTAGTACCTCTAAGTATGACCATCTGTTCTATCTTAAGGGATTTAAGTGAGAACACTGCCCTAGTATGAACACACTTCCAAAACATTAAGGAGTCTATTTAGGCATAAATACCTCGTACTGATAAAGTCTCATAATATACAGACATGATTATCCTTTCCACATTTTGTAAGGCTAAATGTATATCCTGCCATGTCATATCAATGGATAAGAGGACCTATCATATAAATATTATTAAGAAAGATGGAGAAAGGATCGAACTCTAGATACCCTAAAGTTACTTTGTACAAGCATCTTCTCAATCAACCTGTCATATTGTCTCTACTCTGGCTCTCGACCTCTTTTGGTGAATCGACTTCCTTTGTACCCTCTTTGCTCCTTATTATCCTCCTCCATTGTTGTATCTGGTATCAACAATTGGTGCGATGAATGTGGACGAAAATATCTCAAAATTAGAATGATGCTACAAACAACTCTACCAACCCCTCCACTCCAATGAATGGCAATGATGCCACCAACACTAAACTTCCCTCAACCCAAACTAAGACATCAACTCGCCTAACCATATCTACCAAGAAAGCTTGACCTAACTCTTTAACATCTTCAACACTCCCTCGGCTAATCCAGTCACTGTGGCTTCCTCTTCAATTCCCAACACCCCATTATCTCCTGCCACCTTATAAGATCCCAAAGATGACCTCACAAAGCAACCATTCTCTTGCATAGCTTCTGATCGATTGAGCGCGTGCACATTAAAATACTGAATTTATGAAACCACTTTTAAAGCCCGATTTTACTTCATGTGTACAGCGTCAATTGTAATTTTATGGTTCTGATGGAACACAAAATATTCCAAAGGGTCGAACCCAAAAGAAGAGGCAATTGAACAATAACTAGCATACACGATAGAGTCTAAATGGCTACTAATACGATTTTATCGTACGACAGTTCATAAAAAGATGAGTTTGCAAGAAAATTTAATATTCTACTCTAAGGATTAAATTGTAAGGAATGTAAAAATAGAAGGACTATCCAGTAAATAACTAATGGGGGTTGGTGCATTTTGATGTTGTTCACCAAATTTCAAACTAGGGACATAAATCGCTTAAATTACCAAGTGGCTCCATTTTGTCTTTTGATCTCAATTTTACCGACTTAGATGAATTAGGTTTAGTTTATCTTCTGATCTTGCCAGTTAATCTGGGACTAACAAACAGGTGTGCGACAAGATTACCTTCTGATTTCACTTTATCTTGATATTCCCTTAGGGGTGTTACAACCAAAGTTCTTAGTTTTATTCAAATTAGTCTAATTTGTTACAATTTAGTCCTTTGTCCAAGGGATGTTAGTTTACCCACATCTCCATCAACCAACCTCCTTAAAGGTTGAGAAAAATATAAAACCAAAAGCATTTAACAGAGAAATCTAAGGCAAGAAACATAAAAGGAATAAGCTTTAACAGATTAAAAGTAAAATAAACTAAAATACATTAAACTAAAGCTTAAAGAGTCTTGAAAGCAAGGTACAGTGACTAAAAATGTAAATAAACCTTAGCTACAGTGTTACTAACTTAACTAACACTAAGAACAATAGGAACAAGAAGTAAATGCAGAAAAATAAACTCTAATCTAAGGTAGAAGAAAAGAAAAATAAAAACCTTAGAAAAGTGCAGAGAAAAACTAAAGAAAACCTAGAGAAAACTAAACCTAAAACTAAGCTAATGTGTGTGTCTCTCTTCCTCAGTAACTTTTGGCTATTTTGAAGTCTATTCTGATGACTTTTTGACACCAAAAATGCCCTTACATGGGCTTTGTGTGATTGGTGGGTCAGGTAGACAAAGATTGCCCTTTTTTTCTATGTTTATCCCCTTAACGAAGGTGATATTGTGATACCCAAAAGAGGATATTGCGATATCTTGGGTAGTGTTGAAACTTAGGGTGTAACAGCCCGTTTTAGGGTCAAATCAGAACAGTAGTTTCGGGACCACAAATTCAAACTAGAAATATTTATTTTTATTATTTCTTTAAGGTCTACAGTATGATTGAATGATTGTGTAAAAATTTCGTCAAGAAATTTTATCGATAGAGTGTCCAATTTGACTAATAGGACTAAATTGCAATAGGTGCAAAATGTGTGATCTAGAAGCTAGAGGTGTCTAATTGCTATGAAATTTTAAATTGGAGGTCCTTAAATGGTAATTAAACCACTATACTTTGATTTGGACAAAAATGGACATGGTTAGGTGAAATTTCAAAGTTTGGCATTAAGGGCATTTTGGTCATTTGGTTAATAAAGACAAATTAACTAATAAAAAATGTCATCTTCTCCAATTTAGTCCCTTATAGCTGAATTTCTCAAGCAACCATAGCTAGGGTTTTTGGTCAAGCTTCCAAGCTCGATTGTAAGTCTATTTTTGTCCCGTTTTTAATGAGTTTTACGTTTTTGTGAATGTTGTAACTTGATTTAACTATTCTAAGGACTAATTTGAAAGAAAATAAAAGTCCAAAATTTTAATCATGTTGAATATTTGTGTATTTTGATGTTTAATGGTAGAAAATGTATGTTTGGTGTTAGATAAACAACATTTACCGAGTGATTTTTGATGAAAATGTCAAATAGGGATCTATTTGTAAAAGTTGTAAAATGTGTGTAAAAATGTGAATAAATGAAAAATGTGGGCTGTTATGATCAAGAAATAGATCCTGCTAGGCTTGGGTGTGGTGAAATTGAATGAAAATCATCTTACGAGCCTAGGGACTAAAATGTAAAAAGTTGAAAAGTTAGGGGCAAAAATATAATTTTTGCCATAAGGTGTTTTTGGGATTAAATTGAATAATGTGATGATTGAATGAGTTAAATTTGATATTATGATCAAGAAAGAAGAGGTTCTAACCTAGACCGGGGAAAGAACAAGGTTGTGGACTAAATCGAACTATTAGCCATTTTGTACCGAGGTAAGTTCGTATGTTAAAAATAAGCTTTAGAATAATTGTACTTATATGCTTTAATATTGCATGAATTGTATGTTTGATTATGTGAATGAATATAATTCTACAAACGAGTTCGACAACGATTCGGCAAGTGAGAAGTCCCATTGAACCTTAGGAATAAATTAGGATACAAGCAACATGTCACTAGGGTCATTATGTGTTATGTGATTATGTGTTTCGGGTGTTGGCCTTGCACGTCCTACTAGTGGCTGAGTATACCGACATATGTTGCAGATACTTGACAACTTGTGTGAGCAGCACTACATAGCTACATCTTGACTGACAGCTTGTGTGAGCAGGCCCGTCGATAGCTCGGGAGCGAGCGATTATGTGATATGAGATTGAGGTAGCATTGGCTACACATGTGGCACTTAGTGTGAAAAATCCTGAGTATCTGACATTATTATTCCGAGTGGTTCATGGGTATGTCAAAGATGAGAATATGTGTAAGTTCATTTCGAGATGGTTTAGGTATGTATGTAAAGCTCATGTTTATTAAATGCTTGAAATGATGAAATGAGGTAAGTTTTGTGATGGAATGAATTATGATATTATGGTAAATTTACATTTAATTATGTTATATTATTTGAATGTTATATGCATGGTAAGATTGTTTATTTCTTGCATACGAGCTTACTAAGCTATATAGCTTACTCCGTTTATTTTCTATGTTTTATAGTGTCACCAAGCTAACTCGGATCGGAGATTGTCGGAGAATCAAATCACACTATCAGACTCTCATTTTGGGTATTGATGATCTTAGTGTTTTGAAAGTATGGCATGTATAGGGACTTGGTCTGTAACACCCCTAACTCATACCTGTCGCCGAAATAGGATTTCGGAACATTACCGAAACATTCAAAAACATTTACAGATAAATGATGCAAGTTATTATTCACATTCCAAAATCTTTCTTAACATCCCTTAAATGGACCTTCGAGGCCCAATACGAACTTTAGAAACGATTCGGGACTTAATCGGAACTTCTGAGAATTTTTCGTGACTTTTCAAAATTTTTCCAAGGTGCAGGGCTCACACGCCCATGTGGTCCAAGGGACACGCCCGTGTGACCTTGGGACACGCCCGTATTAGAGGTCGTGCTCGACCCCATGTAACTCTCTGGCTTGCACACACGGCCATGCTACACACCCGTGTACTAGGTCGTGTGGCACACATAGCTGACACACACGCCCGTGCCTCTACCCGTGTACTAAATTTTGAGCATCTTGTTTCTCAAAATTAAGGCACAGGGGACACACGATCTAACCACATGCCTGTGTTACCAGGCCGTGTGTCATACACGGTCTAGACACATGCCCGTGTGTCTGCCCGTGTAGACAAAATAAAGCCATTCCTAGCTTCATTTCTTACCCCAATCTTTTTCATAACCCTACACCACATCTTGCATTCATAACCTAACAAATCCAAGCATTTTATTCAATTTAATTCCATCATTTAACATGATATATCATCGCATACAATTACTAACCATTTCAAGCATTCTAATCAAGCATGTTCCATCCATCATCCTGGCCTAACATTTTATGCATACATGTTTACAATCTTACCTTGGTTATGCTCTTATGTTAGATATAATTTGATCACTACTTAACATATATGTGGTTAACATAATATGACATTACAAGCATATCAAAACAATCATTACTAGCCATTCCAATGGCTAGTTTACAAGCATCGTTTACGTTTACATGCCAATATGGCCAACATATCCTACACATGCCATTACAACTGCAATTGAATTACCATACTATACCGACAAGGGCCGATGAATAGTGTGAGTGATCTCCGCCAAGCTTCCAATCCAACGGGCTTCTGATTAATCTAAAGCAGGGGAAAATAAATAGAGTAAGCATAAAATGCTTAGTAAGTTCGTATAACACGGTACTTAACTTACCATTCATCCTATTTGAGGTAACTATGTAAGGCATAATCAATCAATTTTCCCTCAAGCCCTACACACATTCTTATTGCCCTCGTTAGTCATATATTTCATATTAACATTAAAACATATATGGGCTCGACAACGACCAAGTTTCCAAGTACATATGCTTGCCACATCATGTATTCATTCAACATGCATAATTCATCTCATTATTTCGAGTATGATTTCATAATAATTCATTTCGAGTTCAGATCATTCCATACCAAAACTTTACTCATTTTATTCGAGTATTAAGGTCACACAAGTAGTAGTACATTCAAGGTATTCGGGTCTATGATCAAGGATGAATATTTCATCAAGTAATTTCCATATACAACTACCATCTTCTTGTATTTCATTTAATATTTCATGTCGTATTTCCATATCCTATGTATCATTCCATGTCAATTTGTTTTAATTTCATCTTTGCCTCTGCCAGAACTTTACCCATTGAATTTATTCGAAATATCGATGGATACATAGGTAGCACACCCAAGGTTTACAAATTAGAATTCTTCAATTCGTGTCCAATGGTACCCTTAAGGTACAATTTTCAGAAAGTACACTCTTGAGCTACACATGTATACAACATGATTACCAGTCCAGGCTAAATCCTCTTTATGTCATATGCCCTAAAGAGCTTAATCTGGATTACCCGTCGGGCTAAATCCAATCCATAATATATGCTCGAGAGGAATTATGTCAGGATTACCCGTCCGGCCTAAATCCTATCAAAATTGAGGTCGAAGGATTACTCATCCGTGCTAAATCCTATCCGCAACAAATGCAGGACCTCTTTTGTTTTGGAAAATCACATATCCATCGATTTTCCATTTATTCAACCGGGGTTTAAACAATTTTCAAGCATTATTGGGTGTTTGATTATTTCATACCTCCGTATCATTTATGTAATTTGAGTAAAACACATTCCACATTCATGTCAAGCACACAAGTAACATTTTATTCATTTACCATATTATTGGGCATTTTCATTTATCGGGCTATATTGAGTAAGTGATCATTTCACATATTTATGACATTAATAAAATTCACAAACAAAACATTTAAATCAAGCATAAAAATATATACAATTTAGTTACACGAACTTACCTCGACAAAGGTTCGTGTACGTAAACTCTACTAATCCGACATTTTCCTCATTCTTCATTCTAACTCCTAATTTGGTCTATCCGGGTCTATACAAGTAAATTTAACATCAATTTATCATATTTTACATTCATATGGACTAAATTTTCATCCTAGGAAAAATTACTATTTTGCCCCTAACTTTTTCATAAATTCTATTTTTGTCCCTAGGCTTAGAAAATGAAACTTGTGCAAATTACTCCCTATTCCAAACCTAAACAAAGCCCCATTAAAAATTTTACAGCACATGTATTCATAAAATTTCATAATTTTTCATCAAATTTTAAAAATTTTCATTTTAGTCCCTAAATCAAGTTTTCATGAAAAATCACTTTATAAAAGCTGTTTATATTTCATCAATCTTTCATTTTCTACCATAAATTTCAAATTTCCAACATATATATCCTTGAAACAATTTTTATACTATGATAACTTTTCAAATTGATCACCCAAATAGATAGTTTAGGCTATCCCGGTTTCAAAAATATCAAAATTACTAAAAAAGGGACAAGGAAACTTACCCAAAATTGGCCATGAAAGTCTTTTCTCTCTCTCCTAGGGTTTCCATGTTTATTTTGGGGAAGAAGATGAGAAAATATGATTTTTATTTTCTTTTCATCTTTTTAATTAATTAATATTTTCACTTTCCAATTTAGTCCCTAGCCTTTTTCTCATTTTCCATGGATGAATCATCCAAAAATATCTACATACTTTTTATTAATGGTCTAATTACCATATAAGGACCTTAAGTTTTGAATTCCATAGCTATTTGATCCTTCTAGGTACTAGAATCCAACTTTTGAATTTTATGCAATTTGGTCCTTCTCGTAATTAAGCACATAATTGGTAAAATTTTCTTTTCAAAATTTTCACACGACATTTCTGGTATAATATAGATCATATAATAAAATAAAAATAAATTTTATTTTTCGAGTCAGATTTGTGGTCTAGAGACCACTGTTCCAATTTCATTGAAATTGGGTTGTTACATGGTCTTTTTGTTATATGTGTCATTTGATTTGGCCAAATGTATTGGCTTATAATTGTTTACGGTGATTTAGTATTTAGCCATGTAATTGGCTTATTTTGGCTAAAATGGTTGTAAGCCTATTTATATAAGTATATGTGCTAATGCCTTTTGTTTATGTGTTTTGCATTGGGTGGCTATATGTTTATTATGGTTAAATGATTTGTTGTGAAATGGATGAGATTAGTCCTTTGGTGTGCTAGGAAATCTAAGTAGAATTATGCATGATGGAAGTATACATGTTGACACTTATGAATGTGAGTTTGGTATGAATTGATTTGGTAAAACATGTTATACTAAATATGTTAAGTGTTGGTAATGAATGACATGATTTAGTTTTGATTATGGAAGTTTTGGTTGCTTAAACATGCCATGGTTTATGCCATTGAACTTTTGTGTGTGTAGGTGTAAATGAGGGTGACAAATGGCTTGGAAAATAGCCTTTATTTTGTCCATACGGGTAGACATACGGGCGTGTGTCTAGGCCGTGTGTGACACACGGTCTGCCCCATGGGCATGTGTCATGGTCGTGTGTCCCCTGCACCCTAAATTTTGAGAAACAGAATGCTCAGAATTGAGCACACAGGCAAAGGCATAGTGTAACACCCCACACCCGAGCCCCACGCTGGGACGGAATACGAGGTGTGACCATACTTACCACATGCATACAAACATTTCGATATCATTAGGACTCGGTCAAATTAAAACTTTTTCAAATTTTGTTTAAAGCTTCTTATTATGAGCCTATAATGTCCAAAACATCTATTGGAAACTACTCAAGACCAAATCGAGTTCTTAAACCGAATTAATAAAATGACCATTGAAATAGGGCACACGCCCGTGTGGGAGGGCAACACGCCCGTGTGGCCATTATGACATGGCCGTACTGATGGCCAGTGTGACACACACGACCTAAGTACTTAGGGACACCCCCGTGTCCCATGCCCGTGTGAATTAAATTCCAAATTCGAACCTATAGAGGTTTTCACACGGCCTAACGGACACTCGTATCCATGTCCCGTGTCCCTCACACAGCCATGACACGCCCTTGTCCTAACCCGTGTCTAAAAACCTTGACATTCTATTTCTAACGTCAGCATCCAATAAGAGGCACACGGCCAAGGCATACGCCCGTGGCCAAAGGCCGTGTCCTCCACACGGCTGAGACCCATGGCCGTGTCTTTGCCCGTGTGTTTACTGCCATGCATAATGACTTGAAATTTTTACATGCAGGGGACACACGGTCGGACAACACGCTCGTGGGGCTAGCCGTGTGTCACACACGACCTAGACACACGCCCGTGTGTCTACCCGTGTGGACAATATAAGGCTATTTACCAAGCCCTATGCCACCCTAAAACATAATTTAATACCAATTAACACATCAAAGTCTAACTTAATATGATTTCTCAACCAACAACCGTAACTAAGGCCTATATACAATTCATAATTTTAATCATGCCAACAATCTCACATTCATAAAAGACTATCTTGCATTCATATAATGACTTACAATATTAGTCATTGTCATGGCCTTATACAAAAGGAGTCAAATATTAAAATAAGCCAACACATTTGGCCCTAAAATAATATGACACCAAAACAAAATCAAGAGTTCCTATACATGCCATAATCAAAATGATAAAACTAGCTATACTGAGTGCTTCAAGGATAGTGTGGCTGGCTTCTCTGACATAGAAAACGATCCTCGAACTACTTTGGTGGCACTATAAGAAAAGGGAAAAGAAAGAGGGTAAGCATGGGAGCTTAGTAAGTACATATATGCAAATAAGTGTAATTAGAAACACATTCACCAAACATTGGTTTATCATACTTAAATGATATATCATTTTAACCTCACTATCTTGTTCTACACTTCTTTTATGCATACTTACTACATCTCATCACATACTAAAGTCCTTATTCGAGAGTTTAGTACACATACTTGTAATTGCCCGTAAAATAACTCAAGTTCATTCTCTCTACTAACATACCTCATTGGAAGTATCGCCAATCTATTTATCGAGTTACCTATTGGACACTCAAAAGTACCAACGAATACACGGATAGTTTACTCCTAAGTACTATACAAGTAGCCAAAGCTACTTAGTACTTTGTACTACTAGTATATTTAAGCTACTCAGGGGCCTTTTTACTAAGTCAGTACCCGGACCCCATAGCTCTATCATGTAATGGCTGCTCATTGAGCTACTCACGGATCTACACACAAAGTCAGTACCCGGACCCATATTACATATTTCACTTATCTCATGAACTCAGACTCAACTCATGAGTTCAGACCACTCAATTTCTTATGACTTACCTTTTGTATCCTATACCATTTCCGAGGTTCGACGGAATCTCGTATCTAACCTGACATTGTTGCACTTGTTCATATCGTAGGTTACTCTTATATCGCATTATTTATACTTTCATGGTATCAAGTAAAATCTTGATACATGATAAAAATAAAACATTTAAAAGTAAGCTACAATGACACGCTATTTACATATGTATTTACCTCGGTACAAAATGATGGGAACGAGCTTAATCCTTGTACACTTTGTTCTTCCCTCGATCAAGATCCGAATCACGTTTCTCTTGATCTAAAATGTTGAAAATTAGCTTATTTAATACACAAATCACTCAATTCAACTTAAGACTCATACTTTGGTCAAATGACCATTTTGCCCTTAAACTTCATAAAAATTATGATTTTACCCCTAGGCCCGAAAATTATTTTTTATCAAATTCCCTTATTAGCCAAGCCTAACCGACCATTTATTTCTCTAATGACCACCCCAAAATCCCAATATTTCACAACATTATTATCTATTTTACAAACTTTACAAAATGGCCCTATTAGGGTTTTCATGAGAAATTCTTTCACAAAAGTTGTTTATCTCACAACCATGGTTCATTTTCTTCCATAAAATTTTAGAAAACAACATGAACACTCTCATGGTAAAACCCTAAACTTTTAACTATTTTGCAAAATAGTTCCCTCATATGAAAGCTCATACTACGAGGGTTCTAAAAGTGCAAAATCATCAAGAAAAATCATCAAAACCACTTACTTGTAGAGAGACTAAGTAGCTGAAATTTCAAGCATTCAAAACCCTCTAATGACTTCTATTTTTGGTGGAAAAAAATGGGGAAGAAAGATGACCCCTTTGATTTTTATTTTAATATTCAATTTGCTAATGTCATCAAATACCAACCCTAGCCCTCTTTTAACTTTTTTGACCACATTTGTCTCCTATGGTCGGATATGCTCCTTAAAAGGGTCTAATTGTCCCTTAAAGACCTCCAACTTAGGTTCTCTAGCTATTTGACACCCTTAGCTATCAAAATAGAACTTTTACACTTTATACGATTTAGTCTTTTTTCGCAATTAAGCTCACAAACGCTAAAATTAACTCAACAAAATTTTCATGCACCTTTATAAACATGCCAACACACATAAAATAATATATAAAAATAATAATAATTTCTCCAACCTCGGGTTAGTGGTTTCGAAACCACTGTTCCGATTAGGCCCAAAATTAAGCTGTTACACACAAGCGTGTGTCTCAGCCGTGTGGATGACACGGCCTCAAGCATGGGTGTGTGTCCTGGGCATGTGAAGTCTGCATCTATTTTATGAAAATGAAATTACCCACATGGCCTAGCACACGGGTGTGTGGCTTGGCTATGTGACACTAATTTATTCATGTATTGCAAAACAGAGAGTTACACGGGTTAGGGACACGGGCGTGTGTGACCACATGGCCTGCCCACACGGGCATGTCCTTAACCACACAGGCGTGGAACCCCTGCTTAGTGGAAAAAATTTCTAATTTTCGTAAAATTTTCCCGAGTCGTTGGTTTAGTCCCGGCCTACTTCCAAAACACGTTTTGGGCCTTGTAAGCTCATATTAGGGACTGTTTGGTTGAATGTAAATGGTTTTAATTTGGATACAAATTTATGACTCAAAATTGTGTGAATGCTTGTGTTGTAAGTCCGGTAATGCCTCGTAACCTGTTTCAGCGTTGAATATGGGTAAGGGGTGTTACATGAGGTCTTTCTTGGAAGGTGGATATCGGGATACCCCGAGGAGATATTACAATACCACTGAAGTGAATCTTTGGTCTTCTACACTATTAGAGGTATCGCGATTCCAAATGTTGGATATCTCAATACCCTTGCCTTAAGTATCATTCTTGCTCATTTTCAACTCCGACACATCTCTACAGCACTCAAACACACGTTAGGCCTCCAAATGGTACTTGCAGCCAATTTGGGTAAAAATAGACAAAAATGAGACATTTTCACTTATTACCCAAAAAATATGAAAATAATGAAAAACTATGCTAAAAAATCTATTTTGCTCAAGAAAAAGCTTCTTAAATGCGTCAGAAAAGCTTAATTTTCCACATCGATTTGTGGTAGATTAGCTTCCCAACCTCAACCTACTGTTATGGTCATTCCTCCAGATCAAGCCTCCCAGCAATATTAACTCATTTGTTCTCAACACCATCTTATGGAGATGCAGAAAAAATGTATCTCATGGATAAACAATTCTTGGCTCAAAAACGTCAACTCCAGGAACGATAAGAGCATCAACGACTGTTGGATCAGCAAAATGCTTATAATGAACAATTGATCATGAAGTTGTGTGCAACCAAAAACGTTGTCAAGGGTGGTGACTTACCCGTTCCATTGAAACTAGAAGGTATGACATAATCTACTATCCAAAAATATAAAAAGGATCTTGACAATAATAAAATAGTACAAGATTTTCAGCCTATCAATCCTCGGAGCAAAAACCCTAAAATAAGGTTTTTTCTATTAAAGAACAAATTACAACCCTCAAGTTAGAGCTCTCGCAAGAGGCTAAAGGTTCTAAGTCCAATATAGAGTTATGCTAACAAACTCTTAGCCCCATCCATGCTTACTCACAACCTTTTCACTTCTTTCGAGTTTCTTAAGTTGTCTTATACCGACGCGGGTGACTCAGAGGACCACTTATCTCATTATATCAACCACATGAATATTATTGAAGCCTCTGATGCTATGAAATTCAAAGCTTTTTCCATGACCCTTTCTAGCATTATCAGGAAATGGTACCTATCGCTTCCCTCGGGGTCCATCGACAACTTTGATTAGTTAGTCAGCTTATTCATGAGCATAATTTTAGCCAACAAAACCCTTCACAATAGTCCTTAGCTTATCTTATGTCCATTTGGTAGAAGGAGAATGAATCTCTCTATGATTTGATGAAGAGATTTAATGTTGCAACCATGATAACAAAGGGTGTTATGATGCTCTAGCCATTCAATCTTTTTTGCAAGAACTGCTCATAAGTTTTTCCAATTCCACCTCATTGGTAACCCTCTGGAAAAGTTATCTCAATTATACAAAATGGTTCACTGTTTCACGAAATGTGATAATATGGACATAGATCAAGTCAAACCTACGACGTAAGCAACCCAAGGATCCTACTTTCTGAAATGATCTTTCCTTCCGTGTCACAATCAAGCTTTAGCATGCTAATACCATCTCGAGTAGAGGACTCACCCCCAATAGGTGACGGGCGATTCCAATAACATAACCCTCCACAACAAGGGGGTAAGTGGATGATTAATATTGTAAGGCCACCTCGTCACTCAGGCCCACAAAGGACAGTCATCCTAACCATCATCAGTGAGAGTAGGTTCCATATAATCGTAACCGTACATGCCATTAACTTAATTATTCCACTGTCATTATATTTGACCAAGTTGAGTAGCAAGGAATCTTACCAGATGCTCCCATTATGCCCTTCAGTGCAGACTTAGATGATTCTCCCTTTTATTGTTGCTATCATAATGTTGGAGGCCATACTATGAATAGATATGTCCAACTTAAAGATGCCATTGAAGATGCTACCCGAAAGGGTCAACTATAGAATATGTGGTTCGAGACACTTGCCTACTAAATAGAGTAAACAATCAAGAAGCAGAAACCTTTGATAATCGACGTGAAGACAAAAGAAAGAGGTCGATACATGAAGTTATAGATGTCTTGATTGGTGGCAAGAGAGATTGGGTCACCTCGAGCTCCAAACGAAAAGCTCAGCAGCAGAGCGTTTTGTTTGTCTCTATGTGTAACACCTATATCCCATTTCTATTGCCAGAATAGGATATTGAATGTTACCAGTCAAATTAAAACAGTTAATATGATTTCAATTCAATTCCATAATAGAAAGTAATATTCAATATAACAGAGATCATCTGGAATCGGGTCTTAAATCAAGCTCCCAAAGCTCTAAGATAAGTTATGACTATTCAAGGACTAAATCAAAACAAATTAGAACTTTCAGGAAAAATTTGGAAATTTTCAAGTCAGGGGTCACACGGCCGTGTGACAGTGTTCAACCCATGTGGCTCCAACATGGTTGTGTGGATAACCCACACTCTCGTGTGCAACTTCACACGCCCGTGTGCATGGGTCGTGTAACTTACTGATTTGAATCACACAACCGTGCCGTAGGCCGTATGCCAACCCGTGTAACATTCGAAATATCTACACACGGTCGTGTCACAAGCCGTGTGCCTGCCCATGTGAAAACTGTACCTATTCTATTTTACACACCCCCTAAGGACACGCCCATGGGAATTATCTGTGTGACCCGTTTGAGCCTAAAAATGACCAATTCCAAGCTCAATTTCTCCGCTTATTGTTCAGGTACCTATACACTTTCAAATACACATTTGAAAGGTGAAATTCAGCTTCAAAACACACTTAAACATGACCATAAATTCATTTTATATATCATACATTTGTCATGATTGACACCCCAATGTATCTCACCATAATTCACTTCAAACTTTGCAACCACAATCACATTTTATCTCTACAAAACTAATATTCATTTCAGTACAAGCTTAAAGTTAACGCATAGCATAACATTTCATACTATGACCTTTAAAACACATTTAGGTAACAAGTAGGAGATCACAAATCATTCAAGTGCACAACATGACACAACATATTACACAAAACTAAGTATTTGATATAATTATACATAGGGGTCCTAGTACATGCCATATACCAAAACTGAGAAATTAAGTCTACCAAGATTCCCGAATAGTGTAATTCCTAGCATTGACTCGATCTTCTTAGCTTTCAAAATGTAATCTACAAAATAAAAAAATACGGATAAACTTTAATAAGGCTTAGTAAGTTCGTCTAGAATTTAATAAACCTTTCAAGTCAAACTTATATTTAATCAGTATTAAACATAGAGAATTCATTATATGCAGCTTATAACAGTAATTAACAACCAATTCAGTAATTCAATATACTCGATGTCAATATATCTGTAGATTTCTCCTCGTTCAAGTTTCACTCAATATAAAAGTAAGATTTGCTCGATTGAGCTTCATTAGTATAACAGTAAGAACTGCTCGATTGAGCTTGATTTAGTACAAGGGTAAGATTTGGCTCGATTGAGCTTCATTCAGTAGGATCAATAGATATGGCTCAGTAGAGCATACTTTTAGTATATGATATAACATTCATTAAGAGCATGTTAACAAGAATGTAAACATTTTAGAAGTATAAATAAACATACGAACTTACTGGATTAATTTGTAAGAGATTCCAAAGTAAGGACTACTCCGTAGTTTTCCCCTTTCTACGATTATCAGCACATTATTGATCTAAAAATAATAATTTCATTCCATAAACATTAAAATCATTAAAAATCACTTTTCAAAATAATCTAATATATCAACAAAGCTCCATATTTCATTATAAGCTTTAAGAAATAACTTCATTCATCAATGGAAAATTTTATAACATTTAACAGTTTCACAAATTGGTCCTCGATTTAGCTAGACCAAGTTGATATGAACTCAAAAACATACAAATTACTAAAAACGAGCATCAATACACTTACCAAATCAAAGCTTCAAAGCAAAGCATGAAAACCCTAACATTTTTTTTCTATTGTCATGGGAAAGATGAGAAGAAAATGATTTTTTTTAATTTAGGTTTAATTTATTATATATAGTATGACATTTTTGTAAATATTTCAACTTTCTTAATTAAGCTTTAATAAATCATTAATTAAGCCTAATTAAACCACTTAATTAAGCATAACCTCATCAAATCCCACTTACTAATTTCCCATGGGTTAAATTGTCCATTTGGTCCCTTTAATTTAACTACTCAACCTTTGCAGTTTTTACAATTCAGTCCTTTTTACCTATTGAACTATCTAAATGATAAAATTTCTCAACCAAAATTTAATATGGCTCTATAGACCTTGTAAATATATTAATTAAATAATATCTACGAAGTATTTCGTCAGAATTATGGTCTCAAAATAACTATTTTTGACTCCACTGAAAATCTGGTTGTTACACCACATTAATAAAGAAGCCTAGATCTCCTCTTTGGAGTTTGACATTTTCAGAGGTAAATGAATGGAAAGTTTTAGACGTAGTGTAACAGCCCATTTTCAGTAGCATAAAAACCATGGTTTTGGGACTAAAATTTTGATAAGTGAGCCAATAAATATTATTTATTTAATATTTACGAGGTCATTAGAGTGTCATACTAAGGTTTGGTCTAGAAATTTTGATATTTGAATAGCTAATTATGGTATAAGGACTAAATTATAAAAATTACAAAAGTTAATCGCTATTAAATTATATATTCTAAATGAGTATAAAATCATAATTGGAAGGTTTTAAGTGACAACTAGGCCATATTAGTTTATGGTGGATGGTTGTGGTATGAATATTAAAGAAATTTTAAGTTAAATTAAAGGGTAATTTAGTAATTAAGTAAATAATAAACATAAAAAAAAAAAAGAAACCAAGCCATCATCTTCTTCCTATTTTCTTCCTTGAATCGAAAACACCATTGTTGGGGTAGGAGAGAATCGAACAAGCTTATTTCTTCTTGCATGATATGTAAATCAAGCATTTTTTTGTAAATTTTATATTTTTGAGATCGTTGTAGCTTAATCTAGCTAACCCAGGTATTAAATTGTAAAATTGTTAAAGATTTTAAAAGATACTGTAACACCCCAAACCCGGCCTAGAGATTATGGCCGAATTTGAAAAGCTACATTGGCCACTGAAATGGCTTAGAAAATCTTTCGTAGTTTTCAAACGTACTTTTTTAAACCATTTGCGTAAATCATTTCAAACTAGTGAAATCGAGAAATTTTAGAAACCAATGACTTCGGTATTTTATTTGTAAAATTTTGATCGTTGTTCAAAACTTTCGTAATTTCAATCATATTTAGAAATCATTTATTCAAAACTAAAGAACTTGACTATTCGTCACTATTTAAAAAAACATGTTAAATTAATAAAGTCAAATGTCTTTAAAATTTTAATTTGTAAACATTATAAATTTTTAAATTAAGTCTAATTTTATTAAGAACTTATTTCTCATATTTGCAGCGGAAAAATGTAATATTGATATGTTTTTACGAAAATCGCAATGAACCATTTTGCTAAAACCATATTTTGCTAAAAATCAATATTTCATGTAAATTCAATAAAACATCAATAGGCAATTTAAAACCTCAGAAAAAAACCAAGTCATATATTTGTCTAAAACTCGTTTTCATTGTCGTAGCGAGAAAGAGTGATTTTGTCAAGTTTTAATAAAAACCACGTTTCATGCATAATATTAACCAAATACTAATTTATGTAGTTTTTTTAAAACTTAATGTCATGCAAGCAATTCGAGCAAATCAGAATGAAAAGTCCCCAAAGTAAAGTCCCATTCCACAATCCATAATCAAACTTATTACAAACCCAAAATAAAAAATATATATCAAAATAAAACTTAATTAATTTAATTTAAAAATAATTTTGAGAAACTCCTCCAAATGTCGTCATCGCATCCTAACATCGGGTTTATCTATAAAATCAAAAAAACTAAATGGGGTGAGCTATAAAGCTCAGTGTAAATCTTATAACAAGTTAAATAATAATAAACACATACATATCGTACAACACAATCGATATTATGCATATGATCATGGTAGTGCAATTTTTAGAAAACAATTATACAATTTTTTATAAAATATCCTACCCATCACCGTTACACTCCAAAAAGAGTTCCCCATAACTCATCCATCCAAACATTCCAATATGTGAATGAAGCCACTGATATTCGCAGATATGTAGGTTGTGGATAAACCACCATGTAGGTTGTGGACGACGCCACCAATTATTCCTCCTTACAATATCCCACCCATGCATGTGATATGGCCACAATGAACATATAAATATTTCATTTCAAAATATCATTTATCACATTGGGCATGTTGAAACATGCAAATCAAATCATATAATATCATGTAGGGCATGTTCAACATGCGTTTCATGTATTGTTTCAAGATATCGAAATATCACCATTTATTTGTCATATAAAATCAATTATGCCATAATATCACATAACATGAGAATGAGAATAACATACTTTTCAAACAATGAAAATCATAACCACACAACATACTTTTCACAAAATTAGTTGGTTCAAAATCACTTACTTGTATAATTTGTTTCGATGGATTTAGTTTGTTGTTTTAGAATACTTAAATTATTCACATAAATCACAAATCAAATAATAATATTTTGTTTAGGCATTATTAACATTATATATATAACTTGTATCGATTTAGACCCATACCTGAATTTTTATGACTCGATAATAACGATTTCGTTTCCCAACTCTAAGAGACAAGATCAACCCTTGAATCCTTAGTTAAATGTTAATACCATGTCAGTATATTGAAATTTTTAATAATATTTTTCAATAAATGATTAAGTTTAATCACTTACTTAATCAATGGTCCCAATGACGAACACCTCTAAAGGATAGAGTATGGATCTGGGGTTTCAAATAAACACTTCATGCTCGAACAAGAAATACCCTTGTTAGAATATTTCATAAATAAGAATAAAGAAAGAAATAATCTAATCAAAGTATTTATCAATACTTATGTAATCTCGAGGGTAAGGGACTCAACGATCCTTTCGGTGACTCGATTAAAAGGGAGAATTCTCAACAAACAAATAAAATGAAATAATAAAAATGATAGGTTATAAAAGATTAACAATAAAATCTTTCAATAAAATTTAGATATGAATTTGAATAATAAAAAAGCTTATTACGAAAGAGAGGAGGAGAAAAACAGAAAATGGTGAAAATTAGTGGTGGTCAATGGCGGCGGCATAGTGACGGTGGTGACGATGGAGGTCCGACGATGGAGATATGGTGGCGAGGTGGTGGTACAATTGGTTAGGAATAGAGGAGATGTGAAGAATTAAGGAAAAAGGCTTTGTTGAAGAGGTGAAATAGAAGAAAAATGAATAGGAAAGGGAGGAGCAAAAGAGGGGGTGGTAAGAATGGAGAGGAAGGAAAAAAATGAACATCAAAAGGTGTAATTCACATTGCCCAGGTTCAATGTATGTTACACAAGGTAAAGGTGAAGAAAATAGGCATGTTGAGGGGGCAAAGAAGCAAAATGGAGATCATGGGAATGAAATTGGGGGTTTAAGAGGGAAAGTTGACTAGTAAAAGAGGAAAAAATCTTCCTTTGCATGGTAACTAGGAGTGGATGATTATGGAAGCTTTTTCCCATGAAAAAGTTGCCAAATAAATTAAATAAAATATGAAAAGCCCTTAGGAAATTATTTAAGCTCATAACCACTAAGCTAACTTACTTCATTGTTCACAAACTACAACCTTTATTTTAAAAATATGGTGTGACATTTGCTAAGATTTGAAGTGAAATTGCACCATATAGAAACTAATGTGAGGGAAGGAATTCGAACACAGATCATTAAGGATAGTTCCACCACTACTTAATCACTATACTTGATACATATTTATTATCAAATGAGCAAAAGATCATCTAAAATAAATTCGGGCGTACCCACTCTTGGTTCATTAACCCAATTTCTACTAACTCGGTTTTTGAGATGTAACAAATACCATTGTCGTTTTTGAAGCTTTTTGGATGTTAAATGGTAGAGTTTAAAACTTTGTTAAGGAATAGGATTGTTTTGTAAAGTGGTTTTTGATAGTTTTAAGTTTAAGGACTACAACGTAATGATGTCAAATTTAATATAAAAATTTTGTAATTTTTTATTCTAGAGATTTATTGAAGGACGAGATTGATGATGGGATGAAAAATGAAGCTCAAATATAAAAGATATGTAAGTTTCAATTTTATGGACTATATTGAATAAAAGGTAAAAGTTTAGAAAAATATTGTAAAATGTTATTAAATGTTCATATGCATATGTTTAGATATTATAAGGTATTTGGAACTATTAATTGAGTTAAATTATTATATAGATCAAGAAATAGATCAATCGGTCGATAAATGCAGAAAATAAAAAACTGTTGAATAATCTTTAGTGTCATATTTGTTGCTGATTTGTGTAGGTAAGTTCGTATTAGGTTTGTTTTGATTAATACCTATTCATGTTAGTATTATGTATATATGTATTTGAATTTTAATTGAATGATTAGGATACAAATGACATGTCATTAGGATTTAACGTATTAGGTACTTCGTACCGATGATTTCATTATATCAGATACTATGTATCGGTGACTATATTATCAGGTACTTTGTATCGGTGTTCATGTTGTATCAAGCATTATTTGGCTGTGTTTATATTTTATCAGGTACTATGTACTAGTGGCTAAGATCTAACATTTTTTTTGAATTCTCCACAACTCATGTGGTTAATGTCCCTATTTACGACTCGTGTGAGGAAAGTTATCCCGAGTAGTCAAAGTTAATTTACTATAGTTCCTCGGGCAACACTAAGTATGAAATTGAATTAAGATAAAAGATGTATTTGAATGGAGATGTTAGCTATGAATTCAATATGGTTGTTATGCATATTATGTTATTTATATGTATGGAATGATGTACTAACCAATTTGGTTATGTCATGAAAGGTGTAAGGTGACAATTGAATAATGTGTATATATTTTCATTAGTTAAATTATGAACTGTCAGGTACATTGTGTTTAATTTCATACGAACTTACTAAGCTTTAAGTAACCTTAGCTTCATTTCATTTTTCTTTCTTATAGATTGTCGAAAATTGTGCAGTCGATTAGATCATTTTTGGAGCTCACACTATCTACAGTCTCTTTGGTAGACTTTTGAACATTTTGGCCCAGTTATAAATGGCATGTAATAGGTGTAATTAGTTATATGATGTGAAGTTAAGAATTATGCTTTTGTGCTAATTTGATGTGAATGATATGTAATGTTAATATTTAAGTTGTGTTGTCATGTTGTGGCATGAGTTGGTACTTATGCTTAGAACTATTTTGGTGAACTTTTCTTGATGAGATTTGGCATTTGAAATGATGATCATGTGGTAGAAGTTTATACATGAAATTATGGTATGCATGATAATGAATGGTTTGATTGTAAATTGTTGGATTGTTGTGCCAATTGTGGCATATTAGTTAGGCACTTAGGATGGATGTTATAAGTTGTATTTTTGGTGTATTTGAATAGGTTTAAAGAATGGTTAATGCATGCTTGTGGCATATGTGAGCATAGGGTTTTATAACTTGCTTTGAAAGGTTCTTTTGGTATACACGGTTTAACATACGGCTGTGTGCCACACATGGTCATGTGGCACAACTGTGTGGTCCTTATGATTTGGGAGGTGATTGGTGTATATGGCCTAAGTGAGTTACACAGTCATGTGACTCTAGTTTGTACAGTCTCAGTCTATTACATGGTCTAAGAACATAGTCATGTGACTATAAGTTGAAATTTTGCATATAGGTCCACACTACTTCAGTTGGTTACACGTTCCGGCAACACGGTTACGTGGCACCCTTCTACATGGATTCAATTAGTGGTACGACTTTGTGACATGATTGTGTGACTTACTTACACACGGCCATAACTTGTCACATGGCCTAAACACATGGTCATGTGACCTTTAATTATTGAAATTTCCCTACTTTTTGTTTAGTTTGCAATTAAGCCCTTATTTGATTTTAAGTTGATTTGAGTGTAAGCTCGTTTGAGAATTTTTTTTTGTTGTAAATCATATTATACTTAGATTATTGAAAGATTTATTATTTGATTGAATGTTTAAGCTAAAATCATAGGTGATACTTGTTGTTAACCGTCGTAGCATCCTATAGCTCAGGTTCAGTGATAGAACTTGGTGTAG
Source organism: Gossypium anomalum (assembly GCA_025698475.1). Classification (NCBI taxonomy): domain Eukaryota; kingdom Viridiplantae; phylum Streptophyta; class Magnoliopsida; order Malvales; family Malvaceae; genus Gossypium; species Gossypium anomalum. The sequence continues at coordinate 15,085,963 of CM046961.1, forward strand.
GGTGTTACACGTGGAAAGAGATTATCCTCTTATTGTCTCAGCCACCATTTCATCCTTCCAGATTAATGGATTCATGGTAGATACAGGAAATTCCGTGGACATTTTAATCGTTAAGGCATTTCACAAGATGGGTCTCAAGGACACAACATTAATGAAAGTCAGTCTAGTATATGGCTTCGCCAATCAACCAATCATGGTTAAATGATCCATCACCCTCCCTATGGTATTAAGAGATAAAGAGCATATAGTCATAGAAATGGTTGACTTTTTATTGTTAGACCATCTAACCACATATAATGCAATCTTTGGTAGGCCAATAATGCAAATGGCTAAAATGGTCGTGGCTACTTTCTGTATGATGGTAAAATTCCAAACACTTTCAGGGAGAGTTTACCTGAAGTGTGACTAACGAAAGGCTCGAGAATATTATATCATTTCCCTGAAGCTTGTAGAAAAATAGATAGTTCTTCCTCCTCCTTCTCCTCTTACATGTTACAATCATATTCAACAAAACTTATCAGTTAGGGTGACTTTGATTGACAAAAAGGACATAGACTTGGAAGGTTTGGAAGTAAGGTCAGAAGACAACCCTCTAAAAACTGAGAGCACAGAGGTCATAAGATCTTTGTCTTTAAGTGCGAATGATCTAGAGAAAGTCACAAAGATGGCTGACACCCTCCCGACTGCATAAAAAAAGTTGTCAAGATCTTTACTAATTGAATATAAAGATGTTTTTGCTTGATCCACTATTGGTATGCCTAGTATACACCTCTCTATTTTTCAACATTCTTTAGGGTTGGATCTCCAAGCTCAACTAGTAAAACAAAAAAAAAGCAGTGGTTTTCCCCAGAAACAAGTACAACAACTAAACAGGAAGTAAGTAAGTTGCTAACTGCTAAATGTTGGAAAAAAATCCAATTCGAAAATGGTTTTCTTGCATAACAAAAAATAAAAATTTTGAAACTGATCTAGATTGTGATATTTATATCAATAAACCCTTTACCGAAATCACACTTGTGTTTTCGACTAGACGGATCATTATCATTCCTAGCTTTCAACCGAATGGCATTCTCTACTATTCTCGTACCATGAAATACTTCGAGTGTAGGCTTGAATGATTCAAATCAAATACAGAACCACAAATAGTTTTATTCGCTTTTAGTGTGAAAGCAAAATCTCTCTCAATAGAAACTGGTTGATTTGTTATTTCGGAAAATAGAATTTACATTTAGAGAATAAAACTCTCACTATTTTCGGGAAGAATAACAATATCTCAAAAGTCTATTTTTAGCTCTATCGGTGACATTTATTCATAAAGAGAAGAAGTGAACTCCTTGTTGAATTGTAGAAGTCTATTTCCAATAGAAAAATGAACTCCTAGTCTAACAAGAAGTATATGGGGCGGCTACCCTAGTTAATTATACTAGGGTTTGTTGTCCCTCACTTTAAACATGATGGGCTTTTGGGCCTCTCCCATATCAGGTCCAATTACAAGTACTTCCTAGACTTTTAACCGAATACTTTATATTCGATCCAACCCGATATTTATTTTTCTATTTCCTAAAATAAACATTTTAAAATTAATTTAAACAAATTAATTTCTTAATTAAATAATTTTCTCAATCCAATTCCAATTCCGCTAAAATCATGACAATTTTACCGTAAAAGAATATATGAGAAAATATATTTAATATTTCTAAATTCAACAGATTCATTATGACCAAATGATTTATTTCTATTTTTTAGCTTTATTTAATTCGAAAAGTACAAATGCATTTTCAGGTCATTTTCATTTTCATTTTGGAGAAAACCAAATTCATTACCAAATGTTTTTATCATTTCTCCATTTTTACCATTTCTATCAATTTGTGTTCATTTGATTCAGCATGCAATCATTTTTTGTTTCAACGAGCTAGCGAAGGGACCAATTGGTTATATAAGATTAGGGCTCAAATGATTTATAATTAAGTTCTAATTTTTGCCTATAATTATAAACTCTTTGTCACGAAGTCATTCCATTATAATATCATGACTGAGTTTTCCCCAACGACATACAACTCGATCAGTGCTCCTCAAATGATCTTGCTATAAGTGTGTCATCCTCACAGGATATCCTTAATCTTTTTGGGATAAATTCGTTCTTCCAATATGATACTATTTTATCTCATGGTAACCATTACATCTTCCTTTATGAAAAGTCAATTACTATCAAATAGTAATCAAGTCATTCATCACAAAGACGAATGACTTGTGGCCACATTTACTTTTCAACAACCATGTAATGCTAATGAAAGGATATCATTTACCTATATCTCGAGCAATGAATTCTACTGTTGTGAATGACACTACATACTGCAGAAGTCGTATACCCAACGACCAACTTTTGATTCTTTATATATTAAAATTCAAGTTTTTACTTACATCAAAGTATACGAGTCACGCATACATAGTCTGTAATCCACTCAAGATTTAGGTATGTTACACGTTGAATGTCACAAGTGATTAAATCTATAAACAAATTTAGGATCTATTCTTCTTAGATCTAATTTGATGTACTATCATTCCATCTAGTCACATCTATATCTCTATCTTCTGGGAGTCATCCGCTCTTATACCCAAGATAAATCATCTCCCCAATTGGACTTGATAGGCGACATATTAGTCATTCAATTAGTTTGCTCATTTTCGATTAGACAAAGGCATATTTAGGTTCGTCTACTAATGCAAGTTGTCTTTCTATATTACGATCCGACCACGTAATACCGCTTACGATTAGTTTAAACATTAGACAACTAGTGAGCCAATATTTGCTTCTATTTTTCTTTGCATGCAAAAACCACATGACAAAATACAAATGGCATTAATATAATTTATGAATGATTTTATTAACCAATTTGTTCAAAAAAATGACAAGTGTACATAGACAAAAATACTACACTTAAGCCACCATATCCAACACCAGGTTCATCTATGAAGTCACCTACCTAAATTAGTGTCAAACGTGGTAATGGTGCCCAAGCCTAGGAACAAATGGCGAATGTGTGTAGAGTTCACAAATATAAATCAAGCATGCCCAAAAGATAGTTTCCCACTACCTTCAATTGATCAGTTGGTGGACTCCTCGATTGGGCATGAATTTATGAGCTTTATGGACACTTTCTCCTGATACAACCAGTCATAAATCAAACAATCAAGAAAAAACAACATTCATTACTGAGGATGAGTTGTTCTACTATAAAATGATGTCCTTTAGATTGATGAATACAGGAGCCACCTACTAATGTTTGGTGAACAAGTTATTCACCAATCAAATCAAAAGATGTATGGAAGTATCTGTAGATGATATGTTGGCAAAAAGCACCAAGATGGAACAACACATGAATGATTTGCGGGTAAAAGCATGAAAAAGTTACTTAAATCATGAAAGGATTTCTAAGAAATTATATAATTCATAAAACATGAAATGATTACTTAAATCTTGAAAGAGTCAATTAAACCATGAAAAGATTCTAAAAAATTAAGTAATTTGTAATATATGAGAGAAATACTTAAAACCTAAAAGTATTATTTAAAACATGAGAGAGTTCTAAGAAATTAGGTAATTCGTAGTACATAAAAGAACTGCTTCAAATTTTGAAAGTTTTACTTAAAACATGAAAGGGTCTTTAAGAAATTATCTAATGGGTAAATCACATTGGTAGTCACCCAACTATTAGTAAATTTTTTTTTATAAAACTATAAAAAGTTACAAAATAGTCACCTAATTATTTGACTTTTTCTTTTTTGATCACCTAACTATTCGAATTTTTCTTCTTCTTTTTTGTCACCACCTGTTAAATTACTAACAAATAGATAACTTGACAATTTTTAAAATTGAAATAATAACCACTTTAACCCTCAATATAGTTTATTCGCTTGCGAAATTGAGAAAAAGTGGAGACATCATTTCATTAATTTTTTTAATCAACAGATAAATGATAGATTATTTATATTTAAACTCAAAACATGATTTCAACAACAATCAACTATTTGTCACACACCAGTAGCTCAAAACCTAATTTTAACAATAATAAAATCATTTGTCACTTTAATTGACTTTCTTTTAGGGTCCGTTTGTTTACATGTAAAAAGTTTTACGGTTCTACATTTTCCTGTATTTTTTTAACAGACAACAGCTTGGTCAACAAAAAATGATTTACAGGTCAATGTAAAATAAGCCAATTTTCTTGTAAAAATGACTTATCTTTTTTTAAAAGCATAAGTCATTTTTCGGAAATAAACTCTAGGTAATTTTATTTTTATATGAAAATTAACTTAAATCAAGCTTAATATTATTATATTGATAATAGATTTTATTTTTATTTTTAAAATATTTAAAATTATTAAAATTTTAATATAAAATATTGTAATTTTCAATATTATTAAACATACATATTTAATTATTTATATTTAGTCATATAATAAATTATTAATATAATTTATCATTTTAATAGATTATTTAATATTTCAATTTTATATTAATAATAAATATTTTGTAATATAAAGGTTAAAATATGTCATAAGTCTATGTACTCTTTACAAATTTGCAATTTAGTATCTATACTTTTGTTTTCAAGAATTCAACCCCTCTACTTTTCAGATTTGAAAATTAAGTCCAATTGTTGACATTGTTCAATTTTTTTTATCAATTTTGTTAATGTCACATTTTTAAATAAAAAACTTATTTGGTAGTCATGTAACTAAAAGATGACATTATAATAAACTTGAATTTAACAAAATATTTTTAATATATGCAAAAACAATGTAAAATATAAATTTTTTATATAAAATAAACTCAATTAAATAATAAAAAGATAAAAAAATTTCAAATGTATGCTTATTTCATTGAAAACAACTTTTATAAAATATTTATAAGAAATCTGTCAAATAACAGAAAATATTTTCAAAAAATATTAACTTTTTAAAGAAATAAATTATTTTTCAAAAATCATTTTCTGGAAACCATTTTTAGTGAAACAAATATACCCTTAGATGTTAACTCTAGTGACTCTTATTTAAACTGTCACCAAAGTAGCCAAAATCTACTCTTCTAGTACCCCTAACAAAAGGAAAAGAAAAATTGCCACCTTTGTACATTCTTTTTCACAACCTAAGAGTCTGATACAAGAAATAAAGAATGAGTAGCCAACCATCTTTTGGTGACAAAAGTATTATTATAAAATAAAATACAGAATGAGTTGTTTTCTCCATAATTTTTTTTTAAAGAAAAAGAGTTATTTTGGGATTCAAAGTTATTCAACGTAGTCTCTTCAAAGTCACTATATAAACTAATGTTTCAAACTGTCGAGTGATACTATACTGGTTGCACCATTGCATTTTTTCTGGAGTACAAAAAACAGCAACATAGGTCAAGTAAATAATTTTCACCATGAGTAAGGGCAAATGAGATCCTAAGCTGATGGAGTTCCACCACAACACACACAAAAACTAGAGTTCAAGAAAGCAATAAATACATGAGAGAATGAACAATTCCCTCTATCATTCTTCCAGTCAGTTCAGTTTGTCTCTCCATCAACATGTCGTTGAGTCAACCAAAACAGAAAACATTAAAACCAGTTCTGAAATTTGCTGTCGGGGAGCAATACTATTCAACAACGAAATCCATCTTTCATCAGTTTCCAAATTTAAGCATCATATCCTCCACAGATTATGCTCCTGAAAACAGATAACATTTGTTTGTTAAGACAAGGTAGTGAAAACATGTTGCTAGTAGGTGTTAGATTTCATATCAGTTAAGGTGAATGACCATAGGAAACTTTTCCTCGATTTTGTTCCTATAGAAATTGGAGATTATAAGGTGCTCCTATAGTTTCAGTTGCATTTCTCCTCTCATATTGTTTGAAGTTCATGTCTGACATATATCCGGACATTCTCTTCTTCTCGGACACATACCATACCCGACACATATTTAGAAATGAATACGAAGATATAATCCCAAAATTTATGTATACACGTATTAGATACGAACCCTCAAGTCCTAGTAATAACATAGCAGGTAACTGTATTATTTGTTACAATGGTACAAAACAACTCAATAATGTGCACTATAACAGTAACATTAACAAACTAATGTTTCCAATTAACATGAATATGCCATAAGCAACCAAAAGTACCAAAAGAGAAGAAAGAAATGAACTACAACTTACGCGATGGAGCAGCCAGATCTCCGGCGCCGTTTCTTCCTCGTCACATCCTTCCTCCTTGGGGGCTGAAGAACAACCTTGATGGCAGTATCGAAAACGGCTTTGACATTCTAATCCAATATTGTATCCGTTAAAAACGTGAAGGAAGCACATTACAAGCCACAATATCTATAAATGACATCAAATTACCTGCTGAGTCTTGGAGCTGCATTCGATATAAGCTGCTGCACCAATTTGTTTCCTCAGTTCCTCTCCCTGTGTAAGCATTATATCCAAATCATCTACTTGAATTGCGATCGAATTGCAGTTATGGATCGTAACTGAAACCAGAAATTAGCTACCGAAACATTGCTGACAATAAAGTTGAAGTGAACAAGAGCATACCTGAGCAGATGTTATAATATTAGACCCCATTTGATCAGCAAGATATGCTCTATCTTCCCGGAGATCTGATATATATATATATATATACGCACATACACACAGAAAGAACATAATTCAATGTCGTTAATGGAATTATTCCATTCAAGCAATAGTTGAGTGAAACATTAAATGAAATAGTTTCCTACCTAGCTTTGTTCCAACCAGGACAATGGGAACATTTGGTGCAAAACGACGTAGTTCTGGCATCCACTGTGAACAGAGAATTTTGGGATATTGGATTAGGAATGTTTTGTTCCAAGGAAGAAAGCGAAGCCAACAACCCTTTTGATTTTAATTGAAATTTATAAAAATTCCACCTTTTTTCAAACATGATGTAAAAGACCATTAAAAAAAAATCTTTTTAAAGTTAAAAAGTTGAAAATGAAAAAAAAAAAAAGAAAAAAAACAGAGGTACCTTCTTGAGAACATTTTCATAGCTTGCTCTGCTAATTAATGAGAAAGCTAAGACAAATATGTCTGCACCTCGGTAACTCAATGGCCTTAATCTGCTATAATCCTCTTGACCTTTAAGATCAGATAAAAAAAATGGATAAGTCAAACCAGAAATAAAACACCAAGAAAAACCCAGAAAAAAAAACTTTCAACCAATCATAGCAAGCAGCAAAAAAAAAAAAAAAAAAAAAAAAACTTAAAATACCTGCAGTGTCCCATAAACCCAAATTAACAATGCTCCCATCTACAGCCACATTGGCACTGAAATTGTCAAACACTGTTGGTATATAATCCTAACACAAAACCCAAAATAATGAAATAAGTTAGAAGTCTATCAATGCAATGAAAACAAGTAAAAAAAGAGTAAAGAAAGTGTTTAGAGGTGGTGACACTTACAGTGGGGAACTTGTTGCTGGTGTAACAAATGAGCATACATGTTTTTCCAACAGCTCCATCTCCAACTGTAACACATTTAATGAACTTTGAAGCGCTCATCTTCTTAAACTTCCGACTACTTCTTCACCTAAGCAACAATATATATGTGTGTGTAAGAAAGCTGGTTAAGATTAATAGAGTAGGAAATGTTGAAACAGAGAAAGGAAAGTGTGCTTTAGAAGATGAAATAGCTGTAGTTGTAGTTTCCCAAAGAGAAATATATATATTAAAAATGACAAAGGCTTATGAGAGAAGTAATCATCTCTGATACTGTAGTCAAAAGGGGGATGTGTTGCATTGCACTTTATTTATTTATCCATCATCCCTCTCAACATATTTCAAAAATGAATCCAACAGAAATTTTTTTTGAAATGCAGAAATGGGTCCCCCCACCCCACCCAACCTTTCTCTCTCAAACGGGCACCTCTTTCTCATTGTTGCCTTCCAGCTTATGTTCTTTCACATTATTTATTATTACCAAGGAATAAACCCTCCTATAAATTGCACGTAAAAAGACAAACTTTTCCCAACATGTTTCAACTGCTCATTAACTGTTAAATTTGAATACAATAACTTTGGATAATATTATAATTATAATTATAATTAAAGTATAAATTACTGTTTATATAAAATTTTAATGAATATATTTATTATAAACTTTTTCCAAATTCATTATCGATTAATCTAATCTACTAATTCAAGTAAATAACATGAACAAAAACTAGTAACTTTTTTTATTCAATCTTTGACAATTAAAATATGGATATTGGATTCTGTCTTTTAGGTAACAGCATCAGTGCTTCAAATAAAAAGACAGAAGAACAGTTATGCGAAATGGTTTCTTTAATACATCCGGATTTTAAACAGTTTTTTGAAATGAATGCGACCGTTGGATTCATTCAATTTTCTTACACCAACCTATGCTATGTCCTCTTGTCTTTTATCCTATTGTAAAGGACAACATATAACCATAGCCATTTTTTTTTTTTTTTGGGCAATCCCCCCGTTCTTCCCCACCATGCTTCTTTCTCTGCTTGGCCCAAATCTCTATTTTCTTTTTTCGGGTGACTTTTACTCGACCCTGTAATAACTAAACGTGGATGTCAAATAATGTTTTTCTTTTCAACTTTTCTTGAAAAAAAAAATGGACCACTTTTTTGGGGCTGTGAATTTGTTCATGCATTTATGTTGGAAGGCAGAGTATAGTTGGGCGCCATTAATTGCTTAGGAAACTGATTTGGTCGTTGCTCTCCTCTGCTTTGAAGAGTTTTTCAGCTTCTTCACCTAATTTAGAATTATGGTCACAAATTGTACGTATAATTGAAGCTAAAAATGAATTATGATGGATTAATGAAACAAGATGTGAACCTGAAGAAAAAAGATGGGTATTATGACAAAGAAACAAATTAAACTTGAGTGCAGTAATAATGTGATGGATCAAACTTTGAGCCCTTTGCGACAGTCCACTTTTGTTATATGTATTTGGAAACTCTGGATTTTATGCTTTCTGTTATTGCTGCAGATGCAATTGAAGCTCATTTCTAGCTATCTTTTCTAAATTATAAATGTTGGTTTGTTAGAAAAAGAAGTGAAAGTCTCGTTCCTATCTTTTGGTTGATTTTTTCTTTCAGAAGAGAAAATGCCTTTTTGGGTTTTCTAAGAGAGGAAAATTTGGTGTGTTGGGGCCAATTTGGAGCTCTCTTAAACCAAACTTAATGTTTGATCATCATTAAAAATAGTGCCTTCCCAAGTTTTACCTGTAAAAAAAACTTTCCCTTGATTTGGGGTTACTCGACAAAGTTTGCAAATTCACTGCTTCATTTCCTGTTTCTATGTTCATTCTCCAAATTCTACTGCAAAGTTGGATTTAGATTTATCCAACCCGGTTTCTTAAAGGGTTAGTACTCATGCATATAGTAGAAACATACAATCACACTATTTAGTATTCACACATAAAGTAAGAGCATAATATATCTATTTAGATTTATCAACTTTATATTTGTATGATATTCGTATAATATATCTAATGATAATTATATTTAATATTTTAAATAATTTTAATATAAAATAATTTATATGGTATAAATTCTATGCGACATTCATGTGTTCATTATCATTTTGCGTATTATATTTATAGATCCAAATCCAATCTCAAAGCATATGTACATATTAACCTAAGTTGGAGGCATAGAGCTCAGTATTTAAGAGGCCTAGATTTTTCATGGATTGCCTCGGAATGCTGATTTTTCACCTTCTTTACTCTTGTATGCCCAAATCTATTATCTTTAATAAGTAATGTTTTATGGCTGAGTATTTGGTAATTGGTATATTAATAGTGTATTTTTTTTATATTTTACAATAGATTTAAAATTTTAATGTGTATATTTTTTAAATATTTTTTATATTTTTATAACAAAACTTATTAACTCTTTGATCTTGGTTATGGAATCTACAAATTTTGTTGGTAATGTACAAAATAATTTTTCATACTTTATTTTAGAATATTATATATTTGCTTTAGGGTTAATGTTTAGTATACTGGTAATGTACTTTTTTATTTTACAAGCAGCTCAAATAATTGTCACGTGCCCCACACTTGTCACGTGTATCTCATTATAGGTTTTTATCATATCTACTCTTTTTTTATACAATGTCTAAAATTATTTATAGCCACTCTTCAACCCTTAAATAGAAAGCTAATGTGCTTCAACATACTCGAACCCACACCCTTCTATACTGATAACAATGATTATACCAATCGAGCTAAGACTTAATCAATTACAAAAAATTTAACAATGTCAAACTTCATACAAATAATTGAAATGGAGCAAAACTTATTCATGTGATTCAATAATAAATTTGAATTATGATATGTTTAGTATGATGGATCATTAGAATTATACGCTCCAATTCTTGGAAAGTAAGAAATAAAGTAATTAGGTGGATAATTAAAAAAAATTGTAATCAATTCAATTATTTTATAACTTTTTAAACATATAAACACATTATTTAAGTTTAAAAAGTTATTTTTATACACTAATAATAGTAATTTAATCTTAAGACATATTTTACTTTTTAAATCTAATTATATGTTAGTTTATTAATTTTATTCAAATAATCTTAAAATTTTATTGATGAAAAATATTTTTTTTATACATTTTAACTTACTAAATAATAACTAAATTGCATAGTATTTATTATAAATTATTTATACTAATTTTAACTAAATTTTAATATATATTATTAATTATTTATAGATTATCAATGACCAATCGATGATGAAAAGGAATATATATTTATGTTAAACAAAGAATAATTCAACATATATAAAATGTTAGAGTAATTAGATAAAATTGCATAAGATGTTTATTTTTCTTGATAATTCTATTAATAGTCATATTGTAGAATACTTTCTTGTACTAACATGTTATATATAATGATTTGATTTTAAGTTTTGTTACTTGTTTAGAGAATGTTTTCTCAAGCATTATTGTTAATTTTTATAATAATTAATAATTATTTTTAATTTAAAATTGTCATGCCTCAAAAATAAAATTTCAGATTAAATCTGTAACTGATGAATTAATTTTAATTTTCTGTCTGAACGTGTAATTGAGCTTCTATTTGAGGCCGATGTGCTTAAATGCGGACAACTGCATCGATATTTAAACGAAAATCGATACCTTTTTTAATAACTATCAATACCTTCGTATTTTTATACTTATACCAATAATCCCTTGGATAAAAAAAAGAAACATACAAGCTCAAACTCAAATCTTAATTATTACAATAAGATTGATAGTTAAAACTCAATTAGTGTAGAAGTTCTTGATCACTTTTCTTTTCTTTTTGTTTCTGATCATGTTTTAAACGAAACGACAGTGATATAGTAAATTAAACCTTCACATGGGATGGAACCCAACAGCCAGCAAATTATGGCAAGTTCAATCTGTCATCAGGCTAGTTGCATTTTCACGTTTCAGGTGAGCAGTTTTTGGATAAGAATAATACTACCGTATCAAGTAAATGGTCACTCCTCGACATAGTTCCTCCTTTTTACACATTGGTCCAACTTGCTCCTACTCTTTACACTACTTCCCATCCAGGAGAACCATCAAACAGTTTGAATCATATACAGCAGCTGCCAAATTGATCATAGTTTTTGCATCATTTCCTCTCACCATGTCAATCATAGGATCACATACCATCCACTCTCATCATGCCACACAATGAAAGAAACTGACTTAATTGTGCCATATTTTGTCACGAAAACATTTAGATGTTGTGATTGGACTCAGAAGGTTCAAATCAAGGTATAAACAGTCAATATGATATTATAGTGATACGGCGTATGTGGTATGATACTAACAGATTGAATCAGTAAAGGCATAAAAGTTCAGATTTGTCTGAAACCATATAAAGGTTGGTTACTTTCTATAAATGCACAACAATGAAATCTAAGCTAAAACTAAAGGGCAAAAAAGGCACAAAAACATATACAGGAGAACTAAAAAACCTTTTTCGAAGCCTATACTGAACAATTGTACAATTATCACAAATGACATATTATTATTATTATAAGTTCATCAATCAAGAGTATATTTATACCTTGGTTTCTCCATTGCTGCATTGATCTTTTAACCTTTAGGGTAGTCTCACCCATCAGAATCCTATATGGCAACAAGGTTAGGTGATTGATTTTCTATGCCGCCACTGTGACTTGGGGAAAGCTGGCAAATCAGCACTGAGAAACGTTAAATTATGAAAAATCATAAATCCTGCTGGCAATCTGAGGACCATGTTTCATCAGGCCTAGTCTTGAAGATAAAACTACAACGTAATATAACCATAGAAGCTGTTCCAACCAAAGGATAATACCAGTCGAAGCAGTTCCAGCAGAACCCCTTAGCTTACGGGTCGTCAAGATTGGGAAAATAATTGGGGCACAGTCAAGCACAAGGCTCAGTGCCAGCAGCTATTCTACCGAATAAATAACTATAACAGGCCCAGCTAGTTTGGTTCTGAAGACATGCAACTTTTTTATATTTTGTTAGGTGTTAAGCATCAGCTGTTAAAATAGACCCTAAAAAGGTACAAAATGTCAAAAACACGTTGCAACATGTATAACATAGATGATTAAGAGAATGACAGTGCCTGGAAGAATTATCAGTTAATAAACACAAGCAAGGTAATCAAATCATTATCAAGGTATTAAAGCTAATACACAAAATGGAAATCAAGTAATTAACATTTCAAATTCAGTTGGACCAATACCGTTATTGATATCTGAAGTAACATGGTAAAGTTAAAACTTAGTCTGGAAATATAGCTCCATAATTATAGTTGGTAATTTTCAACCAGGGCTTTTCGCTTTCCCGATAATGTATGTCAGATCGCATGTAATAATTATCTCCAACAAATTGATGCTAGAGAAAGATGCATTACCTTAGAGTAGCTCCTAAGCACATTATTAAGACTTTTGAGGCGGATTGATTCCTTCAGAGTATTGTCAATAAAGGTAAAATTCTAAACATAAACCTGTATATCTTCTTCCACCAAATAGTAACAAGAGAGGCAAATTAGCAAATTAACTTCCGGAAAAAATGACTGATTGAACCTAGTGAAATTAGATAAACCTGATCCAAGTATGAAGGAACATGGAAAGGGCCAAAGAACAGGTAAGAAATGAAAATGGCTGATCAAATGAACAATATGTTTGTCGCTAAGGAATTCAACATATTGATATAAATCAGGCGCAAGATCATAAATGCCTGAATGGTCACAATAGCAACTTTCTCAATTGTCTCATTCTTCTTCTCTGGCCATTTTCTTAGATGTCTCATAATCGTAATACATAAACTTGAAAAGGTCATGGGATTATCCTTTTGCAAGTGAGATTAAATAGACATCCTCAAATTAATATGGAGTATATCAAGAAAAGCATGTTCTTCTCTAAGACTAGAAAAGGCAATGGCTCCAACAAAATTGCAACATTAAACTTATGAAGAACTTAATCAAAGAATAAAAAATGGTTAAAATAGATACTGCAAACTATACACCTGAATCAAAATTGAACTTCCCCAAAACAAGACTTCCTATAAAATTCAGAAACTCCTACCTTTAAGAGAAAGTGGTAATCAGAAGGAACAGTTAGATCGAAGTGCAAGGGCCAGGGTTCTGGAATTTCCATCTACTACATAAGCAATACCAGGCTTCAAGCTACATCTCTTACCCAGGTTAAGTTTCACATAGGATTCAACCTGAAAGTGGTCCCAATTTCTAGGACCTTCAACAACCCCCCCAACACTCACACCCCAACCAAATACATCTTCAGAAGTATCAGACAAATTAACAGCCCATTGTAAAATTTTCGGATTTGTTTGTTTCATCTCAATCCAACCTCCAAGTCTTTGGTATTCATCAAGTTCAGACTCCAGCATTAGGGCAACAGATCCAGATTCTGGGGTGTTTGTGTCTGAAGGCATAAAAGCTGCCTCATTTACTGTATCAACATCTTCAAGATATCTAGACAATCCAACCGGAAGCGCAACGGCTCCAAGGCAGAAATTACGACTAGCTAATTTAGGTCCTCGGCGAAGGCCTAAAAATGAGAGTTTCAATCTTATTGGAAGTTGACAAACAACTTGTCCAAACGTACTGAAGCAATGTTCATTTCCCATTCCACGGAAGGATTGAGCCAGCGAAGCAATGATATTCGATCTTCTCACTGTCACCCCAATTGCACCTCCATTATGCTGATGCAACATAGGTGGTCCAAATGATAAATCAGTGAGGCCCTTTTCCTCCTAGACAACAAATAAAAACCATTTCAGGACAAGAACTAAAAGTTCATATCAATTATGGAAACTAACCAGGAATAAGAAGTGCAATTCATACAAACAAATGGAATGTACTCAACACTGCATCAAGAATACACGGTTTGTACAATTCAAACAAAACACTTCTCAACATTACAAGTATAAAGAAAAGTAAAAGTGAGTTGGAAACCGGGAATAATGAGGGAATACCTGAAGGGAAGAGGCCGAGGTAACATTCAAATCTCTAAACTGAGCTCCAAATGGAATTGCGATAGCAGAAAACCAATCACCAGCACTTCCTTTATAGAACAACTTAGATAGCGTGAGTGGCGTTCCATAGACATTACTATTTTCAATCCTTTTCTGATTAGCCATGAAGTCAACCCCAAAGGTATCTTTGCCCCCAACAGTGGTTGCAAATCTAAACCTGGAATCAACCATAGTTCTGATTCCTGCCTGACCAACCCCGTCCCAATGTTCGTCTTCGACCTTGGACATTAACAATACAGCTGCGAGAAAATCAACTTCCCCTCTCAAAAGGGTATTCGATCCTTCGAATGGATTCTCTTTGGATGTTTTGTAGAAGGAAAGTAAACGTTCGACTTTGTCTTGTCGCTCTCGGAGTTTCATGAGGTCTGAAAATGATTCTCGCTGCAACCGCTTCAAGATTTCAATCTTAAGAATATAGATATATATAAATTAGAACCAATGCAAGAAAAATAGGGAGGAAGAAAGAACTATACAAAAAAATAATAATAAAAATAAAGAGGAGATTATAAATACCGGATTGCGGCGAGATGAGTAATCACGGCCTTTAACTAAGTCGTGAACGAACCCTTTTATTTTGTCCACTCCAGAAGCTATGGGATTCATTTTCTCCAACCTTTTCTTACTCTTTTTTCCCTTTTGTCTTTGAGCGTGTTTTTGGATGAAGGAATCGGTGGAAATGGGATTTTGATTCCGTATTTCAAAAGCGGGACGGCCACTTTTGTTTGTGGGCTTTATTGCTGCGGTGGATTATTATTATTACTACAAATCCAATCTCATGCAACTAATATGGATGTATGTTTGGATGTATGCTTAAAATAATATATAATAAACAATAAAACTTGTATAGTCATAATAATATATAAAATATTTACGATATTAAAATTAAAAAATTAAATTAAATTGTTTATTATTTTTTTATCATTAATTTTGTGTTAGTGTCGAGTTAATTTATGACACTATCTCAATTAACAATATTATCAACATTAGAAATCCTATCACACACTTATGCATGTGAAAACCAAATTTAAAAATAACATACAATAAATAATTAAACGTATGGTTTGAAACTAATTAATCATAATAACATATGAAATGTGTATATTATTAAAATAAAAAATAGATTAAATTGTGAGTACAACAAAATTTACACACACAAATACATAAAGATAAACAATGCAAATTGTATTACAATTATTTATCATGATTTGTCTATGATTGTGAATTAGTATCGAGTTGACTTATGACACCGACTTAATTAACAACATTATTAATATATACAACTAATAGAGATGATAACTTGTGCATATTAAAACAAAAATGTATAAAATGTATCAAAATGAAGTTTCGGTTGAGTGGTAAATTTAAGGTTTTTATTAATCCAATTGGAGTAGGTTTAAATCCTACCATATGAATATTTTAATTAGTTTTTGTAAAAATAAAAAGACTAAAATACCCTCAAATAGTTTAACTTATTTTAATTATGAATGGACATTTTTGTAATTTTTTAACAGAGTTGATGACCCGATTGAAGGTGACACCAACTCAATAAAATACTTAATAGTATAGCTATACAACTAATAGAAATAATAATATGTGCATATTAAAATAAAAATGAATTAAAATGAAATTTTAGTTTAGTGGTAAATTTAAGGTTTTACTAATTTAATTGGTGTAGATTCAAATCTTACCATATGTATATTTTAATTGGTTTTTGTGAAAATAAAAAAACTAGGATACCCTTAAATTGTATATTTTAATTACAAAAGGACATTCCTATAATTTCCTAACCAAGTTGGTGACTCGGTCAAGGGTGACACCAACTCAGTAAAACACTTAATGGATAGTATAGATATACAAATAATGGAGATAATAACTTAATCATATTAAAATGAAATTGTACAAATTACATCAAAATAAAGTTTTGATTGAGTGGTAAATTTAAAGTTATACTAATACAATTGTTGTGGGTTTAAATTTCACCATATACAAATTTTAGTTGGTTTTTCTTAATATGAAAAGAATAAAACACCCTCAAATAGTATTAAGTTTTTTTTAATTACAGAAGAATATTTTCGTACGAGGGTATTTTAGGGATTTTAGCTTTCATGAGTTTAGGAATTTCATTAGCATGGTATTTGGAAATGTTTATGTCTATGGCATTTTGGAAATTAAATCAAATTTTGCAAAGATACTAAAAAGGCTTTCAATTTTGAAATAAGGATTGATTTGTAAAAGGGTCAAAATTCTGTGTGTTTATAAAACATTTTTACCAATTTTTAAAAATCAACCTAATAACTCCCCGCTTGTAGCTTATTTTCACTAAAGTTTTCTCTTTATCTTGCTGTGTCGTTTCTTGCTCTCTTAAGCCTCTTTTAATCGATTTTTTTATTTCCAAACTCTAATATTTTGATTTCTATCAACATCCAAGCCTTAAACCTCCATAAAATACCAAGAAAAACACCAAAAAATCATAGATTTCTCCATTGTCAAGTTTGTGGGTTTTCCGAATTTTCGACAAAAGCTTCGTTTTTCTTCCATCAAAGGTAATCATTTGTCTTTTCATTAGTATTTAATGTTATTTAGTCTTTAAAACAAAGTTTTTAGCCATTAAATTGTATGTTTTAAATAAAAGCCAAAAATTGGATCATTAATTGTGGATTTCGGGTAAAAACGTGTTTCAAAATATTTTTCAATTAGTTGTGACATGATTAGAAGGTTTCTAAATTTACATTGAAGTTTCATTAAAGATTTCTAAGGATTTAGTGAATTTTTGTGAAATTGCCAAAAACATGTCGAAAATTTTGATACCATGAATTGAGTAGTTTTGCGTAGTTTAAAAGTTGAAAATTAGTCGTAGGTGAATAAATAGATGAATGGAAGTGGTTTTAGGCAAAACGATTGAGTATAGACTTAGATATTTTGGTATCAAGTTTGTTATGTTGAAAATTTCAGTTACTTGAGAACTTGGCTTATGTTTATGTTTTTGATTGCTTGAATTGAGTCCTTAGGTAATTTTTGAATGTGTTGTTGTGTGATTTGTTGTGTTAAAGCTTCAGATTCATTAAGACCATCTACGAGTTAAGGAAAGACTAATTTGGGCTTCAAATTTTGGCAAAAGAGTAATTGATGAGTGTTTAGAATAGTTGCTTGTGGACACGATTCATTGCGTTAATGGGGAATTTAAAAATAGCCTAAACCCCTACTCTAAATTTCGAGTGTAAGCTTTCTCATACTCATGATTTTATATGTGAAAATGTGTTGTGAATTTGTGGATTATAATGTGACATTGTGATATGTGTAATAAGCTTATGATGGCTATTGAGAAAGAGTTAATTGTGGGCATGATATATGTGCTACATGATAGTGAAAACTTTATGCTTATAATGTGACTATGTAGAGATAAAGTGCAGTGAACAGTAAGTAAATATGTGTGTTCATAACAAATATCTTGGCCTTATGAACCTTGAGACCATTGGATATAGTTGGCATTCCATAGGATTGTGAGTACTCACCTATATGTGTTTTGTGATTTGGGCTTTGAGGCCTTAGGACATGTTTGGTGTGATGGTAGCTCAAATGCCAAACTATCTTTAAATGTGATGGTATGAAATGTGTTATATGTTGACAAGTGAATCTGATTACTATGTAGACGAATTAATGAATAATGCATGAATAACTCTAATATGATATTAAAGATGAGACGTTGTAATTGTGCTAAATGGATATTTCGATAATGCATGATGACTTGTTCGTATGATAGTTGTTCTAGGCATTCACTAAGCTCGTCAAGCTCACCCACTCCTTTTAAGTCCATCGCAGATTAGTAGCGTTCCGGTGTGAGCGGTGTGGTTCCGAGGGGTGATCCAAGCAAGTCTTTTATGTTAATTAATAGGTGTTTATTTATCCGTCTATGTTTTGGGAAAATAAAAGCAATGTGGTAGAACTATTGCATAAATGTTGCCATGATGTTTTGGTTATTTGCATAACTTAATTATTCTTAAGGTTTATGGATATTGTTATTGTTATATTGCTTGGTTACTCAAACATTGTAACATCCTTAACCCATATCCATTGTTGAAATAGGGTTATAGGAATGCTACAACAAGTTAACATAAATAACAGGTAAAAATCATGATCATTACAATATAATTTCTTAAATACCATAAAGTAATTGATTTACAACAATAACTTACATTTATAAGGCTTAAATCAAGCTTACGGGATTAAATAAATAATCTTAAAACTCTCAAGGACCAATTTGAAATAAGTTAGGAAAATTTAGGAAAATATGAAAATTTTTAAAAACAGGGGACACACGACCGTGTGGTCATGCAGTGTGGAATACCCCAGATCGTGTGACTTTTGAAGTTGGGACACACGACTGTGTCCCAACCCGTGTCTCTACTCGTGTAACTTATTGACTTGATACACACGACCGTGTCGTTGGCCATGTAACACACCGACTTAATACACATGGCTGTGTCTCAGACTATGTGTAACACACAGTCGTGTGGCAGTCCGTGTCCAAGGCTGTGTGCACCTAAATGAGCCTTAAACATCAAGTTTACCATTTCAAGATTTTTTGGACACTAAATAATCCATTTACCAGCCATTAGACCTATTCAAAATGCAATTAAACAAGCTCAAATCATGTTAATTCAACCATCTTAAGCGCCTAACCAATGTACCCTCAATGGTACCACAAATATTCACACTTATACAACAATATAAATCATCAAGCAAAACATGCCAATTCACACAACTTAAACTTCTAACCAATATGCCTATCATAGGCACCTCAATTCACAACAATTAAATATAACCTATTAGTCATACATATGCTAAAAGTTTGTATCAAAGACATCTTCCATCATTCATATATCACAATAAGTTATCAACTTGCACTTAGGCACACTTTATATATATTTACATACCAAAACAAAAGTAATGACATAGCAAGCCTATTACATGCCATATAATCCAAAATAAACATTCAAAAACTACCGAAATCGGATGGATAGTGTAACTTGAGTGCTGATTCAATTGTCCAACCTTCAAAAGTATCTACAAGAAACATAAATTAACACAAGCAAGCTTATTGAAGCTTAGTAAGTTCGACGGACAGAAAAAATAAATCTTATCGAAATAAATATAACAATCAAATCAAATATGATTCAACAACACATGTTTCTTGCCATCCACAATTGCAAATTGGTGAATGGCATATTTCAATTCAAAGCTTAAATAATAATCTCTGGGAAAACATACATGCCCACAACGGAGTCAATTCAAAATGTCAAGTACATGTCATGCCATTCAAAGTCATTAAACAAATTATAATACAATAATTTACGACCCGATGAACAACTTACAAATAAGAGTACATAAGTAATCCAACCGAAACATGCCAAACACTCATGAAAGGTAATCCAACTGATAACACGCCTCAACACTAAGTGCCTAGCCCGTAGGCTATACATCTGCCCCCATAACACGCTAGAACAAGATAATATAACATGAGGGTTCACAACAAATGTTGAACCTTAGTATACTCGAGAAAAATATATACATCACACCACATCAATCTCCACTCGAATCCCCGCATAACACGCCGTCATTTAGTTGTACTCTATCTCACGTTCATTTGGCCTAAGTATCAAAATTCAATAACATTTTCCCAAACAACTTTATATCATCAATAGAACAATTAATTTCCACTATTTCATATCATATCATCATACAATTCATATAGATATTAAATTACAAACCAAACGAACTTACCTGGACTGAATTGTAATAGTTGCAAAAGTTTAGGGACTATTTCATAATTTTCACTTTTTCGCATAAATCAACAGGGTCTTGATCTGAAATGTAAAATTTCCCAATTATTAGCTTACATTTAATATTCTAATTTACTCTACAAGTTATACCCTTTTATTTTCAAAATTTACACAATTGCCCCTAACTTTCACAATTTATGCAATTTAGTCCCTTAGCCCGAAAATCATCAAATTAAACATTTCTAAAAACTCAGCATACTATTTGAATGTTCAAGGTTCCTAAATAGTCCACAAAACACCTTTTATTCACCAATTAACCATGTGATTTTAACATTTTAACAATTTAATCCTTTAATTAAAAATTAACTAAAGTCACTTTACAAAACAACCAAAAATCACAATCAAAGCTTCAAGAACATAATTATATCAAAGCTTCAAATACATAATTATATCAAAGTTTCAAACACATAATTATTACAAAAAAATCAAGATTCATCAATGACAAGTTCTAAAATTTTGACAGAATTAAAAACAAAGATACGGGCTAGCTGGACCTAGTTACAACGATTTCAAAAACAAATTACAAGAAATATGTGAGAATTGAGCTCTCATGCACTAAGGAGATGAAACCAAAGCTTGGAGCCCTTCTTCAATGGTGTTTCGGCAAAAGGTAAAGAAAAATGAAGAAAAAATGTCCATTTCTTTCAATTTCTTTTATTTAATTTTGATTTATTTACAAAATTTCCATCAATTACACTTAATTAATTAATTTTTTTGTTCCATTTTACCGTCTACACACCTACCAAGGTTTAATTACTTCATTGGTCCTTCCTCATTTAGTAATTAAGTTATTTGATAATCAAAATGCAATAATTAACAAATTTTGCACATTTTACAATTTAGTTCTTTTATCTTAATTAGTTATCTAAACATTAAAATTTCTTAACTAAATTGACGGGTCGACATGAAAAAAATTTGTGGTCCCGAAACCACTGTTCCGTCACCACTGAAAAATGGGCTATTACAGACATGTTTTCAATGATTGAACTGTTATTGTGGTCATTCTGATGTTTATTTGACAAGGTATTAGTTACATGTTGAATGGTTTATGATTGGGATGGATTATTTGCCTTATTATGCTGTATTTTTTGTGTCTGGAGTAGAGGTATCGATATTTGGGTTTTAAAAATGATACCCCTGTGATATTTCATTGTGCAGGAAGTCAGTATTGTAATTTGGTATCGATACCTTATCACGAGTATCGATGCTCGGGGTAAAATAATCGATACTTTAATAAATGTATCGATATTTTCTGGGATTTAATTTTTAGACGAGAAATAGAATGCTGCTTTGGTACTGATTTGCCAATCGGTATCAATACCATGTAAGGGAAATATCGATACCTATGTTTCAGTATTGATTCCTGCGTAATTGTTTTGGGAAATTTTTCTATGTTGTCCTTATGCATGTCTAATTATATTTTATAAGACCATTTGATGTGTGTTAGCATGTATTAATGATAATTAGGAGTCTATTTGACCAAAAACTCGTGTAAAAGTTAAAATGGAAGAAGTTTCTTTATGAATGAGCTCATTTGTATTGTGTATGTTGTGAGACGGTGGTGTGACATTCTAATATTCAGGCTCGACGATCGGGTCGGGTATAGGGTGTTACATTTTAACCCGGTTGAGGGCAACACCAACTTAGTAAAACAGTTAATAGATAGCAAGTATAGATAATAACTAATGAAGATAATAAGTTGTGCATATTAAACTAAAAATGAATAAAATATATCAAAATGAAATTTTAGTTTAGTGGTAAATTTAAAGTTTTGTTAATCAAATTAGTGAGTTCAAATCCCACCATATGCTTATTTTAATTGGTTTTTATTAAAATGAAAAGACAAAAATACCCTCAAATAGTATACCTTATTTTAATTACGAGCGGACATTTTCATAATTTCCTAATTGAGTTGGTGACCTATTAAGGGTGAAACCAACTCAGTAAAGCACTTAATAAATAATACAAATTATTATTATTATTATTAATTTGTTTATAGTAAATTGGTTTTTATTAAGGCTAAAATGCTAAATAAGCCTTACAAAAATAATTAGAAAATCAATTAAGCCCATTGAATTTATTTTTCTGTTAAAGCCCCTGAAGGTGGTGAACTACAGATGTGGTGGGTGATGTGACAAGCTGACATGGCGGGTGACGTGGCAAGTGACATGGTAAGCTGATGTAGAAGGCTTAATGATTTTTATTTTATTTTATGAGGGCTTAATACATTATTTAAGTAAAAAAATATTAAAATTCTAAAAAAAATCTAATTTATAAATATAAGTTATAAAATTTATAAAAAATAGAAATTTATAAATAATTATAGAAATTATTAAAAATTATATAAAAATTTTAAATGTTATAACAACTTTTAGAAATATATTATAAAATTTTTAGAAAAATATAGAAAAATTATTAAAACATTATTAAATATTATAAATTAGAATAAAGTTTTAGAAATTATTAAAAATTACAAAAAAATATAAATAAGTTAGAGAAAATAATTAAAAATTAATTGAAGTTTTTTAAAATAAAAATTTATTTAAAAAGTTATAAAAATTATATAATTTTTTATTTTGCTAATTTAGAGTCTTTTGTTTTGGTAATAAGGAAATGGGGAGATTAAAATTGATGGTCAGACTTCTATGGGTGTGGAGTTCGGGGTTTGAATGACAAATGACGATGAGTTTAATGCTTGATGGCTTAAGGTGAGTGATAAGTGTGTTCATGGACAGATCCGATTTATTATTTAAAAACTAATATACATATATAACAAATTAATATTTTATTTACTTTATAATTAAATTTAAATAACAATATTTTAATTACTTTTAAAACAATGAAACAAAATCATGTAAAACTAGTAGATCATTTTTGTAATGTCGCTCCGTAAAGCCAGTAGATCATTTATCCAACCTAACCTCCCCAAATCCCCTTTCAATTCGCCTATTCCTCCATTACACCAATTTTCCTATCTTTAACTAACCCGCCAAACAATTCCCTCTGTACTCCACATTTTATAATCATGCATAACACACACATCATTAGAACCAGTACTACTTATTCATTCTATATTATGGAGCACGCCACACTCTAGTTCATCGATACACAGTTCTATCATGCAGACCAAAAATCTTACTTGCAAACATTCATGTATTTACACAACTTTATACATACATAACTTCCTTATTCACCGCAATCATATACAACCACAGAACTCAAACTGAACTTGGAGCAGAACATTCAAGTAACACAACAACTAGCAAACACCCAAATGTGAAGTACAAAAACTCATCTGCTATCATTCATCCTCGCTAGTTTTACTTTTCCAAATGCCAAAGCCTCCTTCGTCTTGGTAGTAAAGCTCGACAACCTACATGACAATTAAACTGAAGGTATTCAAACCTTGAAACCCAAAATCCATTATCATGAAAAAGTTTTTCAAAGATTTAAGAAATCCTTCTTCTTTTTTTCTCAAATTCATGAATACAGAGAGATGAAGAAGCTTACAAGCTCACCAGATTCTCTACTTCCAGACTCGAACCTCACAATCACTACCCCATGCAGAGTTTTCCTCTACTTTCTCTTCCTCGGAGAATCTAAAGAAGATGATGCAGAAGAAAAGATAATAAAATAGAAATGAGAAGAATTCTACCTCTAGGATAATCCTTCCCACATATATATGTAACCCTTCACACACAGTTACCAAAGCCTTAAACAACCATCCATCGATAATCATTTTACTTCCCACTAAGGAACCAACTAGTTGCAACTTAATTGAACCAGAATTGAGACTTAACTAATTACCACTCAGCCACTAAATTTTTTAGATTTTTCAGTGGAGTCTGCTAAACTTACTAGCTCTTTCAATTAACTCCTAAATCTTCCTTAATTTTTGGACGTTAATGAAAATCGGGTGTGATAGACTTATAAAAATGCTATGTACTAAAATGAGAATAAATAAGATGACTTGGTTAATTCGTGAAATGAACGAATAATTGAGTATAAATGGATTTTCTCACACCTCAAATTTAGCAGATTCAAGTAGAAGGCGAATAGATGTGAAGCTTACCTATTTCTGTATGCTATTGTAGTATAGCCGGCCACTTTTTAGAATTTTAGCAAGGTCAAATCCTGACGCATAATGTATTAACCCGAGTAGAATTTGAGGATTTCATTTCTAAGATATTTCTTAGAAAAGAAAAAGTGCGCCCAAGAGAGTGCGCCTATGAAGGGATACGCCTCAGAATAATGTATATTGAGAACCTATCAAGTGTATGAGGAAACTGTAAAAGACTTAATTATCTTTAAGAGCACACATTATCAGAGTTACCACTAAAGGTATGGTACACCCGGTTTGCTCGAATGTTGTGTAAGGTGGGTTCTGTAACATGATTGGCTAGAAATTAATTGAATGGATTGACTGGTCAAATAGCATCTGCATCAGATTCTCTTTCATATTTTCCCCCAAAATTTGTAGGGCATTTAAAGGACAATTTTTGTATACAGTCGACACTTGTTAAGATCCACTAAGGGGAACTTAATATATAT
The DNA here is from genome assembly GCA_025698475.1 of Gossypium anomalum. NCBI lineage: Eukaryota > Viridiplantae > Streptophyta > Magnoliopsida > Malvales > Malvaceae > Gossypium > Gossypium anomalum. Next base: position 15,110,956 of record CM046961.1, read on the forward strand.
GGTATGAATGGAACACCCAGATAGTTTTTCTTCCTTCTGTTCCACACTCTGGTTCTTTTTCTTAAACCTAAAATATTTTTTTCTTCTTCGTTATACTAGAATCTATGGTTTTTGGGGTAATCGGTGTATGTTCCAACCTCCTAGTAAGTCTAATAGCTCTGCATGTTATAATTCTGAAAGAGTAAGGATGTTAAGAAGCATAAATACAATAGGAAGAGAATAGAATGCCCTGTATAGGAGTTGTATGTAATTAATATAGTGGTAAATTGTCTGTAAATGAGGTTTTAATGGTAATCCCATATTTTTTAAGTAGTTGTTGTTGCTGGTTTGGGAAGGACGATCAGATTTGGAACCCTGAGCTATAGTAAAGGTAAGTTTCAGGTGAGTCTATAACCTGACTCATAGATGTTAATTTATACATGGTTATTCATATGTTGGTGTCTACTCTAATAGCTGATGAGTGTATGTCTATATAAAGTATCGTAAGGTTATTGCATGATGATAAATGAGGTATATGAGTTGTTGCATGAATAATATGATGTGCGGTATGTACCTATGTGAAATCAGATATGAATTTTTCAAGAGCATGTGAATGAATCTAGATAAGTTTATTCTTTGTTAAATGGGTAATACAACCATTTGTGATGCCTCCGGTAGGGCAAGTACATTACTAACCGAACTGGTAGATCACGATATGAAAATATGTGTAAAACCATGTGGTAGAGACCCATGACATCATATGATAATGAGAAAACTCATGGTGTTGCCTCCGGTAAGATAAAAATTGGACTAGCAGAGCACGACATGAAAATATTTACAAGACTATGTGGGAGAAACCCATGGCACCTTCTAAGATAGTCAGCCGGGACAGTAAACACGTAATGTTTTGTAAAGCCTTTGTGGCGTATTCAGTAATGCCTATGTGGCATATTCTATAAATCCTTTGTGGCATATTTTGTAAAGCCTTTGTGGCATATTCTATAAAGCCTTTATGGCGTACTTTGTGATGCTTGTGTGGCATATTTTGTAATGCCCTTACGGTGAGATCTGGATAAGTTTGAAAACATCTCTATTTGGATAGCCTTGTGATGAAATTGAATATAACTTAAAGGCATTTCCTGAAAGAGTTTTCAACAGTGTTTCTAAAGGGTAAATCTACCATAGTAGTATATCAGTATAAGTAATTTGGCGTATTCATAATTATGATTAGTTTAAGAATTTGTTAGATCTGAATTTTTTTACACAATGTAAGGGAGTATTTTGAATTATATAGTATCCGCCAAATCTGGGTGTTTCACACTGTATATAAAAAGGTTGTCTGAAGTATAAGTTGTTTGTCAAATTTGGGTGTTTCATGATATGTAACATGGTTGTCTGGGATTCCACGAGATGACTAAGAAGATTTCATCCATAAGAATAAGTTGTGATCTGGGTTGATTTAAGACATGCTTTGAATGGTAATCTGATAGTTGTCAATTCACTATGAGAATCCGCCAAATGTAGGATTTGTATGAAGTTTGTCTTAAAAGATCAGTTAGTATAAGTATCCACCAAGAATAGTATCTGTCAGTACCCCATCCTAGGGGCGGTATTCAACATCTAGCTAAGTGAGAATTTGTCGAAGGTAGGTTCTGTATGCATGTTCTTTTGAGAAGTGTATTCATTTTTTGAAAAAGAATGAGATCTATATTGAGTGTTAAAGTCTGGAATCTGCTCAATGAGTAAACTGTGTGTAGGATGGTTGAGTATAGAAGTTGGTGTATAAGTATATGCTCGATATTAAGGAAGTATCCGCCAAAGACAAAAAGGAAATCCAAAATCTTCAAGATGAGGAATTAAACAACAAATGTTTTAAGGTAATCTGGGTTAAAACTCACTAAGTTCGTTTGAACTTATAAGTGATTCTTTACGTTTCAAGTTCCGCTTTAAGAGTGGGTATGCCAGGAGGGACCATGTAACACCCCTATACCCGTCCCAACTACCAAGTTGAATATAGGAATGTCACATTTGAGTGCCAAAGTAATTCTAGATAAATTCAATTATTTGAATCTTACAAACATGTTTTTAACATATTTTCAGTGTACAACTTAAAACCGAGTGAAGCTTTTCAGTAAAACTTTATTTGAATATTATCAAAAGTTATTACCCAATCACTTATTTCTTAAACATATGATATTTTGTAATGAATTTAATTATGATCATGCCATTAATTCCAAATTTATAAAATAACACAATTATCAACCTTTTACAAATAAGTCCTTTAAAGGACCTACTCTAAAATAGTTTATCCTCTCTACATATCATTATTATTAGCATTTACCAATCAATTTATCAAATAGGGCCTCTTTAGTTCCTTATATATTAATCACGTACTTAATGTTCCAATAAAACATTTGTATTTCCTTTATGTATTAGCAAAACCATCCTTTGTAACAATTTCTTAGTATTAAATTTCATCAATTGTTTTCCTCCTCCTCCTCTCCATCCCTCATCCTTTATGTTTATTTATATAAATCTTTGACTCTTAACATCTCATGCTTAGGTGTGACATTAATTAAGGTTTTTCTAATCTCACACATACTCTTATGAAAGTTGTCCATTGAGTGTTAGTCACTAAAATATTTATATCTCAACCTATAGGATTCAAAATTAAGGACTAATTTTTGTTCTTGAAACTAGGCTCGATGAAGTTTCTACCATAAAATTTTCGAAATTTTTATTTAAGCCAATTGATACAATTTATTCTTTAGATCTTCCCCTTTTCTATTGCTAGACAACACTGACTATTCTTCACTAAAAATGTATTAAGATACTGTTTTTTTCCCTTGAAAATAGACTCATTAAGATTTTATCCATATAGATTTCATCTCCTAATTTTTTTTACAATTTATAATGATTTTTCAAACTTAAAATAAGGAAACCCAAAATCATTTTAACATTGTGTCACATAAATTGTTATATCTTACAATTTACAATTTCGTTGATTATACTATTTCTTCTATGTGAAATTAGGCTCAATACTCTTTAATTCCATATTTTATTTAACCTCTAATTTGAACTTTACAATGTTTAGTGAATTTTCAAAGTGGAACCACTGCTGGTGTCCACAACTGTTTAGTGCTAATATTTACTTTTTAAAGATTATTTGCATTAATTTTCATTTAGTCACACATAACCATTGTACTTTTAATTATCATTCAATTTAGTCCTTATATCTCACTTATCATCAACATATAGCTTTAAAAATAACTTCTCTTATTTCAATTATAAATTTCACCACTTTTACAATTTAATCCTTATTATCATAAGAATTTATCATCTAATATAATTTCACTATAAAATCATTTTGTAGCCACTTCGCTAACGCTCAAATTTTCATTTTAAACTTTCTAACACAACACTATTTCTCACACAAAAACTTCGGTACACTTTACAATCTAATTATTTTTCTACTGCTTCATTGTACTAATTTAAATTCATACATATTACTTGCACAGGCAGAATTAATTAGATCAATTTAGTATACTCTATACTTGGTTTAAATAGAAATATTGAAGTACTTATCTCAATTACTTGTATTCTTTACAATCCATTATTTTCTCTTTCCTCTAAGACTACATAGATGCTTGTCTTTTGGAATTGATGTAGCTATTATGGAGAAATTTCGAAGGTTGGAAGCTCATTTGGTTAAGAAATGATAAGAAATGACTAAATTGAAAGGAAAACAAACCTTAATTTAATAGCATAGAGGGTAATGTGAGAACCATGGGGTGATAGGTTGATTTATGGCCCTTTTCCATTCATTTCTCTCAATTTCTCTAGACTTTTCTATATAAAAATATAATAAAATATCTTTTAAATTAATTATTTACACTTTGACCCTCCAATCATATTTTGTCACTGATTTTAATCCTTAATTATTAAGTCTCCATAATTATCTTCTTCAATAATTACCATTTTTACCCCTTTACTTTTCTACAATTATATGGATGATTCATTCTTTTCTTTTCGTAAATTTCCTACTCTAGTCCCTCACTTTTTTTTCCTTCAATTCCATTTAACCATTTTAACTTTAAATTTTCTCATTTTATCCTTAATACTTTTCACTCTCTTATAATTTAGTCCATACCCCATATTGATTTATCTTAATATTCATGTTTTTCCTGTCGCCTTCAATACTTGCCTTTAATGTCTCATAACACTGATAATTCTTATTTTCTGGCTTTCTCAAAATTTGACTAATTTATCATTTATTTGTCACTGTTTTGAATTCCGAAAATTTTCGAATGCTACAGACCAAGCCAAGATTACGCCGGGGTAGCAGTTTGTGTTGTGGCATTATGCATACAAAGGGTACCGCATGAGCATGGGGTTTAGTTCACTACTCTATGAAGATTTTGTATTTAACAAAGTTTTATGTTGTAACGTCTTATGCCGCTTTTGAAATTATGATGTATTCTTAAATATTTTCTTCATTTAATCTTTTGTTCTAAAGATAGTTAATAAAATAATAAGAAGTATGTTTTAAAATGGCTATACGCCGATTGTAAAGTTTTTGCTAAGTGTTTATGTGTTGTAACATCTGATATTCGGATCTGATGTTTCGAGTTAGGTAGAGAATGTTACAAATTTATATGTGAATAAAGTTGAATTTTACAAGTTAAATTACTTAAATAAGAACTTAAAATTGAGATGTTTAGTGATTAACTAGTGAAGAGAAGTTAGATGGCACTAATATAAGTCTAGTGAAAAGATAAAACTATGTGGACATTAGTTGTCTACATGCATAATTCATTAATGAACTAACGACTTGATAATTTAAGTGAATGTTCACCAAAGGAGTAAAAGAATCATCTAATGGTATTCACCTCAAGTTTGTGAAGAGATTAATTTATTGAAACCATATTTGAAAACCTTGAGTCTTAATGATTAAAATCAATAAGCCAATGAAACTAAAATTTCAAAATTAGGTGGCATTCTTAAATTTGAATTTCTTAATTGTTAAAATAATCAACCCAAGTATAAGCAATGGTAAATTCAGAAATTTTGGTATATTTATTGAGCTTTTCGAGCTTAATGCATTAGTGATTTAAATACATAGGTGGAAGAAAATTTCTGTGAAGCTAGAGATCTTGTTAATGAAAAATCACATTTCTGTGTGAGGTTTAAAGGGTTTAGAGAATTCATTTTTTACTCTCTGTATTAGAAGTGTTTCAATGGCATGTACATAGACAAAGTGAATTTTATACTAAGTTTGTAAAGTTTTCATGATTGTGAATAATGCTTTTAATGTTTTTAAGATAAGTTGTGGTTATGATTTGATTTGGCCATGTTTTAAAGATGAATTTATGTTCAAATGAGTGTTGATAAGGTTTTGATATGAATTGAAACTTATTGATATGTTATAATGATGTTTGGGGATGTTTAAAGTGTTTTTTAATCAATTTTTAGGTCTCCTACATCAAGTATCGAGACTAGACCCCTCAAGTATTGAGATTGGCAAGTCGGTATCTAAAAAGATATGGTGAACATGCTAACTCTTGAAACCTAGAAGCTAACTATCCAAACTTATATGCCAAGTCTCGAGACTTGCCTTTCAAGTTACAATACTTACTCCATTACACTTGTACAACTTGTATTTTTAGTCATTTTAAGCCGTCATAATTTAATTTTATGTTTTGGGCATGTCCAACCACTTAGGCAATAATTCAAAACGATTTTGAAAATGTGTTCAAGATTTTTTTTTAAATATTAAAAATTGATTTATCAAATTTTAATAAAGAGTAAAATGATAATTTTACTAAAAGGAAATAGTAACAAAAAATGTGAATCTGACCTGACTTATTTGTGTTGGACGACTATCCTTATAAGTACTATTAAAACATTTGTCTCTTTGGAAGATTTGCAATCAGAGTTGGCTATTTTAACCAAGAATTTTAGCTAATGTTTCAGAAAATGTACCCAGGAAAAATGGACATACCAATGAAGCTCGTAACAAAAATAAAGGAAAGTTTTTCATCTCTGAAGAATAACTAAAAGAAAAGAAGAGAGAGAGATCAACTGTCATGAATTCGAAGGTTATGATCATATCCAAGCCAAATGTTAGAATAGCTTGAAAAAGAATGTGACTTGAAGTGAAGAAGATACTAAAAGTGATGATGCAACTACATTTTTTTCACTGTAAAAGAAAAAATTATGGCTGTTGAACCATGTGAAGAGACTAACTATGACTGTATTTGTGGAAGTGACTATAAAGCACCTGAAACCCTCTGAATGGGATCTTTTATGCAAGATAAATGATAACTTAAGAGGAGAAATTACCGACTTGAATGAAGAAAGCCAAAAATTGAAGAAAGCTATTGAAGACAAATATGTTCTAATAGTCGATCCAGAAGCTAAGCTTCATGTAGAATATTTTAACTTTTATGATTTTTGAAGCTGCATTAGTTATATTTTCCCTTAGTCTTTAGGCAAATAAAATACTAGTCATTAATTCTTGGCAAATAAAGTAGTCAAAAATTTTAAAAAATCAATTTAGATTATCATGATTTATAGCATATTTTTCTGCATTTTAATTTAAAAATCTTGCTGTATAAGTAGATGGCTTGGCTATTCAATAAAATGTATGATTTCTACAAGTTCTTTAAATGCTTTTAATACTTTGTTAACCAATAAATTGGTATCAAGAGCTATATCTTAAAGGACCTGTGAAATCAAACAACCAAAAAAACCCATAAACACTCTTCAACCATCTATATAAACACAAAGCAATAACAATTAAAACATGAATACAGAAGCTTTGTTCACGGCAATTGCTCCTCCAATTTTTGAAGAAACAAATTATCAAGGAAGGGTTGTTAGAATGGAAGCCTATCTTGATGCTATTGATGTGTAGGAAGCTATAGAACAAGAGTGTGGAATTCTTCCCTTACCAAAAAATCTAACGGTGGCTCAAATAAAAAATCACAAAGATCGGAAGCAAAAAAAATCAGAATCACAAGCCAAAGCTGGTCTTTTTACAGCAGTCTCAACTTCTATTTTTATAGAATAATGACTATAAGAACTGCTAAAGAGATCTGAGATTTCTTAAAGCAAGAGTATAAAGGAGACGAAAGGGTTAAGGGTATGAAAACATTGAATTTTTGTAGAGAATTTGAGTTGGAAAAGATGAAAGAATTAGAGACAATCAAGGAATACTTCGATAGACTGCTTAGCATTGTCAACAATGTGAGACTCATTAGCATTGATTTGTATGATTCTAGGATTGTGCAAAAACTCCTCGTTAAACTCCTGAAAGAATTGAGACTACAATTTCATCTTTGGAAAACATGAAAAACTCATCAACCATCACCTTGGCAGAATTGTTGAATGCTTTGCAGACGTATAAACAAAAGGAGACACATAAGACAAGGAGGAATAATAAAGGGTACTCTTCAAGCCAAATCACTAAGCTGCAATGGAGGCAAAAACAAGAAAAAGATGTAGAATTTTAATAAGCAAACTAAAGGTTCCACAGATGATAACAAAAAAAGGCAACAACACCTAAGTGTTTCCATGCTATCCTTACTATAAAAAGACAAATCACTCACAAAAAGGTGCTCGTGGAGGTCGGATGTGAAACACAGTAAGTGTAGATAGTTAGTACATGTGGAAAAAAAATGAAGGTCTCCATAACAATAAGGAAAAGCTATTGTTGCTCAAAATCCATATTGTAATAGTCCATTTTTCAGTGAAATAGGAACAGTGGTTTTGGGACCACAAATCCAACCCAAAAATAAAATTTATTTTTCTTTTATTAGATGGTCTGTATTATTATAGATATGTCGTGTAAAAATTTTGATACAAAAATTTTATCAATTAAGTGTTTAATTACGGGAAGGACTAAATTGCATAAATTTTTAGTAATTTTGATATTTTTGAAATCAGGATAGTGTAATCTATCTATTTGGGGGATTAATTTGAAAAGTTATCAAGGTATGAAATTTGGGTCATGGATGAATATGCTGAAAATTAGAAATTTATAGTAGAGAATGAAAGGTTGTTTATAGATAAACAACTTTTACAAAGTGATTTTTGATGAAAACATGATAAACAAATTTTGAATTTTTATGAATACATGTGCTGTAAAATATGTAATGTGATTTTGGTTAGGCTTGGAATAGGGGGTAAATTGCACAAGTTTCATTTTCCGAGCTTAGGCACGAAATTGAGATTTATGGAAAAGTTAGGGGCAAAATGATAATTTTGCCTAGGATGTAAATTGAGTCCAAATAAATATGAAATATGTGAAATTGATGATTAAAACAATTTATATAGATCTGAACAACACAAATTTGAGGTTAGACTGAGGAAAAGAAAAGGTTTCGGATTAGTAGATTTTATACGTGAACAATTGTCGAGGTAAGTTCATGTAACTTAATCGAGCATGTAAATATGTTTAATTGAATGTTGTGTTTGTATGGAATGTGACTTATATTGATGTACATTATTTGAATGCTATAATGAAAAATTGAATACATGCTTGAAATGGTAAAAAAGGGCTAAGTCTCGATTGAATATTGAATTCCAATGAATATATGCGCTTTCCCAAAACGAATAAGGTCCTGCAGTTGTTGCGGATGGGAATTAGCTCGGACAAGTAATCTTATTGACCTTGTTATGGAAAGGATTTAGCCCGGACGGGTAATCCTGATATAATACCTCTCGAGTATACATTACGATTAGGGTTTAGCCTGGACTGTTAATCCTAGTTGAGCTCTTTTGAGCTTACGTTATATAAAGGATTTAGCCTGGACTGGTAATCCTGTTATACGATATGTGGCTCGAGAGTGTGTTCTTTGATTAAGTGCCCTAATGGGTACCCTCGAATAAGAATTGACGGATTATTGAATCGTACACTCCAAGTGTACTACTTGAGTATCCATCGGAATTTCAATGATTCAACAGACATAAAACTCTTGACATGGCATGAGAATTATGAGATGAAATGTCTTGAAAGAGTATTGCATGATGAGCTCATCTATCATTACTTGATGTATATATAAACTTTGTGACTAACATGTTTGATTGGATGCATGTTTTTAGGCAATTTTGCCAAATAGATGGAAAACATGTTATGTATGCTTAAATTTAACAAATGAGATTGGTAAGCTTAGTTTTTGTTATACGAACTTACTAAGTATGTAATGCTTACTCTGTTTTATTTTCCCCTGTTTTATAGTGCTCGGAAGCTCGCGAAGGTTGGAGATCATTAGGGCATCGTCACACTATCATCTAGCTTATTTTGGGTATACTTGGTAAAATCATTTTGGTATAATGGCATGTATAGGACAACTTGACCATTAGTGGCTTGATAATGATGCTTGTAATCTAGCCATTGGAATGACTAGTAATGGTTGTTTTGATATACTTGTAATGTTATGTTATGGTAGTTAAATATATGTTAAGTAGTTGATCAAATTATGTCTAATATATGGATTGAATCAAGGTAAGATTGTGAGCATGTATGCATGTAATGGTATGCCATGATGAATGATGGAAATTGCTTAACTTGAATGCTTAGAAATGGTTAGAATGTGTTCGGTATGTTTTAGTATATTTGGGTGACAAATAAAGCTAGGAAATGGCTTTATTTTGTCCACACAGGTAGACACACGGGCATGTGTCTAGACCGTGTGTGGCACACGACCTTGTAACATGGACGTGTGATTAGGCCGTGTGTTCCCTGCACCTTAATTTTGAGAAACAAAATGCTCAAAATTGAGCACACGGGCAGAGACGCAGGAGCGTGTCTCAGCCGTGTGTGCTACACGGCCTAGAACACGGGCGTATGTCTTGGCCTTGTGAAACCTGTACCTAATTTCATAATGAATTAATTGACCACACGGCCTAGCATTGGGGCATGTGGCATATCTGTGTGTACAAGGTAGAGAGTTACACGGGTCAAACACGGCGTGCAACACAGGCGTGTCCAAGGGTCACACGAGCGTGTCCCTTGGGCCACACAGGCGTGTGAGCCCTACACCTTGGAAATTTTTTAAAATGTCGTAAAAAATTCTTAGAGTTTCAATTAAGTCCCGACTCGACTCTAATTCTTGTATTAGGCCTCAAGGGTCCATTTAAGGGGTGTTATGAATGATCTCGGTTAACGAATAGTAATTTACATAAATTATTTGTAAAATATTCTGAGAGTTTTCATAATACTTTAAAACCCTATTTTGATGACGGATATAGGTTATGGGTGTTACATTTAGTGGTATCAGAGCTACGGTTTAGCCGATTCTTAGATTTGACATAGCAAACACGAGTTTAGCTATACATGCCATTATATAAATTGTGGTAGTGTGATGAATCTTGATCATTTTAAATGTGTTTTTCATATAGTAATTTCGTCTAACCGAGTTAGACTTGAATCCGAGGAAGCTGAGAGCAATGCTTCAGCTTCAGTTCAAAGAGTTGCGTCTGCGTCTGGTAGTGAAGGGCTCGTGTCTGAGTGCCGAAGTGAGGATGCAAAACAGGCCTTCTTTCAAATTATGAATGAATGGTTTATATAGTACTTAAGAACAAACCCCGCTGTATAACGACCTCCCTCACCTACTCCTCAACCGATTCTTGAGGTACCACAGTGTGTTGAACCTGTTAGGCCTAGTAAGCCTTTGATAGATAAAATCTGCAAGCATGGGGCAAAAGAATTTAGAGCTACCGCAGATGATGATCCGAAAAAAGCTGAGTTTTGGCTAGAAAATACTATCCGGGTTTTCAATGAGTTATCCTGTACACCAACCAAATGTCTGAAATGTGTAGTATCCCTACTGAAGAATACAACTTATTATTGGTGGAATACCATAACTTCAGTTGTACCGAGAGAACACGGTACGTGGGAATTCTTCCAGGCTGAATTCAGAAAGAATATGTTAGTCAGAGATTCATGGATTAGAAAAAGAAAAAAAAATTATAACTCAAACAGGGAAACATGACTTTATCTGAATATGAACGAGAATTTGTTTGGTTGAGTAAATATGCCAAAGAATAGGTTCTAACTGAGGCTGAGATGTGTAAAAGCTTTGAAGAAGGTCTAAATGAAGATATCAAGTTATTGATCGGAATTCTCAAAATAAGGGAATTTGCGGTGTTAGCCGATCGAGTACACAAAGTTGAGGAATTGAGTAAGAAAAAGAAACAGGCTAAAAGAGAGGCTCGGGTTTCTAGAAAAACAACTATAAGTAAGTCACAAGCATTTGCTTCTAAAAAATTAAAGAAGTATTATGATTTAGAAGTATTATGATTGGGTGACTACCTCTATGGGATATTCGGGAAGAGAGCGGGGCTCTCAATGTTCTAACCCGAGGTCTTCATCTCCATCAGTAACCAGTGTGGGTAGTGTTGGTAATCCCAAACTGAAATGTAAACATTGTAACAAATTTCATTATGGGGAATGTCGGTCTAGAAGCAAAGCTTATTTTGGATGTGGTTCACTTGACCATTTTCTCAGAGATTGTTCAGAAAGAGTGGAAAAAGAGATAGAACTAGCTCCAAAGCCTAGTAATCTTGTCCCGAGAGGTAGACCACCCTGTCATCCTGGTAATGTTGGTGGTAGTCGAGGTACTACCAAGGATACAATAGTTAGATCTGAGGCACGAGCACCTACAAGGACATATGCTATTTATGCTAGAGAAGATGCATCTGCACCAGACTCCATTACTGGTACATTTCTCTATTTGATAATGATATTACTACTTTGATTGATCCTGGTTCCACACATTCATACATATGCACGAATTTATTGTCTACTAAAAATTTGCATGTTGAATTCACTAAATTTGTGGTTAAAGTTTCAAACCCCCTGGGGCAGAGCGTTATGGTGGATAAAGTTTGCAAAAACTGTCCATTGATGGTAAAAGGTCATTGCTTTTCATCTGACTTAATGTTATTACCATTTGATGAATTTGATGTGATTTTGGGAATGGATTGGTTAATCCAAAATGATACAGTGGTGAATTGTAAGCAGAAATATATTGTATTAAAATGTGAGAGTGGTGAATTACTTCGTGTTAAATTTGATAAACTGGATGGATTACCTAATGTGATTTCAGCAATATCATGACAGAAATATGTCCAAAAGTGTTATGATGCTTACCTTGCATATGTGTTGGATACTAAAGTATCTGAGTCGAAGATTCAGTCAGTGTCGATTGTATGTGAATTTCTTGATGTATTCCCAGAAGAATTACCTGGTTTACCACCGGATAGAGAAGTGGAATTCTCTATAGATCTTGTTCCAAGAATAACACCTATATCAATAGTATCTTACAGAATGGCTCCTACTGAATTGAAAAAGCTGAAAGTACAGTTGTAAAAGTTGATTGACAGAGGTTTTGCTCGACCTAGTTTCTCACCTTAGGGTGCACCGGTTCTATTCATAAAAAAGAAAGATGGATCGTTGAGGTTGTGCATTGATTACAGATAGCTCAACAAAGTTACAATAAACAACAAGTATCCTTTACCTCATATTGATGACCTATTTGACCAGCTAAAATGTGCCACTGTATTTTCCAAGATTGATCTCTGTTCTGGTTACTATCAACTCCGGGTAAAAGATTTAAATGTGCCAAAGACAACTTTTAGAACCCGGTATGGACACAATGAGTTTCTTGTGATGCCATTTGGTTTGACAAATGCACCTGCAATGTTTATGGATCTGATGAACATAATATTTAACCCATATTTAGAAAGGTTTGTGGTGGTATTTATAGATGATATTTTGGTTTACTCCCGAGATGAGAATGGACATGCAAAACATTTGAGAATAGTGTTGCAAACTCTGCAAGAGAAACAATTGTATGCCAAATTTAGTAAATGTGAATTTTGGCTACGGGAAGTTATTTTTCTTAGGCATATTGTATCTGCTGAAGGTGTCAGAGTAGACCCGAATAAAATTTCAGCTATTGTTAACTGGAAGCCACCAAAGAATGTGTCTGAAGTCCGAAGTTTTCTGGGACTAGCTGGTTATTATCGGATATTTGTAAAAAAAATTTCAATGATAGCTTCTCCGATAACTCGTTTGCTACAGAAAGATGTAAAGTTTGAGTGGACTGAAAAATGCTAGCAGAGTTTTGACAGATTAAAGGCTTCATTGACAGAAGCACCTGTGTTAGTCCAGCCTGAATCGGGTAAGGAATTTATAATTTACAGTGATGCATCATTGAATGGTATAGGCTGTGCTTTGATGCAAGAAGGTAAAGTGGTAGCCTATGCTTCACGACAACTGAAGTCACATGAAAGGAACTACCCGACACATGATCTTGATTTGCAGCCATAGTGTTTGCATTGAAAATCTAGCGGCATTACTTATTTGGTGAAAAATGTCACATATTCACTGATCATAAAAGTCTGAAATATTTGATGTCACAGAAAGATTTGAATTTGAGATAGTGCAGATGGCTTGAGTTATTGGAAGATTATGATCTGATTATCGATTATCATCCAGGAAAAGCCAATGTGGTTGCTGATGCTCTGAGCAGAAAATCCCTATTTTCTTTGCGGGCTATGAATACTCGATTGTCACTATTTGATGATGGTTCAATCATAGCTGAGTTAAAAGCCAGACGAATATTTTTGCAACAGATTTCTGAAGCTCAGAAAAATGATAGTAAGTTGCAAGCAAAACGAATACAAAGTACTGCATTTCATCCCCAGACAGACAGTCAATCTGAACGGGTAATACAGATCTTGGAAGATATGCTTCGATGTTGTATACTTGAGTTTGAAGGTAACTCGGAATAGTATTTGCTTATAGTTGAATTTACTTATATTAACAATTGTCAGCCCAGCATCAAAATGGCACCGTATGAAGTCTTATATGGTTGCAAATGTAGAACTCCATTATACTGGATAGAGCTCAGTGAGAAAAAGTTACACAGAGTTGACTTGGTCCGTGAAACCGAGGAAAAAGTGAAAGTAATTCGGGACAGTTTGAAAGCAGCTTCTGATTGTCAAAAGTCCCGTGCTGATCTGAAGTGACAAAGTATTCTTGAAAGTATCACCTTGGAAGAAAGTTCTCCGATTTGGTCGTAAAGGAAAACTGAGTCCACGGTTAATTGGACCATATGAGATTATAGAAAGAATCAGACCGGTTGCATATCGGTTAGCTTGACCACCAAAACTTGATCGGATTTATAATGGTTTTCATGTGTCTATACTACAGCAGTATCGATCTGATCCTTCACATGTTATCTCTCCACAGAGGTAGAGATTCAGCCTGATATGACAAATAGTGAAGAACCGATCAAAATCTTATCCCGCAAAACAAAAGAGTTAAGAAATAAAAAGGTAGCTTTAGTAAAAGTTCTTTAGCAACGACATGGTATTGAAGAAGCTACTTGGGAGCCGGAGGATACTATGAAGAAGCCATACCCGGATCTTTTTACTGGTAAGATTTTCGAGGACGAAAGTCCCTAAAGGGGGGAGAGTTGTAATAGCTAATTTTTCAGTAAAATTAGAACAGTGGTTTCGGGACCACAAATTCGACCCAAAAATAAAATTTATTTTTATTTTATTAGATGGTCCGTATTATGATAGATATGTCGTGTAAAAATTTTGATATGAAAATTTTATGAATTAAATGTTTATTTAGTAGAAGGACTAAATCGTATAAAATACAAAAGTCGAATTCAAAACTGGAGGTCTTTATATGATAATTAGACCATTAAAGAAAAGTATGTAGATTTTTGGTGACTCATCCATGGAAAAATTAGAAAAGGGTAAGGACTAAATTGAAATTGAAATAATTTAATTAATTAAAAGATGGTAAAAAGAAGTATCATCTTATTTTTATCATATTCTTCCCTAAAATTATATGGAAACCGTAGGAGAGAGAGAAGAAACTTTCAAGGCTTAATTGGGTAAGTTTCCTTGCTTCGTTTTTAGTAATTTTGATATTTTTGAAATCGGGATAGTCTAATCTATCTATTTGGGGATTAATTTGAAAATTTATCAAAGTATGAAATTTGGGTCATGGATGAATATGCTGTAAATTATAAATTTATGGTAGAAAATGAAAGGTTGTTGACAGATAAACAACTTTTACAAAGTGATTTTTGATGAAAACTTGATTTAGGGACTAAAATGTAAATTTGTGAAATTTGATGAAAAATTATGAATTTTTATGAATACATGTGATGTAAAATTTGTAATGGGATTTTGGTTAGGCTTGGAATAGGGAGTGAATTGCACAAGTTTCATTTTTTGAGCCCAGGGACGAAATTAGAATTTATGGAAAAGTTAGGGGCAAAATGGTAATTTTACCTAGGATGTAAATTGAGTCCAAATAAATATGAAATATGTGAAATTGATGATTAAAGCAATTTATATAGATCCGGGCAAGACAAATTCGAGGTTACATTGAGGAAAAGAAAAGGTTTCGGATTAGTAGATTTTATACGCGAATAAGTGTCGAGGTAAGTTCGTGTAACTTAATCGAGCATGTAAATATGTTTAATTAAATGTTGTATTTGTATGGAATATGACTTATATTGATGTGCATTATTTGAATGCTATAATAAAAAATTGAATACATGCTTGAAATGGTGAAAAATGGTTAAGTCCCGATTGAATATTGAATTTCGATGAATATATGCGCTTTCCCGAACGAATAAGGTCCTGCATTTGTTGCGGACGGGATATAGCCAGGACGAGTAATCCTATTAACCTTTTTATAGAAAGGATTTATCTCGGACGGGTAATCCTGATATAATACCTCTCGAGTGTACGTTACGATTAGGGTTTAGCCTGGACTAGTAATCCTAATTGAGCTCTTTTGATCTTACGTTATATAAAGGATTTAGCCTGGAATGATAATCCTGTTATATGATATATGGCTCGAGAGTGTGTTCCTTGATTAAGTGCCCTAATGGGTGCCGTCGAATAAGAATTGACGGATTATTGAATCGTAAACCCCAAGTGTACTACTTGAGTATCCATCAGAATTTCAATGATTCAATAGGCATAAAACTCTTAACATGGCATGAGAATTATGAGATGAAATGGTAATGTCTTGAAAGAGTATTGCATGATGAGCCATCTATCCTTACTTGATGTATATGTAAACTTTGTGACTAATATGTTTGATTCGAAGCATGTGTTTAGGCAATTTTTCCAAATGGATGGAAAACATGTTATTGTATGCTTAGATTTAATAAACGGGATTGGTAAGCTTAGTTTCCGTTATATGAACTTACTGAGCATGTAATGCTTACTCTATTTTATTTTTCCCCTGTTTTATAGTGCTCAAAAGCTCGTGAAGGTTAGAGATCATTGGTGCATCGTCACACTATCATCTAGCTTATTTTGGGTATACTTAGTAAAATTATTTTGGTATAATGGCATTTATAGTACAACTTGACCATTAGTGGTTTGATAATGATGCTTGTAATCTAGCCATTGGAATGGCTAGTAATGGTTGTTTTGATATACTTGTAATGTCATGTTATGGTAGTTAAATATATGTTAAGTAGTTGATCAAATTATGTCTAATATATGGATTGAATCAAGGTAAGATTGTAAGCATGTATGCATGTAATGGTATGCCATGATGAATGATGCAAATTGCTTAACTTGAATGCTTAGAAATGGTTGGAATGTGTTCGGTATGTTTTAGTACAGGAAAATGGTAAATTTGGGTGACAAATGAAGCTAGGAAATGGCTTTATTTTGTCCACACGGGTAGACACAGGAGCATGTGTCTAGGCTGTGTAACATAGGTGTGATATTAGGCCGTGTGTCTCCTGCACCTTAATTTTGAGAAGTAGAATGCTCAGAATTGAGCACACGGGCAGAGACACGGGCGTGTGTCTCAGTTGTGTGTGCTACACAGCCTAGAATACGGGCGTGTGTCTTGGTCGTGTGAAACCTGCACCTAATTTTGAAATGAATTAATTGACCACACGGCCTAGAACACGGGCGTGTGGCATGGTCGTGTGCACAAGTCAGAGAGTTACACGGCGCTTAACACGGCTTGCAGCACGAGTGTGTCCCTTGGGCCACACGGGCATGTGAGCCCTGCACCTTGGAAAATTTTTAAAATATCGCGAAAAAATCTTAGAGTTCCCGATTAAGTTCCGACTCGACTCTAATGCTCGTATTGGGCCTCAATGGTCCAGTTAAGGGACGTTCTGAATGATCTCAATTAAGGAATAGTAATTTACATAAATTGTTTACATAAGATGACGAGTAAATGTTTGTGGCATCCTGCTTCTCCACTAGCAACTCAACCGAGAGTTGGCTTATATATAGCAGCTGTAATAGCCCAAATTTAACCGGGCTTTAAAACCAAAACAGAAATACAAAAATAAATAAATAAATGCTTATTTAAACAGTTCATGTACAAAAGCAGGTCCAAAATCCATTACAAGACCCGTGACCCAACCCACTGTTACTACCCAAGCCTAAACAGACCAATGCCCGTGTGACCTAAGTACACCCGAAGCCCACAACATATACCAAACAACCTATCAGCCCCTAAAATCCCTGACCCAATTACAAAATTTAAGTGGCCCAATTGGCCCAAACTATTACACCAAGGCAGGAAACCCTAGGGTTTCTGCCTTCTTTCTTCTCGCACCGCAAACAGAGGGTTCCAGAAGTCAAACCTCACGACTCTTCGATTGCTGCCGTTCCAGCTACCCCCATCAAAGCCACAATTCCAGGCTCTGAGTCATGTCGAGATTTGAGCCTCCGTTAGACCATCGACAGGCCTTTGTCATCACCAGATTCCTTGTGCTCACCTGCAAACAAAGGAAAGAAATCGCAACAGACAAGGAACAAATATAGAAAGAAACACAGCAAGAGTAAAACGAATATGGAAAGAAATCAAAGATTTCTTTCCCGAAAGTGTAATTATTTGTAGAAGAGGCTATAAAAGCCCAAATCAAACAATGTAATGGGGATGATTTTTTTTTTGGCTACAAATACAAAATAAATAAAACTATCAAGCAGTTTTACGAGAAGCAAAAAAGTTGATCTTTTAATTTTTTTAAATACTCAAGCACAACTAAAATAAAGGGGAGAAACCTCACCTCTTGATTTGCTTCGAAACGCGAAGATTTTTCAGCTTCCGACCGCCATACAAGGAGGGGCCGAGGACGGTGCGTGGGCGCGTGGGAGCCTGAGGACGGTGCTCGACTGAGCTCCGAGGGCTACCCCTCAATCCTCTATTCAGAGGTTTCTTTTAGTTTTTTTTTTTAAAAAGCACAAGACAAAAATGAGTTTAGGCTGAAATATTGGCTTATATAGCCCTAGCGAAACGTTGTTGTTTTGGCTTAACTCGATAAGCACAAAACGACGTCGTTTCAGGGCTTAGATCTGCATGTTGACCAGAAGACCCGGGGAGGATCCGCGTGTTTTTCCAAATGGGCTAATTGCCCAATTGACCCTTCTGTGTTTTTAAACTTTTAGATTTCATTTTATTTTTTATTTTAATTTAGCCCCAATCTTTTACATTTATTTCTATTTAATCCTAGCATCATTTTAGAATCGGATCTAGAGAAACGTGTCGTTTTGGGATTAGAGTAAATTGCTCAAATGAGTCCCTTGCATTTTAACACGTGTTTCAATGGGGTCCAAATTCATTTTATTGTTTCAAAATTAACCCTAGAATTTTATTTAGATTCAATCTAACCCTTTTTATTTATTCATTTATTTTTATACCTTATATATTTTAATGTTAGTTAAATAAAACAAAGATATGTTATTTTTGTTATCCATCATATTATTATATATTATTACATATTATTTATATTTATATTATACTATATGTTATATATTTTACTATATCTTGTTTATTTTACCATATCTTTTGAAAATCCTACTATATTATCATATTACATTGTATTTTATATTATTTTATATATTATTTATTGAATTACTTTATATTATTACGAATAATGTTAAAATTCATAAACTATTATTAAAAGTCATATTATATATATATTAAACATTTAATATTTTAACAATATTTTATTTCCACTCAATATACTATCATTTTTTACAAATATATACATATTAATTTGTCATATCATATCATATGCTAACCATTTTTCTTTTTAAAATTTTTTTTCTCTTCCTTTATTATTTATATATAGTTTTGAGTATTTTTTTGTCTTATTTAATCTTGATTGTATTTTTAGGATTTTTATATTTTTACGCCCATTTTTAAATGTCATTTTAATATGTTATCACATAAATTAGTTGTTATTTTATTTGTTTCTTTTATTTGCATGAACTATATTGTAATTCCTATTGATATATTCTATTTCTGCATGAAAATGTCAACGTATGTATATTTATGTTATTCATGGTTAAATTTGCATGAAATGTGATGTGTATTATAATGCCGTTATTTATCATTTTCTATATTATATGAAATGTTAAACGTATCATTGTTCAAAAAAACTTATATTTCATATTATCCAAAAGTTTTTTTTCTAAAATGAGGCAATGTTTTTAGTATTTAGGAATTCGGAAAATAGTGCCCTAACATGTCAAGGTTGCGATTTCCGCTTGTCTAAATGCCTAAAGTATCCTTCTAAATAGATTTTGTAAATCACGAGATGATTTCAGCTTCACGAGAGTTTAAGGATATCGTGTCCTATCATGTTGGATGTGATGTTTGTCTTCTTTCGGAGCTAAGGAATCTCGATTTCTCAACTTAAATAATTCCGGTTTTAAAAAAAGGATCCTATTTTTAAATCCTTTCGAATTTTTGACATTAAGACAGAAATCTATTTAATTTGGTACCAATTTTGGGCGTTGCGAGGGTGCTAATCCTTCCTCGTACGTAACCGACTCCATAACCTGTTTTCTTAATTTTCGTAGACCAAAACGTTTTATAAGGTGATCCAATCATACCTAAAAAGGTTGGTGGCGACTCCCGTTTTCGTTTTTTCTTAAAGACGATCCTCGTTTTTCAAACATCCTTTTTAAAAAAAATGGTTTCGACAGCTTGGCGACTCCACTGGGGACCAATAAGAGAGTCAAGCCGTAAAATGATTGATTTCTGTCCTTTATCAAAATTTGAAAACTCGATTTGAAAACTATGATCTTTTTCCATGAATTTGCTGCATATGTTTGTTATTTTTTCTCGCACACATTGCATTTGCATGACCGTTGTGGTCGCACCCTTAAGTGGGAATGAGAAGCTAAGCTTTCGTGAGGTTTTCACCTTCGTATGAGCTAGTGGATTGTTTCCGGGATACCGTACCTATGTCTTTGCGAGATTTTCATCTCCGTATGGCCATAGGGAAATGTGTCCCCCTGAACTGAACTTGGTTTATATGAGCCTATAATGGGTGAGGACCGAGGAATCTGCTGGTTCAGGTACCTTTGTTTTAGAGCTAAAACTCATATAGTGAACCTTTAAGTGCTTACCTTAGGAAAATAATAATAACCTTTAGAAAATTACCCTTATAAATATTTGTTTATCATTTTCTTTTATATGATACTGACTTATTTTTATTTTGGCTGTCATTGCATGTCATTTGGCATTTAAAGGTGTCGATTCAAGGCTCGATTTCTAGATTAGAAAGTTTTGTAATGAGGAACGAATACTTTAATAAAGTAGAAGATAATGCTTCTGTCTGTACCTGGTCAGAGAAAACCCAGTTGGAGAAAGGAGATGGTGTTACCGAGGGATATATATCAAAGTTGTGGGACTTCACTCATGTTAATTCGACACAGAATGACTTGCAGAAGCTGAGGAATATTTGGGCCCAATGGGATGATGAGGTTAAGCAGCTCTTCTATTAGAATTACGGAGACTTGCCCTTCTTGCTAGATGTCAAAGTAGATAGGCATTTGTTTCGAGCTATGGTACGCTCCGAAACCACTCGCTTTAGTAGCTTTACATTTGGTGATGTTGATCTGGCACCTACTTTAGAGGAGTATACCACTTTATTGCGTTGCCCAAGGATTCAGGGCCATAAGGCTTATGTTAGGCCTGCTAATCTTCCAACTTTTACGAAGAAGTTGGTAATGATTACTGGGATGAGTGAGCAATGGGCTATACCTCGTATACTACAAAAAGGTGATAGTAAGTGCATTCCATGGTCCGTTCTGAGAGATTTGATATTGACGCATCCAGATGTGAAGAAAAAGGTCGATATCCTAGCTTTAGGTATTTATGGCAAGGTGATTTTTCCAAGGGCATTGGGGCACATAGATGAGGCGGTTGCAGATTTGTTCGATCGACTTGGGAAACAAGACACACCTGTGCCCGCAGTCTTAGCTGAGACGATAAGATCCTTGACCGCATGTCGAAGCGCCGGTGAAGGAAGGTTCAATGGATGTGCACAGTTGTTGGTGGTCTGGTTTCATAGCCACTTCTGGAAGCTTGATAAGGTTCCTTGTCGGGTGTTCTTTGAAGGTTATTCTCCCTTAAAGGAAGCAGTGGACAGGCCGAAGAGAGATGACATTTCAGAAAAAAGATGGATAGATATTCTTCAGAATCTTCGAGAAGAAGATATTATGTGGAAGGCTCCTTGGTTGGTTCCTAGTGAAGTCCTTTATCGCTGTGGCAATTTTGATTGGATCCCTTTACCAGGAATTTGGGGAGCTATTGGATATACACCGTTGCTTGTTCTAAGAGAATATCAAGCGAGGCAGTTCATACCAGCTACACAGGGTTTAGCACAGAGTGATTTTTCTTATAAGGGAGATCATTACAAAAAAAGGATGCAAGAGATTTCTGAGGCTTGGAAGAAGCCTTTCTATATGAAGATTTTGACTGAAGGCTCAACATCAACCCTTAAGTATAAAGGTTGGTTTAGTAGGAGAGTTAATGACAATGTCCCTAGGCCAACCTTGGGAGTAGCTCGGTCATTGGAGGAGAGCTTACGAGTGATTCCATCAGAGGTGAAAGTTATGAAGCAAGAGTTTGAGAGAAAGAATTCAGAGCTTGAAAAGCGGATGGATAAGCTAAAATAAGAGAAAATGTGTTTAAATCTCGATGTCGACGTTCAAAAGTTGGAAGTCAAGAAGGTGAGAAAGGAAAAGAGAAAGATTGAAGAGGATCGAGATGATCTAAAGATGCATTATAAGAAGGCCCAAGTGACATTGAAAAGGGCTAGATTAGGGAAGTCTTCAGAGCAGTGGCAGCACGAGATTCGGGAAGAAAGAGCTAAGGCCGAGTATTGGGAGAAGAAGTTCCAAGAGATGCAGTTAAGCAATCAGACTCTGGAAAAAGAAAATCAAGGGTTAAAAGCTAAGGTGGCAGAGCTGGAACGATCCCTCCATCATCATCAAAGTCGTAACTCTGCAATCGAGTTAAAGGCGAGTCTGGATAAAATCAAGGAAATGAAGCATCATATTGGTGGATTGGAAACAACACTATAGGATTGTGAGCTACGAATTGAACAGTTCGAGGCAAGAGAAGATCAATGGAAAGGGGAATTTCGTCATCTTCAGAATCAAATGGGGGATAGAAACCATGTCATGGGAGAGGCCTTAGTTCAAATTCGAGAGGTTGCTGAACATTTGCAGAAATTAGCAATACAAGCTAGAACGTTGAGTATGATGTATGAGTCATCATCAAACAAAGGACGAGAATTAGCATTATTATTGGATAGGGTCGAAACTTTGGGCCTACGGGCAAAGATATATTTGTAATCTGTTTTATGAAAGGATTTGTTTGTTTAAACAACGTTTTCTAAAATGAAACTGAATCAGAATCGACATCTTTTTGCATCCCATGTGTTTGCATCCCATGACATTTCATTGCATTGTTTGCATTCCTAATTATAAAAAGACCCTAATTAGTTATAATTAATAGGAAGAAAGGGAGTAGGAGAAAGGAAATCTGGAAGCAACACATCCTTACGGTACACGTGCTAAGTCGAAGAACATGGACCAGAGATTTGAACAACTACAAAAGGACATGCAGGACCAATTGCAAGAACAATTGGCCAAGATGCAAAATGACATGAAGGAGCAGATGTTGGAGGCTCAGAGAATTATGATGGCTGAAATGGCTCAGCTTTTAAGGCCACTGATAAAGGGAAGGCCCCCATGGCTATCGCTGGAGAAGAGGGTGAAAATCATTCTCCAGGTTTTACTCCGCCTCATGTGCCACTGCAAACTGAGGTACCTCCTAGAAGGCCATCTGTCACTGTGAGGCCTCAACATGGGCCGATTGATGCTGGTATCCACATGAATTTCCCGGTTGGTTCAGGATTCAGTTTGGGTGACAATCCCACTAATCCTCTTGTTCTTGATCTCGATATGGTGGAAAAAGAGGATTTGAAAGCTGAAGCTGCAAGGCAGTTAGAAGAACGCTGCAAATGGCTAGAAGAAAAGTTCAAGGCTTTGGAAGGTATCGGTAATCATCATGGGATTGATGCCAAAGACTTAAGTCTAGTCCCAGACTTAGTACTGCCTCACAAATTTAAGATGCCAGAGTTCAAAAAGTACAATGGTACTACTTGCTCAGAGACTCACATTACAATGTTCTGTAGAAGGATGACTGGACACGTAAACAACGATCAGTTGTTGATCCATTGTTTTCAAGACAGCTTAGTGAGAGCGGCAGTTAGGTGGTACGATCAGTTGAGCCGTGCAAAAATCAGTTAATGGAGAGATCTTGGACAAGCTTTCATGCAATAGTACAACCATGTGACTGATATGACGCCAGATAGGATCACACTTCAAAATATGGAGAAAAAGCCTAATGAGAGCTTTAGGCAGTATGCACAACGATGGAGGGAGGTGGCAATGCAAGTACAACCACCATTGCTAGAAAAGGAAACTACCATGTTATTTATTAATACTTTGAAGGTGCCATTCATCACACATATGATTAGAAGTACCACGAAAAGTTTCACAGATATAGTTATGGCAGGTGAGATGATTGAAAATGTCGTGAGGGGCGGTAAAATCGAGGGGGAGGTAGCTAAAAGATCGGCCCCAAGAAGAAAAGACAATGAGGTAAATAATATAAACAGTTTTAACTCCAAAGTAATAACAGTTGGGCAACCTAAGGCAGCTACAAGTGAACAGCAAAGTACTCAAAGACAGGAATCGGGTACAAGACCAAATTCGAAGAGGATGCAATTTGCTCCTATCCCTGTGACATATCGTGAGCTTTACCAAAGCTTATACGATGCATATGCCATTGCTCCCTTCCACTTGAAACCGCTGCAGCCACCGTACCCCAAATGGTATGATGCAAATACTAAATGCGAATATCACGCGGGAATATCGGGGTATTCAATTGAAAACTGCATTGGGTTTAAGAAGGTCGTGGAGAGGCTCATCAAAATGGGGGTTGTGAAATTTGATAGTACACCTAGTACTGAAAATCCATTACCAGATCATGGCAATCAAGGAGTGAATGCCATTGATGAAATAAAGAAAGGAAAAGTCAAAGAAGATATTGTTGAGGTAAAGACACCTTTGAAGGTAATATGGGAGGAGATGGTGAAGAGAGGTATGCTGACCTCTAGAAAAAGAGAAGAAGGAATGCAGAGCTATTGTGAATTCCATGGAAAGATGGGTCATATGATCCAAAATTGTGAAGAATTCAAGGCCATGATACAAGGCCTTATGGATAACAAAGAGCTACAGGTTTCCGAGAGTAGCTCTTGTGAAGGACAAATATGTGTGCTGTAGAATGAACGATAAAGAACCAGCCAACCAAGAATTATTATTTCCTTGCCAGGGAATAGTGAGGCAGGGTTGCAAACTGGGCCCAAAATAGTCATCCATAAACCCAATTCTTTCCCTTACAAGGATGACAGGAGGGTACTATGGAGCTATGACTGCAATATAACAATACATGAGGGGGAGAGTATAGCTAGCGCGGCCAAGGGCACGCAAAATGAAGGTTTCCACGCACGAAGTGGGAAACGTTATGACGGGGGAATATCGGAGTGGAGCTCGCAAAGGCGAAATATGTCAAGACTAAAAGGGAGAAGGAGACTGAAGTACCCATCAATGAGCCGGTAAATGAGGAAGAGGCTAAGAGTTTTTAAAATTCCTAAAACATAGCGAGTATAGCGTGGTCGAGCGATTCATGCAACACCAACACGTATATCGATGTTGGCCTTACTATTGAGTTCTGAGGTACATCGAGATGCGTTGTTAAAAGTGCTTAACGAAACATATGTCACCCATGACATATCCGTTAACAAGCTAGACCGGTTAGTAAGCAACATCAGTGCTGACAATTTCATCTATTTTAATGATGATAAAATTCCACCAGGGGGCATAGGGTCAACCAAGGCCCTACACTTCACTACTCGGTGCAAATGATACACACTTCCAAGCGTGCTTGTGGATAATGGTTCTGCTTTGAACGTCCTGCCGCTATCCACTTTGAATAGATTGCCCATTGACAGTTCGCATATGAAGGCATGTCACAATGTGGTAAAAGCTTTGACGGAACTGAAACAAAAGTAATGGGACGAATTGACATTCCTCTAGAGATTGGACCAAATACTTATGAAGTTAACTTCCTGGTAATGGATATCAAGCCCTCCTATAATTGTTTATTGGGGAAGCCATGGATACACTCAGCAGGAGCGGTGCCTTCTTCACTGCACCAAAAATTGAAGTTGGTGACAGATGGATGCTTGATAACCATCAATGCAGAGGAGGACATCATAGCAGCTGTCACCAGTAAAGCCCTTTATGTGGAGACAAATGAGGAGGCCATCGAGTGTTCTTTTCATTCCTTGGAAATTGTTAATGCTACCTTCATTTCGGAGGGAAGTGAGGTGCCGGTTCCCAGAATGTCTAGAGCAGCAAAGATGGCCCTGCAAATAATGATGGGGAAAGGAGCATTTCCAGGAAAAGGACTAGGAAAACAGTTGCAAGGTGGGATTCAAGTCCCAAAATTGATAGAGAAGAAGGATCGCTTTGGTTTAGGTTTTAAGCCAGACCATAAACATAAGAGACAGGAGATGGAAAAGCGTCAAGCAAGAAGGAAGGCGCGTTTGAACGGAGGAGAAGTAGAGTGGGGACTGATGACATTCCCACCTATATCCAAAACCTTTAAGTCAGGAGGGTTGCTGGTAGAAGAAAGTCATCAAATCAATGTTGTACATAGTGAATGGTTTGGACAGGAAAACCTTGAGGGTATTCGCCCTTATGAACCGGGGAGCTCTCTGAACAATTAGACTGCGGAGGATCTTCCTGTAGTCTTTAGAAATTTTTTAGAGTAATTCTCGAAACATGTTTATTACTCTAGGGCCTAGGAGTAGTAAGATTACATTTGTGAAAATAGGTTTATGTTCATTTATTATTATTCAAATAAAACATAACTTTTATCAATTTAAAAGAGTATTGATTCATTTTTATCAACCAATATTCCTTTAAATAACTCTTATTCTT
The DNA here is from genome assembly GCA_025698475.1 of Gossypium anomalum. Taxonomy (NCBI): domain Eukaryota; kingdom Viridiplantae; phylum Streptophyta; class Magnoliopsida; order Malvales; family Malvaceae; genus Gossypium; species Gossypium anomalum. The sequence continues at coordinate 15,137,332 of CM046961.1, forward strand.
TTATCCATAGCACATAAATGATCATTCTTAAATTCATTCTTTCTTTGTATATTCTTTCATACCCCTCACAGGTTTCTAGATATCAATGATATGAGCGCTAATACTACCGCTCCTGATTTCTCTTGTGAGCAAGAGATGTGCTTAGAGGAGCCTCAGGATTTTGAAGATGTCCAAGATTGTGACATATCTCTTGATCTATTAAGAATGGTGAAACAGGAGGAGAAACAAATCATGCCACATGAAAAAGAGGTAATAGAGAATATAGCCCTAGAGAAAGGGAAGGAAGTGAAAATTGGAACACTGATCGCTAATGACACAAGGCGTAGTTTGATTGAGTTGCTTCAGGAATTCAAGGATATCTTTGCATGGTCTTACCAGGATATGCCCGAATTGAGTACTGACATTGTAGTACATCGTCTTCTGATAAGACAGGATTGTAAACCAGTCCAACAGAAGTTTCGAAGAATGAGGCCAGACATTGTCCTAAAAATAAAAGATGAGGTCAAGAAACAATTTGATGCAAGATTCTAGCAGGAAGTGAAGTACTTTGAATGGGTAGCTAATATTGTACCTGTCCCTAAGAAGGATGGGAATGTACGAATGTGCGTTGATTACAGAGATTTAAACAAAGCAAGCCCAAAGGATAATTTTCCTCTACCACACATCGACACTTTAGTAGACAACATAGTGAGATATTCGTTGTTCTCCTTCATGGACGGCTTCTCAGGATACAATCAGATAAAGATGCATCCAGAGGACATGGATAAAACTACTTTCATAACATTGTGAGGCACCTTTTGTTATAAAGTAATACCGTTTGGACTGAAGAATGCAGGGGCAACATACCAACGAGCCATGGTAAACTTGTTTCACGACATGATGCATAAGGATATTGAGGTATACGTTGATGATATGATTGCCAAGTCGCAAATAGAAAAAGAACACATTGAAGTCTTGAGAAGATTGTTCTTAAGATTGAGGAAATTTCAGTTGAAGCTCAATCCAGCAAAGTGTACCTTTGGAGCCAGATCAGGGAAGTTATTGGGCTTCGTAGTCAGTGAAAAGGGAATTGAAGTTGACTCAGACAAGGTCAGAGCCATACGAGAGTTGCCTCCGCCACGTACTCAAAAAGAAGTTTGAGGATTCCTAGGAAGGTTGAATTACATTGCTCGGTTCATTTCACAATTGACTGAGAAATGTGATCCTATCTTTCGCCTCCTTAGAAAGCACAATCAAGGTACTTGGGATGAAGAATGACAGAATGCTTTTGAGAAAGTCAAGCAGTATTTGTTGAATGCTCCGGTTTTATCTCCACCTAGTCCAGATAAACCGTTAATAATATACTTGTCAGTGTTCAGCAATTCTATGGGATGTGTACTTAGTCAGCATGACGAGTCAGAGAAAAGGGAAAAGGTAATTTATTATCTCAGTAAGAAATTCACTGACTGTGAAATGAGATATTCGCCAATCAAAAAGTTGTGCTATGCGTTGATTTGGACCACGTGGAGATTAAGACAATACATGCTATACCATACTACTTGGCTCATCTCAAAACTAGATCCATTAAAATACATGATGGAATCAACTGCTCTAAATGGAAGAATGGCGAGATGGCAAATTTTGCTTTCAGAGTTCGATATAGTCTATGTAAGTCATAAGGCTATCAAAGGAAGTGCGGTGGCAGACTTCTTGGCCAGTAGAGCTTTGGAGGATTACGAGCCACTGAATTTTGATTTTCCAAATGAGGAGTTAATGTGTATAGCAGCAACGGAAGATTCTCCATGGAAGCTAAATTTTGATGGGGCCTCTAATGCAGTTGGAAATGGAATTGTGGTAGTCTTGGTATCCCCGAATGGCGACTATTACCCATTCACGTGCAAGTTGGATTTTGACTGTACAAATAATATGGCTGAATACGAAGCATGCATCATGGGGCTCCAAGCAGCAATAGAAAGAGGCATAAAAACCTTAGAAGTATATGGAGATTCTGCGTTGGTAATCTATCAGCTAAGAGGTGAATGAGAGATAAGAGACCCTAAATTGATCAATTATCGAATGGTAGTTTTGGGGTTACTAAGAGAGTTCGATGACATCACCTTCAACTATCTCCCACGAGATGAGAATCAGATGGCAGATGCTTTAGCAACCTTGGCTTCAATGATTAAGGCGAACAAAGAGGGAGAGATGAGACCAATTCAAATGAGTGTCTATGAGGCCCCAGCTCATTGTTGCAACATTGAGGAAGAAGAAAAGGATGACAATCCTTGGTATCAGGATATATTGCGATATGTAAGGGATCGTAAATATCCAGAGCAGGCAACCGAAAATGACAAAAGAACTTTAAGAAGGTTAGCTTGTGACTATGTTTTGGATGGGGAGGTTCTGTACAAGAGAAGGAAAGACCAAGTACTTTTGAGATGTGTCGATGCTGTGGAAGCCAAGCTAATTCAAGAAGAGGTTCATGAAGGTGTATGTGGTACACATGCAAATGGGTTCACGATGGCAAGACAAATCATGAGGTTTGGCTATTACTGGGCCACTATAGAAGGAGACTGCATCAACTATGCCAAAAAATGCCATAAGTATCAGATTTATGGAGATAAAATTCATGTGCCACCCTCTCCTTTACATGTCATAACGTCTCCATGGCCATTTTCCATGTGGGGCATGGATGTCATTGGACCAATATCGCTGAAAGCTTCGAGACTACTTTACAAAATGGGTAGAGGCTACTTCCTACGTAAATGTTACTAAGTCAGCTGTAAGTCGATTTTTGAAGAAGGAAATCATTTGTCAGTATGGAATGCCTGAGAGGATCATATCCGACAATGCATTGAATTTGAACAACAAAACGATAGCGGAGGTTTGCGACCAGTTCAAAATCAAGCGTCACAACTCTTCACCCTATCGCCCAAAGATGAATGGGGAAGTGGAGGCTGCCAATAAGAACATTAAGAAGATAGTGGGAAAGATGACTGAAACTTTTAAGGATTGGCATGAAAAGTTACCGTTTGCACTATTGGCCTATCGAACATCTGTTAGAACTTCTACTGGGGCAACTCCGTTCTCGTTAGTTTACGGGATGGAAGCAGTTTTACCTATTGAAGTGGAAATACCATCTCTCTGAATTTTAACAGAGATAAGGTTAAATGAAGCCGAATGGGTTAAGTCTCGATATGACCAGCTAAACTTGATCGAGGAAAAGAGGTTAAAAGCTATCCGACATGGTCAGATGTACCAAAAGCGTATGATGCGAGCTTATGATAAAAAGGTTCGTTCAAGGGAATTCCATGAGGGGAATCTTGTGTTAAAGAAAATCCTTCCCATCCAGAAGGACTTTAGAGGAAAATGGATGCCAAATTGGGAAGGGCCATACCTCGTGAAAAAGGCTTTTTCTGGCGGTGCATTGATTTTGACAGAAATGGATGGAAAGAGCCTACCCAATCCAGTGAACTCAGACTCAGTCAAAAAGTACTTTGTCTAAAGGAGAAAAGAATCCAAGGTGAAAACCCGCAAAGGGCATTTTAAATTTTTCAAAAAAAAAATGGAGAGGCCAAGGTGAAAACCCGCAAAGGGCGCCTTGTGACCAAAGGGGTTTTGAGTTGAAAATTCGAAAGGGCAGCTCAAATTTTAAAGGGCATACAGCAATTTGGCTATATCTAACTCGGCAGAAAGTAAAGCAAGATGTACATTGGGGTGTCAGCAAAAGTACTTTGGATCTTTTAAACACATGTCAAACTCAAGAAAGGTTTCATGGAACTAATGTATAGACACTCAAGCGGCGATATTTAGAGCATCTAACTTTTATCCTGTTTGCTATCTTTAGATTCTATTTCTTCTTAAAGATATGTATCAGATTTATTTCCTTTGTATTATTGACAATTCATTCAAATCTAATTATTCTTAAGGACCTACTCATTTTTCATCATTCTTCAAGTACGTTGCATTGAAATAATAATAGATGAATTGATATGTTCACAAATGAAGTTTTGCGCATTACTTTGAAATTTCTAGATAATACAAGAGACTGAAACAGGACAATTGTTCGAGAAATTCACGCAAGTAGGAGATGAAAGAACTCAAGAAATTCCTTTTCTTCCAAGTCCAAAAAGGAAATAGACAAAGCCAATAAACTAGTTCTTACAGACATTCTCAGTGGATCGTAGCATTGGGGGATGGCTTACAGGCTGAGCATGAATGAAACCTTGAGAGAAGAATAGACAAATGAAGAAATGAATGATGACATATAGGATAGGGATCATATTCATGACATTTTGCACCATAACATATTTTATTAGGAACATTTGACTCACTTCGAGCATAGTATCCTAAGTCATCAAGCATAATCATTTTACAGGTTATCAGAGATAGCACTTTAAAACCCAAAATAGTAGGGTAATAGGCCGCAGCATAGCAGATCTGACCTTCATTGGGGCAGATCCAAGACGATAGATCTTATCTCTCTGTATTCGGCGAGGAGCAGATCAAAAATATAGCTGATTTGGCTTTCACGTGCTTACAATGAAGCAAATCTAAGATGATTTGTCGTCCCTGTATTTTCAGAGAACAAATCGAAGTTTGGCATTTCCATTTTAATGGGAAGCAGACACATAGCAGATCTCACCTTCAGATGCTTACGCTGAAGCAGATCCAAGATAACAGATCTTATCTCTCTGTATTCAGCGGGGAGCAGATCGAAGATATAGCTGATTTGGCTTTCACGTGCCTACGATGAAGCAAATCTAAGATAATTTGTCGCCTCTCTGTATTGTCGAGAACAAATCAAGTCCGCATTTCCACTTTGATGGAAGGCGGACACATAGCGATCTCACCTTCGGATGTTTACGCCAAGCAGATCCAAGATAACGAGATCTTATCTCTCTCAGTATTCGGCGGGGAGCGGATCGAAGATATAGCTGATTTGGCTTTCATGTGCCTACGATGAAGCAAATCTAAGATGATTTGTCGCCTCTGTATTGTCGAGAACACAAATCAAGTCCCAAGATTTCCACTTTGATGGAAGGCGTGCACAAAGCGAATCTCACCTTGAGATGTTTATGCTTTGAAGCGAGATCCAAGATGATGAGATCTTATCTCTCTCAGATTCGCGGGGAGCGGATCGAAGATATAGCTGGTTTGGCTTTCACGTGCTTACGATGAAACAAATCTAAGATGATTTGTCGCTCTCGTATTGTCAGAGAACAAATCGAAGTCTGGCATTTGACATGACATTCAAGAAGATTGAAGACTATGATAGGACCGGTCAAATTTGGTCTTTCTAAATCTTTGCTCAATTCCCGTTACACAGCAATGAGCAAAGTGGGGCAGCTGTAATAGCCCAAATTTAACCGGGCTTTAAAACCAAAAAATAAATACAAAAATAAATAAATAAATACTTATTTAAACAGTCCATGTACAAAAGCAGGTCCAAAATCCATTACAAGACCCGTGACCCAACCCACTGTTACTACCCAAGCCTAAACAGACCAATGCCCGTGTGACCCAAGTACACCCGAAGCCCACAACATATACCAAACAACCTATCAGCCCCTAAAATCCCTGACCCAATTACAAAATTTAAGTGGCCCAATTGGCCCAAACTATTACACCAAGGCAGGAAACCCTAGGGTTTCTGCCTTCTTTCTTCTCGCGCCGCAAACAGAGGGTTCTAGAAGTCAAACCTCACGACTCTTCGATTGCTGCCGTTCCAGCTACCCCCATCAAAGCCACGATTCCAGGCTCTGAGTCATGCCGAGATTCGCGCCTCCGTTAGACCATCGACAGGCCTTTGTCATCTCCAGATTCTTTGTGCTCACCTGCAAACAAAGGAAAGAAATCGCAACAGACAAGGAACAAATATAGAAAGAAACACAGCAAGAGTAAAACGAATATGGAAAGAAATCAAAGATTTCTTTCCCGAAAGTGTAATTATTTGTAGAAGAGGCTATAAAAGCCCAAATCAAACAATGTAATGGGGATGATTTTTTTTTTGGCTACAAATACAAAATAAATAAAACTATCAAGCAGTTTTACGAGAAGCAAAAAAGGTGATCTTTTATTTTTTTTTAAATACTCAAGCACAACTAAAATAAAGGGGAGAAACCTCACCTCTTGATTTGCTTCGAAACGCGAAGATTTTTCAGCTTCCGACCGCCGTACAAGGCGGGGCCGAGGACGACGCGTGGGCGCGTGGGAGCCTGAGGACGGTGCTCGACTGAGCTCCGAGGGCTACCCCTCAATCCTCTATTCAGAGGTTTCTTTTAGTTTTTTTTTTTAAAAAGCACAGGACAAAAATGAGTTTAGGCTGAAATATTGGCTTATATAGCCCTAGCGAAACGTTGTTGTTTTGGCTTAACTCGATAAGCACAAAACGATGTCGTTTCAGGGCTTAGATCCGCGTGTTGACCCGAAGACTCGGGGAGGATCCGCGTGTTTTTCCAAATGGGCTAATTGCCCAATTGACCCTTCTGTGTTTTTAAACTTTTAGATTTCATTTTATTTTTTATTTTAATTTAGCCTCAATCTTTTACATTTATTTCTATTTAATCCTAGCATCATTTTAGAATCAGCTCTAGAGAAACGGTGTCGTTTTGGGATTAGAGTAAATTGCTCAGTGAGTCCCTTGCATTTTAACACGTGTTTCAATGGGGTCCAAATTCATTTTATTGTTTCAAAATTAACCCTAGAATTTTATTTAGATTCAATCTAACCCTTTTTATTTATTCATTTATTTTTATACCTTATATATTTTAATGTTAGTTAAATAAAACAGTATATGTTATTTTTGTTATCCATCATATTATTATATATTATTACATATTATTTATATTTATATTATACTATATGTTATATATTTTACTATATCTTGTTTATTTTACCATATCTTTTTGAAAATCCCTACTATATTATCATATTACATTGTATTTTATATTATTTTATATATTATTTATTGAATTACTTTATATTATTACGAATAATGTTAAAATTCATAAACTATTATTAAAAGTCATATTATATATATTAAACATTTAATATTTTAACAATATTTTATTTCCACTCAATATACTATCATTTTTTACAAATATATACATATTAATTTGTCATATCATATCATATGCTAACCATTTTTCTTTTAAAAAATTTTTTTTCTCTTCCTTTATTATTTATATATAATTTTGAGTATTTTTTTGTCTTATTTAATCTTGATTGTATTTTTAGGATTTTTATATTTTTACGCCCATTTTTAAATGTCATTTTAATATGTTATCACATAAATTAGTTGTTATTTTATTTGTTTCTTTTATTTGCATGAACTATATTGTAATTCCTATTGATATGTTCTATTTCTGCATGAAAATGTCAACGTATGTATATTTATGTTATTCATGGTTAAATTTGCATGAAATGTGATGTGTATTATAATGCCGTTATTTATCATTTTCTATATTATATGAAATGTTAAACGTATCATTGTTCAAAAAAACTTATATTTCATATTATCCAAAAAGTTTTTTTTCTAAAATGAGGCAATGTTTTTAGTATTTAGGAATTCGGGAAAATAGTGCCCTAACATGCTGGGTTGCGATTTCCCGTTTGTCGAGAGTTTAAGGATATCGTGTCCTATCATGTTGGATGTGATGTTTGTCTTCTTTCGGAGCTAAGGAATCTCGATTTCTCAACTTAAATAATTTCAATTTAAAAAAAAGGATCCTATTTTTAAATCCTTTCGAATTTTTGACATTAAGACAGAAATCTATTCAATTTGGTACCAATTTTGGGCGTTGCAAGGGTGCTAATCCTTCCTCGTACGTAACCGACTCCCGAACCTGTTTTCTTAATTTTCGTAGACCAAAACGTTTTATAAGGTGATCCAATCACACCTAAAAAGGTTGGTGGCGACTCCCGTTTTCATTTTTTCTTAAAAACGATCCTCGTTTTTCAAACATCCTTTTTAAAAAAAATGGTTTCGACAGCAGTTGTATAAAACATATGTCTTGCGATCATGAACTCTTCAAATAGCTTCATCAGACTGCTGTCTGTAGAGTTAGAATTGGAAATGGGGCTTATATAGCCGTGGAAGGCAAAAGAACGGTGGGGATTAAAAGTCACACATGTTTGAAATTTATTTTTGATATCTTGTATGTACTTGAAATTAATCAGAACCTTTTGAGTGTTGCTCAGCTATTGGAAAAAAGATATAAGGTGTTGTTTGTTTGAAAACAAAAACTGCATAATCAATGATAAAAAAATCAGAGACATGTTCAAAGTCCATATGAAAGACAAGCTTTGCCTTAGACTTGATGCAAGAAGAGCAGGTTGCTGTACACAAAGAAGAAAATAATAATTTGCTTTGGCACAAAAGGTTGAGGCATTTTCACCATGTCGCTATACTTTTTATGAAGAAAAACAATCTTGCAAAAGGCTTGCCTCAATTGGAGAAGGAGCTACTTGCACGTGAAATTTGTCAGTATGGGAAACAAACAAGGCTTCCTTTTCCACAAAATATGACTTGGAGGGCTATACAAAAATTACATTTAATACACACTGACATAGGAGTGCCCATGAGAACACCATCAGTGAACGACAGTAAGTACTACAGTGCTTTCATTGATTATCACATAAGAATTTGTTGGATTTATTTCATGAAGTTGAAATATGAACTTGCTAATATTTTTTAGAAGTTTAAAACTTTCGTGAAAACTCAAAGTGGTTGCAAGATGGAAGTGATTAGATCTAATAGCAAAGCTGAATATACTACCAAAAAAATTAATAAATTTTATCAAGATGTAGACATCGAGCATCAGTTAACTGCACCCTACAGTCTACAACAAAATGGTGTGGTGGAGAGAAAAAGTAGAACAATTATGAAGATGGTAAGGTGCTTACTTCATGAAAAAGGGTTTCCGAATTAATTTTGGGTTAAGAGGTAGGAAACACATCAGTTTATCTGCTCAACAGACTTCTAACCAAAGCTTTTTATAAAAGAATTCCATTTGAAGCATGGTATGGCTACAAACTAGAATTTGTTAAGCTGAAAACCTTTGGTTGCTTGTGTTTTTCTTACATTATTTACCAATGGACATTATATGATTTTATTGTTAAATGAATTTGTTATTATTTACCAATTTGTTAAGCCAAAAACTCGATTGGGACGGACTGACCTGAATTTGAAGCGTTAAATTAGCCACTTAAGTGGCTCTCCGGCTAACGAGCACCCAATACATACCCCGACCTTAATATTAGTTATTTATTAACGCGAAAGCAAATTATTAGCCAATTTTAAACTTTTCCTAGGTAATTTAACATAAATGCATTTTTTTCATTTTACCACCTATGATAAAACCAACTCGATTTTAGATCTAAACAATTACCGACCTTCTTTTAGTCAAAATTATGCAAGCCTAAAAATTTCAGCTTAAATTGAGTTTGTTTGCTATGTCTAATTCAAGTTTTACTCTTATGGACTAAATTGTAACAAATAAAAACTACCAGGACCTATTTCGAGTTACAAATTAAGTGTGTTTCTATCGAATTTTACTCATTATGAGACTAATCCGAAAATTTTACCAAGTTTCCTTATCATCCTAAAATTGAAAGCCATAAATTTTTAGGACTAAATTGTAACTTAAACAAATGAAAATTCCAATTTAAAAAGAAAAAATTCAAACCCCCAAAAACCCACACGTTCGTGTCCCCTAGATCGTGTGTACTTAAATGACCGTGCTCGTGTCGCAAAAAACTTTTAGGCAGATCACACACGCTCGTGTGGAAATCCCACATGCCTGTGTCACTTACCCACACACTTGTGTGCAATTCCTCACACGCCCGTGTGAAAACACTGTACCTATTTTTGCGAAAAACTCGATTTAAAACCTGATTGTGCATATTTAAATGGCCAATTTAACCCGATTTAACTACGATTAACTAACATACATATACACACAACTTCAATTGAATTTATTAACATCAATTAAGCCCCAATGAATTAGAATTAGGCAATTAATTTCATGCACATCAAACACCAAATAAATCAAACAAGTGGCACTATCATCCATGTTCAAGGCACTATCATCTTATTACCATATTACACATTTAATTCATGGTCATGACCACCTCGATTAGTCATAAAACATGCATTCAACACACATGACATATTACCAACCATGCATGGCAAACAAACATAATTATATCTTCACATTATAAGCAATAAATCATAACATGACTAGCTAGCCTTACAAGTCATAGCCAATATGAGCCACATATCATGGCCATATATAATAGCTCGAAATAGGCCAATACATTTGGCCAAATCATAATAACACATGTCATAGAACTAGGTCACTATACATGCCACTCACTTGATATTTCTAACATATGTATCAATACTCCATAGGTATTGGCTTGATAGTGTGATGCTGCCTCCGACGATCTCTAACCCTGAGCCGACCTGAGAACACTAAGGAAATGGAAAAGAGAGAGTAAGCTTTACGCTTAGTAAGCTCGCATGAAAAATATTAAGTAATGTATTATCATGCTATTTTTCAATTTCTCTCTATTTATTCAAAGTCCAGTTAAGTTGTTTTCTCCAGTCACAGTCACTAAATTTTTTATATCTGGAGTTACAGAACTTCAAATTAAGATCTGCTAATTTTCCTTGAAATTAGAATCACATATATTCTTACCATAAAATTTTCAGAATTTTTGGTTTAGCCAATAAGTACAGTTTATTCTTTAAAGTCTCCCTTGTTTAGTTGTTTGACAGCTTCGACCTTTCTTCACTAAAATTTATTTATCTCATAGTACGAGACTCAGATGATATTCCAGTCTATTTCCCTTGAAAATAGACTCATTAAGGATTTTAAGAATATAATTTATAACCAATTATTATTTTTATACAATTTTTAATAATTTTCCAAAGTTAAGATAGGGGAGTCCGAGATCACTCTGACCCTATTTCACAAAAATTCAAATATCTCATAATAGGATATTACTTTACTTACATTGTTTCCTTTATAAGAAACTAAACTCACTAAGCTTTAATTCCATATTTTATTCAGCCTTTAATTTGACTTCCATAATTTTTGGTGGATTTTCAAAGTAGGACTACTGCTGCTGTCCAAACTATTTTAGTACAAAATAATGATAACCATCACAAGATTTTCATGAAGTTACTCTCATAAGTATCACTCATTCATTTTCATTCTTATCACAAGTCCATGGGTTTCAAGTACTCACCTGTGCTATCATTTAGCACAACATTCGTCCAAACATGACAATTCATATGCATCATAATAGTATCATATAACATAAATGAGTTTATCATGGCAAGAACCTTTTTTTTCATTTCTCATATTAATCTCGTTGAATTTCTTGGAATCTCGATGGATATCCCATTCACCGTAAATTCATACAAGTGATTATTTCAAGTATGCACTCCCACGAACCTCACTCTTATGACGGGATTACCAGTCCATGTAACACCCCTTACCCGTATTCAACGATGAAATAGAGTACGAGGCATTACCGGACTTGTACCATAACATTCAAACACATTTCCATTGATCAATCTTGCATACAATTTTAAAATTTTAAACATTCAATCATTTTGTCCCTTATAAAAGGCTTTACGAGCCCTTAAAATATGCTTAGAAGGGGTTAGGGACTAAACCGATAACTCAGAAGATATCTCAAAAACTTAGAAAATTTTTCTCACTGCATGGGTCACACGCCCATGTGCCCAACCCGTGTCATTCACACGGCTAAGAGACACGCCCGTGTCTCAGGCCGTCTGGATACAGGGCACACATACTAACTTCCTCACACGGCTATACCACACACCCGTGTCCAGGCCGTGTGCTTGGCCGTGCCAAAATTATCTTGTATTCTGTTTGTGACGTCAGCAACCAAACTAAGGTCACACGGCCAAGGCACACGCCCGTGTCCTTAGCCCGTGTGGCAAATTAAATTCCAAAATTAAGGTGCAGTTTTCACACGGCCAGGGTACACGCCCATGTCCCTAAGCTGTGTCCCCCACACGGCCAAGACACACGGTCGTGTCTTAGCCCGTGTGGACAACCTTAAGGCTATATTCCAAGCCATTTATCACCCTAAAATTCATACCAACATGCACACTTTCCTTAGCCATTAACATGGCACAATTCATAGCATAAATGGACAATTCAACAACTTCATTCATGCCTATTCTATACAGTTTCTAACATCAATCATCACCAAGGCAATAATACCATCACATGCCATCTCATTCATACCTCAATCAATCATGCATATCTAAGCCTAAGTTCACAAACCTACCAAATAAAAATTTAACCATGAATCACATCAACAAGAAGTATTACTTACCTATATTTACCTATCATCATAGTTACCAAAATAAGCCAACTTACATGGCAATATACAACATCCACATTAACTATACAAGCCAAATCACATGGCCACATTTATCAACAATATATACCAAAAGACTCAAGTCCCTATACATGCCATATGACCCAAAATATAGCTTTCAAAATACCAAAAGAACGGCGGATAGTGTGACGATGCTTCCAACGATCCCCGGAGCCGAGCTAGCTTTGAAGTCACTGTAAAACACAAGAAATTAACAACGTAAGCTATAAATCTTAGTAAGTTCGCATGAAATATAACAATTCAATATTCAACAATTTGCATAAACATCAACAATTAATTCACCTCATTATACAAACCTTTCATTTACTCATTCACAAGAGTAAACACATCATTCTTTACCTTTGTCAATTCGAGGCTTATACAATTTACGTACGTACCTATACCATCCCCTGTCGATCTAAAAATCAACCACATCTTTCATTTTACCATTGAACCATGTGGAATAGAAGTCAGATACTCAAGAGTCTCGTACGATAGGTACCTACACCATGGCCCGTAGCCAACTCAAGGCAAATCCGAAATGCCTATACCATGGCCCGAAGCCAACTCAAGGCAACTTGCACCCGAAGTGCCGATATCAATACCTTAATGACATGTTACTAGCATCCTAAACTATTCCTAAGGTTCAACCGAGACTTTCCAATACTAAACTGTAGTCACGATCATTATTGCTCATTATCGAGTCTTTGATGATTCCTTAACGAATCATTTTCAAACCTCTATTGAACAATTAAATATTCTCAAACATACGATTTATGTAATATCAATACATCTAAATACAACATTAAATAAGTTCATTGCATACAAACTTACCTCGGATGCAAAAACGATGAAATTAGTCGACTATTTCGTGACTTTGTTCTTTCCACGATGTAAGTTCGATCTCTGCTTTTCTTGATCTAAATGTTATCAAATTTAATCCATTTAACATTCAATCTATTCAATTTAGCCAATGATTCACAATTTGGCAAATTTACACATTTACCCTTAATGTTTTACATTTTTACAATTTAGTCCTAATCTCGTAAAATTACAAATTCATGCAATTAAACCATTTCTCAAGCTTTCCGAGTTTCCCTAGCATTCATATCAACCTATATTTTTCATCATTTCACAAATTAACTACACAATTTTTACATTTCACAATTTAACCCCTAATTCACATTTTTATCAAAAATCCCTTAACAAAAATTGTTTAATTAACAACAATGACTCATTTTCTATCATCAAATTCAAAACACAAGCTCATTCATCAATGGCTAGACCCTAGCCTTTCAACCAAATCACAATTTAGTCCCCTCATTAGCTAGCTTAAGCTTCAACGATTTCAAAAACGTAAAAATTATTAAAAACCAGACAAAGATGGACTTACATGCATCAACAAGTGTTATCCAAACTTTGAAGCTATTTTAATGGCTGATTTATTCTCCAATTTCGGTAATGAAGAAGACGGAGCACTTAAAATTTTTTTGTTTTATTATTATTTACCTAATATCCCATTTTACCATTTTAACCTTAATTATAATTCATTGAATTTACCTAACACATGTCCATAAATGTCCATTCGCAACATAAATGGTATAATTGCCATACCAGTACTCACATGTTTCTATTCTATAGCCATTTAGTGCATTTAACTTCTAGACTAGTTTTACACTTTACGCAATTTAGTCCTTTTATCAAATTGAGCACTCAAACAATAAAATTTCTTAACAAAATTTTCACACCAACGTTTAATCATGCTATAAACATTAAAATAATAACAAAATTATTATTTTAACCTCGGATTTGTGGTTCCAAAACCACTGTTCTGATTTGACCAAAAACGGGTTGTTACAGTCTAGGCTAAATCCCCCGTATTATAAACTCATATAGTATCGTCAAGATTACCAGTCCAGGCTAAATCCCCTACAACAAGATATACTCTAATGAGCTCGGATCTGAATTACCAGTTCAGGCTAAATTCAGATCCTAATTGGATTACCCATCTGGGCTAAATCCATTTTAGTACACATATTCTTCGGGAGGCTAGATCACTTTACAAGTTCATGTCCGTCAATTCGTATTTCCCCTTTCTAAAAAGCACACTCCCGCGAACCTCCTTCCTTACAGCGGGATTACCAGTCCGGGCTAAATTCCCTGTAACGACATACACTCAAATAAGATTGGATCTGAATTACTAGTCCAGGCTAAATTCAGATCCTAATTCAGATTACCCGTTCGGGCTAAATCCGTTTACACATTTTCTTCGGGAGGGCTATATAGGGATTGGATCACCCGTCTGGGCTAGATCCTTTTTTCCATCAATTCCTTTTCAAGAATCCATCGAATATCCTATTTCATTCAACCGAGATTTTTCTTTCTCTTATTATCAATCATGTCAAAGTTTCATAAATTTTCATACATTGAGCATTAAAATCATATTCTTATCAAGAGCATACATTTATCATATAATCATCATTTAAGCAATTAGCATACCTCACACATTGCATTTACTTGCAAATGGACTTACCTTCCTTTTCACTATTTCAAAAGTTATCCAACTTAATAAAACATCATGTTATAACAAATTCTCAATGCATTCAGCTATTATATAGCAAGCCATCAATGATTGAACTAGGGGTGTTCATTCGGTTAACCAACCAAAATATCATTAACCGAATTAATCGACCCTTCAAAATTTTTAACCGTTAACCGAACCGAATTTTTTTCCAAAAAATTAACCGACCCCAAATTTTGTCGGTTAATTCGGTCGGTTAACCGAATTAACCGAAAATTATATTTTTTTAATTTTTGGTTGAAATAAGTATAAAATTAACCGAATTAACCGAATTACCCGAATTAACCGAATTAACCAAATTAACCGAATTAACCGAATTATTTGTCTAAAATTATATGTTTTTTATTTTTATTTTTAGATTTTTATTTTTATTTATGAAATTATTTATAATTTTTATGATTGGGTTGGGTTGGGTACTTGGATTAATATATATTAGATTGAGTATATTGGTTTATGTTGGATTGGGTTTGAGTAAATAGTGGGCTATTTATATATTATAATTTTATTTATTAATTTTTTCTTAATCAAAAAAGTCATAACTAACCGGCGGTTTGAACCAAATTAACCGTTAACCGAAAACTCAAAAAATTATTAACCGACCCCCGACCGAATTAATTCGGTTAACCGACCGATTAACCGAATTCAGTTAGTTAACCGAATTTTTTCAGTTTTACCCGAATTTTGCACACCCCTAGATTGAGCCATCAAACATTTCATGTGTTATTAGTCATATATCATTGTTCTCACAAAATTTATATACCATTCTTTCATCACTTTTCAATATATTAAATCATGTCATTCGTGCAATAATAATATAAAATTTTCGATTCAAATATAGCATTGCAATATTATTGACACACGAACTTACCTCAGCACCAAAATAGCAAAAGGGATCCCAACCGTCGATTTTCCATTTTTCACCTAATCTAGGTCCAATCCTCGTTTTCCTTAATCTATAATATCACATTTAGTATAATTGTTAGTCAAATTATTTAATGTGATCCAAAAATCATATTTTGGAAAGTTTATATTTTTGCCCCTAAACTTTGTCAAAATTACATTTTTGCCCCTGGGCTCGTAAAGTGATTTTTATTCAATTTTCCCATTCTATAGCCTAGCCGAACCATTTTAATAACTATAGAAAACTACAATTCTCATCAAAACACCCTTTTTATACCATTTTTACAACTTTTACAAAATGGTCCTTTCGGACGTTTTAATCGAAAATCGCTTAGTAAAAGTCGTTTATTTAACACCCAGCACTCATTTTCTACCATTAGACATCAAAATGCATGCATGTCACTCATGGGTAAATTTTTAAACATGAACCCTAGCTCAAAATAATGGTAGAAATAGGTAAATCGAGTTATCGAGACTTCAAAAATGTAAAGAACATTAAAAACGGGGCTCAGGATCACTTACAAATGAGCTTGGAAGCTTGAACCAAACCCTAGCCATGGCTTCCATGAAAATTTCGGCTGAATGGGGAAGAAGATGGACAATTTTGGCTTATTTTCCCTTTTTAATTCTTTTAATTATTAGTTTACCAAAATGCACCTAACTTAAAAATATTTTATTACACCCATTTCATGTCTACACTAACTATTGGTCTAATTACCATTTAAGGACCTTTAATTTAAAAACCCATAACAATTTAACCCTTCTAACATGTGGAACTCAACTTTTGCACTTTTTACAATTTAATCCTTTTGACTAAATTGAGTGCCCAAACGTCAAAATTTTCGAATGAAATTTTCACGGAACCATTCCGTGAAACAGTAGACCATAAAAATATAATAAAAATAAAATTTTTTCTCATCGGATTTGTGGCACCGAAACCACTATTCCGACTAGGGTCAAAATCGGGATGTTACATGTTTTAAACCAGCCTTAAGATTTATCTAATTAAATAACACAACACCACCCAAAAGCTTACTTACCATTTTTTTTCCAATACAAATTCAAATTTTGCACATTTAATACCAATCTTGCAAAATTAGTCATTCAACCATAATTAATTAATTGAAATCATTAATTAAGATACTAATCAAACATAATTGAGGGTCAATTTACCAAATCGCCCTTAGAAACACTCACCACATAATTTTATTCTATCATAACAAGTGATCAACTAAGGAATTCCAAGCTTCAATTCTTGTTATCTCAATCCTCTTCAAGATTCGGAGCTTCAACAGAGGTAAAGTAGACATTATCACATTTCCAATGCTGTAATAAACACAAATTTTAATTAACTATACTAATCGAAATTCTCTCACAAAGATACCTTACCAGATTTGTAACATCAATTCGAAAACTCGATTCCTCACAGAATCGATCTCTCCAGCCCTCCTAATCACTTCCAAACATCAGTACTAGACCAAATACACATATACTAAGCATCAATTTCACATTTAAATTAATTTCACAAAAACCCGAAAAATCAGTTTATGAAGATGATGAAATTCGGATTTCTTCAAATTACCTCACAAATCATGTTTAATCTTGATAAATAAGACTAAAACCTTTTAATAGATCCATTTTGAGTTGGAACATCCATTGATTTGTGGATTTCCTCTCAAAATTCAAGATCCACCATTAAAGAACCATGTGTTCTTGAAAGAAGATGACATTGATAAAAATCCTTTAATTGACTCTCAAATCATGTAAAAATATTTTTAATCTTCATAAAAACAAGTTTAGGATTGAAGAGCACCTTTTATTCGCTCTAAATTCGTTGATTGAAAATCTTGATTTAAGAAGCTTGAGAAATTTCAAAATATTTGTGGCTACTTTTGAGAATAATTTTGGGTGAATTGAGAGAGTATTTTTAGAAGAAAATTAGTTGGATCTATTATCTGATGATAAATCTTTAAAACCATGCAAAGAAAACAAAATTTATAGCTCTCTAATCTGATGTAAATGGTGTGAAAAGTAGGTTAGATGCATTGTGTTTAAAACTGAAACAACCCACCAAAAATTTAAAATTGAG
Source organism: Gossypium anomalum (assembly GCA_025698475.1). Lineage (NCBI taxonomy): Eukaryota > Viridiplantae > Streptophyta > Magnoliopsida > Malvales > Malvaceae > Gossypium > Gossypium anomalum. The sequence goes on from CM046961.1 coordinate 15,155,307, forward strand.
AAATTTGCCTAATGGCCACTCCCACTCCCACATTTCCCTTACTTTAGCAATTGATCATTTCCCTCCAAAATTCTAAATTTTAAGATTTATTTGTCAAATAAAGACTCTAAATTTTCTCTTGTTTTACAATTAAATCCTATTTAATTAATATTTAAATTTAACTTAAATTAACCCCCAATAAAATTATTTTAAAATTCTTTTTCAACCCAAATTAATTATTCTCACTAATAATTATTTAATTACATTAAAATTAATTTTCTAAAAGTATTTTTATTTTTTTGGATTATTTTTTAATCGATTTTAGATGAAATTAACATCCTAAATTACATTAAAATTACTAGAAACCCCATAAATTCCTAGTTTCACACTTGGAACCCGAAAAATATACCCGAAACTACTGGACCCAGTTTAGGGATATTACAAATTCAATCTGACACATGGACCAATTAGATTAGTAGGGCACGAATAGGAGCAAGCAGAAGGGACAGAGGATTTCAGTTCACCTTATACACCATTGATTTCCTTGGCATCTTGAATCTGAAAGCCAAGAGAATAAGAGTTTTCAATGAGTGAAATTATAATGATAAGCCATGAGAATAAGAATTTTCATATTGACAAGGTAAAAACCCAACCACTTGATGCTATTAGCATCATTGGTAATGTGGATTTTGCTTTTTGGAAATGCCCTTTGCGGCTAAAGCAGTTTTAAGGGGGGACATATAAAATTAAGATCATGGCTAAGGAATAGGTTCACATGACACAAACATTGTGTAAATAATCCAAAACTACAAAAATATATCATCTATTTGTGTTCCACAGCAGAACACAACAAAATAATGAGCAGAAACATATGTCATCCCTATCAAGATAATAAAATCCTGGTTACATTTAAATATTATTAATTTCCTACTACCTAAATTTTTTTTGTAAAAGGTTCTTTCTAGATTGCTAGTCATACTTTGAATTTCAAAATTATAGTACTTACTTATCTCTATTCTATGCAGAAATTGAAAAGGAAAATGAAAATGGATAGATATTACAAGTAGGTTAATAGTCCCTTATAGTAGAAAATTATGAAAGTAAAACTTCCTTGTTCACATGCATTGAGCCACTACAGTTTGCATTGCGAGCCAAACTTGCAACAAATACAAAAAAAAAAAAAAAAAAAAAAAAGAGCTTTGCATCAAAAACCAGATAAAAGCCCTATCTTAGTGCCACAATAAATTCCATAAAAGTATAGCACAAGAATTGGTTAAGTTAATATAAGAGAGATAAAAATCAAACATATAGCATGAATTGCCCATCAATTAACAAATAGAGAAATATGGTACAAATAAACAGCCTTAGGACATATCAATTGTAAGAGCTGTAAGAAAACACCAATAACCTTTGACTATCAGATCCAAAACTTGTACACTACTATATAAACACCATAAACAAAATCATAAGAATACCTTCAAATCAATTGCAACGTTCCAAACAAGCTATCTGAAATATAATATAAAAGTCAGATGCCTGTAAAAATATAAAACAAAACTAACAGAAGAGTACAAGTTGTCTTACCTAAAACGAAGAGATGTTGTACAAAGAGATGTCTCAAATATGAGTAGTAACTCCTTAAACCCATGCGTATTGATAGCTTTACAATTGAGTGGAGGTACTTCTCATGTGCTAAAGTATATCATTAAGATCTTTGGCTATTTCCATTTCATTGGAAAAATCAGACCATGACACCTCCAAGACTTCAAACATGATATAGTATTGGAAGTTGGTATAAAAAATGATTCATCTCATCCCAAAGAACCTGGCATCGCCTAAATGTTGAAAGCAATTGCAATTTTACAACATGTTGCAGTTGTGCGTATACATGTGAAGTAAGACAATTGGATTTATGAAAAAAAAATACTTCCAATACCAAAATCTACAATTTCCGAACTTGGATTTAACCAGTTGGTTAATGAAAAAGGTCCTAATACCAAAACCTACAATTTCTAACCCTATCCCCATACTACAGTCTTTGCAACTAAAAAAAAATTTATTTTTCTTCAAAATTTAAGAAAATTATGGAAAAATAATTACTTAATGTGAACTAGATTTCTCAATATTCTTCTGCGTCATTCCTATAATAATGATAATTGAAAAAATTTCTGAAAGGAAAGAGGAAAAACGGAACCAATAATACTAACATAGTTGAAATTACAAAACAAGAAGGGGAAGAAAAAAAGGGGAACTTACAAAGGTTCTCACAAAGGAAATGAGGCAACTTTGGGGAGGCTTATTCCGTGAAATGAATCGGGTGAACAAGTCAAAGATGAATCGACGATTCTCAATGACAGAATCTAGGGAGGCACCAATTGATGGAATTGATGGGTGAACAAATATAAGGTAAAATTTTTTGTGGAATTTTTTTTGCTATTATGTAACACCCCTTACCCGTATCTTACACTGGAATAGGGTACGAGGCATTACTAGACTTAAACACGTGCATAACATCGATTCCGAGTTATAACAACATGATCAAATTTAAAACCTTTCAATCTTTGTCTAGAAAACCTTAATATAGGCCTACAAGGCCAAAAACACACTTTGAAAACCGTTCAGAATCAAACAGGGGCTTTCACACTGCCTGACACACGCCCGTGTCCATGAACCGTGTCCGCCACACGTCCATGACACGCCCGTGTCTTAGCCTGTGTGTAAAAACCTTGACATTCTATTTCTGACATTATCAACCCTTTAAGGGCACATGACCAAGGCACACGCCTGTGTCCTATGGCCGTGTCCTTCACACAGCTAAGACACACAGCCATGTCTCTGCCCATGTGTTTACTACCATGCATACTGACTTGCAAATTTAAGGTGCAGGGGACACACGGCCGGATAACACGCCCATGGGGTTGACTATGTGTCACACCTGGCCTAGACACACGCCTGTGTGGAAAAAAACAAGGCTATCTTCCAAGCCTTTATGCCACCCTCACATGCACCAACCTATATAACATCTAACATAGCCAAACCCACAGCAATACTAGATAAATCTGTAACAGCCCAATTTTGGGCTTTGTCGGAATAGTGGTTTTGAAACCATCAATCTAAAGTTAGAAAAAGTATTTTATTATTATTTTAGAGTTATAGCATGTTTATATTAGTGCATGAAAAATTTGGTGAAGTAGTTTTAGCGTTTGTAAGCTTAATTACGAAAAATAACTAAATCGCATAAAGTGCAAAAGTCTTAATTTGATAGCTAAGGGTGTTAAATTTCCATGTATCATATTTAGAGGTATTTAAAGGGCAATTAGACCCTTTAGAGATGCTTGGCCGGCCATGAGACAAAGAAAATAAAATAGTCAAAGTGTTAGGTATTTGATGACCTAATGTGTGATAAAATAATAACCTAAAGCCTAGCCTTCATCTTTTTCATTCATCCTTTCTTCTTGATCGAAAATATCAGCCATATGAAGGTTTTGGAAGCTTGAAAAATTTCAGCCACTTAATCTCCCTACAAGTAAGTGATTTTGATGACTTTTTTTTATAATTTTTGTATTTTTAGAACCCTTGTAGCATGAGTTTTCAAATGAGGGGACTATTTTGCAAAATGGTTAAAAGTATAGGGTTTTACCATGAGAGTCTTCATGTTGTTTTCTAAAATTTTATGGAAGAAAATGAATCATGGTTGTGAAATAAACAACTTTTGTGAAGTAGTTTTCAAAGTAACCCTGACTAAGGACCATTTTGCATAAGTTGTAAATTAGGTAATAAATATGTGAAATAATGAGAATTGTGGGCTGCTCCTAGTATAAAAAGTATTCGACTAGACTTGATTAATGAGAAAATGTGATAAAGATCGATTTTTGGGGCTAAGGGTAAAATGAGTGAAAGTATAGGGGCAAAATGGTCATTTTGCCCAATTATAAATTGTTGTGTGGATTGAGCCGATTAGTCACCTACATTTTGTAATCCGAGGTAAGTTGTATGTTAATAATGCAACTAGTTCCTTATGATGTGTAATTGAATTGATATGGCATGAATTGTTTTGATTTTGAATATGAGAATACATGTTGAGAAATTAACATAGTAGAGACCTTCGTTGAACATTTAGAATAAGCTTGGATATTGGTACCTTGATATTGGGTGATATGTATGCCAGTGTAAGACATGTCTGAGACATGCATCAGCCACAATATGAGAGCTAGTGTAAGACATGACTAGGACATGCATCGGCCTCAAGATATTTAAGCCAGTGTAAGACATGTTTGGGATATGCATTGGCGTTGAGACGACAGTTAGTGTAAGACATGTCTGAGACATGCATCAGCCTCACGATAGACAAGCTAGTGTAAGACCTGTCTGGGACATGGCGTCAACTTGTTGTGTGTCAGTGTAAGACCTATCTAGGACATGGCATCGACACCAATAGATGAGAGCCAGTGTAAGACCATGTCTAGGACATAGCGTCGGCATCTTAACCCATGTTAGAGCTATTGAGTATACGGTAGTATTCCAAATGGTTCAAAAAAAGATTTATGATTTACATCGAAATGAGAAAAGTTATGATCATGTGATGAGTGGTACAGGTACCTATTTGAAATGTATGAGATGTGGGTTCAATATATGCAATATGAACTGTAATAGATGATGATGAGTAAATTGTTCTTATGTCTATTTATGGTATTTATGAATAAGCTATGAAAGGTTATGAGCATATTGTTTTATGATGATTAGTTAATGTTTATTTTCATGCAACTTACTAAGCTTTATGCTTACCCTATTTCCTTTCCATTTTCTTATAGTGCCGCCATAGTAGTTCAAGGATCATCGCCTATGTAGAAGAAGCCAGTCACATTATCATTTGAAGCACTTGGTATAGTTAGTTCTTTTATTTTGATTATGGCATGTATATGAAACTTGATTTTGTTTAGTGTCATATTGTTTTAGGGCCAAATGTGTTGGCTTGATTTAGTATTTGACTCATTTTGTATAAGGCTATGGAAAATGGCTAATGTTGAAAGTTGTTTTATGAATACAAGAAGTTCTTTCATGAATGAGTAATTTGTTGGTTGCCTAAATATATATGAAATGTGTAAAGGCCTTAGATGTGATTGTTGGGTTGTGAAATCATGTTATGATAGTTTTTAGCATGGTGGATGTTGATATATTGTGTTTTAGGGTGGCAAAGGGCTTGGTAGATAGCCTTATATTGTCTACACAGGTAGACACATCGGCGTGTGTCTAGGTCGTGTGTGACACACGGCTAGCCCCATGGGCGTGTTGCTTGGACGTGTGTCCCCTACACGTAAAATTTGTAAGTCGATATCCATGGTAGTAAACACACGGGCAGAGGCACAGCCATATGTCTTAGCCGTGTAGAGGACTCGACCTCTAGCCACGGGTGTGTTCTTTAGCCATGTGCCCTAAATTAGATGCTGACATCAAAAACAAAATGTCGACTGTTTTAGACACGGGCGTGTCATGGCCGTGTGAGGGACACAGGAAATGGACACGGGCATGTGTCAGGTCGTGTGAAAACCCCTGTAGGTTGAATTTAGAATTTAATTCGCACAATCTCAGGGCACGGCCGTGTCCCCTTGTGCTTAGGCTGTGTGAACCACACGGGTAATCAGCACGGCCATGTCATAATGGCCACACGGGCGTGTTGCCCTTCCACATGGGCGTGTGCCCTATTTCAAGGGTCATTTTTATTAAGTTAGTTTAAGGACCCGAGTTGGTTCCGAACGGTTTCTAATAATGTCTGAGGCCTCGTAGGCCCGTATTAAGGAGATTAAACAAAGTTCGAAAAAGTTTAAAATTTGCTCAAGTCTTGGTGACTTAGAAACGTTTGAATGCATGTGTTTAAGTTTAGTAACGCCTCTTATTCCATCCTGGCGTAGGGCACAAGTGTGGGGTGTTACATTTAATAGTATCAGAGCTATGGTTTAGTCACTTTTAGGACTAACCTAGTGTGAGTATGAGTCTAGCTATGCATGACATAACTGTATATTGATAGTGTGATGACTCCTGACGAGATAAATTGTGTTTTTTATTTATATAGTAAATGGATCCTGACGTAGCTACGGCGAACGATGTGGAGAGTAATGCACCGGCTCCCACTGAAGGGACCGCGTCGGTTGATAGTGGGCCCGTGACAATGAGTCAAGGTGGAGGAGCTAGAGAATCTTACCTCCACATGATGGATGCGTCGTATTTGGAGTTCATTCGTACGAATCCAAACAATCCACCTCTCCTAATTCCTCAACACGTTCATATAGTTCCTCAAGGAGCAGAGATGGCTAGGAGAGAGAAACCTCTAGTGGACAGAATCAGCAAGCATAGGGTCAAAAAATTTTGGGCAAATATCGATGATGACCCAGAAAGGGCCGAGTTTTGGTTGGAGAATACCATCAGGGTGTTCGACGAATTATCGTGCACGCCGGAGGAGTGTATGAAGTGTGTAGTGTCACTCCTACAAGATTCGGCTTATCAATGGTGGAACACTCTCGTGTCAGTCATACCGAGAGAGCAAGTAACTTGGGGATTCTTTTAGGAAGAATTCCAAAAGAAGTACATTAGTTAGAGGTTTATCGGCCAAAAGAGGAAAGAATTTCTCAAACTAAAGCAAGGCCGAATGAAAGTAACAGAGTATGAGCGTGAGTTCGTAAGGCTCAACAAATACGTTAGGGAGTGCGTATCTACCGAAGCCATCATATGCAAGAGATTTGAGGATGGATTGAACGAAGACATCCGACTATTAGTTGGCATCTTAGAATTGAGAGAATTTGTGGTGCTCATGGAGAGAGCATGTAAGGCTGAAGAATTGGCTAAAGAGAAGAGAAAAGCTGACATCGAGTCTCGAGACCCGATGAAAAGACAGATAGGGAAATCACATCAGTCCTCATCTAAAAGATCGAGAGAGTTCACCACCCGATCGAATGCTTCAGTGGAGTTTTTGGGTAGAAAGAAGAACAAGTAACACACAGCGTCGAAAGCTCAAACTACTTCTGTTGCAAGTGTTGGTAGTGCTCACCCAAATAGACCAGAATGTCCACAATGCGGCAGATGTCATTTCGGTGAATGTCGAGAAAATGAAAGAGCTATTTTAAATGTGGGTCATTGGACCATTTTATTCGTAACTATCCCGAGTTGGATGAGAAAAAGAAAAAACAAGACGTGAGGGCGAGTAGTGGTCCTTCAAGGGTAGACCACATAAGAGCCCTAGAAGTGGGGCTAGCAGTAGAGGTGCGCTAAGAGATGCTGCAGTGAGGTCTGAGGGTAGAGCGCCTACAAGGACTTATGCTATACGTGAAGAGGCAGAGTCTCCCGATGTGATCAGGGTACCTTTTCTATCCATGATATACCTGTTGTTGCTTTAATTGATCCGGGGTCTACTCATTTTTATATTTGTATGGAATTGATACCTCGAATGAACATGCTAGTAGAGTCTACTGAATTTGTGGTAAAAGTATCCAACCCTTTAGGCAGACATGTGTTAGTTGACCAAGTGTGTAGAAATTATCCTTTGACAATTAGAGGTCACTGTTTTTCAGCTAACTTGATGTTATTGTCATTTAATGAATTTGATGTAATCCTTGGAATGGACTGGTTGACTTCTTATAGTGTTGTAGTGGACTGTGGAAGAAAAGTTATTGAGTTGAAGTATGAAAGCGGTAATGTTTTTCTGGTTGAATCGGATAGAATGGATAACTTGCCTATGGTGATATCATCCATGTTAGTAGTGAGATATTTGAGAAAAGGATATGAGGCTTATCTCGCTTTTGTGCTGAATACTCAAGTGTCTGAGTTGAAAATTGAATCGGTACCAGTGGTTTGAGTTTACAAATGTGTTTCTGGGGAATTTCCTGGATTACCTCCCTTGAGGGAAGTTGAATTTGAAATCGAGTTAGTCTCCAGTATGACACCCATCTCGATTGCTCCATATAGGATGGCTCCTACAGAGTTAAAGTAGTTGAAAGTTCAACTATAAGAGTTAACTGACAAAGGTTTTGCGAGACCGAGTTTTTCCCCGTTGGGTGCTCTGGTACTTTTTGTGAAGAAGAAAAACGAGTCGATAAGGTTATGTATAGACTACAGACAGCTCAACAAGGTGACTGTGAAGAACAAGTATCTCTTACCATGGATCGATGTTTTGTTCGATTAGTTGAAGGGAGCCACTATGTTTTCTAAGATCGACTTAAGGTCTAGCTACTATCAGCTAAAGGTTAAGGAACAAGATGTATCGAAAATCGCGTTTAGGATGAGGTATGGGCACTACGAGTTTCTTATTATGCCTTTCAGTTTAAAAAATGCCCCTTCGGTGTTTATGGATTTAATGAACCGCATTTTTCGGTCGTATTTGGATAAATTTGTAGTGGTCTTTATCGACGACATACTAATTTACTCACGTGATGAGAGTGAGCATGTGGAGCATCTAACAACAGTTTTACAAACCTTGAGAGATAAACAGTTATATGCCAAGTTCAGTAAGAGTGAATTTTGGCTTAAAGAGGTTGGATTTCTAGGACACATCGTGTCGGGAGATGGAATCAGAGTTAACCCGAGTAAGATCTCGGCTATTGTTGAGTGGAAACCACTGAAGAATGTGTTAGAGATCAGAAGCTTTTTGGGCTTAGCTGGGTACTACAAACGATTTGTTAAAGGGTTCTCGATGATAGCTACTCCAATGACTAGACTACTACAAAAAGAGGTCAAGTTCGAATGGAATGATAAGTGCCAACAGAGTTTCGAGAAACTAAAGGCTTTATTGACCGAAGCCCCAGTTTTAATGCAACCAGAACTGGGAAAAGAGTTTGTGGTGTATAGTGACGCATCCTTGAACGGGTTAGGGAGTGTGCTCATGCAAGAAGCCAAGGTAATAACCTATGCCTTAAGACAGCTAAAGCCACACGAGAAGAACTACCCGACGCATGATTTAGAGTTGGTCGTCATTGTGTTCGCACTGAAAATTTGGAGGCACCATTTGTATAGCGAGAGATGCCGAGTGTTCACTGACCATAAGAGTCTAAAGTATTTGATGACTCAAAAGGAGCTGAATTTATGGCAACGAGGTGGTTGGAGTTGATAAAGGATTAAGAGTTGGTGATTGACTACCACCCCGAAAAGGTGAATGTAGTAGCCGATGCATTGAGTAGGAAATCATTATTCGCCTTGAGGGCTATGAATACTCAGTTGACCGTGATTGATGATAGCTCGATTCTAGCCAAGATGAGAGCTAGACCTACGTTCCTTCAAGAGATTTGTATGGCACAGAAAGGTGATAAGGACTTGCAAGCTAAGATGGCCCAGTGTGAGGCAGGAAATGAATCAGAATTTTATATTGGTGCTGATGATTGTATGATATACCGAGACAGAATTTGTATGCCTAAGGATAATGAGCACATTCAGAAGATTTTAGGAGAGGCACATAGTGGCTGCTTGTCTATTCACCCAGGTAGTGTGAAAATGTACAATGACTTGAAGAAAATGTACTGGTGGTCGGGAATGAAAAGAGACATTTTAGAGTTTGTTTCTAAGTGTCTAATTTGTTAACAAGTGAAAGCCGAACACCAAGTACCTTCAGGTTTACTTCAGCCTATCATTGTTCCCGAGTGGAAGTGGGATTGGATTACTATGGACTTTGTGACCAGTTTTTCGGTAACCCCGAGAAAGAAAGATACCGTGTGGGTTGTAGTTGATCGACTGATGAAGTCGGCTCACTTTATCTCGATACGTACAGACTTCTCACTTGATAAGCTAGCCGACTTGTACATTTCCGAAAATCGTGAGACTTCATGGAGTGCCTTTGTCGATTATTTCAGATAGAGACCCGAGGTTTACCTCGAGATTTTGGAAGAAGTTACAAGAGGCTTTGGGAACAAAGTTGAACTTTAGCACAGCTTTCCACCCGCAAACCGACGTTAAGTCAGAAAGAGTAATTCAGATGTTAGAGGAAATGTTACGGTGTTGTGTTCTCGAGTGTCAAGGCAATTGGGAAAGGTATTTACTGTTGGTCAAATTCACCTATAATAACAGTTATCAATCAAGTCTAAAAATGGCGCCTTATGAGGCTTTGTATGAGCGTAAGTACCGAACGCCTTTTATATTGGACCAAGCTGAGAGAGAATCAGATTCACGGGGTCGACTTAGTCAAAGAGACTGAAGAAAAGGTTAAAGTAATTCGTGATTGTATAAAGGCTGCATCGGATAGACAAAAATCCTACGCGAATTTGAAGCGAAAAGAGATCGAGTTTCAAGTCGGGAATAAAGTGTTTTTGAAGGTATCCCCGTGGAAGAATGTCCTCTGATTCGAAAGGAAAGGCAAATTAAGTCCACGATTTGTTGGACCTTATAAGGTGACTGAGAGAATTGGATCGGTAGCATACCAATTAGCGTTGCCATCAGAGTTAGAAAAGATACACAATGTATTCCATGTGTCTATGTTACGTCGCTACCGTTCAGAGCCTTCGCATGTGATCTCACCGGCAGAGGTTGAAATTAGCTTAGATATGACTTATGGCGAAGAGCCGGTTAAGATTTTGGCTCAAGAAGTTAAATAGTTGAGGAATAAGAGTATAGCACTTGTAAAAGTCTTATGGCATGGACACGGAGTTGAAGAAGCCACATGGGAACCTGAGGAGACCATGAGAGACCAATACCTGAATTTATTCACCGGTAAGATTTTTGGGGACGAAAATCCCTAAGAGGGGAGAATTGTAATAGCCCGAGTTTGGGCTTAGTCAGAACAGTGGTTTTGAAACCACCAATCTAAAGTCAGAGAAAGTATTTTATTATTATTTTAGAGTTATAGCATGTTTATATCAGCGCATAAAAAATTTGGTTAAGTAATTTTAGCGTTTGTAAGCTTAATTGCGAAAAAAGACTAAATCGCATAAAGTGCAAAAATCTTAATTTGATAGCTAAGGGTGTGAAATTGCTATGTATCATATTTGGGGGTCTTTAAAGGGAAATTAGACCCTTTAGAGAGGCTTGACTAGCCATGAGACAGAAAATAAAATAGTCAAAGTGTTGGGTATTTGATGACCTAATGTGTGATAAAATAATAACCTAAAGCCTAGCCTTCATCTTTTTCATTCATCCTTTCTTCTTGACCGAAAATATCAGCCATAGGAGGCTTTTGGAAGCTTGAAAAATTTCAGCCACTTAATCTCCCTACAAGTAAGTGATTTTGATGACTTTTCTTGATAATTTTTGTATTTTTGGAACCCTTATAGCATGAGCTTTCAAATGAGGGGACTATTTTGCAAAATGGTTGAAAGTATAGGGTTTTACCATGAGAGTGTTCATGTTGTTTTCTGAAATTTTATGGAAGAAAATGAATTATGGTTGTGAAATAAACAACTTTTGTGAAGTAATTTTCATAGAAACCCTAACTAAGGACCATTTTGCATAAGTTGTAAATTAGCTGATAAATATGTGAAATAATGAGAATTGTGGGCTGCTCCTAGTATAAAAAGTATTCGGCTAGACTTGATTAATGAGAAAATATGGTAAAGATCGATTTTTGGGGCTATGGGTAAAATGAGTGAAAGTATATGGGCAAATGGTCATTTTGCCCAATTAGAAATTGTTGAGTACCTATATCGATAAAAGGATTAAGTGAATGAATTTTATCATTTTAGACTAAGAAAGACGAAATCTGGACTTGGACCAGGGGAAAACTAAGCTGGTGGATTGAGCCGATTAGTCGCCTACATTTTGTAATCCGAGGTAAGTTGTATGTTAATAATGCAACTAGATCCTTATGATGTGCAATTGAATTGATATGGCATGAATTGTTTTGATTTTGAATATGAGAATACATGTTGAGAAATTAACATAGTAGAGACTTTCGTTGAACATGTGGAATAAGCTTGGATATTGGTACCTTGATATTGACTGATATGTGTGCTAGTGTAAGACATGTCTAGGACATGTATCAACCACAATATGAAAGCCAGTGTAAGACATGTCTGGGACATGCATCAGCCTCGAGATATTTAAGTCAGTGTAAGACATGTTTGGGACATGCATCAGCATTAAAACGAGAGCTAGTGTAAGACATGTCTGGGACATGCATTAGCCTCGTGATAGACAAGCTAGTGTAAGACCTGTCTGGGACATGGCGTCAACTTGTTGTGTGTCAGTGTAAGACCTATCTGGGACATGGCATCGACATCGATAGATGAGAGCCAATGTAAGACCATGTCTGGGACATGGCGTCGGCATCTTAACCCATGTTATGGCTATTGAGTATTCGGTAGTATTCCAAATGGTTCAACAAAAGATTTATGATATACATCAAAATGAGAAAAGTTATGATCATGTGATGAGTCGTACAAGTACCTATTTGAAATGTATGAGATGTGGGTTCAATATATGTAATATGAATTGTAATGGATGATGATGAGTAAATTGTTCTTACGTCTATTTATCGTATTCATGAATAAGCTATGAAAGGTTATGAGCATATTGTTTTATGATAATTAGTTGATGTTTATTTTCATGCAACTTACTAAGCTTTATACTTACCCTATTTCCTTTCCATTTTCTTATAGTGCCACCATAGTAGTTCGAGGATCATCGCCTATGTCGGAGAAGCCAGTCACACTATCATCTGAAGCACTTGGTATAGTTAGTTCTTTTATTTTGATTATGGCATGTATAGGAACCTTGATTTTGTTTAGTGTCACTAAGTTTTAGGGCCAAATGTATTGGCTTGATTTAGCATTTGACTCATTTTGTATAAGGCCATGGAAAATGGCTAATGTTAAAAGTTATTTTATGAATACAAGAAGTTCTTTCATGAATGAGTAATTTGTTGGTTGCCTAAATATATATGAAATGTGTAAAGGCCTTAAATGTGATTGTTGGGTTGAGAAATCATGTTATGATAGTTTTTAGCATGGTGGATGTTGATATATTGTGTTCCAGGGTGGCAAAGGGCTTGGTAGATAGCCTTATATTGTCCACACGGGTAGACACACAGGCGTGTTGCTTGGCCGTGTGTCCCTTGCACGTAAAATTTGCAAGTCGGTATGCATGGTAGTAAACACACGGGCAGAGACACAGCTGTGTGTCTCAGCCGTGTGGAGGACACGGCCTCTGGCCACGGACATGTGCCTTGGCCGTGTGCCCTAAATTGGATGCTGACTTCAGAAACAGAATGTCGAGTTTTTTAGACACGGGCTAAGACACGGGCGTGTCATGGCTGTGTGAGGGACACGGGCAATGGGCACGGACGTGTGTCAAGCCGTGTGGAAACCCCTGTAGGTTCAAATTTAGAATTTAATTCACACGGGCTCGGGGCACGGGCGTGTCCCCTTGTACTTAGGTCGTGTGAACCACACGAGCCATCAGCACGGCCATGTCATAATGGCCACCATGGGCATGTTGCCCTTCCACACGGGCGTGTTGCCCTTCCACACAGGCGTGTGCCCTGTTTCAAGGGTCATTTTTATTAAGTCGGTTTAAGGGCCCAAGTTGGTTCTGAATGGTTTCCAATGAATGTTTGAGGCCTCATAGGCCCATATTAAAGAGGTTACACAAAGTTTGAAAAAGTTTAAAATTTGATCAAGTCTTCGTGACTCAGAAACATTTAAATGCATGTGTTCAAGTTTAGTAACGCCTCGTATTCCGTCCTGGCGTAGGGCACGGGTGTGGGGTGTTACAAAATCAACCACAATATGACACTCAAATGCAAACCTCAATACACTTGAATAACCCCAATAAGCACTAGTTCATTCATACATTTTGCTCATCCATGAAAATATCATTATTTGCATATATCAAAATGAATATTAGCCATTATCCATGGCCTTATACAAAATGTAGGGTTTCATCCCAAGCCAACACAATTGGCTAATTTAACAATGACACAAAACACAAAAGTCCAACCCCTATACATGCCATACTCAAAATAGTAAAACTAACTATACCAAGTGCTACAATTGATAGGGTGATCGATGCCTCCGATGTCCGTTGATCCACGAGCTAAATAGGCGGCACTATAAGAAAATGGACGGGAAAAAGGGTAAGCACAAAGCTTAGTAAGTTGCATGTAAATATATAACAATAACTTTACCATACGACAACATGTTCATACTACAAAAATAGACATAAGCACAACTTACTCATCACTATCCAATATGAGTTATATAGCATATATCGAACTCACATCTCATACATTTCAAGTGGGTACCTGTACCACTCACAACATGGTCATAACCTTTCTCATTTAACTCAAACCGTACATCTCTCCGTTAAACCATTCGGGATACTAAAGGATATTCAATAAGCCCCAAACATAGCATAGAGTACCGATGCCATGTCCCAGACATGGTCTTACACTGGTTTACATCTCGAGGCCGATGCCATGTCCCAAACATGGTCTTACACTGGCTCTCACATATCCGTGCCGATGCCATGTCCCAAACATGGTCTTATACTGACACCTCTATCCGTGCCGATGCCATGTCCCAGACATGATCTTACACTGGTTTACATCTCGAGGCCGATGCCATATCCCAGACATGGTCTTACACTAGATCTCGTCTCAGTGCTGATGCCATGTCCCAGACATGGTCTTACACTGGCTCTCATAATGTGGCCGATGCATGTCCCAGACATGTCTTACATTAGCACACATATCACCCCAAATGTCATGGCATGAATATTCGATCTATTTTGAAGGTTCAACTAGAAGTTTCTACTACATCAATTCTATTCATACATACTCATATTCACAATCAAACAATTTATGCTATAACAATTTAATCGCATATGATCACAATGTAGTTGCGTTATTTACACACAACTTACCTCGGTATACAAAACGTGAGCGACTACTTTGGCTTAGTCCGGATTTCGTATTTCTTGATCTAATAATGGCAAAATTCATTCATTTAATCAGCATATTAATCTAGACACTCAACAATTTATTTTTTGGGTAAAATGACCATTTTGCCCTTAGACTTTCACAAAATGACCATTTTACCCCTAGGCCCAAAAATTGATTTTCATAAAATTTCCTTATTAACTAAGCCTAGTCGAACATTTATTGCTCTTATGGCAACTCCCGATTTTAACTATCTCACACAATTACCACCTATTTTATGACTTTTACAAAATGGTCTCTTTTAGGTGTTTTCCATGAAAATCACTTCACAAAAGTTGTTTATTTAACAACCAAGATTCATTTTATTCCATAAAATTTTAGCTAAAAGCATAAATGCTTTCATGCAAAAACCCTAGACTTTTGTCCATTTTGCAAAATAGTCCCCTTATTAGAAAGCTCATGCTATAAGGGTCCTAAAAATGCAAAAATCATCAAGAAAGGCTATCTAAATCACTTACTTGCAAGGGATATAAGTGGCTGATGTTTTTGAGCTTTCAAAACCCCCTATTTTCTGGTATTTTCAGTGGAGGAGAAGATGAGAAAAAGATGATATCATTCTCTCTTTATTTTGTTTTTTTTTTTTAGCCAATTTTGTCACCAAAACTCGCCTAACCTTGACAACTTTCTTCTCTTTTTTTGTCTCTATGGCCGACCACCACTAATTTAAAGGCCTATTTGCACTTTAAAGACCCCCAATTATGGTTCTCTAGCTATTTAACACATTTGGCTAGCAAAACAAAACTTTTTCCCCTTATGCAATTTAGTCCTTTTTCTCAATTAAGCTCACAAACACTAAAATTAATTCACCAAAATTTTCATGCACTTATATAATCATGCTATGAAACATAAAATAATATTAAAAATAATTTCTCAGACCTCGAATTTGTGGTTCAGTAACCACTATTCTAACTAGGCCTAAAATCGGGCTGTTACATATTACCTCCGTT
Organism: Gossypium anomalum; assembly: GCA_025698475.1. Taxonomy (NCBI): domain Eukaryota; kingdom Viridiplantae; phylum Streptophyta; class Magnoliopsida; order Malvales; family Malvaceae; genus Gossypium; species Gossypium anomalum. Next base: position 15,171,138 of record CM046961.1, read on the forward strand.
GTTGAATAGGCTATTCTTAGCCCCGTTCACTAAATGATGATTCCGTAAATTAGACGAATATAAAAGGAATAGCTATTTGAAGAAAATGATGAACCAAACTATAGCTTCACTGCTCATCAAGAATAAGGAAGGAATGACTATTACATTCCCCCCAAGCAAACGTATTGTAAGATCCATAAATATATAGAATTGGATAAAATTCTTGTAGGTGGGAGATATGAACCTAGTCACATTTTTTACTACACCTTTTAACCTAAAGAAATATATATACGTGCATCATTGTTACTTACTATCTATATATCTACATAAATTTTTAATAAATTTAGGGTTTGTAAAGAAAATAATCTTTAAAATAAAATCAAAGAAGAAAAATATATAAGACTCTTGTTTTATACATTAAATTATGAAATTTATACAATTGTATATTCAGTTTTATGAATTATAAACTGGTTAATTCATACAACATGATATACATAAACAAAGCAAAAAGTGTAGAAATAGCTAATAATGCAATTAACGAAAGAAAAATATAGATAATTATAAGCTTAAATCATCCAAAATCACCAGGCTAGTTAGAGCTTAATTTAACACACAAACCATCTTCAAATAGTTGGAAAGAAAAAACATTTATATAGCATCATGAGCAATCAGCCTTTCAACTTTGCAGAGTGACTACTCATGATGTTATATCTTTCGTTCCCATAGAAAGCTTTCATCACTACTTCTATATTTCTTTGGTTTTGTTTAAAGTCAGCTAGCCTTTCCGAGGGTACTTCTATAGGAATCCCTTACAGCGCAGGGTCACTGTCGACTTGAAGTGTGCATGATATGACTACAAAGAATTTGTTAAGTCGAAAGCCTTTGGTTGCTTGTGTTTCTCTTACATTAATCAAGTTAAGAGAGACAAATTGGACAGGAAAGCAGATGTTGGAATTTTTATAGGCTACAACTCATCTTCAAAGGCCTACAGAATCTACTTGTCAAACCACAACAAAGTCATAATCAGTAGAGATGTCCAATTCCATGAGTCAAATAGTTGGAGCTGAGATGCTGACAAAAATATTGAGCTTCATGAGAAAGATGATGACATAAATGATGAACTTGTTAGAGAAACCCGATCACTTTTTGGCATCTATCGAAGGTGTAATGTTGTTGTGGTGGAGCCTGCAAGGTATGAAGAAGCTGCAGTTGATAAAACAGGGATAGCTACAATGAATTAAGTGTTTAGTATGATCGAAAAGAATCAAACATGGGAATTAGTGGTCAGACCAAATCACAAGAAAGCTATAGGAGTGAAATGGGTTTATAGAACCAAACTCAATCCTGATGGTTCAGTAAACTAGTACAAGGCAAGGTTGGTCATCAAAAGGTATGCTCAAATTATCAATAGCTAATAACTCGGTTTTCCATGGCAGAACAAAACACTTCAAAATAAAATTCTACTTTCTTTGTGATGTTCAAAAGGAAGGAGAAATGCAGTTGGTTTATTGCAGTGCAAAAAATCAATATGCTAACATTTTCACAAGGGCATTGCCTAAAACTAGATTCGAATTCTAAAGGCAAAAGCTTGGAGTTTGCAGTTCCAACATCAAGGAGTGTTAACTTTTATGATTTTTGAAGTTGCATTAGTTATATTTTATCCTAGTCTTTAGGAAAATAAAATATCAGTCCTTATTTCTTGGCAAATAAAGTAGTCAAAAAAAAAAAAAATAGATTATCTTGATTTATAGCATATTTTTCTGCATTTTAGTTTCAAAATGTTGTTGTATAAATAAATCGCTTGATTATTGAATAAAATGTATGATTTTGCAAGTTCTTTAAATGCTTTCTGCACTTTGTTAACCAACAAAATAGAAGTAACTGATAGCTGCACAATTTTAAATGAAGAAACTATTATCCATGAATATACAGCAGTGGATAAAATTCTTGTAGGTGGGAGATGTGAACCTGGTCAAAATTTTTACTACAATCTTTAACCTAAAGAAATATATATATACGTGCATCATTGTTACTTACTATCCATATATCTACATAGTTTTTCAATAAATTCAGGGTTTGTAAAGAAAACAATCTTTAAAATAAAATCAAAGAAGAAAAATATGTAAGACCTTGTTTCATACATTAAACTATGAAATTTATACAAATGTATATTTAGTTGTATGAATTATAAACTGGTTAATTCATACAACAGGATACACATAAACAAAGCGAAAAGTGTAGAAACAGCTAATAATGTAAGTAAAGAAAGAAAAATATAGATAATTATAAGCTTAAATTATTCAAAATCACCAGGCCAGTTAGAGCTTAATTTAACACACAAACCATCTACAAATTGTTGAAAAGAATGAACATTTATATAGCATCATGAGCAATCAGCCTTTCAACTTTGCAGCGTAACTGCTCATGATGTTATATCGTTCTTTTCCATGGAAAGCTCTCATCACTGCTTCTACATTTCTTTAGTTTTGTTTAAAGTCTGCTAGCCTTTCCGAGGGTTCTTCTATCGGAATCCCTCACAGCGCAGGAGCCCAGTAATCAGCACCGTTGTCACTGCCGACTTGAAGTGTGCATGACACAGGAACCAAACACAACCCTCGACTCCTAAGGTCCTTTGGTTCTTCATCACATTCCTTCTATAATATATTATATGTGAAAAATGAATATTTATCATGTACGTGAAATTTAAAAAAAATGGAAATATTAAGAAATTATAGTATTAATTTTAGTTGTCAAGAAGAATTACCTGCTGATCGGGACCACCTTTCCTCTTCATGGAGTTTTCATTCAACAGCTACACAAATTCAAAAAAGTATATATTAGCATTTTAATTCATTTGTCAAACTAAAGCACATTTCATTGATTTTCCATTTGTTTTAGCTTAATTATTTAATTAAATGTAAACAAAAAATGATTTTCATGAAGAGTAAAGCTAAGCACATTGTTCTTTTGAAACTTTCTTTATTGTCTTTTTATTAAACAAAAATACAGTAAAGGGATAGCTTTTTTCGAAATTCAAGTATTGCCCCACTAATGGATCCAATAAAGCTTATTACCTGACCAGGGTCTTCAGGAAATATACAATTTCTCTCCCCTTGAACCTAAACAACAACATCATACCAATCATTAATCAATTAATTGCTCATAAACATATACATATACATATTCTCGTGCATAGATAAATAGAAGAATATGAGAACCTAAACAAAAGATAATATATATTTGTTCTTACAGGCTGTTGCTGCCTAATGGTTCCTGAACCATTGCCCAAGTACGGTAAGCTGAGAGCCTATAGTCGAAGTGGGGGTGTAAGATAATGAATAATATTTAGGACTTCTATAACAAAATATTTTAAAATTTTTGTCTGAAGCCGAGACTTTAAACAGTGTGGTGTTAGTGTTATTGATGGTTACTGATTGATTTCATGGTTGTTTGCAGGAAGAAAAAGAAAAAGAAAATACCTCAATTTGACTCTGAAGGAATCTGATGTACCCAATAGCTTCTAACAAGACAGAGGCTGTGTCAGTCTGCAAAAAGATGTAAAACCATCACAAACCTCCAAAGTCATTTTTAATGTCTTTTTTAAAATATAAAAAATAAAAGCCTTCTTTTATAGGTCTTCTCCATAAAGTCATAAAGATGTAAATCTTTGAACCTTCTTAAACTTCATTGATTAATGCTTAATTATACCTTCCCAAATGGAGACACAAGCTGGTGAAGTGCTGTAATTCTGTCCCCTAGTTTTTCCTTCCTCACCTGTTATGAATATAAATTAATTTATAAAATCAGAAGAAAAAAGTTGATGATTAATTAGTTAATTACTTTTCACATTCATACATATATATATATATACATATGATAGGGGAGAGAGAGAGAGAGCAAGGCCAAAAGCATCATCAGCTGTGAAGAAATGGACAATCAGAGAAGGACAAACTTTTACCAGCCCACAGATGAGAGTGTGTTTGTTTTCTGGTTTAAGGGTATCTTATATGAGTGTGCGTGCAATCTGTGTTTATGTGGTGAATATGACAGATATAGAAAGAGATCAGAAATGGAGGCTGAAAGCTTAGGTCAATATTTTACTGGGTTTTCTTTTCTTCTTCTTTTTTTTTTTTATACATTACCTTGAAGGTGGATTGGGTTGCAGACGGTTGAACCCTAGCTTTCTTCCATGCCCCACCACTTGCACTGCTGTTACACTACCAAAACAAGAAAACAAAAAAAAAAAAAACAAAAAAAAGGAACGAGAAAGAAGAAACACCATATATTTGATATCACTTGAAATAGATCAGAAAACCCTAAATTAATGTGTGTGTAATTATAACTTTCTGTGTGAAATTTTCTTTCTTTGTTCCACTCACCTCAGAAGACCGTTCTGGCTGTGGCTGCCTTGCATCAGCTTTGTTGCCAGAAAATTCCAACATCTTACTACTGAAACTAGTTACACCTGACTTGGGGGATAACGCTGAAGAAGTAGCCATTATTTGATGAGACCAAGCTGGTTTATTTGCCTGATGATGAAAATCTTCATTTGCATGACCATACACATAACTATTTGGGTTTTCTTGCTTCACATCCACAGCAGAAATAGCAATTGAAGCTTGGTGTAATGATTGTTCTTCCCAGTTTTCCAACTTCTTGGGTTGAACTTGAAACTGGCCTATGCCACCCTTTTCTTCTTCACCCATCAATCTACAACTACAAATAACAACATATAACACAAATTATTTTAATCTGTATGGTATAATATATACTTATGGACTGAATCAAAGTGATAAAGGGATAAGAGAGAGAGAGAGAGTTACAAGAGTAGTTGGCTCCATGACTGAGAAAGCTCCTGGTTATTATCATTCCAAGAGGAGGAAGAAGAAGTGGGAGTGGGAGTGAATTGAGGGAATAAATTAGTGGGAGAAGGAGGTAAGAAATGAGAAGGTGGTTGTAGATGAGTTGTCGGCGGTGGGCGCATGGTAGTGTTGATGTTCCACCAGTTAAGGTTTCCAGCCGTCATTTGCTGCAGTGGTGAGCTCTGCAACACTCCTCGGTTCATGGCGTCCTCCCTCACCAACAAACTATCAAAAGAACTAATAATGATGTTGGTGGTGGAGCGATGGCTTCAAAAACTTTATATTTAATTTCCTCCTTGTTTTCGTTTTTCTCTTTCCTTTATCGAATCAAAAACAAGTGATTGTAGAGAAAGTGTGAGATCTGTTCCGACACTAGCTTAAGTAGAGGGGGAAGAAAGAAGAAACCATCAACTCCTATTGATTCCGTTTGAGAGAAATTGAATCAAAACCTTTAATTCTTATTCCCTTTAATTCTTTATTGCTTTGCCTTTTTCTTTCTCTCTTTCTTTTATGTTTTCCTTTTCTGTTTCTTCCTATTTTTCCCTGCTTTTGCTTTATCTCAAAGTGGGACAGAAAAAGTAGTAGCAATTAATTAATTTCTAATTATTCATAACAAAGGATAATTTAGAAGAATATAATTTTTTTTAATTGGTCAACTTTTTCGAAATTTAAAAAATATGCAGCTTTATTGAGAGGGTGTATGAAAGCGCGCTTAACTAGACCCGTGTTTAGAATGGTCAATTTTCAACGGCCAAAATTTAAACATTGCCAACAATGAAATTTTTTTAAGGAGCATCGGTTATTTTTTTCTATAAATATCAGGTTATTTTTCATTCTTTTCACTCAAATTCAACTCTCTCTATTCTCTCTAAACTCTGAATTCTTTCAACTCTTTCAATTTGATCAATTTTCTCAGGTTTTGTTCGAAATTTTCTAATACACTTGTTTAAAAATATTATAGTTTTATTTTATTATTTCGTATATTATTCATTTCGATTAAACTTTTCACGAATGACAAGCTCTCTGATTCATTTCAACGACAATTACATTTTAGTCGCTCAATCAATAATGGTAAGGAAAAAAAAATTAATTTCCTTATTTTCAATTAAGTTAATTTTAAAGTTTTAATTTTTATAATATTTTAAAATATTTTATTTTGTCAATATAAATAGACGGATGGTCGTGTTTTGGAGGGACTCATACATAATTTGTCAAAGTGTACATACACTAAAATTCGCGGTTATTTGCAATATGCGGGATTCTTACATGCGTATCGTATGCTCATGGGTTGCAAATTGGATCCTACACTTATCAGTGTGTTGGTGGAAAAATGGAGACCCGAGACGCACGCATTCTATCTTCTATGCAATGAGTGTATAATCACACTCGATGACGTAGCTTTACAATTCGATTTACCAGTGGATGGGCCAGTTGTTACAGGGTTAATGGTCATTCCTGGTAAAGAAGACCTTTGCAAGGCATTTTGGGGGAAGGTGTCAAAAAGTTAGATATGAAATGGTTGGAAAATAATTTCAAAGACCTTTCTCTAAACGCAACTAACGTCACAAAGAACAATACTCCTGAACATTCATCCTAAGGTTAATCGGGGGCATTCTAATGCCCGATAAATCTCAAATTTTGGTACACATAAGGTGGTTACTACACTTAGTCGACTTTAAATAATACAGACGACTGAGTTGAGGATCAACCATGTTGGCCACGTTGTACAGGGAGTTGTGTCAAGCGACAGAACCAAATAAGATGTTAATCGGTTGTTGTCTGCTCCTACTATACTCATAGGCATAGTGGCAGCTACCGTTTCTACGTACCCGAGTGAACGACCCTTATACATTCCCATTGGTGATAAGGTAAAATTCATTCGATAATAATATATATTTAATATAGTAAATGTTGTTTATTTATTATATGTTTGAATTAACATATTATTTGAGTAGGTGGAACCATGGGTCGAGTTATATGGGACTACCAAAGCAGCTCGAAGATATCCGGCTACTGTTAGATCAACGCTTAAAAGCCGATGTTAGTTATTGATTTTTTCAAACCTATAATAATTACAGAATGATTTGGAATTTAAAATTTTGTAGATAACAAAATTTATAATTGTGCACTACAATTTGAATGGATGTTATACGCCGATCCAAATATCATAGAATGCGTCCTGCCTGAATTTTTTGCCATTCAGATATATGGGACGCGAATGTGTCATTGATAGTTTACGTGACAATAGAGATGCACGAATCAGATCGAGTGATGCGGCAATTCCAGTAAAGATAGAAAATTTACTGCTACTGCAAGATATGGAAGCACTGCACAAGTTTGATTTACGGGGGAAACCCAATGAAAATTGACAAGATTTCCACAATGAGTATATCGACAATTGGGATCTTAGGATAGGTTTCTTACCAATTCGCGAACTTTTTTTCTCATTGGACATGGCGACTTGTTTGGAGTACATACATTGGTTTAGAGTAGTCGGCAAGCCATATCTACTGCCAGTGGAGGCGAGAAGTAGGCAACTTTGTTTGAAAAGGCAATGACGATTGCACTAACATCATAGGTTCGAAGCAAATGCCGCAACAGGTTCATTATCAACTCCAACCCAACAAATGCCACTGACGTCTACACCACATCCAAGTTAGTTCTTTCCGTATATTCTTGTTTATTTCACTAACATCATTTTTTTTGCACAAGCACAACATTCTACACCACACCATGCACCGCTACAACATCTTGCATCTATACCTTCATCCCCAGCATATTACGCCCCGGTGCTGACATTGATGCCGACACTAATGTCATCATCAATGCCAATATCAATGCCCACATATCTGGGTTTTGCGACATCATACGATTATTTATCGATAGTGTCACAAACTCTCACGACGTTGTTGTTTTATCGAGGTGGCTTATCATTGCAACCACCTTCTCGTAGAATGAAGGACACACGATGGGAGGCTAGGATGACACTGTACTCAACTTCAGAAAAATGGGATAGAGACGAAGATGAAGACGAATACGAAGACGATAGTGGAGATGAAGTTAAAGACGAGGGTTGAGATGAAGATGAGTATGGAGGTTGAGGTGAAGACGAAAAAGATGAAGACAATGATCACGGTCAAAAGGAGGAGTCGACACCCTAGCTTGTATGTAGAAATCCTACTCGCAAATGATCATTTTTTTTATATTTATGTTGCAACTCATAATTGTGTTTGTTAAGTTTTAATTTAAATTAGGCTTAATTTTCCATATATAATATTTTATATGAAATACGTAACGGTTCGAAAATCAGTGGTGTCGAAAAAATTCATTTTAAAACCCCGTTTTTGTAAACCAGAGCCATAAAAAAATTTTATTCAATATTTACAGAGTTATATAGTATGTGAATTGAATTGAATTAGAGATTAATTAAGGTACAAAGACTTAATAGTAAAAAATGATAAAAGTTCAATTGCTAGATAAATTTTAATTGGTATTTGACGTAGCACTTAAAGTAGAAATTTTTCAACTACATGAATGTTAGTAAACAGTGGAAAATACAAATGAAATACAACAAAAATGAATGAATAGTTTTGCACAAAAAAAATATTGTAATAAACTTTTGTACAAAAAAAAATGTTAACGATGTTAAAGCCTCAATATATCCCTCAGTATGGAACATGTTGTATTCGTATGCCCTGGGTTTCTACAATAGTCACATAATCTCTATTGATTGTCCCTCTCTCGAACATTCATATTGGTGCGTAACTGAGTAGAAGTTGGACGACCTTTTGGGACATGACACAAGTTCATATTCGAGGTCAACTCAAATGGGGAATTAAACACTGGCTGCCACATACTCTCATCTAAGACAGATGGGAATTCAGATCTCTATGCATTGTGCATGCATTCCAGTCTTTACACATCGTTAACATAATCCATGTGCTCTATTCGTATGTTCGCACATGCAACAATTACATGTGTGCATGAGAATCAAAGTACCTTAAATCTCCCACAATCGCAAGTCCTTTTTAGTATGTCAACACAGTATGATGTCTAGCATACTCCGTGACCCAAAATCTCAGGTTTCGAACTGAACAACACACTACATACATAGTGTTTGCTCTCTTTGCATTTTGTCTAATTTCTTTCATGACATCCTAGTATCAAACGTGATAGTCCATTAGTTTTCCAACATATGCCGCAGCCCGCTTTGGAAATAAGGTTGCCAAGTGGAAGTATGTTTTTTTAAAAATTGAGGTTATCGGTAAATGATACGTCCCCTTCAATACGGAATTGATGAATTTCGCTAGGTTCGTTATCATGTGCCTGTGCCATAGACCCCCGTCATACAATTGTGTCCACTGTTCAAATGGTATGTTAGCGAGGTAGTCTGCACCGGCACTATTGATAGCACACAAGTTATCCAATATTTCATGGAAACGATGTTGGACGAGCTCGTACCCTATCAAGAAAAGTATACCTATGAATACAAATAATGAACGAAATATGGTTTAACATGATTATGGAAATAGTGACAACTACATACCCATGTCAATATATTGATCTCACTCACTTTTCGAAGACAATTTTGAGTGGTAGTTAGAGCCAACATATCTTATATAATACCTATGGTGTGTGTGATCCCAAAGTCTACCATGCCGTTCAATAGCGTCCAAGATTCTGAGTCCCCTGTTAGATTTGACACGTATGTCAGACTGTGGGCAAACGCGATGGTGCAACCGACTAAGAAAAAAAATCTCATTCATTTGCCTTTTCAAAAGGAGTTATTGCAAATGCTATCGACAGAATCCTCCTATTACCATCTCGGTAATGACCATCAACAATCGATCCTCATACCTCCTGTACAGCCAGGTTCTGTCAATTTGTACCAAAGGCTTGTAGTGCCAGAAATCTTCCCTGCATTGATCTAAGATCCAAAAGAATCGATGGGATACCCTTTTCTCAAGGACCAGACGATCGATGAAGTATGTTAGATGTGTTTCCAGATTGGTTACAAAACCTAGTATGTACCGATATAATACCTGAGACTATTGCCACAAATCATTATATAACTTGTACCAGTCGTGATACAACTTATCAATAGCCTTTTTTTTTTTTTGCGACCCATGCCTTATAGAACAATGGCATGTAATCGTACTAGCTACAGATGTTGGCAATCAACACCAGGATGGGAATTAGAATTATGTCAAATATCATGCTAAAGTCTAGCCCGCAGATGATCTTGACTTACACCTACAAAGAACGAGTCAAAGTTATGTTATTGACAAAAACGAAGACCCCGGTCAGGTCACATTATGTTAGATATCAGGTGATCATATCATGCATATGTTGCAACATAAGTATGTGGATCGATATACTTATTTATTGTCCGCAAGTCTATTTTATTCCGAAAAGATATCATGATTTTCCATTTGCACCTCTCATGGCGCATTGTGCACTTTCCCTCGAATTTATCCAAATGAAATTTTGTAACATGATAGTTCATGTCGTTCTTAAAGCTATATCACTTCACTGCAAGAAGAAAAACATCTTTGTTGGGATACTTTAAGCCAACTTCCAATACCCAGACATTTTTCAATAAACTTGCATGGCTAGGTGTTTTGTACGGGAGGTACTGGAACTTTAAACCACCATATGTGGAGATTTCAATGTTGGTTATGTGGGGAGGAGGTTTATATGCCTTGAATCGCGAACCTAGATTTGGAGCATTGGCTGAACCATCATCGTCAGAATCACAAGTTTCTGGCTCAGTTGGAATTTGCTCTGGTTCAAAAAAAATGCTACTTTTGAATCATCCGGAACGGACTGCCAAATTGGATTAGGGTCTGATTCTAATCCATCAACAACATCCGCTGATTCTAATCCATCAACAACATCTGCTACCCCTTCTTTCTCATTTGCATCTTCTTCTTCAATTGTATCTTACTTGTCATCTTCAACCAAATGGTTTAATGTACCCTTGTCAGATTTGACTGTACATTGACTCAATGCCGTGCCCAGGTGTTGAGGTTCAGGTTATGCTCATACCCCGACTGATAATGGTTGCTAAAGTTAAAATCGGTGCTTGAGACCAAATAATGTCTACCCATTAATGCTTTGAGGATATCATAATAAGAGCTTTATAGCAAACCAATGAACTCACCGCACAACAGTGTAGTAGGACTTTTGCTTTTGCTTCGATTTTTGCATTAACCGCAACAGTGGTCAAATATGGACCAACTCCATCAACCTCAACAAACTAAACATAAAACTCCATTAGAGCATTTCCACTTGAGTAGTGTAATGATATGATCGCCTCTAGCTCGAGCTTGCCTTTCACATCAAATAGTTCATACTTAAAGGGGTCAACCAATGTCAGATATCTAAATTGTAAGCTCAAAATTCTTCCCCAGATCAAACCCCCAACTTTCCTCCTGATTCTAGTTCGTAGCTCATGAAATTGAATGGTATGGTTCACTCATCTTTTCATTTCCATTTAAAATGAATTAGATATTTAGAATAAAAAAATCTTCAGATGGTTATCCAAAGAAATACAGACGACACTCACAGTGCAACTCTTCAAAAAATAATGAATTTTTTGCGTGTCTAAGTATTGAATACTTCGATAGTTTAATAACAAAAAATAACGAGAAGGGAGGGAAGGCGTGCTTCAAAATGCATTTCAAAAAATGCATTTTCATCAAATAATAATAATGAAAGGCTTTTATTTGCTTGAAAACTTGTTTCAAAGATGAATTAATTTCATTAGACATGTGCTTCAAAGAGCCTTTAGTATGCTTCAAAATGTGCTTGAAATCTTACTTGGGATTCTCGGGACCAGGGCACTTTTTTCAGGTTTGAGTTGTGGTGGTAAGAAAGCTCGTCCAGCTGGGCTAGCTTTCTTGCTGACATGGTAGGAAAGCGCGCCCAGCTGGATGTGCTTTCCACTAAATACAAGGAAAACGCGTCTAGTTGGGCGCGTTTTCCTGCCATGTCAACAGGAAAGCTTGCCTAGTTAGACGAACTTTCTTACCACCACCACCACTAAAATCTTGAAAAAAGTGTTGTGATCCCGAAAATCTTGGGTAAGTTTTGAGGCTCATCTTTCAGATATCGATTAAAACGCCTCTCCTGCAACGCATTTTCAACCATGGGGTTTTTTTCTCTCCAATCTCACCCTTCGCCTGCGTCTATAAAAGGGGAGGCTCTCCCTTCATACTCTATCATCCCTAAACCCATCATCTCTCCTAGCCATCATCTTTCCACTTTATAATATTTCTCTTTCAGCTTTTTTCCCCGCTTCAATGTTAAAAAATTTCATCACTAATAAAATTTTTTGTTTGAGGTATTCTTGAGTTGTTGGTGGTACGTTATTGTTCCGAGACACATGCATTTCATATATCCTGTCGAGATTGAACCATTACCTTAGAAACCTATCCTTTGGAAGTCGGATTCTGAGGTGATTTTGCTTTATACGATCACGGGTGAAATTCTACGTAGAGGTCTTGTAACGTCCCCTAACCCTATACCGTCGTCGAAACAGGGTTACGAAACATTACCAGTCAGTACAGTCCAATTTCAGTCATTAATTAAAATAAATATTCATACTCATCCTAGTTTTAAGATGTCGTTTCTTTAATGGGCCCTCGCGGTCCAATATGGACAGTAAATTCAATTTGGAACTAATTTAGAATCAATACGATTTTTTTTTTATATTTTAAAATTCATACTATATACCGTTGTCAACCATAATTTACTTATTTCATCAATACTTTTACAACTTAAATGACTCCCATTAAACATCCTAGGTACATGCCATTATCAATACTCAACATACTTTACCTCATTGAATTCGAGATCGGTCTGGAATGCTGATTCAACAGTCTAGCCTTAACTTAATCTGCGCACGGAAACAAACCGTACGCTGAGTATACACTCAGTGGTATTTCTATAATCCGAACACTTGATAATATAACAATTAAACTTAAAATCACAATAACAAATATAACTATTCATTTATTTATTTTATAGATAAGTTTCATTTACTTACCATAAAAATTCTATACAAGCCATATAACAAGCACAACAACATATTTGCTCAATTCTTTTCATTTGCTTACCGTATAAATTCTTTACAATATATTCACAATTCATTTGTATTCACACTTTACTTCTTAACAATATACTATTTTAATTCATTCTAACATCAATCATCATCCATTTGAACTTCACTCATTTCATGAACCTTTTGGTTCATGTTTTCAATCTCATATCTCAATTTCAATTCTCAATTCAATTTCTCATTTCATTCCAATAGCTCAATCAATCAAATTCACTCGATTTATCTTTTCACTTATTTACGCCTATTAACAAGACTCGGACTCTGATAAATACGTGGATTCCTCCCAAACACACCAGAATATTCAACCTAAACACACCAGAATATCCAACCCAAACACACCAGAATATTCAACCCAAACACACCAGAATATCCAACCCAAACACACCCGGAATATTAGAAATCCTCCATAACACACCAGTATATCATATCCTCCCAAACACACCAATAAGGCATTAAATGCCTCTTCGGATAAACCGAAGTATATAATAACAGAAACATCTTCTCGGCCGAACTACAAATCTCCTCATCACATCATAAATCCAATGGCATGCCATTTGTATCCAATCTGTCCGATCATCATTAATAGGGTATTTGATTCACTTTCTCAATTTAATAAATCTTTCATCAATATACCATTCTAATAATCACATATATTCACACATTTTCATAATTTCATACATTTTCATTCAATTCAACAAATATATTTCAATTATTCACATTAATTCATAATTCAATACAACTCAATTCACTTTTCAATATCAAATATTCAATTATCACAAATCTCATATATTCATATCAATTCCCTCATAATCCAATCAATATAATTTTTCAATATAACATTCATTCAATATTCAAATTTTTACATAAATCATATATGTTATATATATTTCAATCAATATAAATTCAATCAAAATGATTTCAATCAATATAAATTTGATAAATTCATCACATACCAAAATCAATCCATTTCAATTGTAAAACATCATAATTCTAACACTAACAATTGTCATATGTATATAAATATAACAAATAATGACTGAGTTCAAATTATAGAAATGCAAACCGTAATTTTCGAGCTAACTCCCGTTGACTTTGTCTTGTCCTTCCTTAGCCGAGATTTTCGGTACCACATTGACTACGAAATTAATACAATTCATAATCATTAATACATTACTAATTTATATCTTGAGTTACAGAGTTCTAAATTAAGATCCGTTAATTTTTCCTAAAACTAGACTCACAAATCTTCTTACCATAAAATTTTTAGAATTTTTGGTTCAGCCATTAAGTACAGTTTATTCTTTAAATTCACCCCTATTCTGCTGTCTGACAGTTTTGACCCTTCTTCACTAAAAATTAATTATCTCACAGTACAGAACTCGGATAATATTCCCGTTGATTTCTCCTAAAAATAGACTCATTAGGGATTCTAAACATATAACTTTAACCCTCTAATTATTTTTCTCCAATTGTTTTTGATTTTCCAAAGTCAGAACAGGGGAACCCGAATTCATTCTGACCTTGCCTCACACTATTCATTACATGTCATAATTTACAATTCAATTGCTTAAATCGTTTCTTTTATAAGAAACTAGACTCAATAAGCTTTAATTATATATTTTATTCATCCTCTAATTCAATTTCAACAATTTTTGGTGATTTTTCAAACTTGGACTACTGCTGCTGTCCAAAATAGTCTTAGTGCTAAATGTTGATTTTCTACTTTTAATTTCAATTTAATTCTAACTAAATTCACTTACTTTTCTATCTTAATTCATACTTTATTTCTACTCAATTTTTAACCAAACTTAGACATAATTATCTATTTTTCATCATAAAACTATAATTTCAAAATTCTTTCAATTTAGTCCTTAAAGCATAAAACTTATGAATCACTTTACAATTCAATCCTTATTTCATTTCTAACTTGAATTTCTATCAATTTAGCCCTTAATTCATCATTTTACTCAACATGAACAATATTTAGAAATCTAATAACTTTCAAAATATCAACTTAATTTCATCAAAACTTTGTTCTAAAGCTTTTAAAACATCAAAATTAAGTAAAAAGGGCTAAATTGACATACCTATTAAAGTTTAAAGCTTCAAAACCTTGATTTTCTCTTTTCCCCCTTTCTTTCTTTCTTTCCTTTCTTTCTCCCCTGTTCTTCTCTGTTTCGTTTGCTTTGTTTTTCTTTTTCATTTCTTTTATTTCATTTATTTCTTTTTTTCATTTCTTTATTTTATTATTAAACTGTTATAATATTTATTATTTATACATGTGTATATTTATTAATACACATGTATTAATTTATCACCTTACACTTGTCATAACTTTTATTTATTTAATTAATTAATATAAAATAATATTAATATAATATACTTTAATTATTATTATTTTACTTATATAATAAGTAAATACACATGTATAACACATGTGTACCATTTATATTTGTACACATTTAACTTATTTTAACCATACATTTGTCACCCCTTTTTGGCTTATTTCCTATTTAGTCCCTTCACTTTTCTTTATTCTATAATTAAACTTTCACACTTAATTCAATTTAATCATTTCCACTAATTACTCTTAATTAAGCTAAATTTACTTAATTAAAGTCTAATTAACCATTCAATTGACTTCGTAAATATTTTTAATAAATATTTACGAATCTATTTTTTTAGAAATGGAGACCCAAAAATTCACTTTCCCGATAACCGTAAAATTTGGGTCATTACAATTCTCCCCCCCTTTAATAAATTTCATCCTCAAAATTTACCTGAAAGGAGGTAGGGGTATAAAAGTCTCACTGTTTCTTTTGGTTCCCATATTGCTTCATCAGTATTGTAACTTCACATTGCAATCTAGTATCTCAATCGGTTCTTCTTCTTCGTACAATGAATCAATTTAAATTTCAATATCCCTTGTCAAGCTAACATATAAGAGATTTGACCTACATTTTCTGAGCATCACAAATTTTGTGTAGCTTCAGAGGTGAAACCAATCAATTCATTACCGACTAACTTTTTCTATAATTTCAGGTACCCAAGCAGAACGAGAATCCAACCTCTCTTTTTCAATCTCTTCCACTCTTATTCAATTTCACAAATCAAACAGCCTTGTATTTTTATTTTCTCACCATATTCAATCAGATACTGTGAAGTTTTACATTTCAATCATATAGAGCTTCATGCAAGTCATGGTAAACTATTATTACATACCTCAAACTTCTTATATTTGTTCTAGAGTCAGAATATAAACCATGTATTTCAATCAGAAATAATAAAAATTACCATACCATGAATCTGACGATCTCAAAAACCCATATTTCAGATAGTTATTAAGTAAGAAATTTATTCATACCAGAACAAAATATGCAGACTTCACCATACCTTTAATGATCATTCAAATATCATCTTTCTTTTCGCAGATAGAGATGATTTCAATCCAAACCCATATAAATTCTATTCCATTTCCATTCTATTATCATTATTAGTTGTAATGATTCAAGGTATCTCAGATCGATATAAACATTTATATACAAGTTCAAACTACCGCTTTTCATTCCAAGTCATCACCACATCTGCTTCGAATCACAGTAGAACTTATTTCTTCCAAAATGCATAGACATGTTACTACTATAAATTTCATACAAAAATCTTCTGTATAAGTTTCTGAATTCTTTGGTACAGCTTCTATCTCTACATAACACGCAATCATTAGATTCAATCTGAAATATTTAATCAAAGGTCATTTGTATACTATACCCATTTAACCGATAACTCGTTATCACATTTTTGAGCTTTAATTCTCAATTCATCCACACTATATTTACGAAGTATTAGCAACAGATAACTTACCCGTTTAGACAAACTCCGTACCTTGAAGCACTTTGGGAACCGATTGAGAAACAGGAGGGGTAGATGTCAGAGCAGTATACAATTTCTTTTATTCATCATGCGATGATTAGTTATAATTCTAAACAGCTTATATATTATCTATTTCTCTATTATTTCATCACCAACATTCAATAATTAATTACTTATTGAGTTAATACTCAATATTACCGATTCGATTTTCATTTAATTCACCAAACTATTCATCTCCAAAGATATAATTCGTAATCAATGCCATCGATATGTTCATCTAACATTTCAACTATAAAACAAAGACCAAACAAATATATCGATCCGATCCCGACTAAATTTCGACTCAATCATGACATGTACTTCCAGAATCTTTTCAGTACTGGACTTAATCCTAGAATCGGCTAAACCTGGCTCTGATACCATTAAATATAATGTCCCCTAACCCTATACCGTTGTCAAAACAGGTTACGAAACATTACCAATCGAGATGACCAATTTCAGTCATTAATTAAAATAAATATTCATACTCATCCTAGTTTTAAGATGTCGTCCCTTTAATGGGCCCTCGCGGTCCAATATGGACAGTAAATTCAATTTGGAACTAATTTAGAATCAATACGATTTTTTTTTTTATATTTCAAAATTCATACTATATACCGTTGTCAACCATAATTTACTTATTTCATCAATACTTTTACAACTTAAATGACTCCCATTAAACATCCTAGGTACATGCCATTATCAATACTCAACATACTTTACCTCATTGAATTCGGGCTCGGTCTGGAATGCTGATTCAACAGTCTAGCCTTAACTTAACCTGCGCACGGAAACAAACCGTACGCTGAGTATACACTCAGTGGTATTTCTATAATCCGAACACTTGATAATATAACAATTAAACTTAAAATCACAATAACAAATATAACTATTCATTTATTTATTTTATAGATAAGTTTCATTTACTTACCATAAAAATTCTATACAAGCCATATAACAAACACAACAACATATTTGCTCAATTCTTTTCATTTGCTTACCGTATAAATTCTTTACAATATATTCACAATTCATTTGTATTCACACTTTACTTCTTAACAATATACTATTTTAATTCATTCTAACATCAATCATCATCCATTTGAACTTCACTCATTTCATGAACCTTTTGGTTCATGTTTTCAATCTCATATCTCAATTTCAATTCTCAATTCAATTTCTCATTTCATTCTAATTGCTCAATCAATCAAATTCACTCGATTTATCTTTTCACTTATTTACGCCTATTAACAAGACTCGGACTCACGATAGATACGTGGATTCCTCCCAAACACACCGAATATTCAACCCAAACACACCGAATATCCAACCCAAATACACC
This sequence comes from Gossypium anomalum, assembly GCA_025698475.1. Taxonomy (NCBI): domain Eukaryota; kingdom Viridiplantae; phylum Streptophyta; class Magnoliopsida; order Malvales; family Malvaceae; genus Gossypium; species Gossypium anomalum. Next base: position 15,189,352 of record CM046961.1, read on the forward strand.
GGAATATTAGAAATCCTCCATAACACACCAAGATATCATATCCTCCCAAACACACCAATAAGGCATTAAATGCCTCTTGGATAAACCGGACGTATATAATAACAAACATCTTCTCGGCCGAACTACAAATCTCCTCATCACATCATAAATCCAATGGCATGCCATTTGTATCCAATCTGTCCGATCATCATTAATAGGGTATTTGATTCACTTTCTCAATTTAATAAATCTTTCATCAATATACCATTCTAATAATCACATATATTCACACATTTTCATAATTTCATACATTTTCATTCAATTCAACAAATATATTTCAATTATTCACATTAATTCATAATTCAATACAACTCAATTCACTTTTCAATATCAAATATTCAATTATCACAAATCTCATATATTCATATCAATTCCCTCATATTCCAATCAATATAATTTTTCAATATAACATTCATTCAATATTCAAATTTTTACATAAATCATATATGTTATATATATTTCAATCAATATAAATTCAATCAAAATGATTTCAATCGATATAAATTTGATAAATCCAAAATCAATCCATTTTTGTAAAACATCATAATTCTAACACTAACAATTGTCATATGTATATAAATATAACAAATAATGACTGAGTTCAGATTATAGAAATGCAAACCGTAATTTTCGAGCTAACTCCCGTTGACTTTGTCTTGTCCTTCCTTAGCCGAGATTTTCGGTACCACATTGACTACGAAATTAATACAATTCATAATCATTAATACATTACTAATTTATATCTTGAGTTACAGAATTCTAAATTAAGATCCGTTAATTTTTCCTGAAGCTAGACTCACAAATCTTCTTACCATAAAATTTTCAGAATTTTTGGTTTAGCCATTAAGTACAGTTTATTCTTTAAATTCACCCCTATTCTGCTGTCTGACAGTTTTGACCCTTCTTCACTAAAAATTAATTATCTCACAGTACAGAACTCGGACAATATTCCCGTTGATTTCTCCTAAAAATAGACTCATTAGGGATTCTAAACATATAACTTTAACCCTCTAATTATTTTTCTCCAATTGTTTTTGATTTTCCAAAGTCAGAACAGGGGAACCCGAATTCATTCTGACCTTGTCTCACACAATTCATTACATCTCATAATTTACAATTCAATTGCTTAAATTGTTTCTTTTATAAGAAACTAGACTCAATAAGCTTTAATTATATATTTTATTCATCCTCTAATTCAATTTCTACAATTTTTGGTGATTTTTCAAACTTAGACTACTGCTGCTATCCAAAATAGTCTTAGTGCTAAATGTTGATTTTCTACTTTTAATTTCAATTTAATCCTAACTAAATTCACTTACTTTTCTATCTTAATTCATACTTTATTTCTACTCAATTTTTAACCAAACTTAGACATAATTATCTATTTTTCATCATAAAACTATAATTTCAAAATTCTTTCAATTTAGTCCTTAAAGCATAAAACTTATGAATCACTTTACAATTCAATCCTTATTTCATTTCTGACTTGAATTTCTATCAATTTAGCCCTTAATTCATCATTTTACTCAACATGAACAATATTTAGAAATCTAATAAATTTCAAAATATCAACTTAATTTCATCAAAACTTTGTTCTAAAGCTTTTAAAACATCAAAATTAAGTAAAAAGGGCTAAATTGACATACCTATTAAAGTTTAAAGCTTCAAAACCTTGATTTTCTCTTTTCCCCCTTTCTTTCTTTCTTTCCTTTCTTTCTCCCCTGTTCTTCTCTGTTTCGTTTGCTTTGTTTTTCTTTTCATTTCTTTTATTTCATTTATTTCTTTTTTCATTTCTTTATTTTATTATTAAACTGTTATAATATTTATTATTTATACATGTGTATATTTATTAATACACATGTATTAATTTATCACCTTACACTTGTCATAACTTTTATTTATTTAATTAATTAATATAAAATAATATTAATATAATATACTTTAATTATTATTATTTTACTTATATAATAAGTAAATACACATGTATAACACATGTGTACCATTTATATTTGTACACATTTAACTTATTTTAACCATACATTTGTCACCCCTTTTGGCTTATTTCCTATTTAGTCCCTTCACTTTTCTTTATTCTATAATTAAACTTTCACACTTAATTCAATTTAATCATTTCCACTAATTACTCTTAATTAAGCTAAATTTACTTAATTAAAGTCTAATTAACCATTCAATTGACTTCGTAAATATTTTTAATAAATATTTACGAATCTATTTTTTTAGAAATGGAGACCCGAAAATTCACTTTCCCGATAACCGTAAAATTTGGGTCATTACAGGTCTCGGTCGGTAACCATTATGATTGCACCAGAAAGCCATTCATTTTTCCCTATGATTATGGTCTCAATCTTATGTATGGTATATATAATGCATCATTTACGGGTATCCAAAAAACTTGAACTCATGATCGCATAACGACTGTCAATTGGCCCCCAATTATACTCGAACTCGTGACCGTATCATGGCGGCCAACTGGTTCCTCTACTTAGACTTCGACTTGTGGCCGTATCAAGCATTGCCACACCGAAACCTGACTTTTATAAAATGGGTTTCTGAGGTAATAGTTCTATCTCGACATGACATATGGAATGTATGTGTTCTGAGACACATTATCGCATCCCCGATCCCTCAAATCTACCTATAAACTTTCACGGTTTCACTCCCCAAACCCTAAACACTAAACCTTAATTCCTAAACCAAAAAGAACCCTAACGCTAACCCTAAAAACCACATACAAAATCAGAAGCGAAAAAGAAAAAGTGTGAAAGCGCATCCAACTAGGCACGTTTTCCTGCCAACTGTACCGAAAGTGTATCCATTTGGACACACTTTCACACACTCTCTCTAAAATCGGCCTGTTTTCCTAAATTTTGAAAAAAAAAAGGCCTATTTGACCAATTAAAAAAAAAACAGCATATTTGGCTAAATTAGCCAATAACAATACATATGGAAATATGGAAAAGTATTTTTTATATAATTATTAAAAAATTTTAGACTTCAAAAGTGGATCAAAAATTTAACAAATATATTATAAAAAATAATAAAAAGCTTCATTAATGGTATATTAAATAATTATCTTAAAAGTAAATGAATAAATAAAATAGCAATTAACTTAATAGTAAGATTTGAATTTTTGGAATTTTTACTATTTCATATTAAGTGCTCTATTATTATAAACTATGTGTAGCTTACTCTAGAGATTTATTCAGATAATTTTTTAAATAGTTTATTTACATTATAAATATTTAAATGTGTATTATTTGTACGTGTAATTGTGGTACTTTTATAAGAATAAAAAATAATAAAAAAGATAGTCACCAAATCTACATTTTTATTATTGAAAATGAATTTTTATTTTTAAATATTAAATATGTTTTTTAATTTTTTTAAAAATATATAAATATAGAAAATATTTTCAACAAATAAATGAAGCTTAATATTCTTAGTTATAATCTTATTTTAATTTTCATATATCATAACACAAATTAAATTAAGTGTTTAAGGTTATTATTATTGCTTTGATATGAGTACGAGCAAGTATGAAGTTTTAGTTGAGTGGCTTCCTTAATCATGAGGTGATATAAATAAATATTTTTCAAAAATTATTCATGTAGTTATTAGTGTCATGGGGTTAGACTTTCAGTCTTACAATCCGCGCGGTCTTAAGTAATTCTTTTGACTCAAATATGCTTAAGTTAGTTTAACTCCCACAAAAATTCCTCCTAAGCATCAATTTATATAGCGGAAGCAACTCAAGTTAAAAGAATGCTAAAAAAAATAGAATAGCCACAAAAAAAAACAATGCACGAGAGGTGATTAAGTAAATACTCTCAATATATTCTCTCAAAGAATATGAGATACAATGGATGATTTATAACTGAGAGGGAGACTCTTTATTTATGGTTTAGCTCTCCAAATCCAACGGTCTAGCTAAATTTACATCGACGGACGAGATAAAACCTATCTCTACAATTAAAGGATTTACAAGATTACATAATCAAATCAAATCTTATCATATTTTATTCTCCTCAATATTCTAAAATAAGTTTTCCTTTTTATTAAGGTAGGCTAATTTTTAATATTTGCTTCATTAGGCCACTCAGGCTTCAAATAGACATGCTTTTTCATAAGTTCTTTGAATCGAGTCAATTCTTGTAGGCCAAATGAGCATCATCTAATTAATAGCCCTCCATAAAACACATTTTGTGTAATGATCACAGATTTTGCACCTTGGCCTGTGACATTAACACAAAGTACATAAATATAAACATCATATTTCATTTTAATTTTTTTAGAAATGGAACTATAAATATAATGCTAAACAATGACGTTAAGATGATGGAATTTTTTTTAAAAAAGGCATAATGAAGTTTTTGGTCCTCTAACTTTAAAAAAAAATCATTTTGACCTTTCATTTAATTTTTTATCTTTTTTAGTTCTGTTTTTTTTGTCAAATCACCCCTAAATGAGTGTAAATGTTAACTTTTCCTTAACTTTCTAACGTTGCTTCCACATGGATTGTCACGTAAATAACATGTCAACATTTAATTAATTTTTTAAAATTTAAAAAATATTTTTATATTTTTTAATATTTTTAATAATATTAAAATTTTTTGAATTTTAAAATTTTGAGAAATTTTTAGTAAAGCTAAAAAATATTAACTTTTTCATTCATTTTGGAGTGATTTAACAAGAAAAGCTAAAATTTAAAAGCTAAAAAGGTAAAAAAAATTAAATAAATTTTTTAAAATAAATTTTTTAAAATTGAAGAGTCAAATAAATTATTATAAAAAAAAAACAAAGTAAATAATAGAAATAATGTATAATAATAAGCTAAAAAAAAAAGGTGCGGTAAATAATGAGTAAGTATAAAACTGGCCCGTGAGAGAGGAGAGGAGATGGACGACTGAAATAGACAACACTTTTTGGGGTTTTTTTTTTACTAAAATAATATGGAAAAATTAATTACTTAAATAATATATATTGAAACTTATTAATAAAATAATATATTTTCAATAAACACCCTAAATCGCCACGTGAAGTGATAGTTTTTTTTATAAATTTGATCTTTATTCTTAAAAAGCGTATATACAATTTACAATTTTTAAAAATATATATTTTGTTTCTTCCTATTTTCATTAAAAATATGAAAAAAAAATTATTTTTTCGTATTTTTATGTTTTCATTGAAAATATGAAAAAAAATAAGTTGTTAAAAAGTTTGTAATTGTGTATATACTTTTTAAGAGTAAGGACTAAATTGATAAAAATTATAAATATTAAAGGTTAAAAAAATATTTTACTTTTTTTATATCACCCAAATCAACAATTCTAATGGAAAGATTGATGGAGGACCAACATTTTTAAATAAAAATTATATAAACTTAAAGTCTCAAAATTAAAGTATAGGGATTAAATTTTAAATTTCCACCTTTAGTAGATTTAAACATTTTTTTTCTTTCCCTCTCTCCATTAACCAGAAATCTGAAAAAAAAAAATGCCTTGCCTTATAAAAAAAGCACTGATTTTAACCCATTCAGTGATTTGAACGGAAAAAGAATATTTTTAGAAAAAATTAACCCTTCGCTATTGACACGTTTATTCTAGATCTATTATACTGATGTTATAAACAAAATACACAAGCAAAACTAACTAGTATTTGGAAAGGACAATTATTAGTTTCTTCTTTTAGAAGTTATATACTTTTTTCTTTTTGCTACATGTTCTAAATTGCAATAATTTAAAACAACAGACAGTAACACCAAATTTAAAAAAAGAATATATATATACACTAATTAGTGCTTGTTATATATACACCCATAAATATATATTTATATTAGGATAAATATTAAAATTATACATGAAGTTCGATACAATGTGCAATGTCATATCTAAGCTTTGATTTTATGTAATTTAATACATGAAATTTTGATTCGATTTTATTTTCAAAAACTACTAACAACATTATCAAATTAGCATAATTTTTTGTTGATATATTACATATACAAATAATTATATTTTTTTTAGTGAATTAAGCTAAAGATTACATAGGCATAATCATAAGTAGTTAGCTTCTAGCATTTTCCTCTTTTAGGGCCTCTTGAATCTCCATAGGGGAAACTTCGAACATGTATACATCTTCATAATTTGAAAGGGCCATTTTTGCTAATGCATCAGCAATCTTGTTAGTCTCCCTGGGGACATATCTCAAGCACCATTTTTCTTCAATTGATAGAATCTTACGAATCCGCTTAACCCGAGTAAAATTTGACCCTTCGGGTTTGCTATTATTAATAGCAACAACAGCCTCGAGGTTGTCAGATTGGATGATGACTTCATTGTATCCTTATTTTTGGAGTAGGTTTAAACTATCTAATATGCCCCAAAGTTCAGCAACAAAGACTGAACACTTCCCCAAGTAACGATTATACCTCAAGATCCAATTTCATTTCCCATCACGTATTACTCCACTTGCAGCAAAAAGACTAGAACCAAAGTGAACAACACCATCAGAATTGAGGGAAAAAAACATATCTGAGCTCGATTAAATAGGAGTCTGTTACGGTTCTATCACCAAATCTTTAAATATATCTATTCATTTATTTAAATATGTACAGTTGAATTAAAATCAAATTTTTACATATACATATAAACTAAAATTAAAGTTTCATGTGCATAATTACACTAAATCAGAATTCATCAATCAAATTATACATTAAACTAAAATTTATTTATAAATTTGATATATTTTTTTTATTCTATACAAATTCATAACCCCGCAATTTATGAATAGAAGCCTTCTTTCCTATTTTGGTGTCTCGCTCCGTACCCCTGTCACATTAACCTCCCACGCTATTTTTTTTTCCTTTTAACTTTATTGATTGTTTTAAGTTTTTAACTTTTTTGTACAATTAATTTTTAATTGATTTATTTATTCAATAGTTAAATTAATTATAAATTAAATTTTATTAAGTAATAATTCCTTTAATTTATAGAATTAAATAGAAATTTGAATTTATAGAAAATGTTTTAATTAATCATAAATTGATTTTTTTTTTCGGTTCTCATTCGTCAAATTTTTAAAAAGGTTTATATTATTATTCATTTCATTAAGCGTTTTAATTGTTTTCTTAAGTTGCTTTTGTGTTTATCTTGATTCGTCTCTTATTTTATTTAAATTATTATAATAATTCAATTTTAACAAATATCACTTAAGTAAAATAATGAAATATAAATAAAGTATTTAAATAAAGAATAATATTTAATACACCATCAATACATAAGTCTTATGTATTACCGGTGGATAATAATATGATACATCATCACTAAATTAAACAAAAAATATAGAGGGTGTCGAGTTTAATAGTAATTATTATAAATAAATATTAATACCTTTTGAATTTAGAAACTTAAATTTAAGGGTTTAGGATTTAGTATCTCGAGTTTAATGTCTAGTGTTCCATGTTTAAGTTTCAAGGTTTTAGTATTTATTTATGATTAATTGTTATTTAATAACTTTTAAATAAAGGTATTAGTATTTATTTATAAGTCTCCATTATTATTTTTATTTTATTTAATGATGAGGTATCATATTATTACCTATCGACGGTGAATGAGACTTATGCATTAACAATGCATCAAATATTCTCTTTTTAAATAACTGTTAAAACTATTCAATTAGAGATAAACTATTTTATTATTTTTATTTTATCTAAATGATTATTATTTTAATTTTAAATAATTATTTTAAAGGATTCAAGTCCCACATCCACTCACAACTCAAATTTTTTTTGGTAACAAGAAATTAAAGCTTCAATTACAAGCTAACAGTGATATCTATGTTGGATAGCATAACTCGTCTGTCTGTCCACAATTGGTCATCAACCTATGAAGGGGCATCATAAAATATTCTCGAGCTAATAAGAGAACCTTTGATCAACCTAGCTAAAATATCAACAGTCGAGCTCACGTCTCTTAATACTTGTTTAAAGAGCACTCAATTTAATATTAGTATTTGATTTACTTTGAAACTTTGTTTTTTGTTATTTTTAAATAAAGTGTTTAAATAATTAGATTTATATAATTGCTTGCAGATTATATGTGTATCCTATTATTTTAGAATTCTTTCTCTTTTTCAATGATGCATATTCATTTTTTAATTAATTTAAAATTTTTTATTTAATTATAAATTATTATGATAAATAAATTTTTACTATAAAATTTAAATAGTACATATTAACTTTTGAATCAATTTAAAATCTCTATATAATTTTAAGTTATTATATAATAAAATTTACTTTAAACTATTTTTATAATAATTCATTCTAGTAATAATTAATTAATTAAAAATTAAAAGTTCGCTGTAACAAATTAAAACAAATTAAAACTTAATCAATTTAAAAGCCTTATACATACATACATACATATATACATATATATATATATATATATATATAAAGTTGGTAAAAAATATTTATGAAATTTTTTCTATCATGTAATTATTTAATTATGTGAAAAACATAATTAATGGTTCTCAAATGAATTAAATATTTCATTAAAATATAACTTTAGATGATTTGTTAAATGGTAAATTATATATTTAACCACTTATGTATGGTTTAAATTACGTTTTGATCATCAAACTTTAAAAGATTGTGATATAGTCACTAACATTATTGATTTGTTATATTTTAGTCATTGAACCCTTGATAGTGTAACGATAATGACATGACATGTTCTATCATCATTTAAAATTTTTAGGTCAAATTCATAGTTAGTCCCTATACTTTTTTTAGCAATTTGATTCCCTTTCTTTTAACTTTCTTTGTTTTTCTTCATTTTCTTTTTTCTTTATAAAAATATGTGAGAAGTAAAAAAGATAAACTTAATTTGTTGATTATTATTATCGTGTTTTATAATTTCAAATTAAAAAAACCAAGCAAAAGAGATCAATTACATGAAGATATAGATAATATACTTTTAACTATTTGAAACAGTTTAAGATCATTAAGAAATTGATATTTTACCAACTAATATTTGCTTTAAGATGTTATGAAGGATAAAATTTGTTCCATTTTCTTTTTTAGGTTAAACCCGATTAAGAAATGAACAAATAAAATAATAAAGAAATTGAAAAGATTGAACATAAATATTTTACGTGAAAAAACATCATAGAAGAGGATAAAAAACCACGGACAAAAATAATTCCACTATAATGGCAAAAACGAAGAGTACAAAGATAGAGATAAAACTAAAACCCAAAACCCGAAGTAAGAACTTTCAAAACGTAAACACACAATTTTCTGAAATCTTGTAAAAGTTAATACCTAAATGTGTAATGGGTTCAAACTCTCAGTATTTGTTTCAATCAAACCTTGATTAGTGTAGATTATTTTAATATTATTTGGCCTATAAATTTAGTGTAACAACTCGTTTTTCAGCGATATCAGAATTAGTGATTTCGGGACCATAAATCCGACAAGTGAGTTTGTATAATTAGTATTTAAAATTATACGAGTTAATAATTTTTATTGAATTCTGATTTTAGGAATTTTTAACCAATTGAATTAAAAGTTAGTATGAGCGGTTTGGTTCAAAAGTCAAGTGGTTATTGAAAATGAAGTATTAGGACCTCGTTTCCATAATTTAAGGCCGTAAGTATTTTTATTAAATATTTACAGAGTCGTATTATATGTGAATTGAAGTTTGGTAATGTAATTTTGATGATTTATTGCTTAATTATTGTAAAATGATTAAATTATAAAAGAGGTAAAAGTAAATTGTTATAGATTTAATATAGTAAAAGGACCAAAATGGTAATTAAACCATGGTCAAAAAGTCCAACCGGTGGTGGATGATTAGATCCACTAACCTTTGGGCTATTTCCTCATTTAGTCCTAATTAGTTTAGGATTAAATTGAAAGTAAGCTTGTTTAGTTAAAATTTAAAAGAATTGAAAGACCAATTGTGAAATTAAACCTTCCTTGGTTGGTAATTATACCATATACTTATATTATGGGCATGATTTAATAGTTTGCAAATTATTTTAATAGGGTAAATTAGTAAAAAGTTAAAATTAAAGAACTCAAAAGATATTATCATCATTTTTTTCTTTCTTCTTTGTGGGGGAGAACCGAATACACCATGGGAGGACCTTGCAAGTTTCGGCAAGCTAGGGTTCCTTATTTAGTAGGTAATTGTTGCACATTTTTAGTAATTTTTATATTTTCGAGCTCGTATTAGCTTGATCTAGCTAACTCAGGGACTAAGTTGCAAAACTGTCAAATGTTATGAGTTATTCCATTGATGAGTTTTGTATGTTCTTGAAGTTTTATAAAAAATATTGAGCTTGGTTGCTAGATAGGATTATTTTTTAAAATAGGTTTGTTGATTTTAATGTTCAAGGACTAAAATGTAAAAATAGTAAAAGTACAAGGACTTGATGAAAAATAACAATTATGGCTATAATGAAGGGGATAATAGATTGGCTAAGCTTAGATTTAATAGAAAATGGTTAAATTGAATGATTTGGACCTAGGGACTAAATTGCATAAAAATGAAATGTTGCTAGTAATTTTATAAAAATGTCAAAAAGGACTTAATTGCATAAAATGAGTTAATTTTACTATTCAAATTAGTTAATTGAATGAAAATATTATTTTAGATTAAGAACGAATGGAAAACCAAGGAAAAGAGAAAATTAACAAATAGCCCCTGTACCTTGTTGCTGCTGTAGTTTAGTCTGGTAAGTTCATTCGATTAATTCTATACGTTTTAAATTTATATATTAAATGAAATTCATCTGTTGATTGCTGATTATTATGTTGAAATATGATAATCAAGAACTAAAATAATGATTATTAAAACACTAGTTACTGTTAATATCTCTTGAGCCGATAAACGTAGGATAGAGTACGATTGGCATGCTAATAGGTTATTTTGCATGCAGTATGGGCTTGATATGAGATGTAATGAGGATTCCTGTATACTTCCTGTTCACTAAATATATCGAAGTTCTGCATTTGTTTCAGACTTTCGTGTTATATTACAGTGCTTTCTGGCGTGTTACCAGGGGCGGATGTTAGCCTACAGGCTAGGCACTTAAGGCAGAGGCGTGTTATCAGTTGGATTAGCTCATATGAGCATATGGCATGTTCTTGAATGTTTAATCATATACTCGTATCCATATATCGTTCATCGATAATGTTCTTACGTCAAATGTCTATTATAAAATTGTTAAAAGATTATTCATGAATCTTCTGATAGTATTGTGGCTTGCTAATGAATGATCTCATACTTGTTTATGTATAAATTCACCTATTGTGATCTATGGTTGACAGGAATTCTGTTAAGAACCTTGTTGATAGGAACTCAGTTTATTAATCTTGTTATTTGAATTATTATGTTTAATTCAATAAGCTTTATCGTTTAATCAACGAACTTACTAAGCTTTATAAAAGCTTACTCGTGTTTTGTTATGTTTTCTTGTAGTTAACATTTTGTGGATAATCGAGCGATCGGATCAACTTGAAGATTCACACTATCCCGAGAACTCTTTTGGTAGATTTTGTAAATATCTAGGCTTATATGGCATATAGTAGAGTTAATGAAATTGTTATAAGTTTATAGCTACGTGTTGGTTGGTCGGTATGTTTTTGATGATATAAACTTTAGAAGTTCCTATAGTATGTCATGTTAACTCTTAAGTTGTGCTCAATGTTTGATCATGAATTGTAGTAATTGGTTTGGATCTAGGTATGGTGTTTGAGGTCAAGGTAATCAAATTCAATGTGTGTATGGTGGCTTGTATGTTTGATTTAAGAGTTGAAGATTATAAGTACTATGTGATGTGAATTTGAAAGAAAACTTAATTAAATTTAGATGAGCATAATTGGCATGTTTTGGTTGCCCTTAATGTGTTTTAGGGTGTTACAATACTGAACTTTGGCTACTATCTTGACTTGTTTCGGTAGAAGTCCTCAGGGTATCGGTAGAAGTCCCAGGCCAAAACTTCCTTGCTTACTAGAATGCGTTATACCAATAGAAGTCCAGGTTGTATCGGTAGAACCCAGAGTTGTATCGGTAGAACTCCTAGTTTTACCAGTAGAATTCTGTAGCCTTTTCAAGGTCTTTCCATTTTTGAGTTTTACCGATACTTGTCCACCTAATTATTGATAGAAATCCTTCATAGTTCAAAAACTTGTTAAAAATTAAATTAATTCAAGGCTTTTTAAATGTTTATTTTGCCCAACACTTTGAAGAAATTTTTTTAAGCCCTCATAGGCTCGATTAAGGCCCATAAATGAATGTAATACTCTGATCCGAATTATTATGAAATTTTGTTAATTAAATATGCAACTTGATGGTATCTGTTATTGATTATTCTAGATTGTACTGTAATATGCTGTAACACTAATCCAATGATGGGTACAGATTATGGGTGTTACATTTAGCCTATAAATACTCTGAGTTTAACTAGGATAATAAAAGCAAGAAAATTGCTGCACGTCGCCACGCTGTGACGTCCCTTGTCGTGTCATCGTGACGTCATTTCTGTTTCTCCTTTGTTTTCGTCGTAGCACTATCGTGATGTCGCTTTCTGTTTGTGCCTAAATTTGACCAAAATGCGAGGCATACTCCACAAATCTCCACATTGACTCGTATTTTCATAATGCCTTCTTTGCCAAAGCCCGCCATGGACCTATCTCGAACTATGCAGGATATTAATTGAGTCGAAGTTATTTTTAAAACTTTGAAGTTGGAAGACTTCTAGTCTTCAACTTGTGCACTACCAAATCAAAACTGAACTGGGTCTAATTTCCATGAACATAGTACCCTATCTTTTCAAAACCTGCACCTAAAAGAGAAACTCTTTTATACGAAATAATCATACCTTTTTCCCTCCTATGACCAATTTGCCTATGCTTCAAACGAGTCGACTTCGACTCTTTAGCAGATGAGGGACGTCCTATTACACCGATCACTGTTGATCTTTCCAGAACATAAAGATTTCCAATCCTTTTACCTTTCATCAAAATGAGATCCCCATGAGGTACTTTAATGTCGCTTGACTTGATGTTAATTCAACAACCTTTTGAATCCAAATTTCCCAAGGAGATGAGATTTCTCTTTAAATCAGGTACATAGTCCTGATTGTCTCGTCATGCATCTTGATCTAAACAGTACCAATACCAATTACTTTACTGGGTGAACCATTCCCCATATGCACAACTTGACCTTCAACTGAATTGTAAGTGGAGAACTAGTCCCTGTGGGGATACATGTGAAAAGAATGCCCCGAATCTAGGATCCACTCAGATGTAGGCTCAGAGCTTTCGCTTGTTGAAACCAATAAGAAATTATCACCCTTGTCATCGACCAAATTAGCACCAGCTGAATCTTCATTGTTGCTCTCAGCAGCCCTTTTATTTCGCAATTTGTAACAATCTGTCTTGACGTAGCCTAACTTCTTACAATAACGACATCTCTTGTCTCGCTTCCTTGATGCTACCAAAACCAAAGCTTGCCTATCTGACTTGCTATCCGAACCAAACTCATTGTCAAGTTTGTCTTTACTCAACATATGACCCTTTACATCCTCGAACGAGAGATTATTTCTGCCATAAATCAGGGTCTCCTTGAAAGGCTTGTATGAATGGGGTAAAGAGCACAATACTAGCTTAGCCTGAACTTCATCGTCAATCTAAATCTCAACATTCTTTAAACCATTTAAAAGAGTAACAAAATGACTGATGCGACTTCTAAGGTGCTCACTTTCGTTCATGCGAAATGTGTATAGCCATTGTTTCAACCCTAATCAGTTAGCCAGAGACTTTGTCACGTAAAGGGTTTCTGATGTTTTCCACAAGGTGTATGTCATTTTCTCCATCAACACCTCCTACAATACATTATTCGAGAGGCACAATCGAATTGCAAACAAGGTCTTCTTATCAAGTTCTTCCCATTCTGACTGATCAATATTCGCGGGCTTCTTCCCTGTAATAACCTTTTTCAGACCATTCTGGACCAGTATTACTGTCATCCGAACTTGCCACAAATTGAAATTTGTGATGCCATCAAACTTCTCAATATCGAACCTTGCTGCTGCCATCTCTGAACAGGTTGAAGGCGAAAATCGACCAAGCTTTGATACCAGTTTGTTGGGGATAAACTCGATTAAAAAACGAATAAGTAAAATAATTTTTTTTAAAAAGATCGAACACTAATATTTTATGTGAAAAAACCCCTCTAAAGAGGATAAAAAACCATAGAAAAATATAATTTCATTATAACAACAACAATGAATAGTACAAAGATGGAGATAAAACTAAACCTCAAAACCCGAAATAAGAACTCTCAAAATGTAAACACAAAATTCTCTAAAAGTTTGTAAAACCTAATACCTAAATGTGTAATGGGTTCAAACTTTCTAGGGTAGAAAAGTGTCTATTTATAGGCTAAATTTGTAGCTCAAATAATATTAAAATAATCTACACTGATTATCATTCGACTAAAATAAATACTCGAAGTTTAACTAGGAGAAGAAAATCAAAAAAATTGCCTAAACATCTCCATGTTGCGACGTCCCCTTTCGTGTCTTAGCGACATCATTTTTACTTCTGTCCTGTTTTCTTCATCATGACATCGCTCTTTGTTTATGCCTAAATTTGACAAAAATGCGAGGCATACTCCACACCTTCCTACTAGGGATTGCCTACCCACTTGGTGGCTGGTAGCCCTTTGCCACTCACTCCTCTTTACGAACTTTGGTATTTTATCAGTCTAAAAGATTTTTTCAAAATAATAACCCCTTGAGTTGGTAGCAACTCGAGTTTTCTTGATTCCATGGTGAATCGTTTTCATAAGCCCAATGATGTTTGATTAGCTTGATCTATTGTGACTCATTTTTATTTACGTTTGACTCGTTGCTTGTATCATTTTATGTGGATTTGCAAGTTCGTCAGGAAAGAGATAGCCATTTTTTTAGATCTAGTATACCAGCTCGTAAAAGTCTAGTCCCTGAAGCTAATGGTAGGGCTTGTGTCCAAGATGTTCATATTTTTTTCAGCATTTTCCTTCAAAATGATGAACTCGAGTTAGTCATTTTTCTCCGTATGATCTGACTTCCAAACATATGTTTATAATGCATTCTTAATATGTAATTTCTTTTAGTATTTCTCTTCAATGGATTGGAATCTTTTGTACTTATTTCTTTTGATTGTAAAATTTTATATATCAATAAAATATCCTTTTAAAAAAATAATGAATTAAATTTCTTAGTTTCCATTAATCATATATGTAAATAAGAAAACAAAAGAAATTATTATCTTGGAATAATTAAAGAGAGTACTCCATGACAAATATTCCCTTGAGTCGTGCATTTCAATGTCGCAAACTAAATCCCATGCTAATATGACAACATACATAAATTTGTAGAAATGTCAAACATTATTTTTAAAAAGTTAACGAATCAAAATTACCATTTTTCGTTTTTAGTCCGTACTTCCAAATTCTTTGTCAAATCTTTTCCTAGGTACTTTCGTTTTTCTCCCTCCTCCAATATAAATTTGATGGAATTATATTTTTATTATATTTTTAAATTAATATTGAAATAATATTTTATTGTTATATTAATTATACATTAATCAAAGCTGCAACTTTCCACTATAAAATATATGCATTAGCATTCAATAATTATATCTTTTTAATTTTATGTTTTTGTAAATTTTGCTTTCAACTTTTGATCATAGTTGTTATTGATTTTTATTTGATTTTATTATTTTTCTTTTGTTTGTAATAAAATACGTTCAATAATAGCCATTCAACTTTTTCAAAGTATACTACCAAATTTTATAATGTTTTAATGATGATTTGAATTATTAAAATATTTGAATAATTAAATATAGTTTAATATATTTGTTCAAAAAATATAGTTTAATATATATTGTAAGAACCTCAGTTTGCTCTCTATTCAATTCAATGTCCAGACAGTATGTTTAGATAATATGTTTAGACAATATATTCATACTGATGTTTGAACATGAGTTCAAATAGAACATAGGTAGTAAGCAAATAAGAGAATGAGAGAAATAAACACAGGATATTTGTTAACGCGTTTTGGATTGACTAATCCTATTCTTCAGAGCCTCGTTCATTGAATAAATTTATTCAACAAACGATTTAGTAACCTAGTGGCTAAAGCCTAATCTACCATCACACAAAGAAATAATTGTAGCCCCAATAGATAACCCCTACTTGTTACAAATCACTCACCCCCAAAAATCTCACAATACAACCAGTAAAACTCTCCTCGACTTGTTACAAATTACTCACCCAAAAACCTTACAATACAAACAGTAAAACTCTCTAATAAAAAGCCTAACACAATAGTGCAAAAATACTAAGTAAAATAAACACAAATTACCAGCCAAAAGCACTTCAAAAGGCCCCTTATATGTGCGGCATAACAACCTATTTCTAGGCTCAAAATATGACAACTTCCTTTATCAGTTTTTTTGGAGATAAAATTATCAATTTATTCATAATAATCCTTGATAATATCCTCCAATATCTATCTTAGAATAAAACCTTATCAGCTAAGATAAATCAACAAATTAATTACCAAAAATAACTTAAAGAATAAGGATAAGTCTTATAGGATAAGGCAAGCCAATCTCCAAGATTCTTCTATAACACCCTGTTACCTGACCTAATCGTCAGGTCCGAGCTACAAGGTGTCACATTCATTTCTAGAGAAACTGTAATCTATAACATTTAATTTGACATTTATATACAATCATTTACAAATAAATCATGTGTAGTAAACAATATATAATCATTTTTGAGTCTTATACAAGCTTACAAAAGCACATTTCCAAACCCGAGGTTGTATGGACCACAATGTAAAATATGCAAAATGCCGAGTTGATTTCGTGACTACGGAGCTCCTCGTCGCAATGGAACATACTATATTGGCTCTTTGTGATGTAGTTCTCAACATGGCTCTCTGTCTTGCCTTCGTCGTGACTTTGAGGAACCTACGTCGCAACGTGACCCCTATTTCTCCACAAGTTAATTCCTTACATTTTCCAACTAGCATAAGTAGCATACATGCATGCATTTAGGGATTCAATTGATCATTTTCCATAATTTCAACATGCTAACAACCATGTACCAAAACCTCAATACCAGTTTCATGCATAATTACTAACATTTACAATACCAATTCTCAAAATGACCATTTGAAACAAGTAAAACCTAGGTACATACCATTTGACCAAAATGAGATAAGCTATACAAACTTAGTTGAGTCGAAAATAGTGGTCTGAATGGTAACTTTACTTTTTTGGGGCTTTGAGATTGCCTGTACGTGCGCACAGGATAAACAAATCGTACATTGAGCAATAAAGCTCAATGGTACTTTCATGATTCAAGATAACATAAGCATTTATAATGATCATGCATAACACTACTACACAATTTAGCTAAGTTATAATCTACCAACTAACAATATCACATTTTAGATACGAGGAAGTATATGAATATGGGAAATAACTAATGCATTCATCAATATTTGTAAGAAAATAATCTATAAATATCATTTGACAATTACCATTTTTTTCATATCTTATTAACTAACACTATCAAACATATATCACGCATCTTTATATGCTATTAACACTATACTATTCAAGTTCCATGGCATTTGTCGCATGTAATGTGCAATGCGAATGTGTAAGTATACACGTCAAATCAAGTAATAAAGTGATGAGTGAGCATCGTCCCCATAAGGATCAAAATTGGTAAACAAAATAGGTTACGCTATTACTATGAAATTGACTAATTAAATTGTGCAAAAGAAACAAATGACAAATTGATGAAGAGGATTAATGAATGGATTAATAAAATCAATTATGAATAAAAAAAATTGTTAGGGCAATTGAAATGCTGTGGTAATTCTCAAAAAATAAGTGGGAGGATTTGTAATGTTGAATGATAAAGGTTGGAATTACTTAGGTTTTATTTTTATATCATAAGAATGTCATGGCAAAATCTTGACCATTCTACTACTCAGGGATTCACTACTACAGTCTACTTCTTTCGAGAGCCAGACTTTAAGCTATCATTTTGAGTTTTTGTATGTTTACAGAACTCAAGAATGACATATAGACAATTCTTCCTTTCCTTGTACAGATCGCAACTTCTACATCTAGAGTGCTATAAATATTCTTTCAAATACTCGCCTGTATCAATTGATGATAATCGAATCTATTTAATCTTTTCAGACTTAAATCAGATCTAACAACATACCATACTTTCTTCTATGTCTAGAGCTTGCATGCATACATTTAAAATAATCACAAACCGAATGAAACATTAATCTACTCAA
This sequence comes from Gossypium anomalum, assembly GCA_025698475.1. Classification (NCBI taxonomy): domain Eukaryota; kingdom Viridiplantae; phylum Streptophyta; class Magnoliopsida; order Malvales; family Malvaceae; genus Gossypium; species Gossypium anomalum. The sequence continues at coordinate 15,207,796 of CM046961.1, forward strand.
AATCAGACCATGGGCATTAAAGATAATAAAAATTCACCCAAGTAATTCTAATCCAATAAGATTTAACTTATGGCTTGGACATTCAAATCCAAAGTAAAATCATTCAACATCATCATTCAAGTTTACTAGTCACAAGATTCAAATCAGAAAATAAAGGCAGAACTGTAAGAAGCTCTCGCTACTCTAGCTTTCACTTTAATACTGAAATTTGATGCAAAACATAGGGCAGGTTTCTCTTCCCTTTCCTTACGTCTGTGATTTGTATGCTCTGTAAGCTGCTACGCTCTCCTATTTTTTCTCTCAGATTTTCCATGAGAATTTGATTCAAAGAGAAAAACTGCTCTCCTAATTCTTCTCTCCTCAGAATCCCCCTTTTCTTTTCTTTTTTCTTCCCTCATTTATAGGGTAGGTCTCTCCCTCTCAGCACACACCTTTTGTTTCCTCCTTTTTAGGGTGGTTTATCTTGTACAAGTACAACTGTGCTAAGAGTGATGTGGACTGAGTACTGCGTCACTTCCTGGAATTGCCATGGCATTATTATTGGCAAACTAACCATCATTTTTCCATAGCAATACTTTACTTCCTTTATTTTCTTACTCTTTTCTCTCTTCTCTTCTTCATCCTACACCTGCTGCCAATAACAACCAACATATTTCTTCCCTAATAATAAAAGTAACAAATAATAATATTTATAGCACAATCCAAGTTTTCTTATGCAATACTCTAAAAATATCCTAAAAATGCAGACATATCTACTTAATTACAAAAAACTAATTAAGTTTAGAGGCCTAAAATATAACTTTTTTCAAGAGTTATCACATTCATACTATTTGTCTTGTTTTCATACTATCCAAATTCGTTTCTGGAGTTTATCGACTCATTTATATTTATTTTGGTATCATAATATATTATCATTTTATTTCTTTACATATTTAAGTTTTTTTCAATTCTAATTAGGATGTTACGACCTATAAAACCCTAGTAAAATGTAGTCAGATACACGGGTAAACTACACCACACCAGATAGCTCGTAAGAGCTTAAACTATAACACACTAAGGCACTAAAGTGCAAAGCCTGAAAGCATCAAATACATATTCATATACTAATACATCCCTCCACCACAACATATTATACTCGATGATTCGCAACAAATGCTAGATCCCGATGTAACTTGAAATCTCCATACAAACATATATCCCGTACTAAAGTGCATACAATCCTATTGGCGTGCCAATCATTTCCTAGCCTTTTACTAAGTTCACATGGACATCAATTATATATATAAACATTTACATACCTATAATCATCTTACACGTATATTCATACCCTGTATTCGGTCAAATATGCATTTTGTACCTTGTATATTGTTCTATTGTATAACAATTATTTTGCAATTTAGTGCATAGATTATTTCTCAATAAAATTCACAATCACAACCCCATTTCATCATCTAACACACATATTGCATATTATAAGATATATTTCAATATAATTTTCATATCACATATCATAATTTAAGTATCTCATATCATTTCCCATTTTATTCATTCTAGTCATTTTCCTCGATATTCCATATCAAATTCAATCAAAATCTTTCATATTATCATAATAGACTCAGCTCAATAATTAAAAAATCAATAAATATGCATATAAAATCAAACATTTCTATCATGAATCATAAAATTACAAACCGAGGTCGATCATCACTTATTGACGATTTTCGCTTTTCATTTCCTTCTCGACGATTCGATGTTGTTGTTAGCTACGAATAATTACAAAACATATCACATTATCGATTTCTAGCCAAATCAGAATCAAATACCAAATTTCACATATTTTAAAATTTATTCAATTTTGTCCTTAAAACTGATACAAGCATAACTTCCAATTTAGGCATTCGAATTAGAATCCAATTTCACCTAAACTCACTAGGCACCCTCTATTTCCTATCCCTACCAATATTTCATGTTAATTTTTCATTTTATTCAATTTGGTTCCTAATGTACGAAAAATTTAGCCATTTTCATATATTAAGCTTAATTTCTAACAATTTCACACTAATTTCATTCAATTCTCAACAATGGCAACTTTAAAAAACTTTAATAGTTTTACAAATTGGTACATGGGCCAACTAAATCAAGCTTTCATGATCACAAATATATAAAAATTACAAGAAAATGACTTGAAATCCTTACCTCATTGGTGGCCCAATGTTAAACAAAAATTTTCTTTTCTTCCCCTAAGGAAAACGAAAAAGGAAGGAAGAAAATAATGATTTTTATCATCTTTTCCACTAACTTATATATTATATAGTTAAATTAGTATTTAATTAAACTTAATTAATTAATATAATCATATTTAATTAGTTTTAATCAACCATTACTTAAATTTAATGATACTTATCATCACCATAATCCACTATCCAATATTTAAAAATGGTTTATTTACCATTTTGGCCCTTTGGATAATTCCTATTTAAGTCCTCAAGCTTTTTTCTAATTAAAAATCTTTAGCGATTGGACTGTTACAATTTAGTCTCTAAGCTTTAATTACTCACTAATTCGGCTAAATCACTTAACCAAATTTTAATTTATCAATACAATAATTCTATAAATAGCTCTATTAAATATTTACAGACTTGATTTACAGAAATGGGGTCCCGAAATAGCCTTTTTTGACACTACTGGAAATCGGGTCGTTACATCTTCAATCAAACAAAATCGGCCATCATTTAAAAGGAGATATTATCCAAGACATATAATTATAGTTATCACATAAAGTCTTCAGTGTCCAAACAAAATAGCCAACTTGATCTCCAAGTAAAATGATAAGGTTAGGATAAGGATAAACTTTCCATCTCCAAGTCGATCCATCATTCTTTTCCTTACTCTAATTCGATTAGCACCATTAATGATGAAACAAAAAAAAATTCCAAGATCCCTTTGCTTATGGTAAAAACATATTTGAAGGCTAAAGTCAAAAACCCCAACATCTCACAACACTTAAGTTGTCCTAGAATTCTTGTTTAAACAAGTGTTTAGGCAGCTGTTTAAACAAGCTATGTTCAAATAGGTGTTTGAACAAATGTCGAATCATTAGTCTTGGAAAGGCTTGGTCCTAACAATATCCCCTTTGAATTTTTGACAAAACATAAGCAAATGGTACATGCTCTCCCTATCAAACATACTTGGAAAGTTCCTTTTAGTATAAAATCAGGGGGCGCATAGACTTTTCGTCTATGAAAAATAGACATCGCTATTCTACCGTTGTATTGATGTCATATGGATGTCTAACACAGACATGCCATAGATATGCCTAGATGCATATGAGACACATCAAAATATGTATAAAAAAAAGATTAGACAAGTCCTGACATGATCAAGACACCGATGTTAGAAAATTGACACGAGTAAACACGATGACTGGTCAGTAGATGGAGAAGAAGTCATCGCCTATTGAAGATGAGAAGATAATTTATCGCTGTAGCGGCTAAAAGAATTACAGTTTACCAAAGAAGAAATGTTGAAGGTGATAAGGTTATCAATACACGTTGTTTCATTAAAGTAGGGGAAAGATCTTTATATATATAAACGACTAAAATTTAACAAGAGTTCTACATTTTGTTCCTATAAATAGATGGCACCGGTAGAACTATAAACATAACTTTGAGAGATTGTTATTCTACCAAAAAATAAAGAGAATTTATTCTTAACTATTACATCTATTTTTTCGGAATAACAATTCTACCGGTTTCTATTAAGAAGAGAGTTTTCGTTTTCACCCCAAAAGAAGAGAAAACTTTTTCTAGTTTTGTGTTTTGGTTCAATTGATTCGAGCCCATACTCGAAGCAGTTCGTGATACGAGAATAGTGGAGAATATTGTTTGGTTGAAAGCCGAGAACAATGAACGTCCGCTAAGTAAAAAACATAGGTATGAATTCGGTTAAGGTTTAGTGTTATAAATATTACAAACTAGGTCGATTTTCAAAATTTTAATTTTTCGCTATGTAAGAAAATCATTTTCAAATCAGGATTTTTTCAACAATTGGTATTAGAGCTAGGTTGTGCCATGTTTATGGTGTAAATTGAGACTAAATCTCTCTCTTCATATTGTTTGATTAATATTTGATAATATGTGACATTCTTAAAATTATTCGAATGTTTAGGGGAATGTATGTGAATAAATGTAATATTATATCTATTTTTTATATAATTATTTTTTTTCAAGGTTGTGGTTCTTAGGATATAGACCGTGGACTATCATCTCTACATAAAATTATTTTTTTTATTTATAAAATTCTTGTGAGCTGGAAACAGACATAGGACATAAATGTAATTTTTTTCAAAAAGGAGTCCATGACAAGGAGAAGATGGAACAACGACGGTCGAAGATACAAAGAATGCCTTGTGGCGAAAAACTATGTTTTTTTAGAGTTCTCATTTATTTTCTAGATATAGAACCTTGGAAACTTTGACTACAATTTTATTTTATTACTGATCTCTTTATATCTTTGTTTAATAATTTTTATGATATAATTGTGATATACATATGTATGAGATGATCCACAGTTGATCTATTAAAGATATGAAGCGTGGTAATGAAAAAAAGACACTTGTTGTATTTTTCCATTCACTTCTTTGGGTTATTCGATTATTATGAAAAATGTGCTAATGAGAAGGTGCATGTCTAAGATTGGATCTGGCAAGGAAAGGCTTGGTTTTTAAGTGGTCAAATACGACTCACCTCCCTTTCTGGGGAACCTACCTAGTGCACAGTTCACATTCATTTCTTTGGTTTTCCCCTTAAAAGAAAAACTATGGAGAATCGAAATTGTTTGGTTGACACTTGTGAATAATTGAATGTAAATATTATAAAATTGTCATAACATTTCATGCATATATGAGATAAGCATGTCGTATAGTTTAGGAAAGAATGTCACACGTACTTGTCATGTATATATTGATCATACATGATTGAAACCAAAAATTATAAAAACCTTGCGTGCTTTTTTAAAATATTGAATGAGAGAAGGTCCCTAAACAATACCTACAGCTTCCATCAATGGTCTCTTTTGATGGCATGGCAAGTGCGCTACCTCACGTTAGGATTGTTATGTGGATTTCCTAAAAGTAAGAAGAATCCTCTTGTGATCAAATGATAATTGGACTGACCCTTATGGTAGGTATTATCATGTAATAGGTCAAGAAATTCTATCTTCAAAAGAGGAAAAGTAGTCAAAGCATGCTATTAGGTGAAGTTATCCCACAATGACTCATTTGTGGTGCATGATGCGATAAGTGTTAAATTGATAGTTATACACTCAAGATCTTCTAGTTAAGTAACTCCCACGAAGCTCTACTTAAGTTAGAATGATGACCAAACTTACACGATTATTAGTATGTGTGAATGCTTAAGGAGTTAGGTTCATGTAGTAATTGGATGGAAATCCATGTTCTTACTAGTTGATCATGATCAACCCACGGTGGCTTGATTCAATAGGAGTGGTAATTATTGTTGCAATAACTTACAAATGTTTTCAAGGTTTAATGTAAGACATATGCATTATCTTAATGCATATAATAATGTTGCAAAATGTTTTCAAACATTTGCTTAATACAAAGATATTAACATATAAATGTTCTTATTTTTAATTCAAAAATGACATCAACTCCCTTATTGAACATACTCACTGAAAACAACCTAAACAGAAACAACTATAAGGAATAGAAAAGGAACTTGATAATTGTCCTGAGCTATGAGAAACTTAAAACAGTTCTTGATACTAAGTGCCTTCCGATCGCTCAAGCTGAGGCTAGAAAATGCTAGGAAGAGTCTAATGAGATAGCTCGTTACTATATGTAAGTAAGTGTGACCAGCACTTTGTATAAGCAACTGAAGAGTTGTAAGATTGTTAAAGCAATTCTAGATAAGCTAGAAGACATGTTCAAAGGCCAAGCAGCTTTGGCTCAAAAGTTTGCTATAACTAGCTTAATGAATGCCTAACAAAAGCCCGACACTCTAGTCAATGACCATATGATCACTCTTATGGGCTAATTTGTCGAGGCCGCGAACAATGAGGCCAATTTGGACCAAAAAACCTAAATAAAGATGCTGTTCAAAAGCTTGTCCAATGATTTTACTGGTTTTCAGGTCGCATATAACCTTGGCAATAAAAACCAGATGCTTACATAACTTGTGAAAGAGTTACAATCCTATGAGTTGATGTTAAATGGTGGTCAACCCATCTAAAGAGAAGAAGCAAATATATTCATTACTTCTTCCTCAAAAAGGAAGGGAAAGCACATAAGAAAGACAAAGCTAAGGTCTTTGAGCCACCACAAGTGGAAAGGAAGAGAACCAAAAAGCCAAAAGACTTATCTAATTCCAAATGTTTCTTCTGCAGCAAGAAATGACACTTCAAGGCAAACTATAAAGAGTGGAAAGAATACCTAGCTACTAAAGGGAAAGGTATGGAACTCTTGACGATAGAATTTTGTTTACTAAAAGACTTAATAAACCACTGGGTCATTGATTCAGGAGCTACTAATCATCTTTACGTTTCTCTGTAGGGGTTTGAAGAGATGAAAGATCTTAGAGATAAGGGCTTATTGTTGCGAACTGGGAATGGGAAAAGTGTGGAAGCTAAAGAAATGGGAGATTTACATCTTTATTTGAATAATTTTAGGAAGTTTATTTTAAAAGACATTTTCTATGTACCAAGTTTCAAAAGAAACTTAATTTTTGTTGTATATTTATATAAAGACGACTTGACCGTGACTTTTAATAATGGAATTGCAGAATTTAGAAATCACAACCTTATCTATAATAGATGGATGTGAAATAATCTCTATTTTATCAAACCAAATATTACACACTACTTGAGACTAAAATAACGAATAAAAGACTTAAAACTTTTCAATCTAATGAGGTGTACTTTTGGCATTTGAGACTTGGTCATATTAACTGAGAAAGAATCACTAGACTTGTGAAAGACGACATCTTAAGTTTGTTTAAAGAAGTTAATTTTCCATAATTTGAATCTTGCTTGAAAGGTAAGATGACTAAGTGATTTTTTAATGCAAAATGAACGAGGGTCGAAAAACCCTTAGAACTTGTGCACAATGACGTATGTTGCTCTATGAGTGTTAGTGCAAGAGGTGGTTATCAGTATTATGTAACTTCTATTGATGACTATTCTAGATATGGGTATGTATACTTAATGCACAACAAGAGTGAAACCTTTGATAAATTCAAAGAGTTTCGTGCGGAAGTAACTAGGTATACCCATAAAGACACTTTGGTCTGATCGAGGTGGGAAATATTTATCTGATCAGTTCTCAGGGTGCCTCATAGAGAATGGACTTTTATCCCAATTAACCATGTCAAGTGATCATGATTTTCCGTGATAAGTTTTATAAATTTATAATTTATCGTTCTTGAAACTAACTATTATCACGATGTAGGCAAGTGTACCTATCGAACAGTAGTATAGCTTTAGCAAGACCGAATTGTCGAACCTAAAGGACTAACAGTACTAGTAATAACCATCTTTTTATTATCTAGCCTAAGAATAAAGGGGTTTGTTTTAACTAAGTAAACTAAGAAATTGTAGAAAATAGAATTGGGGAATTACTTTTGGGAAAAAACGATTGATTTAGGACAATACCTAAAGAAAAATCCACCTAGACTTTACTTGTTATTCTGGCTCCGAACCGGACGATTTATTCATTTAACTTGTTCTGTAGAAATCCCTAAGTTATGTCATTATCCCTATTCAAGATTAATAACGTCTAATCCCTAGGTTGAATAACCGAGACTTTTCTCTAATTAACACCCTAGGGTTGCATTAACTCGATCTATGGATTCCCTTATTAGGTTTCACCCTAATCCGGGAAAATCTTGTCACCCTATCTCTAGGCGCGCAATCAACTCCGCTTAATTATGAAAAAGTCACTCTTAGCCAGGGACTATTCATCCTCCAACTAAAAGCTTTAACTTGAATCGATATCCTAAAATACCAAAACAAGAATTAAGAACACATAATTAAGAACAAGTCAAATATTTATCATACGATTCAGAAAATAATAACAAGATTCGTCTTAGGTTTCATCCCCCTTAGGTATTTAGGGGTTTTAGTTCATAATTAAGTAAGAAAACATTTCAGAATAATAAAGAATACAAAACATAAAGAAAACCCAAAACCCCTGAAGGGAAATTGAGGAGAAATCTTCAGTCTTGATGATGAATCTGGCTTCTAAGATGGATCAGTCGGCTTCTTTGGAGTAATTCCTTACTCCCTATTCTCCACCCCCCTTTTTAGTCTTCCTCTAGGGTGTTTAAATAGGCTTTAGAATGCCTAAAGGCCCTAAAACTTGCCCTTTTCCGAATGGAACTTAGCTTGGGTTCGGTAGGGACACGCCCGTGTGCGATTACTTTAGGTCGTGGTAGAGGCTGAGAGATCGACATGCCTGTGTTAAGGTTGATTTGGGCCGTGGTTGAGCCTGTTAGATTGGCATGGGCGTGTGTTCTGCCTGTGTGAGGAAGTCCAGGCCGTGTTATTTTCCCTTGTCGGCCCGTTTTCTCTGTTTTTGGCCCGTTTCTCGTTCTTTTTCGTCCTCCTATCTCACCTAAGTATGAAATATAAAATTAAAGGATTAGGAGCATCAAATTCACCAAATCTAAGGAGAAATCATTCAATAACGTGTTAAGCGAGGGATAAAAATATGTATAAATTACGGTTTATCAAATACCCCCACACTTAAGCGTTTGCTTGTCCTCAAGCAAAATCCTCTATTCACATTTAAGAATTTCTTTTGCTCAACTTATAATTCCTATCAATAATATCTCAAGCTAAATCCATAAGTAATCATACATTGAGAATTCAACTAAAAGAACATTAAAGCTTCAAACATTCCAAGTTGAGTATTTAATCATGAAAAACTTTAGGCATCTCCCCTCATCTAAGTAGTTACCATTGATTCGAAATCTCACAGAGTTTAACATCCTCACTAAAGATTCACTCAAATCACTTGAAGTGTTTAAGGACAATGAAATCAGCACTCATCAGTCTATATGAAAAGTTATTACCATAGGCTTGCATGAAAATCAAATCTCCACTACTATAAATCGAGATGATACATCAATCAAAAGGTCTTTAGAGGGTTGTAACGAGGCTTGGTTAGGGGGTGTGGTCATAAATTGAAAGAAAAGGTTAGAATCGAGATTGAGTTGAAAAATTACTTAACTAAAAAAAATTTAATCATCACTTGTGTACAACAAAGGTTCTTCTCTGACTATGGAATTTGAATACTGAAGCTCACAAACAAAAGATCACTACTAATATGTATACATGTGTTTTTTTTTTAAGAACAAGTCAAATAACATAGATTACTATTAAGAACAAGACATAGCTAAGCAATTTATTCAAATCAAATCTCGACAAAAATAGAAATCAAATTAATTTAGTGGATTTCAACAATAATGGGTTAAGGGTTAATATTAAGGGTAATACAAGGAATGGCTTGTTAAGCTCAGAGGGGTTTACCAAGGGTTAATCGTGGAGGTAGGCTTTTCATGGCATGAGTTAGTTAATCCTAAGTACCTCTATCATCTTGACATATCAAATAAAATGGTGTGGTCTTGACATGCATAATCAAGCAAGTTCTAGAATAACAATTCGATATTGACACACTCAAAGCAATAATAAAAGTGAGCATGAAAGAATTAATAGATGCTCTTGATGGCTCAAGATCTCACAACAAATTATGGCTTTTCGATGTTTAAACTTGTAGATTTCAATTCAAGATAATTCCTAAACTTGGGGAAACAACCTAAAATTTTAAATTCTTAAAAATCAACTTATCATGCTTCTCTAATGTCTTAAATTTTAAATAATCAATCCATGAATGCCTATGTTTTAATTCAAGATATATCAATAAAAATCATAAATCAATCAAAATTCATTCTAAACATGATATGAGAGATTTACAAGAGAATAAGGCAACATTCAGGGATTTTTCTGATAGTGAAATGAATACCCCCCACACTTAAGATGTGCATTGCCCTCAATGTACAAAGATAGATATATAGAGAAATATAAATATAAGATCATAAGATAGGGAGAGAATTGAAACTTCCTGAGTGTTAAATAAATGAATTCCCTAGTTTGGCGAAAGCAAGAATTGACAATAGAGCTGGATGTAAGGCATTATTCTGAGGAAGAAATAATCTAATAATAATCATAAAGATAAGCCACGTTTAAAGAATACGTGAATCAAAAAAATAACTAAGAATAAAAGTAAAAATAAGAGAAATAATCTAATTTTGTAAATGGCACTGCCGTCTCACACGCCCGTGTGGTTCATGTCCAGCCCGTGTTTGTCGCGAATTGATAGTTCATCACACGGCCTTAAGACACGCCCGTGTGTCTTGGCCGTGTGGCTGCATGATCGTAACGCACGACCGTGTGTGATGTGGTTCACTTCTCCCACGCCCATGTACCTATGCGCACGCCCGTGTTATTTTGGCAGTGTCAACCACGGGCGCTAGGCACGGGCGTGGGAATTTATCGTATACCGTGTTTTGGGAAAACTTTTACTCTATTTTCACATGGTCGTATCGCATGGCCGTGTCTATTCTCATGTTACGAGCACGGCCTAGAGCACGCCCGTGTGGATGGCCATGTGAATTTTGTAGACCTGTGTTCAAAGATTTAGTTAGTGATTTAAATATTAAAAATTTTGAAATTAAAATAAAATTTAGGTAAATGAAAACTGTTAGTACTCAGGTTGCCTTCCTAGAAGCGCTTGTTTATAGTCTTAGCTCAACTTACCTCTCCATCGAATGGTCATGATGGTTCGAGGAGTTTATACTCCTCATTACTGCTATTAATCTCATCAAAATAAGGTTTTAGACGGGTGTTGTTTACCTTAAAGGTGCCGAACTTGGGATAACTTACCTTGACTGTACCAAATGGGAAAATATTAAGTACCATAAGGGGGATTTATTCATTCGGGTTGGCAGTGACAATGTGAGGATCTGCAGTATCTAGTAAGACTTTATCTCCAAGCTTAAGTTGATTTGGAGAGGTATTGAGCTCATTCTGGCGTAGTTTTGGTTTATCGTGTGTTCTCGGTTTATGTGTCCGCCATTCATCTAGCTCTTTGATTTGTAGCCTTCGTTTTTCATGGATGGGTCCTCTATTATTTCTTGAACATGGCTTATGTACATCTTTCGCACTCATTTCCTGCAAAGTAGAATACACTATATTGTCAGTTTTAGTAGACTGGTGTGGACAATTACCTTCAATTTTTGATGTGTTGCCAGAATTACGAGCTTGAAGGGTGATCTTTTCGTCTCCCATACGAAGTGTGAGCTCACTTGTTCCAACATCAATAATCGTTTTAGTAGTTGCTAAAAAGGAATTGTAAAACTACCAACTAATGCATTGATACTAGCCCCTAAATCAGCTAATGCATTATTAACATTTAAACTACCAACTAAGCAAGGAATTGTAAAACTCCCTGGATCATTTAATTTTTTAGGCAACTTATTCTGTAGAATAGTTGAGCAAACTGCGTTTAGTTCCACATGCGACACTTCGTCCAATTTCTGCTTGTTTGCTAAAAGCTCCCTTAAAAATTTCATTACATTCGGCATCTGCGATAAAACTTCAATAAAAGGTAAGTTAATATGTAATTTTTTCAAAAGTTGAAGGAATTTACCAAATTGTTCGTCTGAGTGGTCTTTCCTTGTCTCGTTAGGGTATGGCACACGAGGTTTATATTCTACATTCATTGTTTTGTTTTCATTATGACTTACCTCACCTTTACCTTTGCTCACCACAGTTTCTTGCCTTGGTTCTGGCTCAGGTTCAATGAATCCTTCGTCGTCTTGAACATTAATTGCGTTAAGCTGTTCCTTTGGGTTAGGTTCAGTATTACTTGGCAAGCTACCGTGTGGTCATTCAGAAATTAGTTTGGATAGCTGGCCTATCTGAGTTTCGAGCCCTTGGATTGATGCTTGTTGATTTTTAAGTGCTGTCTCGGTATTCTGGAAACAAGTTTCTGACACCGCGATAAATTTGGACAGCATCTCCTCAAGGTTCGGCTTTATATCTTGTTAGTAAGGTGGTTGTTGGAAGCCTGAGGGTGGTGGTGGTCTCTGATTTCCTTGACTTCCCCATAGAAGTTTGGGTGATTCCTCCAACTTGCGTTGTAGGTATTACTGTAAGGATTATTTTGAGATCGAGGATTATTACCCATATAGTTTAATTGCTCCTTCTCCATGTTGTGGCCATAGGGTTGATATTCTGGATTACTCGATCCACCTCCACTTGCTTCACATTGCATTACTGGGTGAACATGCGTAGAACCAAGTAAACCATCAATCTTTTTATTTTGAAGTTCTACCTAATTTGACAGCATAGTAACTGAGTCGACGTTATAAACGCATGCTGTTTTAGTTGGCTTAGTCCTCATGACTTGCCACTGATAGTTATTCAGTGGCATCTCTTCAATAAATTCGTAAGCCTCTTCAGGTTTTTTGCTGTTGATGGTTCCACCAGCAGCTGCGTCAATCATCTGTCTTGTCGAGGGATTCACACCATTGTAGAACGTTTGAACTTGTAGCTATAAAGGTAACCCATGGTGAGGGCACCTTCGTAGTAGGTCTTTGTATCTCTCCCATGCATCGTAAAGTGTTTTTAAATCCATCTGCACAAAAGAAGAGATATCATTACGTAACTTATCTATTTTAGCCGGCGAAAAATATTTTAATAAAAAATTTTCTGTCATTTGTTCCCAAGTAGTGATGGACCCTCGTGTTAACGAGTTCAACCACTATTTAGCCTTATTCATTAGTGAAAAAGGGAATAACCGAAGACGAATGGCTTCATCAGAGATGTCATTAATTTTAAAAGTACCGCAAATTTCTAGAAAATTCGCCAAGTGAGTGTTGGGATTCTCATCCTGCAAACCATCAAACTGAACAAATTGCTGTATCATTTGAATCGTGTTAGGTTTCAGTTCAAAATTATTTGCAGTAATAGCAGGCCTAACTATACTTGACTCAGTTCTTGTTAAATTAGGTTTAGCATAATCATACATAGTATGATGAGCGGGATTCGATTTGCTAATTCGTGGGGTATTCTTTGAGGTAGTGATTGTCTTGATTTTCACCATCTCCTCGGTTATAGTTGAGATATCGTCCTCTTGCTCTTCTTCTCAGGTATCTTAGGCTTCTTTGATTTCTCATCGCTTTTTTCGAGTATGCGATCAATTTCTTCAATCAAGCGATGGTCCCAACGAGTTTCTTCTAGTCATAAACTATAAGAACTTGCTAGAAGAAAGAAAAATAAAATTAGTAAATTAGAATAAAATTACAAATAAAATTAAATTGCAAAAATAAATGGCTAAAGTAATAAAAAAATGAGCGTTCCTAATATTTTAGTCCCCAGCAACGGCGCCAAAAACTTGATCGTGATTTTCCGTGATAAGTTTTATAAATTTATAATTAATCATTCTTGAAGCTAACTATTATCACGATGTAGGCAAGTGTACCTATCGAACAGTAGTATAGCTTTAGCAAGACCGGATTGTCGAACCCAAAGGACTAAAAGTACTAGTAATAACCATCTTTTTATTATCTAGCCTAAGAATAAAGGGGTTTGTTTTAACTAACTAATTATCTAAACTAAGAAATTGCAGAAAATAGAATTGGGGAATTACTTTTGGGAAAAAACGATTGATTTAGGACAATACCTAAAGAAAAATCCACCTAGACTTTACTTGTTATTCTGGCTCCAAACCGAACGATTTATTCATTTAACTTACTCCGTAGAAATCCCTAAGTTGTGTTATTATCCCTATTCTAGACTAATAACGTCTAATCCCTAGGTTGAATACCCGATACTTTCTCTAATTAACAGCCTAGGGTTGCATTAACTCGATCTATGGATTCCCTTATTAGGTTTCACCCTAATCCGGCAAAATCTTGTCATCCTATCTCTAGGCGCGCAATCAACCCCGCTTAATTATGATAAAGTCACTCTTAGCCAGGGACTATTCATCCTCCAACTAAAAGTGTTAACTTAAATCGATATCCTAAAATACCAAAGCAAGAATTAAGAACACATAATTAAGAACAAGTCAAATATTTATCATACGATTCAGAAAATAATAACAAGATTCGTCTTAGGTTTCATCCCCCCTTAGGTATTTAAGGGTTTTAGTTCATAACTAAATAAGAAAACATTTCAGAATAATAAAGAATACAAAACATAAAGAAAACCCAAAACTCCTGAAGGGAAATTGAGGAGAAATCTTCAGTCTTGATGATGAATCCAGCTTCTTAGATGGATCAATCGGCTTCTTTGGAGTAATTCCTTACTCCTTATTCTCCGCCTCCCTTTTTAATCTTCCTCTAGGGTGTTTAAATAGGCTTTAAAATGCCTAAAAGACCTAAAACTTTCCCTTTTTCCGAATGGAACTTAGCTAAGGTTCGATACGGACACGCCTGTGTGACACGCCCGTATGACATGCCCGTGTGCGATTACTTCAAGCAGTGGTCAAGGCTGAGAGATTGACACGCCCATGTTGAGGTTGATTTAGAACGTGGTCGAGCCTGTTAGATTGGCATGGGCGTGTGTTCTGCCCGTGTGAGGAAGTCCAGGCCGTGTTGTTTTCCCCTGTCGGCCCATTTTCTCTATTTTTGGCCCGTTTCTCATTCTTTTCATCCTCCTATGCTCACCTAAGTATAAAACATGAAATTAAAGGATTAGGAGCATCAAATTCACCAAATCTAAGGAGAAATCATTCAATAACGTGTTAAGTGAGGGATAAAAATATGTATTAATTACGGTTTATCATCAAGCACTCCTCAACAGAATGGTGTGGTAGAGAGAAGAAATCGAATGTTGTTAGACATGGTATATTCGATATTAAGTTATTTGCAGCTGCCAATCTCTTTTTGGGGATACGTTGTATAAATGACTTGCTCTATTCTGAATGATGTGTCAACTAATGCAGTATCGAAAACCCCATACAAATTGTGGCATGGAAGGAAGCTAAATCTTAATAATTTTAGGTTTTGAGGATGCCCAACCCATGTATTGGATAAATACGTGAGGAAATTGGACTCACGGATAGAATTGTGTATGTTTGTAAGATATCCAAAGATAACAAAGGGTGGTTTGTTTTATAACTCAAAATAGCAAACTGCTATAGTCTCAACTCATGCTACTTTCCTTAAAGAAAGTTACATGAATGAATTTAAATCTCGGAGTAAAGAGGTAATCGATGAGCTTTCAGGAAATATACAAAACCCGACAAAAATGTTTCTAGAACCAACTACTAATAGTAGACCTACAAATGGTCAGCAGCATAGGGAGCCTCAACGCAATAAGAGGTTCTCTCGTAGGCTTAAGTTCTTCTAATCTGGCAGAAGTGTTTTTAACACTGAGTCTTCCGAACGGGGAGATAATAACTGACTCACATATGATGAAGCGATGTTGTCTTTCCCTCAACTCGAACTAAATCACTGAGTCCAAATCTTGGGTGTTACATCACAATATTTAACAAAATTTCACAACAATTTTATTTAACTCTCAACTTAAAATGTTTTTCTCATTATTTATCTAAAACCTCTTTATTAAGGAAACAAAGAAAAGTAATTAAAGATAGTTTAATACATCAGACTTATCATAACTTATTACAATACAAAAGTTTGTTTTAAAGACAAACTCTTTAATGTGAGGGTCTACTATACGCCACTTTTCAAAGTTTTTCACTGTATGCATAATAACCCTTTTCGCATAGTAAACCCTCACCATAACATAATATTTGTAAGTTACACTAACTTAGTGAGTTTAAATATAAAATGCCTTTGAACCACTCTTGGTGAATTCATCATCTTGAATATTCGAATTACCCATTTCTCCCTTTGGCAGATACCCTTCTCATTGTTGAACACCTATATGTAACTATAAGCCATTTACCATTCTTTACTTATTATTTTTCACTTACTATTCGACTGATTCCCACACTTACCATACGTACTACCTCTTCTCTTCTCTTCTTTTCTCCTCAAACAACCTTCAATGTTTATTCTAAAATAGTTGATCACCAGTACTATTCTTAGCGAATACTACTTATAAATCTTACATTTGGTGGATTCCCATGCTAACTTTGCTAAACCAGATCTTCAATCGTTCATACTCTGATTTTACCCAATACATACTCATACTGAAAAGGAACTTTCCAGGTAATATAGCAGAAATCCAAACATCTATATTTCTCAACATATCAGATTTACCAAAAACTTAAATTCCAACTACTTCCAAATAAGACATGATACTAATCACATGTGACAGATATCAAATAATTCAAATCTCAATCTTTCATAGCGTAATCCAAATTCATATTAACGAACAGTCATACATTTTGTAATCTAAATATGCCCATTTTCTAATATGATAGACTTGTATGGTGAATTCCCTTTTGAAATACAGACACAAATTTCTCATTCATATTATACCTCGTACAACTTTTCAAACTTTATTACCAAATCGAATAGCCCAATCTATATTCAACTAACTATCAAAGAGATCCTAAAACTTACCCAAATATTACCACAATGGTGAATAAACACATTCTACCATTCAGGTATCATCGAATATGCTAATGGAATGATATGGAACTTACCACATAGGCCATACAAAATACGTCGCCTCAGAACCACGTGTTTACTGTCCCGACGAACTTTCATAGAAGGTGCCATGGGTTTCTCCCTTATGGACTTATACATAAATTCATGTCGTTATCTACCAATTTGATTACATATTATTGAAGGCCTCACCGTGAATATTCATATCATCATATCGTATTATGCCATGGGTCTCAACTACATGGGCTTACACAGGACCTCCATCCCACCAACACTCTGCTTAACCACTAGATCAGCAGGCCCATTCTGGTATGTTTTCACAAATAATTGAATAAAAGTCTACTGAATAGAGATAGGGCTTTATTCATAAAACACCAAAATTTAACCCAAGTAAGGCTTGAACTTGGGACCTCACACACACACCCAGAACTCTTAACTACTGAAGCAGATACACACTTGTGTCACAAATTTACAAAAACAAAAATATAAATTTTGGGGTGTTACAACTAGATGGGTTGGTTGATTTAATCCCCACATGGTGTGTACGGATGGACGGAGATGGTGTGTAGAGGCTGGTGGGAAGGATTCTGATCTTCTGTTATTGCATACTGTATCTGAGATGGATCAAGGCTCTAATATATATCAAAAACTGTATCTGACCGGGCTAAGGCCCAACCCGAATCTGCAATGGGCTCAGACCCAGCTTGTATTTGAATGTATTCTGATGTGTTTCTGTATGCATGTTTTTCTGTAGGGATTACACACTGAGTTTGCGAAAACTCACCCTTTCTGTTTAATCTGTACAGGTAATCCCCAGACTTAATGAATCAGCGTAGCGAAGGACTCGACGGTGGTCACACGTAAATTTTAGACTATTTCCGTTAATTTCAGATTTTATTACTTATTTGGGGGTTTGATGTAACTTATGGACTTTGGACTTTCTCGCTTTAAATTTTTGATTTCTTAGATCGTTTTACGATTTATTACTACTAGGCATGATAAAACTCAGTTTTACAATAAGATCAAACAGGTTTTCTAAAATAAGTGTTTTCTAAAGCTTCCGCTAAAAAGATATGATTTACTTTAAATTTTAGCCTTAACGAATAACATGCATTTTACTTCGAATTAAGATAAAAGCTAATTATCTGGAATGATTTTAACTCAAAAAACTCATTTTTTGGATCCCATTTCATGTAACATCGCCAGATTTGACTATAACTTCTAGGCCGGGTTCGGGGTGTTACATGTAGAGGTATAAGAGCCAGGTTACAAAACTCAGTTGTGGATTTGGGTTTTAAAATTTGGTTTTAAAGAAATGTTTTTTTTTACATAGTTTGAAATATTTTTGACTGAGTATGTGATATATCGAGTCTCCGGCGCCGGTCCTATAAGTGTTCTTAAACCTCTGTTAAGCTTTTACAAATATGATTAGTATATTCTGAAACTACTATAGGTAGTACACTGTATTAAAAACACTGTAGATAGTACATACTAAAAATAATAG
Source organism: Gossypium anomalum (assembly GCA_025698475.1). Taxonomy (NCBI): domain Eukaryota; kingdom Viridiplantae; phylum Streptophyta; class Magnoliopsida; order Malvales; family Malvaceae; genus Gossypium; species Gossypium anomalum. Next base: position 15,225,964 of record CM046961.1, read on the forward strand.
CGAAACTAAAAACTGTAGTAAGATTGCGATTCATGATAACAAACTCTAAACTTCTGATACTATTTTGCATAAAATATCTGCTAATAAATATCAAAATTGAAACTAATTCATAAAACAGTTAATGTAGATAAACTTCGAATCTACGATGAGTGCACGAGGTATCTGTGGACGGGGTACTAAAGGCCGTGGAAGGGGCCGTAGAAGAACTCGAGTTGAGTCCTTGTCATTTGGTAGCATACCTAATTTAGACACGAGTGAGACGCTAGTGTCACCTGCAGCTGAGACTAGGTCACAAGACCGAATGGTTGGGGACGACGCACTGTCCCAGGCTATGCTCAAGATATTAGAGAGGGTCGTTGAGCCCAATACTGGATCTAGGGGCTAAGGATCGGTTATGAAACGATTTCGGTCCAACGGGGCTGAGTTATTTAGGGGTGTCACTGGAGTCGCCCCTAATGTGGCTGAGTAATGGATGGAGGCCACGAAAAGAATCATGGATGATTTGGACTTTACCCCTAAACAGAAATTGAAAGGAGCTGTTTCCTTACTTTGCAATGAAACATACCAATAGTGGCTGACCGTTAAGGAGGGTACTCAGCTTGAACGACTGACATGGGATTTCTATAAGTCTAATTTTCAAGGTAAATATGTGGGGGCAAGCTACATCGACGCTAGGAATCGTGAGTTTTTGAATCTCACGCAAGGGGATCATTCTGTGGTCGAGTATGAAGCTGAGTTTTTGAGATTGAACCTCTATGCACGAGGCATGGTGGCGACTAAATATAAGCGTTGTGTTCGCTTCGAGAATGGACTCAGGGACAGTTTGAGAGTTCTGATAGATCCGCAGAGGGAGCGTGACTTTTCAGCACTGGTAGAGAAGGCGAAGATCGCCGAGGAGGTGAAGCGCGCTGAGCACCAGAACCGGGATAAGGAGAGAGGCAAGAATAAGAGGGATTCAGAGCCCTCGAGTTCGGCGGTGAGGCTTAAGAAAAAGGCCAGATCTGATGGGCCAGTTAGAGTTGGGCCTCCTATTGCACCTACTAGGATCTTGCTTTGTGGACATTGTGGTAGAAGCCATTTGGGCAAACGTTGGAGGACGACTGGGCATGTTTGAGATATGGGTCTACTGAGTACCACGTTTGAGAGTGCCCACTAAGGGTTGATCAGATACAAGCTCCAGGTTTTGGCACTGCACAGCTACTGAAGGTGGTTCAGTAGCCACCTAGGGGCCGTGGTCAAGCTAGGGGTAGTAATGGCATGGGTCGTGGATAGAGAGCACTGGGCAGAGGTACTAGATATACTGAGACAAAGCAGACTGCTCTTATTTATGCTGCTCATCGCTGAGAGGACCGAGATACTTCATACGTCATTACGGATGTGTTTTTAATTTATAATGTACCTTACCTTACACTGATAGACATAGGCTCTGCACACTCATACGTAACTAGTACTATGTCTGAAACTTTGGGGACTTCAGTTGAAAGTATTGATAGTAAGGTGACTGTATTGAGTCTTTTGGGGCAATTTGTCCGAGTTAGCAAATTGTATAGAGACGTTTCGTCAAAGGTCCAGGGGACAGTATTTTTGGCTGATCTGATGGAGCTTCCGTTCAGAAAGTTTGATTTAATTTTGGGGATAGACTGGTTGGTCAAGCATCGAGTAAGTCTGGACTGTGCGACTAAGAGGGTCGTTTTGAGAACCGAGGAGGACGACGAAGTAGTTGTGATTGGAGAACGTTGAAATTTTCTGACTAATTTGATCTCTGCATTGGTGGCAAAAAAGTTGGTCCGGAAATGATGTGAGGCATATCTGGCCTATGTAAGTGTTTCTAATTTTGGGGATTCTTCTATAAAGGACATCAGAACTGTAAGAGATTTTCTAGATATCTTTCTTGAGGAGCTACTGGGTTTGCCTCCGAGCCGAGAAGTGGAATTTGGTATTGAACTTATTCTAGGATACAACTTCGGTGTCTATTGCCCCTTACCGAATGGCACTGAAGGAGCTTACGAAGCTCAAAGCTCAGATTCAAGAGTTGTTGGATCGTGGGTTCATTCGCCCTAGTGTGTCTTTGTGTAAAGCACCTATGTTATTTGTGAAAAAGAAATATGGGACAATGAGGATGTGTATCGACTACCGACAGCTGAACAAGCTAACGATTAAGAATAAGTACCCACTTCCAAGGATTGATGATTTATTCGACCAGTTCAGAGAAGCTTCCGTGTTTTCAAAGATTGATCTACATTTGGTTTATCATCAATTGAGGGTTAAGGAGGCTGATGTATATAAGACGGCATTTAGGACTCGTTATGGTCAGTACGAGTTTCTAGTGATACCCTTTGGATTAACTAATGCACTAGCGGCATTTATGGATTTGATGAACCGAGTGTTCCAGCCCAATTTGGACCAGTTTGTAGCGGTTTTTGCACTAAAAATCTGGAGGCATTATTTAGAGTTAGCAGCATAGATAGATCGAGCTGCTTAAGGATTAAGACTGCACCATCGAGTACCATCCTAGCAAGGCCAATGTGGTGGCTGATACACTAAGCCGTAGAGCTATGATTGATTTGATGGCGATGTTTACTCGCCTAAGCTTATTTGATGATGGTAGCTTACTAGCCGAGTTTCAGGTTAAGCCGACATGAATTGAGCAGATTAAGGGTAAACAGTTGGAGGATGTGTCTTTGGGTCTGCGGTTTTGACTGATTGAGAGTGGTAGCACTACGGATTTTGGGTTGAACTCTGAGGGTGTGTTGTGTTTCCGAGGCTGGATATGTGTGCCGAATAATTCTAATCTGAGGCAGTCTATACTGAGAGAGGCACATAGTAGCCTTTACGCAATGCACCTAGGCGGTAATAAGATGTACCGAGATCTTCTGGAGTTGTATTGGTAACCAGGGTTGAAGCATGAGGTTACTAACTTCGTTGCTTTTTGTTTGACTTGTCAGCAGGTTAAGGCTGAGCATCAGCTACCTTCAGGTTTGCTATAGCCATTTAAGATTCCATTATAGAAATGAGAGCGAGTAATGATAGACTTCGTTAGTGGGTTGCCTCTGACACCCACTAAGAAGGATTCTATCTGAGTCATCATGGATCGATTGACCAAGTCTGCTCACTTCATCCCAGTCAGGACAAAATTTTCTTTTCAAAAATTGGCCAAGCTCTACATATCAGAAATAGTGAGATTGCATAAGGTACCTGTCTCGATTATTTTTTATAGAGATCTTCGCTTCACGTCTCGATTTTGGAAAATACTACATGAGGCTCTCGGTTCAAGGTTGGATTTCAGTACTGTTTTCCATCCTTAGACAGATGGCCAATCTGATAAGGTGATTCAGATACTGGAAGATATGTTAAGGAGCTATGTAATTGATTTTCGAGGCAGTTGGGAGGAGTATTTGCCATTGGCAGAGTTCGTCTATAATAATAGCTTCTAGTCTAGCATCCAGATGGCACCTTATGAGGCATTATATGGTCGTAAGTATCGCACTCCCTTATGGTGGACTGAGTTGGGCAAACGACATGTTTTGGGTCCTGAGTTGGTTTCCGAGACAAATGATAAGGTTAGATTGATTCAAAATTGTTTGAAAGCGGCTTCTGACAGGCAGAAGTCCAACTCAAATCTGAAGAGAAAGGATATCAATTTTTCTGTGGGGGGGACTTCGCTTTTCTCAAGGTCTCGCTGATCGCGTGATACGTAACAAGTAATAAATATTTATAAAAAAAGATCAAACCTAGACTAACTATTATCACGACGAAAAGGCAAGCGCACCTATCGAACAATAGTATAGTAATGGCAACACCGGGATATCGTACCCAAAGGAACCAAAAATACTAGTAATAACTATCTTTTTATTATTTAACCTAGGAATAAAAGGGTTTGTTTATTAAACTAATTAACCAATTAAAATAAAGTGAAGAGAAAATTTGGAAAAAAACTTGAAGAGAAGCAATCGATAAAGATGACACCCAAAGAGGAATCCACTTAGATTTCACTTGTTATTTGACTCTGAACCAGACGATTTATTCACTTGACTTGATCCGTGAGACTCCCTAACCTATATTATTATCTCTTTCGAGACTAATAATGCCTAACCCTCAGTTGAATTAATTGAAATATTTTTCTAATTAAAACTCCTAGGGAAGCAGTAAATCGATCTATGGGCTACCTTATTAGGTTTCACCCTAATCTGGCAAAATCTCGTAACCCTATCTCTAGGCGTTCGATCAACTCCGCTTAATTATGCCAAGTCTACTCTTAGGCAGGGTCTATTCCTCCTCTGCATAAGCACATTAGATCATGAGTCAATACCCGGAATATTAACTCAAGCATTAGAAACACATAATTAAGAACAAATCAAGTATTTATCATATAGTTCAGATAATAACAACAATATCCATCATAGGTTTCATCCCCCTTAGGTATCTAAGGGGTTTAGTTCATAATGAAATAAGAATACATCTAAAAAGTATGAAAATAACAAAACATGAAGAAAACTCTAAAACTCCTGAAAGGATTCTGAGAGAGATCTTCAGTCTTGGAGTAGCTTCGGCTTTTGGGATGGATCATCTGGCTTCCTTCAAGTAATTCCTAGAGTGTGGTTTTGTGTTCCAGAGAGGTTCTGGCCGTCCCCCTAGTAGGTCACACTTAGGGTGTTTATATAGGCTTTGGATTGGCTTTCTTCTTCCCAAAGTATCCTTTTTCCGTGCAAAATACCACTCTTTGAAAAAGGACACGCCCATGTACAACGACCGTGTTACGTGGTTGCCAGGCCGTGTGAATCGTGAAATCCTTAGACGACACCCTCGACAGACACGGGCATGTGAGCAGCCCGTGTGGCAAGGCTTAAGCCGTATGATCTTCTTAATTTGATCATTTTTGTCTCTTTTAAGCTCGTTTTTGGCTCCTTTTCACTCTTGGTGCTCTCCTGAGTACAAAACATGAAATAAACGGATTAAGAGCACTAAAATCCACAAATCTAATAGTAAACATCCATAAATATGCTAAGTATTTAGGGTAACAATATGTATAATTTGGCGTTTATCAAATACCTCCACACTTAAGCATTTGCTTGTCCTTAAGCAAAACTCTCATTTACTGCTAGAATTCATTCCTTTCAATCACATAATCATTACCAATAATGTTACAAATTATTCCACGGAGAATCATACAGTGAGAATTCAACCATAGGGGCATTAAAAACCTCAAACAATCTAAATCGAATATTTTGATAATAAATTTATAGGTAATCTCCTTCCTCTAAGTAATTAACTTTAGTCCTAAATATACAAAAGATGACATCCTCACTAAGGATTCACTTAAATCACTCAAAGTGTTTAAGGTTCAAAATTAAGAACTCGATTGTCTAACATGAGATGTTATCACTATAGGCTTGCATGAAAATCAAATCTCCACCACTTGTAAATGATATGATTCACAAATCAAAAGGTATTTTTATGGTTGTAACGGGGTTTAGGTTACGGGTATGGATACAAGCTGAAGAAACAAAGGTTAGAATCGAGATGATTTCAATATATCACCCCACTATCAAAAACTTAATTACTGAATGACAACAAATATCTAAAACTATATTACATGAGCTCTCTTTTTCATGACAACTTTAGCTTGCTAAGAATTACAATAATAATGCTGAGGTTAGTTTTTTTTTTAAGAACAAATCAAGTTAATACAATATAGAAGTTATACTCCACGATTCAGTAACAAAAATTGGTGATCATAGTGAGGTAACAAAATTAAATTCAATCTCGAATAAAAAGGGTCAAATTAAGTAAGAGGATTTCAATAAAAATAGGTTAATGGATTAATGATGAGGGTTAATCAATAAAGAAAAAGGGTTAGTAGGATCAAAAGGGGGTTCACTAAGGGTTTAATTATGTGGGAAGGCTTTTTATGGAGTAAGTGGGTTAAATCCTAAGTGCCTTTATCATCTCAGTATATCAAATCATACGTGTAATCTCGACATGTATAATCGAACCAAGTTCTAGAATAATAGTTCAATGTTGACACACTCAAACCATAAAATAAGTGAGCAAGAAAGAAAGCTATATGCTCAAAAAGGCTCAAAAATCTCACCAAAAATTTGGGTTTTTGATGTCATTTTTGTATACTTAAGATTTCATAATAATACCTTAATTCAGGAAAATAATCTAAAAATTTTAGTTCTCAAAATATCAACTTATCATGCTTGATTCTTTAAGGTCCTACAATCAAATAATCACGCATAATTCCCTTGGTCTAATTCATGACATATCAATAATAATTATAGATGTAACACCTTGATTTTGGGCCTAGTCAGAATAGTGATTTCGAGACCACAAATCTGAGATATAAATAATTATTTTATGATTATTTTGAGGTCTATGATATGATTGCATGATTGTGTGAAAATTTCGTGAAGAAATTCTATGCATAACGTGCTAAATTTGAAGTTAGGGACTAAATTGAATAAGTTGCAAAACTTGCATTCTAGAAGTTTCTAGTATGAAATTGCTTTGAAATATTAATTAGGAGGTCTTAAATAGAAATTTTACCAATTTCTAAGTTTATGGACAAAAATTGGACATAGATGGAATTTTTGAAAGTTTAGTAAGTAAGGGCATTTTGGTCATTTGGATATTAAATGAAATAAAATGGGAAAAATAACACAAAAATGATCATCTTCTCCATAATTTGCTGCCAAATTTTTCTCTCCACCATAGCTAGGGTTTCAACACTTTTAAGCCTTGATTGTAAGTGATTTCTATGCTCGTTTTTAATGTTCTTTACATTTTTGAAATCCTCGTAGCTTAGTTTAGCTATTTCTACCAATATTTTAAGCTAGGGTTTATATTTAAAAATTTACACATGGATGATATGTATGAATTTTGATGTTTTATGGTAGAATATGAAGTTTGAGATTGTGTTAAACAACTTTTGCTAAGTGATTTTTCAAATAAAACGAGTAAAAAAGCAGTATAATCGGTAAAAATACCTAATGTTCATAAATACATGTTAGAGTGAGATTTTGATGTTGCCATAGAAGGGAAAAATGATCAGTATGTCATAAAACACAAGAAAATAGGATGAAGTTTAATTTCCGAGTCTTGGGGCAAAAGTACAAATATGTAAAAGTTTAGGGGTCAAAATGCAAATTTGTAAAAAATGATTTTTAGACCCCATATGAATAGTGTGATTAGTTATTAGGCTAAATATGATATTATAGATCAAAGAAATCGAGATTCGGGCTTAAATCGAGAAAATACAATGTTATGGACTAAAATGATAAATTGTCATTTTTTTTTTGGATTGAGGTAAGTTCGTGTGACTTAATAATTCTATTATTCATGTTATTATTGTTATACATGAAATATATCTTGCTATGAAGTACATTGAATTATCAAACATAAATATGATTTCTATGATTATGGATATTATGAGCAATTGTAAGTTCATATGATTTTTAATAATACAGTGTGTAATTTAATGTTATTGCCTTGAGATGTAAGTTTATATGTAAGTAATACATCAATTTTACTTGTATTATGATATTTTATAATAATATTGGAAATATGTTTGTTGATAATTACTTGATTGGTGAAATTGTTGGAAAAGAGAGAGAAATCCCGGTTGAACCTTCGGAAAGATTGGATGATACAGATGGTATGTAGCTAGGTCACATGTATGGTGTTGAGTGCACATCATGTGTACAAGAGAGTTACGAGACATTATGATGTAGCTAGGTCACATGGGTGATACTATGTGTACACCATATAGATAAGAGAGCTACAGGATATATGTAGCTAGGTAGCATGCGTGGTTCCAGGTGAAGGACACCATGTAGATAAGAGAGCTACGCAATAAACTGGCTAGGTCACATGGGTGGTACTAAGTGTTCACTATGTGTACAAGAGAGCCGAACTATATAATGGGTGGAGCTATGTGCTGAAACCACCAAGTATCGAGGATTGATCTGAAGTGTTCAACGGGAGACTTACTATGTACTGCTTTGTGAGTTTTGTGATGAATAAATGCAGGAACTTGGTTATGTGATTGATGTGTGCATTAAGTGACCGGGATGTGGTAAGGTTATAAACAAGTAAGTTATACATGAGGATGATTTTATGGTGACCTTATAATCATGGGCCTATACTTGTGATGTATGAAATGTGGTGAAAATGATTTGTGATATGTATGTAAAATGAGGTTAATACAAAGAAAGTGTGAAAGAGTGAATTAGCAATAAAACTGTTTTGGACAGTAGCAGTGACTTGGCTTTGAAAAATCACCAAAAATAGTAGGAATTTAATTAAAAGCTTAATAAGATATTAAATTAAAGCTTAATGAGTTTATTTTCATATAAAAGAAACAGAGCAAGCAAAGGAATTCTATATTTTGAGATATTTATATTTTTGTGAGACTTATTCAGAATGATTACGTGATCCCCTGTTTTGACTTTGAAAAATCCTTAAAACTTTTACAAAATAATTAAGAAATATATTTTATATTCCTAGATTCCTTATTGAGTCTAGTTTTAAATGAAACAAATTTCATGGCTATTTGACTCTTGTACAGGGAGAAAATCAATTCGTAGTGAACAGAGGTCAGATCAGTCGAGCTGTATAATAGGGGAAACTTTAACTAATAAACTGTACTAATTGGATGGACTAAAAATTCTAGAAAAAATTTAGTAAGGAGTGATATGATTCTAGTTTCTGGGAAAATTTACGGATCTTAAATTGGAGTTTCGTAGCTCTAAATATAAATAATTTAATAACTGTGACTCGGGAAAACAGCTTAGCTAGAATTTGAATAAATAGAAAGAATATGAAAATAGCATGTTATCGCATTGCTTATTATTTTCATGCAAGCTTTCTAAGCGTAAAGCTTACTTCCTCCTTTCCATTTTTTTTAGTTTGTCAGGTCAGCTCAGGGGTTGGAGGTCGTCGGAGGCAGCATCACACTATCAAGCCTTTATCCTTGGAGTATTGGCAAGTATATGTTACATATTTTCATGTGAGTGGCATGTATAGGAGGTTTGTTTCATGTCATGTATTATTATTATGATTTGGCTTACGTACTGGCCTACATTGAGCTATTTTATATGGCCATGAGATGTGGCATTTATTCATTGTGGTTTGTAAGTTTTAATTTTGGGCAAAACTTGGTGACTCGATTTTATACGTTTGTGAATGTTTAAGTTTGGTAATACCTCGAACCTTGTCCCGGAGTTGGATACGGGTGAAGGGTGTTACAATAGATTAATCAGAATTCATTCTATCAATATTATGAGAAAATCACTTAAGCACAAGACCGCATTCAAGGATTTCAGAATAATGCAAAAAGTTAGGTTTAATGTTTATGTTCACCCCCCACACTTAAGATGTACATTGCCCTCAATGTATCAAGATAGACTATTCAAAAATAAAGAAAATCATAAGAGAGAAAGAGGTGAAACTCCTTATTATATGGATGCGAAGCTTGATTCTGAGGCTGTAGTGCTTAAGGAAAGTAGTAGCTACCATTGCTCTTAGCTAGATGAAGAAATTGGGTCGTTGATCATGGTATTTGTTTTGTATTATTCCCTATTTGTCTACTCATTCCGTAAAATATTCCTAGCAGCTTGCTTGGAAATCTGTAGAATCATGAAGAGCTTATTAAGAGTTGGTGTGGAAGAGAGTGTAGTGGGATTTCTTGTTAGAAATAGCAGAAAAAAAAAATGAAGAAAGTAAAATTTACTAATATAGACATGTCTTTAATAATAAAATTGAAATGGAATGAAATTAAGCATAAAAAGAAAAATAAAGAGAAAAATAAAAAGATAGGAGGGTTCAATGATCCTTGTCAGTGGGGTCCTCAGGTGGTGGTGCTGGAGTGGCAATGTGAAAGTGCTGGCACAACTGCTACATCATGGCCTGCATATCGCCCATCTGTCTATCGCGTCGCCGATCTCGCTCGTGGATCATCTCGAATTGTGTAGTGCAATACTGCTCGAAGTGAGCGAGTCGGTCGGAAAGGTGTGCCAATGAAGCAGCCACATGAACTGGTCGTTCCCTAGGTGACGTGGTCGAAGGCTCCTCGTTCTGTAGGGGAACATCATCAGGAATATCCTGAAGATCCTCCTCATCTATGGCATGAGAGAGACAGTACTAAGGAGGATCAGTCCCACGTCAGCGCTCGACCATCCTCATGTGTAACATAGTCGTGATGCCCTGTAGGGACATCTGACCTATCAGTGTAAGCACCGATCACTGAGCTACTGTATTAAGGAGGCCGAAGTGTATGGCAAGGCACGTCACGTAGGGGCCGGTAGAGATCACTCTCTTCCTATACTGCTCGGTCTGATGGCGAACGGCGAAAGTAATGAAGTAGGCCAAGTTAGTCAAATGTGCATTGCCTATGCACCATAAATAGTAGGTGTCGTGGGTATTGACGACGCCGATGCTCTCTCTCCTTCCGGTCAAGGTGTGTACCAAGATGGCATGGAGGTAGCGTAAGGAACGGGCGAGAGCTGAGGCCTTCGAGCGGCTGGGGTCGTAGGTGGAAGAGAGTGGTGCCAAAGCTTTCCAGCACAAGGAGGGGGAAATGTGAATGTTCCGTGGTAGGGCATTCATGTCATCCTCCTCCATAAACTCATCTGTGTAAAGTCCTAGAGCAACTCCAAACTCTAGGACACTCATCGTACAAACTAGACCGCCTAATCAGAAGTGAATAGTGCCTGGGTCGTCATTGTTCGTCATCACCACCTGTAAATGGAAAGTAGAACAAAATTCTAATGTTAGCTCTAAATAAGTGGGCTCGATAATAGCGAAGAACCGTTCCCAAGGGTCTGTAGAGAGGAGGGTGCGGATGGAATCTACGAGCTGGACTTGCTCTATGGCAGCCCAGTCGATGCAGCGACCTGTGGTGATAGGTCGTACGCGTAATATCTAAAATAGCTCCTCCTGTGAAGCTTGAGAAAATTCAAGGAATGGGTGCCGAACTTCGGCTGTAGCACGTACCGAGGAAGAACCTGGTCTCCTCTCTCTTTTTGAGGAAGGGACCGCGGCCTTCTTGCCTCTTGATGATGACATAATGTACCTGAAGACACATGAGTATTGATAGAATCCAATAGACATCAGTAGTTAAACAATATATCTAAAATTAGTATATGCGATTTAGTAGTTTAAACAATTCTAATACAGAAGATTCCAAAGCAAATTCCTAACTTATCTAAACATATTTGTAATAGTAACAATATCTATGCAAAACATGTAGAATACTAATATAGTAACACAAATTGGAAAAATAAGGTTGAGAAAATGAACCAAAGGTTGTTGGAAGGCGGTGCACGAGCGTGTGGTGTCGCGCACGGGCGTGTCACACGGAGATGAAACCGTGTGGTGGAAAAATAGAGGGTAAAGGGAGGGGAAAAATGGAGATGAAGCCAAGGGAAATGAATTTGAGGGTGATTTGAGGGTTGGGCAAGCGAGAATTTAGGAAATGGTGGACGGAATAGGGATTAGGGGTTGGGAGAGGATAAATTTCGGCTAGGGTTTTGAAAGAGGGGAGAAGATGAATAGTGGTTTGTTTATATAGGGGAGGGGCACACGGCCTATCGCCACGCCTGTGTACTTTGAGGCTGAGCCCGTGTTTTTTGAATTTTGCAAGTTAGGTCGTGCCCAGCTACTATCACACGCCCGTGTGTATTGGGCGTGTGTCAAATACGGCCGTACCGCACGGCCATACTTAGCTTCGTTTGCTTCTTCCAAGCCCATGTTTGAAGGTAGCACGCCTGTGGATTGTTGTCCACGGTTTAATGACACGGGCGTGTCGTGCGCCCGTGTTAGAGAAACAGAATCGAGCCTTGCCCCTGACACGCCCGTGTTTTTCCATTCCCACACCCGTGGTCATCTATCAACCTTACCCACGGCCATATCGCACTGCTGTGAGGATTTATTGCATCCCATGTTTTGGGAAAATCTTTGCCATGTTTCCACACGGCCGTATCGTATGGCCGTGTTGCTTCCCCTATTTTGCCATGGCCAGAGGCATGCCCGTATGCCTAGCCGTGTATTCTGAAAGATTGTGCAATTCTAAAAATTTAATTATTTATAGTGTTAGAAATAAGAAATCAAAATATGTTAGTACTCGGGTTGCCTCTTGAAAAGCACTTATTTATAGTCTAAGCTCGACTTACCTTTCCGTTGATTTATCATGGTGGTTTGAGGAGATCGTACACCTCGCTCTTACTATCATTCTTATCAAAATAAAGCTTAAGCAAGGAATTGTTTACCTTAAAAGTGCCGAACTTGGGGTAACTTATCTCCACTGTACCGAATGGGAAGATACTAAGTACCGTAAGAGGGATCTCCTCATTTGGTGTGGTAGTGACAATGTGGGGATCTATGGTATCTAGTAAGACTTTATCGCCCACCTTAGGTTGATTAGGAGAGGTATCAGGCTTGTTTTGGCGAAGTTTCGGTTTATCATGTGTTCTTGGTTTGTGCTCTCGCCATTCGTCTAGCTCCTCTATCCGTAGCCTTCGTTCTTCAAGGATGTCTTTGTTTTCTTCATGATAGTAGCACACTGTCTTTGTTGCCTTGGTTCGAGGAGATTCCTGCAAGGACGATTAAATATTAGTTTTATCATCGACAGATTTTATAGCATCATTTTGAGTCTTAGAGGTTTTGACTGAGTCGCGTGCTTGAAGTGTTACTGCGTCGTCACCTGCACGAAGTGTTAGCTCTCCTGAGCTTACATTAATAATTGTTCTAGCAGTTGCTAAAAAGGGTCGTCCTAAAATTAAAGGTATCTCTTTATCCTTATCCATATCTAAGACGACAAAGTCTACTGGGTAAATGAATTTATCAACTTTAACAAGAACATCTTCAATAATACCCTTAGGAAATCTAATTGTTTTGTCAGCCAATTGTATGCTCATCCTAGTATGTTTGGGTTTACCGAGACCTAGTATTTTAAACATTTTATAAGGCATAACATTTATACTTGCCCCTAAATCAGCTAAAGCATTATTCACTGATAAACTACCAATTAAGTAAGGAATTGTAAAACTCCCTAGATCTTTCAATTTGTTAGGTAGCTTATTCTTTAGAATAGCTAAGCAAACTGCATTAAGCTCCACATGGGATGTAGCGTCTAATTTTCTTTTATTGGCCAGAAGTTCTTTTAAGAATTTTGCTGAGTTGGGCATCTGCTAAAGAACTTCAATAAAAGGTAAGTTACTATGTAATTTCTTTAAGAGTTTGACGAACTTACCAAATTGTTCTTCTGTTCTGTCTTTCCTTGCCACGTTAGGGTATGAGACACGAGGTCTATATTCTTCATTTACTATTTTGTTATGACTTACCTCACTTTTACCTTTGCTTACCACTGTTTCTTGCCTCGGTTCTGGTTCAAGTGTAATGAATTCTTCCTTGTTTTGAGTAATAATTGCGTTGAGGTGTTCCCTTGGATTAGGTTCAGCATTACTGGGTAGGCTCCCTTGTGGTCGTTCAGAGATTAGCTTTGATAGCTGGCCTATTTAAGTTTCGAGTCCTTGAATCGCTGCTTGTTGATTCTTAAGTGCTATCTCGGTATTTTAGAAATGGGTTTCTGACACCGAGATGAATTTGGATAGCATCTCTTCAAGTTTCGGCTTCTTCTCCTATTGATAAGGTGGTTTTTGGAAACCCTGAGGATTCTGTGGCCTTTGATTTCCTTGACCACCCTAAGAGAAATTTGAGTGGTTCTTCCAGCCTGCATTATAAGTGTTACTATAGGGGTTATTCTGAGATATAAAATTATTGCTACCCATATAGTTGACTTGTTCCTCTTCGGTTATAGGATTGAATTGTGGGTATTCTGTATGCACACCTCCTCCACTTGAATCACACCTCATCGCTGGATGTACCTGCGTAGAACCAAGTAAACCATCAATTTTCTTATTTAGAAGTTCTACCTGATTTGTCAACATAGTGACTGAATCGATGTTATAAACGCTTGTTGTTTTTGTTGGCTTAGTCTTTATGACTTGCCACTGATAGTTATTTAGTGACATCTCCTCAATAAATTTAGAAGCCTCTTCAGGTGTCTTGTTATTGATAGTTCCACCAGTAGCTGCATCAATCATTTGTCTTGTCGAGGGATTCACACCATTGTAGAATGTTTGAACTTGCAGCCATAGCTGTAATCCATGATGTGGGCACCTTCACAAAAGGTCCTTGAATCTCTCCCATGCATCGTAAAGTGTCTCTAAGTCCATCTGCACAAAAGAAGAAATATTATTATGCAACTTAGTTGTTTTTACCGGTGGAAAATATTTTAATAGAAATTTTTCAGTCATCTGCTCCCAAGTGGTAATGGATCCTCGTGGTAGTGAGTTTAACCACTGTTTAGCTTTATTCCTTAGTGAAAAAGGGAATAACCGAAAGCGAACGGCATCATCAGAAACGCTATTAATTTTGAAAGTGTCGCACAGTTCTAGGAAATTTGCCAAGTGCGTGTTGGGGTTCTCATCCTGCAAACCATCAAACTGAACAAATTACTGTATCATCTTAATCGTGTTAGGTTTCAGCTCAAAATTATTAGTAGCAATAGTAGGTCTAACTATACTTGACTCAATTCCTGTAAAATTAGGTTTAGCATAATCATACATAGTACGAGGAGCAGGATTCTAATTTGCTAATTTAGCGGGTATGGCTGGCGGTAGCAGATTGTCCTGATTTTCAGCCATCTCTTCAGTAGTAGTTAAGATATCATCCTCTTGCTCTTCTTTTGTGTATCTTAAGCTGCACTTGATTTCTCGTCGATTTCTATGAGCTGTACGATCAATTTCCTCGTCAAAAAGCAAAGGTACTGATGGGTTTCTTCTAGTCATACACTACAAGAACCTGCCAGGGGAAAGAAGAAGAAAGTTTTTGGCTCCTTTTGACTCTTGGTGCTCTCTTGAGTACAAAACATGAAATAAATGAATTAAGAGCACCCAAATGCACAAATCTAATAGTAAACATCCATAAATATGCTAAGTATTTGGGGTAACAATATTTATAATTTGGCATTTATCACTCGCCATGGAAGAAGGTTCTGAGGTTTGGCTGTAAGGGCAAGTTGAGCCCTAAGTTTATTGGGCCTTACCTAATTCTGTGGCGTGTGAGACCTGTTACTTATCAGTTAGAGCTACCTCCAGAGTTGGATCGCATTCATGATGTATTTCACGTCTCGATGTTGAGACGCTATCGCTCTGATCCCACGTATATTGTTCCTATTGAGGAGATTGAGGTTCGGCCAGATCTAACCTTCAAGGAGGAGCCGATTTAAATTATGGATCGCGACGTTAGGGCTTTGAGGAAGAAATCCATTCCTTTAGTGAAGGTGCTGTGGCGGAATCATAACATTGAGGAGGCTACGTGGAAGCCTGAGGATGCGATGCGTCAGCAATATCCTCATCTGTTCTGATTAGGTAAATTTTGAAGCCGAAATTTTCTTTTTAAGGGTAGAGTTGTAACACCTTAAAATTTATATTTTTATTTTTGTGAATTTGTGACACAAATGTGTATCTACTTCAGTGGTTAAGAGTTCTGAGTGTGTATGTGAGGTCCCAAGTTCAAGCCTTACTTGGGTTAAATTTTGGTGTTTTATGAATAAAGCCCTATCTCTCTTCAGTAGACTTTTATTCAATTATTTGTGAAAACATACCAGAATGGGCCTATTGGTCTAGTGGTTAAGCAAAGTGTTGGTGGGATGGAGGTCCTGTGTTTGAATCTTGGCATGGGCATTTATTTTTGCTCGTTCGTCCAGGAGAGTTTGAGATGGACTAAAAATCTGAGTAGTGGATATAGTGGGGAGTTTGGTAGAGAGAATTAAGGGAGAAAAGATTTGGGGGTGATCAGAATATCTTATTTGTTTTCTTTTTTGAAAAAAAAAACTCTGCTCTCCTTTTCTTCCACTCTGCCGAAACTCTGCTCTTCCATCATCTTTTCCTTCTTTTGTTTCTTTTCTTTTCGTTTCCCTTGGGCGTCGTGGGCTACACGTTTCGATAAGTAAGTTTTTTAATTTGTAAGTTGTGAATACTAAGTATTTAATTGGGGGTTATTGACGTTTTGACAATAGCATATTACGGGGATTGAGGTTCTTCTTGTACTGATTTGTAATAGACTGATTCGAGGTGTTGGGGTAAGCTTTTGTCGCTTTAATAATGGGAATCTTAATTTGGGTTCAGTTTTAGTTCAATGGCTAAGTGATTAATGGAGTGAAATAGTGATCGATTTTAGGTTCGGGATTACATGGAGTTACTTTCGCATAAAAAACGATACAGGTGTGTACCTGAAACACAGAAAATAAGATTTGGCGAAAAGCCGAAAAAGTATTTTGTCGATGCCACACAGGCGTGTAGTCGCCCGTGTGGTAGGCCGTGTGACGAAACACGTACATGTGATCGATAAGGCCAGGCCGTGCGTGCATGACATGGCTGTGTAATGACCAGGTAGGCCGTGTACGACACACGGGCATGTAGGATTCTAGGCCAGGCCGTGTGATCCATAGAGCCAAGGCCAATTTAGGCCATGTGGGCCTACACGGGTAGGCCACATGAGCGTGTGAGCCATTTTTCTAAAAAGTTCTCTAAGGTTGCATGGGTCGCCCAAGTCGACTGTGGACCTACTGTAAGGTCGGTAAGCATTTCTTAGACCCTTATATGTGTAATTTGTCTGACTGATTTCTGTATTGAGCATGTATGCTGATCTGAATGTATGGACTGTTAACTACATAATAGCATGACATCTCTTGTATGTGTCATTGCATCGGGTGTGTTATTGTTATTTGGGTGTTACAAAAATTATTACAAATATGGGCTGATATGGGTGCCATGAATATTCGGCTATCATAAATTGACATTAAAAATGGTTAATTTGCATGTTTTGGGCTCAGGGACTAAATTGAATAAAAGTAACACTTTAAGGGAAATTTTGAAAAAATGACTAAATTGCATAAAATACATTATTTTACTTAATAATTTAATAGATTAAATGAAATTATTAATTTAGATCAAGATAGGCTAGAAAATCGAAGAAAATGAAAAATTACCAAAATGCCCTTATACTTTGACATTTCTGCAATTTAGTCAGGTAAGTTCGTATGAACTATATTCTGTATAATTTTGATTAAATTGAATGTTTATATATGATTATATTGTGATTAAATCTATATATATGTGTGTGTGTGTGTGTGTTTGTATGCAATTTATCTTGTAATGAAACGATAGAAATCCAATGATGTTACGTCAAATACCGAGCCCTATTTGAACTTAGGACTTTGTAAGATACCAATGACATGTCATTAGAGTTTACATGATTCGGGTGCTGGTCTTGAATGTCCTACAGATGGCTGAGGTCCGACATGTGTTACGGATACTCCATAGCTCATGTGAGCAACATCGTGTAGCTACGTTCCAACCCATAGCTCGTGTGAGTAGGCCCATTTTCATAGCTCGTGTGAGCATACATGTACAAGAATTAACGGATTACAATTATATGAGTTAGCACACTATGTGTGAGCTATCCCGGGTATCCAACGGTATTCGAAACGATTCAACAAGCATGATTTGAAAGGAAATGGTAAGAGTTCGATATGAACTAAGACAAGTTCACATATGAATTGCATTGAATTGGTGATACATGGATAAATGTAAGTTGAAATGCATGATATATTTATATGTTACATGTTTAAAGGTTGTGATCATCCATGAGTAAATTGCTTGTGTCTTATACTTATATTGCTAACACATTTGGTGTGAATGCTTAGGCTTTGGCCAAGCAATTGGATGGATTGTATTATGCTTACTTATAAGTTATGCATTGAAATGGTAAGTGCCCAAATGGAATATACTTATGTTCATGAAAGAGTGGTAAAGTTTAAATTATGTAATTTCTTATGAAATAGTTTATCATGTGGTTAATTTAAAAATAACTATGTTTAAATGCACTAGCTTGTGGCTATGGTTGATAATATGCTTATGTCTTGTGTGTTAAGCATATGAAACGGATGTGGAATGGTAATGAAATAGTAAGTTCATACTTGAAGTGTAAAAAGGGAATGATGAGTTGAATTGATATTGTTATTTATAAGAAAGTAAATAAAATGGAAAGTAATGAAATGCAAATGAAAGTAAGAAAATTTGAAAGGGTTTAAAGTTTTATAAATTCCTACTATGCTAGGGATGATATGTATATATGATGTTGTGGATTTATTTCACTTTGTGAGTTGTTGAATATAGTTTCATGAATCTTGCGGTATTGGTATAGGATTATTCTTGATATGTATAAATTTCATATTTGAAATGGATTAATATGACTAAATTTTATACAAGCTTACTAAGCATTCATTGCTTACGTAGTTGTTTTTCCTTTACTTTTCAGATTATCAGAAGCTAGTTCAAGTTGGAAGCTCATCGGAGATCTATCACTCTTTCCAACAATTATATCAGTAGATTTTAATGTCTAGATTAAGGTTATAATAGCATGTATAGGTGGAATTATGGTTGATGATTGGTTGAGTGTTAGTTGATGAGTTTGACATGTATATGTCATTTGGGATGGTGTAGCCTTGGTACATTTGGTGCCTTGTTGATATGTGTTAATTTGATAATGTGTTAAAGCATGTTTGAATGGCCAAAGTGATATATGATGAATTGACCTCAACATGGTCAAGATATGGCATGCTTTGGAAAGGTTTTGAATAGATGTGCATGATTGAATTATGGTTTGTATACATGTTGATTGTTGGAAACATCTGGGTATGGTTACATTTGTATCTTTAAATGGCCAAAATGGTGTGGTTATTATGTATCAATTATGTTATGTTTTGGTATGAAAACAAGTTAAGTGATAATTGTTTAAATATGCACATGTATAGGTGTTTCAGTTGATATTATAGTTATTATGTTTTGGCTTGGAATTATGGTATTTTGAGTGATTGAAATGGTTGGTAGGTTGATATATGTATGTGGCCTTATGATGATTGATTTTGTAGTCTTTATGATGCTTAAATGATGGAAGTTGAAATGGTATTGAAAATGAATGTAATGGCATGTTCTTTGACATGGTTAAATGTGGTCATTTTGGTATATGAAGTGTAGCTGACATATATAGCTAATGGTGCTAAATGTTAAATGGTCAATTTGGTAGTATAAGTGTGGATTTGATATGTGAACAAAATGGTAAGTTTTGGCTAAACTATGCATATAGTTGTATACATGTTTAATTGTTGTGATTGAGGTGCCTTTTGGGCATATTGGTTGTATGAACATATACTTTATTTGGATAGCTTGTTGTTGCATGGTTTGATGCACTTTGGGATGCTTGATTATATGTGAGAAAATTGGCTTGGAAATGGCCTATTTTTTGTCCACGCGGCCAGATACATGGGCGTGTGTCTCAGCTGTGTGTGACACACGGCCATGTGACACGGTCATGTATCCCCTGTAGGTTTTTAAAGGTTGCATTTTGAGAGTTACACGGCCTGGCACATGGTCGTGTGGTTTGGCTGTGTAACCGAAGTCAGAGGGTTACATGGGCGTGGACATGGACTGGGACACGGCCGTGTATCCCTATTTTGAATGCCCACACGGCATAAGACATGGCTGTGTGTCTTAGCCAGGTGACCCCTGTATTTTAAAAATTTTCACATTTTCCCTAAAAATTCTATATGTTTTTTATTTAGTCCCTACTTGTTTCTAATGTGTTTTTAGTGCCTCGAGGGCTCGTATAAGGGACAATATGTATGTTATTGTTTGATTTTGCTATAATTGATGTTGTGAATTAAAAGTTTTAAAATTTTTTATAGTTTTGAAATATAAACATCGGTAATGCTCTGTAACCCTATTCTGGGGACAAATATGGGTTAGGGGTGTTACACTATGGCATTGTAACAGTGCGGGTATAGCTAAACTCAAAGAAACCACATAAGGACAAAACACATTGATACAAAGTATCATAAGGGAGACAGAAGTGTTTGACGAAATAGTGGATGTAGTCAAAAATCGCATTTGAGGAAAAGCCCTAGAGATTTGTTTTGCCAAGACTCTACTAGCTAGGGAGCTCTTTGAGAAACATATGGAGGGGCACAAGAATGTGAAACTAGACTCATCTACTTTACTAAGGCAAGTGGGAGACTGTTAGATCTGGTGCCCTAAGTGTAGTATTTTCGTTTAAGTAAACTTGTAATTTTTTGAACAAATTGGTTAATAAAACAAATTCATTGGTTACATTAATATACTTTGTATAATTTTCCTCACATGGTTTTTGCATGCAAAGCAAAATGGAAGCAAATGTTACTCATTGGTTGTTTAAATATTTAACTAATACTAAGTGGTATTACGTGGTCGGATCATAATATGAAAAGATAGCTTTTATTAATAGACGAACCTAAACATGTCCTTAGTCTAATCGAAAATGAGCAAACCGATTAAAAGACTAATATGTCGTCTGTCAAGTCCAATTAGGGAGATGCATTGTCTTGAGCATCGGAACAAATGACTCCCAAAAGATAGAGACATAGATGTGACTAACTGGACTGGTAGTACATCGAATAGAACCCAAGCATGATAGATCTTGAATCCATTTATGGATTTATTCACTTGTGACATTCTAAGTGTGGCATACCTAAATCCTGAATGGATGGCGAAATATGTATGCGTGACTCATACACTCTGATGTAAGTAAAAACCTGAGTTCAAATAGATAAGGAACCGAAAGCTGGTGTGTAACGCCCCCACGCCCGAAACCGTCACCGGAGTCAAGCTTGAGGTGTTACTAAACTTATCTTACCTTTTAAACAACTCTAAACCACTTATTTTAATTTTCGGAATAAACTGTTTTTCTGCGTCATAGCTGCTTAAAAATTCATTTCTCGAGTTTCAAAACTTGAAATTAAGATCTGTAAATTTTTCCTAAAACTAGACTCATATATCTATCTACTAATTTTTTTCTAGAATTTTTGACTTAGCCAATTAGTACAGTTTATTAGTTAAAGTTACCCCTGTTTCAGAAGTTGACTGTACTGACCTCTACTTACTACGAACCACTTTTCTCCCTATAAAAAATTAATACAACTATACCGTTTGTTTCTATTAAAACTAGATTCAATAAGGATTCTAACCATATAAATTACACCACCTAATTATTTTTATAAAATTTATGGTGAATTTCCAAAATTGAAACAGGGGATCTAGAATTTTCTCTGACCCTATTTCACTAAAACTTAGATATCTCATAAAATATAATACTTTTACCTGTTTTGCTTATTCCATAAGAAAATAGACATAATAAGCTTTAATTTCATATATTATTCACCATCAAAACATGTCTCTACAATTTTTAGTGATTTTTCAAAATCACATTATTTCTGATACTTGAATCTGTTTTTAAGTTACTTTCACATTTTTCTTAGTTTTCATGTGATAGTTACTACTTATTCATACATACAATTAAACATGTATATCATCAGCCATTCTATTAGTTAATCACTAGCAAGTATTTACACATCATTCATTGATCATATCATATCAAAAGAAACCAAGTTCCTATACATGCCATACACAAAACTAAACGTCTAACTATACCAATGTGATTTCTTCGATAGTGTGATCGGGTCTCTGACGTTTCCTTCGATCCCCGAGTGGCTTGATAAAAACTACAAGAAAAATAAAATAAAGAGAGTAAGCACTAGGCTTAGTAAGCTTACAAGCAAATAAATTACAACATTCAAAGATAATGAATGATTATACATAATGTCACCTAGCCTCATAAACTTTCTTTACTTCTCATTTTCTACCTTCTTCTTTACTTACTTACCTTCTTTCTTACCTGACCTTTCACTATTCATAAATATAATCTACCTTCCCTTTTGCTGATAATTTACTGTAATTTAAAGTGTACAATGACCCATTGAACCACTCGGAATATTAAGGATACTGGGTCGTTCTCGCGATCAATATCTCGCTAATGCCATGTCTTCGACATGGACTTACATGAATTATTCCTGTCTCCAATGCCATATATATATATCTAATATGGGCTTACATGGCTCATTCCTGTCTCCAAAGCCATATATCCGATATGGACTTACATGGCTCATTTCTGTCTCTGTCCCGTCTCACAACCCCAATATCCTAACATTCCTAAGGTTCAAACGGGGCTTCTTCGCTTTTTAATTCGACTTCAAATATTCTCATAAAATAAGTATATAAATGCTGGAAATTTACAATAATAATGTAAAATAAAAGAATATTGCATTTATTTATCAGAACTTACCTCGTATGCAAAAATAGCTACTTTTACCATTTCATTCCACAACTTGGTATTTTCTCCATTTTAGCTTGAATTTCAGTTTTCCTTACTCATGGAGCTTGAAAGCTTGAAATTTCGTCCTAATGAAGAAGATGGACAAAAATTGGCTTTTAATTTTGTTTTTAATTTATTTTACCCCTAAATGACCAAAATGCTCTTACTACTAAACTTTCAAAAATTCCTTCCATGTCCTAATTTTGTCCATGAACTTAAAATTGGTCAAATTGCTATTTAAGACCTCCTAATTAATATTCTAATTCAATTTTATGCAAAATACTTCTAGAACACAAGTTTTGCAATTTATTCAATTTAGTCCCTAATTTCAAATTAAGTACTTTATGCATAGAATTTCTTCACGAACTTTTCAAACAATCATGCAAACATATCATAGACCTCAAAATAATAATAAAATAAATTTTTCTACCTCAAATTTGTGGTTTCGCAACCACTGTTCCGTTTAGGCCCTATTTCGGGATGTTACATGGTGCTTTGGGTGTATGACTTCTGTAGTATGTAGTGTCATTCACAACAGTGGAATTCATAGCCTAAAACATGGCTAAATGATATCCTTTCATTGGCATTACATGTTTGATGAAAAGTAAACGTGACCACGGGTCGTCCATCTTTGTGATGGATGACTTGATCACTATTTGATAGTGATTGACTTTCTATGAAGGAAGATGTAATGGTTACCATGAGATAAAATAAGATCATATTGGGAGAACGAATATTATCCCAAATGGATCAATAATATCTTATAAGGGTAACACACTTATGATAAGATCATTGAACGAGCATTGAGTAGTTGTTTTCGTAATGGTATGTCATTGGGAAGAGCTCAATCACGATACTATAGTGGAATGACCTCGTGACTAAATAAGTTTATAATTAATAGGTGAAAAGTCAGAACTTAATTATAAATCATTTGAGCCTTAACTACATATGTCCAATCGGTCTCTCCGCTAGCTCATTGAAACCAAAAATGAATTACGTGTTTGAATAGAAATGAACATAATGAATAGGGAATCAGAAATAAGAAACATTTAGGAATTATTTTTTTCTCCGAAATGGAGAAATGGAATCATTTGGAAATGAATGTAGGTTTCCAAAAATGGAAATGATCCATTTGCTATCCTATATGAATTACTTGAAAATGATTGGAAGAATAAGTTTATGTTTTTTGACTATTTTGAAGCCTAAAAATGAAAATAAATCATTCGGTCATAGTGAACATGTTAAGTTGTGAAATGTTGGACACATTTTCTCGAAATTTTACTAGGGGCAAAATCATCAAAATTTTACTAGGGGTAAAATCGTCAAAATTTTGTTGGGGATAAAATAGAAATGAGAAAATTGTTTTATATATAAATATTAAAGTTTATTTTGGTAAATAGAAAAACTGAATTGAGCTAGATCACATGATAGAGTATTAGTTCAAAAAGACCCTAAGAGTACTCGTAATTGGACTAGATGTAATAGAGGCCCAAAAACCCCTGATGGACATGAAGGGGGTGACAACCCTAGTAGGAATACTAGGGTGTGCCGTCCACTATAATCCTATTCTAAGTAGGATGTTGTTTTCTATTTGAAATAAACCACTACAACTTAACAAGTGTTTTACCTTCTCTTCCTATAAATAGATGGCATCGGTAAAGCTATAAATACAACTTTGAGAGATTGTTATTCTGCTAGAAAATAGAGAGAATTTATTCTCAACTATTGCATATATATTTTTGGAATAATAATTTTACTGGTTTCTATTAAGAAGAGAGAATTTCATTTTTTTCCCCAAAAAAGAGAGAACTTTTTCTAGTTCTGTGTTTTGATTCAATTGGTTTGAGCATGCGCTCGAAGTAGTTCGTGATATGAGAATAGCAGAGAAGATCGTTTGGTTGAAAGTTGGGAACAACAAACGTTCGCTAAGCCGAAAACACAGGTACGAATTCAGTTAAGGTTTATTGGTATAAATATCACAAACAAGATTGAGTTTCAAAATTTTATTTTTTTACTATACAAGAAAACCGTTTTCAAAATGAGATTTTTCCAACTGATGCTAAGAAAAATAATGATAATTGAGCGACTGGTACCAAACTTAAAAGCATCCAATTTCCCTTGCATAAAGAAAAAAAAAAGAGAAAGGCCTTTAAAAGGCTAATTTTTGCATATATGCTAAAAAAATTTGAGAAAGTGTACTAAAATTTTTGAAATTTACCGATTTGCGCTGTTTTGGGAGAGAAAAAGGAAAACGCTTCTTACAGAGCGCGTTTCACTGTGTGGTAGTGAAAACGCGTTTTACAGGGCTTACTTTCAGCCACGTCAGCTGAAACACGTCCTACAAGACACGTTTTTACTAAATATTGACAATTTAGTTCTTTTGGTTAGATGGTTAAATATTAGTGTTTTTATCCTTGAGTCCTGGGTTCGATTCCTCTATTACTCACATTTATATTTTTTATTTCATGTTGTTTTAGTTTCAATTTTTTTTAATTAATGTTTATAATTAATTAAAAAGATGAATTCAAAGTAAAAAAACTTAAAAACAATATATTTATTAATTATAAATAAAAACATTAATATTTACATGATTATCAAAGAAATTAAACTTAAAACTTAAAGCATAAAACTACATAGAAATAAAAAATGAAATATAAGGAGAGAAATCTAACTCACAACTATGGGAAAAAAAACATTAACATTCACCCTTATGATAATAAAAAATAAAAAAAAAACTAAATTATCAATATTTAGTAACACAACGGTGAAAAGGCGACCTATAGATTTCAGCAGGCTTTATCAAAATAAAAAAATAAAATAAAATAAAAATCAGCATATACTTGTAAATCACCCACTTTAAAACCTAGTATTGTAATTTCAAAACCTGAAATTCCAGCATATCCTAACATAAGGGGTGTTTGGCTTATTAAAGAAAGAAGAAGAAGAAGAAGAAGCATCATCAGGAGGAAGAGGAAGGATTTTTTATTCTTCTTGTCTCTACTTTTATTTGTTAAAAGGGATTCCTATAAAAGCAAAGAATGAAGCTGAAACAACTAGAAACCCTCTTAGGCGATCTTCAACAATTCACTACCCCAAAGGTCTTCTATTCCGTTTGTTTCATTCCCAGAAATTTGTTATATGGAAGTAGTTATCGAATCTGCTTGTGTGGGTTCTGTTTTATTCAATGCAGGTGGAGCTGGAACAGTACCCAACTGGACCTCATATCGGTTCTCGCTTGCTTTACACTGTACGCAGTAATCTTCTTTTATTTCCCCTATTCACGTGCTAATGACTAGTGGGTAGTATTGAGCTTTTTCTTCCTTGTTTCTTGTTTTTGGGTTTTTCTTTCTTTAGGCTGAGAATTCATTTGATGATATTAGCAACAAAGTGGTAGCAGATTTTGGTTGTGGATGTGGCACTCTAGGTGCTGCTGCTGCTCTCTTGGGCGCTGAGTAAGTAAACCCTTTTCTCTCATTGTTTCTTCCCTTGTCTTTGTTAATTCCCTGACCTGAATTCGAGAAACAGAACAAAGAAGAAAACTATCTGTATTTGTTTAATGTGGGCGTTTTGTTGCGTGGAATAGGCAGGTTATTGGCATTGATATTGATCCTCAATCTCTTGAAATAGCTTCAATGAATGCAGAAGATCTTGAGGTGCTCTCCTCTTTATTGATTTTGATGTAGTAGTATAGTCTAGAGCTTGTATTGGCCCGAGTCACAAAATTCTGACATCTTTTTCTCCTTTACCTGTCTCTCTATGCTATTCACTTTTGATATCACCAAGTTAATTTCATTATTTGCTTAGTAATTTACATGTTTTATGATATCTTCCTTATGTTGCTTTCTTAATTGAACTGCAGTTGGACATAGATTTTGTTCAATGTGACATCAGTAACCTAGGATGGAGAGGTAATAGTTCCTTCCCCTCTCTTTTTCTCTCTATCCTTCGGTGTCTCCGGAGCTGAAGCATAATCGCTATACTTGATTCTTCCTGGAAAATATTACCAGTCATTCTAATAGTGATATGGAAAAGCTATCCTCTGTAAGCTATAGAATCTATGGTTAGTTTGCAGACAGCAGTGTTTCTCTGGCACGGAGGAATTTTTTGGGTAATCAAATATATAGGAATTGTATAGCTAGTCATTTTCATGCCTGGATTTATAGGGACATGGCATTACGATAATTCAATTTGTTTCTTCTTTGACTTCAATATATTTTCACATGGAAGATGCAATAAATTGAATGTATCTGTTACTTTCTGGCCATTATCTCATGTATACTGAATCAATCAAGAGAAAGATAGTAGGAAAGTTATAAGTTTAAAATAGCATGTATGTTCTATAGACTGTTTCTTAATATTAAGTTGTGACTTCTTTCTTCATCTTCTGGTTTCACTCCATGTTTAGGTCAAATTGTTGATACTGTTGTGATGAATCCTCCATTTGGAACTCGAAAGAAGGGTATTGACATGGATTTTCTATTTGTGGCATTGAAGGTAAAGCTAGTCACAGAATCAAGATTTTTCAGTCCACCTTTTTATTTTGGATTTAATAGGCATATTGTCCACATTGCGTCTGTGTCAGGTAGCTTCTCAAGCTGTTTATTCCTTGCATAAGACCTCAACAAGAGATGTAAGTAATTTGCTTTGAATTTTCTACTAGTTGAATAGGAATATATTAGTAATGCTTGCTGTGCCCTTGATTCATTTTCTGTAAGTGTCGGATTTAAAGCTAAAATAGCAAATTAACTATTCATTAACTTTGACAAAGTTTCCTTCTCTGCTATTTCGTGTATTAGTTAGTCTATCTTTTTGTATGTAATCAATAGTTTCCTCTACCCTATGGAGTCCACAGTAATCACCTTATTGTAGAGAAATTAGTATTTTGCTCATATTTATCTTCAATTGATTATGGTTATACTATCAAAACTGTCTTTTCTACTTCCATATATTTGCTTGCTAATTAGCGACATTATTCATTTGGTTCAAATGTAATATCTCATGGATTTGTCTCGTGTTGTCTATTTCTTCTATGCCAAGGCATATCAGTTGCCTGTTCTGTTTGCATAAGGATTTTAACATGACTAAGAATTGTGATAATTTATCTTTTCTTCACTGTAGTATATCAAAAGGACCTCCTTGAGGGACTTAAATGCTAGCAGCGCTGAGGTCTTGTGTGAGGTGGGTAAAACTAGCTTCTCAATCTGATTACATTTCTCTTATGAACCATAAAATGCTGTCACCGTGCATACACATTCTCAGAGGAGATTATTTGGATGGCTTGCCGATAAGCTGTGAGAATGGTCTGGGGTTGGGCATGTGTGTGTGTTTCTTTTTCTTTAATGCTGCCAAATTGCTGTTACTCTATTTTTCAGTAAATATTTGCCTTATTGCTGTTATTTGTCGTCTCTTATCCCAATCTCACTCCCCCAATCTATCTCCAGCTCCGTTTTGATGTTCCTCAACTATACAAGTTTCACAAGAAAAAAGAGGTAGATATTGCTGTAGATCTATGGCGATTTGTGCCCAAAAGGAGTCAGGTAAAGGACAATTAGCTGCCGAAGTGCACTTTGAGACCATGCATGAAGCACATATCACGCAGTTAATCATTTGTAAAGAACGATCCTCTTTCGACTGCCGTCTAGGTTGGGGTCACTGATGTGGTTGATTAGGGTGAAACAGATTCAAAGATGCAACTTACCATTATAGTTGATGATAACGCCCTACGACTCTTGTTTATTTTTTGTTAGTATGAAACACATGATCAAATCTCTATGTATCAGATACTTTGATAACCTGGGAAGTTTTAGATACTTTGTTCTCGCATGACTTTGACAATTTTGTTTGCATTTTTTTTTTTGCCTGAGATAATTTAGTTTTACCCTCTAATACTCAAATAGAAGAAGAAGAGGATAATATAAGTACAAATTCAACACCAATAGGTATGAAAACAGTTCAAATACTTATTTTTCCTACAGAACCTAGTAGAAATTCTAGTAATACTAGAATGGAAGGAATACAATCTGCTACAATTATTCAACAAATGAAAATGGGAAAAAATGATATTATTACATTTTCAAATTTTCAGCTTAGAAAATATTATACATGTATAGAAATTACATTTCAATTTAGAGAATATAAAGCATATTCTTTACATGCTTTATTAGATACAGGACTTACAACCAGTAGTTGCAGAAAAAATGCTATACTTGTAGAAAAATGGAAATTAATGAAAAATCCGATAAGAGCTACAGGAATAGATGGTAAAGAAACCATAATTCAATTTAAGGCTAGAAACATACAAATTTACATAAATAATGTAAGATTTGTAATTCCTAAAATATTATGTTTTCCTGAAATGCATGGAGATATATTATTAGGAAATAATTTTATATATCATCATTTACTATTTTCTATTAACAAAAACTTAGTAATATTGTCAACAGAAAAAACTTCTGTAGAAATACCTTTAGTAGAAAATCATAAATTTGTGTGTGATAAAAATTTTACACCACAAAGAAAAGAACAAATTAAACAACTTGAAATAAGTCATTGGTTGTTTAAAATTTTAGAAAATAATTTTAGTGAAGAACTATTAAAGTTATGGCAAAACAATCCTAGATATTATGAAATAAAATTACAAAATCCTAATAAAACAATTAGAGTCAAACCTATGATCTATACCAAACAAGATATAGATGAATTCAATATACAAATTAAAGAATTATTAGATAAAGGATTAATAGAAACAACTAATAGTCCACATTCTAGTCCAGCTTTTATAGCAAGAAACCATGCTGAAATAAAAAGAGGAAAAGTTAGGATGGTCATTAATTATAAAAGATTAAACCAAAATACTATTTTTGATGGATATTTCATTCCAATAAAGGATGTTTTAATTAATCAAGCTAAACAAGTACAATATTTCAGCAAATTTGACTGTAAATCAGGATTCTGGCAAATCATGCTAACCGAAGAATCTAAACCATTAACGGCTTTTAGTGCACCCGGTGGTCACTATCAATAGAGAGTAATGCCATTTGGTTTATGTAATGTACCACAAATCTTTCAAAGATGGATGGATTCTATATTTAATAAATATAAAAAGTTTTGTGTAGTATATATAGATAATATATTAATATTCTCAGACAATTTAGAACAACATAGGAAACATCTAAATATAATCTCTCAAGAATTCATAAAACATGGAATAATTTTAAGTCCTAAGAAAATAGAATTAGAAAAAACGGAAATAGATTTTTTAGGATTAAAATTATCTAATGACGATCTTAAACTACAAGATCATATAATAATAAAGATAAAAGAATTTCCTGAAAATATTAAAGATAAAAAATAACTTCAACAATTTTTAAGAATTATCAATTATGGAAGAAATTTCTCTCCTAACTTATTTGAAAAAATAGGTGAGTTATATGAAAAATTAAAAAAGGATAAACCTTTTATTTGGACTAAACAAGATATAGAAATAATAAAAAATCTGAAATCTGAAATAAATTATATTCCAAAAGTTTATTTACATAAAAAAGGTGATATATTAATTTTAGAAACAAATACATCACAAAACTATTGAGGATGTGTTTTAAAGGCTAAAACAAAAAAGGAAGAAGAATTAATATGTGGTTATAGTTTAGGAAAATTCAAGACAAATGAAATTAATTATGCCATATATGAAAAAGAATTATTAGCAATTAAGAAAGGAATAAAAAAATTTCGTATATATTTAGCACCTGAAAAATTTGTTATAAAAATTGATAATCAAGCAGTTAAACAATTTCTAACTAATAAAAGTTTAGAAACTGTACCCAGAAGAATAAGATGGTATAATGATATATGTCCTTTTAATTTTGAAGTTTTATATGTAAAACGTACTAATAATATTATTGTTGATTATCTTAGCAGGCCTTATGGATAGAGGTAAAAAACCTCTAGAACAAGTTGGAAAATAGACTACAATTCATAAAAAACCCAACAAAAGGAAGCAAACAAATCCTAATCAAGGATTTACTCCGATATTAACATCATTCTATTCTAATCAATGATATTATGTTCCTTATCCAATGGTAAAACAACCAATTGGATCTCCTTCATCTTATGGATCAAGAATGGTAAGTCAATACCCACCAGGAACGGTAAGCCAGTAGCCTTGGTCTCAGGATCCAAATTCAGCATTTCAAGCTAGTTATTCTGAGGTTATAAAGGGAACAGAAAATTTGTTGAAACAACAACAAATTTTTCCTAAAGTAAAAGATTTCTATAACCCAGGTTTACCAATAAATTTATATAACCTTATTAATGAAATATGGAAAACCCATATTACAGAACAAAGAGCAAACTTTAGAAGAGCTCTTACAAAACTCTCTCAATTTTTAGTTAAAAAACAACTAAAAAAAATGAAGCACATGGTTTATTGTTAAAATCTATTTTATACAGAGATTGGGAAGAACTCGAAATAGAGTATACAAATATCAATGAGATGGACAATCTTATTGATATATTTCAATATTTTATTCATAAGGGAATAAATAGTCCCATTATGAATAAAATATTTAGAATATGTTTATATAATAAATCTAAGAAAATTTTGCCATTTGAAATTTTTGAAAAAATTAATAGAGCTATCTGCAACCAGCAGGCTCAATTTAAAAAAGTCTTTTCTGAATACTTTTTACAATCTTATGTTTTTATAAATGAATTAAGAGAAAAAATTCCTACTATAAAATTTAAACTAGATCATGAACCATTTGATATAAGCAGTATTGAATGGGGTTTTGTTAGAGAAATAGCAGTACAAAAATTTTCTTTTCACCTTCTAAAAAATTTTCCTGATATTATAAAAGCTATACTATCACTTTTAACACATGCAGATGGTTTTTATTATTATTTTTATATTCAAATAAGTAGTCTAATTAGTATTGCTGAAAAAGAGCGATTTTATCAACCATATCAAATTTGGATTATTCAACGAATGATTGATAGTCCTTATTTATCAACAGCCAAAGAAGATAAAAAAACACTTGACAAAAACCATTGGCAAGTGTTACAATAATCCAAAATATTTTTAAATCCAAGCAGAAATTGATTTAATGTCAACAGCTCAACATATACTCCATCAACAAACATACAAATTATCCACTGATGGAAAAATGATAGTAGCTGATGACACTGGAGTAATCCAGAAAACAAGAGATGAAGAATCCATAGAACTGCTAAAGAAAATAGCAGATATGGAGATAGAAGATTTTCTTTCTGAAATAACATAAGAAATCAAGAACACGTGGAAGACTTGGAACTCACTAGGACTGTCACCAGAATCTCTACATCTGGATGAGATAGAGACAATAAATCTTGATAATATCTAAGAAGGATAATGATGTGACAAAAGTAAAGCTATGTGGAAAAATCCCATCCACACAGGTGGAAGAACCCTATCCATACATGAGAAAAGAAGAATTCAAGAGATATGACAAGAAAGCAACAACTCAATCACATCAATTCAACAAGTGGCAAAAGAATAAAGATGATGTGATAGATCAATAAATTCATCCTTATCAGAAACACTGCACGAGATTGAATTAAAAATTAAATAGAGTTTGTAAATTTTGCTATAAATAGCAATATAGGCAGCCCAAATAAGGCATCAAAAAATAGTTTAGAAATCTTTCCTTTTACTTTTAAGCATTCTCTCTGTAAAATTTTCTCTTTGTAATATCCTACTTATATCAATAAAAGTTTAAGTTGTCAAATTCCGCATCCTATCACTTACTCGTACTAGTATCAGAGCCCCCGGAGTAACGATTCTTGAAAAATCTATATCAAAATATTCATTGTAAGTTCTTATCTTTAATCTACAATTACGTTAATTCTGTGATTATTTATCTTGAAACCCATATATCTGTTATTTTGTCTTAATTTTGCCTGTTTAAATCTAAGAGAGAGACATAAGGCCTTTGTGTTTAAGACATAATAATAACAGAAGGTTTTAGATACCATAGATAAATAACATGGAAGAAATAGATTGTTTATATAAAGATAAAACCTGCAGTCATATTATGCATATAGATTCTAAACAAGAAAATAATATTTCGGCCCTTAGCAAAGGATTTAATAGTTTAATAGACATAACCTCTATATATTTTAATAAAATATATAATAAGGTCAGTAATATAGAAGAAAAAGTAAATAATCTAGGAGATATTAAGGAATTAGATTTGAACAACAAATCTAAAGAAATATTGTCAGAAGTTAATAATAAATTAGAACAAGTTATTAATAATAATATAGAGTCAGATATAGATTTAGGTCCTTTATATTATGGTAATAGTAATATAATTTTAACTCTATCTGATGAAGAAGATACTTCTTCAGAAGAGTCATCTTCTACTATTAAAAGAAATAAAAAATCTGAAAAGCAAAAAAGGAAATCTATAACTCAACAAAAATATGATTCCCAATCCTATAAAGAACTTATAGAACATTGGAAAAGAAGATTTACTAATAGTAAAGATAAAAATGAAAGAGTAGAATATTTAAAATTAATAGAAGAAATTTATGAAAAACATAAAGACCTATTTGCTATGTTTAATTATCATTATATGTTAAATTACGATTCTACAGAAAGTAGTAGTTTTAGTAATTCTGATAATCAAGAAGATTTAAAAGTTACTAGTTATAAATCTGATGAAGAAAATACTTCAACAGATGAGGAAGAAAATATAGAAATACCAGAACCCATGGATATTGAAAAAACAGATCCTTATGGTAAAAGGAAAATAGAATCAGATATTCAAAAAGATGATTATCTGAGAACTTTAAATAAAGATATTAAAACAGTAGATAATACAACTAGGATTTTTGGTAATCAAACCGAATATATAGCTACTAATGAAATCAAAACCGAATATACAGGAGAATCTTCTAATCAACAACCCAGTCAAACTATACCTATACCACATAGGATAGATGATTTAAATAAAAGAAATGTGGCCCAATGAGGAATATATTTAGATTTAACTAATATTCAAATAGTAGACTATGAAAATACCATAGATGATTGGGCACAGTCAATGACAATTGTTGTAAACAACAACAGTACTTGGTCAAAAGAAAAATTCTTAAATTATTTTGTAGGAACTTTTCAAGGAGACGTTTTGCAATTTTTAAGACGATGGGAGGAATCTGATGTAGGGAAAATCTAAAAAGGACAATTAATTAATCAGATAGGTACTCCTAAAGATCTTTTAAAAGGATTAACAAATATTCTAAAAATAGAATTTTATGGTTATTTTGATAAAAAAGAACAAGATAGTATAGCTAGTTATATCTTGTCAAAAATAAAACTATGTGATATAAGATATTTAGAAAAATTTTCTAAAAAATTTCTTCATGAGTATCAAAAGCTTAAAAATGAAAATATAGAATTTTGGAAAAACCAATATTTTCATAAATTACCTCCACCATGGGATGAGATATGTATAAAGAAATATGTGTCTTATTTAGATAAACATAGTAAGGAAGCAGGAATAGCAAAAGAAAATATAGGTTCTATAGGTAATAGGATAAATTTTGCAAAAGAAAGAATAACTTTACATTGTTTACAAACTAAAGCTGCTAAACAAGTAAAAAATAAATTAAGTTATAGCCATTGCACAAAAATTTTAGAAAATGAATGGGAATTCGGATGTAAAACAATACGTCCTAATACTTATAAAAAACATAGAAAGAAAAATAGGAAATATAAATTTGTTAGATGGAAGCTATGAAATAAAAAATATACTGGTAATAATAATAAGAAAAAGAAAAAAATTATTAGAAGAAAAACTTCTAAAAAATCTAAGAAACAAATATGTAAATGTTTTATATGTGATGAAGAAGGTCATAGCGCAACAAATTGTCCTAACAAAGGCAAAAGTGCTAAAAATGTGATTAAAAGTCTTGAAGAGCAAGATTTAGAAATATGTTTTGAAGAAGAAATAAATCCCGAAGAAATATTATATGAACTGATATCAGAAACAGATTTTGATATAGATGACGAAGAATATATATTTATGTTTAATGTAGAAAATAGTTCTAAAAATCAATTAGAAGAAATTCCTCAAAAAGAACAACAAGATATTAAATTAGGAAATTTAATTGGAGAAGAAAAAGACTTTTCCGATGAAATGACAGAAAAAATTAATAAAAATCATATTTCTAAAAAAGAAATATATAAAATATCTAAGTTTAAAATTTGGAGTCAAAGACATATAGAAAAATCAATAGCAATACAGTTGCTAAAGATACTAGAGGAGGATTAACAAAAATTCCATTATTTACTAAAGATAAAATCATGAGGATTAAAAAGAAATATCCTCAAGTTAGATATATATATTTAGGAATAATTATGATAACAATTAGAGCTTTATTTAGAAGAGGTCATGATATACCTATAATAGCAGTATTATTAGATAAAAGATTTGAAAATCCAATAAAAGCACTTACCGGAGGTATTCAGTCCAATTTACATAATGGAGTAATAGGATTTAAAGTAAAACCAAATTACTTTATATCTATTATAGATCCTTTAATAGAAGAATGTTTATGTTTAAGAATTCAGACAAAAAATTCTGAAATTAAGGATTTAGCAGAAGATTTAGCAATAAGCTGGGCTTCTATTAATAAATATACTAACACGGCAGAAATAGAAATTAAATAGATTAATAATAAAATAATTGAGTTATTTGAGCCTAACAAATTTACTACAGAAATTCAGTCTAAATTATTACATTTAAAAGATTTATCAATACCAAGAGATTGGATGATTGATAGAATAAGTGGAGTTAGTACTTCAAAACCAGTAAGTACCATAGGGTATGTGTCATCAGGAGATAAACTATACTTTAAAAATAATGCTATAACAAATACAAATGATAATTTAGTTTTACCTTCTAATACTCAAACAGAGGAAGAGGAGGATAATATAAGTACAAATTCAACACCAATAGGTATGAAAACAGTTCAAATACCTATTTTTCCTATAGAACCTAGTAGAAATTCTAGAAATACTAGAATGGAAGAAATACAATCTGCTACTATTATTCAACAAATGAAAATGAGAAAAAAATGATATTATTACATTTTCAAATTTTCAGCCTAGAAAATATTAGACATATATAGAAATCACATTTCAATTTAGAGAATATAAAACATATTCTTGACATGCTTTATTAGATACTGGAGCCACCACTAGTAGTTGCCGAGAAAATGCTATACCTGTAGAAAAATGGAAATTAATGAAAAATCCGATTAGAGCCATAGGAATAGATGGTAAAGAAACCATAATTCAATTTAAGGCTAGAAACATACCAATTTACATAAATAATGTAAGATTTGTAATTCCTAAAATATTATGTTTTCCTGAAATGTATGGAGATATATTATTAGAAAATAATTTTATATATCATCATTTACCATTTTCTATTGACAAAAACTTAGTAATATTGTCAACAGAAAAAACTTCTGTAGAAATACCTTTAGTAGAAAATCATAAATTTGTGTGTGATAAAAATTTTACACCACAAAGAAAAGAACAAATTAAACAACTTGAAACAAGTCATTGGTTGTTTAAAATTTTAGAAAATAATTTTAGTGAAGAACCATTAAAGTTATGGCAAAACAGTCCTAGATATTGTGAAATAAAATTACAAAATTCTAATAAAATAATTAGAGTCAAACCTATGATCTATACCAAACAAGATATAGATGAATTCAATATACAAATTAAAGAATTATTAGATAAAGGATTAATAGAAAAAACAAATAGTCTACATTCTAGTCCGGATTTTATGGTAAGAAACCATGTTGAAATAAAAAGAGGAAAAGCTAGGATGGTCATTAATTATAAAAGATTAAACTAAAATACTATTTTTGATGGATATTTCATTCCAAGAAAGGATGTTTTAACTAATCAAGCTAAACAAGCACAATATTTCAGAAAATTTGACTGTAAATCGGGATTTTGGCAAATTATGCTAACCGAAGAATCTAAACCATTAACGGCTTTTAGTGCACCCGGTGGTCACTATCAATGGAGAGTAATGCCATTTGGTTTATGTAATGTACCACAAATTTTTCAAAGATGGATGGATTCTATATTTAATAAATATAAAAAATTTTGTGTAGTATATATAGATGATTTATTAATATTCTCAGACAATTTAAAACAACATAGGAAACACCGAAATATAATCTCTCAAGAATTCATAAAACATGGAATAATTTTAAGTCCTAAGAAAATAGAATTAGAAAAAACAGAAATAGATTTTTTAGGATTAAAATTATCTAATGATGGTCTTAAATTACAAGATCATATAATAATAAAGATAAAAGAATTTCCTGAAAATATTAAAGATAAAAAACAACTTCAACAATTTTTAGGAATTATCAATTATGGAAGAATTTCTTTCCTAACTTATCTGAAAAAATAGATGAGTTATATGAAAAATTAAAAAAGGATAAACCTTTTATTTGGACTAAAAAAGATATAGAAATAATAAAAAAATCTAAAAACTGAAATAAATTATATTCCAAAAGTTTATTTACCTAAAAAAGGTGATATATTAATTTTAGAAACAGATGCATCACAAAACTATTGGGGATGTGTTTTAAAGGCTAAAACAAAAAAGGAAGAAGAATTAATATGTGGTTATAATTCAGGAAAATTCAAGACAAATGAAATTAATTATGCCATATATGAAAAAGAATTATTAGCAATTAAGAAAGGAATAAAAAATTTTCGTATATATTTAGCACCTGAAAAATTTGTTATAAAAACTGATAATCAAGCAGTTAAACAATTTCTAACTAATAAAAGTTTAGAAACTGTACCCAGAAGAATAAGATGGTATAATGATATATGTCCTTTTAATTTTGAAGTCTTATATGTAAAAGGCACTAATAATATTATTGCTGGTTATCTTAGCAGGCCTTATGGATAGAGGTAAAAAACCTCTAGAACAAGTTGGAGAATGGACTACAGTTTATAAAAAATCCAACAAAGGGAAGCAAACAAATCCTAATCAATGATTTACTCCGATATTAACATCATTCTATTCTAATCAAGGATATTATGTTCCTTATCCAATGGTAAGACAACCAATTGGATCTCCTTCATCTTATGCATCAAGAATGGTAAGTCAATACCCATCAAGAATGGTAAGCCAGTACCCTTGGTCTTAGGATCCAAATTCAGCATTTCAAGCTAATTATTCTGAGGTTATAATGGGAGCAGAAAATTTGTTGAAACAACAACAAATTTTTCCTGAAGTAAAAGATTTCTATAACCCAAATTTACCAATAAATTTATATAACCTTATTAATGAAATATGGAAAACCCATATTACAGAACAAAGAGCAAACTTTAGAAGAGCTATTATAAAACTCTCCCAATTTTTAGTTGAAAAAACAACTAAAGAAAATGAAGCACATGATTTATTTTTAAAATCTATTTTATATAGAGATTGGAAAGAACTCGAAATAGAGTATACAAATATCAATGAGATAAACAATCTTATTGATATATTTCAATATTTTATTTATAAAAGAATAAATAGTCTCATTATGAATAAAATGTTTAGAATATGTTTATATAATAAATCTAAGAAAATTTTGCGATTTGAAATTTTTGAAAAAATTAATAGAGCTATCTGCAACCAGCAGACTCAATTTAAAAAAGTTTTTTCTGAATACTTTTTACAATCTTATGTTTTTATAAATGAATTAGGAGAAGAAATTTCTACTATAAAATTTAGACTAGATTATGAACCATTTGATATAAGCAGTATTGAATAGGGTTTTGTTAGAGAAATAGTAGTACAAAATTTTTCTTTTCACCTTTTAAAAAATTTTCCTGCTATTATAAAAGTTAT
Organism: Gossypium anomalum; assembly: GCA_025698475.1. NCBI lineage: Eukaryota > Viridiplantae > Streptophyta > Magnoliopsida > Malvales > Malvaceae > Gossypium > Gossypium anomalum. The sequence continues at coordinate 15,264,195 of CM046961.1, forward strand.
ACTATCACTTTTAGTATATGCAGATGATTTTTATTATTATTTTTATATTCAAATAAGTAATCTAATTGGTATTGCTGAAAAAGAACGATTTTACCAACCATATCAAATTTGGATTATTCAACGAATGATTGATAGTCCTTATTTATCAGCAGCCAAAGAAGATAAAAAACACTTGACAAAAACCATTGACAAGTGTTACAATAATCCAAAATATTTTCAAATCCAAGCAGGAATTGATTTAATGTCAACAGCTCAACATATACTCCATCAACAAACATACAAATTATCCACTGATGGAAAAAGCATAGTAGCTGATGACACTGGAATAATCCAGAAAACAAGAGATGAAGAATCCATAGAACTGCTAAAGAAAATAGCAGATATAGAGATAGGAGATTTTCCTTCTGAAATAACAGAAAAAATCAAAAACACGTGGAAGACTTGAAACTCACCAGGACTGTCACCAGAATCTCTACATCTGGATGATATAGAGACAATAAATCTTGATAATATCCAAGAAGGATAATGATGTGACAAAAGTAAAGTTATGTGGAAGAACGCTATCCACACATGAGAAAAGAAGAATTCAAGAGATATGACAAGAAAGCAACAAGAAAGCAACAACTCAATCATATCAATTCAACAAGTGGCAAAAGAATAAAGATGATGTGATGGATCAATAAATTCATCCTTATCAGAAATACTGTACGAGATTAAATTAAAAATTAAATAGAGTTTGTAAATTTTACTATAAATAGCAATATAGACAGCCCAATGAGGCATCGAAAAATAGTCTAGAAATCTTTCCTTTTACTTTTAAGCATTCTCCCTATAAAATTTTCTCTTTGTAATATCCTACTTCTATCAATAAACAAATATGCGTCCAATATGTGTTTTAAGACCTAAAAGCATGTTTGATACGAACTCATTTATTATATTATATATCATGTTATGTTGAGAGTAAATAATTTTGACACAAGCACTCTTTAGAAACAATGAAAAATTCGTGTAAAATAGAATTACAGACCAGCTCTTTAGCTAATTTAATAATTCCTCGCTTATCTCAGTATTTCCATCTTGCACAAATAAACTGAAGAAACAGTTCTCAACTTACAAAATCAAACAGTAAGCTTTAAGGGCCAATTAAAGCATACAATGAAGGCCACTACAAAAAAAGAATCAAGTTATTCTCTCGTCCAAAATTAGTTCCTACCTCCATTACTCCCACTGGATGCCAATGGAAGCTCCTTTTCTCATGCTTCAGTTCCTGTTTTGGTATCTTCAGTTGTCTCTCCAAGCGTAAATCGAACAAACCTTCGGACTTTTATGTTCTCTCCAAGTGCTGCAACAGTTTGCTTTACCAAGTCTTTAACCAACAGACTGTCATCCTTAATGAACGGCTGTTCCAAAAGGGCAAGCTCTCCAAGCCTCTTTGAAACTCTGCCTTCCACTATCTTCTCTCTAATGTTCTCTGGTTTAGATGCGAGATCATCTCTTTGCATCTCCAGCTCTTTTTCTTTACTCACGATACTCTCCGGAATGTCTTCAATGGATACAAACTGCACTTGTGGACTGGCCACAACTTGCATTGCTAGGTCATCAACCAACTCCTTGAACTTTTCACTTCTACCAACAAAGTCGGTCTCACAGTTGACTTCAATTAGTACCCCAATCCTCGAGTCATGAATGTAGGAACCAATTCTGCCTTCAGCAGCGAGCCGGCTGGATTTCTTGTCAGCAGTTGATAGGCCCTTCTTTCTAAGGTATTCCTGAGCCTTCTCAAGATCACCTCCGGTTTCAGACAGAGCTTTCTTGCAGTCCATCATCCCGGCTCCTGTTTCTTCACGTAGTTGTTTAACAAGTGCGGCGGAGACAGCTGCTTTTGGTCTGCAAAGAGAAATGGGTGTATATAAACAACCTAAAGAAATGATAATGGATTGGTAACAAATGAGAGCCATGGAAAACAGCAACTTACTTCTCATCAGTTTCCTTGACTTCCACTGAAGTCGATTGCTCTTTTCCAGCAAGAGAAATGGGTTTTGCAGCGGTTTGGGCAGCCACTTCAGCAGCAAAATCCTGACTTTTCTTCTCCAGCCCCTCTCCAAGATTGAACCTCACAAATCTTTTCACTTTTATGTTCTCTCCAATGGTTGCAATAGTCTGCTTTACCCAATCTTTCACCACCATCTTGTCATTCTTAATGTAGGGTTGCTCAAGTAAAGCCAACTCGTCAATTCTCTTCTGTATCCGTCCTTCAACAATCTTTGATCTAATCTGTTCTGGTTTAGATAAGAGATCTTCCTTTTGCATCTCTATTTCTCTTTCTTTGTTTACAATCTCCTCAGGAACATCTTCTGGAACAAGATATTGTACTTGAGGGCAAGCAGCAACCTGCATGGCTAGATCATCAACAAGCTCCTTAAAAATGTCACCCCGTGAGACGAAATCTGTCTCGCAGTTAACCTCTACTAGGATACCAATCCTGCTATCGTGAATGTAAGAACCTATTCTTCCTTCAGCAGTGACTCGACTGGATTTTTTTTCCGCACTTGCCAAGCCTTTCTTGCGGAGAAACTCCTGAGCTTTAACAATATCCCCTCCAGTCTCTGCAAGTGCTTTCTTGCAATCCATCATTCCTGCTCCGGTTTCTTCACGGAGCTGCTTTACTAGAGCCGGTGATATAGTTGCTGCTGTTAATGCATATGAATCAATAACAGAGGAATACATAATGTCTCAAAAATATAAATATCATAAATGCCTCAACACAGACATCTCCATCAATCAAAATTGAATGTTGTATTTGACTTGGCATAATATTTTATTAAAAGTGTTTGACTTTGGGGTTCTTATATATCAAGTGGTTATCTCATATCATTTAAGTATATATTCATATTGAAAAGTACAGACAAACAACACAATTTTACAGCTTTAGAGTTTCCATTTCGGATTAGAGCTTAACTCAAAGTTTATAAGATGTATTTAATATGTAGAAAATTGTGAAAATGAAAGTATAAACCTGTAGTCACATTTTCCTTGGACATAGAGCCATTTGAATCAGTAACCTCCTCGTTCTTTTGAGGTGCAGAGTCTGCTTCTTCAACTTCAGAAGTAGAAGGAATTTCATCCTTAGAAACTGGTGTCTCTATTTGCACTTCATCCTTGGTATCCTTGGGTTGATTTTCTACTTCTTCAACTGCTTCACTTCCTGAAGACTTAATCTGATCATCAGCTGATTCTTGAGGTGGATCAGGACTTGCCTCGTTTTCCACTGTATCTGCGCAAAATCAGCAATAAGAAATAGTAATACATAGATGTAAAACAAAATGAACTAAGAAAACATATCCTCAATTACTCTTTAACTCTTTTTTTTCCACATAGAACCATTGCTTAGTTAGAAACGACAACTTTATGACATGACACAAGTCATCTATTGCATTAAAAACTTACTCCTCAAACATTGACAAAAGTAAGAAGGAAATGAACTAATGAAGTTGATATGTGTCAACTCTAAAGCGGTTCAAGAAAAAAAAAAGTACATTATAAAAGGTTATTTTTCACTCAGCAACAATTCATTTAATAGAACTTCTGAGTTGTATCCCTTTTAGAAAAGAAACAGTCTAAAAATAAATTTTTTGCCCTCATTAATATTGCAGAAATCAGACAGCAACTACATGTCTGTTTGTTCTGTGTATGTATGCAAAACCACAGATACTTTGTTTGCAATTATCATTTTGTGCAGAATAACGAAAATAGGGTATGAATTTCTCACAGAATAGGATTGCTAGCAGTGTAATGGCTATCTACCTTCAGCATCTTTGGTATCAGTAACATCTGGTTGTACAACTGAACTGGCAACAGTGCCATTTTCATCCGGAACAGCTCCAATTTCTTCTTCATGAACAGATGAAGCAGAGGGAGTTTTATCCTCAGCTAGAGGTGTTTCTAGCTGCTCTTCGGGAATACTTCCGATTTCTTCCTCCTGAACTGATGCAGCAACCGATGTTTCATCCTCAGCTAGGGGAGCTTCCTCTTGTACTACATCTTTTTGTGTAGACTCTTCATCAACTGAATTTTCGGAAGTCACTTGGTCAACTACTTCTCTAGATGATCCAGCTATTTCATCACTTTCCACCACATCGGCCAAAGGAACTTGTCCACTACTTTCAGGAGACAACGCTTCAAAACTGTCATCTATTTCCTTCTCTGCAGTTTCCTCATCCTTGTTCGCAATCTCAGCTATTGTATCTGTTTCCTTTACCACTGTTTCATCCACTGCAGTACAGACAGTGGTAGTCTCCACATTAGCTGCCGGTTGAACCTCTACGTTCTCTGCCCTTTCTCTAAGATCCAAAAATGCAGCAATCTCCTTATTCTTACGGAAAGCCAGCATAAAGGGATTTGTTGCAGCGTACACAACACCTTGGCTAAGCTGTGAGTCCAATTTGTCATCATCCTCTTCTTTCTTCATTGTCAAGGTTACCTGTCCCCTTGTGATGCGCAGCACGCGAACTTTGACTTCTTGGCCAATTTGCAGTGATGAGTTCCCCATCATGCTCATAAGTCCGTCATCAGCTTCTTCTGATTGGGGCAAGAATCCTTCTTCCCCCTCGGGGAGAGATATGAAAGCACCAGACCTAGTTAAATTCTTTACCGTGCCATCTAGTTCTTGTCCCTTGATGAATTTTGAGCTTTTGAAATCTTTTTTTGAGCTGGACTTTGAAGCATTCTTCCTGGAAGGCCTTGCCTTATCAGTACTGGCAGGACCATCTTTCCGTGGCTGGCGCTTACTAGCATCATCATTTTCACGCATGGAAAGAGATATCCTCCCATTCTCAGTGTTCACTTCAACTAACCTCACCTGCACCTCTTGTCCAACAGAAACAACACTTGCAACATCCTTAACAAAGCTGTTGCTCAACCTGGAAACATGCACCAGTCCATCTGTGAAAGCTCCAAAATCAACAAAAGCACCAAATGGTTGGATTGATCTTACTTTCCCAGTAAACATTGCACCAGGAATAAGCTCCTCATTCTTTACAGGTGGCATTTCACTTTTCCTAACAGGTCTTGCTCGTTTTGATTGAGTTGGAGGAGTAGAATCTGGTTGGCTAGTCGAATCTTCACTTGTTTCAACTGCATCTGAAGGTACTTCGGATCCTCCACTGGAAACTTTTGACACAGACAAATCGGATTCCTCCACTGCCACATCAGTCCCTGCGGTTGATAAACAAATTCCCAGTTTTCCATGTAAGGCATACCCTGTTCCGTATTTTCGAAATGAAGTAACAGAGGTTGATAGAGGTAGGATGAATCTCTGAGAGGCTAAAGCATATCTCGTGTGTTTCCTTGATGAACTGCATCTTGTCAAACTAGTGTTCTTCCTTACTGTACAGGCAGCTCCAGGGATGAATGTAATGTTGCTAACGGAATATGGGATCACAGGAGTCATGTTGACTTGATTGAAAAGCGAAAATTACAGTCTACACTAAAATAGATTTTTCATCTGTATCTTCACCTGCAAGAACATGAATGATATATTCAAAAACATAAATTTCCCAAGTTTGCAAGAAGGCATGAGATGTCCTAGAACCAGTCATGCCCAAACCAATTTCACTAACATCGTCTATAAATACAGAAAGAAACTGTAATTTAGTTCACCAAGCAGATATTTCAATCCCAGGCATTATTCCGGTGATTTAAGTTTTTCATGCAAATCTAATTTTCATGTTCAACTAAGGGCGTTATACAACAGGCATACTTGGTTGTACTTGTTTATTAGCTATTTTCCATATATTCATTCCTGAAATTAAAGACTGATTTAGATGATAATCTAACTTGTTTGTCCTAGATATTTCACAAAGCATTAGGACTTGGGGAGTTCATATTCCAAATTCTCAAATAGGAATGTTTTGTGCCTATTTGGCCTATATTAAAAATTCAGAGCCGCAACACACAGATAACTCTTTCACATAAAAGTTCTAGCAACTGGGAAAAATCTCTACCTTCAGATAAAAACATCAACTACAAACAGAAATAGATTTAACAATTTTTCCTTCTTTTCCTTCTAAAGGGAAAAGAAACAATATCCAAACTATAACATTATGCATTTGAATAAGATTCTATGAAGTAGCAGCACCTATCAATGAGCAATTCTTATAAAGTTCATTATGAACCAATAAAACACTTGGATGAAAACTAACCATAATTCTAGCTTAATATAATAGATGAGTTCCGTATTAAAATTTCATTTCTTCACTGTTTTTATTCTTTATTATGTTTTAAATAAATGGATTGTCTAATACACATTATTGTCACCGTTATAAGTAATAGAATTTTTCACTCACAAAATAAAAGCCAACATTTCCCTCCCAATTAACTAAACAAGCAAAGCAGATTCATTACCAAAACACCATAAAAATCCATACGTCACATAACTCTGGCTAAAGAGAACCAAAACTGGGAAAAATTAACAACAACCCAATATCAGTAAATGGCAGAAAAACAAAAAAGTTAACTTCAAAAACAATGACCCGTTAGCTTATGACCAAGTAAAAACTATACCTATTTGAGAGATAAAGCTTACTATCAGAGAAAAACCCAAGGTGTTGTTTGGTGATAGAGGCTATTCATCATATGAAGAAGAACGAAAGGTGGGGCTTTAAATCCTTATCTTCGGCTTTCTTCATGGATATATAAAATTAAATAAAAAATTGAAATGAAATAAGTACGATGAAGAATTTGGGCTCATCTTGGCTCTTGCATACGGGTTTTTTTCTCAGCCTTTAGTTTTAGATTGATTAAGGTGGACTTGCATTGGTTTGGACCAAAGACAAAACCCATAACTTTGGTATTAGATACCGAATTGGTTTGGACCTCAAATTTCATTTATTTATTTTTCTCTTAGAAAAAATTGGACCTCTAACCCTTTTTAATGGGTTCTCAGAAAATAAAATAATCATTGTCTAGTGAGAATAAAAGAGTAAATACCATCTTTTACCTTTAACGGATTGGTAAAAAAAATTGTGTTAGCTAATTTAATATATGAATATTGAATTTAATTCTATCCCTCCAACCATTAAATAAGAATATAATGAGCTTCTATATATTTAAATTCATAATCTTCTGTATTAATAACAATGTTTATACCAATCGAGCTAAGATTTCATTAATAAACTTACTTCTATCCTTTATAAAAAAAAATGATAAGATTAAAGTTTTATCATATGAAGTTGAATTGGATTTAAATATAACCAATTGAGTAGTGTGATTTATTAGTATAGTGTAAAATTTTTAAGGTATAATGAATATTTTTTCTCTCCAATTTTATATAAAAAAATATTTTAGTTCTTTATTTAATTTTTTTTGCATATTTTAATCCTTAGATTTGTATATTCATCAAATCACTTCAAAATGGATAGAAAAATTAACATTTCACCTCAAAATGGATAGAAAAATTAACATTTGTTAATTCTACTAATGTGGCATATACGTTGATTGCCACGTAGATGACACGTACGTATTTAATTATTTTTTTTAAAATTTAATTTTTTAAAATATTTTTATAATGTTTATATATTTTTAATAATTTTAAATACTTTAATTTTTAAAAATAATTTTTAGAATTTTTAATTTTTAAAAAATTAATTAAATATTTACGTGTTATCCATTGTATGAAATGTCAATAAAGTTAAAAAAAAAGTTAACTATTTTATTTATTTTGGGGTGATTTGGCAAAAAAAAAATGTAAGTTTAAAAACTAAAAGAGATGAAAAACTAAATAGAAAGTTAAAATAATTTTTTTTATAAAATTAGAGGGTGAAATAAATTATTTTACTAATTTTTAATTATAATAATAAAATTATATAACTTTAAATATAAAAATGCTTCCCATTTCATGACCTAGAGAAATTAATGAGACTGTGTGCCCCTTCTCAATTGGCTCAATCAATTCATGGCCACATATAGTCCAAAAAAGCTTCAATGCTCAACAAGCTTATATAAAAATTAAAAGCATGGTATTCAGTTCTGCACCGATTTTGGTTGTATAAGTTAGTGTGCATCATTCCAGTATTAATGTAGAACAAGTGATATTCTTTTTTATATTGGTGAAAATTTTAATCTGTATCGGTCGTATTGACTTATTTTGGTCAATTTTAGTTACACAAACTGAAACATAAAGCATCGGATAATATATAAATAATATTAAAAAAATATAAATTTTTTTACTATTTACTATTATGTTAAATACATATTTGGAATGTACAAACCAATCAAAAACGACTTTTAAACTTTAAACATTTCTTTTTAGAACATATTTTTTAAATTTAAAATATAAAAACTAAAATATAATAAAAAAATCCACTCATCCTGTTATCAAATAAAAAAATCCCTACTTACCCTTCAATTTTTTTATCGAAAAAATCTCCACCTACCTCTCAGTTTCTTTTTTCTTATTAATTTTGGTTTTATTAAAAGATGTATTTTTGTTTGTAAAATTTATTAATGTGTATTTTACTATTTAAAATTTATTTAATATCATTTATTTAATACTTTTAAATATTTTTATATTATTTTTTAAACATATAAAAAAAAACCCAAATCAATACACTAAACTAAAACTAATATCTAATAAAAAAATGATTTGACAAAACAATCTATGCATAAATTAAATCTGAAACATAGCATTTTTCTACGGGCACCTCAAATAGTCTGCCATATGCCACTTTATAGCCTGTTCTACACACACACGCAGACAAAATGGGCTCAATCCATTCAGTGCCACAAACAACCCAATAGAGCTTCAGTGCTTATCAAAAGCCTCCGCCTTTAATCAGCCCTGAATGATAGAGCCCCAAAATAAATCTTAAAGCTGCTGCCTGCTGCCACGTGACACCTCAAATGTGAAGTATCTAAAAGCCCGTTTGTTTTCAGTTCCTCGGTAGATTCGATCTGCATGTCTCAGTTTTGATTATATATATGCAGGTTGTCGTCAGGCCAATATATATCTCCTATTAAAAAAATATGGCTTAGGTTACAAACTGATAAACAAAGTCTTTTAAACATTTCCCACCTCTTCCACTTATTTAACAGTGAGGGAAATGGCAATGATCTTGCTAGAAAATGTATGTATAGGGCTTCGGGATCAAATTCAAACCCCCTTTTTTGTTACCTAACTCATTTATACAATAAACTATAACAAGGTAAAGAGCTGCAAAAGTTGAAGTTAAACTTATAATATATATATATATATATATATATATATATATAAGTTTGTTAATTGCCACATGCATGCATGCAATCAAGGTGGGTAGGCAGGTAGCTAATATAGGCTTTTCTTTTGTACCTTGAAAAAGGTGTTAGGGTTAGGCAGGTGAAGCAGGAACCAAATTCCGCATTGTCATTCATTCAAGAATGAATAAACTAAGAAAGAATGCAAGCATGGGCAGCAGAGTTATGCATCAAACAACTCATATTCCCATCCGTAGGAGTCATGACCTCATACCTTTCGTAATACTGCAACTGCAACTGCATCATTTCATTTATTTTAAAATTTTCTTAATTCAACAAGGAAAGTTCATATACAGGATTCATTTTTAGTTTATTATGTGTTGGGTTTCATTTCTTTTTTATGAGTTCTTAATGCCACAATGTTGTATGTGGTAATATGATAACAAAATATTATCCAAATGGATATGTAGTGCTATTTTAAATATTTAAAATTTAATAATAATAAAAAATATTTTTTTATCAATTTAGAAGCTATTATTTAAATTAATTAACTAAGTGTATGTAATAAATGAGTGAATATTAGAATTTTAAATATGAATATGATACATATATTAAACGTATCAGATTAATAATATCTAACTATATCATGTTATGTTTATTAAATATTTAAAAATATATATATATATATATATATATATATATATATATATATAAGATCTAGTCGATACTCCTTCTATTCCCAACGCTATAAAGCAGAGTTTTATAAAATCCACCCCACGTGAGAAGGTGACAAATTAATTGGGTCTCATAATTTGTCAAAATTGCTGCCCATTTGATTATCTTGAGTTTCGTTAAAGACGTTTTGAAAATAAAGTAGATTTAAAGGCAAATAATGCAAATATAAATACTAATAACAGCCTGTTTTCTAAATTAAAAAAGAATTACCAAATCTAATCTCAATTTTTATTTTTTTAAAATATGGGATCTTTACATTGAGTTTCAGCTAAATCTAAAATCTAGCCCAATTGAATTCTTAAATAGAGGGCAAAGCTTTTCCAACGTTATTTTCTCCCTTCACAATGTTTATATTCAAGTCCTTATTTAAGAACTCCAACAAGAGTTGGTTATAAAATCTTAACTAATTCCTTTTCCATACTATGTTTGGACTAATTAAAATGCATTTTATTTTTAATTTAATACTAAAAATTTTAAAAGATTTGATGTCAAATAGAAAAATAAAAATCTGAAAGTAAAAACATAGAATAAAATATATTGAAAATGAAGAAATTAAAATACTATTCTTTAAAATAATTTTATACATAGTTGTGGAGATTTAAACAGATTTTTTTTAAAAAAAATTAAAAATTTAAATAGTTGGTTATCTTAAATTAAATTAAAATTAAATAATATATGTTTTATGATAATTTTAAAATTTAATGAAATGATTAAAAAAATAACAAATTTAAATATTAAAATAAATAGTATTTATCTTTATGACAATTAAATAATATTATATATTTCTATTTTCTTACATAAAATTTCAAATTTTACATAAGGTTTATATTATCAAAATATTATGGTTCACCCTAGATGCCCTTTCTCAAAAATTTATTCAGTATGAGAAGTTGAAAATCTTATTAAAAGACCAATTATTTTAAAAAAAGAAATATATTGACATTTTTTTTGCCTGAGAAAATAAGTAAACGTCTCATAAAAGCTAGTTGGACTGACATCTACATTTAAAAATTTTTGTATCCAAGCTATCAAATTATATACGGTTCTAACTCTTTCAATATAATAAATCTCCGAATAATATTGTGTATCAATCATTTCAAAAATCTTTCCTTTTTCTTTTTTAAAAATAAAAATAAAAATAAAAATTCTAACTTTTGAATTCATTTTCTATATGATGATTCTAGCTTCTCTTATGAAATCTAATAATTTCAATGCCAACAAATAAATGAATGAATGATCCATCTTACAATCTAAAACCAAGAGATATAGTTAATCATTCTGGATTTCTAAATCAAACAACATCAGATCATAAGAGCACTGGGTATGTTGGTTTTATGAATGGTATATTCAATGATGCAAGCAGACAATGAAAGCACTATATTCATTGATATTGCCTCATTTCCAAGTCACCATTGGGGCCCTTACCCTATATCCCCATAACCCCTCAAAAAAGTCATTGTTAAAACTGGATGGATTGATTTCAGAAATCAAAATAATAATAATAAATCAATATTCCCAACAGTTATGGAATTTTTTTTTATACATTTTTTTGTTAATTTTTTATATTTAAACTGAAAATCGATAGTAGCGTTCATATAACAAGCATATCCAGAAAGAGCCAAGTGTTGAATTTCAGCAGCATCTTCCTCATGTGGGTAAGGATCTCTCCTTGCAGTTTCCAAGGGAACCTCCCAAGCAATTTCTTAGTTGTATTCTCAAGAGACTTCTTGCATTTTTTATTATTATTACAAGTAATGCAAGAAAATCTTCCACCTAAGCTCAATATGGATTTAATGATTTTTTTTTCCTCCTTGGCTCAGCTCTCTGCTAAACTGATTAAAGAGATCTAGGTATCTTCAAAGTTTATTAATATAAACTCAATCATTCAATTTATTTTTGAAATTAATTATGGGATCTTGGTCATTACCTAAAGCTTTTAGTATATATTTTTGTTAAAAGCACATGATCCACCAAACTATATGCTGTACAATTGGTTGAATATAATATAGCTTTCTACACATGCAAATATTTTGGATAATTTATAATTTATGCAGAATTCGGAGTTGTCGGATTATTTATATAAAGCTATAGGGAAGAAACAATGGGACCTTAACAAGGAGGAAATTCAATTTAGAGATATGTGTGTATATATACATTATGGTATGGTATGGTATTGGTGGGATATACCATAGACTTTTGTCAAACGTACATGGACAAAAAAATTTGTGGAGACTAAACATATTCTTATAATGAAATAATAAATATTACAACATGTATATGGCTCTCGAGAATTTACATACACAGATAAAGACGAGAGATTAAAAATAAACGGTACTGAAAAATACATGATTGTAATCATATCTGTAAGTTTCAGCGTTGGATTATGGACGAATCATATCTTCTAAGTGATAATTGCATGTTTTTTATTATTGTAAAATATTAATTAAAAGTGATTTAATATATACTACAATAAAATTGCCCTTTACTGACGGGTAGAATCTGTTGGTATAAACAACCTTTACTGACGGAGTGTTTAAACTGTCGGTATAAGGGTGTTGATTTAGGTTATATGGAATTATTATTATTTGGTTATGATAAGAATGATGTACTTGTGTTAATTAAATAAGTAATTTTTGCTTATTCCAATAGTTCTAGATGTTTTGCATATTTCAATTTTGGATCATATAGCTCATAAAAGGTTAAAACTTATGAGTGTTTTTATCATCTACGGTTAACGCTTATTTTGCCATGAGTAATGTTTTGACATTTTATTGTGTTTGATGTAGGGAATGAATTTTTTTTTTTTTGTTTGGTATACTTTCATGATAAAGCTATTGGAAATGGAATATGTATAACATTCATTATGTTAGGAGCAAATGTACTAAGTTTAAAATATTTGTGACTTATGACTTAGTGTTTTTCTTGTCTTTTAAACTCTACTTGATACATCAATTAATTAATTATAAGAGAATTGTTCTCTCTAGAAACTATAATTATTTTTTAAGTTTGATACTTTTTAGTGAATTAAAATTATTATAAAAGTATTAATAAAATTAATTTAATAACAAAAATGCCTAAATGGTGATCAAACTTTTACTGACGAATTATAACTTTATACTAACAGCAAGTAAAGAAAAATGTTTAAGATAAGTTACTGACGAAATCTATCAATAAATGGCCATCGCTATAACATGTAGTAATATACCAACAACTATAAAATTGTTAATAAAAGTTTGGAGAAAAGGTGGAATTTCAACATGCTTTTATTAACGAACAGGTCATTGCTATAGAGAAGTGGGTATACAACAACAAATTCTAATTGTTGATAAAAGCTTATACTGACTACCCTTATACCAATGGCTTAAACTTCATCGAGGTATCCCATTTGACTGTCGATATTGGTTTTGGGGTCTATATTAAAAAATTTTGTGCTTTTAATGACGCTTTTTTGTCTATTAGTTTATGGCTTTTTTTTTTTGGGTGCTGATAGTTAAAGTTAATAGCGCTTTGATTATCAAAAAAAATAAAAAATAAATATGTATAGATATTCAATTAACTAATTTTTAATTTGTGACGGGCTAAATGAATTTTAAATGTATATGTGTAAAAGTTATATATTAGGGTTATGGTGGCTAACTTTTCTAATATCCCATCTTTAAGAGGAAAAGAGTCAGTTTCTCTAAAACTTATGTGCTAATTTAGAAAATTAAAACAAATGACTCAAAATATTTCAATATATCTATGGCTTTGAAGATGCTTCCACATCTAATTTATTTCCTTGATGATCTAACTTGATTGATTTTGGTAGATTCAATTTTAAATCAAATTTATTATAGTTTTAACAAGGTTGTTAAATTATGCTCAAAAACTAATCATCAGATATGTAACACCCCCAACTCGTATCCGTTGCCGGAACAGGGTTACAAGGCATTACCAAGGAGTACAGAACATTTACAGCTCATTTAAATCATTTATCGTTCAAATATTGAGATTGATTATAAACATTCCTTTAACGAACCTTCGAGGTTCAAATAGTGCATTAAGATTGGGTCGGGACTAAACTGGATCCTCAGGAAAATTTTTCGTAACTTTTAAAATTTTTCTCACGTATAAGGGTCACACGCCCGTGTGACTGGGGACATGCCCGTGTGGGTAGGCCGTGTGGTCACACACGCCTATGACCCAAGCCCGTGGAGCTCTCTGACTTGCATTCAAGAAGAAAATTGAGTCACACGGCCTGAGCACACGCCCGTGTTGCTAAACCGTATGCCTAAACTTGAACATTCTGTTTCTCATTTTTATGTACACAATTTCATGTTATGTAATCATAACATATATCAGCCATATCTTTGTAATTTAAATATATATTTTCATAGCAACTTGTCTTGATTTCATACTATTTAATATTTGAGTTTTACTTGTAACGTCCCCTAACCCTATACCGTCGTCGAAACAGGGTTACGAAACATTACCAGTCAGTACAGTCTAATTTCAGTCATTAATTAAAATAAATATTCATACTCATCCTAGTTTTAAGATGTTGTCCCTTTAATGGGCCCTCGCGGTCCAATATGGACAGTAAATTCAATTTGGAACTAATTTAGAATCAATACGAATTTTTTTTTTTATATTTCAAAATTCATACTATATACCGTTGTCAACCATAATTTACTTATTTCATCAATACTTTTACAACTTAAATGACTCCTATTAAACATCCTAGGTACATGCCATTATCAATACTCAACATACTTTACCTCATTGAATTCGGGATCGGTCTGGAATGCTGATTCAACAGTCTAGCCTTAACTTAACCTGCGCACGGAAACAAACCGTACGCTGAGTATACACTCAGTGGTATTTCTATAATCCGAACACTTGATAATATAACAATTAAACTTAAAATTACAATAACAAATACAACTATTTATTTATTTATTTTATAGATAAGTTTCATTTACTTACCATAAAAATTCTATACAAGCCATATAACAAACACAACAACTTATTTGCTCAATTCTTTTCATTTGCTTACCGTATAAATTCTTTACAATATATTCACAATTCATTTGTATTCACACTTTACTTCTTAACAGTATACTATTTTAATTCATTCTAACATCAATCATCATCCATTTGAACTTCACTCATTTCATGAACCTTTTTGGTTCATGTTTTCAATCTCATATCTCAATTTCAATTCTCAATTCAATTTCTCATTTCATTCCAATAGCTCAATCAATCAAATTCACTCGATTTATCTTTTCACTTATTTACCCCTATTAACAAGACTCGGACTCTGATAGATACGTGGATTCCTCCCAAACACACCGAATATCCAACCCAAACACACCAAAATATCCAACCCAAACACACCAAAATATCCAACCCAAACACACCCTAATATTATAAATCCTCCATAACACACCAAGATATCATATCCTCCCAAACACACCAATAAGGCATTAAATGCCTCTTCGGATAAACCAATTTCTTTAATAAATCTTTCATCGATTATACCATTCTAATAATCACATATATTCACACATTTTCATAATTTCACATTTTCATTCAATTCAACAAATATATTTCAATTATTCACATTAATTCATAATTCAATACAACTCAATTCACTTTTCAATATCAAATATTCAATTATCACAAATCTCATATATTCATATCAATTCCCTCATATTCCAATCAATATAATTTTTCAATATAACATTCATTCAATATTCAAATTTTTACATAAATCATATATATAATATATTTCAATCAATATAAATTCAATCAAAATGATTTACTGTGAAAAAAATAAAATAAAATAAAATAAAAGAACACAAAATTTTACGTGAAACCCTTTCGAGGAAAAACCACGGGCGGAGAAGAAAATTCACTATATCTAAAATTTGAATCAAATACAAGAGGAATAGACTATGTCTATTTATAGGCTTACAAAGCCATATTCTAGTAGGATTGAAACACCTTATCCTAATCAATATAAAATAGATGGAGTTTAATAAGGTTTAAAACCTTATTCTAAAATAAAATAAAAGAAGTCTAGTTCTAAAACCTCGTAGTATCTTGAAAATCCATTTGACTAACTCCAGTGTTCTTTAATTCGCCATATATTATGCCGCTTTCATATGATAAATCAAACAAACCATATTGAGATCCCAACTAGAGTATGGAACATGTGACATGTAAATCTCATATCGATTGTGGAGACAAAGCGAGTGAAAGTTCTAAATGTTTGCTAAAGGAGTATATGAGGCTTAGCACTCCGCATATTGAACTCAAAGAAGTCAATGTATACTTCCAATACAATTTACTTGTTTTTCTATCTCTAAGAATTTTACCAAGTATCTTCTTTGCTGGTCCCAAATCTTTTCATCTCAAATTCTTCACTTAGTTGGGGCTTTGACCTTTCTTATCTCTCCTTGTCTTTTGCCGCTATCAACATGTCATCAACGTAAAGAAGTAGATACATAAAGAACCATCATTGTTTTCTTAAAGTAAACACAATTGTCAAAACTACTTCTTTTGAAATCGTGAGGAAGTCATAAAGGAATCAAACCTCTTGTACCACTGCTTTGCCTGGTGCATTTGTTTAAACCGTAAGTAAAGGACTTTTTTCGAAAACAAACATAATCCTCTTTCTGAAGCGCCTTAAAACCCTCACGGTTGTTGCATGTAAATATCTTCCTCAAGTTCTCCATGCAAAAATGCGGTTTTTACATCTAAGCGATCAAGCTCAAATCATGCATGGCCACAATACCAAGCAAAGCTCAAATCAACTATGCTTCACACAACCGGAGAACATACATCTGTGAAGTCCACTCCTGGAACTTGATCTGTAACCACTTTGCAACAAGCACTTGCTTTATTTTTAGGTTCTTCCAACTCCCGGAGTCCTTCTTTCTTTTAAACACCCATTTACAACGAGCAGTCTTCTTACCTTTAGGAAGTTTCACAAGATCCCATGTTTTGTTTTTGTGGAGTGATTCCATCTCCTCTTGCATAGCAAACATCCATTTTTACGAGTCTTCCCACATTTAATCGCCTCGTAATAATTTGATGGCTCTTGATTAAGCATCATATCTTCTCTTCACACATTTAAAGCATAAGCAACTAGATGACGACCTCAAGTATACTTCTTTGGAGGTTTAATTTCTCTTTTAGTTCTGTTTTTGGCGATAGAGTATTGAAGGCGAAGAAGCAACTCTATTCTCAATTTTTATGCGACTTGAGGAGTCGACGTGATTAACTGATGCTCCACCTCGCTTTTGATTTTCTTTATTGAAGTCTTTAGAGATAAGTTAGGAAGCATAGCGGTTTCATCAAAACAACATCTCTGCTAATCACAACTTTCCCTATTTTCGGACACCATAACTATACCCTTTTACACCAGTTTTATAACCAAGAAAAACACATTTAATGGATCTGGTTCCAATTTTCCATTATTAACATGAGCATATCAGAGACACCCAAAGATCTTTAAATCGAGATAATTTGCGGGATTACGGACATCATACCTCTTGTGTGAGTCTTTTCTCAATGGCAACGGATGGAGTATATAATAACATGAAACATCTTCTCGACCGAACTACAAATCTCCTCATCATATCATAAATCCAATGGCATGCCATTTGTATCCAATCTGTCCGACATCAATAATAGGGTATTTGATTCACTTTCTCAATTTAATAAATCTTTCATCGAGTATACCATTCTAATAATCACATATATTCACACATTTTCATAATTTCATACATTTTCATTCAATTCAACAAATATATTTCAATTATTCACATTAATTCATAATTCAATACAACTCAATTCACTTTTCAATATCAAATATTCAATTATCACAAATCTCATATATTCATATCAATTCCTCATATTCCAATCAATATAATTTTTCAATATAACATTCATTCAATATTCAAATTTTTACATAAATCATATATATAATATATTTCAATCAATATAAATTCAATCAATCAATAATTTCAATCAATATAAATTTGATAAATTCATCACATACCAAAATCAATCCATTTCAATTGTAAAACATCATAATTCTAACACTAACAATTTTCATATGTATATAAATATAACAATAATGACTGAGTTCGGATTATAGAAATACAAACCGTAATTTTCGAGCTAACTCCCGTTGACTTTGTCTTGTCCTTCCTTAGCCGAGATTTTCGGTACCACATTGACTACTGAAATT
This sequence comes from Gossypium anomalum, assembly GCA_025698475.1. NCBI lineage: Eukaryota > Viridiplantae > Streptophyta > Magnoliopsida > Malvales > Malvaceae > Gossypium > Gossypium anomalum. The sequence goes on from CM046961.1 coordinate 15,282,397, forward strand.
AATACAATTCATAATCATTAATACATTACTAATTTATATCTTGAGTTACAGAATTCTAAATTAAGATCCGTTAATTTTTCCTGAAACTAGACTCACAAATCTTCTTACCGTAAAATTTTCAGAATTTTTGGTTTAGCCATTAAGTACAGTTTATTCTTTAAATTCACCCCTATTCTGCTGTCTGACAGTTTTGACCCTTCTTCACTAAAAATTAATTATCTCACAGTACAGAACTCGGATAATATTCCCGTTGATTTCTCCTAAAAATAGACTCATTAAGGATTCTAAAATATAACTTTAACCCTCTAATTTTTTTCCAATTTTTTGTGATTTTCCAAAGTCAGAATAGGGGAACCCGAATTCATTCTGACCTTGTCTCACACAATTCATTATATCTCATAATTTACAATTCAATTGCTTAAATCGTTTCTTTTATAAGAAACTAGACTCAATAAGCTTTAATTATATATTTTATCCATCCTCTGATTCAATTTCTACAATTTTTGGTGATTTTTCAAACTTAGACTACTGCTGCTGTCCAAAATAGTCTTAGTGCTAAATGTTGATTTTCTACTTTTAATTTCAATTTAATCCTAACTAAATTCACTTACTTTTCTATCTTAATTCATACTTTATTTCTACTCAATTTTTAACCAAACTTAGACATAATTATCTACTTTTCATCATAAAACCATAATTTCAAAATTCTTTCAATTTAGTCCTTAAAGCATAAAACTTATGAATCACTTTACAATTCAATCCTTATTTCATTTCTAACTTGAATTTCTATCAATTTAGCCCTTAATTCATCATTTTACTCAACATGAACAATATTTTGAAATCTAATAACTTTCAAAATATCAACTTAATTTCATCAAAACTTTGTTCTAAAGCTTTTAAAACATCAAAATTAAGTAAAAATGGCTAAATTGACATACCTATTAAAGTTTAAAGCTTCAAAACCTTGATTTTCTCTTTTCTCCCTTTCTTTCTTTCTTTCCTTTCTTTCTCCCCTGTTCTTCTCTGTTTCGTTTCTTTGTTCTTCTTTTTCATTTCTTTTATTTCATTTATTTCATTTCTTTATTTTATTATTAAACTATTATAATATTTATTATTTATACATGTGTATATTTATTAATACACATGTATTAATTTATCACCTTACACTTGTCATAACTTTTATTTATTTAATTAATTAATATAAAATAATATTAATATAATATACTTTAATTATTATTATTTTACTTATATAATAAGTAAATACACATGTATAATACATGTGTACCATTTATATTTGTACACATTTAACTTATTTTAACCATACATTTGTCACCCCTTTTTGGCTTATTTCCTATTTAGTCCCTTCACTTTTCTTTATTCTATAATTAAACTTTCACACTTAATTCAATTTAATCATTTCCACTAATTACTCTTAATAAAGCTAAATTTACTTAATTAAAGTCTAATTAACCATACAATTGACTTCGTAAATATTTTTAATAAATATTTACGAATCTATTTTTTTAGAAATGGAGACCCGAAAATTCACTTTCCCGATAACCGTAAAATTTGGGTCATTACATTACTCGCCAGAGTATTTGAAATATCATCTTAATGCAAATAGTACACATAAGGTACATAATTCCATAATCATGAATGAACACATTTATCAAACATATTCCATATTCATAATTCATATGTCATAATCTCATGCTTCCATATATCAATAGCCATTATTTTCTTGTATTTCAGGTAAATACTTATAACAATTCATAAGCATAAAATTCGTTATCTCTTCTTGTCGATCACAATCTCGATTAACAAATGTAAATAAGTGAGCTGAATATTATTAACTACTTAAATACTATCACTTTACTTCACATGTCATTTATCACTTTTTATCAAATTAGTGAACGTCTTACGAAATTGAGTATGTCATTTCCTTGCTGCCATAGTGTAACTTTGGTCTTACACATCATCACATGTCACTTACCGAACTTCAAATATCAATTCAATAAACATGTAATTCGCTAACACATCCTGCCATACACAATATCTAATTGATGAAATCATTTAACTGAGTTCAATTTCATGTTCACTACAAATTTATCTTTTAAATCCATAAACTCTTTCACTTACCACACTTTGTCAAAATAGTGAACGTCTTACGGAATTGAGTACTTCGTCTTCTCGATGCCATAGCCCAGCTATGATTTTACACATAATCACATATCACATATCGATGCCATAGCCCAGCTATGGTCTTACACGGATCACATAACACATATCGATGCCATAGCCCAGCTATGGTCTTACACGAATCACATATCTCACTGATGCCATATCCCAGATATGGTCCTATACAGTAGCATATATCATACCAATGCCATATCCTAGATATGGTCTTATACGGAAGCACATAATCACATCTATCCGATGCCATAGCCCAGCTATGGTCTTATACAGAAATCACATATCACATGTTGCCATGGTCCAACCATGGTCTTTTCCGTCAATTCGTTTTAGAAACTGAACGAAAGTACTCAACCTGCGTTCCACTCAATTTGAACATTTAGTTCAATTTTCATACTTTTTCAATATTTACAATTTAATAATGAATATATGAAATAAAACATTATACCATTACTAATTCAACGTTTTTTTTTATAATCAAGCATGTAATCAATTTATACACAAGTCATTTATATATTTTTTTCCTCCTCCTCCTCTCCATCCACATCCTTGGTATGAATAACACACTTGTAAGTAACTTTATCCATAATTTTCACTAATTACTTATGTGAATATTCAAGCTATCCACCAGTGTCATAGTCACTAAGTTATTTATATCTGGAGCTACGGAACTCCAAAATAAGATCCGCTAATTTTAGCTGAAACTAGACTCATATATCTTCTTACCATAAAATTTTAAGAATTTTTGGTTTAGCCAATAAGTACAGTTTATTCTTTAAAGTCACCCCTGTTCTGCTGTCTGAAAGTTCTGACCCTTCTTCACTAAAAATTAATTATCTCTTCATACATGATTCGAATGATGTTCCTATTTATTTCTATTGAAAATATACTCATTCAGGATTCTATACATATAAATTCAAGTCCCTAATTATTTTTATTCATTTTTTTATGATTTTTCAAAGTCATAACAGGGGAACCCAAATTCATTCTGACATTTCTCACAAAATTCATTATATCTCATGATTTACAAATCCATTGCTTACAGCATTTCTTTTATGAGAAACTAGACTCAATAAGCTTTAATTTCACATTCTATTCATCCTCTAATTTGATTCCCACAATTTTTGGTGATTTTTCAAAGTTCATCTACTACTGCTGTCCAAAACAGTCTTAGTGCAAAATGTTGATTTCCATTTTGCCCCAAATTTCACAATTCATACAATTCAGTCCTTGCTCAATTAATCCCTCAATTAAGATAATTTTATCAATTAATACTTTTCTTAGACATTATAAGTTATTTCATAACTATTTAAATTTAGAATTTCTACATAAAACTCTAACTTCAAACTCTTTTACAATTAGGTCCCAAACATTCACTTTCTATTCAATTCTTTCAATAAAATTAGCATATAAACAATTTAAAGCTCTAATTACATGCCAAATCATCACATAATTCCAGCACATATTCATAGCAACTTTCAATTTCTTTCATAGAATCAAAAACTAATGAATTCAACAAGTGGACCTAGTTGTAAAAGTCACAAAAACACAAAAAATTCAAGAAATAATCAAGAACTGAACTTACTTGAAGTAGAAATATGAAAAACCAGCTTAAGGAAACTCTTCCATGGCTTTTTTTCAGCTGATGAAATGAAGAGAACTCAAGAGAATTCTAGATATTCCATTCTAATTCCCTTTTTAATTAATAAATTTTGTTATTTTCCCATTTTACCCTTATTTCCTCAATTTTCCTGATTTTTCTCCGCTTGTGCCGCCCAAAATATCTCATTTGGGCTTATTTGCACTTTAGGTCCTTCCTCATTTGACAATTGAGCTATTTAATCCTTCTAGAAACTTTTACACCTTTTTCAATTTAGTCCTTTTTATTTAATTAACTATCGAAACGTTAAAATTTTCTAACGAAACTTTAATACTAACTTAATAACACTCCATAAATATTTTTATAAATATTTATGACTCGGTTTATGAATCTGAGGTCTCGATACCTCATTTCCAACCCGATTTACCTAATTAATTCTTTTAAATCACAAAATTCACTAACTAAAAAAAAAATACTTCTATAATCACACTTGACTCTTAGGTATTAATTTATTAAATTTTCAACTCACTCATCGAATTTAGTGATCTTGAATCACTGTTTCCGACACCACTGAAAATTAGGCTGTTACAAGATAATTGTAATAATACTTTTTACCTTATTTTATTAATAAATGCATTGTCATTATTATGTTTAACCTATATTATTGTGTTTTAAATAAATTAAATAAAAACTTCTCTAGTATAGTATGACTATTTTTGAATTATCCCTAATTTATTACTATTTTGGGTTAGGGAAACAATAGTATGTTGAGGCTAGTATGCAATTGATTGATAAAACAATGTTTTCATTGGTATGACATGTTGACTCAAATGCATAAGTACATGTTAGAAATCAAATGTACTAGACCAACCTATCATGAGAATGCTTTTGGATTATTATGTGAAAGTTAAAACAATTTTTATAGTGAAATGGTGTATGTGATCTTTAAACTTGAGATCACTATGGTTCTCTAAACCAAGAGTCATACATTTGATGTAGTCAAACATCTTTTGTAATTGGATGGATTATAAAGGTTTTTGTTGGATATTGACCGCCTCATGATGTACTAACATCTAGAGTGTGAATACTGCAATCAAATATAAGAGTTAGGTGACTTCCACAAGTATACAGGCCAGGTTGTAATATAGTTATACAACGAAGTATGGAAGTACTTTGAGGATTGTACCCAAGGGAGGCGAGAATAAACTAATCCTAATTTCTACGTTAATGGATCTAGTTAGTATTTTAATTAAACTATATTATGATGAATCCTAAGGTTGTGATAGAAGTTATTTTATTAAACTAATAAAAGTACATAAAAACAATCGGGGAAAATAAATTATAGATTTAATCGGATCCAAATGAAAGAAGACTAACTCGTTTCAATGTTCATAATTAACTCCTATTTCAAGTTCTATCCAATCAACTAGTTATTAACTTAGCAGGGCCTTTCGGTCTTCTACTAACCTAATGAGTCGGCAGGAACTACTTATCTCTCGACCTCACAATCCAGACCGAATTGGGGTAAGATTTTCATAGGTAGGCAATATCAATTTTGGGTTCATTCCCACCTATGTGACTTCCTAGGACCGCCAAGCCTAGGGTTTTAAGTTCTTCTTATCCTAACCAGCTAATCCGTTAAGAAACCCTACATAGAAGCTAATTAATCCCACATCCACTCCTTAATCTCCTATTACCAGATTAGTTCCCCATGGATCTGACACACATCATGAACTTGATTAAAAAGATAAACATAAAAGAAAATCAAGAAAAGAGATGAGAAGAATCCTGATATATTAATAGCGACACGAATGGTAATCCGTCAAACAGTTTGGTGGATCCACAATCTGAATTCCGTAAAGAATGAAATAAAAACTAAACTATAAATACAAATGAAAAGAAACCTAAATTAAAAGTAAAAATAAAACTAAATAGGATACAAAAAATAAAACTAAGTAAAAACTGTCCATAAATTATGTAGAGCAATCCTATTTATAGGCCTAGGGTTGGTCGTCAGTCCTTGACCTAATTCAACTGACTAATCTTTGTTAAAGTTTATTGTGTGGATGGAAACACCCTTAACTTATTAACTAGCCTCGTCACGTCGGTGTCACGACACCCTCTGGCTTGTGTCGCGACATAGTTGGCAGTCTACTGTCTTGGGTGTGTCTTTAGGGTTTTGTGACAATAAATCTATAGTGTTTTATTCCAATAAAAACAAGAGTACATCAAAGTTGAAGCATACAGAAATTAAATTATTGGTTGTTAAAGAAAGAGTTTAGTGTTGTCAAGTGTCCATAAAGCATATTGGTATGCTCCATGCTTGCCTATCTATTTATTAAGGGACTACCATCCAAGGTCATTGATGAGCACACTACTCATATAGGTATCATGTCATTTGAAGATATTCAGTTTTAGTGAAAGTTTTTAATTTTAACTATTTTTATTATAAATTTTTTTAGTTATTTAAATTTATGGATATTTTAATAATATTTTTATAGAAATAAAGTTTCTTAAGGGGGTTATTCACACTCTAACTTTCGTATGATCAAATTTCAATAAGGTTTAAGGAGAAAAAAATTAGAAAAAAATATATTTAGATCACATTGCATGTGATTTACATGCTACAAATCTATGCTTGATTTGTATCATTCAATTTTGCTAATATGCATGAATAGGGATAGATTTAGTTACAACATATGTAACAAAAGTTAGCTTGGTTCTATGTTGACATAATTGATGGACAAGATTGTTAAGAATACTTTTGGTTATCTTATAAGGTTATAATATTGCATGTAACCATAAGGTGATATGTATATGTAATCGAAATGGGAGATTGTTGGATTATGGATTTAATATATGTGTAATAAGTAATAATTGTATCTTATTTGCTATTAGTCCAAATTAAAAGTCATTTAATATTATTAAGACTCGTTAGGCTTTAGTTAGCAAATGAAGTATGGGCTGAATATGTATAGATACTCAAGTAATTCATTTTTAATTTATAATAATCTAACTAAAGATTAAGGTAAATGCATAAAGTTACATGTGAAGGTCATAGTCTTCAAATTTCACGTAACACAACTTATCTGACATCTCATCTTAAGAAAATAGAGTCACATTTTTTAAAACTTGCATGACAATTTGAAACAGAAAAACCAAATGACTCAAACATTTCAACATATCTATGGATTTAGGTACTACATCTACTTTATTTTCTTGATAATATGATGTAACGAGTCTTGGTAGATTTAGTTTTATACAAGATTTATTATGGTTTCAACGCTCAACACCTTTATTGATGCAATATTGTAGAATATCTAGAAGAAAAGATTATTACATTAAACATATAAATGTTAAAAACATTCTTCTTATACTAAGATATAAGTATGGCAACACATTGAAGAAAACTTAAGCCCACAAGCTGAAGCCCTCAACATATAATCAAAAATTGACTAAAAAGCCAAGCATTTGATTTGACAAGTAGTTATTAATGACCAACTATGTTGCTAGAAAGAACTAAGCAACCAAATTTGAAGGACTAACAAATAGCCATCTGGCAGATCATGACACCAACATGATCAGTCGAGCAAGTAATAAGCATAAATTAGTATGGTTACTAACTTTGTGTTTCGCTTATTATTTGTTTGTGTCAAATTATAGAATAAAAATTTAAATATGATATTATGCTCTAAATTTCTATACACTCTGTATATTAAAATTTAGTCTCCTACTTTTATTTTCTAAAATTTAGTCCCTTAACTTTTTGAATTTAAAAATTTAGGTTTAGTTGTTACCAATGTTAAAATAATTCTATTAATATCGCTAGGGTGACATTTTAAAATTTAAAAAATTCACTTGGTAGTCACGCAAGGATAAAAGTAATGTTGAAATGATGATGTGGATTTTTTCTTAAAAACACACGCTCAAACTCGTCATAATAAAATAGTCTTTTGAAATAGTGTTCCTAATTAAGAAAAATTGGCATCAATATTTTGACTAAAATAGTTAACAATATTAACTATTTAGACCATCTAATGACATTATAAAAGTAGATGAATCGAATTATGTCAAAAATTAAAGTCTATAGATTAAATTTCAAGTTTCAGCGTAGTATACGCGCTAAAATTGAAGTTTAACCATTGTCTTTTAAAAAAGAAGCAAGAAAAACTCATAAGAAATAGAAAGCCGCGTATTTGTCTCTAAAACCCTTATGACATTCAAATTATATATATAATCATGTAACAATTTAATTGAAAATTTAACGATATTAATTATTTGGACTAACTAATAATATTATAAATATACAAGAATCAAATTATGTCAAAAATTAAAATATCAAGATTAAATTTTAAATTTAGGTATAATGGAGGGACTAAAATTAAAATTTAACCATTTTATCCTTTATGAAAAAAAAAAAAAAAAAGAGAATGTGGAACACTTGTCCATGTAGGAAGGCCTTTCTTTTATATATAAGTCTAAGCCTCCTCCTCTCTCAAAATTTATGTATTATATTAAGCAAAGGGAAATATTTTATTTTAATGTATAGTACATATCTTTTTCTGAAATAATAGAGCATCCTTGATCTCACCTTTTCTTTTTCCAAAGTTCATATTAGAAAATATTTATATGCACTTTTCTAAATCATGGCAATAGAAAATCCATTTGCAGTATAAAAAAACCACCATATACATAATTGTAAGAAGAAAGTGTAAATATAATATCATCAATTAGTAATTAATATACTAATATTAAAGACCAATCATTTTCCAAGAATCTTAGGATATTATTTTTAGCTTAATTTATACATAAAAGCTATAATACCTTAGACCCTATTGTCTCCCTCATCCCTTAACTGTAAATTCATTATATACATATACACTATATATAAAAGGAAGTGCTTTTCTCATCACACCTGTCAAATGGTCATTTTTCTTTTGCCATTATAAAAATAATGGTAAAATTTCTATTTTGATCCCTCTAATATGCTCACATTTAAGATTTAGTTATTTTATTTTAACTTGATATAGCTTAGTTCTCTAGATAGTTAACTCTCTTAGCTATTTGATTAAACTAATCACATTAATTTTTCCTTAAACATGACATGATCAGTTGGAATAAATATTAAGAACAAAATTTTGATCTCAATATTTTAGCCAAAATAATTAAATGTGTTAACGATTTAAATTAATTAATGATATTATAAAAGTACACGAATCAAATTATGTTAAATAAAAATATAAATACTAAATCCTAAATTTAAATATAGTAGAGAGACCAAAACCATAATTTAACCTACCACAATCTTTTATCATTTAATTTTAATAAAAAATTGACGTTTTAAAAAAATTAAATTAAATTAAATTAGTTCAAGTAATTATTTATTTGCTTGAAATATATTAATTTTAAGCTTCACCTATATATATAAACTATATATATTAATTTGGTTTATGTACTTTTGAATATAGTTTATAGATATGGGCCTTCTTTAAATGATAGATGTGTATCCTAAGTTTTTTTTTAATTATAACATAGTGGTTAAATTTTTTTATCCCTTTATTTAAAAAAAAAATATAATAATACTTAAATTTAGGTTTTGGCCCCTATACTACACTTATATTTGACATTAATCTCTATATCTTTTACATAATTTAATACTCAACTTTTACAATGTCATTAGTTAGTCTAAATACTTTATTCTAATTAAAATGTTGACGTGGATTTTAAGAATTGTTAACATTGTTGAAATTATTTTTTAAATTTAAGTCCATTACAATGTTAATTTTTTTTATCACATAACTACCAAGTGTGTTTTTCTTCAAAATGTCACAACAACTAATTTACCATAAGAATTTTAGTAGGTTAACAACTAGACTTGAATTTTTAAATTCAAAAAGTATAATGACTAAATTCTTGAAAATAAAAATACAAATACAAAAATTCAAATATGTGAAAATATAGAAACTTAGAGCCTATTATAACCTTTAAATTTTTACCTTATAATTTAACCCAATGCGAAGCATGGGTGAAATGATACTAGTACTATATAAATCAAGTCTAAATTCTAAAAACCTGATAAAAAGTTGACTTACATATTTATTAGCTCAATCTTTTTATAAAATAGTATTTGATGTACCGTTAGTGCTTGGGTTTTATGGACCATCATTGAATATTAACACAACTTCTCATCATTAGATAAAATAAAAATTAGTAAATGACTTAATTATGATAGATTTATTTAAACATAATAAATTATTAGTTATAATTATTATAAGTTTAGAGTTAAATGCCTTAGTATTTAGAGTTTGTATCAAATTTTTTTTTTGAAAATGTTTATATCAAGATTCGAGTTTAAAGTTTAGGGTTTGAATCATGGGCGAATTTAAGGGGTATGTAGGGACTTGGTTTCCCAAAAAAATAGAAAAATAACCTTTCAGTCCCTCATAAATAATAAATTTATAAATTAATATATGATAAATTTACAATTTAGCCCCCAAATCATTTTAGTCCTTTCAAAAATAATGAAATTATAAACTAATAAATTATAAGATTATATTTTGACATCTCAAAAAATGTATAATTCAATTTCGACTTGTCCTAAAAAACAAATTCCTAGATTTGCTCTAGGTTTGAATTTAAGATTTGAAATTTATATTGAGTTTCGAATTTAGGGTTTATGTTTAAATAAAATTTGGGTTACAATACAAATTTGCCACTATACTTTATGTGAAAATTGAAATCTGCCACTATACTTCACTTTATTTGATATTTGCCATTGTCCGTATGAACTAGAGATAAATTTATCATTATACTTTAGCTTTGTTTTGATTTTTGTTGCTTTATTTTTATTTGATTGAATTTTATCACTAAAGTTAAATTTTTAATTGAATTTTACTATTTAATTTTAATTTAAAATGATTTGAAGATAAGTTTTAATGAAATTACTTTTACATTTAAATTTAATATTTAACAATAATATGTTAATTAATATAATATTAAAATTAAAATAAAATAGTTATTTATAAAAATTAAACTATTGTTTGTTTTATGCAATATGCATTTGTTATTTTTATTTTTCAATCTTTATTTCATTAAATAAAGATTATAATTTAATTTATTAATTTTTAATATTTATAAGTTAATTTATTATTAACTACCAAAATAAAATATTTGAAAGGATTTTTGTTATTGAATTATGTTTTCATGTGATCAGAATTAATATTGAGCGGTAATATTTAATTAAAAATCAAATTTAGTCGGAAAATTTAATAAAATTTAAAGTCGAATAATAAAATTAAATTGCATAACAGTTGAATGGTAAATTTACTCATATTTTCAAAATATAATGACAATATAATAAATTTCAATATTCACATGATAAATTAATATTTTAACCCTAAATGTATCATAATATTTTATTTCACTCGTGATGAAATCTCACATAAAATACATTATATTTTACTATGTCTGAGAAAAAGTATGAGGTTGGTAAATGGATTGATAGAGACTTTAGAAAGAAACAATAATAGGAAATAAAATTTGCAGAAAAAGTAAAAATGTAAAAAAACCATGGAAGAAATTGCAGGGATTGGGCGATATTATTAATAAAGAAAAAGAGATGATCGACACAGCGATTTCCTAGGGATTATATTTGGTATGCAAATCGTGTGAAGTAATTGCAACCTGTAAGGCTTGGCATGTGCCTACAAATCTATTGTAGATATCATATTCTCTACACCTCTCTCCACTACACTTTGTCCTTGTTTTTAAAAAAAAAAAAAAAAAAAAAATTATTGTTCCAACTGCATAATCCTCTTCTTATTTGTTACAATTTCTGATTTTATTAGCTATATATCCTTTTGGCATTAATTACCAAGTTAAATCGGATATAGGCTGGCTTACGCCAATCCAATATTTTATTTACTTTATTCTAATTCATGATTGGTTTTGGGGAGAATATTCATGACTCAGCATCGAGTGACTACACGTGGCGAAATCTAGTGAATCCATGGCCAGTGAGAAGTCACATTTATTTTCTTTTTCCATGGAATTAAATATTGCCCAAAACATGACCTCCCCAAAATCATTTTAGCCATGCATATAACTATAACCCTGTTTAATTGGATTCCGCACATCTCTATTTCACCTTTACTTAACCTTTTAATTTAATTAATGTTGTAAAAATCAATAATAAAAATTTATATTTATTTAAGAAAGTAAAAATATATTTTATTTCACCAACTACGTTCTTTATATCTAATCATTCTATGAATACATCTTTTTTATATTTTAAAGGGACGTTATGACATCTTCGTCGTAAAGCTTCCTATGATGAATCTACATTTGTCATGTTATTAATTTATAAAGAAATTCAATTTTTGTCTATCTTCGAAAATCTAGAAATTAATAGATTCATTTCCCCATTAAATAAAAGGAGAGATTTCAACTTAATTACATTTAGAGAGAATATTCAATTTAAGTTATGCAACCTTAATTTTTCTTTTTCTTTTTTATGTTTAAAAATTCTTAAAATAATCCTCTATGTCTAAGTATTTAATTTAATAATTTCATTCCAAAGGTGGATAAAAGAATTATCATTTTATAATTAAATCAAAATTTGCGTTCTAGAAAAAAAAATGCTAAACTGTCGAATTACAAAGCGACACGTGGCTAACAACTGAAGCCAAAAAGTCACCAAGGTTGTGACGAATTTAAACTGTAGGTATTATTATAAATACCTTTTTCATCATGATGGTGCTTAACCAAGGTTATTGGAAAAATAAAAATAAAAAAACCTTTTTTGCTTGTATTTATTCATCATGATTGTCGAAACTAGACCATGAAAATCGTTTTAATTGATGAATATAATTAAAATAGTTTTTTTAATTTTTACAGCAAAAATTTTGGATTTTTCATTCGTTATTATGTATATTTAGAATTAGAATTTTTTAATTATTATTAATTTAATTTTAAAAATAATTGTAGATTTCAATTCAAAATCCAACACAAATCTGAATTACATTTGCCTAGAGAATGCCATAGTTTGGGAGAAATATGATTTGTTTTTTGGGTAAATACAAAGTTCACATGCCTTTATGAGAAAAATTGGAACATACAACTCATAATATCTGACCCACAAATCATGTGTTAAACAGTTTAATTAGATTTGTTCCATTTAACTTCATTCATTTTCCCCTCTATATCTCTTTCCAGAAATAAGGTTCTAATTTACTATGAAGCCTTATTATTATTTTTATTTAAAAACAAAATTTTGAAATTTGGATAGGTATACTAATTTATTTGCTCTTTCAATTTAATAATTTTTTTTAATCTTCTATTTAACTTTTCACCATTTATAGTTCTTGTGTGTTTTTTTGCGGAATCACTCCAAAATAAATAAATAAAAGTTAAAATTTTTTTAACTTTACTAACGTTGCATACACATCAATATTTAATTAATTTTTTAAATTTTAAAAATGTATAAAAACTATTTTTAAAAGTTAATATTTTTTAAAATTTCTTAAAAATTTAATTAAATGATGACATGTCATCTAATGGTAATCCACGTGTATGTTATGTCAGCAAAGTTAACAAATATTAACCTTTCCATCTAATTTTGGAGTGATTTAACAAAAAATACAAATTCAAAGACTAAAAGAAGAGAAAAATTAAATGGAAAACTAAATAAATTTTTTATAACAAAAAAAGTGATTAGGATATATCCTTACTTCTTACTCAGTTATTAAAGATATATAATCTCAAGAATATCTTATCTTTAATTTCTCCTTCAACAATAGAATCCCTGTTAAGCTGCAAACATGATTTTTAGAATCTATAAATTCTTTCTCTAAACCATACTTATTTCCTTTGCTTTATAGTAGATTTCTTCCCATAAATTTCATATATATATATATATATATATATATATATATGAGATAACATTTTAAAGCTTAATTTAGATTGATTGCTTTCTTTAGAAAAAGGTTTTGACGTTCCCAAAGGAAGATAAGATAGAAATAAAAAATTATAATTATTGAAAGAATAATAAACAAATAAATATTCAAGATTTGTAACTTAGACATGAAATTTGTAACAAGGCTTCAGAGAGTTTAAAGCTAATAATGTATTAAATAAAATAATGAATACTTGGGGTGTGTTTCTAATATATATATTTATATATATTTGTAGTAATATAAAAAGATGGAGAAAGTACTTGCAAAATAAGGGTAGTGGAAATAAAAAGGGCATAAAATCTGTGTAAATACAGATATATATATATCTGTGATAAATCTGTACAAAATCTGATCCAGCGATGCAATAATTTGCTTGGGTTGCAAACACCTTAAAAAGGGGGCAGCACTCCACATCTTTTTGATTCCTCAGCAACTCATTTTTTTTTTCTCTGCAAAACACAAATTAAGGCTTGGGGATTTGCGATAGCTACCTATACTTGAATTCAATCTCTTTGTCTGTCTGTCTCTTTCATTTGGCATATAATACACAATCATCATCATCATCATCAGTAGTTAAGAAAGGATGGGTAGCAGTTATTTTGGAGAACCAAACATGGGGAGTGAAAGGGGAGGTTCATCGTCTTCAAGAAAAGGCAAGAAGGGTAATTCAGACAAGCCTAAGCAACCCCAGAGAGGGCTTGGTGTTGCTCAATTGGAGAAGATCAGATTACATGGTCAAATGGCTTCTACCTATCTTCCTCTTCATCATGGAACTTACCCTGCTAATTTCAACCAGGTATTTTCCCTTTTTCTTCTTTTTGCCTGCAGGTTTCAGTGATTGAATGAATTGAAGTTTTATCATATTTGAGTTTGTGGGTGGAATTTGATTATGGCTGTACATGCAGGAAGATAACATGAGAGCTTATTCATCTATGGCCTCATCATCTTTTTCTTATTCATCAACTTCTTCGCCTTCTTATGGTTTCCAGTACCCCAACATGATGGTAAGTGAACCACCTCACCCTCTTTCTTCTCTCTATACAGTATACCATCAATTTTTTTTTTTAAATTTTCATTCAAAAATAAAAAATTGAAGTTTCTGATAATTTTCAGTTAACCCTAGATATATTAAGGCTTTGCTACTTCCCATTATGACCTCCCCCAGTTCTTTATGCATCAATAACTATATTAATGAAATCAAGTACTACAATTATATATTATTACAGATGGGGGTTGGAGAATACGATCAAAGGGCAAACATCAGATATGGTGATTCCCAACCAAGCAGTGGCTTCTTAGACACCCAACATTTTGCACAACCAAACATGACCAGACAACTTCTAAACCTACATGTTGAGGTTGCTACACACATGTCCCTTCCTTTTTTCAGTTTATGTGCCATGTGATTATTGTGTTTTAAAATTTAACTTGTTTTACTTCCTTACATTCTTACAGGATTCACATTCAAGGAGCAAGAAACATCGCAGCAACTCATTGGGATCGAGCAGTCAAAATTCAGAATCAAGCGATGCACAAGAGCTTGATTTGGAGCTCAGATTGTCACTGTAATCAGTAAATCTTTTCTGCCACTTTAAATGCATGCTCATGGAACTGCATTTTATGCCTTCCTAGAATTGTAAGTTCAAATAAGGTGTTGATCTTGCAATTCATACATACACCTTGAGCAAGTTGATATGAACTAGTTTGAATTTTTTTAAAAAAATTTCAGAGGAATCTTATGTAATCAAAGGTAATTTAACTTGTTACATGAGATATAGTGAAAAACATTGATCTTCTTGTTCATGAATTTCCATTTTAATACGACTTCAAATTAAATTATACATTTCTCAATAGTTGGATTCAACGTATTCGCCATCAAAAAATTTAAAACTAAATTTATTTAATTTTACATATTACTCATTGATGGTATATAAAATTATATATAATTAATGCATGAAATTGAACCCTAACACTACAAATGTATTCACTTTCCCAAGGGAGTTGAATGAACCAATACATCCTATGATTGGTTAATTTATTAAAGATGAATGAAAACTAAAAATATGCCAAGGGAAACAATATTTAACGTACTAAGTGAGGAGGATTAAAGGTTCTCAATTAAGATATGAAAGTGATATAGTTAGGTTAATAAAATTTAAATTAACATCAGTTAATATAAAAGTGTAGAATTTTGTATATCGGTAATGAATTAAATGATTATAAATCATTCAAAATAATGTTTAAGTGAACTTTAATATTTTTTATAATGTGTTTTTATCTAATTCATTGATAATGTATAGAGTTACATTAAATATAAATATATCATATGTTTGTGAGGAAGTATCAATTTGCCCTTGGAAACTATAGTTTTTTTAAATAAAAAAAAAAAAAGAAGAAGAAGAGAGAGAAACATGCTTGAGTTGAATCTCAGTGTCATGATTATGGTCCTTTATATACTTTGGTTTTATTCTTCAAACTAAGGGTATATATATTATATATAGTACCGGTAAATAGAGAAAGTAAAAGGTGAACTAGTTTACCCTAAGGAATCAAGATTGTGAATGTTTTGCAGCTTGCTTTTCTAGTGGCTCCCAGCTGCATTAAAAGTCTTAATTTGGTTTCCATCTGGTTTTGGAATCAATACTTGTATACTATTTTTGGAACCTCAATTTCAATATTTAGGCTTATATTTTCATTTGCTATATAAATTCTGTGAAATATACATAAATCATGTATAATTTATTGGTATATTTGAAAGATAAGAACATGAATTTCCAAGTTTCAAATATTTATATGTAAAATTTTCAAATTCCCAATTAAATAAATATCTAATAAATTAATAAGTTTGAGAAATAATTATATGTATATGCGTTATACTGCTTTAAAATCCCAGTCTCTAAACATTACATCAACATTATTGTTTTCTTTTCAATTATCATACAAAAAACACAGATAGTATGAGAAGATGCAATCAACATAATCTTTTCCTTTTTGAGACAAGCAATTGGAGGAAGAAATTATAAACAAAGAAATAGAACCCTAAATTAAGTCTAATGCCAATTAAACTACAGCCCACACAAATTTTACTACTAGACTAGTGGCAGAATCGACAAGTATCTTGTTAGATTTCCTATTATTCTTAATTTTGGCAGTCTATCTAACCAAAAACCATAGAGCTACAAGGTCCTAACCCACGTTTTTATGTGCCAATAGATCATGTATTCTCTCTTTTTTGGACGATTCATTAATTGGGAGAAAAATATGTAAAAAGAATAAAAATAAAATGTTTCTATTAAATACTTTCAATCAACTGTTAAGAAAGAGAAATATACTTAAGTGAATCATGACATATATATATTTGGTTTTTATTTTTCAAATTAATGGTATATATGGTAATAGTACATAGAGAAAGTAAGAGGTGAACTAGTTTACTCTAGGAAATCAATACTTTTAATGTTTTGCAGCTTGCTTTCCCAGTGGCTCCCAGCTGCATTAAAACTTTTAGTTTAGTTTTGATCTTTCTTTGGAATCAATGTTATGTTTGGGAATCTCAACTTGAATATCTAAATATAATTTTTTTTTCTGTTCAAGAGAAATATACATAAATTAGGTGTAATTAATTGATATATTCAAGGGTTAAATATAAAATTGGTATCTCTACTTCTCCTAAATTGGTACATATGTTTTTTTTTTTTTTGTCTTAGATTAGTTCTTGAACTTTTTCTCCGCCAACTAGTTTGGTACTTTTTTTTAACGCCATTAAGTCAGGGACAGGAGATAGAATGAAGTTTTGACACGTGATATTGTAACGTCATGATGATGTTATAATCTACAAACTATATTAAAAATCAATAAAAAATATTTTTTAAAATTATTTCCATTTTCTTTCCATTTTTTCTTATTTCCTTCTTTTTCCCGGTATTCCTTTCTTCTTCCTTCTTCCTCTCGTCATTGCCTTTTTCTTTTTTAGGTTCTTTTGAAAAGAAATTTAATCTTTGATGTTTAATGTTTTTGGCATTGCCCTTTGAAGTTTGAAAGGAACTAGATGGTCTACTGTCATTGATCCATTTCCCGTCTAATTTTGATTTCGTTTTTGTTCCATGTTTTTGTGGATTTGAATACAAATTGAAATTCAAATCCCAACTTGGTAGTCATTGTATAAATATTCAAGTTGACTAGAAATTGAAGAATAGTGACGAAAAACCAAACCAATCTGTTCGATGCTTATTTTAGGAAAGCAGATTTGGACAACAATGACCAGATCAGTGGAGCCAAGGCGGCTGTTGCCTTTTCTCAAGGCTCCAATTTGTCTAAACACGTTCTCACTTGAGTCATTTCCCTTTAACAATTTGCCTTTTTGGAAAGAAATTTAAGAACACACATCAATCCATTAAAAAAATCCAGAAATTTAACATCACAAACAAAACCCATGAAAAATTACATAACAAATAAAACCCATCAATTCATAAGAATACAAAACCAAACAAAAGAAAATGATGAGAAGAAAATCAAAACCAAGACTCATTTTGGGTTTTTGGGTTCTTGAGATTCAAGCCACGGTCAATAAATCCAAATGGTCAAGACATTGGACGCGGTGAGCAGAAGCCACGGTCAGGTTCCAAGATGATTCAACGGTAGTGGCTTGGTTTGACGTCGGAGAGCAATGACAGTGAAGCAATGACCAGGGGCTTTGAAAACAAAAAATAAAGTAGAAAAGAATAGGAGAAGTGGGAGAGAGAAAGAAAAGGTGGATCGTTTGTTGCTTCTCCGATCCGTAATGGCATTAGAGTGGAAGTAAGGTGACAGCCGGAAGAGAATCCCAACGGGATTTTATGGAGTTCTCCGTGAAAACAACTCAGAGGAAATGGAAGACCAGGAGGACAAAGTTTACCAGAGAACAAACATAGGTGACAACGCTGAAGTGTGATTATGGTACATACTAGCATCATGATGTCATTATGCCACGTGTCACGGTCCTATTTTGTCACATATCTCAAACTTAACGGTTAAAAAAAAGTACAAAACTAGTTGACAGATAAAAAGTTCAGGTACCAATTTGGAAAAAAAAAAAACCATAAGTACCAATCTGAGAGAAGTGAACAAATTCGGATACCAATTTTATATTTAACTCTATATTAAATTTTATTATGTATTTGAAAGATATAAAAACATAAAATTCAAATTTCCAATTATCTATCTATAAAAAATAAAAAAATTACTATTAAATAAACATCCAACAAACGATGAACTTAAAAAACAATCATCAACGTTACATTACTAAAATCTAACTCTCCGCTATATCAATATTCTTTTCTCTTGAATTATCATATCCAGTTAGAAAATAATATTGTTAATTTTGGCATCATATAGATACCAATATCCTAACCCACTCTTTCATGTCTTCTTTGGATGATTCATTGATTCGCAGAAAATAAGAAGTTTATGCTTAATACTTCCAGTCAAGTGTTAGTAGCAGCCATTGTGAATGTTGTTTTTCACATGGATTGAAAGATTACAAAATCTCTTTAGCCCTATATAATGCTAAAATGCAGCCATTGTGAATGTCAACTTTTTAACATACATTGAAGAAAACAATCTCTTTAGCCCTATAAATGATTACCAATAAGCTTTATGTTGATTATAATGACATCTGACATCAGATCATAAACCTTTAGCCGGCCAATTAGGGTTCATTTATATATGATCTTCCTAATTTATTTCTCAAATCCAAATTAAATATTGAAGTTTTTTTATTAAGAAAATAACATTATTTGTTTTTTTATGATTTCTTCGTAAGTGTACTATTTATTGTACATGTAACTTCTTCTAAAAGATACAATATTAAATCTGCTCTAATTATTAGCTTAAATTTGATTGCCTCCAATCTTAATTACTAATGATTTTATATTAATTCTTTATGTTTGTCCAGTAGTGATGACTTTTTGACTGCTTACCACTGCACATAAAGTTTCCAACTTTAGTATGCAGTGTAAAGACTATGAATATAACCCTAGAAGACACAGCTATGTTAAATATGTCAATCAAAAGCTTTATAATTAGTCTTCAATTTGATCGAAAAGCTTGTGTAACATATTACTTTTGGGGTAATATAATTATAACATCTATGATCATTTTTTTCAAAGGTACTAGTAAATCTAAGAGGAAAGGTACGGTTAAAGTTTATTATAAGTTTTTATATCATGTCATTTTAATTTCTCAAAACATTTGAATTTGTCTAGGTCTAAAAATTTGACATTTTAGTCACTATGTCAATTTTGTTGTTAATGAAATTACATGACTTAAAACGATGATTGACATTGTATTAAATCAAATTAAAAAACTAAACAATAGTTTTGAAGATTGAGTAGAGGTGAGAAATTAATTTTTCTTTTACCCCCAAATTGTTTTCTATTCTATTTTTTTTTTTAAACAAATTTCTTGTGTATAAATTATTTGTAGTTTGGTTCACATCAACTACTATTAAACTACAACATTCCATTTGTTTTCAAGACCAGTAAGCTTTTTAATCTGATTTAATATTTAATTTATTCATGTTAGTCATTGCTAAGCTATGACATTCCATTAATAACAACGATAACATGCAAGGACTAAACTTCTACTTTTCATATGTGCGAGATTAAAATATTTCCTTTAACAGTAAATGGATTACAATAAACTTTTTGATATGGTGCAAGAACTTGTAATAAACTGCAATTGAGAAACCACATATTTACTTAAGATGTGACTTCAACTAGGTGGGCTAGCAGGGGCCCCGGCCCCCTTTAAAATGGAAAAATTTTCATTTAGGCTCTTTAAAATTTTTAAAATTTTAAATTAATAAAGGTAAAATTATACTTTGGCCCCCTCTAAAAATGATAAAAAATGATTTAATCCTTTAAAAATATAAAAATAGAGGTTATTAAAATGGTGAAATTGCATTTTTACTATTGTAAAAATTACAACATAATTTTGGTCCCCTCTAAAGAAATTTTTTTAGCTTCGCCCCTGATCTCAAAGTTCATAAGCTTCAATATTATTATTGAGCCAAGACTTCATTTCATTGGCTTTCACTTTTTTTTATCTAGTCTTGCAATTAGATAAAGTCATTCTCTATTTTGATAATTTTATCTATTTTTGCATGTGAATTATACTGTTGAAACTTACAGTTTCTAATTGCTCAATAACAATTGTTTGAATGGAAATGCCTGACTACAGTGATCACTTCGGTTGCCACTGTGAGAAAAAAATAAGTAAAGTAAACAATGAACACATAGGATTGTCTATGTAGTTCGGTTTCCCTACGTTTGCGAAACCTAACTTAAAGAGTAATTTCACTATCTTTAATCCACAATACAACAAGTGAATCAAGCCCTGTCACTCTCCAAGTATAGAGCTCACTTTTGTACCTAAAGACTAAAATACTCACCTATAAATTCTCCCCCTAGGAATTTAGACTATAGACATAAATTGTTTACTCTTCAAATATACTCACAAAATAAGTTCCCCAATGAATAATAAATTACTCTCATTCTCTTATACAAAACCTATACAAGTCTCTCAATATATAAAAGTTTTGCTAACATACTAGAGATCAATTATAATACCCCTTAATAATAACAACTACAAAATAACAAAAGCAATATACTAATAAAGTCCAATATAAAGTGAACTAATGGAGTTTCATTCTTCAAAGAAGTCTTCAATGCAATCCCGATTGGTTCTCCACAATCCAATAGGTTTAATTATTTGATCTAGTCCAACCCAATCTTTAAGGATAGTTGTTATAAAATGATTAGTCTTCAACACCAGGCTTTCATATATCCACAATATCATTACAGTTCAAAACCCCAAGATTTTGTTTCAATAATTTTCCAACTCCAAATAAGGCAAGTTGTTGGACTATCGCAGGGTCGATGGAAGTGACCACTTTAAAACTTACCTCAACACTCTCCCCCTTTGCATTTTTTTGAACAAACCACAAAAATCATGAAGCTAACCATTGAAATAACTATAGTTCCCCCTCAGCACAATCCTTAATCCATCATACTTAACTTATAACACACTTATGTAAATCGGCAATCAATGTTTTGTCTAGAATCAACATCAATAATTAAAATACTATAATTATATCTAAGTAATATGTGAATAAGTAAAGTACACCAAAATAAAATTATATCAAACCACTAATAGTATTCATAAGTTTGTTTTACAACTAGAATGGAAAAAAAAACTTAAATGGAGATAATTAGAAATAGAAAAATATTATCATCAGTAGCACATATCATCAACAGTAAGCATCCTCTTCCTCTAGCTTTAATCCCTATTTTTTTTCAAAACAAATGCCAAATTTTATTTCTTGGGGTGTGCTAGGATATCATTGCACAAAGCTATCTCTCGATCTCAAGTTTGTTAGACAACTCTAATCTTAGTGCATAGCTTGGCAATGACTGTTATGAAATTCAATGGAAGACGGCAGGTGATCAATCATCCTCTTGTTGAACACTACTTGATTGCTTGAAGTGCCTACAGAAGTGTGCACTTCAACTACTATTTCGAGTGCTGCAAATTCTAATTCAACTTCTTCCTTATCTGGTTGGTTTGCTAAATCAGTTGAGATGTACTTTCCCTCTAGCTACTTTAATGAAAATTTAAGCTCAAGAATAGCTCGCTCATGTTACTCAATGGCTTTCACAAGTCTTGGATTTTGAGAAATAAGAACTTGGGAAATAAGAAAGGGAAAGGGTAGAAGATACTTCGTATTTCCTTTTCTACATGTTTGACCACTTCATCAAAGACAACTTGCCCTGAGTCAAACTCTACCATCTCAACCACCTTTCTAATTAGAACTTTTACTTTCTTTCCCATTATATCCCTATGGTTGTTAGGTAACCAAGTCCTTGTTTCTATGCCAAACAGAGTAGCATAGACAGTGGTCAATAAAGAAGCTCAGATGTTACCCTTTTTAAGCCAAGTGAGGTGGACATTATCAATGATTATAGAAATTATTGTTTCTAAATATTCTTCCAATTCCACCATATTCTAATAGCAGCAATTGAGAAATTTTCTAATCAAGGAAGTATTGAAGTTGTATCATCTTCCATGCACAAATGCCTTCTTATAAAGCTTATTTAGGTTATATATAATGCTTCTTATCAAATTTGCATAGAGCTTTAGCACTACTTTTCTTACATGAGGCTTCACAAAATTGACTGAGCCTGTGAGACCATTGTTTTCGAGGATGGTATCTATGCTATGTTCAGTGAAGTTTGGTTCATTAATGTTTTGCCCCACTATGAATCTCTTTTTCAATAGTGACAGGTAACGTTTGGAGTAGGCTAGTGTAAGGAAGGTTTAGTTCTACTTTTCCAACAAGGTATCTTCCTTTATCCTTGCCTTGGTTGCAGCTTCAACCAAAATAGGTGGCACTCTAGCTTGTTTTAATCTCTTGTTCCTTTTTTGGGTCGTCATAGCCACATTACACCTTTTAAAACAAGCTTTACCTTCAACATTTTCTTTCTAAGGTGTGTCTTTCGCAAAGCTAAGCTAGAAGAGAGGAGTAAGGCTAAGAAAAAAAAAAGGAGAAGAAAAAAAGAACAGAAAAATCACATTCTCTTGTCATTGTTCGGAGACGGGTAACAGATAACATCTATAGTGGTTTGGGTTGTTAAGAGAAGGGAAAAAGTAAGAGAAAGAAGAGAAGAAAAAAAAGAACAAAATCAAGGAAAAATAAAACAAAAAGGGAAAATGTGAAAAAAAAAAAAGGAAGAAAGGAAAAATGAAAAGCCACAGAGTTTTTGGATTTTGGTTTAACAACCCGGTTTTAATCGATGTTGAAAATGCGGTTTCAGAACTCAATTTTGTAAATCAAGTCCATGAAAATATGAATAGAAGTATTTATGAGGTTAGTAAGAAAATATATTAAATAAAAATTAAGTAATTAAATCGGGAAAGTCATTAATTAAAGTCCAAGGACTAAGTTGTAAAAGTTCTATCACTATTGAATTTTATTTTAGAAAATGATTGAGGACTTAATTAGTAATTAATCTAAGGACCTTGAAATAAATTGATCATTATTAAAATATGATAGTGGAATGGTATGGTTATATCCATTTATCTTAATTAGCTTGATTAATTAAAAGTAATTTATTAACATTATATTACTAATGATGATTAATTAAACTAATTAATATTTTAATCATAGAATAAATACCAAGTGAGTGGAGAGAAAGATGATAACTTCATCTTCTCCCAAAGCTTGTTGTCCTTACTATTGAAAGAAAAAGAAAAAAATTCAAACTTCTTTAGCCATTTAGTCAAAATTTGATCAAGGTAATTAAGCTTTTCCTTTAGGATTTTAATGAATTTTGAATCATGGGAGCTTTATTAAGCTAACCCAAGTGTTAATTTCATCCATTTTTTGGTTTTTAGCAAATTTCCATATATGGAAGTTGATGAGATTGAGCTTAAAATTGATATATATCTTGTTTTTCAACTTAAATCTTATTAAGGTTGTATTAAAAGATAGTGAAATTAGTTTAGAATTGAAATTTTAGCTAATTTTGACATTGAGGACTAAAATGAATAAGTTGAAAAATGTAATGAAATTATGTTATAGATTAAAAGTACAACGTCCCTAATGAAGGGATATGAAATTGAATTTTGATATAATGTTAGATATCGAAAAATATGAGTATTTCAAATATAGGGACTAAAATGAATAAAATGCAAACTATGTTGATGATGTGTTTTCATGTGTTATTGGATGAAACTAACACTATTTTTATAATTGAATTATTGAATGTAGCTAAAGACAATGTCGAGTCATCTCGAGAGAAGGGAAAGGAGAGAGCCACAAACGAGTAACTATTACAGTTTGTACTTTCATGATTTGAATTCAATATGTGTGTTTATGTGTGTATATATATGTATACCTTGTTAGAAACTAGCTTAATTAAGGTAAGAACCTCACTTGCCTCATGATTTTGTATGTATATGTTGATATGAAATTATTGGTATGTTTGCATATATATATATATATATATATATATATAGACCTTGTTACAAACTAGCTTAATCAAGGTAAGAACCTTTCTTGTCTAATGATTTGGTATGTATATGTTGATATGAAATGATATGGATCAAATTAAGCTTGATCAATTGGGTATGTTTGAAATTACGAATTGTGGATCATGTATATATACTAAAAAAACATTGGTTACCCTATTAACTGTCTCGGATAGAGTCGGGTATAGTTGGTATGCCGTAGGATTAGTTAAAAGATTTAGTTTGGTTTATACTGATGAGGCATAATGCACAATTTATGTTTCGGATGTAACGATGAGGCACTAAGGTGACAAATATATTGGTCTGATGGTTGGACAATTGACCGCTTGCGCGCATGCACAAAAAACAAACAAGTTTATAAAATAATTTAAAAGTGTGGTTTTAACTACAAGTAGATAGTGTCAAGTTGTAATATTTATAATGTTCAATGAAACATCGAAGTATTCCAAAGGTCGAACCCACGAGAGTCAGCAATTAAGTAATTTTTAAACTATGAACATGCAATTAAAGGAGTTTAGTTAACTACTCACTAAGCAATTATATTAGGCAGACCATACAATAGTTTAATTACACTAATTAATTATCTAGAAACGAACAAGTACTAAATTGTAAATCAAGAAAAGTACGAAACTAAAAAATATGATAGCAGACAATGGCTGGTTGATTTCTATGTGGTTGGTTATCCTTTGAACTAGGGATCTAAATTGTTACTACTTCTAAATCGGCTCAATTTTACCTATTGACCTCAATTTTACCCATTTAGACAAATTAGTCCTGTTTATCTCTCAACCTCACTAAACCAACCCGAGACTATCAAATTGGTGCCCGATAAAATCTCCACTTAATCTCACTTATCTTAATTTTCCCTTAAGGGTGTAAATCCAAAGTTTTGAAGTCGATTTGATATAGTCTAAATTTTACGATTTAGTCCCTAAACCCAAAAATCAACTACCCAACAGTTTCATCAACTAACCACTTATGATTTAGTTACCCATTTTTAGATTTAAACAGAAAAAGATATAATAATCACACACAATAGGCATAAATGAAAACACAAAGAAAATAAGAAAAGGTTGGGCTTTTTTTGAAGAAACTAAAAAATTAGATTTTTAATGATGAAACTAAAAGGAAACTGAGTTGCTTTAACAACCTATTTTTTAGTGGTGTTAGAAATCGTGATTTTAAAATCACAATTCCGACGAGCGAGTATGTAAATATTATTATTTAATATTTACAAGTCAAGTATTATGATATAGTGAATTTTTATTTGATAATTTTATTTAATTGGATAATTAGTTAATTACAAGTGATTTGTCCCTAAAGTCAAGTGGTTTTGGAAAATAAGGTATCGGAACCTCGTTTTTATAAACTGAGATACTATAAAGGTGTATTGAAGTTCTGTCTAGAAATTTTAGTGATTTGATAGTTAGTTAAGGAAAAAAAACTAAATCGTATAAGTTGCAAAAGTTAATCGCTATGGAATTTTAATTAATAGAAGGATCGATTGGATAATCAGACCATTATTAAATGGTCAAATGGTGGTGATAGCAAACTATCACCCATCAAAAGTTGTTAAGTAAAGTTATTTTTATTAATTAAATGTTAATTTGGATTAAAAATAATTATTATATATTAAACTTAATATAAATAATAAAATAAAAAAAACAAGATTTTCTTCATTTTACCATTTTCTTCATCAAACCTAAGGGGGAGAAAAAAAGTTTCAAGTTTGTTTACATTCAACCATTGCATGGTATGAAATTCTAAGCTTGTTTCTTATAATTTTTATGTTTTTGAGATTGTTGCAACTAGGTTAAGCTAACTCGTATCTCTGCTTTCAAAATTGTTAAAGATTTTAAAATTTTTCATTGATGAATCTTAGATGTTCTTGATAGAAAATGGTAGATTTGGAAACTATGAAATGTTTAAAGACTATTTGTAAAGTGATTTTTGTTAATTTTGAACATAAGGACTAAATTATTAATATCTTGAAATTGATATGCAATTTCAGTGATTTTTTTATAATAGGTGGCTATAATTGAATGTATTTGAAATTGGTTTAAAGATCGAAGTCCAAATTTGAAAGTTATGATAAATTTGATTTAAGGGACTAAATTGAATAAAATATAAAAGTTCAAGGAAATTGTGTAAAATGAAATTAAAAGATTATAAGTGTGAATTTAAGTATTATTAAGAGATTGGTATTGATATTTTCAATCTTAACTATTATATAGATCAAGTTGTTGACTTAGGTGAGAAATGGAAAACTCCCGAATGGTCCCTGCTAGCTAAACTGCTAAGTTTTGTTAGGTAAGTTCATACAGTATAAATAAGCTTAATTTGTTGTTGAATTACATTTGAACGTATATTAATGTTTTATTAATAGTTTGAATTGCATATAAATTGTTACATAAATTGAGGATTTAATTTAATTAAAATTGATTGATATGAAATTAAAAAGTTAAGGTTAAATCCCGATGAACTTAGTAAAAGTCTTGTACACTAAGATATAGGTTAATTTCCAATGGTACCAAGCTCCAACATTTTTTGTAGACTCGAAGATACATGTGAAACTGATTTAGCCTAGACTGATAATTTGTTTTCGTTTTAAAGGTTTAGCCTAAATTGGTAACCTTACATGTATATACAGCCCTGGGCGAGCTATTTACTATGTTGTTAAAGGTTTAGCCCGGACGAGTAACTTGACATTGATGTATATGATTAGCTCAGACGAGCATTAAATGTTATTTGCACCTGTTTATCGAGTTCTTTTACAAAGTTTCATCGGGTAAAATTATAAATGAAAAGGTGTTGATATATCGAATGTTGGCAAAGTAATGTATATGATTTGGATATAAGATATAAGATGGTTTGAAATGAAAATGTAAACAATTGTGGTTGTATATGTGATTGAGCTCAAAATCTTATATGTATAATGATGTTGTTTGAATCTTGATAAGGGTATATGATGCAAATTGAAGGGTGAATGTGAGTAAGGTGATCAATTAGAATACAAATTTTTGTTATATTTTAAGTTAAATATAGTGTTTCACCATTTGAGTCTATATATATGGATTTGGTTTAAACCACACTTGATTGTTGTTGTTTTGAATACTATGATAGATGAAATTGTTCCTTATTGATTCTTGCAATTGTTAAATGGTTAAGGTAAGCTATTTGTTTATATTGTATGAGCTTACTAAGTATTTTAGAATATTTACTCATGCTACTACTTTTCTGTAGATGGAAGTCTGGAACGTGTTGATCGGATCAGCACACAACTTTTGACTTTCGATTTGGTAGACTTGTCATTTCAATTTTGGTTATTTGTGGCATGTACATAGGTTGGATGAACTTATGTAAAATAGTGTGAACTTTGATAAAGTAGCTTTGTATATAAGTTTATGTTTGTGTTTTGATATTTGATGTTTGTTAAAAGCTAAGTTTGGTGTTTAGGAAGACAATATGCATATGATTTAGATGATGACATGAAATGGCAAAGGTTGAATGGTGTTATGCACATGAATTAGTGTGCTTGTGTTTCTGGCATTTGTTGAGTTTGAATATATAAGTATGTGCAAATAGTAGCTTAAGTGAAAGCTAAATGGTATTGACAAATGTGAAAGGCAACCTTAAATTGTGGTATGTATGTGACCTAGATTGTGGTATAAAATAGTTGAGTGTTTTGGTATAAAATGGTTAAAAGCTTTAGTATGAAATCTATTTTATTTGAGTTTATTGAATTGCGGTGCCAATGAGAGCATGTTGATTATATGTTTAAATGATTTTGTGAATTGGTGTTTTGACTATGAAATGTATTAGTTTTGAGGTTGATTTGAATGATATAAATTGGCATTATAGGTCACTTGAGGAAATGGTATGTAAGCTTACTCTGATAGGTCATTTATGTTGCACACGGGCTACACAGGGCCGTGTGTCACACACGGGTGTTAATATGGTTGTGTGTGCTACACGTTTAGGGCGATTTTTAGTTTAGCAGCCATAGCAAGTTACACAGCTTGGCAACATGCCTGTGTGACCCTAAGTTACATGGGCATAAATTGTTACACGGTTTGAGGACATGGGCATGTGGCCTTACACCACAGGCTTTAGGCTGTCACATGGCCTGGTCACACAGCCGTTTGATTCCTGTTTTGCATTTATACCTGTTATTTTGTAAATGTTTCAGATTGGTCTTGATTTAGTTCTAAACTTGTTCATGGGCTTTTGTAAGCCCGATTAAGACTTGGTTTTTATTGTAATTCATGTTGAACATGGATCGGGTATATGGAGTTACATTAAGTGGTATCAGAGCTATGATTTAGTTGATTTTTGGCTGAATGTAGTGTGTATTGGGTTTAGAAATACAAGCCACAGTAACTTGGATTTTTGTCTGATGCTTTTGGTCCGATTTGACAATGTTTTTCTTATAGATTTAAGATGTTGGTTGAGTTTAATCGTGTCGTACTTGATAAAATTGAAAGTAACATTCTAGTTTTTGAATAGGAAGTGAGTCTCAATTTGCTAGTTCCGTAAATGTTAGAAAATGATATGAAAATGCTTTGCTCGGCATAATAAATCAGTAGTATTAGACTTTTTGCAAGTCAATTCTGCGGCTCTACGAACTGTACCCCGATCATGTCTTTTTTAACACTCCCTTGTCCTTAGAATATTAAAACGATAAATAATCAATAATTTTTGATTGATTAGTTGGTTGATCATAAGACATAGATACATCGTAAGACTTGAAACTTGTGCACCTTCTCGAGATTTATACTGATCAAGTCAGAGAAAAGGCCATTATTCCTGATGATATTATAGGTACATTTTCTTCATCTACTATTTTTATATAGATCGTGATTAATTCTAGAGAAATGCATTCTTAATTCTGAATCATTTTAATAAGTGAAAGAGATAATGTCAGTACAATTGACTGACTGTGATATTAGAATAACAAATATGTTAGATCAATATGTTTGTGCTAGTAATATATTTCATTGAGAATTTATGGTTGTGAAATTTTTGTCGAGTTGGTGTCATTAACATTCGATGAGTTTGATGTAATATTTGGTATGGATTGATTGATTTTATATGATGATGTGATTGACTATAGACAGATATAGATTGTACTTAAGTGTCAAGGAGAGAAATTAATAAATGTTGAGATTGATAGAATTGACTATGTGAACGATAACATTCTAGTGTTAACGATCCATGAAATGATTAGAAAAAGGTTGTGAATTGTATCTTGTTTGTATCCTAAATATCAGAATGTCAGAATTGAGGATTAATTAGGTACAAATGATTAAATAATTTATTGATATATTTCTAGAAGAACTATATGGATTGTCACCCGTATAAGAAGATGAGTTTGTAGCTGACATGATACTCAAAACCGTTTTGATCTTTATTGTTCTGTATAGAATAGTGCTATCAGAATTATAAGAACTGTAGACATTATTGAAATAGTTATTTGTTAGAAATAAGTGTTCAACTGAATGTGTAATCTAGGAAAAACGATATTATGTTGATGAAAAAGAAAAATAAGATTATGAGAATCGTATAATGACTACAGATAACAGATCAGAGACAACATGAGGAAACAATGTTTGTTATTTTATATAGTTGACTTGTTTGTTTGGTTAATAGAACTACTGTATTTTCGAGTATTGATTTTTAATCAGGTTCTGAATTGATTCAAGTTATGAGTCAGATATACTAAAGATTTCTTTCTAGACTCGATTTAAACAATGTGAGAATTTTGATAACACCGCTTGAATTATCAATTGCTTAGTCGATTTATATATTTAATAGCCAGAAGTTTCTAATTGTATCTGATCAGAGTTGTTGCTATATAATTGATGGTATTCAGGTTATGCGAAAAATAAAATTGAACATGATTAGTATTGGAAAAATAGTGCTACAAATATTACGAAGGAAATAATTATTTGTAAATATCAGTGAATATGAATTCTGATTTTGAGAAATAAGTTTTCTAAACCGTTTAATAACATTTGAAGATATTTGAGTTATTTTGAATAAACTCTTAATAATTGTAAACCAGGAATTTCAGGGGAATAATGCAGAAGCCTGTCGTTCTCTGGGATGTACTGTATTCTATAGATGATTTGTTCAGGTTTTTCAATGATAGCTCTACCATTGACAAAGTTGCTACAGAAAATGTAAGTTTTGATTGATTGAGTGAATACCCCCAGTGTTTCGAATAGTTGAAAGCTATGCTAACAGAAGTTTTAGAATTGAATTTTGAATAGTATAGAGGTATAAAATTATTAAAAGATTTCGATCTAGTGATTTGTTATTCCTCGAGTAAATCTAATGTTGTAGTTGATACATTGAGTTGGAAAGCTTTATTTACATTGAGGAAAATAAATATTTAGTTGAGTTTAAGCCAGAACGGTACTATTATCGCTAAGCCGTGAGTTAAACTATTATTTTATTAGAGAATTCCAAAGTTTCAGAGAAATGATCTAAATTTGTTAGCTGAATGGGAGCAATTTTAGAATGATCAAACCATTGATTTTAGTATTGATAGCGATGTTAGTATATATTTCCAAAATCAGATATGTGTACTTAATGATTCTAAGGTTGAAAGAAATATTCCACGGGAAGCTCATAGCTACATATATTTGATACATCTGAGTAGTAACAAAATGTATAATGACTTGAAATACAGATACTAATAGTTGAGAATAAAATGAACAATATATGAGTTTGTATGTGTGGTAAGTCAACAAGCGAAAGTCGAGTATTAGGTTCCATCAAATTTATTACAACCTGATATGATTCTAGAGTAAGAATGGGAATGTGTTATGATGGATCATATCAAGACTACTAGTAATTGTTGGCAAATTGACGTAATCAGCTCACTTTATTCTGGTCTAAACATATTATATGATTCTGAGATTGTTAAATTGCACGATGTGCTGTTATTCATTATTTTAGACCGTGACCCGAGCCCTAGGCGCTAAACTAAATTTCTTTGCAGCATTTCATTTTAAGACTGATAAACAATTTGAACGGCTTATTCAGATTTTAGAAGGCAATTGCAATATTGTATAAAGAAATTCTACCATTAGCATAGTTTGCATTTGATGATTGTTACCAGTAGACTATTAAAATGGCACTACGAGGTTTTATACAGATGCAATTACAAAATTCTTCTATACTGATCAGAATTGAATTATAAAAATCTGGTAGGAACTGATTTATTATGTGAAACAGAAGAAAAAGGTTCAGTTTACTGATATAGTTTGAAATTTTCCACTAATTGTCATAAATTGTATACAAATTTGAAAAGGAAAGATATCGAGTGGTGACAGAATATTTCTAAAAGTCTCCCCGCAGAAAAAAGTATTAGAGTTCGGCAGAAAAAGAGAACTTAGTTCGAAATTTGTTTGACCATATGAAATTATCAAAAGAAATAGTCTTGTGGCTTATAGACTAGCACTACCTTCAGAGCTCAAAAAGATTCATAATGTTCTCTATGTTTCAATGCTACGATAGTATATATATCAAACTCCTCTTACGTGATTATTGATGACAAGATAGAAATATAGCTGAATTGTATATTCAGAAGAACCGTTAGTGAGAGTTTTGTGATACTAATTTTATACTGAAGAAGCTATGTGGAAACTGGAAAATTTAAGAGATTAGAGAACCCGAATCTATTTTGCAGGTAAAAATTTTGAGGATGAAATTTTCTAAGGGAGGGAGAGTAGTAACAACCCATTTTTTAGTGGTGTCGAAAACCATGATTTCAAAATCACAATTCTGATGAGTGAGTACATAAATATTATTATTTAATATTTACAACTTAAGTATTATGATATATGATAATTGTATTTAATTAGATAATTAGTTAAGTACAAGTGGGTTGTCCCTAAAATCAAATGGTTTTGAAAAATGAGGGATTGGGACCTTGTTTCTTTAAACCAAGTCTGTAAATGTATTGAAGTTTGTTTAGGAAATTTTAGTGATTTGATAGTTAATTAAGAAAAAATAGACTAAATCGTAAAAGCTATAAAAATTAATTGCTATGGGATTTTAATTAATAGAATGATCGATTGGATAATTAGACCATTATTAAATGGTCAAACGGTGGTGATAGCAAACTGTAACGCTTCAAATTTTGGGACTAGAAGTATTAGGTTTTGAGCATTGGAACACTTAGGAGGCTGCACATAAATGTTTAGTTGTGCAAGAAAGTGACACTAATACATGTCTGATTCAGTGGTTAAGTGTCCTGGGAAGTGTTTGAGAAGTCTTGGGTTCAAGCCTTAGCTTGGGTAAAATTTTTGTTTTTAGTGGAATAACCCCTATCCCTAGTTAGTAGGCTTATAAATAAATGTGGGTAAAATATGACAGAATAGGCTTGTTGGTCTGGTGGTTAAAATGAGTGTTAATGAGCAGGAGGTCTGGAGTTTGAGTTCTAGCGCAAGCAGAGAATTTATTTTTACTGTTGGCCATGGGAGAGTTCTAGTTTGACTGAAACTTGAGTGTTTGAGGAATGTGGAGAGTTGTGGCCGAATTTTAAGATGTTGTTGGTGGAAATTTTGGTTGTTAAGGGATGTGGATAAGTGGGGATTTGGTTGAGTGATCTTAGGAGTGATTTGGGGAGAAAAAATAGGAGAATTTGAAGGTAGTGGAAAAGTGTGTGCCGAATTAGAACTCCTGCTTCTCAGAATTCGGCTTTGGTTGTTTTCTCTTCTCATTTTTGGTTTCTAGCAATTTCTTTCGGGTTCTTTTTACTCTTTGTTTTGGTAGCCGAATGTTGCTATTGACCACTCGGGTACCTTTCATTTTAGGTCTATTTCGATTTTGCTCTTCTATACAGTGCCCCTTTTTGACCGATTTCTCTTTTTCCTTT
Organism: Gossypium anomalum; assembly: GCA_025698475.1. NCBI lineage: Eukaryota > Viridiplantae > Streptophyta > Magnoliopsida > Malvales > Malvaceae > Gossypium > Gossypium anomalum. The sequence continues at coordinate 15,316,094 of CM046961.1, forward strand.
ACTCTTTTAGCAATAGTGCTTTCCCTTGTTCTCTTTTGTTTTTGGCCGAATGCTCCCTTTCCGTTTTCTCAAATTCTTTCGGCTTTTAGCTCTTGGTTTTTTGTTGATTCTTTCCTTTTCCTCTCCCTCTCTCTCAACTGGTTTCTCTATGTTTGATTGTTTCTTCTTCTCTTGCTCTTTCAATTGGTTGTGGTTGGCTGAATACTACCCTTTCTTTTACCCTCATTGTGCTGATCTTTTCCCCATTGGTCTCTGTCGATTTTGGGGGTAATTACAAGTGCTCGGCTTTGCGTTTCGGTAACACTAACTTTCGGTTTGGTTCAAACTGTTCGTTCGAATAGTCGTTAACATGATGTTGGCTGTATTTCAGGTTGTAACTATGGGCTTAGGTGATCTTTCTCTTTCAACTGATAAGGTGGAAAGGACCTTGGTTGTTTAATCAAGGTAAGTGGTTATCGATTGGATGATTTTACACTAGTTAATTAAGTGTTTACATATTTTCGGTTGATGCTTAGGGACTTTTTGAAGGAGGGGGAAAAATCCTTAGTTGGCGTTAGGGTGGACGGAATTCCCCTCGTGGCTTGATCGAAGGTATGATGTTGTGAGGTTAACGATTAGGGTAGTTACATGTATTCAATTGAGTACTGGACTAAGTGAGTAATTGAGGATTGTTATTTAAGTGTAGGGTTCAAAGGTACGGGCAGTCTCTTCTCTCGGTAAATAGAAGCAAGGTGTGTAAAAACACTGCCCTAATCGTAAATCAACAAAAACCGAAATAAGTGACCGTCAACGCTACACGGGCGTGTGCTCGCTCGTGTGGTAGTCTGTATGCCTAAACATGGGCGTATGATCGTTGAGTCCGGCCATGAGCGTTTTCATGAGCTAAGGTTGTATCGGGCCATATTGGGCCAAAATAGACCGTGTGGGCCCCACGAGTATGTGGGCCCAACACGGGTGCATCACATAGATGTGTGGAAATTGATGGGCCTGGCTGTGTAAACTACACGGCCAAGGCCATTTCTGGGTTATGTGGGCCACACAGGCGTGTGGGCCCATATGGCCCCGCAGTATGAGCCTTGGGCCCATTTTCACTGTTTGGCTGATAAGGTTGCATGGATTACTCGAGAAGATTGTGGACCTACTGTTAGGTTGGTAAGTTTACCTAGACCCCTATATATGATAAAATGATAATTTTTCCCTTATATGGTAAGATGACTGTTTTGCCTCTATGTGATGTATATATATATTTCTGCATGAATGACTGTATTTTTAGCATGTTATTTAAACTGTAATAGATACATGTATGATTCTATGATATGACATGACATGATTGTATGATGTATTGCATGGGCATGGGTTTATACTGATCGGAGGAAGTGTACTGAAAGGCTTCGAGCCTAAATTACTGGCAGCCTAGCTGTATATTACTGTATAGTGCCGCAACCGATGCTAACTCTGGAGTGTAGGGATGGGTGGGTTGATTATATCCCTACATGGAGTGAAGGGTTGGACGAAGTTGGAGTGTAGAGGCTGGATGGGTAGGACTTATATACTGTTTAAACTGTTACTGCACTGCTTATTGTTACTGTAATGGGCCAAGGCCCAAACACATGACTATTTCTGTATTGAGATGGGCTAAAGCTCAAACTGATATTGTCATCAAGCATTAAAAAGGGCTTAGGCCCAGCATCAGGCTTGTTTTCTCCATTGTTTGCTTATATGGGATTACACACTGAGTTTTCATAATTCACCCATCTATTTATCTGTACAGGTAATCTCCAGCCTTAGGCGGATCGGTGCTGCGAGGGACTCAAAGTTGGCCACACAACTACGCGTACTTTCATATTTGATCTTTAAATTATAAGTAATTTTATTTTGGGTAATTTTTATTGTAATAAGGCCTCTTTGGGTTTTATTTTTAATTTGGGTTTTTAATTTGCTTTGGTTATAACTGCTAGTATTAGGAACTCGAGTTTTAAAAAGAAACAACGTTTTTACAAAGTAAACTCAAAAACACAATTGTTTTAGAAAGCTTCTACTTTTAAACGATATCTTGACATTCAAACAATCTTTAAGTAAATGCCTTTTGTGAAAATGAACGACATGCTTTAAAATCGCCATTAAGATCACTCAACGAAAATAAATATGGTAAAGGTTTTTCAACGATATGACATTTTGTGAAAAACACTTCAATGTGACATTGCTAGATTCGGTCATAACATCCAGGCCGGGTTTGGGGTGTTACACAAACTATCACCCATCAAAAGTTGTTTAGTAAAGTTATTTTTATAAATTAATTGTTAATTTGGATTAAAAATAATTATTATATATTAAACTTAATATAAATAATAAAAGAAAAGAAAAACAAAGTTTTTTTCATTCTATCATCTTCTTCACCGAACTTAAGGGGAGAAAAAGAGTTTCAAGTTTGTTTACATTTTGCCATTGTATGGTATGAAATTGAAATTCTAAGCCCATTTCTTATAATTTTATATTTTTGAGATCGTTGCAACTAGGTGAAGCTAATTCGTATCTCCGTTTTCAAAATTTATAAAGATTTTAAAATTTTCCATTGATGAATCTTAGATGTTATTGATAGAAAATGGTAGATTTGGAGACTATGAAATGTTTAAGGATTATTTTATAAAGTGATTTTTGTTAATTTTGAACATAGGGACTAAATTTTTAATATCTTGAATTTGATATGTAATTTCTGTGATTTTTTATAATAGGTGGTTGTAATTTTATGTATTTGAAATTGGTTTAAAGTTTGATGTCTAAAATTGAAAGTTACGATAAATTTGATTTAAGGGACTAAATTGAATAAAATGTAAATGTTTAGGGAAATTGTGTAAAATGAAATTAAAAGATTATAAGCGTGAATTTGAGTATTATTATGAGATTGGTATTGATATTTTGAATCTTAACTATTATATAGATCAAGTTGTTGACTTGGGCGAGAAATGGAAAACCGCCGAAAAGTCCCTGTTAGCTAAACTGTTACGGTTTTGTTAGGTCAGGTCATACAGTATAAATAAGTTTAATTTGTTGTTGAATTATTTCTTAATATATATTAATGTATTATTAATAGTTTGAATTGTATATGAATTGTTACATAAATTAAGGATTTCATTTAATTAAAATGGATTGATATGAAATGGAAATGTTAAAGTTAAATCTCGACAAACTTTGTAAAAGTCTTGTACACTAGGGTACAAGTTGATTTCCGATGGTACTGAGCTCCAATATTTGTTGCAGACTCAAAGATATGTGTGACTCAGGTTTAGCTTGGACTGGTAATTTATTGTCATTTTAAAGGTTTAGCTTGGATTGGTAGCCTTACATGTATATACTGCTGGAAAAAACGAGTTTGAAAAATGCAACGGACAATAAATTTAGGGAAAATAAAGTTTTAAAATTTTTTCCAAAATAAGATCTTGGCTGTGATATCTAAAGTAATAACACTTAATCAAAATTGTACTTTTCGATTCGTCTAGGATGAGCGCTTCGATTGAGTAGTCTTCTCCTCTATCCTCAAGCTCACGGTTGTCGAGTGTGAGCTCACTTTGAATCAGAAATTTTTTCACAAAAATTACCAGTGGGGTAGTTTCACAATTTCTCTAAACTTCTGGGTTAATTTGTAAATCAGAAAAATATCTACAGAAATTTTCTGAAATAATCTCTTCATAGAATTTTCTCTCTACAAGTTTCTCTTGAATTCAAGGTTGTCAAATAATGACCAAATACTCTTTTTATATAGGGAGAGTTTAAAGAGTTTAACTATTATTAAACTTAATCAGTTTAATATTAAATTTAATATCATATTTATCAAGATAAATATGATATTAAATTTAATATTAAATATTTTTAAAATAGTAGCATGTTTATCTACAAGATAAACATTGAATTAAATTTAATATTAAGATAACCACTTTAATATTAAATTAATAAAATACTATTAAGATAAATATTAAATTAAATTAAATATTAAATTATCAAAATAATATTATTTTTAGAATAGTTAATCTGAAATCAAATTCTCTAGTAGAGTCCCAGTAGGAGTGTAACTCTTCCACTACTTAACCACTGAAGACCAATCGTCATGCCACCACGGATTACGCCGTCGCGCGCGTAAGACCGCTTTGCCATATCCGGTGATGTAGGTGCAACACTCTTACGACACCCAAGCCAATTGGGTTGTTGCCGGTTCGGTTTGGGTTAATGACGAACCAACCGGTCCAGTCAACCCATCGGTTGGATCGTCGGCCCGGTTTCATATACTGGGCCGGTTCAACCAGTTTTTTGGGTTTTGGTCTCGATTTTGGGCTCTCGAGCCAAATTTAGAATCTCAAGTCCAATTTTTATGTTCAATTATTCATTGGACCAATTGTCTGACTTGAAAAGTAATTTTCAAAAATATTATATTAATTTTAATTAATTTGATTAATATAATTTTACTTGATCAAAATTAATTTTCCCAAAAATCACTTGGATTTTCTAAATTAATTTCTCAAGAAAATTTTTTAATCAAATTCTCTAGTTAAGCAATTCTCAGGACCACCTAATTTAATTCCACATCGAATAACTCGACTCAATTAAATTATTTGCAAAGTCGTAGAATTTTCTTATGATTCAAGTGCAGTTCGGTCGAGCTTTTGTTGAGCTAGAGTAGGGACCAATCGGACATATACATTTAGGCTCTAGTAATTGCAATTTTGTCCCGAAGTATCATTCAGATAATTTGTAATTACTTAATCATGGAGTCAACCCACAAAAAGTACCATGATTGAAAACTCCTTATTGTATACTCTTTATGAAAGCAATTCATCCAACTGCTTTGTCCAATGACTTGCTATGTGTGTGTTACCCTCATACGATATCCTTAATTCCTTTGAGTTATATCCGTTCACTAAATACAATCCTATTTTATCTCATTATCACCATTGTGTCATCTTAATGATTAATATGAACACTGTTAAAAAATGACTGTGATAAATTGCTCGTTCGAGACCTAGCAACCTGTGGCCAAGTTCCATATTTATCAATCTACACAATGCCAATGAGAGGATATCATTAACAGGGATTATCTACTAAAGTAAGTTGTCTTTCTCACAATGTAAATATTATTACAATGCCACTTATCTTTAGTTTGAACTTAGACAATCAATAAGCTAATATTTGTTTGTCATAATTTCACTATGCATGCAAAATATAAAAGATAGAAATACAAAAGACATAATAGTGAAATGTGAAATTAACTTTATTTATTTATTCATTGTTCAAATAAATAGAAAACAGTTACATGTTTACTACAATATGGGCACATTTCCCAACATATACAACCATGGTCATGCTATTTTGTAACACCTCTCACCCGTATTGAATGCCAGAATAGGGTTACAGAGCATTACCGAACATATAAAACAATTACACATACATTTAACTTACATTTTCAAGTTTCATATAATCATCATTCATCATCATACATATCATCCTTAATATAAGCCTACGAGGCCTAAAACATGCATTTGGGAAGGTTCGGGACTAAACCAATAACTTAAGAAACTTTTGGAGCACTTAGAAATTTTTTGCAAAATACAAGGGAGGCATGCCTGCGTGGCTCAGTCATGTGTCTCACACGGCCAAGGACACGTCCGTGTCACAGGCTGTGTGGACATTTGAAATAGGATCACATGGCCGTGTCGCAGCCAGTGTCTGACCCCGTGTAACTCTCTGACTTGGGTCACACGGCCAACACACACGCTCGCGTGACTAGCTGTGTGCCATAAAAATGGCCACACACGCCCATGTGCCAGGCCATGTGCTAGGTCGTGCCAAACCTGTAGGGTATACTTACTTATACCACACGGCCAAGTCACATGCCCATGTGCTAAGCCGTGTGAAGCATATTGACTTGGGTCCAATTTCAACACTAGGGGACACACGGCCATGTAACTTGACTGTGTGTCACATACGGCTGAGACATACGTCCATGTCTCTGCCCGTGTGGAAAAAAATAGGCTATTTACCAAGCCATTTTGCCACCCAATTTGCATGTACCTACACCAAACTCAAATGACACGATTCATGGCATAAATTAGGCATTCAACCAACCTCAATCAAGCATATTTCATACCATTTCAATACTAACAATACAAGACACAAAAATACCACACTATGCCGTTCAATTTCATACCAAAACTCATAATCTCAAATCATCAATATGGTCATTTTCAAACATGCATTATTTTGTCTAAATTCACTAACATACCAAATTCAAAACTCAACCATTTGCTACCTAAGCTACTAGTCCACAATCCAACCATTCAACAAGCAGTTACAAACCACCCCACAAAAGGGTATTAGTACTCATATAATCACATCACCAACTAAACCAAACATAGGCCAACTTACATGGCTTTACACAAAACTAAACCATACTTCATTTACAAGCCGATTAAAATGGCTAAATTCATTGCAAAACTATATATCAAAATAACCATAACTTCTATACATGCCACATACCCAAGAGACTTAAGTTTAAAATTACCAAAGTGATAGTTGGATAGTGTGATGAAGTCTCCGACGATTCCCAAATCCAAGCTAGCTTTGAAATCACTATAGAACTTGAAAAGTAAAGAAAGTAAGCTATAAAGCTTTGTAAGCTCGTATGAATTAATAATAAGCAAAAAACCATTTAATTTACCATTCAAAATATGTATACAACATACCACAAAATAAATAACCAAAATGTTAAAATGTATTCAAACATCTATATAACTAGAAGCTCAATTCTTTCATATGTTCGATGTATATACAGTTTTCGTACATACTTGTACTGATATATATCTATTCTCACCATTTATATCATCGGTATACCTATTAAACCATATGGAATAATATAGGATACTCGGGAATCTCGCACCCTAAGTGACAATATATATAGCCGAAGCTATCTCAATAAATCTTACACAGAAGTGCCAATATATAGCCGAAGTTATCTTAATATCATATCTCAATAATGCTCACTCTCAAGCTATCAACGAGTCTACTCACACAAGCTAATGGTCATGATGTAGTTACACGGTGCTGCTGACACAAGCTGATGAGAATCTACAACACATCCTGGATAACTCAGCCACCAGTAGAACGTACGGACCAACACCCAAAAAGATAATAACCCCTAATGTCATGTCATTCATATCCTAATTTATTCCTAAGGTTCAACTGGGATTTCCAATGCTGAATCTTCGTCAAATAGGTCTAAAAAATCAATTGCACATTTCGGCTTCAATCTGAACCCATTCACTAGCATACTTGCTCAATCTAAAAAATTCTCGTTCATACTCGGATACTGTCATATTTCCTTGTTTGAGCTCTAGAAATTTCCTCTTTTTCTGGTCTAGGAATCTCTACTAATATACTTCTTTTTAAACTCTGTTTGGAAAAATTCCCATGTAATATTTTCTCTTGGTACCACAGAAGATATGGGTTTTCACCAATGGTAGGCTATGTCTTTCAGCAAAGATACAACACATTTCAGACATTCGGCTGGTGTACATGATAACTCATCTAGAACCCGAATAGTATTTTCCAGCCAAAACTTGGCCCTCTCTGGATTGTCATCGGCCGTAGCCCTAAATTTTTCAACCCCGTGTTTTTTAATTTTATCTACTGGAGCCTTATCAATTCTAACAGGTCTAGCATCCTGTGGCGTTTCATCATGTTGTGAAGTAGGTGGGGAAGGTCGTTGAACAGCGGGGTTTGTTCTCATATATTCACTAAACCATTCATCCATCAATGCAAAGAAGGTTACTTTTGCCGCCTCACTTCAGCCCTTAGATACGGGCCGTCTACTACCACTAGATGCAGCTTGTTGCATGGAAGCTTGAGCAGCGCTCTCAGCTTCCTCAGTCTCAGCTCTAGCTTGGTTGGAAGACATTACTATATGAAAATATATTTAAAAGTGGTCAGGAGATATCACACTATCATAATTTATATAATGACATGTATAGCTAGACTCATACTTACTACGTTAGTCTGAGAATCGACTAAACCTGGCTCTGATACCATTAAATGTAACACTCCTAACCCGTATCTGTCTTCAAAATAGGGTTTTAGAGCATTACCAGAACATTCACAACACTTTACAATTTATTTACATAAATCACTATTCATTTACCGAGACCATTCAAAAAGTCCCTTAATTGGACCCTCGAGGTCTAATACGAGCATGAGAATCAAGTCAGCACTTAATCAGAAAATCATAATATTTTTAGCGACATTTCAAAAATTTTCCAAGCTCCCAGGGTCACACGTCTGAGTGGTCAAGGGATACGCCCGTGTGGTCGGGCCGTGTACTACACACGCCCGTGTCCCTAACCCGTGTAACTCTCTGACTTTTAAGGCATGAAGAAATTGAAGTCACATGGCCAAGTCACACATCCGTGTGCTAAGCCGTGTGGCGAATTTTATTTTCGAAATTTAGGTGAAATTTTCACATGGTCGTGTAACACGCTCGTGTTCAAGGCCGTGTCAACTACATGGCTAAGATACACGCCCGTGTCTCTGCCCGTGTGCCAAATTCTGAGCATTCTATTTCTTATTTTTAAGATGCAGGGGACACACGGCTGGACCACATGCCCATGACACATGGCCAAGACAGATGCCCATGTGTCTCACACGGCCAAGGCACATGCCCGTGTGTCTACCCATGTGGACAAAATAAAAGAATTTCCTAGCCTCATTTTCACCTAAAACTTACCATTTCCTGCACCAAAACTCACAAGCTTATATCTACCAATCTGACATCATATTCACATAAATTTAGCAATCAATCATGTGGTATTATCTCATGCATTAAAGGATATAAACTTACTCTTATCATTATATGCTAACATAATTCCAACAAACTAACACATAATAAACACTTATGTGATTACCAAAATATTACTTCAAAAATAGCCAAACTTAGGCCACCACTAGCCACTCCAATGGCTAGATTACAAAATAACATTTACAAGCCATTATTGGCCAAATAAGCTTATACATGCCATTATACCAAAATGAGATTTTTATTTGTAGCAAAATGAGATAGTGGATAGTGTGATGACTGATCCGACCGACTTCCAACCTTCGCGAGCTTTGAGCACTATAAAATAGGGAAAATTAAACGGAGTAAGCATTTTATGCTTAGTAAGTTCGTATAACGAAAAATAAACTTACGGGTCATATTTATTAATACAAGCTTACATAAATTTACATCCCATAGATTTTGGGTAAGTTACCTAAATACATACACTTATTCAACAAGTTAGTCACATAATCTCATATGAATATCAAGTAAACATAGATGAGCTCATCACATTACAAGCTTCCATTAATTTCACCTTTCCACACTTCAAAGGTTTTTTTTGTCGAACGATTGATATCTCGACGGATGTTCGGGTAATATATACATGTGCAAAAGTACCCATTAGGGTACATAATAAAAAGACACTCTTGAGCCGTACATGTTACAGTAGGATTACCAGTCCAGGCTAAATCCTATTCGTAGCATATGCTCTAGAGAGCTTAATATGGATTACCCGTCTGGGCTAAATCCAATTTATAATCTAAGCTCAAAAGGGCTTACATTAGAATTACCCGTCCTGGCTAAATTCTATCTGCAACATATGTGCTATTATTCTTAACCCATCGAAATTCAACATTCAACCGGAACATGATAATTTGTCCATATTACACAATTTAGGACTATTTCATTATGTATATATCATCTCACACATATCAACACAACCATACAATTCAATTTAAGCATATTAACATACATTTTTAAGTTACACGAACTTACTTTGAAAATGGTTTGTATTTAAAGTTCAACTAATCTGAAACGTATTGCTTTCCTCGATCTAGTTCCGTGGTTGGTTTTTCCATATTTATATCGGTAAATTTAACTATTAATCTATCACATTTCATATACATTTGCATCCTATTACATACTGGGCAAAATTACCATTTTGCCCCTATCTTTTTTAAAAATTCTGATTTCATCCCTAGGCTCGGAAAATGAAATTCATGAAATTTAACCCTTTATCCAAGCCTAGCCAAAATTTATATATTACATTTAAAACACATACATTTCACAAATATCAAAATTTTCCATGGGTTTTACCACTTTTTCATTTTAGTCCCTAAATCAAGTTTTCATCAAAAATTTCTTTGTAAAAGTTATTTATATATGAATAACTTTTCATTTTCTACCATAAATTTCTAATTTTCAGTATATTCATCCATGATCCAAATTTCATACCTTGATAACTTTTCAAATAAATCCCCTAAATAGAAAGATTAGGCTATCACGATTTTAAAAATATAGAAACTACTAAAAACGAGACTTGATTTCATACCTTCTTAAGCTTGAAAAGTTTTCTTCCTCTCTCCTAGGGTTTCCATAGAAAAATTTGGGAAGATGATATGAGATTGGATGATTTTTTTTCTTTTTAATTAATTATCATCTATTAATTTTATTAATTTCCAATTTAGTCCCAACCCTTTTCTAATTTGTCCATGGATAAGTCTTTAGAATATCTACTAACTACTCTTTAATGGTCTAATTACCATATAAGGACCTTAAGTTTTGAATTCCATAACTATTTGATACCTATAACTACTAGAACCCAACTTTTGTATTTTATGCAATTTAGTCCTTTCCCTAATTAAACACACAATCGGTAAAATTTTCGTACCAAAATTGTCGTGTGACCTTCCTATCATGATGCCAACCATAAAATAAAATAAAATAAAATATTATTTTTTGCTCGGATTTGTGGTCCCGAAATTACTGTTTCGATCTCACCGAAAAATAGGTTGTTAGAAGTCCCTATACGAAATCCATTGTAACTCTATCCCATTTCCACACTGGTATCATCACGGGCTATAGCAATCTAGAAGGCACCTGATGTTCACCTTTAACTTGCTGACAAACCAAACATCTTGATACGAATTCTGAAATGTCTCGTTTCATGCCCAACCACCAATACAACTATTTAAATCATTGTACATCTTAGTACTCCTCGGGTGAATAGATAAACAACTATTGTGTGCTTCGTGTAAAATTTTCTGAATGAGCTCAGAATTCTTTGGTACACAAATTCTATCTCGGAACATTAAACAATCATCAGATCCTATGTGATAGCCTGAATCACTAGTCGACTCACATTGCACTGTTTTAGCTTGTAATTCACTGTCACATTTTTGAGCTTTACAAATCAGTTGAATAAATACTAGTTTAGCTTTCAACTCTGCTAGAATCAAACCATCATCAGATAAGGTTAGTTGAGTATTCATTGCCCATAAAACAAATAATGATTTCCTACTCAAAGCATCTGCGACTACGTTCGCTTTCCTCGGATGATAATCAATCACCAACTCATAATCTTTCAATGGCTCAAGCCATCTTCGTTGTCGCAAATTCAAGTCTTTCTGACTCATTATATACTTTAAGCTCTTGTGATCGGTAAAAATATGGCATTTTTCACCGTATAAATGATGTCGCCAAATTTTTAATGCGAAAACACAACCCAAACTGCTCCAAATTGTGCGTCGGATAGTTCTTTTCATGCGGCTTCAACTGTTTGGAAGCATAAACTATCACTTTTCCTTATTGCATTAAAACACAACCCAAACTGTTCAATGACGTGTCGCTAGAAATCACAAACTCTTTACCCAACTTAGGTTGAACCAACACTGGTGCCTAAGTTAACAATGCTTTCAACTGTTCAAAACTCTGTTGACATTTTTTGGACCACTAAAACTTCACATCTTTTTGTAGCAATCTGGTCATAGGTGTAGCAATCATCGAGAAACCTTTAACAAAACATCGATAATAACCAGCTAAACCCAGAAAGCTTCTGACTTCATATACTTTTCTTGGTGGTTTCCAATCAACAACTGTGCAAATTTTGCTCGAATCAACTTGTATGCCTTCAACTGAAACAATATGTCCCCAAAATCTGACCTCTTGGAGCCAAAACTCACATTTACTAAATTTAACAAACAATTGCTTATTACTCAAGGTTTATAGCACAATTCTCAAATGCTCAGCATGCTAGGATTCATCTCGTGAATATATCAGAATGTCGTCAATGAATACAACTGCCAATCTGTCTAAATACGGTCTAAATATCTGATTCATCAAATCCATAATAACTGTAGGAGTATTAGTTAATCCGAAAGGCATAACAAGAAATTCATAATGCCCGTACCTTGTTCTAAAGGAAGTTTTCAACACATCCGAATCCTTAACTCGCAACTGATAGTAGCCAGATCTTAAATCAATCTTCGAGAACATTGTTGCTCCTTTCAGCTGATCTAACAAATCATTGATTCGTGGCAAATGATACTTATTCTTTTTTGTAACTTTTTTGAGCTGACAATAATCAATACAAAAATTCTCATTGATCCGTCTTTCTTCTTTACGAATAACACTGGCACACCAAGGGAAAAAACTACGTCGTGTAAAACCTCTATCTGTTAACTCTTGCAATTGAGCTTTCTCATCTTTCAACTCCGTTGGACCCATTCTGTATGGACCTATATAAATTTACCAGTAATAACATCGGGTGACAACGCATCTTCGCGAGCGCGAATAGCATAAGCTCTTGCAGGTGCTCTAGCCTTTGATCTCACAGCTGAATATTTTGTCGCACCTTTACTACTAATCACATTTTCAGCACTTCGAGGTCGTCTACCCCTAGCAACTGTATTACTCGGCCTTGAACTCTGAAGATTATATTTCCCAAATAATTGAGGACAATCATGGATAAAGTGTTCTTGCGAACCATATCTGAAATAGACTTTATTATTATTCAACCAACAATCTCCAAAATGTCATCGTCCACATTGTTGACACTCAGATTTGTTGTTTCTTACGCTGCCAACAGTCGATACTGATGTAGCTTCAGTCTTTGGACTTGAGTATTATTTTCCACGATCTCTATTTGGATACCCGAATGAAGTATTCGAACGAGTATATGAATCTCTTGATTTCTTTGACGAAGACTAATATGGTTTATTCATTGATCTTTTTCTTGAATCTTTAGCCTCGAAATTCGTTTTTCTTTTTTTTTTGCCCAATTATTCTGCTTTGAGAGCTGGGTTAACTAGCACCACGAATTCTTTCAATTCTAGAATTTCGACTAACAATCTAATGTCTTTATTCAACCCATCTTCGAATCGTTTACACATAATGGCCTCAGTTGAAATGCACTCTCAAGCATACTTACTTGCAATTCATGAAACTCTTTGCGCTTCTGATTAATGAACTGTTGACTGATGTATTTCTTTCTAAACCCATCTTGAAAGAATTCCCAGGTAACTCTTTCTCTCGGTACCATAGACACCAAAGTATTCCACCATTGATACACAGTGTCCCTCAGAAGCGATACAACACATTTTCAACATTTAGCCGGTGTGCAAGAAAGTTCATCAAACACCCGAATTGTATTTTCAAGCCAAAACCTAGCTCTATCAGGATCATCATCAACATTAGCTCTAAACTTTTCGACTCTGTGTTTTTGAATCTTATCAACTGACGACTTATTCAATCGTAAAAACTCTACACCTTGAGGGGCTACGGGAACTAGTTGGGGATTAGGTGGGGGTGGAGGTTGTTGAGTAGCCAGATTTGTTCGAACAAACTCTGTGAACCACTTGTTCATCATCTAGACAAAAGCTTCCTTAGCCTCTCCTCCTTGGTTACCCGATACAGGACTCGACTATGATTACGCTACTCCGTGAATGGAGGCATGCGCATTACGTTCAACATCATCGGCTACAGATCGGTTGGGATCCATTTACTATATGAAAACACATTTTAAATTGTCAGGAGATATGTGGCATGTATAGCTAAACTCTCACACACGCTACGTTAGTCCAAGAATTGACTAAACTGTAGCTCTGATACCAATAAATGTAACACCCCTCACCCATATTCTATGCTAGAATAGGGTTACGGAGCATTATCGAACATATAAAATAATTACACATACATTTAACTTACATTTTTAAGATTCATATAATCACCATTCATCAACATACATATCATCCCTAATATAAGCCTACGAGGCCTAAAACATGAATTTGGGAAGGTTCGAGACTAAACCGTTAACTCAAGAAAGTTTTGGAGCACTTAGAAAATTTTTGCAAAATACAAGGGACACACGCCTGTGTGGTCCGGCTGTGTGTCTCACACAGCTAAAGACACTCCTGTGTCACAAGCCGTGTGGACATTCGAAATGGGGTCACATGGCCATGTCACAGCGCTTGTCTGACCCCGTGTAACTCTTTAACTTGGGTTACACGACCAATACACATGCCTGTGTGCCCTAAAAATGGCCACACACGCCTGTGTGCCTGGCCGTGTGCTAAGCTGTGCCAAACTTGTAGGGTATACTGACTTATGCCACACGGCCAAGTCACATGCCCATGTGTTAAGCATTGTGAAGCATACTGACTTGGTTCCAATTTTAACGCCAGGGGACACACGCCTGTGTAACCTGACCGTGTGTCACACACTATTAAGACACATGCCCGTGTGGACAAAAATAGGATATTTACCAAGCCATTTTGCCACACAATTTGCTTGTACTTACACCAAACTCAAATGGCACAATTCATGGCATAAAATAGGCATTAAACCAACCTTAATCAAGCATATTTCATACCATTTCAATACTAACAATACAAGACACACAAATACCACACTATGCCATTCAATTTCATATCAAAACTCATAGTCTCAAATCATCAATATGGTCATTTTCAAACATGCATTATTTTGTCTAAATTCACCATCATACCAAATTCAAAACTCAACCATTTGCTACCTAATATACTAATCCACAATCCATCTATTCAACAAGCAATTATAAGCCACATCACAAAAGGGTATTAGTACTCATATAATCACATCACCAACTAAACCAAACATAGGTCAACTTATATGGCTTTACACAAAACTAAACCATACATCATTTACAAGCCAATTCAAATGGCTAATTTTATTGCAAATGTAACACCCCTAACCCGTATCTGTCGCCGGAGTAGGGTTACGAGGTATTACCGATGAATTCATAACGTAAGGCATACATTTATCAACTGTAAAGCATTCATTCTCATAAGTCATTCAACACAATCACATTGTCTCTTATAAGGGCCCACGAGGCCTTAAACATGCTTTAGAAGTGGTTCGGGACTAAACTGATATCATGCAATAATTTTGGAATCTTAATAAAATTTCAACCATACAGGGGTTACACGCTCGTGTGAATAGGTCGTGTACCTCACACGGCTCCAGACACTCCTGTGTCTCAAGCCGTATGAAAATAGGGCATACATACTGACTTGGGTCACACGGCCAACCACACGCCCGTGTGTCTAGCCTGTGTGCCTTTTGAAGTGGTCGCACATGCTCGTGTGCTAGGCCATGTACTAGGCTGTGCGAAAACTATAGGGTATACTGACTTATGCAACACGACTAAGTAACAAGCTCGTGTGCTAAGCCTTGTGCCAACCAGGGGGTATATTGAATTGTACCATACGGTCAGTCACACGCCCGTGTAGAGCATACTGACTTCATTTTAGTAACAATACCAGGGGACACACGGCCGTATAACATGACCGTGTGTCACACATGGCTGAGGCACATACCCTTGTGGACAAAAATAGGCCATTTGCAAGGCCAATTTGCCACCCTTATTCAAGCACACCTAAACAATCAAAATGGTACCATTTCATCATTCCATTAGGCAGCCAAAAGCATCAACCAAATGCACAATTCATTCCATATCCATTTCAACCAAATTCAATACTAAATTCAATACCAATTACCTATTCAAATACTTATCAACTCAACTTTCAAAATCATACTTCATCAAAGCATTTCTCAAGCATTATACACCATAAATCAACTAACCATTTGTAACTATAAGACCATAACTATATTCATACCAAACATACCAAAATAAATCATTTCTATTAGCCAAACACACATCAACATTAACATCCTTTACAAACCAACTCTCATGGCTATAAGCACAACCAAAATACCACTTCTAGCCTATACATGCCATATATACACAACTCAAAAGTATCAAATAGATTTTTGATAGTGCGATGATGTTCCCGATGACTTCCGGATCTGAGCTAGCCTTGATTCACTATAAAATATAAAAAGAAAATAACACAAAGTAAACTTCATAGCTTAGTAAGCTCGTAACTTAATTCATCAAATAAATACAAATAAACTAATTACACACATTAACTACAAACCTTTCTCATGTCTCAAAACATGATCAATTACCATCTCATCTAACTTTCTCTATTTAATACTTGAATAGGTTCTATACATACCTGTATTGCTTTGTACTAACCTTTTTCACAACCACATCATTCGTTTACCCGTTGAACCATTCGGAATAAAAATTAGATACTCATGAGTCTCGTATGATAATTATCTGTACAATGGCCCGTAGCCAAATCAAGATAATTTATTCATGGCCCAAAGCCAAAACATCCGATATGCATGACCCAAAGCCAAATCGGTATAAGTCACACCCGAAGTGCTAATATCATGGCCCAAAGCCAACTCATCCGATATGCATGGCCTGAAGCCAAATCGGTATATATCTTATAACATGACACAAGTATCCAAATCTATTCCTAAGATTCAACAGATATTTCTAGCTTATCGATTCTATCTTCGAATAATTTCGTAGAGTCGTATTTACAATTCATACATTAATGAAAATCTCATAATCATAGTTTAGGCAATATCAAACATTTAACTTACATTTATAATGAAATCGTCACATAAGAACTTACCTCGGGTATGAAAACGGTGAAATGAGTCAATTACTCGATAATCTTGCCTTTCCCCCGATCTAATTCTGGATTCCTCTTTTCTTGATCTAAATATATTCAAAATTAACTTCTTTAATCAACCACTCATTCAATTTAGTCCAAAACATACATTTAGGCCTATTTACACTTTAGCCCTAAACTTTTACATTTAATCAATTTAGTCCCTATTTCACAAATATACAAAATTCACATAACTTCATTAAATCCAAGCTTGGCCGAATTACATATAAGTCCCTAGTAGCCCAAAACATTCATTTATTCACACTTTTAACCACTACATTTGACATTTTATCAATTTAACCCCTTTTTGACATTTTTGTCAAAAATCACTTTACAAAAACTATTAATCTATCAATTAACCTTCATAATTTAGCATCAATCATCAAATTACTGAAGTTGTGAACAATGGCAATATGTTAAACCTTTAACAATTTCTAAATCTAAGGTTTGGGCTAGCTAGAATACAAAGCAACGATCTCAAGAACGTAAAAATCATGAAAAATTAAGCTTAAACCACTTACCAAATTGAACTTACAAGTGCTGAACCCCAAAACTCAATTCAAAGCTTTCTTATTCTTTCACATTCGGCCAAAAGAAAGAAAGATGGACAAAAATTAATGTTTTGTTGTATTTTAATTAACTTATTTACAAAATTACTTATTTACCCTTAATGAATTAAACATAAAAATTTTTAATGCATGTCCATTAATGTCCATTAGCACTACCATTGGTCTAATATCATTATAAGGACCTTTGATTTATTAAATCATAACAATTAAGCACTTCAAACAAATAGTATGCAACTTTTGCATTTTGCGCTATTAAATTCTTTTTCTCAAATTGAGCAATTAAACGATAAAATTAGCTTACGAAATTTTCACACATACATGCTATCATGCTATAAACACCAAAAATAATATTAAAATTATTTTTCAACATCAGGTTTGTGGTTCCGAAACCACTGTTCTAATTTAACTAAAACTGGGTTGTTATAATTCTCCCTCCCTTAGGGATTTTCGTCCCCAAAAATCTTAACTGTGAGTAGGTTCGGGTATTGGTTTCTCATAGCTTCCTTGGGTTCCCACGTAGCTTCTTCAACCCCGTATCGATGCCATAATACTTTCACTAATGCGAGTTTCTTATTTCTCAGTTCTTTGATGTCACAAGCTAAAATTCGAATCGGTTCTTCAGTATATGACATATCAGACTGAATTTTAACCTCGGTCGAGAAATGACATGTGAAGGTTCAGATCGATATCATCAAAGAATCGATACATGAAACATATTATGTATTTTCTCTAACTCAGACGGTAAAGATAACTGATATGCCACTAGCCCAACTCGCTCAATAATCTTATACGGTCCGATGAATCGCGGACTCAATTTCCCTTTCTAACCAAACCGCAATATCTTTTTCCACGGCGACACTTTCAAAAACACTTTATCCCTGATCTAAAACTGAATATCTTTCCGTTTCAAGTCTGCGTACGATTTCTGTCAATTCGAAGTCGCTTTCAAACTGTTGCGAATTACTTTCACTTTTTCTTCTGTTTCTCTGATCAGATCAACCCCGTGAATCTTATTCTCGCTGAGCTCAGTCCAGTACAACGGTGTTTGACATTTACAACTGTATAAAGCTTCGTACGGTAGATATTTCTCGATAGAAAGCTATTATTGTAAGCAAATTCAATCAGCGGTAGATATTTCTCCCAACTACCTTCAAACTCAAGAATGCAACAACGCAACATATCCTCAAGTATCTGAATAACTCGTTCAGATTGACCATCCGTTTGCGGGTGAAATTCAGTGCAAAAATGTAGCTTTGTACCTAGAGCTTTTTACAATTTCTTCCAAAATCAAGAAGTGAATCTTGGATCCCAATCCGAAACAATAGATAGTGGCAATCCATGCAATCTCACAATTTCAGAAATATACAACTTAGGTAATTTATCAAGCGAGAAATCTGTACGTACTGGAATGACATGGACTGATTTCGTCAATCTGTCAACAACAACCCAGATCACATCTTTTTTTCTTGGAGATAAAGGCAAACCCGATATAAAGTCTATTGTTACTCTATCCCACTTACACTCAGGAATCATAATAGGCTGTAATAAACCTGATGGCACTTGATGCTTAACTTTGACTTGCTGACAAATAAAACATTTCGAAAAAAATTCTGAGATATCTCGTTTCATGCTGTGCCACCAATAATGCTATTTCAAATCGTTATACATTTTCGTGCTTCCTAAATGTACTGAGAAACAACTACTGTGTGCTTCGTTTAGAATCTTCCGAATGAGTTCAGAATTTTTTGGTACACATATTCTATCACGAAACATCAAACAGTCATCAAGCTCTATTTGAAACTCTAAATCAGAAGTCGACTCACACTTAGCTCATTTTGCTTGTAATTCATTATCAAATTTTTTAGCCTCACAAATCTACTGTAGAAATAATGGTTTCACTTTCAACTCGGCTACTATCAAACCGTCATCAGACAAAGCTAATTGTGTGTTCAAAGCATGTAAAGAAAATAAGGACTTTAGACTCAAAGCATCAGCAACTATGTTCACTTTCCCTGAATAATAGTCAATTACTAATTCATAGTCTTTTAACAATTCTAAGCATAATTCAAATCCTTCTATGTCATCAGATATTTCAAGCTTTTGTGGTCGGTATAAATATGGCATTTCTCACCAAATAAGTAATGACGCCAAATTTTCAATGCGAACACTATCGCAGCTAACTATAGATTGTGCATCGGATAATTCTTTTCGTGTGGCTTCAATTGTCTCGAGGCATAAGCTACAACTTTGCCTTCCTGCATCAAAACACATCCCAGACCATTTAACGATGCATCACTGAAAACTACGAATTCTTTACCTGACTCAGGCTGAACTAACACTGGTGCCTCTGTCAATAATGCTTTCAACTACTCGAAACTCTGCTGACACTTTTCTGTCCAATCAAATTTAACATCTTTTTAAAGTAATCTTGTCATCGGAGTCACAATCATCCAGAAACCTTTCACAAATCGCCTATAATAACTGGCTAGTACCAGAAAACTATGGACTTCAAATATATTTCTCGGAGGCTTCTAATCTATAATCGTAGAAATTTTGCTCGGATCAACTCGAATACCTGCGACTGAAACTATATGTCCCAGAAATCCAACCGCTTGTAGCCAAAACTCACATTTGCTGAATTTTGTAAACAATTATTTATCTCTCAAAGTTTGTAGCACGATTCTCAAATGCTCAGCATGCTCATATTCATCTTGAGGGTAAATTAAAATATTATCAATAAACACAAATACGAATCGGTCTAAGTACGGCATAAAAATTCGGTTCATCAAGTCCATAAAAATAACAGGTGCATTTTTTAGTCCGAAAGGCATAACAAGAAATTCGTAGTGTCTGTACCTTGTTCTAAATGTAGTCTTTGGCACATCTGAGTCTTTAACTCGCAAGTGGTAATAACCTGATCTCAAATCAATTTTTGAAAACACTATTTCCCCTTTTAACTGATCAGACAAATCATTTACTCGTGGCAAAGGGTATTTATTCTTGACCGTCACTTTGTTGAGATGTCTATAGTCTATACACATTCTCATTGTGTCATATTTCTTTTTCACAAATAATACCGGTGCACCGCAGAAAGAGGAACTCGGTCTAGCAAAACCTTTATCTGTCAACTCTTGCAACTGAGCTTTCAATCCTTTTAACTCTGTCGAAGCCATTCTGTATGGAGCTATCGATATCGTCGTTGTTTCTGGTACTAATTCAATACCAAACTCAACCTCTTTGATAGGTGGGAAACCCAGTAACTCTTCGGAAAACATGTTTGAATACTCGCACACAGCTAGTACTAATTCAATCTTTGTTTCTGTCACTTTTGTATCAAGTACATATGCAATAGAAGCTTCACACCCCTTTCTCACAAATTTTTGAGCTAGCATAGACGATATCACAACTGGAAAACTACTCAGATCATCATATTCAATTCTAATAATCTCATTATTCTGACATTTCAGTTCAATTGTCTTTCGTCTACAATTCATTATAGCCTCATGCATTGTTAGCCAATCCATTCCCAAAATCACATCAAATTTATCGAATGGAAACAACATCAGATTAGCCGAAAAATAGAAATCTCAGTGCATTAACGGACAATTCTTATAGACTTTGTCATCCAAAACACATTTGCCTAAAGGGTTCAATACTCTAATCAAAAATTCAGTAGACTCTACAGGAAAGGTCTTACTGGATACTAAATTCATACATATATAAGAATAAGTTGATCCTGAATCTATCAATGCAATCACATTAGTATCATATAGAGTGAAAGTACCGGTGGTAACATCTGGAGATGACGCTTCTTCGTGAGCACGAATAGTGTAGACTCTGGCAGGTGCTTTGGCCTTCGATCTTACTGATGAATCCTTTGTTGCCCCTCTACTACCACTTAAATTTTTGGTAACTCTAAGTGGTCTACCTCTATTGTACGTCAACTTTACGCTTCTTATCTAGCTTAGGGCAATCTCGCATGAAGCGATCTATTGAACCACATTTGTAACAAGCTTTATTATTTTTATTCCAAAATTCTCCGAAATGTCGTCTCCCACACTGTTGACATTAAGGTTTGTTATCTCACACATTGCCAACACTCGATACTGATGTAGCTCGAGCTTTAGAACAGGAGTATTGTTTTCTACGATCTATGTTCAAATATTCATTAGAAACATTTGGGCGAGCGTACGAATCTTTGAATTTCTTTGATGAAGATTGATACGGTTTACTCATTGATATTTTTCTAAAGCCTCTAGCTTCTAAATCTATTTTTCTCTTTTCTTTGCTAAGATCCTCAACTTTACAGGCCCTTTCAACCTAAACGACAAATTCTTTCAATTCTAAAATTTCGACTAGAAGTTTTATATCTTCGTTTAGCCCATCAACAAACCGCTTGCACATCTTTCTTCACTAGACACATACTCTCGAGCATATTTACTTTATTGTACGAATTCTCTTTCATACTCAATAACAGTCAGTCGGCCTTGTTTTAACTCTAGAAACTCCTTACGCTTTTGATCAAGGAATAGCTGACATATATTTTTTTCGGAACTCCGTTTGAAAGAATTCCCCGGTAACCTGTTCTTTCAGAACCATAAATATCAACGTGCTCCACCATTGATACGCGGTGTCTCTCAGCAAAGATACAACACATTTAATACATTTATCAGGAGTACAAGACAGTTCATCGAATACTTGAATCGTATTCTTAAGCCAGAATTCAGCTCTCTCAGCATCATCATCAATAGTAGCCTAAAAATCTTTAGCCCCATGCTTACGAATCTTATCTTCTGACGGCTTGTTCAACTGTATCGGGTCTATAAATTGAGGAACAATAGGGATTTGTTGAGGAATAGGTGGGGGTGGAGGTTGTTGAGTAGTCAGATTCGTTCGAACGAACTCCGTGAACCACTCGTTCATCATTTGGAAAAAGACTTGTTTAGCCTCTCCCTCGTGGCTACTCGTTATAGGTCTAGAATCTGATGGCGCTGCCCCTTGAGCAGGAGCGGGCGCATTACTTTCTACATCATCGGCTACAACTCGTTCAGGATCCATTACGATACGAAAACACAATTTTAAGCGGTCAGGAATCATCACACTATCGCAGAGTATATATGGTATGTATAGCTAGACTCACACACACGCTACGTTAGTAGTAAAATCGACTAAACCATAACTCTGATACCAATAATATGTAACACCCTTAACCAGTATCCATCGCCGGAGTAGGGTTATGAGGTATTACCGATCAATTCATAACGTAAGGCATACATTTATCAACCGTAAAGCATTCATTCTCATAAATCATTCAACGTAATCGCATTGTCCCTTATAAGGGCCTATGAGGCCTTAAACATGCTTTAGAAGTCGTTCGGGACTAAACTGATATCATACAAAAATTTTGGAATCTTAATAAAATTTTAACCATAAGTTAGTATGTATGCCCTGTTTTCACACGGCCTGAGACACGGGTGTGTCTAGAGCTGTGTAAGGCACATGGCCTGTTCACACAGGCGTGTGACCCCTGTATGGTTGAAATTTTATTAAGATTCCAAAATTTTCGTATGATATCGGTTTAGTCCCGAACCACTTCCAAAGCATGGTTAAGGCCTTGTAGGCCCTTATAAGGGACAATGCGATTGTGTTGAATGATTTATGAGAATCAATGCTTTACAGTTGATAAATGTATGCCTTATGTTATGAATTGATCGGTAATACATTGTAACCCTACTCCGGCGACGGATACGAGTTAGGGGTGTTACAACAGAACTAAATATCAAAATGACCATAACTTCTATACATGCCATATACCCAAAATACTTAAGTTCAAAAGTATCAAAGTGATAGTTGGATAGTGTGATGAAGTCTTCGATGTTTCACAAATCCGAGCTAGCTTTGGAATCACTATAAAACATGGAAAAGTAAACAAAGTAAGCTATAAAGCTTAGTAAGCTCGTATGAATGAATAATAAGAAAAACTCACACTTTAATTCACCAGTCAAAATATGTATACAACATACCACAAAATAAGTAACCAAAATGTTAAAATGTATTCAAATATCTATATAACTATAAGCTTAATCCTTTCATATGTTCGATGTATATACAATTTCTGTATATAACTGTACTAATACGTATCTATTCTCACCATTCATATCTTCGATATACCCGTTGAACCATATGGAATAATACAGGATACTCGGGAATCTCACACCATAAGTGCCAATATATATAGCCGAAGCTATCTCAATAAATCTTGCACCGAAGTGCCAATACATAGCCAAAGCTATCTCAATATCATATCTTAATAATGCTCACTCTCGAGCTATCAACGGGTCTGCTCACACAAGCTAACAATCATGATGTAGCTACACGGTGCTGCTCACACAAGCTAACGAGAATTCGTAACACATGCTGGATAACTCACCCACCAATAGAACGTACAGAAAAGCACAAAAATGATAATAACCCCTAATGACATGTCATTCGTGTCCTAATTTATTCCTAAGGTTCAACTGGGATTTCCAATGCTGAATCTTCGTCAAATAGTTTCACAATATTGTATTCACAATTTATGCAATATTAAAGCATTAAAAATACAATTAAAACAAAGCTTATTACATACGAACTTACCTCGAATGCAAAAACAGCGAAACGAGTTGATTAATCCAAAACCTTGTTCTTTCCCTAATCTAAGTTTGTATTTCACTTTTCTCGATCTATATAATATGAAATTTAGCTTATTTAATAATCTCTCTATTCAATTTAGTCCAAAATACACTTTAAAGCCACTTTACACTTTTACCCCTAACATTTCACATTTTTACAATTTAGTCCTTATTTCATAAAATCACAAATTCATGCAATTCAACCACAACCCATGCTAGCATAAGTTCAATTAGGTCCCTAGATGCCCATATTTATCATTTATTTCACAATTTAACCTCAAAAATTACATATTTCACAATTTAATCCCTAATTGGACATTTTACCAAAAATCACTTAACAAATATTGTTTATCTAACAACAAGCATGCATTTTATACCATTAAACATAAAAAATTACACATTTCACAATTTAATCCCTAATTGGACATTTTACCAAAAATCACTTAACAAATGTTGTTTATCTAACAACAAGCATGCATTTTCTACCATTAAACATCAAAACACATCAACATTCATCAATGGAAAAACCTTAAACCTTTAAGATTTTTGTAAAATAGTCCCTCGACTAGTTAGATTAAGTTGCAACGATCTTAAAAACATAGAAATCATCAAACGGAACAAAATTTACTCACCAATTATGCATCCAATTGACCGAACCCTAGCAAGCTTTCAGGAATATTTCGTTCTTCTATTTTCGGCTATAAGGAAGATGAATTAACTGAATTTTTTTTTGTTTTATTTAATTTAACTTATTTTACTAAATTATAAAATTAACCTTAATGGTAAACCATTAAAATCACCTTAATGATGTCCATCTTTTTCCACTAAAATTAAAAATGGTCTAATTACCACTTAAGTACCTCCACTTTAAAGTTCTATAGCTATTAGAAACCTTTACCTAATCGAACACAAGTTTTACATTTTATGCAATTTAGTCCTTTTTATCAAATTAAGCACTCAAACAATAAATTTTCTTAACGAAACTTTCACACAATCATGCTATCATGCTGTAAATATTAAAATAATAATAAAATTATTATTTTGAATTTGAATTTGTGGTCCCAAAACTACTATTTCAATTTGACTAAAAACGGGTTGTTACATATTTATTGTGTCGTTAAAGGTTTCGCCCTGATGAGTAACCTAAAAATAATGTATATGATTAGCTCAAATGAGCATCAAATGTTACTTACACCTGTATATCGAGTTCTCTTACAAAGTTTGATCGGGTAAAATTGAAAATGAAAAGGTGATGATATATTAAATGTTGGTAAAGTAATGTACATGATTTGGATATAAGATATAAGATGGTTTGAAATGAAAATGTACACAATTTTGGTTTTATATGTTATTGAGCTAAAAAAAAGTATATGTATAATGATGTTGTTTGAATCTTGATAAGGGTATATGATGCGAATTGAAGGGTGAATGTGAGCAAGGTGATCAATTAGAATACGAATTCATGTTATATTTTAAGTTGAATATAGTGTTTCACCATTTGAGTTTGTATATGTTGATTTGGTTTAAACCTTACTTGATTGTTGTTGTTTCGAATGCTATGATAAGTGAAATTGTTTCATATTGATTCTTGCAATTGTTAAATGGTTAAGGTAAGCTATTTGTTTATATTGAATGAGCTTACTAAGTATTTTAGAATACTTACTCTTGATACTACTTTTCTGTAGATTTTGGACGTCTGGAATATGTTGATTGGATCAGTGAGAAGCACACACATTTCGTCTACCGATTCGGTAGACTTTTGTCACTTCAAGTTTGGTTATTTGTGGCATGTACATAGGTTGGATTAACTTATGTAAAATAGTGTGAACTTTGATATAGTAGCTTTGTATATAAGTTTATGTTTGTGTTTTGATATTGGATGTATGGTAAAACCGAAGTTGGTGTTATGTAAGACAATATGCATATGATTTAAATGGTAGCATGAAATGGCAAAGTTTGAATGGTGTTATGCATATGAATTAGTAAGTGCCCGTGTTTCTAGTATTTTTTGAGTTTGAATATAAGTATGTGAAAATCATAGCTTAAGTGAAAGCTGAATGGTATTTGACAAATGTTAGAGGCAACCTTAAACCGTGATATGTTTGTGACCTAGCTCGTTGTAACAGCCCGATTTAGACCCTAATCGGAACGGTGGTTTAGGGACCACGAATTTGAGTCAAAAAAATATTTAAATATTATTTTTCGTGTTTATTATATGTGAATTTGCATGTGTGAAAGTTTCGTATGAAAATTTGATTGTTTGTGTGCTTAATTAAATAAAAATGGCTTAATCGCGTAAAATGAAAACTTGATAGTTAAAAGCATAAGGGCCAAATTGTTAATGGCTTTGTAAGTTGAAGTATTTAAGTGGTAATTTGACCATGTTTAATTGAATGGACGGTAGTGACCATGTGATATGATGGTTTTATATTAGTTAATAAAGGTTAAATTTGTAATTGATTTAAAAGGTTAATATATTACAAAACATAAAAAAAATTAAAAGCCACGGTTCTTTTACCTTTTCATGATCGAAGCTAGTAAAATAAAAAGAAAAGAAAAGAGTTAGGCATTCGGCTACTTCTCAAGCTAGATTAAGGTATGTTTTGTTTCAGTTTTTGATAATTTTTTACGTTTTTGAGATCGTTGCTTCGAATACTACCCGACCCATGCTTGAATTTTTGATTTCAGTGAATATTTTGTGTTATGTCATTGATGAAAATTTGTGTTTTGTGATGTTTGATGATGAAATATCAAAAATATGTTTTAGATTAACAAGTTTTATATTGAAGTTTTTGATGATTTTTGAGTTAATAGGACTAAATTGAAAAAATAATAAATTGAAGGACTAAAATGCAAAATAAATGAAATATATGGACTAGTATGAGTATGTTAAAAATTCGACTCAACTATGTTGTTGTGAGATTTGGTGTATTTTGTGTTTTGTGCAATTTGGACTAAATTGTAGTAGTATGAACTACCAGGGGTAAAATGGTAATTTTCCCATTTATGTGTTGGATTAAATTGAATGAAATTGTATTTAAATGAAGTTAATCTGAAATTATATAGATCAAGAACAAAGGAAATCAGACTTGGATCGGGGAAAAACAAAAATAGTCGAACAGCCGATTCGTAATGTCCGTCGATATCTGAGGTAAGTCTTTAAGCAATTAAACATGGTTTATTTTGAACATAGAATGATTTACTATGATGATTCAAATTTTATAATGTATTAGTATGTTAGCCGAATGAGAAATATCAATAAATTAATGTGATTGAGTTGTATTTGAATCATATCAAAACCTCTGAAAGTGTGTATGTGTTACATGAAATATTATACGATCCGATATATGAAATGTTGTGGAATGATTTCATGTTTGTGATATTCGGGCTTTGAGCCTAGCAAGCCTTGTGCTGGTGACTTTGATCGGGCTTTGTGCCTAGTAGGCTTAGTGCCGGTGAATAATTATCAGACTTTGGGTCTAGCAGGCCTTGTGCCGGTGTGTAATTCAGGCTTATGCCAAGCAGGTTTTATATCGGTGATTTGTTTTTAAGTCTATGATTATAAAAATTCAAGTCATTGTATATATTGAGCAAGTGAAAATGGGATAAATCACGTTGTATATGTTCGGTCACCTAGGTAAGTATTTGTGAGCTTATATTGAACTTAAGTATTTGATTACATGTGAGCTTATTTTGAATTTGTATATTTGGTTATATGGGAAGTTATCTTGAATGTGCATATTCGGCCATAAGTGATGTTCTATTGAATTTGAACTATAGGTTATATGTAATGTTTTATTTATCTCTTATATTCGGCCACATGTGAGGTTAAGATGAATCTTGTGTATACGGTTTTATATATAAGTGTCTATGTGATGATATAATTGATCTTGAGTAATTGGTTATATAGGAAATATATATATGGTGACATATATTTGATTTTGAACATTCGGCCAAGGTATCTTAATGTGTTTAAGTATAATATTATTGATATAATTCGGTTAGTTTGAATGTTTTGATTATTCATTGAGTTGTTTAGTTTGCTTAAGGCTTACTAAGCTAAGTTAGTTTACTCTGTGTGTTTGTTACTTTGTTTTATAGATTTTGGTTGTAAGTCATAAGCTCGGGGATCGTTATCGAAGTTGTCCACACTATCGACAACTTTCGGTACTGTTAAAAGTCTATTTTTGAACTTATGGCATGTATAGGCTAATATGTATTTTTTCAACTTTGAATATGTATAAATTGAGCCATGCGAATATGGCTTAGCTTTAAAGCTTGATTTCGGTTATGTTTGGTAATGGTTTATTCTATTTGATTATAATGATATGTGAAGTGAATGAAAAGCAAATGTGAATGGTATTATAAGTGTTGGTAATAGCTTGAAATGATAGGTGGAATTGACTGTGGTTGGTCACTTAGTTTTGATATGTATAAATATAAATAAATATGGTTTGATGATTTGATTTTGATGTATGTTTATTTATTTATAAACGTGAGCTCAGGTGTTAGCATGTTTAATGTATATTAGAAATGCATGATATGAGGCATGCTTATATTCGAATATGCAAAGATTAGTTTAGTTCGGTTTGCATGGAAAAATGTATAAGCTATAATTAGTTATAAGTTTATTAATGGTGAATTATTGAGATTGTGTTGTTTAATAATGCTTGTAAGTGAGACATTGATAAATGACCATTTGAATAGTGATTTTATGTAATAGTATACCATGAGCATTATATGCATTTTTGCAAAATTTATAATTATGTATACGTATATACATTACTTTGATTGTTAATTCGAATGATGGTTTGGGTATGTAATGAAGGCATATGCGTATTTTTATAATTGTTAATGAAAATGTGATTTTTTGAAAAGTATAGATTTGGTTAAATTTTGAGGTATGATTCGTAAATGCAATGTGATAAATAAAGTATGTTTAATATTTAATTAGCCATGTGTTTAATATATTTATGAGTATGACTTGTATGAATATGTGAATGTTTGGAATTTTGTTTTTGTTCAGTAATGCCTCGTAACCCTAGTTCGGCTACGAATACGGGTTAGGGGTGTTACACTTGTGGTATAAAATAGTTGAGTATTTTGGTATGAAATGGTCAAAAGTTTTAGTATGAATTGTATTTTATTTGAGTTTATTGAATTGTGGTGCCAATGAGAGCATATTGGTTGTTTTGGCTTTGAAATGTATTAGTTTTGGTGTTGATTTCAATGACGTAAATTGGAATTATAGGTCACTTAAGGAAATGGTATGAAAGCTTACTCAAATAGGTCATTTATGCTATGCACGGGCTAACATACGGCTGTGTGTGCTACACGTTTAGGGTGATTTTTAGTTCACAAGGCCATGTGACCCATGTTTTGTATTTATACATGTTATTTTGTAAATGTTTTAGATTGGTCTCGATTTAGTTCTGAACTTCTTCAAAGGATTTCGTAAGCCCGATTAAGACTTGGTTTTGATTGTAATTCATGTTTAACATGGAATTAATTTATATTTATTGATTATTGATTATTATAGAATAAATTGCTTGTTAACTGATTTACTATTATAGCATCATATAGCTCGAGTCCGGCGACTGGACTGGGTATAGGGCGCTATAGTTGTAGTGTAACTATGATTAAATTGAAAATAGAAAGAGTTTGAGGTACTAAATAAGTAAATAAACCTAGCTATAGTGTTAACTAACTTAACTACCAATTATGGAAACTAAGAAAAACCAAAAATAAAGATGAACTAAAACCTAAAGCTATAGAGAAGAAGACTAAACCCTAAAAGATAAAGAGAAAAATTCTAAAACATGAAAATTATTTAAGTGTTTAGTGTATATTTTGTTCAACCAATATTTGACATTTTTTAGTAGATTACAAACCCAAAACATAATGACACGAATTGCCCTTGATTGTCTAATTTTTGTTGAGGGACATGTTGGACAAGGACCACCCTTATGATCATTTTTTTCTCCCATTAACAATGATATCGTGATACCCATGGCTCAGTATCACGATATCCTCAACAGTCTTGAAATGGGGGTCCCTTGGGAATTTGGATAACGTGATACCCTATGCCTATTATGACGATATCGCTTTTGGTGGCTCAATCTTCCTTATTTTCAACACTGTTAAGGGTATCACGACTTCCATACTTTGATATCATGATACCACATTCTAGGTGATGTTCTCATACCGTTCGGGTCAACGTGGACTCCTTGCATCACTCACCAATCTCGTTAGATCCTTGGGTGCCAATTGGCCATATCGAGTCTCAAAATAGCACAAAACGCACACTAATCACTTACCATGCAAAGAATCAAAACTAATAAAAAACACGACAAAGACCTCTAAATTGCTCAAAACTAAGCTCGATAAGTGTAATAGGGAGTCTAATATGACATATCAAATTATAGTAGATCAATAATTCATGTGTATATCTTGAGTCAGTGTTTGGTTAATAGGAATCATTAAACAAATATTATGCTTTGTGTCAATTGAAATGAAATGCTAATATTGATTGATGCGTCTTTTATATATGTGTATGTGCGTGTTAAAGTAATATAAGATGGCATGTGAAAGATCAAGCGAACCAATTAAAAATGAGCCTTGAGGGTCAATATGAATGTACAATAAATCAGTGGATTCAATATAGAAATGAGAAAGTGAAATGGATTTTGTGACATGCTTAGACACATTGAAAATGTGATATGATGATAAAAGATGATATATGTTCATATATGCAATGCTGAATGAATTATGATATTAAACTATGCATTAGAGACATGAAATGTAATTTGAATTAGTTTATAGTTGAATCACTTATGGATTGTTTTGATATCTTGTTTTATTGGTTAATGATTTAAATCATGAAAATACCATTAAGCCCTATTGTTCAATGTACAGTTTGTTTATTCCATGCGTAAGTATCATTAGATCTCAAGGATTCGAGGAGTGCAACAGCATCCAGAACTCAACTCTTGACTCACCTAATCTTGTATAGATTTTATTATGGTTATAATTAGTAGCATGTACCTAAGGTCTTAAGTTGGTTTTAAGTCCATTTTGAATGTTTTGGTTCATATGGCAAGAAATGATAACATTGAGATATGACTATATATGCATAATGATATATATAATCATTTACTAAGTTAATGCTTTACTTGTCTAATCGATTATTTCATGATTATGATTGAGTCATTTTTTTACTTGCCATGTGAGAACTTGTTTTTTAGTGGTGTTAGAAACAGTGGTTCCAGGGCCACAATTCTGACGATTGAGTCTGTAAATATTCTTTATTAATATTTACGAGTTGAATTATAATGGTTTATTAACTTTTGATTTGAAATTTTTTGTTAATTGAACAAAAAATTAAGTACAAATGGCTTGTCCCTAAAGTCAAGTGGTTTTGAAAAGTAAGGTTTCAAGACCTTGTTTCTGAAAACTGAGCTTAAAATATTTATGAGAGTTAGTATATTGATATGTTGAAGTTTGGTTTGGAAATTTTAATGTTTGATTATTTAAGTAAGAAAAAAGGTAAAAGATGTAAAAGTTAATCATTTTTTAATTTTATTGATTAAATGAAATAATTAATGGATGCATGGGGACTTATGAGGTAATTAGGCCAATTACTAAAGGTCGACGATTTATGAATTTATTTTAGTTTTAATATTATAAAATTTAATTAATGAAGTTAAAATAATAATAAAAGGTTAAAAACAAAAGTTAGAAAACTATCATCATCATTTTTACCCTATTGCCAAAATTCAAACCAAGCACCATGGCTGAATGCTCCAAGGTTTTGCCAAGTTTATATTTATGCATGTAAGTCCTTTTGAAGCTCGTTTTTCGTAATTTTTATGTATTTGAAATAATTGTAATTAGGTCCAACTAACTTGTATCTCTGTTTTCAAAACTATTAAAGTTTGTTAAAATTACCATTGATGATTTTTGGATGTTCTTGATATTAAATGAAAGATTTTGAAGCTTGGTTATTGTTTAGGACTATTTTGCAAAGGAACTTTTGTTAATTTTTAGTTTAGGGACTAATATGAAAATATGTAAAAATTTAACATGTAAATTGTGGAACTTTGGAATGTTTAAGGGCTTATTTGAGATGTTGTTAAATTCAGTTTTGAGTAATAGGGATTAAATGTTAAAATTTAAACATTTTCAGTTTTAGGGACTAAATTGAATAGAGTGTAAAAGTTTAGTAGAAATTTATAAAATAAAAATTATAAGTCATATACATTAAAATGATTTTGATAATGTATTTTAATTTAATAAATTGAATTTAATCATTATATAGATCAAGAATTGAATTGTACAAAGGATAACTAGGGAAAAACAGAACAATTGCGGCTTAGCCCCTACGAGTCAACCGATAGTATATTGTAGGTGAGTTCATACGGTAGGTCTGTGTTAAATTGTTTTGAATTTAAAATTATAATTGTAAATATGTTAATTGAAATTCTAGTTATTTAAAATTTGTTACAAAAATGTGAGATAGAAGATTAAATTGAATAAAATTGAAGATAGTATAATTCGATGAATTAAGGAATTCATTTTGAATTGGATTGAAATAGGATATGTTATGTGATAAAGTGATGATTTGATAAAAATCAACCAAATTGGTTCGATTTAAATTTGTTGTATGTGAAAAGAACTAAATTAAGTAGATTCGAAAATATTAAATATTATTTGAAATATGGAACTACACTAATGTG
This sequence comes from Gossypium anomalum, assembly GCA_025698475.1. Classification (NCBI taxonomy): domain Eukaryota; kingdom Viridiplantae; phylum Streptophyta; class Magnoliopsida; order Malvales; family Malvaceae; genus Gossypium; species Gossypium anomalum. Next base: position 15,348,989 of record CM046961.1, read on the forward strand.
GTGATAAGTTGTGATATATATATTGAATTGGTTTAAAATGAACATGAGAAATTTGTTACCCTATGAACTGTTTGGGTAGAGTTGGGTATAATTAGCATGCCATAGGATAGGAAGAGTTTAGGGTTCTATGACTACGAGTCGGAGAGTGCTGTGCACCCCATTTTTCGGTTATACCAACCAGTGCTAGGCATATTTATATTTCAATTTTATTGGCCAATGCAGGGTAGAATTCATTATTACGGATTTATCCATCAGGCACTAGGTGTCAACGGCGTGTTGGTTGGATCCGTGTATCCGTCTGAATCCGAGTCAAGTTAATAGGGATATGTATAATGTAATTGGAATAAATGATCTTCAAATTGATTTGATATGATGATTGGATGATATATATATATATACATGTTGAGAATCAGTTATATAAGCCGAGGGGGCCAATATGAAAACATGACAAATTGACGATTGTGTTTCAGAATTAGTATTACGGAATAAAGTAGTGATTGATATTTAATTGACATCCAATATTTATTTGGTATAAAGATGAATTACTATGTTTTGGGTTGAGAATTGAAATTATGAAACGAAAATCAATGTTTGGCATTAATTTGAAGTGGGATGTATGGTAGATAAATAGATTGTATGATAAGTTAAGATAGTGAATTAATTTATATGATTGAGTTACTATATGGTTTGATAAATGTTGAACTCACCTTTTTTATAAGTAATTTGCCATGATAAGCAAACTTTACCAAGCTAAGTAGCGTGTAGTGTATAATTATAACCGGAGGTAAGTTATTTGGTTTTTATACCTGTGAACTTACTAAGCAATTGTAATGTTTACTCCCTTGTTTTATTTTTCCCTGTAATGTCATCTTACAAAACGTGTCAAGCGAATCATCAAGAAGTTCATACTATCTCAATATTGATTCAGTAGTCTTTTAACCATATTAAAGCTCACTTATGGGTGGCATGTACTTAGGAAATTTTAAGTTTGTGCAAATTTTATATCTTGAGTGATTTTGACATTTTGTGATTATGTTTATGTAAAAATGAATATAATGGCATTAGTCATGAAGATGGTATCTTGATAAGAGGTTTGACTTGGATATTTGTTTGCTTTGGTGGTGTCTAAATGATGTGCTAGATAATAGATGCACAAAAATGAGTTATAAGTTTAGGTATGATTGAAATGATTTGGTAAGCTTGATGCTTAAGTATGAGATTGCTTGAATGGCTATTTGGTTCTTGATTAAATGATAATGAAAGTGTCATTGAATGTTTAATGGTTTGGTATGTATGTGGCCTTTTGGTTGAATTTTAAATTGTTGAAATGTGGTGCCAATGAGGGCATATTAGTTTAGTTAGGCTGGATGATTTGGTATATTTCAAGGTATGAAAATGATTTATTTTGGTTTGATTTGGTACCCAAGTGATAGTGAAGATTTATTTTATTTTTGTAGCCATTTTAGGTGCATATGGCTTGGGACACGGGCTGTGACATGGCCTCCTCACATGGCCATGTGTCTTATTAATTTTAGGTGTAGGTTTTTCCACATGGCATCAAGCTATTGCATAGCCTGGAGACACGACCATGCTCTTAAGCCACACAGCCTAGGCTTTGTCACACGGTCGTGTGACTCTTGTTTTCAAAATTTTTGATTTTTTTTAAATTTTGTTTCAAATTAGTCCCTGATTGTTTCCAAACTATTTTAAGGTCCTATAAGCTCGATATAATGCCCGAAATGATATATATGCTATGAATAATGTTTAGATTTGCATATTAATATTTAAATTAATAATTAAATGGTTTATGCTTTTATCTGATTCTATATGTGTTGTAATACTCTGTAACCCTAATCCAATGACACAGACAGGTTAGGGGTGTTTTATGCTGAGTAAACAAATATGTATATATGCTTGTGATTACATATAGTTAGACATTGACAAGTTCTAAATGGTAAATTGACATTTGAATTAATGCCTGAGATTGTTAGGTGATAAGTTTTGAGTCACTTTGACCATTTGGGTAATAATGCTTGGTAGGTTTAAGTTGTATGGGTGAAAATTAGAGAACTGCCTTCATGGTTGCAATACCACCCTATCATTGTCATGACATCGAGATTCTGTTTTCGTAGTTGCGACATTCCCCTGCTAAAGTTGTGATGCCAGCCTTTTGTCTTCAAGGTCACGACTTACCTTGATTGAAGTTATGATGTTGTGCTTTTGCCTTCAGTGTCGCGACATGTCTCCCTCATGCTCATGACATCATCCCGATATTTTACTTGAAAATTTTATATTTTATTCCTTCAATTAACATCAATTTTTCATAGGAGCTTTCAAAAGCTCGATTATAACCCATATTTGAATAAATAATGTAGTTAAAAGTTTTAAAACTTAATTACTTGTAACACCCCAAACCCGACATAAAAGTTATACCAAATTTGGAAAAATTACATCTCTTCACTTAAAAATAACTGTTTTCACTCAAAAATTATAGCAAAAAATCTTCTTAGAGTTTTTAATTTTGAAAACTAAAATCCATTTTGTTGACCTGCACAATTTTGTGGTTTCACATTTGAAATCCGCAGTTACCGATGAATTAACAAGACCCGAACCAGTTCGAAACAATTTACAGATTTTAGACCCAACAGTTCAAAACAAATAATAATTAAAATCACCATATTTACATTAAAGGTGAAAAACAATCCGAGCTCCCACACGCCATCCAGTCCTAAGTTAGAGGGTTACCTGAACAAACAGAGATAAAACAAAAGGAGTAAGCTGTTAATCTCAGTGTATAACTAAACTCAAACAGAGATCTAACAAAACACAATATATATAAATCCGAGTAACGTAGAGGATTTCATAAAAAACCATGTAACTAGAGCAGAAAAAATCAAAGTATTGTAGAGATTTTCATAACAATAGTGTAAACAGAACGGAGAATGTTTGATTATGCCAATGTTGTGTTTTTCAGAAAATTAGGATGCGGATTTTTTAGAAATATCCTATCCATCTTTGCTACACACCAAAATGGAGTTCTCCAGAACTCTTCCAACCAAATCACACCAACAAATAGTTGTGGACAATGCCACTAGATTTGTAGCTAAAATTGCCAGATCAGATATATATGGTCAAGCCACCATAAATGTAGACAAGCTACTAGACAGAATTGTGGATAAACCACCTGATAATGCAGATCATTAAACTGCTAGAAACTTCCTCCTTTCACATCATCCCAAACCCCATGCAATGTATCATGCATATTCAGAATCAGAGTTATGAGCATTAAGGACATGCTGTTGTATAATAACAGGACAGAAGGCATGGTAACCCGCTACGCAAAACAAATTTTCAGGTTTCAATGAATCATGTTAGATTTGCCATGAAATCATACACATGGTTATATATCAGGATCAGTATCACACATATTCAAATATCACATGTTCTCATTCAATAAAGTACACAGAGACGTACCATCAAAATTAATAGAACACGAATCATACCTAGACAAATCACACACCTTAACCACATCCTGATTAAAAACACATCATACTCTAATAAGTCATACTTAATTAACTTATATCATATCAGACATACATATAGATAATGGATTATACACTAACAAATCATCATATATCAAATTTTATAGATTTCAGACCATACGGAACCAACGGAAGGCTTACGTTTGACTAGAACAACGTTTACGACCCTAGACTAGAGAAAAAAATCAATTTTTCAGGCCCACACGCCCGTGTGGCTCACCCTATTATCACACGGCTTGGGACACGGTCGTGTGGCTCATAACAGCGAGTTACACTATCGAGCACATGGCCTAGCAGACACTCGTGTGACTCAAAACACACAATATTTCTCACATAGCATGGACAGAAGCCCGTGTGACTCAAATTCCAAAACAGTAAGTTATATGACCTGACACAAGGCCGTGTGGTGTCGAAAGCCACGTTTTCTAGCCTTTGTCATTCGCAAGATTTTGAGTTTTCGTTACACACTTGATATGGTTTCGATATAGAAGCAGCATAGATGGTTCCCAAACCCTACAACGTCATTACATTGACCAATCAGACGAATTAATCGAACCAATTCACTAAATTAACAATTGAAACCAAAACTACGTTGAAACATTTTGACTCAAAAATTCGAAACGGTAATTAATGCTTACCCTCCTACTAAAACAGTAGCACGCGACTTAGATCACCGGAGATACTTGATTCGCAACCCCTCCGCCTAATAAAAGAACCAATTTAACACTCATCAAGAAAAAGTAAAATGGAACGAGCAAAACAAATCTTGATCTTGACAAAATGAGCAAGAGTCGGCATTATCAAAAATTCCACAGCAAAACTTACGTTGTTAACCTTTTAAATCAAACAAAGAACACTATTCTCTTGACAGAGCCCGCAGCACAATTAGTAGAAAGGAGAAAGAAGAAAACAAAGGAAGGAGGAAGAAAGAACGGTAGTAAAAACAACCCAAAGTGGAAGGGAAGTTTTAGGAGAAAGAAGTTTAATTAACTAAAAAGAATTAAAATTAACTCACAAGCAGCAAAAAGAAAATAATGTTCTCTTATTGCTTTCGCAAATATTCGAACACCAAATTAGAGGATATACAAAAGTTTAACCACTAAACCACTAGGCTCATCATTGACATCAATTGAAAAGAAAATAATTTATAAACCACATGTTCAAATATATGAGTTTAAGCAAAAATAACAAAATTTTAAGAAACAAGATTTGAACCCTAAACCTTACACACATAACCAGAACACTTAACCACTAAATCAAATTAACTCACTTTTCAATGTTTTTTCAATATCTTAACTTAAAAATCAAGACGTAACCACTCTTTGTTTTGCTAATTCAATTTCTTCTAACCCGGTTTTTGGGACGTTATGTTACTAGTATAATTTGTCTTTTAGATATTGAATTGAAATTGTAGTTGCTCTAGCAACGAATGTGGCATCTCACATTTTGGATCTGACAACCGGGTCGGGTGTGGAATGTTACATTTGGAGTCCCATGTGATATTGAACCAAAATTTGGTTTAGGAAATATTCCATCTCAAGTTCCTGATTTTGAAGTAGTCGTCTTTAATCATACTTTTAGGTTTTTTTTTTTAATTTAAGTTTTCATTTTTTTGTATTACGGTAAGAGAGGTTGAATGGCATGTATGGATAGCTTGATCTCAGAGTTTTTGGGTATAACTTCTATTTGATTTAGTTTTTCTATTTAATTCAGGTTGCATTTAAGATTTTCCTTTTAATGCCATTAAATTGGTAAATTTTATTTTACCAAAACAAATGGTAAAATTTATGTTAAGATAATTGAAATAGTTATTTGACACACCGATGACAGATTAGACGTAACTTGTGATAGTGCTTTTATTGAAATATTGACACATAAAATTCTATTAAATTTCTAAAATAAAATTAGAATTTTTAGTATAATTTTTCATATATATTTTTATAAAATAAGGTAACATTTCAATTTTGATCGTGAGTCCATCGCTATGTTGGGTGAGATGCAATTGATTTTTATTAAAAATGGAATGTGCTTTTAAAATAGAGTAAAACAAAATTTTTTTATCTGTCAAAATAAAACCGATATTTTTAGTATTATTCAAATATTATTGGATATAATATTTTTTTGAAAATAAATTGTGGTTTACTCTAAATATATATAATTAATTTTTTTAGAATCACAATTAAATATTGAATTGAACTTGTATTTTTTTAAATTAAGATGTGTTTAACAAAGTATCAATTTTGGGTGTTGTGATAGTGCTAAAACCTTTCTCGTGCATAATTGACTCAAATCCAAATTTTTAGCTAGATTTTAAACCCATAATTGTCTCTTTTTTTAGAAGGAATTTTAAAATTTTCATTTTAAAAGACAGTTTTATAGGTGTTAGGTCACACCTAGTCAAAAAGATCGATGACACCTCGTTTTTAAATAAAACCTCTTGTTTTTCTTAAAACCAAAAATTTCATATGCCGATAATTCGTCAAACTGAGTTTTTTTCAACTAAAAAAGGGTCGAGACAAGCTTATTATTCCCACATATTATTTACTAAAACTCCAATTAATGGATTAACAACTATCATTTGTGTTAAGACTAAATTTTGGAAATTTGAAAAGTACAAGGACTCAAAATTATCCAATTAGAGAAATTGGGCTAAATCTACAATTGTACGCATTGCACAGGGCTAGTAATTGAATTTAGATTTAATTACTATTGTTTGGGTCAGAATTAAAATTTTAAAATTTGAAAAGTACAGGGACTAAATTTGATCAATTTAAAAATTATAGGGACTTAATTTGATCAAATAAAAGCACAAGGTTTGAATCCACAACTTTGCAAAGTACAAGAACTAATAGCAAAATTTAATCATATTCTTTTCACTTTTCCGAATTTATTTTTAACTTCCGTCTTTATTCTTTTTACACTATTTGGGTGAATAATAAGGCTTAATTTATAAATTATCCCTTAAACTATACTTGCCTCTTCAATTTGGACCATATTTTTCAAAATTCGTCTAGCAGTAAAAAAAATCGTGAAGACAAATGCCATGAATGTTGTAAAAACCAATATTGAAACAACATTAAACTTATAATTACAACAACAACAAAAAGTCTCACAGTTAACAACGAAATATAACGTTATCTAACGTGCTAAAATATTGTCATTATAGACTACATTACAATAACTAAGTGACTATCTCATGATGTTTCTAAACATCATTATATAAAATATAAGACAATTAATTAAGAGTGACAATTATTGTGTTGGTCACACGATAAACCTATTTTTCATGACAAAAATAATATGTCACTTTTTATATATTATAAATGACTATGGAAATTTATCACAATCTTCTTGAGATGTCAAAAAAATATTTCCCACCAAGAGGTAAATTTTGGCTTCAAATATATAATAACATAAATTTATGATATTTTTTGAAACTGTCAGATAAAATATACTATCAATCGTTAAATGTGATTGTTAGTTGTTTTTGTTACATTTGAAGTATATTCTGCGACATTATTTTAAGTATTACACAAAAAGTTCGTCATTAATTGATAAATTTATTATAGTGAATTGAGTTGAGACATATCATAGAAATGTTTTTAAAGCTCTCACAACTTATTTATTTTCTAAGATGTTATAAAAATGTTTTGAAATTTAACTTTCTTCGACTTTGATTAATGAATGAATGTCATCCGAGTTGTTTTGGCAACGAATATGACATCTCATATTCAGATTTGCCGATCAGGTCATGTATAGAGTGTCACATTCAATCAATCATGTGTCACATTATATAAAGATAACTTAATCAAAATTCTACATGATAAATTTTAACAAAAAATACTTATAATTTTTATGATTTCATTGAAAATTTTTAAATGAATATAATAGAAAAACTTAATTTTTAACATTTAAAGACGAAGATCATATTTTAACCGCGACTGTATTATATGATGTTGGTGGCTCACGGATGCTAATTTACTAATTTGGCTTGTTCTCTTTTGTTTTAGGCGTTGTCCTCTTTTTTTCATAAAAAAAAAAAAAAATTTGTTACTCACGTAATAACCTTTAACATCAATTTCTTTTTGTTGTGATGGAAAAAATTAATATTTTCAATAACTAAATTTTTCGTTGCAATTAATAACTTCAAAATTAAATTGTGCAATTACATTTTATAATTATTCTCAATAAAATTATATTTTAAAGTGATTTTTTTATTATTATGTATAAAATTAAAGATCACAGTGATAAAATTTATTACTACAATTAGAACCCAAAAGACAAAATGTATCAATGCCGATTGAGTTTTAATTCGATTGACTTCAATATTGTTGTCAGTGCAGGAGGATGTGGCTTTTGAGTGCGGTTCAGCGCATTATCCTTCTATTTAAAGGTTGGGAGGCTATGAATAGTTCTAGGCATTGTTTCAAAAAGAACAAATATAATAAAAACCTATAATGATATTAATGTTAAAAAAAAAAAAGACAAAATGCATCATTAATTTTCAAAATTCGTTGATAATATAATAATATTTTGTAACTCTTTTTGTCGTTACTTATCTACTTAAAGAAGTTGTAACTGCAAGATTTGTTGTTTACTATTAATAATTTTTCGTTTTGAACAATACTATTAATAGTCCTAAAATCCCAGTAGAGTTGCAAGGCCGGTTGAATTGAAAGGAGGTCTGAATGATTAAATCACAAACTGGGATTGTTGTTGACCGTGAATCCACAATTTTGGGGTCGAATCATAAAGCGGTTGTGATAATGGAAATGCCAAAAGCAATGGATGGACTAGATAATTCCATGCAGGAAATTCAGAATACTAATTGGAGCGGTAATTCGCAAATATCTAATAGACTAGTATCATAAAAAAGACTAATCACAATGAAAGAGATTACCAAGAATGGCTTCAAAGCTCGGAAAAAGGTTGGGGTGAAGTCGCCGATAAAGTCCCTTTTGGCGGATTGGGTGCATTCGACAGTGTCGCAGCTTGACATTCATAATGTCATCTTCGTGGATGAGGATGAGTTTGATGGGAACGTGCAAGGAATGGTAATTGAAGATTTGAGTAAGGATTGTTAAGGGAATTGTTCGGTGTTGTTTTTAAAATTGTTTTAATGATTAATTATTGTTTTTGGAATTGTTAAGGGGTAGCAAGCCCTAGATTCTTTAGATTTTTAAAGAGGTTTGCAGGAACAGGAAGCCGGATGTTGTGGCATTGTTTGAAACCAAAGTCAGTTGTACTCGAGCAAATAGGTTCATTATGAAATCTGGGTTTCCAAATTCGTTTAGAGTGGAAGCTTGTGGTTTTTCATGTGGTATTTGGGTATTATGGAATAATGAAGTTAAAGTTGTTGTTTGCAAGGTGAGTTCCCAATTTATCCATTTTAGGTGAAATTCTCTTCTTCTTCTTCATCTTCTTCTTCTTTTTTTTTTTTTTTTTTTTTATATACTTTTTCACGATAGTCTATGGGAGCCCTAATCTTATTAAAAGGAACATGCTTTGGTCACTTCTCCTATCTCTTGCTCCAGTTGATAAGTCCCCTTGGTTATTAGGGGGATCTTAATTTTATAATTTCGATGGACGAGAGGAAAGGAGGGATTGAAGGTCGGAACGAGTTAGTCAAATTTTTAATAATTTTATGTTTGATGGAGGCCTTTCTAATGTAAGAATTTTGCGATCAAAATTTACTTGGGTTAGAGATAATTTGATACAACGGTTGGATAGATGTTTGTGTAATGAAGCTTGGCTGATTATCAGGTTACAACAGTGACACATTTGCCATGAACTGGGTCGGATCATAGGCCTTTGTTGTTGAGTTGCTCTACACAACCATCAGTTATTCCTCATTGACCATTTTGATTTATGGCAGCTTGGCAGACTCATCTTGGGTTTTGAGCAGTTTGTGCATGATAACTAAGTTGAGGGAGAGTCTCTCAGAATGAATATTTGCCGCTTTAGAGAAGCAGTTCAACAATAGAATATGGAGGTTTTTGGACATATTGGGCGTCAAAAAGCAAAACTCATGGCTTAGCTAAAAGGCATTGAGTGTGCTCTTGAAAGGTACGGTTCCTAGTTCCTTCATGGGTTAGAAAAAGTTGAAGTTAGAACTCAAGATAGTGTTGACTCAGGAGGAATTGTTGTGGTAGCAACGATCTCGGAGAAAATAGTTAGTGGAGGGCGATCGGAACACCAGATTTTTTTCTCTTGAGTACGGTATCGAAACAGCGATGTAACTCTATTCATGCTTTGAATATTAGTGGTGATTATTGATGTGAGGAGTCGCAAATTCTTCGAAGTCATGCTGTCAATTTTTACAGTCGACTTTTTTAGTAGGACAGCTTAGCAAACCCTCTATATGCAGTTAGATTTAAATTTCATAGAATGACTAAAAGTTCTTTAAGCTTATTAATTGGTCTAGTTACAGAAGATAAGGTGAAAAAGGTGGTTATGAGTATGCAACTACTAAAAGCTCCAAGCATATATGCTTTTCTGACGTTATTTTTTCCAAAAGAACTGGCAGACCATTCGGTAAGGTGTTCTACAAAATGTTCAAAGAGTTCTGGAAAGGGGAGAGTTGGAGGAAGGGTTGAATAGGATGATATTGGCACTAATTTCGAAGTTTAGGACGTTTTAAACTATTAAGCAGTTCCAACTGATTAGTCTTTGTACCATTGTTTATAATATTATCATAAAGACTATTGTTAATAGACTTAAGAGTTTGCAGCCAGGTTGGGTACATCCAAATCAGGTTATCTTTGTATTGGGTCGTCATATAACGAATAATATTATTATAGCCCAGGAGATTATCCATTCCATGAGGAAGAAAAAAGGTAGGAAAGGGTGGATGGTGATAAAAATTAATGTAGAAAAGGCTTATGACAGACTAAATTGGGCATTTATAGATGACACTTTGAGAGATGTTGGAATTCTTGAAATTCTTTGGCAAACGATTATGCAATGTGTAACGTCGGTTTATATGCAAGTAAATTGGAATGGGGAGCTTTTGGAGCCTTTTTCACCTTCACGAGGTATTCGTCAAGGGGATCCCTTGTCACAATATCTTTTTGTACTTTGTATGGAGACGTTGGCTCAAGCAATAACCTTGGAGGTGAATAGTGAAAGATGGAAACCAATTAAACTATGTCTAGGAGGGCTATTGTTAGTCACCTCTTTTTTGCAGACGATTTGATACTATTCATAGAAGCATCGACAAATCAAATGGAGACTATTAATGAAGTATTACGACTTTTTGTGAGATTTTTGGCCATAAACTGAATTGGGATAAATCCCAAATGTTCTTTTTCAGAAATTTTGATGCAATGGTTGCTATGAGCCTGAGTAATGGGTTGGGCTTCAATAAGGTTAATGATCTAGGTAATTATCTAAGGGTGCCGCTTTTGCATAGAAATGTATCCAATGATACATACTGATATTTTATCTAAAGAATGCGCCAAAAACTTTCAGGGTGGAAAGCAAGGTCGTTGTCACTTATGGAGAGGATTACGTTGGCAAAACATTTCCTTGCTACTATTCCTACATATGTTATGCATATATGATGATTTCGAGAATAGTGTGCTTAGAATTTGAGAAAATTTTGTGAGGATTCGTGTAGGGATCCATAAAAGATAGAAAAGGAATTCACTTGGTTGGTTGGAGTCAAATTTGTAATAGGATAAAGGAAAGGGGATTTGGATTTTGTAGGATGATTGATTTGCATCATTATTTCCTTATGAAATTGTGGCTCCAACTTGCACAAAATTCTAACTAGTTATGGATTCAAGTTCTACATACCAAATATAACTGGCAAGGAGTACCTCTGAAATCTATTGGGAAGTGTGGATGTTCTAGGTTATAGAGTGGCATTAGTCAAATATGAGAAATTGTTAGGAAAGGAATATGTTGGCTGGTCGAAAATGAAAGGCTAGTTGACTTTTGGCATGATTCATGGTTACCCGGATTGGGTCCTCTAGTTGAATATATTACAGTGTTGAATTTCAGACCACCAAAGTTCCTACAAGTGGCAGATACGGTGGATCCAAATGATTATTGGGCATAGGAAAGGTTTTAGTCAATGTTATCGATTGTCAGTATATAGAGGGTAGTAGTCGTTGTTCCTTCGACTCTAAATAATTCGAACGATGTATTGGGGTGGAATCTAGAGTCCAAGAGTAGTTTTTCTATTAAGTCAGCTTATACTTTTTCACAAAATAATAATGATTTAGAGGTTTCTGTGGAAGGAAGTGTGGCGCTTCGAAGGTCCCCAACGAATGCGCTTCTTTCTCTAGATAGTGCTTAATAATGGCCTTCTGACGAATGTAGAATAAGTTAAAAGAGACATTACTCTTGATGCGAGATGTAGTATATGTAGAAATCTGAATGAGGACATCGATCATGTGCTTAGGTTGTGTTTCTTGTTAGTTTCGATGTGGCCTATTCTCATAAAGCCTTCGAGATTTTCTGATTTTATGACTTTGGATTGGAGAGCTTGGTTTATTACGAATCTTTCTAAACATGAATAATTTCCTTTGGAAAGTGATAATTGGGACACTTTATTTAGGATTTTTTTTTGGGGACTTTGGACAAGGTGGAATTGCAAAGTTTTCGATGATGAGTTCATGGAAAAGGAAAGTCTTTTGTAATGGGGCAAGCATTTTGTAGAGAATATAAGGTTGGTTGTTTACAATAAAATGGGGTAAAAATTGAAGGTTATGCGGTTGTGGAGGAAAAGTGGTAAGTGCCTAACACAAGCTGGATTAAAATAAATTCTAGCGTGGCTCTACATAGTAAATCACCCATAACAACGGTTGGAGGGGTGGTAAGGGATAGTGAAGGTCAATGGCTTTGGGGATATACTTGAAAGATTGGAGTGTGTCTAATACTTGAGGCGGAGTTATAAGGAGCATTAGAGGGCATTCAAATTGCCTGGGAGAAAGATTTAAAGAATGTTATCTTAGAATTGGACTGCTTAAAAGGTGTTAATTTCCTCAATTGTTGGGGTTCGAATCAAGATCTACCAAGCTTGAGGGCTAAGGAAATTATGCAATGGATGGAGGTTGTCCGAGTGCAACATGTTAGGCGATAGAGGAATCAGGTAGCGGATGGTGTAACGGTCTGATTTTCAGTGGTACTGGAAAATATAGTTTTGGAACCCCGTTCTCCAATGATTGAGTCCGTAAATATTAATTATAATAAATATTTGCGAGTTAATTATAGTATTACATTGAATTTTAGTTTAACAATTTTTTAATTGGATAGTTAATTAAGGTATAGAGACTAAATTGTAAAACTAGTAAAATTTCAATTGTTATAGAATTTTTTATTAGTAAATGAGTTGGGGCCTAAATTGGTAATTTTAACATTTTTGAATAAGTTGGACAATGTGTGCATGTGTATAAAAATTATGTTGTAAAACTTTAACTAAAATTAATTTTAATATTAAAAAATGTATGCATTATAATAGGAAAAGGAGACTTCATCTTCTTCAAACATCCCAAAATCGGTTTAGGAAAAAAAGAAAGAAGAACATTTGGCCCTGGGTTTCTAAGGTTTCAAGGCTTCAATTGGTTAGTGCAATTTAGTCATTTTATTGTATTTTTTTGTATGTTTTTGAAATCCTAAAAGCTTGATTTAGCTAGCCCGTGTGTTAATTTTCAAAACTGTTAAAGTTTATAAATGTTTCCATTGGTGAATACCTGATGAAATTGGTGCTATTTGGTTGGACTTGATGTTTAGATTTGAAAAATGACTAATTTATAAAGTAAAAATTGTTAATTTTGAACACATGGACTAAAGTGTAAATATTTCAAAATTAGTGTGAAATTTTTTTAATTATAGATAATAGAGGATTATAGAATGATGGAATAGAAATTAGAGTGGGCAGCCTTGTCGAAAGGCTCGGCCGAAAAATGGAAAGGTTTAGGCTAAAATATAGGCCTGAAAAATGGGCTTGTGCAAAAAAAAAAAAAGTCTAATTTAGAAAATGAGTCAGGCCTTGGGTAAGGTTTTTTTGGCTCGGGCCCGACCCAAATTTTCAATAAAAAACCCCTGTTGTTTTTGCTGCTATTTTACCATGTTTTGCTGCAATTTTCCCACTTTTTGTCATTGTTTTGCTACCATCTCACTATTATGTTGTTACTATTTTGATGTTAATGTTTGGATATTGTATAAACCATGTTTTATTGTTAATTTTGCTACTATTTTAGAGGCGTTTATTTTTTTAAGTTGCACTTATCTTAGTGTTATTTAAGTATCCAACCTTCGATTTGGTAGTCTGTCACATCCTAAGTCTGGCGAATCCAAGATTTAGGCTTGTAGATGGTGAAATAATCTGTTTGGCAAAGTGTAATCCGCTCAATTTCTTCTTTTGGTGCATATGTGTGGGTGGATAGTAACCATCGTGTAGGTAAGTGAAGATTATTCTGTTATTTAAAGAGAAAGGTTTTGTTAAGCAAAATGGGAATTATGGTATGAGTTATCGTCAAAGGTATAATACGCCATGCTTGCCTTAGTACTGTGCTAGTTGGGTTGTTAAGTGACCTAGTTGGAAACCAACTGGATAGACTAGTCTGGTATCTATTATGCATGGTTCTCATTTATATTTCTCTCAGAAATTGTTAACCATGAAAAAGGACAAATTTTGAAATTGATGAAACTGATGAAGTTCCAATATGAGGAAATGGGTCATATATATGTGTGTTAGAAGGATCGTAGGGGAATTTTTCTTCTTCCTTCAGTGTTACTCTTTGATTCTTTTTCTTAATTTTAATTGTATCTTTTCCTCCCTAAGCTAGAAGAAAAGGCTCTTAGTTTAATCAGTGCTCATTCCATGCTAAGTTCTAAATGTTAAGTTCTGAAAGAGTAAGTTTCTAAGGGGTACATGAACAGTAAGTTGAAAGCACAAGGTTTTGCATGAGGTTGTCAATAATTCAGATGATAAAAATTTGTGTATAAATGAGTTTTAATTTGGTAATCCTATGTTCTTTAAGCAGTTTTTGCTACTGGTTTAAGGAGGATGTCTAAGTCTGAAACTTTGAACTACTGTAGATGAGGATCAGGTGAGTCTCTATCCTGACTCTTATAAGTAAAATGTTCAACTAGAAGTATACATATATGGCGACAAGATCTATGAAAATTGGTAAGAGTATGAGTATAGTAAAGATGAGATATGTGTTGTAATGATATGTACAAGATTTGTTGAAAAGAATGTTGGTTGGTAAACATGCAGGTAAAGTTTGATATATGAAAAGTATGAATCAGTCTGGAATGCGAACAAATCTGGGTAAGTGAATGTCGAGAAATGCCCCTTATTATGCCTCTAGTAGAGAAATTACATTGCTAACGAGAGTGGTAGATCATAATATGAAAACAAGTGTAAGACCATGAGTTTGAGACCTATGGCATTGTATGAAATGAAAACATTCATGGTGTAGCCTCCTGAAATATGAAGATTGGACAGGTAGATAACGATACATGAAAGTATGCGAATCCATGTGGTTGAGATTGTAACACCCTATACTCGGCTTGGTCACCAAGCCAGAATACGGGATGTCACACCACTATCTCATATCATATACAACGAGTGAAAGTTCACTCTAAAAGAAGCATATTTCATAGTATCATTCGTATAGGTTTTAAATCAATTATATTTGTTAGTTATCAATGTTACGTGCATCAAATAGTCGTATAATAATACTTAAACATGTGTAAGGTCCATTTAAAAAAATTTCCAAAACTTGTCCGTAGGTATCGATATTTTCCCTAAGTGGTACCGATACCACTTGGAAAAATGATACCAAACTTGCATTTTATTTCTCGACCAAAATTCCAAAGTCTCGAATATTATGAGATATTGATATTTTGACCCTGTGTATCGATACTCAAGCAAAGGTATCGATACCAAATCTCTAATCTGACTTCCTGCATGTTTCAAAACACAGAGTTATCGATTATACAACACGAGTATCGATACCCCTGCTCCAGACCTCAAAAATGCAGCATAAGTAAATAAATAATTCATTCCCATTTAGTTCTTAAACATCATGCATCAAATACTTAGAAAAATAATTAACCAACGGCTAAATTCAACAGTTCAAAATGTAAAAAACGTGTCCGAGTTAGAAACACCATGCCATCATCAATGGTTATAAACCTAAGCATAATCATAACTCTTAAATCTTATAAGCAAAAGTAACAACCAGCAAAATGTCTAGAAAATAACATGGCCATAAACAAGTCTATCACATTGCTTTTTCCCCAAAATGTAAATAAATAAAGAACACCTACATAATAACACAAAATTTGATTGGACACCTCTCGGAAGCCACACCGCTCACACTGGCACACAACTAATTTGCAATGGATAAAGAGGGGAGTGGGTTAGCTTAACAAACTCAGTGAATGATTAGAATAACCACATCGAAAACATATCATCATGCATCCTCAAGAAAACCATTTATAAGTACAATTACAATAGTTTTATGTCTAGTGTCGTAGAGTATCTAACCATGCATTATCTACTGGTTCTTCTACATAGCTTTTACATATTCATGCAAACATATATATCATGTAACACACATATTTAATCAAGCATATATCACAGTTCTCACAAATCACATATAATGATAAATTAGCAATAACACATACTCTATTAAGCATAAAACATGTTTCACACAATTATATATAATGTGATAGATTGTCACTTGAGTTATGAAACATATTGTGAGCTCTATCATCACTTATCAGATACAGGGATCTCCAACACACCAAACATAGACTCATAAAGTCAAACATGTCCCAAAATTAAAGCATAAAGCTAACACTCTCCTTATTTCCCCTCACATGTCTCGTTGAATGGAGCTTAGCTCATATTCCCTTATCCCTCCAACATATCCCAAGGCCTCAACGCCCAAAATCACTGTACATATAGGTGAGTACTCAAAATCCTATAGTATTCCAACTATATCCAATGGTTTCAAAATCACAATGCCAAAATATCTTAAATCAAACACATAACACTTGTCGATTATCCGTTCACTATCACTGCATATTAGCATCTTTTGCAATACATATCACTGCCATATAACATATATATCATGTATACATTTTCACCTTTCATAATAATTACCATATCTACGTATCACACATTTGAGGTTCTTATCACCATGCACAATTTCATAATCATAAAAGCACAAAACCACAAAGCAAATATAGATACAAGAAAACTTACACTCAGAATTTAGAGTTGGGGTTTAGGCTACTACTAAATTCCCAAATAACACTTGAATCGTGTCTACAAGCAATGATATCAAACACTCATCCCTATGCTTTCGCCGTGAAGTCGAAAGCTCAACTAGCTCTTCCTTTAACTTGTAGAAAGCTCCAATGAATCTGAGGCTTTACACATAATAACCATACAAAATTCACAATCAAATAGTAGCCAAGGACTCACTTAAACCAACTAGAACACTAACCTATTCTACGTTCTCATTTAACCAAAATTTAACATAACAAACTTAGAATGCTCATAACTCAGTCTATGCTTAACCTTTCACCTAATAAAAATTTTGTTCACCTAATTAGTCATCTACGACTAATCCTCAACCCTTAAACCACTGAAAACTACCCAATTCATGGTATCAAAATTTTTCGACATCTTTTTGGCACTTTTCACAAAATTTATTAAAACGTAAGAAATCATTAACAAAACTTCAATGCAGGTTTATAAACCTTCTAATCATGATAAAACGAGTTGAAAAACACTTTGAAACCATATTTTTACTCGAAATCCTAAAATCCACCATTAATATCCAAATTTTTGTGTTTTATTAAAAAATTGTGATTCAATGGCTAATACTTTAAATTTAAGGACTAGATATCATGAAAAACTCATAAGAATTCAAAAAATTACCTTAGATGGACGAAAATTAAACTTTTGATGCAAACTTGAGAAAAATCATATTTGGAGAAGATGATGAAATCTACGGAGTTTTGGGTGTTTTTAAAGTGATTCTATGAGTGTTTAAGGCTTGGGTGTTGAGAGAATTCAAAAGCTTATAGTTTGGAAATTAAAATCAAGTGGTTTAGTGTTAGGAGAATGAGAAACGACAACAAGAAGGGGGAGAGGATGAAACTAATATGAATCTGCTATTTGGGGAAAGAAATAGGCTGGAATTTTAAAATCTAGACTAATTGCCTATTAAAAACTCCCAATTTTTCCCCTTTTACAAATCAGTCCCTGAGCCCAAATTGAAAGACTTTTAAAAATTATTTTCAAAAATTGATTTAACAGCTAAGATGCCATAGTCGAATATAATTCTGATTTACCATGCTATTAGATTTTGAGAACTCTAAGGCTAAAATTCCTAAAATACCTAAAATTCCCATGCCCTATTTTGAGGTGTTATAGAGACCTATTGAAATATATGATTGCATGAATGTTCATGTGTAGCCTTAGATAATATGTAAATCAAATGGACATATCACAATACATGAACTTACGTGTAAGTCCATGGGGAAGAAACCCATGGCACCTTATGTGAAAGTCCGTCGAGACATTAAACACGTGATTTTGTATGATACCCTTGTGGCATATTCTGTTTGGCCATTGTGGTATACTTTGTTAAGTTTGTCTGGTATAATATTATTATCTACTCTTACTGTAAGTTCTGGATAAATTCTAATTGCTATGTACTGTTATGATAAGGTTATGATAAGTCTGGAGTTAAGGTACTTGAATAAGATCTGTGATGTAATTGAATAAGACTTGAGGGAATTTCTCGAAAAGAAATGTGTATCTGTATGTTCAAAATAGGGTATTCACCATGATAACCGTTAGTTTGGAATTTGGGCGTGTTCATAGTTATGAATGAGATAAATATCCATTAGTTTAAGTTTTTCTCTACCATGTAGGGCCAAATCTGAGCTATCTGGTATCCGCCATATTTGATCAATATTATGTATTTTTTTGAAATCTTGTGGAATTTAAGTCATCGTATCTCTGATTATATGGGTTTTTGAAATACAATTTTTTGGAATTCATTTGGATGATATGTATAATTCATTATTAGTGTGATTTTGTAGGGTATCAAACGAGAATATGATTTGACTAGTAAAATGATATTATTTAAATCTGCCTAAGTATACCCTAAATGTGTATATATCAACCAGTGAACAATATCTATGATCAACAATTCTGAAATTAGTGTATGTATGAAGAGATGGTCTATATGTAGTGGGCTTTAAAGAGATATTCTTTGAAAGGTACCCTAGTGTTTCTAAGAAAAAAAAAGAGATTAAGAGTATAGTAGTTAGCGTGAATCTTGAAATTGCGATAGTATCAACCTAAACAGAAGTAAGTGGCTAAAAAAGGTAGCTAGTGTTTAGATGTTCCTCAAATATTATAAAAGAATCCACCAAGGTATTTTTTGTTAACTCCCACTAAGTTCTCTTGAGCTTACAATGCTTGTCATTGTTTCAAGTGATTGGTAAGAGAATGCGCTAGGAGGGACTATAATAGGTGTATGCCAAGGTAGAGGCGAAGAGGGTTATTATGCACATAATGAGGAAATGGTGTATTGTAGGGTTACACCCTAAGATCCTTTAGGAAATTTATGTGCTGTAATGTATTGTACCAAGTTTGATGCAAGAATTCAAGTTTAAATACTTTCTTTTGTTTCTTTGAAATTAAGTCTATAAAAAAGTATAAGAAAAAGGTTTTAAGTAAATAGTGTTTGTGTACTGTTTCCAATTTCGTTAAGTATTATGTGTAGTAACACCCGAGATTCGAACTCGGTGAATCGAGTTGGGTTGAGGGCGTTAAATAGTCTTTTAAACATTCTGGGCTCAGTTATGTGGCATTTATATAGGAGTTGTTATGTATTTGTGCTTATTTTGAGTTTCCATGATTTTGAACCTTGAGTGTTATATGGCTTGAATGGTTATAAGCTAGATGTTTAAATGTGCATAATTCATAGTGATAAGTTATATTCCTAGTATATGAATGATTAATTTTGAATATGGAATGTTTGAACTAATGTAATAAGATTGGTATGATTGAATTGGCATGGAAATGTAATGGTTTAATATGATGGATTGCAAGATTGAATAAGTGTCAAGTGTTTATTTAAGTGATGTATTTTGATGCCAATTATAATATGTAAAATTTTCATGTTTGAAATTATAGATTGAAAAATGGTTGATTGTAGTACATATCATGGATTGAAATGATTGTTGTATAGATAATTAGGTTCTTAAAGGTACCGTATAGGTTAAAGTTTGGTTTGAGCATGAAAAGGTACCAAAATGCAAGATTTTTAATCTTCAGGTAAAAAAGTATCGTTACTATAGATGGGAGTATCAATACATTATGAAATGAACATTGTTTTAAAATAATAGAATGCCAATTTGGTATCGACACTAGTATACAATATCGATACTTATCCTCAAAGATCAATACTTTATAAAGCTATCAAAAAAGTTGGTTTATTTTCAAAATTTGAAATTGGTAGAATGCCAAAATGGTATCGATACCTGATTTGGTATAGATACTTGTGTATTTTAAAGTGATTTTTGAAACATTGAAGCTACAAGTGATATCAGTACCTGATCTGTGTATCGATACTTATGCTCGAACTTTGACAAGTTTACAATTCGGTCCTTATTCATGCTCAGGTTAACTTTGGAGCTTTTGTAAGTTCGATTGGGCTTTGATGTAACTTGTATAATGTGTCTTGCATGCATTAATGTAAGAATTGATGATTGAAATGAATTACTGTTGAGATTTGATTGTGAATTGTTCTAGTAACAATAGTAGCATCCCGTAACTTAGGTTCGGCGACTGGGCTGGGTGAGGTGTGTTACATTTAATGGTATCAGAGCTACGATTTAGTCGACTCTAGAATTGAGCGTAGCACGTATCGTGTCTAAAAGATATGTGTCATGAGAATGTAACAGCCCAGTTTTAGCTAAATTAGAACAGTGGTTTCAGAACCACCAATCCGATGTTAGAAAATTATTTTAATATTATTTTATGTGTTTATAGCATGATAGCATGTATGTGTGAAAATTTCGTGAGCTAATTTTATCGTTTAATTGCTTAAATTGAGAAAAAAGACTAAATCGCATAAAATGAAAAAGTGTCATTCTATTAGCTAAAGGTATTTAATAGCTATAGAACCTTAAAGTTAAGGTCCTTAAGTGGTAAATAGACCATTAGTATGATAGTGGCATGGCATTTGGTGTAATTATGGAATATTTTTAACGTTAATTATGGTATTTTGTAAATAATATTACAATAAGTAAAATAAAACACAAATTTCATCCATTATCATCTTGTTGAACCAAAATCAAAAGAAGAACAAGAGCAACTAGGGTTCTTCATTCATCTAGGAATGATTCAAGCAATTAGGTATGTTTTGAGCTCGATTTTTGATGATTTCTATGTTTTTGAGATCGTTGCTTCGTATTCTAGCTAGCTCGTACCTTAGATTTCAAAACTGTTAAAGATTTTGAGAGTTTCCATTGATGAGTTTATGTGTTCTTTGATGTTTGAAGATGAAATATGAATTTTTGATGATAGATTTTCATGTTTTGTAAAGTAATTTTTGATGAAATTGCATAATAGGGATTAAATTGCAAAATATGCAAATTGAGTGGTTGAAATGTGAAATAAATGAAAGTTTTGGGTTGCTAGGGACTTATATGTAATTCAGCCAAGCTTCGGTTTAATGAAATTATGGGAATTTTGTGTATTTGTGAAATAGGGACTAAATTGATTAAATATGAAAGTTTAGGGGATAAAGTGCAAATAGGCCTAAATGTATGTTTTGGACTAAATTGAATGAGTGGTTGACTAAATAAGTTAATTTTGAATATATTTAGATCAAGAAAATAAGAATCTGGAATTAGATCGAGGGAAAGGCAAGATTATCAAATAATTAACTCATTTCGCCGTTTTTATACCCAAGGTAAGTTCATATGTGACGATTTCATTATAAATGTATGTTAAATGCTTTGATATTGCCTAAACTGTGATTATGAGATTTTCATTAATGTATGAATTGTAAATATGACTCTATGGAATTATTCAAAGATGGAATCAATAAGCTAGAAATCCTGGTTGAACCTTAGGAATAGATTTGGATACTTGTGACATGTTATAAGAAGATATACCGATTTGGCTTTGGGCCATGCATATCGGATGAGTTGGCTTCGGGCCATGTTATTAGCACTTCGGGTGCGAGCTATACCGATTTGGCTTCAGGCCAAGAAAATAGTCCTTCGGATAAGTTACCTTGATTTGACTACGGGCCATGGTATAGGTACTTATCATACGAGATTCATGAGTATCCGATTTCTATTCCAAATGGTTCAACGGGTAAATGAATGATGTGGTTGAGAAAGAGGTTAGTACAAGGCGATATAGGTATGTATAGAATCTACTCGAGTATTAAACAGTGAAAGTTCGATGAGATGGTATTTAATCATGTTTTAAGACATGAAAAAGGTTTGTAGTTAATGTGAAATTGGTTGATTTACATTTATTTGATGAATTAAGTTATTTACATACGAGCTTACTAAGCTATGAAACTTACTTCATGTAACGCCCCGTACCCGAGACCGTCGCCAGAGTCGAACACGAGGTGTTAACAGACTTAATTCATTACTTTAAACAGCTCAAACAATTTATTTTTAAAATTTTCAGTCAAGCTAGCAATCTGCGTCACAGTCGGTTAAAAATTCATATCTCGAGTTTCAAAACTCGAAATCCAATTCCGTAAATTTTACCTGAAACTAGACTCATATATCTATTTAATAATTTTTTTATAGAATTTTTGGTCAAGCAAATTAGTACAGTTTATTAGTTAAATTCTCCCCTATTTCAGGGTTTGACTGCTCTGACCTCTGTGTATTACGAATTAGATATCTCCCTATACATAGTTTCAATGACTATTCCATTTATTTGTAATAAAACTAGACTCAATAACGAATCTATACATATAAATCATGACTTCTAATTATCTTTGAAAAACGTATGGTGAACTTCCAAAGTCAAAACAGGGGATCTAGAAATTGCTCTGGCCCTGTTTCACAAAAATTTAAACATCTCATAAAATATAACTCATATACCTGTTTTGTTCCATCCATATGAAAATATACTCATCAAGCTTCAATTCCATAACTTATTCATTATTTAATTCCATTTATACTATTTTTAGTGATTTTTCAAATTCACGTCACTACTGCTGTCTGAATCTATTTTATGGCAAATTTTACCCATTTCATGGTTCCCATGGATTAGCTAGCAATTTAGCATACATAACACCAAATATGATCATAATTAGCCATTCCAATGGCTAATCATTACCAAGCATTTCCATACCACTCAATAACCATATCATAAGACCATATATACAAGATGATTATAATGCTATACATGCCATACTCAAAATATACAAGCCATTATGCCAAGATGGTATACGGATAGTGTGAGCGTGCCTCCGACCGTTTCCGATTTCTGAGCTGGCTTGTCAACTCTACAAGGAATGAAAAGGAGGGAGTAAGCACAAATGCTTAGTAAGTTCACATGCAAATAGCAAGTAACACCACTATATAAGCAAACATAAATATCATTTGCATGATCATCAACGAGACATTCATATCACATTTTCATTTATCATCTTACCATATTGTTGTTATATCGAGTTTTCAACCCGAGGGTTAAGTACATACCTGTTCAAAGTATCCATTTCACAACACTTACCAATACATCCCTTTCATCTCGAGTGTTCCTCCATTTGAGTAGAATTTTACCCGTTGAACACATCGGAATATAATTCGGATACATGGAAAGTTTGCACATAAGTGCGACATATGTAGCCAAGCTACCATGTAACCCGCCCATAAGTGAACTCGGACTCAACTCAACGAGCTCGAGTGTTTGCATCCATAAGTGAACTCGGACTCAACTCAACGAGCTCGGATACCTAGTTACATCTCTCGAACTCGGACTCAACTCAACGAGTTCGGACATTTGCATCCATAAGTGAACTCGGACTCAACTCAACGAGTTCGGATGCCCAAATATCCCAATGACATGTCACTTATATCCTAATCCATTCCTAAGGTTCAACGGGACCTCTTTCCCAATCATGTGTCTCAACCATCTTCTACGGAATGCCGATATCGATACTCGATACTATTTCTCATTTTCCATGTATATCACATAATTTGACATATTATCAAACAATTATCACGAGTATAATATTTCATAATAATTATCATATCATTTAAATAACATAAAAACATTTAAAATAATAACTATGTTACCAACATTTACATATGAACTTACCTCATATGCGAAAATGGCTACTTTTACCATTTTGTCTACAACTTGGTATTTTCCCCATTTTAGCCCGAATTTTAGTTTTTCTTGCTCTATCATTTAAAATATAGTCTAATTAGGGCTCACATTATTCAAATTAACCCAAAATCATATTTTGGCAAAATTACAGTTTTGCCCCTAAACTTTCGCATATTTACACTTTTGCCCCAAAGCTCGTAAATTAAAATTCAGCATATTAACTTATGTTTTATGACATGCTGAACATTTTTCCCTTCTATGACAACATCAAATTCTCACTCTAACACATAGTTATGAACAATAACAATTTTTACCGATTAAGCCGTTTTACTCATTTTTGCTTAAAATCGCTTAGCAAAAGTTGTTTAACATAATTTCAGCCTTCATATTCTACCATAAAACATCAAAATAAACACATTTCACCTATGGGTATTTTTCCAAATATGAACCCTAGCTTAAATTATTGCTAGAATAAGCTTAATCAAGTTACCGGGATTCCAAAAACGTAAAGAACTTGAAAAACGGGGCTAGAACGGACTTACAATCGAGCTTGGAAGCTTGAAAAACCCTAGCCATGGTTTCTCCTTGCTATATTCGGCCATGGGGTTGAAGATGAGCAAAATTGGCTTTTAATTTTGTATTTTAATTCATTTTACCCCTAAATGACCAAAATGCCCTTACTACTAAATTTTCCAAAAATTCCATCCATGTCCAATTTTTGTCCATAGACTTAGAAATTGGTAAAATTGCTATTTAAGACCTCCTAATTAATATTTCAAAACAATTTCATACTAGAAACTTCTAGAATGCAAGTTTTGCAAATTATTCGATTTAGTCCCTAATTTCAATTTGAACACTTTATGCATAAAATTTCTTCACGAAATTTTCACACAATCATGCAATCATATCATAGACCTCAAAATAATCATAAAATAATTATTTCTATCTCGGATTTTGTGGTCACGAAACCACTATTCTGACTAGGCCCAAAATCAGGATATTACAACTCTCCCTCCCTTTTAGGGATTTTCGTCCCCAAAAATCTTACCGAAAAAGTGGTCTTCACTTTTAATATCATATTCGGTGCTGAAGAACTTTCACTTAGGCTGTACCTCCAATACATCTCTTTAATTTCTCATATGGTCTAAAAGCTTACAATCTCAACTTTCAACTATTCTTAAATTTTCAACCCTTCTCAGTTTCCCATGATATCATGACATAAAACCAGGATCTTAACTTGATTAATGGAGACCGGAATTCCAAGAAATCCAACAATCAAAGAGACCTGAAATTCCATGAATCTGATGAGTAGGAATTCATTAAATACCGATATGATTTATAGATTTCTCCAAACATTTAAGAATAGGATACATCACATTTTCCTCTTTCTGCTATAGAAATAATTCTGATATGGCCTCAAGAATAATCCTTCTCATTTCCATCCCAATATCAACATTGACAAGGATAATTTTGATAGATCCCAATGCTCAGCTTTAACCTCTTTAACAACTCAGATTTTATGTAACATCGAATGCTCTAAACTATCACATTACCTCACCGTCTTGAAACACATCACAATTCATACAACAAAGACATTATTGAAAGTCGAAAGTCTTTGCTCAATGTAGACTAGTCTAGTTCGGGCGCTTTGGTTACCAATATTCTCATCTATCCGAACTCACAACATGTAATAAACTTTTCAGCTTTCATAAGATGAAAACCTTATCATTCTTAGTGACTTTAACTAATATCCAACTCTTTCTAATAAATATACACTTCTCGTTCGGACTATTTACTCTTTTATCAGTACAAAAATGAAATTCTATTATCAGACTTGAGAAAAATAATCCTGACATAATTGTCACACGAAATCTTTCAAATAAATAATTCACCATACCGACTGAAACTCGCGCTTTTATCACCTATGCCTTTGCGATGTCAAATCCTTACACGAAAATTAGAAAAAAAAATCCCAATACTAAAATCACCACATTACCAAGATCAAATTAGAAGTATAGTCATATTTGACATGATTATCATGAGCTGAAGAATGCACTTCGAACATGAGTCATAATTGACAAATTATGGAACAAAGATAACAAGAAAACCGAATAAAGAAATCTAAGATCGAGAAACCCGGAATAAAGAAATCCAGAATAAAAAGATCCAGGATAAAGAAACCCAAGATACGATACTATGCCGGAGAATCGAAAACCAAACTCATAGAGAAAATATAGAATACCCCGATAATTCTTCAAAGAAAGAAAGTCCAAAAGAAAACATCATTTAATCCCACTGAAATCAAATATAACAAGATCAATATATCTTCCCATACATATATATTAGATGAAGCATCAAGTAGAAGAAACAGAATTATAATATCATATGTATTCTCTCATCAATTCTTATAAGACGAAATGAAATAGAATACCCGATGAAATAGAGCAATATAAATTATAAACCAGTCAGACTACCAATGCTTTCATCCAACAGCAGAATTAGAAGACATTCCCATATAACAAGACTTTCTTCAGAAGATTAATAGCCATAGAAATATTTCTGAGAACGGGTAAACACATAGAACCTCTCAAAAGAGACTGCTAAATCTGTCCAGTCATAACTGTCACACTCAGATAGTTCACATTTCAAATATCATTTCCCCAACTAGTTCTGCCGTCACAAATTTCATATTAAACCATTCACTAAAGAAGGCCAATTCTGAATAAATTTTGATTTACACTTTTCTCGACCTTGCACTTGAGTAATTCGATTTACCAAAGAGAATTCCTTCTCTAATTGGGACAGTGCATAACTCCAATAATCTTTACGTCAATCCGATACTTTATTGGCTCTAACTTTACTTATCAGCTCATTTTCAATCTCTGATCATACTTATAATTATTCTATCACTGAACTCTTTGGGTTTTCAACCGGAAACTTATTAAATACAAATCTCATGAAATTCCATTATAAGTACCACTTCGGTAAGGGGGAGGGGTTGTAGGGCCTCTGACTCGACTTTCTTATACATACACATATGATACAACTTCCATCATCATAGCAACATCATCAAAATCATGTCATTCATTCAGGCAATGCAACATTCATGTTGGCTTACACAAATTTTCCTACTGTCCCATTTAGACAATATACTTATGCATACATTCTATGTTTTCTAGATAGCTTTACTTATCCATTCATTTAATTAAATTAATTCATGCTCATAACATCATATAGGGCCAAACAAACATAGATATTTGTATCACAATCACAACTTTCATTTCGTGCATCATGTACATGTCATTACAATCATATAATTCAGTCCAACAATTTAACATAAATAAGTTCAATTCGTTATAATCCTTTATCTCATAAAAATTATATATCATTAGCATTCATCAACATTCGACGTCCAAATCAAGACAAGGACATTTTCATTCATATTATAATATTATGACTTTTATTCATACCTCTACTACTTTCTATTTATTCCGTTCATCTTATCAAGTAAGCCATATACACTACATCATATGAGCATTAAGCAAATATGGATATTTATCACATATGTATCATAAACTTTTATTCATACTTTTCTGAACCGAGACTTATCATAATCATAATTTTACTCAAATACCTTCACATAACATTGAACATAGTCGGCGCAGCTCGGTTGGAGAGTACCCTGTCTAAATAAGACGGTACTCATATGCGTCGAAAGACATCACACTATCACAAATCAGTGGCATGTATAGCTAAATTTTTAAGCATGCTAAGTTAGTCTGAGAACCGACTAAACCTGCTCTGATACCACCAAATGTAACGCCCCGTACCCGAGACCGTCGCCGGAGTCGAACACGAGGTGTTAACAGACTTAATTCATTACTTTAAACAGCTCAAACAATTTATTTTTAAAATTTTCAGTCAAGCTAGCAATCTACGTCACAGTCGCTTAAAAATTTATATCTCGAGTTTCGAAACGCAAAATCCAATTTTGTAAATTTTCCCTGAAACTAGACTCATATATCTATTTAATAATTTTTTTATAGAATTTTTGGCCATGCAAATTAGTACAGTTTATTAGTTAAATTCTCCCCTATTTTAGGGTTCAACTGCTCTGACCTCTGTCTATTACAAATTAGATATCTCCCTGTACAGAGTTTCAATGGCTATGCCGTTTATTTCTAATAAAACTAGACTCAATAAGGAATCTGTACATATAAATCATGACTTCTAATTATCTTTGAAAAATTTATGGTGAACTTCCAAAGTCAAAATAGGGGATCCAGAAATTGCTTTGGCCCTGTTTCACAAAAATTTAAACATCTCATAAAATATAACTCATATACCTGTTTTGTTCTATCCATATGAAAATAGACTCATCAAGCTTCAATTCCATAACTTATTCATTATTTAATTCCATTTCTACTATTTTTAGTGATTTTTCAAATTCATGTCACTACTGCTGTCTGAATCTATTTTATGGCAAATTTTACCCATTTCATGGTTCCCATGGATTAGCTAGCAATTTAGCATACATAACACCAAATATGATCATGATTAGCCATTCCAATGGCTAATCATTACCAAGCATTTCCATACCACTCAATAACCATATCATAAGACCATATATACAAGATGATTATAATGCTATACATGCCATACTCAAAATATACAAGCCATTATGCCAAGATGGTATACGGATAGTGTGAGCGTGCCTCCGACCGTTTCCGATTTCCGAGCTGGCTTGTCAACTCTACAAGGAATGAAAAGGAGGGAGTAAGCACAAATGCTTAGTAAGTTCACATGCAAATAGCAAGTAACACAACTATATAAGCAAACATAAACATCATTTGCATGATCATCACCGAGACATTCATATCACATTTTCATTTATCATCTTACCATATTGTTGGTATATCGAGTTTTCAACCCAAGGGTTAAGTACATACCTTTTCAAAGTATCCATTTCACAACACTTACCAATACGTCCCTTTCATCGCGAGTATTCCTCCATTTGAGTAGAATTTTACCCGTTGAACACATCGGAATATAATTCGGATACATGGAAAGTTTGCACATAAGTACCATATATGTAGCCAAGCTACCATGTAACCCGCCCATAAGTGAACTCGGACTCAACTCAACGAGCTCGGGCGTTCGCATCCATAAGTGAACTCAGACTCAACTCAACGAGCTCGGATGCCTAGTTACATCCCTCGAACTCGGACTCAACTCAACGAGTTCGGACATTCGCATCCATAATTGAACTCGGACTCAAATCAACGAGTTCGGATGCCCAAATATCCCAGTGACATGTCACTTGTATCCTAATCCATTCCTAAGGTTCAACGGGACCTCTTTCCCAATCATGTGTCTCAACCATCTTCTACGGAATGCCGATACCGATACTCGATAGTATTTCTCATTTTCCAAGTATATCACATAATTTGACATATTATCAAACAATTATCACGAGTATAATATTTCATAATAATTATCATATCATTTAAATAACATAAAAACATTTAAAATAATAACTATGTTACCAACATTTACATATGAACTTACCTCATATGCGAAAATGGCTACTTTTACCATTTTGTCTACAACTTGGTATTTTCCCCATTTTAGCCCGAATTTTAGTTTTTCTTGCTCTATCATTTAAAATATAGTCTAATTAGGGCTCACATTATTCAAATTAACCCAAAATCATATTTTGGCAAAATTACAGTTTTGCCCCTAAACTTTCGCATATTTACACTTTTGCCCCAAAGCTCGTAAATTAAAATTCAGCATATTAACTTATGTTTTATGACATGCTGAACATTTTTCCCTTCTATGACAACATCAAATTCTCACTCTAACACATAGTTATGAACAATAACAATTTTTACCGATTAAGCCGTTTTACTCATTTTTGCTTAAAATCGCTTAGCAAAAGTTGTTTAACATAATTTCAGCCTTCATATTCTACCATAAAACATCAAAATAAACACATTTCACCTATGGGTATTTTTCCAAATATGAACCCTAGCTTAAATTATTGCTAGAATAAGCTTAATCAAGTTCTGGGGATTCCAAAAACGTAAAGAACTTGAAAAACGGGGCTAGAACGGACTTACAATCGAGCTTGGAAGCTTGAAAAACCTAGCCATGGTTTCTCCTTGCTATATTCGGCCATGGGGTTGAAGATGAGCAAAATTGGCTTTTAATTTTGTATTTTAATTTATTTTACCCCTAAATAACCAAAATGCCCTTACTACTAAATTTTCCAAAAATTCCATCCATGTCCAATTTTTTTCCATAGACTTAGAAATTGGTAAAATTACTATTTAAAACCTCCTAATTAATATTTCAAAACAATTTCATACTAGAAACTTCTAGAATGCAAGTTTTGCAAATTATTCGATTTAGTCCCTAATTTCAATTTAAGCACTTTATGCATAAAATTTCTTCACGAAATTTTCACACAATCATGCAATCATATCATAGACCTCAAAATAATCATAAAATAATTATTTCTATCTCGGATTTTGTGGTCACGAAACCACTATTCTGACTAGGCCCAAAATTAGGATGTTACACTTCATGTTATTTTTCTATGTTTTATAGTGAATCAAGGCTAGCTTAGATCTGGAAGTTTTCGGGAACATCATCACACTATCAGACATCTATTTGGTACTTTTGAGTTGTATTTATATGGTATATGGCATGTATAGGCTAGATGTGGTATTTTGGTTATGTTTATAGCCATAAGAGTTAGCTTGTGAATGATATAAACGTTGATGTGTGTTTGACCATTAGAAATGGCTTGTAAATGTATATGTTTGGTTTGTATATATAGCCATGAAAGATGACTTATTTTGGCATGTTTGGTATGAATATGATTAAATGACTTGTGAAGTATAAATGTTTGAGAAATGCTTTGATGAAGTTGATTTTAGAAGTTGAGTTGATAAAGTATTTGATTAGTTAAATGGTATTAAATTGAGTATTAAAATTGGTTGAAGTGGGTATTGTATGAATGGTATATTTGGTTGATGTTTTGGCTGCCTAATTGTACGATGAAATGGTACCATTTTGATTATTTAGGTGTACATGAATAAGGGTGCAAATTGGCCTTGCAAATGGCTTATTTTTGTCCACACAGACAGAGAGACGGGCGTGTATGTGACAACCCTAATTTGACCCTAGTCGGAAAGTGGTTTCGGGACCACAAAACCGAGTCACAAAAATAATTAAGCGTTATAGTCTATGCTTATAATATGTGTAAATACATGTGTGAAAGTTTCATGCTTTGATTTTGTCATTTGTATGTGAAATTTATTAAATAGGACTTATGTGAGACATTTTTGAAATGTGATAGGTTAATTTAAAATGGTCTATTAATGCATGTTATAAAAAAAATGGACTTGCATGTCAAATTATCCATTTTTGATAGTGGTTGGCCATGATGTTGTTTAATATATATTATATGTATTTTCTATTAACATTATTTTCTACTAAATGAATTAAAGAATAAAGGATAATAAAAATAATGGGTTAGTGGGAGGAGAAACCAAAGTTGGTTCATCTTTGCTCCTCCATTACCGTAACTAGAAGAGAGGAAGAAGAAAATTCTTGTTAAAATTCGGCTAAGGTGATTGCTAGAATAAGGTATGTACAATGCTACTCTTGGAAAATTATGCATAATTTGGATGATTAGTTCAAATTCTACCTATTTCATGGTTTGAATTTAGGTTATTTTGGAGGATTTATATTCGCCAAGGAGCTTGAAATTCTTAGTAGATGCTTTGATGTCATTAGTATGGATAGTTATGTTGGATATTTTGAGTTGTTAGTTGTTTTAGCTTGATAGTTAAGGTTAGTATTTGTTTTTAGGATTGCCGAATGTAAATTTAGGGATAAAAAAATATAGGTATTCGGTCATGTTATAGATTCTTGATGAATAATGTTTAATGTATTTTTTTATGTTATATAAATGTACTTGTAAGTAAATTTGAGAATTTGTAAAATTGTTGATGGGAAGTGCTGAATCTGGTCTTTGGATGTGTCTTAAGGAATAATATTATTGTGGCTTGAGTTTAATAAAATTCGGCCAAGGACTATATGGGCTATCAAATTCAGTATAAATGTTTAGGTGTTAATTACATTGTATTTGATGTTTTGAAAAATAAGTAGTGGTTAATTAAAGTAAAGAAGGTTAAATTTTGAGTTTAGTTAAGTTTGGGCATTCGGTATTACTTATATAACATTGGATATGAGTGTATGAAAGGCTAGACTTTCTTTTAAGTGAGTTATGATCTTGATTTGAGCAAGATAGAATCGGCCATAAGCATGATTAAATGGTTCGGTCATTGTTTGGCATAGTTGAAACCTATATGAATTTGTTACATTCGGTCATAAAATGGAATTAATATGAAGGCTAAGTTTTAGTAGTTAAGGCCGAATGGGTTATAGATTAATCATAAACGGATTTTATGCATATGAGTATGTATGTATTTGTGTGTATGCAGCATTGATGATAAATGGCAATTGGTAATGTGGTAAATGATTAAATTGTGATAGTCATATATAGGTATATATATATGCCTTATGTATGTACCTTGTGCTTATAGAGACATTCGAGAATATGGTTAAATTCATGTATAAGGAAGCATGATAAGTTATATGAATCTTTGCTTGTGTATGCGAATTTGATATAGATTAAATAAGCATGAAATCGAGTCATGGCATGTTTTATAAAATATAATACATATTGAAGTTATATATGATTGTCAAATGTGACTATTAAGAAATAAAGTTGAGTAAGTAATTAAACAAATCTATTTTTTTTAATTAAGCACAAGAGCAAAGAGGATCAAAATCAGATAAGGGAAAAGAGAAAGCAATAGAGTAGCCTTTTCGGAACCGTGCAAATATATCCGAGGTAAGTTTTGAGTAGTCACCTTTAATATATAATTGATGATGCCTTGATATGTGTATGTTAGATGAATTGTGACCTTTTGGTTCTACTTGAATTAAGTTGTGTGATAAATAATTTATGTATATGACTTATAGTCGAATGGTCACTATGGGTTAAGCTTGAATGGTGAAATGGATATGTGATATTTATGTATGATTTTTGAACCGAAATGTAAATCATGGTGTTCATATGGAGCTTATATCCGAATGTAGCAAATGACTACTAATGTGATATGTTGAATGAGATGTGTTAATATATGATTAAATATGCATGAAATTTGATGTATATCCGGGCTTAAAGACCCGCAGGCTATATGCTGGAATTGTATCCGGGCTTAAAGACCCGCAGGCTATATGTTGGAATTATATCCGGGCTTAAAGACCCCCAGGCTTCGAGCTGGAATTGTATCCAGACTTAAGCTCCACAGGCTTCGAGCTGGTATTATACCGGGTTTAAATTACCGAAGGCTTGTGCTGGTATTGAAATTCAAATCCTAAGATCTGATAGGCTTAACGCCGGTAAGTTAAGTAAGATTACAAATTGATTGTTCGCAGTAAACTATGGTCAAGTAGGTATTATACATTTAGGATGTTCAGGTATGTATTACTTACTCATCGGTGAATTGATTTCGAAGTGAAGCTTATTAGCAAAGAAGAATATATATTATTATGATTGACGGTTATATTTGTGAAAATGAAAATGATTTGATCGATCATGGTATAATTGTATATGAGATTATTTGATCTAAATGCATCATATAAACTTTAAGTAGAAGAAAAATATGTGCCGAGAAATCTATGTATACGTTTAAGTGTATTCGGCCATGAAACAAATTTGAATTGGGTATAAGTCAGATTAAATGCATGTTTTGATTTCCGTTAAGACTTTAATATTTTGTAATGCTTAAAAAAAAACTTTACTAAGCTTTGAAAGCTTACTCTGTTCTTTATTTCTTTGTTTTATAGATTGTTGATTTTGGCCACCGACTCGAGGATCGTCAGCAGTTCATCACACTATCGATCTTTTTGGTATAGTTATATTTTGGACTCGATATGGCATGTATAGTTTAGGCTGATGATATCGATGTTATGAAATTGTAAATATTTTGGCCATACGAAAATGGCGTATAAATTTCAATATCATTATGTATTTTAGGTTGAACTCTATTTATCTTTATTGTCGTTGTGAATGAGTTAACTAAATGTTTAGTTCGAGAATACCCTTTAGCTTTAATCCAGAGATCATATTCGGGATAAGGGTGTTACATTTTATTGGTATCAGAGCTACGGTTTAGTCAATTCTAGGACTAACGTAGCGTGTATGAGTCTAGGTATACATGCCATGTAGTGTTAATACGATAGTGTGATGGTTTCTGACAGTTAAATCATATAGAAATGGATCCCGATCCTGATCGAGCGGAAGCTGATGATGTTGAGAGTGTAGCGCCTACTCCTGCACATGGGACAGTGCTGGTGGACTCTCAACCTATTGCGAGCAATCAAAATGACGAGGCTAGACAAGCCTCTTATAATATGATGAATGATTGGTTTAACCAATACATTCGAACTAATGTGGCTGCTCCACAACCCCCACTTCTAACCAATACAACCCCTGCACCCATGATACCTCTGGTAACTGATCAGATGAGGTTGAATAAGCCCCTAGTTGACAGAATTTGAAAGTACAGGGCTACTGAATTTAAAGCTACAGACAGTGATGATGCCGAGCAAGATGAATTTTGGTTGAACAACACCATTCGAGTATTTGATGAACTATCTTGCACACCTGATGAAGGCCTGAAATGTGCTATATCTTGGTTACGTGATTCTGCTTATTATTGGTGGAATACATTGGTTTCTGTGGTACCCAGAGAAAGGGTTACATGGGAGCTTTTCCAAACTAAATTTCGAAAAAAGTATATTAGTCAGAGGTTCATCGATCAGAAACGAAAAGAATTTCTTGAACTTAAACAAGATTCCATGTCAGTTACGGATTATGAACGGAAGTTCGTCAGACTTAGCAGATATGCTCGGGAATGTGTATCGTTTGAGGCTATTATGTGTAAACGCTTTGAAGACAGGTTAAATGAAGATATTAAAATGTTCGTTGGTATTCTTGAAATCAAAGAGTTCGTAGTACTTGTTGAGTGAGCTTGCAAAGCCGAGGAGCTTAGTAAAGAAAAAAGGAAAGCTGATGATGGAGCTAGAGAGTTCCGTAAAAGATCTTCGGGAAAACCGTTTCAGCAATCATCGAAGAAATTTCGAGATGATTCGGGCTGATTTAAGAACACTTTGGGTTTTTCCAGACGAGACTGTGATCGACCTTCTATGAGTACGCGAGCCACTTCAGTTGCCAGCGTTGGAAATAATCGTCGGGATAGGACTGAGTGCAAGTTTTGTGGAAAATGGCATTCGGGGAGTTGTAGATTTCATGATCACTCCTGTTATAGATGCGGATCACCTGACCACTTCATCAAAGACTGTTCGAAATTGTCAGAGCAAAATGTGAATCAGAGTGGGAAACCGGGTACTGCTACAGCTCGAGGTAGACCATCTAGGAATACGCGGAATGCTAGTGGCGGTCAGAAAAGGTCTAGAGATGTTACGACCAGATCAGAGGCTCGTGCTCCTGCTAGAGCTTATGCTATGCGTGCACGCGAGGATGCTTCTTCGCCTGATGTCATTACCGGTACTTTCACTCTCTTTGATACTATTGTGATTGCATTGATTGACCCTGGTTCTACTCATTCATATGTATGTGAGGCTTTAGCATCTAGTAAGACTCTACCTGTTGAGTCTACTAAGTTTGTGATTTGAGTGTCGAATCCCTTGGGTCGAATGTACTAGTCGAGAAACTGTGCAGGAAATGTCCCCTAGTAATCCGAGGTTCCTATTTTCCAGCCGATTTGATGATTTTACCGTTTGATGAATTTGATGTTATTCTCAGTATGGATTGGTTGACCGTGCATGATGCAGTTGTGAATTACAAAAGAAAGACTATTGATTTGAGATGTGCAAATGATGAGATGATACGAGTTAAGTCTACTGGCTTGAACGGGTTACCCGTAATAATATCCTCGATGTTGGCTCAGAAATATGTAAAAAGGGGGTGTGAAGCATATCTTGCGTACGTACTGGATAGTAAATAGTCAGAAAAGAAACTTGAATCAATGCCAGTGGTTTGCGAGTATTCGGATATTTTTCCTGAAGAGTTACCAGGATTACCACCTGTTCAAGAGGTAGAGTTTGGCATTGAACTTGTACCTGGGACTACACTAATTTTGATAGCTCCGTATCGTATGGCGCCAACGTAATTGAAGGAATTGAAAACTCAGTTGCAAGAGTTGACGGATAGAGGTTTCGCCCGACTGAGTTTCTCATGTTGGAGTGCACCAGTACTGTTTGTGAAAAAGAAAGACGAAACCATAAGAATGTGCATTGACTATCATCAATTAAATAAAGTGACAATAACGAAAAAATATCCGTTACCATGTATTGATGATTTTTTTGATCAGCTGAAGGGAGCATCAGTGTTTTCAAAGATAGATTTGAGATCGGGTTATTATCAGTTGAGAGTTCGAGACTCAGATGTGCCTAAGACTGCTTTCAGAATGAGATACGGTCACTACGAGTTTTTAGTGATGCCGTTTGGGCTCACTAATGCCCCTACAGTATTTATGGACTTGATGAATCGGATCTTCAGACAGTATTTGGACCGGTTTGTAGTTGTGTTTATTGATGACATCTTGATCTATTCGCGAGATGGAACTGAACATGCTGAGCACTTGAGATTAGTGCTGCAGATTTTACGGGACAAGCAGTTGTATGCTAAGTTCAGCAAATGTGAGATCTGGTTGAGAGAAGTTAGCTTTTTGGGGCATGTAGTATCCGCATCGGGTGTTCGTGTTGATCCGAGTAAAATATCAGCCATAATTGATTGGAAGCCTCCTAGAAATGTTACGGAAGTTCGGAGCTTTTTGGGACTTGCCAGTTACTACAGACTGTTTGTAAAGGGTTTCTCGATGATAGCCACACCAATGACGAAGCTAATTCAGAAAGATGTTAAGTTCGAATGGTCAGAAAAGTGCCAAAAAAAGTTTCGACCAACTGAAAACTTATTTAACTAAAGCTCCAATGTTAGTGCAGCCCGAATCCGGTAAAGAGTTTGTCATTTACAGTGATGTGTCCTTACATGGGCTGGGTTGTGTATTGATGCAAGAAGGTCGAGTTGTAGCTTACGCTTCGAGGCAATTAAAGCCACATGAGAAAAACTATCCGACTCATGATCTCGAATTAGCTGCCATTGTATTTGCTTTAAAAATATGGCGACACTACTTGTTTGGAGAGAGGTGTCATGTATATTCGGATCACAAAAGCCTCAAATATTTGATGACTCAAAGAGATTTGAATCTGCGACAAAGACATTGGCTTGAATTGTTGAAAGATTACGAGCTTGTCATTGACATCACCCGGGAAAGGGTAACGTGGTTGCTGATGCTTTAAGTCACAAGTCACTGTTTGCTTTACGAGCAATGAATGTACACCTGTCCGTTTCATCCGATAATGTGTTAGTAGCCGAATGTCAGTTCACCCGGGTAGTACGAAAATGTACAATGATCTGAAATATCAGTATTGGTGGCATGGTATGAAACGAGACATTTCTGACTTTGTCTCGAAATGTTTGATATGTCAACAAGTGAAAGCGGAACATCAAGTGCCTTCGGGTTTACTTCAACCAATCATGATACCCGAGTGGAAGTGGGATCGAGTTACGATGGATTTTGTGTCTGAGTTACCTTTGTCACCGAGCACGAAAGATGCAATATGGGTTGTTGTAGATAGATTGACTAAATTAGCTCATTTCATTCCTATACATATGGATTTCTCACTTGAAAAGCTAGTCGAGTTGTATGTTTCTCAGATTGTCAGATTACACGGGGTACCCGTTTCAATTGTGTCAGATAGAGACCTAAGATTCACATCGCTATTTTGGAAGAAATTGCAAGAAGCATTGGGTACTAAGTTGCATTTTAGCACCGCTTTTCATCCTCAGGCCGTTGGTCAATCTGAGCGAATAATTCAGATACTCGAGGATATGTTGGGATGTTGCATCCTTGAGTTTAATGGTTCATGGGAACGGTATTTACCTTTGATTGAATTCGCTTACAACAATAGTTTTCAACCAAGTATTAAGATGGCACCTTACGAGGCTTTGTACGGTCGTAAATGCCGTACACCGTTGTTTTGGACCAAGCTTAGCGAAAGTAACATCTTCGGGGTTGATTTGATTAAAGATGCTGAACAGAATGTAAAAGTGATCTGTGAAAGTCTGAAAGCAGCTTCAGATCGTCAGAAGTCGTATGCGGATTTAAAACGAAAAGACATTGAGTATCAGGTTGGAGACAAAGTGTTTCTTAAAGTTTCACCTTGGAAAAAGGTGCTCAAATTTGGCCGTAAGGGCAAATTGAGTCCGAGGTTCATCGGGCCGTATGAAATATCCGAACGAGTTGGGCCGGTCGCATACAGATTGACTTTACCCCTGAACTTAAAAAGATTCACAACGTTTTTCATGTTTCGATGCTTCGACGTTATAGATCCAATCCATTGCATATAATTAATCCATCAGAGGTTGAGATTCAATCTGATTTGAGTTACGAAGAAAAACCAATTCATATTTTGGCTCGTGAAATAAAAGAACTACGAAATAAGAAAATTTCTTTAGTAAAAGTATTGTGGCTCAAACAAGGGGTAGAAGAAGCTACTTGGGAGCTTGAGGACTCTATGAAAGAACAATATCCTAACTTATTCACCGGTAAGAATTTTCGGGGACGAAAATTTCTATGGAGGGGAGAGTTGTGACAACCCTAATTTGACCCTAGTCAAAAAGTGGTTTCGGGACCACAAAATCGAGTCACAAAAATAATTAACCGTTATAGTCTATGCTTATAATATGTGTAAATGCAGGTGTGAAAGTTTGATGCTTTGATTTTGCCATTTGTATGTGAAATTTATTAAATAGGACTTATGTGAGACATTTTTGAAATGTGATAGGTTAATTTAAAATGGTCTATTAATGCATGTTATAAAAAAAATGGATTTGCATGTCAAATTATCCATTTTTAATAGTGGCCGGCCATGATGTTGTTTAATATATATTATATGTATTTTCTATTAACATTATTTTCTACTAAATGAATTAAAGAATAAAGGATAATAAAAATAATGGGTTAGTGGGAGGAGAAACCAAAGTTGGTTCATCTTTGCTCCTCCATTGCCTTAACTAGAAGAGAGGAAAAAGAAAATTCTTGTTAAAATTCGGCTAAGGCGATTGCTAGAATAAGGCATGTACAATGCCACTCTTGGAAAATTATGCATAATTTGGATGATTAGTTTGAATTCTACCTATTTCATGGTTTGAATTTAGGTTATTTTGGAGGATTGATATTCGGCCAAGGAGCTTGAAATTCTTAGTAGATACTTTGATGTCATTAGTATGGATAGTTATGTTGGATATTTTGAGTTGTTAGTTGTTTTAGCTTGATAGTTAAGGTTAGTATTTGTTTTTATGATTGTCGAATGTAAATTTAGGGATAAAAAATATAGGTATTCGGTCATGTTATAGATTCTTGATGAATAATGTTTAATGTATTTTTTTATGTTATATAAATGTACTTGTAAGTAAATTTGAGAATTTGTAAAATTGTTGATGGGAGGTGCCGAATGTGGTCTTTGGATATGTCTTAAGGAATAATATTATTGTGGCTTGAGTTTAATAACATTCGGCCAAGGACTATATGTGCTATCAAATTCGGTATAAATGTTTAGGTGTTAATTACATTGTATTTGATGTTTTGAAAAATAAGTAGTGGTTAATTAAAGTGAAAATGGTTAAATTTTGAGTTTAGTTAAGTTTGGGCATTCGGCATTACTTATATAACATTGGATATGAGTGTATGAAAGGCTAGAATTTCTTTTAAGTGAGTTATGACCATGATTTGAGCAAGATAGAATCGGCCATAAGCATGATTAAATGGTTCGGTCATTGTTTGGCATAGGTGAAACCTATATGAATTTGTTACATTCGATCATAAAATGGAATTAATATGAAGGCTAAGTTTGAGTAGTTAAGGCCGAATGGGTTATAAATTAATCATAAATGGATTTTATGCATATGAGTATGTATGTATTTGTATGTGTGCAGCATTGATGATAAATGGCAATTGGTAATATGGTAAATGATTAAATTGTGATAGTCATATATAGGTATATATATATATGCCTTATGTATGTACCTTGTGCTTTTAGAGACATTCGGGAATATGGTTAAATTCATGTATAAGGAAGCATGATAAGTTATGTGAATCTTTGCTTGTGTATGCGAATTTGATATAGAGTAAATAAGCATGAAATCAAGTCATGGCATGTTTTATAAAATATAATACATATTGAAGTTATATATGTTGTCAAATGTGACTATTAAGAAATAAAGTTGAGTAAGTAATTAAACAAATATATTTGTTTTAATTAAGCACAAGAGCAAAGAGGATCAAAATCAGATAAGGGAAAAGAGAAAGCAATAGAGTAGCCTTTCCGCAACCGTGCAAATATATCCGAGGTAAGTTTTGAGTAGTCACCTTTAATATATAATTGATGATGCCTTGATATGTGTATGTTAGATGAATTGTGACCTTTTGGTTCTACTTGAATTAAGTTGTGTGATAAATAATTTATGTATATGACTTATAGCCGAATGGTCACTATGGGTTAAGCTTGAATGGTGAAATGGATATGTGATATTTATGTATGATTTTTGAACCGAAATGTAAATGATGGTGCTCATATGGAGCTTATATCCGAATGTAGCAAATGACTACTAATGTGATATGTTGAATGAGATGTGTTAATATATGATTAAATATGCATGAAATTTGATGTATATCCGGGCTTAAAGACCTGCAGGCTATATGCTGGAATTGTATCCGGGCTTAAAGACCCGTAGGCTATATGCTGGAATTATATCTGGGCTTAAAGACCCGCAGGCTTCGCGCTGGAATTGTATCCGGACTTAAGGTCCGCAGGCTTCGAGCTGGTATTATACCGGGTTTAAATTACCGAAGGCTTGTGCTGGTATTGAAATTCAAATCCTAAGATCTGATAGGCTTAACGTCGGTAAGTTAAGTAAGATTACAAATTGAATGTTTGCAGTAAACCATCGTCAAGTAGGTTTTATATATTTAGGACGTTCAGGTACGTATTACTTACTCATCGGTGAATTGATTTCGAGGTGAAGCTTATTAGCAAAGAAGAATATATATTATTATGATTGACGATTATATTTGTGAAAATGAAAATGATTTGATCGATCATGGTATAATTGTATATGAGATTATTTGATCTAAATACATCATATAAACTTTGAGTAGAAGAAAAATATGTGCCGAGAAATCTATGTATACGTTTAAGTGTATTCGGCTATGAAACAAATTTGAATTGGGTATAAGTCAGATTAAATGCATGTTTTGATTTCCGTTAAGACTTTAATATTTTGTAATGCTTAAAAAAAAAAACCTTTACTAAGCTTTGAAAGCTGACTCTGTTCTTTATTTCTTTGTTTTATAGATTGTTGATTTTGGCCACCGACTCGAGGATCGTCAGCAGTTCATCACACTATTGATCTTTTTGGTATAGTTATATTTTGGACTCGATATGGCATGTATAGTTTAGGCTGATGATATCGATGTTATGAAATTGTAAATATTTTGGCCATACGAAAATGGCGTATAAATTTCAATATCATTATGTATTTCAGGTTGAACTCTATTTATCTTTATTGTCATTATGAATGAGTTAACTAAATGCTTAGTTTGAGAATACCCCTTAGCTTTAATTCGGAGATCATATTCGGGATAAGGGTGTTACCAGCCGTGTGTAACACACGGTTATGTTACACGGCCGTGTGTCCCCCTGTGTTGTTATTAAAATGGAGTCAGTATGCTCCACACGGTCTCACACACGGGCGTGTGACTGGCCGTGTGGTACAAGTTAGTATACCCCCTAATTGGCATACGGCCTAGCGCATGGGCATATGACTTGGCCGTGTTGCATAAGTCAGTATACTCTCTATTTTTCACACAGTCAGTATGTATGCCCTGTTTCCACACGTCCTGAGACATTGGCGTGTCTAGAGCTGTGTGAGGCATACGGCCTATTCACACGGGCATGTGACCCCTGTATGTTTGAAATTTTACTAAGTTTTCAAAATTTTCGTATGATATCGATTTAGTCCCGAACCACTTTTAAAGCATGTTTAAGGCCTGGTAGGCCCTTGTAAGGGACAATGTGATTGTGTTGAATGATTTATGAGAATGAATGATTTACGGTCGATAAATGTATGCCTTATATTGTGAATTGTTTGTAATACCTCGTAACCCTACTCGACAACGGATACGGGTTA
This sequence comes from Gossypium anomalum, assembly GCA_025698475.1. Lineage (NCBI taxonomy): Eukaryota > Viridiplantae > Streptophyta > Magnoliopsida > Malvales > Malvaceae > Gossypium > Gossypium anomalum. The sequence goes on from CM046961.1 coordinate 15,391,314, forward strand.
GGGGTGTTACAGAGAACCTATGATAGTGTGATGTCTTTTGATCCAATCTACATCTCTTTTCTTATATATATAAAGATGTCGGTCGAATTAAACCATGTCGTCTGTAACGAAGTAGATAGTAATGTTCTGACTTCTGATCAAGAAGCAAGTCATAGTATCCTTGTTCGAGATGATGGGTCAGTGGTTCACTGAATTTATTACAAGCTAATCCTATGGCTCTGCAACCTTCGCCCCCTGTTGTGCCTCATAGGACACCTCTTCATCCTCAAAATACAGAAAGTGTACGATGACCTCCGATTGACAACATAAAAAAATGTGGGTCTAAAGAGTTCCATGGAAAAATAGAATATGATCCAGCCGAGGCTAAATACTGGTTAGAGATCACATAGAGAGTCTTCAATGAAATGGCTTGTATTCTTAATGATTGTTTGAGATGTGCAGTGTCGTTGTTGAAAGATGAAGCGAATTAGTGGTGGTCCGTAATAATAGCCATTGTACTGAGGGATAAAGTTAATTGAGACTTTTTTCTATCTGAATTCCAGAAGAAATACATTAGTGGCTTGTATCTAGAAAAGAAAAAAAGAGAATTTTGTGAGCTAAAGCAGGGAAACTGATTTGTAGTTGAGTATGAACAAGAATTTTTTTAGCTTAGTAAATACACTTGCTAAATCGTACCAAGGGAAACCAAGATATGAATCTATTTTGAATCTGGACTAAATGATGAAATTTGAATGTTAGTTGGACCTCTAGAATTGAGAGAATTTGTAGTTTTATTTGAACGAGCTCAAAAGATGGAGGATATTAGTAATGAAAAGAAATAGTCTAACCAGATCATTTCTAACTCTTTCACCAAAATAGTTGAGGGACATTCACAGGCTTTTCACCTCTCCATCAGAGTTTTCAAGAGAGATACTCTAAGATCTGGTAATCTGATATTACAGACTACACCAACAGATAGTGTAGGTAGTGTTCAAGATGTGAATAAACCAGTTTGCAAACACTATAGCAAAAGCCATTTTGGGGAATGTAGATTAAATGTGGGATCATATTTTCGATGTGGCTCTTTTGAAAATTTTTAGAAGGATTGCCAAAATAAATATGGGACTAGTTCAGAATAGGTTGCAAAATCAATGATAACTCCATTGAGGAATAAAAGACTAGGATCTAAAAATACTGCGGGAGCTAACCATAATGGAACTAAAGATACAACTACTGTAACAGCCCGGTTTAGACCCTAGTCAGAATAGTGGTTTTGAGACCACAAATCTGAGGTCGTAAAATTATTTTAATATTATTTTTAGTGTTTACAGTATGTTAATTGCTATGTGTGAAAGTTTCGTGAGATAATTTTAACGTTTGAATGCTTAATTACGAAAAAGGACCTAATCGGGTAAAATGCAAAAGTTGCATATTATTTGTTAAAGTGTCTAATAGCTATGAAGTATTAAATTAAAGGTCCTTTCATGTCAATTATACCAATAAATTTAATGGTGGACATTGATGGACATTAGTTGGTGAAATTTGGTGTTATATGTCAAGGGTAAAAAGGTCAATTGTACATTATAGTTAATAAAATAAAACAAAAACAAAATTTAGCCCATTTTTGTGTTGTTTTCTACCGCATATTGAAGAAAAAGAAAGCATTTGAAGCTTTTAAAACTTCAGCACTTGCATGATCAAATTGAGGTATGATTTGAGTTCGATTTTTGATGATTTTTACGTTTTTGAGATCGTTGCTTCGTATTCTATCTAGCCCATTTCTTAATTTTTGAATGTGTTCATGATTTTGTGAAATTCCATTGATGAGTGTTGAGCTCTTGAATGTTTGATATTGAAATATGAAAGTTTGTTAGAAGTTAAACTATGTTTGTAAAGTGATTTTTGACAAAAATGTCAATTAGGGTTTTAATTGAGAAAATATGAATATGTGTGGGTAAATGTGTGACTAAATGAAAGATTTGGGCTACTATGAAGCTATATGAAAATCGGCTACGCTAGGATTAAAATGAATTTTGAATATTTTGTGTTTTGTGAAATGAGGACTAAATTGTAAGAAATGTGAAACTTTAGGGGCTAAGGTGCAAAATGCCCATTTATGTGTTCTTGAGTGAATTTTAATGAATTAGTGATTAAATAAGTTAATTTTGATTGTAATTAGATCAAGAACAAAAGAAAACAGAATTAGATCGGAGGAAATCAAAAGTAGTTGAATAGCCGTTCGTTTCCGTTCATTCCGTACGAGGTAAGCTCATATGCAAATACATATCGTTACATTGAAATGTTTATGTTATTCTATCATTGAATTGCCATGAATTCTGAATGATTGTATACGAGCAAGAATCGACAAAGTTGCGACATCCGAAAGCCCCATACGAACCTTAGGAATAGTATAGGATACAAATGTCATGACATTTGGTATTGAGATGTGATTACATGTAAGACCCTGTGTGGGACAGTGGCATTGTATTGTGATTATGTGTAAGACCATGTGTGGGACATCGACATCGTTAATCGATTTCGTGTAAGACCCTGTGTGGGACAGTGGCAGCAATAAGTGATAACATATAAGAACATATCGAGGATATGGCATTGTACGAGTTATAAGTGATTACTGAGTATCCTTAATGATTCCAAATGGTTCAACGGGCAAAGTTAAGTCGGGAAAGAAAGTGTAAGTGAATCAAGTGACTCAGGTATGTACGAAACTCATTTGAGTATTGAAACGAGAAATATTGGATGGATTCAATTATAGAATTGAATGTGTATATCATGAAGTAGGTTTGTGAATTTGTTTATGCATTTATTTGTGCTCATGTATAACTTGCTAAATTGATAAGAAAGATATTGATGCATGAGATGACTTATTTGTATATGGCTTACTAAGCTTTTAAAGCTTACTGTGTTTATTTTTCCACTGTTTTATAGATCATCAAAGCTAACTCAGATTCGGGGATCGTCTGGAAGCGTCATCGCACGATCAATCAATATTTTGGTACTTTTGAAGTTATGTATATATTGGTATATGGCATGTATAGGCTAGTGTCTTAATGGTATATTTTGGCTTGTAAATGAAGTGTGTTTGTGGTCATTTTGATTGGCTTTAAATGGTGAGTTTGGCTCATGTTATGTGATGCATATATAATGCATAAGTGATGGTTTATTTTGGTAAGTGATTTAGAGCATGTTTTAGTTGATGATAAGAATGATATGATTTAGACTTGAATGAGGTTGTTTGATAGCCTATTTCATGTTTTAAAATGTGCCATGTTAATGGCTAGCGAATATCTGCTCGTGTGTATAAATTGAGGGTGGCAAGTTGGCTTGGAAAATAGCCTTGAGTTGTCCACACAGGTAGACGCATGGGCGTGTGTCTAGGCCGTGTAAAGTTTGCACCTTAATTTTGGAATTTTATTTGTCACACAGGCTCAGGACACAGGCGTGTGCCTTGGTCGTGTGCCCCTTATTTGATTGCTGACGTCACAAACAGAATACAAGCTAGTTTTGGCATGGGCGTGTGCAAGGTACAGGCTGGACACACGGGCGTGTGGTCTGACTGTGTGAGGAAGTCAATATGTATGCCCTGTATCCACACGGCCTGAGACACGGGCATGTCTCTTGACCGTGTGAGTGACACGGGTTGGGTACACGGGCGTGTGACCGATGCAGTGAGGAAAATTTTCTAAGTTTTGTAAAGTTTTTTTCGAGTTATCAGTTTAGTCCCGAACCCCTTTTTAAGCATGTTTAAAGGTACCATAGAACCTTATAAGGGACAATGTGGATGAATGTATAAAATTTTTAAATTGTATGTAAGTTTTTGTTGTGAAATGTGACTGAATGATTCGATGTAAGTCTGGTAATGCCTCGTGCCCTGTTCCGGTGTCGGTTACGGGTAAGGGGTGTTACAACTACAATATCTGAAGCCCATGCATCAGCCAGAACTTATGCGATACGAGCCAGAGAGAAGACTATAGTTCCTAATGACATTATCGATACATTTTTCTTTTCGATATAATTGTACATGTTTTGATTGATTTAGAATAAACCTATTCATATGTTTGCACTATATAATAACTAAAAAGAATATATCAGTAAAATCATCCAAATATGATGCTAGAGTAATGAATCCATTGAGTTAGTGTGTTATATAGTTTGTTAACTGAAATTGCTAGGTTGTAAATCTCTTGTCAACCTGATACTACGATGTCACTCTCAGTATAGATTAGTTGTTTGAGCATGGTGCAATGGTTAACTGTAAACAAGAATGGATTGCATTTAGATGTCAGAATAGTAAAGCAACTAATGATAAATTTGATAGAACCTACTTTATGTTATAAATCATATTTGCAATATTAGCCTGAGAATTTATTAGAAAAGGGTAGGAAAGTATATCTAGTAACATTTTAAATATAAAAGTATCGAGGTAATAAAGAGAACAATTTGATAGTTAATGAGTTCACTGATGTGTTTTTCTTAAAGAATTTCTAAGCTTCACAAGAGAAAAATATTGATTTTTTTAATGATGTAGCATCTGGAACTTCTCTAACCTTAATTCAATCTTACAATGTACAAAATGACTCTAACTGAATTGGAAAGAATTAAAAGCTTAGTTGCAAGAATTGTTAGGCTGGAATTTGTTTGACTAAGTGAATCACTTTGAGATGCTCTAGTATTGTTGTGAAAATGAAAGAAGGAATTTTGAGATTTTACAATGACTAATGATAGTTGAACAAAATGATCATAAAGAACAAGTATCCATCATATAGTATTGCTAACTTGTTTAATTAGTTGAAAAGAGTTATCATGTTTTTCAAGAATGAACTTTAGTCAAGTTATGGTCAGCTCAGAGTCATGATTCAAATGTATCGAAGACTGCTTTCCATACTTGATATGAACAATGTGAGTTTTTGGTAACATTGTTTGGATTATAAATGTTTAGCTACTTTTATAAACCTAATTAACAGAATTTACCAACTATATCTGAACCGATTTGTTGTTATGTTTATTGATGATATTCTAATTTATTTGAGGAATGAAACTAAACTTGATTAGCATTTGAAATAGTGTTACAGATTTCGTGCAAGAATCAGTGGTATGCAAAATTTAATAAATGTGAATTCCAACTTCGAGAAGTAGAGTTTCTGAGATATGTAATATTGGTTGAAAGCATCTGAATTGATCTGAATAAAATTTTGGCATTTTTGAACCGAAAATCTCCGAAACAAAATTCCTTATAATAGCTCCACCGTTGACAAAATAGTTATAGAAAAATGTTAACTTTTTTTGGTCAAATAAATGTTATCAAAGCTTCGAACAGTTGAAAGTTATGTTAACAGAAATTCCAATGTTGAATTTGAGATAGCATAGATGAATAGAGTTGTTGAAAAAACTGAGACTATTGGACATCGATTAGTGCTACTACCAGTGTAACACCCCAAACTTGGCCTGGATGTTATGACCGAATCTGGCGATTTCATATTGAAGTGTTTTTCGTAAACCATGATATCGTTTGCAAAGCCCAATCTTCATTAAGCCTCTTTGTGTGATCTAAAAGATGATTTTAAATCTTGTGTCGCTATCAAGAGTATTTACTTTAAAATGTTCTCAATTTTAGAGTCTAGCTTGTAGTGGAAGCTTTTTAAAACAGTTGCGTACCAGCGTTTACTTGTAAAATGTTGTTTTCTTGTTGTAGCTCTTAAAACCGTTTACGTGTTCGTGACATTTTTGAAAAGCATTTTATCTTTTTGAAAATCTGCATCCTACTACTAACAGATAAAAATCAAAATAAATAACCCCAAAATGAAAACTATAGAGGTCTTATTACATAAAAATACCCAAATGAGACTGCTTATAAATTAATAATCAAGTAAGGAAACGTAACCTACTGTGTGGCCACCTTTGAGTCCCTCGCAGCACCGATCAGCCTAAGGATTACTTGTTTATGAAAGTGTGCGCAACCTACGAACACCAAAACCTTAATCACTGATTTTAGGCTTGCACCCTTTCTTTATTGCAGGAAACTAACTGTAGGCCATTTAGAGATCACCAGAAACGTAAAACCGCTTAATACCCAAGGGAAGCAATTGGTCTATCTCCACGACAATCACCCTATGCGGCAGAGGCAAGGGCTAGCACAACCACACCCCTAGCAATTATCGAGAGTAAAAAAAGTGTTAGATGAGGACCATAAATACGGAAGAGAGGAAAAAAGTGGAAAAACCGAATAGCAGCAATTACCATAGAGTTCATCAAGAAAAAAAAGAAGAAGAATTCGGCACAGAAAGGGTAGATGAAAGAGCGATATTCGGCCAAGCCACCACCAGAAAAAGAGAAGCACTAGATCAAAGTAAAGGAATCGGTTGAAAGGGGAAGAGGAAGGAGAAGAGAATTTGCCCACAAAAACTGAATGGATTAAGGGAGAAAAGAAAGCATTCGGCCAACCAAAAGATAACAAGGGGAATCAATCTTTAAGGAAAAAGGGGCAGAAATCGGCTAGCAATAAAATGCAGAAACCCTAAAAGCAACTGCCAAAAACCAGAAGTGAGGAGAGAAAACAACAAAAGTGAACGGAAGCCGCAACTAATGCACACGTCAAAGCCGAGTTCTACCCCAAACCGAATTCATTGGTGCCTACTATCCCTATTCGGCACCAACTCTTTTTCCAATTCGAACTTGCTTGATTTTCTCCTTAATTTCCTCCTGTTCACAAACCTTAACAATTGAAAATCCCTCATTTTCGCTCCCCAAATTTAGCTAACAACATCCCCATTCAAATCTATTCAAACTTTTGGTGTATCGGTCAAACACAACTTCCTCCCATGGCCATCAGTAAAAATAATCTCCATTTGCGTAAGCAGAGATTCAAACCTCATACCACTAGCATACTCCACACGCCACACGCCACTGATCCCCTGGACCAGCAGGCTTTTTATGTCATGTTTTACCCATTTTTATTTAAAAGCCTATCGCCCAAAGACAGTGCTTATTCCTTTAAAAAACAAAAATTTTTGCACTGCCCAGGCTTGAACCCAAGACTTCTTAGACTCCTCCCAAGACACTTAACACTGAAGTAGACACTCAATTATGTCACTTTCTTGCACAATTAAATATTTAAGTGCAACTTCCAAACTGTACCCCTACTCAAAAACTAATACTTCTAGGCCCAAAATTTGGGGTGTTACAATTCACCTCTCCTTAAATAAATTTCGTCCCCTAAATTTCCAACTATCAAATCAGTCGCATAACACAAACTACACCACTACGCTCCCGCAGCGTACTCTTGTTCCAAAACATTACCACACTTAACCTGAATGTTTTCAATCCAGTTTATAGATAGACTAGGACAGTACAACAACTCATCCGCACGATCATGAGACCCAGCTCGAGCACCTCCATGGCCTCCGCCGTAGCCTCTTGTACCCCTTCCGTGAGTACCTCTGGTGTGTATTGCCGAATTGCGTTTTTATCTTATTAACAGTTTTTTAATGGGCCAAATTTACCCGAGGCCCAACAACAAAAAAAATAAATAAATAAAATATTAAACAGTCCATTTACATCAGCCTAAATGAAAACTAAACCAAACACAAACTAAAACCCTAAGCCCAGCCCAAAATGTTTAACATTTTCGGAGGAACCCTAGGGTTCCTCTCTCCAGTACTGCGCCGCTCCTCACGTGGTGTCAGCACGTTCAACGCCCGAGACAGGCGCCCCGTCCCATCGCCTTTACCAGCACCTGCAAAAGAAGAGACAGACAATGAGCAGAGAACCAAAACAAAATGCAAACAGTAGCAAAGACAAAGGAAAACAATATCTTTCTAATATTGTAATTGGTTATAAAGCCGAAAAGAAATCATATTATAAAGGGGGGACAAACATTTTTCAAAGAAATAAAAAAAGCAGAAAACAAGTTTAAAAGGTTTTGTTCTTATTTTTTATTTTCGTTTCCTGTTTGTTTTGCTTTTTATTTTACAAACCTTTTTTAACAAAAAGAAAAAAATGGAATAAAAAGAAAAGAAGTAAAGAAACCTCACCTGAATCCCCACGGACACGTCGTCGGAGAGCTTTTTTTCGTCGCTGCAATCGGGTTTGAAAAGAGGCTGAGGGTTTTCTTTCTTCGTTTCTTATAGGATGCCGAGGGTTTGGCCTTCAAAGGGGTTTTGAAACAGGGTTTGAAGTGCCCATTTGCACAACGCCAGCCACCGGTAACGGTGGTGGCACGACGGACAGCAATCGGGTGTTCTCTTGGTCGGCCATGGGGGAAGAAAGGGGAGAGACTAAGGGTTTTTTAATTTTTTTTTTTATAAAAAAGAGGCAGAAATGAGATTTTTTTTTTTAAATAAAGGGGGCTTAAATACAACGTGAAACGACGTAGTTTTAGACCCTCCCCACACGCCTCAAAACTGTGTCGTTTGGGGGAGGGAACCCGAATTCGACCCGTACCCAGGAGGGGATCCGCGTGTTTCCCATTATTGGGATATTTATGCGCGAAGTCCCTTCGCCTTTGTGCGCGCTGCAATTTAGCCTTTTCATTCACTTTATTCATTTTCATAAATCTGACCGCATAATTTATTTTTGTTTACATTCAGGTCCGTGCTGAAACGTTGCGCCTAAGGGATGGGAATATTTCCCAATTAGTCCCTCATTGTTTTAGCGCATTTCACCTCGGTCCTTGATAGCTTCTTTCATTATTTACAATTTTTACCCTTAAGTTTTGATCTGATTTCAACCTAGTCATTCGTCTGTCTATTTATTTATTTATTCCCCTTTTTAAAAAAATTGTTTTATTATTATTATTCATTTTAAGTTTTTTTTTATATATTGTTCATGTTAAAACTTTTTATATATTATTTATTTTAAAGTTCTTTTTCCACATATTATTTATTTTAAGCTTTTATACGTTATTTTAAATTGTTTTTTTATATAAACTATTCATTTAAGGTTACTATATATTTTATTTTATTAAATTATATATTAACTACTTTAAGTTATTTCATACTATTCACTCTAAACTTACTTTATATATTATTTTAAACTTGTTTTTATGTATTATTTTTTTACTACTTGTTAAATTGTTACCTTATTTTAAACTCTTTTATTTATTTAAAATGGTTTTATTATTATTTATTTTAGGTTTTTATTTATTTTACACTGTCATATATATATATATATATAATCTATTTTAAAATTATTCATATATATCATTTTTTTAATTTGTTTTGTGTATTATAGATTTTAAAATTCTTTTTTCACATTATTTATTTTAAACTCATTTCTTATCATATTAAAATTTGTTTTTACATTTTATTTATTTTAACATTCTTTATAACTTTTTTAAAATTGTTATATATATTATTTAATTCATTGGTCTTTGATTATTAATGTTGTATTTAAATGATGTATGTTGTGAGGCTATTGCCATTGTGTGTTCTTTAATTTGTTTATTCGTGTTCATATTATTGTCATTCGCTTGTGTAATGTTGAATTCATGTATTCTTGTCCATACTCATTACTATATCTTTATTTTCGTGTCATCACATCGTGAATTAAACCCCAACTTATTTATCCAACTTAGATCGCTTTATTTTATTTCAAACAAAATAAATGTATGTCTTCAAATGTTGTACTCGCTATTATTCAAAATAGAAATTTTTTCTAAACAAGGCAATGTTTCGCGTTTTAAGAAATTAGAGAAATCGTACCTAACTTACGGGGTTTTGATTTTCTTGTTAAACCTAAATAGCCAAATACCCTTTTGAATTTTAAAGTACATGGAATTTCAATAAAAAATTTAAAGGCAAACTTATTCTCGATGGCTCAAATGTCACATCCTAACTTACGGGATGTGGCATATCGTTATCGCGGGACGAGTGGACCTTTGATGCTCTTTCGACTTAATTCAAGCATTTTTCAAAACAAACATTAATAAAGAATGATCGTATTTTAAATCTGTTCTCGATTTTCAACTTTCGACATTAAGACACTAACTAATCAATTCGGTAACAATTTTGGGCGTGACGAGGGTGCTAATCCTTCCTCGTACGTAACTGACTCCCGAATCCGTTCTCTCGAGTTTCGTAGACCAAAAACACCATTTTAGTAAACTAAAACGTTTTATTAAACAAAGGTGATCCGATCACACCTAATAAAGATCGGTGGCGACTCCTGTTTTAATTTCCATTTTCAAACAAAGTCGATTCCCATTTTCAAAAAAAATGGTTTCGACAAGTTTTATGCATCAGTTTACAGTTTCAGTACTTTATTAACAATTTTTTTATGGAGACAGTAGTAATACAAGGTTCATTTTCGCAGATAGCAGTCTTACTATAGTTTTCTAGTTTACCCTAAATAGAGTATTTCAAAGGTCTTACTAGCTACAAAGAGTCTCAAATCCTCCTACCTATGGCGGTTTGGTCAAAAATCAAAATACGATTTGAGAAAACTTATAGGATCGACGCGGAGACTCAGTGTACCACACATTCGGTAAAACAAAAATACTTCAAATCATTTGAAACAATTCTTTTCAGCAATTTCCAAGTTTCAGAAGAAGCCCAAATCCACAGCTGAGTTTTGCAACTTGACTTTGATACCACTAAATGTAACACTTCAAACCCGGCCTGGATGTTATGGCCAAATTTGGCGATGTCACATTGAAGTGTTTTTCGTAAACCATGATATCGTTTGCAAAGCCCAATCTTCATTAAGCCTCTTTATGTGATCTAAAAGACGATTTTAAATCTTGTGTCGCTATCAAGAGTATTTAATTTAAAATGTTATTCATTTCAAAGTCTCGTTTGTAGCGGAAGCTTTTTAAAACAATTGTGTACCACAATGATGCGTCACATGTTGGTTTGGGATGCGTGTTGATGCAAGAGGGTAAGGTAGTGGCATATGCGTCTTGTCAGCTTAAGACACATGAAGCGAACTACCCGACACATGACTTGGCGTTGGCTGTGGTGGTATTCATACTGAAGATTTAGAGGCATTACCTGTATGGTGAGAAGTTTATCATTTACACGGATCACAAGAGCCTCAAGTATCTCCTCACCCAAAAGGATTTAAATCTTAGGCAGTGTAGATGCATAGAGTTGCTTAAGGATTATGACTGTTCAATTGAATACCATCCTGGTAAGGCTAATGTGGTAGCCGATGCATTGAGTTGTAGAGCTATGACTGATTTGAGGGGGATGTTTGCTCGTCTTAGCTTATTTGATGATGGTAGTTTACTGGCCGAACTTCAAGTTAAACCGAAGTGGATTGAGAAGATTAAAGGTAAGTAGTTGGAGGATGAGTCACTGGGTTCTCATTTTCGGCAGATTGAGAATGTGGAAACTTCAGATTTTGGGATGAATAGCGAAGGGGTACTTTGTTTCCATGAAAGAGTTTGTATACCAAAAGATACTGATTTGAGGCAGTCTATACTGTAAGAGGCGCATAATAATCCTTACGCTATGCATCCTGTCGGGAGTAAGATGTACCGAGATCTTCGAGAGTTATATTGGTGGCCAGGACTTAAGCGAGAAGTTACTAATTTTGTGAGTAAGTGCCTGACTTGCCAACAAGCTAAGGCGAAGCCTAAGATACACAGAGGGAGAGCAAGAGGATGATATTCCAACTACAACCGAGGAGATGGATGAAAATCAGGAAAATCTGCTACCTCCTGCGATTGCCGCCGATCAAGTAAATCAGAATCAGGCTCCACGCACTATGTATGATTATACTAAGCCAAATTTAACAGGAACTGAGTCAAGTATAGTTAGGCCTGCTATTGCTACAAATAATTTTGAACTAAAACCTAACACGATTCAAATGATACAGCAATTTGTTCATTTTGATGGTTTGCAGGATGAGGATCCCAACGCTCACTTGGCAAATTTTTTGGAATTCTACGACACATTTAAAATTAATGGCATTTCTGATGATGCCATTCGCCTTCGGTTATTCCCTTTTTCATTGAGAAACAAAGCTAAACAGTGGTTAAACTCGTTACCACGAGGGTCAATCACTACTTGGGAACAAATGACCGAAAAAATTTTATTAAAGTATTTTCTGCCAGCTAAAACAACTAAATTACGTAATGATATCTCTTCTTTTGTGCAGATGGATTTAGAAACACTTTACGATGCATGGGAGAGATACAATGACCTACTGCAAAGGTATCCTTACCATGGGTTACCTTTATGGCTGCAAGTTCAAACATTTTACAATGGTGTGAACCCCTCGACAAGACAGATGATTGATGCAGCAGCTGGTGGAACCATCCACAACAAAACCCCTGAAGCTGCTTACGAATTTATTGAGGAGATGTCACTGAATAACTATCAGTGGCAAGTCATGAGGACTAAGCCAACCAAAACAGCAAGCGTTTATAACGTCGATGCGGTTAATATGTTATCAAATTAGGTGGAGCTTCTAAATAAAAAGATTGATGGTTTTCTTGGTTCTACGTAGGTACATCCAGTGATGAGGTGTGATTCAAGTGGAGGAGGCATACATACTGAGTATCAACCCTTCTATCCTACAACCGAAGAGGAACAAGTCCACTATATGGGTAACAATAACTCTAGACCTCAAAATAACCCATTCAGTAATACTTATAATACAGGTTGGAGGAACCACCCAAATTTTTCATGGGGTGGTCAAGGAAATCAAAGGCCACAAATCCTCCGGGTTTTCAACAACCACCTTATCAACAGGAAAAGAAACCAAACCTTGAAAAGATGCTATCCAAATTCATCACGGTGTCAGAAACTCGTTTCAGAATACAGAGACAGCACTTAAGAATCAACAAGAGTTGATTCAAGGGCTCGAAACTCAGATAGGTCAGCTGTCCAAATTAATTTCTGAATGACCACAAGGTAGCTTGCCAAGTAATACTGAACCTAACCCAAGGGAACAAATCAATATGATTAACATTAGAAATAAGGAAAGGTTAGTTGCATCTGAACCAGAACCAAAGCAAGAAACTATGGTAAGCAACGATAAAGGTGAGGTAAATCACAATGAGAAAAAAACGGTAAGTGTAGAATATAAACCTCGTGTGCCATATCCCAATACGACAAGGAAAGACCGCTCAGATGTGCAATTTGGTAAATTCCTTAAACTTTTAAAGAAATTAGATATCAACTTACCATTTATTGAAGCTCTCTCGCAGATGCCAAAAGCAATGAAGTTTTTAAAAGAGCTCTTATCAAATAAGCGGAAGTTGGACGAGGCATCGCATGTGGAGCTAAACACAGTTTTTTCAGCAATTCTACAGAGTAAGCTACCCAACAAATTAAAAGATACAGGGAGTTTTACAATTCCTTGCCTAATTGGTAGCTTAGATGTTAATATTGTATTGGTTGATTTAGGGGCTAGCATCAACGTCATGCCTTACAAAATATTTAAACAACTAGGTCTTGGGAAACCTAAACAAACTAAAACTATCAGATTTCCTAGGGGTATTATTGAGGATGTGCTAGTTAAAATTGACAAATTTATATTCCTAGTTGATTTCGTTGTTCTAGACATAAAGGAGGATAGCAACACTCCTTTGATTTTGGGAAGGCCCTTTTTAGCAACTGCTAGAACAATTATTGACGTTGGCACAGGTGAACTCACACTTCGTGTGGGGGACGAAACAATCACCCTTCAAGCTCACAATTCTGGCAACACATCAAAAGTTGAAGGTGGTTGTATAAATCATTCTACTAAAACTGACCATATGGTGCAACCTACTTTACAGGAAATGAGTTCGAAGGATATACATGAGCCATGTTCAAGCAACAATAAAGGACCTATTCATGAAGAACGAAGGCTACAAATCGAGGAGCTAGATAAATGGCGGACACATAAACCGAGAACACACCATAAACCAAAATTATGCCAGAACGAGCTCAATACCTCACCAAATCAACTTAAGGTTGGAGATAAAGTATTATTAGATGCCGCAGATCCTCGCATTACCACTGCCAAACCGAATGAAGAAATTCTGCTTACGGTACTTAGCATTTTCCCAATCGATACAGTCGAGGTAATCCATCCTAAATTCGGAACTTTTAAGGTAAACAATACCCGTCTAAATCCTTATTTTGATGAGATTGATAGCAGGAATGAGGAGTGTAAACTCCTCGAACCACCATGACCATTCAATGGAGAGGTAAGTTGAGTTTAGACTATAAATAAGCGCTTCTCGGGAGGTAACTCGAGCACTAACGGTATTAACTTCTTTAAATTTTAGTATTTAAAACTGAGCTCTTGAATATAGGTTTTCCACACCCATACGGCCAGGCACACGGGCTGCTGTAGACCGTGTGAAAATAAGGCAAGGACTTTTCCCAACACAAGATGCGACAAATTGCCACGGCCGTGTGACATGGCCGTGGGCGATCCTGCCAAAATAACACGGGCGTGTGACACACCCGTGTCCTAAAACTATGGTCAATCATGCCAAAATAGCACGAGCGTGCGACACGCCTGTGCCTAGCACCCGTGGTCGAACCTGTCAAAATTAGACGGGCGTGGACCTACATACACGAGCTTGGGAGAAGCGAACGAAGCCAGGCACAGCCGTGTGACACGGTCGTGTTCACCAACACGCCTAAGGTACACAGGCATGGGGCGAATGTCAGATGTGCCAAAATTTGAAAAAAGGGAAACACACGGGCTAAAATACATGCCCGTGTGCCCCAAAATCTATAAAAACCCCTCACTATTCATCATCTTCTTCCCCCAAAATCCCTAACCCTAGCCGCTGCAGCTCCACACGCCCACTCTGCCACGCCCGTGCGCCGCCTTTAACTCCATTTTTGACGTCCAACCTTCTCCCTTTAACGTTTGTTTACTCTTTTCTCTTCTATTTCACTTATTTCTAATGCTTATTATCGTAATAATCTTCATTTTTCTCATACTATTTCCATTTTGCTCATTGTGCTATCATTTAGTTTGCATTCTTAGGTTATTTATCATACATTTCATGTTGAATCGAATTGTTAAGAAAGCCTCATTCTATTGTCATACCCATTCCATTACTATGCTCATACTCATGCTATTACCATTCTAATACCACAAAATTATGCTATCAAATTGATTATTTTGGTTGAGTTTGGTTAGTGTTAACAGTTTTATAATGTCAAGCTTACGTGGTAAAAAGGTCATTGTCCCCGCTTCAAAGAAAATAAAGGGAGCGTCATCTTTCTCGGGTCCTACCGCTGAAATTCGCCATCCCTTCCTTCAATTTCTCGTTGGACCCCAGGAAGAACTCTATCAGATACTTTGAGCCTGACCCTTAGGTGTGGATCGCTGCATCGATTGGATCGCATTAGAACAAGTCCAACTGGCTAATGCGATTCGGGCCCTCCTCACCACCGACCCATGGGACCTTTTCTTTGCAATCATCGAGCTGACGTATCTCGAGCTCACGATGGAACTTTGCTCAACATTCCATCTTCAAACCGTAATGACCAACTACAATGATCCTGTCACGGTTCAATTTCGCCTCAGCGGGTTAGTCTGCCAGTTAAGCGTCCCAGAGTTCAGCACCGCATTGGGTCTTTACATGGAGGAGTTCAAGGAGGAGAACGACCTTCACGCTCTTAACCACCACGTTCATCGTTCTCCTTCACGATGCTGGGACACGTTAGTACCACATTCAGCCACCTACAACCCTAGTCGCTCAAAGGTATCGGCTCTCCCTCCATCCTTGAGGTACCTACATTCTATTTTAGCTCACACTTTGACAGGGTGGAGAGAGAGCACCGGCATCATCAACACTCACGACGTCTACTTTCTATGGTGTATGTCGCATAGGCACGTATTCGACCTCGCTTATTTCATCGCCCCTGCCGTTCGCCATCAGGCGGAGCGACATCGAAAGGGGGTTATCTCCATTGGCCCCTACGTGACTTAACTGGCTCGGTACTTTGGGTTCCTCAACACCGCGGCACAAACATCCTCCCTTGCACTCATTGGCCAAGCGTCTCCACAAGGCATCTCGAGCATGCTGAGTATGAGGATGATCGAAAAGCGCCGTGAAACCTACCCTCCTCAATATCATCTCGCCCAATCAACTGAGGAGGAGGCCCTCGAGGACATTACTGATGATGTCCCACCACGACACAAGGACCCACCGTCTCAGCCACCACCCACCCATTGTCCAGTTCATGCGGCGGCTTCATATTTTGACATCTCTGAGCGCCTCACTCGATTTGAGTAGCAGTGTTTTCAGCGATTTGATAACATTGATGCTACTCTACAGCAGATTTGTCAGTACCTCCACATCTCATCGCCACCACCACCTCGCGAACCATCCGGCGATGATAATGTTTAAATATTTTATTTTATTTTATCTTTATTTTTATTTTTATTTTTATTTTTATTTTTTAATTTTCTTATTATTTTCACTTTTAACTTTTCATTTTATTTCCTTTTTGTTACTATTTTATTTTTAGGTTTTATAAACAAATTTTAATCTCGATTAATTCTTTATGAGTAATTATTCTTCTTTATATCCCCTAAAAAGTTCCTGATTTTATCACAGTTATAAAAAGCTACAAAGCTCACAATTACTTACTAACTTCAAACTCCATTGAAAAAGGTTCTCCACGACTGCCATGCCCTGCTCGACCACGAGATATAACATTCTTTTGGCACAGCACTTGTGGAACTCAACCTCTACCACCACCGGAGTATCCTCCTCCACTCTACATAACTCTAAACTAGGGAGTTCATTCATTTAACATTCAGGAAGTTTCACTTCTCTCCCTATCTTATGATCTTTTATCTATAATTGCCACTAACTTTATCTTTGTACATTGAGGGCAATGTACATCTTAAGTGTGGGGGGTAAAATATATCACTATCAGAAAAATTCCTGAATTTTATCTTGTTCTCTTGTAAATCTCTCATATCATTTTTAGGAAGGATTTTGATTAATTTATGATTTTTATTGATATATCATGGATTAAAACATAGGCATTCAAGCATTGATTATTTAAACTTTAAGAAATTAGAGAATTAAGCATGATAAGTTGATTTTTGAGAATTTAAAATTTTAGGTTATTTTTCCCAAGTTTAGGTATTACCTTGAATTGAAATCCACATTCTTGAACATCAAAAAGCCATAACTTTTGTGAGATTTTGAGCCTTTAGAGCATCTATTATTCCCTTCATGCTCACTTTTGTTGTTGCTTTGAGTGTGTCAATATCGAATTGTTATTCTAGAACTTGCTTGATTATGCATGTCAAGACCATACCATTTGATTTGATATGTTAAGATGATAGAGGCACTTAGGTTTAACCCACTTATTCCATGAAAAGCCTACCTTCACAACTAAACCTTAGTAAACCTCTTTGAGCCTAACAAGCCATTCCTTGATTTATCCAATATTAACCCTTAATTCATTATTGTTGAAATCCCCTCAATTAATTTGATCCCTATTTTTGTCGAGATTTGATTTGAATAAATTGCTTAGCTATGTCTTGTTCTTAATAGTTAGTCTATGATATTTAACTTGTTCTTAAAAAAAAAATACATATTAGTAGTGATCTTTCATTTTTGAGCTTAAGTATTTAAATTCCATATTCTGAGAAGAAGCTCTATTATACGCAAGTGATGATTAAATAATTTTTTAGTTAAGTAATTTTTCAATTCAATCTCGATTCTAACCTTTTCTTTCAGCTTGTGACCACACCCCCTAACCAAAGCCCCGTTACAACCCTTTTAAGACCTTTTGAATGATGTATCATCTCAATTTATAGTGGTGGAGATTTGATTTACATGCAAGCTTATGGTAATAACTTTTCATATTGACTGTTGAGTGCTAATTTCATTATCCTTAAACACTTCAAGTGATTTGAGTGAATCTTTAGTGAGGATGTTAAACTCTGTGAGATTTTGAATTAAAGGTGATTACTTAAATAAGTGGAGATGCCTATATTTTTCATGATTAAATGCTCAACTTGGAATGTTTGAAACTTTAATGCTCTTTTAGTTGAACTCTCAATGTATGATCACTTATGGATTAGTTTGAGATATTATTGATAGGAATTATAAGTTAAGAAAAAAGAGTTCTTAATTGTGAATTGAGGATTTTGCTTGAGGACCAACAAATGCTTAAGTGTGGGGGTATTTGATAAACCGTAATTTCTACATATTTTTATCCCATGCTTAACACATTTATGAATGATTTCTCCTTAGATTTGGTGAACTTGATGCTCCTAATCCTTTAATTTCATGTTTTATACTTAGGTGAGCATAGGAGAGCAAAAAGAACAAGAAACGGGCCGAAAACGGAGAAAATAGGCTGACATGGGAAAACAACACGGCTTGGACTTCCTCACACAGGTAGCACACACGCCCGTGCCATTCTAACAGGCTCAAACACGGCCTAAAATAATCACACACGGGCGTGTCACATGGGCGTGTCCCTATCGAGCCCAAGTTAATTTCTATTCGAAAAAGAGAGATTTGGAGGGCTTTTAGGCATTCTAAAGCCTATTTAAACACCCAAGAGGAGGACTAAAAGGGAAACACAGAGTAGGAAGGAAGGAATTACTCGAAGAAATCTGATTGATCCATCTCAGAAGTCAGATTAGTCATCAAGATTGAAGATCTTCTCTCAATTTCTCTTCAGGAGTTTTGGGTTTTCTTTATGTTTTGCATTCATTATTCTTCTGAGATGTTTTCCTTTTTAGTTATGAACTAAACCCCTTAAATACCTAAGGGGAATGAAACCTAAGACGAATCTTGTTATTATTATCTGAATTGTATGATAAATATTTAACTTGTTGTTAATTATGTGTTCTTAATTCTTGCTTCGGTATTTCAGGATATTTATTCAAGTTAATACGCTTATTCAGAGGATGAATAGTCCCTGTCTAAGAGTAAATTTGTCATAATTAAGTGGAGTTGATTGCACACCTAGAGATAGGGTGACAAGATTTTGCTAGATTAGGGTAAAACCTAATAAGGGGATCCATAGATCGAGTTAATGCAACCTTAGGGTGTTAATTAGAAAAAGAGATTTCAATTATTCAACCTAGGGTTAAACGTTATTAGTCTTGAATAGGGATAATAACATAACTTAGGGATTTCTACGGAACAAATTGAATGAATAAATCTTCTGATTCAGAGTCAAATAACAAGTGAAATCTAGGTGGATTTTTCCTTGGGTATTGTCTTAATCAATCAAATTTTCTAAAAAGGATTTTCCACAATTCTATTTTCTGTGCATTCTTAGATTAGTTAATTAGTTAATTAAAACCTTAGGCTAGATAATAAAAAGGAAGTTAATACTAGTACTTTTAGTTTCTTTGGGTTCGACATCCGGCCTTGCTAAAACTATACTGCTATTCGATAGGTGCGCTTGCCTTCGTCGTGATAATAGTTAGTTTAGGTACGATCATTTATAAATTTTAAAACTTATCCGAGTGACAATCAATTACATAGGCTGGGATATACATATATGTTTTCGGAGGAAATGTACTGGACTGGCAGCTCAGCTACAAATTCTATTAGCATCGTATTCGGTTTGGAGTGTAGGGATGGGTGGGTCGATTTTATCCCCACATGGAGTGTAGGCCTGGACGGAGTGGAGTGGAATGTAGCGGATGGATTGGTAGGACCTTTATTGCATTACGATCATCATTCTCAGTAATAGGGTAGGGCCCATACGATCTTCGGATCTGTTTACGTAATGGGCTTAAGCCAAATCTGCATCTATTCATCGATCTTATTAATAGTTGCACATTGAGTTTCACAAACTCACTTTTTTCTGCTCATCTCTACAGGTAACCATTAGGTAGTTTGGTGTTGCGAGGGATTCGGAGATGGCCACACCATTGTTTAAGTTTGCAGTTCTGACTTTTAGTAAAAGTAGTTTTAATTGGGTAAATTTTATGTAATAAGGCCGTTTAAGTTATTATTACTTTTTTTTGGGACTTTATCTAAATAACTTATATCTGATAGCGTTAGGTCTCGGGTTTTCAAAAGGTAAATGATTTACAACTATCGCGCAATGTTTTAAAAACCTTCTGCAACGAACAATGTTTTAAAGTATAATAATGATTTAGTATGAAACATAGTTTGCTAAACGAACCTATAATTTAGAAAGTGAATAAAATAAGTTAGCTCTTTATACAGATCGCGAATGAGGTTTTAACTCAAATGAAATTCCCTAATAGAACTTCGATTTTTCAAAACCCATTCAATGTGACATCTCAGATGCGGCCATAACATCTAGGCCAGGTTTGAGGTGTTACATTTAGTAAATGCTTTTCAAAAATGTCACGAACACGTAAACAGTTTTAAGAGCTACCGCTAGAAAACAACGTTTTACAAGTAAACGCTAGTACGCAACTGTTTTAAAAAGCTTTCGCTACAAACGAGACTCTAAAATTGATAACATTTTAAAGTAAATACTCTTGATAGCGACACAAGATTTAAATTCATCTTTTAGATCACACAAAAAGGCTTAATGAAGTTTTGGCTTTGCAAACAATGTCATGGTTTACGAAAAACACTTCAATGTGACATCGCCAGATTCAACCATAACATACACTCCCACTGCGCACTCTTGTTCCAAAACATTACCACACTTAACCTGAATGTTTTCAGTCCAGTCTATCGCGAGTACCTCTGGTGTATATTGTTGAATTGTGTTTTTATCTTATTAATAGTTTTATGCATCAGTTTACAGTTTCAGTACTTTATTAACAAATGTTTTATGGAGACAGTAGTAATACAGAGTTCATTTCTGCAGATCGCAGTCTTACTACAGTTTTCTAGTTTACCCTAGATAGAGCATTTCAGTGTAGTCTTACTACCTACAGTAGTCTCAGTGATCCTACCTATGGCAGTTTCAGTCAAAATCAAAATACAGTTTAAGAGAGAACTTACAGGATCAGCGCATAGACTCGGTGTACCACACATTCGTTAAAACAAAAATACTTCAAATCATTTGAAACAGTTCTTTTCAGCAATTTCTAAGTTTCAGAAGAAGCCTAAATCCACAGCCGAGTTTTGTAACTTGACTCTGATACCACAAAATGTAACACCCAAACCCGACCTGGATGTTATGGCCGAATCTGGCGATGTCACATTGAAGTGTATTTCATAAACCATGATATCGTTTACAAAGCTCAATCTTCATTAAGCCTCTTTGTGTGATCTAAAAGACGATTTTAAATCTTTTGTCGGTATCAAGAGTATTTATTTTAAAATTTTATCAATTTTAGAGTCTCGTTTGTAGCGAAAACTTTTTAAAATATTTACGTACCAATGTTTACTTGTAAAACATTATTTTCTTGTGGTAGCTCTTAAAACCATTTACGTGTTTGTGACATTTTTGAAAAGCATTTAATCTTTTTGAAGACCCGCATCCTACTACTAACAGATATAAATCAAAATAAATAACCCCCAAACTGAAAATTATAGAGGCCTTATTACATAAAAATACCCAAATGAGACTGCTTATAAATTAATAATCAAGTAAGGAAACGTAAGTTGTTGTGTGGCCACCTTTGAGTCCCTCACAGCACCGATCTGCCTTAGGATTACCTGTTTGTGAAAGTGCGCGCAACCTACGAACACCAAAACCTTAATCACTGATTTTAGGCTTGCACCCTTCCTTCGTTGCAGGAAACTAACTATAGGCCCTTTAGAGATCACCGAAAACGTA
Organism: Gossypium anomalum; assembly: GCA_025698475.1. NCBI lineage: Eukaryota > Viridiplantae > Streptophyta > Magnoliopsida > Malvales > Malvaceae > Gossypium > Gossypium anomalum. Next base: position 15,412,967 of record CM046961.1, read on the forward strand.
AAACTGCTTATATACCCAAAGGAAGCAATCGGTTTATCTCCACGACAATCACCCTATGCGACAGAGGCAAGGGCTAGCACAACCACACCCCTAGCAATTGTCGAGAGTAAAAGAAAGTGTTAGATGAGGACCATAAATACGACAGAGAGGAAAAGAGTGGGAAAATCGAATAGCAGAAATTACCACAGAGTTCATAAAAAAGAAAAAGAAAAATTCGGCACAGAGAGGGTAGATGAAAGAGTGATATTCGACCAAGCCACCACCAGAGAAAGAGAAGCACTAGATCAAAGAAAATGAATCGATTGAAAGGGGAAGAGGAAGAAGAAGAGAATCAGCCCATAAAAACTGAATGGATTGAGGGAGAAAGGAAAGTATTCAACCAACCAAAAGGTAACAAGGGGAATCAATCTTTAAGGAAAAAGGGGTAGAAAAACAAAAATCGAAGTAGACAGAATGAAAGAACTCGAAAAATCCCCTAGCAGAAATCGGCTAGTAACAAAAATGCAGAAACCTGAAAAGCAACTGCTAAAAACCAAAAGTGAAGAGAGAACATAACAAAAGTGAACGAAAACCGCAACTAATGCACACTCCAAACCCGAGTTCTACCCCAAACCGAATTTATTGGTGCCTACTATCCCTATTCGGCACCAACTCTTCTCCCAATTCGAACTTGCTTGATTTTCTCCTTAATTTCCTCCTGTTCACAAACCTCAACAACCGAAAATCCCCCATTTTCACTCCTCAAATTTGGCTAACAACAACCCCATTCAAATCTGTTCAAACTTTTGGTGTCTCGATCAAACACAACTTCCTCACATGGCCATCAATAAAAATAATCTCCATTTGCATAAGCAGGGATTCGAACCTCAGACCACTAGCATACTCCACACGCCACTGATCCCCTAGACCAATAGGCTTTTTATGTCATGTTTTACCCATTTTTATTTAAAAGCCTACTGCCCAGAGATAATGCTTATTCCTTTAAAAAACAAAACTTTTTGCACCTGCCCAAGCTTGAACCCAAGATTTCTCAGACTCCTCCCAAGACACTTAACCACTGAAGGAGACACTCAATTATGTCACTTTCTTGCACAATTAAATATTTATGTGCAACCTCTAAACTGTACCCCTACTCAAAAACTAATACTTCTAGGCCCAAAATTTGGGGCGTTACAACCAGAATTTGAAATAAAATCTTACGTGTTATTTCCTGATGAGATGAAGTTACAACCTGACCTGATATACCGTGAAGTACTAGTTAGAATGGTGACTCGAAAAGTTAAAGAACTAAGAAGTAATCGAGTACCACTAGTAACAATGTTATGATGTTGACATGGTATTGAAAAAATATTAGAGAACCGAATGAACAATGATAATCACAGTGCCCTAACCTCTTTACAGGTAAAAATTTCTAGGACGAAATTTCCTAAGGGGGGAGAGTTATAATAGCTCAATTTTTAGTGGTGCCAAAAATAGTGGTTTCAAAACTCCGTTCTCTGATGATTGAGTCTGTAAATATTAAGTAATAATATTTATGAGTTAATTATAGTATTATAGTAAATTTGGGTCTAACAAATTGTTAATTGAATAGTTAATTGAGGTACAGGGATTAAATTGTATAAGTGGTAAACTTCAATTGTTATAGAATTTTTTAATTAGTAAATGAGTTGGGGCCTAAAGTGGTAATTTTACCATTTGAGAATAAGTTGGACGGTGTTGGCATGTGTATAAAAATTTTGTTGTAAAATTTTAACTAAAATTAATTTTAATATTAAACAAAACATATAAATTATAATAGGATAGTGGGATGAAAGAGAAGACTTCATCTTCTCCAAACATCCCAAAACTGGTTTAGGAGAAAAAGCAATAAGAACATTTGGCCCAGGTTTCCAAGGTTTCAAGGCTTTAATTGGTTAGTGCAATTTAGTTCTTTTCTTGTAACTTTTATAGTTTTGAAATCCCAGGATCTTGATCTAGCTAACCCGTGTGTTAATTTTTGAAACTATTAAAGTTTATAAATGTTTCCATCAATGAATACTTGATGAAATTAGTGCTATTTGGTTAGACTTGATGCTTAGATATGAAAAAAATGACCAATTTATAAAGTACAATTGTTAATTTGGAATATAGGGACTAAAGTGTAAATATTTAAAAATTGGGGTAAATTTTTTGTAATTATAGATAACAGAAAGTAATAGAAGGATGGAATTGAAATTAGAGTTTTCCATCCCAAAAGAACAAGTGAAAATAGTCACTTTGAGGAGTGGAAAAGTTTTAGTCGAACCTGGGGAGAAGCTAAAACAAGAAGTTGTTGAGAAAGATGAAGGAATTGAGGATAGCAAGAAAAACCAAAAGCCAGTGTGGAGAGAGTACAAACCACCGATCCTATATCCAACAAAGTTGAAGAAAGACCATATGGATGAACAATTTGTTAAATTTCTCATACTTTTTAAGGAGTTACATATTAAATTTCCTTTTGTTGAAGCTCTTTCGCAGATGCCCAAATAAGCAAAATTTTCAAAGGAGATTTTGACAAATAAGAGGAAGTTAAAGGAATTGTCTTTTGTGAAGCTAAATGAAGAATGTTTGGCCATTCACCAGAACAAGCTACCCACCAAGGTTAAGGATCTAAGGAGTTTTACTATCCCTTGTTTTATTGGTAGTTTATCTATTAAGAAAGCCTTAGCTGATTTATGTGCTAGTATAAATTTGATGCCTTAGAAAATGTTCAAGAAATTTGGTTTTGGAGAACCAAAATTGACTAGGATGAGTATTCAACTAGCTGACAGATTCATTAAGTATCCTATGAGTATTATTGAGGATGTACTTGTTAAAGTGGATAAATTTATATTTCCTGTTGATTTTGTAATACTTGATATGGATAAGGATATTGAGGTACCTATGATTTTAGGCCAACCATTTTTAGCTACTACTAAAGCTATTATTGATGTTGGTAATGGTAAAATTGTGCTTAGAGTAAGTGATGAAGAGGTCATTTTTCAAATACATGATGCTATGAGAGTTTCTAATGAGCAAGATGTTACTTGTTATTTTATAGATTCTATTGATCATACATTTAAAAATTCATTGCAAGAAATTATGCATAAAGGCACATTGGAACTATGTATCATGCAAGGTAGGGAGGATGATGGAGACAATGCTATGAAAAGCGAAATGCTAGCTCATTTGGACACTTGTGATTTTTCATATCGACACTAAAATTTTGAGACTATTGAGGTGAATAAGGAATTGAAGTCGAAGCTCTCTATTGAAGAACCTTTTAAATTGGAGCTGAGACAACTGCTGACTCATTTGGAGTATGCCTTCCTCGGAGAAAATTCTACATTGCCAGTGATTATAGTTTTATACTTAAAATTGTATGAGAAGGATGGGTTATTGTACGTACTTAAGGAACATAAAAGAGCTATAGCCTAAAAGATTTCTGAAATTAGAGGGATCATTCCTTTTTTTGGCACCCATAAGAGCTTGATGTAAGACAATTATAAGCCATGTGTGCAAGCTCAAAGGAGGTTAATCCCAACATGATGGAAGTTGTAAAGGCTAAGGTAATTAAACCTCTAGATACTGAAGTTATCTACCTTACACCTGATAATACTTAGATGAGTCTTGTGTAGGTTGTTCCCAAGACAAGAAGCATGACTGTTTGTGGCTGATGAGAAGAATGAGTTGATCCCAACAAGAGCACTAACGAGGTGAAGAGTGTGCATTGACTATAGAAAGCTAAATATGCTACAAGAAAAGACCATTTTCCCCTGCCATTCGTGGATCAAATGCTGGAGAGGTTGTCTGGTCATATGTACTATTGCTTATTGGATGGACTTTTTGGCTGCTTTCAAATCCCAATAGCTTTCAAGGATCAGGAAAATAAAACATTTACATGTCCATATAGTAGATTTGCTTACCAAAGAATACCTTTTGGATTAATTAATTTTGGATTATTTAATGCTAGCTACCTTTGATGAGTTTGTTGAAGACACTATGGAGGTATTCATGGACGATTTCTTAGTGTTTGATAATTCTTTCTATCTACGCCTTCAAATTTTGAAACGAGTATTAATGAGATGTAAGGAAACTAGTCTTATGCTTAATTGGGAAAAGTATCACTTTATGGTTCAAGAGGGTACTGGGTGTAACACCCCTAACCCGTCTTCATAACCGGATTAGGGTTACAGAGTATTACAAGGCAAAAAAAGGATATTTCACTTCATTTTAGAACAATTAAACAAATAATTTATAAACATATAACAAACAAAATCAATTTATCGTATAAATACACTTACGGGCCTTAAATCGAGCTTACAGGGCCCTAAAATTGGTTTGGGAACAATCTAGGATTAATTTGCATCAAAACAAAAAAAAATCCAAAAATTTGAAAATTTTAGAAACATGAGTCACATAGCCGTATGGCCAAGCCATGTGGAGTAGCCCAGGCTGTGTGGCTTCCTTAGACACCCATGTGACAGACTATGTAACTAATTATGACTGTGTGAAAAATCCTACACCTAAAAATTAATACGGCACAGGGCTATGTGGAATAGCCCAGGCCATATGCACTTTAAAAAGCTTCCAAAACAAAGACAAACTTTCATCCAACACTTAGGTTCCAAGCCAAATCAAAGTCAACCATTTCTATACTTTAAAAACACATTTAAACAAGCTTAAAACATGGCTAAACAATTAACCTAAGTGTCTAACCAATGTGTCCTTATTGACACCACAATTCAATTATCAACCTCAATTCACTTGACACGTTAGCTAATTTGCATTCAAATTCATAGGTTCACATATAAAACTTATGTCAAACTTATCATTACCTCTTAATCATTCACATTCATTCATACCATGATTCAAACACTTAATTAAGGTTTATATCACATGACCAAAACATCTTTATATAAACATATTCACACCAAGATTAAAAGGCACATACATCACTCCTATAACCTATTGGCATGCCAACCATACTCATATAACCTATTCACACCAAGTGCCTAGCTCATAGGCTAACATCACTCCTATAACACGCCTCGGCACCAAGTGCCAAGCCCGAAGGCTTTACATCTGCCCCTAGTAACATGCTAGAATCACTGTAATATATCACAATAGTCCACAAAAAATGCTTGACTTCGGTATATTAAGTGTAAAATCACAAGTCAGGAATCATTGTCTCATCTCAAATCAATCCACGTACCACGCACACTATAACCTATTGGCATGCCAACCGTACTCTATCCTACGTTCATCGACTTAAGAGATATTACCGCTAATCCAAAGTCGAACAATTTATTATTTCCATTCACACTAATTCAACATCGAAACATTTAATTTAACAATTAAAAACTAAATTCTCATTCAATTTATATTGCAATTTATATCAAAATAAATCGAACAAACTTACCAGGGCTAAACTACAAGAACGACAAAGATTCAGAGACTATTCAGCTACTTTCCCTTTTCCTCAATTATCTATTTGTTCTTGATCTATGATATGATTGATTTCAATTATTAGCCTCAATTTCATATATCATTCAATTTAATACATATAACTTCCTATTTACAATTTTTCATATTAACCCTAATTTTTACATTTTATTCAATTTTGGTCCCTAAACTATATACCCATTATAAAAAAATTATAAATATCCCAAATCAGCCCTCACATGCTTAAATTTCACAAGAAAATCATGTATAATTTATTTCATTTTCAATTAAACCTTTAAACTTGAAAATTATACAAAACCACTTAACAAAATATTCTATTAAACACCCAAACATCATATTCTACCACGTAACATCCAAATCATTTAATATAACCAATGGTATATTTTCTATACTTTGCTAATTTCACAAATTAGTCCTTGTACTAGCTAGATTAAGTTACAACGATCTCAAAAATATAAAAATTATCAAAATCGGGCAAGAATTTACATACCATGCAACTAGATTTTATTTAAGCCAAAAACAAGCACCTTCAATGGTGTTTCTATTCTAGTTTTTAGATAGAGAATTCCACTAAGGAAGATGATACTATTCTTACATATATTAAATTTTAGTTTTATTTAATAAATTACTTATTTGCCCTTTAATAAAACATGCAAATTTAACAAACATCTAGCCATTAGCCGTCCACTACAATTATAATAGGTATAATTATCATTTAAAGCCACAATTTCAAAGTTTAATAGCTATTTAACACTTTTAACTAATAAATACTAACTTTCGTAACCCTTACAATTTAGTCATTTTTACTTAATTGACTATCTAAACATTAAAATTATTGGACCAAAATTTAATTCGACACTAATGACCATTTACATATTAAATAATTAATATTTAAAAAATGAAATTTCAAAATTTTTGGTCCCGAAACTACTATTCCGACACCACTAAAAAGGGGTTGTTACATTGTGTTAGCTCATAAAATTTCTAGTAAAGGGAATGGAGTTGTAACAACCCATTTTTCAATGGGGCCAGAAATAGTAGTTTTAGAACAACAAAATCGACATGAGAGTCCATAAATATTAATTATTTAATATTTACAAGTCAAGTAGAGTATTACATTGAATTTTTAATTTAATATTTTTTTCTAATAGAATAAATAGTTAAGCAAGTGGTTTGTCACTAAAGTTAAGTGATTTTGGAAAATGAAGTATTGGGACCTCGTTTCTATAAACTGAGTCTGTAAATCTTTTTTAATAAATAATACAAAGTTATTATATAAGTGTATTGAAATTTGGTCCAGTAATTTTGATGTTTATCTAGTTAATTAATAAAAAGGACTAAATTCTAAAAAGTGCAAAAGTCAACTATTATTAGTATTTGAGTTAAATGGTATGGAAAACATCATTGCATGGTTTTAAATGGTAACTAAACCATTCTTAAATTTTAGTGGCCAGCCATGTGCTGTTAATTTATTTTTTTAGTTAAAATATTATTAAAATTAATGTTAAAATAGTAAAAACAAAAGAAAAGATTCAATCATCTTCCTTCTTCTTCATTTGGCAAATCGAACACCATTTTTAACACCTTGGAGCTTCGGTTCTTCTATTTCCTTGCATGGGTATGTTATTTTAGCCTTTTTCTAGTAGTTTTTATATTTTTGAAATTGTTGCAATTAGGTCCAGCTAACCCATACATCTGTTTTTGAAATTATTAAATATTTTAAATTGTGTCATGGATTGGTTTGAGTTTTTTTTCAAAATTTGTGATAGATTCCTAAGCTTGGTTGTTTAATAGGATTATTTTGTAAAATAATTTTGGCTCATTTTCTCATTTTCATATTAAAGGACTAAATTGTTTAAATGTTAAAATCTCAAGGTAATATTGTGAAATTATGTGCATAGAGGGCTGTATAAGGCCTTAAATATCCGGCTAGTATGGGTAATGTTCAAATAAGGTTAATTTTGTAAATTCTAGTTTAGGGACTAAATTGAGAGAAATGTAAATGTATAGAGAAAATGTGCAAATAATGAAAATTTAAGGGTCATATGCATAAAATTGAGTTGGGATGTGTATTTGAATTTGATAAGATTGAATTTAATTATTATAGATTCAGGTTTGATTCGTACAGAGGATAATCGTGGAAAAGCTAAATTAATGGAATAGTCGTCGACCTTGTTTTTGCAACCGTTTGCGTCTAAATAAGTTCAAATGATATTGTTTTGAGTATTTTTAGTATGTTATTGTTTTGAATTATGCAATTTGATGGCATTGGTCATATTTGAAATATTATGATTGAATTGGTGAGAAATGGATTGAATTGGAAACTATTATATGGTTATGTGTATGGAGCCTAAATGAACATAGGATAAGATAGGATACAATTGGCATGCCAATAGGTTATATTGCGCGTTGTCCGGGTCTGACTTGAGATGAGATGAAGATTCTTGATTTATTCTTGTTCACTGAATATACCGGAGTCTAGCATTTGTTGTAGACTATTGTGTTATATTTACAGTGTTTCTGGCGTGTTATTTGGGGCGGATGTAAAGCCTTCGAGCTTGGCACTTGGCGTCAAGGTGTGTTTATGGAGGGATGTTAGCCTACGGGCTAGGCACTTGGTGTCGAGATGTGTTTCGGTGGATAATCACATATCCATATCTATTATATCATTCATCGGGCAGATTTAAAATGGTTAAATGACTTGTGTATTGAATTGTATAAATATTTTCTTGATTTTCGATAGTATATCGTAAATTTATATTGATTGAATTAGTATGATTGAAAAATTTATGTAACTTGTATATTTGTATAACCTACCATTGACTGATTGTGGTTGGCAGGACTAATGTTTATTGACATTTTTATTAAATGATTATTTATGTTTATTTGGTAAGTTTTATCGTTTTAACATGTGAACTTACTAAGCTTATTAAAGCTTGATTGTGTTATCTTCCTATTTCCTTATAGATAAAATTTTATGGAATCGGGCGATTGGATCAACGCGAATATCACACTATCCAAATTCTTTTTGGTAGATTTTGAAAATGGTTAATTTTGGGATACGTGGCATGTAGTAGGATTATCTCGTATATGTTTTATGTACTTACTACAAGTGGTATTTTCTATACCTGTGTGATAAATATATGCTTTAGTTAATAATGTGCTAATTCATGGTTTGGTATGAAATTTAAATATAGTATGGAACTTGTCATGTAATAGGTGTTTTGTAAATACTTTGAATACAAGTTACTTGTGGTGCTTGTTATACTTGAAAGATGCTGCCTTAGATTGATTTTGGTGCTTTTATATGTATGGTTTTAAGGTTTAGCTTGTAAAGGCTCATAAGTACATATTTTGGTCATATTGTTCTATAGTATAGTGAATGATGTTCTATGTTGAAATGGTAAGGTTTGTCTTGATTGTAAAATGATTTAGGTGGTCAAGTATAATTGGTTGATATATGTGTGTGACTTGAGAACCTAGCATTGGTTTTGGGTTGTTTTAATGTTTGAATTGTGGTGTCAATGAAGGCAGATTGGTTAGGCACAAAAGTTGGTTGTTTTAGGATGTTTTGAGTCTATTTGGTTGTGTTTTGAAGGCTTGTAAACATGTGTTTTTGGTATGTCTTGGTACCTAACCAATTGGGTTGAAAATGGCTTGTTTTAGGGGCAAACTTTGTAGCACACGGCCGTGTGTTTTTATTATTTTAGGTGCAGCTTTCACATGGTCTAAGACATGGCCGTGTGTCTTAAATCAGTATGTAACATGGTCAATCACACAACCTACAACACGACCGTGTGACTCAACATTGAATGCACACACAGCTTGGGACACGACCTGTGACATGGACGTTTGGCCCTATTTCGAATACTCACATGGGCGGACACACAGGTTGAGACACAGTCATGTGTCCATGTTTTGAATGTCCACACGGTCTAGGCTATGTCACACGGCCGTGTGACCCTTGTTTAAAAATCTTCAAGTTGTTCCAAAATTTTTTTATTTGTTTCGAATTGATCCCAGAATGTTTCCAAACTATTTTAGGGCCTCGTAAACTCGATTTAGGGCCCATAATTGTATTTTTACCCTGGTTTATATGTGTTATTAATTTTTAAAGGATAATTTTTATAATTTTTCATGTTTGAACTTAAATGTTTTAAAATGTATGGTAATTTTTATAATTGTTCCTGTTTGAATTTAAATGTTCTGAAATGTATGGTAATACTCTGTAAACCTAATACGATGATGGAGACGGGCTAGGGATGTTTCAGAGGTTGATAGAGCAAAATTTTAAACCATCAAGAAACTATCTCCCCTTAATGTAGTTAAGGTTATCAAAAGCTTTTTAGGACATTTTGGGTTCTATAGGAGATTTATTAAAGGCTTTTCTAAAATAGCGAAGCCTTTAACTAATTTGCTAGAAAGAGAAATGCCATTCAATTTCAGTCAAGAATGTTTAGAGGAATTTAATGTCTTAAGGAAAAATTAATCAATGCCCCGATTATGGTTGCGCCTGATTGGAATTTACCCTTTGAACTAATGTGTGATACGAGTAATTTTGCAATAAGTGCAGTTCTGCGCATCAAAGACACAAGCACTTTTAACCGATATATTATACTAGTAAGACTTTGACGGATGCATAAGAGAATTATACAACTACAGAGAAAGAATTGCTAGCTTTGGTTTTTGCATTTGATAAATTTAGATCTTATTTAATATTGTCTAAAGTTATTGTGTATACTAACCACTCTGCTTTTCGCTATCTTCTCACTAAATCGGATGCAAAACTTAGACTTATAAGGCAGATTTTATTGTTGCTGGGATTTGATTTGGATATTAAAGACAAGAAAGGAGTTGAGAATCTTGTAGCAAATTACCTCTCAGGGCTCAAGAACCCAAATCTTAAGAAGCTTGATGAAAAGGCGATAAATGATTGGTTTCCTGAAGAGCGTCTGTATACGGTAATCAAACCAAAAGTACCTTAGTTTGCAGATATTTCTAATTACTTGGTTGCTTGTATTCTACTAAAAGGTTTATCTCATCATAAAAAGAAGTGATTCTTTGCTGATGTGAAAAATATTTTTGGGAGGATCCATTTCTATTTTGAGTTTGGGCAAATCAGGTATTTAAAAGATGTGTTCGGGTACTGAAGGACGGAAACTTTTAGAGCATTAGCACTCTGGACCGATTGGAGCACATTACAGTGGAGTAAGAATAACACACAAAGTCCTTGAATCAAATTTTTATTGGCCCATGTTTAAATATGCTAACAGGTATTCTTCTCTTCATGATAAATGCCAGAGGACAGGTAATATTTCCCAATGTGATGAAATGCCTCAAACTTACATGTTATCCTGTGAAATTTTCGGTATTTGGGGTATTGATTTCACAGGACCGTTTACTAATTCTTATAGTAATAAATACATATTAGTAGTCGTAGAGTATGTGTCAAAATGGGTTGAAGCTCAATATTTATCGACTAATGATGCTAGGGTGGTAGTGAGATTCTTGAAAAAGCTTCTCATGTTTTGGCACACCTAAAGTGATCATTAGTGATTAGGTTACACATTTCTGTAATGCTCAATTTGATAAAACCCTTGCTAAATACGATGTAAATCATAGAACAGCTACCCCATATCACCCTCAAATTACTAGCCAAGTTGAAGTGTCAAACCAAAAATTGAAACGCATCCTCGAAAAAACTGTAGAGGCCAATAGGAAGGATTGGACACTGAAATTAAAAGATGCTTTATGGGGTTATATGATTGCATGTAAAACACCTATAGGAACATCTCCATATAGACTTGTTTTTGGGAAGGGTTTTCAATTACCACTAGATCTCGAACACAGAGTATTTTGGGCTATTAAATTTTTGAACTGTGATGTTAAACTTGCAGGCAAAAAGAGAATGTTGCAGCTCCATAAGCTAGATGAATAGCGAATAAATGCTTATGAAAGCTTAAGAGTGTACAAAGAAGTAACAAAGAAATGCCACAAAGCTCATTTAAAGCAGTTGAAGCAATTCACAGTTGGAGATCGAGTGCTTCTTTACAATTCGAGGCTACGATTGTTTCTTGGAAAGCTGAAGTCAAGATGGTCGGGCCCATTCATGGCAAAAAAAAAAAAAAAAACCTCTTTCCATATGGCACAATAAAGGTAACACATCCTAATTTTGGCACATTTAAGGTAAATGATCATCGTCTCAAATTCTACCTTGGTGGTGATGTCGATAGTGAAAAAGAGGAGCTTTGACACCAAAATCAAAATTAACCAAATGCCAAAAAAAAAAAAAAAAAGTCGAGCTTAGGCTCTAAACAAGTTTTTCTCAGGAGGCAACCCGAGTGTTTTCTGATTTTTTTGTGTTGCAATTTGATTTTTTTTTATATATTATGTTTTTACTTTGCATTTTGATTTTTTTTATATATTTTGTTTTTACTCTTTATTTTAATTGTTCATTTTATAGTTTTAAAATTACTTAGTTTAATTATTGGACCTTATTTTTTTTGTTCTTTTTTCAATAATAATTGAACCACACGGGCTGGATACACGGTCGTGTGGCCCACACGGCTAAATGACATGACCATATAGATATTGAAAATTGATGCTTGGGAAACCACACGAGCGAAATACACAGCCGTGTAATGATTGGATTGGGGTTGTTAAGAGCCACATGAGCTTAGAGAGATACATGGCTAAGGGACACGACCGTGTGACCCACACAGCTTGGATACACAGTCGTGTAATGAAAAATGGGGAACATTACGAGCCACATGGACTCAGAGAGATACACGGCCATGTACCCTTTGTAATTAAAACTCACCGTTTAAGTCCCTTCTTTATTCCCTGCAACCCTAACACTTTATCTTTGTTTTTTCTCCAACCCTTCACTGCCGCTTTTCCCCCTCCTCGTTCCGTTACTTTGCCTTGATGTTTCCCAACCCCTATCGCACCGCCCAAGGACCTATGTTCCCTCCTCACCGCCATTTCCCCCTCTTTTTTTCCTATCACTCCACGCCGTCGTTCGGAACTTTACCGACCATACCACCAGTCCCTTTTCCAAACTTTCTCTTCTCCCCCACTTCTTCCTCTTCTCTTTCCCAACCATCCATCGGTCTCTGACAACACCATAATTGTCCCCTAACTCCTCCCCGCACCATTTCAACTTCCCCTAACACCTATGCTCACGATGTTCCTTTCCTTCAAGCAATCGCCAATTACAACCCTCGTCGTTCTCTCACGTCATCACCACCTCTCATCCATTTCTCACAGCCACCTTCTATATATTCTATCATCAAATGATGCACCATCGTTTGTTCTCTGCCATTCCCTTCCATTATTTTTTTCCTTTTTATTTTATTTTTACTTTTCTCTTTATATTTTGTGTATTATATATTTTATGCGTAATTCTAATTACATGCTTTACATTTTACGCTCTGCTAAAATTACTTGGTTCCCTACTTTACGCTCGAGTTCGGTTTAATTTAATGTTGTTGAGAGTCTTGTTTGACCTGACGACAATGTTGCTTTAACTTTCTGTATGCTAGTGCTCAATGTCCAATAAATGTTGTCTGTTGCAATGAATGAATTTTGGCACTACGTTTTTGTTTCTTCATGTCTATGTTGATATTGCCCAAACTGTACTTTGTCGAATGATTTTTAGGTTTAGCTTGGTTTTACTAATCATCATTATTCTTGCATGGTCGTTGCTAACAGAGAATTTTCGTTGAAAATATATACCTACTATAGACTTCCGTTTCTTGCACAATTCTAGTTGTCGTTTCACAGTCATTGCACTGTTATTACCATACGTTGAACTTGCATACCATTTTTCCATTCAACATTTCAACAGCCTGATACATCTTATTGTGAAATCTTATTTCAAGTACATAATACCGAACACATGGGGGAAAAGCAAGGTACCTGTTCCGTCCAATAAAAGAAAGGTTATCGGGACCTCGTCTTCCTTTTGTTCCTCAACCACTTGACACTAATTCATTGCATTTGACCATCCCTTCCATAAAGACTGATGCCAGTACCTGAAAGAGAAACCATTGGGCTTAGATAGGTGTATCGACTAGGAAGCCCTTTAGACTATGGGTTTATTTGCACGAGTCCACACTTTATTGGACGTAACACCGTGAAAATGGTTCTTTGCGATCGTGGAGCCGGCATATGTTAAAATTACTTTGGAGTTTTGCTTTACCTTTTTCTACAGACCGTGCTATCATCAGGGGATGAACCTTGAGCCATCTCCTTCCGGCTTGGGGGCGTAACTCAGTATCTTAGTATTGCAGGTTTTGCAACCGATATCAGTAATTCAGTATATATTCTGATGAATTATTGGTTATGCCTGAGTTTTCCACCGTCCCAAGGCACGTAGATCGACCAACCTTTCTCTACTCAGTGTCCAAGGCTCATTGTTTACCACCACCTCTACATTATATTCACATCATTTTGGCCCACATTCTAATAGTTGGGAAGGAGAGTACGAGTATAGTGGGCACTTTAGATGCGTACTTTCTATGGAGCATGCATGAGAAATGCTCGATTGATATAACCCACTTCTTAGCGCAGTATTTTTGCCATCAGAGTGAACATAAAAAAAAGGCCCTATCTGTATGGGTCCATATGTGACACGTCTAACCCGATACTTCGGCCTGCTTAAGACCTCTATGTAAATCGACACTCTAATTCTAGTTAGGGATATGATACCAAAAGGGTTGACTATAATGAAACATATGAGAATGGTTGCCCGTTGGCTCGGGGCTTTCGATGATCAATACATGTTGCTACAGCTGACTCGGCAGAATAAGGATGAGGAGTGTTCAGACGATGACCCACCACCAGCACCATGAACCATTCCCACCACTAGTCAACCTCCTGTTGCTGCACCCACTATTACCCTCGCTGATATCTACCATACTTAGCAGCAACATTCAGAGAAAATCAGCCAGCTTTAGTGATAGCAGGATTGCATCGAGGCCTATCTACGGTAGCTATGTCAGCATTTTCTTATCTCTACACTCGATCCGACTATTGTTCCTACAGCTCTCGATTCTGATATTTCACATGATGCCGTTCTTTGATATTGTCATTTTAGTTTTTTTTTTTTTTTTTTTTTTCTTATTGTAATCAACTTTATTTTTATTTTTAATGCATTTCCTATTTTTTATAATTTTATTTTAATCTCTATTTTTATTTTCTTTTTTCACCTTCTTATAGCACACAAATAATTGTATTTAATGTTGAATCTCAAATCACTCCAGTCACTTTTTCTACACAATCACCCTGATTCAGGGCAGTTTCAATTCCTTTCTTTCTTAATTAAATTGTGCTATTTTTTATATTTCATATTGTCATACATTATGGACAATGCACATCTTAAGTGTGGGAAAGAGTGCATACTTTCATTCGAATCAATCCCTGAATTGTTGCTTGCATGTTTTCTTACGCACTCAACTTAATTTTTGCATGCAAATTATCTTTTCTGAACCCAGAGTTTTTTTTTGTTGATCCTGTTTTGTTGTAGTTTTTAGATTTTTTATGCATTTTTTATTTATTCTTTAATACATGAGAGAATCAAGCATGATAAGTTGTTTTCAAAAAATATTTATCTTAGGTCTTCTCTCTGAATCTAATAATTGTCTTGAATTATGATTTTACAAGTTTTGACATCCAAATCATAATTTTTTGTGAGCTTTTGAGCTCATAAAGCATCCATCCTTTCATGCTTATTTTATTTTTGGTTTGAGTATGTCGACTAGTGTAATAGCCCATTTTTAATGAAATTAGAACAGTGGATTTGGGACCACCAATTCAACATGAAAATATTTATTTTATTATTATGTTAATGCCTACAGCATGTTACTATTACCGTATACAAATTTCGTTAAGAAATTTTACTGTTTGAATGCTTAATTTGATAAAAAGGATTAAATCGCATAAACTGCAAAAGTTGAGTTCTAGTAGCTAAAGGTATTAAATAGCTATAGAACCTTAAAGTATGAGTCCTTATGTGGTAATTAGACCATTCATGTTGATAGTGGAATGTGATGACCTGGTATTATTGAAATTTTTAATGTTTTAAAGGTTTATAATAGTAATTTGGTAAATAATGATAAATTAAAGAAAACAAAATCAATGTATCATCTTTTTACTCTTTTTTCAACCAAAAATCAAAAGGAAATGAAATCATGGAAGCTTGAACATTCGGCTAACTCTATTTTTCTTGCATGTGAGTATTGTTTGTTCTATTTTTAATGATTTCTATGTTTTTTGGGATCATTGTAGCTTAATCTAGCTAGCCTAGGGACTAATTTGTAAAACTGTGAAAAGATTAGAGTTTTTCCATGATTGAATATAGGTTGATTTTGATGTTTTATGGAAGAAAATGGTTAGTTGTCGATAGATAAACAACTTTTGTTAAGTGATTTTTGATGAAATTGTCAAATAGAGATTAAATTGAAAAATTGGAAAATATACAAAGTGAATTTGTGAAATAAATGAAATGTAGGGTTTCCTAAGGACCTATATGAAATTCGGCTATAACAGGTCAAGGATTAATTGCATGAATTTTCATTTTATGAGTTAGGGACGAAATTGAAATGAAATTAAAATTATAGGGGCAAAAATATAATTTTGATAAAATATGAGTTTTGATTGAATTGAATAGGATAATTATTAAATTGAGCTAAACTTAGTCGTTTAGATCAAGACAAACCTCGTACGACTTTAGATCGAGGCAAAGATAAAGTTTTGGAATAGTCACCTCCATATCTACGTTTAAACGTCAAGGCAAATTCGTGTAATTATATTGTATTTATGTGCTTTTAATTGAATTATACATGTAATGTGGACCGCCATGTTTAAATAAATACATATCTGTCGCATACCCAATGATGTTTTGACAACTACCGAGCCCCGTTTGAACCCTAAGAATTTGTAGGATACAAATGACATGTCATTAGGGTTTACATGATTCGGGTGCTGGTCTTAAACGTCCTACCGATGCTGAGGTCCGCCATGTGTTATGGATACTCCACAGCTCGCGTGAGCAGCATCGTGTAGCTACATTCCGACTCACAGCTCATGTGAGCATTCTGATTCATATCTTGTGTGAGCATACATGTACAAGAATTGACGGATTACAGTTTTATGAGTTATCACACTATGTGTGAGCTATCCCGAGTATCCTACGGTATTCTAAATGGTTCAGTGGGCATGGTTTGAAAGAGAATGGTAAGAGTTCGATACGAACTAAGTCATGAATACATGTGATTTGCATTGAATTGGTGATACATGGTATAATGAAAGTTGAGATGGATGATATATGCATATGATACATGATTAAATGTTGTAATCATCCATGATTAAATTGCTTATGTTATATGCTTATATGGCTAACATGTTTGGTGTAAATGCTTAGCCTTTGGCCAAGTTGTGGTTGGATTATGCCATGTTTAACTTACTTATTATGTAATGAAATAGTAAGTTAAGTTTTACATTATGCGAACTTACTAAGCATTTATGCTTACTCTGTGTTAAATTTTCCATGTTTTATAGTGAATCGGAAGCTGATTCGGGTTGGAAGCTTGTCGGAGTTATATCACACTATATATAAACTAAATCGATAGATTTTGGTGTTTCTAAGTTTTGGTTATAATGGCATGTATAGGTGTTTTTGT
This sequence comes from Gossypium anomalum, assembly GCA_025698475.1. Lineage (NCBI taxonomy): Eukaryota > Viridiplantae > Streptophyta > Magnoliopsida > Malvales > Malvaceae > Gossypium > Gossypium anomalum. The sequence continues at coordinate 15,430,114 of CM046961.1, forward strand.
TTGATGATTTAGCTATTTGTTTTGGCTTGTGTTATGGCATTTTGAATGATGAAGTGGTATTAAGTTGGCATGTATATATTTGGCTTTGTAATGGTAATTATGTTGATATATGTGTGTGACCTTATGATGGTTGATTTTATAGTGCTTATGATGCTTAGATGATGGAAGTTGAACATGGTCATTTTGGTATGAAAAATGTAGTTGACATATATGGCTTATGATGCTAAATGTTAAATGGTAAATTTGGTACTTATGGATGTGAATTTGATATATGAACAAAATGGTAAGTTTTGGTTAAATGATATATATGGTTATATATGTTTAAATGTTTTCATTGATGTGCCTTTGGGCATATTGGTTGAATGCTTATTACCTTATTGGGATAGCTTGATTATGCATGTTTTTAGTGAAATTTGAAGGCTTGTTTATATGTGGAAATTTGATTATAGGTAAGTGCTTGAATGGGTGAGAAAAATGGCTTCAAATGACCTATTTTTTGTCCACACAGGCAGAGACATAGGCGTGTGTCTCAGTCGTGTGTGACAAACGGCCATGCAACACGGCCGTATGTCCCCTGTAGCTTTCAAAGGGTTGCAAGCCAGGCTGTTACATGGCCTAGCACATGGCCTGGCACACGAGCATGTAAGGCCAGTTCGAAGGGTACACTGCCTGGCACACAGGCGTGTGGCTTGGCTGTGTGACCCAAGTTAAAAAGTTACACGGACACGGACACGGGTTGGGACACAACCATGTATCCCTATTTCGAATGCCCTCATAGCCTAAGACACAGGTGTGTGACCCTTGTAGTTTGAAAATTTTCATTTTTTCTGAAAATTTTTATATGTTTCTAATTTAGTCTCGACTTGTTTCTAACATGTTTTTAGGGCCTCAAGGGCTCGTATAAGGGACGGTGTGTATGTTAATGATTGAAATTGCTATGATTGATTTTGTGATATTAAACATTTAAAGTTTTTGGATAATTGTGAAATGTAATCTCCGGTAATGCTCTATAACCCTATTTTGGCAATGGATACGGGTTAAGGATGTTACATTTATTAGTATTAGAGCTACGGTTTAGTCGATTCTCAGGTTGAATGTAGTGTATGTAAGTCTAGACATACATGCCATTATATAATTTGTGATAGCATGATAACTCCTGACCGTTTTGAAACATTTATTCTTATAACAATAACATCCTACCCAGCTGACTCCAATGAAGTTGAAAGCAACGCTCAAGCTTCTACTCACAGAGTAGCGTCAAGAAGTACAGGGCCCGTATCTGAGGGCCGAGAAGGAGGGGCTAAGGAAGGCTTTTTCTAGATGATGAGTGAATGGTTCACTGAGTTTGTACATACAAACCCCGCTGTTCAACAACCTCTACCCCCTCTTATTCCCCAACTAGTCCCCGATATTCCTTAAGGTTTGGAACCTTTGCGAGTTAACAAGCCGTCTATTGATAAGATTCATAAGTACGGGGCTGAAGAATTCAAGGCCACAGCTAAAGGTGATCCTGAAAGAGTGGATCTTGTTCACCAACCAAATGTGTTAAGTGTGCAGTATCTTTGTTAAAAGATTCAGCTTACCAATGGAGGAATACGTTGATTTCAGTCGTGCCAAGAAAGCATATAAGCTGGGAAATCTTTCAAACTGAGTATCGAAAGAAATACATAAGTTAAAGATTTTTTGACCAGAAACACAAAGAATTTCTTGAGCTCAAACGGGGTTGTATGTCAGTGTCAGAGTATGAACAGGAGTTTGTCAGACTGAGTAAATATGCCCAGAAATGCATTCCAACCAAGACCACCATGTGTAAATGATTTGAAAAAGGGTTAAATGAAGATATAAAGCTTCTAGTCGGGATTCTTGAACTGAAAGAATTTGTTGTCTTAGTTGATTGGGCACATAAAGCCGAGGAGCTTAGCAAAGAGAAAAGAAAAGTTGATTTTGAAGTTAGAGACTCCAGAAAGAGATCGACTGGGAATTCATATCATTCATCGTCAAAGAGACCAAAGGAACATCACAACCGTTCTACAGCTTTAGTGGGGTATTCTAGTGGAGACAGAAGTAATCAGCATTCGAGTCTAAAGCCTCAGGCTACGTCTATAGCGAGTGTGAGTAGTGTCAGAGATAACAGGCTCTAGTGCAAGCACTATAGAAGACCATATTTTAGCAAATGAAGATTGAAGAATGGAGCATGTTTTCGGTGTGGTTCCTTCAAACATTATCTTAGAAATTGCCCAGAGAAATCTAAGAAAGAAAAAGTTCAAACTATAAGGTCGAGTAACACTGCTGCGAAAGGTAGACCACCTCATAATCCTGGAAATGTGAGTAGTAGCCATGGTGTAATAAAAGAGTCTACTGTGAGAACTGAAGCACGAGCACCTGCTAGGGCTTATGTCATTCGTGCATGATAGGAAGCTTCTATGCCAATTGTTATTGCTTGTACTTTCTTTATCTTTGGTACTGATGTTATTGCTTTGATTCATCTGAGATCAACCCATTCGTATATATGCACAAATTTAGTATCAAGTAAGAATTTACCTATTGATTCCACTGAATTCATGGTTAAATTTGTGGTTAAAGTGTCGAGCCCCCTAGGTCAGTATGTGTTAGTTGATAAGGTTTGCAAGAACTATCCGTTGATGACTCGGGGTTACAGTTTTCCAGCTGATTTGATGCTATTGTCATTTGATGAGTTTGACGTGATTTTGGGCATGGATTGGTTGACTCAGCATGATGCTATTATGAATTGTAAACGAAAGCTTATTGTATTGAAATGTCAGAACGGTGAGACACTTCGGATTGAATCAGACAGTTTGAGTAGGTTGCCTATTATTATTTCAGCAATATCAGCGCAGAGACATGTGAGAAAAGGTTGCGATGCTTACCTTGTATAGTGATAAACCGTAATTTATACATATTTATAACCCATGCTTAGCGTATTTTATGAATAATTTCTCCTTAGATTTGGTGAATTCGATGCTCCTAATGCCTTAATTTCATGTTTTATTCTCAGGTAGGCATAGGAGAACGAAAGGAATGAGAAACGGGCCGAAAATGGAAAAAATGGGCCAAAGCACTAAATCAACACGGCCTGGACCTCTTCACACGGGCAGATCACACAGCCGTGTCAATTTGGCAGAATTGAAACACGATTCATGTGGGTATAACACACGACCGTGTACCCTCGAACACGGCCCGAAGTTATCGCATACGGGCGTGTTATACGGGCGTGTCCCTGTCGAGCCCAAGTTAAGTCCAATTCAGAAAAGGCCACTTTTGAGGGTTTTTAGGCATTCCAAAGTATATAAATACACCCTAGAAGAGAAAGAAAGGAGAGACGGAGAATAGGGAGTAAAGAATTACTCCAAGGAAGCAGATTGATCTATCTCAGAAGCCGGAGCCACTATCAAGACTGAAGATCTCACCTCAATTTCCCCTTCAGGAGTTTTGGGTTTTCTTTATGTTTTGTAATTATTATTATTCTGAGATGTTTTCTTGTTTAGTTATGAACCAAACCCCTAAATACCTAAGGGGGATGAAACCTATTACAAAACCTTGTTATTATTTCTGAATCGTATGATAAATATTTGACTTGTTCTTAATTATGTGTTCTTTCTTGTCTTGGTATTTCAGGATATCACTTCAAGTTACTACTCTTATTTGGAGGAGGAATAGACCCTGGCTAAGAGTAACTTTATCGTAATTAAGCGGAGTTCATTGCGCGCCTAGAGATAGGGTGACAAGATTTTATCGGATTAGGGTGAAACCTAATAAAGGAATCCATAGATCGAGTTAATGTAACCTTAGGGTGTTAATTAGAGATACCTCTCGATTATTCAACCTAGGGATTAGAAGTTGTTAGTCTCGAGAGGGATAATAATATACATTAGGGATTTCTACAGAACAAGTTAAATGAATAAATCATCCGATTCGGAGCCAGAATAACTAGTAAAAGTCTAGGTGGATTTTTCCTTAGGTATTGTCTCAATCAATCGCTTTCCCCAAAAGTAATTTCCCAAATTCTATTTTCTACAAGTTCTTAGTTTAATTAATTAGTTAGTTAAAACAAATCTCTTTTCTTCGGCTAGATAACAAGAAGATAGTCATTACTAGTACTCATAGTCCTTTGGGTTCGACAATTCGGTCTTGCTAAAACTATACTACTGTTCGCTAGGTACACTTGCCTACGTCGTGATAATAGTTAGTTTCAAGAACGATTCATTATAAATTATTAAAACTTATCACAGGAAAATCGACGATCACATATGTACTGGATTCAAAAGTATCTGAGTTGAAAATTGAATCAGTGCCAGTGGTTTGTGACTATCCTGATGTGTTTTCAGAGGAGTTACTGTAACAGCCTAATTTTGGGCCTAGTCAGAATAGTGGTTTTGGAACCACTATTCTGAGGCTGGAGAAAATTATTTTGATGTTATTTTATATGATATAGCATGTTTATAAAGGTGCATGAAAATTTTGGTAATTTTATATTAGCTATTTCTAGCTTAATTTCGAAAAAGGACTAAATCGCGTAAAAGGTAAAAGTTTTATTTTAGTACCTAAATGTTTCTAATAACTAGATAATTAAAATGGGGGCCTTTGAAGGGCAATTAGACCCTTTTTAATAGAGGTGGCCGGCCAAGGGGGACAAGATTGGTCAAAAAGTCATATATTTATGGGATTTAAATGACTTTTTGGTAATAAAATAGAATAAAGAAAAAAAATGTCATTTTCATTCATTTTTCTTCTTCTCTTTCACCAAAAATGGAAGAAAAGAAAGGGTTTTGAAGCTGGAAAATTTCAGCAAAGAAACTCCCTTGATAGTAAGTGATTTTAATGCTTTTTCTTGATGATTTTTGTGTTTTTGGAACCTCTAAAGCATGAGCTTTCAAAAGAGGGGACTATTTTGCAAAATGATTAAGAGTCTAAGGTTTTTCATGAAAGCATATGTATTGTTTGCTGAGTTTTTATGGAATAATATGAGTCTTAGTAGTGTTATAAACAACTTTTATGAAAGAAATTTGCATGAAAGCAGCTAATGGATTATTTTGTAAAGTTCGAAAGATAAGTGATAAATATGTGTAATAATGATAATGGTGGGCTGTTTCTAGTATAGAAGCGTTCGGCTAGGCTTGGGTATGAGAAAATGTGATAAAAAGATCATTTTACGGCCTAGGGGCAATTTGGTAATTATGGTAAACTATAGGGGCAAAATTGTAATTTTTCCAAAATGTGTCATTGGACTAATTTGATAAGTATATTATTTTAATAAGTTAAATGTGATGTTATAGATGATGAAAAATGAGATTCGGGCTTAGAACGAGGAAAAACGAGAAATTGATGTTTAGGCCTCTTTTACCAATTTGGTGTCGAGGTAAGTTTGTATGATAATAATAATGCAAAGTTATGTGTGAATTACATTCCTTATTAATATTGCATATATTATATGATTTAACATATTGGAAAAGTTGATGGAATGTTGTTTAATGTGTGGAATTATGACATGGAGAATATTATATGAAATGTAAGAAAATGACGATACATGATATGTGGTATATGAAATATGTGAAATTAAATGCTTTATTTTTACCATGTGATGTGTTTGATGATACATGCCTTAAATGAATAAATCGTCTGGTTCAGAGCCAGAATAACAAGTAAAAGTCTAGGTCGATTTTTCCTTAGGTATTGTTCAATCAACCGCTTTCCCCAAAAGTAATTTCCTAAATTCTATTTTCTGCAAGTTCTTAGTTTAATTAATTAGTTAGTTAAAACAAATCTCTTTTCTTCGGCTAGATAATAAGAAGACAGTCATTACTAGTACTCATAGTCCTTTGGGTTCGACAATTCGGTCTTGCTAAAACTATACTACTGTTCGATAGGTACACTTGCCTATGTCGTGATAATAGTTAGTTTCAACAACGATTCATTATAAATTATTAAAACTTATCACAGGAAAATCGACGATCAAGTTTTTGGCGCCGTTACCGGAGACTAAGATATTAGGAACGCTCAATTTTTATTACTTTAGCCATTTATTTTCTTGCAATTTAGCTTAAATTTTACTAATTTTCTTTCTTTTTCTCCTAGCAGGTTCTTGTAGTTTATGACTAGAAGAAACCCGTCAAGACCATTGCTTTTTGACGAGGAAATTGATCGTACAGCTCGTAGAAAGTGACGAGAAATCAAGCGCAGCTTAAGATACACAGAGGAAGAGCAAGAGGATGATATCTCAACTACAACCGAAGAGATGGCTGAAAATCAAGACAATCCGCTACCTCCAGCCATACCTGCTGAATTAGCAAATCAGAATCCTGCTCCTCGTACTATGTATGATTATGCTAAACCTAATTTTACAACAACTGAGTCAAGTATAGTTAGGCCTGCTATTGCTGCAAATAATTTTGAAGTGAAACCTAACACGATTCAGATGATACAGCAATTTGTTCAGTTTGATGGTTTGGAGGATAAGAACCCCAACACTCACTTGGCAAATTTCCTAGAACTGTGCGACACTTTCAAAATTAATGGCATTTCTTATGATGCCATTTGCCTTCGGTTATTCCCTTTTTCACTGAGGAACAAAGCTAAACAGTGGTTGAACTCACTACCACGAGGGTCCATTACCACTTGGGAACAAATGACGGAAAAATTTTTGTTAAAATATTTTCCACCGGCAAAAACAGCTAAGTTGCATAATGATATCACTTCTTTTGTGCAGATGGATTTAGAAACTCTTTACGATGCATGAGAGAGATACAAGGACCTTTTGCGAAGGTGCCCACACCATGGATTACCTCTATGGCTGCAAGTTCAAACATTCTACAACGGTGTGAACTCTTCGACAAGACAAATGATTGATGCAGCTTCTGGTGGGACCATCAATAACAAAACACCTAAAGAGGCTTCTGAATTTATTGAAGAGATGTCACTGAATAAATATCACTGGCAAGTTATGAGGACTAAGCCAACGAAAACAGCAGGCGTTTATAACGTCGATTCGGTCATTACGTTGTCAAATCGGGTAGAACTTCTAAATAAGAAAATTGATGGTTTACTTGGTTGTACGCAGGTACATCCAATGATGAGGTGTGATTCAAGTGGAGGAGGTGTGCTTATAGAATACGCACCATTCAATCCTACAACCGAAGAGGAACAAGTCAACTATATGGGTAACAATAATTTTAGATCTCAAAATAACCTATATAGTAATACTTATAATGCAGGTTAAAAGAACCACCCAAATTTCTCTTGGGGTGTTCAAGAAAATCAAAGACCACAGAATCCTCAGGGTTTTCAACATCCACCTTATCAACAAGAAAAGAAACCGAACCTTGAGGAGATGCTCTCTAAATTCATCTCGGTGTCAGAAACTCGTTTCCAGAATACCGAGACAGCACTCAAAAATCAACAAGCATCAATTCAAAAACTTGAAACTCAGATAGGTTAGCTATCCAAATTAATTTCTGAACGACCACAAGGTAGTTTGCCAAGTAATACTAAACCAAACCCAAGGGAACAGCTCAATGCAATTGATGCTCAAAAAGGATGCGTTGAGACCAAGCCAGAACCAAGGCAAGAAAATGTGGAAAGCAAAGGTGATGGTGAGGTAAGTCATAATAAAACGGTGAATGTAGAATATAAGCCTCGAGTGCCATACCTTAACGCAACAAGGAAAGACTGCTCAGATGAACAATTCGGTAAATTCCTTAAACTTTTAAAAAAATTACATATCAACTTACCATTTATTGAAGCTCCTTCACAAATGTCAAACGCAATGAAATTTTTAAGAGAGCTTTTAGCAAAGAAGCGAAAGTTAGACGAAGCATCGCATGTGGAGCTAAACGCAGTTTGCTCAGTTATTCTACAGAATAAGCTACCTAACAAATTGAAAGATCCAGGGAGTTTTACAATTCATTGCTTAATTGGTAGTTCAGATGTGAATAATGCATTAGCTGATTTAGGGGCAAGTATCAATGTCATGCCTTACAAAATGTTTAAACAACTAGGTCTTGGGAAACCCAAACAAACTAGGATGAGCATTCAACTAGCAGATAAAACCATAAGATTTCCTAGGGGTATTATTGAAGATGTACTAGTGAAAGTGGATAAATTTATATTTCCCGTTGATTTCGTTGTTTTAGACATAGAGGAGGATACCAGCACCATTTTGATTTTAGGGAGGCCCTTTTTAGCAACTGCTAAAACAATTATTGGTGTTTGCACAGGTGAGCTCACCCTTCGTGTAAGAGACGAGACGATCACCCTTCAAGCTCGTAATTCTGGTAACACATCAAAAAGTGAAGGTAATTGTTCACACCAATCTGCTAAACCTGATGATATGACAAAATCCACTGTACAGAAATTAAGTTTGAAAGAAGTTCACGAGCCATGTTCCAGTAACAACAATAGAGGACCCATTCATGAAGAATGAAGGCTACAGATAGAGGAGCTAGAGGAATGGCAAGCACATAAACCGAGAACACCCGATAAACTGAAACTACGCCAAAACAAGCTCGATACCTCTCCAAATCAACTTAAGATTGGAGATCAAGTCTTATTAGATACCGCAGACCCTCACATTGTCACTCCTAACCCGAATGAAGAAACCCCTCTTACAGTACTCAGTATTTTCCCATTTGGTACAGTGGAGGTAAGTCATCCCAAGTTCGGCACTTTTACGGTAAACAATTCCTGACTAAAGCTTTATTTTGATAAGAATAATAGCGAGGATGAGGAGTACGAACTCCTTAAACCACCCTGACCATTAAACGAAGAGGTAAGTTGAGCTTAAACTATAAATAAGTGCTTCTCGAGAGGCAACCCGAGCACTAATTGCACTAACTTATTTAAATTTTAGTGTTTAACACTTGCCATGACTAACAGAGCTCTTGAAAACAGGTTTACCACAGGGACATAGCCAAGCACATGGTCGTGTGTATTACCCTGTGGAAATAGGGAAATATTTTCCCCAAAACATGGGCAACGATAAATCGCCACGACCATGCGACATGGCCGTTGGCGAACCTGCCAAAACAACACGGGCGTACGACACACCCGTGCTTGAGGACCGTGGTCAAAACTGAGAAACTAGCACGGGCGTGGGGATTGCATACACGGGCGTGGGAGAACTGAACAAGGCAAAACACGGTTGTGCGACAAGGCCGTGTTAACCAACACGCCCGAGGCACACTGGTGTGTGTCAAATTTCAGACGTGCCAAAAATAGAAGAACGCGAAACACACGACCTGAAATTTGGATACACGGGCGTGTCCCCTGACTGTGTGCCCCAAAATCTATAAATACCCTACACTATTCATTATCTTCCCCACTCAAAAACCCTAACACTAGCCGCTGCAAGTCTACACGGCCTCCACGCCATGCCCGTGCGTCACCTCTAACTTCGTTTTTGATGCATTTTCTCCTCTTTCTAGCATTTGTTTACTTCTTCCTTTTCTATTTTATTGATTTTAGGCCTAGTTATCATGATAATATGCAAGTTTTTTACTTTATTTCTATATTTTTCATCATTTAAATATCACACCCATCATTTTAAGTTCTTACATACATTCTTTACTTTATTCATTTAGTTAGAAATAAAACTTTCATGATAAAAATAGTTAAAATTTTTCAAGCATTTTATGTTCATAAAAGTTGTTAGAAAAGCTTCATTCTTTTGTCATTTACATGCCATTCATATGCTCATCCACATGTCCTCTCTTTGATAAATGTCAAGAAATTATGCTGTTAAAAGAAATTGGGTTGGTTATGCTTGGTTCGTATTTTGGCTGAAATTATTTGTTCAAAGTTATGGCTTTTCAATTGATATACCTATTGTTATTTCTTTTTTTTCTTTATTCATATAGGTTCACAATGTCGTCCTCATGAGGCAAGAAAGCTGTCGTCCCCGCTTTGAAGAAAAAAAAGGGAGCATCATCTTTCGCTGGACCTACCGCGAAAATCCGTCACCCATTCCTCCAGTTTTCCAACAGACCTCAAGAGGAACTATATCAGATACTACGGGCCCGACCCTTAGCAGCGGGCCGCTACATAGACTGGGCTACTATCGAACAAGTCTAGTTGGCTGACGCGATCCGGGCTCTTCTTACCACCGACCCTTGGGAGCAATTCTTTGGGATTATCGAGCCGACGTCCCTGAGTTCACAATGGAACTGTGTTCGACAATCTATCTTCAAACCATCATGACCAACTACGACAATCTCGGCACAGTCTAATTTCGCTTAGGCGGATTAGTCCGCCAACTAAGCGTTCCTGAGTTCGGCACCGCATTGGGTCCCTATACCGAGGAGTTTAGAGAGGAGAATGACCCACACACTCTTGACCGCCACATCCATCGTTCTCCCTCACGGTGTTAGGATGCCCTCGTCCCACGTTCGGCTGCCTACGACCCCAGTCGCACAAAGGTATCATCCCTCCCTCCATCCCTAAGGTACCTTTATTCTCTCTTATCTCACACTTTGACAGGACGGAGGGAGAGCACCGGCACCGTCACTACCCACAATGCCTATTATTTATAGTGTATGTCCAACGGGCACGTCATCGACCTCGCCTACTTCATCGCCCATACCATACGCCACCAGACGGAGTGACATCAGAGAGGGGTCATCTCCATTGGTCCTTACATGACTCGATTGGCGCGATACTTTGGACTCCTTAACACCGCGACCCAAGCATCATCCTTGACCTTTATTGGCCAGATGTCTCCACAAGGCATCTCGAGTATGATGAGCGTGAGGATGATCGAGAGGCGCTGAGGAACCTACCCTCCCCAATATCATCTCGCTCAATCCACCGAGGAGGAGGTTCCCGAGGACATTACTGATGATGTCCCTACCCAACATGAGGACCCACCACCACTACCTTCTCGGCCAGTTCATGTGGCTGCTTCATACACTGACATCTCTGAGCGCCTTAACAGATTCGAGCAGTAATATTTTCAAAGATTTGACAACATTGATGCTACTCTACAGCAGATTTTTCAGTACCTCCACATCTCATCGCCAGTCCCACCTAGCGAACCATCCAACAATAAAGATGTTTACAAATTTTTATTTTTCTTATTATATGTTTTTATTTTTATTTTTATTTTCATTTAAGCCAACTTTTTATTTTTCTTTCATTTTATTTTTATTAGGATTTATAATATTTATCTAACAATCTTTACTCTCGGCTAATATTTTTTGAGTAAATCATTCTTCCTAATATTCTCTAAACAGTTCCTGCTTTTATCACAGTTATCACAGAGCTCCAAAGCTCACAATCATTTAGGAACTTCAAAATCCAATGGAAAAGGTTCACCACGGTTACCATGCCCTGCTCAATAAGGAGATATAATATTCTTTTGGCACAAAGACCGTGGTATCCAACCTCTACTACCACCGGAGTATCCTCCTCCACCTCCATAACGCCAAACTAGGACATTCATTTAGTACTCAGGAAGTTTCAATTCTTTCCCTATCTTATGATCTTATATTTTCTAATATATCTAACCTTGTACATTGAGGGCAATATACATATTAAGTGTGGGGAGGTAATCATTTCATTATCTGAAAATCCCTGAATAGTACTTTTTTCTCTTGTGAATCTCTCATATCATGTTTAAGTTGAATTTTGATTGACTAATAATTTTGATTGATATATCTTGAATTAAAACATAGGCATTCATGCATTGATTGTTAAACTTTAAGACACTAGAAAATCAAGCATGATAAGTTGATTTTTAAGAATTTAAAATTTTAGGTTGTTCCCCCAAATTTAAGTATTATCTTGAATTGAATCCCACAGATTGAAACATCAAAAAGCCATAATTTTTGTGAGATTTTTTAGCCTTTTGAGCATCTATTAATTCTTTCATGCTCACTTTTATTATTGCTTTGAGGGTGCCATTTTTGAATTGTTATTCTAGAACTTGCCTGATTATGCATGTCAAGGCCACACTATTTGATTTGATATATCAAGATGATAAAGGCACTTAGGATTAACCCACTCATGCCATGAAAAGCTTACCTCCACGATTAACCCTTAGTAAACCCCTTTGAGCCTAACAAGCCATTCCTTATACCACCCTCGATATTAACCATTAACCCATTATTGTTGAAATCCCCTTAAATTAATTTGATCCCCAATTTTTGTCGAGAATTGATTTGAATAAATTGCTTAACTTTGTCTTGTTCTTAAGTAATTTATGATATTTGACTTATTCTTAAAAAAAAAGCATGTATATAAATCAGTAGTTATCTGCTGCTTGTAAGTCTCATTCCATAGTCAAAGAAGAAAGCTTTGTTGTATGCAAGTGATGAATTAATATTTTTTTTCTAGTTAAGTAATTTTTCAAGTCAATCTCGATTCTAACCCTTTCTTTTAGCTTCTGACCACACCCCCTAACTAAGCCTCGTTACAACCCTTTAAAGACCTTTGGATTGATGTATCATCTTGATTTATAGTGGTGGAGATTTGATTTTTATGCAAGCCTATGGTAATAACTTTTCATATTGACTGATGAGTGCTAATTTCATTGTCCTTATACACTTCGAGTGATTTGAGTGAATCTTTAGTGAGGATGTTAAACTCTGCGAGGTTCCAAATCAATGATAACTACCTAGGGGAGGGGAGAGACCTAAGTTTTTCATGATTAAAATACTCAATTTAGAATGTTTGAAGCTCTAATGTTCTTTTAGTTTAATTCTCAATGTATGATTACTTATGAGATGATTTGAGATAATATTGATCAGAATTATAAGTTGAGAAAAAGGAAATTTTAACTGTGATCCGAGGATTTTGCTTGAGGATAAGCAAACGCTTAAGTGTGGGGGTATTTGATAAACCGTAATTTATACATATTTATAACCCATGCTTAACGTATTTTATGAATGATTTCTCCTTAGATTTGGTGAATTCGATGCTCCTAATGCCTTAATTTCATGTTTTATTCTCAGGTAGGCATAGGAGAACGAAAGGAACGAGAAACGAGCCGAAAACGGAGAAAATGGGCCAAAGCACAAAATCAACACGGCCTGGACCTCTTCACACGGGCAGATCACACGGCCGTGTCAATTTGGCAGAATTGAAACACAATTTACATGGGTATAACACACGGCCGTGTACCTCGAACACGACCTAAAGTTATCGCACACAGGCATGTCATACCGGCGTGTCCCTGCCAAACCCAAGTTAAGTCCAATTCGGAAAATGCCATTTTTGAGGGTTTTTAGGGATTCCAAAGCCTATAAATACACCTTAAAAGAGGAAGAAAGGAGAGACAGAGAATAGGGAGTAAGGAATTACTCTAAGGAAGCCTATTGATCCATCTCAGTAACCGGAGCCATTATCACGACTGAAGATCTCTCCTCAATTTCCCTTTCAGGAGTTTTGGGTTTTCTTTATGTTTTGTAATTATTATTATTCTAAGATGTTTTCTTGTTTGATTATGAACTAAACCCCTAAATACCTAAGGGGGATGAAACCTATGACAAAACCTTGTTATTATTTCTGAATCATATGATAAATATTTGACTTGTTCTTAATTATGTGTTCTTAATTCTTGTTTTGGTATTTCAGGATATCACTTCAAGTTACTACTCTTAGTTGGAGGAGGAATAGACCCTGGCTAAGAGTAACTTTGTCATAATTAAGTGGAGTTGATTGCGGGCCTAGAGATAGGCTGACAAGATTTTGCCGAATTAGGGTGAAACCTAATAAGGGAATCCATAGATCGAGTTAATGCAACCTTAGGGTGTTAATTAGAGATAACTCTCGGTTATTCAACCTAGGGATTAGACATTGTTAGTCTCGAAAGGGATAATAATATACATTAGGGATTTCTAAGGAACAAGTTAAATGAATAAATCGTTCGGTTCGGAGCCAGAATAACAAGTAAAAGTCTAGGTGGATTTTTCATTAGGTATTGTCTCAATCAATCGCTTTCCCCAAAAGTAATTTCTCAAATTCTATTTTCTACAAGTTCTTAGTTTAATTAATTAGTTAGTTAAAACAAATCTCTTTTCTTCGCTAGATAATAAGAAGACAGTCATTACTAGTACTCATAGTCCTTTGGGTTCGACAATCCGGTCTTGCTAAAACTATACTACTGTTCGCTAGGTACACTTGCCTACGTCGTGATAATAGTTAGTTTCAAGAACGATTCATTATAAATTATTAAAACTTATGACAGGAAAATCGACGATCACATATGTACTGGATTCTAAAGTATTTGAGTTGAAAATTGAATCAGTGCTAGTGGTTTGTGACTATCCTGATGTGTTTTCAGAGGAGTTACTGTAACAACTCGATTTTGGACCTAGTCGGAACAGTGGTGTTCGAACCACTATTTCGAGGCTGGAGAAAATTATTTTGATGTTATTTTATGTGATATAGCATGTTTATAAAGGTGCATGGAAATTTTGGTAATTTTATTTTAGCTATTTCTAGCTTAATTTCAAAAAAAGACTAAATCGCATAAAATGTAAATGTTTTATTTTAGTACCTAAATGTTTCTAATAACTAGATAATTAAAATCGGGGGCCTTTGAAGGGCAATTAGACCTTTTTTAATAGAGGTGGCCGGCCAAGGGGGATAAGATTGGTCAAAAAGCCATATTTTATAGGATTTAAATGACTTTTTGGTAATAAAATAGAATAAAGGAAAAAAATGTCATTTTCTTTCATTTTTCTTCTTCTCTTTCACCAAAAATGGCAGCAAAGAAAGGGTTTTGAAGCTGGAAAATTTCAGCAAAGAAACTCCCTTGATAGTAAGTGATTTTAATGCTTTTTCTTGATGTTTGGAACCCCTAAAGCATAAGCTTTCAAAAGAGGGGACTATTTTGCAAAATAATTAAGAGTCTAGGGTTTTTCCATGAAAGCATATGTGTCGTTTGCTGAGTTTTTATGGAAGAATATGAGTCTTAGTAGTGTTATAAACAACTTTTATGAAAGAAATTTGCATGAAAGTACCTAATGGATTATTTTGTAAAGTTTGAAAAATAAGTGATAAATATGTGTAATAATTAGAATGGTGGGCTTTTTCTAGTATAGAAGTGTTCGTCTAGGCTTGGGTATGTGAAAATGTGATAAAAAAAATCATTTTACGAGCCTAGGGGCAATTTGGTAATTATGGCAAAGTATAAGGGCAAAATTGTAAATTTTGCCAAAATTTGTCATTGGACTAATTTGTTTAGTATATTGTTTTAATAAGTTAAATGTGATGTTATAGATGATGAAAAATGAGATTCGGGCTTAGAACGAGGAAAAACGAGAAATTGATGTTTAGGCCTCTTTTACCAATTTGGTGTCGGGGTAAGTTTGTATGATAATAATAACGCAAAGTTATGTTTGAATTACATTCCTTATTAATATTGCATATATTATATGATTTAACATATTGGAAAAGTTGATGGAATGTTGTTTAATGTGTGGAATTATGACATGGATTACATGAAATGTAAGAAAATGACGATACATGACATGTGGTATATGAAATATGTGAAATTAAATGCTTTATTTTTACCATGTGATGTGTTTGACGGTACATGACTTAAATGTCAATTATTGCCATGAAAGTATGAATATGTTATGAACATGATGAAATGCCATTACCAGTAAGTATGACAAAGATGCAAAGTATGAGAAAGGAAAATCCCGTTTGAACCTTAGGAATAGTCTAGGATACAAGTGACATGTCACTAGGAAAATATAAATCCGAGCTCTTTGAGTGGTCCGAGTTCATTATGGATGATGTTACATGTTATGTGGTAGCTTTGGCTACATATATTACGCGCTATTAAGTGGTCTAGCTGCGTATATAGCACTTATGTGCAATCTTCTGTTTATCCCTTAGTATTCCAAGTGTTCAACGGGAAATCTGAGGAAACAGTTGATAATGGTTCCAATGGGGTAAGTCATTGGTGAGTATGTACTTGAGTTATGTTACAAGTTGTACAAGTATGTACACCAAACTTATGAGTAATGCCTTGATATCTGATAATCTATGATGTATATAGTATTTGGTGAATACTATGGAAATGGAATGATTTGGATTAAGTCTTAGATACTTGATGACATTGAGATTATGGGTCCATGCTTATGGTGCATAGCTATGTGTTCTTACCATTGTAGCAGAAATGATGTTGTATTAATTTGGTGAACAATAATTGTGAATGAGTAAATTAGCCTGGACAGTTTTGGGCTACTGCAGTGGTGTAACTTTGAAAATACACTAAAAATAGTGGAAAAAGATTTAGAGGCTGAATAAAATATTTAGTTAAATCTTATTAAGACTAGTTTTTTATAAATGAAACCGTGTAAGCAAAAGAATTTCCTATAATGAGATATTTTAAGTTGTGTGAGACAGAGTTAGAATGACTTCAAAATTCCCTGTTCTGATTTGAGAAAAACATTATTTGAGTCCTGTGCTATGAGATAATTAAACTTTAGTGCAAAAGGGTCGGAACTATCAGACAGTGAATCAGGGGTAACTTTGAGGAATAAACTGTACTATTTGGATAAACCAAAAATTCTGGAAATTTTATGGTAGAAAGGTACATGAGTATAGTTTCAAGGAAAATTAATGGAACTTAATTTATAGTTTCTTAGCTCCATATATAAATATTTTATTGACTGTTCTACTAGAAGACAACTTATCATGAACTTGAGAATATGTTGGGAACATTGATAAAAACATGTTAATGAGTTGCTTATTGTTTTCATATGAACTTGCTAAGCGTAAAGCTTACCCCCTACCTTTCCTATGTTCTCTAGTGTTGCCAGGCTAGCTCGGGTTGGAGTTCGTCGGAGATATTATCACACTGTCAAGCTATCGCTATTGGTGTAAGTGATTTCAAGTACTTTGAGTCTATGGCATGTATAGAAGTTTAAATATTTGAGTGTGTGATATTTGCTTTAGCCAAATGCATCGGCTTATATTGATTATGGGGTTGGTAAACCTATTTATTTATGATGTGTCTTTAATGGCTTGGTATGAATGGTTTGTGGGTGTGATCATGGGTGCTTAGTGTTGAAAATGAGGTTTGAAGAACATGTTGATAGCTATAGCATTAAAGTGGTAAAGATAAAGGTAAAACCTATAATATTGGTTGCATGTGAAATTGCCAAGATCATGAAATGCTTATGGATGTTTAAGTGCTCATCTATGCCCTATTGTATGCCATTGAATATGTGTGTATGCATGAGTTGTGATGGGTGATAAAAAGGCTTGGAAAATGGCCTTATTTTGTCCACACGAGCAAGGCATACGGGCATGTGTCTAGGCCATGTGTGACACATGGTCCGCTCCCATGGGCGTGTTGTCCAGCCGTGTGTCCCCTGTACCTAAATATTACAAGTCAGTATGCATAGTAGTAAATACACAGGCAAAGACACGACCGTGTATCTCAGCCGAGTGCAGGACACGAGCGTGTGCCTTGGCCGTGTGGCTTCAATTTGTTCATGATCAAATTAGCAGAATGTCTAGGTTTTTCTACATAGGCTAAGACACGGGCGTGTCGAGGTCATGTGAGGGACATGGGGCGTGTGAAAACCACTGCAAGTTGAATTTTGAAATTAATTCCGCACGGGTACTGGACACCGGCGTGTGGAGCCTTAAAGCACGAAATTTTCCAAGATTTTCTTAAGTCCTTAGTTTAGTCTTGAACCGTCTCTAATGCATGTTTTGGGCCTCGTGAGCCCGTTTAAGGGACAAAATGCATGTGAACGCGAAGTTTTAAGTTAAAAGAAATTTTACGGCCCGATTTTATATGCGTATGCTTGAGTTAAGTCTGGTAGTACCTCGAACCCTATCCCAGCTTCGGCTACGGGCGAGGGGTGTTACAATTACCTGAATTACTGCCGATCAGAGAGGTTGAGTTTGCTATTGAATTAGTACCAAGAACATCACCAATATCAATAGCACCTTACAGAATGGCTCCTACTGAGTTGAAAGAATTGAAAGCACAGTTACAAGAATTGACAAATAGGGGTTTTGCTCAACACAGTTTCTCACCTTGGGGTGTGCCTGTTCTATTCATTAAGAAAAAAGACAGATCAATGAGATTGTGTATTGACTACGAACAACTCAATAAATTTATGATAAAGAATAAATATCCATTTCCGTAAATTGACGATTTGTTTAACCAGCTGAAAGGTGCAACATTATTTTCAAAGATTGATCTTCGTTCTGGCTTTTATCAGCTATGGGTTAAATATTCGGGTGTGCCGAAAACTACATTCAGGACCAAGTATGGGCATTATGAATTTCTTGTGAAGCCATTTGGTTTAACTAATGCACATGCAGTATTTATAGATTTGATTAACATAATCTTCAGACCATATTTAGATAGATTTGTGGTGGTATTTATTGACGATATTTTGATTTATTCATGAGATGAGTCTAGGCTTGCCGAGCATTTGAGAATTGTACTAAAAACCCTATGTGGTAAGCTATTGTTTGCCAACTTTAGCAAATGTGAGTTTTGGCTCCGGGAAGTTAGTTTTTGGGGACATATTGTATCGACTAAAGGCATCAGAGTTGATCTGAGTAAAATTTTAGCAGTTATTGACTGAAAACCTCTGAGAAATGTATCTGAAGTCATAAGTTTTCTGAGATTAGTCAGCTATTACAAAAGATTCGTCAAGTGATTCTCAATGATAGCTACACCGATTATGAGACTGTTACAGAAATATGTGAAATTTAATGGTCTGAGAGATGTCAGCAAAGTTTCAATCATTTGAAAGCACTGTTGACCGAGGCACTAGTTCTAGTTCAGCCTAATCGGGTATAGATTTTGTGATTTTCAGCTATGCATCTTTGAATGGTTTAGGTTGTGTTTTGATTCAGAAAGGTAAAGTGATAGCTTACACTTCTAGACAGTTAAAGCCAAATGAAAAGAATTATCCGACACATGACTTAGAGTTGGCAGCTATTATGTTTGCATTGAAAATTTGGAGACACCATTTGTATAGCAAAAAATGTCATATCTTTACTAATCATAAAAGTTTGAAGTATCTAACGTCACAGAAAGATCTGAATCTAAGACAGTGCAGGTGGCTCGAGCTATTGAAAGACTACAATTTGATTATTAAATATCATTCAGGTAAAGTGAATGTAGTCGCGGATATGTTGAGTAAAAAGTTTTTATTTGCTTTACGAGCGATGAATACGCAACTAATATTATCTAATGATGGTTCAATTTTAGCTGAATTAAAAGCTAGACTGATGTTTCTACAATAGATCTACGAGGTTCAAAAATGTGATAATATGTTCATAACTAAACGAAAACAGAGTGAGTCAATTTCTGATTCAGAATTTCAGGTTGGATCTTTTTTAGAGGCAGGATTTGTGTACCGAAGAATCCAGAACTCATTCAAAAAATTTTGCATGAAGCTCGTAATGGTAGCTTTTCTTTTCATCCGGGAAGTAATAAGATGTATAGTGATTTGAAACAGATGTATTGGCGATCGAGAATGAAAAGAGAGATTTTTTACTTCTTATCAAGATGTTTAGCAAGTTCACAAGTTAAAGCTAAACATCAAGTACTTTTTGGGTTATTACAGCCAGTGCTAATACCGAAATGAAAATGGGAGCGAATTACGATGGACTTCGTATCGGGTTTACCCTTGTCTCCAAGAAAGAAAGATGCAATTTGGGTTGTTGTTGATCGTCTGACGAAGTCTGCACATTTTATTCCAATACATACAGATTATTCTCTTGAGAGATTAGCTGAGCTATATGTTGTTGAGATTGTCAGATTACACAAGGTGCCAGTTTCTATAACTTCGAATAGAGATCCACAGTTTACATCATGATTCTAGAAAAAAGTTACAGGAAGCTCTTGGTACATGGTTTCATTTTAGCACTGCATTTCATCTTCAGACCGATGGTCAGTTTGAGCATGTAATAACAGTTATTTACCGTTGTTGTGTGATAGAATTCAAAGGCAACTGGGAGAAATATTTACCGTTGGTTGAGTTTACGTACAATAACATTTATCAGTCGAGCATAAAGATGGTATCGTATAAAGCTTTGTATGGTCGTAAATGTCAAACTCTGTTATATTGGACTCAGCTCAGTGAGAAAATGATTCATGGGGTTGATTTGATTCGAGAGACTGAAGAAAAAGTAAAAGTGATTCAGGATAGTTTGAAAGAAGCTTCGGATTGACAAAAATCATTTGCGGATTTGAAATGTAAAGACATTGAATTTCAAGTCCACGATAAAGTATTCTTGAAAGTATAACCCTGGAAGAAAGTTCTTTGTTTCAGTCACAAAAGGAAGCTAAGTCCACGGTTTATCGAGTCATATGAGATTATTGAAAGAATCAGACCAGTAGCATATCGATTAGCTTTACCGTCGGAGTTAGGAAAGATTCATAACGTGTTTCACATGTCTATTTCAAAATGGTATCGATCTGAACCTTTCCACGTTATCTCACTGGCGGATGTTGAGATTTAGCCTGATATGTGGTTCAACGAGGAACCGGTTAGAATTTTGGCACGAGAAGTTAAAGAATTGAGAAATAAGAGCATAGCTTTAGTAAAGGTTCTTTGGCAATGTCACGAGATAGAGGAAGCCACCTGGGAACCTGAGGAAGCTATGAGAAAACAATATCTAAACCTCTTTTCTGGTAAGATTTTCTGAGACGAAAATTCCTTTAGGGGGAGAGTTGTACCAGCCAATTTTTAATAAAATTGGAACAGTGGTTTTGAGACCACAAATTTGACGTGAAAATATTTATTTTATTATTATGTTAATGTCTACAGCATGTTAGTATTACTGTATACAAATTTCGTTAAGAAATTTTACCATTTAAATGCTTAATTTGATAAAAATGATTAAATCGCATAAAGTTCAAAAGTTGAGTTCTAGTAGCTAAAGGTATTAAATAGCTATAGAACATTAAAGTATAGTCCTTATTTTGTAATTAGACCATTCATGTTGATAGTGGAATGTGATGGCTTGGTATTATTGAAATTTTTAATGTTTTAAAGGGTTATAATAGTAATTTGGTAAATAACGATAAATTAAAGAAAACAAAATCAATGCATCATCCTTTTACTCTTTCTTCAACAAAAAATCAAAAGGAAAGAAAACCATGGAAGCTTGAACATCTGGCTAACTCTATTATGCTTGCATGTGAGTATTGTTTGTTCCGTTTTTAATGATTTATATGTTTTCGGGGTCGTTGTAGCTTGATCTAGCTAGCCTAGGGACTAATTTGTAAAACTGTTAAAATATTAGACCTTTCCATGATTGAATATAGGTTGCTTTTGATATTTTATGGAAGAAAATGGCTAGTTGTTGATAGATAAACAACTTTTGTTAAGTGATTTTTGATGAAATTGTCAAATAGGGATTAAATTAAAAAATAGGAAAATATACATAGTGAATTTGTGAAATAAATTAAATGTAGGGTTTGCTAAGGACTTATATGAAATTCGACTATAGCGGGTTAAGGATGAATTGCACGAATTTTCGTTTTATGAGCTAGGGACTAAATTGAAATGAAATAAAAATATAGGAGTAAAAATGTAATTTTGATAAAATATGAGTTTGGATTGAATTGAATAGGATAATTATTACATTGAGCTAAATTTATTCATTTAGATCAAAATAAACCTCCTTCGACTTTAAACCGAGGCAAAGATAAAGTTTTGGAATAGTCGCGTATCTATGTTTAAACGTCGAAGTAAGTTCGTGTAATTATATTGTATTTATATGCTTTTAATTGAACTATACATGTAATATGGACTGCCATATTTAAATAAATACATATCTGTCGTATATCCAAAAGTGTTTCGACTACTATCGATCCCCGTTTGAACATTAGGAATTTGTAGGATACAAATGACATGCCATTAGGGTTTACATAATTCAAGTGGTGGTCTTAAATGTCCTACCGATTGCTGAGGTCCGGCATGTGTTACAGATACTCCAAAGCTCGTATGAACAGCATCGTGTAGCTACGTTCTGACCCACAGCTCATCTGAGCATTTTGATTCACAGCTCGTGTGAGCATACATGTACAAGAATTGACAGATTACAGTTATATGAGTTAGCACACTATATGTGAGCTATCCCAGGTATCCAACGATATTCTAAATGGTTCAACGAGCATGATTTGAAAGAGAATGATAAGAGTTTGATACAAACTAAGACATGAACACATGTGATTTGTATTGAATTGGTGATAAATGGTATAATTAAAGTTGAGATGGATGATATATGCATATTATACATGATTAAATGTTGTGATCATCCATGATTAAATTTCTTATGTTATATGCTTATATGGCTAACAAGTTTGGCGTAAATGCTTAGGCTTTGACCAAGTTGTGGTTGGATTATGCTATGTTTAACTTACTTATATATGATGAAATGGTAAGTTGAGTTTTACATTATGCAAACTTACTAAGCATTTATCTTCCTCTGTGTTAAATTTTTCATGTTTTATAGTGGATCAGAAGCTTGTTCGAGTTGGAAGCTTGTCAAAGTTATATCACTCTATCCATCGGCTAAATCGATAGATTTTGGTGTTTCTAAGTTTTGGTTATAATGGCATGTATAGGTGTTTTTGTTTGATGATTTAGCCATTTGTTTTGGCTTGTGTTATAGCATTTTGGATAATGAAGTGGTATTACGTTGGCATGTATATATTTGGTCTTGTAATGGTTGTTATGTTGATATATGTATGTGACCTTATGATGGTTGATTTTATAATCCTTCTGATGCTTAAATGATGGAAGTTGAACATGGTCATTTTGGTATGAAAAATGCAGTTGGCATATATGGCTTATGATGCTAAATGTTAAATGGTAAATTTGGTACTTGTAGATGTGAATTTGATATGTGAACAATGTGGTAAGTTTTGGTTAAATGATGTATATGGTTATATATGTTTAAATGTTGCCATTGAGTTGCCTTTGGGCATATTGGTTGAATGCTTATTACCTTATTGGGATAGCTTGATTATGCATTTTTTTAGTGAAATTTGAAGGCTTGTTTATATGTGGAAATTTGATTGTTGGTAAGTGCTTGAATGGGTGAGAAAAATGGCTTGAAATGGCCTATTTTTTGTCTACATAGGCAAAGACACAAGCGTTGTCTCAGCCGAGTGTGACAAACGGCCAATGGACACGGTTATGAATCTCCTGTAGCTTTCAAAGGGTTGTATGTCAGGCTATTATACGGCCTAGGAAACGGCCTGGCACATAGGTGTGTAAGACCAGTTCGAAGGGTACACGGCTTGGCATACGAACGTGTGGCTTGGCTGTGTGACCGAAGTTAGAGAGTTACAGTGGCACGGACACGGGCTGGGATATGGTTGTGTATCCCTACTTCAAATGCCCACACGACCTAAGACACGGGCGTGTCTCTCAGCCGTGTGACCCCTGTAGTTTGAAAGTTTTCATTTTTTTCTAAAAAATTCTATATATTTTCAAGTTAGTCCCGACTTGTTTATAACGTGTTTTTATGGCCTCGATGGCTCGTATAAGGGACAATGTGTATGTTAATGATTGACTCTGCTATAATTGATGTTGTGATATTAAATGTTTAAGGTTTTTGGATAGATTTGAAATTTAATCTCTAGTAATGCTCCATGACCCTATTTTGGCGACGGATACAGGTTAGGGATTTTACAACTTGGTTTGTCATTCTAGAACTTGCTTTTGTTATGCATGTCAAGACTACATTAATGATTTGATATATTGAGATGATAGAGGCACTTAGGATTTTAACCTACTTAACCTTTAAATAGCCTACCTATTTCAATTGCCTACTAGTAAACCCCATTGAACCTAATTCCCTTTTGTTTGTTTATCAACTATTCACTTTAACCCTTAAATGCCATTAATTTTGTGAATTACTTTTTATTGCTTCCCTTTGGTTGAGATTCGATGTTGGTAAGTTACCTAACTATGTTCAATCATTTGTATTGCTGATTTTTTTTGTATGAAAAAAATAGAAAAAAACATGAAGCTTATTTTGTTTTTATAAACCTTAATATAGTGAACGATGTTGGTGGAAAACTATCATCCATCTAATTGGCTACTTAAGGTTAACATTAGTTAATTGTTAATTAATTATGTACTAGCATGTTTTCAATGAAATTGGAATAGTGGTTTCAAGACCGTAACAGGCCGTTTTAAGTGAAATCGAAATAGTGGTTTTGAGACCACAAATCCGACGTCAAATTTTATTATTATTATTTTAATATCTATAGCATTTTAGTAATATAGTATAAAAATTTCGCTAAAAAATTTTACCGTTTACATGCTTAATTCTATAAAAAGAACTAAATTGTAAAAGGTACAAAACTTGAGTTCTAGAAGTTAGATGGATTGATTAGCTATGAAATTAAATAATTGTAGGGTTTATGTAGTAATTATTCCATTGATAATTTGAGTTGACTATTATGGCCATTATTTATGTTTCTTTTAAAGGTTAAGTAAAAAGTTAAATTGGTAATTTAGAAATTAAAGTAAATTAAAATAAAACAAAAGGTTGTATCATATTTAACCTTGAGCATTACCACCGAAAACTGAAGAAAAAGAAAGAACATCACGGCTTTGAAGCATTCGGTCATATCTCCCTATTGCATGTAAACATTTTTCATCCCATTTTTAATGATTTCTATGTTTTTAGAGTTGTTGTAGCTTAATCTAGCTAGCCCAGGGACTAATTCGCAAAGTTGTTGAAAGCTTGGGGTTTTACCATGAATGCATTTTAGTTGTTGGTGATGTTTAATGGAAGAAAATGAATCATTCTTGTTAGATAAATAACTTTTGTTAAGTGATTTTTGATAAATTTATCAATTAGGGGTTAAATTGAAAAATGTGAAATATTCATGGTGTAATTTATGAATTAATGAAATGTGTGGGCTGCTATTAGCTTGTATAATATTCGGCTAGGCTTGGGTAGGGTGAAATTGCATGAATTTCATTTTACGAGCCTAATGACTAAATTTTAAAGAATCAAAAGTATTTGGGAAAACTTATAATTTTGCTAAAATGTAAAATTGAGTTAAATTGAATAGAATGATTATTGAATTGAGCTGAATTTATTCATTTAGATTAAGATAAACCATGTACAGCTGTAGATCGAGGCAAAAAAAAAGCTTCGAATCAGTTGACTTCATTTTTCTACGTTTATCGTTGAGGTAAGTTTGTACATTTAAGTTTCGTTTTTTTATTTTATGAATTGAATGCTATTATTGCATAATATTAAATTCAGTGTTGACGAAAAAATCCAACGGTGTAACGGCAATCATCGATAAATGAAAAGGGATAGCTTCGACTATCGACTATAAAAAGGGATGGTGACGACCATCAATAATAAAAAGGGATGGTGACGACTATCGAACTATGAAAAAGGATGGCTTCGGCTATCAGACTATGAAAAGGGATGGCTTCGGCTGTCAGATTATGAAAAGGGATGGTGGCGACCATCAACAATGAAAAGGGATGGTGACGACCATCAAATTATGAAAAGGGATAGCTACGGTTGTCGAACTATGAAAAGGGATAACTTCAGTTATCGAAATACAAAAAGGGATAGGTTAACTATTGTATTATTATCTCGTGTGAACTTCGGTAAGAGATTTCAATGTAAATTATATTAGATTGTTGAAAGGTAAGTAATGTGTACCTTGTGAAAATTAAGAGGATGAATGTACATATATAAGTCTTTAAATTAGTTATTCTCATGTTAGATTGAGTTTACATGCTTTGTGATTGTATATTGTATTGGCAAGGTTAGACTATACGTGTTACAAACTTACTAAGCATGACATGCTTACTTTGTATTAATTTTTCTATGTTTTGTAGTTGTCCGAAGCTCGTTTGGGTTGGAAAGTTGTCAAAGATCCATCACACTATCTATCGTCTCTTTTGGTACTTATGGACGTTTAATTTTGGTTATAATGGCATGTATAGGTATTTTTGGCTAATGTTGGTCATGTATTATAGTTGTTGAAATGGTCATTTGGTTTGGCTTGTATCATGGCATTTTAGTGGTGTAAAAGGTATAGTTTTGGCACGCAAATTTTAGCTTTAGAATGGTTGATGTTTGCCTTGTTATGTTTGAAAGATGGATGAAGGTATGATAGGGTAAATACGCATATGGTAGGTGTTATTATGAGGTATGGGAATGTGGTGACTTGGTATTAGTTATAAGTGAATTATATGACTACTTAGAGTTAATTCTTGAATGGTATATTTAGTACCTTTTTTTGTATGTTTTTCAATGGTAAAACAAATGGTACAATCTGGTATAATATTGAATAAGCCTTAGTTGAGCAATTGATCAATTGTGTTTATATTGGTACATGTTTAAAATGTTATTATTTAAGGTGCCATTTGGCATATTGGTTGTATGAAATTATACCATATATATATAGCTTAATTATGCATAATTTTGGTGCCTTGTTATGGCTTGTACATATGTGCAATTTTGGTTGTGGGTACATGTCTAGTTGGGTGAGAAAAATGGCTCGTAAAATGGCATATTTTCGTCCACACGGGCTTGTGTCTCAGCCGTGTGCGACACACGTCTAAGTGACACAGCTGTGTATCCCTTGTAGCTTTTCAAGGGTTGAAAGTTAGGCTATTACACGGCCTAGCACACGGCCTTGCACACGAGCATGTGAGGTTATTTCGAAGGGTACACGGCCAGGCACATGGGCGTGTACCTTGGCCGTGTGACCAAGTCAATGAGTTAAATGGGCACGGACACGAGCTGGGACACAGCTGTGTGTTCCTACTCCGAATGCTCACATGGCCTGAGACACGGGCATGTCTACTCACACGGCCTAACCACACGGCCGTGTCACCCCTGCAATTTGCAAATTTTCACTACTTTCAGAAATATTCTTTGAGTTTTTGATTTAGTCTCGACTTGTTTCTAACGCGTTTTTAGGGCCTCGAGAGCTCATGTAAGGGACATATTGTATGTTATGAATTCGTTTTAATGTGTTTATTGATTCGATTTGAAAAGTTTGAAATTTATGTTCGTTTGATTTGAAAACTCTGATAATGCTCTGTGACCCTGTTTTGACAACAGATACGGGTTAAGGGGTGTTACAAATTAAGTTAATTATAATTAATTAAAGTTTAATCTTAGTACAAGAGATAAAATAAAGAAAGAAAATGGTATCTTTCATGTTCATCTTCTCCCCACCGTACCTAAAAAGAAAAAAAGGGTTATCATCTTATTTGAGGAGCTGAAATCATCATCACCATATCTTGTATAAAAGCTCACTTAAATTATTTTTTTTCTTTAATTGTTTTTGGATTCAACATCTTACCCTTTCGGTTTGGTAACTTATCATTTCAACTCTTGACTATAATCACGTTTTATACTTTTCCATACCTTTAACCTAAGCCCCATTACAACCCTCATAAAAACCTCTTGATCTTTGTATCATCTCATATTTATAGTTCTGGAGATTTAATTTTTAAGCAAGCTTATGGTAATGACATTCCTCGTTTGACTATTGAGTGCATATTAGTTAGCTCTTAAACACTTTAAGTACTTTGAGCGAATCTTATTGGGGATGTTCAACCTTGTTGAGTTTGAATTTTAAGTAACTATTAAGGTAGAGGAGATTCCTATGTTTTGACATTAAAATCTTTGCTTGGATTGTTTATACTCTCTACTGTCATTTTAGTTTATATCTTTAATGCATGACTATTTATAAATTTTCCTAATACATGATTAGTGAAAGTGATGGGTGAAGAAGAGTTAATTTGCATGTGAATTGAGAACTTTGCTTAAGGACAAGCTAATGCTCAAGTGTGGGGATATTTGATAAGTGTCAAAAGTAACATGTTTTAGCCTCATTTTTAATGCAATTTTTAGTGATTAAGTGATGCTAATTGTGAATTATATACTCCTAATCTTTTAAATTCATGTTTTGAAGCTTTATGGAGGACTTGGAGGCAATAGGAGCAAAAAATGAGTGAAAATCAAAACATTAGAGCAATTTGGAAGCTATACACGATCAACAGTGTTCCACACGGCCGTGTGAGCCATACGGTTGCGTGGCCAAGGCATGTAACTCATTGTGTCCATGTACGACATCAATGAGGATTTGATATTTTTAGGTTTTTGGCACTATAAGAAAGCTTATATAAGGAAATAAAAAAAGAGAAACACAATAGTCTTAGTTTAGAACGAAAATTACCCAAAAGAGCATCCTTGAAATTGATTTTGAAGTAGTTCTCTGATCGACTGTTTAACATCACAGCAACAATGTGCAAGTGTACACTATCGATGCAAGTATAGTAGACAGATGTGAGTCTGTCGAATATTGATACCATAGGGATGATTGTCTTTTGTCTATTAATGTCGGTGCAATAACTAGATAGAAACGAGATAAATTGTGAGGAAAGTTGTCGGAGCAACAACTTGAAAATAATAAAATAAAATATGATAATGATAAACTGGGATCCCCAACATGAATCTTCAGCAGAATACTAACTGCTCACAATGCATGAAAGGATAGATGATTGTCAAGGCAATAAGTTTCAATGTATATCTTACCAAGCGTCACTCCTCTATTTAATCTGAGACTTAAAAATGCACGTTAACCCCACCTTCCGATGATGACAATATGGCACTATTAAGAACAAGTGGACTAAATTCCTCTAATCCTCACTCAACTTCCATTGTGATGCTTGTTGGCTTGAACTGTCACTGCACTTTCCAGTGTCAGTGACTGCAATAACACTTCTGTGTTAAGAAACATTCAACCCCAAGATTAAACAATAAAAGCAAGATTGAATAAGATAACATTTAACCAATAATTCATGTGTACTTCCATACAAACAGAAAACAAAGAGTAATCATCAGGATTTAGAAAGAAATAAGAAAGAATCAAGTGGAGAATACTATTTCTAGACAACTCAACTGAATCTCTCTATTCCCTCTTGTCTTGCACTTGGGTCTCCTCATCAGAAGTTAATCTGCATCAATTTTCACGTTGGCTCACCCGTAAGAGGCTTAAGCTGCCATAGCTGCAAGCTTCAAAGTAGGATGAAGAAGATGATGGTCAAGAAAAACCTCTCCTCCCCTCCATTTTTCTTTTCACATCAACCTTTTATGTCCTCCTCCAACAGTACAGGTGTCTTTTCCTTAGAATTATTCTATCCTTGTACGTATAGGTTGGTTATACCAGACTAGACAGCTTAATTCTTGAATTTATCCAACTCATTCATTAATAATTAACATGATTCAAGAATTAAGCATTGAATGTAACAAAAATTTTCGAACAATTTTCCTTAGCTATAATTAAACCTTGCATGCTTCATTACCGAAAAAAATCGAAATGTGTGCGCATTTCCAATCCCCATGTGCATTCCCTCAAACTTAAAGTTTGCATTGTCTCCAATACACTAACATGAAAATGTAATGACAATAAAAATGTGTACTTATCAAAATAAAACTTACAGCTACATGCACTGCATGAATACTACAACTAAAGCTTAAAATAAACTAACTCAGTTATCCTCAGCCATCGATGTAGCTGCACGATGTTTCTTCCCCTCTTTTTCTTCTCATTTTTTCATTTTTTTTATCCTTGGAGCGCTTTCTCTTCTTTTCTTTAGGCTTCGCACGATCTTCAGGTTGCTCCTCAATTTTTAACTCTGCCCCGACATCATCAACTGCTTCCTGTGTAAGAGAGGCCACCTGGAGTGGTCTAGTGTAGACCACTATTGCCTATGAATTGCATTACTCTTCACTGGTTACCTCAGCAACTTCCGTCGGTCTCGCTCCATCTCACTCCAAATTATCAATATTTGCACCCATAGACTCAGGTGCAGTGACAATGTAGCTTAGTTAGCCTAATGTGGCTACAATAGAAATGTTTCAGGCTTTGGTATAAGCATCAAACAAATTCTAGGATTTCTCCATATCCTCTATTGTAGCGACAAGCTTGATCTACCTATTGTTGATAGAATTGACCATTTTTTTGATATTTTTCATTTTGCGCCATAATGATGTCACTGCATTCAGGTTTGTACCCTTACTGTCGGCTTTGGTTTTGATCTTCCTTGTCTTGCTTATTTCTACCTCATTCAGTATCAGTGTATCTTTGCCACGATTCATTCTTTCTATAGAGGCTTTATTGATCGAGCCCTTATTTTTCAGAACTTCCTCACCATCACAGGGCACGATTCCTCTTTGCTGGCACAATAACATCACCAATGATGGGAAAACCAATATTCCAGTTTGCCTTGCAGCACAGTCAGTAATTTTTTGGTGAAGTATTGTGCCGACATCAATCTTTCTGCCCTTGACGATGGAATGTATCAGACACATTCTATGGAGGATGACTATGGTGCTGTGAGTAGAGGGCTTTAACCTGTAGTTGACAAAATTAAACTAGATTTTCCTTTGCAACATCAGGAAGCAAAGGTGCATCACATAATTGTAACACCCCTCACCTATATTCAACACCGAAATAGGGTTATAGAGCGTTAACAGACTTATAAAATAATTAAACCACTATTTAGCATACATTTTCACAATTCAAGAATTCATCATTCAATCTCAATCAATTTGTCCCTAATACGAGCCTACCAGGCCCTAAACATGCTTTGGGAGTGGTTCAGGACTAAACCGATAGCTCAAGCAATTTTTATGAAATTTAAAAAAATTTTCTCAAAACAGGGGACACATGCCCATGTTGCCCGACCGTGTCTCTCACACGGCCAACAGACATGCCCGTGTCACAGGCCATGTGGACATTTGAAAAGGGAGCACATGGTCGTGTCCCAACCCGTGTCCGACCCCGTGTAACTCTCTGACTTGGGTCACATGGCCAACACACACGCCTGCGTGGCCAGCCCGTGTGCCATAAAAATGGCCTTACACGCCCGTGTACCAGGTCGTGTGCTAGGCTGTGCCAAACCTATAGGGTATACTGACTTATGCCACGCGATCAAGTCACACACCTGTGTCTCTGCCCATGTGGACAAAAATAGGCTATTTACCAAGCCATTTTACCACCCAAATTTTGTCACACCTACACAACTCATATGGCACATAACATAGCATCAATAAGCATATAATTAAATTCCAAATCAAGGATGACGTATACCAATTCCAACACTAACCATTACAAAATATAAATATCACATATTGCCATCTAAATTCATGCCAATCCTTGTCTTCTCAAAAAATAAAAATGACCATTAACAAATATGCATTAATATGCTCAATTCCACAAACATACTAGTTCACAAATCATCACCTATTGACATTCAATTTACCTATTCACAACAAGCATCATGAATCCAACCTTAATCATTTAACACATTTCACTAAGTATAGTCATATATATATATATATAAAAAATTCAACCATACCAAAATAGACCAAAATAAGCCATCACTCATGACTATATATACATACCAAAACATAAACATTTACAATGCCAATTCATATGGCCAAAATCATTGACAAGTCATAACCAAAATGACCAAAGTCCCTATACATGTCATATACTTTAAATACCAAATTTCATAGGTACCAAGAGATAGGTAGCTAGTGTGAAGCGATCTCCGACGATCCCCGAATCTGAGCTAGCTTTGATAACACTATAAAACACGAAAAATAAACAAAGTAAGCTATAAAGCTTAGTAAGCTCGTATGAACTAAACTCAATGCAATCTCACAAATATAATTCATTAATTTGAATATACTAACATATAGCTTACATTAATTATCAAACCTTTCACATACTCAATTATGAGAGCATACACTTTATTCACAAGTTTCCTCGATTTGAAACTCATATAATTCATGTACGTACCTGTATCATCTACCATCAATCTCAAACTCATTCACACCTATCATTTACCCGTTGAACCATTCGGAATAGAGGTCAGATACTCAAGACTCTCGCAAACTAAGTACCTATACCATGGCCCAAAGCCAAATTATCCGATATTCATGGCCCGAAGCCAAATCTGTGTAACTCACACCCAAATTGATATATCATGGACCGAAGCCAACTCAATGTATCCCCTAATGACATGTCACTAGTATACTAAACTATTCCTAAGGTTCAATCGGGATTTTAGATGCCGAATTTCTATCGTGTCAATGTTGAACTTATCTAAAGTCTCGTATTCACAACTTGTATAGTACCAAAGCATTTAAAATACATTTATAATGAAATTCATCACATACGAACTTACCTCAGATGTGAACACGATGAAATAGATCAATTAGTCGATAACTTTAGTTTTCCCCCGATCTAGATCCGAATTCCACTTTTCTTGATCTAAATATATTCAAAATTAACTTATTTAATAATATCTCTATTCAATTTAATCCAAAACACACATTTAAGCACATTTACACTTTTACCCCTAGAATTTCATAACTTTTACAATTTAGTCCTTATTGCACAAAATCATAAATTCATGAAATTTCTTTAATACCCATGATAAAAAAATTACTATAATGCCCCTAGCAACCCATATTTATCAACTTTTCACACATTTAACCACACATTTTCACATTTTCACAAAAAAAAAAACCTATTTTGCATTTTTGCTCAAAATCACTTTACAAAACATGTAAATCTAACAATAAGATTTCATATTTCATCATCAAACATCAAAGAACACATATTTTCATCAATGGAAACTTTCAAAATCTTTAACACTTGCTAGTACTAGTTGCAACGATCACAAAAACATAGAAATCACTAAAAACGAGACAAAAACAGACTTACAATTAAGATAGGAAGCTTGGTCGAATGTAAAACCTAGCTTAAGGCTTTCCTATCCTCCCAATTTTGGTTTAAAAAGATGATTAAAGGATGATAATTATTTTTGTAATATTTAATTTATGTTATTTACCAATTTACAAATACACCCTTAATGATAAATCATTTAAATCATCCATTTAATGTCTAATATTGTCCACTTACCATAAAAATGGTCTAATTACTACTTAAGGACCTTTACTTTAAGGTTCTATAGCTATTAGACACCTTTAGCTATTAGAACTCAAGTTTTACGCTTTACGTGATTTAGTCCTTTTTATCAAATTGACTAACCAAACGATAAAATTTTTTAAACGAAACTTTCACACAATCATTCAATTATGCTTTAAACATTAAAATTATATTAAAATAATTATTTTGACCTAAGATTTTTTGTCTCAAAACCACTATTTCGATTTGACGAAAATGGGCTGTTACAATAATTCTTTTGATGGGAACCCGTCCACACTGCTCATTCGACACACAATTTTTCCACCAATAGGTCTTTTTTTTCATCTATGATATCCTCAATGAACTCGGAGTGTTCGTCTACATCCACCTTGATGCTCTACAGCTCTTTGATTTTTTTAGCGTCCCATGGTATTAAACCTTCTCGAACAAAAATGAACTCTGACTCATGACCATAAAGGTTAGCATAAAACTCATGTACTAATAAAGGAGAATAGCTTCCAGGATGGGTGCAAAAAGTTTCCCACTTTAACTTCGAGATGGTTTTATAGACTTGCTTACCCAAGTCTTGTTGTTGCGAAAGAGAAATGCCCTGTTCGGGGTAAAAGTTTCGCTTCAAAATGTTGTCTTGAAATTATTCATTTTCCGCTTTATTCAAAAATATTACTGGTTCCTTTTTTTGCACTAGCCTAGTGGTTCCAATCATGAACTACGGTAGTAGATGACGCATGTTCTTCAGCAGATTTTGTGGCTTTCTTGACCAAGCCTCTTATTTTGCCATCTTTTGTTGAGGAAAAACAATTAAAGTTGAAAAGATGTTATCTTGAGAAGAGAAAGCAAATAAAAATGGTTGCTTGAATGTGTTATAGCTGGTACAGTGGAGGAGGATTTATAGTGAGTGAAAGAAGAAGATGGAGAGGCATGTTGTTTTGTGGAGAGATATAAAGCTGGTGGGGATAGTTGTGTCCAATAGAAATTGTGCCCGCTCAGAAGGATCAAATGGCTGAGTGATTTTTGATCCAACAGTGGAATCTGAATTTCCTTAAATTCAATGCGTCAATAATGGTACCTAATTATTCTGCAAAAAGGAAGGAAAACAAACTTTAACAAAACATAAATAAATAAACTAAAATCACGAAGTAATAATTAAAAATTAAAACTTTTTGACCAATTTAATGGTGTTTGCTTGCTTTTGATTATTGTTGTCGAAATAGGGTTTCAACCTCTAGCCATTTCCTTTGAATTGGTGTCCATCACGTAAATCTCGAATTATGACTGCACCATAAGTAAATACGTCGAGAACTTCTAAAGGTCCAGACCAACGTGAACAAGATTTACTTGGGTGCAATTTAAGTCGAGAATTGAATAATAAAACTTGCTGACCCACAATAAATTGTCACTGTAAAATAGTCTCACCATGCTATCGTTTGGTCTTTTCCTTATAAATCACAGCATTTTCATAGGCATTTCTCCTAATCTCCTCTAGTTCAGTGATATCCAATAGCCTTTTCTTTCCAACTGCTTCATAGTCCATGTTCACTTGCCTAATTGCCCACATTGCTTTGTGTTCTAGCTCAACTGGT
This sequence comes from Gossypium anomalum, assembly GCA_025698475.1. NCBI lineage: Eukaryota > Viridiplantae > Streptophyta > Magnoliopsida > Malvales > Malvaceae > Gossypium > Gossypium anomalum. The sequence goes on from CM046961.1 coordinate 15,464,674, forward strand.
AAGTGACATGCTTTCCCAAAAACCCATTGATACGACGACATCCCTAATGGAGTTTTTTATGTTGTCTGCAATGCCCATAAAGTGTTATCCAATCGGAAAGACCAATCTTTCCTCAAAGGGTTTCCAACCTTCTCAAGAATGTTCTTGATTTGTCGATTCGATACTTTGGCTTGTCCATTGGTTTGCAGATGATAACTAGTAGCCATTCTATGATTAACTCCATATCTTTTCAATGCAATTGCCATTTGGTTGCAATGAAAGTGTGTACTCTGATCACTAATCAATGCCTTTGGTGTATCGAAGAGGGTGAGTATATGCTTGTGAAAAAATTTTAGCACTGTCTTTGCATCATCCTTTGGAACTGCAACAGCTTCAACCCACTTTGAAACGTAGTCAACAACTACTAATATATAAAAATTTCCAAATGAACTTGGAAACAATCCCATAAAATCCATACCCCAAATATTAAATAATTCAACCTCCATAATTGGTTGCTGCAACATTTCATTGCGTCAGGATATAGAACTGGTGCGCTGACACCTATCGTAATGATTCACAAAATTGTGGGTACCTTTGAATAATGACGGCCAGCAGAATCCTGATTGGAGAACTTTAGCAGCAATTCTCATACCGCCGAAATAACCTCCACAAGGAGCATCATGACAATACTTCAGGATTGAAAGCATCTCTTCTTCTGGAACACAACGTCGAATGATGTTGTCATTGCATACCTTGAATAAATACGGCACATTCCAATGATACTTCACTACATCACGAAGAAATCTTTTTTTTAATGGCTTGTGACACCCAATGGGAGTTTTCCACACAAAATATAATTAACAAAATCTGCATACCAAGGAGTTGCATCTACAACAAATAACTTCTCATCTAGGAATGTGTTGACAATTTGAAGTATGATTCTATCTTTGCTGCCAACTTCCAATCAAGGCAGATGGTCTGCAACTTGATTCTCTAAACCCTTACGGTTTTTTATCTCGATGTCAAATTCTTGCAACAGTAATATCCAGATTATTAGTCTTGGTTTGGCATCCTTTTTCGCAAAGAGATATCTCAACAATGAGTGATTACTGAATACAGTAACATTTACACTGACAAGATAGGAACAAAACTTGTCAAAAGCAAAGACTACAGCCAACAATTCTTTCTCTGTAGTGGTATAATTGAATTGAGCCTCTGTAAGAGTTTTGCTAGCATAATAGATGGTGTAAAATATTTTTCCCTTTCGTTCTCCTATAACCGCACCCATAGCACAGTCGCTTGCATCGCACATAACTTCAAAAGGTTGAGACCAATCTGGTCCGACGACAATGGGTGTATTCAATAGCTACTTTTTTAACTAAATAAAGGCATCCAGACATGCATCATCAAAGAATAATTTTTTATTATGTTCCAGCAATGAGCATAAGGGCTTTGTAATTTTTCAAAAATATAATAAACCTTTGGTAAAACCCCGCATGTCCAAGAAAACTATGAATACCTTTCACGTTTGTTGGTGGAGGTCATTTTTCAATGATTTCCACCTTAGCTTTGTGTACTTGAATGCCTTTACTAGAGATACGGTGTCCTAACACAATGCCTTCAATTGCTGATGAGGCACTCAACTAACTAAAATCACGACAAAGGCAATCGCACCTATCGAATAGTAGTATAGCTATAGTGAGTCGAGAATATCGTATTAACAAGGACTAAAAATACTAGTAATTACTATCTTCTTATTATCTAGCTGAAAAATTGAAGGAATTATTTTTAATCTAAAATTAACTAAACTAATTACAAAGAACGCAAGAGAGAGTGAATTGGGAAAATATTTGAAGAAAACTAATAAGATAGACAATACCCAGGAAAGAATCCATCTAGACTTCACTTATTATTCTGAATCTAAATTAAACGATTTATTCACTTGTGCCTTGATCTATAGAAATCGCTAAATTATGTTAATATCTCTTTCGATAGTAAGAACAACTGACTCTAGGTTGATTAATTGAAATCTCTTTCTAATTAAAACCCCTATTGTCGTATTCACTCAATCTGTGGATTCCCCTATTAGATTTGACTCTAATCTGGTAGATTTATGTCATCCTATTTCTAGGATTGCATGCAACTCCACTCAATTATGTTAGATCTACTCTTAAACAGAGACTTTTGCTCCATTGAAATAAGCACATCACACTTGAATTAATATCCTGAAAATATTAAAGCAAGAAATAAGCATACATAATTGAGAACAAAAATCAAGTATTTATCATGTAACTTAGAAAATCAAATAACAAGATCCATCATAGGTTTCATCTTCCCTAGGTATCTAGGGAATTTAGTTTATAATATGGGTTGGAAACATCAAAAAATTAGAATAACAAACTTCGAAGGAAATTTGAATGGAGATCTTCAATCTTGAAGGAGATCTACTTCTAAGTTGATTCTAATGGCGTTCTTCGAGTAATTTCTTCGTTCTACCTAGCGTGCTCCTTTTAGCCCTCTTTTAATATGTATTTATAAACTTTAGAGTGCTCAGAAACCCTAAAAATTGTGTTTTTTTGCGTAAAAAAGAAGCAGGGTTCGAAATTAACATGGGCTAGCTCACAAGGGCGTGTGGCCAACCCCTGTGAAAATGCCCAGGCCATGTGGTTCCTGAAAATAGCTTTTTTTGTCCGATTTTGGCCTATTTTTTGCTCCTTTCACTTCCCAATGCTCACCTAAGTATAGAAACATAAATTGAAAGGATTAGGAGCATCAAATTCACTAGTTTACATAATAAATCATCTAAAAACATGCCAAGCATGGGATTAAAACATGTTACTTTTATGGTTTATCAAACATCCCCACACTTAAGCATTTGCTTGTCCTCAAGAAAAAATCCTCAACTCACAATTAAAATTAAACATTCTCAACTCATAATTCTCATCAACAATGTTTTTTCATAATTCACAAGTAATCATACATTGATAATTCAACTAAAAGAGCACTAAATATTCAAACAATCCAAGTCGAGCATTTTTAAATCATGAAAACATAGGTATTTCCCCTTATCTAAGTAATTACCTTTAATTCAAACCCGACAAGAATTGACATCCTCACTAAAGATTCACTCAAATCACTCAAAGTGTTTACGGTTCAAAAATAAGCACTCAATAGTCAAACATGAAAAGTCATTACCATAGGCTTGCATGAAAATCAAATCTCCACCACAATAAAATGAAATGATACAAAATCAAAAGGTCTTTAAGAGGTTGTAATAGGGCTTAGGTTAAAGGTCTGGAGAAAGGCTGAAAAAGTGGGTTAGAAGCGAGATCAATTTGATAAATTACCAAACTAGGAAAATAACAAATGCTGAATTACAAATAATTACATCAATGGAAACTATTCAAGAATAACACGAGCTTCTTCTCAAAATATGAATTTAACTGTTCAAGCTCAAAGAACTAAATAACTATATATGTATTTTTTTCCTTTTTTTTTAATGATTTTTTTCTTTTTCTTTTTTTTTCATATGTAAATAAGAAGAAATAATTCAGAAACTTAATCAAAAGGCTTAATCAGGCAATTAACCAAAACAAATCTCGATATGGAATCAATAAAACAGGAAAAATTCTTAATGAACAAAAAATGAGTTATGGGTTATCATTAATGGGTAAATCAAGAAACGGTGTGTTAGGCTCAAAGGGGTTCACGAAGGGTTAATTATGAAGGTAGGCTTTTTATGGGATAAGTGGGTTAAGACCTAAATACCTTTATCATCTCAGTATATCAAATCAAATGTGTGGTCTTGACATGCATAATCGAAGAAATTTCTAGAATAACAAATCAATATTGACACACGCATAACCGATAATAAAATGAGCAAGAAAAGTGTATGCTCTAAAAGCTCAAAATCTCACAAAAAATTATGGTTTTTGATGTCGTATCTGCAAATCTCAAACTTCAAGGTAATACCTCAATTCAGAGAAACAATCTTCAAAATTTTTAATTCTAAAAATAGATTTATCATGCTTGATTCTCTCATGTCTTAAATTTTAAACAATCAATACACAAATATCTATGAATTTAATCTAAAACATATCAATGAAAATCATAAATTGATGAGAATTCATTCTAATAGTAATATGAGAGAATTACTTAAACACAAGACATAATTTAGGGATTTTCTAATAATCATATAAAAAACCTCCCCACACTTAAGATGTACATTGTCCTCAATGTACAAACAAAAATAACCACAGTAGAAACAAATATCATAAGAGAGGGAGAGAATTGAAACTACCCTAAATATTGGATGAAATTCCTAGAATAGTGAAAAGCGAAATTGTAGAAAAATCTTAAATGTAGTGCATGATTCTGAGCAAGCTATAAAGAAAATAAACACAAGTAATGGAGAAAATTAAGGGATTATACTCGATTAGAAGCAACTATAATAAATAAAAATGTAGTTCAAAATATAAAAGCAAAAGAAGTCTAAGAAAATAATAATAAACATAAAATAAAAATAAAATAAATGGACTTAATGGTCCTCATTATCAGACACATTGGTGTCGTGAGTCGTCAGCACTAGAGAGGAGATATGGAAATGCTGACAGATCCTCTGCAATGTAGCGTCAAGACTGTCAAACCTCTGAGCGTAGTATTGCTCGAAGTGAGTGAGTCACTCTGAAACGTCCTCTAAAGTAAGAGCAGAAGGAGTAGGACGGTGACTCGAATGTGGATGCTGTGGTGGGTCCTCGTGATGGATAGGAACACCATCAGTGAATTCATCGGGTTTATTATGAGCGTTAGAATGAAACAATCACTACTGAGGGGGATCCACTCCACTACGCCACTCGATCATCCTCATGTGTATAATGCTCGAGATTCCCTAAGGGGACATCTAGCCGACTAGTGTGAGTGTAGAGGACTGCTCTGGTGTATCTAGGAGACCAAAGTGTTGAGCAAGGAGAGTCACATAAAGGCCTAAACATATGAGGCCCTTCCTGTGGCGGTCAGTCTGATGGCGGAAGGCTAGAGCGATGAAGTACGCCAAATCAAAGATATGTTCATGTGTCATGCTCCATAGAAAATATGCGTCGCGAGTGCTGATGGCTCCGGTGCTCACTCTCCTACCAGTCAAAGTGTGAGCTAAAAGTATGTGAAGGTACCATAAAGCTGGAGAGAGAGATATTGCCTTTGATCGATTCGCATCATAAAGTGTCTGGCTAGTTGTAAAATCGGTCCAACAACGTGATAGCGCATGATGGATGTGTTGATAAATTTGAAGGAAGTTCTCGGCGCTCATAAATTCCTCTGTGTAAAGTCCCATAGCAACACCGAACTCGGGGACACTCATGTGGATCACCAAACCACCAACTCGAAAAGTGATGGTACCTGGCTCATCATGAGTCGTCATGACCTGCTGTACAAGAAACGTCGCACAGAACTCCAAGGTAAGCTCCATATAGGTGGGTTCGATGATAGAGAAGAATCTGTCCCATGAAGTTGTGGCAATGAAGGCACGAACATCATCAGCTAGTCGGGCCTACTCCAACGCGGGCCAATCAATACAACGGCCTAGGCCGAGCGGACAAACTCGAAGAACCTGATATAAATCCTCCTGGAGGCCCGCTGAAAATCAGAAATAAGGGTGGCGGGCCTCGACGAAAGCGATTGAGGAGGAGGTTGTACCATAAGTCTTTCGCTTTTTCGAAGCGGGGACAGCAACCTTAGTCTTTCCACGTGTGTTTGTCATGATGTGCCTGAAAAAGAAAATTTTAAGAGTAAATAAATAAAGCCTCACCAAATATTCAAACACATGTTCGAGAATATAGAATCCAAGTAGTTAAGATAGAAATCTACTACTAATAATGATAGAAACAAAGTCTTAACCATCCAAAAACTATATAGCAAGTTATGAATCAAACTGAAGTCAAAGAAATAATAAAGAATGAGTAAGAAATAACTAAATTAGACTAGAATAAAAAATAAAATAACCTATAAGAGTAAGAAAAATAGTGATAAAAATAGTTAACGTAAAGGAACTGTACCAAATAATAATCAGCATAGACAATTGATAATAAAATTATTAAAATGGTCTAAAGAACTAACTGACATAAACACAACAGAATAGTAAAATAAAGAAAGAAACTGAAAATAAAATAACAAAACAAGGAAAATAAATAAAGAAATAATTAATTAATTAATTAATTAAGATAAATACAGGGGTTAAAGAGAAAACCGCTGGGGAGGTGGTCAGAGTTACGAAGGTGTGGCGGCGCGCAAAGGGTGGCTGTGGCACGGAGATGTGATCTAGGAAGGGGTTATAGATGGAGAAAAGGGGAAGATGAGGGAGGGCCTGCTCGGGGAAAGGAAAAAGGGATGGAAGGAGAGGGAAAAGAGGGGGCTAGGCCACGACGTGGGTGGTTCAAGGATGAAAGGCTTCGGGGTAAGGGGCTTGCGGCTGGGGTTGGGGGTGGGGGTGGGGGTTGGCGTGGCTCGTATGTGGGTAAGGGAGGAGGCTGTGGGGGTTGGGTTTGAGAGGATAAGGGGAGGGGTGACGCGGCGATAAGGATGAAGGGAGAAAAAGAAAGGGGATGTAACACCCCTAACCCGTATCTGTAGCTGAAATGGGGTTACAAGGCATTACCGATCAAAACATAACATTTAACTAAGATTTCACAACTCAGTAAATATTCATTATCAAATAACATCCATTCACATACACAATGTCCCTTAAACAGGTCTACAAGACCTTAAACATGCTTTAGAGAAGGTTCGAGACTAAACTGATCACATATGCAAACTTTGGGAAACTTATAAAATTTTTATACATTTAAGGGTCACACGCTCGTGTGAACAGGCCGTGTGCCTCACACAGCCACCAGACACGCCCGTGTCACAGGCCATGTGAAAACAGGGCATACATACTGACTTGCATCATACGGTCGAGGACACGCCCGCGTACCAGGCCGTGTGAAATCTAGCGAGGTTACTGACTTGGGTCACACGGCCGACCACACGCCCATATGCCAGCCCGTGTGTCGTACACGGTTGAGACGCACGCCCGTGTCTCTGCCTGTGTGAACAAAAATAGGCCATTTAAAAAGCCAATTTGCCACCCTACTCTCATGTGCACGTAGCAACCAAATGGGTACCACTTCAATACATATATAAGCAACCAAAACATGCTATTCCATGCACATATCATGCCACCTATCCATAATCAATTCAACTTCTCAATTCCATATTCAAAACATTCCAAATAATTATGTCAAAATCATCAAAACTTACATAGGTTCCAAATGCATTTACTCATCATTTTATCATCTAATTCAAATCTCAAAATAACACCAATTCAATACCTTATTCTCATACCATACTAAGCCAAATTCACAAGGCATACCATTCACATCACATAGCATATATAAACACATTGAATAAGCAAAATTCACTTCCCACAACTTTACCAAATACAAGCTAAATCACATGGCTATAATTCCAAAACACAAAATGTACCATTATGACACTAGCCTATACATGCCATATACCATATATACAAGGCTTCAAAAGTACCAACAAAATGATCAATAGTGTGATGACGTTTCCCGACTATCCCGAGTCCAAGCTATCTTCAATAATCTATAAAACATAAACAAATAACACACAGTAAGCTTCATAGCTTAGTAAGCTCGTAAGTGATTAATTCAATTCATCAAATAAATGTAATTCAACCATTTTAACATTACCAAATCAAAATCACATTAACTACAAACCTTTCTCATGTCTCAAAACATGAATGTAATATTTAAATAGGTTCCGTACGTACCTGTACCACCTCGTACTAACCTCTTTCTCAACTACATCATTCATTGCCCGTTGAACCATTTGGGAAATAGAAGTCGGATACTCAAGATCTCAATCGATAAGTTCCTATACCATGGCCCATAGCCAAATCAAGGTAACTTATCTCGGAGTACCTATACCATGACCTGCAGCCAAATCAAGGTAACTCCTCTCTGAATACCTATACCATGGCCCGTAGCCAAATTAAGGTATTATTTGCACCTGAAGTGCTAATATCATGGCCCGAAGCCAACTCATTTGATATGCATGGCCTAAATCCAAATTGGTATATCAACTTATAACATTTTACAAATATCCAATTCTATTCCTAAGGTTCAACCGAGCTTTCACACCTCTCATTTTTATCATCAAATGCATTCGTAAAGTGGTTTTCACTATTCAACACTATCCGTAATCTCATATTCACAGTTTATGTGATATCAAAGCATTTAACATGCATTTATAATGAAATTACCACATACGAACTTACCTCGTACTCAGAATTGACGAATCGGATCGATTACTCAATAACCTTCGATTTTCCCCGATCTAAATCTGAATTCTTTCTTTCTTGATCTTTATGTATTCAAAATTAAACCATTTATTCACCAACTAAGTCAATTTCATCCACAAACACATATTTTAGCCACTTGGCACTTTGGCCCTAAACTTTCACATTTCTTACAATTTAGTCCCTATTTCAAAACTACACAAAATTCACACAATTAAATCTAATTAAATGCTAGCCAATTTTTTTATACCTTCATAACAGCCCTTATTTTCATTTATTTCACACTTTTAACCACAACATTTCACATTTTCTCAATTTAAACCCTAATATGCATTTTTACTCAAAATCACTTTACAAAACATGTATATCAAACACCAAGCTTTCATACTTCATCATCAACATTCAAAAGAATCAAACTATCATCAATGGCATTTTACAAAATCACCCACTAACTCAAAAATTAGGGCACGGGCTAGCTAGAACACAAAGCAACGATCACAAAAACATAGAAATCATCAAAAATTGAGCTCAAAATATACCTCAATCAAGCTAGAGAAGTGTCAAAATTCAAAGACCTATTTTAGCTTCTTCTTCTTTTTTATTTCGATTAAGATGAAGAGAAATTAAAGATGAAATGGCTTTTTTTTGTTTTATTATCATTAATAATCATTTTACAAATTTAACCTTAATTAAACCATTTAAAAATAACTTAATGGATGCCCATTTATGAAAATTTCTATTATCAATGGTCTAATAACATAATAAGGATCTAACATTCAATAAGCCATAGCAATTAAACACTTTTATCAAATAGAATGCAACTTTTTCATTTTACGCGATTTAGTCCTTTCGTCAAATTGAGCTATTAAACAATAAAATTAGCTCACAAAACTTCCACACATATATAATCACATAATGTAAACACAAAAAACAATATTTAAATAAATTTTACTACCTCGGATTTGTGGTTCCAAAATCACTGTTCCAATTTAGCTAAAACTGGAATGTTACAGGGAAGGGGTGATACGGCGACGATGGGGGGTCGACTGGTGGTTGAACGGTGAGAAGGGAGAGAGAGTGGTGGCTACTAGGGTTAGTAAAATTGGGGAAGAAGACAAAGAAAAGTAAATAAAAAATAAAAAGGAAACTTGGATTTTAATGGGTGACACGGTCGTGTGAGGCCTGTGTTGGGCCACACGGCCATGTCACACGCCCGTGTGGTCTCTCTTTAGCCCGTGTTCATTTTAACACTACACGCTCAGTCTTCACACGACCTTGGATACGCCCGTGTGTCCAGGCCATGTGGTGCACACGGCCATGTCGCACGGCCGTGTGCAATCTCCTTCACTTCTCCCACGCCCGTGTGCCACCCACACGCCCGTGTGGCTCGATCGTGTCTCACACATGGTCATGTGCCTTTCCCGTGTAACTCTCTGAATTGTTTTAAAATTGAAAAAAATTAGCTCCAGGTTTCACACGACCTAAGACACCCCCGTGTGTCTAGGTCGTGTGGGTCACATGGCCATGTCGCCAGACCGTGTAACTCACTGTCAGGGACACGCCCTTGTGTCCAGCCGTGTGGGTCAAAAACATTTTTTTTATTAATTAATTTTAAAAAACATCATGATATAAAATTAAGAAATTAGTAGTGTTAACACTCAAGTTGCCTCCCAAGAAGCGCTTATTTAAAATCTAAGCTCGACTTACCTCTATTAGCACGGTTACGGTGGTTTACAGAGTCGAGACTCCTCTTTCTCGCTGTTAATTCTTTTATTAAAATAAGGTTTGAGTCGAGTAATATTTACCTTAAAAGTGTCAAATTCAAAATGAGTTACCTCGACTGTACCGTATGGGAAGACGTTCAATACCGTAAAAAGAGCCACTCTATTTGCACTAAGCTCTGGAGTGGCAATAAGAGGGTCTGTTTTGTCTAACAGTACCTAGTCCTCAACCTTAAATTAGTTTGTTCCACCCTTAAGCTTGTCATAGCGTCGCTTTGGTTCTGCATTGTGTATTCTCGGTTTCTCCTTGACATGTGTCCGCCATTTGTCTAGTTCATCAATTTGCAACATTCGTTCTTCATGAGTTATCCTGTTTTTGTCACATGGACTGAAACGTGGCTTAATTACATTTTTTTGAAGGGTTTCCTACAAAGAAGTTTGAGCCATAATGTTATTTATATTAACAGAACTCGTAAAATCATCTCGATCACTAGATGTCTTAATAGAATCACGAGCTTGGAGTTTAATCATGCCATCACGTACACGAAGTATTAATTCACCTGTAACAACATCAATAATAGTTCTGGCAGTTGCTAAAAAGGGTCATCCTAAAATTAAAGGTATGTCACTATCCTCATCCATGTCTAAAACAACAAAATCAACTGGGAATATGAATTTATCAATTTTTACGAATACGTCTTCAACAATACCCCTAGGAAATCGGATGGTTCTATCTGCTAATTGAATACTCATCCTAGTTTGTTTGGGTTTCCCAAGACCTAGTTGCTTAAACATTTTATAGGACATGACATTAATACTTCCCCTAAATCAGCCAAAGCATTATTAACATTTAAACTACCAATTAAACAAGGGATAGTAAAACTCTCTGGATCTTTCAATTTGTTAGGTAGTTTATTTTGCAAGATGGCTGACAAACTACATTTAGCTCCATATATGACGAATCATCTAACTTTCATTTGTTTGCCAAAAGCTCCTTTAAAAATTTTACTGATTTGGGCATCTGTGAAAGAGCTTCAATAAATAGTAAGTTAATATGCAACTTTTTTAAAACTTTAAGAAATTTACCAAATTGTTCATTTGTGTGGTCTTTCTTTGTCACGTTGGGATATGGCACACGAGGTGTATAATCTTTACTAACCAGTTTTTTCTTATTTTGGCTTACATCAACTTTACCTTTACTCACCACACTTTCTTGCCTTGGTTTTGGTTTAGACTCAACTAACCTTTCTTCATCTCGAACAGTAATTGCATAAAGCTACTCTATTAGGTTAGTTTCGGTGTTGCTAGGCAAGCTACCTTGTGATCTCTCTGAATCAACTTAGCAAGCTGACCTATTTGGTTCTTGAACCCTTGAATCGACACTTGTTAATTTTTAAGTGATGTTTCAGTGTTTTGGAAGCGGGTTTCTGACACCAAAATAAACTTCGTCAGTATCTCCTCAAGGTTCGGCTTCTTCTCTTGTTGGTAAGGTGGTTGAAAGCCAGAAGGGGGTTGTAGTCTTTGATTTCCTTAACCACCCCAAGAGAAATTGGGATGTTTCCTCCAACCTGCATTATAAGTGTTACTATAGGGATTATTCTGTGGTCTAGAATTATTACCCATATAGTTTATTTGCTCGTTGCTGTAGGATAAATATTCTGGATTGTTCATCCCTTCTCCATTCGTATCACACTGCATCACCAGATGTACCTACGTAGAACCATATAAACCATCAATTTTCTTATTTAAAAGTTCTATCTGATTAGATAACATAGTGACTGCATCTAAGTTAAAAACACCGGCTGCTTTCATCGACTTTGTCCTTATAACTTACCGCTGATAATTATTCAGTGACATTTCCTCTATAAATTCATAAGCCGCTTCAGGTGTTTTGTTATTCAGATTCCCATCGGCAGCTTCATCAATCAATTGTTTAGTTGAGGGATTTAAACCGTTGTAGAACGTTTTAACTTGTAGCCATAGAGGTAAACCATGGTAAGGGCACCTTCTCAATAAATTATTATACCTCTCCCATGCATCATATGGGGTCTCTAAATCCATTTTCACGAAGGAAGAGATATCATTCCTCAACTTAGCTTTCTTAACTGGTAGAAAATACTTCAAAAGAAATTTCTCGGTCATTTGATCCCATGTAGTGATAGAACCTCGTGGTAGGGAGTTCAATCACTGTTTAGCTTTGTTTCTCAATGATAAGGGAAACAACCGAAGGCAAATAGCGTCGTCAGAAATGCCATTAATCTTAAAGGTGTCGCAAAATTCCAGAAAGTTGGCCAAATGAGTATTTGGATCTTCATCTTTCAAACCATCAAAATGAACAAATTGTTGAATCATCTGAATGGTGTTCGGCTTTAGTTCAAAGTTATTTGCAGCAATAGTAGGTCTCACGATACTCGATTCAGCCCCAGTTAGAGTGGGCTTGGCATAATCGTACATAGTACGAGGAGCAGAATTTGGATTTGCCGGAATCGCAGCAACCACGGGAGGTAGCTGATTATTCTGATTATCAGCCATCTCCTCAGTGATGATAATAACGTCCTCTTGCTCTTCCACTATATTCTGTCGATTCTACCTTACTTCTCTACGGTTTCTGCGAGCTGTGCTTTCAATCTCATTATCAAATACTAAAGGTCCTAACGGGTTTCTTCTAGTCATAAGATAAAGGAACCTGCCAAAAGCAAACAAAATAAAAATTAGAAAACAAAAATTAAACTAAAAATAAAAATAAAATGCAATAAAAATAAAAATGGCTAAATAAATAAAAATCAAGTGTTCCTAATATTTTAGTCCCCGGCAACAACGCCAAAAACTTGATGAGTCAGTAAACTAACTAAAATCATGACAAAGGTAAGCGCACCTATCGAATAATAGTATAGCTATGGTGACTCGGGAATATCGTATCCACGATGACTAAAAGTACTAGTAATTACTATCTTTTTATTATCTAATCGATAAATTGAAGGAATTGTTTTTAATCTAAAATTAACTAAACTAATTACTAAGAATGCAATAGAGAACGAAATGGGAAAATATTTGAAGAAAACTAATGAGATAGACAATACCCAAGAAAGAATCCACCTAGACTTCACTTATTATTCTGAATCTGAATTAAACAATTTATTCACTTGTGCCTTGATCTATAGAAATCCCTAAATTATGTTAATATCTCTTTCAAGAGTAAGAACAACTGACTCTAGGTTGATTAATTGAAATCTCTTTCTAATTAAAATCCCTATTGTCGCATTAACTCAATCTATGGATTCCCCTATTAGATTTGACTCTAATCCGATGGATTTATGTCGTCCTATTTCTAGGATTGCATGCAATCACTCAATTATGTCAGATCTACTCTTAAACAGAGACTTTTACTCCACTGAAATAAGCAAATCACACTTGAATTAATATCCTAAAAATATTAAAGTAAGAAATAAGCATACATAATTGAGAACAAGAATTAAGTATTTATCATGTAATTCAAAAAATCAAATAATAAGATCCATCATAGGTTTCATCTTCCCTAGGTATCTAGGGAATTTAGTTCATAATCTGAGATGGAAACATCTCAAAATTAGAATAACAATAAGACATAAGAAACCCAATAAAACTTAAAGGAAATTTGAATGGAGATCTTCAATTTTGAAGGTGATCTACTTCTGAGTTGATTCTGATGGCGTTCTACGAGTAATTTCTTCGTTTTACCCTGCGTGCTCCCTTTAGTCCTCTTTTAATATGTATTTATAAACTTTAGAATGCTCAGAATCCCTAAAAATTGAGTTTTTTTGTGTAAAAGAGAAGCAGGGCTTGAAATCAACACGGGCTACACATGGGCGTGTGGCCAATCCGTGTGTCTCACACAGGCGTGTGCCCAGCCCGTGTGAAAATGCCCAGGCCGTGTGGTTCCTGAAAACAACTCTTTTTGTCTGATTTTGGCCTGTTTTTCGCTCATTTCACTTCTCTATGCTCACCTAAGTATAGAAACATAAATTTAAAGGATTAGGAGCACCAAATTCACTAATTCACATAATAAATCATCCAAAAACATGCGAAGCATGAGATTAAAAAATGTTACTTTTATGGTTTATCAGTTGCCATGAAATGACATTTTTCCCAATTCAGGACAAGATGTGTGTCCTCACATCACTTCAATACTTTATCCAAATTGTCAGCGCAATAATCAAAATCATACTCATAGACTGAAAAAACATCTATAAAAACCTCTAAGGAGTCTTCTCATGCACCTTTGAAACGTGGCTGGTGCGTTGCAAAGATCAAAAGACATACGGCGAAAAGTGAAAGTACCAAAGGAGCAGGTGAAGGTTGTTTTCTCTTGATCTTCCGGTGCAATATCAATTTGATTGTACCTTGAAGAGTCGTCTAAAAAGAAAAAATAGGCCTTTCCAGCAAGCCAATCCAGCATTTGGTCAATGAAATGAAGTGGGAAGTGATGCTTCTTTGAAGCCACATTTAATTTGCGATAATCCATACAAACTCGTCATCCCGTGGGGAATGCGTGTAGGAATTAATTCGTCATTATCATTGCGAACCATAGTGATACCACTCTTTTTGGGTATACATTGTACTGGACTTACCCAATTGCTATCAGAAATCAGGTAAATAATTTCAACATCAAGCCATTTTATGATTTCCTTCTTGACAACTTCCTTTATCTTCTCGTTTAATCTTCTTTGTTTGCCTTAATCTTCCAACTTGATCCTGTGCATGCAAAAAGAATGACTAATACCTTGAATATCGACAATACTCTAAGATTTATAACGTTGGCTCACCCGTGAGAGGCTTAAGCTGCCATAGTCGCAAGCTTCAAAGTAAGATGAAGAAGGTGATGGTCAAGAAAAAGCTATCCTCCCTTCCATTTTTCTTCTCACGTCAACCTTTTATGTCCTCCTCCAATAGTACAGGAGTCATTTCCTCAGAATTATTCTGTCCTTGTACGTACAGGTTGGTTATACCAGACTGGACAGCTCACGCATTTTTAGTTCTTATCCGGAAAGCTGTCAGGTGGCGACAATTTTAGACACAATCTGGAATTAACTCATGCAGCGACATTAATGCAAAAAGATAGCAAATTAAGGATAAAATAGGCTAGGATTCATTGAGTTATAAAATGCAATTTACTAATTTGAAAATGCTAAAATACATGCTAAGGATAACTAAATGGGAACAATTTAACCAATAAGTAAGGAGGAAAACCTATGTTCTTTCTAGTGCTATCATTCTTCATCAAGATTGAATATCCCAAGCCGATTTTCGAGGAAGTTATCATAGGTTTCTTTTATTTTATTGGTTATATTGTATTTTTTGTGGTTCTTCTTGCGATTATGAACTAATTTTCTAAATGCCTAGGGGAGATAAACCCTAGAATGAATTATCTTATTTGATTTCTAGTTTTATGCAATAAAATCTTAGTTTCTTTGTTTTGACTATGAATTTTAAATTG
The DNA here is from genome assembly GCA_025698475.1 of Gossypium anomalum. Lineage (NCBI taxonomy): Eukaryota > Viridiplantae > Streptophyta > Magnoliopsida > Malvales > Malvaceae > Gossypium > Gossypium anomalum. Next base: position 15,480,203 of record CM046961.1, read on the forward strand.
TTCTTGGGTTATTATTTATAAGGTTTTAATCCATGTTTGAAGTGCACAAGTTTGAGGTTGAATAGACACTGCTTGTGATTAGATCTTGCGTAGTCAAATGGAATTGCATGCAATCCTAGAAATAGGACGACATAAATATATCGAATTAGAGTCAAATCTAATTGGGGCATCAATAGAACGAATTAATGCAACAATAAGGGTTTTAATTAGAAAGAAATTTCAACCTAGAGTTAGTTGCTTTTATGCTCGAAAGATATATTAGTATAAGTTAGGGATTTCTATGATCAAGGAAACTAAGAAAGTAAATTGCATAAAATGGATTGAGAATTTTAGATGAGTTCTAGGTGGATTCTTATCTGGATATTGTTTAGCCAATCTGTTGATATTTTATTATTTTCGTATTTATTGTTTTGATGCATTCGTAGTTAATTTAGTTAGTTAAATTTTAGTTTTAATTAATCATTTGAATTATTTGGTTAAATAATAGAAAGGTGATAATTACTAATAATTGTAGTCCTCAAGGGAATAATATTTGTGCTCATCATAGCTATACTATTAACTGATAGGTGCTTTTACCTTAGTCGATTTATTAAAAAATTCATGAATTTTAGAGTTTTCTAAAATATAATAACAAATAAAGGGAATAAAAAATTTATAAGGAAGGTAATCAACAATATCCGAATGTAACTTAAAATTTTAAAAATTAATGATAAGAAACGTTATAAAGATTAAAAGTTAATATTTATATTTAATAATTAGGAAGTTGAAAAGCTGGAGAAAATTTTTATTTTTGTTTTAGGAAAGAGAATTTTTACTGCTAAATTAAATTCTCAATTAAATTAATTATTATTAATTATAAATTAATAATTTGTAAGTATACGAGGAGAGACTGCCAATATTGTTTTAGCTTATTAGACCTAAAGGATTTAGAGGGAATAAGAAATGCTTTATATAAAAATTATAGTTATAAATATTTATTTAATTTTAGTTATTTGTGTCAGTATTTTTTTTATCAATTCAGCTAGTAAATTATATATCAAATTTAAAACAAATAATTATAACTTGTTTGTTAATTACATTTATTAAAATCCCTATATTATTTCAATAAAAAATAATATTTAATAAAAAACTATTTTATATTTTATATATACACGTATCTAGACAAAAAAAAAGTAAAATATTTTCAATTTAATATACCTATAGCATATAAATACACATGTAATAAAAAATAATTTAAAAATTATAAATAAATAAACTTTTGACAAAACATTTGAATTGTCCTTATTAAGTTTTAATGTTTAAATTATCCCTATTATTTTTTTATAAAACCTAAAATACTCTTAATACTTTTTGATGTTATCTAAAATGCCCCTGTTAACTCCTAAAGGCTATTTTAAGAGCCGGTTTTATATAATATATAGAATAATGACATCTAAAAGATATTACAAATGTTTCAAATTTACACAAAGACATATAATATGGTTACAATATTACCGTAGGGTAGGATATGTGATGGTGAAATTTGGATGCTAAAATTGATCATTCATTCGTATCTTTACAGGCTCGTAAACAAGTTGACTCTTGTAAATTGAGGTTGGATCTAATATTTGCAACTACACAGGCCTCTACTATGATTCTCTACCCGATAACAAGAAAATAAACAATATTGTTGCTTGCTTTGATCCAAGCCCTATGGTGATTTTGCTGCCCACAGACTTGGCTGCTATATACTCTGATCACATTTATACACTTTTTTTTTTTTTTTTTTTTGTAAGGATGAGAAACACTTTTCCTTGTAAAAGAAATTGGTATTATCATTTCATAATTACTATAGGTAAATAATTAACATATATTTATTCTAAAAAAATTAGTTATATATTTAAATCTGATCATCAAATCTACTAATGAAGCCTTGTTATTGTTGGCAAAAGTTGAGACTTGAGGTCTTGAGTACCCAAGTTTGAGTCCTATCATATGCAACTGGGCAGGTGTGGCTCTTCAATCTTACATGGTTATTCGCCCATTGTACTTTGTATTGAGTGATTTTAGATTGTAGTTGATCTGTTGTACTTTGTATTGAGTGATTCTACACTATAGTTGGTTAAACATACATTTGTACTTGTGAATGTACTATATTTGTATTAGTAAAACTTTCAAAAAATTTGATTATCAAACCTACATGAGGATGACAAAGAGTATGATATCTATAATTTTTGTAAACCCAAATCTAAATTCGTAAATTTGCTACAAAATTGGAATTAATTTATTATATGCACTAATAAGAATTTACTAAAGTTGTATAAAAGTATTCTCCAAATAAAAATTTTAAAAAGTAAAACAGATTCAAATAATAAATATATGAGAGTTAATATCCACGACCACTCTAAATTTGTATTATGTCCAAATCTATAAATATCAAATCAAAATATCTACAAATATCATCTATTATCATTGCGGCACTTTAGTATTTTTTGAAGGAACGAGTAGGCTGAAGCTGCTGCGTCTTTCCAACAGCGAAAATGAAAAATTAAGTTCGACTATAAGCATGCACGTCTAACTGTGGCTGTTTGGTCTCTAAGCCTAACGCAACCCGTTGCTAGCTGTTATAGCTCTTCGTTATTCCACTATTGGAGTTAGTCTCATGCACGACCTTTCATTTCTCTTCCTCTCCGCGTACCAGCTAGGCTCAATTAGTCCAGTTCAACATATTCAAGTTTTATTTTATTTTTCTTTTAAAAAAAGTTAGAACACAAGGTTCAGTCTGAGTAAGGCACATTTGCTGGAACTTGCTTTATATAAAGCCGTCCAGAACAATGAAGAAAAGCATCCCTTTTCAACGGCATTGGCTAACAAATACCCGAGCCAGCTTCTTCAATGCAATAAAAAATGCCTAGCTTAAAAGCTTTGTTGTTGGCTCTTTTCATCATTGCAGTAGTAGTTGATCAGAGTTTTGTTGAAGCAAATTTTCCTAAGAGCATGTACATAAACTGGGGTGCTCATCATTCAAGTTTTGCAGGCAATGGTGAAGACCTCCAACTTGTGTTGGATCAAACTTCAGGTAACCTTGCGATAAGCGCTTGATTAAATGACTCGTTTGGCTAATGCAAAGACACAAATATTAAACTCAAACACATTATTTAATCCTTTGACATTATAATGCTGCATATTTTTTTCAGGTTCTGCTGTTAAATCGAAAAGGTCATTCTTATTTGGAAGCATTGAAATGCTAATCAAGTTGGTACCTGGAAACTCAGCTGGAACAGTCACAGCCTACTATGTAAGTGCAACAGTGTGTAAAGCTAACATTTCTAACAAACATCACCTTTGATTGTCGTTGGCAAAGCTTCATATTCAGTGGCCTTTCGTACTGTCAACACAAGTCAAAAACAAATTTTCTGGACAAACCACATTCAACAGGATCAAAACTTGATTCTTGAAATACATGTGAAAAGCAACTTAATTGCAACATAATATCTTAAAAATTATCTTTATCAATGACCAAATGTAAATCGAATTAACCTTAACTATAGTTCTTTAAAGCACTACATAGGAACTAGAAAGAACAGAGGAAAATTAAATAATGAAGAATATAACAGTGTAATCTTTCGTTCTGAAATATACACAGGTAACCTCTACAGGGTACAAGCATGACGAGATCGACTTCGAGTTCTTAGGTAATGTTTCTGGACAACCATATATTGTTCACACAAACATCTATACCCAAGGAAATGGAAGCAGGGAACAGCAATTCTACCTGTGGTTTGACCCGACCGCCGATTTCCACAACTACACCATACACTGGAATCCCACCGAAGTAGTGTAAGTTAGCTCCCCTTCAGTTATGCTAGAATATCATGTGTCTTTTCTCCAAATATATTCATTATAAATATAGCTCAAGCATATAGCAAATGCAGGCTATTTTTCTTCTGTTGTCAATTTATCAGTGAATTCCAAGGCAATCAAAATGTGCAATTACAAATCTCAAGGCATTTCACTGTTCTCATGAAACTAACAAAAAATACTTGATCGTTTCAGGTGGTACATCGACAACCTGCCAATCCGTGTTTTCAGAAACTATGAGAAGGACGGCATTGCCTTTCCCAACAAGCAGGGCATGAGGGTACATGCCAGTTTATGGAATGCGGACAATTGGGCAACAAGAGGTGGGCTAGTCAAGATTGACTGGAACAGTTCACCTTTCATTGCCCGATTCCACAGGTTCAGGGCAAGAGCTTGCAAGTGGGATGGGCCAGTGAGTATCAATCAATGTGCCACCAAATCCCCAGCTAACTGGTGGACTTCCCCTAGTTTCAGTCAGTTGAGCAGTAGCCAAATGGGTCAATTGAATTGGGTCAGACAAAACTTCATGATCTATGACTACTGCAAAGATACTAAAAGATTCAATGGACAGATTCCTCCTGAATGTTTTAAACAGCAGTTCTAGCTCATCATCAGCAATCAATCAATATGAAGAGACCCTCATCTACATTCTAAAAGGATTGAAAAGTTCTTGAATTCCATTTCTTTTCCTACTACATAAACCCAACAATAATTTTGATGCATCCCAAAAATTCTGTTTGCTTTTTTCCCTACTATTTTGATTGAGTAAATTTTGTGCGGTTCATTGTGTTCTATTCCATTCATCAATAATTTTTATACAGGAAAGAAGATTGAATAAAACTATTCCCAATAGGATTGTTGCACATGAAAGCAAAATTGTATCCATATACATTTATAATTTAATTTTCAGTATTCTCATTTGCTTTAGCATCCAAATGAAAATTTGAGCTCTAGATTTTGCTTCAAAAAGGAAAGGTAAAATAAATAATGACTTCTAGTGTTCAACCAAATGCAATAACAGAATAGGCCTAAAGGAAAAGCACATGCAGATCACGTGATACAAAGCGAAACACCCAAAACAATAAAACCCGTACCCAACAGAGCATGACCGATCCGGGTCTCCTCACCCAATAGGATTCCAAAAACGGCGGTGGCAGCAAACGTGGTCGCGTTGGTGACGGGGACGGCGAGCGAAATCGGAGCCTGGCCTAAGATAGCGAAAAAGGTAGCGGAGGCGGAGAGGTTGATGAAGAAAGGGATCGAATATTGCCAAAACAAAAGGAGGGTTAGCCAATTGGATAAGGAATTGAGGAGCTTTTGGTCGAATTTGCGAGGTGGGTCGCCTGAGTTTGGAGTGGACTTGAGATATCGGTCCCAAAGGAGTGCGCCACGGCGCATTGCGGCGTTAGTGGCGCCCCAGATCAGGCCTACCGCCAACATTTTATCTACGTCTCCGATCATTGTTTCTGACAGTGAAAGCAACAGAAGGAAAAAAAGAATGTTAAGCCATGGAGATAATTGTGCGATTTAATATATATCTACTGCACATTGAAGTTGTACCTTTGTACATTGATAATGTTTGTTGACCGGAGAGCGTCCGATGTTGGTAACGTGTTTAAGTGTTTAATAGGGTAACGATCGGCTACCAAAATAATCATTTTTATTTATCTCAATTTATATTTTAGTTATAAATTTTATTTTATTCACTTATATTATCATAAGATATATTATCTCCTAAATGGCAGTCCAATCTTATCATTTAAAATTATTTTTAACTGTCATGTTGGATATTCGTTTGGGAGATAACAGATCTTAATGGTAGAGTGATAATTTTATAACAAAATAATAACGTAAATATTAAAACATAACATTTCAAATATAAATAATTAAAATGTAACATGAAGCAAATAAAACAAACTATTTTATAGTTTATATTTTTTAATTCAAATGTAAACTTTAAAATCCAACAAAATAATCGCAAAAAGAATTAATTAAAAATTCAGCATAAAAGAATGAAAAAAAAAAATATCAGCATAAAGGATTTCGAATGGAAAACAGTTCTGCAGAAGAAATGTGTAATTTTCCACTCAAACCTAAACGCGATGATTTAGGTATTTTGGGTTTTACGTTTGGAAGCAAAACATTTTAATTTTCAACAGTAATTATTAATAATAACGAAAAACATTAAAAATTAATGAACACATTTCTTTGTAATATTTTTTTCACACTTTGCAAAGCATCTAAAAAAATGCAATGGAATATTATTAGCTAATTATGAATTTTCATCACACACTTAAATAATGGTATAGATAGTATTTGAAAAAGTCTGTCTTTTGACACGGTTTCTCTGTCTGTCTTCTGACACGGTTTTTTTTCTTAATTTTTCTAAATTTTTTCTTGATTTTCTTTTTCCTTTTAATCGTATCTTTGATTTGGCTTCTCTTTTTAGTTTTTGTCTTTTGTGTGGTTTTTATGGAAGAAGAGTTAGCAAATCTGAGATTACTAGATAAAGAGGAGGAGGCGTTCCAGGAGGAAGCAGCGGTAGTGGATCAAAGTTATCAGTTTTGTTTGGTGGGGCGATGTTTAACTGATAGTGTTGTACATTTTTCTTATCTACGCAACACTGTGGCTGATCTGTGGCATCCTGTTGGAGGGATATGTATCTCGGATCTAGGCGAAAAACGGTATCTTTTTCAATTCTTCCATGATGTTGACGTGCAAAAAGTGCTTTCCAGTACACCTTGGTTTTTCAATAACCATTTGATTATTCTGCAAAAAGTCCAAAGAGGAGAAGATCCGTCAGCCATATTGTTAAATTTTACTGAATTTTGGGTCCAAATACACGATTTGCCTTCAGGATTGATAACTAAAACAATGGCTATGCAATTTGGTGAATTTTTGGGAAAATTATTAGAATATGATACTTTTATACCGACTCTGGGCCTTAAAAAATTCATGCGCATTCGTGTTCGTTTGGACATATCTAATCCGTTGAAACGAACGAAAAGGATCCAGATTGGAAAAGCTACTACTGTTTATGCTCGCTTTCAATATGAAAATTTGAGTTTATTTTGCTTCATTTGTGGCAAGTTAGGGCATGATGAAAGTTACTGTCCTTTTTGCCTTCGAATTGAGCCATCCAAAATTATTTTTGGTTGGGATATATCATTGCATACAGTGGCGCGGCGGCATAATGCGGTGGTGAGTAGGTGGCTACGTGAAGCTGATGGATCACAGTGGAGCAATGGTAATATGGAAAGCATCAATCAGAGCAGTAATTGGGAGAATGATAGTGGGCGAAATTTAAAGGGGGATTCGTGGAAACAATCTTCAAATCCCAATTTAATTCCTTTGAAATCTGGTCAACAGATTTTAACTAAAGGGCCTGACAGTTGGCGTAACCTAGGCAGTGGGGATTTGAATGGTAGTGGCTCTAAAAATGGGCCACGGATCTGATGTTGGAGGAGGAGAATGACCCATTAATTACCTTGAAAGATAAAAAACGACAAAGGTTAGTGGAGGGTTCATTAACTCTCGTGGGGAATAATGCAGAAGTAGGTTCTTTTGATTTAACGGCTAGCTCTGGTGAATAGAGAAGCTGAATGCAATAAAAGTCCTAAGCTAGAACGTTCGTGGTTTGGGGAGATCACGAACTGTTAAGAGGCTCGATAATAAATTAAGAGCCATTAATCCTCGGATTTTGTTTCTTATGGAAACAAAGTTAAGTTCTAAAAGGATGGAAGCGGTTAGAATGAAATGTAGGTTTGAAAATGGGATTGATATTGGGGCGTTGGGTTCAAAGGGAGCCCTATCTTTGGGTTGGAAAGGAAATTCTTTTATTCAACTTAAGAGTTTCTCTTCTTTTCATATTGATATTGAGGTTCACGACAATGAGTGCGATGCAATTTAGCGACTAACTGGATTCTATAGGAATCCAGATGAAAGGAGTAGAAGTGAGTCTTGGGAATTACTTAGACGATTAGGCCAAGACCAAACGACCCCTTGGGTTGTGTTTGGGGATTTTAATGAAATCATGAACTCTTTTGAAAAAAAGAGTAGTCGGTTAAGAGCTGAACGTCAAATGAATGATTTCTAAACGATACTAAAAGATTACAGGCTTAATGATTTAGGATATATTGGTAGGTGGTTTACGTGGGAGTAAGGAATGTTTTTGTCAACAAACATAATGGAGAGATTGGATCGGGGAGTTGCATCTTTGAATTGGGTGAACCTTTGTCCAAGCTACCAAATAGAACATTTGAGTCATTCTTTCTCAGATCATTGTCCTCTTCTACTGGATACCATAGGAAAGTGGAGGAGTGATCCGTGTAATAAATACAAACTTTTTCGATTTGAGGCCAAATGTTACTTAGAAAATTCTTTTGAGGAGGAGATAAAGAGAAATTGGGCTAATATTTCAGGAAGTGTCCTAGATAAAGTTGAGAGAATGGGCTAGTAGCTCTAGAAGTGGAGTAGATCCAAAAGTAGAGAGCAAAAGAAGAATCGTGGATTTAGAAGAAAGACTAAACTGTCTTTATAATCGGGAACCAACTGATGAGATCCTAACTGAAATCACAGATGTTCAATTGGGCCTTAATTTAGAGGCTGATCAAGAAGAAATTTTTTGGGAGTAACGAGCCCGCGTCAATTGGCTGAAAAATGGAGACAGAAATACCAATTATTTTCATAAAGTAGCTATTCAACGCCAGCTTTGTGGTCGAATCAAGGGGTTGGAACGGGAGAATGGTACAAGGACTACCACGACTAAGGAGATGTTAAAGCTTACTTCGGATTTTTTTGGTAATTTATTTTCGACTTCGAATATGGGTACAGATGAACGCTTATTTGAGTTAGTAGAGAAAAGAGTTAATGCAGATATGAACGATAATTTGCTTCAGCAATTTACTGTGGAGGATATTACCTATGTTGTTAAGACGATGGCGCCTTTGAAAGCCCCTGGCATTGATGGCTTTCTCGCAATCTTTTTCCAAAGGTACTAGCATATTATTGGACCTAAAATTTCTAGTTACTGTTTATCTGTTTTGAATGGTGAATCTAAAATAGGAGAGATTAATAAAACTCGTATTGTTTTGAGCCTTAAAGTCGAAAACCCAAAAAACCTTTCACAATTTAGACCCATAAGTCTTTGTAACGTAGTTTACAAAATTATTGCGAAAGTCTTGGTGAATCGTATAAGTGCAATTTTGGGAATCTGTATTAATGAAGCTCAAAGGGCTTTCATCCCAAGAAGACATATTTCAAATAATGTGCTGATTGCTTATGAGGTCCTTCATTCTCTGAAAATAAAGAAGAATGGAAAGAAAGGGAACTTTGCGCTTAAGCTCGATATAAGTAAAGCGTACGATTATGTTGAATAAGATTTTTTGGCTAGAATGATGACTCATTTGGGTTTTCATGCTGATTGGATTCTTCTCATCAGGATATATGTTTGTTTTGTCTCCTATACTGTAAGTCTTAATGGATCAAACAGTGAGTGGTTCTCACCTTCAAGAGGTTTAAGACAGGGCGATCCACTCAGCCCTTATCTCTTTTTAATTTATGCTAAGGGTTTTTCTACACTCCTTAATGAAGCAAAACATAAAAATCTTATGAGGGGTGCTTCTATTGGAAGGGAATGATTTTCGATCAATCACTTGTTCTTTGTGGATGACAGCATTCTTTTTGGAAACGGTTCAAACGAGGGTGCTAGTGTGGTTCAAGATATTATTCGGGAGTATGAGATGGTTTCGGGTCAGCGGGTGAATTTTGATAAATCACTTATCTATTTTGAGGCTAATGTAGATACAACTGTCAAAGAAACCATAGTCAATTTACTAGGTGTTAGGGTGGCTTCAAATCCTGAGAAGTATTTAGGGTTGCCTATGATGATTGGATGGAAAAGACTTGGGCTTTTGCTAACTTTATTGACCGGTTTAGAAGTTGAATTGAAGGTTAGAGTTTGCACTATTTATTTATGGGAGAAATGAGGTATTTGTTAAGTCGATTTTACAGGCTATACAGGTTTACGTTATGCAAAGTTTTACTCTGCCAAAAACGTTATGTCGAAAACTTAAAGGCATAATGAATAAGTTTTTGCGGTCTAATAATAAATCGGTTAAGGGCATCCATTGGAGTAACCGGGATGCTTTGTACAATCCGAAAAGTGTTGGTGGGCTAGGTTTTAAAAATCTTGGTTTGTTTAATAAGGCCTTATTAGCAAAACAAGCTTAACGTCTTTTATCACAGCCCAATTGTCTTTTAGAAAAAGTTTTAAAAGCTCGTTATTCTTCTTTTTCAGATATATTATCAGAAAAAATTGGCTCTTACCCATCGTTTACCTGGAGAAACATTTGCAGTACTAGGGATTTTATTGTAGATGGGATACTGTGGAGAATTGGTAATGGTGCTAGCGTAAATATATGGAATGATCCTTGGCTACCTGGAGTAGGGAACAAAAGATTATCAGCTCAAAAAGTTAATCCGAACTGGACGACAGTGAATCAGTTGATTGAGGCTGAGACCAATACTGTAATACCCCGAAAACTTTTACAGTAATATATTATCCTTGATATAGTAAAATAAGAAAATAAATTGACAAAAAGGGAAATTTTGAGTTATGTCAAAATTGAGAAGTATATTATGATATATTAATTCAAGAAAGGACTAAATTGTAAAAGTAAGAAAAGTTTTGTTGCACAAGAGTAAATACTCAAAATTTGAGGGGTTAAAGTGTAAATATGAAAAAGTTGAAGGACCAATAGTGTAAATATTTTAAGAGTGGAATGATCTAGAAACTAAGAAAAATGGATGAATTAGGACCAAATTGAATAGGTGAAGAACTATGAGGGACTAAATTGCAATTTTACCAAATTAAATGATGACTCAAGGATGAAATTTTAAAAGATAACAAAGGGCAAAATGGTCAATTGGAAGAGAGAGAAATCTAGAAAGCAATGATGATGTTGGAGATATTTTAGATTAAATAAATAAATAATAGTTTATTAATATTTTAATTTAATTTTTTTAAATGATATTTTATTATTTTATTATTATTTTATATAGTATATATATAAGGAAAGAAAGATGAAGAATCATCATCTTTTTTCCATGCACCAACGTATGAAGAGAAAAAGGAAGAAAGAAACTTTCTTTTCTTTACAATTTGGTCCTTCTACCAAAAATTCACCATTTTCACCCAAAAATAAAAAGAATTTCCTTAGCTACCAAGAGAGAAAAATGTTAAGGAGGCTATGGGAAGTTAAAATATGAAGTTGGATTCAAGAAAAGAAGGCTGATGGAGAGAGAAAATCAAGATGAAGGTTGGAATTAATAGAACAAGGTAAGAACATCATGATTTCAATATATTTTAAAGTTTGATATTATTGAAAAAGCTTGGGATTGATGTTAATGTAGAGTTTCCTTACATATGGTTCTATGTTTTTGATATGTTAGTGAAGAGAAAATAAGAGAAAGTGATGAGAAATAGTATAGAGAAAGAAAATAAGGGTGTTATAAACATGGTAATTAATATCTTGTACTAAAACAGTTCTAGACAGCAGCAGTATTTTAACTTTGAAAAATCACCATAAATTGTAGAAATTGAAATTGAAGATTAAAAAAATATGGAATTAAATCTTATTGAGTCTAGTTTCTCATAGAATAAACAGTGTAAGCAATGGATTTGTAAATTTTGAGATACAATAAATTTTGTGAGACAAGGTCAGAATGAATTCGGGTTACCCTGTTCAGACTTTGAAAAATCATAAAAAAATGAAGAAAAATAATTATGGGCTTAAATTTATATGTATAGAATCCTGAATGAGTCTAGTTTTATTAGAAACAAACTATAACATCATTTGAATTCTGTAAAAGGAGATAAATATTTTTTTAGTGAAGAAGGGTCAGAACTGTCAGACAGCAGAACAGGGGTGACTTTAATGAATAAACTGTACTAATTGGCTAAACCAAAAATTCTGAAAATTTTATGGTAAGAATATATGTGAGTCTAGTTTCAGATAAAATTTACATATCTTAATTTGGAGTTCTGTAACTCAAGAAATAAATAATTTAGTGACTATGACTCAAATGGACAGCTTTGAATATACATATAAGTAAATAGTGAAATTATTGATAATGTTACTTATAAGCATATTATATAAATTTAAGGATGTGGAATGGAGAGGAGGAGGAGGAAAATATATATATATGAATATTCAGCAAGCATGGCTAATTTGCATGTTTTAGGCTTAAGGACTAAATTGAATATAAGTAAAACTTTATGGGAAATTTTGTAAAAATATCAAAAATGACCAAATTGCATGAAATGGATTAATTTTATTATTTAAATTACAAAATTGAATGAAATCATTAATTTAATTCAAGATAGGGGGAAAACATGTTTTAGGGATTAAATTGAAAAGTGTTGAAATTATGGAAAAATTCTGATATTTTACAGAATTCATGGATTGTTATCAATATGTATGAGAATAATAGCTAGAAATAAGGATTAAATTGCAAGAATTATATTTTCCAGCCCTAAGGATGAAATTGTCATTAATTAAAAGTTTAGGAGCAAAATGGTAACTTTTCCTAGAGCATTAATTAAATGCATTAGAAAATGAAATGAATGAAAATGATGATCAAATTTATTTATAAAGATTCAGACGACTCAAATATGAAACTTGATCGTGGAAAAGAAAAGATATCGGATTAATGAAATTATAAACACAAACAAGAAATGAGGTAAGTTCATGTAACTTGAATTATATTCTTAAATACTTGAAATGTATGTTATTGATGTGAATATGATTTGAATGTTCATTGTATGAAAATTGATGAAACATTGATATATTTGATATAAAGGGGAAGAAATCCCGGTTGAATGAAAGGAAAATTCGATGGATCTCGAAAAGGAATTGACGGTAAAAAGGATCTAGCCTTGACGGGTGATCCTATCTGATATAGCCCTCCCAAGAATATGTGGAAAATGGATTTAGCCCTGACGGGTAATCCGAATTAGGTCTGAATTTAGCCTGGGTAGTAATTGGATCCAAGCTCATTAGAGTAATTGTCGTTGTAGGGGATTTAGCTTTGACTGTAATCCCGACAATACTCTATGAGTTTATATTACAGGATTTTTAGCCTGACTGTAATCCCCACGTAAGGATGAGGTTCATGCGAGTGTGCTCTCTGATATGAAATGTGTAAGACCATGGTTGAAAGATACCATGGCAACTGATATGAAACGTGTAAGACCATGGTTGAAAGATACCATGGCAACTTTGATATGAAATGTGTAAGACCATGGTTGAAAGATACCATGGCAACTGGCATGAAATGTGTAAGACCATGGTTGAAAGATACCATGGCAACATGACGGGAAATGAATAAGACCATGGTTGAAAGATACCATGGCAACATGACAGAAAATGAGTAAGACCATAGTTGAAAGATACTATGGCATCATGTCAAAGATAAATAAGACCGTGGATGGGAGACGCTATGATATCTATTGAACAATTGATATTCGGTGTAATACGTATTAGATGACGAATGGTTACGTGAAATGGTTGTGTGAAATGTTTACAAGAACTGGTCATATGGAAATATATGTACAAAATAGTTGTATGAAATAATTATGAAGATAGATAAACAAAATAAGAGTAAGCACATGGAATATAATTTATGTTAAGTTTGATATAAACTTTACTAGGAATAAATATACTTAAAATATATGGAAATGATGAAACATGAAATATTGATATAATGAAACGATTGATATATACTTATAAAGAAAAGGTAATAGAATTAATATGTTTCATGTCATGAACATATATGATTATCTTTGATACGTTGATACAAGGAAATTATGTAAGTGAAGACAATTATTAAACTCAAATGTGACATGTCGAGAAAATAAGTATATCAATGTTGAATTTATATGAAATATATTGAAGTATACTAACAATGATGTGGCTTGACACTTAGACAAAGGACAAGCTATTGATTGAATGGTAATATATTTAATTACAAGAAGCATTGAAATGGTAAGTACTTAGATGAAAATAAAAATTTAAGATTTTGCGAAATTTTTTTTATATAATCTCGATTTAATTCCATTTGGTTTCTAGTGTATGTTTGGGGCTTCGAGGGCCCAATAAAGAGACGTTATGATTATTTTCAAAATCTGAATAATAAATGACTCAGAATTATCTGAAAATGTTCAGTAAACTCCGGTAATGCCTCGTACCCTATTCTGGCAATGGATACGGGTAGGGGGTGTTACAAATACCTAGAACAAGGATCTGGTCTACAATATTGTTAATGATGATTATGCAACTCGTATTTTCTCTATTCCAATATCTGAGGCTAAATCGGAGGATATGCTAGTCTGGAAACATAAAGGCACTAAGGAATACTCAGTGAAGAGCGGGTATCGGGTCCTAATTACAAAACATTTACAGAACTCTAACTACATCTCTCCTAATGTTGAGGCTTACAAGGATTTTTTACAAATCTTTTTGGCCTATACACATCCCAGCAAAAATAAATATACATACATGGAGATTGTTTAATAATTTTTCGCCTCATTTCTATAATTTGTTTCAAAGAACTTTGAGGGTTGAAGTCGACTGTCTCCTTTGCAAGGCAACTCTAGAGGATTCTGACCATCTTTTGTGGTCTTGTATATATTACAGCAAGTCTAGGCTTTTTTTTCAAATCAAGATTAATCCAGTCGATAGTATTTCGAGTTGCAAAACTCGTTTTGTTAACAATTTCTCTGCAACAGATGAACAAAATAGACAACTTATTGCAATTTCTCTATGGGCTCTCTGGTATAGAAGAAATAAGTTGATTCATGAAGGAGTTAAATTTTCTTTGCAGGAACTGCTAGGATTCATTCAAGGATATGGTCAAGAAATAAGATTAGGCCAAGAGAATCTGAGAGGTTTTTATAGATCTCTATCGAAAGAACTATGGAATCCCCTAGATGTTGGTTTTATTAAACTCAACTTTGACGCAACTTTTCAAAGCAATTCTAGAACTTCTACAATAGCAGTACTAGCTAGGGATTCTGAATGAGAAGTTGTAGGGGCATAAACTTATCTTTTTTAGGATGTTGTCAATGCTTTTGTGGCTGAAGCAAGGGCTTGTGAAAGGGCTATCCTCTTTGTGGTAGAAATGGGTTTCCGACGTCTGCTCGTGGAAGGGGATTCCCTGTCGGTTATCAAAAAGCTCAAGACAAATGGGGAAGATAGATCGATTTTTAAACCGATTATATATTATTTTCGTGTACTGAAATTTGTTTTTGAATATGTATCTTACCTTTTTGTTCCTAGACTGGTCAATGAAGCGGCTCATACTTTGGCTTTGGAAGGAAGAAGAAGACAAATCTCTGGTATCTTGGTTGATGAGGTTTCGGAATCAGTAAGGACGATGGCGGAAAAGGATCGGATGGCTTGGAACCAGAGTCACCAAGCTTCTTTCTAAATTTGTTTTGAAGATGGAGTAGGTTCTTTGAATCTCCATAGTTGGACTCAAAACTTTTGGCTTTTCTTCATTTGTGCTCATCTGAGAAACGTTTTTGCTACACAACGTGAAGAAAGATATCGGTTGGTATTTTGATTGTGAATCGTTTTTTGGTATTGGCTTATGGTGGTTTTCTCCTTTGCATTTTTTGTTTTGTTTTTTCCTGTATGGTTTCATTGTTTGGCCGTTTAATCTGCTGCTATTTCTGTCTTTTCAATTTACTTTTGTTGTGACTTTTATTTTTCTCCACCTTGAGCCGTGTGCTTCAATAAATATCAATCTTTTATACTAAAAAAAAAAAGCAATGGAGAAATGCTCATAATGTGAGAGTTCATTTTACTAATTAAATATTTTAGGTAATTAGTATTTTATATTAATAAATTTTTATTTTTTATAAAAAGAAAAAATATTTTGTTTATATAATTTGTTTTAAATTATTATTGATTTTAAGTCATTTTCATCCATTTATAAGAAAATAAACATATTTTAAACATAATTTATAAATTAAATTAAAAATATTGTAACTCATATGTTTCAAGCCCTAGCCTAATTTTCTTGATATTATTTTTTTATTATCTCCGTTTCTTTTTCTTAAGCCTATTATTTTATATTATCAACCTCAACAAGTCAAATCACTATCCAATTTTTATTAATGACTTTTTTCTAATTTTTATTGATGTTATAAAAATTAGATTGGTGCTCTCGATGATCAAATAAATTAAATCAAACAATTTTGATGGATGATTAAATTAATTAAATCATTAATTTTTATTCAATCAATTCAATTGGTAAAATATTTTTTTTGGTGAAATAAAAAACCTTAGAAAATTACAAAAATAGCAATTAAGTGAACGTAGCACTCATATGCTTGTCCTTATCAACAAGACTACGAGTCCTCTCTGAAGGAACATCAAACTCTTGCATGTTAGCTTTTTCAATCAAAGCTTGCTTAGCTAGACAATTCACAACTTGGTTTTGTTCCCTTGGAATATATCGTAGAGTCCACTGATTTTCCTGAGATAAAATATTATGAATTTGCCTAATTAGAGCAGAATTAGAATTATAGAAGAACTTCCAATAATGGCTTTAACTACTTCCTAACAATCAGTATAGATAATAACTTGGTCATATTCTCTTCGTTGAACAAGTTTGAGCCCATCAATAATGTCTCGAAGTTCCGCATCAAAAACTGAATATTTACAGAGAAATCTATGAAAACCAGCAATCCAATTTCCTACTTTATCACGAACAACGCCCTCAGCTGTAGCAAGTCCAGAATCCAGATGCACTGCTCCGTCTGTGTTGAGATAAACTCGTTCCTCAGTAATGTGTGCTTCAGAAAAGTGACCGATACAGGCGGAAAGTACTACTTGAGATGAGAAGAAAAGTTGAATCGCCCAACTAAGAGATCCTTGGACAATTTCTTTTAAGCTCTAAGGTTTGCCTTGAAAAATTTTTAAGTTACGATTTTTCCAGATACGCCAACTAAGTAGACCGAAAAGACAGGCCCAACTAGTTCCCCCCTCGTGAATCAACCTATTAACCTGCAAATTTAGAAAGAACCAATCCTGAGAAAGAATAGAGAAAAAATTAGAGAGGTATTTACCTGGATTAACTTGGGCCCAAACATCCTTAGTAGCAGGGCAATCACGAAGAATGTGTAGAACATCCTCTAAATAATGCCCACAAATAAGACAAGAGGAATCATCTGAAATTCCCCTCCTAACTCTTTCAACATTACTTAGTAATCTTTCTTGTAAGACCGTTCAAAGAAATACACGGACCTGTTGAAGGCCAGGACACTTCCAAACAATCTTCCATTTCTTTCCTATCGAATTCCAAACTCCCTCTTTAAGAACCTTATAAGCAGATTTAACAGTAAAGGCTCCAGACAAAGTGTGACTCCAGAAAACTCTATCGGGGCCCTCAGAATGGTGGGAATGAGGGATACCCTTAATAGCCTAAATCACATCTTCCGGTAACCAAACCCGAAAAAGATCAAGGTTCCACGAACCATCCTCTGAAATCATCTCGTGCAGAAGATAATCAGGACTCAGGTTGATATTAGGTGAAATGTATCGAGAAAGGGGTCCGATATAGGGAGTCCAATTATCCTTCCAGCATCGAATTTTGTGGTTGTCTCTAATGGGCAGTGCACGTTCTCTCAAAATAAAGTCCAAATTTTGGAAAGAGATTTCCAAAGAAAAGAGTACCTATTCCTGTCAATGCAATCTGGTATCTCGTCCTTCATTTGGTATTTCAATCTAATCACATGAACCCAAAAAGCTTCCTTATCTGATACCAATTTGAATCCCAACTTCATTAAAAAGGAAATATTATGGTCATGAAGTTTCCTCAGTCCTAAGCCTCTACACGTTTTTGGTTGACAAATAGATCCTAACCAACCAGAGACATCTTTTTTCTCCTTTCAGAAGAACCCCAGATAAACTGTTTAACCAGACTTTCAATTTCATCCCGAATTTTCCTAAGTATCATCATAGATTGCATGAAGTAACTAGGTATAGATAAGAGGACTGATTGTGCCAAAGTGACACGCCCAACTAACGAGAGCTTTTGGCTTCCCAGCTGTGGAGCTTACCATGCACTTTCTCCACCACGAATTGAAGAGTACTACTAGTAACCCTTTGGTGAAAAAGAGGAACTCCAAGATAATGGCCAAGATTGTGGACAAGCTGAAAACCAAACATAGTACTAATCATACTCACCATGATTTCATTAACTCCTCTAGAAAAGAAAATGGTGGTCTTCCTCG
This sequence comes from Gossypium anomalum, assembly GCA_025698475.1. Taxonomy (NCBI): domain Eukaryota; kingdom Viridiplantae; phylum Streptophyta; class Magnoliopsida; order Malvales; family Malvaceae; genus Gossypium; species Gossypium anomalum. The sequence continues at coordinate 15,498,345 of CM046961.1, forward strand.
CATTAATTTTATGCCTGGACAACACACAAAAATCATCCAGAATGGTTTTTAAAACTCCACCATGCCTTGAATCAGCTTTACTGAAGATAACTAAATCATCTGCAAAAAATAAATGCGAGATAGCAAGTCCATTCCTAGAAAGTTGAATAAGGCTCCATTTACCTTCTGAAATAGCAGACTGAATTAAATGGCCAAGCCACTCCATACAAAGCATAAAGAGGTATGGGAAAAGAGGACACCCTTGCTGGATTCCTCTAACAGGTCTGAATTTAGATAGCGAAACTCCATTACACATAACCTACAAACTAGAATTACATATAGATGACATAATAACATTATTAAGATAATCAGGGATACCTACCACTCGAAGAGAAGCTTCAATGAACTCCCAACTAACTCTATCATAGGCTTTCTCCAAGTTAATTTTGATTGCCATCCATTTCTGTTTCTTCTGACTCCGCATAGTATGAATCACTTCTTAAGCTAAGATAATATTTTCATTAATGTTACTTCCTGTAATAAAACCAGCTTGCACCTATGCAATAATTTTAGGGAATATATGTTTAGACCAATTCGCAATAACCTTCATCGTCAACTTGTAAAGGACTGAACACAGGCTAATAGGCCAGAATTGACCAAAAGTATCAAGATTCTGAACCTTTGAAATAAGAATGATCAAAGTATTATTCAAATCAGGATCAATAGAGTTTCTATCAAAGACCTTCTGAACCTAGTCACAAACCGTTCCCCCTATAGTGTCCCACTGCTTCTGGAAGAAAAGGGCATGAAAACCATCACTTCCTAGGGCATTTAGAGTTGCCATATCAAACATAGCCTCCTTAATCTCCTCATTTGACACCGGCCTTTCCAAAAAGCTAATATCAGCTGGATCAAGCTGGGGAAAACCACTATGAGGATCAAGCTTGGGAAAACCACTATGAGGCAAACCTCCCAGAGGTGTAGGAATTTCTCTATACAGTATTTGAAAAAAATTATTTGCCTCATCTTCGATATCCTTAGGATCATAAATCCAATTACCATCAGAATTGCAACTAGCAGTAATACGATTATTTTTCCTCCTTAGCAGAGTACGGGTATGAAAAAAATTTTGTATTCTGGTTTCTTAATTTCAACCATCTCACTTTTTGCTTCCAAAGAAGTTCTTCATGGTGAAGAACACTCTCGAGTTCTTGACGAAGAGACAAATCCACTTGATCTAAATGATGAGAGCCAGAATAATCCCTTGTCTTCTGGATGTTGGCAATTCTTTTGAAAAGATCTCTCTTGCGAGTGGTAATGTTGCCATAAACGTGTTTATTCCAATCTTTAAGGTCAAGAGTGAGCTTTCGAAGGGTATCAAACATATTGCCTGAGTAATCCCTTTTTTTTTTTAGGAAGCCATCAAAATCTGGATTGTCTATCCAACCAGCCAAAAATGTAAAAGGCCTTCCCCTGGGGAGTAAAGTACTCGGATTCAAGGATAAGAGGTGTAACACCCCTCGCCCGTATCCAACGCCGGGACGGGGTTTCGAGGTGCTACCTAACTTTTACTAACACTTCTATACTAAACAGTGCCATGAAATCTCAAATAATTAAAAACTTTTCTTTTCACATACAATCTGTCCCATATACGGGCTTACAAGGCCCAAAACATACATCTGGAGTGGTTCGAGACCCAACTGAGAACTCATGAAAAACTTAGAAAATCTCTTGCATCAAGGCTTTATACGCCCGTGTGGGTATAGGGCACACGCCCGTGTCCCGAACCCATGTCCAAAAACCTTGACAAATACAAGGCTATTTTCCAAGCCATTTTGTCACCCTCACAACACATGCACACATACTTATACAATAGCATACAACATGGAAAAATTAGGCACTTAAACATTCCTAACATGACATGACCATAGTAATTTCACATGCAATAGATATCATAGATTTTTCTCACATCTTTACCACATTCATGCTATAATCATTATAAACTCATCACGTAATACCATAGCACATGTATATATAATTAAAATGAATTTACAATCCCATAATCAAAATAGTCCAACACATATGGTCAAAGCCATATCACATACTCTAATATTTAAACTCCTATACATGCCATAGACTCAAAGTACTTGAAATCACTACACCAATAGCGTTAGCTTGACAGTGTGATAATATCTCCGACGAACTCCAACCCGAACAAACCTAGAAACCCTAGAGAACATGGAAAATAAGGGGGTAAGCTTTCGCTTAGTAAGTTCATATGAAAACAATAAGCAACTCATTAACTTGTTTTATCAATGTTTACAACATATTCTCAAGTTCACGACAAGCTATCTTCCTGCGCAATAGTCACTAAATTATTTATCTATGGAGATAAAAAACTCTGAATTAAGTTCCGTAATTTTTTCCTGAAACTAGACTCATTTATATTTCTTTTATAAAATTTCCAGAATTTTTGGTTGAGCCATTTAGTACAGTTTATTAGTTAAAGTATTCCCTGTTTCAGGGTATGATTACTCTGACCCCTATGCACTACGAACCAAATTTCTCCCTGTACAGAATTCCAATGACCTTGCCATTTGTTTTAGTTAAAAATAGACTCAATAAGGAATCCATGCATGTAAGATATGACTCTTAATAATTTTTTTTACAATTTATGGTGAACTTATAACATCAGAATAGGGGATCTCGAATTCATTCAGACCTTGTTTCACAAGAATTCAAATATCACAGAATATAGAATTCTTTTTCTTCCCCTATTTCTTTCATGTAAAAATAGACTCATTAAGCTTTAATCCCATATTTTATTCTGCCTCTAACTCATTTTTCACTATTTTTAGTGTATTTTCAAAGTTACACTACTGCAGTAACTCAAATCTGTCAAGGCTAAGTTACACATTCATGATCATTGTTCACAAAATTAATACAACATCATTTCATCCATCATGGAAGAACATATATTATGCATCATAGATCATCACATATCAAGGCATTCTCATAGGCTTAGTATACATACTTGCATAACTCGTAACATAACTCAAGTGCATACTCACCAATGACTTACCTCATTGGGACCATCATCAACTCTTTCCTCGGATTACCCATTGAACACTTGGAATACTAATTGGATACTCGAAAAAGCCTTTACATATAAGTGCCTCAATTGTAGCTAAAGCTACCTCATGTCTCATGACATTTCAATGCTCACTCTCGAGCTAGTCATCTAGACTCATAATTCCTAGTGACATGTCACTCGTATCCTAATTTATTCCTAAGGTTCAAACGAGATTTTTCCTCGCCTATCAAGGCTTTGTCTTATCATAATTCTATTAATCACATACACATTAATATCTGTATAATTCATGTAATGATAACATTTAAATACATGTATAGCATGGTATTGTTTACATACGAACTTACCTCGATACCACAAAGGTGAAAAGGACATAATCATCTTTTAATCAATTTCTTTCCGTTCTAGATCCAAATCTAAATTTCCTTGATCTATAATATCACATTTAGCCTACCAATCAGTCACAATATTCATATGGGTCTAAAAATCATATTTTTACAAATTTTCATTTTGACCCCTAAACTTTTGCATATTTGTACTTTTGCCCCAATGCTCGTAAAATAATTTGTATCACATTTCTTTACTCCTTGAGTCTAGATGAACCATTTTCATAACTATAGCAACTCATAATTTCAACTATTTTACACATTTACAACTAATTTTACAACTTAGCAATCTAGCCCTTTTTAAGGTGTTTTCATGCAATTTCTTTCACAAAAGTTGTTTATTAGACAACTAGGACTCATAATCTTCCATAAAAACACAGCAAACAACACACTTACTCTCATGGAAAAACCCTAGACTCTTCATCATTTTGCAAAATAGTCCCCTCTTATGAAAGCTCATGCTTTAGGTGTTCCAAAAATGTAAAAATCATCAAGCAAAGACATTAAAATCACTTACAAGCAAGAGAAATATGTTGCTGAAATTTTTCAGCTTCAAAACCCTTTCTTTGCTGCATATTTCGGTGAAGGAGAAGAGAAAAATGATAGCTTTTTTTTTTCTTTTTGATTTGTTAATAATAAAACTAGTTAAAATTGGTGACCAAATTTCACCTAATTTTGACTTTTCAACAATTTTGTCTCCCATGGCCGGCCATCAACAATTTTCTCTCCCATGGCCGGCCATCACACTTTCAATGGCCTAATTTCACTTTAAAGACCCCCAATTTAAGATACAAGGCAATGTAACAACTTTAGGTATTAAAACACAACTTTCACCTTTTACGCGATTTAGTCCTTTTTCGAAATTGGACTAGAAATTGCTAAAATTAACTTACCAAAATTTACATGCCTTATAAAATTATATTACAACACATAAAATAATACTAAAAAAATTTGCTCTGGCCTCGGAATAGTGGTCTCGAAACCACTGTTCCGACTAGGCCCAAAATCGGGCTGTTACAAGAGGAGGGGGCAATGATCTGACTTAATTTTTGGAAGGTGTGTAACCATGCAATTAGGAAAATTGCGAAGCCAGGCTTCATTACCCAGGGCACGGTCTAGCCTCTTAAACAAAGATCCTTTACGCCAAGTGAAAGGAGGCCCCTAAAACCTAAGTCATGAAGTTCAGTAGAAACAACAAAGTCACCAAAATGTGGACACCTCTTGCCCCTAGAAAGTCCCCCGGATTTTTCAGAAGATGAGAGAATTGCGTTGAAGTCCCCAATGGCAATCCAAGGGCTCTGACCAAGAAGAATGGATTTCCTCAACTCACTCCAAAGAATTTGACGCTTTTGTTTGTTTGGGCTCCCACAGACATAAGCGATGAAAATAAGATGCAACGAGGATAAATACCAAACCTGAGACAAAATGAATTGCGAGCGGCTATGGACCACTTCAAGACGAACAACATCCCTCCATCCAAGCCAAATACCCCTTGAAAATCCAATTGCTTTTACACGATGTGAATACTGGAAAACCAACTTAGCAATAATGATGTCAGCCTTGGTTCTACTGACTCTCGGTTCAAGCAAACTAATAATATCTGGTTTATACTCTATATTATATTCCCGAAAAATTCTAGGGAATTTAACATTTGCACAGCCCTGAGAATTCCACGAAAAGATAGTGATATTCATTAAAGAAATTCAAAAAGTTAGGGTAACATACCTAGCTTTCAAGGCTGATATTGCCATCTGTCTTAGATCCTGTACCATCAGCCTCAGCATTCGAGTTCTCACTAATAATTTGGGGAGATAAAAGTTTCACTATTGTCACCATAGACTTAGCTAAAGGAACACACGTGTTTCCGGAATATTTAAAATGATTCCCTCGACCTCGTAGGGTGATAAAGGTTCTCCTCGTACTTCGACTACCCCTGTCTTTACCCCCACTTCTTCGGTTTTTGGAACCATTTAATTTCGAACCTGAGTCTGAATCCAGGAATTCCACAGATCTTGGAACCGAATTATCTTGTTAAGTTGAATAAATATTTTTATTAAAACTAACAGCAGAGTGCTTACTTAGATCAAGGGTATTATTTGAAATGGGAACAATAAAACCCTCGGATTCATCAAAAATAGGATTGTAATGAGCTTTTATTTTTTCCAAAGCTTTAGCTTCATTATTTTCCTAAACTTTAGGATTCAAATTGCCTTGACTAGATGTGTAATCCAAAGGATTATTAATTTTTAAAATAGTCACCTTTTTCGTACCTGCATAAACAGCAAAATCCAAATTAGAATTGGATAAATTTCCAAAACCCCCCATTATTTTCCATTACTCCACGCAGCCCCATAGGCATTTTCCCTAAGTTCTTATCCAAAGAAACTTTGGATTTTTGGACCAATTTCTCTTTTCCATTTTTTCCTGAATTTTCCTTCAAAATGGGCCCCTTAGAAAAGTCTAAATCCTTTAAATTTCCTTAATCTGGCTCAACAGCCGAATTTTCAACATTAATAAAATCCCTAAAAATCTTACTCCTTGACTTGTCTGCCTTCTTAACACTCAAATCAATCCCTAAAAATCCTCTAGCCGACTACCCTGATTCTACGCCCATATCCTTCTCCTCTAAAAGCGCCAAAAATCTGGAACCAGGATAGAGTTTATCATGTTTTGCTGGAATCTCCATCATGGATTCACGCTTCCTTCACCTTGAAGACTTCCTTTCCACCAACATCCACGGCCCAAAATCTGGCCCCTTTCCTCAGCTGCCTGAAGTAGATTTTTCCCCGTCCAAGTTCTTCGCCGGAAGAGATCCCATCACTACCGTTAGCTCATCACTAGATTTATTCGCCGTGTTAGCCAAACCCGTAGTATTTTGGTTTGACACCACCGAGGTACACATCTCTTTTACATGGCCGTACTTTCCACACACAAAGCACACTGTCAGAAGGGCCTCATATTCGACTCGTTGAGTAACTTCGTCAATAAAAACTTACGAAATCAATAGCCTATCCAGATTAATATAGACGTCCAGTTTGAACACCTTTCCAATGAGACCCTTGATGGCTTCAATGATCTTCCGTTTATAGAGATATCCCGGGAGATTCAACAGACGAATCCATGCCAGCACCACACTCGGGTAAGGTTGCAAGGGATTGAAATGTTTAGTCCACGGTTGTACAATTAGATATTGGCCATAGATTATCCACGGTCCCTGTGATAGTACCCTGTTATAATCATCTGGATCCTAAAATTTCACCAAAAAATAGCCATTAGCAAATCCATTAACTGAATAAAATTTACAAGCTTCCAAAGGAAAAGAATGCGATTATGTAGGGTGTTATAGCCAATGTTACGCCTTAGAAGTTTGACGATGACCGTCAATTCCATTTCTTTGAAAATGATATCCTTGGTACGATCCGAAAATTCAATAACAAGAATCCCATCAATGATGGATGTATTAACGTCTCCTTTGAGTAACTCGAAATCGTTATCATTCCTTACAGAATGCATAGCACTAACTGAATTAGAGAGTACATCGTGTTTCCCCAGTAATTTATCTTTCCACGACATAGTCGGTTATTGTTCGGGATCCACAACCATAGAAGAATCTTCATCAACAACAGTCTCTTTAAACCTTACTTTTTTGGTATTACGATCACCATCGGGGTGAGAGTCACCCTCCCCATCATTGCCGGAAATCTGCGGAGTTGAGAGCATATTTTATTTCTTCAATTGGTAAAATATTAATTTCAAAATCATGAGACAATATTTTATGCATCTATTATTATATCATTTCAGCCTTTTTATATTAATGATTCAAAATTGTTTGAGGTCAGTTTTTTCGAAAAATGGCTCTAGATTATAAAATTGGAGCTTCAAGTTATCTATGATACAGAAAACAGGTAAGAGAGTATCGAATTGGTTTTTCGAAGTACTCTCCGATGCTTAAGTTGGTAAAATTTAAAGGAAAAAAAGTTAAAATGAGTGTAAAATTTGAGAAGTCATCATACTTGGTGAATGTTGCAGTGTTAGATATTTACAAGTTTTGTAACGTCTGCCCGAAGCTGCCCAAGTTTATACTCAGATCTAATTGCTCTTCTCAATTGGTGAGTTTACTTTTCCTTTTATTTCCAGGGTCGTTAGATCTTTGCTCAACGGCTTGAGTTGACAGAAGCTCAAGAAAGTTCGTTGTATTTGGCAAAAATCAATGTATTTGGGCTACAAATAAACATAAAATTGGGCCAAACAAATAAAAAATAATATAATAACCCAAAACATTATATAAAACCCTTTAAGGTGGTTTTTAATTGATTTAACTACTTATTTCCCCTTTTTTTAATGCTTACGAGTGATTCAATGAAAATCTAATTTAATGGCAGTTGTTGTCGTGTTGGACAAACCGATTTCAATTGGTATGTAGTGTTTTATAATTGGTACAAATAATTTCTATATTTTATAATATATATTTAAAATTTTATCTATATATTTTAATATGATTCGTACCAAATCAAAGTATACATGTAGTAAATTTCACTTGGAAAAAAAATCAGAAAAATGAATAATTGAAAAGGATAGAAATATAAAATAGATAAAAAGATATAAATTTTTATTTCTATCTTTTTTTTTATAAAGTTGAAAAAATAAAAAAACATAATATTTAAAAAATTGCATAATTTTAAGTTAGTTTACATCTCTTTCTCATTTTCTTTTCTTTAACTTTTTTTTCTTATCAAAGACGTTTAAAATTTATTTTTTTTACAACATTTTCACCTTTTTTCTATATTTCACTTTTCTATCCAAACAAATACACCTTTAAAGTTCGAGAGCTAAATGGGCTTAAATCTAAAAATATATTAGAAAAGGCCCAATCATCACCCAAAACACAAAACACCATAAACCCTAACAACCTTCCAATGCAATACATTTAAATTTTTTCTTTTTTTTTTTTTTTATTATCTCTAGCGTGTCTATTCTCACTCTTAACCTTTTTTTTTTTTTTTTTTTTTTTTTTTTTTAATGCTATCAGTAGATAAACGCCTTGTGTATCCAAATGGGCCCTACGTCACGGCTATCGTCGAACGTAGACGGGGAGCAAAATTCAGGTGATAATTTTCTGCATCTGACATGATTGAAAGTCAAGCCTCTCAAAGAGGCCATCTAAAACGTCAAACTCAGAAAGAGACATCGGATTCGCCATGGCATTGAGAGAGCATCAACGAAGCAAGAGTCAAGGTCAGAACATCACCCTCTAGACATCGACCATGACAGCCACCCGGGCAGAGCCTGATGCAATGGCACTAATGACAATCAAAGCTTGGGACTAGTGGGAGGCTGGAGAAATGCTGACTTCTAACCATGAACGAGCGGGGCTTCACTATGCAAGAGGGATACATAAAAAGAAACGAAAAGAAAGGCAAAAAAATGGAGTCATCCAAGGCAGAGCTTCATTGGCCGTCAAAGATGATGAATAGGAGAGGCCGAGACAACCCATGGAGAAATAGGACATTACCTTCCGCCGGCGACCAAAGGCAAGTCATGAGACAAAAAACCGAAACCAACGGTTCAAGTAAGAGCCATGGCTCGCAGCAAAAGGACCGAAATGTCATTGGCCCGGAAGCCTGACGGCCCATTCCTTGTCAACAAAACCAAAGCAAAGGAAAAAAAAAAAAACAAGGAAAAAATAAGCGGGAAGAAGGGAGAGAAAAGGTGAAAGTTAGCAAAAGAGGTCGACGGTTGACCCTAAGACTGCCGCTTGGCACCGGCGACATAAGGCCTCCTTTAGGAATGTAAAACGAGAGAGAAAAGTGTAAGGACCTGAAGAGAGAAAAAAAGAGAATCCTTAAAGCTCAAGATGATTTTAGATTCACAGAAAGACTAGAATAATACTATATCGATAGTTTAAGAAGTTATTTAGAATATTTAAAATTTAATAGAAAATAGAAGAAGTCCATCATACCTTAAACTCTGTTTTCCTTTAAACAACCATAATTTTTTCATAAAAATTGAAACTGTGAAAATTCAAATGTACGGTACCGGCTGTGTCGTTACTCGTTCGTATTGAGCCATCAACATTATTTTTATTCCCTAACTAGGCCCAAAATAATTGGTAGCAGACCCATTAATTTACCGTAATACCCTTACAAAGCCGACCAAATCCCAATCATATCCGCCTACAATCACAAAACCCTAAATTACCTACCAACCCCCTTATTTATTTGTTGGTTTGTTTTAAAAGCCCATCACTCTAGTCAACAGGTCAACGTGCTTCCTTCCCACCTACCCTAAATCCCCAAATTACCCTTTTAAAATATTTGTAAAATTTCTGTTTATCCGTTCTTCATCGTTCTCAAAATCCACGCAGTTCCTTTCTGTTGTTTGTTGTGAGTTGCTCCTGTTTGTGGTTTCGGTTTTTCACAAGAGAAACATAAAAGAAAAAAGAAACCATAAAAAAGACTTTCTCAAAATCCTTCTAAGCCCTTGTTCTGGCTTTAATGATCTGAATCTCGTTGATCGGACTCGTCGTCGATCTAATTGAAGCATGGAACGAATAATCGGTGGAAAATTCAAGCTCGGCCGTAAGATCGGCAGTGGATCCTTCGGTGAAATTTATCTCGGTTCGTCCTATCCTCTATTTTTACTCCTTTTTTTCATAATTTTTATGTATTCGTTAAAAAGTGATTTTTTTATGATTTTGATTTCGTTTCGGCAGCTACGCATATCGATACTTTTGAGATCGTCGCTGTTAAGATCGTAAGTGTCTTTTTATTTGTTTTAGGTTCATGGATATTGATCTGGTTGACGTTTATGCTTCTTAGTGTAGATATGTGAGATAGAATTGAAAATCGCCTGTTTCAAATTTTTTAAAATTATATTATTAATTTCAATTTGGCTCTTACAGGAGAACAGTAGAACAAAGCATCCGCAGCTGCTGTACGAAGCCAAATTGTACAATATTCTTCAAGGAGGAAGTAAATGCCTTACTACAACTTCAATGAATTCATTTATTTTATTTATGAAATTTTAAACAACTGTGAAATACTGAGTTGCTTTGTTTCTAATTTACGTATAGGTGGAATTCCAAGCATAAAATGGTCAGGTGTTGATGGGGAAGAAAATGTACTTGTTCTCGATTTGCTTGGACCGAGTCTGGAAGATCTTTTTGTGTACTGTGGCAGGAAGTTTTCGCTGAAAACTGTCTTAATGCTGGCTGATCAAATGGTGAACTAAAATCCGTGACATTTTTTTTTTTTTTATCTTTTCTGGATTGATTATATAAATTGTTACTTTCGTTGAATGTTTTTAGATTACAAGAATTGAGTATGTTCACTCAAAGGGATTTCTCCATAGAGATATAAAGCCTGATAACTTCCTCATGGGACTTGGTCGCAAAGCAAATCAAGTTTATATAATTGATTTTGGGCTTGCTAAAAGATACCGAGACTCCATAACTAATCGCCACATTCCTTATAGGTAGTTTTCTCGTTTAGTTTGTTATTTCTTACCTTTTTGATTCTTTGGATTGCTAGATGCATTCTGTGCCAGTTATGTAATATGTCAATAATGAATTGCTGTTACTGACATAAAATAATTTTTCTTCCCACAGAGAAAACAAGAATTTAACGGGAACTGCACGTTATGCAAGTTGCAACACACATCTTGGAATAGGTAATTTTTCTCGGTCATTTATAAGATGAACAAAGCATTTTTTTCATTTACTTAGATATTGACTTGTAATATTTCTGTTGTAGAGCAAAGCCGGCGGGATGATTTGGAGTCACTTGGATACGTACTTTTATATTTTCTTAGAGGAAGGTAGGTGACCTATTTTCAGTGATTTTATGAATTGGTTTATTTTCTGTATATTAAACCTACCAAAATGTTTCATGATATAGCCTTCCATGGCAAGGTTTGAAAGCTGCAACAAAGAAGCAGAAATATGATAAAATATGTGAGAAGAAGGTGTCCACTCCTATTGAGGTGTGTTTGCATTTATATATCTTTTAGTTCTATATTGTGGTTCAAGTATTATTTGATTAACATGGCTTCTGTTTCCTCTGACTCCTGTTGATCAAGGTTCTATGTAAGTCTCACCCCGTGGAGTTTGCATCATACTTTCATTATTGTCATTCCTTGACATTTGATCAACGACCTGATTATGGATTCTTGAAGCGTCTGTTCCGTGATTTATTTGCTCGTGAAGGTACTGTTGTATGCATTCCACCATTTATTTCTGTAAAAGCAGTCTGATTTTCTTAGCATATACGTTGACATTTCCTTGCTTGAAATTTTCAAATGCTTCTGTTGCTTGTTGGTCATTACTTTTCTGCAGTTGACATGTGCTATACTCTTATGTCTTCTATGTTCAGCAAGGACTCATTGTTTCAAAGCATAAGGCTTAACCAATGAAAAGGCCTATGACAATTGGCTTGTTGGACAAGTATCAGGATGTTGACCTTGTAATGATGACGACATGACATAGATGAAAAATTTTGTACATAAATTGCTGCAAAGTAATTTTCAGTTCTTTTTTGTGGTAGGTTATGAGTTTGACTACATATTTGACTGGACGATCATCAAGTACCAGCAGGCCCAGAAAAGTAGATCTCAGCATCAGTTGTCTGTTAGTATCTTGCTCCTTTTCCTTGAAACTTGTAACAAAAATTATTTGTCTTTGCATTTAGAATGTACTTGTATCATTCATAAGAAATACTGGTTCTTTCTGATAAGATTATATTTCCCCTACAGCCAATTCCTGGAGGTAGCAGCAGCCGCCCATTACCAGTTGATGTGGATAATCATCAAGGTTAGCTCCTGCTGATGTGCTTTGTGCTCAAATGACTGAATGGTGTTTTGAGGACTTTATCTGTTGGACAAAAGAATCCTAGAAGACCTGTAATAAGTTAAGCAGGACATCCTAAGTCCTAATTTGAGGAGTATGGTGTCTTTAGTAACTAAATTCATACATCATGGTCGGAAGAACTTTAATCTTGGGGTCACTTTCTTTTTTCTTGTCTGTTTGGTCTGTAAACAGTATGCATTTGTTTTCTTTCCTGAAAAGAAAAATTTTAAATGATATGGTCTATTTTCCTTTCTGAAAATTATATTGAAAAACTAGTTTCTAAAATTTCTTTACATATTTTACATCTTGGACATTACAATTTAACGGTAAAATTTACCAATTTTTATTCTTTCTTCTTGTACTGTGGTTACTACAGCAATTTTGATATAAAAATCCATATAATCCTTTCTCAGAATGCTTGCCCTTTAAACATGTACTTTATCATTAAAGGGAAAGCCGCTAGTCAATGGCTCTAGTCTAATGCCTAATGTACCATTTTGATTGTTTTGCTTTCTAGGACTGAGACTGAATTTATATATCCATAAGATTACTTTGGTTAAAAAGAGGATTTAAAGAACAAAATGGCAGTGACTGAGACTGCATTTCCTTGTCTGATACAGGTTTCTAGATTTCTAATATCCCATCTCTGATGGTTTCACCTTTATTTTGCTGTGTGTGGGGCAGAGGCTTAAGGTAGAGATAAGATGCCCAGTTGCCTTTAATATTGGGAGACTAGGATGTTTACTTGTTTGCTGTTGATGCACATATCTGTAAATATGTGAAATTTATAGATAATATGAATAATTTATATAGAAATCTTTATGGTGGCCATTTGGTTGTATCATACAGAAAAGTGATAGGGCTGAGATGCAAAACCCTCATGATCACTATCTTTAGCAAGATCTCTAATTTTGCTATTCATAATTTTTGTCTATTCATAATTTTTGTTTTATTTGGAAATAACATTAAGCTGTTATTGTTTAAATGCCAGGAGGCTTCAATGCTACTTATTCTACAGACATCATTAGATCAAACAACGCTTCAGGTCAAGGTGTTCGCATGCAATTTAAACCAGCAACAGGAAAGAACTTGATTTCTGATACTACTATTGATAAAAATGTAAGTGTAGCCTTTCAAAATAAGAAGGAAAATTTATGTTAGCTACTCTTCTTCATCAAACTCTTACTTGTGTAGATATTTATGGATACAATTCTCTATCCTTGATTTGTGTTAATCAGGAAATATTTTCCTTGCTTTTAAATTTTGGATTGCATTGTAGCATTTATGCATTATTTAATTTTTTATGTTTATTGGCAGATTTTTGACCCTCACACACCCTCATCTTCATTTGCACCTGCTGGCACCTCAAAAAGAAATGGTCAGAAATCAACAGCGCCCCCTGACGCTGCTAATTCTGGCCATGGACAGGGAAACAAAATCAGATCTTCTAGTAGTTTGTTTTCATCATTGCAGCGCATTTCTTCTGCCAAATGATGAAAATGGTAATTTATCAGCTCATAGATCAGTTTCTATTAAGTTGGACCTCTATCCAAATGCTATTAATGGTGGCATCCTGGTATCATGACTAAATATGCAAAAATATGTTTTAGCTATGATTTTGGTCAAGGATTTCTGGAATATCTGTAAGATTCTGTGAATCCTGGTGATTTCATGTTGTGCTTTCTTGTGATACATCTAATGTGCATTTCTGGAGGCCTGCAAAATTTGCTGCCAAATGAAGATTTTTATTTTGCTCACTCAGAATGTTGGTTCCCTGTAGTATAAACATCGGTTATTATGAAATACCAATACTTGAAGCTTGTTTGATTCCCATGCTGTACATAAATGTCATCAATGACCTGAGCAGCCTTTGTGTCTATGGTGGGGAAGGACCAATAATGAAAAGGAAAATAGAGAAAATTTATAAGATTTGATCTATTTGTATTTAAAGTATCTACTCCAAATATTGAAAATTAAAAGCGAAAGTCTTTATTTTGTATCTAAAGTACTGACTCCCTCTAAGGACTCATTGAGGCAATGGAATTTATGGCCTCTTTCTTTCCTCTAAAGCCTTTGCTATTTCCACTTCGTTTATGTGCATAACTTCAACCTCGTGTTTAACTTGAAAATACCAGAATGCTCTCTGGGCCATTGTGTAAGAATGATGATAAATTAGCTGTTCTGTGCCGTCAAATGTACAGTATGAAAGTTTTGCTAGCATATTGTTGATTTTGTTTGAATGTTAAGACTGATTTTAAATAATCCTCAACTGTCGGTTTCATATGTTCTAATTGGCTGTATGCATTTCCGCCTACAGTGCTGTGGTGAGGGAAAATTAGGGAAATGACAAGTCAGGGTGCATTTGAAGACCATACAACGTATATTTATCTACATGTTAACTAAGGCCAGATCTAGTAAAGGCTGCTTAATGCTGAAGGGTGAACACTGAACACACTAGTTATGGTAATATCTTGCCCTAGTCCTTGATCCTGCAACTATCTACAGTATATGTGATGTAAAGTTGAGTTGTACGTTGGGTTTCAACTTGATTTTGTGAATTGGTTAAGTATGCCTCGGATAGGCTGTGGAATCTTGACAGGCAGTATGCCAACAATATATAACTACCAAGCTTGTCATGTTATGTAAATCCTCATAGATGCTGTTCAGGATAGTCAGAGAAGGTAGAAAGTAGACTACAATTTACTTTTTCTGTGGCTATTCGGAGTTCGGTGTTCTGAAGACATATGCAGCTAAATTGGACTTTGTGAGCAGTTTTCTATGTGGTGTTTGAAGTTTGAACCAGGTCGGGGATAAAATATTTCCATTTCGCCAATTGTTGAATTTAAGAATTCTTTTTTGGTTTGTTGACACAAATAATAGTCAGATGTTGAGAATTTGTGCATCCGAACCTGGATGACTGTAGCATTGCTTCAAGCTCCTTCAGGTATGTACAGCTACTGAAGCAAACCACTTTGTGATAAATATGCTATATCTCAGAAACTGGTGCGATTCATGCCTGTAGTGGAGTTCGGGAAATCAAAAGTTGGATGATCACAAACATTTTGTTTGTTTCCATGATTTAGTAGGTCTTAAAATGTTGGGAAATTAGGCACTGCAGGCCGAACTTTGTAATAATATAAAAAAAGAAAGAAATGTTCGAGTATTGTGTGTAAATAGTATTGATAGGGTTTTTTAAGTTATGATACCCATTTATGAAAGTTTTTTATTGTAATTTATTCCCCCTTTCTAAGGTTTTTTTTTAAAAAAAAATATGTAGCCATATAATATTATATGAGTTGTTCTGAAATCAGGTTATGATAATCGGATCAAAACACGTGGTTCCAATAATAAACCGGGTTTAATTTTACGATAAGGCTTAAAAGAAAGTCAGTGTAATTGATTAGTATTTTATATTATAAATGTATTTAATGTCAATAATGTACATATAAAAAATATTTTTCACAAAATCAATAGATATTTGTATGTGCTAGTAACTATAGAAATGCGATATATATTGACTTTTAAGATACCGTCTGATTACCTTGATTTCGTAGAATGGCCTCAACCCGTGTCAAAAAGCATTCGGTTATCAAACGCAAAGGAAAAGCTTCTGCTGCCTTTGTTTAAAACACATGGCAATGTAAAGAAGAAATATCGACATGCAACACAAAATGCAAGTCTTTGACATCTTAGTTTTGGGCAATGCTTTTTTTGTGGGACTGAAAAAACAAAAGAAGAGAAATCAACCTTAAACACATAAGATAAGCAGGTATGTTTGCTGTGCCATTCTTCTCTCCTACATATATAGTGAATTTGATTGAAACAAAAAGAAAAGAAAAGAAAAGAAAAGGAAAATATAATTAAAATTGTAACTGACATCTCGATGTTTCTTCACTTCCACGAAGCTATGCAATTGTCACTATAGAAGACTCATCTACAAAACGGGATTGGCGGAGTTCTTCCACAAATCCTTGCAGCTCGGATTTGGATTTCCGTGTCAAAAGGATCATATCAGAATGTCTCTAAACCTCACTCCAATTCCTTGAGGAAATCAATATTATCAACAAAAACCTTCAAAATTAAACAGCAAAATAAGTTGACTATTTAAAAAACGGTACAAACAAAACAAGTTGATTCATAACCCTAAGAAGAAATAACTTAAGAAGAAAAGAGTTGATACGGCTAGGTGTTGGAGCGATGCAAAATGAATGTGCAAACATTCTTGACATATTTTCTTTCATTAGACATTGGTGATGCTGTTGAATAATAAACAATTCAAGGGAAAAATTTTCAGCTCTCAAACAACAAGCATCAATGCATAAATTAAAAGCTTCAAAATGCATACCGTCTTCCAACCATCAGGATCTAAGCATGCTGTGATCTTGGTGTTAATTCCAGGTAATGGTCCAGGTTCACGCATGATTTTTCCACCAAAAAGTTTAACTCCCTCGGCAGTTTTGTAAACATCATCTGTGCCAATTGCAGTCTGTAGAGACGCGAATAATATGTCACTAACTTGTGCCCGTATGTAGGAAATAAAGACTTGAAAAAAAAAATAAAAAGTAAAATCATAGGACATGCTGCATGCAGTTACATTTTGCAAGCAAATAGAAAAAATCTTTTCAACATTTAAGTGAAAAAAAAAATAGAAATATTTCTACCTGAGCATAGCCATTTCCTTTATCATATTCTGTGACCCCATAGTTGTATGTCAACTCAAGCACAGCATTTTTATCTTCAGGCCCGTAACCCATCATGGCTATTGTATACTAAATGGAAAATTCATAAACATATGTCAGTGTTATATCTGACATACAAATTACTAAAAGGTTTACGTGAATAAGTTTATCCTCGCAGCCCTTTACCCCCAAGTCCTGGATTTTTTTTTTTTTTTTTAGAGGATAGTTATTTACCTTGTACTCTGGATTATCTCGTGTGCGAAGAAGCTCCATGCCGAAGGCCTGCAACAAAAGGAGATAAAGACTAAGACCAACACCAAAACCTACAAACATAGCAACCCCCAAAGAAAATGCCATGTTCAGGTAAAAGACAGTAAATAGCGTCATATGCCATTCCCAATGTTCTGTACAGCAACTTTCACCTTCTCATAAAAAGTTATGGAGCGATCAAGATCACCGACACGGAGCATTACTTGGCACAAAGGTTCAGGAGTAGGCCCCCTTTCAATCAGTTCAAACTTGTAACCATCAGGGTCCTCAATAAATGCAATTACAGTGGAACCGCCTTTCACTGGACCAGGTTCTCTGGTTACTTTTCCACCCTTAGCCTTTATAAGCTCCACAGCCTTAGCAACCTAATAAATGGAGAATATAAACATTCAGCTCTGAAAACAGAACTCAGCAGCTCCAAGATACAACACAGGCTATCATCTTATAAGAAATGGAAAAAGTAATACAATTTTGGGAAGCCAAATTTCGAACTTACGTCCTCAACAGCAATACCAAAATGACCAAATGCGGTTCCAATATCATACTTGTCAACTCCATAATCTGGTAACACCAGTCGAGGAAAATGAATATCCAAACCTGAGCTAATATGTACTGTCTACTCTAATTCTCATGTATGGGGAAGCAATTTTTTCATAAATAGTAAATCAGTTAGAAAATTTCAGACACATCAAAATTTAGAAGAAGCAAAAGGGTAGTATGATAGGTTACTGTAAGTTAGTTCAATAACAAAGTGAGAATCTTCTGGCCCGTATCCAAGAAAAGCATTGGTGTATCTCTCCTCTGGTATGTCTCGTTTCCTCAACAGTTTCATTCCCAAGCACTCGGTGTAGAATCTGAAACCATGATACACTCGAGTTTGGTTCAAAGATTCCAACCACAAGATCGTATACAACGAAAAAAAAATCTAGTGAGCAATCTGCTAACGAGACTAATGAAGGATATATAACAACAATATATTTTGAGAAGACATACTTGATGGTCCTGTCTAAATCCCTGACTCGATAAACGACATGGAGCATTCTTCTTTTGTCCTTTTTAACCCACTCTAGAGCAGTTTCCTGGGCAGTAGCCGTGCTTGCGTGTACCACATTTCCGACCGGAGGCATCCCTACCCTGGTTCCCGCAGTTTTCAAAAGCTTTGAAGCTTTCAAACCAAAGAAATGTATCTGAGGAACAGCTGCATAAAATTTCGACATATATTTATATCAAATCCATCCATCCGAAGTCATTTCTCTCATTCTATAAAATTCAACATAATCTCCACATAATGGTACTTTTTGTTTTACAAATTAATGATCTTTTTTCTACCCAAATAGGTACTACAATTGCATTGTAAGCAGATGCCACCAAATTCCTTAAAAAATCTAATATTTAAATCTTAAAAGAATCTAAAATGAACTCCAGAAGAAGTTCAACTAGAAATCCCAATTCGATCTAATCCTTCAATCGGTAATTAAATTCCCAATTAGTGTAAATATGTAAATTCTAAGACATACAATACAAGGAGATGAATTTGATTTAAAAAGGGGGAGAGAGAGGCTTACTGCTGGTAAGATGAGAGAAATGGAGGTGACGAGGAAGGCGAAGGGGTGAAAGGGAAAGGCCAAAGCGGGAAGTGGAAACACCACCGGAGAACCTAAACGACGAGAGGGAAGGTCGTATTGACGACGCCATGGGAATTATCCTCACCATCCTCGTCAATTGCTCTCTCTCCCTCTCTCTCTATATATATGTGTATGTAAGAAGAAAGCAGCAGCGTGTATGGTGTGTGATGTTGCCAGCAGCCGTCTGTGACGGTAACCGTAGAATCTCTCTTTCACTCCTTTTTCCGTCTTTCTGGGTGTTTTTTTTCCAGGTCAGTGCAGTGAAAGAAAGAGAGAGAGTGAGGTGAGTCCGTGAATTTGCGATCCCATAACAGATTTTTTTATTTATTTTTATCTCCGTTAAAATTAAATAAAACAAAACACTAAATTAAATTAGGGTAAACTACACCAATTGTCCCTAAATTTTTATTAAATTACATTTCGGTCATCCAACTTTCAAATATTACATAATAATCATTAAAATTATTGAAATATTATATTTTAGGCACTATTTATTAACTTAACATGTTAATTTGAAGGGTTAATAACAAATTTAGCCCCTTAAATATAATTAAAAGATCAATTTGATACTCTAAAAATTTTTCTTAATAATAATTCCAAAAAATCTTTAAAAAATTTTAAAAATATATTAATTTTTTAAAATACAAACAACCAGGCATATTTATAACGAGTTAAACAAGATTAACATTAAATTGTTTAGAAAATGAAGAACACTGTTCATAAAAAATTGGATATAAAATTCTTCTGCAAACAATATAGAGGAAAAAAATATGAAGTCGGAAGTTATAATCCCATTGCCTGGGCTTTCATCAAATCAAAGAAGCTTTGCAAGTTTTGGAATGAGAAGAGTTAATGGTTTAATTTTTTTAGACATTTCATGGAGAGGATATAATCCGCTTTGGTTCAACCAGATTTGATTTTAAGCTTCGATTTGTTGTGGTTATATTGGAGGTAAGGCTCCAATTTCACTGTAAATTTTCTCCTTTTTGAAGTCTCCAGCTCGGGCTTTCTGGTAGAAATCAAAATGGTGCAGAGCTCTTGGGATTACTGAGTTAATTAGATCAGATGTTTTTGATTTTTTTTTTCATGGGTTTCTCTTCCTATAAAGATGAGATTAATTTGGGTACTTTTTAGTTTTATTTATTTATTTATTGTACTTCCAATTTTTAAAAAACTTTTTTGGGATCAAATTAATATATATATATATTTAAAAAAATCTATTTTTAATTTATTTTTTGAATTACTATTAAGGTTAATTTTAAAAGTATATTTTAGTTATAGTTCAAAGGTCTTCAAATTATCATGCTATATCATCGTCTTAACGGAAGTTAACAAATGAGTGACCAAAATATAATAATTTGATAACTTTAGTGACAATGAATTTTTAAACTCCAAAAACAATGTTTAGGTGTTAACAAGTGTCCCATAGGATATAGTAAAATATTAAAAAAAAATACTTGACAACTTTTTAAAATTGCTTGTGGAAAAAAAAAATCCATTACCACATTACCAAATCAAATTGAATAAGGTTGAAAAATGCTTAAATCAATTTCTAAAAATAAAATCTTAAATCAAAATAAACTTAAATTAAAAATTTATACAAGGTATATCTAAAATAAAACTCCAACATAAAATTCAAATTTTGAAATAAAATGAAATTTAGGGTAACTTAGGTGGGTCATCACCCAATTTTTGGACAGGTTCTATTTTGGTTACTAAATTTTTAAAAATTTTAATTTCATCACTAGTATTTTTATAATTTAAAATTTTAGTCATTCATCGTTAAATACTTGATGGAAAGTTGAAGTGGGCTATTTTTATTGGTCTAATAATAAATTTAGACATCTAATGTTTACATATTTTATCAATTTGATTCTAAATTTAAAAGTTTAATAAATTTAGCCTTTAATGTTTATGAAATTTTTCATTTAATTCTACTTCTAAAAAATTGAATAAATTTAGCCTTATATATTTACAAAAAGCTTTCATACTTTAAACATTTAGAATTAAATCAAATTGACAAATTTTGCTTGGTTTTAGAATCTGGAAAAAATCAAAGTTAAATATGATGAAATTCTTCTTCATTCAGAGTTAGAGAAATAAGGAGGTAAAAAAATCGAGACAATATTAAAACTACAACAAGAAAATTGTGGGTTGATTGGGTCGAGATCAGAGCATGTGGTTTTGCCTAGCATATATCCCCAGAATACAGTCGCATCATCTGAGCATGCATTGGCCAAGGAAACAATTGGGCAATCACAAAATGGTGCAGCAACAACAAATTCTAGTAGTTTGTTGACTAGGATTGCGCTAGTAAGCATTGGAACTCAGGCACGAGTAGGCAAAGAGCACAAATTCCTTGAAAACATGTAAGGCAATAGGTTAGAAAAGACAATGGTGGTGCTATAGATTAAAGCCGGTTTTTGTCCAAGACTTTATAAAAGACTTGCATTTCTTAATGTTTGTGTGAAGTAACAATTTCAACATGAGAAGAAGAAAGAAAGCTAAGAAATTAGACAACGCAAACAAGAGTTATTAAGCCCAAGGTTGTACTTTTTAGAAATTAGACATCATATTTTCTTAAAACTTTTAGAATCAAAAATAAATTTACAAATTTTATAAATGTTCAGGGCTAAATTTATTGAATTTTTTAAAGTTAGAACTAAATGACAAATTTTGTAAACGTTGAAGGCTAACTTTGTTGAATTGTAGATTTAAAATCAAATTGATAAAATATGTAAACATTAGAGGGCTAAATTCATTATTAGGTCAATAGAAAAAGGCCCACGCCAACTTTCCATTAAGTATTTAACAATGGGTGACTAGAATTTTAAATTTTGAAAATGTTGGTGATAAAATTGAAAGCTTTTGAAGTTTGGTGATGAAAATGGAAGGTACCCAAAAATAGGGTGACCATCTAGCTACTATACCCTAAAATTGATTAAAATGAAGAAAAGAAAAAAAGAGATTGGTTCCAAAATGCCATGTGGAGGGGTTTATTAGCCTCTTCCAATCAAACATGGTGTTGCAAGAAAAAAAGGAATCAAACAAAAGAAAGGAACATCACAACCCTTTTCCGGGGCTCTACCCTCCCTCGTCTCTTATTCTTCCCTATCTCATCATTATATCCCACTTCTAAATAAAACTCTCGTAATATTATTTCACTCATTTGAATGTTAGACTTTACTTAGAAAATAAAGAATTCTTTTTTCTTTTCGGTTTCTAACGCAAAGAATGTTTAGCATCCTTCTTTATGTAACAAAACATGTAATCAACAAGTTTAGTACTTGCCAAGCTTACTTTCCTACTTTAATATATATATAGTATGAGTTTCTGTTTTAAAGCACGAAACAATGTGTAATTAAAGAAATTTATCTATTCTTATATTCTAGTTTTTATAGTATTTGAAGTTATTTTTTGTAAATATGATAATATTGTAATTTAATGGATCCATCTTTCAGGGCTTTTTTGAATTGCTAATTGGACCAAGAAAAATGTCCAGGGAAATGGGGGGAAATCATGAAGAGTGCTCAGCCCATAATTTCATATGGCTAGCCCTTTCACAAGCTTGGACCTGACGGATGGATAAAATAAGCTCTCCCTAACATGACTACATACATTTCTTAATGGACCAGAAAAACAAAAGCTTGGAATGAATTCTATTGTTACAGTCCAAAACTCCAATCAAAATCCATAAATTTTTCTTTCAATTAAGGGTGTTCAAATTTCATTAAAATCAAATTAACCGACTGAATCGATCTAATTCGATTAATCGGTCAATGGCTGAACTTAGTTCGGTTAGAGGTCGGTTAATAGTTTTTTAAAATTTCGATTATCGGTTAATTCGATTCGAAATCGGGTAATTAACCGAATTAACCAAACTTAATAATTAATATTATGTGTTAATTTCAAGACCTATGTAGTGTTTTTAATTATGTAGTGTTTCAAGACATAAATTTTTTATTAATTCGGTTAACTTTCAAGACAAAAACATATATTTCGGTTAATTTCAATGTGTTTTTTTGATATGTTTTATGCTTGTTTTAAACAAAAGACAAAAACATATAAATTTCGGTTAACTGACCGAATTAACCGAAATATTTCGGTTCGGTTAATCTTTTTTAAAAAAATCAGTTCGGTTAACGATTAAAGGATTATAAGTTCGGTTAATACTAGTTCAATTCGGTTATTAACCGAACCGACCATTTGAACACCCTACTTCCAATTTTTAAATTAAAACATGAAAAAAAGTTAAAATATTATATAATGTTTAATTCAAATATGCAATGTTAGAAATCTTAAATATATTTGAATATAGATTTGGAAACAAAAAAATCAATCCAGTGTTTTGTAACAAAGCTTAGATTAACTATTTCCAAACTCTTGTCATTTGAACCTCTCCATTGTTCAATTTGATCATAGTGCTCTTGCTTTTAACTCTCATTGGGAGGCCTTTGCTGGTGTTTGACCATATCGTTTTGAAGCAATATGACTTTATCATCTTGAACGCAAACCTTTACTTCAAAAAGTTTGGGAGACTGATTGTTTGAGTACACTAGCCTTTGTTGTCTATTCAAAGATTAAGCAATGTAAGCGGGCTTTGCTACAATGAAACTAGCACCCTTTTGGAAACCTAGAAACGAGCTTCAAATATTCCTTGGAAAAGTTTAAAATGCTATTTTAGATCGTGGGATGATTTTGAAGGAAAAAGAATTGAGACTAGTTTGATCTAATAGAGCAAGAACACACTTACTAGACAAAAGATTTACATCCATTGGCATGTTCAAGGAGAAAGAAATACGAAGTATTTTCATGCCTTGGTAAATAAAAGAAAAATCAACAACAAAATTTTGCAACTTCAAGGAGTTGATGATTCTATTATCAAAGGCAATCTATCCATCAAAAAAGCATTTGTTGATCCTTTTGTCTTTATTTATGCAACCTCTTTCAAGCCTTCAATAGTGTAATACTCCACATTTGACCCGCTCACCGAATCCAAATGTGAGATGGCACATCCGTTGCCATATCAACTCAAACTATTATCAACCATTTCATTCAGTAAAAAATTGGATTTAACATTAAAACATTTTTATAAAATCTTAGAAAATAGATAAATTTAATTTTAGGTCTTTAAAATCATGTTAAAATCACTTGAAAATTGGTTTCTTGGTGTTAGGAGGTGTCCAAGGCCGAATACAACCCTTAGGAAGTCAAAAGGGTTCAAAATAGCATAGTGACCTATTTTAAAAACTGTGGTATTGGTACAAGTCCCCAGTTGTACCGATACAAGTCCCATGTACTATAGCTTTTTTGTAACACCCCATACTCGATCCGATCGTTAGGTCCAAGCTATAGGATGTCACATCTTTTGCCAGAGCAACTACGATTTCATTTGCAATTTAACAATTAATACATGCTATTAAGCTCATTATATATTTACAACATGTTATATAATTGAATCTAGGCTTTAAATGAGCTTACAAAATTATCGGATTAGTGTCGTGACCATGAAAAGATCATGTCATGACTTCCAGGGAAGTAGCTTGGCATCACGACTTCAATAGTACAGTGTCATGACTTCGAAAATAGAAGGTTGATGCCGCGACTTCAACAGGGGATGTTGTGATGTTGAGGGCTAATGTTGCGACATTGAAGGCAATTCCCTACAAAAACTTACATTATTTGATTCACCTTACCAGTTTATTAACACATTTAGTTTTTAAACCTGAAATTGCAATTCTACTCAACATATATGCATTTACATAAACATATCAACCATTGTGCTACTTACATATATATATATCATATACAACTCATGTACCATAAATCAGACTAACCATTATATCTAAAATACCAAATCGACAATTTACTACTTAAAAATGACTCAATCCTAGGTACATGCCACATATTGAAACAATAAAGAACTGTACGAACATTATTGAGTCGAGAGTTGCAGTTTGGATGTTGGATCAATCCTCGAGTCTTTAAGATCAACTACTACCTGTACACAGAATAAACAAACCGTATGTTGAGTGATAAAGCTCAACGGTACTTTTGTCATTCAAGTCAATAACATTAACATTAATGTGAACTAACACAATTCAATACATGGTTTAGTCACAACCATTTCAATTTATATGTTCATGATTCATATGCCAATTTCATATACTATCTTAATTGGTAAATCCATATAAACATTTCATGCCATACTTTCTAACAACAAAATATAATCATTTTCATTACAATTCATGCCAATTCAATTCATCATTCATGTATATAAGTAGATGCCAACTTGATAATGAATCTCATTTTACTATCTCATTCTCTCTTGAGTCTATTGACTCATACATATTCAAATTGGCCCCTAGGGCTCGTTTTTAATCGGTTTATAAGATCTTTCACATGCTATCACATATCACATTTCATAAGTATACATAATGTACCATTTTTATCATCATTTTATAGCACACATCATTTAGTAAATTCAAGTTTTGTAACCTCTATTGACCAGACACTGACTCAAGATGGATACATGAATTTATTTTACCCTGTCACCCCGAGTTGCCCAGCAATGATGACTATTAGAACTAGTACAATCTACCATCCCAGATTGCCCATCAACGATGGCTTTCACAATCTGTTTACTCTATCATCTTGGGTTGTCCAACAATGATAACTACTTGAATATGTACATTCTACCACCCCGGGTTGCTTGACAACGATGACTTTTAATCATTATACTTGACCCTATGGCATGGCAACTCTATTCGACTCTACCTGAATAATTAATAGGGTAACCAATGTCCAAATGCATATCATTACATATTTAATCACATTTTAAATGTTTAAACCATAAGAAATCAAAACGTTTGCCTTTAATTCGAAGATCTCCACAAAATGGGAGAAATTAGAGCAAAAACAAGCTAAATGTTAATAGGAATTTTAAGGAGAATGAATGAATTTCTTTTGAAAATTGAGGAGGAAAAAGATGTTTGGATGCTAAGAAAATAAAAAAGATGAAAGGAATTTTGAGAGAAAACTCTTGATTTCAAATCTAGTAAATTTTTGAAATGGTTGAAAGTGTAGAGGGAAGTGGGTGGTCTTATATAGCCGACCAAATTTTAAATTTGGGCTATTTACCCCCAAGCCCCCTCTTATTTCCTTCCTTGTTCTAAAAGCTCCAATTTCACTTAAATCTTCTTAATTTACACATTAGACCTCTAATTTAAAAACCGTTCCAATTTAATCCCCACTAATATATTTTTATTAACCCAATTGTTATTATAATTAATTAATTAATTAATTTTATTAATTTCTAATTGCTACGATACTAAACCCAATCTCTCACTGGAGCCTACGATTAAATTACTTGATTATACTAACTTGGTGTTCGAGGTGTGATAGGCAGACACACCAAGGTTATGCACATATTGTAGGAACTCAGGGTATACGAAGCCAACATGTCCACACAACCCGAGAGGATCAAAGACAAGAGTTAATTAAAACACTAATTCATGCAGTGAAAACATTAAGTTATTTGTTTATTCTTTAACTTTTTTTTCTGTAAAGTGTAAGTTAATATTAATTCTTGAAGTAAGATATATTACAATACGCAAGCCAAAGTTTTAATCTTTTTCTGAACCTTCTGAGCAATTCTTTACTTTGTCAAAATATTGTACTTAACAAATGGATGGAGAAAAACATAAATGATGAAGTAACAAAAATAATTGTAAATTTTAAACTCACAATATGATATGGTACAAAGCAAACCAATTTAATAGATTTGTTTTGTATATTGTAAATAATTGTGCATTTGAGACTTAAAACAAATTATACAATTTGGAAAAATTACAAATAACCTAATCATCAACATTCAAAATGTGTTTATAATATTGGGAAAGTTCAGAATTCTAAGAAAAACGCGTCTTACAGGGCACGTTTTCACTGATGTGGTAGTGAAAACGTACCCTGTAGGACACATTTTTATTCTCTCTCCAGAAAACGTGTCCTATAGGGCGTGTTTTCACTGATGTCGTAGTGAAAATGCGCCCTGTAGGACATGTTTTCCTTTCTCTCTTTAAAAATAATGTAGATCGATAAATTTTAAAATTTTTAGCCTACTTTCTCAAATGTTTTTTCCAACATATATGTAAAAATTAACGCATAGCTTCATAGATATGTTATATATTATTAATTATGGTTAATAGGTTAATTACCTAGTTTTGAACCAAGGTAATTAGTAATCGAAATTTCAAAAAAATAATTAATTAACCTCTAGTCGTATTAAATTTAATGACTGATCGATTAATCGAATTAATTCAGTACGATCGATTAATTTGATTTTAAGGAAGTTTGCACATCCTACTAACAGCAAAACCCCTGACACTATTGCATATAATAGGTTTTTACAAAGCCACTATAAAACTGAACGTCGATAATAGCAAATATAGAATGATCGCAAAGCAATAAGAAAGAAAAATAAAACACACAGATTTTACTTGAAAACCCTTTCGGGGAAAAACCATGGCAGAGGAAGAGAAAATCCACTAATGTTGAAATTCAAATGATACAAGAGTAGTTTCGACTACATATATTTAAATGTTGAAAAACCTTATTCTAATCAATGTCAAATGGAATAAGAGTAATTCTATACAGATTCCACTTGTGCAGTATAGTCTATATTGCGGGGGCCTCTAGCCCTGCACCTCCGTTCGCTACCACAGTCTAGTTTTATGCTTAATGAGTTCGACCCTTGATCCTTAGCCCCCACAAATCCTCTTATTTTGCCACTATATTTTATTTCTTTAGCAGGAATTTGGGTTATACAACTCTAACAGCCACTTTATAACTTTATCTTAGAAAGAACAATTATTATATCGACTTATAAAATATGCCACATCTGTAACACCCCTATCCCGTCTCCATTACCAGATTAGGGTTGTCAAGTATTACCAAGCAAAATAGAACATTTCACAACATTTCAAAATAATTATTCAATTAATTTTTTAAAAATACAATAAATAGCTCAGCTCATGGTACAAATACTCTTATGGGCTTTAAGTCGAGCTTATGAAGCCCTAAAAAGAACTTGGAAACGATCTGAGATCAAAACGAAACAAATCAGAAAAATTCAGAGAAACTTGCAAATTTTAAAAATAGAGGTCACACGGCCATGTGACAAAGTCCATATCGTGTGAACATTCGAAGTTAGAACACACGGCTGTGTCCTAGCCTGTGTGAGTATTCGAAATAAGGCTACACAACCGTATCGCAGGCCGTGTGCCAGACCGTGTGTGTATTCGAAGTCGGTCACACGACAGTAACACAGGCCGTGTGCTAGGCCATGTAACAATCTATTTTGGCTTACACGGTCATGTCGCAGGCTATGTGCTAGGCCGTGTGGATACTGCACCTATAATCAATAATTACACACGACCGTGTGTGGTGATTGTGTGTGGCACATGGCCATGTACACCCTTTTTGACCCCTAAATCAAGCAATGTCATGCATTATTCCTTGCACAACAAGACATGCCATATCTAGATCAATTCCTAGGTTCAAAAGCACATTTAAATCATCAAATACATGCTAAAATTTCATTCATTTCACGCCTAACCAATATGCCATTCAAATGCACCACAATTAAATATTATTCAATTACTAATTTAGCTAAGTAAGCACATGACATTTAACATCTATTCATGCTCAACCATCAACCAAATTAACCAAAGTACAAACATATTCAAAACTTACCATTTCAAAGTATTACCACTTAGCTCTTGACTATTAAGAATCAATCCAACCAAAACCACTTTAAACACATATTCAAAAACAAATATTTCACTAGGAACACCATTACAGTATAACATTTACATATTCGAAGTTGGGTAACACAATAGTGCTGCAGGCTGTGTGCTAAACCATGTAATAATCTGTTTTGGCTCACACGGTCATGTCACAGGCCATGTGCTAGGCTATATGGGTACTGCACCTATAATTAATAATTACACACGACCGTACGTGGTGACCGTTTGTGGCACATGGTCGTGTGTACCCTGTTTGACCTCTAAATCAAGCAATGTTGTGCATTATTCCTTGCACAATAAGACATACCATAGCTAGATCAATTCCTAGGTTCAAAAACACATTTAAATCATAAAATACATGCTAAAATTTCATTCATTTCACGCTTAACCAATATGCCATTCAAATGCACCACAATTAAATATCATTCAATTACTAATCTAACTAAGTAAGCACATGACATTAAACATCTATTCATGCTCAACCATCAACCAAATTAACCAAAGTACAAACATATTCAAAACTTACCATTTCAAAGTATTACTACTTAGCTCTTAACCATTAAGAATCAATCCAACCAAAAACATCTTAAACATATATTCAAAACTAAACATTTCACTAGGAACACCATTATAGTATAACATTTACATATTCAAAGTTGGGTCAGACGACAGTGTCGCAGGCTGTGTGCTAGACCGTGTAACAATCTGTTTTGGCTCACACGGTCATGTCACAAGCCATGTGCTAGGCTGTGTGGATATTGCACCTATAATCAATAATTATACACGGCCGTGTGTGTCACATGGCCATGTGCACCCTTTTTTACCCCTAAATTAAGCAATGTCATGCATTATTCCTTGCACAATAAGACATGCCATATCTAGATCAATTCCTAGGTTCAAAAACACATTTAAATCATCAAATACATGCTAAAATTTCATTCATTTAACGCCTAACTAATATGTCATTCAAATGCACCACAATTAAAGATCATCCAATTACTAATTTAGCTAAGTAAACATATGACATTAAACATCTATTCATGCTCAACCATTAACCAAATTAACCAAAGTGCAAACATATTCAAAACTTACCATTTCAAAGTATTACCACTTAGCTCTTGACCATTAAGAACCAATCTAACCAAAAACACTTTAAACACATATTCAAAACTAAACATTTCATTAGGAACACCATTATAGTATAACATTTACATATTTACAACAAAACACCTATATACATGCCAATTCCCAAAACGAAATACAAAACCTACCAAATTGGTTGGATAGTGTGAGCTCTCGGTCGATCCGTCCGATCAATTCGTAACTTGACAACTACAAAGATCACATATGAAACAAGTAAGCTAAATAAGCTTAGTAAGCTCATAACATAAACATCAAAATTAACTTACCTTAATTCAAAGTAAAAATTTAAAATGATAGTTTATATTTCCTGATCACTGAATACAAATTTATCAAACACATTAGTAATTCTTCACATAACCAAATACATTAAATCAACCTCCTCCTCAAAGGTTCCTCTCATACCAAAATTCACAATTAAACCATATAACAACTCACACATGTAACCAAAATAATCATTGTAACATCTTCAATTACCATTACCATGAAAAATGCTATAACATATACACACATAAATATATTAATTCAATTTTCACATTGCCCGATGACCTAGTAACTTGACTTGGATACTTGGGTAACTACACCACACCAGAAGCATCATAGATGCAAAACAGAAGCATCGAAGTACAAAAAGGGGCACGAATGTGCAATCAGAGGCACTGAAGTGCAATCCGATACAAGCGCGCATACTGACCCTATTGTCATGCCAACTATATCTTAAATTTGTTACCTTTATACACCTTCACCATTCATGAGCACTTCATCATCTCCGTATACATACTATAATTTCAATATGCTCATATCAAAGATGTGCAATCACAAAGATTATCACCAACCATTATTCAATTTCATATGAACTTGATTTCAATATCCAATATCATATAAGTAACTTATAAAACTTCACATACATTTATACAATTAATTAGAAATACTAATATAATCTCAAGAAATTTACATTTACAAACCAAAACATTATGAACTTACCTAAGATTCACTTTCGGTTTATACACAGGAACTACTCCGCAATTTTTTCTTTCCTCGATTAATGTCTTTTTGGTTCGGTTCTTGATCTATATAATAGTTAAATACAATCTATTAATTACACATACATTTCAAAATAATTCAATGCATATAACCCTAAAATTTTCATTAATTACACATTTTTCCTGAACTTTTACATTTTGCACAATTTAATCCCTAAACTTAAAATTTCCAACTTTAGCAAAATTTGCCAAATACTCAAGCTAGCTGAATCTTTACCTTACCATATTCAGCCCACATTTATTCTAAATTCACAAAAATTCTCTATCAATTCTAACATTTAATCAATTTAATCCTTTACTTAGAAACCAACAAAAAAACACTTCATAAAACACTCATAATCAACAAATAATAGCTCAAATATATTATTTAACATCATGAACATCAAGAACTCATCAATGGTAACATCTAAAATCTTTGACAGTTTCAAATACGAAGCTACGAGTTACCTGGATCTAGTTATAACGATCACAAAAATATAAAAATTACTCACATGCATGCACCAAATACTCGGCCAAACCCTAAGCTTCATAACATGGTATTCTTCCTTTTCTAATTTCGGCTAACCACTTGAGGGAGATGGTGATTCAAGTTGTTTTATTATTTTACTTTAATTTCATTTATTAAATTACCAAATTACCCACAACCATAATCTTACAATTTCATTTTAAAAAGGCCACTAACAGTCCATTTACATATCTAATAGACTAATTGCATCATAAGTCCTCTTTCTTTTAATAATAAGCTATTAAATCAATTCAATTCAATAATTACTAACTTTTGTGTCTTTCATAATTTAATCCTTTTATTCAATTAGCTAAGTAAATATTAAAAATTTCTTTTCCAAAATTTAATATGACCCTAATGTAACTCCACAAATATTAATTAAATAATAAACATGGTCTCACGTATAAAAATTGTGGTCCCAAAACCACATTTTTTGATACTACCTAAAGACGGGATATTACAACATCCCAATAGAAGTAAGGCTATAACTCAAAAGAAGGCACAAGTTAGCAAGGTCCAAACCTCCTACATTGCCAGCTGAAACGCAAGGAGCAAACCACCTGGCATAGCATGTAGCTTTCAGGGTCTTGTAATCTTGCCCGAAAGAACCCTAATGCAGTCTAGTTGTACGACCAACAAAATAGCCATTGGACAAACCTGTCAAGCCAAGAAAAAGGAATAACCAATCACCATGCCATGGGCTACCCCCTAGATAGCCCCAAATATATTGATAAATACCTAGGTCTGAGCTCTCTCTCACCAACTGAACTCTCACATACTTTCTTTTCTGTTAGCTTAAGCTCTTACTTCACCTACTGGGCAATCCCTTTCACTAACTTAAGTATCGATAAGCATCCAAAAACACAAATTCCGTCACTTTTTTTTTATATTGCATGAGGTCTCACCACGAAAAGCACTCTCTAGCTCTAGAAGACTTACCAGCCCAGTCCATCATCAAATAGAAATAAACAAAATTGATTTGATTCATTTTCTAATTTAAATTAATTTTATTAGAAAAAAACAAACGCTGAGGGTTGTTGCTCCTAATATGGATAATGAATAGTTCAAGAAATAATATGACAACTAAAGAACCTTTATATGAACGTCAACAATGCATCGTGTTTCGTGCCATCCAGAAACCTAATGTCCCAATGCAAGTCAACAATGTCCTCTATGTTTCTTAGCCCATTCAAAGTTAATACTTTCCGAGCAAATATTCCATAAACTACTAAGCTAAAGCTAAAGCTAAAAGAATCCTTAAAAATAGTCCAAAGCCACAATTTCCGACTCTATTAGCCTATTTTGTTCACAACTTAACAGCTTAAAAGTTAATAAAAAGAGCCCCCAACTGACTACCCAAATTCGCCATCCTTAAATAATATATATTTGAACTTTATATGTATTGCTTTAGGAAAAGGACCCTGAAATAATGTTAGTTAATGTCCCCACTGTGTAGAAGATGGACCTTTTAAGTAATCAAATTCAAAGTTCAGAGGAGGTCCATTCCACGCTGGCGAGCAAGACTGGTGGGCATATGCGACGAAAAAAATGTATAAATAATAATAACAACAATAATGCAAAGTTTTGGTGAAATGTTGTGGTTGGTTTTTGTTTTAAAAGTAAAAGCTGATGTGACATTGCCAAAAAACAATGACAGGAAACTCAAAAAGTTGGTAGGTGGGACTGGGAGAAGCCATGAAAGCTAAACCCCCAATTATCATGTTTGTATGTGTAATAATTCTCGGAATGTCGTAATTTGGCTATTTGGGTGACTGCGGGTTTCTCTGTTGTCAGGCTAAAAATTCAATATTTTTAATGATGCTATTTTCATATATCAACTTAACAAAAAAAAAAATTAAAGAATTTATAAATACAATTACATGTATGATTATAGATACAAATTATGAATTAAATTTAATACTATAATTTAAAATTATAATAAATAAATGATAATATTTAAATCTAAAATGATTCAAAAGAAATTCATATAGAACATTTGCATAAGTCGAAATTTGATAA
The DNA here is from genome assembly GCA_025698475.1 of Gossypium anomalum. Classification (NCBI taxonomy): domain Eukaryota; kingdom Viridiplantae; phylum Streptophyta; class Magnoliopsida; order Malvales; family Malvaceae; genus Gossypium; species Gossypium anomalum. The sequence continues at coordinate 15,531,730 of CM046961.1, forward strand.
CTTTTGTCTGCATTATTAATGTCTTATTAGCGAAATTAACAATTTTAAATAGTATATAATAAGGAAAGTAATTGAAAATATTACAAAATTGTAGTTAAGTATTTATTGGCCTATATGATAGGAGAGTTAAGAGTTGAATCTTTAATACATTTCTACTCCTATTTATAATTATTATAAATTTAATCTTTAATGGTGGTCACTTTTTTTTTATTATCTTTTTAACCTCTATTTTTAAGCAATTGAACAATTAATCTTTCAATTTTAGTTACATTAATCGAATTTGGATGAAAAAAATTAAAGTTGTCCATTATTACATGACATTTAGTTAAAAAAAAGTTAAATAATGTGGCAATTAAAAGACCATGTCATAAAAAAAAAATTATTCTTCTTTTTTCTCCATTCTTCTTCTACTTAGAAACATCTTTTTTCTTTATTTGTTAGTTTTCTTTTAGGTTTTGAATATATGAAGCAAAATTTTAACTTAAAAATTTCCCTGTCTATTTCATGTTCTTCTTCATTAAAATAGCAGACAGGACGAATAGTTAACCTCGCGTTGTCCTTCCTTACCTCATTTTCACGCATGTCTATCTATGTACCCTCGCATTGCAGGTTGAAATTTTAAAGATATAAAAATATATAACTTAAAAATTCAAAAGAAAAATATGCTAATTAAAAAAAATTGAGGAGATATGTAAATAATATTTAAAACATATGATTGGTTAAATTAAATTACGGATAATTACACTATGAGCTAGAAATAATATAGACTTTATTATATCTTTGGGATGTGAAAAATGGTCTTATAATCTGAAAAAAGAAGAAGAAGAAGTTATTGTATTATCTAAATAATATACTAATCACTATAATTTCTTGGGTTTAAATCAATTAACAAAGTTAATGTTAGCCAAAACCTTTGATCCAAATACATATATGATGAAATTAAATTAAATAATTAAGTGGCTCTAGCCGTGTTGTTTTATACTTGTTGATAATTAAAAAAAGTAAAGCCAATCTAACTTATAACAAATAAACTCTCAATTATCATCAAATAGTTCCCTAAAAAATAAGAAAAAAAAACGCTGTGAGAAATGAAGCTAAAGAAAAACCGATTAATATGGAATATATTATATATTTTATGTTAATATTTTATCAATATTATATTTATTTTTAATTTTCATATTAGGTAATGACTTTTTGTTAATGGTTTAGTGATTTGGGTTGAGATAATATTGATTCAAGGATCTATTATTGTTGGACTTGTTGGGATTGGCCTGTTATTGTTTTGGTGTGGGTCTTGCTACTATATTGTTTTTTACCCTTTCTTTGTTGTGCCCTATGGTTTTGATATTCTATTTTAACAAATTGTCTTTCATTCAATAATTAATCGAGGGAAAAAAAGAAATTGCATAGAAAATATACATGAAAAAAGTTTAAAAGCCTATTAAAAAGGTTTTTAAATTTATTTATTTTTTCTAGAGATAAATTTCAAAAATTTACATCAACTTTGATTTAATGTGCAATTGTTTACGTGAACTTTAATTTGGTACAATTATGCACGTGAAAATTTAATTGCAATTTAAACTTTAATTTTGATTTAATCATACACGTTTAAAGAAATAAATACATCAATTTATTTTTATATTAGATAAATATGTATGCAATATATAAACATAAAATGATGTTAATGAATAATTGTGTTAATAACTTACAAGAATTGGATCAAATCAAAATTTAATGTATAGAATTGCACAAAATCAAAGTTCATGTATACAATTGCACATTAAATCATAGTTCATGTATAGTTTTGATATTTATCCTATTTTTTCTATAGGTTCCAAAGCATTTAGAAAATGTTACAAAAAATTTAAATATTTTAGAAATATTTGATTCAATAAATAATAAATATGTTGCAGCAATGAACAAAATTACCAAAAAAAAAAATAATGAATTAAAATTCAAATAGAAAGCGATTTAAATGTACTTAAGTAAATAATACAAGGGTAATTTAAATAATTTTTGATAACTCTAACTTTTAAATAGATTAAAAAATATTTTAAAAGATAATTTATAATAAAATTAAATGTAAAATAATAAAATATATATTTTGAAGTGGAATTTATCATTATTTATACATCTACTTAATATTTAATTAATATATTCATTACAAAATTATTTTAAAAAATAAATCAAATCAAAATCAAAATAAGAGTGATTTTTAAAAAATAAATTTAAATTTTCAATTAAAAAAATGCTAAGTTTTAAACAGAAATTTTTGTATAGAGTAAGTTATTATATTTTTATAGAAAATATTATCTAATTATTTAAAAGCATTTTTTTTTTTTACATTTTTATCTAAAATAGTATAATATGATTGACAATAATATGTATACTATAAAATAATTCATCTTCCAAAATTAAAAAAAAAAATACTTTAAATATAATTCTCAACCAATTTAATACATAAAATAAAATAAAAAACAATAAATATATAAAAAAACTGAACTTATTGGTAACGTCAAAATAAATAAAAATTAAGTTATTATAATTAGAGAAAATATAAATATATATTTCCTTAAAAAATATAAATATACATTAAATAAATAATACTAATTGAAGAGCATACCCTATGATGATATATATCAATATTTTATATTTAAATCTAAAATAATAAAAATTTGGGTGCCAAACTCTAGCTTGATGAAACCACACATATGAATTCACTATTAAACATATAAAAGGAAGTAAGAAACTATAAGTTTATCAAGAAGCTAAAAGTTTTTTAGACTTCGTACTCGTATGTTAGAAACTCTACCAAGAACCTTCATGAAATATCTTTCTTCATTATTGACTCTTGAAAGCTATCACCAGAGTATTTAACATGTACAAGATAACAGATACCTGACGTTAAGAGCTAACAGTCTACTTCATTGGTTAAAAACAAACTAACTGCTTCAACTAACTCTGACTATACAAAGTATACTCATAACATGCCCTAAGCTTTTCTAACTCTCCTTCCTTCTTGACTTTCCTAGTGATTAGTAAAGACTCGAAGCTGGCTTCTGAACTTTTTGAACAAACCCTCAGACAACGGTTTTGTCAACACATCTGCTATTTGATCTTGGCTGGGTACATGACCGACTTGGAACATACCATTGGCAACTTTTTCTCTCACAAAAAATAAGTCCAACTCAACGTGTTTGAATTTGGAATGCATGACTGGATTTCCTGCAACCGCAACAGCAGCTACACTGTCACACCACACCAAGGTTTTAGTTTTTACTGGAGTAGAAAGTTCAGACAATTGAGACTGAATCCAGATTATTTTCGCAGTAAGGTGCGCAAGGCTTCTGTATTCTGCTTCGGCGGTAGACCTGGAAATGACTTGTTGTTTCCTTGAGCTTCACGAGATGGGATTACCTCCAAGAAATATGCAAAAATCAGAGGTAGAGCGGTGATCATCTGAGTCAGACCCCCAACTGGCGTCTGAAAATCCTTCAAGTAAAAACTTCGAAGACCGAGTGAATTGCAGACCATGGTCTAAAGTCTCTTATTCTCTTGACAGCTTTAAAGTGTATATCCAGTGGTTTGTCAATGAACTGGCACACCTTATTTACAGAAAAGGCAATATCTGGTCTGGTGAGAATGATATATTGTAAAGCACCAACAATGCTCCTATACAGGTGCCCATCATCAACGGGACTCCCTTTATTAGCAGACAATTTACACGTGGTTACCATTGGTGTAGGCAACCCCTTTGATTTATCCATGGAAGCTCTTCGAAGCAAATCTAAGATGTATTTTTTCTGACTAAGAAAAATACCAGCCTGATTATAGGTGACCTCTCTGCCAAGAAAGTAATTCAGCCACCCTAAGTCTTTTAAGGAGAACCTTGCATCCAGTTCCTTCACAAATCGATCGATAGCTTGAGTACTCGTTCTAGTGACTATAATGTCATCAACATATATGAGGACATAAATCAATTGAGACTCTGAACGATGAATAAACAGAGAATTGTCAGCTCTAGAGGCTGTAAAATTATTAGCAACCAGGAACTCTCGTAGCTTGTGAAACCAAGCACGTGGGGCTTGTTTAAGCCCATATAAAGCTTTTTTTAACCGACATACCAACTGTTGACCAGATATCCCTTGCTTCTCAAAGTCTGGGGGTTGCACCATATAGATTTCTTCACATAACTCACCGTTCAAGAATGCATTGTTAATATCAACTTGACGGAGAGACCAGCCAAGTGAAACCGCTAATGATAGAACCACCCTTATCGTCGTTGGCTTGACTACAGGACTAAAAGTCTCCTGAAAGTCAACTCTTGCCTCTTGCGAATACCGTTTAATGACCAGCCTTCCTTTGTAGCGAGCAACAGAACCATTAGCATGGTGTTTGAATTGAAAATCCACTTACAGCCAACTGCCCGTCGTCTTTCTAGAAGAGGGACAAGTTCCCAAGTATTATTGGAAAGCAATGCATCGTATTCGGCTTGTGCTGCTACAATCCAAACAGGACTCTGAAAAGCTTCCGTAATAGAGGTAGGCTCCCGCTCAGTCAACATAGAAGAAAATAGTTTCGACTTGTAAATACCATTCTTTGACTGAGTCTTCATAGGTGAAGGTTGACAGTGGTTGTAGTTCTTGTAGGAACAGCAGCATGATCCTCTTGGTATGGAATTGAAGTAGCTGTTGTAGAATTCCCATGCTGACTTAAACTAGAAGAAGGAGCTTGATCCCTTGGTATAGAATCGACGCAGCTATTGTAGAATCTCCTGCTGACTCAGACTAGAAGAAGGTGGCATGTGAGATGAAACCAAAGGAGAAGCTGCCACAGGAAAACACCTAAGAGAGCTTGAATTAGTTGACCAAGGATGAACAGTAGACCCAATAGGAAAAACCAAAGGCAACCGAGACTCCTGATGAGCAGAATGAGTAAGGGCAAAAGAAGTAGATGGAGAGGACCTCTTCTGAAAAGGAAACTAAGACTCATCAAAAACCACATGTCTTGAAACAAAAATTTGACCATCTGAAGATAAACACTTGTACCCCTTCTGGTTAGTGCCAACACCAAGAAAAACACATAACTTGGACTGAAACTGAAGTTTGTGTTGATTAAAAAGCCTTAAGCAAGGATAGCAAGCACAGCCAAAGACTTTGAGCTGAGAGTAGGAAGGGTGTTGTTTATAGAGCCGTTCATAAGGACTACACTACTGAAGAGTGGGAGTTGGTAGTCAATTAGTTAAATGAACCGCATGAGCAAATGCATATGACCAAAACTCTAAAGGCATGGAAGATTGAGCCAGTAGAGAAAGCCCCATGTCAACTATTTGTCGGTGTTTCCTCTTAGCGACCCCATTCTGCTCCGAGGTGTGAGGACAGGTGAGTCGATGTCGAATTCTAAGTTGAGAAAGCTCCATTGAAAGACTTCGATACTCTCTCCCCAATCGCTTTGCAACATCTTAATAGAGCATCCAAATTGAACTTGTACCATGCGATGAAAAAGAAAAAAATAGTGAAAAACATCTGACTTGTTCTTGAGAAAATAAAGCCATATATATAGACTGTGCATATCAACAAAGGACACATAGTAGGAGAAACCAGATGACTTCACATGGGCTGGTCCCCAAACATCAGAAACAACGAGCTCAAAAGGCAAAGAATAAACTGTTTTTGAATTACTAAAAGGCAACTTATGAGCTTTGCCAAGCTGGCAAGCTGAACACATATGAGGTAAAATCTGTCGTGAAAAAGAAATATGACATGTACGCAACACATGAACCAAAGTATTATTACAAGGGTGACCTAGCCTGGCATGCCACAACAAAGGCGAAGAAGCAAGTTGAGCAGTATTAAGTGGAGCCGTGCTAGTCTTCGGAGCAGGTTTTGAAGAAGCACCAAGACCAGACTTAGAAACATCAAATCGATAGAGACCCTCATGCATGCGGCCCACTAGGAGAGTTCTCTTTGTCTGAACATCCTTCACAAAACACGAAAAAGGGTGAAATTCAAAATACACAGTATTATCTCGCGTAAATTGCCCTACAGATAACAAGTTCTTGCAAACATTGGGAACATGAAGAACACGCCTGAGATGTAACAGTCTAGAACTAGCCAAGAAGGTAGAAGAACCTACACTAGCTATAAGAACAGTATCACTATTTCCCATAGAAACGCTGCTCGTACCTGTATAAGGAGAAGATGTTGCGAGAGTGGACATGTCAGGGGTAATATGATTCGTTGCCCTTGAATTAGGATACCAGGCCTGTTCTGAAGGAGAGAAACCACGGAAGAAAGATTGACAGGAGACAAAAGTACTAGGGGAGCCACAACAATGAGAAATAGATAAACAAGTAGTTGATGGAGAAGAAAAACCTTGAGGATGAAGCTGATGGCAGTTGACTTGCATCGAATGACCAGGATTAACCCCAGAAAAACTCTCATCGAATCTATGATAACATGTCTGGACCATGTGACCAACCTTCCCGCACAGTTGACATTGTGGTCTAGAACGAGACCAAATCCATCCACTGTTACGACCCCGGCCGCGAGACCAACCTTGGCCTGACCTTCGCTGGCCTTGCTTGGAATCTTGAGAAAACCGAGTGGAATGAGTGCCACGATCTTGGTGGAAATGAAAAGCCAGATTAGCTTACAGAGGAGCATTAGTTAGTAAGGCCATCTGACGTGCTTCACAATCGAGAAGCATCTCGGTTAACAACTCCAGAGTAATAGGAGTAGCCGAGGCAATCACACGAATAGACTCATATTCTATAGAAAAACTAGCCAAGATAATACTGACTTATTCTTGGTCAGTAACCAAACTTCCAGCGGCAACAAGACCATCACTCAATTGCTTAACCTTGGCCAAATATTCCTTGACAGTAAGACTTCCTTTCTTGATGGAATAAAGAGAATGACACGCATAGTCGAAATGGCAATATTAGACTTAGTACCAAAACGACTTTCAATGGTGGTCCAAATCTCAAGACTAGTCTTGGCCATTGTAAGATGAACTAACATATCATCTGTAACTGTAGAGAGTAACCAAGAGGCCAAGAACTTGTCTTGCTTCTTGTGAACAAGGTAAGTGGGATTAGCAATAAGCTGACCCTCAAGTCCAGAGATAAAACCCGACGGAATGGAGACAGTACCTAGCACAAACCCCTCAAGTCCATATCCCTCAAGAATCAATAGAAGTTGATGTTTCCAGAGAAGAAAGTTGTGCTCACCAAGTTTAATCGTGTCATGCTTAGAGAAATAATGAACTCCATTAGAAGAAAATTTTCCAGAACCCTGCGACTGAGCTGCTGCTTCAACATTAGAAGAATGTCGAGGAGTATCAACAGCTGGAGGAGGTTCAGATGCCATGACCAAAAAGAAGACGAGAAAAAAAAATCACTCAAAGAAACCCTTAGCTCTTGATACGATGTTAGAAACTCTACCAAGAACCTTCATGAAATATCTTTCTTCATTATTGACTCTTGAAAGCTATCACCAGAGTATTTAACATGTACAAGATAACAGATACCTGACGTTAAGAGCTAACAGTCTACTTCATTGGTTAATAACAAACTAACTGCTTCAACTAACTCTGACTATACAAAGTATACTCATAACATCGTAGAATAATACAACCAAACATTAATGATTAGATATGGACTAACATGCCAAATATCGGGGTTGGAAAATTTTAAACAAATCATAAAATATTGAAAAATTATCATGGTTGAAGTGTAATTCATATTATATTGGCATAGTTGGAATATTTAGAGATTGAATTTTAGAATAAGATTGAGGACAAACCTTCGCGTGGATATCTTTATGGTGAAAATTTCATTAGAAAATTTGTCAAAATTTTAAGCATAACTTTGTCTTCTTTTTTTTTATATATATATAGGATAAATGTAATGAAAAAAAATATTGGTTCTATAACTATTTTGTTGATAAAACATGAGTTTTGATACTTATGTAAAGACAAGGATGAAAATGAAAGGAAAATAAATCATCAAAAGTGACATAAAATTATCACTAAAAAAACTAAAAGAATAGTTACATGTATGTGTGTGCTTAGGTATATATATAATTCATTGTTTGTAACTTTTATAAAATTAAAAGTTATTAAAAGTATTTTCCAAAAAATAAAAAAATTTAAAGCATAATATTAAATTAAAATGTAACAACAATATCAATGCATATAAATAGTTTGTAACCTCTACGAAATTTAAAATCATAAAATGAAAAACCTAATTAATTTTGAATCAAAATGTTGTTAATTTTTTTCTTTCACTTATACAAATTAATTAAAAAATAATTATATATTTATATATAAAAAAATAAAATTATAATAAACATTAAAATAAATAAATAAACTTTTTTTTGCTTGCATTATAGGACCAATATGAGCTATATATGATTAATTAAAAAGAAAAATAATAATTATTTATTTATATATAAATTAAATAATAACTAAAAATTAATTAAAATTTATTAATTATTATGTGAAAGTTATAGGTTTAATGATTAGGGTTGGTACGATGATTGTAGTTAATGGCTAAATCTTTAGTTGTCCATTTAATGAGAACACTAGTGAGCTTCTTGGTGTTCTAAACTATATTTAGAAATTATGCGAATCTTAAATTAATATCGTGTTGTTAGCTTAGCGCGGGTTCATTTTTTACAATTCTCGATCGGAATAGTAATCGGCTTAAAGTTAAATGGAGATTAGTTGAGCGTGAAATTAATCATACTTGATTGGATTATAAGCATGGATTTTAATAAAAGATAATAGGTGAACAAGGAAGGGGACTAAAAGGGAAATTGCACCAAAATATAAAAAGAGAAAAGAAATGACAGAAAGCTCAAATGCTACTGACGTAGGAATGTGCTAATTACCTTTTTAAATTCAAGTGTGTTCTAATGCCACGATTATAATCCTTGATATACACCTCTCAAAGAATCAATTTCACATGATTTATGCCTAGAATCATGCTTAACAACCAAAAAGTATGATATTTTTATCTGCTCAAAAATAATTTTGCACTTTTGAATTCAGCCCCCAACTTGCTTTTTGTTCCAATTTAGCTCGATTGTTGCTTGTATTTGAACTCCGGTACTCCAATTGCGTTCCTGATAAAATTTAAGCAAGAATTCACAAGTTTAGTAGCATCCTATTAAAAAATTGACTAAAATTAGGTACATTAAACATATAAAATTAACTTGCTATCACCTTGTGTTTCATTTTGATATTTGGTAGTATTTAAGGCTTATTAAAGAACTTAAGATATGTCCCTATCAGTTGTTGTTTTTTGCACCATTGTATATGGTTTTGAACCTTTAAGTTAATCAAGTATATATATACTTTGGTGATGTATTCCTAAGTCCATTTAAGCTAAATGATTTATGCTTAGCCTTACATATGTTTATACGTAGCCTAGATGCCCTTTTCCATGTTCTAAATTCCTTAATTATTATGTGATGTTATAGGTTTAATGATTAGGATTGGTATGATGATTATAGTTAATGGCCAAATCTTTAGTTGCCCATTTAATGAGAACACTAGTGAGCTTCTTGGTGTTGAACTTGATTTATATGTTAGGTTAACTATACTTAGAAATTATGTGTATCTTAAATTGAGACTTTGGTGGGATGTTTGAATAAGTCATTTTTTATCTTGTTTAGATAATGAAATAAACCAAAAGTATGGTCAAGTAGGCCGTTAGAAGTGTTGCTTACATTGCTTGAGTGATGTCTGAGCAATTAGGAACATTTCTTGCAAGAGAAGCAACTTAGTATGACCTTGTGCAATTCTTGCACTCATGTATTGATACTTAGATAGCATGTTTCAGTACTAAAAAGCTAGTAATTAAAAACATGAAATAGGGGAGTTAAGTATCAATACTTGAAACTTGAATCAAAGTATCGATACTTACAGGTTAAATATTGACACCTTAATGGTAGGTATCGATACTTAAAAATATTGAAGCTAAAAGTAAACAATGCCCATGTGACCCTTGTCTTGGCATCAATACCCCTATTCCTAAAAGTCTAAGTTTGACCTAGAAGTGTTTGGAAAAGGTTTAAATTGACCCGACTTTGAGTAACCATATTAATGCATTTAATGGTTTCATATAGGGATTTGAAACTCAATTTTATTCTTTATGATACTTTGTTCATTTGAAATTTTGTTAGTCACTCCAACAATGAATGTAATGTTCCCTGCTCGATCAAGTTTCAAGATTAGGAAGGGAGTGTCACACCAAATACTAAGACCCTTTGTTTAAGAACATGTTTTCCTTGATTGTCTACTATAGTTATCTCCATTGAAGTTTTTTCTAGTTTTTTTTTTTTTTGGTAATCTAAAGTAACAGAAGAGTCGGTAGCATTGTTGGTACCTATTGACTCCCCTTGGTTATGTGTTTCTCCATTTAAGGAAGTCAACTCCACTAATCAACTAATCTAGCTCTAATTCTCTAGAAAGTTGGTACTATTACTCATCGTCTGTTCTTCCCACTAGGGGTTCCAACAACAATTGAAGAGCCTAATCATTATTATTGGATGGTGTTGATCCTTGTGACATTTGTCATGGTTGACTATGTTTTTTGGTTCCCCAAATTTTTGTAGTTGAATCAAAATAACTCTAATACCAAATTGTTTTAGAATATTTATATGAAAGAAAAAGAGAAGAAATATGAAGATGATGATAACTTCATTCTCCCTTGTAACACATATATTGTTTGATGAAATTGTTACTAACAACTTAGGTTCTAAATAAATTTATTTAATTAGCATAAAAGAAATAAATGTCGTGTAGCCTCAGTGTGTTATAACATCAATTTTTGCATCCATCATTCTAGAACCTTTAATTCCCACATGTATCTTCAACAGGAGGTGTGCATGGGCCGGGCGGCCCGGCCCGAAGGCCCGTCCGAAAAGTGAGAGGGTTTGGGTAAAAATATAGGCCCGAAAAATGGGCTTGGACAAAAAAGAGGCCCGTTTAGAAAACGAGCCGGGCCTCGGGTAAGATTTTTTGGCCCGGGCCCGGCCCGATTTTAATATTAAATTATTTTTAATTTTTTTAATTTTTAATTTTAAGTAACTTTAGTACTTTTACTTTACACTTTTTGTTGTTTTTAATGTTATTTTGATATTGTAAAACTTTTGTTGTTAATATAATTTGGTTTTTAATTTAGTTCTAATTTGTTTCAAATTTTCAATTTTAATATAATTACTTTTTATTATATTTTTAATTTATATATTATTTTAAGAATTATTTTAGTCTCATTATTTATTTATTTTTTTGTTTTAATATTTGTTTTTATGGTTTTAAATGTATTTGATTTATTATATTTTAAAGTTTTTTATTTAATAAAAAAAGAAAAAAATAATGTGGTCGGGTCGGGCCGGGCTTGGGCCTACTATTTTTTCCTGGGCCGAGCTTGGACAAATTTCTAGGCCCATATTTCGGTCTGGGCCGGGCCCGGGCCTTGAAAGCGGGCCGAAATTTTTTATGGGCCCGGCCCATGCCCACCTCTATGACTCCAACCACCTTTGCTAATTTTGGAATTCCACATTTTAACACTTAAGTTGGGAGAGTTATGGGATGAGTCTACTGATTCATCATTTTCAACAGTGGTGACTATGGATTCCACATCCTTGTTCTCTTCTAAGATGCAGATCCAGTTAAGCCCATGTCCAGATGACTCAATTATCACCACTGTGTTGGTATTTGGAGTGGAAGCTTGGAGAAGAGTTCGTCAGTGAGACAAAGCTCATCCATGGAAAGACGTGGAAGTATCTGATTGGTCAAAGGGTAGGCAATGTTAAAGATGGAAATTGTCAAGTGTATTAAAGAACAGATCCTCTTCGTTGGTCTTTGGGATTCTATCACTAATAATGGCCACATCAGATGCTTTATCTCCCTTTTTTTTTTTTTTTTTAATTTTCCATTTTTTGGGTTGATATGATAATTTATCTGATTTAATATTTTAATTAAATGCCATGTAATAAAATGACTTCGTCACAATGGCTGAGATTTAAAATTTAAAATTAGTAAAGGTAAAATTGTATTTTAACTCCCTTAAAAATAATAAAATTTGAATTTAATCCTTTAAAAATTATATTTTTTTCTCTTTCGTAAAAATTATACTTAAATTTCGACCTAAAAAAAAATTCTAACATCACCCCTTATTTGTTATACCATCTAAATTTTAAATAATATAAAATTTCATGTGAGCATGTAATTTTGGCCATTAATCATTTAACAATCATATCAACTTTTCCTTCCAAATATGATTAAAATTGATGAATTAAGTGTTGAATTGCATAAAAAAGAAATATGGAATAAGGCCAAAAATAATAAAAATGAAAAAGAGCTATCAAAATTAAAGAAAAATAGCATACCTAAGTTATAAGTAATGTTGTAGAGATATGAAACTATAAATCAAAATAATTGCATTCACGTAAACTTGATTGTTGAGTTGGAAATTTAATTATGCCAAAGCTTTTAAAGGTATTTATCTATATCTTCAAAATTCAATCATTATCATTTTATCAATAAATATATTTCTGATTGATTGTAGCTATTTGAAAATCATGAATTGGGCTAATATTATTTATTTTAAGGATGAAAGGTTATAAGTAGTTTAAATTATTGATGAAAATACTAATTAAATTAACTTGGCAAGTTAATTTTCTTTTAAAAAATTAAAAAAATTTATTTCAAATGTGACATTAAATAATTTCTTTATTTGAATCTTTTAATGGTACAAATATAAAGAAAATTGTCTCTTAAGACTATCACATCGTTTCATTGGTTTAGGGATCTTGTCAAAATCCATCTTTTTCTTTCTCATCTCACTTTTCAATTTCTTTTCCCAATTGAATGCAAGGAAAAAAATCATGAATTTTTTTTTAAAAATGGTAATATTTTAGAATACATAAATTCAAATGATATCATTTATAATTATTTAGTTGGGATAAATAAATAATTTTAAAAAATTAGGATTTTTGCGTTTTTTAAATTAAAAAATAATTATGAAAGAAGAATAATTATTTTAAAAATAAATAATATACAAGAAATTCAATATGGATATAATTGTATTCGTAAAAAACTATAAATAGTTTTAATAAAATAAAATTTTTAAATTATATGTTAGAGTTAAATAAAAAATTAAAGTTTAATTTTCTTTTATCTTATAATAGGATCATGTTTTTTTTTTTTTTTTTGTTTGATAAAAGGATAATGTGTTTTAAATGAAATAAAATTAGGAGGAATTTTGAAAACCCACCTATTTAGGTGGAATTTGAAAAATAAAATTGAGCTACTGAATTTTCCACTTTAAACTATTTACAAATTTTGAAATTCTTCCACATTTTTACGAAAACAAATAAATTTATTTTTAAAATTTTAACAATTCTAATGGAATTCCTCTTATAAATTCTTCATTTAAACATACTTTAAAGGTTGAAAAACAATAGGTTTTTAGTGAATACAAGAACCTTTTATACAAATTTATTAAAAAAAAAAAAAAAGACAGTGTCTCGCCAAACATCATCATGAAGAAAAAGGAGGCTAGAGCCGCAAACTATTTATAGGGACAAGCAATTGAGATTTTGAGATGAAAGAGGGACCACTCTGGAAGAAAGCAAGATTGTGATAATTATCCAACGTGGGTGGTGTTCTCAAACCCAAATCAATCATTGATTGCTATAATTCTTTTATTATTAAATAAATTGTTTTAATCTTTATATTATTAAAAAATTAAATAAAGCTAATCTATAATAGAAATTTAAAAAATATAAGAATACTTTTATTTTTATTTGCAGTGAACCCCAAATAAAACATTTTTTTTCCAACATCATATTTTAGCTTTTAAAATAATTTTTTTTTTAATATAAGAATCTCAAACTCACTCATCCACATAATATCCATTTAACTTACTACAAGGGTATGAATTGATCCCATGATCTTGAAAATATGGTAAACACTTGACTGATGGGCTAAATGTTAGGGTTCAGCTTTTAAAATAAATTTGTTAAACAATAAATAATAGTTTTTTAAATAATAAATATTAACTAAAATTTGATATTATTTGATTCTTTTCAATAATTCAAAGACTAAATTGATCCATTTTAAAGTTAATGAATTAATTTACTCCGATTCTTATAATAGAGAGACATGTCAAGTGCATTCTTTTTTTTTCATTTTTAGATGGAAAAGAATACCGATTTTTTAATTAAAATTTTTGAATTGGATTTAAGTAAAATCGATTTCATATTTGTAATACAGTTATCAAATTTCTCTATTTAATTTTATAAAAAAATTTAATTATAATTTTTTAAATTTTGTAAGAATTTGTAACATATATTTTAATTTTATAAATATTATATATATTTTACTACATCTTAATTTTATAAAATTTTATAATGTATGGTATGATTTTGTGAAAACTATTATTATACTATAAACAATATTTTAAATTTTGAAGAGTGAAAAAAATCATTTCGAGATCAAGGTTAGCGCCAACAACTTACTAACCTATTGACAAGAGTATTATATTATAATTTTATAATTTTAATATGATTAATATCATATTAATTATTTTATTTTGAATAGTTTTGGATAAAAGTTAAAAAATAATAGTTTTGAAAGTTAGCATTTGCATATTTGATTGCTTGAGTGTGGATATTCCTTAATGGGCAGTCTCTAGGATATCTCAAGTAGTCTTTACAATAGTGCACTTAGCAATCCTCTTGAAATCCTGCATATCAACTCCATAAAATATTGCATATAAGACCTTTAAAGTTAGCATTTGCCAACTTTTCTTCCTTAGTGGTCCACTGTGCTTCTGGCTTCATTACCCTTCTACTCTTAGTGTTTAATCTAGGGGACTCCTATCTAGTCAATACAGTTTGTCATGCCTTCTCATCAATTGATTTAATGTAGGCATTCATATGTGCTTTCCAGTAAGCATAATTGTCAACTTCGAGCATAGGCGGTCTTGAGATAGATGAACCTTCTATAGCTTGATTCTAACAACACCAGGGATCTACACTAACTACTTCAAGTGCCAGGTTTCGATACCAAAGGAAAGCTCGAAACAGTTTGTAACACCCCTAACCTGTATTCGTCACCAGAATAGGGTTACAGAGTATTACTGGAGTTTACAGAAAAATTATAGATAATTCATGTTAATTACTATTCATTTCCGAAACTAATCATATTGTCCATTGAATGGACCCTCGGGGCCCAATTTGAACATTTGAATTGAATCAGGACTGAATCGGGAACTCAGAAAATTTTTTGCAAAATTTTAATTTTTCTTAGATTCAGGGCACACACACCCGTGTGGTCAAAGGACACGCCAGTGCTACAGGTCGTGTCCAACCTCGTGTAACTCTCTGACTTGTGCCAAATGGCTAGCTACATGTCCGTGTGCTAGGTCGTGTGATCAATTTAATTTTCTAAAAGTAGGTGCAAATTTCACACGGCCAAGACACACACCCGTGTTCTAGGCCATGTGCTACACACGGCTGAAACACACGTCCGTGTCTCTGCCCGTTTGCCCAATTCTAAGTATTTTGTTTCTCAAATTTAAGATGCAGGGGACACACAACCAAACCACATGCCCATGTGCTAGGCCGTGTGTCACACACAGTCAAGACACACGCCCGTGTGTTTACCCGTGTAGACAAAATAAAGCCATTTCCTAGCTTTATTTCTCACCCAAAATTTACCAACAACCTACACCAACGCTTACACTCATATATCAACCAATTCCAAACATTAAACCAAGCAAACAATATTAACATATATGATATAACATCACCTATATTCATATAGCCAAACTTACCTTTTTGTTAAGGCATATAGTTTACCCTAATTTAATCTAACCATACCATACAAGTATATATTAGCATGATATAACTTTATAATATATACCAAATCAAATATCATTAGTCACACCAATGGCTAGATTACAAACATCCATTTATAAGCCATCATTTGGTCAAGTTAACCTATACATGCTATTATACCAAAATAAGTTTACTATTTATACCAAAACGATGCTAGTAGATAGTGTGATATTACTCCGACTAATCTCCAATCTTTACGACCTTCTGAGTACTATAAAACAGAGAAAACAAAACCTAGTAAGCATTTAATGCTTAGTAAGCTCGTATAACAAGAATTAAACTTACCAAGTACATTCATTCAAATAAGCATACAATAACATGATTCCTAACATATTGGCAAATTTGTCTAATCACATACACTCAAACAAGTATGTTAGTCACATAATTCACATGTACATTAAATAGCATGGATGAGCTCATCATGCTACAAATTTTCAGGAATTTCATGAACATTCGAGATATAATTCATTTATCTTATGGATTCTCATTTCGGGAATTTATTCGTTGAATCATTGAAATTTTGATGGATAATCAGGTAGTACACACAAGGTGTACAAAACTGTAAACTGTAAACTCATAATCAGGGGTACCCATTAGGGCACTTAATCAGGGAGCATACTCTCGAGCCACATATCAGGATGCTCAGTTGAGCCATGTATCAGGATACTTTTTCGGGATAAACAGGAAAATCATAAGAGTTTTAATTAGGAAGCTCATAGAGCTTTTTAACAGATAACTCCAAAGAGTTAATATCAGCATAATCAGGTAGTACACACAAGGTGTACAAAATCGTAAACCGTCAACTCATAATCAGAGGTACCTATTAAGGTACTTAATCAGGGAGCATACTCTCGAGCCACATATTAGGATGCTCAGTTGAGCCATGTATCAGGATACTTATCCGGGATAAACAAGAAACTCATAAGAGTTTTAATTAGGAAGCTCATAGAGCTTTTTAACAAATAACTCCGAAGAGTTAATATCAGGGAGCACCGGATAAGGTAATAGAGAGTTCAAGCGACCCATGCTAGGAAGCCCATAAGAGCTTATATCAGGACACTCATGTAGAGCTGCGTTTTTGTCCGCATTATATGCTGGATCACAACCGATCGAATCATGTAACAGAACGCTCACACAGAGTTGCTGTAGTGTGCAACACATGCAAAATCACTACCGATCAAAATGCTCGCAAGAACTATTTATCAGGATGCTTGAGAGGGCTTTATCAGGATTACTTGTCCGAGTTAAATCCTGTCTGCAACATATGCAGGATCACATTCAAATTGGGAAATTATATATATCCATTGAATTTCATTATTCAAACGGAACTTAACATTTATTCAAGCTATATCGGGCATATAATTTATTTCATACTTTAATCATTTATAATTCATACAATCACATAACAAATTCAATACAAGTATATAACTATACACAATTCGGTTATATGAACTTACCTTAATAATCATCCGTATAAAAAAATCTACTAATCCGAAACTTTTTCTTTTCTTCGATCTAGCTTCGAATTTGAGCTGTCTGGATCTATATAAATGAATTTTATTATCAATTTAATCCATTTCGTATTCAATTGAATTCAATTTACACCCTAAGAAAAATTACTATTTTGCCCCTAAACTTTTCATAAATTTCAATTTCGTCTCTAGGCTCGGAAAATGAAATTCATACAATTTAATCATTATTCCAAGCCTAACCAAAATTTTCATATAACATTTACAACACTTATATTTCACAAAATTTAAAATTTTTCCATGGGTTTTACCACTTTTCAATTTAGTCTCTAAATTATGATTTTATCAAATTTCTCTTTGTAAAAGTTATAGATATCAACAACCTTTCATTTCCTACCATGAATTTTAAAATTTCAGCATATTAATCCATGGAAAAACTTTTATACTTTGATAACTTTTCAAATTAATCCCCAAAATAGATAGATTAAGCTATCCCAATCTCAAAAATATAAAAATTACTAAAAACGAGACTTGAATACTTTCCTAATTAAGCTTGATTAGTTTCCTTTCTCTCTCTTAGGGTTTCCATAGAATTAAGGGATGAAGATGATGAAAATAAGATGATATTTCTTATTTAATTAGTTATCATCTTTTAATTTTTTTCATTTCTAATTTAGTCCTTAGCCTTTTCTAATTTTTCTATGGATGAATCACCAAAAATATCTACTAACTTTTCTTTAATGGTCTAATTACCATATAAGGACATCAAGTTTTAAATTCCATAGCTATTTGATACTCATAGCTACTAGAATTTAACTTTTGTACTTTATGCAATTTGATCATTTCCTTAATTAAACACATAATCGGTAAAAAAAAATTATCAAAATTTTTATATGACATTCCTATCATAAAACAGACCATGCAATAATATTAAAATAAGTTTTCTTTTTGGCTCAGATTTGTGGTCATGAAAATACTGTTCCGATTTCACTAAAATTGAGCTGTTACACAGTTGTTGAAAAACAAACTTTCACTATGAAAGAGTGATAAGAAAGTGCACACTCCCTCACCACTAAATGAAAACAATAAACAAATAGAACACCAAGGAGTTATTTACGCAATTCGATTTCCCTTCGTCTGTGGAGCCTAGCTCAGTGAAAAATATCCACTCTCTTCAACAATTACAACAAATGTTCCTAACCTATCACATTCGTGACAATTTTCCTTACCTTTGTACCTTGAAGACTTGATATTCTCACCATTAAATTTACTTGTTGTGAATTCAACAAGTAAAACCATAACACAAAGGTTTTACTATCAAAATATGCTTGTACAATAAGGTTCCTCACAATAACAGATTAAGTTTTTAATTCGTTTAGTATAATAATCTATACAAGTCTCTCAATTAAATAGATTATTTTGAGACTTGCTAACATAAGAAAATCTATCACAATCCCATTAAAACAGTAATAAGATAACCTCAATACAATATAAAAATTAGAAGTAAAGTAAATATGGACTCTTAGTAGCTAAACAGCCAAAATTTCAGTTCAATCCAACATCCATGATCTAAGGGATTAGATGAGATGATTTGATTTGATCCAATCTCCAAAATATGTTTCCATAAGTGACATGATCTTCATTTATGGACTAGATATTATTCATATACTCAGCACAACCCATATATACTATTCAATAAATTTTCAACACATTAAATATAGAAATTGTCCTCACATTGTTTTAGTGGCCAAAGAGTAAGCACTCCTTAGCACTTAATTTGCCAGTTCCATATTTTCAACAACAAAACATGCTTTTCATGGTTGTATAATTGCAAAAGAAATATGGCAGCAGTTAGGAGTAACATGGGATCCGAATATCATTCAGATTGGATTTAGAGACTGACTTATGAATGTTGTGCCTACTTGTTTAGCACTCAAATGTGGAATGGTTTTCTGTGCTCTTTGGGTCTTTTGGATGGTAAAAAACAAAGAGGTACATGAAGGGGCTAAAAAATCTTCATATGAACCAGTTGTTTTTATAAGAACACACCTCAAGAAAATTGATGATCTAGGAAAAAAATTACCTACTCAAGAGATGATGAAGGAAAAATGGCGCCCACCAAATCTAGAGTTTGTTAAAATCAACTTTGATGCAACGTTCAAAAATCAAACAAAAGAATCATGTTCCAAAGAAAATGAGGCTGGCATATCAAGAGGAATTGTAGAGTCAAGCTATCCAAAGAAAATGTTCCAAGTGAAAATGAAGGACAATATCAACTCAAATAGGAGCAGTGCTTCACTATGGAAATTGTTTATAGTAGTAACGCAAAATCAACACCTGCTCAAGCTCTCTTCAACGATGAAAATTACAAAGAAGAGTAGATTATTGATTCATGTTGCTCTCATCATGTAATCAGAAATGATGAGCTGCTCTCAAAACTACGTCAACATAATGGAGAGCGGGTTATTGTTATAGTAAAAAAATTCAACTTATCTAGTAGCAAAAGTAGTGGTGAAGTTTGAAATGGATGAAAGGAGCATAGTCAAGTTGAATGATGTTTTTCATGTTCCAGGTTTGAAGAGAAATTTAATTTTAGTTTTTCAAATTACAGATTATGGAAAGCATATTTTTTTTGGGCCTAAAACTTTAAAAGTGTTTGGTACCATGAAAATACATTTGCTAATGTTGTTACCTCTGGTGAAAGGAAAGGTTCTTTATTTGTTATGACAATAGGAGAAACCTATGTAAAGAAGACAATACAGGCTAAAAGTGTAGCAATTTGGCATGCTCAGTTGGGTAATTTAGGCTATCAATTATTACAGAAAATCTCGTTAAACAAGTTGGTAGACAGCATGCCATCCTTGAAAAAAGTTCATAAATGTGTAGTTTGTCAAGTCACATCATCTTCCGTTCACGAAATCATCAAACCACAGATCTTTCATGCTTGATTTAGTCCATATAGAACTGATGGGACTAACAAAAACACTAAGTTTCAGTGGGTGTTTCTATATCATGGTGTTATTAGATGACTTCTCAAGGTATACTTGTGCGAAATTCTTAAAGGAGAAGAGTGCGGCTTTAACAAAGTTTGTAAAATTCAGAGATGTTACAGAAATTTTTTTTGAGAAGAATATTAAGTGTCTTCGGAGTGATAATGGCGAATAATACATGTTAGATAATTTTCTTCGATACTGCAATGATAATGGAATTTTAAGGCAGATGACATGTCCAAATATGTCTCAGCAGAACGACGTTTCAGAAAGGAAGTTGACTCATCTTGTCTTTATGAGTCTCTCATGGCTGCTTGACAAAAATCTTCTTCGAAAGATATGGGCTGAAGCTGTGCAGTGTGCATGCCATGCAATAAATTGCCTGCCTCCATGACCAAGTAAAAAGATGTCTCCTTTTGAAATTTTACAAAATATCAAGCTAAATGTAAATTATTTTTGGGTATTTGGTTCAATTTGTTATATTCATAATCCAGAATCTAAAAACCAAGCTTGGCCCAAAAGCAAAGAAGTGTATTTTTTATAGCTATAACCCTTGTAGGAAAGGATAGAGATGTGTGGATCCAAAAACAAAGAAGTATGTCACTTCTAGAGATGTTGTTTCGATGAAGTATCATCCTATTATCAAAAAGTTGTTCGTGATGATGAGAAAAATAGCTTACAACTACTGCTTGAAAGCAACATGGAAGTTCCAAATGATGAAGATCTTTTAATATTTGATACCTCAAATGTAGAAGGTAGTAAGTAATAACCCCAAAAGAAATCTACGAGGGATAAGAGACAGCCACAATAACTAAAGGATTATGAGGTGTAGACCAACAATTGTTTCATTACTTTATGCTTCTTTATTGGAGCAATGGATGAAGAAAAACCAACAAGTTATGAGGAAGTTAAAGATCAACCAAAATGGCAAGCAACTATGCTAGAAGAAAATGAAGTTTTAAACAAGAATCAAACTTTGGAGTTGGTGCCAAAACCAAAGAATTGTGAGCCTATTACTTGCAAGTGGGTGTATGGTTTGAAAAGAAAATCGGATGGAACTGTTAATAAATGCAAAGCTCGACTTGTTGCACGATGATTTTCTCAAAGTTACGTGTTAGATTATGAGGAAACATTCAGTTTCGTTGCAAAAATGGCAACATTAAGAACACTTTTTTTCTCTTGCAACCTTTAGGAGGTGCAAACTATGACAACTTGATGTATAGAGTGCATTTCTTTATGGTGATCTAGATCGTGAAGTATTTATATAATAGTCTAGAGTTATGTTTCTATGCAACAACCTCATCATGTTCGCAAGCTCAAGAAGGTGTTATACGGTCTTAAGTAAGCATCACGTACTTAGTATGGTAATATGACTTACTACTTCATATTTAGTGGTTTTAAAGTTTTAGATGCAGATTCTTACTACTTCATATTTAGTGGTTTTAAAGTTTCAAATGCAGATTCCAGTTTGTTTGTTAAACTAGAATTAAATTTACACCCGAAAGATTCTGAGGTGTAGACCAACAAATGTTTCATTACTTCATGCTTCTTTATTGAAGCAATGGATGAAGAAAAACCAACAAGTTATGAAGAAGCTAAAGGTAAAACAGAATGGCAAGCAACTATGCTAGAAGACATTGTAGCTTTAAACAAAAATCAAACTTGGGAGTTGGTGCCAAAACCAAAGAATTATGAGCCTATTACTTGCAAGTGGGTGCATTACTTGAAAAGGAAATCGAATGGAACTGTTAATAAATGAAAAGCTCAACTTGTTGCACGATGATTTTTCAAAGCTACGAGTTAGATTATGAGGAAACATTTAGTCCGGTTGCAAAAATGGCAACATTAAGAACACTTTTTTCTCTTGCAACCTTTAGGAGGTGGAAACTATGGCAACTTGATGCAAAGAATGTGTTTCTTTATAGCAATCTAGATCGTGAAGTATTTATAGAACAACCTAGAGGTTATGTTTCTATACAGCATCCCCGCCATGTTTGCAGACTTAAGAAGGCGTTGTACGACCTTAAGGAAGCACCACGTGCTTTGTATGATAAAGTGGCTCAATACTTCATATTTTGTGGTTTTAAAGTTTCAGATGCAGATTCTAGTTTGTTTGTTAAATTAGAATCATATTTACACTTGTTGGTTTTGTTGTACATGGATGATTTGATAATTAATAGAGACAATGAAGCTGAAATTTCTAAGCTGAAAAGTGATTTATCTGTTCGATTTGATATGAAAAACTTGGGAAAAGTTGGCTGCTTTCTTGGTCTGGAAATTAAAAAAATAGATGGTGGATACTTCATCTCCCAAAAGGCTTATGCGAAGAAACACTTGCAACGTTTTGGCATGAGGAAGTCAAAAGAAAAAGCAACACCAATGGAGCCACATCTCAAGCTGATGAACGATGAAGGAAAGTTGTTGTAGGATGCTACAAAATTTCAGCAACTTGTTGGTAGTTTAATTTATTTAACTATCACAAGACTAGAATTACTTATTTTGTTGGTGTAGTCTCACAATTTATGCAATGTCCAATGTGTACTCACTTAGATGCTGCAAAGAGAATCCTGCACTACGTAAAAGGCTCTGTTGATTATGGTTTGATGTATGGAAGAAGTGAGAATTTTGTGCTAAAAGGCCTTATTGATGCAGATTAGGCGGAAGATGCAAATAATAAACATTCAACTTCTGGCTATTGTTTCAATACTGGTTTAGTTATGATATCTTAGTGTAGCAAGAAGCAGAATACGACTTCTCTATCTAACACTGAAGTTGAATATGTGGCAGCAACCATTGTTGTTCAAGAATGCATGTGGTTGAGGAGTTTGATGGGAGATATGCTGTGTAAAGTTAAGCATGTTGCATAGATCCAATGTGATAATGAAAGTGCTGTTAAACTTGCTTCCAATCCTATCTTATATGCTCGAACAAAGCATATAGAAGTTTGTCATCACTACATTCGAGAAAAAGTGTTGAATCAAGAAATTGAGTTGCAAGGGATATCTACAAATAATTAAGTGACAAACATTTTCACAAAAACACTGGGAAAGCCTAAGTTTAAAGAGTTTAAAGAGTTTAGAGTTACACTTGGAGTTGTTGATTGTAAGAATGCACTGAGGTGGAGTATAAAAAAATTAATGCATCTTACATGATTTTTTGTTTTGATTTTTATTTTTTTACTAAGTCAAATAATTTAGTTCCATGGAATTTTTTGAGTAGTTGTACCTTTTTAGGGGCAGTCGGTTAATATTTTTAGCATATAAATTTACTATGCTTTACTATATTTTTTTGGTAAGTTAAAAATCAATTCATTAATCTTTCTCCAGTTTGTTTATACTGCTATTTTATTCCATTTTGCAGCAGTGTTTTTTTTCTCTTTTTATTTCATCTCACAATTATAAAGAAAATATGTTGAAACACAAATAATTATCCTTAAACTTAAAATTTCCATATATGTTCCCTACTTTCTTTTATATAATATATATGAGTCCTCGTTAGTTAGACATATTTATTAAACTCTTATTATAACATTTATTTGGTTTATTCTCTACCTCAAATAAAAAAAAAATGAAAATAAAGGGACATAACGAAAAAAGAAGAAGGCTATTTTCAGTTTTCTACTTTTGGAAGAAATGAAAACTTTTGTTTGTGTAAATTTTATTCCTCGACGAAAATTAATGGCCAAAATGCAATGGTGGGTCTCATCGAACATGTTAGGTCTCCAAATAAGTTTATCTTTCATAAAATAACATCGTAGAAAATAAATTGAAAACATCTATAAAAGAAAACAAAAAACAAGGATATCAAATAAAATATTTTTACCTAATCATGATTTAAGGTGATATTATATATTATTTTTCTTTTAATTGTGTGTTTGCTAGAGATATTGGACTTTTTATCTCGTGATTAAAGTTTTTTTTTTTTATTATCTCTAATGATCTAATTATCATGGTGATAAAGTAGAGATGGCAAAAATATCCACATTTGATGGGTTTCAACCTGATTCGATTTTTTAAAGTTTAATTTTCTTTTTTTAAATTTAGATTCGAGTCAGGTGAATTTAGAAATATAGTCGGATTGGGGTCGGATTTGAGGTAAATCCGTCTTGTCCGGAGACATTTACAAAAATATCACTGATATATATATATATATATATATATATATATATTATTAAGTTTTAAGTCTAAACTCAAAAAATAATTTTAATTGTTTTAAAATAAAAAAACAAAATAATTTAAAAATATAGATTTATTTATTTCAAAATATAAAAGAAAAACCAATTAAATTAGGTTGGAATCAGATCTCCTGTTAAATTTCACTCTCAATGATTTTTCTCTTTAATAGTCAAAGCCAATTCAAAATCCACCCCGCTTGACCCTTTTACCATCGCTACCGATAAGATTTTAGTTTATTGATAATGATTAATTTTCTCTTTTTCCATGAATTTTGTATTTAAGTTGAGTTTATTTATTACAAATAATTGATTTTAAGTCTTATCCTTAATAACTTTTATTAATTATGACATTTGTTATAAAATTAAAACAGATTATAGACATCCGCTTATGAAATGTTTACATCAAGATTTGATGTTTATATAACTAATAATATTATGGAGGGCAAAATAATAAGTTGTTTAAAAAGGAAAACAATATATATCGTTATTGAACGAATGCTTTACAGAAGTAATAAAACATTTTCAGTGTTTTTAATTGAATTGAGACCATCTCGATAATTAGAATATTTTAATAATTTCAAATTACGATTAAATTAAATTGCTTAATTACATAAAACAAAAAGTTAAATCTATACAAGTTACTAAATTTTAAATTAATTTCCAAACTTTAAAATATTTTAATTGAGTCCTTAAAGTATTAAATATTATATCAATCAAATTCTTTCATTAGCTTAGCTGTTAACTTAGGTGTCAAACATTAACTCGGACCTGCCATGGAGCGTATTTAAAACCTTTGGATCAAATTTTAAATATGTTTGTTATATATCACATTGACAATTTAAATAAGATAAATTTTATTAAAAAATAAAATAGTCCACTTAAATTTTAATAATATTATTTTTTAACACGTTAAATCTAAAGTTGTTCACATGGTAAGTATATACATATTTTAAATATGATTCATATCATATTCGAATTACATTTAATGCCATATTTTAAAAATGTGCATCTCATTAATTAACCCTAAAATAAATTGACTTTGAAAATTAAAGAAAAATTATTAAAAATAATTCATTTTTATTTTTAAAATGTCTTAATTTTAAAATCTAAATAATTGGACTATTCACTTTATAAGCATTGGACGAATGATAGCGACAATAGAAACATTCCAAAGGAAAACTACCCATAATAAGTACGTCATCATCTTATTCTTTCAAACATCCATCATTCTTCTTTTTAAAAAAAAAAGAAAATTGAAATCTTAAACTAATAGTCATTATAAATTTACAAGGCATGTTTTCCTTACTAAAGTTAAGTGTAATTTTATATGCAATGGCAAAATTGAATATTATTATATCTACATTTTTTAAACTATATCTTCTTTTTAAATTTCGACTAAATTCCAAATCGAATTAAATCAAACCATTTAACAATATTCTTTTATATAAAAAAAATTAACCCCAAACTTCATTTGAGGCACATCAAGTTTTTTGGATATCTTGGTTGTTTTTTTTTTTTTTTTTTAAAAAAGATGGTATAGTAACTGTTAATAGCATAGTTACAAAATGCGGGACAAAACAAGCGCGTAATCCAAACACTGTCGTTCTGTCTTCCCCACTGGAATGGGAGAGCATGACGCACCCCCCAACTTTTTAAACTCCACGTAAGCTACCCGTGGATCCACAGGCACGCGGTGCTCTTTAATCTCGTCACGCTAACTTACGCTGCACTGAGTCTGAAACTCACTCTTTTGTTTTTCCTTTTTCTTTATATTGTTTAATTTTAATAAACAAATAAATAAATAAATAAAACAATTATAGTGTCATTGCTCTGCTTTTTTTCCTTGTCTGTAACGGTTTTTCGATTGATCTTCTAATTTCATTTCGGTTATCAGTACCTAAAAATTTGTTTAAAAAACGTATTTATTTTCTCTGATTCAAATATTTTGTTTTCGTACTCATTAGAAACCGCCGCATTTACTGCGCAATCAGAGGAGATTCAAACAAAATCACAAAATTCAATATGTTTTTAGATTTTCATTTTTTTGAAAATTCATTAAAGGTTCATTTTGTAGACGACAATGAGGTGAATCATTTGTTGATTTCGGAGTTTTAGTTACTTGTTGAGCTTTTGTTTTTAAAACAGTGGGGTGATGGGCTGCGTTTACTCCAGAGCTTGCATCGGCGAGATTTGCGTGCCGAGAGATGCAAGAATCAAAGAGCCGCAAAGCGTAAGGCCAAACGCGGCTGAGCTTGCTGTTTTCTCACCCACATCTACAAATGAAGACGACGAAAACAGAGACCAAATCCACTCTCAGTTAAGCCTGAACCGACCTGGTGACCCCGAGCTTGGCATCACTCGCCTTTCTAGGGTTTCAGCTCAGTTCCTTCCGCCTGACGGCTCTCGAACAGTTACGGTTCCGTCTGGCAATTTCGAGCTTAAGTATTCTTACTTATCTCAAAGAGGTTATTATCCAGATGCCTTAGATAAAGCTAATCAAGACAGTTTTTGTATCCACACTCCCTTTGGAACAAATCCTGATGATCATTTCTTCGGCGTTTTCGACGGCCACGGTGAATTCGGAGATGAGTGTTCGCAGTTCGTGAAAAGAAAATTATGCGAAAATTTATTAAGAAATAATAAATTCCACGTCGACGCCACCGAAGCTTGCGATGCTGCGTATTTGACGACAAACACACAGCTACACGCTGATAGTTTGGATGATAGCATGAGCGGAACGACGGCTATAACGGTTTTAGTTCGTGGTCGGACGATATACGTGGCGAATTCTGGTGATTCGAGAGCGGTTATAGCGCAAAAAAGAGGGAAAGAAATCGTGGCCGTTGATCTGTCAGTTGATCAGACGCCGTTTCGAGTTGATGAGATGGAGAGAGTGAAGCTTTGCGGAGCGAGAGTGCTTACATTGGATCAAATTGAAGGGTTGAAGAATCCAGATGTACAGTGCTGGGGAACGGAAGAAGGCGATGATGGTGATCCTCCCAGGCTTTGGGTGCCGAATGGGATGTATCCTGGAACGGCTTTTACGAGGAGTATTGGAGATTCAATTGCTGAGACAATTGGTGTTGTAGCGAAGCCGGAGATTGTTGTGTTGGAGCTTACTGAAGATCACCCTTTCTTTGTGCTTGCTAGTGATGGGGTTTTCGAGTTCCTTTCTAGTCAAACCGTGGTTGACATGGTAAGGGAATTATTTTAATATAAAATGTTGATTATTAGGAAATAACTTCAGCTCAGTAGTTGTTGTTGCTATGATTACATGAGTTGTGTTAGTCATAATGTTCGTAGGTTGCTTAATATTCGGTTGAACTGATGACTATTTAGGAGCTTCCTTCTGCTATGTTACCATGCCAATCAAGTATGCATGTGCTAACAGATACTGGGATGAGAGAATGATGTATGATTCCCCAATAGTAAATATATGGAAAATTTTAGGAAAAAAAATTAAGCTAACAGTGTTGGAGATATACCTGTACGTGTATGACATTCACCCCTAAATCCAGTAACATAGTCCTTTTGTTGTTACAATTTAGATAATGGGAATTGGTCTTCATTAGTTATATAAATCTGGAAAATACTTTACTGAAGTACATGGATTTTTGGTTGTAAAAGGTTTGCTTTTATTTTATCTTTTGCTAATTGTATAAACAATGATATTTCTTAATGCTTTTCATCATCTTTCTATTTAGAATGTTTTGTTTGTTCTTATTCTTAGATGCATCCTTTGCTGCAAATATTTAGATTTTCGTTGGTTCTTTTCTTTCTTCATCAGTAGCTGTCTTAATATTTTTCAGGTTGCAAAATACAAGGATCCTCGTGATGCTTGTGCTGCAATCGTTGCTGAATCTTATCGACTTTGGCTTCAGTACGAAACCCGTACTGATGATATTACTGTGATTGTTGTGCATATTAGTGGGCTATCTGGTGTAAGTGAGCAAGCTTTGTGCATCAAATGTATTTGTTGTCTTTGTATTATATTTGTTTCTCAATGGGCTCTCCCATCAGGTTAATTGTGAAACAGCTAAACCTGCTACAATTTTACGGCCTCCTGTTCCTCAAGTGTTAGAGGCAACAGGATCAGAATCTCCTTCAACCTTCAGCTGGAGCTCGAGGAACCACAGAGCAAGGCATGACTTATCACGGGCTCGTCTTCGTGCTATTGAGAGTTCATTGGAGAATGGGCAAGTCTGGGTGCCATCACCTCCATCTCACAGGAAAACTTGGGAGGAAGAAGTAAGCCATCTGTTATATTCTACTTGTTTTGTATACTCACTAAAGTGTTTCCTCGCTTAAGCTGTTCTGTATTTGTGTTACAGGCACATATAGAGCGGGCATTGCATGACCATTTCCTCTTCAGAAAATTAACGGCTTCACAGTGTCATGTTTTATTGGATTGCATGCAAAGAGTAGAGCTCCAACCAGGGGATATTGTTGTTAAACAGGTTAGTTATTCTATTTGCACTTAGTTTCATTTATTGCTACTATTTCATGTAATTCTGATGTTGCCAGTTGTCCTCTAACTGCATGAGCAATTTAATTGCTTCATTACTCTCCTGTAAGTTATGAATCCCAAACAAGATGTCTCTGTTGTTGTAATGGATAGCATAATTAAAGCTTGAAGACGTCACCAGCAAAAAACTCCATGTACCCATTATAAATTGAATCATTAAGTGTGTAAGGTTCAGAACTTCTTCCTTATAAGCATTCTGTGGCCAGTTTTGGTTTAAGTTCTCTTTCAGAAAGCTAAACCCTAGTTAAACTGCTTTGGCTTCACATACAAGGAATGAAGGAGCTGATATCTTAAATACGGTTCTAGAGGTAGTTTTGTCATAGTTACAAATAGACTTAGGACTCTGATTGTTGTTATACTTTTCAGGGTGGTGAAGGCGACTGCTTTTATGTTGTCGGAAGTGGAGAATTTGAAGTCTTAGCAACCCAGGTTTTTTTTTTTTTTTAATAGTTAAATATATATTGATTACAAGTTATCTATGTTTGAACCTATCAAATCTCTTGAGAGCCCAAGCTGTCTTATGAATTTAAACTTGTAGATTACTTACTGTGATTTGGCTCAATCTAGTCATGTTCTATTTCTCAGTTCACACTTTTTTCTGCTATTTAATAATTAGTTCTTAGTTCATTGGTAATTGTTTATGTTCAGTTAAGTTTGTAACTAGAAACTATACTTGCAGGAAGATAAAAATGGAGAGGTGCCAAGGGTTTTGCAGAAGTATACAGCTGAGAAGTTATCATCATTTGGGGAGCTGGCACTGATGTATAGTTTGTTCTTTTTCCTTTCTCGCCTCATAGTTAATAAAGAACTATATAATTCTATTTTCTGAAGTTGACAAATTGTTTTGTTTACTGAAAATTGAAGTGCACATTTAAAAGGCTTCTAGAGAATAAATGCTGAGTAGCAAACCGAAATTAGAATAACATGTTACCACCAGTTTTGTGAGGTAGCAAAAAAAGCACTAATTTGCTGAACTGGTTAGCACTTATCATTTATTATTTCGGTGAATATTTATATTTTCTTAGATATTTGCTAAACATGTTGGTTTCTTGAGGGCTGGGATATTTTACTGCTCTTTCTGGTGAAAAAAAAAATGTCATGCAACCTGCTGACCATGAAAATTTTGTTTGTTGCTATACAGGTACAATAAGCCTCTCCAAGCCTCTGTGCGTGCTGTGACAAATGGAACTCTTTGGGCTCTAAAACGAGAAGATTTTCGTGGAATTTTGATGTCTGAGTTTTCTAATTTGTTATCCTTGAAGTTGCTTCGCTCTGTGGACCTTCTATCTAGATTGACAATTTTACAGCTGAGTCATGTTGCAGATTCTCTTTCTGAAATTTCCTTTTCTAATGGGCAGGCATTAGTTACTAGGGTAGACATTCGTCCTTCCAATATTATTTTCCTTTGTTTCATTTTTCATAGTGTAATTTCTTTTTCTCTTGGTTCACATTCTTGTTTCTCATATTTCTTTTGCATGGCTACAGAATGAATGCCTCTCTGCATTGTATATTATCCAGAAGGGGCAAGTGAGAATTACTTTTGATATGGATTTGTTAAGCTGTCCAAGCGTCTGTAGTCTCAAGTCTGATAACCCCAAAGAGGACAATGATCAACAGATTGGCAAGCAACTGTCTGTTGAAAAGACAGAAGGAAGCTATTTTGGAGAATGGACACTTCTAGGGGAACAGATTGGTTCTTTAAGTGCCATTGCAGTGGGTGATGTAACTTGTGCTCTTTTGACGAAGGAGAAGTTTGATTCAGTTGTTGGTCCTTTGACAAAGCTTTCCCAAGATGACCATAAGTATGTCTTAGTCTCATGTACTGAATGTTGCATCTTTGATTTCCTCCTTTTCTCTTGTTAGGATGCGTTTCATTTTATATTTCTCATCAACCTTCCATTTAAGGTTCTGTATGTAGGCTATTAGAGTTCTCTAGCCGGAAAAGAATTAACTTCTATTCTTTTCGTTCTTATTTGAACTTTTAATACCTTAAATTGAGAATGGCATTATTGTTTTGTTGCTGTTCAGGTCTCGAGATTATTCTCCAGATGTGCATAAGGCTTCCCTCAAAGAAATTGATCTATCAACTCTTGCTAAAGTTAGCATCTCCCAGTTGGTAAGAAATGCTTAGTTCTGCCTTGTTAATTTTAGCAAAATGTTATCATTAATAAAGCAATCTCTTAAACTCATTTAATTTCATATGCAGGAGTGGAGAACATGTTTATATTCCACTGACTGTAGTGAGATTGGGCTTGTACTTCTAAGAGACACAGGTTGGTTTTTATTATATATCTGTATATTTATTTTACACAGGAATGGTAATTAAAAGTTAGCCTTTTCTGTCTGTACCTTGTGATAAGTAGATCGATTGTGAATGCTTACATGAAGAAACATGCCCAGGAAGGTTAGGTGCAAAATGAGATTCTAGGAAAATAAGCTTGTTAAGTGCTTTGCAGTGATTTTAAAGGATGTCTTGGAACAAAAATTGATGAAATGTTCCTTTTTAATGAGTTTTTGCAGAAAATATGCTTAGTTTGAAGAGGTTTTCAAAGCAGAAGATCAAAAAACTAGGAAAAGAAGCACAAGTTTTAAAGGAGAAGGATCTGATGAAGAGTATGAGTTCTGCAGCTTGTGTGCCTGTGGTGCTATGCACTTGTGCTGATCAAATGCATGCTGCAATTCTATTGAATACATGCCTTGCTTGCCCTTTGGCTTCAATACTTCACACTCCTCTAGATGAACAATCGGCAAGGTTCTGTGCTGCCTCTATTGTTACTGCCTTAGAAGATCTACACGAGGTCAGATTTCTACAAGCAGCCCTGTTATTCGACTTCATTTCCTCATTTTTGGCGCATCTGTTATTCATTACAGTTTGTCTTTCTACATCCATTTTTCATTTGAATTTCAGAATGGCGTGCTTTACAGAGGTTTGTCTCCAGATGTTTTAATGTTGGACAAAACA
Source organism: Gossypium anomalum (assembly GCA_025698475.1). NCBI lineage: Eukaryota > Viridiplantae > Streptophyta > Magnoliopsida > Malvales > Malvaceae > Gossypium > Gossypium anomalum. Next base: position 15,563,767 of record CM046961.1, read on the forward strand.
GGCCATTTACAGGTATTTGAACAGATATAGTTTTATACTTGATGTCTTGATCATAGCTAAATCATCATCATCATCATCTTCATAATTTTCATCATCATTTTTTGCTTTGCTATGCTGTGTTATAGCTAGTTGACTTCAGGTTTGGAAAGAAGTTATCTAGTGAGAGAACATTTACAATTTGCGGAATGGCAGACTCTTTAGCACCAGAGGTAGTTCAGGGAAAGGGCCATGGTCTTCCTGCTGACTGGTAAAAACATGTACTATGTTCCTTCTGTCTAGCTTGTCATAAACGTCTTCATGCTTTCTTTATCATGTAGAGGAATATAATTGAATAATACAAAGTTACAACATTACTAACTTGTTAAAGAAGCAGAGTAGTGTTTAAAAGGAGATCATTAACCAATATCATAAAGAAAAGAAATTTAATTCAACCAGGAGTTATTTAGTGCATTAGAATTGTCTTACAACAAAGGGGATGTTATATTGGCTTACTTAAGGGTAAAAACACAAATTATCTTTGGTACTATCTTTTACCTGTCACGTAATACACCACGGGTTTCAATATTAGTTCTTGAAATCTTTTGTGCCTTTTAAAGAGGAATTTTCAATGCAGTAGACCTTTGGTTGGGTTGGTGGGGCCTTAATCTACTCTTTCTTACCATTGAGGTTATATTGTTTCTGCAGTTTGATCAGATGTTCTCTTCTTCCTCTCTCCCCCCCTTCTATGACTTTAGTCTTTTGAAATATTTAACATGCAGGTGGGCCCTGGGAGTCCTGATCTATTTCTTGTTGCAAGGTGAAATGCCATTTGGGTCATGGAGACAAAGCGAGCTCGATACATTTGCAAAGATTGCAAGAGGATACTTTATTCTTTCACATAATTTAAGCCCTGAAGCTGTTGATCTAATAACTAAGGTCTTTTTATTACCATTTCTTCTTCATAACTTCTTCATAGGAATCATAGAATCCCTCACATGTTTGTACTAAAAAAAAATTTCAGTTACTTGAAGTTGATGAAAAGACAAGACTGGGAAGCCATGGCTCCTCTTCTGTTAGAAGTCATCTGTGGTTTGAAGGTGTTGACTGGAAAGGGATCAGAGATCGGACTTGTCCTGTTCCACACGAGTTAGCTTCTCGTGTAGCTCAACATTTGGAAATACATTCTGAGGATTGCCCTGTTGCTGTTGCTTCCCCACCTCAGGATATAGCAGAACTCAATGTTCCGGAGTGGCTTGATGATTGGTAGAAGAACGATTTATATGCATTTCCATCCTTTTTGCCGACAGTTTCCAAGTGGAGCTCTACTCCTTGTGGTGAGACTGACTACCAGTGCGTCAGAAACTAGGCAGAGATATCATTGCAGTAATTCAAGTATAAAGTTGCCGGCCTTAGATTGCTTATAATTCTGTGATTCCTTTTTTCAATGCCATGAATTCAGAGTAGCATTGGAAGAATATCTCAGCTAGGTGATTGTTCTCTGTTTCCAAGTTGGCCATATAACCAATTCAGTGGATAGCTCCATTATCAGGCTTTTATTTTAAAATCTCCAATTTCTTTTTTTACATATTTCCCACTTTTTTAAATAGGTAAATATGTAAATGAGGGTTTCTTGTAAATCAAGCTATCTACATTGGTAGCAGTAGATAATTAATAGGCATTTCCCGTTTGGGTCATCATATTCATAGATGTATGGAATATGATATGTTGTTTGAGAATTCTAATCTATGATTGACCTCTGTAATTTATATTGCAAAGATATTCCACCGTGGACTTTTTCTGCTGTGACCTATGTTATTCAACTTTTTCATAAATTTGGAGGATATCTCCTATATTTATTATGTCTAAAAATGTGTCAAGAGATCAGGCACACGCTTTGATTCAGGAACATTGGCACCGACTACGGGTTCATTGACAGATTAGCTTGGCAATTCTGCTTCAAGAAATTTAAGCAGCGTTTCTAGCAAGGAGGTATTACCTAGACCCTTCAACATGTTGATGCAAAAGTGAAGGTAAGGTTTTTTTATATTTTTCTTTTGCGGACAATAAAAGAAAAATAATCTTCATTTTGGGGTATTTTTGTCATCCATTAGTTTTACAGGTGAAATTTATATCCTATTTTGATGGTTGCATCAATCTCTTGAGATTTGACACAGGAGCTTATTATGGCTTTTATCTGAGATGTGTCATGAAAGTTTTAACTTCAGTTTCTGACATGGATGACATTATTTGGCTGAGGCTTCTCGCAAGGGAAACATGGTTACTCTGATCAAACCTCTTGGGGAAAATCCAGTTATTCTTGAAAGACAATATCAAGCATACCTCTGTTGAGACTTCTTCGAATGTAGCATCCTTCCATGGGCATGCTGATTTTATAAGGTATATTCTCATCTCGAAACAATGATTTTCTGATATTGTAAACATGAAAGGATACAGTCCCCTTGCATTTTGGTGCGGGACTCTAGTGGGTGGGTGGTCATTGCTTCGATTACATGGTCTTCCTTTGTGGTATTCAAATGACCACAGCCTCAGAAAATTTTCAAACAAACAGTGATAGCCCCGTTTCATGTTTATCTATAGCATTGTAAGTTTATTAGCCCTATGTTCAAGCTGGCCTTTGATAATGAGTGGCATGATCCAGTTAAAGAAGTTATGGACAGAGAAAATCCGATAATGCTAGCATTTAGATCCCAAGCAGAGGTATGCCCCCATTGACCTTTTCTACAGTAACCTATGTTATTTGAATTTTTTCGAAAGTATTTTAATATATTTGAAGTATATATCTATAATTATTATGTCTAAATATTAGTCAGACACAGAGATCTAAGATGGAAATGAATAGTTCAGGCATAGCTAAGCATACCCTTTAGTACAAGGGGCATTAACGATAGGTTCATTGACTGACTGACCTAGGAAATCGGCTTCAAGAAGCTACAAGTGCTTCATTTACCTACTCCATTGACATGCTCCTCCGATGCGAAGCAAAAGTAAGGAGTTTTTTCAAGACAATATGTAAAAGAAATATGATCTTTGGATTGGGATATATGTTGCCATCCAATTAATTTCAGTCTTTTATATCCTGTTTTGATTGATTGCTTCAATTTGTTGAATTCTATCATTTTCTACTCTGAAAGTTCTATTCTCCAGTTTCCCAAATCAACGATATGCCATTTGAGTGAGGCTTCTTGCATAGGAAACACAGCTACTGCAGTTAAACTTCTCGTGGAGACTCCTTTGAATGTGGTGTCCTGCATCCTCACATGGACATACTAAATTTGGAAGCTATTTTCTCAGCCAGAAACCAGGATTTGCTGAAGTTAAAAATGCCAAAGGCTAAACAGGTGATCATTGCTTCTATTCACATGGTCTTCCTCTATGGTATTCAAATGTCTGCGCCTCGGAATATTTTCAAACGAGTAGTAGTGGTCCCCTTTAATGTTTTCCTATGGTGTTGCGGGTTTATTAGCCCTGCGTTCAGGCTGGTCTTTGATAGCCGAGTGGTGCCAAACTGGTAAAGGGATTATGGACAAAGAAAAACACCATAGAAGCAAACATTTACATCCTTATCAATCAGCTGCAGTAAACTGAACCCCACTTTTTCAGGTACTTTTGGTGATATTTGGTCAAGTAACAATGAATTCTAAATGTTTATAGACTTATTGTATGAACAAGTTTTGCTTTCTTCCATTCAAAGAAACCTCTAGTTTACTCATTGGCATCATTTTCCGCCTTCACAAACCCTATACTTTAATGTAAATTTAAAATGATGTTAGATATTATTATTGGTATATAAAAATCGAATCAAAATTAAAATTTTATATATACAATTGTATATAAAATCAAAATTTATTTAATGTTATTAGACCAAAATTTATTTATAATTTTGAGATTTATGTTGGAATATAAACAGATGACATGCTAATAATAGCAGAGATTCCGCCAAAGCAGGACAAGAAAGAGGGACTCAGCACTTGCGTTAATATTACAACTGATGAAGTAATATCCAGATCCTATGGCAGAGATTTAGAAAGGGGAAACAATATTTTAAAAGAAGGGTTTAATTTAAGAAACCGCCCGCCATTTAGATTTATTTGAAGTATTTAATTTCCCTGTGAAATGATCCAAAGCAAAGGGACAAAGCATGGGTAGTGAAATCAGTTGGTGCGTAACATCTGTTTTAACTTATAGCAAATTGAATTATAATCTTGTAATATAAGTTAATAAATAAAGAAGATGTCTGCAGCCAAGTTGATTATTTAGATGCGAGTCAAATCTTTTGTTAATTATCTCTTATCTCATTGCTTTTTGTCTCTTTTTGTAGTTTGATTATTTTGCTCCATGTGCCCCATAATTACCACCCTACCACTACAGGTAAGCTTCCTTACGCAATTTATTATTATTTATTATTTTAAATACAAATGACTGTTTGAGAAAAACAAAAACAAATTTTGTTCTAATAATTATTATTATTTAATACATTGGATAGTGGGCAAAATTAAAAAATCATTTTTTAAATTTATTGTTGATGTATTAAATAATTATCATTCATATATACTACATATTATCCCTTAAATGTTTTGTTTGAATTAGTTGGTTCCTAAATTCTATATGGATCAATATACTAATCACCAAATAAACATGGTTGTAAAGTTCAATTATATATGTATAGATAAGACTAATAAGTATACATTATATTTTTAAAGGGAGAATACATGTTCGAACCTCAGAGGTATATTGTTAAAAGAGACAATTTCAAATCTCGAACAAACATCATAAAACAAATATGTATCTACAGGTAACATCTCAACAAAACTAACATTGTATCATGGGCAGATCATATGTGATCCTCTTAAATCAAGATTCCTTGGTTCAGCCAGCCACCAGGGCAATCTTTAATAAATTACATGTTTAATTCAGAAAACCAGGTTAGCAAGCAGGCTCTTTTTCATTTTTCTTTTCTAGAAGTAAAAGCCAACAAGCAAACAGAAATCTTAGTAAAATACTGAATTAAGAAGGAAAATGTTTTTTTGGAAATGTGTAGGTGTCTGCCTAGTGAAATTATGTACAAAATGCAACTATTAGTCCATTAATCAAACATCTAAATGGTGTGTTGGACCCTGAATTTGTTGTTCACACCTTTCTCTATTGGCAAACCATTGCACTGTTCTTCTAGCTATTGGCAACCAAAGCAGCCTTCTCCTTTCCTCCTCTGTGTACCTTTCGGGCAATGAACACTCACTTGTTCTGTTCCTCCTACCGTCGTCTCGAAACCTCAATAAAACAGTGATATCTGACATTGATCTTTTCTCAACTTGGTTAGTAAACCTTGATGCAGCATGACTCGTACTAGCTGCTGAATCCGATGTGAAAGCCACATCAGGAGTTGAAACTGGCTTGTTTAACAGTCTCTTTATCTCCAATTCCCTTTTGATCTTCGTAATTCCTTCGTTTTCAATTGTCCTTGTTTTCGTACACTGCTCCTTGTTTATGTCCAGGGACACAAATCTGTTGCTCGACATGTCGTTAAGCATCTCTGAGCTCAAGAACATCAGGTCGGATGAACTTACACTGCTCCACCGGTTTTGCAAAACTACATCAGATACAATGATCTTATGATTGACCTTATGGAATCCATCATCATCATCCTCCTCTTGGATTAGAACTTTGGTTTCGATATCGCCCTTCTCGGATTTTCTGAAGCTGGCTCCGATGCTGAACCTTGATGAGCCATGATGCTCTTGCTCTCTCTGGACATACAGCTCTATGTTGGAGTCTTCTCTTAGCTCAGATTGGTTCCTTGAGAACCGCATGCTGTTTGTATATGTAAAAATTGTTGGGTCATTAGCGTTGACCTTCTGCCTGCAAAGAGGGCAACTTGAGTGCTTTTCTAGCCACTGATCAATACAATCAATGTGAAAGCCATGTTTGCATTGAGGCAGCAACCTTAGGATCTCAATATCTTCGAATTTTGATAAGCAGACTGCGCATTCAAGCCCTTGTTTCAATCCTTTAAGTGAAGAGAACTTAAAGAAAGGAAGCGATTCCACAACTTTCTTGTCGATCCCCGAGGACCGAGACCTTGTTCGGTTGAGTATTCGACGATGATTATGAGCATGAACCGTTGCTGCACTGTGACAGAATTTGGCATAGACAAGCAGGAAAAATGTCAAGGCAAACATGACACAGAGTATACCTATGACAACCGCCAGGCTCGGTTGGAAATTTGAGACAGCATCTCCTGAAATTGCATCAGTCTCACTTGAATCCGATTGTGCATCAACAACAACAAAAAAAAGGAAAATAAGAACTAAACTGATCAACGTAGATCGAACCATCGAAGAACACGTTTCTCAGAACACAGAATTCTATTGCTTCCCTGCTAGCATTTAAGCTGAAACATGTACATATATATATATATATATAATAGACCATGTGGGGGTAGTTTGACATTGGTTTGTTAAGCATGGTCCCAATCCTGACTAACATGTCACTCCCCCCAAAAGAGCGTCCTTTTTAATGTTTGGCAGCTTCCTTTATTTTTATTTCATATTGCAATGCATGCTTTTTTTAAAATGTTAAAATTTCCGAAGTGATGACATAGTGGAGAGACTTTTTGATTGCATACAAAATTTGGACTCAGCCCTGGTGGCGTTTTCTGAGACAGCCAATATACGGTACCAAACTTGTGGTCTTATGCTGTCATAAAAAAACCAATCATGCTATAAATAAACATGGCTGCCATTAAAATTCCTCAACTGCCTGCATTATATGTATATATATAAAAAAACATGTATTGCATTCTAAAGGAGAATCATAAAACCAAAGTGGTGGGGAAGTCTCCTTTACTGCTATAAAAGCATGTCAGAAATGATGTTTCAGATTACAATTAGACAAGGAAATGATGCTACAAATATTATTACATACAAATGCAGTATTTAACTGCAGCAGTGATACAACTGAGAAAGGAAACAAATAACTATATTCAGTGAGGAAAGCAAGGACTCTCACACGTGTATTTCAATGTCACACTTGATTGCATGTCCATTTTACGTTTCAGGTCCGGGCAGAGGCAGCAGGATTGGTACTAGGGAATATTGCCAAACGGTTTTTATTATCTGGATCAGTGCACTCTTCGCTGGCATGCCGAACAAACTCTTCAGGGGACATGTGGGTACCATGGCAAGCACAAACAATCTTTATCTGGTTTGCGCTGAACCTGTAAGTGACACCAGAAATTGTTCTACCGTGTGGGCCAGTACCTGTGGTTGAAACCCATGGTAAATTTGGAAAAGAACCAGATCCCCCAAATTTCAGGTCTGCGGCAATACCGGGCTTTATGGTTGAAAAATCAAGAGTTACTACGCCTTCTGCTGTAGGTTGATCCAATGAAGCATTTGCTCTGAGACTCATCCTGCTGCTTCCTTTTACATCTTCGTCTACCGGAGTACAGGAGCTTTCCTCCGTGGCATGCTGTTTACCTTCGCCTTTGACTTGCTCGAATGTTCCACCATTATATTGTGCAGCCTCAGAGAAATTGCGCACAATTGTATGCACAGAAGCTACATTTGACAAAGGGAAAGTTCATTAACAATTAGCAGCCTTGATGATACGCAAAGGTAAAATAGTATTCGAAAATCATTACGGCAGAAATGTAAAAATAATAAATTCTTAGAATAAAATGCTGAAATAAGTATCATATAGAATTCATTCATACATTTATGTACTAGATTATTCAACACATACTAACAAGTGATTTTCCTTTTGCTTCAAGAATATTTTGATAGCACTTAATTAATCTCACTTTCTTGTCTGGGCAAAAAGGTTTCAAAATGCATAAAAGCATATAACTGATGCTTTTAATATATGACAACTCGGAGCTCTCAATGAAGTGTAGAAAAAACAGATCAGTAGGCATATATTACAAATCACATCCATCCATTAATCCCATCATATTGCTCTTTTTCTTTTTCTTTTCCTATCCTCAAGCTAAGGGAGAAAGAGATACCTTGTGATATTTTCAATTCATCACTATGCTTATCAGGATTAGGTGGACCTTTTCCAACGGGCAACGGGTGGAACTGTGGAGAGTGAGAGACCGTACCCCAGGGATGATCCTTATCTAACAGTGGAAGTTGAACTGGTGAATAGCCAAACATAACTGGCAAGTTTCCAGGATTCACTGACCGTTCACCATTTCCAGAAGGCCTACTATGTATCATGCCAGGTAGTGTATGACCTGATGAACTGGGGGTTCCAGGAGAGTTAGAATCCTTCATTGTTAATGAAAATGGCACATTCAGGACATTTACTGATTGAACCAGGAATGGGTTGCCGTAATTCAAGTTTCCAAGCTTAACCTCCTTCGGCACCTCAGAAGAATCACTAACTCCAATAAACCGCTTGGAACCATCATCATGACGTGAAACTAGCCTCAAGGGTGAACCCTCAACTTCGGATTCAGCTACGTCTTCGTTCTCCGCAGTAAAGCCATCTTCTGTTGTCATGGAGATATGTGATGTTTTGGGTTTTTCAGATAAATCAACATGGTGAGCTTCTCTCTCAAGCTTCTTTGGATTGTTTATCTCATCAAACAAAATCTTACGCTTACCATTCAAGTTCACAGAGGCTTCTGCATCACCAGCAGCCTTGGAAAGATCATTAAAGAAGTTTTCTAAAGGTTTCACTGGATCACTTCTCTGAGAACTGACACCAAGGTCCTGTTTCTGGGTTCCGGTTTGAAGAAAGTTTTTAAAGTCATCCACAATTTCGATGCCTTTATCGCCTTCTTCTGTCCTAGTATCTGAAGAACTACTAATTTTGCCTTTAGATTGGGCAGACAACGCACTGTAAGATAGACCCAAGCTAAGCTCTAGCCCATTTTCATCCTCCATTCTATATCAATTCACAGTATATTCACGAAGTTCCAGATATAACCTCTACCGATCCTCCCTACAGAACATCTATTATAGAATACATAATACCACTTCAATACATGATAGAACCATCTTGAACTTGCATGCCTGCACAAAAGCCAGATAGGAAATACAAGAGGGTTAAAAGAAGAACACTTAACTTCCAAACAGTTTTACACTGAAACAACTACTTATTTTTCTTCGGCGATGGCGTCTAAAAAGAGGAACTTTAGGTTTAATCTGAATTCAATCTGCCAAAATGTAACAAACCCATTTTTATATTAGTCTTACCAAATCATAATGTTAGGGAAAAAATGGTTAAAGGAAATTAATTTAAAAAATCACACACGAAAACAAAAACACAATGGAAGTGCCAATGGTTACCCTGCAAAGTAAAGCTAAACAAAAATTAAAGTTCTCATTTTTTTTAGTGGAGGGGCAGGGGTTTAAAGAACAAGAACAAGCATCGCAATTGGCAGCAAGAATATGTATTTTAATTTATTTTCTACATTCATTTATCAGCAAAAAGAAGAACATTCCAGATCTATTCCCAGAAATAAAGATATTTAAGAAAATAAAATCAAACCCGAATCAGTTTGAACTAAAATTCATAATTAGATCCAAACAAAACCAGAAACCCATTTTGTAAAAATCATTGAACTTTGTCAAAACCCTGCACAGATTCAATAAAGAACCCCCAAAAAAATTGAAAATAAAAAGTAAGAAAAATGAGGAAAGACAAAGCCACCTGAATGAAGACAGGAAAAAACCAAGGTTGTCTTTGCTCTATCACATGCTCACTTAAACAAAACACAGCACTGAAAAATGTGAGAAAATGTTGTGAATTTACCTAATAGTATTCAACAAATATATATATATATATATACCATGTGACTACATATATATATGCTTATTGCTGCTCACCATACCACACGTATGTACATGTATTATCTGTCCATCTCCAAAATCTTTTCTAATTTTCATTTTTACCCCTATTTTTTTGAGTTTGTTCTCACTTTGATCATGTCCAAAGATGTTTTAGGATTTACTTTTGTTGTTTGCTTAACTAATTAAACACCATGCATGTGAAAAAAAACTTGCTCTAATTTTATATCTCATCTTTGGCTGCATAGTTTCTTTACATGCATATATTTTTAATGCAAAATTGCAAGTAAGCAATGTTCAGTTCTTTTGGTCTGTCTTTACAAGGATTGGACTAATTATGATTTTCATCTCTCTACTTGACAAAAAATTTACAAGTTGATTCTTTTACTTTAATTTGTCAAAATTTGATCCTCCATAGGTTGTGAAAAATATGAAGTTAATCTAGCTAGTTAGGTAAATCACTAGCCCGAAAATCAAGAAGTTAACAATTTATATGCAAAAAGTTAGAAAAAATCAAGAATTTAACAATTTATATGCAACAAAAATGCAAACAAAGCAGTTAAATAGAATTGAAGTGGTAGTTGAATAATATTTTATTGATAAAGGAACATGCAAAATCTGGTTCAGTAACTTACTGAGAGAATGATCATGTCATGTCACCAATCATTACTCTGTTAAGTTGTTAATCATTATGAGATTAATATATGAGATTTCAGCCTCTATCTGCAGATTCATTCAACAAGAGTATAAACAACTAAGTGAAATGCATGACAAACAAGCATCAAAACAAAACTAGCTACTTTCATTGATATTTAGAACTTGCAGAAAGGATATTATTGCCCATATCATCTTTTCTCCTATTATTTCCAACATCTAATATACTTTATATAAGATAGAATACTCCATTCCTTTCTACTTTCTAATCCTAATATATGTAATATTAATAGCATTATTGATGTGTCTTAACTCTATCGAGAACCATACGAGTTCACAAGTCGAAGGGTGTATCAAGAAGTTCATTATTGTCCTGATCGGCCCTAGAGGGTTCACAGAGTAGTAATGGCAAAACCATAATAAATTAAAGAGTCTATACATGGCTTGACTCAACCTCATTACCTATGACATATAAGTCATTGATGGGGATGCCATAGGTCATAGGGTTAGGTAAGATCATATGCAAACACTTTATTTTGATTTTGTCTATTTTGTGAACGTGATGGGGCTTTTGATAGAGTAAGAAGACAAAATCTCGAACACAGTACTGAATTTATCGATATACCCCTCGAACTGCGAACCATAGGACTCTCGACAGAACCGAGACGCATGGTGAGCTGAAATTCAGGCATTGAGCCTTCTCTTCTTAATAGGTTGAAACTCTTGCAATCTTCTTGAAGTGATGAAAAAGCAAAGATCCTGTGTGTGGAGGTTCCTAAACACCCAGAGTTTAAGAAAATCTTGATGCGCAAGAAAAGCATGATCAGTGCAAAACTCAATCCAACCTTCTTTGAGGACATGAAGTTTATGTGCCCAAAGCTTGAAAGTCATGGGGTACTCTTTCCCGTTGGCATCATAAACTTTGACGCGAATCCCTTTCTCAACATCCTCCTCTTCCTTCAACAACGGCATCACAGCATTCTCCACATCAACCTTATTGATTGAAAGCCTGCATTGCTTGGAATTCACATCAGTTTCAGTGAGCTGCTTCTCAAAGGGCTGGCTGCACCTTCCGATAAGGCCATTAAGACTCAGCACCCGAGGAATGTTAATGGTGGCTTGCAATGATGCTTGCAAATTCATTGCACTTTCAGGGCTTAATATCAAATGCTTGAACGAACTAATACATAACGCAGCCCCATATATTTCTTTATATTCCTCATGATCAATCTTCTTAGCCTTTTTCTGCTCCATTCTACCAAATTTAGGTCTAAACTCGGGCTACTTTAACTCAATATCACCCTTCTTCTTTCTCTCAACACATCCTTACATTACTTTATTCCTACATTATTATAAGAAGGTAAAAATACAGTTACTTGTGCTAAAAGCAAAACAATAAAATAAAATAACAAGTCCTATTTAACCCAAAATCATGTTTCCTTTTCTTGATTCATCCTTAAATTGCTTTAATGTCTATGATTTTATTTACTTTTGCTAAACAAGAAAAAAAATTTAAAATAAAATAAGAAGTTCAATTTCATCCAACTTTCATGTTTAATCAGTTTTCTTTTCTAAAGTCATCCTTAAACTTCTTTGTTCTCTATAATTAAACTCTCCCTTTATTAGGGTTTTATTTTTCAGTTTTTAATTAATAAAAGAATCTATTATTAGATAATGTAAGATTTAAAGGTCTAATTATGAATTTCATACATCTACTTCATGAAAGTTGAGAAGTTAGTCCTTCTGCTTTATTTTGTCTTATATATAAAAAACTAAGAAGTTATTCTATTTGTTAATGAACTGTCAAGGTTTAACATTACTGCTCAATTAGACTAACTTTGTAGTTTTTATAAAACATAAACACCAAATTATAACAACTGGATGGAATTCACAATTAAACCAAAATTTAAATTTATTATGATTATCTATATATTTATTACACAATATGTATGTATATACTGATACCAATAAATATATATTTTAAAACACTTAGATCTTCTGTTTTACATTTTTTAAATGCTTAAATCTTAAAACAGAAAAAAAAAAAAAAAAAAACTCCTCAAATAATTACAAAAAACCAATTAAATTTACAATAAAAAATCGCGGGCTTAACCAACAATCTTAATTAGACACACAGATATCTAATCAAATCTTCAAAAGGTAGTACATAAGCATAATAATAAGGTATACAATATAATGAATTTCCAATGCGTATATAAAATGATTTAACCAACCATTCCTTAACAATTGCGCAAACTATCATATCGATCTAAAATATTTTTTATATTAATTTATGTAACTATTGAAAGTTTTTTTTTTTTTAATAAAACGAATAGCTAGAAATTTTTAATTTATGCTAAACTTGACATACATAATCTACATTATTAGAGTATGAAATATGATGATTGGATAGTTAAAATTATTAAACATATAAAAAGTTATGAATGAATGTAAAATTACTCAAATTTTACATTAGTACAAGTAAATTCCTCCTTAATATATATTTATATATATAATATAGAATTTGAACTCAAGACTATAATTTTTTTTTTGTCTAAATTTTGTATTTTTAACCAAAACAACATTTATTTTTTATGAATATTTTTATAAATTTATTATATAAAATCAATATATTTTATAAAAAAAGTTAAAATTAGTATCTAATATTAAATAATTATTTAATTTTGATTAGAAAAAATTCAAATAGCTATTTATTATTAAATAAATAAATAATAATAATGAAAAATTCTGAAAACTCTTAACGAAGCGGGGGAGATATATTACTAGTGTAGTTATAAAGATAAAATAAAATAAAAAGAAGAACGTAGTTAATTAGCCTAGAACTTGAATCACCCTAATAAAATTTCAAGTAACACGACATTCAAGAGGATTGGTTTTGGGGTTTTATTTTAGGGTTAGTATTTATATGCTTGGTTACTTATTCAAATATTGAGCATTCGACTGAATTGAATGAAAATATTTTGAGTTAATTAAATTGATGAGTTTTATTTATTATTCTGATTCGTTTGAAATTTTTTTGAATCGAGTCAAGTAAAATAAAATTTGAGTCGAGTTGAATAAATGAAATTATTCGAGTTAAATTAAAAAAATTAAACATATTAAATTAAAATCTTATTATAATATAATTAATTTCATGTTAGAGCACATGAATTTAAAATCATATATATTTGAAATTTTTTTCAAAGCAACATAATAAAAAATTAAGATACTCTATTATGATAAATTTGAACTATTAATTAATTTATATAGGCCCAAAATTATTATTTTAGAAATTTTTTATTTTGTTTATAAAAAGAAAAGGAAACCATAATTAGTTGGCACTCAGGCCGACAACTCTCTTTGTTACAAATAAATCATAAACAATAACAAAAGAAATGTCCAATCTAACTAGCCCATTAGCCACTTTGCTAAGTTCTCGTGGCACAAGATTAATCAAAACTAACCAAGATCGTGATATGAATCCTTGAATTCTTCTGGAAATTGGCAAACTCCTCTCTTCACCTCCTTTGAAAGTGTTGACTATTTCCTTACAATCCATTTCCATCACAACTTTCTTAGCACCCTTCTCCCATGCGATTGAAAGCCCCTCATAGGATCCCCATAATTTTGCCTCCAATATAGGGCATGACCTAATCATTTTGCTAAAATCCCCAAAGCCAACAACAAAAAATGAATTTTAGAAATTTTTTATATATTCTTTAGAAAATATTTTAAATTTTTTTTATAATTTCTTAAATAATATAAATTTTAAAATTTTTATAAATATTTTGAATTTTTGAAAATTATTTTAATTTTTTTATTTTTTGTTGAGAGAGACCAATTTACTCATTTTCAAAATTGATAGGGACCAAAGGGGTAGTTACACCAGTCTATTATTCGAATTATTCGAGCTATTCGAATTATAAAATTCAACTCAACTCAAACTCGAAACTCGAATTACTTATTCGAGTTGACTCAAATAACTCGAATAAATCAAATAACTTGATTTGATTAACTCGAAAGTCAATTTTTTTTCAATTTTTTAATCGAATTGAGTTTTACTTACCCTTAATAATGTATATGCCAATGAGGACTTGACTTTGTTGATAAAGGTGGAGATTTTAAATATTGAGTACCCAAGTTTGAGATTCATTATACTAATTATTAAAATGAATCTCTAAAATCCACAAGGTGTGATCCCCATATATAAATTTTAATTCCTATTTTAAAGTTTTTTTTACCTTTTATTAAATTAATTTTGTGAGCTAAAACATTCTTTTTAATATTTAACTGCTAATTTAATATAAAATAAATATAAAATATAATTAATAATTAAGATAAACTATATAGATAATCGCTTAACTATAAATAATTTTTATTTTAGACACTTAAAATAAAATAAAAAAATTTTAATTTAAGTATTCATATTATATAATTTGATGATTTTTAATCACTCTTATTAAAATTATCAATAATAGTTAAAAAATTAATATTTAGTTATAATTTTAGGTAATTAAGGCATGGTGCGACAGTCTCAATTGCAAACCTAATTCCATGGTTGGCGGTCTGAAACTCTGATCAGATAAGTCATGCATGGCGCTCTTTTCCAAGATAATTTTCCTTACTCTTTTAGCAAATACTGCTTGTAAGCTAAACAACTGGTTTCACCGTTGGAACTTATGTGTTTTTAACTCAGAATAGAATCTGATTCCATTACTGTTGGAAAAAGCTTGAAATCTCCAAGAACACCGTCATTGTTGAATTTGATTTCATAATGAAAGAACAAACAGAGAGTAACTAAATAGTAATACTCCCACTCTTCCAGTTGAAAAAAGCATTCGCCTTAACAAAGATCAATTATTCTCCTTAGCTTTGAAGAATCTCAGGTGCTGTATTTCATTGCCTTGTTTTCCTCAAACTTATTACAATAATGTATCATGTCTTTGTCGGTATCTGCTGTTTCAAATGGTTTTTAGTAACAAGTTCTTGTCTGGGTTTCATTTGCTTTTCAACAGGTTCAAGTGGTTGCTCTTTCTCCCATACCTGGCTCGGAGCTATACGTAAAAAACCAGAAAACATTGAAACTTTTTTATTTAATATTTAAACATTGGGTGGGGGAGGGAAGGTGATGAGGGGATGTTGGGTGGGAGGAGGGAGAGAAGGAGAGAAGGAGAGGGACGGGGTGGGGTGGGGTGGGGTGGGGTGGGGGAAGATTTTATTTATTTATTTAATATTAATATAATTATTTTTATTTAATATTAATATTAATATTAATATAAAATTTAAATTTATTATTATGTTTTTTTTTAAATATTTATGTATTTTTAAATATTTTTTTAAATTATAACTAAATCAATATAATATATAAAAGTTAAAAACTAAATTTATTATTAATCATACTGATTTTTTAATTTTTAATTTAGATTGTCGCCTGAAATTTTAATGGAAGTGACCAAAATAATCAAATAATAGAATGTGCATGGGTACTTAAATTATTATATTATTTAACTTGGAGGATGTTACCAAATCAACCACTTTGGCTAGAGAAACTTATCCATTGAAAACATCTTATTAAAAAATATTTCACTTTGTACATGTAAACCTCACCCGATCACATAATACTTACCAAGAAAACCTAACGTAACAAATCTCTTACATAATGAAACAGTTGATGAAATCCGCATAAAAACCTGAAAATACCTTCCATCAACCTACAAACAACATTCACTCCAAAGATATTATACCATGACTTTGTAAAATAATAATAAAAGAAACTCTCAACCCTCTTTTCTTATATAAATAATAATTTAATCAATTTCCTTCCAATTTTTATCAACACTCGCTCCGTTTTTACGTGTTCCTGAGTACCAATTAAGTCCTTAAATTCAAATGATCCAATAAACATTTTTTTTTTTAAATTTCATGAAATTATGGTACTAGTAGGAAGAAAAAAAAAGCAAATTACATAGAAAGTAGTAGCACAAGGTCTTTGTCAACACACGCAATTTGTAGAAATTACGGGACGCAGTTGCAATTTGAGAACAACTGTATATTTGACAAAAGGCAAGTGGATATTTGTCAAACCACATATCTGTAGTAGACAGTTTGACATTATCTAATCAACTTTGTCAGTGAAACTATTGTTAATTCAGCTCACCTTCATCATATTAAATTTTATGAAGAAAATTTGGTCCAACTTTTTTATATTCATTAAATTATTAAATTATGCTCCATCATGTGCATGTAAACTTTGATCCTGACCTTGCTTATATATTTTCATGGGCTTTCAACAAATGGAAAATCAATTACAAAGGGATAACTACTCATTTTTTTCTTTAAAAAATTGTTTTTAAGAAGAAAAAGTCAATGCTTGAAAGGTAGGTCCTCATCAATCTCATCTTATCCAAGTTTTTCTTTGAGAAATTTAAGTGGATTTATATAAATCTTAACCAAATGATTTGATATTTTTTTTGCTCAAGATTGTCTTTGACAGGCTGCTATCCTTTTTATTTTATTCATGCCATAGGCGGCTTTCCTAGGCATTCAATCTTATATTTCCAAATATTTCTATCGAGGGATGTTAATGAAAATGAGCTGTAAAAATTATATTAGATAAACACTAAAATGATATTTAAATAGATTTGGAAAAAGAAGTTCGACTAGTCAGATTCAGTATATTACATATACAGCTACTATGTGCCTTTTTTCCCCGTTGATTAGTAGTCCGTCATCATGTAAAGTCCTCCTCACCCATCTTTCATTCACAGTTTTGTCTTTTATTCAATACTGAACTACCTACTAATTCAAGTATTTTCTTCCCACAAGCATTGACACTCTCTCTCATCTGCTTCACATCCGTTACCTTTCTCTATATATATCACTTTCTGGACTGATCTGTTCGTCTTCTGCAAAACCCAGAGTTTTTTTTTTTTTTTCATTTGTTTTCAGAGATTGTCCACCATGGCTGGTGGAGGGTTTGGTAATGAAGGAGGGAATTTGAAGAGAGCTCATCTCTATGAATACAAGATTACCAATTATTTTATATTTGCTTGCCTTGTTGCTGCTACAGGGGGATCTCTTTTTGGATATGATCTTGGTGTTTCTGGTCAGATTTCTTTTCTATGATTCACTGTTGTTTTCCTTTTTTTCATTGAGTTTTTTTTTTCAGCCTGTTTATGAATTCTGTTCATTTATATTAAGTATTAGCAATTGCTGAAATCTTTTTAGATTTGTATCATATCTTCCAGATTTACTGATTTGCTTTTCAATCAAAATGTTGTCTGGAGAAGAACCCTCTCTACACAATTTCTTTAATCATCAAAATATAATCTTCATATATTATTTGGTATTTGGGATTATCAATGATTCCTAAGCTACTTGCATTATAGATTATGTGTTTGTTTCTGTTTGTTAGAAGATTTATGTTATTTGATTCAAAAGAGCTTAATAAGATGCTTATTTCAAGATGATGACACTGTTTTCCTTTTAATATTGATTGCAGGTGGAGTGACTTCCATGGATGATTTCTTGAAGGAATTCTTCCCAAAGATATATAGAAGGAAACAAGAACATCTTCATGAAACTGACTACTGCAAATATGACAACCAGCTCCTCACACTTTTTACGTCTTCGCTCTACTTCGCAGGCCTTGTTTCTACATTTGGAGCCTCCTATGTTACTAGAAACAAAGGGCGTCGAGCCAGCATCCTTGTTGGTGCAGTCAGCTTCTTCCTAGGAGGAGCTATCAATGCAGGTGCGGTGAATATCACAATGTTGATCATAGGACGCATTCTTCTTGGTGCAGGCATTGGATTTGGAAACCAAGTAAGACCAAAGCTCCTTAAACCTGAAAATATTTGGATGGTAGTTTCTCAAGTCACCAACTCTTTTTTATGCTATAATGGTACAGGCAGTTCCCTTGTATCTTTCGGAGATGGCTCCGGCAAAGCATCGAGGAGCTGTGAACCAGCTGTTCCAATTCACAACCTGCATGGGAATCCTTATAGCAAACCTGATCAACTACAAAACAGATAAGATCCATAAATGGGGTTGGAGATTATCTCTAGGCTTAGCTACAGTCCCAGCAACACTGATGTTTGTTGGTGGCCTTGCCCTACCAGAGACCCCTAACAGTCTCGTAGAACAAGGAAGACTAGAAGAGGCAAAAAGGGTGTTGGTAAAAGTTCGAGGTACCCCCAATGTTGATGCTGAATTTGCCGACCTTATCGAGGCCAGCGATGCAGCACAGGCCATAAAGCACCCATTCAGGAACCTTCTGCAGAGGAAGAATCGTCCCCAGTTGGTATTAGGGGCTTTGGGGATCCCAGCTTTCCAACAGCTCACCGGCATGAACTCCATTCTCTTCTATGCTCCGATCCTGTTCCAGACCTTGGGGTTTGGCTCAGGGGCATCCCTAATATCCTCTGTCTTAACTAGTGGAATGCTTGTTCTTGCTACACTAGTATCAATGGCTTTAGTGGACAGATTTGGTAGGAGAGCATTCTTTTTGGAAGCTGGTTTCGAGATGTTCTGCTACATGGTAAGTTATAAAGACATTTTGCGGCTTACTTTTTTTGCAACTAATTGGCAGGTTCCATTGTTATGTACCTGGATGTAATAATTTGAGTATCTGATGCAGATTGCTGTAGCCATAACTCTGGCCTTTAAGTTTGGAGAAGGAGAAACTCTTCCAAAAGCCATTGGTTGGTTCCTTGTGGTTATTATCTGTTTATTCGTCTTTGCTTATGGAAGGTCTTGGGGTCCTCTCGGGTGGCTAGTTCCTAGTGAGCTGTTCCCGTTGGAGACTAGGTCAGCTGGCCAAAGCATGGTGGTCTGTGTCAACCTTCTCTTCACAGCTTTGATAGCACAATGCTTCTTGGTCTCACTTTGTCATCTCAAGTATGGAATTTTCTTGCTTTTTGCTGGCTTGATATTCATAATGAGCAGCTTTATTTTCTTCCTCTTGCCGGAAACAAAGAGAGTTCCGATCGAGGAAGTCTATCTTCTCTGGAAGGATCATTGGTTCTGGAAGAAATATGTTGAAGAGGATGACGAGAAGGATATCAAAAAGCCAACCACGTAATATTATCTAAAATAGGAAAAACCTTTCTTCACATTCTTTACTTTCAAGATGTTAATGCTCTTTGGATTTTCTCATAAATAATTGCTGTAATTTTTAAGGTAGAAGTGAAGAACAAATACGCATCTTATTTTCTCAAAACCTATCTTCTTTGTCTCTTTATTTCAAACATAAAAAGTTGTAATTGAGTTTGTATGAGATTTATAGCATATATATATATATATATAGAGAGAGAGAGAGAGAGAGAAACAGCAATGACTGAGAGAAGCTCATTTTTCTCTAAACTGTTAACTTGGAAACACCTTAGCATTTCATAGAAACATGTCAAAGGCTCTCACTAAGGGAAAATGACAAAATCCTAGAGAAAGATGGACCAAATGCAATAAACATTAGCAGGGGAAGATCTCAGTCTATAAAGTATGCCTGGTAAAATTTTGGAAGTATTAATGTGAATTAAGCTAATAGCTTAGCAAGCTCGTCAACCCTCAGGCTTCCTTTCGGTACAACTTCTGGATGATGTTCAGCTATATCTTTAAATCTTCGAGGTTTAGAAGCTTGCTTTTCATTTCCTCTCTTATGGGGAATTGCTGTAACTTCCTTCACTTCCAAATTCCCAGGTTCTAGCTCTTTGTTCTTTTGGATAGACATTTTACGAGGCTGTCGCCTAAAAACTGGCCCAGGTGGTGCAGACCGGGCAAAGGCAACAGATCTTTGATATATTCCGTCAGCATCCAAAGTAGGATCATCTAAAACAACTGCACTCCCACTCTCAACAGCTTGTTTCATCAGATGCAAAACCCTCTCAGTACAAGGTGCATTCATTCTTGCTGGCCGGTTAATATCTAGTGAAGCTTCAGCAACAATTTCCAGCTGGTCATGATTGATCAAATCAGTAACAGAAGACACCGAATGGCTTTGACTACTTCCAGGACTCATGGGTCCAACATGACTTTCCATTAGCATCGCTGATGGCTCTTCATTTGCTCTGCCAGGATTATCCAAAATATGCTCAAGACCATAGGTCATGGTCCAGGTTTCAGATTCACCATCAGCAGATTTGATATCATCAGCAATTGCACTTCCAGAGGTATTCACTTCGCTTTCGGACTCATGATCGGCATAATCCATCCCATCTAATGTTGTTTGACTAGCCTCCATTATACCTGATTTTGCAGTGGGAGATACATTTGTCTGGTCATTTTCAACAGACTCCCTTTGCTCAATGCTATTATCTTGAGAACTACTGAGAGGTGAGCCTGTACCAGCTGTTTGAACATATGTCAGTGATAATTCTTGTCCTTCCAACTGTCCAGTAATGGAAACTGTGTCTGCATTGGTTTTCTCTATGCCTGAATTTGATGATGGTTTTGAGAAAGACGACTTCCAATTGTTTCCTCGCCACATTAGTATATGCTCATCTTCAAATGAGATTAGCACACATGGGACCAGCTCCTGCAAATAAAGAATTACAGAAATTGAATTTAATTTTCTCTAGATTAAAAAAGAAAATCATTTACGTGTGCAAGTGTTATGATAAAATATATAAACTATATAAATATACTAAACCTTTAGTTTGGCACCAATTTTCTTATAGTCGCTTCCCTTAATCCCTTGACAATTAATCCGGACAAGCTCACACTCTTCAAATGCCTCCCTAACATTTTTGACAAGGTCAGCATACACACCGTTCTTCGCTGCAAAATATGCAAAACATTACTTTTAGATTTCCAGAATGGGAAAATTTGAAGCATTCTTAATATGTTTCACTGTCCACCAGCAGCATACCAAGTTTACGTATCGGCATTAATTTCCTCCCCTTCTTTCTCATTTCAGTTGCTTCTTGTAGTGTTAGACCCTCAGGAACACGTGGAATCAGCCGTGGATACACAGGGGTAACAGGTTTCCACAGCATAAGAGGGAAGCGAGGACGAGTTTTATAATTGTAATTTCTACCTCGAAAAAGGAATAGAACTCCCCCTCTTCTGAAAATAACTTTCCCTCCTGTTCTTTCCTGCCAAATCATATGTAAACCAAACACAATACACAAATCAAATAAGTCTAGCCAACCATTATTTCTATATTCTCTCGTAAACCAAACAACTTTAACATAAACCAATCTTAAAAAGAGTAATGGCAGAAGTACAAACCTCAAGTTGCTCACAAATATTGTTCATATCGACCGTACAAACTCCCTTGCATTTAATCTTACAAACTCTTCGTCTTTTCCAGTGAGCGTGTATATTATCTAACATGTTGTGTGTTAAACCATCCCTACCTAAACATAAAAGGGCAATGCAGTATAATTCAAATTATCGAATAAATTTCATAATCGATTATAATTTACTTAAACTTGGAATATGGAAAGTGCATATTAATGTGAATGAAAATTTCAGTTTAATGAAGAAAGTGCAGATAAAAAGTAGTAAAATAATAGGACTATTACCCATATTCAACTGTCGTTGTGACTTCAAACAACTGTGTACTAGCTCCTTAACCTCCTCTGCAGTCAATGGCTCTCCCAAAATCTCCTCTCTCGACTGGACGTACCTTGGACCGGTCCCAGGTAAATATGGACCAGGTTTCTGTATGGACTTCACCCCTTTCTTTTCAGGCGGAGGCAATACGAAAGAATCGAATTCCTTCATCTTTTTCTTACTGGGCGGAAGTGGAGCCCGGCCTGTCCACGGCCTAGGCATGGTCGTAGGTCCAAACGGCGAGTAGGGTGGTTCCCTTAGCTTTACCGGCTTCACTTTTGGCGTCTCAGTGTAACTGTATTTGAACTCGAACGGTGCACCGTCGATGACGAACGATACGCCGTCCTCGCCGATGGCGACATTTGCAGGTTTCTTGTCGAGTGGAGACGGCGGCGGAGGATTTGCGGCTTTGGAGAATTTGCGAAAAGCTGGGTGGTTTGGGGGCTTGGAGTACTTGGATTTCTTGCCCGGAATTGAAGGACTGGAGGGAGAGGAAGGGGAGCCAAAGGATTTGTAGGTTTCGGTTGGTTGTGGTGTGGAGGAAGAGGAGGGTTCTACGGTGGTGGCAATTTTGGTGGCGGAGTCGAAGCGGCGGTAACGGCGAATATCATCTTCGATTTCTTGTTGGGCGCGTCGGCGTTGGTTGAATTTCTCGGCGTTGGCGTTGTTCCAGCGGGAGAATCGGATCTCCATTGGCGGTCGATGGCCGGGCTCGTTAGTGTTAGTATAAGGGTTTGGCGACGGTGGCGAGAAAATTGGGAATGAGATAGGCAATTTCAGCGCCATCACTTTCAGCTTTCAGTGAAGAAAGCAGAAGCTAAAACTAAGCACCCAAAAGAAAATTTCTTATCGATTCATGAAGGATAACTTTAACGATGTCGTATAGCCATGCTTTATTGGAAACTAAAAATATCTTATTTAGGGCCGAATTACCATTAACTAAATTAACCAACTCTTTTAAACTCTTGAAATTTTTTCAAAAAAATTAACCGAATCAAATTTTTTCGGTTAATTCGTTTAACCGAAATTTATATATATTTTTTATTTTTGGTTAAAACAAGAATAAAACATATAAAAAATTAACCGACTTAACCGACCGATTAATTTATATTTCTAAAAAATTAAGTGAACCTACCGAATGCTTATATATTATAATATTATTTATTAAATTTGGTTAATTCTGTTAATCGACTGATTTCGAACCGAATTAACTGTTAATCGAACTTCCAAAAAATTATTAACCGACCCCGACCGAATTAATTAGGTTAACCGGCCGATTAACCGAATTCGGTCGGTTAACCAAATTAATTTAGTTTTACCCGAAATTTGCACACTCCTAATCTTATTTTTATTTTACTTGGCTCGATTTTTCGTTTCCTTAACTCACGAATTGATACATAAATTATGTGATTTTTCTCAAATTGATATTTATTTTTTATTTTATTTTTTTGCTTTATGGTCTTTGATTCAATTGCTAATTAAACCCTTTAACATTTCTTTCATCAAATCTCATTTGTGCTGTTGCTTTCAATTTAGTCACTATACTATAATTAACAACCAATTTAATTTTGTTCCACTTAATAATTTGACCTTATAATTTTCGTATTGGACACATATTTATTCAATTTTTATTTCTAACTAACTCAATTTAAGAAATTCGACCTCAAAACTAAATTTTCTAACATCATAGAAAACAGAAGAACAATTTCAATGAAAGCAACTCTAATAGAGGCAGAGAAGCGAAGTTGATAATCGAAAATTTATAAAGTATTCAAAGATGTCATAAATAGATTATCAGTAGAAGTTGTGATAACTAAAATTTTAATGTATTTTTTAACTTTTGTTGATGGATTCATGAACTTGATAGTTGGATATAGATATCTTGTTTACTAATTTCTTTTGATAATTCTAAAGTTAAGGACTTATTTATGAAAATAGTAAAATTCAAGGAAAATATAGTGAAATGATGAAAATTATGGACTGTATTGGACCTCTAGAAAAATCGACTAGAAGGGTTTTGTCTTGAAAAATGGTGAATTTGCAAGTTTCGGGTTTAAGGACTAAATTGCATAAAAGTTAAAATGTTAAGGGTAAATTTATAAATTTACATTAAGTTGGGTTGTAATCTTGAATTAATTATTTTAAGCTATTTGACTTATTTAATTGAATGGAATTACTATCTAGATAAAGAAATGAATCAACTAGACTTGAATCGAGGAAAAGCTAAGGTGTCGGGTTAGTCATCGGCTTTACGTTTGCAACCGTGTTAGTTGAGGTAAGTTCGTTAAGTTTAATTTAGTATATTTTGAAATGTATTGAATAAGAAATTAGTTGTTGAATGTTCAATTAATTGTTCAATGTTAATTCATGTGAATTGAAGTAGTAACTTGTTTGGGACATTGTTTAGTAATGATATTTCTTAAGCTAGATGAACATAGGATAAAGTACAATTGGCATGCAAATAGGTTATAGTGCGCATTGTACAAGATTGACTTGTGACGAGGCGATGATTACTGATTTGTGTTTATATACTGAGTATACCAAGATTCAGCATTTGTTGCAAACTATCGAATTTTATTATAGTGATTTTGGTGTGTTACCAGGGGAGGATGTAAAGCCTTTGGGCTTGGCACTTGGTGCCTAAGTGTGTTTTTGGAGGGATGTAAGCCTACAGGTTAGGCACTTGGTGCCAAGGTGTGTTTTCAGTTGGATTAGCTCAATTGAACTTATGGCGTGTTTCGGATGGATAACTGTGTACTCATATTTGTATATCGTTCATCAGGTAATAATCTCGCATGATTATATTAAAATGTAACTTGTACTTGAATATATGTATATACTCACCTGTTAGTGATTATGGTTGACAGGAAACATTGTTTATTACCTTGTTATTGTAAATGCTAAGTTTAATTCGGTAAACTTTGTCGTTTTAACCGTTGAACTTAATAAGATCTATAGAGGCTTATTCATGTTATTTTCTTGTTTCCTTGTAGATAACTTTTTGTGGAATTGGGCAATCGGATCAACTTGAGGATCACATTATCCAGTCACATTTTGATAGGTTTTAAAGTTAACTTTTAGGTTATATGGCATGTAATAGGTGAAATATGTAGATGTTTGATTGTAAATTATGTGATAATTATGGAAATGATGAATGATGCCTATGTTTAGTATTAACTTGTATGTGTTTATGTTCATGTCATGCTATTTAGTCATTTGGTATAAGTCTTATATAGGTGTTTGAAATTATGGTATGAATGTATATGTTTGAATGATAAAAAAATGGTAAGTTTTAGTATGAGATGATTATGATTTGAGAGTTTGAATGAACACTTGTTAATATGATTAGTGTATGGATGTGATATGGAGTGTAGCTTTAAATTTGGTTAGTTTTGGAATATGATGAGATGCCAAATGATGGCATATTGGTTAGATATAGGTTGAGTGAATTTGACATGTTTTTTTAGTATGTTTGAATGCACTTTAGTCATATGAATGCATATGGGATTGGGTTGGCTTGGTGTGTAAGCAAATGGGTAGCAAATGGCTTGTTTTAGGGGAAATTTGTGAAGCAAATAGCCCGGGACATGGGTTGTCACATAGCCACCCCACACGGCCGCGTGTCATTATTGTTTTAGGTGCAGGTTTCACATAGCGTGGCACATGGCACAGAGAGTTACACAGCCTGGCGACACAACCGTGTGACCAAACTTCGAATGCATGCACGGTTTGGCACATGGTCTGCGACACGACGGTGTGCAATTATTTCCAATGAATATCTCGTGGTGAGTTCATTAATTAGCTAACTTTATTTACACTATAGGTAATATCAGGTCGAGTAAGGTAGATATATTAAAGTGCACCTGCAACTTGTCGATATAAGTGACCATCGATGAAAAAGTGCCCATCTATAGCAATGAGTTTAGGAGTAACAACCATAAGAGTTGGTACCAAGGTAACATTATCCATAGACATCCTATGTAACAACTCACCAATATACTTCTTTTGACTAAGTAACACACCTTGGCAGAGTTGAATGATTTCCATGCCAAGAAAAAAATGAGTTGATCCCAAATTTTTCAAGGAGAATTGATGGTTTAGTTGAGAGATTACCTCATCAATTTCAGTGGTAAAAGGACCCAGTAATAATGATATTGTCAACATATATCATAAGTATTGTTTATGATGTAGCTGTGTTGCGGATAAATAATGAACTATCAACTTGTGAAGAGACAAAGTAAATATGATTAGTAAGAAAGTAACGTAATTATTAAACCATGCTCGAGGGGCCTGTCGAAAGCCATACAATGCCATCTTTTCCTCTAGTGACCATAGGATGAGTGTTTTGTGGAGGTTGGAGGAGTATGAGAAGTGAGTTTTGTAACAGCCCGATTTTGGGCCTAGTCAAAATAGTGGTTTAGGAACCACTAACCCAAGTTCAGAGAAATTATTTTAAATATTATTATATAGGTTATAGCATGATCATGAAGATACATGAAAATTTTGGTGAATTAATTGTAGCGTTTGTGAGCTCAATTGTGAGAAATGACTAAATCGCATAAAGTGCAAAAGTCCTATTTTGATAGTTAAGGTGTTAAATTAGCCATGAATCATAAATTGGGGGTCTTAAAAGCGCAATTAGACCCTACTAGGAGAGGTGGTCGGCCATAGGGACAAAAAGATGAGAAAAGTCAAAATTAGGTGATATTTGGTGGCTTAATTGAATAGAATATAATAAAAAGAAAAAGTTGTCATTTTTCATTTCTTTCTCATCTTTTTCCTACCGAAAATATCAGCCATTAGAGGGATTTTGAAGCTTGAAAATTTCAGCCACTTAGTCTCTCTACAAGTAAGTGATTTTGATGAGTTTTCTTAATGATTTTTACATTTTTGGACCCCTTGAAGCATGAGCTTTCAAATGAGGGGACCATTTTGCAAAATGGTTGGAAGTCTAGGGTTTTACCATGAGAGTGTTCATGTGGTTTTCTAAAATTTTATGAAAGAATATGAGTCTTGGGTGTGTAATAAACAACTTTTGTAAAGGGATTTCTCATGAAAACCCGAATAGGGACTATTTTGCATAAGTTGAAAATTTGATGATAAATGTGAGAAGTAATGGAAATTTTGGGTTGTTATAAGTGTAAAAATGGTTTGGCTAGGCTTAAGATATGACTAAATTCGAGAAAAATCAATTTTCGGACCTAGGGGTGAAATGGTCATTTTGCAAAAGTTTAGGGGCAAAATGGTCATTTTGCCCAATTATAGATTATTGAGTGCCTAGATCGATAAAATGATTAAATTTGTGAATTTTTGTTGTTATATATTAAGAAATTCAAAATCCAGACCTAGACCGGGGGAAGGCCAAACAAGTAGATTAGACCGACTAGTTGCCATATTTTGTAACCCGAGGTAAGTTGTATGTAAATAATGCACTACATTGTCATTATATGTTTTGAATTAATATAGCATGAATTGCTTGATTGTGGAATTGAGAATGCATGATGATAATTGAGATAGTAGAATTTTCCGTTTGAACCATAGGAAATAAATCGGATATTCATGCCACAATGTATGGATTATTGTTAGCTAGTGTAAGACCATGTCTGGGACATGGCATCGGCATTGAAACGAGAGCTAGTGTAAGACATGTCTAGGACATGCATCAGCCTCGTGATGCAAGTCAGTGTAAGACATGTCTGGGACATACATCGGCTACGAGATGTGTCAGTGTAAGACCATGTTTGGGACATGGCATTGAATTGAGATATGAGCCAGTGTAAGACTATGTCTGGGACATGGCATCGGCATTCTACCCCATGTTGAGGCTTATTAAATATCTGGTAGTGTACCGAATGGTTCAACGATGAAAATTATAGTTTAAGTTAAACGAGAAAAGTATAACCATGTGGTGAGTGATACAGGTACTTAACTGAAATGTATGAGATGTGAGCTTAGTATATATATACTATGTGAATTGTATGGGATAGTCACGAGTAAGTCATGCTTATGCCTACCCTTGTATTACGAGAATGATGATGTATGGTAAAGTGTTGTTATATTTATACACATGCAACTTACTAAGCTTTATGCTTACTCTCTCTCCTTTTTCATTTTCTTATAGTGTCGCCTAAATAGCTCGAGGACCAACGGACGTCGAAGGCAACGATCACACTATCATTCAAAGCACTCGGTAGAGTTAGATTACTTGTTCTTGAGTATGGCATGTATAGGGCTTAGACTTTAATGTTTTGTGTCATTGAGAAATTAGCCAAATGTGTTGGCTTGGGATAAATCCCTTTATTTTGTATAAGGCCATGGATAATGGTCAATATTCATTTTGATATTTATATAGAAGATGTTATTTTTATGGATGAGTAAATTGCACAAATGAAATGTTGTCCATTGTGGTTGTTTTGGCTATATGATGTGTCATTGTATTAGTATAGAGTGATCTTATGTAGGTTGTGTAAGTAAGGGTGGCAAAGAGGCTTGGTAAATAGCCTTATTTTGTCCACACGGATAGGCACACGGGCGTGTGTCTAGGCCGTGTGTCAGCCCTATGGGCGTGTTGTTCGGCTGTGTGTCCCCTTCACGTAAAATTTACAAGTCAGTATGCATGGTAGTAAACACACGGGCAGAGACACGGCCGTGTGTCTCAGCCGTGTGATGGGCACGGCCTAGCACACGGGCGTGTGCCTTGGCCGTGTGGCCCTTAAGAATTGCTAACGTCAGAAACAGAATGTCCAGGTTTTTGCACACGGGCTAGGACATGAGTGACACGGGCCATGGACACGAGCTTGTGTTAGGCCGTGTGAAAACCCCTGTAGGTTCGAATTGAAAATTAATTCCACACAGGTAAAGGACATGGGCGTGTCCCTATGTGCTTAGGTTGTGTGAACCACACGGGCCAACAGCACGACCATGTCAAATTGGTCACACGGGCATGTTGCCCCTTCCACATGGGCGTGTGCCCCTGTGTCTAGCGTTATTTTTCAGAGTTTGTTGAAGGACCTGAATTGGTCCCGATTATTTTTTTTAAATGAATGTTTGGAGTCTCGTAGACCCATATTGAATGAGTTTAGGCAAAGTTTTAAATTTGACCAAGTTATGGTGATTAGGAAACGTTAGAATGCATGTGTTCAAGTTAGGTAACACCTCGTATTCCGTCCTAGCGTGGGATACGGGTGTGGGGTGTTACAAGTTTTGTGAATGAAAAAAGGGATTGGTAGATTGAGCCGATGTGGATGAGGGGTTGGAAAATGTTGAGATGTCATAATTGGAGGTATTGGTATCTTTATTGGAGGGTGATAAAGGTGGAGGGGATGGACATGATGATGAGGGGCAGGTGATTAGGGTAAGTGAGGGAATTTGAGGTTTGGTAATGTGTTTAGGATTGAAGTATGGTGTGGGTAGGAATGGGAATTATGGTTGATTGAAGGGAAAGACACGTTCTTCAAATCGAACATGTTGTAAAACATATACACGACTAACGGCATCTTGGCATCTATAACCCTTGTGCTTTGGAGAATAGCCCAGGAACACATACAAAGCATAACGAAATTGCAATTTGTAAGCATGATATGGCCTCAAAAATGGGAAAAATAGGCACCCAAATGTTCTTGGGAAGCTATAATCAGGATTCAAATGAAACGACTCATAAGGTGAAACCCCTTTAAGAGCTTTAGTAGATAACCAATTTATTAGAAACACCGCTGTAGAAAATGCATCATTCTAATAGGATAACGACATTCGAGCATGAACGAGCATAGAAAAACCGACCTCGACAACTTGACAATGTTTGCGTTCCACCAACTCATTTTGTGGACAAAAGAGACAATGTTGAATCCCATGTTTTATAAGATACGCATGGAGGGCATTGAACTCATCTCCACCGTCAGTTTGCAGGACTTTGAGCTTAGTCCCATGTTGGCATTTAGCAAGTTTATGAAATTTGAAAAAGACATGCTTAGTATCAGACTTTTGCTTAAGGAAGTAAATCCAAGTGTACCTTGTAGTGACATCAACAAATGTTACATTTGAAGCCATTAGGACAAATGGGAGCAAGTCCTCATAAATCAACAGCCACAAGCTCTAATAGAGACGAATAAGATGCAAATAAAGTAGTGAAAAGTAAGCGATGAGATTTGGCAAGTTGGCATGCAGTGCAAAGAGTGTCTTCTTTATTCTTGATGAAATGAACGTTACAATGACTCAAGGCCTTGATAAGTACATCAGACAAAGCATGGCCCAATCGTTGATGCCAAACATGTTGAGTGACACTAATGAAAGAACTATTACAAGAAGCATTAGAAATTAAAGAAGAAACAAAATTACTAGTAGTAGGTAAATGTAGTCGATAGAGACTGCCCTACTCAGAACCGTGGAGCAAAATCCTTTGTCACTAGATCGTAAACCCAACATCGATTAGGATAAAACTCAAACACGATGTTGTTTTCCTTAGCAAACTTAGACATAGAGTGAAGATTTTTAGTTATAGTAGGTACATGCAGTAAGCCAAGCAAGTGTAATCTTCTGGGATTAGAGAAGAATGGCGATTGACCAACTTTAATAATAGAAATAAGAGAGCCATTTCCAAAAAGGATTTGACCTGAACCTTTATACGAGACACCGTGGTGAAGTTGAAAAGCATCAAACATTAGATGATTTGTTGCTCTTGAGTCTGGGTGGTAGGCATTATCGCCAACAACAATAGGGGATAGGGGTGGCGAGACATACTGATAGGTAAATTGGAGCATTGATGGAATTCCCAACAAAAGAACTTACAGAGGCAGTGTGATATCCAAGGAAATTAGGGTGAGTTAAAGCAAATTGAGTAGATGGTCGAAGTATGTGTGGGTCAACTGTGGTGTTTAAGGTAACTGGGCTAGGGCAAGTATGTAATACCCTGCACCAGTGCCCTACGTTGGGACGAAATATGAGGCATTCCTAAACTTAAACACATGCATTCCCACGATTCCGAGTTATCAAGACTTGATCAAATTTAAAACTTTTTTAAACTTTGCCTAAACTCCTTAACATGGGCCTACGAGGCCTCAAACGTGCATTGGAAACCATTCGGGACCAACTCGAGTCCTTTACCCAAATTTAGAAAAATGATCTTTGAAACAGGGCACACACCTGTGTGGAAGGGCAACACGCCCATGTGGCCATTATGACATGGCCGTGCTGGTGGCCCGTGTGGTTCACATGGCCTAAACACAAGGGGACACGCCCGTGTCTTGAGCCGTGTAGATTTATTTTTCAATTCGAACCTACAGGAGTTTTCACATAGCCTGACACACGCCCGTGTCCATGGCTCGTGTCCCTCACACGGCCATGACACGCCCGTGTCCAAAAACCTTAACATTCTGTTTCTGATGTCAGCAACCAATTAGGGGCACCGGCCAAGGCACACATCCGTGGCCAAAGGTCGTGTCCTCCACACGGCTGAGACATATGGTTGTGTCTCTGCTCGTGTGTTTACTACCATGCATACTGACTTGAAATTTTTACGTGCAGATGACACACGGCCGGACAACATGTCCATGGGGCTGGCCGTGTGTCACACACGACTTAGATACACACCCATGTGTCTACCCGTGTGGACAATATAAGGCTATCTACCAAGCCCTTTGCCACCCTGAAATATAATTTTAACACCAACCAACATATCAAGTCTAACTTAATATGATTTCTCAACCAAACAACCATAGCTAAGGCCTATGTACATTTCATATATTCAACCATGCCAACAATTTCACATTCATGAAAGACTATCTTACATTCATAGAATAACTTTCAATATTAGCCATTTTCATGGCCTTATACAAAATGAGTCAAATACTAAAACAAGCCAACACATTTGGCCCCAAAATTATGTGACACCAAAACAAAATCAAGAGTTTCTATACATGCCATAATCAAAATGATAAAACTAGCTATATAGAGTGCTTCAAGGATAGTGTGACTAGCTTCCCCGACGTAGTCGATGATCCTCGATTTACTTTGGCAGCACTATAAGAAAAGGGAAAGGAAAGAGGGTAAGCATGGGAGCTTAGTAAGTACATATATGCAAATAAGTGTAATTAGAAACACATTCATCAAACAATGACTTATCATACTTAAATGATATATCATTTTGAACCTCACTATCTTGCTCTTCACTTCTTTTATGCATACTTACTACATCTCATCACATACTAAGGTCTTCATTCGAGAGTTCAGTATACATACATGTAATTACCCATAAAATAACTCAATTTCATTCTCTCTATTGACATACCTCATTGGAAGTATTGCCAATCCATTCATCGAGTTACCTATTGAACACTCGAAAATATCAATGAAAACACGGATAGTTTACTCCTAAGTACTATACAAGTAGCCAAAGCTACCTTGTACTTTGTAATACTTTCATATTTGAGCTACTCACAGGCCTTTTTACCAAGTTAGTACTTACCTCGGCACAAAATGATGAGAATGAGCCTACTTCTCGTAAACTTTGTTCTTCCGTCGATCAAGACCCGAATCACGTTTCACTTGATCTAAAATGTTGAAAATTAGATTATTTAATACACACATCATTCAATTCAACTTAAGCCTCATACTTTGATAAAATAACCGTTTTGCCCTTAAACTTCGCAAAAATTACGATTTTACCCTTAGGCCCGAAAATTAATTTTTATCAAATTTCCTTATTAGCCAAGCCTAACCAACCATTTATTTCTCTAATTACCACCCCAAATTCCCAATATTTCACAATATTACTATCTATTTTATAAACTTTACAAAATGGTCCTATTATGGTTTTCATGAGAAGTTCCTTTCACAAAAGTTGTTCACTCAATAATCAAGACTCATTTTCTTCCATAAAAACTCAGAAAACATACAAATATTTTCATGATAAGTCCCTATACTATCAATCATTTCACAAAATAGTCCCCTCAATGGCTAGATTAAGCTTTAGGGGTCCTAAAGGTACAAAAAATATCAAGAATAACCCTCAAATTGACTTACTTGCAAGAGGATAGCTTGGGTGAAATTTCAAGGCTTGAAAACCCTTATTTTTGCTAAGAATTTTGTTGAAGAAGAAGAGGTGAAAGGGGTGATATCATCTTTTGTTTATTATATTTCTTTTTAGTCAAACAAGTCACCAAATTTTTACCTAACATTGAGTAGCCTAATTCTTTGTCCCTATGGCCAGCCATGCTGCTTTTTAAGGGTCTATTTTCCCTTTAAAAACCTTAAATTTTGGATCTCTAGCTATTTAACACATTTGGGTAGTAAAACAAAACTTTTGCCCTTTATGCGATTTAGTCCTTTTTTCAATTAAGCATGAAATCGCTAAAATTATTTCACCAAAAATTTTATGCATTCATATAATCATGGCATAACACATAAAATAATAAAAAAATAATTTCTCCAACTTCAAAATAGTGGTTTAAAAACCACTGTTCCGACTAGCCCTAAAATCAGGTTGTTACATAGTAGGTCCCATATGTGGAGGGATTGTGTAGGAATGATTAGGGCCCAAATAGTAGTGACCATAGGAAGAAGGTCATTGATTAGAAAAACCACCATAAACATTGTTATAACCTGTGGTTTTCCAAATG
The DNA here is from genome assembly GCA_025698475.1 of Gossypium anomalum. Taxonomy (NCBI): domain Eukaryota; kingdom Viridiplantae; phylum Streptophyta; class Magnoliopsida; order Malvales; family Malvaceae; genus Gossypium; species Gossypium anomalum. The sequence continues at coordinate 15,597,380 of CM046961.1, forward strand.
ACGTTGTTGGCAGCGCAAGGGAGGAGGCTTTGCCTGTAGCAACAATCAACCAGATGACCAAATTTTCCACAAAGTTGGCATTGTAATCGTGAGGAACCACCAAAGTGACCTCTAACCTATCCCTGAAAAGACTCGTTTGTGGGTCGACGATATTGAGGTATGTCATAAGAGTCCTCAGAAGTTTGAGAGGTCGTAGGAGATTGAGCAATGACAATGTTAGTAGAGGTAGTAACCTAGTTTAATAAAGCGAGCTGTCGAGTTTTAGCATCGAGAAGGATCATTATGACAGTATGTAGGTTAAAAGGTGTTTGTGGAGAGGCCGTTATGACGGTGACCATAGAATTGTACTCAGAAGGAAGCTCGTTTAGAATAGCCATAATGTGCTCTCTTTCAAAAATAGTTTTACCACAGTTAGCTAGATTGTCACAGATCATATTTATGTTCATAAGAAAATCCTTCATGGGCAGTTTGCCTTTTTGTTGGGTATGAAGTAATCAGCTGTAATACATCAGCTTGGCTATGGATTTGCTCTTAAAAAGTTGGTTAAGAACATTCCATATGTCACGAACAGAGTCATATCCAATTAAATGAGGGAGAATACTAGTACTAACTGATGACGGTAACCAAGAGGCTAAAGCACTGTCTTGTTTTTCAAATAGCTCAAATTCTAGATTTGTTGATGTAGTTCCATCATCGTTGGTGAGGTTTTAATATGGTAGAAGATATGAACGATCAATATAAAATTGAAGTTTATGAGTTTTCGACGTTAAAAGAATCTGTTGCTTCCATAATAAATAGATTGTATCATCAAGGATGATAGTAATACGTTTGGTGGAGAAAATCTTGCTTTCATATGAGTTTAGGTTAACAACTGCAAAACCCTAAGCAAAAGGATTCACAGTGGTTGGAGGTGGGTCTGGTGGCATGGTAAAAAAAAACGATTCTAAATATCAAGTTGGAAACCAGATATGAAAAGTAGAAATAATATAGAAAATAAAGGAGAAAACTGATACTTCATTAAATCAGTCCCATCTATTCGATAATAGGGATAGTAGATTTAGACAAAATCTGTAAAGAAAAGGAAAAAGTTGGTTAGCCTGAAAATAACAAAGTCGACAACTGCCAACTTTACAGCTGAGCTGGTATGCTTAGTCATTCTATTCTAAATTATTATCTTTACCCCATTTTAGGAGTAGCTATATTGAATAGCTAACATGAGCATCATCCATGTGGAGATAGGGAAACTGCAAAACAAAATAATAATAATAATAAAGTAATGGTGATTGGTGTAATTTTGCTTTTGGCTGCTAAAATATCACATTCTTGTTTTTTATGCTAGTTTTTTCCCATAGTCAATACCAATGTTCTCTTATATATCGAAGTATGGTCCTAAAAAAAATTAAGTTAAAATATATCCTCTGCAAAGTTTGAACCAATCCTTCTTCTCTTTTTTTCTATTGTTTCACTTGTTGTACCTTGATTGTTGATTGTGCGGGAGCAATATAAGAATATACAATGGCGTATCTAGAAAATGGAAAAAATTGTCATTTGGAAAATTTTAAATTTAAAATTAGTAAAGGTAAAATTTCACTTTGGCTCCCCTAAAAAGGATAAAATTTTGATTTAATCCTTTAAAAAATTATAAAGATATAGGCTATTAAAAATTAAAATTTAATTTTGACCCCCTTAAAAATTTTTTTTTGCTTCAACCCTGAGAGTATGCTAAGAAAGTTAAGACGATGATAAGCTCATTTTGTAGTATGTGCACATTGATTTATCGAACATGATTCAATAGTCATGATTGTTGATCCTAAGTTGAGTTCCTTCATTCATCAATCTAAATAAGAACAACAGAACGATTAACTACGATGAAAGGGTAAGTTGGTGGTGGTAGTAGTAGTAGTAGATGATACAACTCTTTGGTATGAATTGTTACAACTCTTCCATCAGTGGCAGAGCCAGGATGTTAATTTTGGGAGAGCCAAGCTAAAATTAGACGTGCTATGTAGTTTCTTTTCCCTATAACGTATATTATGTATGTTAGTTATACTACAAAAAATTAGATAAAAATTTTGCTCCACATTATATTTCCAAATATATATAGGTTAAAAAAGATAGCATGAATAGATATTTAAAAAGAACAATTAAGAAGAAATAGCATATCATTACTTAAAATTGTGTATGACGTTCTTTCAAGGAAATAAAATCACTAAATATAGAGTTGAATAAAAAGTTTCAGCAATCTCTCTTTTAATATAAACAACAAGATTATCAATAAGAAACTCATCCTTTATTTTGTTGCGAAGCCTTGTTTTGACAAATTTCATCGTCGAGAATACTCTTTCTATAATTGCAGTTGAAATAGGAAGAGTTAATAGAAGATGGATTAATCTAACAAGAAAATATACCTTTGACATCTGTTTCTCCACTAATCCTTGACAAAGATCAGAAATTGTGGACAACTTCTGCAATTTCGGATGATTTGGAACATGTTGCTTATAATGTTACAACTAATATTTCAAGGTTACTTTCTCTTGCTTAGTGAAATCAAGATGATAATATTTTTCCACAAGACAACAAATATCATCCATAATGAAGGATTTATAAGCATCCTTAGGATCCAAAGTAGACCTAAAGGTAAAAAGATTAGTCGCTTGTTTATTAAATCTACTATTTAGCTCAAGAAGTTGAGAATCTATAACAGCATTGAATATATCAACTCGATAATAGTGCTCCATATTGAAATTAGCACGTTGGTGATGACCATGTTTTACCACATATGAAGAATCTATATCAAGAACCTCAATATTGTGATTTTCACAAAATGCTTTGACAACAGATTGTCCCAACCATCTTTTCTCAAATTTTGTATCAAAGTTTTGGTGCTTAAGACTAAATACATAACATTTACTATATTTTGGGATTTTTGCTGTAGATGTTGACAAAGAATATATATAATGCCAATTATCTCTTTCATTAGATGTAAGATAAAAACAAATCAAAATATGTAATATTTTTATATGTTGCAACTGCATCCCCACGGATAGATCAATAACATTTTCTAGAACAGAACAAGTAGCATCAAACATCCTTATCAAGCTACAAACATAACTAAAATGAGAGCTCCAACGAGTTTCTCTAGCTCTTTTCACAATGTCAATTTGGTTAAGTCATTTACCAGTTTCAAGTTCATCAATTGCTAACATATTTCCAATTTCAATTACTTGGGCAGCTCATAACTGACCATGGTGTTAAAAGTTAAAAATCAAAACTATTAAGTTAAAAGGTAAAATTTCGTTATTTTGATAAATAATTACTCATTAAGTTAAAAGGTAAAACAATTATATTGTTTATGTAGTTAAATAATCTTGTACTTCGTTTATTAGTTAAATTATCGGTCCATGTAAACGGAACATTGAGTATAAATAATATGATTCGTAAACTCGACTCTACTTAACTCGAAATTTTTTTCACTCGATTCGATTCGATTAAAAAAAATCAAATTGAATTTGGTTGCTAAAATATGATTCGTCAACTCAACTAACTAATTTTTTTTACTCAATTCGACTCGACTCGATCGAATACTCACCCCTACTAATTATATTAACAATGAAGTTTAAATCAAAGAAAAAATTATGAATAGGAAATCCTTGATATGAGTCTCAAGGCCCAATTTCAAGTTTATGAATGTTATGGGCTTACATTACCTCAAGGCCCAACAATAAGGTTAAAGGTCAAGCAAATCAAATTAAGATTCGACTAAAGTTAGTATGTGAGGATAAATCTTTTCAAGGAAACTAGGAATGATACATGCACGAAATGGATGAAATGTATTAAAGTCAATTCAACCAAGCTATCAATTTTCAAGATGAAAATATTAGTCAACTTGCAACAAATTTTTGGATGGGATCTAGACATTTATGGATTAAGATGTCTTCAGAGCATTCAAATATCGTTCTCTTAGCTGCAAAACGAACTTTGAATCATTTCATTTCAAGTTTGGGAACTCAAGTTATGACCATTTTAGTGAAGACTACATGAGCAGAATTTCTGAATGGGATTATTACGGAAATTACGAGTTTTGGGCTTTTAATTCAAGTTTAAATCATATTGGATTTGGCTTTTAGGCTTAATTTTTATTATATATGAGCTCAGTATTGTATTTATCAGATGTTATTATTTTATTATTTTTATTCCTAATTTTTTATAATTATTAAGTATTTTAAGTTTTTTAGGAGTTTTATGTCAACAAGAATATTAGTTTACAACTACTTCTTGTTTAGGTTAATTAGAGTTCTATTATACTTAAGAGTTTTATTTATATTTATTTAGCTAGCCTATATAAAGGCTTTTATATTGTACACAAAAATTCATTATTATTCAACTTTTCGTTTGAGTTAGTAAATTCTCTTCGAGTTTTTATTTTTAAGATTTTTTTTTAGTTTTTTTAAAAAGAGTTTTAACAATCTTTTCAGATTGTAGGGGATTATCTTCAAACTTTTTCTTGCTAAATTTCTTTCTTAAAGGGAAATTCGAATTGCATAAAGGGGGTTATGGATTCTTTTTGTTTTCAATGCTCCTTAGGACTTCTACACATCATCTCCATTTTTTCCATCTATCTTCTTTATTTTCTCCTTTATTATTTTAATATTTGATTTATTCAATTGTTTTTTATCTTGATTATTATTTAATTTTTTTATCTATCTTGGATTCATTTACGTTTCAGGTTGTGTTAAAATCCAAGTTTCTTTCCGAATGTCTAGAGCCCTAAGTCAAATCCGCGACTTGGACAAACTTACGATCCTCTTCTGCTATCATCTGCTCATTCGTATCATTTGGTAATTAGTTTTTTTGGAATTTTAGGTGTTCTTTGTGTTCTTATAAACTGATTTCCAGCAAACAGTCTTAAAATAATTTTTTTACCTAGAAAATTCTTGAGAAAAAATAGTTTTCAATGGGTAAACATTTTTCAAACAATTTGAAATTTTACCTATTGATTCTTGGAACTTTTTAGAATATTAAAAAAACATTTCCCACAAAAAAGTGATAGAAAAAGTGCAAAAATAGAAAAAATATGAAAAAAGAAAAAAAATTAAAAAATATTATGTGGGTTGAATTTTGTGCCGAAACTTTCTACACCAGATATAAATTATTTGAGGAGGCTTCAATTTAAATTATGTGATTTTGGAAATCAAAGACACCTTGAACGAAGTTTGCCAAGTTGCTTCGCAATTTTTTGAATTTTCGGGTTTCAGGGATTTTCATTTACTCTTAACCTTAAGTTTTCATTTGTTTTTACTTTTTATTGTTGTTTTACGCATTCTAACACAATTGTTTCTTATGTTAGTAGGTTAAAGCACGTTGCACATTCCTTCCTCCATGCAACATAATTCTTTGGTGTCTAGCCGATTTTGGACTCCTAGTGCTACTAGGCTTGTTTTGCTAGTATAATTCTAATACTATCTGATTAGTTTATATAAACACTTTTAAAAGCCTCACAAGATTAATTCTTACCTCATTAAGAATTTTATTTTTATTTCTGAGTGCATAATAGTGAGGTTTGTTTAATTTTTTTTATTGAGTGTTGTGTTCTTTTCAAGCTTTCATAATAATTCACAATACTATGAGCAAAAAGTTGAAAATGGGTCAAGAGGTTCGAGATTAGCAATGGGAAACTATTCTAGACACGATCAACAAAAATTTGGAACATCTAAGTACCAAAATTGAGCGTCAGAATCATAATTCAGGAGATAAGGTTGATCAGCCTCGTCTTCGTGCAAATAATATTAGACGTGCACCTCACACAAATGACGGGACTTTCATCAATAATCATCGTGTTCAACCTTTTTTTGGCTAAATCAAAGTTCTCAATTCCAAAAATTTGTGCAAAGAGTGATCCCGAAGCATATTTTGAGTGAGAATCAAAAATTGAAATTATGTAACACCCCTAACTCATATCCGTCGCCAGAATAGGGTTTCAGAGTATTACCAAACTTATCAATTAAACAATCATACAATTCTCATATTCAAACAAACATCATTCAAATACAATCATATAGTCCCTAATACAAGCCATCGAGGCCAAAAACAAGCATTAGAAGTGGTTCGGGACTAAATCGAGAACTTAGGGAAATTTTAGGAAAACATAAAAAAATTTCAAAGTACAGGGGACACATGCCCGTGTATCCGGACCGTGTGTCTCACACGGCCAAAGGCACGTCTGTGTCACAGGCTGTGTGAACATTCGAAATGGAATCACATAGCCGTGTCCCAGCTAGTGTCCTACTCCTTGTAACTCACTGACTTGGGTCACACGGCCAACCACACGCCCGTGTCACTAGCCTGTGTACCCTTCGAAATGGCCTCACACGCCCGTGTGCCAGGCCGTGTGCTAGGCCGTGTGAAAACTAAAGGGTATCTGACTTATGCCACACGGCCAATTCACACGTCCGTGTACTGGGCCGTGTGAAGCTACTGACTTGATTTCTAAATAAGTACCAAGGGACACACGACCGTGTCATCTAGTCATGTGTCACACACAGCTGAGACACACGCCCGTGCCTCTGTCTGTGTGGACAAAAATAGGCTATGTTTCAAGCCACATTTCTCACCCAAAACGATGTCAACCTAGGTTCAACAATGCACAAACAACCAATGCATAAATAGGCACTTATAACCAACCAATGTCAAGCCAAAATCATATACTACCAATACCAATAACCAAAATGCTCATAAGCATCCCAAATAGCCATTCAAATTCATACCAATTTCATATCCAAAAACCACCTAAATGATCAAACTCACCTATTAGACTTTGTGTCTAAATCAACATGCATACCACATTCTCAAATTCAATCATTTTGTACTCAAAATACCAATTCACAACAAGGTATTCATATAGCAATTATAAACTAAATATCAAAAGCCATTTTACACATATATACATAACCAAGTATACCAAAATAAGCTAAATCACATGGCTATACACATAACCAAAACATACATCATTTACAAGCCAAATCAATTGTCTATATATATTACAACCATATAGGCCATATTAACCACAACACCTATACATGCCATATAACCAAGTACACAGGTTCAAAAGTACCAAAACAATAGCTGGATGGTGTGATGAGATCTCTGACAACTCCCAATCCGAGCAAGCTTCGAAATCACTATAAAACACGAAAAAGTAAACAGAGTAAGCTATTAAGCTTAGTAAGTTCGTATAGCAATAAACCCAACTTACCATATGAACACAATTTAGGTAATCAAACATATCATAATGTAACTCATATTAATCCACAAACCTATCACATATTCATTCACAAGGTTAGATATGAAATTCACAAGTCTCATAGACTCAAAGTTTATATGATTCACATACATACCTGTTATGATACTTATCAATCACTTATTCTTTCATAAATCAATATACCCATTGAACCATTTGGAATAATATCAGATACTCGGGAATCTCACACACTAAGTGCCAATACATGGTCGAAACCATCTCAATATCATATCTCATATGTAAATGTTCATCTCGAGCAATCACCGGGTCTTCTTACAGACGGTCAAGACATAGCTACACGGTGCTGCTCACACAAGCTGACGAGAATCCGCAACACATGCCAGAAAACTCAGCCACCGGTAGAATTTATGGACTAGCACCCAAAACATAATAACCCTTAATGACATGTCATTTGTATCCTATATATTCCCAAGGTTCAACAGGGATTTCATACATTGCCGATAACTTGTCGAGAATTTTCATAGTGCCGTATAATGAAAAATATATCAATTAAGCATTCAAATACGTATAATTTAATACTTTTTAAACATACGAACTTACCTTAATCACAAAAACGTCGGAACAGGATCGACTAGTCCAATACTTTATCTTTCCCTCGATCTAGATCCGTACGAGGCTTAACTTGATCTAAATAGTCTAATTCAGTCCATTTAGATTTCATTCTATTCAATTCAGTCCAAAATACATATTTTTGCAAATTTATACTTTTACCCCTATTATTTTAACTTCTTTACGATTTAATCCCCAGCTCATAAAAATGTAAATTCATGCAATTTAATCCACACCCATGCTAACTGAATTTCAATAATGCCCTTAGTAAGCCCTACATTTCCTTTATTTCACAATTTAACCATGAATATTTTCCTATTTTTTAATTTAATCCCTAATTGACAAAATTCATCAAATTTCCTTTATTAAAGTTATTCAACTATCATCAAGCATTCATTTTCATCCATCAAACATAAAAAATAAATAACATACATTATGGTAAAACCCTATACTTTTAACAGTTTTGCAAATTAGTCCCTGGGCTAGCTAGATTAAGCTACAACAATTCCAAAAACATAGAAATCATTAAAAACGGGCTCAAAATCACTTAAAATACAAGAAAATTGCTTAGTGAAACTTCCTCCTTAGTTTAACAATGGTGGCCAGTTCTCCCTAAGTGATTTGAAGAAGATGATGTTTTAATTTCATCTTTTTCTTTTATTAATTTAACTTATTTTACTTAATTACAAAATTAACCTTAATGATTTATTAAAATTTCCATAAAACCATGTCATGGATGTCCGCTATTGATTTAAATGGTCTAATTACCTTATAAGGACCCTTACATTAAGATTCTATAGCTATTTAATACCTTTAGTTAATAGAACACAACTTTTGTACTTTACGTGATTTAGTCCTTTTTTATACGTCACTACTAACATGTTATAGACATTAAAATATTAATAAAATAAATATTTTGACATCAGATTTGTGGTCCCGAAATCACTATTCTGATTTGACTGAAAACGGGCTATTACAAATTATGTTCCATTACTATAAATGCCTGGAAGAGGAAAAAGTCTCATTGGCGACCCTTGAATTTTCAGATTATGTGTTGAGTTGGTGAAGTCAACTTGGAATTAATCGTCAAAGAAACTACGAAAAGGAAATTGAAACATGGGACGAGTTGAAGCTAATGATGCAAAAGTGTTTCATTCCTTCTTATTACAGAGAGGTCAAAACGAAATATCGACGTCATGTTCAAGTTAACCGATTAGTTGACGAGTACTTCAAGAAGAGATGGTCAAATGAAAGGAGGAGTACAATTGATCTCTCACCTATTGTGAAATGTTATTGGTGTAGTTTAAAAGATCATGAGGGTTTTCGATGTCTAATTAAATATCCAAATAGAGAGAATACGATTGAGCTATCACCTTTTGTGCAATGTTATTGGTATAGTTCAAAATATCATAAGGGTTTTCAATGTCCATTTAAATATCCAACTAGAGAAGAAAGTAAGTATGACTTTGTACCTTTTTTTGACTCTTACTCTAATGGAAAAGAGATTTGTGATGGCAGATTTTGTGAACTGGAAAAAGATGGTAATGGGAATTTTTTCCTTGAATCTATGGAGTTAGATGAGATAGAATTGTCATGTTCTCCTATTGAGATGTATTGTGTTGAACAGAATATTCATAATACTTGTGAGGGGGATATAGGAAATGAGGAAAAATCATGTGAAAAGACTGAGAGAAAAGAGACCTTGAGTGATAAAAGTCTACATTATGGTCCATTTTTTGTGAGTGAAAATACATATGAGGTAAAATTGGAGAGTTCTCAAGTGAGAAAAGAAAATGAAAAGCAAGAAAATACCCATGTAAAAGTGAGGAATGAATATGTTTTAACTATCCATAACTCATATTTGTTCAGTAGTGTAACAGACTGATTTTGGGCCTAGTCGGAACAGTGGTTTCGGGACCACAAATCCAGAGTCGGAGAAATTATTTTATTATTATATTGGTGTTATGGCATGATTATATAAGTGCATGAAAATTTTGGTAAATTAATTTTAGCGATTGTGAGCCAAATTACGAAAAAGGACTAAATCGCATAAATGACAAAAGTTTTATTTCATTAGTTAAGGGTGTTAATTAGCTAGAGAACCAAAATTTAAGGTATTTAAAGAGCAATTAGACCCCTAATATAGCATGACCCGCCATAGGGGACAAGAATGGTCAAAATGTCAAGATTAGGTGGAAATTTGGTAACCTATTTGACTAAAATAAAAGAAAAAGAAAAAGGCTATCATCTTCTTCTCTTCACCACCAAAATTTTCAGCAAAAACAAGGGGTTTTTGAAGCTTGAAACTTTTAGCCATTAAGCTCTTTCATAAGTAAGTGATTTTGATGACTTTTCTTATTAATTTTTGTACTTTTAGAACCCTTGTAGCATGAGCTTTCTAATAAGGGGACTATTTTGTAAAATAGTTGAGAGTTTAGGGTTTTTCCATGAAAGTATTTATGATTTTAGCTGAAATTTTATGGTAGAAAATGAATCATAGTTGTTAAATAAACAACTCTTGTGATGTGATTTTTATGGAAAAAACCTAAAGGGACCATTTTGTGAAGTTGTTAAAATATGTTGTAATTGTTTGAGATATTTGAAATTGTGAGATGCTATAATTATAAAATGAATTCGGCTAGGCTTGGTTGATGAGGAAATCTGGTAAAAATCGATGTACGATCCTAGGGGTAAAATTGTAATTTTTGTAAAATTTAAGGGCAAAACGATCATTTTACTAAAACATGAGTTTTGAGTTGAATTGAATAATTTGAGTATTAAATAAGCTAAATTTCGACATTATAGGTCAAGAGAAATGTGATTCGGGTCTTGATCGGAGGAAGAACAAAGTCTACGAGAATTAAGCTCGTTCCTATCATTTTGTACTGAGGTAAGTACATATGTAAATAATGTGTCATTGTAGCTTACTTTTAAATGTTTTGATAATATTTATGTTTAAATGTTTTATTGCTATCATGTATCATAATCTTACTTGTTACCATGAAAGTATAAATAATGTGATATAAGAGTAGCCTACATTATGAGCAAGTACGACAACATCGGATTAGATATAAAATCCCATTGAACCTCAGGAAAAGTATTGGATAAAAAAAAAAGGTATATCATGAGAAACTATGTGGTCTGAACTCATGAGTTGTGTCTGAGCTCATAAGATAAATGTTATATGTAATGTGGGTCCGGGTACTGACTTCGTGACCAAACTCGTGAGTAACTCGTTGAGCGAGCATTTCGTGTTAACGCTATATGGGTTCGGGTACTGACTTTGTGTACAGACCCATGAGTAGCTCAATGAGTGGGCGTTACATGATAGTGCTATGGGGTCCGGGCACTGACCGATGAATAGGCCCGTGAGTCACTCAAAATGCGAGTATTACATAGTATGAGGTAGCTCTGGCTACTTACATGGCACTTAGGTGCAAACTTCCCGTGTACCCATTAGTATTCCGAGTGTTCAGCGGGTAAATAGAAGAATGAGTTGGTGAAAATTTCCAATGAGGTATGTCATTAGAAAGAATGAACTTGAGTTATTTGATAGGAAATTACAAGTATGTATACTAAACTTAGGAATAAGGTCTTGGTACGTAACGAGATGTAGCAAGTATGCACAGATGAAGTGAAGAGTAAAATAGAGAGGTCTTAATGATATATATTATTTAAGTATAGTAAGTTATCATTTGACAAATTTGCTTCTAATTACACACTATTTGCATATATATATATATATATATATATATATACTTACTAAGCTTTACGCTTACTCCCTTCTTTTCCATTTCCTTATATCGGGGATCAAAGGACGTCGGAGGCATTGATCACAGTATCACCTGAAGCTTTTGGTATAGTTAGTTTAAGTGTTTTGATTTTTGGCATGTATAGGGACTCGAATCTTTAGTTTAGTGTCTGGTTAATTTGGCCACAAGTGTTGGCTCATATGATGGATGTGATACTCAATTTGTATAGGCCATTAGTTTTGGCCAATTTTAATTATTATTAAATGCATTTGATGCAAATTTCTAATGGTTATGGCTGATTTGGTTATGTATATGTTATACTTGTATTGGTTTGGTTGATATTGTGTAGATTGATGCAAGTAAAGGTGGCAAAGAGGCTTGGTAAATAGCCTTACTTTTGTCCACACGGGTATCTATCTAGGCCGTGTGTGACACACGGTCTATCCCACGGGCATGGAGTCCGACCGTGTGTCCCCTGCATGTTAAATTTACAAGTCAGTATGCTCGGTAGTAAACATACAGGCAGAGACACGGCCGTGTGTCTCAGCCGTATAAAGGGCATGGCCTAGCACATGGGCGTGTGCTGTGGTCGTGTGACCCTTAAGGGTTGCTGACGTCAGAAATAGAATGTCTAGGTTCTTGAACACGGGCTGAGACACGGGCGTGTTAAGGCCGTGTGAAGGACACGGGCCATGGACACGGGCGTGTGCCAAGCCGTGTGAAAACCCCAGTAGGTTCGAATTGAAAAATAAATCCACACGATTAGGGGGCACGGGCATGTCCATATATACCTAGGCCGTGTGAGTCGCACAGGCCTTTAACATGACCATGTCAAGATGTCCACATAGGCATGTCGCTCCTCTCATACTGGCGTGTGCCCCTGTTTCAAGTGTCATTATTCAGAATTCCTTAAAGTACCCGAGTTGGTCCCGAATGATTTTTTCAATGTGTGTTTTGGGATTTGTAGGCCCATATTAAGGGGTTTTAGACAAAGTTTGAAAGGTTAAAAATTTGATCAAGTCTTTATGACTTGGAAATGTAGGTGTGTACGTGTTTAAGTTTAGTAACGCCTCGTATTCCATCCCGGCGTGAGGTACGGGTGTGGGGTGTTACAAGTAGTGTTTCTTTGTTATAAGATTTAAAAAATCCATTGATAGACTTCCAATTACATTACTCTACCATTGATAGAATATTTTACTTGTGAGAAAGAGGTAAGTTGAACATTGATCATTCCCCACAAGTGCTACAAGGTAAGAAATGTAAGGAAACATTGTAAATTGATTTAAGAAGGCATACCTTAAACGTTTTTGATAAGTATGCTACTGATTTTGTTTGTAAAATATTTCCTTACAACATGCTTTCTTGTTGGTCAAATTTCATTAAAACTTGATCTAAAAATTCAATTAATTTTCTAGGTTTATCTTGGTATGTTAAGGTTACTTTTGTTGCATTCGATAGGTTTATTAAAGAACCTTATGCATTTGATCTTACAACAAAATTTTCTATCTTAAACTTTAAATATGAATTTTTACATAATAATATTAAACTTTTGGATTTTGATTATTATGTGAAATTATTAACTAATCTTTAGAAATTTTTATGGATGACCATGCAAATTCAAAGAAAGTTACAAGTTATTTTTTACTTGAACACTCATGTGCCTAACATTTTTTTGTTTAGTGTTGATGGTTTGTTTTTGAAGGAGAGGTACTTGATCAATGATGATTTGTGGGATCAAAATCATGTCTTTGATCTTAGAGACAATTTTGGTTCACATGAAAGCTTAGGTAAGTATTTGTTTGCCTTTATTGTTATTAATTCTAATCCTTTTTAATTTTCTACAACTAAAGATTCGAGGACGAATCTTCTTGAGGAATGGGGGAATGATACGAGTCTCAAGGCTCAATTTCAGGCTAATGTATGTGATGGGCTTACACTACCTCAAGGTCCAACAACAAGGTTAAAGGTCAAGAAAATCAAATCAAGATTTGACCAAAGTCAGTAGATGAGGATGAATCTTTTTGAGGAAACTAAGAATGATACATACACAGAATGGGTGAAATGTATTAAAGTTAATTCAACCAACCTGTTAATTTTCAAGTTGAAAATATTAGTCAACTTGCAACAAATTTTTGGATGGGATCCAAACGTTTCTAGATTAGGATATCTTCATAGCGTTCGAAGATCTACATCTTAGCTTTGAAATTCACTTTAAATCACTTGATTTCAAGTTCGGGAACTCAAGTTATGACCATTTTGGTAAAGACTACGCGAGCAGAATTTCTGAACGGGATTATTAAGGAAATTATGATTTTCGGGCTTTTAATTCGAGTTTAAATCATATTGAGTTTGATTTTTAGGCTTAATTTTTATTATATATGAGCCCAGTATTGTATTTATCAGCTTTTATTATTTTATTATTTTTTATTCCTAATTTTTTTATAAAGTATTTTAAGTTATTTAGGAGTTTTATGCCAACATGAATGTTAGTTTAAAACTACTTCTTATTTAGGTTAATTAGAGTTCTAGTATACTTAAGAGTTTTATTTAGATTTATTTAGCTAGCTTATAGAAAGGCCTTTACATTATTAACAAAAAATCATTATTATTCAACTTCTCTTTTGAGTTAGTAAATTCTCTTTAAGTTTTCATTTTCAAGAAATTTTCTTATTTTTTTTTTAAGAAAAGTTTTAACAATCTTTTCAAATTGTACGGATCATCTTCAAAATTTTTCTTGCCAAGCTTTCTTTCATGGAGGGGAAATTAGAGATTCTTGAAGGGGGTTGTGGATTCTTCTTATTTCTAAGGCTACTTAGGACTTCTACATGCCATCTTCTACATGACGATAGGCAAATAAAACTTCACTAATTAACAAACTAATGAAAAGTTTAAGATGGAGAAAATAACCCTAGAAGAGCAAAACCCAAAACTCGAATACAAAGCTCTCTAAAAAACTCTCCCCAAAACTTTTATCAAATCTCACATAAGAGATATTCTATTAACTCCTAAAATAAGGTTACAAAGACCCTTTAAATAGGTAATATTAAAGTCCTAACATAACTAAAATATTCCTAAACTAATCAGAGTTTGACTGGGGAAAATAATCAGAGTTTAACTAAGAGAAGAAACCCGGTTTATGTGGGAACACATTGCCATGTAATGACATTGTATGTTGCCTCGTCGAGACATCTAGTGGCGCATCATCGAAACGTCGACTCTTCTTCGTAGTGATGCCAACTCTGTTTCGTCCACAAATACGAGGCACTCCACAATCTCCACCTTGACTCGGATTTAACACGTCTTCTTTGCCAATGCCCATGTGAAAAGTAAATGATCACATCTATAGTACTTACACGGGTATTTGGCCAACCCGTATGACAATCGGTAGCAGTGTACTTTTAATACTTCCTATTATCCCGTTGACAGACGACTATATCACCAGCACGTGTGTGACACACGACTGTGTGGTACAAAGCATACCATTTAATGCCTACTTCATACCAAACTAAATCAATTTCCTATTTGTTGACCTAATGCACAATTAAACCAACTAAAAAACTACATAAATTCAATAAAAAAACATACCAATTTACCACATTCTAAACACATTCAAACATTATACCAATATGCCTCAAATGACACCCCATTTCAAACAACATTTACTTAAGTATATCATGCCAACTAACCAATACATAGAAACATTGTAACATTCAATCAACCTTAAAAATAACCAAAACAATGTCATCAACTATTAACCATCCATTTAGTATCTTACCAAATAACACATCCTTTAAAATAGCCCACCATATCAATCATTTTAACCATTCTTGAGTTTCAATCTAAACATTACCATAATGCCATCAAACATACTTGCATACATAACATACAAGCATTCAAAATCCAAGCACCTAAAAATCTATCCTCTTTCTCGATTCAAAAACATGAACACTTCAATCAAACATACACATATGTACTTTCAAACAAACATTACCAAGGACTATTTCATCATCTTTCCAAAATCATCATTTAAACACATAAACACTTATTCACAACCATGTCTATATACATGCCACATAACCTAGTAGAACGATTTGAAAATCTACCAAGACACGTTCCGCAAAATGCCAACTATAGAGAACATAAAATGAAACAAAGTAAGCTTTAAGTAAGCTTAGTAAGTTCATAGTTTAAAATGTACCATAACTTACCTTAGAATAAAAGAAATACATAAATACAATTTAATGATATTTTCAAAACCTAACATTACATTTCAAAAGAGGTAGGCGAGTCCATCATAATACTATATAGAAAAATATTTCAACTTATCATTTCATTCAATTCAGTCCATCTGTTCAAGTCTAAAGCATGCATTCGAATCATTCATTTCTTTTACTTAATAAGAATAGCCTGATGAACATTAGCAAAATGGTTCGGATACTCAGGTATTTACACCACACCAAAGAGCATCATAATGCTATATAGAGGCACCTTAGTGCAAACCCGTACAAACGCACAACTAACCATATTGGCATGTCAATCGTATCTTAATCATTTACTAAGTTCAAACGAACATTTATACAGAATTCAGAACATTTACATTGCTGTAACATTTCCATGAATCAAAACCTATGTCATAACAGATCATACCTATTCAAAATTCCACATGATTTATAGTTATGACATACATATAACTTTACAATTTAGTCCAAAACTCTTCTATTGTATCATTTAGCGAATAATTCAAAATATATTATACATACAAACATTTATAACACAAATTATTATCCATTAAAACATACACGTACAATATGAACTTTCTTAATATAATTAGATAGCGAGTTGAATCTTAGGGATTATTCAACAATTTTTCTTTTTCCTCGATTATTCTCTAATTGATTTAAATCTTGATCTATGTGATGATTAATTTCAAATTATCAAATCCAAATACCTTATAATACTCAATTACATGTATATGACCTTTTAATTTTATTTTACACAATTTCTCTAAAGTCTCACATTTTATTCAATTTAGTCCCTAAAACTGAAACTTTCATATCTTTCACATTTAAGCTCCCTTTTACTATCCAATTTTAATTTCATCCTTCTATGACCCTATAAAATAAAAATTTTTAGAAATTTCATGTAAATTTTTACATTATTACATTTTAGTCATTAAATTGAAAACTAACAAAAATCATTTTACAAGTTAGCCCAAGATCATTTCTAAGCTTACAAAACTACCATTTAACATAAAAATATTAAAAACCATTAATGGCAATATTCCAAAACTTTAACATTTTTACGATTTAGTACCTAGGTTATCTAAATTAAGCTACAACAATCTCAAAAATATAAAATTTACGAAAAACAAGCTTGGTTTACATACCATGGAAGGGAGAGAAGCTTGACCCAATTCTCCAAGCTTTGAAAATGGTTGATTAGGGTGGAAGAGAAGAAAATGAAGAATGTGATGTCTTTTTTTTATTTTACTAATGTTTTAAAATATTTATTTATTTAATTATTACAAAATTTTAACATATAATTAATTATAAATTAGCACTAACCATCCAATGCAATGGAATATGGCCTAATTGAAATTAAATCCCTGAAAAAAAATCTATTTAATCATTTTAGCTAATAAAATTCAATAGTGATTACCTTTTGTGATTTTTATGATTCTGTCCTTGTTCCTTAATTAACCAATAATTCGGTAAAATTGCCTAACCAAAACTCAATTCACTTATATAATAACTCTATAAATATTTAATAATAATACTTAAGGGTTCGGATTATGAAAATGAGGTCTCAATACCTTAATTTCTGACACCATTGACTTTAGGGTCAACATTTGCACCTTAACTACCAACCATTCAATCAACAGAATTACCGGACCAAAATTTAATATAACACTATAATAGACTAGTAAATATTGATAAATAATATTTACTGACTCGATCATCAAAATACGGGGTTTCAAAACTGTCATTTTCGGTACCATTGAAACATAGGTTGTTACACATATGGAAAGAGCGCCCCGAATCCATAATCCATTTGGATGTAAGTTTAGACATTTCGATCGTAGACACCAACAACCAATCATCACCATTTACCTCTACCACACTAGCATCGACTACCTCAGGCTTCTGTTTCTTGTTGCTCTCAACAACCTTCTTGTTTTTGTTTTGTTTTTCAACATATAACATTCTGCCTTTATGTAACCCAACTTCTTGCAGTAGTTACATGTCTTGTCACGATTCTTCGACTTTGGTTTTGACCTAGATTTGTTCTGACCTAAATTCATAGACTATTGTCTACCTTTAGCAACCAAAACCGAGGCTTGACTACTAGACTTGCTACTTGAACCAAACTCACTATCAAGTTTTTCCTTACTCAACAAGTTACCCTTCACATCTCCAAATGAAATTTTATCTCTACCATAAATCAGGTTCTCTTTGAAAGTTTAATATGAATGAGGTAAAGAGCATAATAATAGCATAGCCTAATCTTCATCATATATGTTAACCTCGACATTCTTTAGGTGCTCACCTTCATCAAAGAGGAACAAATCGATTGATGTGACCTTTAAGGTGCTCACCTTCGTCTATACAGAATGTGTATAGGCGTTGTTTAAACACCAATCGATTAGCCAGAGACTTTGTCCTGTAGAGGGTTTCTAATTTTCTCTATAAGGCTTCTTCCATTCTCTGTAAGCACCTCTTGCAACACATTGTTCGTAAGGCACAATTGAATTGTTGACAGAGCATTCTTATCAAGCTTTTCCCATTCTGACTGGTTTAAATTTTTGGGCTTTTGCCCGGTAATGACCTTTTTCAGACCGTTTTGAACCATAATTGTCATCATTCAAACTTGCCATAAACTGAAATTTGTGATTTTATTGAACCTCTCGGTATCGACTTTCATTGTTGCCATCTCTAAAATTGTCGATTGCGAAATTTGAACCAAGCTCTGATGCTAGTTTGTTGGGGATCGACCTGTATAAGCAATGAACAAGAATGAAAAAGATAACAAAAATTGGGCACACAAATATTTACGTGAAAAACTCCTCTAAAAATGATAAAAACCAAGGGTAAAGAAAACTTCACTAATTGACAAACTAATGAAGAGTACAAAATAGAGAAATAACCTTAAAAGAGCAAAACCTAAAACTCGATTGCAAAGTTCTCCAAAAAAATCTCCCCAAAATTTTTCATCAAATCTCACATAAGAAATATTCTATTAAGTCCTAAAACATGGTTACAAAGACCTTTAAATAGGTTAATATTAAAGTCCTAATATGAATAAAATATTCCTAGATTAATTAGAGTTCGACTGGGGTAATAATCAGAGTATAGCTAGAAGAAGAAACTCGATTTATGTGGGAACATGTTGCCACATCGTGACATCGTGTGTCCTCTCGTTGGGACGTCTAATGTTGCGTCGTCAGTTTCTTCTCATCGAGATGTCGAGTATCACGTCGTCGGGACGTTGTCTCTTCCTTGTGATGACGTCGACTCTGTTTCATTTGAAAATACGAGGTGCACTTCACAATATGCATAGGGGCAATCATTTAAAAACAATGCTTGCAAAGCGTTCCATTCACCTTGCATATTGTTAGCACCATCATATCCTTGACCTCGGATATTTTGAATATCAAGACAATGCCGAGAAAGAACAACACATATTTCCTCTTTCAAAGTTATTGATGTAGTATCTTGGATATGTACAAGATCAAAAAATGCTCTTTTATAAATCCTTTTTCATCAACATATCTCAAAAGAATAGCCATTTTCTCCCTTTTAGATTCACCACCCGCCTTATCAATAATGATACAAAATTTAGAATCTCCAATATCTTCTTGAATCTTATGATGCACTTTATTTGTAACAATATGTAAAATCTCTTTTTGGATCATATGAGAAGTATATTTAGCATTTTTTGGAGCATTGTCTAAAACAACTTTACCAACATTATCATTATAGGAAGCTAACAATGTAATCAATTCAAGAAATTTACCTCGATTGCTTGAACTAAAGGTTTCATCATGACCTCTAAAAGCACATCCTTGCAAAGTTAACCATCGAACAACATCAATTGAAGTCTTGACTCGTAAACAGTTACCTTTTTAATTTAAACTATGTGCAATGATAACTTTTTCAATGTGTCAAGATTGATTTAACAAATCTTGACAACTCTTCTCAGCATTATTATATGGAGAGTATGAATCTTGACCAACATGGTTCAAGAAAGCACACATTTTTCCATTGTTAACCTTTTTCCAATTATTAAAACTTTAACAGTGAATACCTTTGTTCCATGACGAACAATATGTTTTGAGAAAAGATAGCATGAGAAACAATATGTTTCATCTTTAGTAAGGAATACGCCAACCAAGGAAATTTTCAAAACCAAGAAGACTAAAATCTTCAGGGATGCTTGTCACCAGAAAGTGGGTACTCACACAAACGTATTTGATATGACCTCATTTCTAAATATGCTTGAATGACTTCACCTCATTGATTAACAAGATATTCTCATATTTGAGAATGTAATCCCATGTCTCGTTCTAGATTATTAATATCAAAAGAAAGATTCAAATGATCTTCACTTTCAAGTCTTGTACATATAGAAGTATTATAACATCTCATACCCGACCTAGACGTTAAGACCAAGTCTGGATGTTACATCAAAACGTTTAAGAGAAAACCAACCTTTAATTAATTTAAAATTCATCATATAAAAAACAATTAACCAATTAAACCAACACAGAATTTCGAGTTATAAACCATGGTCTGAAATAAACATACGTTAGTTCAAACTTAAACAAGCAGTAAGATAACTATAAAAGAGAGAGACGACTGAGCTTCTGGCATGCCAAGCCTCCTAAGTCTGCTGATTAACTAAAATTCAGTCAACAATGAAATGAATTTATAACTCAATGCATGTAACAGGTATAAAGGCAAATCAACAATATAAATATAACAACAATTTTCCCAAAAGAAGATACAGAATCAAAAATAGATGATACTCGATATAATCACACAGTTAAGATGAAATGCGAAATAAATCAGGCATAAATACATAACAGAATTAGATGCAATTTCCTACCCCTATCCGCTACACACCATCTCTGACCATCCCAACACACCGTATAGGGTATCAAGTACACACTCAGCCCTACACACTAGTTAGTGTCGATATGACACATTTTAGAATAATTACATACTATCTGTCAGAATAGTACACGATAAATCGCCAGAATCAGATGCAGATTTGTGGCTTAGCCACTCAATTCGGAAGATCATTAAACTGCCACTACTTGCTTCTTTATATCATCCCCGCTCAATGCAGATACAGTTTATAGATATCTGATACCAATGATGCACATATAATTATTCACATATAAGTCACAGTCAGATAATACAAATCATTATTATTTAACAGTTATCGCAGCAATTATACGTACAGATAATCGATTATTCAACCTTAGAATACTAGATATCAAATTATACAGTCTAATTCAAAGCATACCCTTACAGAAGGCCTACGTTCGATTTGAACAACGCTTATGACCCTAGGAAAAATTTCAGTATTTAGGCCTATAAGCCTGTGTGGATTCACAAAGCCTGAGTGTCTGGCCCGTGTGGTCTATACGACCTAACACACAGCCATGTGGCTCAAAACAGTGAGTTACACAGTCTAGCACATCGCCTAGACATATGCCCGTGTGACCAAAAATACAAATAGTGAGTTACATGGCCTGAACATACGCCGTGTCCCTAGCCCGTGTGCCTCTAATTCAAAAGCAATGAGTTATACAGCCTGCCACACAGCCTTACACACGGTCGTGTGGCTCACACGGCCTACCATACAACCTAGCACACAACCGTGCGGCGTTGGGAGCCATTTATTCCGGCGCTCAAAACTTACAAAATCTCAGGTTTTCATTACACACTTGGTACAGTTTTGGCAGAGAAGCAGCAAAGAAGACCCTGAGACCTAAAATCAACCATCAATTGTCCAATTATACAATTTAATCGAATTATAAGGCTAAATAAACCATCAACAAAAACATGTCAGAAACTTCTATGCAAACCCAACTTAAAACTATACACTCACACTCGTATGAATAGCAATATGCGAAACTAACGCGATGGAGGAACGATGTCGTCACTATCCTCGCCTGAAAGAAACCAATCAAAACTTAAACCAAAAGATTCAAGCAACCAAGCAAATTTACTTCGACAAAATGAATAAACAAATACCAATAAGCATTCTCATCAACTTACACAATTACCCTAATAAGCAAAGATAATAGAATATGGAGTTTGCCTGATGTAACAACAACAAGATATGGCAACACACAAAGAACGAAAGAAAAGAAGAAAAAGAAATGAAAAGAAAATGAGGAAAAAAAAAATAAGAAAAAGAAAGAAGGGAAGAAGAAGGAGAAATGAAACATCATAGAAATTTTGATTAACTTTCAAAATAAAAACTAACTATCCTAACATATATTAATAACAAAAATATTCCCTTATTGCTTGTATAGAGATTCAAACATAAAACCCGAAAGTATATAGAAACTTAACCATCGAACCAACAAACTCATTCTTGACACAGTTTAACGTAGAAATAGTTTTAAGTCAAGAGTTCAAGGGTAAGGGTTAAGTCAAAATAAACAAAGAAATTTTAAAAAAAAAAAATACTCAAACCCCCAATCTCAAACACATAAACAGTATACTTAACCACAGATACAAAAACTCAATTATTGATAAAATTTACCAAACAAATGTTCAAACTTTTGGGGCGTTACAAGTATTAATTTCGATAGTTGGAGAATCTTCATTGATCACTAGTTGACTAGCATCACAAGTATCACTACTTTCCTCTTTAAAAATTATCAATTGTCTTTACCTTCTTCATTTTTTGCAATTGTCCTAAAATTTAATTTTATAAAATTATAAAAAATTAAAATCTTTTGCAAGTAAAGCATGAATAGCATGAATACAACATAATATAATACAATCCTACCAATACAACATAATAGCATACAGTGACCATAATTTTTTCCATAATAATGACAAAATTTTCTTAAAAAATGTTTGCATGAATGCAAAAATTAATCCATCTAACATTAACACATACTGGAAATGGCTTATCCAATTTGATTAGGGATGGAATCTCCATAACTTGCAAGTGGGGACAGCTACAAGGAGAAGAGGTGAGGAAAGTAGTGTGAGTGCCAAGAGTGGGGATGACTATTTTCATATTCCAATTTTTACTTCCCAAATTTGACTTCTTCAAGAAGATTTTCCCTTTTTTTTTATCAAAAACAATTTTTTAAACATTACTTTTAATACTATAAAATATTAGAGGGATCTACTTCTATATTTAGGAGGGTCAGAGTATGTATATAAAAAGAGAAATTGAAAAATCTTAGACCTAGGGGGGTAATGGCCCCCTGGGTCTCTTAATGGCTCCACCACTTTCATGTTTCTTCAATAGCGAGGCATTCAAGTGTTACGGAAAACACGAACCGAATGTGCTACTTGTCAACAATTTAAGCATGATAATGCTCCTTTTACTTTGAGACTTTTGCGACCCTTGCCCATACCAGATAATGAATGGACTGATATATCCATGGATTTCATGGAAAGGTTTACCTAAATCAGCAAGAAAGGTTGTGCTTACGGTCATTGTTGATAGACTAAGCAAGTATATATGCCCATTTGAGATTGTTTATGAGCAAGCAGCTCTGCTCCGGTAATTCCAAGGTTGCTACAATGGTCGAAAGGTAGCCATTGATCTCTTAAAGTTCCATCTTAGTCGAGCCATAGACGAGATGAAAGCTCAGGCCGATAAGAGAAAAGAAGTTGTTTAATGTTTGCTTGGTTCATTCTCGGTTGTTTTTCCTCCAATGTTTCATGCTTTGATAAGCTGCAAGGTTTTGTGTTAGTATCGATCTTATTAATTAAAAAAAGATGAAGATTAGGTACCAATAATTAATGAAAAATAGAGGAGACAGTGATGGGTGTTTTTTGGCTCATTGAAAATTAAAATAATTATGCTTAGGTACCAATAATTTCTTTTACATAGACTGACGAGTAAAATGGGTCCATAATCAAGAAAGATACATAGAGTTAAAAAGGCCCATAAATTGGCTGACAATTACAACTATCCAAACAATAAATTAGGTAGACCCAAAAGCAAAACCGTCCCCTGCCTATTAATTACCCATATCTTGAAACTGCCCAACTCAATCAATTAAATCCTTTATTGCAAGCAAATTGCTGAATTAACTTGTCTTCTTTTAAAGAAATTTTAAGCACAAGGAAATGAAATTCAGCAATAAATAGTGTTAAATAGAGTTTTTATTAGGATTTTTACTAATTTTTTCTAAAAAGATATGATTTTTTAGGTTTTTAGTTGTGTATTAATTGTTCCAACAATCAAATTAAAGGTAAGTAGAATCTTGGTTGTTGGTTTTATAAATAGATTTGATAAAATTAAGGGATGGAAGAAATTGGATAAGGATGGAAGTCCATTATCATACCACTTTCATTAAATATATGTATAAATGAATCCAATACAATTAAGATACCATTTGTAATAATACAATTATACTATATTCTCTAGTTTTTTTTTTTATATATTGATTAGCTATAAATTAATCACAATTGGTAATTTTTAGTCACTTCGTGACAAAGAGAAAAAAAGCTTTTCACTTATTGTTCACAAGACTTTCAACTCATCTATTTAATTACGTATTAATTATTTTTTATTTTATGTCTAACTATTTTATAACATATGTGATAAATAAATTTATTCTTCATATTATTACATTAGTAACCAAACATAACATTAACATTACTAAATCATGTTAGATTATTAAAATATTAATAACATAAAATAATATATATTTGTATAAGTAGATATTTCTCATATGTTTGAAAGTATATCAGCTTTCGACAGAAGAATTTTGCAGTAGTTGGAAAAATATAAGAAATGGTGAGCTAAATTGCGATATCATTTTTGAAGTTTTTAATCGAAATTTCAATTATAAAATAGTGTCGACTAACCCCAAAGTACCAAAACCAAATCAATCCAAAAATATGCTTTTGATTTCAGCTTAAAAAGAAAAAAAGGACAGAATAAAGCAGGGTGTTAGCCACCCAAATTGTCGACCAAAACCGTGTTGCAAATGTGCGGAAACCATATCCTCAAATTTTCCATACCAATGGAAACTGTCTTTTGACTATTTTATTAATTTCATCCAATTCCGACACCTCAAGAATATGGTACTACTCTTTCAATTATGAGTGCTCTAAATATTTTTTTGTAATTTTTTATATATTTAATATTTTAACAAATTGTCAAAATATTTATATTTATCATATATGTAAAATTTTTAATCTATTCAATATATCTATTAGATTGATTTAATGGTTGAATTTTTTTAACATAAAATGAATAGTTAAAATATTTTTTTTTCTATTTTATAGTCAATTTTACATGATTGAAGTATGAAATATGTCGGTTGAATTGTTTAAATATTAAATGAATAAAAAATTATGAAAAAATATTTTACTGATATTTTGTCTTATATGTGGGCAATTAATATTCCTCGTTAATGTCAAAGACATGGTGCACAAGAAAAAAAAAAGAAGAAATGATTTTACGGCCGATTTGTTATTTCTATTTTTGGTTAATAAGTAATTAAAGTAAATCATACTTGCAAAAATGCTTTGAAGTGGTCTTGTTTTTATAATTGAAGCCATAAAAAGGTTGAAGAATATTGATGAGTATGAAATCTCTTCTAATCATGCGATTCTCACATTGAAATAATTCAAATGTCCAATTAAGAGAAATGAAAGTAAATTAAAAACAAATTAAGCAGCATTCATACTTTGGTTATTTAGTTTTTGTATATTACATAATTATTAAAATAAAAATAAAACTTTTTTAAAAATAAGTAATATATATGGGGAAAAATGATGTGAAAATCTAAAATATGGTTTAAGGGTGGATTGGGATGGGCGATTGAGTATGGTGCATTTAACTTATTTTTGTTTCATATTACAGTATCATTACAATATCTAATCTTACTACTACCGCTATTCTTATACTAATTACAGATAAACATACTGCTCATCTGATATAGAAAACTAATGCAATGGTAGTTTATAAAATTTGAAGATAATTTTCTTAATCATGGGATATAGAGTGAAGTGGTGATAGAGATCATTTTCTTAATGATGGGATGTGGTTATAAGAAGAAAACCTCACGTTCGTACGTGTTGAATGCATAAACATGATTTTAAGCTACATCACATGTGGGCCTCAATTTTATTCTCTCTATATAATCAACCTTCCTACATTGCCACGTGTCTCAACTATTCTACTTTTCTTTTCTTTCTTTTTTTCTATTAAAATTTAAGCTTTACTCTTGAATTCCTATGATAGTTTCATCCATTTTTTTTATACTGTTAAAGTCTAAACAATTAATATTAGTGCATGATTTAAAAAAAATTATTTTGGCATGATGAATTTGCATATTTTTTTAAAAAAATATCCAAATTAACTATCAAAATTAGTATCTGGATTAACTAATGACATGACATTTTTCTATTTTTTTTAGCTGTCATAAGATAATAGTACAATTACAATTTCGATTTCTCTATTATGCTCATATTTGATATTTAATCTTTATATTTGAATTTAGCATAATTTGGTCATTTACTTTTACAATGGCATTAATTAGTCCAAATAATTTACATTTTTATGTGTGATAATTATCTTATGATTTTATTATCACATCCTTTGTATGCTCATAAGTGTCCAAGAATAAAAAAAAGAAAAGATTTCTTTCTACAAAATACATAACTATGATCAAATTTCAATTTTGGTTACTATACTATGCTCAAATTTAAAATTTATGCTTCAATTTTTTGACATAATTTGGTACCTCAATTTTTACAATGTCATTGATTAGCCCAGATGCTTTATTTTAATTAAAATGATAATGTAATTTTTAAGAGTTGTTAACATCATTAAAATTATCTAGTAAATTCACATCTATTGCAATGGTTTTTTTTTCTTTGCTACATAGTTGCCACATGAGTTTTTTTTTTAATTTTAAAATATCAGTTAATTTATTAGAAGAATTTGATGGTGTTAACAATTTGAATTGATTTTTAAAATTTGTAAAATAAAAAAATTAAATTCTTAAAAATAAAAATTTGAAGACTAAATTTTAAATACATAAAAAATACAAAAACTTAAAATATATATTAACTTTCAAATTTTATTCTATAATTTAATAATAATAATAATAAAACAATCGGGGAACCATACTACTTATATATAAAGGAAAGATGTTAAATGTCTTCCCTTATTAATATTAATATGTGTATCATCATTGATTTTTTTATAAATTATAAAAATATTAAATTTTAATTTTGGTCTTTCTATTGTGCCTAAATTTGAGATTTAATCTCTAATATAAGTTCATCTTATATTTTTATAATGTTAGTTATTCCAAATAATGAATATAGTCAACTTTTCAATTAAAATGTTACACAATTATATATAATTTGAATACCCTAAGTGTCCTAAAGACTATCAAATGGCTTTTTTTTTTGACATTATAAAACAATGGCCAAATTTTAGTTTTTGGCCCATATATTGTGTTGAAACTTGAGAATTAATCTATATACTTTAATTTTTGACACAATTTGGTCCCTTTACTTTCATAACATTGTTAGTTAGTCTAAATAATTAATATTGTTAATTATCTCAATCAAAATGCTAGCGTCAATTTTCTTTAAGAACACCATTCTAAAAAAATTATTTTATCATTATAAATTCGAATAAGTATTTTTAATGAAAACTATCTATTAACATTTTCAATGTTGTTGTTTGTTACATGACAACAATATAATTTGAGATTGTAAAGTAGAGGTTGTTTTTGTATGTTAATCTGTGTGTGATTCAGATTGCTTTTTTAAAGAAAACTACATAATTTTAAATCAAACATGTTGAACACTTAAATAAATAAAAAAGGTTATTATTATAATATAAATTGAAATAAAAAGTGTTTATATATAAAATTTATTAATATAACAACATGTCACCATCTATGATTACTATCTTATATTAGATTCCCTACTTGTAATTTATCAAGTAAAAACATGAGATCATGTGAAGAAGCTTACTCAAAAATTTGGCTCCTTCCATAATTATGTAACCACTAAACTAGAAAAAGAAACTTGCCAGTAACTTGTTTTTCTCCAATTAAACCATGATTTGTACGTAGTGATTAAATCACATATAGCAAAGCCTGAGCTCATAGCCATGCTAAAAGAATCAGATAAAATATTTCAGTTTTAGTTATGGGACATATTTAAGCCCCACTTTAATATTATAAATTAATAAAATGCCAAATTTTATCAAAGAAAATCCTACTAACAACTGAAATTTCAACCTATTCATTATATTTCTCTTTGAAAATAATAATAATAAAATAAATAAAGGAATGGGATCTCAAATTGCTCATTTGATTTATTTTATTTCTTTGATCTGATTGCTTTGTCTCCAATAGAAAGAGTATTTATAGATTTTCTCAATTAGGCTATCAAATATATATATATACATTCAAATCCATGAAAAAGAAACTAAAATTAAAATACCTCATCATCATGAATATAGAAACCCAAAACCCTAATGAAAGAAGACAAGTAAAGGTTAGACCTTAACTATAATACTAACATATATGGAATTTGTTGAAGGTTATAAAATCTCCATTTCTTTACATTATTGTACAACAACACACTAGCAACTCACATTAAATTAAATGAACCAAAAACTTCCAAACATAAATATAGAAAAAGAAAAGGTTGAGAATGAAATTTGAAACCCCCAAAAAAAAAAAAAAATGGCAAATGCTAGGTGTGGACGCGTGGGGTTAATTGGTCTTTGCATATAGGGTTGGTGAAGAGCATGTGAATGGTAATATTCTCCTCAACCTACGCATTGGATATGAATTATTAGGTAAAATTAGAAGAAAAAATAAATCTAAAACTAGAACTTAATGCTAAATACACCAATTTAGTCAGGTAATTAGCAACCTCACCGCCGCTTCCTCAGGTTGGCGGCTCCGCCAGCTGTTTTAATTCGTGAACCCAAACCACACCCTTCTTCTCAACCTTGGTTATGATCAAAATTTAACACGCTCAACTCCTAGGGTAATTCCCCTCACTCTCTCTTAATATAATAATGAAAATTTGACACTGTAATATTAATTTTAGTAATATGTTAATATGATTATGATGCGGCCACTTATAACATCGATATAATATAAAAAAATTATGTAAATGTACTAAAAACTTATAAATTATAATAAAAATTAGATAATATTTGAAAAATAGCTTAGATAAAACTACCATGATGGTCTGTACTTGAAATCAGATTGTATTTTACACTTCTATAAAAAATAGACAAATTAGTTCTTGTACATTAAATTAAAATACAACATAACTCCTAATATAAGGGCCTCCATATTATTTTTACCTCAATGATGTCTTTGTATGGTTGACAAATGCGGCAATTTAGAGATTCGATATTCCATGACTTTTGTCATGACTAAATCATGTGCAGGATATTTTCATATTTATTTTAACTTAAATCTCATCATATATGAACTGAATATACTCCAATTTGTTTTTTATATTTTGTAAAGTTTAATTTGGATATCTATTACTTTTAATTATTATAGTATTTGCTTTCAATTAAATTTTAGCATGATTAATATCGTTACTCCATAATAATTAAAAATACATAAGTTTCAAGTATGTTTAACACGTAGTAAGTATTTGAGAATTATTGGGAGTAGTTATATAAAAAAAATTATAATAGTATTTGCAAGTTAAAAGAAAATATTTGAAAAATAATAAAGAAATAAAGAAAATGGAAACGATTTGGTGCATTGGAAAAGGGCAGATTGGTGGTGTGCGTGCGTGTATCAGTGTGGCCTGTGGGGATAACTTGAATAAACCACGTTTTTCCTTGCGCCTTTTATTTGCTCTGTATTTCCTTTTCCCCTCCATAAAACCCCCCAATATTCCTCCCTCCCCTTTTCTCCTCAAATCAAACCTTTCCCTCTCATTCTTCCTTCCTTCCTTCCTTCCCTCCAAACCAACTGCAACCATATGCAACTCAATCCTCTCTGTTCATTAACTGCTCATTTCACACTGTTTACTTGTTAGGTGTTAGCACTTTGCTTTCATTATATATTCATACTGAATAGGTTTTTTTTTGTACTCTAAGTGTGTAGAGGGAAACCCTGGATCAGAACCAGGCAATGGGTGACTCGCCAAACTCAGAAACCGAGTCAAGCACTCTTAGCAACAACTCCTCTACTCTGTCTCCACCTTCACCATGCTCTTATGGCGGTAAAAGGGATTCGGGAACTGACCCCACCCCCGACTCCAAGAGGCAAAAGCGTCAGGGGGATAGTAGCAAGCATCCGGTTTACCGTGGGGTGCGAATGCGGGCATGGGGCAAATGGGTATCCGAAATCCGAGAGCCCCGTAAGAAGAACCGGATCTGGTTAGGCACTTTTTCCACTCCCGAAATGGCCGCACGTGCCCATGACGTTGCAGCCTTAAGCATCAAAGGCAACGCCGCCATTCTCAACTTCCCTGAACTCGCCGAGTCGTTGCCCCGACCAGCCTCCAACTCCCCCCGCGACGTCCAAGCTGCCGCTGCCAAAGCTGCCTCAATGGACTTCTTAAGTAACAGCATTAGTAGTAACAACGGCAACGCCACGTCATCTTCATCGCTGTCGTCCTCAGCTTCCACGTCGTCATCATCGAATGTGGATGACGTGTCGACACCGGAGGAGCTGAGCCAGATAGTGGAGCTGCCAAGTCTAGGGACGAGCTTCGAATCGGCCGAGTTAGGGAACGAGTTCGTGTACGTGGACGCGGTCGATGGGTGGTTTTTTAATCCCAGTGGCATGCCTTGGTATTACGAAGAAAACTGTGGGTATTTTGGGGAAGAGATTTCAATGCAAATTCAAGAAAGTGAGATGATCACCGGGTTTGGCCCTTTACTATGGGATCACTAAAAACAAAAAATCAATAGTATGTGCCCTTTTTGTTAAAAACAAAATACTCATAATATTTGTTTGACGAAATCGCCCTTTTTATATTTTTTTTCCTAGGTGGAACGGGCAAAAGAAAAGAAAAATTAAATAAATCTTGCATGGTTTACTCCATTGTGCTTAGAGATGTAGCATGGATTGGTCAAAATTTCTGCTTTTTTTCCCTTCTCAAAGGAAAAGTCAAATATAATGGGGATTCTTCATTTCTTTTCTTGTAATTATATTTTGTGAGATTGACATGTGTTGTGGAGTAATTAAAGGTCATATGTTCTTGTTTGGGTTCATTCAATTCTCAATATATTTCTATTTTCTTGCAATAGTTATAATAAAACCATTGAAATTATACATGAAATGGCTAAAAGCCAAGTATCACATGGGACGGGGGAAGGGTCATTTGTTTACACCCCCTGATTTCTGGAGAGAAACTTTTCATTTTATGACTTGTATTTTGGACTAATGTGTTGGTCATCAAGTTGCAATGATTCATCAACCTCAATCTTTGGATGGAGAGGGTTTAATGTTTTCAATTAACACTACATAGAGACCTAAGCAGTAAAAATGGAGGAGTTGAATGAGAGGAAAATAGAATAGTATAATAAATGGTCTGTTAGAGAGGCATATTCATTTGACACTTGCATTTCAACCACCATTCTCTCATCTCCTTACAAATTGTATTTATGTTATGTTTTTCTTTCTTTCTTTTATATGTATGATTCTGATTCTTCTTCTGGTTTTTTGGGAAATAATAAATATTGTGATATCAAACACATTTTCCCTTTTCACAACTTCTTACAACTTTTCAGCTGACACCATATTTTCATTACAGTTTTCTATTAGGTTTAGGGGTTAGCAAAATCCGATTTGATTCGAAAAACTCGATAAATTTTTCAAATTTTGAATTAAATAGTTCGAGTTATTTGAGTTAATCAAATTATTTGGATCAACTCGAATAAAAAATTAAGTTTTTCAGTTTAATTCGAATATGAATTACACAATTCGAGTTATCCGAAAATCCGAATAAGAAAAAATAAAACTACGCCGTTTTGATAAATGTTTATATTTTCTAAAGTTAAATGTCAAAACCATTAAGTTAAAAGGCAAAATTATGTTGTTTTGATAAATATTTATTCATTAAGTTAAAAGGCAAAACTATTATATTGTTTATGTAGTTAAATAATTTTGTACTTCGTTTACTAGTTAAATAATCGGTTCATGTAAACGCAACATTGAGTGTAAATAATATGATTTGTTAACTCGACTCGTCTCGACTCAAAAATTTTTGACTCGATTCGATCCGATTCGTAAAAAATTCAAATTGAGTTCGGTTGCTAAAATAGGATTCGTCAACTCGACTAACTCGAAATTTTTTGACTCGATTCGACTCGACTCGATCGAATACTCACCCCTAATTAGGTTTGTTAGGACTTCATTTTAGTTTTTTTATTTCTTTTCCACCTTTCAACACTTTTCTAATATATTTATATAGGTGAATATGTCCGGTAGGACTCTCTATTGTAGGAATCGAATCAAATTAGTTCATCTGTTATTAATTAGATCAATTTAATCTCTCTATTATTGAAAAAGATTCAAATAAAGTTAAATTTAACACTTATTATTTAAAGAATGTCATTTATTATTTAATAAAGTTAATATTTTGAAAGCTTTTTTTGGTTTTACAAATGGGATCTTTTGTTTGAAGTTGAGCTATAATGAAAAAAACCATATCATTTTTTAAACAATAAATATTAACCTTGTTATTTGCTTCTTTTTAAAAGTACGTAGATTAAATTAATCTATTTAATAATAAATGGACTAATTTGATCCAATCTTTATAATAGAGGGACTCGATAGATACTTTCACCTCTTTATATAATTATATTTAAATTTTCTATTGAGTTACTGTCTCAAGTCAAGCATGCATCATTCATTTGGAAGATTACTAAAATACACTTATATATATATATAGAAAGTATTATGAAAATATTTTTATCTCCTTTTATATAAAAAAAAAACTGAATTATATTAAAATTTAAACATGTGGCAAAATGATTTTTAAAGATACCACTTTACCCAAGTAAAATTTCATTTGATTTTTATATTAAAATTTAACAAATTATTACATAAAATTTTACCCTATGATCTAGTATATTTCAATGTTGAAGTGCAATAGCTAAGGGCTGAAAAAGTAAGTTTAGAAATAGGCTTCGGCTTTTGGGAACCACATATGTATAATGGGGTGCTGCACTGGACCAATAGAAAGAACAAACACCTTGAATTAAATTATATATATACTCTCCCTTAATTGTATGGTTCTGAAATTGAAAGGGTCTCAACTTCATTCCAAAATGATTGCTTTCAACATCCTTTGTGTTAGACAAATACAATTTATAACTAAATACGAAATGAATTTGAATTAAATTTATGTAAAATTTGAAAAAGGGTAAATGGTAGAGTACCATATGCCTTTCTCCACCTCTTGCTGTACGTCATATTTTTTTGCTTTAAATATTTTAGAGTCACCCATTGCTTAGCTGGGTGATGTAAAAGCGAAGCCAATGTATATAAATTATGGACCCATTTTGGAATCACTGTCTCATAATGATATATTTGATGATTTCATACTATGAAGCTTAATTAATTAATTAATTAAATTACAATATCTTGTATGTGGTTGGGAATTGGGAAACCTTAAATCTAGCAATAACATCACATTATGGTAGTCTCATTTTTACTGCAGAAAATTAGGAAAATAAATGAACTCAAAATGAATGGATCGATTATCCATGTTGAGTCAAGGTGGAGGAATGAGAGGCAAATTAATTATAATTTTAGTTTTTTGTTTGTATTAAATGAAATTTTCTCGTAATGAGTCACACGTGCATGCCTGCGTTTTTTTTTTTAGTTAAATCGTTGACCTTACAGGTAAAAATGGTATTATTTGGGAATCACAATATTCCTTAATTTGTTGCGGTCAGTTAGAAAATTAATGAAAAATCAGCAGGCATGAACCTGCCGCGCTACTCATGTGTTTTATTATAATAATCCCGTTTTTAGCGTTAATTTTATATATTTCTTCTATGATTCTCAGTCAATATCATTCATTGATTCCTAAACATCGTACTTAGGTATGAGTATTGACGGACCCATCTTTTTCTATTTCACACAGCCCAATACGCAACCAGTCATTATGTAGTAAAGCCGCATTTTTTTAATTTTACTTTAACTAATAATTTAATAATTCTTTTATTATAATTTAACTTTCACTTTTAATAAAAAAACATTTTAGGGTAAATTTCACAATTAGCCATGAAACTATGAGTAAGTTTTTATTTTGGTCACTTAACTAAAAAAATTGCAATTTGCTCACATAACTATTTGAAAGTTTTCATTTAATTCACTAAACTATTCAATTGTTTTTATTTAAGTCACTCAGTTGTTAAGTTTTTTCTTTAAAAAACAAGTTTTGCTAGCGAGTTCCAAGCGATAATTCGACAACCGGTATAGTGGATTAGTACCCATAACGAGTGGAAGAACATACCTTAGATACAAGTCCTTCTGGTGGTTAGTGTCGAATATCAGAGAAAAAACTATTTGAATTTTAGTTCGTAAATTCGTGACATCCAAAGTTGTTTCATTAAAAAAATTTAACTATAGAATAGAAAGAGAAAGAGAGCTTTTGATTAGTGCAAGCAATGTAAACAAAGAAAGCCATACAATATTGATTTTAACAGTCCAATGACTTAAATGAAAACTTTTGAATAATTCAGTGACCAAATTGTGACTTTTTTAGTTAAATGACCAAAACGGAAAAACTTACCCATTATTTACTAACTAATGATATAGTTTAGTCGAAATTTTAACTTCGCCCTCCACAAGGAATTGGATTCTTAAGCATATGTTCTGGAGCAGAACCAGGTCCTTGCCAACCAACCCCCCTAAAAAAAATAGAATTTTCCTTTTATCCCCTTTATAATTCATAAAATTTTAAATTAGTATGAAAAAATTACATTTTGACCCTTAAAATGATAAAAAATTGATTTAATCTTCTAAGAGTTGTTAAGTGATGTACTATCAAAATGGTGAAATTGTATTTTTTCTAACATAAAAATATATAACTTAATTTCGGTACCCTGAAAATGTTTTTTGATTTCGCATCCGCACATGCTTCATCACTTGATTAAATAACAAAATTAGTAGTTTGCCTTAGTAATATAATAATCCATTAATTAGATACTAATTTTTAAAAATGGAAAACCCTAGCTTAACAGTCACGTTTATTATAAGAGAATAATATCAGTTTGATTTAAGATATAAATTATTATAAATTGTGTGCAAATTACATTTAGGTTCTACCTGATTTGGTAGGGTTCGATGATTTTTTTTTGAAAAAAATAGCAGCTTAAGAATAAAAGAACAATAACATTTATTTCAGTGGGAACCTTATACATGTTATTACCATTCATCTATAAAAATATGTAACAGCTATCACATGCAATGAGCAGCTTAATTCAACATTGAAAATGACTAATTTTAAGATAAAACAACATTTAGTATTTGAATTTGATAATATATTTTCTAAATTTAGTCTTTGAGTTTTTTGGTCCACATTAGTTTTGGAAGTTGACAATTTCGTCCAATTTGATTTTTAAACTTGGATTTTATTAAAGTGCAATGATGTGGCCCTTTGAGAGTTTTTGGTTTTTCTTTTTCTGGATTTTGATTTTAATGCTTATTTTTTATCCGTAATTTTAAGTTTTATTGTAATACCCTAGATTTTAAATCTATAATTTGATTCCAACTTTATAAATATGTAACATCCAATACCCGATCTGATCGCTGGGTCTAAGTTACGAGATGTTACATTCGTTGTCAGAGCAACTACGAACACAAAACATTTAAATTATAGCACAATTCAAGCAAACATAAGCGTTTTAGTTCATAAACATGATATACAACCTTTCCTGGAACTTATACAAGCCTACGTATGCTCTAAAGTTAACCCGAGATTGAAAAAATACCAAATTGCAATGTTTTCAAAAATTCAGATTAGGTATCGATACCCGGTATCGATACCCCTACCTGGTACCGATACCAATTTGAGCTTCGAAGTTAGAAAAATTGAACAAAAATCAAAGGTATCGATGCCTTTCATAAAGTATCAGTACCTTCTACAAAGTATCAGTACCTTTCCCCTGTATCGATGCCATTTTATAGTTTATTGTTTTGAAAAATTAAAGAAAAATTACTAAAGTATCGATACCTTTCCTAAGGTATTGATACCTCATAAAAGAATTTCAAATTCTGCATTTGGTACCTACCTCATTCCAATCCATTATCAAACCATACCAATTCACATCTTAAATACCAATTCATATGCCTTATATGCATTCTAACCAACATCAAAACATGCCATCTTTAACTATGCATCAACAATTCATCATTGTACTACTTCAACTAGGATCTCAGACACATTTATATACATTCAACAACATACTGATACCCTATTTCTATCAATTAAACAAATAGCACTATCCAATCAAACTAAGCAATCTCTCAATGCTTAAATTCCTACCAAGTTTAATATATATGTACCTAAAATATCATCTATTAACTCTCATACATTAACATTAGTACATATAATCAAATTATACCAAACTTCAACTACCAACTTAGTATATACATGTTTATAATCATTTACTAATTTCAAATTCAATAATCCCAAACATAACAAAATATTAAAGTGATTCTATTAGGTACATGCCAACTAACAGAACAAAAAGAGATTCACTAACATTGTCGAGTCTGAGATTTTATCTGGATGTTGAATTCGATGCTCGAGATCTTTCTTGAAACCTAACTTGCTCACAAAAAATAAAATCGTACGCTGAGTAATAAACTCAGTGGTATTTTTATAATCGAGCATTATAATATAACTTAAATCAATTAAAAACAATTACTAAAAAGGCCATTCAATACCAATGCCAAACAATATGTTATAATGTACATTCCACTAAATGAATCATTCCATTCAAGTTCAATTAACTAGTATAGTAGTATCACACATTATCTTAACATATCTCGAATCGAAACGGTGGATTTGTCTCAACTTCATACCAATCTTCCAAGCTTACAATCCGACTTACATAATTTTTCACATTAGCCATTCATTTCATAGGCATTATCAATTTTACATTTTAAATCCCTATTAACATGACTCAGACTCGAACGGATAGACGAACCTAACCAACATACTAATTTTGGTACTCAGTGCCTCATCAGAAAATCCTAAGTAAATAAATTACGCCCAGCACTTATCGATATAACCGAAGTAAAAGTTGTACCTAACATTCATCGGCATGTAGTTGAAGTAACACATACTCAATTTATCTTATGGCATGCCAACTATATTCGACTTTGCCCGAACAGTTAATAGGGTATCCATTTGTCCAATTCATAATATAATTCAAATTTCACAATTTATCATTTTCAATTCATCAACCAAAGCATCAATTCATAAGTATCATAGCATGATTCATCCCAATTCAAAGTCAATTTTACATTTACATCAATTTACAGTATTTTCAATTATATTCAATATAGTCTTCTATCTCAGTAATCAATCAAAATCATATCAAGTCAAATTGATTTATCAATTTCAGCTCACCTCATAAACTTATCATGCAAAATAGAATAGATATACATTGATTGGAGTTGTTCGAATTAGAGAAATACAAACTAAGAATTTCGAGCTATTCATCGACGACTTTAGCTTTTCCTTTCCCCTTGAGGAATTCGGGTCGACATTAACTACGGATTAACATAAACATACAATACCATAAATATTCAACAAAATTCACAATCAATTATCATTATATAAAAAAATTCATTTTATTCAATTTAGTCCCTAAAACAGAAATTGCTATTACTTTTGAATTTGAGCTTCAATTTTGAAACCGATCTTAGATATACATCCTTCTATGACCTTCTATTATCAATAATTACAGAAATTTTATGCCAATTTTAAAATTTATACACTTTTGTCCCTATGTTCAGAAACTAGCAATTTAACTTTAAAATAAGTCCATTTTCACTTCTAAGCTTAAAATCTATCAATTTAATACCTAAAACTTCAAGAAATAATCAATTGTACTTTTTTAAAAATTTAATAGTTTTAGAAATTTGTATACGAACTAGCTAAATCAAACTCATAAGACCTCAAAAACATAAAAAGTACAAGAAAAGGACTAAATTAAACTTACCAATTGAGGGACTAAAGTTTGGAGCCCTAAACCAATTCTTTCCTCCTAAAAAATGGAGGTTTCAATCCTTTGAAGACGAAAAGAGAAATATTTTATCTTTCTTTCCATGTTTTCTTATATATTAGTTTACTTTTATAATTTATAATTTATAATTTAATATAATTATAAATTTATTATTATAACAATTTACCATACCAACCGTCCACTATAATTCTAAAATGGTATATTTCCCATTTTAGACCTTGATTTAATTGCTATATAAATCATTAAGCAAATTATAAATCTATAATTGTGAACCTTTACAACTTAGTCTCGGAGCCCTAATTAAATACAATTTTGACTAAATATCTCATCCAAAATTCAATTCACCTATACAGTAACTCCTTAAATATTTTGTAATAATATTTACAAGCTCGATTTATGAAAAAGAGGTCCAGAAAAAATCTTTTTCGACACTACTAAAAATCGGGTCATTACAAAATATAATTTAATAACTACTTTTGTGATGATAGGAATGTAGATCATGAACATTTGCATTTCTCCAAGAAATGAGAGATTGAGTTTCTATCGCGCTATTATCGAATGATGTACAAGTGTAGAAAGTTGTCAACAAGTAATAAAGCAGTAAGTATAGAGTTATCGTCTCCATATGGACTGTATATGTAAGTCAACAATTGCAAATTAATTATTAACAATTCAGTAAGTAATAAAGATTTGAATGTGATTTAATTAAGGACTTAAACTAAATGAAACTAATTGTGCAAGCAAATTGAAAAACAACACAAAAGAGAATAGCGGTAGAAAAGTTTAACTCTAGATTTAATAAAAATGATATGAAATACTAGTATAATTATTTTTCCCTAACAAGCAGTCACTAAAAATAACGCTATAAAATGTTACGATGAATTTGTGTTAATATGATGATCTATTAATCCAATTTCTTCAAGTTGTAGGCTTCTCTCAAAGTCCTACATTAATATTTTAGTTACTTAACATATATCTATATGCAAAATTAACATCAAGATCACCTTATCAGGCATTATTCATAAGGGTTATGCATGCAACAATTATCTCTCGATATCATCCTAACATGCACCATTCAAGTTGTATGTCTATCAATTATTACATTTTCTCAGATTAAATAATTAATTCAATTATTTACCAATGTTGGCCATGCACTTGTAAGTTGAATATGTAAATTACTTGAATGAATAAACAATCATTTACACAAATATTAATAGCAAAGAATCAATAATAGTATATCAAAGATCCATAACCATTCTAGCAAAACAACATTAAGCCATGATCATTAAATTGAAAGCAAAAAGGCAATTTGCAATCATGTTTATCAACACAATAATAAAACAAAAAAAAAGATAAAGGAAAGATGAATGATGAATAGCCAATGGTGGTTCTCCGTGGCTATTGCAAGTTTAAGAAGAGATGCTAGCCGGATCTGGTAGTTCTCTGTGGCTAACTGTTGCTTGCTCTCTCACATTGGCTCTCTTCCTCTCCTAGGCATTGTTCTCACCTTAATGCTCTCAAGCTATTGCTTTTCTTTTCAGCTCTCAACTTCTAAAATGAATGCTATCAATTGTGGTGTGTTGTGGTATATTTTCCCTCATTTATACTAGTTAGCCCCCTTTCTTACTTTACTATTTTTGGCATCAATCCCTTGATTTCCTTTATGTAGGTGGCATTTTCCATGATTTGGGGGAGAGGTTGCTTGTTCTCTCTATGGTTGATTCAGTGGTTGCTTGATTCTCTCCATGACTAATTCGGTGGTTGAGGTAGGTAGAGACCAAGTCCTATGATCAGTTTTGGCTCCCTTCTCTTACTGATGGACGACTTAGGCTTCTTTCTCCTTTTCCTCTTTAGGTTGTCCATGTTTGTTTGTCCACTACAACTTTAGGCTAAGAATAGGTTTGAAGTCCAACAAGGTCGAAATGGGGTGTCAAAAGATGTGTATTTATGAGCTTGACCTTATTGGCCCAAGGCTGCAGCAATGCTGCGGCATGGAGCATCAATATGTGAATTTGAATTCTTTCTTTCTTCTAAGGCCATTAGTTACCTTCATGGATGAAAACTTCATGTTCTAGCATATAAATCAACCAAAGTACATTATTCTAATAACAATTTACAATAAACAAGAATTAGAACAATTACAAAAAAATTGAGACACTATTACCCTTGAATTGAATGAAATTATAAGCTAAAAGGTATTAAAGTAGCTCTATATTTTAGAGTTATCAAGTTTGTGATATTGCTAGAATAGGAGAGAGTAGCCAAAAAAGTCAAGCTCAAAGATGCCTTAGATTTGGGGCAAGATGACCAAGAGATGGTTGATGTTGGTGTTAAGTCTTTTCCATTTAAAGATATACTATTAGAAAACATTGGTCTCCCTCTTAGGACTAATCTCTCTTTTGAGGAGCCAAATCTTGAGTTATTGGAATGCAACGTAACAATGTTTATGAGGGGAAATTCCTTAAGATTTGCTTCTTTGAATGAGTGGACCAAGCTATCGATAAAAGCCTTGAAAACTCAATGGTTTTTTGTTTTATTGGAAAAGTCATTGATTTTCAAGTGCTTTTAGGTCGGTTATAGTCTCTTTGGTCATTAGAAGGGAATTTCCAATTGATTGATTTAGATATAATTATTATTTGGTGAAGCTTAGTAGCAAGGACTTTGATCATGCTTTAATGGAGGGCTTTTGACAGATATAGGGCACTATCTTACAGGTCAACCTTGGAGTAGGTCTTTCTCCATTAAAGAAGCGTACCCCTTAAGATTGCTGCTGGGGTGCAGTTACTTGGGCTACTATATAAATGTTATTGGAAATGTCTTATACGTGCAATTGCAAAAGTCTTAGGTCAAGTGCTATAGATAAATTATAACATTAATGCTAGAAACATATGTCTCTTAGCTTGATTAGTCATTATTGTGGATCCTAACAAACCTCTTGTTTCTTTTATTAATATTGGTGGGGTAATGTAGGTGGTAAGTATGAATGCCTTCGAATGTTTTTTTATGATTACAGTTGTTATGGTTATGCAAAAGAGCTGTTTCCTCGTAATGTTAATTCAAATTACACATTATTTAATGAAGCTTTGTTGAAAATTAAGATGAATGATATGACTACCTCTATAGAACCAAAACTTTTTGGTTTTTAGATACAAGTGCAGAACAGAAGACAGATGACGAAAAAAATCAAGAAAAGAACCTCAACTCGATAATAATGCCATTGATAAGGACAAAAAATTAGGCTTAATATTCAAATTCTTATTGATATCTTGGATTCGTCATTTACGTTGAATATAGTGGTGACAGTTGGGAAATTAGTGGTAACAATTTAACAGCAACTATAAATGGGGAAAGATCTTCAAGTGGATTGAGTATAGATAAAATGCTTCAAGTTTTAGATGATAAAGAAAATCTACAGGCCCGTATTGGGCTTTTAAGGTCTCCTAATGGAACATAAATACAAGCTTGATGTGATCACAAGGCCTAAAAACCATTCAATGGGCTAATAAAATTGTAGAGAGAAGGTTCAATTTTAGTTGGTTCGAATAATAGGGAAATAATAATTGAGGACTTACAACCAAGTTGAGATAGGGCCTCCTTACCACTAGAGTAGATTGATAATTTAAGAAATGATGCTAGAGATAATTAAGAAAAATTAATCTCAGCCAGGGAAATTTCGTAAAATGGATTAAAGTTGAGAAAGAAAGCAAAATAAAAACCACCATTGAAATGTCTACATATCAAGTGGGTGGATTCTTTTTCCCAAAAAATTCAGTCAATTATTGAGGAAGAAAATGCTACACTTAGGGCATTAAATCTCACAATCTGCCACTTGCCCTAATGAAGTAGGTGAGTCATGTTTTGGATTCTCATGCCTTCTATATGTTTCTCAAAACTCCTAGCTACCAAAGTCTTGCTAAACAAATATGGTCCTCAGATTTGATTTTGAGTACATCTGCTATTTTGTCAATTACTATCATTTCCCTTATAATGATTTCTATCAACGTGTTTTTATCCTCATGTGGTTTCTTTGATGTTAAGCTATTTCCACACTGTTACATTGTCTTAATTTTTGCCTATCACATATTCGACCTCCATAGTGAAGTGAGTAGAGCAACCTTACTCGACATTTCTTTATACTATGGACCCACCATGTATGATAAAGACACAACCTAATGTCGATTTTTTTAAATCTTGACACATTTGAAAGACAAAATCAGTATAACTGATAGGAATGAGGTATTTTTCGGATTACACAAGCATGCAATCCTTTGTTATCATATTTGAGTATGTTCTTAACTGCTTGCTAGTGTGTTATACTAGGATTCCCATGATATCGACTCACCAACCCTACTGAGAAATAGATATCTAGACGTGTGTATAACATAGCATACATGAGGAAACACACACATGGTTAGTGACTCTAGGATCAATAACTCAATATTTATCGAATCTTTCACTAAACAAACTTATATTATAAAGAGTTCCATACAATTTCCCTTAGTGGTTAAGTAATCCTTCCACTCTTTATAGTTGGCCTTGAAGTGTCATTTTTTATTATATAAGGAAAAAATTAGACTTGGATAAGTATTTAGGCTTTTTAATTTTCTTCTTTTCCACTTTTGGTGGCTAGAGGACTTAACCTTGTTCCTTTTAGCATACTTTCCCTTCCTTTTAGAGGAAGAAAAACACTAACTTAGCTTCTGCTTTTCGAACCGGTTGACTCTAATTCAACATCAACTCAAGGTATTGTAACTCCTTCATAAGTTGTGTAAACGTTAATTTCTTATTCCCAAGGTTATATGCGACCTTAAAGAATATAAATTCCTTAGACAAGCTTTTGAATACAATTCCAATTTGTGTGTTCTGGTCGAAATTGGCCTCATTATCCTTAGCCTCGACAAAGTAGCCCATAAGAGATTAATGATATCCTATAATGGTAACACACTTATGAAAAGGTCATTAGACGAGCATTAATCGAGTTGCTTTCATGATGGTATGCTATTAGGTAGAGCTCAGTCACAATACTATAGTGGAATAACTTTGTGACTAAATAAGTTTATAATTAATAGGTGAAAAACTGCAACTTAATTATAAATTATTTGAGCCTTAATGGAATATGTCCAATCGATCCTCGCTAGCTCGTTGAAACCAGAAATAAGTTGCATATTGAATCAAATTAACATAAATGATTAGAAATGGTGAAAATAGAGAAATGAGAAAACATTTAGAAATGGTTATGGTTTTCTCCAAAATGAAAATGACATGAAAAATGAATTTATGTTTTTCGCAATAAATGAAGTTCGAAAATAAAAATAAATCATTTACTCATAGTGAACCATTGAATATAGAAATATTTAATTTATTTTCCCATAGATTCTTTTACAGTAAAATCGTCATGATTTTAACGAAATTAAAATTGGGTTAAGAAGATTATATTTAATTAGAAATATATTAAGAAGTTTATTTTGGGAAATAGAAAAACAAATATCGAGTTGGATCAAATTATAAAATATTAGGTTAAAAGCCCGAGAAGTACTTGTAATTAAACTCGATATGATAGAGGCCCAAAAGCCCCTAATGTTAAAAGGGGTGATGACAAATCCTGGTATATGTATGAACTAAGGTTGCCCCCACCTATAATTCTATTTAGACCAGGAGTTCGTTTTTCTAGTTGAAATAAACTTCTACAATTCAACAAGGGTTTTACCTTCTCTCCTTATAAATAGGTGACACTAGTAGGGCTATTAACAAAACTTTAAGATATTGTTACTCTGCCCTAAAATAAATAGAATTTATTTTTTACTATTGAATCTATTTTTTGGATTAACAATTCTGTTGGTTTCTTTTTGAGAAAATAT
The DNA here is from genome assembly GCA_025698475.1 of Gossypium anomalum. Classification (NCBI taxonomy): domain Eukaryota; kingdom Viridiplantae; phylum Streptophyta; class Magnoliopsida; order Malvales; family Malvaceae; genus Gossypium; species Gossypium anomalum. The sequence goes on from CM046961.1 coordinate 15,641,299, forward strand.
TTTTCATTTTCACACTTAGAGAAAATAAAACTATTTCTAGTTATGTATTTTGATTTGAATTATTCATGCCCACACTTGAAGCAGTTTGTGATACGAGAATAGCAGAGAAGACCATTTGGTTGAAATCGAGAACAACAAGGATTTGTCTAACCAAAAATAAAGGTGTGAATTCAAATTCAGGTTTATTGCATAAATATCACAAACTAAACTTGTTTTCAAAATTTTAATTTTATGCTATGTAAGAAAACCGTTTTTGAACGAGAAAGACCACATTCCCTTTAGAAGAAGAAGCAAATGCTAAGTTAATTTTTACTTTTCGAACTAGTAGTCCATTATTCAACATCAACTCATAGTATTTTAACTTCTTAATGAGTTATGTAAACGTTAGTTTTTTATTCCCAAGGTTATATATAGCTTTAAATCATACAAAGTCCTTGGACAAGCTTTTGAATACAATTTCAATTTGTGTGTTCTTGTAACGCCCTAAAATTTGAATGTCTGACTATTGAATTCTGCCATAATTAAGTCTCTGCATCTATGGCTAGGTGCTCTGCGTAGGTGTTTGAAGTTAGGGGCTCAAGTAGTGTTTTTAGGAAGTTTTGCTATTTTATTTTAGACTAATCTTTAATTCTAAACCACTGATTTAAGTTTAATTCTATGCGAATTGGTGTTAAGAATGAGCCTATTGATTCAATGGTTAAGTTTTTGTATTTTCTCTAGTCCTGTGGTTGAGTCTTGGTGTATGCATTACAAATATTTTGCTAAAAGTTAGAAGTCTAATTGGTGGTTAAAAATAAAAGTTAACGTATTCTTTCTTTCTTCACTTTTTCTTATCTTTCTCTTTTTTTTTTCTTCTTGTTTCCTATTTTTTTTCCTTTTCTTTTCGATTGTGTTGGTGAAGGGGTCATTAGAGTTAATTGAAAGTTTAAGTTGTTCATTGTGAAGTGGGAAGATCTCTGTGTAAGTTTTGCTAAGAATTATTGTGGTTCCGCGAAGTTTCTGTTAATTTTTTGTTTATGTGTAGAAATAGGGTTTCTATGTTGTTTCACTTGAATTCTCTACTAAGTGATCGTTGATCTCTTTTCTTTAGGTGAGAATACCAAGGTAAGTAATTTTTTTTGATCTGTTTCGAGATAGTCTTGCCGAGTTTGGTAAGCGTGGGTTCTGTTGGAAGTTCGCGTCAAAGTTTCGACATAAGTGGTTGAGTATTAAAATTGTGTGATTTTCATCATCTTAGTTGTTGATTGGTTATTGAATGTTCGTTTTAGGTCTCAAGATTACTCTACCTTGATCCTACTTCAGAACTACTTCAGATGCGTACCAAAAACCTGACTTTCTACAAATTTTGGACGTTGAAAAAGATGGTTGTCGATACCACACGACCGTGTGAACCACACGGCCGTTTATCAGGCCATGTGGGCCGTGTGGCAAACTGTGTGACCCATAATTCATGAATTAGACGGGTGTGTGTTCAGGCCGTGTGTGGGGATATTTAGTACTGGGTTCATACAGGCCAGGGACACAGGCGCGTGTCCAGGCCGTGTGACTCACTGTTCACAAATTAGAGACACATAGGCCAAGGACACAGGCACGTGTCCAGGCCTTGTGACTCACTGTTCATGAATTAAAGACACATAGGCTAGAGATACGGGTGCGTATCTAGGCTGTGTGACTCATTGTTGTGTAATAAGACCATACGGGTAGATGGCATAGACGTGTGCCAGGCTGTGTGAAGCCACATAGGCCAACTGTTCAGGTCGTGTGGAACCACCCGGGTGTGAGGATCAGGAACTGTATTTCATCCTCAGGCTGCATGTGTCGTTTGAAACGATTGTCGATCTTCGGTAAGGTTGTATGAGCTAAAATATCCTATATAAAATATTATTTTGTGATATGATGTAGAGGATAGAATATTTGTATGCGTGATGAATGTAACAACCATTAATAACTTTGAAATATTATATATGAGTATAAATTGTATCTGAATGACTGTATAAGCATCCTTATCAATTATCGTTTGAAATCTACATCTGCATTGGGGGTAATTACGTAAATGAGGAAGTGTTCTGTGCTAAATCAATGGTCAAGCGACTGGTAGTTGTAATCTAATTTGGCAGCTAGTCTGCAATTATCGAAACGTGTCATATTGACACTTTATGGTGTGTAGGGCTAGATGAGTATTAAATACTTAATTTGGTGTGTTGGTTTGGTCGGAGATGGTGTGTAACGGATGAGGATAAAAAATGTCGTTTGTTTTGAACTGTTTCGTGTCTGGGAATGAGCTGACTTGTTATCTAACTGATCTGTTTTGATCTCTTAAATTAAACATATTGTTTTCCGAACCTGATTTCAAATCTGAATTTGGGACATTATTGGTTTAACCTTAACTTTGTTTGAATATATAATTTTTTCCTTGTCGAGTTATTAACTCATTTTGTTTGCTAACTGAATCACAGCTAACCCGCTGACTTGATCGGGACGGTGGAACGGGAGCTCGGTCACACTTTTTATCAACTGCTATTATTATTATTAGTTTAAGTTTAGTTGTTTTCAAATAATTGACTTTCTAAATGATAATTTCTGAAGTAAACATTATGTTTGATAAAGTTCTTTTGGTTTGGTAGACTTCGAAACCAAGTTTTAAAATTTATGTTTTGAGAAATAATTGATGTGGCTCTCTAGACTTGGTCTTGCCGTCTAGGTCGATTATGGGGTGTGATAGTTCTGGTCCAAGTTGGCCTCATTATCCTTGGCCTCCACCTCAACAAAGTAGCTAATAAGAGTAATCATATGGTATTTGACCGGAGTGCCGAGTTTCTGCTGGCCATTCATCACACTAGTTATAGCTGACTGTCCAGCCAAGTAACTTGGCCTCCAAACATGTCCTCTAGTTTTTCCAATGTCACTTTGACAGAATCAAAACTCTCTAATTACTTAAATAGGGTATTGGTCATGCTTGCCAGCATGTAGCAACGAGTTATCTCATCAGATTGTTTCCAACAGTTTTTAGCCTCAGCTTGGTTGGCGGTGGAGATTTACTATTAGGAACCATCTTAAGTTTCTCACAGATTAGGAAATTAGGAGGTTATTTTTTCATTTCTTATAGTTATTTCCATTCAACTTGTTCTCAATAGAGATATTTAGTAAGGGAGTTGGTGCCATTTTCAAATTGAAAAATAAAACATTCATTCATTAATATATTTGTATTAAGCAAATAATTTCAAAAAAAAATTGTAACATACAATATGCATTAAGATGGTGCATGCATCTTACATTAGGTCAATATTAACTAACTAATAAGAACATAGATCAGCTTCTAATTAATATGTAAACCTAATCCCTCAAGTGTTCACACATACTAGTAATCGTTTCATGTTTGGCCATCATTCTAATTTAAGTAGAGCATCATAGGAAGTTACTTAACTAGAATAATCTTGAGTGTATAATCATCAACTCAACACCTATCACATCATGTGCCATGAATAAGTTGTCGTGAGACAATCTTAACAAGTAACATGTATGATTAGTTGTCCTTGTTTAAAAGAAAGCTTCCTCAGTGAAACACACATGATAATACTTACCTTAAGGCAGAAAAATTATCAAACCATCATAAGATAGTAATCTATTTTTAAGGAGATCTCCTCAGTGAAATCTTTATGATAATGCCTACCTTGGGGCCGATAAATCATGCCATCATAAGAAACCATAGATGGAGGATACAGGTCTTGTTTACAGAACTTTCTCCCACTCAATCTTTTAGAAAACATGTAACGCTCTTATTTTTAGTTTCAATCATAAATGATTATGTAAACACCCTTTGCTCGACCCAATCGCCAGGTTCGAGCTATAGGATGCTACATTTATTGTTGGAGCAACTACAATAGTTTAACATTCAAACCAAAGCATGATACATACAAACATAAGTATTTAAAGCAATAAAAATGATATAGACCTTTCTCGGGTCTTATTCAAGCCTATGTATGCTCTAAAGTTAGCCAGAGATCAAATGAGGATCAATTTGTAAAACATACAAAATTTCGATATGATGTCGTGACGTGACATACTAACTTGGCCACATCGTGATGATAGGGTTTCTTGTCATGCTGTGGCCTGATGCCCAGAGCTCATCGCAACGACCATTACTCGACATCGCGACGTGGATTCTATTTTTGGCAAAATTTAGGCCATTTGGTATATATTACCCAGCTACCTTTCAAACTTACCATTGGTGCATATTTACACAACCCTTCCTGCACAATAAATATCCTAAACACATACTAATACAAGTATAAACATTCACAATCATTCTTACATCAACCTATGCTACCAATTCAACCATTAAACATAACATTCCAATATCATGGCATTCCAACTAAACCATTTGAAAATTACCAAACATTTATCTATCCCAAGCTTCTTTAAACATGCCAAATCACACCTGTTTATACCATTTCATTTGCCATAAACACTTCTCAATCCATTTAGTATACTATCTCAATCCATTTGCCAAATCACATCCATACACAAAATATGTTCCAAGCTATGCCAACATTTAAAGGTAACAAATACACAACACCTATATACATGTTACACAACTGGACTTTTAAATGGTTGAAGGACTACTGAATCAATAATGGGATAGTGTGAGATTCTTGACGATCTACAAGACACTTCCTGCAAGATGGTCTACAAATGAAAGGGAAAACAAACGGGTAAGAATATATAATGCTTTATATTGTACAATAAACTACTAGCTTGATACTGATTGTCTAGACCACAAGAACAAGGTGAGCTTAACATGTAATCAAACCATAATGTCATTTAAGAATATAACAAATCAATTCATTTCAAAATCAACATATCAATACCATACTTAATTCAGCATTTATACATTTAAACAGATCAAACTCATATCATATACAGGTATCTTGATACACCAGTTGCTCATCGAAGCTGAAATATATACCGGCCAGGTTACCCGTTTGGGCTAAACCTTTAAGTTGACAGCAGGTTACTCGTTCGAGCTGGAAAAATATATAATTGTACCGTGTTACTAAACCTTTAAATTACACATTTGATTGCTTGGCCAAGCTAAAAATATAGATGTAAGGTTACCAATCTGGGCTAAACCTTTAAAACGACATTAAATTGCTCGTCTAAGCTAAACTTGTGTCACATGTATCTTTGAATCCACAACACATATTGGACTCGGTAATCATCAATGTAACACCCTTAACCCCGTCCCGTTACTGGAACAGGATTACTGAGTATTACCAGTCATTATAGTACATTTGCACATAAACAAGTATAAATGCAATATATTCATCTAAATATAATTGTTAGTGGGTCCACAGTACTTTACAAGTGTAATTAAAATAATCCGGGTTTCGATCGTAAGCTCAGAAAATTTTTCGTGAAATTTTAAATTCACTTCTTTTGAACAGTACCACACGCCCGTGTGGCTAATTTAACATACCCGTGCGGTATGGGACACGGCCGTGCCCTCAACCCGTGTGCAACACAGACTTTTAAACACGACCATGACACACATCCGTGTGGCCTGCCCGTGTACTAAACTGACTTTAAGACACGGCCGTGGCAACCAAGGCACACGCTCGTATGACAAACCATGTGGACTCGAAATGAACCTTTATTTTATAATTTACCAATCCTGAAAATTTTCAACACATAACCAATCCAAATACCAATACTAAACCACTCCAAACGCGTTTTATATACTATCCAATACTTAATTTTAAAACACTTATCATGTATCTTGTATCTTGTATCATGTATCATTATCAATTATCAATTTACTTATTTAGTTATTACAATCACAATCCAATATAACACACTTAAGACATCCTAGGTACATGCCATTACTGATAATTAACATGCTTTACCTTTTTGAGTTCGGGATCAGCTTATGATGCTGATTCAACGATTTGTCTTTAACCTAACCTGCGCACGGAAACAAACCGTACGCTGAGTATGAACTCAGTGGTATTTCTATAAACCGATACTTAAGTCAATAATAAACCATATATCAATGAACCTTGAGAATTCAATCTATTACTCCTAATAGTTCAATCATTTGTTTTTGAAATATAATGCTAAGATCTTGTTAATCACTTTCGATGAAATGTATACAATTTCAATGTTTGTTCATTATCCGTCGATTTTTCATATTTATTCAGTAATAATCTGTGTTCAGTATCATTCAGACATTCAGTAGCAGTCCATTATTCAGTAACAATTAGTTTTTCAGTACTTTTATTTACAATTCATTTGAGTAATAATATTACTCACCTTCCATTCAATATTCTGTACTATCTCGTTTCAATAACAGTCAATATTCTTTGTTAACAACAAATTGATCTTTATCGTTCGATGCCATCGATCAACAAGAATAATCCAGTTAATCGGTAATATTTAGTTATTCAAGATCGATGCGTTTATTCTCAGAATATCAATTATTCAAGAACAAACGATTTTAATACTTTTCATTACCCCTATTAACATGACTCGGACTCGGACGGATACATAGATCCAACCCACACACCGGGGATAGTATACAGTGTTTCATTGGCCGAAACCGGAATACACCGTAAGAAGTATAATAACGATATGAATTGTACCCAAAGTACCTCATCGGAACAAATCCAAACAAGAATAAAGATAACGATCAGTGCGAGTACCTCTTCGAACGAATCCTAACGATCCACGATGAGTCGACACACATATAGTGTCTCATCGACACCACAATCGAATATCCCCTAACACTTCCAATCCTATGGCATGCCAACTATATCCGACTTAGCCCGATCATCATTAATAGGGTATTCATAAAACTTTCGCTTTTAATCAGTATATATTTCAATTAATAATATATATTTTCAATTCAATATATATATTTCAATTCACTTTACATTAACAGAGGTCAAATTTCACAATAATCATATATTTTCATATCAATCCTATCATTTCCCAAATCAATATATTTTTCAATATCAATCCACATGCAAATCAATTTCAATGCAATATACATTTTTCAATTTTCCACTTAATATTCATATTCTATTCAATATAAAAAATCACTAATAATTCATGAACTTTTATTCAATTCAATACCTTAATAATAATAATAATAATAATAATAATAATAATAATAATAATAATAATAATAATAATAATAATAATAATAATGATAATGATAATACTTATCATTCATATAAATAATAAATTCAACAAATAATTGTTAGATTCGATTTATAGAAATACAAACCGTAATTCTCGAGTTTACTCGATATCCTCGTCCACTTTCTCTTTCCCCTTCTTCGATGACATTTCCGGCGTTACGTTAGCTACGGAAAAATTTACATTCATTCAAAGTCATTAATATCACATTCTTAAGATTTCCATGTAACTTTTCCATAAATTTCAATTTAGTCCTTCCACCATAACCATTCTTTTTCTTCAAAATTAACTTAAGTTTTCATCTTTATACTTGCTTAAAATAAATTCCAGCTTTTCATATTCAACATAAAATTTAAATTCTGAATTTCTTTCAACTTAGTCCTTACTATGTCAAAACTTAACTTTCTCTTTATAATTTAATCCTTTTCCCACTTCTAACTTAAATTCCTATCAATAAAACTCATAAATCATCATTTATTCAACATGAATAATATCTAAAAATCTAATAACCTTCAACATATCAACTTAATTTCATCAAAACTTTGTTCTAAAACTTCTAAAACATTAAAATTAAGTGAAAAGGGCTAAATTCACATACCTATTTAAACCTCAAGCTTCAAACCTTCAATTTTCCCTTTCTTCTTTCTTTTCTCCTTTCTTTCTTTCTTTCCCTGCTTTTCGTTTTGCCTATTCTGTTTCTGTTTCTATTTCTTTTCTTTTTCTTTCTTTATTTCATTTACTTTACTATATATATATATATATATATATATATATATATTATAATAATATAATATAATAATAATTCTTATATTATAAGTAATTATATAATTGTATTACACATGTATGTACTTAATTCATTACACATGTATATTTTATTACCATACATTTGTCAACTTTTAATTTATTTCATAACAAATATCAATTTAATAAAAATAACCTTAATAAATATCAAATATAAAACCATAATAAATAATAATAACAATAATAATTTAATATACATATTTATGCATAAAAATCAAAGATTTTTATGCATTTGCCGCCTCACTTAGGAAAAATGGCATAATTGCCATTTTGGTCCTCTTTATTTTCTTTTAATCTACAATTAAACTTTCACACTTTATTCAATTTGGTCATTTTACTTAATTACTCTTAATTAAATTAAATTCACTTAATTAAACTCTAATTGACCACTCAGTTTACTTCGTAAATATTTTTAATAAATATTTACGAATCTATTTTTTAGAAACAGAGACCCGAAAATATACTTTTCCGATAACGGTAATATTCGAGTCATTACAATCAATAATCGAACTGAACCAGTGTGTACATGACCTTTACTAAGTTCATTCAGGCATTTTCAATATATACATATACATTCTTTACAATATATTCTAAACCTCACCTTTTTTACCTAATTGCTAACAATCCAAATTTTAACCAAATGTATACATATTCACAATTCAAATACATAATAAATTAAATTCAATCATACCATGTGAATTTACCTGGTCAAATCACCAAACAAGTTGAATTTGGAGGAATTAATCTACAATTTTTCCTTTTCCCTGATTATCTTTAGTTTGGTTAAATTATCGATCTATACAATACTTAAGTTCAATTTATCAATTCCAAATATCTTATAACATTATATTATATGCATGGTTCAATTCAATTTCATTTTTGAAGGCCCTTAATGTTTTCATTTTATTCAATCTAGTCCCTAAAACTAAAATTGCAATATCTTTCAAATTTGAGTTTCGATATTGAAATGGATTTGAATTACATCCGTTTTGGATCCTCTACTATAAATAATTATAGAAATTTCACATAAATTTCAAAATCTATACACTTTCTTCCTTATGCTAAAAAAGTATCAATTAAACTTTACAATCTAATAATTTTTCACATCTAAGCTTAAAATTTAAAAAGTTAATACCAATTTCTTCAAGAAACCACCAATGGAAACTTTTAAAAACTTTAACAGTTTTGCAAATTGGCACATGGACTAGCTAAATCAAGCTCCCACGACCTAAAAAACATAAAAATTACAAGAAAATAACTAAATTGAACATACCAAATTGAAGGCATAAAGTTTAAAGCTCTCAAACCCTTTTTCTTTTCTATGATGAAGAAGGTGAATAGGAAGAAAGAATGGCTTTGTTTCTTTTTAATTTTGCTTTTATACTATAATTAATTAATTAAAATTAACTTAATTAACCTTAACTAATTAAATTATAAACATAATTAACTAAGTTGGCTGGATCATCCAACATCGATTGTCACCTTAATAAGGCTCTAATTGCTCATTTAGTCAGTTGGTTAATTAAAAATCTATAGTGATAAATTTTTACAACTTTTACAATTTAGTCGTTATACCTTAATTAACTATCAATTTGACAAAATTAAAGGACCAAACTTTAATAAACTGTAATACTAACCTCGTAAATATTAAATACTAATATTTACAGACTCGAACATCGAAAATTGGGTTCTAAAATCGTCATTTTTGACATCACTAAAAATCAAGCTGTTACAAAATAAAATGTCATGAAAAGTACATGTAGCATTCTTTTCTTAAGCTATATGATATTCTTATCATACATTTGTATGAACATAATTTTCTGTCAATTTAAATTTCATCATGCTATAACATAAAACTTGAAAATGAATTGACTTTGATAAGCCAAAGTTTTACTGATTCCATAAAAAAAAAATTTACATTCATCATCCCATAGCATTCTTTGGGTTTTTTGGGTGAAAGCCAAACATCCTGATATTGGATTTCCCAAAACCCGAAAAATTGAAAAGTTTATTGAAGATATCTATCTACCTTCGAACCATCGCCACCACCACAGGTTACCATTGCAACCACCGTTGGTCACTCGACCACTGTTGCCTTTCACTGGTCGACCCACTATCGATCTTTTGTAAGTTTTTTTGGTCGGGTTTTCATCGTCTCGATCAATTTTGGATACATCTCGATCCTCTGGGTTCTGTAGAAAAATTAGGTTACCAAAACCCTAAGTCTATTTTTGACTCACATGAATTATTCTAAAAAATTAAAGCCTAGGTGGAGATGATAACCCATGATCTAATTCTATATCCCCAAAATCATGGAAAAAAACTAAAATTACACCTAATCTAATTTTTAGGAATCACAACTTTGACAAATTTTTGTATCATGGATAATAAAATAATTGCGTACATTCAATCACATATATAACCCAAAACATGCATATAATTAAAATAATGTCACATAACATCTAATTTAATCAAATCATGAAGTATAGAGAGAAACTTTGGTTTCTGTTTATATTCTAAACATAGCACAACCTAACTCTGATACCAATTGTTGGAAAAATAGGTTAAGAAAATGGTTTTATAATCACAATGGAATATTTTTTTTAAAACTGAGTTGGTTTGTGAGATTTATAACAATAAACCCTAACCGTATGTGTCATGTGAGGCAGATTCAAGTCGATCTTGGCTTTCAATCAAATAACCTTTTTCGCTATCCTAGTTCCATAGATTACATCGAATGTGGCTCGAACAACATGAACTAAAGAGCAAGAAAAAACGAATTAATTACTTTAAGTAGGAAAGTAATTTCTCTGTATAAAAATTTGTAAAGATCGTAATTCTCAACAAATAGAATTTATTCTAAGTAAATAAACTACCACTATTAATAACTCAATAATCAATGATGCATGTGTCCTTTTAGGTCAACCGATATCATTTATTTATAGAGAGAGGAACAAGAATCCTGGCTGAACAAGCTTGACAAATGAATTCATCAGAAATTCTAATTTTAATAGTTCTTTTCGAGTGGAAGCTAAAGACTTTTGAATGTCATGTGGATGTGTTAAATGTTGACACCCAATTTGATTACGCTAGAGTCTCCTCGAAGTTTTTGAATAAATTTTTCTTGTATATTTTGGTATATGGGCATCTAAATGCTTTTATAAGAAAGATGGTTTGGGAAGTTTTGAATGGTTGGAGAATTTTTAGAATTTTAACTATATAAGGTTGAAACTACGAATAGGGGTCGTGTTAACAAGCTTTTTTATTTTACATTTGAGAAAGGTCTAGTTGATATGGATTTAAATGGTGCTAGATTCACTTAGTCTCAAGGAAATTTATTATAAGGGCTCGACTGATTTTTGTGTAATAATGCCTAGCTTGATAGTTTCCTATCTTCTTTAGTGCTTTAGTTGGAGAGATTTGGGTTCACTAATCAACTCATTCTTCTTAGTACTCAGGTCTCAAGAAAAATTATTATAAGGGCTCGACTGATTTTTGTGTAATAATGCCTAGCTTGATAGTTTCCCATCTTCTTTGGTGCTTTGGTTGGAGAGATTTGGGTTCACTAATCAACTCATTCTTCTTAGTACTTAGTTCTAAAGTGATATTAATGAGTCGTGTCTTTTTGGGTTTATAGTTGCGTGATATTAATGAATGGTGATAGATTCACTTAGTCTCAAGGAAATTTATTATAAGGGCTCGACTGATTTTTGTGTAATAATGCCTAGCTTGATAGTTTCCCATCTTCTTTGGTGCTTTAGTTGGAAAGATTTGGGTTCACTAATCAACTCATTCTTCTTAATACACAGGTCTAAAGTGATATTAATGAATCGTGTCTTTTTGGGTTTATAGTTGCGTGATAGGAACACCCTCAATTTCAAAAGTTCATTAGAGCTAATTGGCAAAAACATGCTAATTAAGAATATGTTTGAGCACATTATATCACTTTATTAAACCCTTTACTTGTAATGTGAAGAATTGGAATAATAATATGTCTCAAACATTAGTTAGAAGAATGAAGGTTGATTGATCGGATTGTAGGGAGTGAGAAAACTCTAAGAGGGCTCCTTTTTAGTTCTTGTTAGACTTGGAAATAGAGGTAAAGGTTAAACTAGATGAAGTTTTACTATAAAAAGAAAGTTTGTGGCTTCAATGATCTAGATGCCAATGGGCTTTTCATTGTGATAAGAATACTCAGTTTTTCCATTTAAGTGCCATTACTAGAAAGCATCTTAATACCATTGATGATTTTAATTGACGAATGATGAATGGTGCTATAATCCTTAGAATCTCATAGAGGATGCTACTTCTTACTCTTCAAATTTATTTAAAAGAGATGAGGAAGTCATCCTTGTATTGGGGTTCTTGGGGGATTTTTATAGTAATAACGAGAGTATTATTACCTCATTGAGAACATCCGCTTCAGATGATGAGATTAGGGCTACAGTGTTTGAGATGTAACCCCTGAAAGTGTCTGTTGTTGATAGTTTCCCAACATTATCTTATTAGAGAATTTGGAATTTAGTTGGAAGCCATAGTGATTCATTGTTAAGTTAGGTTAATAAGACAATATTAATCCTTATTCCTAAGATTGAGAATTTCAAAACGATAAAGAAATTTTGACCTATTAGTCTTTGTATGGTGTTGTTTAAAATCCTTAAGTAGTAGATTATGAATAGAACTAAACATCTTCTTACCAATTAAGTTATCTATGTAACAGCCCGATTTTGGGTCTAGTTGGAACAGTGATTTCGGGACCACAAATCTGATGCTGAAAATTTTATTTATTTATTATTTTTTTATGGTCTACAATTTTACGGAATGATTTTGTGAAAATTTCGTTCAAAAATTTTGATGTTTGGGCACTCAATTTGGTCAAAAGGACTAAATTGTAAAAAGTGCAAAAGTTGAGTTCTACATACTAGAGGTGTCTAATTGTTATGAAATTTTAAATTGGAAGTCCTAGATGGTAATTAGACCATTATAATTTAGTATGCACAAAAATGGACATGGTGAGATAAAATTTTTAAAGTTTTAATGAAGGGCATTTTGGTAATTTGGTTATTAAATGAATTAAAAGCCAATTTTCAACCATCTTCAAGCTATGGCCGAAATTACCATGTCTACGATTTTTCAAGCTTCCAAGCTCAATTATAGTTCCGTTCCAGCCCCATTTTTAATGATTTTTACGTTCTAGTCCTTGGCCGTGTGTCTTCAATTTGCTCTTGGGTGATAAACAATGAGTTACACGGGTTAGGGACACGGGCGTGTGTGACAATACGGCCTGCCCACACGGGCGTGTCCCATACCATACGGGCGTCTGACCCCTATTTTAGCAAAAATTTTCTAAGTGTTGTGAAATTTTCAAAAGTTCTCGGTTTAGTCCCAAACCACTCCCAATGTATGTTTTGGGCCTCATAGGCTTGTTTAAGGGACGATGTGAATGTTTTTGAAAATTTTTAAATTTGGATGGTAATTTATGTCTCGATTTTGAATGTTTGTTTATGTTTAAGATCGGTAATGCCTCGTACCCTATTCCGGCATCGGATACGGGTAAGTGGTGTTATAATCTGAACTAGGTTAGTTTTTTGCCTAGGCGCAATATTACTGATAATGTCACAATGGCTCAAGGAATATTTCATTCTATGAAAAAGAAATTAGGTAAGACTTGTTAGGTGGGTATCAAGATAAACCTTGAGATGGCTTATGATAGACTTGACTAGAGATTCATTTAAAATGCATTATCTAATATGGGTATTTAGAGAATTTGAGATCAACAATTATGAGATGCACTAAATCAGCAACAATATAAATTAATTAGAATGTTAGTTTGACCCAGTTTTATCACGTCTCGATATGGCGAGTAAATAAGAGTAATCTAATTGGTGGGATCCTATTAGCCCAATCGATGCTTTTTGCAGATAAATCAGGTGCATAGTTAATGAAAAATCATCATAAAAGGATTTTTTTGTGAATGCTTTAAGTTGTAAAGAATACGAATTGGTAAGAAAGTTGAGGATTTTTGGGTAATTTGGGTTATGGTCGAAGGTATTGTATGCCAGTTTATTGAGTTACGTTCTTTTCATATTCTAACAGGATAGTTAGGAATGAACGACAGGGTGAACCAAATATATGTAATTATTTGATTTCTTTTTTTTTTTACGGCTGTAAACCGTTTGTAAAGGTAGTCTTGAAAATTTGTGACACGTGTCAAATACCACTATGAGAACATGGGGTTTATAAGTTATTGTAGGAGTTGAGAAAAGATCTCCCTCTTGTTAGGCTAAAACTAAGGATTTGAACTCATGAAGAAGGTTGTTTCAATATTAGGTAAGTATTATGGTCTGGTATGTTAACTTCTGAAAGAGTAAGTTTGTTTTGTAGGCATGAACAGTAAAATGATGAAGTAAGGTTTTTGCTTGGGGGATTATCTTGGTTTTAGATGATTGTAAAGGTTGAATGAATGAGTTTTAATGATGTTCCTATGCTTTATAAGTAGTGGTTGTTGCGGATTTTGGTTAGATATCGAATCTGGATTCCAGTTGCTATTTATAAGTATTAGGTGAGTTCCTAGATCGACTTTTGCATGTGCATTATGCTTTTCTAGAAACTTTTATGCTAAGTCACAGAAGCATGAGATTGAAACTAGTAAAATATGATGGGATGAATCTGATAAGAAATGTAAGACTTATGAATTTGTATGACTATGGTGTGCTTATGTTTGATAGTAAGAACGAGTCTGGAAGAAAGTGTATGTGTCTGGTTAGCATAAGAATGTCTATCATGAGTGAGTCGACCCATGATGAGTCTGTATCTGTCTATGGAGTTGTCTAAAGGGGTCTGTCAGAATTAAAAAACATGAATCTCTGAAAGGAAAAGTCCATGACCATGGCACTAAAGAAGATCATATTATGTAAGACTGTAACTGATGGGTTATGACATCATATGGAAAAAAGACCATATCGTGTAAGACCATAACTGGTGGGCTATGGCATCGTATGGAAAAATTTAAGAAAGGTTATTAAGTAACATAGTTCTCTGTGTGTCCCAGTGTAATAGCCTAATTTTAGCTAAATCGGAACAGTGGTTTTCGAACCACAAATCTGATGTCAGAAAATTATTTTAATATTATCTTATGTGTTTACAGCATGATAGTATGTATGTCAGAAAGTTGCATTCTACTTGTTTGAAGTGCTTAATTGCTATGGTTTATTAAATAAAAGCTCCTTATGATGTTATTAAACCATTGATAGTGAATTTGACATAGATGACCTTATATTAAGTGATTTTATATGTTTATTATAAAGGTTAAAATGGTAATTAGGTTATTAAGTTTAATTAAACAAAAAAAGCCATTTTCATGCTATCATCTTCTTCAATAGCTGAAAGTGAGGAAGAAAATAAGTGTTTTAAAGCATTGAAGGTTTAGCCATTGTTGTTCAAGCATGTAAGTCCATTTTGACTCGATTTTTGATGATTTTTACGTTTTTGAGATCGTTGCAGCTCAATCTAGCTAGCCCATGCTTCAATTTTTGACTTTGTTCATGATTTTGTGAAGTGCCATTGATGATTATTTGAGCTTTTGAATGTTTTATGATGGAAAATGAATATTTTTTAATAGTTATGTAAGTTTTGTTAAGTGAATTTGAATAAAAAGCCTATTTCAGATTAAATTGAGAAATGTGTAAATTGAAGGGTTGAAATGTTAAATAATGAAAGCTATGGGATGCTAGGGACCTATACTAAATTCGGCCAAGCATGGTTTTTGTCAAGTTTGGTGTAATTTGTATTTTTGTGAAATAATGACTAAATTGAATAAATGTGAAACTTTAGTGGCTAAAGTGTAAAAATGCCCAAATAAGTGTTTGTGAACTGAATTGAGTGAATGAATGAATAATGAGTTAATTTTGAATGTATATAGATCAAGAACGAAAGAAATCAGATTTAGATCGGGGGAAATCGAAAGTTGTCGAATAGTCGATTCAGTCCGTTTATCCCGAATACAAGGTAAGTTTATATGCAAATAAATGTCTTTAAATTGAATTATATATGTTTAATTTTCATTGAACTTCTATGAATGTTGAATGGTCAAATACGGGCAAGAATCGACAGAGTTACAATATCTGAAAGTCCCGTACGAACCTTAGGAATAGTATAGGATACGAATGTCATGACATTAGGATTAACGAGATGTGATTATGTGTAAGACCATGTTTGAGACATTGGCATCATTATGTGATTATGTGTAAGACTATGTCTGGGACATTGGCATCGTTATTTGATTTCGTATAAGACCCTGTCTGGGACAGTGGCATCGATATGTGATAACATGTAAGACCATATCCGGGATATGTCATTGTATGAGCTATATGTGATTTCCGAGTATCCTTAATGATTCTGAATGGTTTAATGGGCAAAGACAAGTCGAGAAAGAATGTGTGAACGATTTAAATGATTCAGGTACGTACGAGATTTATACGAGTATTGAAAAGGGAAGTATTTGATGAATTCAATTATGATATTGAATTTGTGTACAATGAGAAAGGTTTGTGAACTTATAAGTACTTACTCATAGTTTGCCTATTGATGGAAATGATGTTGATGCACGTGATAATTTATTTGTATATGGCTTACTAAGCTTTTAAAGCTTACTTTGTGTGTTCTTTCTCTGTTTTATATATAATCGAAGCTAGCTCGGATTCGGGAATCTTCAGGAATATCATCACACTATTGATCAACTTGTTGGTACTTTTGGTGCTTTGTAAATCTGGTATATGGCAGGTATAGGCTAGTGATATGATGATATGTTTTAAGTTATGATATTAGCCATGAGATTTGGCTTGTAAATATGGATGTGTATTTGGCCATATGAGTTGGCTAAGTTTATGAATTTGGTAAGTGATATGTGATGTATATATGGCCTTGTGTTTTGACATGTTTGGGATGGTTGTTTGATGGTTATATGGTTGCTCAATTAGCTAGTTGTCAATTGGTGTATTATTGCTTGAAAAATGACATTTTATGGCTTGGTTTTAAGATGATGAATTGGTATATTTTAAGACATAGAATAGATGATAAAATGGTGAGGAAATACATATAGAATTTAAGGTTATGGTTTAAAGTTTTGGTAAGTTTTTGGATATGTATTGATTGATGAAAGAATGGTTTATAAATGGCATGATAAATGTATGACATAGCATGCTTGGTTGCTTTTGAATGAAATTGAAATGGTATGAAATGATTGTGTAGGTGAAGCATGAATAAGGGTTGGCAATTTGGCCTTGCAAATGACCTATATTTGTCCAACGGGCGTGTGTCTCATCCGTGTGCGATACATGGTCATGCTACATGGCCATGTGCCCCCTAGTGTTGAAATTAATTTGAAGCCAGTATGCTCCACACGGCCTCACACACAGGCGTGTGACTAGCTATATGACACAAGTGAATATACCCTACAGGATTGGCACTGCCTGACACATGGGCATGTGTGACCACTTTGAAGGGCACACGGGCTAGACCCACAGGCGTGTGGTCGGCCGTATGACCCAAGTCAGTATGTATGCCCTGTTTCCACACGGCTTATGACACGAGCGTGTCTGGTGGCCGTGTGAGACACATCGTTTGTTAACACGGGCGTGTGGTCCCTGTATGCATAAAAATTTTATGAGTTTCCCAAAGTTTTCAAATGTTATCGGTTTAGTCCCAAACCTCTTTCAAGCATGTTTTACGGTCTCGTAGAGCCTTATAAGGGACAATGTGATTATGTTTGATTGTTGATTATGTGATAATGGATTTATGTTTGAGAAACATATATTATATGTTGTGATTTGATCGATAATGCCTCGTAACCCTATTCCAGCGACGGATACGGGTTAGGGATGTTACACCCAGGACAGTGAGGGGCAAACCTCACTCAGTGTGAGTCTAGGCAAATCCCTATCGCCTAAATCACCAGGAAAGGAAAAGCCTTCATAAATAACCTCTTAAAGGATACCTTTGTGGGTAGGCTCTAAAAGGAAAGCCTTTGTGGCAATTTCTAGATAATGAAGCCTTTGTGGCAATTTCTGGATAAGGAAGCCTTTGTGGCTATCTCTAAAAAAGAACGCCTCTATTGCAGACTCTGAACAAAAAGAAAGGGACCTATGAAAAACTTTAATAAATGACATACGAAGTCTTTTGAAGGAACGACAAGTATGACGAGCTCTGAAAGAAAGGCTTTGTAAGAAGTGTTTTGGCGAACCTGATATAGTAACATGGTAAGAAGAACGAGACTAGATCAGCATGAGTGGCAAACCAAAAGTATTTTGTCTGTAAGGCTCCTTTATAATATGAAGGATTAAGAAATCACGAAAGAACAAAATGAAGAATGCAATTAAGGTAACAATGATAACTGATGCAAGTTATGATCTTAGAACAAAACGTGACACCAACGGTGAAATGAATAGAATCCAAGGGACGTATTCGCTAGAGTCAAGCTGAAGAAGAAGAGCAAGGAGATAGATATTCTCGAATAAGATTCAGGTCAATTAGGGTTTACTCACTAAGTTCTATCGAACTTACATCTGTGTCTTCTTGTCACAGGTAAGCAGATTAAGGGCTACGCCAAGAGGGACGACGCCAGGGCTACGCCAAAGGAGTGACAAGATGGGTTGTTAAACATACAAAGTAAAAAAGGGAGCGATATATTCAATTTTGATAGAACTATTTGTGAATAAGTTATGATAATTGTTTATAAGTCTTATGAAATGTACAGAATGTGTTAGTATTATAAACATTGCCAGTAATATTGCTTAGAGGCAGAATATGTAGAGTAATGTAAATAAGCGGGATATATGTACTTCTAAGTCCTCTTCGAGTGAAAGTTCTTGTTCAACGGTTGTAAGTACATATTGTATGCCCAGACGTACATTAGCCGAGCAATGTTACTAAATAAGATGTATTGTTGAAATTTATAAGTTTTTGTTAAGTATAAGTTTGTGTTAGAGTGGTAACACCCGAGATCCAGATTCGGCGAATCAGATCAGGTTGAGGGCGTTACAAGTAGACTATAAATACCATTTTATAAGCTTTTGGAAGTGAATTTTAGAGGCTGAAATTTTTCTTTACTTTCCATATTTTTATATTAGATTTCTTTTTCTTTTCGTCTTTATTTTATATTAGGTTTTCCCTTTATTTTAGAATAGATTTTATTTTGTTTTTTTTTTTATTTCTTCTTTCTTGTTAAAGACTTTTGTAAATGGAGATTGATCAAGCTTTAGGGTGCCATTGATTCCACATCTAAATGAGACCAAGAGGAGACTCCTAGCTAAGAGTGGCAAACAATATAATCAATATAGGTTTATTAGCTTAGTTAGCATTTAACGAATCAATCAACCATCGATTTAATCATTTATATTGTCTAAAACAGTAGGAAAAAGTTTAGCTTTGTTTTTTTTAGTTGATAATTTCAATTTAGATTATAAACAAATTATATTTGAATTTGTATTAATAATTTTAGACTCGATTAGATTAGTAATTGTTTAACTTGTAATTAACATGATAAACACATTTGCTAACCCGACAATCCCTTGGGTTAGATCCTTGGAATGCTCAAAGTGTTCTATTGTAATACTTATAAATATTACAACTGACCTGCCACATTTGCAATCAAAATCAATTTTAAATTCTTATATTTTGTGTTCTTATATTTTGTGCTAATTCTTTACTCGACGTTCGTATGTCGTGCACTATCACTAACATAACATCATTTGTGTTATATTTCACGTCAATAAAAAATTCAAAACTTATAAAAAAAAATCAAAATCAAAATTTAAAATATAAAATGTTTATAAAAGTAAAAAAAAAAATAGCATGGAGTACATGTGGACTATCATGCAAGTTGTTGTGTTTAAAAATTTATCATTTTAGTTATTCTTCTAGTTAAAAAATCATTTCAACTCTTTTTCAAAAGGTTGGTGGTCAAATTTGACTCTTTTTAAAATGTAGAGGGCCAAATTTAGCTCCAAAAAAGAATAAGGGCCAAATTGACAAAAGATGTAAATGTTAAGGGCTAAATTTGATATTATGTCTTTTATGTATACATGTGAACCACAATTCAAGTTTCATATGTATAATTGCACCAAATTGAAGTTCGTGTTTATTAGGCTTATGTTTATAATTGATTTTAATATATACATTTAAATAATTTCTTTTTTATTGTTTTCCTTTTCTTTCTCCCTAAGCTAGGTGTGCAAAGTTATTATTAATGGCTTAACTCCTAATACCTCTCTCCCCACATTAATTTATATATATATAAAAAGAAAGGATATTAATTAAACAAAGAAAGGCTACAGATACGAAAAGAAGAATATCAATCGAAGTGGAGTCATAGTCTTAGAGGATTTTTATGCAAGTGTTTTATGGTCTATCACTTAAATTGAATGTGAATTGTGAGTTTTGTTTGTTCAATCATTACGGCAATTTATAGGATATCATGTGGTTTCTCAAATAGTTATTATACAATGTTTAATAGGCTATTAAGTTCTTGATAGATTATTCTATAATGTTTCTTATGTTAACTTTGTTGAATAATTGATGCAATTTTAATACAATTATTGAATGCTTTTGTTTAATCTGTCATTTTAGGTTAGATGGCATGGAAATAAAAAGACTTGAACTTTTCTTATCAAGAAAAGGGTGTTTGAGCGTGATACTGAGCTACAGGCTTCAAATCTCCTATGACTAGTGATGAACAATCTCATATTAATTCTTCTCAAGTTTTTGAATGTCCTTGTAGGGTTTCTAGAGTTAAAATAAAGGACTTTTATGCTTTTTCTATAGAGCATGATCTAGGATTTTGAAAATCAACATGGGATTACCTTCCAAATCAATAGGATGAATTTCATCGAGCTCACACTAAATTTGGGCCATATCAACCAACTTCTCTAATGTAACATCCCTAAAATTTTAGAAATTTGAAACAATGATAAATAAATAGCGAATCAATTACAATATGAGAAAGTCAGAAATTGGAAATTTTCAATCTGATGAGATTAGTGAAGACAGATACTGAAGAAGTTTGGAAAAGTCTATATATTGAAGGAAATATCTAGGGTATTGACTAGATTGTAAGAGAGTGAAAAGTATTGGGGCCAATGTGACAAAATTTAAAGTTAGAATGATTAAATTGAATTCAAGAAAAAATGAGGAGGGACTAGAGGTGAAAATTTACCAAAAGAAAGTATGAATCATACATGGTATTATAGAAAAAGTTAATAGGACAAAATGGTAATTATTTGAAATAGATAATATGGGTCAAAATGAAAATCATTAAATTAATAAATATTTTAATAGAATTAAGTAGAAAAGTGTTGAAAAAGATGAAAGAACCTTTCATCTTTATATATGCCATCCACGCCACTTCCTATAGCTACCATTTTCAACTTTTCATTTTCTTACAAATAAGTCCTTCCTACCATTTCTAAGCCAATTAGACTAAATCCCTCCAATTTCTTTTATGATTAGTGAGTGAAATCAATACAAAGGTGTAGTAACTATCAAATTTCATAAGAAATGCACTCATGAATGTCTTGGAGGAGAGAGAAAATAAGATATTAGTATTGAGTACAAGAGATTGAAGTAAGAAATGTTAACTTTTCATGAAATACATGTTAGTTTTTATTAAAAAAAACATAGATTATGATATGTGAGTATAATTTTAATGTGTAAATATTGTATGTTTTGATATGGAAAATGGAGAAAAAGTGAAGGAAAGTGAGAAACAAGTGGAGAGTTAAAGCAAACGATGAGCCAAAGGAAGAAGAAGAAGAAGAAGAAGAAGAAAGCTCGGCTCCAGACTTTGAGTTGCACGTACAACTAGAGTTTCACTTATTTTAAATATATGGTAAATTGTTAAGTTAAATTAGATGGATATAAGTCTTAATATGATGTTTAATTATAAGTTTACATGTTATATAAATAAAGAATAAGATATGATAATGATTAAGTATAAGGAAATGATGAATCGATTTTGTTTACTAAGTATTATGTAATAGAGAAAATAAAAGAAAAGTAAGAAAAAAAAGATTAAAAGTAAAAAAAGACTAAAGTGTATAAAAGATAAAAAAAAGTTTCTAGAATTACAATGATTATAAATAAAAGAATATATGATGTGAAATATGTTAATGAGTAAAATATGGAAGGATGTGGTAAAGTTATGGTAATACTTGATAAACTATGAGAAAGAAAAAGATTAAATTGCAAAATATGTAAAAGCAACATGAGAAAGACATGATAAGATTAAAAGCAAAATATGTAAAATATTAGAGAAAGATGAAATCTTTGTTTATTGAATTCTTATATCAAGGATTAAATTGAAATAAGTTCTAAGCATTTAAATTTTTCTCTAAAATAAGAAAACGAAATGGATTCTAATATAATTCCCCAAGTAGACGAGATAAGAACTAGTGGGATATAGATGACATGCCATTAAGGAAATTTAGTGCGCACTCTGTTACACATTTCGATGTTGTCCCGTTACGCGTCTTGGTGTTGTCTCGTTTTGTTCCATATATCTTATGTATTTTGATTAGTCTATTGAGCCTCTGTTAAATGTTCAAATACATTATCTGTTAAATGAAGAGAAAAGAAAATTAAATGTATTGAAATGGGACTAAATTGGGACTTGATAAATAATAACAATAAATGAAAAGATGTGATAATTGAATGGTAAGTTTAAAGTTAATTATAGTACAAGTTATAAATAAATTTATGGAAATGATCATAAAATAAATTAAGTTTCTATAGTCGATTTTTTTTTAATTAAACTCTAGTTTTCCTTGCTAAACTAGCAACAGCTTAGCGCGTGTTTTATATAAATAGGAAAAAGAGTAGAAGCAAAGGATACCGAAGATTAGAAGCATCTCATCACATCACAGGAGCCGAAAAAGAGTAATTCTTCTCTGTTTTATCTTAAATAAATAGCGTGTACCTAGGTGAGTGTTATGTTAGTGAATGAAATGTTGATGGACCTAAACGTAAAACTTGATCTGGGTTAGATTATAAGAGATAATTTATATGTTTATGATCTAGTTCATAAAAAAATGGGATTTAAAAATGCATGGTTATGATTGATAAGTAAATTGGTTTGGTATAAATCTGAATAGGGGCTAAAATAGGTGAAACATAAAGGACTAATTTCATAAATTTTCAATCTCTACCAGAGAAGTAACAGATGACAGGTCTGATCGATACTGTCATAACTCATATACACATAAAACTTTGTGAATTTTGTAGAACTCTAATAATAATACCAATTAATACACAACAAGTCCAATTCTTTTCAATAATTTCATATGACCCGATAAATCACAGACTTAATTTGCCTTTACGGCCAAACTGGAGAACTTTATTCCTTGGCGAAACTTTCATAAATTTTTTTCGCCAATCTGAAACTCTATTTCTTTTCATTTTAGATTCGCATCAAATTTTTGACGATTAAATATTTTTTTTAACTGTCTCAAATCACTTTCACCTTCCTTTGGTTTCAATGAATCAAACCAACTACATGTATCTTTTCTCACTGAGCTTAGTCCAAAACACGGAGTTTCACACTATAACCATATAAAACCTCATACAGTACAAATTTTATACTTGACTGTTAACTGTTATAATAAGCTATTTCTACCCAAAGAAAATATTTTTCCCAGTTACCTTCAAATTCAAGTACACAACATCGAAGCACATCTTCCAAATTCTGAATCATATGTTTAGATTGATCATCCGTCTAGAAATGAAATACGGTACTAAAATGTAACCGTATACCCTAAGTTTCTTGTAACTTGTTTCAGAATCGAAATTTAAACTGTAGATCTCTATCAGACATAGCATAAACTAGCACGTCATACAATCTGACAATTTCAAAAAAAAAACAGATAATTCAAGCAATCCATCAAGTGTGAAATCCACTCATTCCAGAATGGAATGTGCAGGCTTAATCAAACAAAACGAAAATTACTCAAATAGTATCTTTCTTTTCCATAGACAGGGGTAATCTTAATATAAAATTCATGGTAACTTTGTCCCATTTCCATTTCGGTATTTTCACTGACTATATCCATCTTGAAAATTTCATCCTTATCTTGTTGGTACATCCATCATTTAAGTACAATTTAAGAAACACCACATTTCCTTTCTGAGCTACTAATACATCTTTTTCGAATCATTATGCGTTTTACCATTTTCTTGATAAACAGGCATAGTACCACTGTGATCATTCATATAAAATTTTCAGTACAAGCTCTAATTTCTTTAGTACACAGGCTCTGTCTCTGAATAATAGACATTTACCGAATCTATTCTGAAATTCTGATTCAGAAATTATTTCACACTGTACTCATTTAACTCACAACTCATTATCACTTTTCTGAGTTTCACTAATCTATTGTAGAGACACTGATTTAGCTCTATACTCAGCTAAAATTAGGTTATTATCAGACAATCATAATCGGTATCCATGGCTTGCAAAGTATGCAGAGGTTTCCTACTCAGAATATCTGTAACCATATTCGTTCTTTCCAAGTGATATACAATTATCAAATCATAATCTTTCAACATTTCAAATCATATACGCTTTCTCAAAGTCAAAAAATTTTCAACATTAGATACTTTAACTTTCTATAATCGATGAATATATGACATTTTTCACCAAACATGTAACGTTGTCAGATTTTAATACAAAAACATTAACCGTCAATTCTAGATCATGTATCAAGTAATTCTTTCCATGTGGTCCTTAACTGTTTGAAAGTACAGGCTATTACCTTGCCTTACTGCATCAGAACATAATCTAATCCCATTCAATAATACATTACCGTAATAACAAATTTCTTACCCGGTTCAGGCTAAACCAAAACCGATACTTTGATCAACATAGCTTCCAACTGGTCAACTTTACTGATATTTGTCGGTCCATTCAAATCTTACCTCTTTTCTGTAATGACTGGGTCATCAATGTAGCTATTTCGATTATTAACATTAAAGCTTTGAGTTTTTCCAAAGCTACTACCATCAGATAGATTGTAAACCATTGTGCAATAATATGACTGACATTTCAGCTGTATAGATAAAGCAACACTTCAATATCAATAGTGTACCTCAAATTAGAAGAGGGAGAACCAAAAGTGGCCCCAATAACAATCAATGCAGTAACACAATTTTTATGTTCTGTGATCTCTATCACCATAACTCATGATCGAGTCAATATTTATAACGGTAATAATTGTAATTACTTCCGATCAAAGAATATCTTCCATAGATAACCCATGTTTACATGATAAAGAGATCATTGATATCTCAAAGAAAATTCAGTAGAGTAAAGTCACGCATATTCATAGAAACAACTGTGATAAAGATAATATATGTTGCACATTCGCAATTCAAGGCTTCAATTAGTAGAAGTAGAAAACATCATCATATGAATCTTATCATCAAATCTTATATCAATCATGATAAATTAGAAAACCCAAGTATGATAAAGCAATACCACTCATGAATCAACCAGATTTCAGTAGTTCCATCTATCATAATTTACTAGCCTTTCAATACGATAAATATTGCATCTGTACATGCACTATTTCATATGCCTCTGAGAATAATAGAACATGTAGAATACTCAAAAGAGAATGTTGTAATATATATACCCGATTATAACAACTGTATTCAATATTTTTGCAATTTCATCACTATTCCACTAACATATATAGTCATCAATAATCTCACATCATTCAGTTCACTCACGAAGCTTATTCAGAAGAAATTTTCAGTTAACCCATTCTGTAGATACCATATCTGAATAAATCAATTTCTCATAAATAAATTCTTTCTTTAATAGGCATTGTGTATCCTAAAAAGTTTTTAGAAAAATCCGATATATCTCTTCAGAACCTATCTTTATTTACTAACTCATTCTCATTCTGACTACATCATTAATCATTCAGCCTTTGAACTCTTTAGTTCCACATTCATGAGCTTAATCCATATAAATCTTGTGAATTTCATTATATAAAACTATACTGGTAAGGAGGTGGAGATCGTAAGCCTCAAAATTTAACTTTTGTATATATATGCTTATACTCATATACATAAGATTCATCATTCTTATGTACTATAAATCATTTATCCGTACCTTTTCGAATTTTATTTCATCGTAAGTAACATTTTTACTTAGGCACATGAATATCACTTTCAGCAGTATCGGAATTGGCTTGATCGGAAAGCATCTCTATCTATTTGTAAGACAATTTTTATCAGAGTCGAGAGATATCACACTATCACAGGTTATATAATGGCATGTATTTCTAGACTCCACATATACTACGTTCAATCCGAGAACTAACTAAACCATAGCTCTGATACAACTAAATGTGACACTCCTAACCCATATCCATCATCAAAATAGGGTTTCAAAGTATTACTACGACATTTGAAACATTTTTCAATTAATTTACGTAAATTGCTATTCATTTTCTAAAATCATATATATAGTCCCATAATTGGACCCTCGAGGCCCAAGAGAAGTGTTGGAATCAAATCGTGACTAAATCGGGAACTCAGGGAATTTTTCACAGAATTTTAAAATTTTTCCTAGGTATAGGGCTCATACGCCCGTGTGGTCTAGGGACACGCCCGTGTAGTCAGGCCGTGCTTTACACATGTCCGAATCCCTAACCCGTGTAACTCTCTGACTTGTGCACGCAGCTGTACTACACGCCCGTGTGCTAGGCCGTGTGGTTAATTAATTCAATTTAAAATTAGGTGCAGGTTTCACACGACTGAGACATACGCCCGTGTCTCTGCCCGTGTGCTCAATTTTGAGCATTCTATTGCTCAAAATTAAGGTGCAGGGGATACACGGCCTAACCATATGCTCGTGTTACCAGGCCGTGTGTCACACACGGTCTAGACACACGTCCGTGTGTCTGCCCATATGGACAAAATAAAGTCATCCCTAGTTTCGTTTCTCACCCAAAATCACCATTTTCCCGCACCAAAACATAAGTACAATCTAACCATTCCAAACATTCAAATCAAGCAAATTCCATCATTCATCATGGCATATCATTTCATGCATACATGTCTATAATCTTACCTTAGTTCAATCTATGTATTAAACATGATTTGATCAACTACTTAACATATATGTATCTACTATAGTTTGACATTACAAGGATATTTAAACGAACCATTACTAGCCATTCCAATGGCTAGATTACAAGCACCATTTACATTATATGCGAATATGGTCAATATATCCTATACATGCCATTACAACCTTAATTGATTTACCATATTGTACCGACATGGGCCGATGGATAGTGTGAGTGATCTCTGCCAAGCTTCCAATCTAATGAGCATCCAATTTACTCTAAAACAAGGGAAAATAAAATAGAGTGAGCATAAAATGCTTAGTAAGTTCGTATAACATCGTACTTAACTCGCCATTTATCCTATTTGAGGTAACTAAGTAAATCATATTCAACCACTTTGATCTCAAGCCCTACACACATCCTCATTGCCCTTGCTAGTCATAAATTCCATAGTAACATCAAGACATGTATGGGCTCAACAACAATCAAGTTCCCATGCACATTTTCTATCCACAACATGTATTCATTTAACATGTATAGACCATCTCTTATTATTACAAGTATAGCTTCATAGTAGTTCATTTCGAGTTCAGATCATTTCATGTCAAGACTTTACTTATTTTGTTCGAGTATTAAGGCCACACAAATAGTAGTACATTCAAGGTGTACGGGTCTATGATCAAGGATGAATATTCTTATCAAGTAATTTCCATATACAAATATCATCTTCTTATATTTCATGTAATATTCTTTTCATGTCATATTTTCATATCATATGTATCATTCCATGTCAAGTTGTTTTAAATTCATCTTTTCCCTTGTAAAAACTTTACTCGTTGAATTGATTTGAAATATCGATGGATACATAGGTAGTACACCCAAAGTGTACAAATCAGAATCCGTCAATTCATGTCCAATAGTACCCTTAAGGTACAACTTTCAGAGAGTACTCTCTCGAGCTACACATGTATACAACAGGATTACTAGTCCAGGCTATGCTCTAAAGAGCTTGATCTGGTTTACCCGTCCGGGGTAAATCCTTTCTGTAATTAAGTCATTAGGACTACTCGTCCGAGGTCAATCCATTCTGCAACAAATGCAGGGCCTCATTTATTTCAGGAAATTACATTTATCCATCGATTCTTCCTTTATTCAAGCAGGATTTAACATTTTTCAAGCATTAACAAGCATGTGATTATTTGCTACATCAAAATCATACATATAATTCAAATAGATACATTTCACATTTATTTCAAGCATATAAGTAACATTTTTATGATTTACCATTTATCGAGCATTATTATTGATCGAGCATTTTCATTTATCGGGCTATAACGAGTATGTGATCATTTCACATATTCATGGTTTTTATAAAATTCACAAACGCAACATTAAATTCAACATAAAAACATATACAATTTAGTTACTCGAACTTACCTTGACAAAGGTTCGTGTACAAACATCTACTAATCCAACATTTTCCTCTTTTTCCTCATTCTAACTCCGAATTTGGCCTATCCAGATCTACACGAGTAAATTTAACATCAATTTCACACATCTCATATTAATTTAGACTCAATTTACATCCTAGGCAAAATTATCATTTTGCCCTTAACTTTGCCATAGATTACGATTTTGTCCCTAGGCTCGGAAAATGAAATTCATGAAATTTGACCCTCTACCCAAGCCTAGTCGAAATATACATAAAACTTTTACAGCACATACATTTCACAAATTTCAGCATTTTCCATGGATTTTTACCATTTTTCATTTTAGTCCCTAAATAAAGTTTTCATGAAAAATCACTTTGTAAAAGTTGTTTATTTATCATCAATCTTTCATTTTCTACCATAAATTTCAAAATTCCAGTATATACATCCTTGACCCAATTTTTATACCTTGATAACTTTTCAAATTGATCCCCCAATTAGATAGTTTATGCTATCCTGATTTCAAAAATATCAAAATTACTAAAAACGGGACAAGAAAACTTGCCCAATTTGGCCATGAAAGTTTCTTCTCTCTTTCCTAGGGTTTCCATGTCTTATTTTGGGGAAGAAGATGAGAAAATATTATTTTTATTTTCTTTTCATTTTTTTAATTAATTAATTTAGTTGAATTACAATTTAGTCATTGCCCTTTTCTAAATTTACATGGATGAGTCACCAAAATATCTACACACTTTAATTAATGTTCTAATTACCACATAAGGACCTCAAGTTTTGAATTCCATAGCTATTTGATCGTTTTAGCTATTAGAATCCAACTTTTGCATTTTATGTGATTTAGTCCTTCTCATAATTAGACACTTAATCGATAAAATGTTCTTATCAAAATTTTCACATAACATTTCTACTATAATATGGATCATATAATAAAATTAAATTAAATTATATTTTTTTGGCTCAGATTTGTGGTCCCAAGACCACTATTCCGATTTCACCGAAATTGGGCTGTTACAAATAGCACAACTTAGGATGCTCAACTTTAAGAAATAGTATTATATCTTAAGTTACATGGCTTTATACTTTATAAGTAGATTATATTGAAATTTAAGAAATATTAAGTTCCTTTTTTATTATTGGATTATATTTGCAATTCACTCATTTGGAATCAAATCCTAAACCCATCCCTGATTGAGTTTGTGTTGCTGACACTTAAACATAACTAGATTATATTTTGGACGTATTGTTTGTAAGGTGAGACGAAAAACTCTCTAAAACTGGATGAAGGCGACGGAGATTCTTAGTTGTCCGATGATCGCAACACCAAGAAAGTAAGGTTTAAAGATGGATCTGATGGGGTCTCTATGGATATGGTTGTGGACTTGGTTCCATATCCGAGTACGATAATGTCTTGGAAGGATAAACTTTTAGGGGTTGGTTTTTCTTGGGTTGTTCAGGGATCTGTGGATTTTGATAGGGGCTGCAATGGAGATTTCATTATGTTCGATGATGATGTAATAAGATCCACCATCAATGGAATCCCGACAATTGACTTTTCAGACCATGTCAAACAAATCTTGTATTAAGAGATGGAGATGACAGTAGTGTTAAAACTTCTAGGCCGGAATATTAGTAATGGTGTCCTGTTGAATCGGATCAGTAGTCTTTGGAAGCCTATACAACCATTTCAATTAATGGATATTAAAAATGGGTATTATTTGGCTAAATGTCAGAACACTAAAGATTATGAAAAAGTTTTAACCCAGGGACCATGGATAATATTTGGAGAATACTTGACTGTTCAGCTATGGACAAAAGATTTCTCCCCTCTTCAACCGTAAGTGTGGTTATGGCTTGGGTCAGACTACCTGGGTTATCGGGATTTATGTACAAAAGGAAGGTTCTTGAGGTGATCGATAGCACGATTAGTAAGGTTGCTAAATTTGATTTCAAGACCGATAATAGGACCAGAGGGCAATTTGCCAGGATGGCTGTGTTGATTAACCTCAATAAACCACTCGTATTTCAGATTCTTATTAATGGTGAAATTCAATGAGTGGAATACAAGGCCTTGCCGAAAATTTACTTTGCTTGTGGAAAATATGGGCATGTGAGGGAGATGTGCTCATCGTCAAATGAAAGTTTGGGCAAAGAGAGTGACAAATCGGCGGTTGACGGTGAGCCAAGAAGAACTAATTGTGAACTTAGGAAAGGAACTAAATTGACGTTCGGGCTTTGGATGCTGATGAAGCATAAATCTCGGTGAAGATTAGGGGAATCTCAAGAATCCAGTGGTATGGTTGTAGGGAAAGGAAGAATCAGCTCCAGATTCGATGTCCTTACTGATGAGAATGAGATGCCCGACGGTGAAAGGGAGATTGCAAAGGAAGCTTTTGAGGTTTTAGATTCTCGAGCGATGGAAATTTATTTGGCTTTCTCTGATTTCAAGGTTAAGGGAATCCTTATATTCTTGCCAAAATCTCAAAATGGGTCTGCTAAAGGGTTAGGTCTAGGCTCTGAAACCCAAAAAAGGAACAACACTTTAGTTGTTGTGCTTGCTAGGGGAGGATCCCAGTCGGGACATGGCATAGACAGATTAAGGCTAAAAAGCTTGGGAAAAAAAACCTATGCATGATTTTAGGTTGAATTTTCCTTCAGTTGAACGACTTTCTAAGTTTAACCCAGCTTCTCCTTGCTTGCAGGTCTGTCCAACAGAAGCTGATCAGCGTAATACTTGTGCACCCTTGAAGTTGGGGGTGTACGGGTAGCTCTGGTAATGGGATAATGGGGAAGCTGAATAACCCAACTACTTTTTCCAGGCCTGATAGTGACCATCAACAAGCTCACGTCTTGACCCATGCAGGAAAATCCTAAGCTCAGTCCAATTTTAATTTAAATTTTACTAATTCAGCAATTAGGTCTGCATTGTCTGATGTAGGTAAACTTGTGGAAGGTTTTGAACCACCCATACAAACCAATAAGTTGGATAACATTAAAGCACATTTCAACCCAGCATTTGAAGGTTATGTGGAGATTGAAGTTCAGTTGACCGAAAGTATTCTAAATGATGGGAAGCACTTTACTGTTATTTTTAAAAGAATTCCTAATTCCCCTGATCATACTAAAGGTCTTTCAATTGAGTCTTTGGGTGCAGGTAGTATAGGAAATAAGGACCAAAAAATTAATGGTAAATTTGGCATTGATAAGGGAGGACGAAAAGATAGTAATGCTTTAAGAGGAAGATGGAGTCACTTCAAAGCTTCTAGAAATTCACGGGTTCATTTAGCTGATTCGATGGAAGAGGTGGTGAAGCATATCTCTTCTAAACTGACGAATGAAGTAGAAATGGGAGTGTAAGTTGAAATTTTCCTTAGTGGTTCGACTACTCCTCAACAATAATGGTATATTTTTCTTTATAAATTTATTTTATATGAATCTCTCGATTTTTTCTTGGAGCTGTCAAGGTTGTGCCAATGCCAGATTTCCTCATATTTTCCGTGAATACAATATGGAGCACAAACCATATATCATTAGTTTATTGGAAACTAGATTTAGTGGGTCCAAAGATGATAAAATTATAGCAAAGTTGGGTTTTCAATATTCGCATTGTGTGGAGGCTATTGGGTACGCTGGGGGCATTTGGCTTGGTTGGAAAAATTCTGTTCGGGTTGAGGCTATTCGGAATCACCCCCAGTTTATCTAATCTCAGGTTTGGCCTAACTCTTATTCAAATCCAGTTTTGATTGCCTTCGTGTATGGGAGCCCAAATCATCAAAAGCGGAAAGACCTTTGGCAGGATCTAAGAGCTTATCTTCCTGTAGAGCAAATTCCTTAGATGGTGATCGGGGACTTTAATACTATTTTATCCTCTAATGAGAAAACATGTGGTCTCTCATTTGGTAAAAGATGTCCTCACTTTGGTGAATTTGTAGATTTGGCTAATCTTCATGACTTGAGGTTCAGGGGACCTCTCTTTACTTGGCACAAGGGTAACCTTTTTGAGAAATTGGATTGTTCTTTGAGGAATGAGGCTTGGATTAGTTATTTTCTAAATAGTTTAATCACCCATTTTCCGAAGATAAGTCTGATCATTGACCCCTTCTTCTCAATCTCAATCCGAATTTTGCCTTACCTAGAGGGAGATTGTTTCGATTTTTTGCGAGTTGGGGTGAACACCCCAATTTTGGAGACCTCGTGAAAAAATAGTAGGATTTTCAAGGGAACATGTCAGCTTCTTTAGCTAATTTTACAGCAAATTTCAAAGACTGGAATAAGACTTCCTACGATCATATCACCTATCGTAAAAGGAACCTATAAGTTATCGGCCATTCAAAAGCAAATGGATATCTCAGATTCTAATCACTTAGCTCTCGTTGAAATGAAGATCAGACATGATCTGGAGAATGTGCTTCACAATGAGGAACTTCTCTGGAAGTAAAAGGCAAGATGCTATTGGTTACATTTAGGGGATAAAAATATTAAGTTTTTTTCATGCTCGCACTTTACAGCGGCGAAAAAAGAACCGTATTTCTACCATTCGTAATTCTTCTAGTGATTGGTTTTTTGATCCGAAGGCCATTGAATCAGAGACGTCTAATTTTTTCTAGAATTTCTATGGGGAAGATCCTGGGCCCATGAGATCTTTGCCTCCTAATGGGTTTCCTCAGGTTGATTCTTCTAATATTGACTTTTTAGGAAGAGTGGTCATTAATGAAGAAATTAAAAAGGCTCTATTTGACATAGCTCCTCTAAAAACTCCGGGCAGTGATTGCTTTCATGCCCTCTTATTTCAGAAGCAGTGGGGTACAGTAGGCCTAGCTATTTGTGATTGGGTGAAAATGGTTTTCAATGGAGGAGTTATTGATGCTGAGCTTAATAACACCTTGATTGTTCTTATTCCCAAAGTCTAGAATCCTAATAGGTTTTCTCAATTTCGTCTCATAAGTCTTTGCTCTGTTCTCTACAAGTTGGTGATAAAAGTAATAGCTAACCGTTTTAAGCTTATCTTCCCAAAAATTATTGCGCCGAAACAAATAGGATTTATTGTAGGACGTAATATCACCGATAACATTGTCATTGCTTAAGAGGTCATCCATTCTATGAAGAGTTGCAAAAGTAGGAAGTGGATGGCGATAAAAATTGATTTGGAAAAAGCCTATGATTGGGTGCGATGGGATTTTATTGATGCTTCTCTTCAAGCGATATGTATCCCCAGTTATTTCAAAAATGTAATTGTTTCTGCTATTTCTAACTCTACCATGCAAGTTTTGTGTAATGGAGTTCCAACATTTAAATTTAGGCCTGTCAGAGGAATTCAGCAAGGTTGTCCTCTTTCTCTGTACCTATTTGTACTTTATATGGAATAGTTAGGGCATTCTATTAGCTCGACTTTTTCCAAAAGGGATTGGAACCCCATATGATTATCCTATTTGGGGTCAGTTTTTCCGCATCTTTTCTTCGCTAATGATCTTGTTATTTTTTGCAAAGCGAATGAGAAGCATGGAAGATTATTAAAGGAAATTCTGAATGATTTTTGTGAGTTCTCAAGACACAAGGTTAATTCTAGGAAAACAAATATTTTCTTTTCCAAATGAGTTGAAGAGTCCATGGTTAGTATTCTCAGTAATTTACTTGGTTTCCAAAAGGTGCACGACGTTGGTCATTATCTTGGAGTTCCCTTTTCCATAAGAGAGTCACAAATAGTACCTTACATTTTGTGATTGAGAAAGTTCAAAAGAAGCTACAAAGTTGGGATGCTCGTCAGTTGTCTTTTGCTGGTCGGGCTAATTTAGCATAGTCAGTTCTTCTAGCCTTCTCCAGTTACTTTATGCAGTCTATAATGATACCTAGGAAGATCTACGACAAGATTGAATGTCTAGTGAGGCGTTTCATTTAGGGGACCTCTGATGGAAAGAAGAAGATGTCGTTAGTAGTTTGGGATTCTATATGCCAACCCAAGCGGTGTGGTGGTTTTGGCATGAGACAATTTGTAACACCCCTTACTCGTACTCGAGATCGGGACTGGATACGAGGCATTACCGGACATGTACTTGAACATTTTCAGGAAGTACGGATTATAAAATTTCACTCCAATATAAAATAAATCAAACTGCATCATAATATCCTTATTATGGACCAACGAGGCCCTAAACATCCATTGAAAATGATTCAGGACTAAATCGAGAACTTACGAAAGTTCATGAAAAATTTCCTATGTAAAGCCTCACACGCCCTTGTAGAGGTAATGCACACGCCCGTGTGCTATGGGACACACTCGTGTCCTTTACCCGTGTTGAATTTATGAAAATTATTTTTCATTTCGAACCTACAGGGGTTTTCACACGGTTGAGACACACGCCCATGTCCCTGGCCCATGTCCTTCACACGTCCTAGACACGCCCATGTGGTCACCCGTGTCCAAAAACTACTTGAGCATTTTGTTTATGACGTCAGCATGCATTTAGAGGCACACGGCTAAGACACATGCCCGTGCGTCTAGCCCGTGCTTGAAACTGACTTAAAATTTTAGGTGCAGGGGACACACGGCCATGTCACACGCTCATAGGGGCAATTCGTGTGTCACACACGGCGTAGACACACACCCGTGTGTCTACCCGTGCGAACCTTGTAAGGCTATTTTCCAAGCCTTTGGTCACCCTCTATCAACCAATCACACTTATAGGTTACCTTAATACATAATAAGGCCAGATTTTACGCTTACATATAACCTTGATAAACCTCATTGCATGCAAACCTCATATCATCGGTATTATACATGCTAGGTTAATTTTCTTTTTGTATTAAGGATTTCTATGTCTCATTGACACATTTAAGATTGGCTCATTCTTATAACTCATTGCCAATTATAGCCAAGCCATCCCATGTAAACATAAACATGCATAAATTTATAGGTCATAGCCTACTTCAAAATAAGCTAATTCCCATGGTCAAATACAAGAAGATATGTAAACTTTTACAAGCCTTCATATGGGCAATTCAAATGATACATATCACAAAATGAACCAAAATCCTACACATGCCATCGATCAAAATAAAAGTGCCTTTATACCAAAGCGGGACTAGTTGATAGTGTGTTAACTCTCCAACTGTCTTCCAATCTTTACGAGTCCTCGAGCTCTGTAAGATAGGGAAAAGAGAGGGGTAAGCATTTACATGCTTAGTAAGCTAGAATAACTAGAAAGTAAACTTACCGAGTAATTAGTATACGACCATATTAGGCAACAAAATCAATAAACATGGAATGGTTTCCCTATCACATACACCCAATCATCAAGTTAGTCACATAATAATGTATCATGTAAATTGGTCTTAGATGAGCTCATCATTCATCCTTTCCTTTATACATATGTCTCCTATTAATCCCGTTGAGTTTCTAGGAAATCTATATGGATTATCCATTATCCATCAAGTCATCAGAGCGATCATCTCATGCATGCACTCCCGCGAACCTCATATCTTACGACAGGATTACCAGTCCAGGCTAAATCCCCTCGTAATATAAACTCATAAGGTGATGTCGGGATTACCAGTCCAGGCTAAATCCCTTATACCGACAAACTACCTTAATGAGCTCGGATTTGAATTACCAATCCAGGCTAAATTCAGACCCTAATCGGATTACCCGTTCGGGCTAAATCTTCAAAGTACATATGTTCTTTGGGAGGCTCGATCACTTAAGGAACACCCGTTCGGGCTAGATCCTTTCTATATTTTAGATTAACAGATTACCCGTCCGGGCTAAATCCTTTCTGCAACACATGCAGGATCTCAAGTCACATGTAAATCATGGTTCATCCATCGAATTTTCCTTTTTAATCTCAACCTGGGATATTTATCAATGTGTCATTATTAAAGATACATTTTATATGTTTTCATGTCATCATCAAATGTAACTATCATACATTCATAAATCATGCAAATAAACATATTTTGAGTTTACTTTAAGTTATTCGAACTTACTTGGTACTCGTTTCGGTATCGTGTTTCGGTTATTCCGAAACCTTTCGTTTTCCTCGATTGACCTCTGGAATTTGTTCCTCGGGGTCTATAACAATAAAAATAAATCATTAACACATCACATTGTACTTTTCGAGCCTAAATTCCACCCCCAGACAAAATGATCGTTTTGCCCCTAACCTTTCACATTATTTATGATTTAGTCCCCAGGCTCGTATAATGAAATGCATGCAATTTCTACATTACCCAAGCCTAACTGAATGTTCTTTCCTTTTATGGCAGCCCACATTTTCCATTATTTCACATTTCTACCTCATATTTTACACCTTTTGCAAAAAGGTCCTTTTTGGGTTTTTTCATGAAAATCACCTAGGAAAAGATGTTTAACACACATCCAACTTTCATATTTCTCCATAAACCATTAAAATACAAGTAACTAATGCATGGGTAAATTTCTAAACATGAACCTTAGCATGAAATATGGGTAGAAATAGAGAGAGTAAGCTACCAGGATTCCAAAAATACGAAGAACATTAAAAAGGGGCTTGAGAGCACTTACTATTGAGCTTCAAAATGTTGAAAACCTTAGATATGGAGAACTCCAAATTTTCGGCAGCAACATGAAGAATATGAGCTGATTTTTGGCTTTTTTTTCCCATTTTATTTCATTAATTAACCAAATAACCAAAATGCCCTCAAGCCATTTCTTTAAAATTTCATCCATACAAGCCCATTTTTGTCCAAAAACTTAGAAATTGGGCAATTTTCTCTTCAATACCTTCTAATTAATAATCTAAATCAATTTCATACAAATTGCTTCTAGAATCTAAGTTTGCAATTTATTCAATTTGGTCCTTATTTTCCAATTGGACACCTTACTCATAGAATTTCTTCATGAAACTTTAACACATGCATATTATCATATTATAGAGCTCATAATAATCATAAAATAAATATTTTAATGTCAGATTTGTGGTCCCAAAACTACTGTTCCGACTAGGCCCAATTTCGAGATGTTACACAATTATGGGATCAGAATATATCTTTTTTGTTGAAACTTGGTTATAAAGTGGTTTCTAATGATGAAGATCTTTGCTTAGATCTAAGTATGGGTTGAATGGTTCTTTAGCTATTAGTATATCGAAGGCGAGGAGCTCTTTTTTATGAAAGTCGTTTTCAAAAGTGTATACTCTTTTATGTGAAAATCTGATATGATCTGTTAGTTATGGGAATAAAATTTGTTGTTGGAAAGACCAGTGGATTCATAATGTTGGTCATTTGGTTAATTATTTATCTATCTGTGCTAATGTTACTACTGATTGTTTGATTAGTGATTTGGTCATAGGAGAAGGTAACTGGAACCTTAATTTTTTACAGGTTTGGCTACCAGAGGAGATTATTACTCACATTATGGGAATTCCTCCTCCTCACCCAGCTAAAGGACTTGATAGACTGTTTTGGCGCCATACTTCAATTGGCACTTTCTCTATTAAGAGCGCATACAAGGTGTTGAAGGAGGATTCTTGGAGTTCTAGAGACGGGTTATGGAAGAGAGCGTGGAAAATTCTAGGTCCGCAAAGAGTCTGTTTCTTTTTTTGGGTAGTTCTTAAGTAGAGACTTCTCACCAATGTGGAAAAAGTTAGGCATGGCATAGCTGTAGATTCTTCTTGTTCTATCTGTAGACATGATTCTAAGGATATTTTGCACATTATTTGAGATTGCACTTTGGCTAAAGAAGTCTAGGAACAGGTAGTCCTGGAAAACCAACAACCTTATTTTTTCTCTAACTCTCTGCACAAATGGATCTCTTTTAATTTGCAGGACGCTTCTATGTTTCATGATAAGGAAATCAATTGGACTTGCCTCTTCGAATTATTAGCTTGGCGTTTATAGAAGAATCAAAATCTTTTCATCTTTCAAATGAAATCCTAGAGTTCTAGTGAGATCATTAAGCTTTCTATGTGTTGGGCCAAACAATCTTCTTTGGCTCCTAGAGATGGTTCAATTGATAACATAGGCTTACCTCATGAGGAGCTTTTACTTAGGGGTTGGATCTTTCTTAATACCGATGGTGCTGTTCAAGTAACGCCAGGAAGAGCAGCTGCTGGAGGAGTGGTACGGAATGGTACTGGTGATTGAGTGATTGGTTATAGCAGATTCATAAGGAATTATTCGATTTTTGACGCAAAACTTTGGGGCATTGTGGATGGCTTAAAATTCATCCAATGTAGAGGTCATAGCAATGTGGTTATTCACTCTGATAGCTTGAAGGTAGTCAAAGCTATTCATGGCAATGTTTCGAAGATCTCAAACTCTGCCCTGATCAGAAGAATACACCATATTTTGTCCCAAGAAAGTCGGTGGATTTTAAGATATATTCCCAGGGAGGAGAATCAATGTGCTGACTATCTTGCCAAGTTGGCTTTTAAAAGGAAAGAGGATTTACAACTGGTTGAGACCCCTCCAGATGCTATGTTAGATTTCCTTAAAGTTGATAAAGAGAGGAATTTTAGTACCTCTTGAACAATTAATGTAATTTAATTTTGTTTTGTTTCTTTTCACTAAAAAAAAAAAAAATAACTAGATTATGACATATTTACTATATGAGTGAAAAAAAAGTTATGTCAAGATATAGTTATTAAAAATTTATATAAAAATGAAATGAATAATGGTAAAGTTAAATATTTAAATTTCATGGTATCATTTTCAAATTTCATTATGAGTGATTTTTTTTTTTTTATTTTATATAAAAATATAAATAAACAAAAACATATTTATAGTAATATAGCTTACTTTTTAAAATGCATGTGTTTTTTTTAGTAATTTCCAACTAAATTGAAATCAAATTAATAATAACACTAAATTAATCAAGCATATAAAAAATAATATATATTCATCATCGAATTTTATAATTCAATATCAAATCTATTAATAATGGAAATAGAAGTTTAAGTGTCTAATTAACATCATTAATTAACTTTAAATCTTTGGACAATATTAAGAAGGAACAAAAAAAAAAAAAAAAAAACAACTAAGAAACTGTTGTCTGATCCCAAAGTTGTCTGAAGATAAGCCTCTCTAGTCATAAATATTTTGATTTGAAGCATGAACCAATGCAGTGCCTCCATTCATATAATGGCCGACTTCGTATTAAATGCCATTTTATGATTAAATTTCAATAATAAAATAATGTTTTAACTAATTAAATCCCGAAACAAACAAAAAATAGTTGTAATTACTTGTGGCCCAAAGCGAACAGCTTTATTCTTAATTATTCCTTTTGTTTAATGTGATTCAATGGACGGAAAATTATACTCTTTTATCTTTTTCTGTATTTTGTAACTTTATAAATTAATCTTTAATTCAATAGTTGGATTTCGCAAAAAAAAAAAAAAAAAAAAATTGTGATTTGTCGAATATGGGTGTCAACTTCACAGTTAAGCAATTGCTATCATCTTTCGTGTCAACTATCAACCACTTTGAAAAACTTACTTTATATGGCTAATCAAATTCTAAAAGCTGCCTGCTCTATTATTATTATTATTGGTGCTTCAAATCTTCTAAATTAATATATTTTTAATAGTCAAATTTGGTATTAGTTGAGTTACAACTTCAGCTGTCGTTGTACTTTCTTGAAACTTGTGGATTCAGCCATATGATATGCCTTCAAATTGAGAGGTTTATGAATATTTTAAGAAAGGTATCAAAAAGAATTAAGGTAATTTGTATTGCTTGTTTTGATTTTCCTTTTCAAACCTAGTGGACAAATGTGTTACCCGATCTAACGAAATGACTAAAAATAATATCAGAGCTCCCCATAGAAACTTCCAAGCACATAGAAATTTCTCATAAGCATTTTAATAGCTCAATAGCAATAACATATTGGTATACGTGTGAGCAAGATGAGGGATGAACTAAGTCCTAGAGCTTCAACCACAACTGCATGTGCGAAGCTGATTCCATCAACGACAACAATTCTAATTAATTTTGATGAAACGATTCAGAATCAGAGTGATAGTAGAACTCGAGAATGAAATGCTACATCCATCAACACCATAGTAAGAACACCCGAATTTTAAGAGGGGTGTCAAGATTCCAATTTTGCTCCACCAACCCAATAAATGAGATTGATAACATTAATAAAATGAGCTAAATTTTCATTACTTCAAATACATGTTGTGAATCATTAAATTTTGAAATTGGAAAAATAAAAAGAGAAGAAAAGTTGTGGTGATAGCCACCTTCTAATTTTCCAACTCCATACACATTATCTAAAGAGAAAATATAAAGGCATCAACAATAAAGTGAGTCCAAAATTCGTATATATATATAACAAAAACTTGCTGATGCTCTCAAATCATTGAAAGTTTGAGAGGCATAAAAAAGATAGTATTCAATTTAAACTTTTGTTTGCCACCTTTACCATAAAGAAAAAAAATCATTTCTCCTTCTTTTTTTTTTTCTTTTATCATAATATGGACAACTGATTTTATTTTTTTTCTTTATACATCGCATGGACCACCCCTATTTATTTTATTTTAGTTTTTGGTAAAATATTGACAACTACTTTTTTATTATATTGTTTATTTATTATTACGTAATAATAACATTTTACACGCGTTTCATTTACTTCATAAAATAGTTCACACATTTAAAACACTATTACAATGATATTTTTTTCCTGCTCTTCGTTTCTCCATGAATTAAGATTTGTAATATCTTAATAATAAACCAATATAATAGTTACAAAAATAAACACGAATTTTTAAATAATATGTCAAAGATAAAAAAAAAAAAAAAATAGAATTCGTATATTTAGAGAATCTTTCAATAAATCATAATCACCATAAAGACGAAATTGGTTGAAGGATTATGTCTATAAGAGACATCTAAAAAACTTCTCTTAAATTTGAAGAACGAAAGAGTTAAAAGATAAGCGAAGAATTGTCATTAAACCCAATCTTTCCTATTTATATGTAATTAACTAAAATACATAAATTTATTATAAAATGAAGAACCACTAGAATATATAAAATGTTCATTTAATAATAATATTTCAGCATTTTCTCACTTGGTCTAAAATTTACAACTCCATCCTCAATAATAGTTTTGTATGTCATATGTTTAAGTAGAAAAATAGAATTGCATAAATCATAACATTAAATCCTCATTTAACTGATAAGAAAAAAAAAAAATCCTTCTATATAAACTCACATATATCAGAAATTACTTTATGGACAAACATTGAATGTTTGTTTCTGGTCCTATTTAGATGCTTGTTGTTATCAGTAAATTGTATACAGCCAGAATGGGAAAACAAACTATACAACAAAGTTTAAAATACTACATTATAGTGACATGTCTAGGTATAATACCATTCCAAATACTTGATCCTTGAGTAACTTTAGTGGTATGCCTTTTGTTAGAGGATTTATTATTATTAGCTTCTTATTTATGTGTACTTTAAAGACTTCCATGAATTTAATGTGCTTCTTGATTACTAAACACTTAATGTTTATGTGTTTAATTCGAGTTCCTTTTTTGTTATTCTTAGAAAAGAACACAACTTCTGAATTGTCACAACATATTTATATAGGCCTAGAGGTAGACTCAACAAGCCTAAGCCCCGCAATGAAAATGAAGTAGCTTCAAGACAAGATGCAAACTCCATTTACATAGTAGAAGTTGTTGCCGACATCTATTTGGAACTTCTCCACAATATGGTTGCTCCGACAAACATAAAATATAAAATATACTCCGATGCTAATTGTTTTTAGAATCAACATAGCCAACAAAATCTAATTGTACATATTCGATGAATTCCAAAATATAGGATCGCCATAAGCATGTAAATTTAGTTCCTTCTCAATTTTGCGCTTGTGAGAATTGGTTCACATGAAACTTACCACCATTAAAAATGAAAGGAACACTCTAAATCTCTCAAGAATTTTATTAATATAGATTTCTTGCAATAATCCCAACATATGTTAAGATTTTTCCTTATGGGTCGTAATTTCGATGGCATAAAATGCCTCACCCATATCTTTCATACTAAAGTTTGACAAATAAATTGTTTCACCTCATATAGCAAACCTGTAACATCCTGTTTCCAATGACACCAGAAACGGTGGTTTCGAAACCCTGATTTCTAATGATCGAGTCAGTAAATATTATTTATTAATATTTACTAGTTTATTATAGAGTTATATTAAATTTTGGCCCAAAAATTTTAGTGATAGAATAGTTAATTTGGGTGCAAGTACGAAATCGTAAAATTCGTAAAAGTTGATAGTTATTGGATTTTGTGGATTGAAAGGTTAGTTAATAATTATAAAAGGTTTTAAAAGGGAATTATACCATGACCTAATATTGTGGACGGTTAGTTTATGTTTTAAATAAAATTATGTTAATTACAATATAAAATTTTATAATAAAAGATGTTAAAAACAAAAATAAACAAGTCATCTTCCCCATTCGTTTTCTACTACCCATTTCCACCATTTTTGTGAAGCTAAGGACTTGACCAAGCTCTCCTATTTGCTTGTGAGTGTTTTTGAAGTCATTTTTTAGTAAATTTTATGTTTTTGAGATTGTTGTAGCTTAATATAACCAGCCCCAAAGACTATTTTGTAAAACTGTTAAAGACTTGAAAAGATTCCATTGATAGTTCTTGATTTTATTTTAATTTTTTGCTAAATAGCTTGGTTGTAAGCTTAGATTTGATAGTAGACTAAATTGTAAAGTGAATTTAGTTAGTTTTGAGTTTAGGGACTAAATTAAAAATATTATGGTTTTGACATGAAATTTCGGTAATTATTGTTTCTATAAGGTTAAAGAAGGATGAAATTGAAAAATTATTGGAAAACGTTGTTTAAATGTGAATGATATGATAGTTTCGATTTTAGGGACTAAATTGAATAAAGTTTGAAACTTTAGGGAAATAATAAAAACTAATAATTTGATAAATGCATTGAATAGGATGATTTAAGGTAATTAGCACTGATAATTTAAATTGAATTACCGTATAGATCAAGTTTTGAACCAACCGGTAGATAATCGAGGAAAAAAATTGCAAACTAGTCGTTGACACTTCTGCTATTTCTGTTTGTACTTGGTAACTTCATAGGATGTACTTTTATATATAATTGTGAGGTTTTTATTTGTAACGAATATATCATGTTTGTCGAATATTCTGTGAATTGTATGCAAATTGATACGGAGGTGAGAAATGGACTAAATTGTATTGAATCATATTGGTATGTAAATTGTGCCCAAATGAACAATAGTATAGATATAATTGTGCCCACATGGTCTCAATTTGTTACACGGCCATGTGACACTTATTTTTCTGAAATTTCTATACTTTTTGTTTAGATTACAATTAAGTCCTTACATGTTCTTGGTTTGATTTAAAGGCTTCTATAAGTCCATTTGAGGTCTAGTTTGGTTACAATTAATATGAAATATGATTATTTGTGATGTTTCCATGAAATCATTTAAATTTAAATGTGTTTTCGAATGTTATACATTTCGTTATCTATTTTGACATCTTGTAGCTTAGGTCCGGCGACCGGACCGGGTTAGGGATGTTACAAAACCATTGGTTGCAAATAAAATATCATCTAAAATCATTTGAACTAACATCTTCCTTAAAAATATAATGTGTCTTACCATTATACTTAACACTTATCGGTGATAAGATAATATTATTAAATCAGGAGACTTTAAATTAGATTTTTTATTTTATTATTTTACAAACAAACCTTGATGACTGTTGTTGCTCCTAAAATAGTATGAAAATAAAAGTACGAGAGTAGTCAACGCTTAAATTTGTTATTGTTCTTTCAAATAAAAGTAAGAGAGTAGTCAACGCTTAAATTTGTTATTATTCTTTCAAATTTTAAAATTAATTCGATATCTTTATTATTGGGATAATTTTATATATTTATTTAAGTACATTTAAATAATTTGTAATTAATTCAATTGATTAACTACTAAAAAGCATAAAGTTCCCGGAAGACTGCTCTTTTCATTATTTCACAAACGTCCCTGTCTAACTTTATGAAGGTGTGCCCTAGAGGTGTGCATGGGCCGGGCCCATAAAAAATTTTCGGCCCGTTTTCAAGGCCCGGGCCCGGCCCAAAAATATGGGCCTAGAATTTTGTCCAAGCCCGCCCGAGAAAAATGACATGAAGCTGAAGCCGGCTGCCCGGCCCGGCCATATTAAAAAAATTTTTACTTTTTTTTATTAAATAAAAAACTTTAAAATATAATAAATCAAATGCATTTAAAACATAAAAAAAAATATTAAAAAAAATGGGAGTAAAATAATTCTTAAAATAATATATAAATTAAAAATATAATAAAAAATAATTATATTAAAATTAAAAAATTGAAATAAATTAGA
Source organism: Gossypium anomalum (assembly GCA_025698475.1). NCBI lineage: Eukaryota > Viridiplantae > Streptophyta > Magnoliopsida > Malvales > Malvaceae > Gossypium > Gossypium anomalum. The sequence goes on from CM046961.1 coordinate 15,686,250, forward strand.
ACTAAATTATATTAATAACAAAAATTTTACAATATAAAAATAACATTAAAAACAATAAAAAAAAACCTAAAGTAAAAAAAACTAAAGTTACTTAAAATTTAAAATTAAAATAATTTAATATTAAAATCGGGCCGGGCCCAGGCCAAAAAAATCTTGCCCGAGGCCCGGCCCGTTTTCTAAACGGGCCTCTTTTTTTGCCCAAGCCCATTTTTCGGGCCTATATTTTTACCCAGGCCTTCGGGCCGGGCCGCCTGGCCATGCACACCTCTAGTGTGCCCTCTTTAAATTGATATATGTTGGAATATAAAATTCTACAAGATGTGTCAATTTATTTATTTATTTAAAATTTTAAATAAAACTCAAGTCACACTTGTTATTATTTAATCCGAATTTTTTTATTAAATAAAAATAGCTTAACCCATAAATTAATATTTATATTATATCGTTTTTTTTTAATCTTAGTACTTAAATCTTTTTTATCATAACTTATACTTAAATTATTTTTTTCTCAACTTGGTACATTCGATAGTCAAACCATTAGTTAAAATCGTTAAGTCTATTTGAAAAAAAAAAAGACTTAACCCACAAATTAGTACCTAAACTATATGTACTTAAACTCTCTTTTTTTGTCACAAGTGGTACTTAAACTATTTTGTTACCCATTTCATACTAAAATATCGTATCCATTAAAAAAACTTCTAACCAATAATAGATTGCCACATCATATAAACTTTAAAAAATAATTTTTGATTATTTTATTTTTACATTATTTCTCTCTCTTTATTTTTTCTTATTATTTCTTTTTCCTTTATAATGTTTAACAATACCAGTAGTGCTCGAAATTGGCTCTCTTCAGGTCGAGACATTAGCGATTAATTTTGTTTTCGAATATCACTGCCTACTTGCTCGACTTGATGCTATCGAAAAAAATTCTTTCATCAATCAAAATCAATTTTTCAAAACCGAAGCAAACCGTTCAGTTGGATCGAGGACCAATTGGGGAACCACTCCAGAGAAAATGGTTAACCCGATTGACCTGCGAACCGGTATAGATCAGTTAAACCAAACTTTAAAAAACGGTTGAACTGGTTGAATTAGTTTCTTTATTTTTGATAATTTTTAAATAGATATATATAAAGAAAATATTTTTTTTATTTTTACTACATGCCTATTTTTAATTGATTATCTTTTTTTAACAAACTTAACAATTTGAATAATGATTGAACTAACAAAGGCGTCAACTTGAGGAAAAAAAATAATTTAGGTATCACTTATGACAAAAAAATGTTTAAGTACCAAAATGAGAAAATAACTTAGTTTAGGTATTAATTTGTGGGTTAAAATATTTCTTAAAATAGACTTAACTATTTGACTAACGGAGATACCAACTTAGGAGGAAAGTAGTTTAGATATCATTTGTGACAAAAAGAAAGTACCAAGATGCAAAAAGGGACATAATTTAAATACCAATTTATAGGTTAAGCGAATAAAAAATTATCATATTCATTGCACATAAATTTAGATTTTATCAGCAAACTAATGAAGTGATTAATGATTTTAATTTTGAGAAAAAATTGAAATTATAAACTGGTTAAAATGTTTTGTTGTCCTTGTACTTGTATAGAACTTGAGATTTGGTCCATGTATTTTACAAGGTAAAAATTCAGCCCTCTTACGTTTTCAATTATAAAATATTAGTCTAATCATTATCGTTGTTGGTAGTTTCTGAAAAAATTTATCAAATTAACATGTTTATTTTATGTCAATCATATGCCTCAATATATGAGGAGAGCCTAATAAAAAATCTAAATTAACAAATTTTGATAAAAAAAATACTTACAATTTTAATTACTAAACTGAGATTTTTAAATAAAAAAGTTAAAAGAAGTCAATTTTTAACATTTTAAATACAAAGACTAAATCTCAAGTATTGCCAATGTACAGGGCCCTAATAAGAAATTTTAACCTTATAAATCACATTACTGCCGTTATCTATAAGTGGTAATTGTCTAATTGAGGTTTGAAACCCAACACAAGTCACAGACTCTACAATCCAAGCTCTGGTAAAATAGGTAACAACAGTAGTTGCGGATGCTGGTATTAAGTTTTATGGAGCTAATTAAAATTTTTAAAAAATTTGAGACATTTAATAAAATTTTTAAAAGATTAAATAAGAATTTTTGTTTGCCACTACACCACTCAATTGATTGGAAAGGAATCCCGTGAGAGAAACATTATCATTAAATAAAAGCAGTGTATAAAACAAATTACTTTGAAGTGTGTTTATAGAAGAGCACATGGGACAGGATGAAGCAACAAGGTGAGGCGGAGGAACCGCTTTTTGAGGTGGTGAAAGACAGTTACGCTGTCACTGTCTAAAATGACTCGAATATCCTGCAAAAGGCAGAGTTGAGAAGAGCGGTGTGGGGCGCTGAAAGAATCAAACAACTGACCAATGAAACATGACTGTCGGCACAACCTTGGTCACCGCACGTGCAAATTCTACTGAACCCACCACCCTCCTCCGTTCACTGTGCTGCCGGCGGTGTCCCGAAAGTGTCCCATTTGGTTTGCTTTTTTGTATTTTCAAGATCTGCGGCTGTCTTGTCTGGACGACTCGTTCTGGGTATTCATTATCTGGGCTCTAAAGCTGCAGAACAAAATTGGGCTTTTAATGGAAAGTTGCTTCTTTGAATTTTCTTCAATCATTCATATATTTTTTTAGATCAAAATAATGCAGTAATAGTAGTAGTAGGTCCTGTTTTAGAACCTTAAGTTTGACGAAAAATCAATAATTACCTGCTTTTTGTTTTAAATAAAAGCAGAGAGTATAAGTCAAGCAAAATAAATTTATTTTCTTTTTATTTAATAATTTTGAGTATTGGTAGATTGAGTCTTAACTCCATTAATATTGGTATTATTGTCAAGATAGAAATATGTAAATTTAAGTGCAATGAAATGCGTTATCTTCTTATTTATGTCTTGAAGAGAGAGTATGAATATAATTAAAATATATAATAAAATTATTAAAAGAAATTTGAGAATTTAGGGTCATCTCCCGCTACGCCTGAATTTCTCTAATAGGAGTTGTTTATATGCACTCTACTTCATTAAATGCGACAAACGTCTAAACAAAAATACAATAACATCTTAAATTTAAAAATTAATTTTATATTTAAATTATCCATAATTACCAAAATTAATTTAAATTTTTTTATAAAATTTTATGTTGGGCAATTTGTAATGTACCAAAAAGAAACTAGCAGCCACCTTAAGCGATGTCTGGGGTGAAGAACCTATAAGAGCAATTTTAATTATATTCAAATCTTCAAATTTTCAAAAATAAATTTATTAATATATTAGAGACTTTTAAATTTATGAGTAATTTCATAACTTAATTTAATTTAACACACATGGTCAAAATATTTTCAAAAAATAATTTTATTCAATTGTAGTATATATTTATAATTTTTTACAAATATGATAATATTCGTATTGAATATATTTTGTTTTATAATTAGTTTGTAATTTGTAAATTTTCAATAACATAATTCTTTAAAATTAATTAATTATCCAAACAAAAGAATTATAAATACTAATATTTTGAATGGATGAATTTAATACATTAATATTTTAAAATGTTAAAACTTTTTATTTAAACATACTATAAAAGTAATTTAGAAAATCCATATTTTAAGTGTCACAGAAGCACTAAAACGTGCAAATTGATTCATATGGGAGTTTGTAATATAAGAAAGGCAAAAAGCATGATTAGTAGAAAGCGCCATTTCTCCTTTTTAATTGCTTTCTAATTAATTTGAATTTTGCTGTCTAAAAGTTTATAACTGCACTATCTCATACTCATCACACAAAATAATATGTCAAATATATATATATATATATATATATATATTTACCTATATAAATCAAACTTAATGTATAACATTATAACTAGGTCCAAGTTTACATATAATTTTAATATTTATCTCAAAATAAAATAGTTTTGATTAATATGATAATATATTTTTGGTTAAAATATATCATCAGTTCATATACTCTTTGTAAATTTAGAATTTAGTCCATATATTTTTATTTTTAAAAATTTAACCTCTTTATCTTTTAGATTTTAAAATTTTTGGAATATTTTAATCTATATTTTTAACAATTTGATCTTGATTTTAAAATTTAAAAAATAAAAAGATTAAATTCTTGAAAATAAATGTACATAGATTAAATTCCTAATTTATGAATAATGTAGGGGCTTATGGTATATTTTAACCTATATTTTTTTAGATTACATTTATAAATTTCTCTTAAATAAAAAAAAGTATAAGATTATTCATTAATTCCTTTAGGAAGTTTGTATTTGTTTTTCCCCAAAAAAATTGGAAGTTTATATTTGCTTTTTCCTCAAAATTTAGAAGTTTATATTCAATAAAATTAAAAGTAGTGTTACTTTCATGTTCTTCTTTTTCTTTCATTTATTTATTTTTCTCTTGTGGTGAAAATGATAAACTTTAAAGATAAATGCAAATACCTATGGTTATCCTTTTTCTTCACATGTTTCTCATTTGCTTCGTCTTTTATATATTTTTTTATACATTCTCAAGTAGATACCTACATTAAACAATAGACAAACTTTAGAAAGCCAAAAACTAAAGGTTAAACTCTAAATCTTACTAATCAATCAATCTTTAGATTTTTGAGTATTTAAATTTAAATTTTATCACGTACAATAATGATATATGAATTTTCAATCTTATCATTTGCGTATATTATATATGAGTTTTTGTCTAATTTTTTTGATTCTTTATGTGTTATACTTTATAATAGTTTAATTCTATATTATAGTTACTTTATATATATATATATATATATATATATATATATATATATATATATATATATAAGAGTTGTGCAAAAGCTTGAGCAAGAAATCGTATAAAAAAATTAAATTACAAATTTTGACCATTATTTCAATTGATCCAATCTATGAATAATGAAATATTAAATATTAAATAAATATGTAATTAGCATAGAAAAAGAAAAACTAAGATTTCTTTTGGTTTTATTTTTTTAAAATTAAAAAACATGTTTAATAAATAAAAATATGCTTCTAACTTTAAACTTATTTGGCATCTCAATTCAAGTAATTTCAAACTAACATTCATTACCATTCAACTCCATTCATTCAATAAACATATACTTAGTACTTGAACCATTTCACCATATCAGGCAGCAAAATAGAACATACCAAAACATGGCGAAAACATCCTTATACATGTACATATTTAAACACCAAAAGAACCAACTTAGCAAAATACCACAACACTATTCAAAACCATACCATAACTTGAATATATACATATGAAATCAAAACACTTGCTACATGCCACTTATAACCTAACCCAAAATGGTCAAAATTCTATCGAGTCATTGAATGGATAATGTGAGCTCTGATTTAACTTCTAACCGACAGTAACTTCCAATGATCTACAAAGAATCAAATACCACAAACGTAAGCAAATCATTGCTTAAGAAGTTCATATAAAAATTAACTCAACTTACCAAATTAAAAAAAACAAAAAAAAAAAACAAATAAGCATGGATTATACCAATTCTCAAGCAAAGGTATATGCTCATAATTAGCCTATGCAAATCACAATCTCACTAGTAATTTTCGAAATAAGCGTATAATTGATCCGAACTTAACAATCATATACAAGTAATCACACATGGTAAAAATATCATCTTTCACATTTAGTACATTACCATTTCATAACCAAATTATTACATCATATAACCATTTGTCAAACCATGTAACCAATTACCATGACAATGAACCCTTTTATATAAGTCCAGTTTTCACCCGATGAGCCACAGTGAAATAATGTTGGATGTGCGGGAATAATGCTCACACAAGTTATGACTGTAAATGCTTACACGAGCTGTGGGTCGGGATGATAAATTACACGATGCTGCTCACATGAGCTGTGAAGATTCCGCAACAAATGTAGGATCTTAACCATCAGTAGAACATCTAAGGCCAACACCCGAAACGGTAATAACTCTAGTGACATGTCATTTGTATCTTAAGCATTCATTAAGTTCATACGGGCCTTATTTCATAACCATATCATTTAATCACTTATTCATTACCTCACCACATGAGTTCAACCACTTTATTTTTTATAAAATTATCTTAAAATTTTACCTTTTATGCAATTTAGTCCCTAAAACCAAAATTTACATTTTTTCATAATTAGACCAAAAACCTTAATTTTGCATTTATTATAGTCCTTCAAAAGCCCCTTAACAACTGAATTTTTAGAAGAACTCTTTTCTAAATTCAATATTTTATCAATTCAATCCCTAATTCAAAACTAACTAAAATTACTTTACAAAATAATTCTATTTAGCAATCAAACTCATAAGTTGATAATTTAGCAATCAAACTCATAAGTCTATCAACCAACTTCAAGAACACTTAAAACTCATTAATGGAAAGTTCCAAAACCTTTAGCAGATTTACAATTTAGTCCCTGGGTTAGCTAGATTAAAGCTACAATGATCCCAAAAACATAAAATTCACTAAAAGCGAAAGTCAAATTCACTTAAATGCAAGGAAGAATATGACCTAAACATTCCAAGCTTTTCTAACAATGGTGGATATGGAAATAGGAAGACGAAAGATGAAAATGGGTTAATGGTTTTGTTTTTCTTTTGTTTATGTTCACTATTTATCAAATTACTACTTTACCCTTTGATGCTAATTAAAATTTTTTTAATAACCAAGCCAAGACCGTCTACTATATACTAGTATAGTCTAATTACCATTTAAAATAATCCAATCATGCTTCTATAGTTATTTAGAACCTTTTGATTAATAATGATTAACTTTTTCAGCTTTTATGATTTAATCCTTTTTACCTAATTAACCAACCAAAAATCAAAATTATTGAACCAAACTTTAATATGACACTACAATAGACTCATAAATATTAAATATAATATTACCAACTAATCGAAATTGTGATCCCGAAACTACCGTTTTCGACACCACTGAAAAATAGTTTGTTACAATAACAAATTATCCCTAATTATTTGAGATTTTCTAGTTGTTAAGATATTTTTCTTTGATTTGTTTCTTTTTACTATTTTTAGCTAATATAAAGCCTATAAAAAGCTTAAACTATGATGAATATATCATCAATTGAGTTCCTTTTCATTTTAGGCAGTCTTCTATTTTCTTTCTTTCTCTACTCGTGAGTGTAATAATGGTATAAGAGTCGGGTTCAATCTAGTTAACCTGTTAGGCTCAATATACACCAAGAGAGGGTGAATTAGTGTTTTAAAAAATTTAAGAAAATATGGAAAACAAGAGAAACTCGAGGATTTAGAGTGGTGCAGCCCCAATTTCCAACCTCCACTACCTTAACTTACCACAACTAAGGATTTTCTCAAATTCATTAGCTTGTAACCTTTTGAGGACAAGATTTAACCTTTACAAACACTATCTTTTCAATAGGCAAGATAAAAGGTTGATATATAATAATTAAGCACTCTCAAAATACAGTACAACACTTGAAAGAATGAAAGAAGTTGTTGCCCAAGTGTGTGTATGAGAAACAATAATAATGACAATGAAAATATTGGATTTTTGTACAACTGACTTTGCAAACTTGTTTCTTGTCTTCAATATAGAGCTATTGACTTGTATTTATGTCTTCTAGCTATTTTGGGGGTGTTTGAAGACGTTAGAAATAAATTAGAGTCATTGCAACAATAAATTTAAGCATTATATGCATACTGTAAGCAACTTGTATCGATACAAGTAGACTTATGCCAGTAGAACTCTTTAAAAATGTGATTGTTGGAGCCCATACTATCGGTAGAAGTTGGCTTGTATTGGTAGAAATTTGAGGGTTTCAAGGGTGAGTGACTTACATTGAAAGTTGTATCGGTAGAAGGTGTAGGGGAAAAAAATTGCTCACTAACTATCTTGTATTGGTAGAAGTATACCTTTGTGTTAGTAGAAGCCAAGTTGTCTCGATAAAATGTTTTCTTTGTACCGATAGAAATCTAAAGGGAATTTTGAGAGCTTATTAAATTGCTTCTATTGATACAAGTTGACACTTGTATCAGTAGAAGTCACCAAAATTTGTAAAAATGGTTTGAAGTGAGAATTTTCAAATTGTTTTTATAAGTTTGATCATTTTATAAGTTTGTAAACACTTGAAATTTTTTTATAATATCTTATTATTTAATTTCAAATTTGATTAAGTGAGAGTGTGTAGTTTGACTTTGTTATATAAAAACATTTGAAAACTAGGGCTAACATAACCCAAAAGTTATTGTAACACCCCCATACCTGACACACTCGATGAGTATGGGCACTGGAATGTTACATTCATTGCCGAAGCAACTTCAGAGAAATTTTTGTTCAAAAATTCTTTCCAATCAAATTAACAGAAAAATTTACAATTAATATAAATTTTGATTTTATTCCAAGCTTTAATCGAGCTTTAGTTAACTCTCTTATCAGTTTATAAGCCATTTAGGACCTATTTGCAAACTTTTCAAACATTTCATCGAATGTAGAACAATATCCAGAAATCAAAGTATCGATACCCTACTTAAAGTATCAGTACCTTTCTCATTGTATCAATACTGTTTTAACGTTCGATGTTTTGAACCTATGTGGGGTGACCGTGTGTGGCACACGGCCATGTGACAGCCCGTGTGCTTCCAAACTAACTCCTTAAACAAGCTTAAATCAAGTCAAAACTTGCCCAATAAGGTACACATAAAACACAAACCATCTCATAACCAAAATAAGAAAAACCTACACTTAAAACATATCAAAATTAATAACCTAAACTTCTAACTAATGTACCATTCATAGGTACCTTAGTTATAACCAAACAATACACCAAAACTTTATCCATTAACACACCTCAAATCAATATTCATATCCAACCATACTATTATCTTTTAAACATACAAATAAAGTTTACCATTCAACATCACATAACATAATCACCAATACTAAATAACTTTTCATATCTTCCAAACTTTTAAAGTTAACTTTCTTACAATAAAACCTATATACATGCCACAACCCAAAAAGAGATATAAAAGCTACCAAAAGTAAATAGATAGTGTGAGTTTTGATGTCAATCCTTCAAGCCGTCTGTAATCATTAACTACAAAATGACATGAGAAAAATCATTAAGCTTAAAAGGCTTAGTAAGATCATAGTGTAAATTCTACTTGATTTGCTTTTAGTAAAGGAATCACTTAAATACTATAACATGATAACTAAAATTCTCAATTGCTTTCTCTATAAGTTTTCAAGAATTCATCATAACTAGAATATGTCAACTCCATGTAACTCTTCATATCATTTAATCAAGTTCATCATTACCCGGTTCACGTACTTGAACCTCATTCATTTTCAAGGGCATCATAGAAGCAAAATAGGGGTACCAAAGTGCAATCAGCGGCACCGAAGTGCTGTTAGGGGCACGAATGTGCTATCAAGGGCATTAGAGTGCATATAGGGGCACAAATGTGCAAACAGTGACATCAAAGTGTTTACAGGGGCACAGTTGTGCAAACAGGGACATCGAAGTGTTTACAAGGGCACCGGGGTGCAATAAAACCACTTTAACATTTCTGTATACAAATGAGAACTCATTATAGTATCATACAATTCATTTTGCATCCAAGAAACACTACTAATATCCACTTCTCAGTTTCATGTATATATGTGATACTTGCATTCCTAACAATTATATAATTAACTAAATTATATTCACATGTACATACAAAAAGATAAACTAACAATATAATAACCATATAAATTACAAGTGAAACACATTAAATACCAAATAACTATGAACTTACCCACTATTCACTTTCGGTTAAAACGCAGGGACTATTCTACAATTTTTCCTTTTTCTCTATTAATATCTTTGTGACTCGTTTCTTGATCTATAATAATTCAATTCAATTCATCAAATCACATACAAATAACCTCAATTTAATGCATTTGACCTTAACTTTTTATTAATTACATATTTTTTAAACTTTTACATTTTTCACAATTTAGTCCCAAAACTTAAAATCTCCAAATTTCACAAAAATTTTCCAAATACCCAGTTAGCCAAATATTTTACCATACTAGTACAGTCCATAAAAACCCAAATTTCATTAGAATACCATGTAAATTTTAATATTTAATAATTTAATCTTTAACTCAAAAACTATCAAAATTACTAAATAAACCACTTCTAATTAGCAACCAAGACTTCAAACCCACCATTTATCATTCAAACTAATAAGGATTCATCAATGGTAACATTAAAAATCTTTGAGAGTTTTAAAAACAAAGCTATGGGTTACCTGGACCTAGTTGTAACGGTCACAAAAACATAAAAATTACTAAAAATGGTTAACAAATACATACCATGCACTCAACAACAAGCTTAACTGAAGCAAAGGGTTTAACAATGGTGTTTCTTCTAATTTTCGGTTGAGAGCAAGTTAATTTTAGAAGATGATGCTTATTTTACCTAATTTACTTAAGCTTAATTATTAATTTACCTTTTTATCTTTTAATAAAACATTCATTTAAGCTTATTCAATACCCATTACCGTCCATTAACTTATTACATGGCATAATTTCCATATAAATCCTCCCTTAGTTTATAATTAAACCATCTAATCACTAAAACTCAATTATGTCTAATTTTACATCTTTTACAATTTGGTCCTTTTTCTTAAATAAACTAGGTAAACATTAAAATTTCATCACCAAAATTTAATACGACTCAAACATTAACTAAATAATAAAACACGATCTCACACATCAGAATTGTAGTCCTAAAACCACTGTTTTCGTCGCCGCTAAAAAACGGGATATTATAACTTCGTTCAACCAAATTTGTCCTTCATTATTATGCCAATTGTCATACCAAAAGGACAACTCATTTGACTCATACCAGCTATCGTCATCATCAAATATATCCATGTATGCATCTATGTTCTGGGCTTAAGGTTTTTCGGGCTTAATTATTTCATATGACGATATCTCTTGTAGATTAGAAAGAGACTCTGTTGGGTATTCGAACATATCAGTCTTTCTATCATTTAACTCTTACAAGGTCCAAATAAATACCTTTCTTTCTCACATTCTTTATCCGAACTCCATTGGTCCATCGAATCTCCATCTAACCAACTTGATTCTACATCATCGTATATATTATCCCACGTCTTGCCTTCATACCAATTGTAATCACTATTAATTGCATTCATGATTAAATTTGCTTAATCAACAAGGAAAAAACGGAATAATAAATAATTAAAATGAAAGTAAAATTGGAATAATAAATAAATAAATAAAATTAAAACACTATATAACTCATTCATCTTCTAACTAATTTTATTTACAAAGTAATTAATTTGATAACAATTATCACTATCGCAATCCCCGACAATGGCGAAAACTTGACCGTTTCCGGACGTACTAACATTTATAGTGTGAATATTGCAACCAAATATAAGAGTTAGGTGGTTTCCACAAGTATACGGGTCAGATTGTAATATAGTTACAACGAACTAAGTAAGTACTCCGAGGATCGTACCTAAGATATTGTAATTTGGGGAAAATTGCTATTAAGTTAATTACCAAAAATAACTAATATACTACTTGAGTCACAAATTAATAGTGTTAATCTGGAAGCAGGATGATAATAATAGTAATAATAAACTAAATGAATTGAACTAAACCTAAATTTACTCATAAGTTCATGTTTTGGTTTTCCCTATCTTTTGTTTTGATTATGCAAGTTTCTTTAGCCTAGATCCAATTATTTTACCTAATTAATTATTGATGTGAGGTTTTAAATAATTGATTACTAATTATCCTAATAGGTCTTCTCAGCCTTCTACGAACCTAACTAGTAGGCAAAAACTACTCATCTCTTGATGACATAGTTCAGATTGGGGTAGGGTTTGGTTTTCACGGATAGGCAATATCGATTTTAGGTTAATTCCCACCTATATGACTTCTTAGGGTCATCAAGCCTGAAGTTTAAGATCTTCCTTCCCTAACCATTGATTTGCTAAGTGATGCTTGGTAGGCAATACTGATTTCGGGTTTATTCATACCTAAATGACTTCTTAGGGTTGTCAATTCTAGGGTTTAATTACACTCAACTAGATCCAACCAATCCAAATTAAACTTTACCTTCAACCAATTAATTCGGTTAAGACAGTTGAATCACGCAAAATATGTATAAAGCATAAATTGATTCTAATCTTTGCACAAACATTCAATTAACAATGTTAAAGAAATAGATATAAAGAATAAAATAAAGGAAAGAGATGCTCATGGATTTATAGATGAAAGCATGACTCTGGAGCAATCTTCGCTTGCAAAAGTCATACTTTGGAATAGGATCTTCTGATTACAAGAACATAACGTAAACAAAGCAAAAATTAAGAACGACATAAAAACCTAAGAATCAATCTCCCCTCATGTGTTGCCCAAACTGTTGTTCTGAGCGAGTATTTATAGATTACATGTATTATGACCTAATTAGGTCAAGTAAAGACGGCTAAGCATATTAATTTAGGTTATGTAGACGAAAACACCCTTACTCATTAAATTGCCTTTGTCGCAACTATGTTGCGACACCCTTAAGCATGTGTCACGACACCGAAGTTGTGATATCTAAAGTAATAAACACTTAATCAAAATTGTACCTTTTCAATTCGTCTAGGATGAGCGCTTCAATCTAGTAGTTTTTTCTGCTATCCTTAAGCTCACGTCTGCCAAGTGTGGGCTCGCTTTGAATTAGAAAATTTCTTACAGAAATTACTAGTAGGGTAATTTTGTAATTCTCTAAACTTTTGGGTCAAGTTGTAAATCAGAAAAATATCTATAGAAATTTTTTGGAATTATCTCTTCAGATAATTTTCTCTCTACAACTTTCTGTTGAATTCAAGTGTGTGTAAATAATGACTCGAGGCTCTCTTTATATAGGGAGAGTTTAGAGAGTTAAACTATGATTAAACTTAATCTCTTTAATATTAAATTAATATAATATTTATCAAGATAATATTATGTTAAATTTAATATTAAATCTTATTAAAATAATAGAATGTTCATCTATAAGATAAACATTAAATTAAATTTAATATTAAGATAACTATTTTAATATTAAATTAATCACTTTAATATTAAATTAATAAAATACTATTAGGATAAATTTTAATTTTAATTTAAAATTAAACTATTAAAATAATATTATTTTTGGAATAATAAATCTGAAATCAAATTCTCTGGTAGAATTCTAGTAAGAGTGTAACTCTGACACTGCTCAACCACCAACGACCAACCGCTGCCAATCACCGGGAAGCCGCTGTCGTAGTAGTCAACATCGCCATGTCTAGTGATGCAGGTGCGACACCTTTACGACACCCCGAGCCAGTTCGACTGTTGCTGATTCGGTTTGGGTTATTGATGACCCGACTGGTCCGCTCTAGCCACCAGTTAGACCATCATCTCGGTTTCACATACCGGGCTCGATTCAACTAGTTTTTGGGTCTTGGTCTTAGTTTTAGGCTCAGTGCCCAATTTACGATCTCAGGTCCAATTTTCAAGTTTAATTACCAATTGGGCCAATTGTCTGACTTGAAAATTAACTTAAAAAAATAACATATTAATTGTAATTGATTTGATTAAATTAATTTTACTTGATCAAAATTAGTTTTTCTAAAAATCACTTAGATTTTCCAAATTAATTTTTCAATAAAATTCTTTAATCAAATTCTCTAGTTGAACAATTTTGACGACCACCTACTTTAATTTCACATCGAATAAATCAACTCAATTAAATTATTCCAAAGTCATAGAATTTTCTTCTGATTCAAATGCAAGTCCAATCGAGCTTTTGTTGAGCTAGCGGAGGGACCAATCAGACATATAAAATTAGGCTCTAGTGATTGCAATTTTGTCCAGAAGCATCATTCTGATAATTCACAATTACTTAATCATGGAGTCATTTCACAAGAAGTACCAGGATTGAAAACTCCTTATTTTATACTCTTTACGAAAGCAATTCATCCAACTGTTTTGTCCAATGACCTCTCATGTGTATGTTACCCCTTATATGCTCGTGGAGTCAACTTCAATACATCTATGTCTCTACTCGTGGTGTCAATTGCTCCAATAGCCAAGACTATCCATCTCCCCAATTGGAATTGTAGACGAATAATAATCCTTCTCAGTATTTGAATCAAATGCTCACTTCGATTCTTTTACGAGATTACAGACTTATTTAGATTATCTACTGAAGTAAGTTGTCTTTCTCGCAATGTAAACGTTCTTACAATGCCACTTATCTTTAGGTTGAACTTAGACAATTAACAAGATAATATTTGCTTGTCACAATTTCGTTATGCATGCAAAATATAAAAGATAGAAAATACAAAAGACATAATAGTGAAATGTGAAATTAACTTTATTTATTTATTCATTGTTCAAATAAATGGAAAACAGTTACATGTTTACTACAATATAGACACATTTCCCAACAGAAGGTAGTTTGTTTTGTTCATGGTGTCTTTAGAGCTGTGTCACGACATCCTCGACAGACTACTCCTTAGGTATTCTACTTGCTGTGTTACGACATCCCAGCTCCATGTTGCAACATCAGGAGCAATGCACTATTGCAACATCAGGAGCAATGCACTATCTTTTTGCCTACGAATGATGTCTTCCACATTTAATCAACATGTTAGTATTCCTTTAGGCCCAAATTGGTCTAGAAGGTCATAAAACACATAAAAATGCTCATATTCACTTGGTCCTAAGAAAGGAAACTTAATAAAAACTATATTAATTTGCTATAAGACCGACTTGTTAAGTATAGAATTGGGTCTAATCTGCTACAACGAATTGTGGTAGATCAGAGGCTAATAATTCTAAAAGGATAAGTCAATTTCGTAGGAAACTCTCTAATTTAGGTTTTGGACAAAAACTTGAATGGGTTTAGGTTTTGAGAGGGAAGAAAACGATGGGTGACTCCATGTAGGAAAATAATTTTTAAAAATTGGGCAATTTGCTATATTGGTCACTCCTTGTTTCTTCCATTTTCCAATTAGGTCCTAACTCAATTAATTTTTTTTAAATTAGACCTCGTAATTAAATTTCGTTTAAAGCCAATTAATAAAAATAAAGATAAAAACTTGATTATGTTATTTTAATACTTTAATTAATTATTTACGACCTTAATTTTGGTATCCGACTCAAACCTTCAATTTAATAACCCGATTCTACTAACCCGATTTGTAATATCCTGATTTTGGGCTTAGTCAGAATAGTAGTTTCGTGACCACAAAATTTGAGATAGAAATAATTATTTTATGATTATTTTGATGATTATGATATGATTGCATGACTGTGTGAAAATTTCGTGATGAAATTCTATGCCTAAAGTGTTTAAATTGAAAGTAGGGACTAAATCGAATAAGTTGTAAAATTTGCATTCTAGAAGTTTTTAGTATGAAATTGCATTGAAATATTAATTAGGAGGTCTTAAATAGTAATTTGACCAATTTTAAGTTCATGGACAAAATTAGGACATGGAAGGAATTTTTGAAAGTTTAGTAGTAAGGGCATTTTGGTCATTTAGGGGTAAAATGAATTAAAATACAAAATTAAAAGCCAATTTTGCTCATCTTCTTCATGGAGGCCGAAATTAGCATGGGGGAAGCCATGGCTAGGGTTTTCAAGCTTTCCAAGCTCAATAAGCAAGGAAAACTGAAATTCGGGCTAAAATGGGAAAAATACCAAGTTGTGGACGAAATGGTAAAAGTAGCCATTTTTAGCATACGAGGTAAGTTCATGTGTAAATAATGTAGCATAATTGTTACTTTTAAGTTATTGATGTTAATTATATGATATGCTGATTTTTAATCGTGAAATATTATGCTTTGTGGTTAATGTTGAGTAATATGCAAATTATGTTTACTACTTGATAAATATGAATTGCTACCGAGTATCGGTTTCGATATTCCGTGGAAGACAACAAATGTCAGATCGAGGAAAAAAGCCCGTTTGAACCTTAGGAATAGATTAGGATACAAGTGACATGTCACTAGGATGGTTGAGCATCCGAACTCGTTGAGTTGAGTCCGAGTTCACTTATGGATGCGAACGCCCGAGCTCGTTGAGTTGAGTCCGAGTTCACTTATGGGCGGGTTACATGATTGCTTGATTACATATGTGGCACTTATGTGCAAATTATCCGTGTATCAGAATTATATTCCGATGTGTTCAACGGGTAAAGTTCTACTCAAATGGAGGAATACTAGAGATGAAAGGGACATATTGATAAGTGTTGTGAGATGGATACTTTGAATGTATATGTACTTAACCCTTGGGTTGAAAACTCGATATATCAACAATGTGGTAAGATGATAAATGAAAATATGACATGAATGTCTTGATGATGATTATGCAAATAATATTTTATGTTTGCTTATATGGTTATGTTACTTGCTATTTGCATGTGAACTTACTAAGCATTTATGCTTACTCCTCTCCTTTTCACTCCTTGTAGTTTTGACAAGTCACTCGAAAATCGAACGGCAGTCGGAGGCTCGCTCACACTATCCGTATACCATCTTGGCATAATGGCTTGTATATTTTGAGTATGGCATGTATAGCACTATAATCATTTTGTATATATGGTCTTATGATATGGTTATTAAGTGGTATGAAAATTCTTGGTAATGATTAGCCATTGGAATGGCTAATCATGATCATATTTGGTGTTATGTATGTCAAATTGCTAGCTAATCCATGGAAACCATGAAATAGGTAAAATTTACCATAAAATAGATTCAGATAGCAGTAGTGACGTGAATTTGAAAAATCACTAAAAATAGTATAAATGGAATTAAATAATGAATAAGTTATGGAATCGAATCTTGATGAGTCTATTTTCATATGGAATGAACAAAATAGGCATATAAATTATATTTTATGAGATATTTAAACTGTTGTGAAATAGGGCCAGAGTGATTTTTGGATCCCCTGTTCTGACTTTAAAAATTCATAATAAATTTTAAAAAAATAATTAGAAGTTGTTCTTTATATTTAAAGATCCCTTATTGAGTCTAGTTTTAATAGAAACAAACCTCATAGTCATTGAAATTTTGTATAGAGAGATATCTGATTCGTAATACACAGATGTTAGAGTAGTCGAACCCTGAAACATGGGAGATTTAACTAATAAACTGTACTATTTGGCTCAACCAAAAATTCTAGAAAAAAATTAGTAGATAGAAATATGAGTCTCGTTTCATATAAAATTTACGGATCTTAATTTCAAGTTTCGTAACTCGAGATATGAATTTTTAAGTGACTGTGATGCAGATTTTCAGCTTGTCTGAAAATTTTAAAATTAAATTGTTTGAGCTGTTTAAGTAATGAATTAAGTCTGTTAACACCTCGTATTCGACTCCAGCGACGGTCTCAGGTACGGGACGTTACACGATTTTTGGGATGTGACACATTATCCGTTATCCACTTTGGGTTTAGGTATGTCACACTATAAACCTCACAAGTGAATAAATCCACAAACAGATCCAGGATCTATTCTTTTTAGGTTCAGTCCGATGTATTATCAGTCTAGTCAGTCACATCTTTGTCTCTATCTTCTAGGAGTCATCCACTTCGATGCCCAAGACAAAGCATCTCCCCAATTGGACTTGATAGATGACATATTAGTCTTTCAGTCAGTTTGCTCATTTTCAATTAGACTAAGGACATGTTTAAGTTTGTCTACTAATATAAGTTGTCTTTCCATATTACTATCCAACCATGTAATATTGCTTAGTATTAGTTTAAAAGTTAGACAACCAATGAGCAACATTTGCTTCCATTTTGCTTTGCGTGTAAAAACCATATGAGGACAATCATACAAAATATTAATGTAATCTATAAATTTGTTTTATTATTCAACCTGTTCGAAAATTTACAGTTTACAAATGAATATACTACACTTAGAGCACCAAATTCAACATGTTCCTCGAAAGATACACTATTTTCTTGGCCTAGAAGTGATGCAATTTGATGGTGGAATTTTTGTTTCCCAAAAGAAATATGTGGAAGAAATTTTGGTCTGATTTAAGATGAAAAATTGTAACTCTACCAATACCCCAACTACTTTTGGCTTAAAGCTAAATAAAGAAAGAGAATGAAAAAATGTGGACAATACACTTTACAAGAAAACTGTAGGCAATTTGATGTATCTACCTGCTACAAGACTAGATCTTTTGTATTCTGTGAGTCTTATTAGCAGGTACATGGAAAGCCCAACTGAAAATCACATGTTAAGTGCTGAGAAAATCATTTGTTACTTGAAAGGAACCAATGATTTTGGGATTTTCTAGAAGAAAGGTTAAAAGTCAAATTTTATTGGCTTCACTGGTAGTGATTATATAGGAGACTAAGATGATAGAATGTGTAACACCCTTAACCCGTATCCGTCATCGAAACAGGGTTTCGGAGCATTACCAGAACTTTCAAAACATTTTACAAATAATTTATGTAAATTACTTTTCATTAACCGAGATCATTCAAAACGCCCCTTAATTAGACCTTTGAAGCCCAATACAAGTATTAGAATCGAGTCAGAACTTAATCAAGAACTCTAAGAATTTTTCGTGACATTTCAAAAATTTTCCAAGTTACAGGGCTCACACACCGGTGTGGTCCAAGGGACACGCCCGTGTGACCCTGGGATACACCCGTGCTGGAGGCCGTGTTCGACCCCGTGTAACTCTCTGACTTGTGCACAAAGCCACGCCACACGCCCGTGTGCTAGGCCGTATGGTCAATTAATTCCTTTCGAAATTAGGTACAGATTTCACACGGCCAAGGCACACGCCCGTGTTGTAGGCTGTATAGCACACACGGCTGAGACACACGCCCGTGTCTCTGCTCATGTGCTCAATTTTGAGCATTTTGTTTTCTTGAATTCAAGGTGCAGGGGACACACGACCAACTACATGCCCATGTATCCGGTCGTGTGTCACACATGGTCTAGACACACTCTCGTGTCTCTGCCCGTGTAGACAAAATAAAGCCCTTTCTAGCTTCATTTTTCACCCAAAATCAAATCCATGACCTGTACTTGAAACACATATCCAATATCAACCATTCCAAGCATTCAAATTAAACAAATTCTATCATTCAACATGGCATACCATTACATGCATACATGTTCATAATCTTACCTTAGTTTAGTCCATATGTTAGACAAAGTTTGATCAACTACTTAACACATATGTAGCTATCATAGTATGCCATTACAAATATCTCAAAAAAAACCAATACTAGCCATTCCAATGGCTAAATTACAAGCATTATTTACATTTACATGCCAATATGGCCAATATATCCTATACATGTCATTACAACCATAATTGATTTACCATATTGTATCGACATGGGCCGATGGATAGTGTGAGTGATCTCCGCCGAGCTTCCAATCCAATGAGCTTTCGATTTACTCTAAAATATGGAAATAAAACTAAGTAACCATAAAATACTTAGTAAGTTTGTATAACATGGTACTTAACTTACCATTCATTCTATTTTGAGGTAACTATGTAAGGCATAATCAATCAATTTGACCTCAAGCCCTACACACATTCTTATTGCCCTTGTTAGTCATATATTCCATAATAACATCAAATCATATATAGGCTCAACAACAATCAAGTTTGCAAGTAGATATGCTTTCCACAACATGTATTCATTCAACATGCATAATTCATCTCATTATTTCAAGTATAATTTCATAATAGTTCGTTTCGAGTTTAGATCATTTCATATCAAAACTTTACTCATAGTACTCGGAATATCAAGGTCACGATTAATACACTTAAGGTGTGCAAGTCCATAATCAAGAATGAACATATATTCATCAAATAGAGTCCATGTACAAATATCATCATCTCATGTTTTTCATATATCATTTGTCAAGTGTCATCATTTTCTTGTATTTCACACAGATACGTGTAATATCTCATTTTAGCATACATATCTTCTCATGTCTGGAATTGTCACCCTTTGAATTTATTCGGAATATCAATGGATATGCAGGTAATACATTCTAGGTGTACGAATCAAGATCCGTCAAATCATGTCCAATGGCACCCATAAGGTACTATATCAGAGAGCACACTCTCGAGCCACACATGTATACAATAGGATTACCAGTCCAGGCTAAATCCTTTTTATGACATATGCTATAAGGAGTTTGATCTAGATTACCCGCTCGGGCTAAATCCAATCTATAACATGTGCTCGAGAGGACTTATATTAGGATTACCCGTCAGGGCTAAATCCTTTTCCGTAATAAGGTCAATAGGATACTCGTCTAAGCTAAATCCCGACAGCAACAAATGCAGGACCTCATTCATTTTGGGAAATTACATATCCATCGATTTTCCATTTTATTCAACCGGGGTTTAAACATTTTTCTCAAGCATTATCGGGCATGTGATTATTTCATACATCCACAACATTCATATAATTCAAATAAACACATTCCACATTCATTTCAAGCATATAAGTAACATTTTTATCGTTTATCCTTTTATCATCTATCAGGCATTATCACTTAATTTAAACATTTTTATTTATCGAGCTTGATCGGATATGTAATCATTTCATATATTTATGACATTTGTACAATTTACATAAACATAACCAATGCAAGCATGTAAATAAACACAGTTTAATTACACGAACTTACCTCGACAATGTTCGTGTACATAAAATCTACTAATCCGATATTTTTCTTTTTCCTCGTTCTAGCTCCGAATTTGGTCTGTCCAGATCTATTCGAGTAAATTTAACATCAATTTATCATATTTCATATTTAGATGGACTCAATTTACGTCCTAAGAAAAATTACCATTTTGCCCCTAACTTTTTCATAAATTTTGATTGTCCCTAGGCTCGTAAAATAAAAACTTGTGCAATTTACTCCCTATTCCAAGCCTAACCAAAATCCCATTACAAAATTTACAGCACATGTATTCATAAAAATTTAGAATTTTTCATCAATTTTCACCACTTTGCATTTTAGTCCCTAAATCATGATTTCATCAAAAATCACTTTGTAAAAGTTGTTTATCTATCAACAACCTTTCATTTTCTACCATAAATTTCTAATTTTCAGCATATACATCCATGACCCATTTTCCATACTTTGATAACTTTTCCAATTAACCCCCCAAATAGATAGATTAGACTATCCCGGTTTTAAAAATATAAAAATTACTAAAAACGGGGCTTGATTACCTACCCAAATAAGCTTGATAAGTCTTATTCCTCTCTCCTAGGGTTTCCATGGAAATATTTGGGGAAGATGATATGAAATTATTTTCTTTTTTCATTTAATTAAATTGTCATTTAATAACTTTTCATATTTCCAATTTAGTCCTTAGCCTTTTTTTATTTTTCCATGGATGAGTCATACCAAAATATCTACATACTTTCTTTAATGGTCTAATTACCATATAAGGACCTTAAGTTTTGAATTTCATAGCTATTTGATCCTTCTAGCTACTAGAATCTGACTTTTGCATTTTATGCGATTTGGTCCGTCCCGTAATTAAACACATAATTGGTAAAGTTTTCTTATCAAAATTTTCACATGACATTTCTAATATAATACGTATCATATAATAAAATAAAAATAAATTTTATTTTCGGCTCGAATTTGTGGTCTCGAAGCCAATGTTCTGATTTCACCGAAATTGGGCTGTTACAGAATGAACACTTCATGCTATGTGTTTATGCTTGGCAAATAGGGTATTTCATGGTCATCCAAGAAGCAATCCATTGTCATGTTGTCTAGCATAGAAGTTGAATTTCTTGTTGCTATCGCTTGTGCTTATCAAGCTATTTGGCTTAAAAGAATCCTTGAGGAGTTGCAATTCAAGAAAGAAAGAGACACTACAATTTTTTTTTATAATAACTAAGTCATCAAGTTGTCAAAAAATCATGTGCTACATGGAAGAAGCAAGCATATTGGTGTAAAACATTACTTTCAGCCAGACCTTGGGAGTGAAGGAACAATTAAGCTAGAGTATTGCAGAAGTGAGGATCAAGTTGTTGATATATATACAAAATATCTCAAGTTGGCATTCAAATAAATATGAATTGTAAATCCTTTGCAAAGTTAAAGATAAAGAAGGTTATACATTTCTAAAAAAAAAATGTATAACATAGAAACTCCACTGAAAGCTCTTAAAACCATATTTGGCATAAACCTATATTTAACTAAAGCATTGTAAACATGTACATATAATTAGATGAATCATTAATAATTTGAAGTAAATAATTAAATACTTTGCAAAAGCATAATCACTTCACTAAGGTTTCACTGAGTTAACATTTTCAAAAAAAATAGCTTTAAAATACAAAATTCATTCTTCGAAATGACACCATCTTGACACCTCCCCCAAACCATGCATAATACAAAACACTTAGAAATCTTAATGTAAAAGACGTCATTTGGCGTAGTCTTCGAGATGTCTTTTACTTCGTCAGTGGTCCTGAGAAGGAAAGGTAACTAAATAAGTTCAAAGAACTTAGTGAGTCCCAGAGCAAACATCTCAATAGCTATATATGACATTCATAAACCTTTCCAATTCAGCAAGTCATACAATTCGCCCATTGGCGAATACCATACACATATAGACTTTACTATATACACCATTCCTTTGGCACAGACACTACGCTCATGCAACCATGCAGACAACCTTCTTCATGCTAGCCATACCCAAGTCCATGATCAAGCCTTAGCATTTATTTCATTTGTTCCATCATGATTTACCAATCAGGTTTGCAATAACTCATACCCTACCAGAGGCCAAATGATCTCTTTCCATGAATCGTGATCTGCCAGTTCAATGCTCACTTTATTGAAGGTAACGCCATGATTTCATTTTCATAATTCAATTCATTTTGTTCATTCCAACAACAATTGGTGGTGCCATAACCACGAAGAAAGGCCTTTACTCCATTTACTCAAACAACTGACTCAGACTTATAACCATGAATCTTTATTACCCATACACAAACATATTATCTTACAAGATAAAAATGTTTACCTCAATCAAACATAAATGAGAACATTATACACACATATGGAAACAAGAAGGAACTCACTAGAAAAATGTAGCAAGATCAAACAACAGGACTCTTGCCCTTATCACGAGAGTTTTTATGATTTTCTTAAGCTATAATATAAAGAATTAACTTATTATATCATTTTACTAGAAAAACTAAACAAGTTAAATAAGAATACTAACAGGAAACCCAGAATCTAGAAGTTTTCTCGCTTACACCACAAACTGACCCTAAAGCATAAACCTTAAAGCCCCATAAATAACTATGAAAATAACTTGATTTTAATCGATATTTACCATGTAACAAACGATGGTGGAGTTGGCTGAGTACAGCGAACCCGAATCTTCAAGCAAGTCTTAAGTCTAGGATTTTCTGAGAGAAAATTTTAGAGAATGTTTGGGAAGAAAATAGAGTTGCCAAAGAAAGTATAAAACTTGCTCAATAAGTCAAAGCTTACTTTATACAAATATACATGGAAGGAAAACTTAGTGCATAAGTATGATTTCCCTTCAAACCCCTCGTTCTTTGTGACTAAGCACTTCACTCTCTTCATAAATGTGGATCTGACATGTTACAGAAACTTAGTCCTATACTAACCAAATTCTTGTTCGTCTAACCAGATTGCTCAACCTAATAAAATAATAATAAAGCATATGATTCTTTTCCAATCAAGGTATTAACACTAAAGGCTTAACATTTCGTCTAATGGCTAGGGTGGTGTATACTCTTCAGAAGAGTCCACCAAACCACTAAACTCGCCTAATGTAGACTTCACCCGAAGGCGCATCCATAAACTCATATACTTAGTCAAATCTAACACCTTATTTACTCTAAAAGCTTGTAACAGCCTAATTTTCAGTGGTGTCGAAAATAGTGATTCGAGATCACTAAATTCGACGAATGAGTTCAAAAGTTTTTATTATTTGTTATTTATGAGTTAAATGTGATTTGAAGACTTTTGAATTAGTAATTTATGTTTTAGAAATATTTATTAGATTAATTGGTTTCGAAAATGAGGAAACGAGTCCTTAATTTCATAAACTACGCCGTAAATATTTTTATAAATATTTACAGTGTGTTATTAAGTTAGTATTAAAGTTTTGTTAGAAAATTTTAACGTCTTGATAGTTAATTAATTAAAAAGGACTAAATTAAAAAAGTGCAAAACTTATTAATTAAAGAAATAGTGACTAGATTGCTCAAATAATAAATAAGAGGGATTTAAAGAGCAATTGGGCCTAAATTACGTAGGCTGGCCGACAGGGATATAGAAATTAGTAAGGAAATAATGTGAACTAGGGACAAAATTATAAATTTTGTAAAATTAAACAAATAATTAATTAATTAAAAGAATTTCTAGCATATTCTTCATATTTCTTCAACCAAAAACACCATAGAAGATCCTTAGAATCTGATTTTTCATATTCTAACTTCAAGTGAGTTCAATTCTTGCTTTTTCTTTGAAATTTTTATGTTTTAAGACTTTTACAATTAGGTCCAATTGTCTATTTCATTAGTTTTTGATTTCATGAGTGATTTTGAAAGTTACCATTGATGAGTGCTAGAAGTTTATGATGAATTAATATGGATTTGAAGCTTTAATTTCATTATATGATGATTTTATTAAGTAATTTCAATAGAAATTAATTATTATGACTAAATTGTGAAGAATAAAAGAATTAGGGTTTGCTGTTAGATTGCTATGAATCAAAGGCTGCAAAATAGCTTAGAATAATGGAATAACTTGTTAATTGAGAAAAATTAGCTCAATTGGTGGGAAAATTGATAAGGGACTAAATTGTAAAATTGTAAAAATTTAGGGTAAATGTGTACTTTTGAAAATTTAAGGGCATAAATTTTGAAGTGAATTAGAATTGAATTTGATGTTGATGAATGAATAATTTTATATTATATATCAAGAACCTGAAGACAAACGTGAAAAAAGGAAATTAATAGAATAGTTCCTGAATTTCTACAACTTCTACATACTACCCCAGATAAGTTCATATGGTTGAAATTTCAGGATTAATTGTTAATTTAGGAATGATATAATATATTATTTTACATTTTTGTTATTGAATTGTGGTTATTGTAAAAATATGAAAATTGAATTGAAAGTTCAAATTAAGTAGAACGCAGGAATTGACTACGATCGTCCCGTGACACAAGATGAATTGATGGATAAGACCATGGTTGGACCATGGCAATGTTTAAATGTAAGACCATAGCTGGGATATGGCATTTTAATGAAAAGACCATAACTGGGTTATGGCACCTTAAACGTAAGACCATGGTTGGACCATGGCAGTATATGTATACGTGTAAGACCATAGGTGGGCTATGGCATCCTGATGATAAGACCATAGTTGGGTTATGGCATTACGAGTGTAAGACCATGGCAGGGCCATGGCAATTGTGTAAGACCATAGTTGGACTATGGCATCAAGAAAACGATGTATTCAAATCCGTAAGACGTTCTCTAATTTGACAAGGATTGATAAGTATTACATGGGTTAATGTGAAAGAAATTAAATAGTTATTGATATTGAGCTCAATTATGTGAATTCATCAATGGAAGTTGTGGTTGGCAAGAAATGTTGTGAAATGCTTAATCTAAATGAATTATTTAGTATGTTCGGTAAGATTTATATTTAAAGCCTATGAACTTACTAAGCTTCATTAAGCTTACTCGTGTTGTTTAATGTTCTTTGTAAATTAGCGTGAGGTCGAAGGATCGGATCAACACATCAAGCCACACTATCCAGATTAAGCCGGTAGTTTTTGCAATGTAAATTTTGGTTTATATGGCATGTATAGAGTTGGTTTGACAATGAAATAGATTGAAAGATGGTTGTGAATCTTAAATGTTTGTATGTAAGTAGTTAGAAATAGAATTTGATAAATCTATGGAATGAGTTAAATAGGTAAGTATAAGTAATGGAAATGTTTGAGATGTTATGTTATGTTGAGAAAATGTTTTGGCTTGCATTGTTTGCATGGTTGGGATATACTGGTATATGAGATTGTTGTGTGCAGGTTGATGTTAAAAAGGGTGAGAAAAGTGGCCTTAAAATGGCTTATTTTCGTCCACACGGGTAAAGACACAGACTTGTGTCTCAACCAGGCATGTGGTCTGGTCGTGTGTCCCCTGCACTTTGAAATTTCCAAAATAGAATGCCCGGGTTTTTGCACACGGCCTAGCACACGGGCGTGTAGCTTGGCCGTGTAACCCCTGCACTTTGCACACGGCCTAGTACACGGGCGTGTGGTTGGCCGTGTGGCACAAGTTAGAGAGTTACACGAGTAAGAACATGGGCTGGGACACAGCCGTGTGTCTCACATCAAATGCCCATACAGCTTTAGACACGGGCGTGTCTCCTGGCTGTGTGAGTCACACGGTCTGGCCACACGGGTGTGTCCTCTGTTTCTAAGAAATTTTTTGACATTTTGAGAAAAAATTTCTTAAAGTTTCTGGTCGAGTCCCGATTTACTTTTAACGCCTATTTTGGGCTTCAAGGGCCCATATAAGCGACCGTATGAGTGTTTTATGAATGAGTTATGATATATGTATTAAAGATTATGAAATGTTCATAATTAATTCGTAAAGTCTGGTAATGCTCCATTACCCTGTTCCAGCAACGAATATGGGTTAGGGGTGTTACAAAGCCTTACTTCTATATACGTTATTTGAACACTAAGACTTCACCGAACGGGATGTTATAGGCATCATTTATCAAGTTCAAAAAAAAACTGAGTGTTTTCACTTTGACAAATCAAGATGACACCAAGTAGTAAGTATGTATTAAACTAAAAGTGTACTTTCAATTTAATGGAGGGATTGTTGAGATTTGTTGGTCAATAACAAACTATCTCTAATTATTAGGGATTGTCTAATTGTTAAGATATTTTTCTTTGATTTATTTATTTTTTACTATAAAAGGCTAAAGCTATGAGAAATAAATATCAATTGAGTTTCTCTTCATTTGAGTAAAAGTTATTTATTTTCTTTCTTTCTCTACTCACGAGTGTAACATTAATAAAGGAATGCAAAATTATTTAAGGTAGTCTATATTTTAAAATCTAGACATTATTAACATATAAAATTAGTGACTCAAAGTAATGTTCGAAATTAAGAATCCTATAGTAAAATCTCACAACTAAAGAAATATAAGATTATTAAGTAAAAGGTAGTATTGAAATAATTTATATATTATAAAAATTTAATAAAGTTAGAAATATGAGATTACTAAGGTACATAAGAATTCAATTTTAAAATACGTAACAAAATAAATCATTTTCAAATTTTTATTGAACAGATAATGATCTGACTGTAGTTGGAAAATGATGGAGAGCGAGGCAGGCATACTTGAAATAGGAAAATCCTCCCGCCAAAAACAAAAATACTTGTCGTCCACCTACAATGGAAAATGTACTTCAATGGACCCCCATTGCTGAAAATTCCTCTTTGATTTTGACAAAGATAGACACTGTACCCAGAAAAGTTTAAAGTAAAGTAAATAAAAGCTGAAGATATGAAATAGACTGCCACTTCCCATTCTGTCTTCTACGGCTACCACATAGCCTACTAGGTCCCATATCATACACCTATTACAATTTGCCGACTTATAATAAACTTTCCCATTATCATCGTTTAAATTATATTTTCTTGGGAAAATGACAATCATGAAGTCAGAAGTCTGACATGTTTAATAAGATTAATAACATATTAAAGGAAAAGCTCAAGGATTAGGGAGCAGGGGGGATTTGCGGCGTCCGCAGAGTCTACGACAGAAAATCTTTCACCTAAAATGAAAATTTTGGTTGAAAGCTTTAGAAAAAAGGAGATGACATGATGAGCAGAGCACAGCAACCGCATTCCTCTCGTGGGGGAATCAAACTTACGCACTTTTGTGACCTGGTGGATAGTCTCGTGGGGCGGTCTTGTATTTCTTAGGAAAAAGAAAATTTAAAAAAAAAGTTAAAATATGGGGTATTTTACTAAAAAAAATTTATTTTTAACTTTATTTACGAAATTATGCCACTTAAAATATTATTTATTAGAATTATTCAAAAAACACAAAATTTCCCTACGTGAAAGCATTTTTAGAGAAAATATAAAAAAATGCACTAACAAGAATGCGTTTTATCCTGTGTCAGTAAAAGTGCGTTGATGTGAATGCGCTTTATCCTATACTCAAACTAAATTTTTAAAAAATGTCATTTTTTAAAAATTTTACAAAGATGAACCAATTTTTTTAAAAATTTATTTCAGATGTATTTTGACTAGATAGATAATCTATTTAAACATAGTATATAATTATGTTAAATAAGTTTTTATTATAGAAATATATAATATACATAAAATATAATTATTATTTTTCATATTTTTTATCTAGATTAAATTACATTAGTAGTCACTTAACTATGATTTTTTGGTTATCGAATTATAAAAATTTACAAAATGATTACTCAACTATTAGTAATTTTTTAAATATATATCTTTTAATATTTTACTATATTGATTTTATATTTTATAATTTTTTTACTTATAGAGTTTAAAAATTTTATTTATAATGTAACAAATGTTAACTTTTTTGCAAAAAAAAAAAAAAAAACTCTATAAGTAAAAAAAATATAAAATATAGTGTAGTCTTTAATTTGATGTTGTTATTTAAAAGAGGAAGGAATCCCACACTGTCTAGGAACAGGCTATAAACCTATTCATGAGTCTATATATACACATATCTCACATCCCACATTGCTTAAAAAAAAAGGAAAATGAGACTTTGGGTCTATATAAATATTTGTTTTGTAAGTTTTATTTTCATATTAATTAGTGGCACAAAAAAAATAGTGTTGTTATTTTGGGTCTTTATAAAAGCTAATTCTCATAAATTTTTAAAAATTA
Organism: Gossypium anomalum; assembly: GCA_025698475.1. NCBI lineage: Eukaryota > Viridiplantae > Streptophyta > Magnoliopsida > Malvales > Malvaceae > Gossypium > Gossypium anomalum. The sequence goes on from CM046961.1 coordinate 15,715,388, forward strand.
GTTTATTTTTGTAATATTTAAAAAAAATGACCTTTTTTGAGATTTTAATTCGAGCATGGGCAAAAGCTTGTCAAGGGAAAAAACACGTCCCTATCAACATACTTTTCTGCATTTTCCCTTGAAGACGCTTCCAAACGTTTTGCGTTTTTTGAATCATTCCAATAAATAATGTTTAAAATAGCCCATTTCCATAAATAATATTGAAAATGGACTTTTTTTTTTTTTTTAGTAAAATACCTGGTTCTTTCCTCAAAACAGTCTAAATTGGGTTGTCACTTTTTTTTTTTTATATTTTTGGTCGGGAACAACATTTTGATTCTGTTGTGAAACATGGGTTTCATGAGATTTTTTCAATGATGGATCAAATATCTGCAATCCAAAGCAAAAGAAACCAAGGAATTTTGTATGGTTGAAATGAATACAAGTTTGATTCCAATTTATCTCATGTTTTTCTTTAGTAGTAGTACAGTAGGAGACAACATACATCACACAGGAACTGACTTTATCCCATGTGATCTTCTTGCCATTTCATTTTCTATATTATAGTACATTTGTTACGTCCCACATTACCATTGCTTGGAAGTTTTCACTTTCAAAACGTCAAATTTTGCGTATGATTTATTCTTATAATTTAGTAAATTTTAATTTTTATAATTTTTGAAATTTTAAAATTTCAACTATGATAAAAAAATAGTAATTAAATTAATTAAGTCAAATTTTATTATTAGCCTCGTATTATGTGTAAGTTGTGAGTTAATCTATATACTTCAATTTGATTATTTTTAATCTTATACTTTTAAAATTATGTAATTTCAGTTCTAACTCAAAACAGTACCTTCAAATTCATTAATTAAAATAACAAGACTTTTTTAGGAGAATTATGTAGCAAGCTGATGTGACACTATATATATGATGATATATTTGCTGTATAAGATTGAGAATTGAATAATTCAACTTAATAAATTAATGGTTACCATTTGGGTTAGATCTGGACTTTCAAATTTTAAAAAGTACAATATTAAAATTAACTATATTAAAGTATATAGATGGAATCCACTACTTACACGTAATACAATGATTAATAGTAGAATTTCAATCTTTTAATACATTATGTTAAATAGACCACTGTTAGTAGAGAGTTATGTTTGGTCTAATATTTTCGGATACTGCTATAATTATGCTTTGCCCAGGAAGTGGGAATTAAGCAGGTAAAAGAGGGGTGATGACGGTGATAATCAGAAAATGACCCGTGAAAGTGAAGGAATTTAAGTGAGTTATTTGATTATTTTGAGAATTCCTGACCCAATCCAAGCAACGTTGGAGTCACAATCCAAAGAGAAAAGTTAAGAAAACTACATTTATTGTGATCCAAGAGCCCAAAGCTATTTCAGTACTCACTAAACAACACAAAAGCTCTGCTCAGTATGGCATCAAATTGGAAAAACTATTGCTATTCATCAGTCAAGATAATAAGAATACAAGACTTCAGTAGCGCAATTACCCATTGCCTACGAATGTGAGTTTTCAGAGGCCCAAAAAATATTTCAAAGACTCGAAAATGTACCTAAAGTTAACTGATTTCAGAGACTTCGTAGTTGGGGCTTGGTTCACTAGTGCTCTACCAAAATAGGCAAATCCAATCCATGCTTTCATGTGGAGTTCTCTAAAATGCATCCCAAAGTACTTTTAGAGGCCCATCATAACTTGATCAGAATCTGTTAAAATTTTCCATACACCAAAAGATCTCTGCATCCTTTGTTCAATCCTCAGCATGTTCCCTTGCTAGTCTACCTTGCCTGAAAATGCAAAAGACTAGAAGGCATTTGAGTAATTAAGAGCACTTAGAGCCATCATTTTTGTTCTTGTTCTCAATTTTAGCTGTTGCTATCTTCCAGATATAAATGAGTAAGACAACGAGTCTATTCTGTTCCCTGGAAATAATGCTTAACAACCATTAACATGGAAATCAGTCATTAGCAATACTGGCAAGTGTACTTCTGATTAAAATAGTCCCAGAAAAATTATGGGACTTTTCTTGCAAAGCTGAGGTGACTTACTAATCTCCCTGGATTGCTTATTACCAGCAATCCTTGCAGGAGCAACTCCCACCAACAAAATGATGGAATCTGTTTGAATCTCTCAAGATGATTGGCCTCCCAATAACTTTAGACACGAGCTTCATAAACATATGGCAATCGCCACAAACACGAATGTTCTTCATAATCCTAATCGGTGCTGTTGCATGGGGCTTTTTAATCAATCCATATGCAAGAGCAAGTTTCTCACTATGGTAACAAATGGATGCAAACTTTTCCTCCTCCTCCACATTATGAAGAACCAGCTTTGTATCAGGCATAAACCCAGCTGCCTGCAATTTCTTAATCAGTCTGCCAAGTTCTTCGTATATGATTTCTGTTTGGGGATGAGTTGCATCTTCTGCTACAAACTTGTGAACTTCATTATCAATCTCAATCCAACTGTAAGCAGCGAACTTCTTGACATTCTTACTTTTCATGAGAGATCTCACAGATGCCACATCTTCCCATCTTCCAAAGGTGGCATACATGTTAGAAAGCATGATATAAGGTCCTGCATTAAGGGGTTCCAATTCAAAGAGACGCCTAGCAGCCATCTCCCCATTTTCAATGTCACCCTTCATTGCACAGACAGAGAGAAGGGTTGACCAGATTAAGGAATTTGGCTCATGGGGCATATTGTTAACTAGATCGATTGCTTCAGTCATGCAACCTGAACGGCCAAGGAGATTGATCATGCATGCATAGTGATCCAAAGTGGGTACTAATGCATGCCGTTTACTGATAGAATAAAAATATATGCGTCCTTCTTCAATTAAACCTGCATGGTTACAAGCAGATAGAACAGCCACAAACGTAATACTATCAGGTTTCAACTTTTGTTGCAACAATTTTTCATAAAGGGCCAATGCTTCCAAATCTTGACCATTCTGTGCATAACCCCTAATCATGGCATTCCAAGAAACTACATTTCTGGATGGCATCATATCGAAAACAATCCAGGCATCCTTAGTGATTCCACATTTGCAATACATATCAACAAGAGCACTAGACACAAGCAAATCATTATCAACTCCCAAAAGAATGGCTTTCGCATGGACAACCTGACCATTACACAAATAGGCTAATTTTGCACAGGAACTAATCACACTAGAGATCGTAAAACTGTCTGGCTTGACACCTTCTGCTAACATCTTGGCAAATAAATTCAGAGCATCTTCTTCCTTTCCAATCTGAACATAACCAACAATCATTGTTGTCCAAGATACTTTATCCTTGTTCTTAATCAAGTTAAAAACCTCAATTGCTTCATCTACCAATCCGCTTTGAAAATAAGCACCGAGAACATTTGAGACTGTGACATCATCAGGTTTGAAACCACCTAGTTGCATCTCCTGAAACAAATCAATACATTTCTTAGGTTGGCCGTTTTTCAAATAACCAGCAATCAATGAATTCCATGAAACTACATTTTTATTATCTGTTCTATCAAACAGCCACCGTGCTTTATCAATCTCGCCACACTTAGCATACATATCAGTCAAAGCATTCCAAACAAAAACATTCCTCCCCAAAAATCCAACGCATATTCTACCATGAATCTGTTTCCCTTTCCTTAAATCCAATAACCTTGAACACGCATTCAACAAACTCACATGAGTATATTCTGTTGGCTCAAATCCCTCTCTGTTCATCCTCAAAAAAACCTCAAGCGCCTGACTGGAAAACCCGCTTCCAGCCAAGCCCGCAATCACAGTATTATAAGAAACAGAATCACGAAAAGGCATTTTATAGAACAGTGCTCTCAAATTCTCAACAGACCCTGATTTGGCATACACAGAAAGAATTGTGTTCCAGGAGATAATATCTCTTTGGGGCATTCTATCGAACAGGTTTCGGGCATCTGAAATTTTCCCTAATCTGGCATACATGTGGAGAAGACGGTTATGTAGAAACGTATCATTGGGTGTAAAATAGTGAAGATCCATGTGAGATTGCAATCTCTTGGCTTGACCAACATCGTTGACTCGAACGCATTCGAGCACGAGCGGCGTGTAGGCTTCAGCCGTCGCTTGGCCACCGGCGAATAACGAATCAATTGCTTGGCGAAGCTTTTGCCTGACTTTCATTTTTATAATTATGGGGTAACAGGTTTTCAATTAATGAGGGTTAAATACCTAGGCGGGAAAACTGCGTAATTTTAAATGAGAATTTATGAAGTTCACGTGGACCGTTTGGGCAATTAATTTTGGCCACTTTAATTGTTTTAGATATATAAATTTTTAAGAAGTTTTTCATTATATATAATTATAAATTCGCGTTGTACTTGTATTAATGACGAAAACATGATTTTTAAGGCTAATTTATTATTCGTAAATTTTTTTAATATATTTTAAGTTGTATTATCAAAGAATTTAATATAGATAATAATGATCTCAATATGGAGAGTACTTGCCCTCTAAACTTAAGGTGCTGAAATCACCTTTGGAAGCCCAAATTGGTAGGTCGACAAAACTACCTGCATTTATTTCACTTTCATTTCATTCTCTAAAAAGTCATAAAAAAAATTTTCATACAACTGACCCGCTACCCGTTTATTTGATTGGGACTAACTCAACTCTCTCTATTTTAATAGTGATCGCCTCTATAGTTCGTATCATGAGTTCTCATGTGGTGACTTCGCATAATCATGCAAGCGAACTCACCCTTAGAGAACACGTGTTAATCTTAGAATATGGTACGCGTTGGACGTCACATCCAAGAATCGTATCATATAAAAAGGGAAATTAACCTCCTTAAAAGGAAGACACACAAAGACACTCAACATATACGTATAAAGTTTTAGAGTTCAAGCCAACAATCAGTATTGTATCGACACTCTGCAAGTAAACTCATATGTTTTTAGTTAACATATTATTTTGATTAATGACTGAAGTTTAATGAATTTTAATAATCTGGGTGCATGAAAACATGTTAAGATGCTACATTTCGATTTATGGTTTCTAGTTGATGTAGTTATTTTTCAAAATTCAGAAAATGAAATAATTCCCATAACTGTTACTATGAGAACAAAGAAGCGGAGAAAAGTTGATGATTGCAAGGATAATCAAAAGGTCCAACGGATATGGTAACGAATATTGCAATATCAATATAGGAAAATGTAAAAGATAGTCCTAAATTTTTTTTATTTTTTTATTTTGTAAAAGATAGCAATAAAAAAGGAAAGAGAAAACTACAAGAGAGGTGAAGGGCTGAATTGATCTTTTATATGATTTATTTGGATAAATAGTCCTACTTTTGGAAATAAGAATCAAAGTAACTTTGTTTGAGGAATAAGATTTTATAAAACCAAGGAAAAACTCTACAATTGTCATAGTCTATTGAAAAAAAGTTCAAATTGAGGAGACTATAACATTAAAATGATATAAAGTAATTTAGAAATAAATCACTTTAATTAAACTGTTGATTTTGTATCTTAACTCACCATCATCAAATTAACTTGACGATGAACACTAGTCAAAATTTGGAATCCAAATTTGTGAACATTCTTTTAACGAGGTTCTCTGAGAATGATTCTCAATAAATTTGGCGACACCCTTTCCTTGATAAACCATTTATATATATACACACGCGCGTGCCACAACATGACTAGAGAAAAACTAAAAAAATGAAAAGTGAAACCACCTCTACTTTTTGAGAAATAATGGTGGACAAGAAAATTTGTTTTGAATGATTCTGGACATATGTTTGTTCAGATTCATTCTAGACATAACTTTTAAATGGTTTTTATTATTTTTTAATTTTTAAAATTTTATTAATATTTTTTATAAATTTTAATAATGTTCTACACATTTATAAGTTCTTAAAAAATATTTTTTTATCATTTTATAAAAAATTAAGTTTGAAATAAATCTAGACAAATGACTATCTAGGTTCAAACCTGAAAAACCATTTGTCCAAGTTCATACTAGTAAAAGAATTTAAATAATTTTCTTTTTGAATTTTTTTAATTTTTTTTGCTGATGTAAAGTGACATATCAACATTGTAACAGTCAAAGATGGAAAATGTTGGTCAAAGTAGTTAATTGATACAATTTGAGAATTTAAAAACTTAACTGAATGTGTTTTTCACAAAGGGGTTTAATTAATTTTTTCATTAAGTTCAGGAGCTTATATACCCTTAAGCCAAATATAAGCTATATACTATAAATTTCAAAAAAAAAAAGGTATATTTAATATAAATATTAGAAATATATATATTTAATGTTTGTATTTTAATGTGAGTTGTTTAACCTCGTTATAAAAGAAGAGTGGAATTTTATAATTTCACCTAAAAAAAGCCAAAACAATAAAATCAATTTAGAAATATAAGCTAATTTATTTAATATTGATTTTACTAATACAAAATAATTTGGGCAAAATAAGGACTATAGGCCATTTTTTTTAATTTAGATTTTACGTCTGTTTTAAATTTAATTAACGATATAGGTTGATTTTGTTGGAACGTGCGTAATCTTAACGGCGTTTTAGAAGTTGCCGCCAACGGTAAAAATATTAAAACCCTAACAACAGTAACTTTTTTTACCCTATAAATACCCCTCAAATTTCATTTTTTTCATTCACATCCTTCTCTCAACTCTCTCAATTCTCTCAAATTCTCTCAAACCCTCTCAAGTCTCTCAACTCTCTCGTTTTTTATAATTTTTGATATTTTTATTTAAAAATATATTTTTTAAAATTATCTCATTTTTGTTCTTTTAAATCAATTTCTCACAAATGACCACCTTCCTAATCCGTTTTGACGACAAACATATTTTCGCCACCCAATTAGTAATGATAAGGCCAAAATTTAAATTTTGTTAATTTCAATAATGTTAAATTTATTTTTTATTATAATTATATTTTTTTGGTGTAAATAGGCAAATGATCATGTAACGACTCAATAGTCAGGGGTGTCGGAAAGTGAATTCCCGAGACTCCGTTCTTGTAAATCGGATTCGTAAATAATAAATATTTACGAAGTTAATTGTGTAGTTAATTAGGTTTTGATTAAGTAAATTTGCATGAATTAAGAATAATTAGGTATAAGAACTAAATTGCATATAGGGTGAAAGTTGAATTATAAATTAAAGAAAAATTAAAGGGACTAAAGAAGCAATTATGTCATTGTTTCTTTAGTGAGGTGGTATAAGGTGTAATATTATTATATATATTATTAATAAATTAAAGTTAAAATATATATATTATAATAATAATAATAAAGAAATATAATAAAACAAATAAGTAAATGAAATAAAGAAAGATAAAAGCAAAATCAAAATTGAGAAAAAAAAAAAGAAAAGAAGAAAGAAACAGACGCAAGGCTAGGGGGTTTCAAAAATTTCCAAGTTCAATTGGTTAGTCAATTTAGTCCTTTTTTCTTATAATTTTTATGTTTTTGGAATCCCGGTGTTAAGTACTACCCAATCTATGTCGAAATTTTAGCAATTATTGAGTTTTTAAATGTTGCTAATGTTGAATAATTTTAGTATTAGGGATTAAATTGATAGATTTAAAAGTTAGAAATGAAAAAGGAGTGAATTGTAAAATAAATTGTAAATTTTAAGTAATAGGGACTAAATTGTGAAAAATTCAAAATTTAGGGATTAAAGTGAAAATAGGGAGTTAAATTTAGTTTAAAGTGGAATTTGCATGAAAATAAAGAATTAAATGTGAAGAATAAAAAAAATTAGTCTTGGTTTAGGGACTAAATTGAAATTTAGGCAAATATTGAATAAAAATTGATATATTCAATATGAAATTGAATTGTGTTGTATTGATAAATTTTAATTGTTTTAATTCCATAGCTAACGTCGTATCGGAATCCTCAACTAAAAAGGGGAAAGATAAAGTTGACGTGGAATAACTCGGAATTCCTGGTTTGTGTTTCTATAATCCGAAACTAGTTATTAATTATTCTATTTTTTTATTTAATGCATATGGTAAGCATTGAGGTGAGTATTTGGCACTATTGAGGTGAGTATTTGGCACTTTGACATTGAACTGAATTGGAAGTTGATTGAATGGATTGAATTGATATATATATTATGAATATATTGATTATTTGAATTGAAATGAATATATATGTGCAAATATGATAATTGAATATTGTTTGTTTTTTAAAAGTGAAATTAAACCCTATTAATTATATCAGGCTGAGTCGGATATAGATGACATGCCATAGGATTGAAAGAGTTCAGAGATTTCTTCGACTTCGAGTCAATGAGGCACTGGGTGCCAATTTGCTTCGGTTTAACCGATGAGACACTGGGTGTCAAATTTATATAGCTCTAGGCGCAGTTATTACTTCGAATTTATCCGATGAGGCACTGGGTGCCAAACTGGTGTATTTGTTGGATCTGTGTATTCGGCCGAGTCCGAGTCATGTTAATAGGGGGTAATTAAATAAAACAATACTATGATTGATATTGGATGATATTGTATGTGAACTGAAAATAGGATAGTGAATTGAAACATGAAAATGGGACACATGAATTATGTATTCATGAATTGGATATGGAATAAATAATGTTATTGATTAAATGATATGTGGATCAAATTGTGAAAAGCTATTTATATAGCAAGTGATGAGAATTGAGTATGGTATGAAATGGTGCATTTATGAATTGAGTATTAAATAGCTAATGTCATTGTATGAATAAATGTGGTTTTAATTATTCAATTGTGCTTATAATTAATATGTGCATATTATTATTATGTCTTTAAATATACAGATTATAGAAATACCACTAAGTTTTACTTAGCATATGGTTTTGCTCTCCGTGCACAGGTTAGGTACTTAACTTTTGATCGCCGATTCAACATCCAACAACAATCCCGAACTCAAATGTGGTGATGTTTACCTTTTGTGTTGGCATGTACTTAGGGTGTCTAAATAATAGTTATTTTTGTGGATTGAATGTAAATGAGATTATAAGTTTAATATTGGTTGGTTTTATACATATAAATATGTTTTTGTTTTTGTTTTTGAAGCTTTATTATGGCATGTTAAATTGATGTTTAAGTGTTCATAAACTAGGCAAAATGGATTAAATTAGTTATGTTTATAATTTGGACTTGAATAATGCTTTGATGATATAAATGTGGTACCAATGAGGGTACACTGGTTAGGCCCTTAGGATGATTGTTTTGACATGATTTGAATATGTTTGATTGTGTTTTGAACTGGTTAAACGAATGATTTTTTGAATTACTTAGTGTCCAAGCTTGCAGGGAATGGTAAGCTTATTATTTAAGGTACATTCTGAGTCCACACGTCCAGACACACGGGCTCAGTCGTGTGAGACACACTGCTAGCACACGGGCATGCAAGGCTATTTCTAATGGGTACAAGGCTTGGCATACGAGCGTGTGGACTAGCAGTGTGACCCAAGCCAGAGAGTTACACGGGCACGAACACGAGCTGGGACACGGCCGTGTATCCCTATTTCGAATGCCCACACGACCGTGTGAACCCTGCAGGTTTAAAAATTTTTAATATTTTTCAAAAAAATTTCTGAGTTTTCGAATTAGTTCGGACTTGTTTCTAATGCATATTTTGGGCCTCGAGGGCTCAAATAAGGGACAATTTGTATGAGTTTGATTGGTTTTTGGCATGAATGTCATCGTTATATGAAACGTTGAAATTTCTGTCTGTTTGATCTGTAAACTTCGGTAATGCTCCGTAACCCGGTTCTGACGAGGGATATGGGTTGGGAGTGTTATAGATCGTGTTCTGGAGGGCTTCATCCATAATAGGGGAAAGCCTACAATTTTTGAAATTCGTGGCCACTTGCAAGTGGTTGGATTCTTACATGTGTCTCGCATGTCCGAGGGCTACAAACTTGATTTGTAACTAATCAGCGCATTGATGGAAAGATGGAGGCCCGAAACACACACTTTCCACCTTCCATGTGACGAGTGTACAATCACACTCGAAGACGTAGTGCTACAACTCGGTCTGCCAATGGATGGGCCAGCCATCACAAGATCTGGGATCGTTTCGGATAAAGTGACCATCTACCGTTTACTGGTGAGAAAAGTCTCAGACAAGTTCGAAGGTGGTCAGATATCGATGAATTGGTTGAAAAATAATTTCGATGAGCTTCCTGAAGGCCCTGAAGACTGAACGGAGGAGGTGATACAACAATAAACTCGAGCATACATAATGAGGTTAATCAGGGGCATTTTAATGCCCGACAAATCTTGAAATTTGGTGCACTAAGGTGGCTACTATTAGTAGACTTCAATGACTGCGAGAAACTATGTTAGGGATCTGTTGTATTGTCCATGTTATACTGGAGATGTGTTGGGCCACGCAACTGAAGTCGGTGTCAATCAGTGGTTGTCTACTCCTACTGCAGTCGTGGGCCTGGTGGCGAGTACTGTTTTTACATCCCAAGGTGACCGACCCATATGTGTTCTCTTTGGTGACGAGGTAAACATCATTTATTAACAAATACATAGTTTGTACAATAATTTTTATTATTATACGTTTCGACTAACATACCGCTTGTTCAGGTGGAACCATGGGCTGAACTATGTAGGGCTACCCGAGGTTCTAGAAGATATTAAGATATTATTAGATCAATGGTCGAAAATCGAGGTTAGTTACCTATTCTTTTGAACCTATATTAATTATGTAATGGCTCATAAAAAAATTCATAAATATAGATATTTACAATTTTGCTTATCAATTTGAATGGATGTCGTACGCCGACACTGATGTCATATCCTGCATCCCACCAGAAGTGTTGGGAAATTAGCAGATGTGGGACGCGAATGTGTAGTTGATAGTGTATGTAATGATGAAAATGCACGAAACAAACTGGGTGTTGAAGCAGTTTGGATGGGGGCAACGAATTTCGCTGCCACTATAAGACCTGAAGGAATTGCACAAGGTGGGCATGTGAGGGTAGGAAAACATCAACTGGTCGGTGCGGTACAGGGAGCACATCGAGGCGTGGGATGCAATCCAGAACCGTTCGTGAACAATTTTTCTTAGCAGACACAGCAACAGTTGATGATTATTGACATGGTTCAGAGCCGTCGACAAACCGTATTTGCTATCATTGAAGGAGAGGAGTTAACAAATTTGGGCGAAGAGATCACGTCGCTTGCCACAGTATACTAGGAGGGGACGCGATCGCATGATAGGTTATCATTCAATTAACTAACCCTGTGTTTTATTCTCAACTACTATTGCACTACAAACCACCGCCATACGTGTCTATTTTTTTTGTTCCCACAGGTACATATTTCACTCCACTGATGTCCCCCGCATACTGCACCCCTACACAGATGTCAATGTCGAACCCTGTGTCGGGATAGTCATCGACGTACCCATCACCGCTGATGCAAACGCACATACAGTAGTCGATGGCGATGGCGATACTCGGTACCTTTTCGATGTTGGGGCACTTTATAGTTTCACGCCTATAGTGGCCCAAACACCGCGTGCATCTCTAATTTACGGGGGTGGCTCATTGTAACAACCAATAGACAAGGGAGTGACAGATACACGATGACTTTTGATAACAACGCAACAATCGACCATGGAGGAAGATGATGGCAGTACCAATACCGAAGATAGCATCGCCTAGGGGGCCGTACTAGTTACGTACTCAGGTGATGATGACGACAAGGAAGAAGTCTACATACCGGCACCTACGGATACACCTCCAAATGCACCTCCGGCGGTACAGCTGGTTGTAAGTAGAAATTTTCCACGCGACCACCATCTACCGCCTTGTGGTACACATTCTCCCTGATGACACCATAGATTATATTTTTTTCTTTTAATTTTTTTAATGTAAATATAAAAATGTCATAAATAAAAAAATCGATGTTATTCATTCAAGCAAACCATTTGTTATTATTACTATCTATGTTTCATTGATAAATAACAAATGTTAGATTTTGTTATCGACATATTATTTTGAATATGAAATTTTTTGGATTTACTTTGTTATCGACAACTAAATAAATTGCATGTCCTTAAAACCAGTCGCAATACGGAATATTAACCTTTATAGTTATACTGAATACAACAAACACTTAGGACCATATAAAATTTGGTTGAAAGTAATGTTATCAATGCTAGGGCCCCAAAGTTTCTCTGTACAGCGAACAAGTAGGCTTCGTTTGCCCTAGGTACCTACATAATTTCTATTGATCATGCTTCTCTCGAATATCCATATTGTTCCTTATCCGGGTGAAATTCAGACGACTTTTTGGAACACGACGTAGGTCTTTGTTTAGTACTAACTTGAACGGCACGCTGGACACAGGCGGCCAAATACTTTCATCTAGGAGGAGTGGCAATTCAGGACTCCACATACTTCGAATGCATTGTAGTTAGTAGACGTTGTTGATGTAAGGCACGTACTCAATCCGTATGTTCCCACATGAGGCAATTACATATGCGTATAGGAACCAAAGTTCTTGGAAGTTCCCATAATCGCAGGCTTTCTGTTAGGTTCATACGATAGGATGCACCTAATATTTCCTGGTCAGGCCTAGCATACTCGGTGACTCAAAAATCGAGGTTACAACATGAGTGTTACACTACATACATCATGTTCGCTTTCGCTGTACTTCGCCGAATCTTTTTCATCATGTTATCATAGAATGTTCTGTCATCCGCTATTTGTCCAGCCCAAGTGCTTACATTTGGTGCGTGTTGATACCCCGACTGGTACTGATCCTCGAAGTTTAGATCATTGCCGGAGACCGATGAATGTCTACCCATACATGTTCTAGGAACATCATAACAACCGTTTTGAAAGAGGCCAGAAAACCCACCGCACAACTGTGTAGTAGGTCTTTATGCTTGAACTTCGGTACCCGTATTCATCGCGCCTAAGGTCGAAGATGAGCCAGATCCATCAGCATCCATGAACTCGACATATAACACAATAATAACATTTTTTCTTAAGATGTGCAATGATATGACCGTCTCGATATACGTCTCGCTAATCATATCGAATAGCTCATACTTATAGGGGTCAATATATGCAAGATATCTGCATTAGAACCTTGTAATTCTTCCCCAGCTCGATCCCCCAACTTTTCTCCTAATTCTAGTCCGTAGCTCATGTATTTGAATGATACAATTGAACGTTAATTCCACAAACTTCTCTCCTACAAACACCACATCGAACTCTGTATTACAGATTTAATCGTCGTAGTATGTAACAAATTTCACTCGCCAGCTCATTTCAATATCAGTCACGGTTTGGATGAATAAACACAAAAAAAAGTAGAGAGTTATTTGATATTAACTTGATATGTGTTTATGTTATTAAAATTACGCCCCTTTTATAAGAGAATTATGTAAGGAGAAAGAAAATACATGCTATGAATTATTTTTACGAATGCACACATTCGTTGCATAGTGTATAGTGCAAATAATATTAATCACGCTTTCAAAAATCATATAATTTTATCGAGATTATGCGCTTAATAACGTATACAACAGTCATATGAAAATGTACTTTCTACCAGGGAATAGGAAATTTGTTAGAGAAAGCTCGCCCAGCTGGATGGTTTTCTTGTTAACATGGTAGGAAAGCGCGCCTAGCTGGGTGAGCTTTCTCTAACGAATTTACTATTCCCCAAAATGAAAAGCATGATGCTTTGAATATTTCGGACGATTTAAACACTTCAAAATGTTTAGAATATGTTTCAGCATGCTTTGAAGGTTTTCCTTTGCAAACAGACCCTTCCAAGGGCCTATAAAATGGCTCTCACATACCAAGCTTCATCATCCTTTACTCATATAATTTATCTCTAATCATTTCTATTTCTCCACTATAAATCATTTCCCGATCTTAAAAATTCTAGTCGCGAAGGATATTTCGTTTACTTTCGAGGTATTATTGAGTCATCGATGATGCGATATCGGTCTGAGCTACACACATTTCATATATCATATCGAGATGAGATCAATTCCTCCGAAGCCTATCCCAGAGAAGTTGGTTATAGAGTGATTTTGCTTTGTATGGTTAAGGGTGAAAGTCGACGTGAAGGTCTCAATTGATAGTCGTTATGTAGTAATAGATCGAGGTATAACATGAGAGCTAATTGACGGTCGTTACGCGGCTACGAGTTCAATCTTTTCGAACACCTGAAAATGATGCCCTATAAATACCATACAGAAGTTTGAGGGCATATTCATACGGAAAAACTCTAGGGCTTCTAGCTATAATTGATATAATTTTTTTTCTTCATTTCTAAGCAATCGGTTCCTTTAACCTTCATTTTTGTTTGAAGGTCGGCACCATCGTTGACGCAAGAGGACTCTCAGGTGGGAAGCGGCTGCTACAGTGCATTAAAGGTGATGCTCTTTTTGGAGTGACGACAGTTGTCGTTATTACACAACCCATTAATAACTACAATCGTTGTCACGCTAATTTGAGTTTGACCTCTACTATGCCGGAACATCCACTCTCCTCTTGAGAGCCCTCTTGTGTCCACTTCAGTGTCGGCCTTCGGACAAGAATGAAATGTTAGATATACCGACTGCTTGGAAATAGAGAAAAAATTACGTTGATTACACCGGAAGTCCCCAGAGTTTTTCCGTATGATTGTGGCATTAATCTTATATATAATATATATAGGACATTGTTTGCGGGTATCCAAAAAGCTTGAACTCTTAACTGCGTAACGACCGTCACTTGGCCCCCCAATTATACTTGAACCTGTGATCGCATCACGGCCGTCGACTGGGACTTTCACGTTGAATTCGACCCCTGATTGTATCAAGCATTATTACCCCAAAATTGGATTTCCCCACGATGGGTTTCTAGGGTCGTGATCCTATCCCCATGATATATGAATTGTATGTGTGCTGAGGCGCGTTATCACATCGTCGACCTCTCAAAACCACCCAAGAATTTTTACCTTTTCGGTCAAAAACCCTGAACACTTTTAAAATACCTAAAACCCAAAACCCTAACCCTAATAAAATAAAAGTTCTAACTCTAGGAGAGAGAACTTCGTTTAGCTGTATGCACTTTCCAACAAAATTGAGCTATATCCCTAATTAAATTTAAAATCAATGTAAAAATCAGATTTAAAAAAAAAACTTATTTTGCGAATAATTTAGGCAGCCAAAACAAGGTTAGATGAGACATTATACATAAAAGAAAAAGTAAATGCGAAATTTGATTGCCCATTAACTTTTGATGTTGATTGCAATGAAGATATGATTTTGATTTGATGCACAAAATTTAAGAAGCAAACAGAATTAGGTAAAGCAATATTTTTCTTCTTAATAATGATGGGTCACCTTCCATATTCATATTAAGAAATTAATTATCCAATTTAATAATAATAAAGTTGTACTTCCTATTTTATCGCTTTAATTTAACCATCGCTTTTTAATACATGAAACCGATAAATTTTGGATATTGAATTCATAAGAAAAGATACCTTAATCATAAAAAACAAACAAAACTTATATTAAAATATTTTCTAATTAAAAAAATTATTTAAAAAGTACATTATTTTATTTTATTTTTTTATAATAATTAGCATTTAACAATGATTGTGGAAGGTGGAGCGCATATTTAAGTACACCAAACATGTCTATGACTCACTAATAAAATAATAACTATTTGTTAAGGAGCACCTTAAATCAATATTAAATTTAAGGCCTGATTTTCTTTTCTAAAAATATATTTAAGGTGGGGAGGTTCATGATTGAAACAGTTGGATAAAATAACTTCAAATATCCCACTGCTTTTTATATTTTTATTACTTTGGCCATTTTCTAATTTTCAGTTGGACTATAATAATATATATTTCTTTTATAAAAACTCTATATTAAAAGAATCCAAGTGTATAAGAAGTTGACAGTTCTTTGAATTTTTGTTGGTCTTAAAAATTGATTATGTATGCTATTAACAACATTCCTAATTGAGTTGATCTTAAGAGTTAATTAGATATTAACTCGCTTAGGAAATTATAAAAATATATTTTCATATTTAAAACAAATTATATTATTTGAGAGTATTTTAATATTTTCATTTTAACCAAAGTCAGTGTTGGAAACACTATTATTGCTCATTCCATATCATGTTATAATGAAACTATTTCTACTTGGGCCTCGGATAAGTTTCATTTGTACTTAATTTAATCTTTTATGGTATTATTTTATTGTGATGTTAGTTTCCTAAAGGATATGAAGGGATACAACTAGATAGGGGCAGTTATTGAAGAGCACCTTTCGAAAAAAAGAAGAGAGAGAGCAGGCAGTAGCAAATGAGTAGCAACAGCAATTTTGATATGAAGATTCTAACGATCCGAAAATTAAAGGTAATGGAAAGTGTGGTTTCGGGACTTTATTTTTGTAAATCGGATTCATAAATATTTTTTATTAAATATTTATAAAATTATATTAGAAATGAATTGAATTTCGATTAGGTAATTTTGACGAAATAGTGTTTAATTAAAGTATAAGGGTTAAATCGCATAATTGAATAAAGTAGGATTTATAAATAGAATTAAATATATAGGACTTACATAATAAATAAACCATTAGATATGTGATCTTATTAGTGGTCGGTTATGCCTTTATAATATATGTATTTTAAATATTATAAAGTTTAGTTATTATTATGTTAATTAATATCATATAATGATTAAAATATGGATAGTGGAATAAAAAAACCAAAACCCGTTTCTTTATTTTATTTTTCATGCAAACCGAAAACAATTGAAGAAAAGAATAGGAGCATTCGACCTTTGGTTCAAAAATTTTAAATTCAAAATTGATTAGTACAATTTAGTCATTTTCTTGTAATTTTTATGTTTTCAGAATCTCAATAACTTGAACTAGCTGACCCTTATCTTATTTCTCGGTACCACTTAAGTTTGAGGATGTTACCATTGTTGATTAGTTAAAGTTTTAGGGACTAACTTGATAGATTTTTTTAGGTTAGAAGTGAAAAGGACTAAATTGTGAAGTCAATTGTTGGTTTTGTGCAATAGGGATCATATAGCAAAATTTTCAAAATTTAGGGGAAGAAATGTGAAATAAGAAGTTAAATTAGACGTATTATGAAAACGGTATAAAAATTGGGAGTTTAATTGGAAAGTTATGATAGTCTTGGTTTTAGGGACTAAATTAAATAAAATGCAAAAGTTGCATAAATTAGAAATTGAATGTGAATTTGGCTGTATATTAATTAATTATTATGTTTGTTTTAATTCGTAGCCTTTATCGACCTGGATTCCTCGAAAAAGAAAGGAAAATACAAAGTTATCGAGGAGCAGCTCGAAGTTTACAATTTGTATTTATGTAATCCAAACTAAATCATAAATGGATGCATATAGATTTAATTGTTCATGGTAAGTAATTGAGGTGAGATTTTCTGTTGAATTTGGTTGATTTGAATCAAGTGATGTTATGAGGATTCAATTATATATAATTGAGAAATATACGTACATTCGTTGATATAAATGCATGAATTGAATATATGTTATGCAAAAATTGTGGATGTTACTAAATTGAATCAATGTGTATATGTTGTGAATAAAGGTGAAATTGAAACATTGATTGGTATTGGAATATGAAATGATTATTAAATTAAAAATTTGGGTTGAGTCAGATATAGATGGCATGTCATAGGATAGGAAGAGTTCAGGATTACTTCGACTATGAGTCGATGAGGCATTGGGTGCCAATTTATTTCGGTTTAACCGATGAGACACTGGGTGTCAACTTACTTATAGCACTGGACGCATTTATTTGCTTCAAATTTATCCAACGAGACACTGGATGCCAAACTGATGTATTGGTTGAATCTGTGTATCTGTTCGAGTCTGAGTCAAGTTAATAGAGAAATGAATGATAAAATAAGTTATTTAATTTTTGAAATAGCAAATGGATGAGAAAGGAGGTTGAAAAGATATATGTTCTTGTGCAATGAATTGGAAATCATGTTGAATTATGTTAAATGAGCTTATGAAATTGGAAATGATGATAGAAAGTGTCATATATGAAATGAACTATTTAATGTCTTATGAAATTATTTTACCATGACTTGGTATTCGTAAAAAAGAAATTACTAATTGTAATCGATGAATAAGTACATTGCTTTATTTGATTTATCATTTTGCATATTAGTACTTATTTTATGTTTTGTATTTTATTGACTTATTCTATGTTCAATGTTCGAATTATAGAAAAATTATTGAGTTGTACTCAGCGTATGATTTTATTTTTCATTAGTATATGATTTTGTTTTTCATGCGTAGGTTAGATATTTAGCGATTTAATCATCAACTCAGCATCCAACAGACATCCGAACTCAACTGTTGGTGAAATGTTCTTTCGATCTTGACATGTGCTTAAAATGTTCTTTTGATCTTGACATATACCTATGATGTTCTGTATATATATATAATGCTCATTTTGTGTCTTAATGGTATTTGAGTTTCTAAAGTTAAAAGTATTGAATATATATATATGTATGTGTGTTTATTGGGAATGGTCATCTTAAGGATGTCTTACTAAAGTAATTTGATGATATGCATAATAGTTAAATAGTTAAGAAATTAATATGCTAGATGAATTTTTGGTTAATGCGTAGCTGTGAGAATGATGGTTGATACATGGTTTGATCTTGTAATGGATGATAATATTTGGTGTATGTTTTATAAATGATTTTGAATGTTTAGCTCATGTTGAGATGCCTTAATGGCTTAATGGTTGATTATTAGGTTAGTTGATTTTAAATATATATATATATATTTGGTTTAGATTGTGATGATTTTGAATTGTGTTGTACGTGAATAAGTATGTCTAGATGATGAATTGTATGCTTTAATTATGTTTAGGTATATCAATTGAGTTATAGGTATGTTTTGGGCATAAGTGGACCTTTAAAAGAGAGATTTTATCATTTTTGAATTTAGGTATCAATATTTTGGCATTTGATATTGATAGTTGACCATATGAACAATTTTAAAATAAACAGAATGCCAAAATGGTATCGATTTTTATTTGAGTATCGATACCATAAAATAATTATTAATACCCTTGTTTTGCAAAGAAAACAGAATCGTAAATTGGAATCAATTTTCAGAAAGGTATCGATTTGATATCGATACCAACTTGGGATTTTCAATATTAATCTTTAAACTTTGAAATTTTATAGTTTAACCCTATTTCAAGCTTGAATTTTACAATTAGGTCCATTTAGATTTTAAATTTTTTACCATGTTTGATTATATGTGATTTGATGATAAATAATTGAGATTTTGGTTAGTAAAGTACATGTCGAATGTTGAATTTTTGCTATAACATCTTATTACTTGGGTTCGATGACTGGACCGGGAAAAGGGGTGTTACAAAGATGGTATTTTAATTTTTGATGACTTCGTGCTTACATATTTTGCTTATTTCATATACTTTTTTGTTATGCTATTATTAGATTTGAGTTGATGCTTGATTATTTATGATGATGCATTAACATGGAGAGAGTTTTTGGTTTAATCCTCTTATTTGTGATTTGTTTCAAAATCGAATTTGTGCAATAAATGTAGGTGTTAATTGTACAAGGAAACTATATATTTTCTAAGGAGTCTTAGCATCACAAGATTATTCACCTTCCTTAATTGAGTTTATGATGATCCTTTATTTATGGACAAGGAAGTGATTAAGAGATTGTGATAACTATCAAATCCCAACATTTATATATTTGAGATATGGAGTAGGTTCTACATGGCCATTATAAAAACAGATTCATCTTCCCTGAAGATTGAGTGAAACACAAATTTGCCTATCTAAGAAATAATAATTGTGCATTCTATTGTGTTATTTTTCCACATGCTAGGAACATGATTAATACCCTCTTATAGGAAAGGAATTAAGTGGGAGTTAAGGCTGCAATTATCCTTTTGTGAGTTGGATAGAATGGATTATAATCGATTATTATATTGAGAATTTGTATAGCAATTTCATTCTTTAGGCAAGACCTTGCCATATGTAGATATACCAACCTGCCTAAATAATTTTGGTCCCATTCTTTGTTTTTGTTCTATTGTTCTATTTTTTTTTTAATTATTGAACTATTATAACATTAGAGGTGTTCATCGGTCAGGTCGAGCTTAAATATATTAATGCATTTTATATTTGTTCAAGCTTGATTCGACCCGAAATATAGGTCTAAAATTTTGCTCAACCCATATTTGTAAATGGCTAACCCAAGAGCATTTTAGGCCTATCCATATTGCTTTTTAAATATTTATATTAGTTCTAATTCAATATTTAATAATATTATATATTTTTCATTTATTAAAATTCTATATAGACATCTTAACATTTTTTAAATATTTATAATACAATATTATATATTACTATAAATTTAATTTTTAAGTGTTATAAATAACATGATATATAAAAAATAACGTAATATAATGTTCAAGTCCAAGTCTAACTCATATTTTAAATAGGCTTAATTTTTTTTGCCCAAATATATTTTTCGAGATTAATATTTTTACCCAAATTCTCTCAAATTTTAGAAGGATATTCGAGCTTAGGCAGATAGCTCAATCCTTAAATAGGGTTATACAATATTTATTGTAATATCGCTAAGGAATAGTTGTAACAAGATAAATTTAATGTCTTCTTTTAATAGCAATGATTCGAACCCAAACTATTTTTAATATAGAGGACATCTTATTAATAAGTCACAATTGAACTCACAAATTTGATGTGTTTAATAGTTATATTCATATACAAACACATTCAATTTAATTAAATTTGGTCAAAAATGAGAATCCTACTAATAATTACTAATAAACACAACAATAAAAAATAATATTAAAAACAAATAAACAATTATGATCAAAATAAATCTAAGACTAACTCATTCCTTGCAACGAATTTTTAAAAAGGTAAATGATAAGCATAGAACCAAATCTACATGAATGCATGTCCAACGAAAGTGGATGAACGGCCATATTTAGAAAAAAAGAAGATTAATTGTATTGTTGTAAGTAAATTTTAATTTGATTTATAAATTTTAAATAATTTTAATTGAATCTTCAAAATTCTAAGCAAATATTATGTCAATTTATTTGTTATTGTGGCGTTGAATGTTAATTTAAATTTAATATGTGTCTTTATTAAGAAATATATATACATTAATAAATATTTTAAACATGAATTAAATATTAATATAAACTTGGGTTATTTAAATTTTTGTTGATATTTTATATTATAATAAAAATAGAATACGATGATTAAAATGGCTTGAAGTTTATATGACCAATTTAAAGTTTGACTTACAAGATCCATGCAAGAAATCAAAATATGGTATAAGAATGCGAATGAATAAAAGGCAAAGAGAAAGAGTTAAGTCCTAAGGGCGGTACCCTGAAAAGAGAAAGGGCAAGTTAAGACAGATGGAAGATTTTCATTTGCCAAATGTCACTTAACGCACTCACTCTTATATCTAATTTACGCCTCCCTTTAGTAATACTTCCACCAAAAATTCTTATTAATAAATTCTAACAAAAGCAATATTATTACCATTTTAAAGTTTATTTAATTTTAAAAATTTTACAAGACTTTATATTTCTTTTATATAATTCATTACTTATAATCTCCTATACCTTTCAACATATTCCATCTCATTCGCTCAAGTTTAAAGGATGATCCGAAAAATGAAAGGATTTAAATAAAAAGTATAAGTTCAAAAAATAGATTTGAACAAATAATAAAGCTCGTTTTCTAAACAGATCGAGCCTTGAGTAGATTTTTTTTGGCTCGGGCCCAACTTAGTCCAACCTGAATCACTTGCCCGTACACTTTGTTTTCAATTTGTTGAAAAATATTTATTTTAATATTTTTAGTATATTTGATATGTTATATTTTTTATATTTGTTTTTATATAAAAAAATAATCTAAAAAATTTAATATGGTCAAGCTCGGGTTTAACACTTTTAATATGAGTTGGTTTTAGAAAAAAATTTAAGTCTATTTTTCGGATCAAGTCGAGACTAAGCTTAAAAAGTGAACCTAAAATTCTGTATTGATCTGGCCCAATCTATAATCAATTATATTACAAATCAAACTAAAATTTAATCAATTTAAAGAATTTGTATTTAATGTATTGATTATATATAATTTTTTATAAAATATCAATTAATTAAATGATAATATGTTATAAAAAATCTTTAAAAATAAAATCAAACAACTTCACCTTCTAATAATAAATAACCATTTAATTTATTGATAGTATTTAAAATTATAGACGAGTAGAGTAAATCGTATTTTTAAATAAAAAATTAGATGTAGAATGCAATGAAGGTTGAAATGAACCGCAGATTTTAAACTTGTTGACAAAAAAAGAAGCAAATTGTAGTAAGAAAGCTATTTTGAGATTCTATATTCTGACAACAATTTGCTTGAAGCTGAAAGACTTAATAAATAAAATATTTTTGGTTGATTGAGCTCATCATTCTCTCACTTGTTTGCAATCTAATCTATTGCACCAGTCAACACTATTGCTTTACTTGCCCTTTTTATCTTTAAAAGAAAAAAGAAAAAAAAAAGGAGAAATATATATAATAATAATAATAAAGCTTAGAAGTTTGGTATTTCAATTGTGAGTTTACTCCCATACAAGTAATTATAAAATCATTTTTTAATAACATTAGGAGAATCAGAATAAAATTATTTATCACATAATATAATTATAAAATATAACCTGAATTAGAATAATTCTGAAGAGAATTCAGAGACAAAATTTAAAGTAGAATAAATTTAGACAAGTGTACCCATGCTTTTACTATAAAATCAAAATTTTCATATATGCTGGAAATTTACGCCGGGCTATTTTTTTAACAAATATAGTTGTTAAAAATTGATATAGAAATTAAATTGCATCATAGGTTTAAGGGATAAATATCAAAATTGTACATGAACTTTAATCTAATGTGTAATGTCATACATGAATATTGATTTTGTGTGATTTTATACATGAAATTTTAGTTTGGTTCAAGTTTCATAAATCACTAACATCATCGAATTAGCACTATTTTACGTTGACATATTACATACACAAACAATTACATTATTTCAGTATGAAAATAAATGTATGTATTCATTTCTTTAAATGTGTACAATTGAAACAAAATTAACGTTTGTATAAACTACAATTCAAGTTTAAATATAAATATAGTTATACTAAAAGATTTTATAATTTTTATTTTAAAAACATGTTTCAATTACTAAACATTATGATACCATCATTAGGGATACTAATTAGTAAAATTCATTAAGAAAAATAAAAATAAAAATTGCATCTATTTATGTGAATTTTAAGGTCACACATCCACTTCAAAGTTATTATCATTGCCATAATAAAAAGAGAAATAAAGACTTACCAAAATTCACTCATCAACTTCCTCTCTTCCATTTCAATTCTTACTCACCACAAAAAACCCAAATCGACAAAGAATGCTTGGAGTTTCACATTAACTTTGAATCTAGAAAAGAAAAAAACAACAACTTTAAGCTACATTATGAACTGTAAATTAAATGTCAAACTGGTCCAACATCCCAATCTACATTAAAATTATTTCACCAAAAAAAAAGGTTTAATTTTAAATTTTATCCCTCTACCTTATGCAAACTGAGAAGTTAATCCCTTTATTTCTTTTATCAAATTAACATGGGTTCAAACAATTGAATTAATTTCTCAGTTTTAATAAATTACAATGATCAAAATGTATCAAATTAGAATAGAGGGACCAAATTTTAAATATTTGTAAAGTATAAGGATGGAATTCAATTAGACCAGAAAGAAATAAAGAAAGAGTCAGCAATTATCTTTATTAAAAAAAAGAAAAGAAGAAGAAACTACATCGCACGCGCTCCTGACTCGGTCTGGCTGCCTGCCCTCAAAGACAAGACAATGGCAATACCATCATTTTGTTTATTTTCTTCTTAATGCTCATCCATTTTTTTTTCTTACAAAAGATACCAAATTCTTTGACTGTCTGTCTATATTATTTTGTTGTTTTAAACTTTTATTTTATGATGAATTTTGCAGAAGTTTCATTTTGTTTCCTTTAAAGTCAAGCAAGAATCTTAACTAATAAAAAAGAAAAGGCAGTAAAGTAAACAATCCCATAAAACCTTCATCTTTAAGCCCGTTTTAATTTATTCTTTTACTCTGCAATTCTCAAGCATGTCGGGTAGATTAAGGGATAGAAGTTCCAGCCAAGCCAAACGACACAGCCATCATCAAACGACGACCACGGTGGCGGCGGCGGCGGCAATGCCTAAGTACTTGTCTGAGACGCTGCCGTGTCCTTTCGGGGAGTTGGCGACGAATTTGTCGGATTCGGCGCTCCGTGAGACGGCTTATGAGATTCTGGTCGGAGCTTGTCGGAGTACCGGTGGGAAGCCTTTGACTTACATATCGCAGTCGGAGAGGAACTCGGAAAGGACGGCGACGCCGACTCTGACGTCGGCGGCGTCGTTGCAAAGGTCGTTGACATCGACGGCGGCTAGTAAGGTGAAGAAGGCTTTGGGATTGAGATCGTCTGGGAGAAAGAAAGTGAGTGGTGAGTCGGACTCGGAACGAGTCAAAAAGTCGGTTACCATTGGAGAGATGTTGAGGGTTCAGATGGGAATTTCAGAGCAAACGGATTCCAGGGTTAGAAGAGCTCTTTTGAGAGTTGCTGCTGCTCAGGTTTGTTACAAACTGTATATATTATCCTTTTTTTTTTTTTTTTTTTTTTTTTTTTTTTCCTTCCAATTTTACTGAGAAAAGCAACCTTTTTTTTTTTTTTTTTTTTTTTTTTTGCGTTTCTGGGTTTTTACTCTTTATTTAAGCTTAAGTTATGTAATTCCATAGAAGTAATTTGTGCTAAGCTGAATAAATTAGAAGCTTTTAATTTTCTTAATTTTTTTAATTTGATAATTTATGCTGGAATCACAGTGGAGAAAAATGGATATTTCAATTGTTTATTATTGAGAATGTCTGTGGAGTTTGAGTTCATTCATGTTTTCTTTTTGCTGCTCAAATTTTCTTATTTTTTTTATTTAACAGTTCATATGTATGTATGCTGTACGTTTATCAGCTTGGAAGACGGATAGAGTCAATAGTGTTGCCACTTGAGATGTTGCAGCAACTCAAGCCTTCGGATTTTCCGAATCAAGGAGAATATGAAGCTTGGCAGAGGAGAAATCTGAAGCTTCTTGAAGCTGGATTACTATTGCATCCTCTCTTACCACTGGACAAGACCGACACTGCTCCGCAGCGACTACGACAGATCATTCGTGGAGCCCTTGAGAAGCCCTTGGAGACTGGAAAGAACAATGAATCAATGCAAGCACTCCGGAGCATTGTTTTATCTCTTGCTTGCAGAACCTTTGATGGGTCTGCTTCTGAGACTATCCACTGGGCAGATGGATTCCCATTGAATCTCAGAATTTACCAAATGCTGTTAGAAGCTTGTTTTGATGTTAATGATGAAACATCTGTTATTGAAGAAGTTGATGAGGTTCTTGAACTCATAAAAAAGACTTGGGTAGTCCTTGGAATGAATCAGATGCTGCATAATCTTTGTTTCTTGTGGATATTGTTTAACCGTTATGTGGGTACCGGTGAAGTGGAAGGGGATCTATTGTTTGCTGCCAATAATCTGTTGATGGAAGTTGAAAAGGATTCGAAGTCCATGAAAGATCCCAATTACTCCAAGATATTGAGTTCTACTTTGAGTGCAATCTTAGGTTGGGCTGAGAAAAGGCTTCTTGCCTACCACAATTATTTTCATAGTGATAACACTGAGTTATTGGAATGTGTTGTTTCTGTGGGAGTTCTATCAGCAAAGATAATGGTAGAAGATATCTCGCATGAGTACCGTAAAAAAAGAAAAGAAATTGATGTGGCTCATGAGAGAGTTGATACGTACATACGATCATCACTGCACACCGCTTTTTTTCAGGCAAGTTTTCACTATTTCAAATGTCCATACATATTATTGGGCAGTGCAAGATAACAAGGCTCATATAGTTTAATTTCATGATATAAAATCGTTTTTAACATTTTCCATATGATAGATAGGTTTTCAGCATTTGCAAGTTTTTGCAGGCATATTAAATACGCAAATTTTCCAAGTGCAGCGTCATCATTTCTTTATGAGTAGCATTTCTCCTTACTAAACCCTAATCTTTGTTTTGTTAGCCTTAAATTCTATATTTAGATCAAGTTTATTAAATTCCTGTCTGAAAGTGACTCAAGGTTTTCTCTGTTGATAATGTATTTAGACAGATAATGGAGAAGGTGAAGTCTAGCAAACGCTCATCTAATAAGAACCAGCAAAATCAGCTTCCTTTCCTTTCCATCCTTGCACAAGATGTCAGTACACTGGCTTTCAGTGAGAAGGCAATTTTTAGTCCAATATTAAAGAGGTGGCATCCTCTTTCGGCTGGTGTGGCTGTAGCAACTCTTCATTCCTGCTATGGGAATGAGCTGAAGCAATTTGTTTCCAGCATTGGTGAATTGACACCGGATATATTACAAGTGCTAAGAGCTGCAGAAAAATTGGAGAAAGATCTTGTGCAGATCGCAGTTGAAAACTCAGTGGACAGTGAGGATGGGGGAAAGTCAATCATAAGGGAGATGCCTCCTTATGAGGCTGAATCTGTAGTCTCCAATCTGGTGAAATCATGGATAAAGACTAGATTAGACAGACTGAAGGAATGGGTTGACAGGAATCTACAACAAGAGGTTCATGGCTTTTGTTCCTTTTCTTTAATTATTTGATAGTGGTTTGAGTCAGTTGAAATATTCTTCTGTCGTTTTCCATAATCGGAAGATTTGAAGATGAAAGCTATTTAGCAGGGAAAATTTGTTTATGTTTATAGATTATACTCAGTTTCTACCCTTTGTCATGTCTTGAATCTCATTTAGTATCTGACCGTTCATTGCTATGCGTTTCTGTTTGTTGTCTCTTTATAGGTATGGGATCCGCGAGCGAATAAAGAACGATTTGCTCCCTCTTCTGTTGAAGTTTTGCGAATTGTAGATGAAGCTTTAGAAGCATTCTTTTTGTTACCGATATCTATACATGCGGCATTGCTTCCTGATTTAACCAATGGTATCGATAGATGTCTTCAACATTATATATCAAAGGCAAAGTCTGGCTGTGGTACGTATTTTACATAATCTGTAGGAGTCCACAGTATGGATTTCTTTCCATTATTTCTCTGAAGTTATCAGTTTCGACTAAAACTAAAAGTTAAATACAAGATATTCTGATCTACAGGGACCCGGAGTACTTTTGTTCCCTCAATGCCTGCTTTGACTCGATGTTCATCACGGTCAAAAGTTTCGGGTGTATTTAAGAAAAAGGAGAAGTTTCAAAAGGCACAGAGCAGGAAATCTCAGGTTGGGACCACAAATGGTAATGGCTCGTTCGGGATTCCCCAGCTATGCTGTCGTATTAATACTCTGCAGCATATTCGAACGGAGTTGGATGTCTTGGCAAAACGGACAATTGTGCATCTTAGAAGTTCTGAATCTCATGTCAACAATATTGCCAATGGGATGGGGAAAGCATTCGAACTTTCAGCTGCTGCTTGTTTGGACGGGATACAACAACTGTGTGAGGCAACTGCATATAAGGTCATCTTCCATGATCTAAGTCATGTCCTCTGGGATGGGCTGTATGTTGGGGAAGTTTCATCATCTAGAATTGAGCCTTTTCTTCAGGAGCTCGAGCACTATTTGGAGGTACTTTCATTAACTGTGCATGACAGAGTCAGAACACGAGTTATTACTGAAGTAATGAAAGCTTCTTTCGATGGTTTCCTTCTGGTTTTACTTGCTGGAGGTCCTGCTCGTGCTTTCACCCTGCAAGATTATGAAACAATAGCAGAAGATTTTAAGTTCTTGACGGATTTATTTTGGTCCAATGGTGATGGACTTCCGGCTGATTTGATCGAAAAGTTTTCAACAACAGTTAAAGCCATCCTCCCTTTATTTCATACTGAAACTGACAGCCTGATTGAGCAGTTCAAATACATGACTGCAGAGAGTTACGGTTCTTCTGCTAAATCCAAGCTTCCATTGCCACCAACGTCCGGTCAGTGGAGTCCCACGGAACCAAACACACTCTTGCGAGTTTTGTGTTACCGAAGTGATGAGACAGCGGCTAAGTTCCTTAAGAAGACTTACAACTTGCCCAAGAAACTCTAACAATTTCATTTTTTTTGGTGAAAACAGTCAAATGATGCAATTCTTAGGTATTATAAAAGGGTTGAGGTGATTCTTGTTGCTTCCCAAGTTTGACATTATGGGGATGTTTGTCGGCTGGCTTTTATTTGTTTTGAGGGGGGAAACCTCGCAAGAATAGAAGCAACAGTGGAAGCACTTCCAAGCATTATAATTACAACGTTCAGGGAGGGTGAGGATGCTGGATGAAACATTACACTACAACCGAAACTTCAGGATGAAAGGTTTGATAATTTATTTAGAAAAAAAGAAAGAGAGAAAAAAGGTAAGGTTTTTAATTCTGCTTCAATGAATTGGATTTTTTTTTTTTTTTTTGGTGATTTCTTTAACAGCTTGTGTATGGAAATTGTGTTGCTTGATGAATGAAATGAATTTTTTTTCCAATTATTTGACACGTTGCCACATGTACGCGCATAATTTAGGAAACCACGTGGGGTTAAGCTTTCAGCTAGGGGTTGACTTGTTCCAAGACGCATATCTGAGTTTGTTGGAGGAAAGATAGGGAGGTTAGAATATGATCTTCCACTTCCCCAAATCAAGTTTCCCACTTCTTCATCCAACTAATTTACTTGCTTATTTTCAGATTCTGGTGCACTACAAATAACTTAACCCTTAATGCTACAAAACATGTTATTAGGTCTAGCTATGTTTTTCATCTCTTATTTGTTTTACCAGCTTGTATTAGGGGATTGGTCCTCTCCAATACGGATTAGTGCAAACAGTGTTTGGGCATCAAAGCCAATTGTTGCCGATGGTGGTCAACGGTGTCTAGTGGTATCTAGTAACATCTTTTATTCGGTCTAGACCTTATGACCGAATCCTAGAGGTTACATCGATCACCCGAAAACACCAGAAAACTTGTCTTATTAAACCGTGTTTAAACTTGTAGAAACAGTAATTATTTTGCAAAACATGTTATACTTTATCTCCAAAGAAAACTTTACTTTTATCAAGTGAGTAACTTCTAAAACCTAACCTTTGTTATTTCAAATAGGAAAAATTTGTCCACATAGGAATCCCTAAAACCCGACTCTAGTACACACCAAATAGGAATCCCTAGAGCTTGTCCATCCAAAACACGCCAATAGATAAATGTGGACAATGCCACTAGAATTGCAGAAAAACTGCCAGAACATATATGTGTGATCGAACCACTATAATTGTAGTTAAGTTGCCAGAACAGATGTATAGTTAAACCACTAGATAGTGCAAATCATTAAATTGCCAGAACTTCCTTTTTACCATATCATCCCAACCCTATGCAATGTGACATGGCATGAAAATACATAGTCAAAATAGTAAGCATGTTGAACATGCAATCGTATATTTAACAAAAATCAGTAGGCATGGAATATCATGTTTTGCAGAATAGATATGTCAGGTTTCAATGATAACAGATCAATTTAATCAGAATAGCCACAATGTCGCATGCCATGAGAATCGGAACAAAACATAACTTATCACATAAGATAAAACACACACAATAGAAACAACAAATTTCATTGATTGGACAATCATATATATCATTCATCTGAGTTTAAGAAATTATTGACCTCGAATAGGCAATCCAAAACTCAGCCCTAACCAAACTTACTCAAAATTGGCCCACACGCCCTACCTGGCATAACCCATGTGGCCTACACGGCTTGGCACACGATCAAGCACATTCTCATGTGGTTCATACGGCCTAACACACGTCCTGACACATGGTCGTGTGACTCACACGGCCTGACACACGATCGTATGGCTCACATGGTTTAGCATACGGCCTAACAAACGGTCGTGTTAGCCACACGGTTTGGGACACGATCGTGTGGCGTCGATAGTTTCAATTTTTCATTATTTTATGAAGTTTCGAGTTAGCGTTACACACTTGAACGTTCTTGGGATGTCGGCAGATAACAATATCCAATTCTGCACAAATGACATCCATAACTAGCAATTATAAAGAATTACACTAAATTCGAACTAAACATTCGACCCACACTCAATTAACTAATTGACCAAATATAAAAGAGCATTCGAATCTTGCCGGAATTCACCATCAGCCCTCAACTGAGGTATTTAGCCACTTACCCAAAGAATAAACAGTTCCTAGATCCTCAATTTGCCAGAAAAACAATTGCCTCCCGAACTTCGCCTAAACAGAAACAACAATTTAATGATCAGTACACAACTAATCGTCCAACCCATACATTCACACCCCTCTTTTAGAAATTGAAATCAAAACGAAAATAATAACACAACTAACCCTTAAGAAGAGAAAACATGGCACTTACAAAGTGATGTAACCACGGCACTGAAACACCCAAATTTCGCTTGGCTAGAATCGAACAAGCAGAAAAAATGACACTTGTCCAAAATAGTAACAGAGTAGAAACAAAAGGAGCGGCAACAGAAGAATCTAAAGGGACTAACACGTAAAAAAATGAAAATCCAAGAAAGAAAACTAATGTGAAGGAAAAAGTGGAGAAAGTGGGAAGATGGGGAAAGTGAAAAGGAACGACAAAAATAAAAGAGAATTAAAATAAAATAAAATATCCTAACCTATCAGATTTATCAGTTAACATAATCTGGTGATTTAGAGTTTGCATTTAACCTAATTTCAACCACATGGGTGGCACAAACAAGAATTGACAAAAATAATTCCCACTTGTGTACGATAGGTTTTGAACTTGGAACCTAACGGTAAGCTAAGACATTACCACTGAACCAACAGACTCATTCTTATTAACAAGAATATAACCAACACGTGAACAACTAAAAGAAGGAACAAAACTAATAAAAATTCAAGGGAAGAGAATCGAACTCAGAATCTCTCAAACACAAGCTAATAAGAATTTCCCATGTACAAGTCATTGTCATATTCACATCGTGTAAAATTTGCAAACATGCTTTTATCTTTGTGTAAAATTTGCAAACATGCTTTTATCTTTGCACACATATTTGGTTGCTCCAGTATCAATCCACCATGTATTATTATCTTGTACCATATTAATTTTAGAAATTATGGCAATGAACTTTTCGTTATTATCAGCCTTAAAAGATGATTTCTTCTTTAAAAATAGACATTCATTCTCGAAAAGTCCCGGCTTACCACAATGATAGCATGAGCCCTTTTGTTTCTTTTTTAACTTAGGCGCTTCTATCAATTTGTTTGAACTTTCTCTTGGATGATTCAATAGTTTGTACTTCCTCCATAACATGTACTTTGGCATTTTTAGAATCTAAGTTCTGATCTTGCTTTTGATATTCTTCTTCAATACGAAGATGATTTGCCAAAAGCCTCAAAAGATATTTCATCTTTCTTATGTTTTAAACTTCTTTTAAAGTCTTTCCAAGACAATGGAAGTTTGTCTATAATGGAGGGTACAACAATCATTCCATCTATTTTCATATCATATTTCTTAAATTGGTTCAACATTTTTTCAATATCACGAAATTGTTTTATAACAGAATGACCATAAATCATTTGATAATTATTAAAACGACTAACAATAAATTTCTTACTTGTAACATCTTCGGTCATGTATCCTGCCTCCAATTTATCCCATAATTCCTTGAAGTTGTTAGTACAAAACTTCAGTGAGGAAAATCTTGAACACACGAACAGAACACGAGCAACAACTCGAACAAAAAACGAAGAAATAGGATAAGGCACCAAGGCATGTATCAAGCCACTATCTTTAAGGTTCTATTTGTCCCCACCCATATTCGGAGTGCAAATGAGTTTCAAACAAATAAACCTCGAGGATACAATGAAGTCCGATGACTATTTGCGTTTTACACTGATGAAAATAGTCTACTAAGCACTGAGCAATGTATGACAAGAAAACCAATTTCTATAAAAAATTTTCGCAGTAGTTCTTTATAGAACAATATAATAATATTAGAACATGGAGGAAAGATAGAAAGAATTTTCATAACTTATTGGTTTGGTTTCCAAATGAAATTTCATTCCTATTTATAAGAATTTTCATGTCTCTTCATAGAGACATCTTTCAATAGGTGTCATTTTTTAATAATAATAATATCTTTAAAAAAACATAATTATTCATCTAATATCTCTTGATTAAACATAACTATTCAAATAATATTGTTTGAATAGTCATAAATCTTTGTCAATAACCAAAGAGATAACTTTTGATTAATTACACATTTTCATTTATAGTTATTGAAACACTATAAATATTATTGAACATGTTCCAATAGAATCACGCACGTGCATGCTAACATATTTTGGTGCCAACCATGATCCTTTCAAATTGGTTCTCATCATTTGATCCCATTCCTCCTTTGACCATTCCAATGGACCCCGTACCTTACCTACTTAATTAATTCCCATTGGTAAACATTTCCTTAGATTTGTTACCAATTCATAATAAAATAGGTTCTTCAAATATTATATATATATATGAATTAAATCTTAATAAAGTTTAATATCATATTATTTTAACTCTTATGGAGTTTTGAGATAAGTAGCTACATTCGACATAACCCATATTGAGTATCCTCTTTAAATACACTAGATATATTTACACTCATCTTATAAGTGGTGATATTATGTTTGTTTTGATTGAACATTTTTACATTTTGATTAGTTTCCTTTAAACAATAGTTAATGGTTATTTTTTATTGATAAATGGGTAGTTTTTAAAGATAATATGGTGGTTATGGTAAAATCTTACATGATACATTAATAAGTTTTAAAAACAATGTTTTTAAAGGTAAAAATACTTACAAACCCTAGTAACTTATTAAATTTATTTTAAAAATGACTTTTTTGTCTTTTTTATTATTGATACAATTTGCTTTGTGACACTAACTTAATCAAAAACATTATTTATGTACTAGATTTTATCATACCTACAAAGTGGATGAACAAAAATAATTTATATTAAAAAATATATTTATAAAAATAAATCAACAAATGATTATTATTGGAAGGGCAAGGGGTTTTTTATAGGATTGTAAATAAACAGAGCGTTTAATAAACAATTCATGAACAATTCAGAACTTATCCAAATCTTTCAAAACTGTTAAAGTCACACGCCCATGTGACTAGGCCATGTAACACACACGGGCACCAGGCACGCCCATGTGATCCAACTGTGCCAAAAAGAGTTCCTATACTGACTTTTTCACACGGCCAATAGACACGACCGTGTGCCATGACTGTGTGGTACTTAGTTAGCTACTGACTTAAGCCCACGGCCATAGGGCACGCCCATGTTCCCTGACCGTGTAGCACAAAGCAGGCTTGGTTTAAGCCAATTTGCCACCCCTTTTGGGTCCAATCCTAGAAGTAAGAATATACAACATTCATACCAAAATTTTCAACCAATTCCATGCTTAAAGATGACCAAATCACATTAAAACATAGCACATTACAAACATACACTAAAACTATGCACAAACTTATCATTTGCTAGCCAATTCACATGGCATAACATATATACATGTCAAGATTACATACTTAAACATTCTAGCCTATACATGCCATACTTAAAATAATTACACTTTCAAAAGTACCAAAATGAGTTTGACAGTGTGGTGATAATCCTCGACTATCCCGAGCCTTCAATAGCTATGATAACTGTAAAACAGATAGAAATCACACAAAGTAAGCTACAAAGAGCTTAGTAAGCCAAATACAAACTCCTAAACTAATATAGCATAAAAGTAAACGTCAATAGCCAGAATTCACAATCGTCTCATGGAGTATTTCATTATTTCACAGAAACAAAGTCTTTCTATTTAGAAATCTAGTACGATACAAACGTACCTGTATGAATTATACATTCCATATATTTATTTCCATATCTCATACTTTATCATCGGACAATTCAGAAACGGAATAGATATTCACAGACAGGTACAATGCCGACGTCTCAGATGTGGTCTTACATGTAATTCGATATCGAGGCCTATGTCTCAGACACGGTCTTACACGATATCTCAGATCAACGTTAACATTCTTTCAGGAACATACAAAGCTTTTTAGACACCAACATGTTATCGGAGTTTATTCATCAAGCTCTCAAGGCCGTCCAATACAGATTACAGTTTATATACACAACATTTAGTCAATTTAACATGTAATTGTAGTTCGACTTACCTCATACGGATTTCGGACGAAACGAGTCGACTATTTAACTATTTTGGACTTCCCTCGATCTAAGTCTGTTTTTCTTTGTTCTTGATCTAATACAATTGAAATTCAACCATTCAATCATTCATTTCATTCAATTTAATCCATATACACACATTTAAGGCACTTTGCATTTTAGCCCTTACAATTTCAGACTTTAACAATTTAGTCCATTTATCACAAAATCACAAATATGCAAAATTCACCAAGAATATAGTTTAGCCAAATATACATAGCTTCCATACAAGCCCAAATAACATATTTAATTCACAATTTAGCCCTTCAAAACCTTATTTTCACAAATTAGCCCAAATAGCTCTATTTCATAAAAAATTCAAAGACAAAACTTATAAATCATCTACCAAGCTTTCATAATTCATCCAAAAACATCACAAAATTCATGATATCAACAATGGCATTTCATGAAATCTTTAACAGAAACAGAAATTTAGACATGGACTTTGAAGAACACGAAGCAACGATCACAGAAACGTAAAAATTATCAAAAATCGATAAAAAAACACATACCTAATTGATGCTTGCAAGTGCCGAAACCCTAAGGCTCTTTTTCTTTTTATTTTGCTTGGTTTTTTTTGGCAAGAACACATGGGAAATGGCTAATTTCATGCATTTTGTTTACTTTAATTAATATAAAATACTAAATACCAATTTTGCCCCTTTTATTAAACCATTAATAAACCATTATAATAAGGCCATAATAGTCCACTCATGCTTCCAATGGTTTAATAACAACATAAGAACCTTTACTTTAGAAAGCCAAGCCAAATAGGCACTTTAACAATTAGCATGCAACTTTTGCGTTTTACGCGATTAAGTCATTTTTCGTAATTAAGCACAGAAACAGACAAATTAAATCACAGAAACTTCACCGATATCAATTCACATATCACAGACACAAAAAATAATATTAAATATTTTTCGTGCTCGAATTTGTGGTCTCGAAACAACTATTCCGACTAGGGTCTAAACCAGACTGTTACAGTTCTCCCCCTTAGGGATTTTAGTCCCCGAAAATCTTACCGTTAAACAGATTCAGATATTGTTGTTTCATTGCATCTTCAGGCTCCTACGTAGCCTCTTCCACTCCGTGTCTATGCCATAGCACTTTGACTAACGAAATTCTCTTATTACGCAATTCTTTAATCTCACGCGACAGAATAAGAATCGGCTTTTATTCATAAGTCATATCAGAATGGATTTCAATATCAGACGAAGAAATTACATGCGAAGGATCAGATCTGTATTGTTGAAGCATCGATACGTGAAATACATTATGAATCTTTTCTAACTCAGATGGTAGCCTCAATCTATAAGCAACCGGCCCAACTCGCTTAATGATTTCATACGGTCCGATGAACCTCGGACTCAACTTGCCTTTTTTACCAAATCGGAATAGTTTTTTCCACGAAGATACTTTCAGAAACACTTTATCACCGATTTTAAATTCAATATCTTTCCGTTTTAAATCTGCATAAGACTTCTGACGATCAGAGGCAGCTTTTAGACTATCTCGGATTATTTTCACTTTCTGTTCTGTTTCTTTTATTAGATCAATACCGTAAATCTTATTTTCACTAAGCTCAAACCAGTATAACGGAGTTTTACACTTTCTACAGTATAAGGCTTTGTACGGTGCCATTTTAATGCTCGATTGAAAGCTATTATTATAAGCGAATTCAATCAAAGGTAGATATTGTTCCCATGTACCTTCAAACACAAGAATGCAACATCTCAACATATCCTCGAGTATCTGAATAATCCGCTCAGATTGACCATCTGTTTGCGGATGAAAAGCAGTGCTAAAATGCAACCTAGTACCCAAAGCATCTTGCAATTTCCCCCAGAACCGCGATGTAAATCTCGGGTCTCTATCTGATACTATCGACAAGGGCATACCATGCAATCTCACGATATTAGAAATGTGCAACTCAGCTAGTTTATCAATTGAGTAATCAAATCAAATCAGAATAAAATAAGCTGATTTCGTCAACCGATCAACTACAACCCAAATTGCATATTTTTTTCTCGGAGACAAGGGCAAACCCGAGACAAAATCTATAGTCACACGATCCTATTTCCACTCCGGAATCATGATCGGTTGTAATAACCTAGATGACACCTGATGTTCAGCTTTAACTTCCTGACAGATCAAACATTTAGAAACAAAATCAAAAATATCTCTTTTCATTCCCGGCCACCAGTATAGTTGTTTCAAATCGTTATACATTTTCGTACTCCTCGGATGTATAGAAAATTTACTACTGTGAATTTCACTCAAAATCATCTGAATTAACTCCGGATTTCTCGGAACACAAAGTCTATTTCTGAATCTCAAACAATCATCAACGTCAACTCGAAATTCAGAATCACACTGATCTGGTTTTGCTATTATTTCATTGTTAGATTTCTGAGCCTCGCAGCTCTGTTGTATAAATAAAGGTTTTGCTTTTAATTCAGCTAAAACGAAACTATCATCAGACGGAACCAAATAAGCATTCATTGCACGCAAAGAAAACAATGATTTCTGACTTAAGGCATCAGCAACAACATTTGCTTTTCCCTGATGATAATCAATCACAAGTTCGTAGCCTTTCAGCAATTCTAACCATATTCTCTGCCGCAGATTCAAATCTTTTTGCGTCATTAAATACTTCAGACTTTTATGATCCGAAAACACATGACATTTCTCACCAAACAGATAGTGGCGCCAGATTTTCAAGGCAAACACAATAGCAGCTAACTCAAGGTCATGAGTCGGATAATTCTTTTCATGCGGCTTTAACTATCTTGAAGCATAAGCAATAACTTTTCCTTCTTGCATTAGAACACATCGCAGACCAATCAAGGAAGCATCGCTGTAAATTACAAATTCTTTACCCGATTTAGGTTGCACTAATACCGAAGCTTCAGTTAACAAAGCTTTCAACTGATCAAAATTGTTCTGACACTTTTCAGACTACTCAAACTTCACATATTTTTGGAGTAATTTTATCAATGGAGTCGCAATCATCAAGAAATCTTTTACGAATCTTCTATAGTAACCAGCAAGTCTCAGAAAACTACGAATTTTAGATACATTTCTCGGTGGTTTCCAATCCATAATAGCTGGAATTTTGCTCGGATCAACTCGGATACCAGAGGCTGATACAATATAACTCAGAAAACTAACTTCTCGTAACCAGAATTCACATTTATAGAACTTTGCATACAGTTGTTTATCTCTCAGTGTTTGTGGCACTATTCTCAAATGCTCAGCGTGTTCAGATTCATCATGTGAATAAATCAATATGTCATCAATGAATACCACAACAAATTGATCTAAATGCGGTCTAAAAATCCTATTCATCAAATCCATAAAAATAGCAGGTGCATTCATTAATCCAAAAGTCATAATTAAAAATTCATAATGCCCGTACCTCTTTTTAAAAGCAGTTTTCGGAATATCAGAGTCCTTTACTCGTAACTGGTAATAACCCGATCTCAGATCTATCTTTGAAAACACGGTAGCACTTTTCAACTGATCGAATAAGTCATCAATCCTGGGTAGAGGATATTTGTTCTTTATAGTCACTTTGTTAAGCTGGCGGCAATCAATACACATTCTCATTGTGCCATCTTTCTTTTTCAGAAACAGAACAGGAGTACCCCAAGGTGAAAAGCTCGGTCTAGTAAATCCTCGACCGGTCAATTCTTGCAACTGAGATTTTAGTTCTTTTAGTTCAGTCAGATTCTGTACGGAGCTACCGATATCAGAGTAGTACCAGGTACCAATTCAATGCCAAACTCGACTTCTCGAATCGGAGGCAAACCAGGTAATTCTTCAGGAAACACATCAAACAACAGGCGCAGATTCAATTTTTTTATCATTCACTTTCGAGTCTAACACATAAGCTAAGTAGGCTTCACAACCTTTCTTTACATATTTCTATGCTTTCAATGCAGATATCACAGCTGGTAGTCCATTCAGATCACTAGACTCAATTCGAATTATCTCATCATTCTTACACCTTAAATCAATGACTTTTCATTTGCAGTTTACAATAGCATCGTGCAAAGTTAACCAGTCCATTCCCAGAATTATGTCAAATTCATCGAAGGGAAAAAGCATCATATCAGCAGGAAAACAGTCATCTCGAATCAATAACGGGCAATTCTTACAGACTTTGTCAACCAAGACACTTTTGCCTAAGGGGTTCGATACTCGAATTACGAATTCAGTAGACTCTACAGGCAAAGTCTTACTATGTACTAAATTCATACAGATATAATAATGCGTTGATCCAGGATCTATCAATACAATCACAGAGGTATCATAAAAATTAAAAGTACCAGTAATCACATCTGGTGACGAAGCTTCCTCACGAGCTCGGATAGCATAGGCTCTGGCAGGTGCTCTGGCCTCAGATCTAACAGCAGTATCTCCAGTAGCTCTTTGACCACTACTTGCATTTCTTGCATTTTTGGAAGGTCTACCTCTAGCTGAGGTGTTACTCGATCTCGGATTCTGTACATTCTCTTGTTCAGCAGGTTCAGAACAATCTCTTACAAAATGGTCTAGAGATCCACATCAGAAACAAGCTCGGTCATTCAATCTACAATTTCCCGGATGTCTTTTACCACAATGCTTACATTCAGGTTTCTCAGATCGGACATTCCCAACACTTGCAACAGAAGTAGCAGGAGCTCTAGAATTCAAATGCGATCTAGCTCGACCTCGGTTCGAATGCCTTATATCAGTCTTTGAACGGTTTCGATCATCGCAGAATTTCTTTGACTCAGATTGAAATGCTCTACCCGAAGATCTCTTTCTAACATCTCTAGCTTTAGAATTAACTTTTATTTTCTCTTTATTTAATTCTTTAGCTTTACAAGCTCGCTCAACGAGTACTACCATTTCTTTAATCTCCAAAATCCCAACTCACAGGCGAATATCTTCGTTTAATCCATCTTCAAATCTTTTGCACATTATTGCTTCATTCGATACATATTCTCGAGCATACTGACTCAATCTCACAAATTCACGTTCGTATTCAGTAACAGACATACGACCTTGCTTAAGCTTGAGAAACTCTTTACGCTTCTGATCAATGAATCTCTGGCTAATGTATTTCTTTCGAAATTCAGCTTGGAAGAAATCCCAAGTAACCCGTTCACTCGGAACCACATATATTAAAGTTTTCCACCAATGGTACGCCGTATCTCTCAAAAGTGAAATGGCACATTTTACACATTCCTTAGGATTTAGAGACATTTCATCAAACACCCACATCGTATTCTCTAACTAGAATTTGGCTCTTTCAGCATCATCATTAGTTGTAGCTCGGAACTCTTTAGCCCCATACTTTCTGATCTTATCAACTGGTGGTCTACTAGACTGAACTGGATTCACGGAAGTCATAATAAGAATTTGAGAAGGATTAACCAGGGTTGGAGGTTGTTGAACAGCCGAATTAGTTCTAATATACTAAGTGAACCAATCATTCATCATCTGATAGAAGGCTTGCTTAGCCTCGCTATCACAGCTACTCGTAGCCAGTCGAGAATCATCTTGCACCTTCCCTTGCGCGGGAGTAGGCGCATTACTTTCAACATCGTCAGCTACGGCTCTATTGGGATCCATTGCTATATAAAAGCACATTTCAATGTCAGGATTCATGACACTATTGCAGTTTCAGATATATGGCATGTATACCAAGACTCACATACGCTATGGTAGTCCTAGAACCAACTAAACCATAGCTCTGAAACCAATAAAATGTAACACCCCTATCCCGTAACCGTCACCGAAATAGGTAAGGGACATCACTGGACGGACAGAACATTTCAGAACAATACAAAATCATAGATATTATACAACATTGATTCATAGGTATTCATTAATGATTTATTCATTAAGATGGTCTACAATGACCTAAAACATACATTTAGGAAAGGTCGGACCTAAACCGAACACATCCAGAATTTTTAGAACTTATCCAAATCTTTCAAAACTGTTAAAGTCACAGGCCCGTGTGACTAGGTCGTGTGACACACACGGGCACCAGACACGCCCATGTGATCTAACCATGCCAAAAAGAGTTCCTATACTGACTTTTTCACAAGGCCAACAGACACGACTATGTGCCATGACCGCGTGGTACTTAGTTAGCTACTGACTTAAGCCCGCGACCATAGGGCACTCTCGTGTTCCTTGACCATGTGGCACAAAGCAGGCTTGGTTTAAGCCAATTTGCCACCCCTTT
This sequence comes from Gossypium anomalum, assembly GCA_025698475.1. Taxonomy (NCBI): domain Eukaryota; kingdom Viridiplantae; phylum Streptophyta; class Magnoliopsida; order Malvales; family Malvaceae; genus Gossypium; species Gossypium anomalum. The sequence goes on from CM046961.1 coordinate 15,756,141, forward strand.
TGGGTCCAATCCTAGAAGTAATAATATACAACATTCATACCAAAATTTTCAACCAATTCCATGCTTAAAGATGACCAAATCACATTAGAACATAGCATATTACAAACATACACCAAAACTATGCACAAACTTATCATTTGCTAGTCAATTCACATGGCATAACATATATACATATTAAGCTTACATACTTAAACATTCTAGCCTATACATGCCATACGTAAAATAATTACACTTTCAAAAGTACCAAAATGAGTTTGACAGTGTGGTGATAATCCTCGACTATCCCGAGCCTTCAGTAGCTACGATAACTGTAAAACAGACAGGAATTACACAGAGTAAGCTACAAAGAGCTTAGTAAGCCAAATACAAATTCCTAAACTAATATGGCATATAAAGAAAAGTCAATAGCTAGAATTCACAACCATCTCATGGAGTATTTCATTATTTCACAAAAACAAAGTTTTTTCTATTCAGAAATCTAGTACGATACAAACGTACCTGTATGAATTATATATTCCATATATTTATTTCCATATCTCATACTTTATCATCGGACAATTCAGAAATGGAATAGATATTCACAGACAGCTACAATGCCGACGTCCCAGACGTGGTCTTACATGTAATTCGATATCCAGGCTTTTGTCCCAGACACGGTCTTACACGATATCTCAGATCAATGTCAACATTCTTTCAGGAACGTACAGAGCTTTTCAGACACCAACATGTTATCAGAGTTTATTCATCAGGCTCTCAAGGCCGTCCAATACAGATTACAGTTTATATATGTAGGATTTAGTCAATTTAACACGTAATTGTAGTTCGACTTACCTTATACGGATTTCGGACAAAATGAGTCGACTATTTAACTATTTTGGACTTCCCTCAATCTAAGTCCGTTTTTCTTTGTTCTTGATCTAATAAAATGCAAATTCAACTTTTCAATCATTCATTTCATTCAATTTAATCCATATACACACATTTAAGGCACTTTGCATTTTAGCCCTTTCAAATTTAGACTTTGACAATTTAGTCCATTTATCACAAAATCACAAATATGCAAAATTCACCAAGAATATAGTTTAGCCAAATATACATAGCTTCCATACAAGCCCAAATAACATATTTAATTTACAATTTAGTCCTTCAAAACCTCATTTTCACACATTAGCCCAAATAGCTCTATTTCATCAAAAATTCAAAGACAAAATGTAACGCCCCTAACCCGAATCCGTCACCGGAATAGAGTTACGGAGCATTACCGAAGTTATCGATTTATTTATCAGATATTTCACTTCATCTAACGATCATATTTAGAACCAATTAAAATCAAACATATTGTCCGTTAACGTACTTATTTTTCTCGATATGTTTTACTTGAATTTATTACTCGTATCAATTTAATTAATTTCCTTGTGTCAACGTATCAAAGATAATCACCTATTTACATGTCATGATAAATATCATTCTCTTGCCATTTCTTCATAAACATAAATCAGGTAATTCATTATATCGATATTTCATGCATTTAAAAATACAATTCAAGTTACACTAACTTACCTCGTTGCTTGTTCATGTTTATAATTTCATTAATCCGATATCTTTTCTTTTCCACGTTCAAGTCTCGTATTCGAGTCATCCAGATCTTTATAAAGAAATTTGGTCGTCGTTTTCATTTATTTCATGTTGTAATACATTCAATTAATGCTTTAAACAAAATTACCATTTTACCCCTAAACTTTTAATTAATGACGATTTCATCCTTAGGCTAAAAAAATAAAATAAAATAAAATTCTTGCAATTTAATCCTTATTTCCAACTTTTATTCTCATACAAATTGATAACAACCCATGAATTCTAAAAAATATCAAAATTTTCCATAATTTCAATATTTTTCAATTTAATCCTTAAAACATGTGTTTCCTTGATCTTGAGCTAAATTAATAATTTCATTCAATTTTTTAAATTTAAATAATAAAATAATCCATTTCATGCAAATTGGTCATTTCTAATATTTTTACAAAATTGCCCATAAAAATTTTACTTTTATTCAATTTAGTCCCTGGGCCTAAAACATGCAAATTAGCCATGCTAGCTGAATATTCATACATATTTTCCTCCTCCTCCTGTCCATTCCACATCCTTAATTTATATAACATGCTACAGGTAACATTATCAATAATTTCACTATTTACTTATATGTATATTCAAAACTGTCCATTTGCATCATAGTCACTAAATTATTTATATCTTGAGCTACAAAACTAGAAATTAATATCCACTAATTTTCCATGAAACTAGACTTACGTATATTCTTACCATAAAATTTTTAGAATTTTTGGTTTAGCCAATAAGTAAAGTTTATTCTTTAAAGTCACCCTTATTCTGCTATCTAACAGTTCCGACCCTTTTTTACTAAAAATTAATTATCTAATTGTATAGGAATCAGATGATGTTATCGTTTGTTTCTATTGAAAATAGACTCATTCAGGATTTTAAAAATATAACTTTAAGAACTTAATTATTTTTATCCAATTTTTTATGATTTTCCAAAGTCAGAACAGGAGAACCCGAAATCATTCTGACCTTGTCTCACAAAATTTATTATATCTCATGATTCAGAATTCCATTGCCTACACGTTTCTTCTATAAGAAACTAGACTCAATAATATTTAATTCAATATTTTTTTCATACTCTAATTCGATTTTCAAAATTTATGGTTATTTTTCAAAGTTAGCCTACTGCTGCTATCCAAAGCTATTTTAGTGCAAGATGTTTATTTACCATGTTTATAACACCCTTATTTTCTTTCTCTACACTATTTCTCATTACTTTCTCTTATTTTTTTCTTCACTAACATATCAAGAATATAAGACCATATATATAAGAAAACTCTACATTAACATCAATTCCATGCTTTTTCAATAATATTAATCTTAAAAATATATTGAAATCTTGATGTTCTTACCTTGTTTCATTGATTTCAATCTTTAACTTGATTTTCTCTCTCCTCCAGCTTCTATTTCTTGAATCTAACTTAATATTCTAGCTCCCTATGGTCTCCTTGTGATTTTCTCTCTTGATGGCTATGAAATTTTTTTTGATTTCTAGGAGAAAATGGTAATTTTTTAGTGAAAGGACCAAATTGTAAAGAAAATAAAATTTTCTTTCTTTCTCTCTTCTTCTCACGTTGGTTTGCATGGAAAGATGGATGGTGTGTGTTTGTGTGTGTGTGTGTGTTTTTTTTTCCATACACACACATATATATATACTAAATAAAATAATAAAATAATAAAATAATCATAAATATCTTATTAAAATATTAATAAAATAATATTTATCTAATTAATTAGTTTAAAATATCATCAACATAATCATTACATTCTAGAATTCTCTCTTATTAATTGACCATTTTGCCTTTCATAATCTTTTAAAAATCCATCATTGAGTCATCATTTAATTTGGGAAAATTATGATCTAGTCTCTCATAATTCTTCACCTATTCGATTTGGTCCTAATTCATCCATTTTCCCTAGTTTCTAGATTATTCCACCCCTAAAATATTTGCATATTGGTCCTTCAACTTTTTCATATTTACACTTTAACCCCTTAAATTTTAAGTATTTACTCTTGGGCAACAAAACTTTTCTCACTTTTACAATTTAGTCCTTTCTTGAATTAATATGTCATAATATACTTCCCAATGACATAACTCAATTTTCCTCTTCTTGTCACTTTATTTCCTTATTTTACTGTATCAAGGGTAATATCTTACTGTAGAAATTTTCGGGGTGTTACACAACTTATAAATCATCTACCAAGCTTTCATAATTCATCCAAAAACATCACAAAACTCATGATATCAACAATGGAATTTCATGAAATCTTTAACAGAAATAGAAATTCAGACATAGGCTTTGAAGAACATGAAGCAACGATCACAGAAACGTAAAAATTATCAAAAATCGATCAAAAACACATAACGATCACAGAAACGTAAAATTTATCAAAAATCGATCAAACACATACCTAATTGATGCTTGTAAGTGTCGAAACCCTAAGGCTCTTTTTATTTTTATTTTGCTTGGAATTTTTGGCAAGAACACATGGGAAATGGCTAATTTCATGCATTTTATTTACTTTAATTAACATAAAATACTAAATACCAATTTCGCCCCTTTTATTAAACCATCAATAAACCATTATAATAAGGCCATAATAGTCCACTCATGCTTTCAATGGTTTAATAACAACATAAGGACCTTTGCTTTAGAAAGCCAAGCCAAATAGGCACTTTAACAATTAGCATGCAACTTTTGCGTTTTACGCGATTAAGTCATTTTTCGTAATTAAGCACAGAAACAGACAAATTAAATCACAGAAACTTCACCGATATAAATTCACATATCACAGACATAGAAAATAATATTAAAATATTTTTCATGCTCGGATTTGTGGTCCCGAAACTACTATTTCGACTAGGGCCTAAACCGGACTGTTACATATATATTATTTATATTGTCATTTAAAAATAATGTCACCTACGCTAATAAAATTTTAAATTTATCACTAAACAAAAACTTAATTTTTTTTATATCAACTAAGTTAAAAACTCGAGAGTGCTCTCTCTTAGTGTCCCACAGAAACAACGATTGTTGTGGTTGGGTTGGAGTAGGGTAGTGTCCTTTTTTGGAGAATGAGGAGGGATGAGATCTTCTTCTTGGAAGATGAATTTGTTCAGTTGACTGTAAAGAGTTCGTTGGTTGTTCCCGGTAATAATTTGACGTTATTATGTACTGTGTGGACAATAAAATCCTACAATCCAGATAGTTTTCAGGCTCAACTTAGGAGTATTTGGAAGATAAGGAAGAATTTTGAGATCCAAGTGGTAGGGTTGAACCTATTTTTGGTCTCATTTGAAAACGAGGATGACTTGGAGTTGATTCTAGAGGGTCGGCCATAGATTTTTCGAGGGCAACTTGTTATTTTTTATAGATTAGTTAATCCAATTGAACGAAGCAAAATTCGGTTGGTTCTATCTCCTTTTTGGATCAAGGTTGGTCCATGTTCGTCAGGATGTGATAAGAAAGATCTAATGCATGCAATTAGGTCAAATTTTAAAGGGGTGCTTAGATCAAAAGTCAAAAGGGATTTTTGCTGGCTAAAAATTAATTGGATGCGTAGAAACCACTATGAAGAGGGATCTTTAGCTCAGCCAGTAATCAAGAGAAATTTTGGCTTTCTTTTAAGTATGATAATTTGCCAAATTTTTGCTTTGAGTGTGGTTGAATGGGTTATGGGATCAATGAGTGTAATGGGATTCGAATTGATATCAGGAATATGTCAGAAGATAAACTCCCTTACTCTTTGGTATTTAAAGCCGAATCAAATTCATTGGGTAAAGAAAGTCTGAAATTTGATTTATCTACTAAGAGATCGATGAAACAGTGCTCCTATATTAGTGTGGTGATGTGGTTCATGGAATGGATAGCAAGTTCTGTAAGGATGGATCAACAACTCAGGTTTCAACGGTGGTTCACCAATTAGAGGAAGAAGTGGGATCTGAGTAATTTTTGGCAGAATTAGAAACTAATGATTTTGTGCACAGTCTTAGGGATTATGGTGATTTTAGAGTCCCACTATTTAAGGAAGCTGAATTGCAGCAAATAGACTGTGATGGCTTAATGACATCTGCTGAGCAGCTCAATTTGGAAACGGATGGTTACCAAAGTGGGTTTGTTAAGCCTATGAAGGGTAAGTCTCAAAAGGGAAAAAAATTGGAAGAGAACGATAATAGATGTTGTGGCAGATCAAAATAAATTTGAAAGTGTGACGGGAAAATTGAAAATAAACTTGGTGGGGACTGATGAGCTGGTGAATTCACCACTTTGTGTTGAAGGAATTAAAAGGGAAAAACTTAAAGTGAAGGAACTAGATAGTCTAGTGTCTAATGTTTCTATAATGATAACTCCGGAGTAATTTTCTACTCTTATCCAACAAGGATTGGCGACTACCAAATGGCAAGCCAACCTGGCGCAATGAAAACCATATGTTGGAATGTCTGTGGTTTGGGGAGCCCACAGCCTGTTCACTGACTTCAGCATGTGCTGGCGATGTATAATCCTCAACTTGTCTTCTTTATAGAGACGAAACAAGAGGGTAGACGGATGGAATCGGTAAGGAGAAGATATGGCTTTATAAAAAAGATAGAAGTGGGGGCTGATGGGTCAAGAGAAGGCATTTGTTTAGATGGAAGAAGGATGTGAATATTAATTTACAAAGTTTTTCTAGGAATGTTTTTGACATGCTGGTTAAAGGTAATGGAGAGGAAAGGGATTGGAGGTTCACTGAGTTTTATGGAACCCCGTTTTCGAGGAATAGGAGTGATTCGTGGAATGAGCTAAGGAGTTGAGGAACAATAATAATCTTCCGTGGTTTGTTTGTGGTGATTTTAACAAAATTATGTATTCTTTTGAAAAACTGAAGGGTATATTGATGGAAGAGAGGAGAATGAAGATGTTTAGGGAAGTTCTCGAGATTGTAGGTTAATGGATGTAGGTTATTCAAGACCGTAGTTTACATGGGAGAGAGGTAACTTGCCAGAAGCAAATATTAGAGAAAGTTTGGATAGGGAGTGGCGAATAAAGAATGGCTAGGTAGATTTGCAAACGTGATTATTTGACATTTACCCCACTCTTTTTCAGATCATTGTCCTCTCTTAATTCAAGAGAAAAAAGTAGGGGAGATGAGGGGATATAGGAGATTTCAATTCGAAGCTTGGTGGACAATACAGGATTCGATTGAGAGGGAAATTAAAAAATTTTGGGAAACTTATTTAGGGGATATCTTTTCAAAGTTGGAGAGGCTTCAGGTAGGATTGGAGAGTTGGGCACGTCGGGTAAAGGATAAAAGGATTGGCTTGAAAAATGAGTTGACTAGGAAATTGGAGCTTTTGATGGAAGTTGATCGAAATGATGTGAACTTGGGCGAGCTCATCGATAGAAAAATTAAATTGAATTGGGAGATTGAAAAGGATAACGTTTTTTTAGAGCAACAATGAGAGCAAATTGGTTAAAGATAGGGGACAAAAATATGACCTTCTTTTATAGGTATGCTTCTCAACGAAGGAGAATGAACACAATCAAGTGTTTGGAATATGGGGATGGTAGGGTGACTAGGGAGGGAGTTGAAATGGAGAAGATAGCGAGGGGGTTCTTTGAAGAGATTTTTGGGACAAAAGGGGTGAATGAGTTGAATCATATTCTATCTTGGGTTCAGAGATGTATTTCTGATGAGGCAAATGCATTGTTAACAGAAAAGTATACAGAGGAGGAGGTTTTTGGGGCACTGAGGGATATGGGCCCAACAAAGGCACTATATTCTTTTAGAAATGTTGGCATATTATGGGAAAAGAGGAAGCCTTTATTTTCTGGGTGTTTTAAATGATGGCATGGATTTATAAGCTATGAACGTTACAAACATAGTTATTCCAAAAATCCCTAATACAACTAGCATGGTTAATTTTAGACCCATTAGTTTTTGCAATGTCATATATAAAGTAATAGCAAAAATGGTGGCTAATCGATTTCAAAGGGTATTAGATGTATGTATTGATAGTGCCTAGAGTGCTTTTGTGCTGGGACAGCTGATTTCGGATAATGTTTTGCTTGCCTATGAAATTTTGCATACTTTTTGACAGAAACAGGGAGAAAGGAACGGTTTCATGGCACTTATGTTGGATATTAGTAAGGCATACGATAGAGTAGAGTGGGGTTTTTTTAAAGCTATGATCGAGAAAATAGGTTTCAAAAAGATTTGGGTGGACATAGTGATGAAGTGTGTCTCGGCGAGATCTTATTCAGTTAGTATCAATGGAAATATGGGAGTGTCTTTTCGTCCATCTAGAGTACTTCAACAAGGGGATCTTTTGAGTCTTTTTCTCTTTCTTATTTGCAGTAAAGGACTTTCTACTCTTATAAGACTTAATTTGAAGGAGGGTTTGATGAAAGGGGCAAAGGCAAGTAGGAGTAGACCCCAAATTTTTCACCTACATTTTGCAAATGATTATGTCCTTTTTGGGGAGGCAACAATGCGAGGTGCTCATGTATTAAAGAAGATCTTAAAAGAGTATGAAACTTGCTCAAGACAATGTGTAAATTTTGAAAAGTCCACAGTTTACTATAGTGCAAATACCCCTGATTCGATGAGAGTGCAAATATCGGGGGAATTGGGGGCCAAGTACTTAAATAAACTAGAAAGATATTTACGCCTTCCTAATATGGTGGGTAGAGAGAAAAATGCTTCATTTCAGATTTTAAAGGATCGAATGAGGAAAAAGATAAATAGTTGGAGCACTAGATTTCTTTCACAAGGGGGCAATGAGGTATTCATAAAATCAGTGCTTCAAGCCATACCAACTTATACAATAGCTTGTTTCCTTTTGTCAAAATCTTTATGTGGGGAATTGGAGAGCTTAATGGCTAGATTTTGGTGGCAAATAACTCATGGGAGGGAGGATTGCATTGGCGTGAATGGGGAAAACTTTGTGAGCTAAAGGAGAATGGGGGCCTGGGTTGTAGGAGTTTCGAAAAATTTCATGTGGCTCTTTTAGCAAAAAAAGGGTGGAGACTTATTAATCATCCTGATTTTTTATTAGCCCAGGTTTTAAAAGCAAAGTATTATCCTCAAACCGATATTTTAAATGCAAGTTTAAAAGATGAGGCATCATATACTTGGAAGAGTATTTGGTCGGCATGGAAGTTGCTTCAAGATGGGTTGTGTTGGAGGGTGAGAATAGGAGAAAAAAATTTCCATTTTAAACCATGCATGTATTACTAGTTCGGTTGATTATAAATTAAGAAACATGGTTCGTGATAATAACGTACTGATAGTTTCTTATTTAATTGATAATCTTAATAGAGAATGGAGGCGAGGGATTATTACCGATACTTTCTCTGATGCCGACACAACCAGGATACTTCGAATCCCATTAGCAAAAGAACCACACGAGGATGTGATGGTGTGGAGACGCGAACCCTCAGGAGAGTTCTTTGTTCGAAGTGCCTAAAACTATTACAATTTGGTATTCCTTGTCCTACTTTCAATAAATTACAAGCCACATCTAGAAGATTCTATAGGAAGCTATGGAGCCTAAATCTTCCTTCTAAAATCAAAATTACAGTATGGAAAATATCAAAAAAATTTATCCGTAATTTATCTAATATGTATTACAAGCGACATGTGGTGAATGTGATGTGTCCAAAATAAGAGGGAAGGGCTGAAATGACGAACCATGTTTTTCAAAGTTGCCCTGCTTCAAAGGATGTTTGGGAACTAGTAGGGTACCTATGGATATTGTCAAATAAAACTGAAAGAACGTTTGAATGGCTTACCTGGGTATTTAGTGTAAGTTATGTTCTTCAACGGAGGGTCTTCTGTTGCGCTCTTTGGGCCCTGTGGACTGAAAGGAATAAATGTGTGCATGAGAAGTCAACTAAATCGGGTAGAGAGTTAGCTAATTTCATTCAAAGTTACATTAAAGAACTTGAAGATGTCGAAGAATAAAGGCTTATCAAGGAAGTTATTCGGTGAAATGGGAACCTCCTTCGGGGGTTTGTATTAAAATAAAATTTGATGCGACTTTTGATAGGGCACATTCTAGATCGAGGTGGGGGATAGTGGCCAAAAATAGTCTTGGGAAAGGTGGTTAGCTCCAAATTGATGATACATGCATATGTTGGGTCTGGCTTCGTAATGGAAGTTTTTGCGTGTTTATAGGCAGTACAACCAGTGTTAGATTTGGGTTTAATAGATGTGATTATAGAAGGAGACTCTTTATCAGTTATAAAGAAATGCAACTCAGATTCACAAAACAAATAAGAAATAAGTGCTTATATCCAGAATATAAAATAGAAAATCAATAGTTTTCAGTCTCTACAAATCATACATGCAAAACACTTGGCTAATCAACTTGCTCAAGATATAGCTGCTAAAAGTTTGATGAATGGTGAAGAGTTTTACTTGGAAGAGACGATCTTGAGATTTGTTGTGAGGATAGTGGAAGAAGAATGGATTCGGGAGCCCGATTGAGGAGGAAGATGTTAAAAGCTTTTTTGGTCCCTGGGATAAAGAAATATTAGAATTGTGTTTTTGAAAGAAATGATCTGTAACATGGATGGAAAATGGAAAGTTATCTATGGGAAATGAAACTGTCAATTTTAAATTGAAAGATGAGGGGATGGTGTTAGCTTGGAAGGATCAACTCGAGTTGATGATAGGTAGGTTGAATCAGCCTTTGAGAAGTTGTGGTGGAAGCAACAAAAAATATGCGACAAAGAACACAAGAATTTATAGTGGTTCAGCCCTAATTGCCTACTCCACTACCTTAGCTTTCCACAACTAAAATTTTTCCCAAATTCACTAATTTGGCGACCTTTGAGGACAAGGTTTAACCTTACAATCTCTCTTAAGACTTACATCCTAAAATCTTAAGATACAACTCCCTTAAGGTTTCTACCCAAACCTTAAGAATAAACCCTCTCTCACAAGAGATACAAATAAGCAAACAAAGAAAACAATCCTCACATGATCAAGATGTTTGCCAATTAAGCACAAATACAAAGAAGAACACTTGAGCTAAATGAATATAACGAAAGCTCACAAGTGTCTATAAGAAAAGGTATGAAAGAATTAAGCTCTAGGTTGTTTTGATTTATCTTTAAGCTTTGCACATTGCTCTTCTTGTTGCTAGACCTTTGGAAGATGGTATTTATACCCTCTAATTGATTTCTAACCATTGTGGTTGTTGTGGAAGTAAATATAGCCATTGGGGGATGAAATACCAGGTTATTAAATGCACCTGTAGCAACGAGTATCGATACCTATTAAAAGGGTATCGATATTTTTTTGTGATCAATGCAGATTTTAGTGATTGTTGGAGCAGGAGTATCAATACCTTAGGAAATATATCGATATCTTAAGAAAAGTATTGATACTGGATCGATACCTACTAGTGTTTGAAAGAAATAAAATGTCAATTTGGTATCGATTATCATAGGGGTATAGATATCGTGTAAAATATCGATACTTAGACAAAAAGTATCAATACTTTTTGTCATGGAGTAATTCTAACTTGTTTGAAAATGGTTAAAACATATTTGAAAATGTTTGACTCAATTGAAACCATTTCAACTTGATTCTATCAAACTGCTCAACTTTACTTTTATTTAAAAACACTTTAATTTGTTATATCAAAACATATTATCCAATAAGGCTTAGTTTAACAGATGGGACAGGTACACACTTACTAAGAGGATAAGTTGGCTTAGTTTTCTTTTTCTGTTTTAGATTTTTGGGTTTTGTTTTTTTCTACTGGGTTCGGTTTTGGACTTCTGGTTTGTTTTGATGTTTGGTTTTAATTTGAGTAATAAAAGCCTAGTCCTTTTCTTCAAAAAAAAAATTCATGCATACTTAATTACCTCTATCAATTGTATATATTAATAATATTATTGATTGAGTTGGTGTTGCAAATTAACTCGACACCAACTCAATATTAATGACAATATCATGATAAACAATTGTATCCATTTAACAATCTTAATATTATACATTTAAATTTTGTTTTACTCATAATTTAATTTATTTTTATTTTAATATCTTACATATTTCATCTGTTATTATTAATTAGGTTTAAGCCATTTTTTTCATTATTTATTGTATGTTATTTTTAAACACAAATTTATATTTTAAATATGAGATTTCCATACGCATACGCGTGCAATAAAATTTTTAGTTATAGTTAATATTTTGATTGAGTTAATGTTACCCATCAATTAAGCCACAACCCAATAGTAGAGTTACTAAAAACCCTTTATTTTAACAAAGCAAAAGATTTTATTTTGAAATCAATTTTGTATTTTTATCTAAAATCTAAAAGAAAATATTTACACAATTCAAACCCAAAATATTATCATCTTTAATATCTCAATTTTATCTTTTATTACAAAAAAAAATTCATCAATATCGTAAATACATCATAATCTAGTAAATAGAGTGATAAATATAGGGTTCAAACCCTTACTACCACGTCCATGTCAACCTTTTTTCCTCGACAACCCCAAATCATTTTCATATTGTAATAGGAAATGAAAATTTAGGGTTAGGTTTCATCAGATTTTATGTTTTGAAAAGCAGGGTTGATCCATTTGTTTGTCTGCTTGAAAGTAGACTTGAGGAGTTTGGATTTTATTTAATTTCTTTTACATGCTTTATTAGGTAGGATTTATTTGTTATTGTTTATATTATGTTACTCCCATCCCAAGTTGACCATATAAAAAAAACAAAGAAAAGTGTAAATAAATTCAAGACACAAAAGTTTTGTTGTCTGTCATTAAATGGCACGCCTAAGTTCTATCATATGCCCATAAGTGGCACGTTTTGAAGGTTTTTTCCCTTCAACTATTTAGGGTTTTTTTAAGAAAAAAACAATTTGTCTTATAACGTCGCCAATGGAAGAGGAGTTGGCAAATCTCAATATTGTCGATGATGAAGAAGAACCAGTCCAAGCGTTTGATGATGAGGATTATGCTGAAGAAGATTTTAATTTTTGCCTCGTAAGAAGGGTATTGATGTATAACATAGTTCACTTTCCATCAATGAGAAACTTGCTTGCAAAATTGTGGCATCCAATTGAAGGGATATCTATCACAGAAATAGAAGATAAAAAAATACTATTCAGATTTTACAATAAAGTAGATCTACATAGAGTATGGGATGGTATGCCAAGGTTTTTCAATAGGCATCTTATTATTTTCCACTATTTATTAAAAGGGGAAGACCTTGTACAAGTTCCTCTGAATTTTACAACGTTTTGGGTACAAGTCCATAATCTTCTGTTGGGACTCATGTCAGAAGGTCTAGCAAGGCAGTTTGGAAATTTTATCGGGCAATTCATAGAATATGATGCTGCATCAATAGTAAAGGGGGTTAGAAAATTCATGGGAATTAAAGTTGGATTAGATGTCAATTTCCCCTAAAAAGGAAGAAGCGTATTATATTTGGGCAGGATAAAGGTACATACGTGAACTTTCAATATGAGAAATTATCTCTATTCTATTTTCTCTGCGGTAGGCTAGGGTATGGAGAAAGTTTTTGTCCAAGTCATTTAACTTTGGAGTCACAGGAAGTAGCGTTTGGGTAGGGATATTTCTTTAAAAGCCCCACCATGGAGGGCAACAACAACTACTAGCAAGTGGTTGCAAGAAGAGCCAGTGAAAGCAAGAAATTCAAGAATGGATTGGGAGGAAAATAGGAGAGTGAGATTCCATGAAAATCTCTACGTTCAAGGCAATAATGGAGAAAAGTCAAATTCAGAGTCAGAGGAAAGGCTGATCGGGTTGGTAGATGGAAGAAAGAGACAAAGAGTACATCAGTTGGGAAATCCAAACCAATGCAACCTCAATTCAGATAATATAGAGACAAATTATGAATTATCGGCAGCCGCAATAAGCAGGTCGACTGGTCATAATAAAAACCTAAAGTTCGAATGTCCGTGGTCTGGGGCCACCACGGGTGGTTAGGTGTCTTAAGCACAAGCTGAGACAAGTCAAACCTTAGGTTTTGTTTTTTATTGAGACAAAGATTAATGCAAGAAGTATGGAAAGAATAAGGAAGAGTTGTTAGTTCGGGAATGGAATTGATGTAGGGGCAAATGGGTCAAGAGGAGGTTTGTCTTTAGGATAGAAGGAGGGTATATCTATTACATTAAGAAGCTTCTCCCATTCACATATAGATGTTGAGGTAAAAAAGGAAGATGAGAAGATTTTATGGCGGCTTACTGGTTTCTATGGGTCCCCGATGGAGAATCAAATGAAGGATTCATAGGATATTTTAATACAGCTAAAATGAAGCTACAACTTACCATGGATAGTATGATTCTTCAAGTTTGGTCCGATCTCCTGACCACAAAATGTAATCTACAAAACAGAAGACAAAACACAAGTAAGCCTACTTGAAGCTTAGTAAGTTCATTAAACGAAACAATAATCTTACCAAATTAAAGCATAACATAACAAATTTCACAATTAAAATGACCATGTTCCTGTCAGACACAGCTCACAGCAAGTGAGTATTAAATAATACATTAGTTTCAATCCATATTTCAAGTCATCGTTTAATAAGTTCTCCAATAACAAATATCCAATACAAATTGTTACACCGGCCGAAGCCTGCTAGGCATTATCCCCGATAAGTACACCGACACGAAGCATGCTAGGCACTAATCCCAATAAGTACACTGACACGAAGCTTGCTAGGCACTAAGCCCGATAAGTACACCAACACAAAGCCTGCTAAGCAATAAGCCTGATACAATACAGTATACCGATATAAAGTCTACTAGGCTCAAAGCCCAAATTCAATACACTAAATACATTTTAATTTCACTATTGACCTTCGTTAAATCAAACGTTCAATAATCATGAAACACTACAATTACTAAAGTAAAATCAAGTAATAAAGAAATTATCTATAACATACTTATATAAACGAACTTACTGGACTAATTTGCAGTAATGGTTCAAATGTAGGGACTGCTCCGTAACCTTTTTTTTTCAACGATCGCCAACACGTTCTTGATATAAAATAATAGTTTCATTCAATTAACTAAATAAACAGTAAAATTTAACCTCAACATTTCACTTTTATTCAATTTAGTTTCTATGCCCAAAATTCATAATTAAACCAATTTTATTCAAAAACTACAACACCCCTAACCTGTATCCGTTGCCGAAATAGGGTTACGAGGCATTACTGGACTTATACACTAGCATTTGTACAAAATCGAGTTACAAATTTGCATTCCAAAATTTAAAACTTTTCAAATTTCATCATAAAGTCCCTAATATAGGCCTACGGGGCCCAGTACATGCTTTGGAAGTGATTTGGAACTAAACCGGTAACTTTGGAAAACTTTAAAAAAAAATTCTTGAAGTTAGGGGCACATACCCGTGTGGCTCCCATGGCCGTGTGGCCAGCCCGTGGCCAATTCTGACTTCCAAATTCGTAAGCATCAAAGGGGCACACGGCCTGGGCACACGCCCATGTGGCTAGGCCGTGTGGTAAATGATTTTTCACTATTTTTAAGCTATTTTCACATGATTTTGACACACGACCATGCTTGAAACCCGTGTCCTTCACACGACCAAGACACACGGTTGTGTCTTTTGCCTATGTACTATCCTGACTTCACATTTAAAGATGCAGGGGACACATGGTCATTTCACACGCCCGTGGGCTTACCGTGTGTCACACACGGCCTAGACACACGCCCATGTGTCATGCCTGTGTGGACGAAATAAGGCCATTCCTAGCCTCATTTCTCACCCCAAATTTAACCATTTACCTGCACCAAAATATACAAGTATATGCCAACCAATTCAACCAATCTTTAATACTCAATGAACATGTTTCAACCTTAAATCATGTTTATAAACTTACCTTCACTTCATCTTATGGACATTATTCTTTTTAGAAAGTATTAGGCAACTCGTTTTCATATACAACATATCAAGCATTAATCCCTAACATACCAAACTCAGGCATGCATTGCTAGCCATACCAATGGCTATATTTCAAGCAAATATTTTAATCCAACATTTAGCCACAATAACTTATACATGCCATTATAACCAATCAAGTTCATCATTTACACCGAAAGTAAAAAGGCTGATAGTGTTATGATCACTCCGACCTAGTTCCAGTCTTCTTGAGCTTCGAGTACTATAAAACAGGGAGAAATAAACCTAGTAAGCATTAATGCTTAGTAAGTTCATATAACTATCACTACACTTACCAATCACGTTTAATAGCAAATGTATATAATATGCAATATATGTTCACCATTTTAGCAAGCTATACATGAGACCTATATATCATCACCCAACCAATTTGGTTAGTATAATAACATAAACATACATAGATGAGCTCATCATAACATATTAACATTTATCATTTATCATGTCACTCTCATTGAATTATTGAATTTCTGATGGACATGCCCTTTTCTAGTCGTGCACTCAAGGTGTACGTTTCTTTATCAAGTAGTACACACGAAGTGTACGTAGTCATTTTAGGTGGTGTGCACAAAGTACACCGATTCATTACAAGCAGTATACACAAGGTACATTGATTCATTACATGCGGTATACCCAAGTACACCGATTTAATTACACGCGGTATACACAAGTACACCAATCCATTACACGCATTATACACAAAGTACACCGATTCGTTACACGCGGTATACACAAAGTACATCAATTCATTACATGAGGTATACACAAAGTACACCGATCATTTTCACCCGGTAATCATCTGTCCAATCGAAATTCAATATTCAAAACAGATTCAGGTGTCCTTTCCATTTATTCCATGTAAGTCATAATTCAATATTTGCTTGCTATACTGTACATATAAATTACATGATTCAACAATCAATTTAACACATTTACGTACTCAATTGAGTTATACGAACTTACCATGATGATTGTTCGTGTATACTAATTCGAAACTTTTTCTTTCCCTCGATCTCTTTCTTTGTTCGATGCTTCCGGATCAACTCAAATTTGAGAAATTTCTTTTCTCTCTCCTAGGGTTTTCATGTATTTTTATGGAGAAGATGATATGAAATGAGCTTATTTTCTAATTAATCAATTAACATATATTAATTTTTTACTTTCCAATTTAGTCCTTGTCATTTTTCAATTTTTCCATAGATAACTCATTAAAAATATCTACATATTTTTCATCAATGGTCTAATTGCTAGATAAAGACCTTTCACTTTGAATTCTATAGCTATTTGATCCTTTTAGCTACTAGAATTCAACTTTGACAATTATTTCACTTTAGCCCTTTTTGCAATTAGACACATAATCAATAAAACTTCCTTATAAAAATTTTCATGCAATATTCCTATTATAATGCCTATCATTTTATGAAATTTAAATAATTTCATTTTTCGGACTCAGATTTGTGGTCCCGAAACCACTATTCTGATTTCACTGAAATTGAGTTGTTACAACTCTCCCCTCTTTAAGGATTTTCGTCCTTGAAAAACTTACCGGTAAAGAGATTCGGGTACTGCCTTTTCATAGTGTCTTCAGGCTCCCAGGTAGCTTCTTCGATTCCATGTTTTTGCCAAAGAACCTTTACCAATGCTACCTTTTTATTTCTTAACTCTTTTGTTTCTCGGGCCAAGATCTTAATTGGTTCTTCATTATATGTCATGTCGGGCTAAATTTCCACTTCTGCCGGAGATATAACATGTAAAGGATCTGATCGGTATTGTCCTAGCATTGAGACATGAAAATCATTGTGGATCCTTTCAAGTTCAGGTGGTAATGCTAACCGATAAGCAACCGGCCCAATTCTCTCAATCACTTCATATGGTCCAATAAATCGAGGATTTATTTTTCCTTTACGGCCAAACCGGAGGACTTTCTTCCATGGTGACACTTTTAAGAATACTTTATCACCAACTTTAAACTTAATTTATTTTATTTTAAGGTCAGCATAAGACTTTTGTCTGTCTGAAGCTACTTTCAAACTGTCTTGTATTACCTTTACCTTTTCCTCAGTTTCTCGAATTAGGTCAATCCCATGGATTTTCTTTTCGCTGAGTCCTGTCTAGTACAATGGTGTTCTACATTTCCGACCATACAAAGCTTAGTACGGCGCTATTTTGATAATAGATTGATAACTATTATTATACGCAAATTCAATTAGAGGCAAGTACTTTTCCCAATTACCCTCAAACTCAAGCACACAACACCTTAACATGTCTTCTAAAATTTGTATTGCCCGTTCTGATTGACCATCAGTTTGAGGATGAAATGCAGTGCTAAAATGCAACTGTGTACCCAAAGCTTTTTGTAATTTATGCCAAAATCAGGGATATCTATTAGAGATAATGGAAACCGGTACACCGTGCAATCTAACAACTTCAGAAACATACAATTCAGCCAATTTATCCAAATAAAAATCCATACATACCGGTATAAAATGTGTCGATTTTTTTAATCGGTCAACGATCACCCAAATTGCATCTTTCTTTCTTAGAGACATAGGTAATCCCATTACAAAATCCATGGTAACTCTCTCCCATTTCCACTCCGGTATACTAATTGGCTGTAATAACCCTGAAGGCACTTGATGCTCAGCTTTTACTTGTTGACATACTAAACATTTAGACATAAATTCAGAGATATCCCTTTTCATTCCCGACCACCAGTACATATTTTTCAGATCATTTTACATCTTACTACTGCCCGAGTGAACAGACATCATGCCATGATGAGCTTCATGTAAAATCTTTTGTATTAATTCTGGATCATTCAGAACACATATTCTGTCTTTGAACAGCAGACAAGCATCAGACCCAATTCAAAATTCTAAATCAGGATTCCTTTGGCATTGTTCCCATTTCGCTTGCAGTTTCTTGTCATTCTTCTGAGCTTCGCGGATTTGCTGTAAGAATGTCGGTCTAGCTTTTAACTCAACTGCCATTGAACCATCGTCAGATAAGGATAATTAGGTATTTATTGCTCTTAAAGTAAATAAATATTTGCGGCTCAGTGCATCTGCAACTACATTGGCTTTTCCCGAGTGATATTCAATAATCAAATCATAATCTTTTATCAGCTCGAGCCACCTACGTTGCCTTAGATTCAAGTCTTTATGTGTCATCAAGTATTTCAGATTTTTATGGTTGGTAAACACATTACATCTTTCACCATATAAGTAATGTCGCCATATCTTTAATGCAAACACTATAGCTACCAACTCAAGATCATGTATCCGGTAATTTCTTTCATGTGGTTTAAGGTGTCTTGAAGCATAAGCAGCAACCTTTCCTTCCTGCATCAAAACACAACCTAAACCATTTAGGGACGCATCACTATAGATTACGAATTCCTTACACGATTCAACCTGTACTAAGACAGGTGCTTCAATCAACAACGTCTTCAGTCTATCAAAGCTCTGCTGACATTTATCACTCCACTCGAACTTCACATCTTTTTGTAATAAACGAGTGATTGGAAAAGAAATCATCGAAAAATCCCTTTACAAATCTCCGATAATATTCGGCTAAGCCCAAAAAATTCTGACCTTTGACACGTTCTTTGGTGGAATCCAATTAACAATTGCCGAAATTTTGCTCGGATCAACCCTGATGACTTCA
Source organism: Gossypium anomalum (assembly GCA_025698475.1). Taxonomy (NCBI): domain Eukaryota; kingdom Viridiplantae; phylum Streptophyta; class Magnoliopsida; order Malvales; family Malvaceae; genus Gossypium; species Gossypium anomalum. The sequence goes on from CM046961.1 coordinate 15,775,380, forward strand.
GCAGACACAATATGCCCAAGAAAACTGACTTCTCGTAGCCAAAATTCACATTTACTAAATTTAGCATATAATTAATTTTCCCGTAAAATTTGCAATACAGTCCTTAAGTGTTCAACATGTTCATCCTCATTTCGAGAATAGACCAAAATGTCATCTATAAATACTACCACAAACCTGTTAAGATACGGTCTGAAGATTCTGTTTATTAAATCCATAAATACTGCTGGTGCATTGGTCAATTCGAATGGCATTACCAGAAATTCATAATGACCATATCTAGTTCTGAAAGTTATCTTCAGAACATCAGAATCTTTTACCCGAAGCTGATAATAACCCGAACAAAGATCAATTTTTGAAAATACGGTAGCTCCCTTTAACTGATCAAATAAATCATCAATCCGTGGTAACGGATATTTATTCTTTATAGTGACTTTGTTGAGCTGCCGATGATCAATGCACAACCTCAGTGACCTGTCTTTCTTCTTTACAAATAACACTGGAGCACCCCACGGTGAAAAGCTAGGCTGAGCAAAGCCTCTGTCAATTAATTCCTGTAACTGTGCTTTTAATTCTTTCAGTTCAGCAGGAGCTATTCGATAAGGTGCTATCAATATTGGCATTGTTCCAGGAATTAAATCTATAGAGAACTCTACTTCTCTAGCAGATGGCAAGCTAGGCAACTTTTCTAGAAACATATCTAGAAATTCACATACAACTAGCACAGACTGAATCTTTGACTCCGTTACTTTTGTATCCAACACGGAGGCGAGATAAGCATCATACCCTTTCCTGATACATTTTTGTGCCGCTATTGCTGAAATCACATTCGATAACCGATCTAGTTTTTCAGATTCAACATGTAGCAATTCACCATCATGACATTTGAATACAATATATTTCCGCTTATAATTAACCACTGCATCGTGTTGGGTTAACTAATCCATTCCCAATATCACATCGAATTCATCAAAAGGCAATAGCACTAAGTCAGCCAAGAAGCATTTACCCTTTATCATCAGTGGACAATTTTTACAGATTTTATCTACCATTACACTCTGACCCAGGGGATTTGAAACTTTCACCACAATTTCAGTGGATTCAATAGCTAAGTTTTTAACATTTACTAGATTCATGCATATATATGAGTATGTAGAGCCAGGGTCAATTAATGCAATAATATAAGTATCAAGTAAAGAAAAAGTACCAGTAATGACATCTGGCACTGAAGCATCGTCTCGAGCACGTATGGCATATGTTCTTGCAGGAGCTCGTAATTCGGATTTAATCATTGAATCTCTTGTAGCACTCTGACTACCACTAGTATTTCCAGAAGGTCGAGGTGGTCTACCCTTTAAAGTAGTATTACTTGGTCTTGAAGTCTGTTCAACATCTCTTTCGGCTATTTTTAGGCAACCTTTTGAGAAATGATCAAGTGAGCCACATTTATAACATGCACCTATCTTCATTTGGCATTCTCCATGATGAAGTTTGTTACAGTATCCACACTTTGACATCAGGTTCCGCACACTCCCAACGCTCGTCGCTGATGGTGATGAAGTTTTTGGATTAGAGCGTTGGAAACCACGTTCTTTACCAGAATATCCGGTCGGGGTAGTAGATCGTTCTTGGTACCTTTTTGACTTCTTTAAAGAAAATGATTGCGATTTACCAATAGGTCTTTTTCTGAAGGATCGAACTTCTCTATTTGCCTTTTTTTTCTCTTTACTTAGCTCTTCAGGTTTTTTTGCACGGTCAACAAGTGCTACAAACACTCTGATTTCAAGAATGCCAATCAGTAGCTTTATGTTCTCATTTAATCCTTCCTCAAACCATTTGTACATATCTGCCTCTGTTCGGATCCATTCCTGAGCATATTGACTTAGCCGAACAAACTCTCTCTCATATTCTGCCACTGTCATGTTTCCTTGTTTAAGTTCTAGAAATTCTTTCCTTTTTTGATCTAGAAATCTCTCGCCAATATACTTCTTCCTAAACTCAACTTGGAAGAATTCTCATGTAACATTTTCCTTTGGAACTACTGAACTCACAGTCTTTCACTAGTGATAAGTCGTGTCTTTCAGCAAAGATACAGCACATTTCAAGCATTCAATAGGAGTACACGACAGCTCATCCAATACCCGAGTGGTATTTTCCAGCCAAAATTCAGCTCTCTCTGGATCATCATCTATTGTAGCTCTAAATTCCTCAACCCCATATTTTTTAAGTTTATCTATTGGAGCCTAATCAACTTTAATGGTTTGATGCAGATGGTCTCTCGAGAGCGATGCATATGCAGTGGTGGGGAGGGGTTTCTTTGAGTAGTAGCCGAATTTCTTCTTAAATATTTAGAAAACCATTTATCCATCATTTCAAAGAAAGCTTCTTTATTGCATTGACTTTGGCCCTCAAACTCGGACCTTCTATTTCCACTATCAGTAGCTCTACGCACGAAAGCTGGAGAAGTACTCTCAGCTTCTTTAGGATCTCCTCTTGCTCGGTTGGAAGACATTTACTATATGAAAAACACATTTAAAATGGTCAGTAGTCATCACACTATCATCAATAATATAATGCCATGTATAGCTAAATTCACGCTTGCTATGTTAGTCTGAGAATCGACTAAACCGTAGCTCTGATACCACTAATTGTAACACTCTTAACCCTTATCTGTTGTCAAAATAGGGTTATGAGGCATTACCAGACTTATACACTAGCATTTGTACAAAATTGAGTTAGAAATTTGCATTCCAAAATTTAAAACTTTTTAAATTTTACCATAAAGTCCCTAATATAGGCCTTCGGGGCCCAGTACATGCTTTGGAAGTGATTTGGAACTAACCCAGTAACTTTGGAAAACTTTAAAAAAAAATTCATGAAGTTAGTGGCACATACCCGTGTGGCCAGCCTGTGTGGCTCCCATGGCCATGTGGCCAACACGTGGGAAATTCTGACTTGCAAATTCTTAAGCATCAAAGGGGCACACGGCTTGGGCACACGCCCATGTGGCTAGGCCGTGTTGTAAACTAATTTTTCACTATTTTAAAGCCATTTTCACACGATTTTGACACACGACCATGCTTGAAACTCGTGTCCTTCACACGGCTGTGTCTTTTGCCCGTGTACTATCCTGACTTCACATTTAAAGATGCAGTGGACACACGGTCATTTCATACGCCCGTGGGCCTACCGTGTGTCACACACGCCTAGAAACACGCCCGTGTGTCATGCCTGTGTGGACGAAATAAGGCCATTCCTAGCCTTATTTCTCAGCCCAAATTTAACCATTTACCTGCACCAAAATATACAAGTATATGCTAACCAAGTCAACCAATCTTCAATACTCAAATGGACATGTTTCAACCTTAAATCATGTTTATAAACTTACCTTCACTTCATCTTATGGACATTATTCTTTTTAGAAAGTATTAGGCAACTCGTTTTCATATACAACATATCAAGCATTAATCCCTAACATACCAAACTCAGACATGCATTGCTAGCCATCCCAATGGCTATATTTCAAGCAAATATTTTAATCCAACATGTAGCCACAATAGCTTATACATGCCATTATAACAAAAAAATTTCATCATTTGTACTGAAAGTAAAAAGGCTGATAATGTGATGATCACTCCGACCCAGTTCCAACCTTCCCGAGCTTCGAGCACTATAAAATAGAGAGAAATAACCCTAGTAAGCATTAATGCTTAGTAAGTTCATATAACTATCACTACGCTTACCAATCACGTTTAATAGTAAATGTATATAATATGAAATATATGTTCACCATTTTAGCAAGCTATACATGAGACCTATATATCATCACCCAACCAATTTGGTTAGTATAATAACATAAACATGCATAGATGAGCTCATCATAACATATTAACATTTATCACTTATCATGTCACTCCCATTGAGTTATTAAATTTCCGATGGACATGCCCTTTTCTAGTCGTGCACTCGAGGTGTATGTTTCTTTATCAAGTAGTACACACGAAGTGTACGTAGTCATTTCAGGTGGTGTGCACAAAGTACACCGATTCATTACACGCAGTATACACAAGGTACACTGATTCATTACACGCGGTATACACAAGCACACCGATTCATTACACGTAGTATACACAAAGTACACCGATTCATTACACGCGATATACACAAAGTTCACCGATTCATTACACGCGGTATACACAAAGTACACCGATCATTTTCACGCGGTAATCATCTGTCCAATCGGAATTCAATATTCAGAACGGATTCGGGTGTCCTTTCCATTTATTCCATGTAAGTCATAATTCGATATTTGCTTGCTATATTGTACATATAAATCACATGATTCAACAATCAATTTAGCACATTTACATACTCAATTAAGTTATACGAACTTACCTTGATGATTGTTCGTGTATACTAATCCGAGACTTTTTCTTTCCCTCGATCTTTTTCTTTGTTCGACGCTTCTAGATTAATTCAAGCTTGAGAAATTTCTTTTCTCTCTCCTAGGGTTTCCATGTATTTTTATGGACAAGATGATATGAAATGAGCTTATTTTCTAATTAATCAATTAACATATATTAATTTGTTTACTTTCTAATTTAGTTCTTGTCCTTTTTCAATTTTTCCATGGATGACTCGTTAAAAATATCTACATATTTTTCATCAATGGTCTAATTGCTGGATAAAGACCTTTCACTTTGAATTCTATAGCTATTTGATCCTTTTAGCTACTAGAATTCAACTTTGACAATTATTTCAATTTAGTCCTTTTTTGCAATTAGACACATAATCAATAAAATTTCCTCATAAAAATTTTCATGCAATATTCCTATTATAATGCCTATCATTTTATGAAATTTAAATAATTTCATTTTTCGGACTCGGATTTGTGGTCTCGAAACCACTATTCTGATTTCACTGAAATTGGAATGTTACAAAAACCATCCTAGCCGAATGTCAAAAACCCCCAATTCAACCTATATTTATGATTAATTCACAACAAGTCCTTGAAAGTTTATCACTTTAACAATTTATTCCTTAAACGTTAAAATCATTAAAAAAATACTTTACAAAATAGTTTTAACTAACAACCAAACTCAATAATCTTCCATCAAACTTTAAAAACAACCCAAACACATCAATTTCATAATCTAAAACATTTGAAAAATTTACAAATTAGTCCCTAGGTTAGCTAAATTAAGCTAATACGAGACTAAATTGGCCCATACCCCATTCTGTTCTCCCTTACAGTAGCATCAAAATTAATTTTAACAAACCTCGTTGAAGGTTTCTCCCATTTCTTAACAGCTTTATTAGGTGAAAGCAGCGGTTCATTAAGCAAGTTACAAATGCGAAACTCTTTGCTCAGCGTGCTAGCCCTCTCCCAAATGACCTGAGCTTCCTCTTCTTTCCCCCTGAATAAGAAGTTATTTCTATTGTTCCATGAATTCCATAATGTTGTCATGAGGTCGGCCATAGCTTTTTTATCAAGGACACGTATCATATCTTCCAACCAGTCTATGCATCGGCTATAATTATTTGAGAGTGTATTTTCATTCCACCCTCCAATGGAAAGAATAGCCCGGGATGTTGGACAGTCCTTTATCGCATGGATCAGGGTCTCATCCTCAACCCCACATCTAGGACACTTTTGCTCAAAGCCATGCCTAATCAATGCAATTTTAACATTTGTAGGGAGAATCTCGTATCCCACTCGCCAAGTAAACATCCTAACCTTAGGCATCAAATTAACTAAATGTTAAAATTCTTTGTAAAATTGGTTTAAATTAATATTTGAAAGTTTTACAAATTAGTCCCTAGGTTAGCCGAATGTTAACATTCCAACATTTCACTTTCTCGACTTTTACGATTCAATTCTTTTACTTAATTAACTAGATGTTAAAATTTTATAACTAAATTTAAATACCACACTAAAGACCTCGTAAATATTAATTAATTAATATGTACAAACTGATACGTCAGAGTTGTGGTTTTGAAACCACTAAAAAATGGGTTGTTATATTAGGTATCTTTTTCAATTATTTTATTATTGTTTCACTACACCATGAATACAATTATATCCTTCGTGTTGTGCCAAAGGCAACTTACAAGAATACACTAATAGGATCGTCAAACTCAAATGATTCATCGTAGATGTTGGAGGATTTTGAGATCCATAAAGGGGATGTGTGGACTGAGTTGGTTGATGGGATCCCATCGATTACGTTCTCTGACAGAATTAAGGATTTCATTGAGAGAAATATGGCCAAAACGATCATTATTAAACTATTGGGAAGAAAGATCACTTTCAATGCCCTGCTGAATAGGGTCACAATGTTATAAAAAACTAAGTGCGCATTCCAACTCATGGACTTAGAGAACGATTACTATCTGGCTCGCTTTAATGATGAAGAAGGCTATTACAAAGTGTTGACCAATGGGCCATGGCTGATTTTTGGGCAATACCTTATGGTGAGGCCTTGGTCACCAGATTTTTCGACGGTACAGGATGAGGTGGGTATTCAAGATATGAGTTCGTTTGCCTAGACTTTCTGAAAGCTATTATTTGAGTTTTCTCCTCAAAGCTATTGGGTAGGCTATTGGTTCAGTTGTCAAAATTGATAAGAATACTGATAGTGCAAAAAGGGGATGGTTCACAAGAATGGCCATTAGTGTAGATCTTCAAAGACCACTGGTTTCTAAATTTAGAATTGATGGACATACACAGAGGGTAGAGTACAAATCTTTACTGAATGGTTGTTTCAGGTGTGGGCTTTATGGTCATGGGGTCAATTTATGCCAGAAGGATCGATTCTTATCGTTGATGAAAGAGATTTCTGTTAATATACCGATACAGAAAATACAAGCTCCTCAAGGTTTGCAAAGAAGGGTAGAAGAAGAGGATTACGGATCGTGGATAATAGTCGAATACCAGCAACGGCGAAAGGGGAGAAATTTGAGGGGTAAATCAAGTGATAATAAAGGCAGCTTGGGTGGAGGATCTAGATTTCATGTTCTTGGTGAGAATAAAGGGTTGACTGAAGTTGAAGAGGCCAATATGGTAAGGAAGTTATCTATTTAGAAAGGCACGATTAAAGGGATTGATAATGGAAAAATCCAAAAGTGGCGACAGCTTATACAAGGAATGGTTCTAAAGTTAAAGGTAAGGGGATTTTAGTTGACTTTGGGCTTAAGGTAAGTGTCATTGTGCTTAAGCATGTGAACAAGGGTATTGAACGAGGTCCTATAGACTTTAATGATGGAGCAAGAATGGGTCGTAGAGCTGGGGAGGTTAATGCAAGCCCATTCTATTTTCAGACTATACAAGTTTTAGGTGGATTGGATAGCAACAGGAAGAGGGCTGTGAAATTGATTCAACTAGGTAAAATTGTTCAAGTTATGGAAAAAGGAAGCACGAGTTTCGCCTTTGGGGAGAGAAGCGCAAGCTTGACTAGTGAGAACACTAGCCAGCAGCTGACGACCATGAAGGATTTTGAATCAGAAGACCTCGAGAGTTAGAAATTGCACGCCCAGACCAAAATATGATAGGAATAGAGGCAATAATAAATAGTGTTGTTAAGGGTATCGAACGAGAATCTGAATTAGGTAGTTTGATCGTGGGGATTCTATGGTAATGGAAGGTGTTGGCGTTGCGGAAGCCTGCAATAGTCAGGCAAATTGCTAAGCTGGAGCTCCTGGTCTGCTTTCTATCTCTTTTTATTATCTATTTATGAATGTAAAGATGTTTTTCTGAAATTTCCAAGGAGTTGGCTGTTAGATTATGCCCAAAGACATATCATGAGATGATTATAATCATATATTCAACCTACCTTGTTTATTAATAAAAGACATTGCCATTTTTATTTCAGTTTCACTTTCTGTGTGTGTAAAATAAATTGATTTATAATAATGTCCAGTGAATAATATGACTATTTTTAAAAGGCCCTTAGTCAAGTATTATTTTGGGCTTGGACAACAATAATGCATTAAGACTAATATGTAGTTGATTGATGACAAAGTGTTGTCATTGACATAGGGATGTCAAAATCAATACATGATTATATGTTAGAAAACAACATATTGGACTTACCCGCTATGAGCGTAACACCCCTAACCCGTCACCGTTGTTAGAGTAGGGTTACGAAGTATTACCTTACAGTAAAAAACTTTTAAACTTTAAATCATTCAATAAGTTAACCACATTATAAACCATCCATAAACAAGCATATTGTCCTTAAATTGAGCCATCGAGGCCTTAAAAATAACTTAGAAGCAATTCGGGACCATTTGGAACAATTTGGAAAGTTTATGTAAAAGTCACAAAAATTTGAAAACAGGGGTCACACAGCCGTGTGCCTCACATGGCTGAGACACATGCCCGTGTCTTAGGCTATGTAACCATCGAACTAGGGACACACGATAGTGTCCCAACCCGTGTCCTTACCTGTAATACCCCGAAAATTTTTACAGTAAAATATTATTCGTGATATAGTAAAATAAGGAAATAAAGTGACAAAAAGGGAAATTTTGAGTTATGTCAATATTGGGAAGTATATTATGATATATTAATTCAAGAAATGACTAAATTGTAAAAGTGAGAAAAGTTTTGTTGCACAAGAGTAAATACTCAAAATTTGAGGGGTTAAAGTGTAAATATGAAAAATTTGAAGGACCAATAATGTAAATATTTTAAGGGTGGAATGATCTAGAAACTAAAGAAAATGGATGAATTAAGGCCAAATTGAATAGGTGAAGAACTATGAGGGACTAAATTGTAATTTTATCAAATTAAATGATGACTCAATTATGGAATTTTAAAAGATAATGAAGGGCAAAATGTTCAATTGGAAGAGAGAGAAATCTAGAAAGTAATAATGATGATAGAGATATTTTGATATTTTATAATTATTTAATTAGATAAATATTATTTTATTAATATTTTAATAAGATATTTTATTATTACTTTATCAGTATATAAAGAAAGAAAGATGAGGAATTCTCATCCACCTTTCTCATGCAACTAACGTGAGAATAAGAAGAAGAAAGAAAGTTTTCCTTTTCTTACAATTTGGTCCTTCCACCAAAAATTTACCATTTTCACCTAGAAATCAAAAGAATTTTCATAGCCATCAAGAGAGAAAGATGACAAGAGACTATGGGGAGTTAGAATATCAAGTTAGATTCAAGAAATAAAAGCTGGAGGAGAGAGAATATCAAGTTAAAGATTGAAATCAATGAAACAAGGTAAGAACATTAAGATTTCAATATATTTTTAAGATTAATATTATTGAAAAAGCATGAAATTGATGTTAATGTAGAGTTTTCTTATATATGGTCTTATGTTCTTGATATGTTAGTGAAGAGAAAATAAGATAAAGTAATGAGAAATAGTGTAGAGAAAGAAAATAAGGGTGTTATAAACATGGTAAATAAACATCTTGCACTAAAATAGCTTTGGACAACAACAGTAGGCTAACTTTGAAAAATCACCATAAATTGTGAAAATCGAATTAAAGTATGAAAAAAATATTTAATTAAATATTATTAAGTCTAGTTTCTTATAGAAGAAACGATGTAGGCAATGAAATTGTGAATTGTGAGATATAATAAATTTAGTGAGACAAGATCAGAATGATTTCGGGTTCCCCTGTTCTGACTTTGTAAAATCATAAAATATTGGAGAAAAATAATTAAGGGCTTAAATTTATATGTTTAAAATCCTTAATGAGTCTATTTAAATATAAATAATCGGAAACATCATTCAAATCTCGTACGATGAGATAATTAATTCTTAGTGAAGAAGGGTCAGAATTGTTAGACAGCAGAACAGGGGTAACTTTAAAGAATAAACTGTACTTATTTGCTAAACCAAAAATTATGAAAATTTTATGGTAAGAATATATATGAGTCTAGTTTCAGGTAAAATTATCGGATCTTAATTTGGAATTTCATAGCTCTAGATATAAATAATTTAGTGACTATGATATGGATGGATAGCTTTGAATATACTTATAAGTCAATAGTGAAATTATTGATAATGTTACTTGTAAGCATGATATATACATTAAGGATGTGGAATGGAGAGGAGGAGGAGGAAAATATATATGAATATTCAGCTAGCATGGCTAATTTGCATGTTTTAGGGTCAGGGACTAAATTGAACAAAAGTAAAACTTTAGGGGTAATTTTGTAAAAATGTCAGAAATGACCAAATTGAAGGGAATGAATTTTTTATTATTATCTAAATTAATAAATTGAATGAAATTATCAATTTAAGATTGGGTGAAAATTGGGAAAATGGTAAATTACCAATATGCCCCTAAATCTTGGTATTTCTGCAATTTAGTCAGGTAGGTTCGTATAACTTGAATGAGCATGTAAATATGAAAATTTAAATATTGTATCATATTTTATATGATGTTTGAATTGAATATATGAAAAGGATGTTACATGAAACATGAAAGTGAATACTAAATAATTGAAATTAATTGAAATTATTCTGAAAATCTCGGTAATGCCTCGTATCCTATCCCGATCTCAGGTACGGGTATAGGGTATTACATCACCCGTGTAACTCTCTAAGTAGAGTCACACGCCCGTGTGCTAGGCCGTGTGTTAGGCCGTGTAACTCACTGACTTACAACCTAAGGAAATCATTAAATGACACACGGCCGTGTGTCTCACACGGCTGAGTCACAAGCCCGTGTCTCAGGCTGTGTGGACCTAAATTTACCTAAAATCAAGCCATTTCGAAACCATGTCATGCAAAAACATCTAGACCAATAATACACACATTCAAGGCACCAAAAACCTCACCTAAATACACATATATATGCCATTTTAAGATCCTAATTTAACTAACCAATATGCTATTCAACTGCACCTCAAATGCATTCAACAATACCTACCTAAACATGTCAATATTACCACATTTCAATCATCAAATCCTAGTTCAATACTTACCAAAACATGCCACAAACTTGACCATTATCAAACCATTCAAAATATACCATAAGAGCCATCCAAACTTGTATAGTAAGACAACCATAATGACAGAACTTGACAAGGCATCAAATAGTACCAAACTAAGATAAGTTTCAAAACTTATACATGCCAAAACACCAACAAACCATTCATCAAAATAATATTACAAGTCATCCTATACATGCCATTATAAACCTTGGCCAAAATGTTCAAAAACTACCGAAAAGACTTATGGATACTGTGATAGGTCTCCGGCGAGCTTCCAACCAAAACGAGCTTCCGATGATCTAAAAGACAAAGGAAATAAACTATGCAAGCAACAATGATTAGTAAGCTCGTATAAACTTAAAATGTAACTTATTGTTTTTATAATACAATGCATAAAATTAATACAAACCATTACCAATTCCATAAGCTTAGTATAAGCCTAAACCACATCACCAACTCACAAGTTAGTAGGTTTATCCATACCATAAATGAAATCATTCATAAGATATGTAATTTTCCATATTTATACAATGTTATTTAGTTATTTATTCCTTTTCATAATTTCATAATACATTCCATTCGAACACTTACCTTTATGTTCCCTTTTTCTTACCCGTTGAACCATTTAGAATTACATCGGATACTCAGGAAAGCTCACACGAAGTGTGCCTGTACATATAACTGTAACCTTTCCTTTACATCATTGCTCACACAAGTTGTGAAATGAGCTTGCTCACACGAGCTGCAGGTCGGAATGTAAGCTACATGATGCTGCTCACACGAATTGTGGAGAATCTACAACAAATGCAGAACCTCAGCCATCGGTAGGACATTCAAGACCAGCACCCAAAACATAAAATCCCTAATGACATGTCATTTGTATCCTAAGAATTCCTAAGGTTCAACAGGGACTTGATATCCATCAATTGATCATAGCATTGATATGTTCATATATCGATCCATTTCTAACATGAATAACATTATAACAATCAATTTAAATAACATAAACACGATAAATGTTCATACGAACTTACCTCAATGACTAGGGGCGTGGAGGTTAAATCGAGTTAATCCGAAGCTTTTGATTCCCTTTGATCTAGATTCTTTATGGTTTATCTTGATCTAAATAGATAATTATATTCAATTAAGTATTTCAATTAACCTTAAACATTCAATTCAATCCTCATTTCATATTTGTGCAAAACTACCAATTTACCCCTAACATTTAAACTTTTTCACAATTTAGTCCTTAAGCTTATAACTTAAAATTTAACATTTTAATCTAATTCCATGTTAACCAAACATGCAAGTGACTTTGAAACAACTCCTATTTACCATCATTTTACAACAAAACATGTAAGATGAACATGTTTTCTTAGTTTATTTCACAACTCCAATTTACCTATTTACCATCATTTCACAACTTCTATTTACCTATTTACCAAACATGCAAGATGAACATGTTTTCTTAGTTTATTTAAGTTTTATTTACTCATTTACCTTTTTGCCCTTAAAAAACTATCAAAATTTCAATAAAAGCTAATCCATATAAATCCACTAACTAATCAAATGGTCTGATTACCATTTAAGTCCTTTAGTTTAAAATTCCATGGCTATTAGACTCTTTTAACTAATAAAACTCAACTTTTTCAACTTTTATGATTTAATCCTTTTTACTTAATTAATCAAGCAAACATCAAAATTTCTTAGCGAAATTTTAATATGACCTTACTATAATTCCATAGACATTAACATAATAATAAAATAATAATTTACTCATCAGATTTGTGGTCTCAAAATCACTATTCTCATTTCACTGAAAACGTGCTGTTACAATGAGTATGTTTCTTAGATTATTATATAATACTCACAACATTACTCATAGTGATAACTATGCATATGATCCTTAGACTTGAGATCATCATTGTCCCAACATAGTGAGTCATATATTTTGATAGAGTCAAACATCTACTGTATCAGGTTGTACTATAAACACTAATGTTAGGTATGCCACAATCTATGTAGTGGGATATGATTGATCAAAATAGGATTTGTCCCGCCTACGTAATGGGAGCAATATCTTAGGCCACTTGATGAAGTGAGACTAGAAATGCATAGCTATGCTCAAATAAGTTAATATTAAACAGAACACTTATTTGTTTATTGTAGTCTACTTCAGGTATCAAGAAACATGAGATTGGACTTTGCAAGTGTGACTATTCCATGACTTGTGTCCAATCGAGATATAAAGGACAAAATGATATAATACATGAATTTTTTTCACAGAAAGATTATGTCAAACCACGACTTCTTGTAACTTGGGTAGCGATGATGCATTGCTAGATGTCATTCATTGCTTGTAACATTAGAAGTGTTCTAGTATTACTACCAATGTTACAATAGCCTACAAAGTCACACCCTATGGTTGGAACGAACAAAATCTAAACACAGTTGGTATTAAATTTAATTGTCACAAGAATTATATTAATTATTGAATTAATTTAATTTGACAGTTAAATAATAAACACAGTATATGTACAAATTCATTGTACAAGAATAGAAATATTAATTATGTATTGTTTACCGAAATTATTAAAATAAAGTGTTATAATAATTTTGGTCAAACATAAAATATATGGAAATTAATATCTTTTTGGAAAGGATATTACATTATGATATTTTCCATACATTTTCTTGCATCAAAAAGGGGTGATTCCGGTTTTAATATGGATATTAAATAAAAGGGAATCATAAAAACCCTAAGGTAATAGAGCATTACCAATATTAACCACGAAAAGGAAAAGAATCCTAGGTCTAGCAGCCGCATTTTTTTTTTTAAAAAACTCTCTAAAACGTTCAGAGAGAGTTTTTGTTCGTTTGTTCGCAACTGGGTGGACTATGTAGAGGCTGGGACGATTCTGTTGCGACTTTGGATCGGCAACGTGCAAAGGGGATTAAACTAGCAGTGGTTCTTTCGTATTTTTTAGATTTCAAAAGGTATATTTTCAAACCTTTCCTTCTTGATTCATTCCTCGTGCATGGATTCTTGATTTGGATTACAGAATAATTTTTTCGTTGCGCCACGGGCCATCCCGATGACCCAACATTGGCCACTCAAGGTTCCATAATTTCGTGATGGAGTATAGAAGAGAATCTTCTCCTAATTTATTAAGTTTTGTTGAAACTTGTGGCAGTGGGCGTAGGGCTATGTAACTATTGGGAAGTTAGGCTTTCAGAATTCTTTTAGAATAGAAGCAGTGGGCTTTGTTGGGGGTATTTGGCTTTTTTTGGAATGATAATATTAATGTAGAGATTATCCAGGTTCATCCTCAAATGGTTCATATGCGAATTGATAATAAGCGAGGGACATGTGTATTTTTATGTTCTGTCGTGTAATATCCCTAAATCGGGTCTAGTAGTTTCGGTTATATGTTTTGGGTTCTAAGTGTGAAACTAGGAATTTATAGGGTTTCTGGTAATTTTTAATTTTATTGAGGAGGTTAATTCCATCTAAAATCGATTAAACAATAATCTGGAAAATTTAAAAATATTTTAAAAAATTAATTTTAAAGATTTTAAAAAGTTATTAGTGAAAATAATAATCAACTTGGTTGAAAAAGAATTTTAAAATAATTTTTATTGAGGATAATTTGAGTAAAATTTAACTATTAATTAAATATGATTTAATTGTAAAACAATGGAAATTTTAGAGTATTTATATGGCTAATAAACCTTAAAATTTGGAATTTTGGAGGGAAATGATTAAATGATAAAGTAAGGTAATTGTGGGGGTGATCATTAGGAAAATTTCCCAATTTTTAAATTTCTAGTGGGTGGTTCCAATTTTAAAACTAATATATCTAGCCCACCTTTCACACATTTTACATCAAATTAGAGAACTTTAAAATTCATTTTCTTTGCATGATTTTAAAGATCTATCATCAGAGAATGGATCCATTCTCAAAATACTCTCTCAATTCATTCGAAATTATTCTCAAAAGTAGCAAAAAATATTCTGAAATTTCTCAAGTTTCTTAAATCAAGATTCTCAATCAACGAATTTAGACCGAATCAAAAGTAATCTTTAATCCTAAACTTTTTTTTATGATGATTAGAAATATCTTTATATGATTTGAGAATCAATTAAAGGATTTTTATTAATGTCATCTTCTTCCAAGAACGCATGGTTCTTTAATGGTGGATCTTAAATTTTGAGAGAAAATCAATGGATGTGCCAACTCAAAACAAATCTATTAAAAGGTTTTTTTATCTTGTTTATCAATATTACACATGATTTGTGAGGTAATTTAAAAAAATTTGAATTTCATCATCTTCATGAACCGATTTTCTGGAATTTTGTAAAATTGATTTCAAGATGAAATTGATGCTTAGTATAAGTGTATTTGGTCTAGTATTGAAGATTGAAAGTGTTTAAGAGGGCTGGAGAGATCGATTTTGTGAGGAATCGAGTTTTCGACTTGATGTTACAAATCCGGTAAGCTATCTTTGTGAGAGGATTTCGATTAGTATAGTTAATCAAAATTAGTGTTTATTATAGCATTGGAAAGGTGATAATGTCTACTTTAACTCTGTTGAAGCTCTGAATCTTAAGGACCAAGCTAACCGGAATTGAGGTTTGGATTTGCTTGATTGATCACTTGTTTGCGGTAGAATATTTAAAATAAATTATTAAAATTCACATTCAGAATAAACCTGGATAGATAGTTGTCCTAGTTCAAATGCACATAAGCGATCATTTTTCTAGGTTCATTTTAGATGTGGCTTTAAATAATTTTTAAATGATATCTTTAAAAACTTTAATATTTTTTAAAATTACTTATGATTTTTAATAATTTTTAAATAATTTGATTTATATTTTATAATTTTCTAGAATTTATTTATAATTATCTAAAAAAATCAAATTTTTAAATATTTATTTAAAAATATTTATTTTTAAAATATTTGCTAGCATCAACATGATGCACATATAATCACTACATGTCAACGTTGGATTATTTTGTTTAACCAAGAAACTTAATTGATTAATTTTTCATAGTTAAAGGTTGAATTAAGTGCAAATTTCTCATGAGAATTTAATTAGTTTTTTTCATTTTTTTTGCTAAAAGCCCTTCTTACTATTAAGCCAATATATATAATATATTGGCTTTGAAGAGTAAATTTGTAGCAATAAATTTCTGTTTTGGAATCTTCACCATCTGAAATTTTTTGTTCTATAGGGGCCCCCACGGTCTCCAATAGTTCCGCTTCTGAGGCGGCCACAAAAAAACATTAATATTTGAAATATTTTTGAAATATTAATAGAGATTAAATTGCTTTAATTTAAAAAAAAAAAAAAAAACAATTCTTAATCCCACGTATCAAATAAAATAATTCAACCACATACAACTTTAGTAAACAGGCTAAACATCTTTCTACCTGTTAATATCATCTGAAAAGGTAAACTCCATTTTAGGTGAATATTTGGATCATGCATTTCTTTTCGTGGTAGGAATCAGGAAGTGTTTAAAATGGAGTATTTATAAGGGAAACATGTTATAAATATATTAAGCATGTTAAACCATGCAAAAGATAGTGTGAAGTAAACAAATTTATAAACTAACCTAACAAGAAAAATGATACTTTTCCCTGAAATTTAATGTGCTAAACGTTCCGATGATTTAGTAAAGATTATAACGATAAAGTGAAGTGTTCCACAAATCCTGTTTTACTTTGATTGTCTTGGTTGTATTTCTACTTGAGGAAAAATTACCTTACCATTGCCTGAACAACTGTATCATCTCTCTAAAAGGCTCCCTCATGCATACAATTCTATTGAGTTACAGATGCTTTCACCATCGTTATAAAATATTTGTGTTCTTACTGCCATGGATTCTTCTTTTTCGATCCACTTCTTTTAGGACTGCTTGTTGTTGAGCTAGTTTTCTGCCAAAACATATCAAGATTAAATTTTTTTTTAAAAATGCATAGGTTAAACATCAGACTAGACCTTATGATACACTACAAATGGGAAGAATCATTGTGTCAGTGTGTGGATCATGGAGATAATATATTGACTATGTACGTACCGATTTCGATTTCTTCGTCTTTCCTCGAATCCTGTTCTTCGGAGGCTTCAGTTTATATATCCGAACCATCCAATGATGAGTTGTGAATGCCTAAAAAAAAGATGGAGAGAAACTCATCAGGAAAATACTTGAACAGGAAAACAACTAATCATCATTACTCATCCGCCACATATGTTATAATATCAAATTATTGAACAATCCAAATGGCGACTAATCTTTAATTTGCAGACATCAGCAACCAGCAATGTGAAGAATAAAACAAGGAAAATTTCGCTCTCCAATAGTATCACATCATAACATGTTTCACAGAGAAACTATTTGAACAAATATTATTGGCAAATTTTCATGATTTGCAGGAGGTGCTATTTGAATAAAATGAAAATTACAATCTTACCTCCTCAAAATGAGTGAGCTTAAAATATTTCTTTCCAATTTCTGTTTGCCTAACTCTATCGAAGCCTTTCCCATCAGTTTCTACAAACCTGTAAAAGGGTAACCAAGGGATGAAGCACCTAGGCTAAAAGCAAACCTGATAAAAACTACATATAAACTCAAAAGCAAACAGCAACAGACCTGTAATAAGAGAGTTTATACATTAGACAATTTAGCATGGTGGGAGTGGCCTGGGAATCAATGCGATACTGACCATCTCTCTGTAGAGTGTAATCAAGTCATGAAACAGTTAATATTTATAACAAGTGAAATAACTGGCTACCCTATTCCTTAGACAGAATAAAGCATCCACTCTTAACTCAGTGCAGTGACATTTTATCACCAAGGAATTATTTCGGGATTTGGACTCCATAAAAGAAAGAAAAACCAACAAATGGAAGAACCGTGGTTTTTTATGGCAGTGCTAGCACAGAGAACTTACCAGGTAATCAGGTTCCTTGATATGAGGAAACACACCACCTCCAATTCGAACCATCCAGAGGAACTTGTTAATATCATCACTGGGGTAGCCAACGAGACCTAATGAGTGAAGTAAATGTCAGCAATAATATATTAGGGAAGCACATTTCAAGTAAACAAAGAAGAATTCAAACCTCCAAAGACGACTAGAACATATTTTACATCCAAAGAGTGGAAAATTTCCCAAGCTGCCCTCTCAGGAGAAGACATCGCAGTACCAACAGTTGCAATATGAGTATTGTTCCAGGTATTATTGTCAACAATGACCGTGCGATTAGCCATAGCAGTGGTTTGGTAACCATAGTCCCACCAAGAGGCAACCTGCAAGGAGTTTCACTTAGCACAGTCAGACTAAACTTCTTTTCACCCCCAGCTTATTTTCTTAGAATATGTTATATTCAACAAAAAGTAAGCCCCTAAGTGCAAAAATAGTTCACCCCAGGGAACAATAAGAGGAAAACACATAAATCAGCAAAACCATCACCAATAAGGAATCAGAGCCAACCCATTATATGCTCAGCATATCAACATAGATCAAAGAGCTTGAAGTATTCTTTTTTCATTATTTATTCCACAAAAGTATGGGAATCAAGAAAAACTTCCTGCCCATCAGACTGGTTGCCTAAACTGATTCCAAAGCTGGAAAATACAATATGTTTGAAATCTATGAGAAAGAACACAAGAGAACTTACTTTATCATCAACATCTGTATTATGGCTCAGCCATGCATAAGCCTCTCTAAAATCGTCAAAAACATGTAGACCATCATGAGAACGAGATGTTAAAACAATTGAGGGGGCTGAATAAGCTTCAGCTGCAGCCCAAACACAGTGAACCTGCAAAGGAAAGTGCACAAGTGTGAGAGGCTTTTTACAATTAAATCAACAAGTAATGAGAAAAAAAAAAGGAATGAAAGAAAAGGAAATTCCAGTGAAAAAAAACTTAGTGTGTGTGTAATATATATTTCTATCAGAACTTCTAAATTCGGCATTCTAGTTACCATTGTAAGAGAACATCAAGGTAGCCAAATTGTTGTAAAAAAGAGAGACCACTAGCTTTTAAATTCCATGATGATTAATCATCATTAACTACCATTTAGGAACCTTTATAATGCACATCTTAAACAAGAACAACTCTCAACTATTCCATATGAATACAGCATAGTAACATATGGCAAGAATTCAACAGAGATCAACATTTTTCTTCAATCGCTCTAAAGCTTAAAGCTCATCAACTGGCCCGAGAAAAAAAACTTAAAGCTGAGCTCATGTATGAGTATAGTCATCATTCCTTTCTCTTTTTCTTCTCACACCCTTCCAATGCTGAGCTCAAGCACCTAGTGCAGGTTCTACACCCAACTGACGATAACTTATATCCACGTAGAAGGTAAGAAAACAGCTAATTAACAAATCCTTAATTACAACTAGAACACAGATCAACATCATATCACAGCCATAACAGCCTACAAAGTAAAACTTGAGGAGATAAAAGGGAAACCAAAGTACCACATAGAAAGCACCCAACAAGACAAGTAGGAGAAGAGAAATCACAGATGACTCCAAAGGCAATGCAAGAAGCCTCTTCTTCTCAGCTTTGGCTTTGGTCGAAGGTTTTTCACCATGCTCCCTTTCCTTCTTCTTGCTCTTCCTTGAGGGTCGATTCTTTGCTGTCTCTTCAGGCTTTTGAGTCTTCACTGCATCAGTCTGTGATTCAGCAGTAGAGGAACTAGTTTCCGCAGCCTTCATGATCAGAAGCAGCAGAAAAGAATTTTAGTCCTGTAGCTAAATTAATTCATCAAATGATTGGTTAAGTACAAGCTTCTAATGGATAAATAGAGCCTCCTCACATCAACTTCAGTATTGCTTGATGCCCCAGTAAGCTGAAACTTAATTGATCCAGTGAAAACATCAAAAGCTTGGGAGAGAGCAATTCCAGATGTGATACATGCAGCTGGAGCAAGCACAAGCATAAGGCGTACCTGTATGATTAGGGAGGCTCCACATTATTAGGACATAGGAACGGGATTAATGACCTGAAATCAATTGTGTCCATCTTCCTCTTACCATTACTCCAGAGAAATATACAGATGTTGCAATATAGAGGACCACAAATGAGCTTGCATCTGATAAAGGTAAAAAGCACGCCTTCCAACAAGGGAAAGAACAATTATAGATTATACTGCATAAACTTTTAAGTTATAGGCAAAAAGCCAATATGTTCCAAAACCTTGAGCCTTACAATGATACCAGCTGGAACTAAGAATGCCAAAACATTAATGTCCATGAAATAAGATGGCCATGTAGGTGGTTGATGTTCACTAACACTAGCAATGATTGGTATATATTTGCTTGCATAAGTCCTGTCAAAAAGCAGTAAAAAATGGAAATGAAGTTACACAGCTAATTTTGAACAACTATTGACTGAACGAATGGCACAAGGTATTAAAGTGAAAATACAGTTTGAATAGGACACCCACTAAATGCTAAACAGATCAGATAGTTTTCTGGTATCTCATTCATGTATTAGGTTTAAACAATTGGCACAGAACAAAAGGCCCCTCCAAAATAGATTCATCCAAACCAAGATGTCAGCATAACTTCAGTTTCAAGGTGCATCAGACTGCACCATCCTTTATTCAGGTCCTACCACCACCTCTTCATTCACAGTTTCATCCAAAGCACATTAGCATGTAAGATAATGGAATGAATTAGGTACTTACGGGTCAAGCAGACTTAAGCTTCGTCCACTCCATCCCTTCGTTGGACTGGAAGCTACTAATGCTATAAGAACAGCTATAACAGCACAACATACTGCCCTGAGAACAGAAATTATACAAGGTCATGTAATCCTCCATCTAATTCAAATGCTTATCAGTTACTGAGCAAGTCCAGAAGGAATATAATTTATCTTTGGATGTCTGTTGAATTGATTAATAAGAAAGATTAAATTTTAACTTATTCGTTACATATTGTTCTTAGTTGCCATTAGTATATCAATTCATGTTTCCCTGAAAATATTACAGGAGAAGAGAAATGCTTACAGGCCAACAGATACAGGAAGCGTCACAGCAACTTTAAATAGTAATTATTGTTCAATGAAAGATGAATTGATTAATAAGAAAGTTTAAATCGTAATATACTTGCTACATTTTGTTGTTAGTTGGCATTAGTATATAAATTCATGTTACCATGAAAAAGTTACAGGAGCAGAAGGAAAGGAAAGCTTACAGGCCAACAGATACAACAAGTGTCACAGCAACTTTAAACATCTTGGGGGAAAGAATCCCTTTGATATAGTACACAAAAGCAACCACATGGATAATAATGAAAACCTGCAGTTGGAAAACAATAATAGATCAAAGGGCAAGGAGTAGCATCAAATGAACCAAGAATTACAAGAAGGGGAGGGAGGGAGAGGGGAAAGGGAAATACGTGAAGTATTTCAGCAATCTGAATATTGCTTTGAGGAATTGAGGAATTCTTGATTTTATTATTACACTCTAAAAAGATCTCAAAAACTACTGTCTTTTATTTGTCACTTGTTCTAAAGCCCACAAACACCTCTTTGAACCCTTAATGCCACTGGGCATTTAAGCACAATAGTTGGCCACAGAATTAAATCCTCAACTGGAACAGTCAATAACATGGAATGCTTGGAAGAAAACGTGACTAGGTCACAGTTGATTGGGTTATTGACAGCCAGGCTAAACTACTTGAGATTGACAATACAAATGAATTGCAACAAGAGAAGTAAGAGAATACAAAAGGCAACCTGTAATTCAGGGGAAAATAGATGAAGTAGATGAAGAAGCTCACCAAGAATGATGCAAAATGTTCCGATGTCATGACGGCATTAAACCCAACTACTGGCACCAAAGCAGCTAGCAGTGTTCCCAAAACAACCTGCAGTTTCAAGCAAAATAAGAAGCCAAATAGATCTGGGTCATCTATTCAAGAAAAATAAGGTAAATTTTTTAAGACTGCAAACATCATTAAGTGGGACCGTTATTATTAGGACAACCTTTTATTCATAGACAAAGTGAAGGTCAAAATTAAATGTAAAGCATAAATAAATCCTTAAACAAGTTCAAGTATCTATAAAACATATAAGGTTAAAATATACCTATAATCCTTGTACTTTTCAACAATTAGGAATTTAGTCCATGTACTGGTATTTCGAGGAATTTAGTCCCTCTACTTTTTAGATTTCAAAATTAAAATCCAACTATTAATACAGTTTTTTTTTTTTTGGGTTAAATTCACGTTAATTACAACATCTTTTTTTTAATTACATGGCTACCAAGTGAGTGGTTTTTTTTTATTTCAAAATGTCACAGCAACAAATTAAACCAAAAAAGAAAATAACAGTGTTAACAGTTGGACCTGAATTTTGAAATCTAAAAAGTAGAGGGGTTAAACTCCTAAAAACAAGTACAGGGACTAAATTCCTAATTTTCAAAAAGTACAGGGACCATAGGCACATTTTAACCAATATATAAACATCAACAAAACAAAAGCCTGTTCCTTCAAGGTTTTCACAAAACATCAGTTTTTGCAAAATGATAACAGTTGTTGACAACTGTTAGCATGATTCTTCAGTAGCATACTGGAAAACATTCCTGTTGATTATTCACTAGTACTTGAAGCTTCCTAAGTCATCTAGATACTTACAAGAGGAGCATATGCAATGTACAGCCGAGAAGAAAAACGACCAGTTACAATGCATAGAAGTACGTGCATTGGAATGAGGTTAATAATGAACGTGTATCCTCCCCAAGAGCACACCTGGAAAAACAGATAATCAACTGAGAAACATAAACAAGGAGTGAAAATAAGAACTTGGCTAAACAACAGCAAAAGAACCTACCATATAAAAGTATGCAATTGAATTTAGGGTGGCATAAAACAGGGATCCAGTATTTAATGTCTGCAAATAACCAATAATGAAGAGAATAGTCAGACATGAAATAACTAATGGAAGGAAAATCCAAGCAGAATAAATAGCAGGTCACATATAAAACATGAATACTAATCGCCAGTAGGTTAAATCAGATTGTACCGCAAGCATCAGAATGCAAATTTATAAGAAATCCAATAAATTTACTTTAGTCAAAATCTAACCTTTATATAAAGATAAAAGGTGAAGATTAAAGCAAATATTGCTACAGCTTCATTGTCATAGCTACCAGCCACGGAACGAGAGATATACGATGGAACCTACAAGGAAGAACAATGAACTGAACAAAGATGCATTCATAAGAAATATCAACACCATAAGTTCATAAAATGCATTGCCAAATATTGTCAATAGACACACATATATAGCCAGTAAAAGCAATGGTACGTTTTATGTATCAAAGTGCAGTGATGTTCAGTCACTGCTATTCAAACTTGAAGTTCAAAATAATTAAAATGAATGAATAATAATGCAAATATATCTCTTGCATGATTTACCATGGCCAAAAGAGCAGCAGCTGTCAGCCCAGCACCAGTACCCTTAACTTCCTATGAAAATGTCAATAGCATATCAACAAAAAGTAACTGAGGTGATCAACCATATAACAACTAACTATACACATAAGGCAAAAAAAAGACCTTAGTCAAAAGGTATGTTGCCCATGAAGCAAAAGCAGAGAATATTGGAGCAGTGAAAACACAAACGGTCTCCACAGACAGTGGAATATTTAAAGAATTTAACAACCTGATGCAACAGGGAAAAAGCAAGTCAAATGCAAGGGAAAATTTAAACGAACAAAACTAATAACAAAATTTAATATAGTTTTTCCCTTGTTACGTATTAACCTTCAGGAAAACTTACCACCATATGGTGCCAGCAGTCAAAGTTAATCCAGGATAAACAGTTCCGCCTATCACACGCCCAAGAGGGTACCTCGATTATACCAAAACACAAACATCTAAGTAACAACATAGCTAAAACCATAAACATCATAAATTAACCACCAAGTAATGATTACCAGGTTCGATCATCAAACCAATTCCAGAATTCGTATATACCATTCTTTGCAAGAAACTGAAACCAACAAGACAACCACGTAATCTTGGTATGTAACTTAACGCACCAAAAAAATTGACAAAAATAGCGAAATGGCTATAAAGGAACCAAAAATAGCAATTTGTAAATTTGTAAATGAGAGGCGAGATTGAGTCAACTGACCTGAGTGACTCTATAGTTAAAGTAAGGATCGAACTCGTGAATAACACTCTCGTATTTTATAACCTGAAAGCATAAAAGTTCACGAGAGTTTCAAATAACTAAGCAGCTCATTAGCCAAAATTGCAACAAAATATAAATTTTTCCCTCCCATTCCTCCCACTTTACCATCATCCAAACAGAAGAAGATTCAAATTGAGAAATCATTTAAATAGGAAAAACAAATCTTCAAAAATGAGTCAATCTTCAGCTCAATTTCACTAACGGCGAGAATGACCTTTTTAAAAAGAATAATAATACAGATCGGATCTAGAAGAATCTCGAAGCGTGGGGAATGAAAGATCTTACGGAGAATAGACGGATCGAGAAAGCCATAACACCGATAAGGAGGAGGATGAAGAAAGAGAGAACGCCGCCGAAAGCATTTCTTAAGGTGTTGTTGGTGTACAGCGTTGGGACGGCAGCGGTTGAGGTCTCCGGGGCCGCCATTGACGGCCAATCAGCGGTCACTTGCGAAGAGACAAAGAGAGATAGAAGTATGGAAGGGGCTGTTTAGCGTTGCGTTTGTACTTGTGTGTGACTTTTGTATTGAGTAGACTGAAGAAGAAGACTTTGGAAGAGACAACAAGGAGTGCGGGTGCTCCCCCCATTAAGGAAATGAGTATGAATATCGTATTTGACCTTATAATGAAACGTGGCATTGCTTGTTCGGACGGACAGCCGATTGGTTAAGTGCTACGTGGTTTGCCACATGTCTTAGCGTTATTTGACTTGCTATTTGCCAACAATACAAAGGACGCTTTTCGGAGGAAAAGAAAAACATTCTTGTATCTTTTTATTTTCAACTTTTTGCCTTTCTATTAATATATAGAATTTTTTTTTCCAAGGACAAAATCGGGTTAAATCATATATAAACACACACACACACACGCGTAGGAGTGTAAATGAATGGGGCTCAAACGAATAAGGTTATGTCTGTGTTGGTTTGTTTATTTTTGAAGTTTTTTATTTTCAGTTCGTGTTCGTGTTCGTTTAAATTTTTAATATTATATTTGAATTTTGTTCGTTTATTTTTTGGTGTGTTTGGGTTCGATTCGTTTAGCGTTCGCGAACATGTTCATTTAACGTTTGCGAATATGTTCGTTTATATGTTCACGAATATGTTTGTTTATGTTCGTAAATGTTAAGTAAACAAACAAACAATAAAACAAAATCAACTAAATAAAACTTACATTTCAACATGAGAATTGTTGAGTTCTAAAGTTGAAGGAGGCATTGGTAATATCATAAAAAGCTAAGTTGCAAATAAGTAGTTTGATCGATTTAAAACAAAACATATTACAAGAGAAGCAATTCAAAAAGATAACACTAAAAATATTACCGTAAACACCAACTAGAAAAGTTGACAACATAAATAGCACATTCCCTTGTAATAAATCCAATGATACCACATCTTGAAAACACCAAATCAAAAATTTCATGAGTTTCACCCATCAATTTCAACAAGGCAACAACATAAAAACTTTTTGTTTGATACATTATTATTATTATTATTATTATTATTATTATTATTAAAGAAAATAAGGTTATAGAAGATACAACTAGTTAAAATGTAAAATTGCCTTACAAAGATAATCATATTAGAAAAGTTAAAAACAGATTTATACAAAACTATTGGACAAACACCAACTAAGTTAAAATGCTCACTAACCTCTCATAAAAACCACCCTAAAATGTACACATCCAAAAATTAAGTACCTTGGAAATTCTTCAAAATTCTAACTTCAAAATAAAGAAATCTCTTTAATTTCTACTTTGCTTTACATAAAAAATTAAAATTACATGACCAAATTAAATAATATTTCAAATATTAAATAAATAGAACAAATACTTGAAAATTACTCACTTTGACTTTCATTTTCAACCCATAAAAGTTCTAATACCAATCAAAATCACAAAGTAACATTTGCACCATATTAGTTCCTAAAGATGAACAATACGTATCAATCACTCTACCACTAGCAATAAAAGCAGATTCTGAAGCCACTGTGGTAATAGGAGTAGACAGGATTTCACAAGCCATTTTTGATAAAATTCAAAACTTGAGGCTATTAACCTTCTACCACTCTAAGGCATCAAAATCACCACAGTTTTCCTTACAAATGAACACTCCTTCTTCCAAGTATATATCTAGTTCAGACTTAACATTGTCAACTATGTCAACATTCTTAATATATCGCTTAAATTTGGACCTCCCTGTTATAACTTTTCCCTTGCCTATTCTACTAGTGGTAGAAGCATTGCTAACACCACTCATGCAAATCATTTTCCATTTATGTGCCAAAATTAGTTGTTGCATATTCATCCACATGTTCCTTATAAAGCTCATAGAAGCTATCATGCACAATGCGAATTTGTCTAGGAGCTTCCTCTTCAGAATAAATAACACGAAAACTAAAGTCAATCAATTTCATCTTATTCCTAAGATCTAGTATAGCAGCAATAGAAATCAACAAATTGCCTTCACCCAAATATTTATCAAATTTTCTTTGCATTTTATCGACCATTTGTCTCATCCAAAGTTCCCCTGTCAAAGATTTCTCCATCAATAAGACAATAACTCTTTGATCCTCTAAAGTTCAGGAAGAAACAAATTTGAAGTTGGATATTCAGAACATAATTTTTATAAAGGAAATATCATGTATTAAATTAAATAACATAAATGAAAATTAAGAAATAATGAAATAAAACTAGATATATTTAAATTGTTTACCTGAGATAATGTTGGTAACTTCATTAAAAAGTGCCAAGAAAGAACAAACTTCCTCAACCCTCACCCAATCTTCATCATTTGGCAAATACTTATAACTTACATCTCGCTGAGCATACCACGTAAATACGTCCTTAAACTCCAATACACATGACAATATAACATATGTTGCATTCCACCATGTACAACATGTAATGACCTAAAATTCACGGGCATCGGGAAAGTACATTATCGGGCCTCCATCTTAGTAAAATAAGTTCGAAAATAATTAGTAGAAATATTTATAAGTCTAGTGGTGTGTCTAATTAGGTTTTAATTAAGTGAAATTAGCTTAATTTAGAGTAATTAATAAAAAGGACTGAATTGAATAAGGGATAAAGTTTAATTGCAAAGTAATAGAAAATAAAATGGATTAAAATGGCAATTAAGCCATTTACAAAAGATGAGGCGGCATATATGTATTAAAATCTAAGGTTTTATCTAGATTATATATATTATATTATATATATAATAATTATTATTATGGTTTTATATTAAATTATTATTATTTTAATTATTTAATTGATATTATATTATAAATAAATTAAAGTCATGACAAGTGTGTGATGATGATAAGGTACAAATGTAATAATATTTATGTGTACAATTGTAATCTATGCAAATGATATTAAAATAGATATTTAATAATTATTATTATTAAGTTAAAGATATTTATTAAATTAAGTAATTAAATTATGAGATTTTTATTTGATAAACAAATTAAATAATGACAATTGTAATAAAATTATTGATACAAATGTAAAGATAAACATGTGTACAAATGTAATACTAATATTTATTATTAAATAGATATTTATCAAGCTAATTAAATATAAAGTAAATGAAATATAAAAGAAAAGAAACAAAAGAGAATGGAAACAGAATTGAAAACAAGAAGCAGCGGAGAAAGAGAGAAAGAAAAAGGGAAAGAAAAGAAAAAACAAAAACTAGGGATTTGAAGCTTGAAGTTAATTTGGTAAGTCAATTAAGTCCTTTTTAGTTAAATTTGATGTTTTAGAAGCTTTAAAACAAGGTGTTGACGAAATTAAGTTGATATTTCAAGAGTCCATAGGTTTTCAAGTAGGGTTTATGTTGGACAAATTATGGAATTAGGGGTTTAATTGAATGAATTTTAAGTTAGAATTGATTAAATGATTAAATTGTAAACTAGGCTATAAGTTTTATGTTGTATGGATTAAATTGAAGAAATTTTGAAATTAGGAAAATATGCTGAAAAATTAATAGTTAAATGTAAGTATGGAGGAAATTTGAATAGAAATAGAGTGTGAATTGAATTAGAAAAGTAAGTAAAGTTAGTTAGGATTAAATTGGGAACAATGTAAGAATTGATTAGAAATTCAATTATTTATTATGATTAGTGCTGTAAATAATAGTGTAAATTATTTTAATTTTTGATAGCTAATAAAGAATCCGAGATGTCAACGAAAAAGGGGAAGGAAAAGATAGTCGAGGAGTAGCTCGAGAAAATTATGGTTCGTATTACTAAAACTCAAACTATTATTTGTTAAATGTTATATTTGAAATGAAGTATGGATAAGTATGAGTATTGAATTACATGTGGATTGAAATTGGAAGTATATTGAATTAATTATTTATTAAAATGGAATTGAAATATGAATATTGAATACCCTATTAACTAGTCGGGCTGAGTCGGATATAGTTGGTATGCCATAGGATTTTGAGAAGGGATTTGGAGATGCTGATGTTTATATCCTTCGGATTTATCCGAAGAGGCATTTTGTGTTATTCTGGTGTGTTTTGGATGGATTATATTATTCTGGTGTGTTTGGGAGGATTATATGATACTAGTGTGTTTTGGAGGATTATACTGGTGTGTTTTGGTTGGACATTTTTGGTGTGTTTGGATGGAATCCGTGTATCTGCCAAGGTCCAAGTTTGTTAATAGGGTGAATACCTGAAATGAGAAAATTGAATAAACTTGATTGATCGTACTATAAAAAAAATATGAGAAAGAAATTATGAGTTGAATTGTGGATTGAATTGAGACAAGAGATTTGAAGCAGGAACTTAAGGTTCATGAATTTGATTATTTGAATGTTTGAAAATATGAGAAGGAGGTATGAGTTAATTTATGAATCATTGTGATATATGTGTGATATGATAAAGTGTAATTAAAGCTTATGAATTGATGGAAGAACAGATTGTGAAATTGTAATGTTGTTGATGAAATGATATAATTGTTACATGATATTAAATGGAATTTAATCTTTATGATTTATAATGTTTATGATAAATATAATTTAAATTATTCGAATTATATAGTTTGAGTTATGGTAATACAACTGAGTATAACATACTCAGCGTACGGTTGTTACCGAGCGTAGGTCAATAGAAGTCCAGAGTCCCGGTTCAGCATCCAAACGATCCCGACTTCAGCGTAATATTTTTGGTGATGTTTTCTTCCTTAAATGAAAGTGGCATGTACATAGGTATTATAATGGTTATTTTGGTATGTTATATAGTTATGTTGTAAATGAAAGTATTTGGTGTTTTGATGTTTTAAACTAGTGAAATGGTAGAAAATTGTTTATGGTATTAGTATGAATTAAAATGGTTTGAATGATTTTATGAATTAATTAGAAATGGTAATTAAGTTATCAAGTCAATATGTTAAGTATAATTCATGTATATTTGAGTATGTAACTGCATTGGTTGAATTACTGGAATTGGTATTGGTTGCTGTTTGAAAATTTGCAGGGAAGGTTAAATATTTATAAAGGGGTTATATTGAATTTTAAAAAAAAATGAATGAAGTCAATTAACATAAATTTATATGTATTTATGATTATATTATAATATGATTGTTATCTATTTAAGAATTATTTGTAAATTGTTCGATATGTCAAGTAATGTCTCGTAACCTTGTTCCGACGACGATTTGGGGTTAAGAAGTGTTACACACCAGTCTAAAATCAACCTCTTATTTGGCAACTAAAGTTGTTTAATAATATCACTGAACATAGTCAAACGCATAGTGGATGCTATGATGTGTTTCGCACTTTCCCTTACATTTTCAATTTCGGAAAGACCATCATGCACCAATAGATTCAAGATGTGTGCACAACAACGGACATGAAACAATTCCCCATTCAAAGGAAGCCTTTTATGAAATGAAAGGCTATCTTTCAACATCCTTACAGCTGCATCATTGTAAGAAGCATTGTCCATAGAAATTGAGCACACTTTTCCTTCAATACCCTAGTTTTGTAAGCATTTGTACAATGGAGGCACATCAACAAAGTTCAAAACTATTTTTTTTGCAAATTCCAATTGGAGTCCACAAAATGAGCTGTCAAGACCATGTATTGAATCTTTTGACATGACTTCCACATATCAGTTGTAATGCTAATCCTATCCACTGTCTTCAACAACCCATTTAACCTCTTCTTCTCAACCTCATAACTTGTCCAACAATCAGCTTTGGCTGTACCACAAGAAATTCTTACATAATGAGAACTTGCAATTTTCATCAACAAAGTGAATATTTCATACTCAGTAAATGCAAAAGGCAACTCATGAACCATTATCATGTGAGAAACAACATCACTGATCTTTGCTTGGTCATATTTCCAAGTCTGGATACACTGACGTTTAAAGATTGTCTTGTCCTTTTAAAGATACCTGATGTTTCGCACAACCATCTAAATGCCTTTTATATTGTGTAGTTGTACGATCCTTGTTCTTGGCAAGTTTAATCTTACAATGATTACACTGCACTTTTTCGGTCCCATTAGCAAGCTTAACTACGGCCAATTCCTGCCAAACAATTGATGTCTGCTTTTTATTACTCTTCGTATAAGTGACAATTTCAATATTATCCAAACACTCAACCGCCTCAGAGGTTAGTCTTTCATGAGTAGTATCCCGAGTATTGGAAATTTCATTTCCTTCAATGACAGCCATTGGTGATGAAGAATCAGTACACGAATAGGAATAATGACATTGTTCCGAGTTATAAGACATTCCTAAAAATTAAAACTTAAATCATTATTAATGGATAACATCAAATCTAATAAACAAGCTCTATAAAAGCAATAATACACATAGGCTAAACAAGTAATAAATCACCATTTCTTTTACCATTAATAATATTAAATATCTTTAAAAAATCATCGAATTATGAATAACAACAATGTGCACCGGGTTTAAAGCAATATCTCATAAAGCTAAATTTGGAGATAATAATAGCAAAATAATAGTTACTAAATTATAATTCCAACTTGAAAGGTCTCAACATTAATTTACACCAAAACAAATTGATTAAACAAGATAAAAGAGAATGATATACCACACATAAAGATCTAAAAATGTCTCCCTTGAACTCTTTGCGGCCTCCCCGAACAACATTTTTGGAGAGACAAGAGTTGGATCTTAGGATGATATAATTATTGCTAATATATGAAACAAAAAAAGGAAAAGAAAACTATTTTGCATACCGTTGGGAAATAAAAATCAAGTATTTGTGATGACTCATGAAGTTGAATGATGAAATCTATTAAAAGATGCAACAAATTCTTGAGTTGAAGATGAAATTAAGCTGAATCCAAGTTGAATTGGTCTTGACTTCTCACTTTCTTGTAGTAAAGTAAAAAGGAAAGAGATTCACACAAATTTTAAAAAAATTAAAATGCACCATACCAAAAATTATGGGAAATAGAAAGAGTACTTTAATTTCATTTTTTAGTCATAAAAAAGAAAGTGTACAACACCTAAGGCTTTTTTAAATTATATTTTAGTTTCTCTGTTGTTACTTTTAAGTTTTATATTATTGTTTGTTTCAATCGAGTAAAGTATTTAGAGCACACTGCCCATAATTTGTTTTGTCAAATTATTAATAGTGATTGCAAATATAATATATATATTTCCTAGATTAATGAGTTGAAATTCAAATATAAAAATAGAAGGAGATATTATTTTAATATTTTTATAAGAAAATATCATTAATAAATAAACGAGTCATAAACAAGCTTTTAAATGAGATTGTTTGTGAACATAAACGAATCGAGCACACCTCTGTTCGTGTTCGTTCATTTATTAAACGAACATAAAAATTTTGTTCATACTCGTTAATTTAGCTTAATAAACGAACGTTATACAAACGGTTCACGAACAATTCATCGAATATTCTGTTCATTTACACCCCTATATACACGGTTAATTCACGGTTTAACTCTTAAAATATACTAATTTTTTCATTTTAGCTCCTAAATTTTTTCTCAATTTATTAAAACCTCTATTATAGTTTTTAATCCAAAATATTAACTACCTTAAAAAAAAATTCAACCATTTAAATAATGTCACATATATATTTTCATGGAAAAATATTACATAAATTATATTTGTAATACCCAATTTTTGCCCGGCCCATTAGTAACCCAAGATAAAATACGAAGTAAATAAATAAAAATAAAACCAAACAGTCCAGTCCTTTTTACAGTTCAAAACCTAAATAAATTATAACAGACTAATACCCTAGCCCATTTACAAAACAACCCAAAGATAATGGCCCAAATCAACACCCAAATGGCCCAAATACTAAAACTAAGGCAGAAACCCTAGCAGTTTCTGCTTGCAGCAGCCTTAGCCTTCACCGCCCCGTATGCTCCAGCGTTACAGCAGCCCCCAGCACCGTACGACCACGTCCACCCCTCCGTACGCTCCACGCCAAAGGCCAACGCATGCCAGAGGACTCCGTACCTGCAAAAGAAAACAAAAACCGCAGCAAATACAAACAAAAGAAGAATAACAGTAGAGCAGCAAAGAGAAATGAAAATTGTATTTTTATTTTTTCTCTTTTTTCGGCTATAAAGGCCTCAAAAAAGATTGTAATCAGGGGACGGACACAAACATATTGAATAGAAGAGTAATCAAAAACTATTTTGAAAGGTGATTTCAAACACCTTATATTCTAGGCTCTTCGAATCATCTCTATTTTTCTTTCTTTTTGTTTTGTTTTTTTGTATAACAAAATAAAATAGCAATCTTACCTTGTGAATAAGCCGCGATTCTCTTTTTGCTTCGTTCAAATCGAAGTCAGAAGGGATTTTCAGTGTTGAAAATCGATTCACGAGTCCCAAAGCCACTGATCGCCGTTCTTGGTGGTGAATCGGTGATGGGGTTAAAAAATGGGATTAGGGTCTGCTGGTATAGATGGAAGAAAGCTAGGGTGTGAAGGAGAGGGCTAAATTGGAGCTTTTATAAGCAACATAGGGGACGCGCCAGTATAGGGGCAAGAGGATCCGCGCGTCAACCCACTTCCAGACCCGGATCCGTGTCCCTGCGCGTCAAGTGGGATATTTCCGCATTTAATCCCTCCCCCTTAGCGCCGCGTTTAAATCAGTCCATATCTGTGTTTCTTGTTCTTTTTTTTTTCTATAATTTGCGTTTATTTGCAATCTAATCCACGCCTAAACACAGCACTTAGGGGAACTGGTATATTTACATTTCTAATCCTCATATGCTTGCGCGCGTTGTGTTTTAGTCCCTATTTATTTCAATGTTTTATTTTATTTATAAGTATCTCTTTTATCTTAATCTTATTTTAATTGAGCCCTTTTAATCTTCATAATTCATTATTTCTTTATAAAATTCACTTGACATTCATTTTTAATTGTTTGTGTATATATTTTGAATTACTTTGATAATTTTGTTCCTATAAAACTATTGTTTTAAAGTCACCTTTTATGCCATATCATTTTAAACTTTTGCATAATCATTAGTTTGAAGCATCCTTACATGAATACATATATGTATATTATTTTAAAAATATAAAAAAAAACTTATCATGTACATAATTCGTTCTTTAAGAATATATTTTATTTAAAGCCTTACATATTTTTTTGTTATTGTATGTGCAACGTCAACTTTAAAGCGGTGTATTAATTTTCAATATATTTTATGTTGTTTAATTCAAATTCATTCTTTTGTAATATATATATTTTAATAGTCATTTATATTTTTGAAGTTTTTATATACATGTAAATTATTTTAAAAATTATAGCTTGTGCTATTTGTTCATCAATTCATCATTTTTTTTAATTATTTTGTATCATATGGGCTCTTAGTTTTATTTCGTTCGGCACACTATGCGTGGTTATCTTACACTATGCCATATACATTATTGTCACATATAATTGCTTTTAAAATTTACATGTATATATATATATATATATATATTATTAATCTCATGATCTTTTTGCAATAAATTTACATGTACATTTTTTTATAAATCCATTTTGTGTATTATGTCCTGTCATATACCTTTGTTATTCTTTTGTATCATATATTATTTAAAATATCGTATACTTTTGTCAACTTTTTAAATAAATTTGTGCTGAAATCATTTTGCATACAATTTAATTCAAATTTTCATTTTCTAATAACTATTTCAATAATTATGTATATATTCTTATTTTTATGCGAATCTGTCAATTCATACAATATGTGTTTTAAAATATTTATCCTACGATATACGTTTTTATGATTACATGTGTCTATTAAGCTTGTCATTATTTTACAATAATCTTATATCATGTCGCTTCTTTGAACTGCATTCTATTTTATGCCTCTAATAATTTTATTATGCCATGTATGCTGTCGTTGCATTTTATTTATTCATTATGGCAATAGTAATTATTCTCCATGCATTTTTTGTAATCGTATTACCTTTTTAGACTAGTCCCGCTTAATTATTAGTTTGTTAGCGGACCATGTCTCGTACATACCCTTTATACCATTATTTTTCACTTAGTTTGTGAAATGTGGTTTCTTTTTATAAAATTCAAATCTTTATGGTCAATTTCGTCCTATTTCAAGTCGAACTAATACGTCTTAAGCTAGTCTTATAATCATCCACTCCAAAATTCGTTAAAATGAAGACGAGATTTGATATTTGACTATTCGCGAATCGTGCCTTAACGTCTTTGGGTTGCAATTTCGCGTTTGCTCAAAATAATCAAATATCACTTCAAAATTTCACTCACGTCTTTTAAAATCCGTTAAACGAAGGCGACGTGCTATATTTGGCAATTCGTGGAGTCGTGCCCTAACGTGTTGGGTTGCAATTTCTCGTTTGCTTAAGATAATCAAATATCCCTTCAAAATTTCACTCAGGTCTACTAAAAATCCTTTAAAACAAAGGTAATACTCGGTGTTTAATAATTCGGGAATCATGCCCTATCGTCTGGGTTGTGATTTCTCGTTTGTTCAAAACAATCGAATATTCCTTTAGGTTTCATTCATGTTTATTAAAAATCTTTCAAAACGGCGCGATGTTCGACGTTTGACAATTTGAGAATCGAGCCCTATCATGTTGGATTGCGCTTTCTCATTTGCTCAAAATAATCGAACATCCATTCGGAATCTCATTCGTGTTTCCTAAGGTGAGACAATGTTCAATGATTGGGAATTCGAAGAATCGTGCCCTACTGTGCTGGGTTTCGATTTTTCGTTAGACTGAATAGTTGAACATCCTTTTGTAATTTTCGAATTATAAATTTTCAGAAGTCGAAACAAGAAGATTTTGACAACCAACTCAGGTTATTCAAAAGTTACTAAAAAAGAACCACATTTCGAAAACATTTTAATTTTAGATATGAGGACAGTATTTAATCGATTTGGTACCAATTTTGGGCGTAGTGAGGGTGCTAATCCTTCCTCATACGTAACCGACTCCCGAACTCATTTTCTCATATTTTCGTAGACCAGGATCGTTGTTTTGGTAAACCAAAGATGTTTTATTAAAATACCAAATTTTTAGGTGATCCGATCACACCAAAACAAAAAGATCGGTGGCGACTCCATAACTCTATTTTTCAAAAAGTCGATTCCCCGTTTTTCTTTAAACTCGAAAAAGGTGGTTTCGACAGCTTGGCGACTCCACTGGGGACTTGAGAGTCGAGCCATGAAAATCGATTATTTACTGTCCTTTTGTCAAAAATCGAAAATGCATTTTAAAAATCATGTATCTTTCCATTGCATTCGATTGTATGATTATTTTGGTGCGGGTCTTGTATGATAGTACTGCATTTCATTGCATGACCACCATGGTCACACCTTCTAAGTGGGAGTAAGAAACTACGCTTTCGTGAGGTTTTCACCTCCGCATGGGCTAGTGGATTGCCTCCGGGGTACATCCGTACCTATGATTTCGTGAGATTTTCATCTCCGCATGGTCATAGGGAAATGTATCCCCCCGAACCGAACTCGATCTATATGAGCCTATAATGGGTGAGGATTGAGGAATCTGCTGGTTCGGGTACCTTATCCCTAGAATCGAGCCACATATAGAGATACCTAGGAGCTTACCCTAGGCAGAGCCACTCCGAACCCCTAGTAATCACCTGATTAGGTACTTTGTTGGTTGTTTATTTCTGTACTAACGTGTTTTGTTTTTTGTTTGTTCATGACTACATTGTATTACATCATCATAGGAAGGAGGTGTTGATTCATGTTCAATTGCTAAATAGAACAATTTGTCATAAGAAAACGAATTTCTTAATAACGCGGATTACAATACGGTTGTCCGAATTCGGTCCAAGTGAACAAGACAAAAGAAGGCTAACAATTCATGGAGGAAAACAAAACTTTACCCAAGAATTCAAGTTGATAAGGATTATCCAAAAGCCGTCGCGTCCCGACTTTCTTAAAGGAGTTAATCAACATTGAGAGGATAGTAATTCGCGGCCTGGATCAAGCAAAAGGAGCTAGTAGAGGCATGCATTGGAAGCTTGTGAGATTTGACTTTCACGAAGAAAGGGGATCAGTTCCCTCGCCAGAAATATGAAAGCAAGGCCGTATACATAATTCGTTTTATGAAAAAGAATTTGTTTTATAGAAAAGTTATTCTAGGGGAATTGAATTCAAGATCAACATCTTTCTTTCCTTTGCATTCATCCCATGCATTGGCATTGCATTGCATTATGTGCATTGCATTGCATCATTTGCATTAAGATTTTCCTAAAACGACCTTAATTAAGTAAAATTATTTCAGAACCGACAAAAGTTATGGACCAAAGGTTGGAGAGAATGGAGCAAAGGCAAATACAGATGCAAGAGCAATTGATCAAAATTCAACAAGATATGCGAGAAATGCTAGAACTCCAAAGAGATATGATGAGCCAGTTAACCCCGTTACTGGCCGGAGAATTTGAAAAAAGGAGTGGCCCGGTGGTCAATAGGGAGGATGATAATATCGTCTATTCCCCAGGTTTTACCCCAACAAACATCCCGATCCAGCCAGACATGCAAGGGGTACCCGCTGTTCTCAGACACCAATATCAGACGGATACATCAGCACTGTTGAGTTTCTCGATGGGATTAGGTTTTAACCCGAAAGAAGATCAAGCCAAGCCAGTTGCTCTGGCAAAAACAAAGGCAAGGGGAAAGCAAACTTTAAAGGCCCCGAAGAAGAAGGAAAAGAAGGTAAATAGCACGAGTGGGTATAACAAGGGTCACTCGGAGCTGATTATAGCAGGCCGGCCAAAGTCAGTAACTACCAGCCATCAGGCCTCCTCAAGGCAAGAACCCAATCGAAGACCAAACTCAGAAAAACCCCAATACACGCCCATTCCAATCACGTATGGAGAGTTGTACCGCATTCTGTTCGACACACATGTTGTATCCCCTTTTTACATAAAACCTATACAACCTCCGTACCCTAAATGGTATGACGCAAGCAGCCAATGTGAATACCATGCGGGAATCACGGGGCATTCCATCGAGAATTGTACTGCTTTTAAAAGGCTAATCGAAAGATTGATTAAATTGGGTATTGTGAATTTTGATAGTCCCTCTGGAGCGGGAAATCGGTTATCTGACCTTTCTGTTAAAGAGGCAGATGCTATGAGTTCCATACTGGATTGGGGCATGCGATTTAAGGGCGCATCGAGCTCGGGACTCTAATACAAGGCCTGATATTGAGGAATTCAAACATCAATGACGTATCAGAAGAGGGAACTCGGGAGTAGACTTTTCCAAGCTTCTGACCTTACGTACTTAGAGTGTTTTAAACAATGGGACTGTGAAAAAGATCCTTGTGTTTTTAGGGCTAATCTAGAGTAATATTCAAAACACTCTTGTTGCTTTAAGCCTAGAAGCAACAAGAATCCTTTGTGAAATAGGCTTATATCCAAAGTCTTTATTTCAATGAAATACATGTTTGTTATTATGTTCCTTTGTTCATTCCATTTCATACTGTACAAACGATTATTCATTTATCTTCATTCATGACCATACCATACAAATAATCATCCTTAGAATCATTTATTCTTGGGAATCTGCCTTCGTACCTTTAACAGGTCTCCAGACATCCATGACGTGAGCGACGCTATCACTAATTTTGAGTCTCGTTTTTGGGCAAGATATGTGTTTAGAGGGATCTCAGGACTTTGAAAATGATAGAGATCGTAGACTATCTCCTGATTTGTCAAAGATGGTAGAAAAAGATGAAAAACTGATCCTATATTACGAAGGGTCAATGGACACTATGAACGAAAGGACAAAGATTGAAACCAGAGTCACAGCAGGGACAAAATGAATCGTCTTTGAGTCACTTCAAGAGATTCAAAAATGCATTCACATGATCATGTCAAGACATATTTGAGATATTAAGATCTATGGACGATACAAAATGTCTATACAGTGCCAGAAGTTCACATGTTAAAGGTTTCATGGTAGCCACGCTAATTATGAGGTTTGGGTATTGTTGATCCGCTATGAAAGGGGGTTGCATTGGTCAAAGCCACATTCATTTCTTCGCAGATTTTCTCTATATGAGGCAAGGATGTTATCAGGTCATTCTCATCAATTCATCTTGGCAGTCATTGATTACTTTACGAAGGGGGTGAGGGTCGCTTCATATGTCAATATTACAAGATCGATAAATCAAAAAAAAAATCAAAAAAATCAAAAACAAAAAAAAAATAAAAAAAGATTGCTGACAAGTAATGTCAGAAAGGATCACTTTCAAAAACAAATGCACCATGTCAAAAGTTTGCAGTTTGTTCAAAGATCAGACACTATATCACAGTGCAGTAAAGGTATCCAAAAAGAAAGACAAAAGGTTCAAAAATAAAAAAAGGAAAAGGAAAAGCAAACAATAGAACAAAAGCCATAGCAAAAAATGATTGAGTCTTGTAAATACTGGCATAAAGAAGTTATCATTTACCCTCTATATTCGTCGAACGTCACATTGTTCGAAACGATTTTGAAAGCAAGATTTCTTTTGGCCAAGATAAAGTTGGATTAGGCAGAATAGATCTAACCCCGATATGATCAGTTGAATTTGAAGAAAGGAGTTTGAAAGCCATATGACATGGCCCAGTGTACCAGAAATGAATGATGCAAAAAAGGTTCTTCCTAGAGGATTCCATGAGAGGGACCTGGCACTAAAAAGTTCCTTTTTGCACAAAAGGACTTCCAAGGAAATTAAAAGGCCACGACGAAAATCCTTGAATGACGCTTTGAGATCTTCAAAAAAAAAAAGAAACGAAAAAAAGAAAAGAAAAGAAAAAGAAAAGAAAAGAAAAGAAAGAAATAAAGAAGAAAAAGAAGAAAAGAAAAGAAAAGAAAAGGAGAGGCCAAGGCGAAAACCCGCAAAGGGCGCCTTAGGACCAAAGGGGATTTGAGTTGAAAACCCGAAAAGGGCGGCTCAAATTTGAATCAAAGTGGGGCATACAGTAGTCTTGCTATGCTTGAATTGACAATGAAGAAGTATGCTACGTCTTGAGGCATCGACAAAGTACCCCGGATCCCCTAAACACATATTGAGCTCAGAAAGGTCCTCAAGAAGTTGGTACAGAGAATCTCAAGCTGCGATATCTGGGGCACCTAGTTCCCATTTTGTTCATTTTGAATTTGTTATCTTTGATTACCTTATTCTTTTCAGGATACGTCTCAATAAACTTCCTTCTTATTGCATCGTTATCTTTGATTAACTTATTCATGTTGAGTTAATTTCCTTTTATTATATTTGTAATTTTTGATTAATCTATTTATTTCGAGCTACCCTCCTAATCAATTCCCTTCTTGACCATTGTTCTGATCCTTTTCAAGATTTTGCATTGAGATAACGATTAATGGACTAATAATACCTTCACAAAAGGGGTTTTGCATATTACTCTAGAAGCTCCTAAATAGCATAGGAACCTGAAACAGGACCATTATTTAGAACTCACCAAGCCTAAAGGTTGAAAATGTTCCTAAATTGCAACTATCTTTTTGAATTTTCTGTCAAAGATATCAGCAAGATATTTCATCGGTAATACAACCTCGACAAATAACGAGTAATGTCAACCTAAGGGGGTTCATTCTCGA
Source organism: Gossypium anomalum (assembly GCA_025698475.1). Taxonomy (NCBI): domain Eukaryota; kingdom Viridiplantae; phylum Streptophyta; class Magnoliopsida; order Malvales; family Malvaceae; genus Gossypium; species Gossypium anomalum. The sequence continues at coordinate 15,815,685 of CM046961.1, forward strand.
GAAAAGAAAAATGATACTCTGCCTTCATGCAAATATCGAGCACATACAAAGGGTCATTACACCCAGGGATTGGTGTAACAGATCAAATTGATTGAAGATAAAACAAATCCTATACCTTGAGTTGCAGTGGGTCGGATAAGCAAAAAACTCCATAAAGCTTGAGTGGGGCAAGCTTGTCGGGCGGATGAGATTGTTTCTTTGAGTCTTCTATTAAGAACGCCAGTCAAACAAGATGACAGGATAATACATCAACAATAAAACCTCGGTGAACGACGAGTAATATCAAATCAAGCATTAAAAATGACATTTTGCATTCATACACATCTACCTAGGAGCATTTGGGTCATTCGAGTTATGGCATCCTAATCATTAGGCATGAACTCATACGCATTATGCAGGTTAAGTCCTTCAAGGGACAATGAAGATTGATGTGCCTTAATCCCCTAAGTGGTAGGATAACAGGCCAAAGTTAGCAGATTTGGCATCTCTGTAGCGGCGGAGAGCAGATCGAAGATAGCAGATTTGGCATCTCTGTAGCGGCGGAGAGCAGATCGAAGATAGCAGATTTGGCGTATCTGTATTGTCAGAGGGCAGATCGAAGACGACGAATCTTGGCTTCCTGAGATTGCAGTGAAGCAGATTTGAACCATTATCCTAGCTCCCTAAGGTTGTAGTGGAGTAGGTTGAAATTTGCAGATCCTGTTTTTCTGAAGTTGCAGTGGAACAGATCGAAGACGTTGAATCTTGGCTCTCTGAAGTTGCAGTGGAGCAGATTCTAGCTACCATCCTAGCTCCCTAAGGTTGTAGTGGAGTAGGTTGAAATTTGCAGATCTTGTTGCAGTGGAACAGATCGAAGACGTTGAATCTTGGCTCTCTGAAGTTGCAGTAGAGCAGATTCTAGCTACCATCCTAGCTCCCTAAGGTTGTAGTGGAGTAGGTTGAAATTTGCAGATCTTGTTTTTCTGAAGTTGCAGTGGAACAGATCGAAGACGTTGAATCTTGGCTCTCTGAAGTTGCAATGGAGCAGATTCTAGCTACTAACCTAGCTCCCTAAAGTTGTAGTGGAGTAGGTTGAAATTTCGGATCCTGTTTCCCTGAAGTTGCAGTGGAGCAGATCGAAGACAACGAATCTTGGCTTCCTGAAGTTGCAGCGAAGCAGATTTAAGCCACTAACCTAGCTCCCTAAAGTTGTAGTGGAGTAGGCCGAAGACCGCAAGACCATGTCTCCCTGAAGTTGCAGTGGAGCACGTTGAAGATATTTGAAGGAAAGAAGCGCCAAGAAGAGTTGAGATTTAGCTAGACCGGGCAAAATTGGCCTTCTTATAGTCTTTGCTCTATTCTCGTTACACGACAATGAGCAAAAAGGGGCAGCTGTAATACCCAATTTTTGCCCGGCCCATTAGTAACCCAAGATAAAATACGAAGTAAATAAATAAAAATAAAACCAAACAGTCCAGTACTTTTTACAGTTCAAAACCTAAATAAATTATAACAGACTAATACCCTAGCCCATTTACAAAACAACCCAAAGATAATGGCCCAAATCAACACCCAAATGGCCCAAATACTAAAACTAAGGCGAAAACCCTAGCGATTTCACGCTGCGCAACCTTTTTAGCCTTCATCGTCCCCGTATGCTCCAAATACATGCGAAATTCCAAAGACCATGCGACCACGCCCACCCACCCCTCCGTACGCTCCACGCCAAAGGCCAACGCATGCCAGAGGACTCGTGACAAAAAAAAAAAAAAAAACCACAAAGAAATACAAACAAAAGAAGAATAACAGTAGAGCAGCAAAGAGAAATGAAAATTGTATTTTTATTTTTTCTCTTTTTTCGGCTATAAAGGCCTCAAAAAAGATTGTAATCAGGGGACGGACACAAACATATTGAATAGAAGAGTAATCAAAAACTATTTTGAAAGGTGATTTCAAACACCTTATATTCTAGGCTCTTCGAATCTGTCTCATTTTCTTTCTTTTTGTTTTGTTTTTTTTGTATAACAAAATAAAATAGCAATCTTACCTTGTGAATAAGCCGCCGATTCTCTTTTGCTTCGTTCAAATCGAAGTCAAGAAGGGATTTTCAGGCTGAAAATCGATTCGCCAGAGTCCCAAAGCCACTGATCGCCGTTCTTGGTGGTGAATCGGTGATGGGGTTAAAAAATGGGATTAGGGTCTGCTGGTATAGATGGAAGAAAGCTAGGGTTTGAAGGAGAGGGCTAAATTGGAGCTTTTATAAGCAACATAGGACGGCGCCGTATAGGGGCAAGAGGATCCGCGCGTCAACCCACTTCCAGACCCGGATCCGTGTCCTTGCGCGTCAAGTGGGATATTTCCGCATTTAATCCCTCCCCCTTAGCGCCGCGTTTAAATCAGTCCATATCTATGTTTCTTGTTCTTTTTTTTTTCTATAATTTGCGTTTATTTGCAATCTAATCCACGCCTAAACACAGCACTTAGGGGAACTGGTATATTTACATTTCTAATCCTCATATGCTTGCGCGCGTTGTGTTTTAGTCCCTATTTATTTCAATGTTTTATTTTATTTATAAGTATCTCTTTTATCTTAATCTTATTTTAATTGAGCCCTTTTAATCTTCATAATTCATTATTTCTTTATAAAATTCACTTGACATTCATTTTTAATTGTTTGTGTATATATTTTGAATTACTTTGATAATTTTGTTCCTATAAAAACTATTGTTTTAAAGTCACCTTTTTATGCCATATCATTTTAAACTTTTTGCATAATCATTAGTTTGAAGCATCCTTACATGAATACATATATGTATATTATTTTAAAAATATAAAAAAAAACTTATCATGTACATAATTCGTTCTTTAAGAATATATTTTATTTAAAGCCTTACATATTTTTTTGTTATTGTATGTGCAACGTCAACTTTAAAGCGGTGTATTAATTTTCAATATATTTTATGTTGTTTAATTCAAATTCATTCTTTTGTAATATATATATTTTAATAGTCATTTATATATTTGAAGTTTTTATATACATGTAAATTATTTTAAAAATTATAGCTTGTGCTATTTGTTCATCAATTCATCATTTTTTTTAATTATTTTGTATCATATGGGCTCTTAGTTTTATTTCGTTCGGCACACTATGCGTGGTTATCTTACACTATGCCATATACATTATTGTCACATATAATTGCTTTTAAAATTTACATGTATATATATATATATATATATTATTAATCTCATGATCTTTTTGCAATAAATTTACATGTACATTTTTTTATAAATCCATTTTGTGTATTATGTCCTGTCATATACCTTTGTTATTCTTTTGTATCATATATTATTTAAACTATCGTATACTTTTGTCAACTTTTTAAATAAATTTGTGCTGAAATCATTTTGCATACAATTTAATTCAAATTTTCATTTTCTAATAACTATTTCAATAATTATGTTTATATTCTTATTTTTATGCGAATCTGTCAATTCATACAATATGTGTTTTAAAATATTTATCCTACGATATACGTTTTTATGATTACATGTTTCTATTAAGCTTGTCATTATTTTACAATAATCTTATATCATGTCGCTTCTTTGAACTGCATTCTATTTTATGCCTCTAATAATTTTATTATGCCATGTATGCTGTCGTTGCATTTTATTTATTCATTATGGCAATAGTAATTATTCTCCATGCATTTTTTGTAATCGTATTACCTTTTTAGACTAGTCCCGCTTAATTATTAGTTTGTTAGCGGACCATGTCTCGTACATACCCTTTATACCATCATTTTTCACTTAGTTTGTGAAATGTGGTTCTTTTTATAAAATTCAAATCTTTATGGTCAATTTCGTCCTATTTCAAGTCGAACTAATACGTCTTAAGCTAGTCTTATAATCATCCACTCCAAAATTCGTTAAAATGAAGACGAGATTTGATATTTGACTATTCGCGGAATCGTGCCTTAACGTGCTGGGTTGCAATTTCGCGTTTGCTCAAAATAATCAAATATCACTTCAAAATTTCACTCACGTCTTTTAAAATCCGTTAAACGAAGGCAACGTGCGATATTTGGCAATTCGTGGAGTCGTGCCCTAACGTGTTGGGTTGCAATTTCTCGTTTGCTTAAGATAATCAAATATCCCTTCAAAATTTCACTCAGGTATACTAAAAATCCTTTAAAACAAAGGTAATACTCGGTGTTTAATAATTCGGGAATCATGCCCTATCGTGCTGGGTTGTGATTTCTCGTTTGTTCAAAACAATCGAATATTCCTTTAGGTTTCATTCATGTTTATTAAAAATCTTTCAAAACGAAGGCGATGTTCGACGTTTGACAATTTGAGAATCGAGCCCTATCATGTTGGATTGCGCTTTCTCATTTGCTCAAAATAATCGAACATCCATTCGGAATCTCATTCGTGTTTCCTAAGGTGAGACAATGTTCAATGATTGGGAATTCGAAGAATCGTGCCCTACTGTGCTGGGTTTCGATTTTTCGTTAGACTGGATAGTTGAACATCCTTTTGTAATTTTCGAATTATAAATTTTCAGAAGTCGAAACAAGAAGATTTTGACAACCAACTCAGGTTATTCAAAAGTTACTAAAAAAGAACCACATTTCGAAAACATTTTAATTTTAGATATGAGGACAGTATTTAATCAATTTGGTACTAATTTTGGGCGTAGTGAGGGTGCTAATCCTTCCTCATACGTAACCGACTCCCGAACCCGTTTTCTCATATTTTCGTAGACCAGGATCGTTGTTTTGGTAAACCAAAGATGTTTTATTAAAATACCAAATTTTTAGGTGATCCGATCACACCAAAACAAAAAGATCGGTGGCGACTCCATAACTCTATTTTTCAAAAAGTCGATTCCCCGTTTTTCTTTAAACTCAAAAAAGGTGGTTTCGACAATATTTTACTTAAAAATATATTTATTAAAATTTAATTTAATTAATAAAAATATATTTTTAATTCATTTTTTCTCTCATTCTTTCTTCCTTTCTTTCTCTCTCTCCTCCTTCATCTTCTTCTCCACTGTACCTTTCTTTTCAATACAAATACTGGCTAAAGTATTCTTCTTCATTACCACATATGTATATTCATATCATAAATATCAACACTATACACCAAAAGAAGAATGATTTTTTTGGGTATTATTTGATCAATCTAAATATAAAGATGGGAAGAATATATTGAAATTTAAAGAGAATCTAATGATAAAAAAACACCTATATTTGGTGTTGAAGTTTTGAGATCTATTTATAGATTTATAAAAATCTAGTATTCTTTGAAAAAAATAAATGCTAAAAATGAAAAGAGAAGATAAAAAACAACACAATGATGAAATCTGGACTCAAACGACTATAGGTGAGCGGCAGCCGGTGGTTGCCATTGATGTTGAAATTTGGAAATTTTCTGAGTTAAGTTTGAGTTTTGGTTTGAAATTTTAAAATAAAGATTATTTGAATTTTAAATTAATTAAAGTAAATGTAATTAAACAAAATTTTAATTATAAAAGATTGTAAACAATTTTGAGTCTGTTTTTGTTCACAGTACTATGAACAAAAATATAAGACAACCTAATTATTCTCTTTTCTCACATGATGAACAAGATGAAGAACATCCAAAATTTTTGTTAGATTTTTGGGATTAAAAACATTTAATTATTTTATGTAATTAATGAATTTTTATTTTTATACTTTTTATTATATATTTTCTGATATTTATATTTATATTTTTATAAATTTTAAAATTGATATATATATATAAAACATGATAAAACATATATTTTTTAATTAAAAACACCATGTGGCATGTTTTTATTGGCCACCTCTTTTTAACATCGTTAAAAAAGTGGACCAAAATATATAACGGAATGATACTTTAGGTACCAAATAAGGTTAAAAAAAATTAGGTACCAAAATGGGAAAATGAACATACTTTAAAAGTTAAATTGTAAATTAAGTCTCGTATATACTACCAATATGATATTATAAAAAAAAGGAAACAATTTAAAAAAATAATTTCAAGGTAAATTTCTTATAAAAATATGCTAACAAATTTGAAGAAAAAAAAATTGTATCGCATTAAATTTATTTGAATATTTTTTAAATATTAATAAAATGATATTCTTGTTTAAAAGTTTAATTAAATTATGCATTTTTAAACTACAATTTTGAATCAATATCTTCCTATATTTCAGCTAATAAAAATAATTTGGAACTATTGTAAGAGAAAAAAAAAATTTACGGTAAATATCAACACAAACTATAAAGGGAAATATTAATTACAATAAAAAGTAAAAAAAAAATCAAATTGTTGCAAGAAATAACTAAAATTACAAAGTTTGACTTTATTTTGAAGTCTTTTTAGTCTATAACGCATACATAAGTTCAAAATTAATATAATGATTTTTTTTCATGTTATTTTTATTTTAAAATATTAATAAATAGTTTCTAGTATATTTTTTAATCATAATTAAAAATTATTAATAGAATTGTATGACCCAAATTCTAAGAGATTGCTTGCAAGTCAAGTTAAACAAAATCTATTTTCTTTCTAGAAGATTTAGTATTTATTAGTATAATATATTTAGCACTTATTAGCATAATTCATTTGACCTACGAATTTAGCCTATAAATAGACTCTTTTACAATCTTAGAAAACACACCCATTAAAAGATTAAAACTCATAACACTTTTGGAGAATTTTGTGTTTACATTTTAAGGGTTCTTTATTTTCGGGTTTCGGGGTTTAGTTTTTTATCTCTATCTTTTGTACTATTCTTTTTTTGACATTATAGTAAACTTATCTTTACTCGTGATTTTTTATTCTCTTTGGAGGAATTTTTCCACGTTAAATTTTTGTGTTTAATTTCTCAAATTTTTACGTTATTTTTAGTTGTTTGTTGTTTAATCGGATCGATCCCCAACAAATGGTATAAGAGCTAGTTTAATTTTTCATAGATCAGCACATCTATAGATGGCAGCAATAAGGTTTAACATTAATAAGTTCGATGGTGTCACAAATTTCAATATGTGGAAAGTTCAGTTGATAACAATTCTAGTTCGGATCAGCTTAAAAAAGGTCGTTATCAAGAAAAGCCTGAGAATCTAGTTATGCCTCGCGAATAGGGTATTGCAGGAGGTATTGATGGAGAAAACATCATCTGCCTTGTGAAAAAGGTTAGAAATCTTTATGTGACTAAGTCTCTAGCTAATCGTTTAGTGTTGAAACAACGTCTGTTTACGTTTAGCATGAACTAATGTGAGCTTCTTAGAGATCACATTAGTCAATTTATTACTCTTTTGAATGATTTAAAAAATGTTGAGGTTAAGATTGACGATGAAGATCAAGCTATGCTATTATTGTGCTTTTTACCCTCTTCATAAAAGTCTTTCAGAAAGACCCTGATTTATGGCAAAGACAAACTCTCGTTCGATGATGTGAAGGGTCATTTGTTGAGTAAAGACAAACTCAACTATGAGTTTGGTTCGAATAGCAAGACAAATAGACAAGCTTCCATTTTGGTAGTAACAAAGAAGCAAGACAAAATGGGTCTCTATTGTAGGATGTTATGTCACGTCAAAACAGATTGTTATAAACTGCGAAATAAAAGTGCTACTGAGAGTAACGAGGAAGATGTAGCTGATGCTAATTTGGCCGATGAAAGTAGTGATGATTTCTTATTAGCGTCAACTAGTGATTGCTCCGAGTTTACGTCCAAGTAGATCCTATATTTGAGATGTTCTTTGCACATGTGTCCCAACAGAGAATGGTTCTCCACATACAATTCAGTTGAAGGTGGAGTTGTGCTCATGGGAAATGATTCATCCAGTAAGATACTCGGTATTGGTACTGTTAAAATAAATATGCACGATGAGACGATTAAGACACTCTCAGATGTCAGGTATGTACCTGATTTACGAAAGAATCTCATCTCCTTGAGTATTTTAGACTCGAAAGGTTGCATAATCAACATCGAGTCAAGTGGCATTAAGGTGTCTCATGGGGTTCTTGTTTTGTTAAAAGGTAAAAGGACCAACAGTCTTTATATTCTGGAAGGTTCTACAGTGACCTATGAAATCAGACGTCCCTCATCCTTTAGGAAGTTGAAGTCAACTCGTTTGGAGAGGAGGCAACTTGGTCATAAGAAGGAAAAATGTATGATTGTTTCATTGAAGAGAGGATCTCTTTTGGATGTAAGTTTTGAAAAGTTAGGACACTATGTTCGTGAAAATCAAACCCGAGTTAGTTTTGATTTAGCAGTGCACAAGTCGAAGGCTAGAAGTCTTTCAGGTTCTAAGCACAGATTCGACGCAATTAATTCTCTGCATAGTTCAAGATAGGTCCATGGCAGGCTTTGACAAATATGGCGTTGTGAGAATTCGTGTCAAGGTAGAGATTGCTAGAGTTGTGTGACCCAAAATTTAAGAGATTGCTTGCAAGTCAAGTTAAACAAAATATATTTTCTTTCTAGAAGATTTAGCATTTATTACTATAATATATTTAGTATTTATTAGCATAATTTATTTGACTTATAAATTTAGCTATAAATAGGCTCTTTTATAACATTAGAAAATAAATCCATTAAAATATTAAAACTCATAATACTTTTGGAAAATTTTGTGTTTATGTTTTGAGAGTTCTTTGTTTTCAGGTTTTGGAGTTTAATTTTTTATCTCCATCTTTTTTTACTCTTCGTTCTTTTGTCATTATAGCAAAATTATTTTTGCCCGTGGTTTTTTTATCCTCTTTGGAGGGGTTTTTCACATTAAATTTATGTGTTCAATTTCTTAATTTCTTTTGCTATTTTTACTTGTTCATTGCTTAATCGGGTTGATCCCCAACAATTTTCATTTTTTTTTAACAAATATTTGTTGACCACTATGTTATGAAAAAGCAATAGAAATCTGGAAATGTATAAAAAATTATAGATAAATTGGTGCAAGATAATTGAATAGCTAAGTGGGTGATTGAAGTGTATGAAGAATATAATAAAGACATTTTGTGGTGTGTTCATTAATAAGTGACTTGATTAAGCTAAGAAAAATATTAAATCAAAGAGAGAGTTGAATGACTTACCTTTTAGAAATTATATATATATATATATATTAAAATCTTATCATTTTATTTAGGCTAAATGCTCAAATAAGAGCCTAATATTTTAGGGTTTCTTATTTAAGAGTCAAACCTTTTAAAATGTTCAAATATAAGCCTAACCTTTTCGAATTTGTTCAAATCAAGGCTTACTTGGGCAATTATCATACACACGAAATAGGCCTTTGTGGTTTTGAAAAAACACAATGATGTGACATTTAATAACCGTTATATATAAATTTTTATGGTTAATTATTTCCAACATGGAATTTATAAAATAAAATAACATTTTTGTGAATCATTAACACCCTCTACCTGTGTTTAAATAAGAAAAACTCTACCTGTTAGTTATAGTTAATTATTTAAAACATTTTTTTAAATAAGAAAAAAACTCATAAGTGTTTCACCCTCTACCTGTTAGAACCAAAATTCCAAGTTTGGGAAAAACCCTAATGTAACACCCCTATACCTAACCTGACTATCAGATTAAGTATAGGAATGCCACAATGATTGTCAGAGTAAAATACTATTATGTTCTAACAATAGACAAAATACTATATATCGAATATTTTGATTTAACTATAAATTGTATTGGTATTACAGTATGAGATGAACTTGGATGAATCTTTCGGGTATTTATATAATTAAAATAACTTACTTATGAAAAATAAGGGCTAAGTATCGATATTGAGCATGAAGTATCGGTACCATTAGATTAGTACCGATACCAAAATGAGTAATGATACCTTTCATTAGCATCGATACCAAGGTTGAAGTATCGATACTTTGACTATGGTATTGATACCAATATGGGCTTCTGTTGTTTGAAATGCAATAAAACTTTCGAATTTCTAAAACTTTATACAATTAGGTCTCTGCATCTTAAAGCATTCAATACACCCAACCAATTCACCACCTCAAGCATATAAATCATACATTACAACATTAAGACATATTTATTCCATCATTTCAAGGATTTAAGTTCTTAAATTAGATAAAGTTTCCAAAGTTTGCGTTTTAGTCCTACTAACCTAAATATCATGCCACATTACCTACGTACATGCCAAACTATACCAAAATTTAGCAACATACTCTTCTTCCACTTGACATTGTGATGAGATGAGTAGCTTATGACCTCGGTTCTAACTTGTTGGACCTAGCTTTTACCTATGCATTAAGACAAATGCGTTAAGCCGGTGAAGGCTTAGTAAGCACTACAAGAAATTTAAATCTTAAAATAACAATTAAACTGATTTATCCAATATATAATTAAATATATAAATAATTCCACATTTATGCATTAACTTCACGGAATCAAAATATACTTCAAAAGGTTTGTTGTCACTAACTGTAGTACTATTATTATACTTTATATCCATAGTTCATATCACTACCTATAGTAAACCACGTAGAACACTAAGGATTTACGAAACAGATACAGAGGTGCATCAATGCACACTAACAGAATAGAGAGCACTGATGTGCTAAACAAAGAGCACTCATGTGGTGATCTAAGATCACTAATGTGCTAATAAATCAAAGAGCGCGCTAAGGTTCCTTAATGGCATGCCACTAATATCCCAATAATTCTAAATTTGTCTACTTAGGCATTATAACTGAATTAATTCAAAATATTTAATCATTCTATAAATATGCTTCCTTTTCACTTTTCTACAACTTAGTCCTTAAGTCTCAACTTACATATAATGTGCAGCTTCTTCACACTTTTCTCATTCACAACATAAGTATCTTAACACAAATCTTTGTGTACCATCTTTTGGGTCTTATTCATATTTTCATAACATATTTCACTGTCTTTACAATTTAATCATCTTTATATTAACACAACATATCTATGATTATTCTAACTCATAAACATGATATATAATTAATATCTAGGAAAATAAGATAAATTCCTTGTAGTACTTACAATAAAGCTTGAATTGATATGTTTTCCTTCCTTCGTACTCCTTGATCACCTCTTTTCCTTTATCTTCAATTTGGTCCTTCTTTTTTTTTTCTTTGTCTACAATTTCCATGTCAAAACAATACATCTATATGTTAAAACTACAATCAAATAATACTTCTATTCCATTCATATAAAATATATATAAATTCCATTAAAGTTTCATTATTTCTTACCTTGTTCTCAAAACTAATTTCTATTCTTTTTCTTTCTTTCTTCAAAGACCACTAGTGATGCTTCCTCTCATGAAACTAAGGTGTCTATTAGTTTTCTCTATTGAATTTACTAAGAAAACTTCAAAGGAATTGGAAGATTTAAGCTTGAAATGGCTTGGAAATGGTGGTAGGACTTACTTGGAATAAAAGTGAAAGTTGAAAATGATGAAGAAGGGTAATGTGAATATGGAGAGAAAAATTGGATCATTTCTCTTCATCCTTCCACAATTTTCTTCTAAAATATCTAAATATTTTATTAATAAAAATAAAATATCATTAATTATTACAACCAATCAAAGCTTTACAAATTAGTCCCTAATCATGATTATGTTTCTTAAAAATCTTATTTATTCATTTACCATTCTACCCTCCATCTTTTCCATATTACCTTATATGAGTCATTTTCTACTTTGGTAAAATTTCATCCTAGTCCTCCCTCATTTACCATCAATTCCATGGAATCTATTGAATCTATTCTAACTTTGCCATAATAATTTATATTCTTCTACAATTGAGCTATTGGTCTAAACTAAGTTTTCTCATCTAGAAAGCAATTTTCTAATCCCTATTAGTTTTCATTATTTTTTACATTAACACTTAATTTTCCTATTTTACTTGTTAGATTTGTAAAATAAATCTAAAATAAAACTTAATAAACCAGGATCTATCATGTCAAATAATCAAGAATAAATAAATAACAGAACTAGATGCGGAAGTCTACCTGAATCAATGAATTCCTTGAAGTTTTTCTTGATCTTGCAGATTTGATCTTCCAAATTAGCACACAAGAAATTCAAAGAATATTTACTCTCTCTTTTCTAAGGATGGGATATTAGAAAAGATATATTGTGTGTAATTTGGGGACCATAACCCTAATATTTATAACATTGGCATATAAGTTCTAATTCCTAATTAGCCAATCATTAATTAGAATTTGATTAGAACTCAATTACAAGAGTATCTACACATATTTGACCCATACTTTATTTAATAATTAAAGCCCAATAAAACTTTAACCAAATTAGATCACTTTTAATTTGGGCTAACCTATCATGATAGTAAATAATAACATGTAATTACCCTTATTATATATGTGATATCCATATTTTCCAACAATCTCCCACTTGGACCACATATATATACTAATTATTCTATAATTACATACCATTATATAATTTTATGAGCTCAAAATTTTACCATCATATCCAAAAGGTATTCCTAACAATCTCGTCCATTAATTATGTTAACATAGAACCAAGGCGACTTTCGTTACATATATCGTAACTAAATCCATCCATGATCACATATATTAACACAACCAAATGACATAGATCAAGTATGGATGTGTAGCATGAAAATTACATGCAATATGATTTAAACATGTCTATTTCCAACTGGTCCTCCTTAGTGAGATCAAACCTTACCAAAATTAGAGTGTGAATTGTAATGCCCCTAACCTGAATCCGTCACCGGAATAGAGTTACGGAGCATTATCGAAGTTATCGACTTATTTATTATATATTTTATTTCATCTAACGTTTATATTTGGAGCCAATTAAAATCAAACATATTGTCCCTTAAACGTACTTATTTCTCTCGACATGTTTTACTTGAATTTATTACTCGTCTCAATATACTTAATTTCCTTGTATCAACGTATCAAAGATAATCAGATATTTACATGTCATGATAAATATCATTCTCTTGCCATTTATTCATAAACATAAATCAGGTAATTCATTATATCGATATTTCATGCATTTAAAAATACAATTCAAGTTACACTAACTTACCTCGTTGCTTGTTCATGTTTATAATTTCATTAATCCGATATCCTTTCTTTTCCACGTTCAAGTCTCGTATTCAAGTCATTCGGATATTCATAAATAAATTTGATCGTCGTTTTCATTTATTTCATGTTCTAATACATTCAATCAATGGTCTAAACAAAATTACCATTTTATCCCTAAACTTTTAATTAATGACGATTTCATTCTTAGGCTAAAAAAAAAAAAATCTTGCAATTTAATCCTTATTTCTAGCCGTTATTCTATACAAATTGATAACAACCCATCAATTCTATAAAATATCATAATTTTCCATGATTTCAACACTTATCAATTTAATCCTTAAAACATGTTTTTTTCCCAATCTTGAACTAAATTAATAATTTCATTCAATTTTGCAAATTTAAATAATAAAATAACACATTTCATTCAAATTGGTCATTTCTAACATTTTTACAAAATAGCCCATAAAGTTTTACTTATATTCAATTTAGTCCTTGAGCTTAAAACATGCAAATTAGCCATGCTAACTGAATATTCATACATATTTTCCTCATCCTCCTCTCTATTCCACATCCTTTATTTATATAACATGCTACAAGTAACGTTATCAATAATTTCACTATTTACTTATATGTATAATCAAAACTGTCCATTTGCGTCATAGTCACTAAATTATTTATATCTTGAGCTACAGAACTCGAAATTAAGATCCGCTAATTTTTCATGAACTAGACTTATGTATCTTCTTACCATAAAATTTTCAAAATTTTTGGTTTAACCAACAAGTACAGGTTATTCTTTAAAGTCACCCTTATTCTGCTGTCTGACAGTTCCGACCCTTCTTTACTAAAAATTAATTATCTCATTGTACAAGATTCAGATGATATTCTCATTTGTTTCTATAGAAAATATACTCATTCAGGATTTTAAAAATATAACTTTAAGAACCTAATTATTTTTATCCAATTTTTGATGATTTTCCAAAGTCAGAACAGGGGAACCCGAAATCATTCTAACCTTGTCTCACAAAATTTATTATATCTCATGATTTACAATTCCATTTCTTACACCATTTCTTCTATAAGAAACTAGACTCAATAAGATTTAATTTCATATATTATTCAACCTCTAATTCAATTTTTACAATTTTTGGTGATTTTTCAAATTTAGACCACTACTACTGCCCAAAACTATTTTAATACAAAATGTTGATTACCAAGTTTATAACACCCTTATTTCTTTCTCTACAATATTTTCCATCACTTTCTCTTATTTTCCTTCACTAAGATATCAACAATATAAAACTTTATATAAGAAAACTCTACATTCACATCATTTCCATGCTTTTTCAATAATATCAGACTTAAAAATACAAGGAAATCTTGATGTTCTTACCTTTTCTTATTGTTTCCAATCTTTAACTTGATTTTCTCTCTCCTCCAGCTTCTATTTCTTAAATCTAACTTGATATTCTAGCTTCCCATAGTCTCCTTATTATTTTTCTCTCTTGGTAACCATGAAAATTCTTTTAATTTCTAGGTAAAAATGGTAAATTTGTGGTGGAAGGACTAAATTGTAAAGAATGAAAAGTTTATTTCTTCTCTTCTCTTCTTTCTAACGTGGGATGCATGGACAATGATGGATGGTGTGTGTTTTTTTTTCACACACACACACATATATATAGACTAAATAAAATAATAAAATATCTTATTAAAATATTAAATAAATAATAATTATCTAATTAAATAATTATAAAATATCACCAACATCATCATTACTTTCTAGGTTTCTCTTTCTTCCAATTGACCATTTTGCCCTTGTGATCTTTTAAAATTTCATTCTTGAGTCATCACTTAATTGGGTAAAATTACAATTTAGTCCCTCATAATTCTTCACCTATTCAATTTGGTCTTAATTAATCAATTTTCCTTGGTTTCTAGATCATTCCACCCTTAAAATGTTTGCACTATTAGTCCTTCAACTTTTTCATATTTACACTTTAATCCCTCAAATTTTGAGTATTTACTCTTAGGCCACAAAACTTTTCTCACTTTTGCAATTTAGTCCTTTCTTGAATCAATATGTCATAATATACTTCCCAGTGGTATAACTCAATTTTCCTCTTCTTGTCACTTTATTTTCTTATTTTACTATATTAAGGATAATATCTTACTATAGAAATTTTCAGGGTGTTACATGAATAAACCAAATAAACTTTATTTTTGCAGAAAATAAACTTAATATCTTTAAATTGAAATAACTGAAAATATGTTTATAACATAAAATCATTTAAAAATACAAACTCACACTAAACCCAAATATCTTTTAAATGACATTACACCCATATGAGCAGTGTGCTCTTATAAAATCTTAGGTGTAGTTCCTTACTAAGCGGATCCGCAATCATGGAGCTTGTCCTAATATGTTTTATAGGCACCTAGCCACTCTGAACTTTTACTTTAACAATTAGTAACTTACAGTCTATGTGTTTTGACTTTGATGTTGTAACACCCCTCGCCCGTATCTGATGCCGGAATAGGGTTCGAGGTATTACCTGACTAAAACTCAATCAACTATATAAAATCAGGCCACGAAATCTCAAACAATTTAAAACTTTTCTTTTCATATGCAACATGCCCCTTATGCGGGCTTACGAAGCCCAAAACATACATTCAGGGTAGTTTAAAACCCAACCGAGAACTCATGAAAGACTTAGAAAATTATCTTGCATCAATGCTCCATACGCCCGTGTGGTATAGAGCATACGCACGTGCGCTAGGGACACGCCCATGTCTGAAAACCTGGGCATTCTACTGAAACAACACGGCCCAAGCACACAACCGTGCCCTGCAACTTTGTCCTTCACACAGCCGAGACACATAGCCGTGTCTCTTGCCTGTGTGCTACTAGCTTACATACTGACTTGATAGCACGGTATGGACACATGCCCGTGTGGCCTGCCCGTATGCTAGAATGACTTTAAAGTTTTAGGTGCAGGGGACACACGACCATAACACACACCCGTGGCCGTGAACCGTGTGTCACACACGGCCTAGACACACACCCGTGTGTCTTACCCGTGTGGACAAATTAGGCTATTTTCCAAGCCCTTTGCCACCCATCTTGCACAACCTACACAAGATCATTTTAATATACTCATCTCATCACAATGAACATTAATTCAACCATAGAAAAAACATCGTATGAATTCATCAAAATGAATAATAGCCATTATTCTAGGCTTGATACAAAATAAAGGGCTTTTGACTTAGGCCAAAATACATAAACAATTCTCATGATGAATATCCTAGTCTAGCCCTATACATGCCACCTTTAAAAACATGAATCAAACTATACCGGATGCTGCGGGTGATAGTGTGATCGATATCTCTGACTTTAAGGGATCCTCGAGCTAGCTAGATAACACTGAAAGAAGAGGGAAAGGAAAGAGGGTAAGCACAAAGCTTAGTAAATTGCATATAAATAAATATACAACAACAATCTCACCACTAGATATCCTGCTCAAATGTAAACATAATTCAACTTACTCTTTGTCATCTACTCGAGTCACATTTTCTAAATTAAGCTCGTTACTCATGCTTACCATATAGGTACCTGTAACACTCACAACATGATTATTCCTTTTTTATCAAGATTGCTATATAACTCTCACCATTGAAACATTTGGAATACTACTGGATATTCTCTGAACCTTTAACATGGGATCTATTACCGATGCGTGTCCCAGACACGTCTTACACTGGCTATCTTTGTCGAGGCTGATGCATGTCCCAGACATGTCTTACACTGGCACTCGTATGTGCGTGCTGATGCATGTCCCAGACATGTCTTATACTAGCACAACTTTTAGCCGATACGTGTCCCAGACACGTCTTACACTGGCTATCTCTGTGTCGATGCCATGTCCCAGACATGGTCTTACACTGGCTTTCATAGTATGGCTGATGCATGTTCCAGACATGTCTTACACTAGCCCTCGCCTGAATGCCGATGCTATGTCCCAGACATGGTCTTACACTGGCTCTTAGTATGTGGCCGAAGCATGTCCCAGACATGTCTTACACTGGCGCACAAACCACCAAATGCCTTGGCACGAATATCCAGTTCGTACCCTAATGTTTCAACGAGATACTTCTATTACCTCAAATATTGTTATGCATTCTCAATTCATAACTCAACAATTCATACAATATCAGTACAATGGCGATATGAATACGAGTATTAACAGTGTAGTTGTATTATTTATATACAACTTACCTCGGTTTACAAAAAGTACTCGACTACTTGGTTTAGTCGGTTTGCTTGGCCTTCCCTCGGTCTAGGTTCGGATTTGGTAAATCTTGATCTATAAGGACAATATACACTCATTTAGTCACTAATTAGGATTAAACAATCATAAATTCACACCTTTGGTAAAATGACCATTTTGCCCTTAAACTTTGACAAAAAGACCATTTTGCCCCTATGCTCGAAAATCTATTTTTATTGAATTTCTTTGTATTTCAAGCCTATATAAACTCTTTTTACTACTATAGAAGTCCGAAATTCTCAACATTTCACACACTTATCATCTATTTTGCAACTTATGCAAAATAGTCCCTTTAGGTGTTTTCATGCCAACACCTTTCACAAAAGTTGTTCATATCCATGGAAAAACTCTAAACTCTTAACCATTTTGCAAGATATTACTCTCATTTGAAAGCCCATGCTTCAAGGGTCTCAAAAATGCAAAAATCATCAACAAATGGTGTGAGAATCACTTACTTGTGAGAGGAACAAGTTGCTGTAAATTTAAGCTTTCAAACCCCTTTTCATGTTGATATTTTCGGTGGAAAGAGATGAAAAGAAAAGAAATTGACAACCTTTTTCTATTTTATTTCTTTTTGGTCAAAATAGTCACCAAATTCTACCTACTCTTAAAAATTTGTCTCCTCTATGTCTCATGGCCAGCTATGCTATCAATTAAGGGCATAATTTCCCATTAAAGACCTCCAATTTAAGTTATCTAGCTATTTAACATATTTGGGTACTAAAATACAACTTTTGCCTTTTATGCGATTTAGTCCTTTTTCGCAATCGGGCTTGAAAACATTAAAACTAGCTCACCAAATTTTTCATGCACCAATAAAATCATACTATAACCTCATTAAAAATAATAAAATAATTTTTTAACTTCAAATTTGTGGTCCCGAGACCACTGTTCTGACTAGGCCCTAAATCAGGCTGTTACATTTCTCCCCCTTAGGGATTTTCGTCCTCGAAAATCTTACCGGTAAATAAGTTTGGATACTGTTCTCTCAGAGACTCTTCGGGTTCCCACGTAGCTTCCTCGACTCCATGTCTATGCCATAAAACTTTTACAAGTGGTATATTCTTATTTCTTAACTGTTTAACCTCTTGAGCTAAGATCTTAACTGGTTCTTCCCCATAAGACATATCTGGAAGAATTTAAACTTCAGTAGGCGCAATTACGTGTGAAGGGTCAGGTTTGTATTGGTGTAACATAGACACGTGAAACACGTCGTGAATCTTCTTTAATTCTGGCGGCAAATTCAATCTGTAGGCAACAGGCCCTATTCTCTCGGTAATTTTATAAAGTCCTATGAAACGAGGACTCAGGTTGCCTTTTCTACCAAATCTGAGGACTTTCCTCCAAGGGGAAACTTTCAAGAATACTCTATCACCGACCTCAAACTTGATCTCCTTTCATTTCAAATCCACGTAGGATTTTTGCCTATCCGAAGCGGCTCTTAGGCATTCTCGAATCACTTTAACTTTTTCCTCAGCCTCTCTGACTAATTCAACCCTGTGAATCTGACTCTCTTTCAACTCAGTCCAGTATAAGGGCGTTCGACACTTTTGCCCATACAAGACCTCATAAGGTGCCATTCTCAGACTTGACTGATAGCTATTATTGTAGGCAAATTCAACCAATGGTAAGTATTTTTCCCAGCTTCCTTGGAATTCAAGAACACAACATCTTAGCATGTCTTCTAAGATCTGTATCACTCTTTCCGATTGCCCGTCCGTCTGTGGATGAAAAGCCGTACTGAAACTTAACTTGGTTCCTAGAGCCTCTTGTAACTTTTTCCAAAACCTCGAGGTGAACCTCGGGTCTCGATCTAAAACAATCGACAATGGTGCACCATGAAGCTTTACAATCTCGGAAACATACAAGTCAGCTAATTTCTCGAGAGAGTAGTCTATACGCACTGGTATGAAGTGAGCTGACTTAGTTAATCTGTCGACAATAACCTATACAACCTCTTTCTTTTTCAGGGTTAATGCCAAACTGGTCACGAAGTTCATGGTGATACGATCCCATTTCCACTCTGGAACCATAATAGGCTGAAGTAGCCCAGAAGGTATTTGGTGTTTAGCCTTTACTTGTTGACATACTAAGCACTTAGAAACAAGCTCCGAAATATCCTTTTTCATTCCCGACCACTAATACATTTTCTTCAAGTTGTTATACATCTTTACGCTACCCGGGTAGGCGGATAAATTACCACTATGTGCTTCTCGTAAAATCTTCTGGATGAGTTCACCATCTTTAGGCACGCAAATTCTATTTTTGAACATTAAACATCCGTCAATACCAACCTAAAAATCTGATTCAACACCTGACTCACACTGATCTTTCCTGGCTTGAAACTTCTCATTATTATACCGAGCTTCTCGAATTTCATGAAAAAAAGTCAGTCTAACTCTCAGTTCTGCTAAGATTGAACCATCTTTAAACACGGTCAACTGGGTATTCAAAGCTCTCAAGGCAAACAACGGTTTTCTACTCAAGGCATCGGCGACTACATTCGCCTTTCCCGGGTGGTAATCAACGATCAACTCATAATCTTTTAATAGTTCTAACCATCGACGTTGTCTCAAATTCAACTCCTTTTGAGTCATCAAGTACTTTAAACTCTTGTGGTCGGTAAATACTCTACATCTCTCTCCATACAAATGGTGTCGCCAAATCTTTAAGGTGAACACTACAGCTGCAAACTTTAAATCGTGGGTCGGATAATTCTTCTTATGTGGTTTTAGTTGTCTCGAGGCATAGGCTACAACCTTACCTTCTTGCATGAGTACACACCCCAAACCATTTAAGGAGGAATCACTATAAATTACAAATTCTTTACCCGACTCTGATTGCATTAAAATTGAGGCTTCGGTCAACAAAGCCTTTAACTTCTCGAAACTCTTCCGACATTCTTTTGTCCATTCAAACTAGCTGTCTTTCTGTAATAATCTCGTTATCGAAGTAGCTATCATAGAAAATCCATTTACAAAGCGTCTGTAATACCCTGCTAGCCCCAGAAAACTATGAACATCTGTTACATTCCTCGGCGGTTTCCACTCCAGAATAGCTGAAATCTTATTTGGGTCAATCTGATCCCATCACCCGACACAATGTGTCCTAGGAATCCAAATTCATTAAGCCAAAACTCGCTCTTACTAAACTTAGCATAAAGCTGTTTATCTCTCAGAATCTGTAACATAGTCCTCAAACGTTCCGCGTGCTCACTCTCATCACGTGAATAAATCAGTATGTCATCTATGAAAACAACGACGAACCTATCCAAGTATGGCCTGAAGATGCGGTTCATCAAATCCATAAACACTTCCGGGGCATTCGTTAATCCAAAAGGCATAATAAGGAACTTATAATGCCCATATCTCGTCCGAAAAGTAGTCTTCGGCACATCTTGGAGAATACCGTAGCTCCCCTCAGTTGATCGAAAAGATCATCGATCCTCGGCAAAGGGTACTTGTTCTTTACTGTCACCTTGTTAAGCTGTCTGTAGTCGATACATAACCTCATCGATCCATCCTTTTTTTTCACAAAAAGTACTGGAGCACCCCATGGTGAATAACTCGGTCTAGCAAAACCTTTATCTGTTAACTCTTGCAACTGTACTTTCAACTCCTTTAACTCGGTGGGGGCCATCCTATACGGTGCAATCGAGATTGGCGTTGTACCTAGAGCCAACTCGATACCAAACTCAACCTCTCTCTCTGGAGGTAACCCTGGTAACTCATCTGGAAAGACATCTATGAACTCACAAACCACCTGTACTGACTCAATCTTCGACTTGGATACTTGAGTATTCAGTACGAAAGCTAAATAAGCTTTATAACCTTTTCTCAAATATTTTTTGACGGTCAAAGACGATATTACTATAGGCAGATTATCTGACTTATCTGGCCTAACTCGTATAACACTACCATTCTCGCATCTTAACTGAATTTCTTTTCTTCCATAATCTATTACAACGCTATGGGAGGTCAGCCAATCCATCCTAAGAATTACATCGAATTTATTAAAAGGTAACAACATCAAGTTGGCCGAAAAACAACGGCCTCTAGTCGTCAAAGGACAATTTCTACATACTTGGTCCACTAATACATGCTGCCTAACGGGTTAGACACTTTCATAACAAACTCAGTGGACTCTATAAGCATGTCTATACGAGGTATCAAATCCATACATATGTAAGAGTGGGTAGATCCCGGGTCAATTAAAGTGACAACAGTTATATCATGAATAGAAAAGGAACCCGTGATCACGTCTGGAGACTCTGCCTCTTCTCGGGCTCGTATAACATAGGTCCTCGCTGGTGCTTTGCCTTCAGACCTCACCGCAGTATCTCTTGGTACACCTCTACTACCAGTCCCACTCCCGGGGTTCCTTTGAAGCCTACCTCTCAAGGGAGCACTGCTTCCTTTCGCATCTTATTTTCTCTCTTTCTCGTCCATCTCAGGACACTCGTGGATAAAGTGGTCAAGTGACCCACACTTGAAACAGCCCCTCTCATTTACTCGGTATTCGCCCAAGTGACGTCTTCCATATTGTGAACACTCCGGCCTATTTGGCCGAGCACTACCAATACTTGCAACTGAAGTAGTTTGGGCTCTAGATGCCACGTTCTGTTGATTCTTATTTCTCTTCGAATACCTTACCGAAGTATTCGATCGGGTAGTAAATTCTTTTGACCTCTTAGAGGAGGACTGATACGCTTTCCCCATCTATCTTTTCTTTAAATCTCGCGACTTGCTGGCCGCTTTCCTCTTTTCTTTCACTAACTCTTCTGCTTTACACACTCTCTCAACGAGCACTACAAACTCTCTTAACTCTAGGATGCCCACGAATACCCGAATGTCTTCATTGAGGCTATTCTCAAACTTCTTACACATGGTAGCTTCAGTGGATACGCATTCTCACGCATACTTGCTAAGTTTCACAAATTCCCGTTCATACTCTGTCACAGTCTTATTACCTTGTTTCAGCTCTAGAAATTCCTTTTTTTTTTATCTGTAAACCTCTGGCTAATGTACTTCTTTCGGAACTCTCCTTAGAAGAATTCCTAAGTTACTCTTTCTCTCGGTACTACCGATACGAGAATGTTCCACCACTGATAAGTCGAGTCTCGTAGAAGTGACACGGCACACTTCACCACTCTTCAGGTGTGTATCACAGCTCATCAATACTCTCAGGGTATTCTCTAGCCAAAACTTCGCTATCTCTGGGTCATCATCTACACTTGCCTGAAATTCCTCGGCCCCTTACTTCCGGATCTTATCTACCGGAGGATTTTCTCGCCTGAACACATCCGCACCTTGCGAAACCATCGGGGCATATTGAGGAATCGGAGGAGGTGAGGGAGGTGGGGTGTTCGGGTTTGCACGAACTTTGCACGAACAAACTCCATATACTAAGCATCTATCATTCGAAGATAGGCTTCCCTAGCCTCTCCGCCTTGGCCTATACTCATGGGCTCACTCACTACTAGCGCGGTCCCTTCTACGGGAGCCAGCGCACTATTTTTTACCTCATCCGCCGTGGTTTTATCAGGATCCATTACTATATAAAAAATAATTTATAAATGTGAGGAACCAGGAATCGTCACACTATCAATATGCATATATGTGGCATGTATTACTAGACTCCTACTCTAACTAGTTTAGTCGTAAAATTGACTAAACCATGCTCTGATACCACCAAATGTAACACCCCTCGCCCGTATCTGATGCCGAAATACGGTTCGAGGTATTACCTGACTAAAACTCAATCAACAATATAAAATTGGGCCATGAAATCTCAAACAGTTTAAAAATTTTCTTTTCACATGCAACTTGCCCCTAATGCGGGCTTAGGAAGCCCAAAACATACATTCGGTGTAGTTTGAGACCTAACAGAGAACTCATGAAAGACTTAGAAAATTCTCTTGCATCAAAGCTCCACACGTCCGTGTGGTATAGAGCACACGCTCGTGTGCTAGGGACACGGCAGTGTCCCGAGCCCGTGTCTGAAAACCTGGGCATTCTGCCGAAACAATATGGCCTAAGCACACGCCCGTGCCCTACAACCATGTCCTTCACACGGCCGAGACACATAGCCGTGTCTCTTGCCCGTGTGCTACTAGCTTACATACTGACTTGATGGCACGGTATGGACACACGCCCGTGTGGCCTGCTCGTGTGCTAGAATGACTTTAAAGTTTTAGGTGCAGGGGACACACGACCAAAGACACACACCGTGGCGTGAATCAGATGTCACACACTACCTAGACACACGCTTTGTGTCTTACCCGTGTGGACAAATTAGGCTATTTTCCAAGCCCTTTGCCACCCATCTTGCACAACCTACACAAGATCATTTCAATATACTCATCTCATCATAATGAACATTAATTAAACTATAAAAAAAACATCGTATGCATTCATCAAAATGAATAATAGCCATTATTCTAGGCTTGATACAAAATAAAGGGCTTTTGACTTAGGCCAAAATACATAAACAATTCTCATGATGAATATTCTAGTCTAGCCCTATGCATGCCACCTTCAAAAATATGAATCAAACTATACCGGATGCTGCGGGTGATAGTGTGATCGATATCTCTAACTTTAAGGGATCCTCGAGCTAGCTAGATAACGCTGAAAGAAGAGGGAAAGGAAAGAGGGTAAGCACAAAGCTTAGTGAGTTGCATATAAATAAATATACAACAACAATCTCAGCACTAGATATCATGCTCAAATGTAAACATAATTCAACTTACTCTTTGTCATCTACTCGAGTCACATTTTCTAAATTAAGCTTGTTACTCATGCTTACCATATAGGTACCTCTAACACTCACAACATGATTATTCCTTCTTTATCAAGATTGATCTATAACTCTCACCATTGAAACATTTGGAATACTAATGGATATGCTCTGAACCTTTAACATGGGATCTATTGCTGATACGTGTCCCAGACACGTCTTACACTGGCTATCTCTGTCAAGGCCGATGCATGTCCCAGACATGTCTTACACTGGCACTCGTATGTACATGCTGATGCATGTCCCAGACATGTCTTACACTAGCACAACTCTTAGTCGATGTGTGTCCCAGACACGTCTTACGCTGGCTATCTCTGTGCCGATGCCATGTCCTAGACATGGTCTTACACTGGCTCTCATAGTATGGTTGATGCATGTCCCAGACATGTCTTACACTAGCCCTCGCCTAGATGCCGATGCCATGTCCCAGACATGGTTTTACACTGGCTCTTAGTATGTGGTCGAAGCATGTCCCAGACATGTCTTACACTGGCGCACAAACCACCCAATACCTTGGCACGAATATCCAGTTTGTATCTTAATGTTTCAACGGGATACTTCTATTACCTCAAATATTACTATGCATTCTCAATTCATAACTCAACAATTCATACAATATCAGTACAATGGCGATATGAATATGAGTATTAACAGTGTAGTTGTATTATTTATGTACAACTTACCTCGGTTTACAAAAAGTACTCGAATACTCAGTTTAGTCGGTTTATTTGGCCTTCCCCCGGTCTAGGTTCGAATTTGGTAAATCTTGATCTATAAGGACAATATGCACTCATTTAGTCACTAATTAGGATTATACAATCATAAATTCACAATTTTGGTAAAATGACCATTTTGCCCTTAAACTTTGACAAAATGACCATTTTACCCCTATGCTCGAAAATTAATTTTTATCGAATTTGTTTGTATTTCAAGCCTAGCTAAAATCTTTTTACTACTATAGCAGTCCGAAATTCTCAACATTTCACACACTTATCATCTATTTTGCAACTTATGCAAAATAGTCCCTTTAGGTGTTTTCATGCCAACACCTTTCACAAAAGTTGTTCATAACCCATCTAGGACTCATATTCTTCCATAAAAACTCAATAAACATCACAAATGCATCCATGGAAAAACTCTAAACTCTTAACCATTTTGCAAGATATTACTCTCATTTGAAAGCCCATGCTTCAAGGGTCTAAAAAATGCAAAAATCATCAAAAAAGGGTGTGAGAATCACTTACTTGTGAGAGAAATAAGTTGCTGCAAATTTAAGCTTTCAAACCCCTTTTCATGGCTGGGACTTTCGGTGGAAAGAGATGAAAAGAAAAGAAATTGACAACCTTTTTCTATTTTATTTCTTTTTGGTCAAAATAGTCACCAAATTCTACCTACTCTTAAAAATTTGTCTCCTCTATGTCTCATGGCCGGCTATGCTATCAATTAAGGGCATAATTGCCCATTAAAGACCTCTAATTTAAGTTCTCTATCTATTTAACATATTTGGGGTACTAAAATACAACTTTTGCCTTTTATGCGATTTAGTCCTTTTTCGCAATCGGGCTTGAAAACAGTAAAATTAGCTCACCAAATTTTTCATGCACCAATAAAATCATACTATAACCTCATTAAAAATAATAAAATAATTTTATTACTTCAGATTTGTGGTCTCGAGACCACTATTCTGACTAGGCCCTAAATCGGGCTGTTACAGATGTACTCTTGTTTCTATTGGAATAAAAGACTGCAATTTGTTTTCACAATTTGCACCTTAGTGACAAAATATTGTATCAATATTTCATCAAAATCGGATTTCTGTATACCTAATTATCTCTTACTGATTAGATCTCCGATATCTGAGCAAGTAATCTTTTATTCTCTAAAAATACCTTATAACCCTTTTGGATGCTATCCAGTGGTCTAAACTAGGGTTGCTTAAAATATCTGTCTAACATCCCAATAACGTGCACAATATTCCAATGTATACAAATCTGAATGTACATTAGACCTTCCACTGCTAAAATATAAAAAACCTTATGCATTTTTGTAATCTCAAAATCATTCTTAGGGTATTGATTGAGGCTATACTTATTATTGACAAGCAGTATGTCAATAACATATAAAACCAAATATAGAACCTTACTCCCACTAAACTTATGGTATATACAATTATTAACAAAATTCATCTCTAAATCGAATAAGATAATCATTTGATAAAATTTGTAATGTTACTAATGAAAAGTCTGCTTAAACCCATAGATGAAGTTATTTAATTTGCAAATCATTACCTTTGCATCATCAGACACAAAGTTTTCTAATTGCACCATATAAATGTATGATCAATATTGCCATTGAGAAACCATTAACTTAATATTTATCTGATGTAGCTTAAGGTCAAAATATTCCACTAAAGCCATTATAACCCTTTCTCTAGTGGACCTTTTTAATGACATTCATTCTTGAAGTTGTTGAGTTTGTTCTTCTGGAACAATTACCTTATCTTGAATAGGAGTTGTTTAACATTGTCTTATTGAGGCATTGGATTCACTTCTTAATCAATGATAGGTATGAGAACCTAAACATTGTCAAAAGTGATAATAGAAGCTGAGTTAGAATTCAATTCTTCCTTAAAAGCAATGTCTCTAACCTTATTTTTCCTCCAAACTCAACATTCTAAAAGAGTGTTGCAATTCTCATCTAAAAAAAATTGCTAATTGTGGGATCATAAAACTCATAGCCCTTAGATAGCTCAGAATTTCCTTGACCCTTACACTTTATGGACATCAAAAAAGTCAGAAGTGATGTCATTTCAACATTATTGTTTTTAACAAAACGTTTCTCAGTTTCGTCAAGGAAACTTTGGCTTGAGTAATATTTTTAGATTCTTTGCCCCTAAAGGCTTCTGAAATGTTGTACTTCATGATCATTAGGCTTATGCAATTTGAATGATCCCACCTCTCAAAATCCTTTTTAACATAAGGGGTGTTTTCCACAGTGAGAGGTGGGGGTTGTTCTCCCCTTAGTGCAATGTCTATGTTCATATAACCAAACAGTATAAGTAAGTGCCTTTTCCATTCATTGAAATTAGTCCCATTAAGCATGGGTATAGAATTTATATTGACAAATATTATGGCAGTAGAAGATGAATTAGCTGAATATAGAACAAAAAATAAATAAAAATAAGCTCACATCAATATTCATAAGTAAACAGTAAATTTAGGATAATGGCTAATCTCATCTCAAGATACCAAACACAACATTAATATCAAGTCTTTGGACAGTAATATTTATTAACAGTAAGCGGTACTTTTGTTGTAGCAATCAAACATTGACAATAAATTATGTCAAACAATGAATTAATCTTTAGAGTAACATATTGCTCACATAAAGCACCTTAAAATTGTCACACATTTATCACCACAGATGTCGTTGAAATTCTGCCAAATATTAACTTACCTTTGGGTCAATTAATAAACGCATGAATCACAAAAACATATAATTATCTTGATATTTTAAATAAACTAATCTACGCAAAAGAGGTCACTTTGGCGACATTTTGTTTCAACTAATCTATTTAAAATATTAGACATCCTTAATTAAAACCTAAAGTCAAAATCTAAATTTATTTGTTTCAAAATATTTCTTTTAATTTCATCTTTCAATCAAATTAAAAAATAATAGTATATATATCTATATATTTATCCCAAAACAACATACAATGACGTTCACAAATATAATAATAGTTGAATAAATCATAAACCATAAGACTTCAAATTTAAACCAAAATAATTTGAATAAAGCTAAACCTCATCATATCAGACACTCCATTAATATTTCATCTTTAGATAAAATATTAACTTGTAAGTGATATATTAGTGTAATAATCAAACATTGACAATAAGAACATGTCGAACCATAAATCTTCCTTGGGGTCAATTTATTGCTCATATGTAAAACCGAATAATTGTCACATGTTTATTACAATAGTTGCACATGTAATATTATTAACTTTCATTTGGGCCAATCAATGTTAACATAACTTAAGTTACATGCACACAACCTTTTATATTTTAAAACAAAATAATTTATACAAAAAAAAAATCACTTTGGTGACTTTTTGCTTCAATTAAGTTATTTTAAAATATATATAAACATATCAATATTCAAATTTAGAATTTAGAATTTAGAATTTACTCAATAGTCAAATGTCAAAACTATTTTTTTATTACTTTATAGACTCTGAAATAACCAAAAATAAGGTTATCTTAATAATGCAATAAAAAACCAAAAATTTTAATTTTTGACTTTTTGTTTTTGTTCCAAAACCATATAGTTCAAAACCAAATAGAAATAATGTAGTGGTTCAAAGCCAAATAATTAATAAGCACATGTATTCATAATTTTGGCATGGATAAAAACATTAAAGCAATTCACGCATATACATGTATTCATAATCAAATAGAAAAACTTACCCTGAATTTACCATGTAAATCAAAAGTTGTTTTTATGATTAAACAGATATTCACATGAATACTTTAAAAATATTTTCAAGCCAATAACTCTCAAAAAACATAATCATAATAATTGGCATATCCCACAATTCATACAATAAAACATATCATCATAATTTAACTAAATATTTGGAATCATAAGATGCCAAAATCTAAGATGAACTAGACTTAAAACCAAAATATTTAAATATGTATGTGTCTTGGCAGTATAGATAATTGAAATTCATCGACTAATATTAATAACTTTAAAATAAGTAATTATGCACTAGGAATCAAAATAGGAGGCACAATTGGTAAATTTCAACAGCAACTATGATGCAAAACATTAAACATTAAAGATTAATTTATCTTGCACCAAAGCGCCAATAAAATTGAATATATAACGATAAAAAAAATAACTCTAATAACTAATCTGTAAAACTAATTCAACAAATACTTGCACATATACCTTTTGAAAAATTCTTTCTATTCACGAGTATTTTAGAAGCGGATATAGTCAAACTAAAATAATGTGTATAATCACATGAATTATTAAAAACTTTCTCAAACCAACACCTTTAAATTACTAAATAATCAAATAGAAATCGAAACATAAGTAAACCCCAAAATATATACTTAAGATATTAATCAAAACTATATATTTGCGATATCTTTAAAAAAAATAGTAGACTGATTGTAATGGGCCAAAATTGCCCGGCCCAAATCACCAAAAATCAAAAAACCAAATACAAACCAAAAACCCAAACCACTAAAAATTAAAACCAAACCTAGGTCTAAATACAACCCAAACCCTAATAGCCCAAATCAGAAAGTAAGACAAAAAAAACCCTAAGCTACTAAAGGGTTTTAGCCGCCGCACGCCCCACGCCTCCCTCGCGCACCGCACGCTACTCCTCCGCGACGTGTGTCGCTCCACCACGCCACGTCAGTAGCGTGTCCACCCATGCACCTGCAAAAGGCCGGATATTCAATTGTAATTCGGCTATATAAGGCGCGAATAACAATGTATCGGAGTTTTTTTTTTTTACATGAATACAAGGCAATACAAAAACACTTTTTCCAATACAAAAAACGGGTTTAAAACGCACCAAACAGTTTTAAAAAAGCAAGCAAGAAGCAGGATCTAAAGGCCAAGGGTATTCTTTATTCTTATTTTATTTTATTTTCTTCATTTTTTTTCTTTCGATTCTATTTTATATATATATATATATATATATATATATATATATATAGCTATTTAAAAAACAAAAAACAAAGGCTCAAATGATTTTTTTGTACAAAACATTGGTTTATAAAGTAATACCAAAACGATCTCGTTTTGGCTTAGGGCAATAAGCATCAAAACAGCGTCGTTCGGCTTGACCTGCGCGGAAATCGACCAGGCCCTAGAAGGATCCGCGTGTTTTCACTCTGATGGGAAATTTGCGCGTTTGGCCCTCCCTCTTTTCCTGACTCTTCAAATCAGTTTATTTTGTTTTAAAATTTGGCCCTGAAATCATGCTATTGTTTCGATTTAGTCCTTGGGCCATTTAAATGTGGATTTTGGAATGGCATCGTTTTGGCAGTAGGGCGTAATTGCCCAGTTGATCCCTACGATGTGGCGCGCGTTTCAATTTGGTTCTTATCCACTTATTTCTTTGTTTTTTTCTTGATTTTATTTTTGTTTTGATTTAATCCTTAGTGCATAGGATTTTAATCTTTGTTTTAATTTGTTGTTTGTTTTAACTACATCATTTTGTTTTTCTTAATTTCATCAGGTTATTCTATACATATATTTTTTTTACTTATTATATATATATATATATTATCAGTTATATTTCATCTAGTTTTAGCTAGAGGTGCTCATGGGCCGGGCCAGGTCGAGCTCAACTAAAAATTAGGCCGGTTTATTGGGCTCGGGCCGGGCCGGGCCCAAAAAATGGGCCTAAAATTTTGCCCAAGCCCGACTTGGATAAAAATACTAAAACCCGGGCCCGGCCCGACCCGCCCGTATTAATTTTTATATAATTTTTATATAATTTTTAAATATATATAGTACATTAAAAATACTAAAAACATCAAAATAAATACTTGCCAAAAAATTAAAAATAAATTTTAAAAAATATGTAGACTTAAATAACACTAAGATAGATGCAATTTAACAAGCAAATGCCTCTAAAATAATAACAAAATTAACAAATGCCTTCAAAATAATAACAAAATTAACAATAAAATAAGTTTTATACAATATCTAAACAATAACAACAAAATAGTAACAACATAATAATAAAATTGTAGCAAAATAGGGAGAAAACAACAAGAAAATAACATTAAAAAAATAGCAGATTTTTTTCGTCATTTAGTGAATTCGGGCCGGGCCCAGGCCAAAAATGCCTTACCTGAGTTCCGGCCCATTTTTTAAACAGGGCCTTATTGTAATGACCTGAAATTCACGGGCACCGGAAAAGTGAGTTATAGGGCCTCCGTCTTAGTGAAATAAGTTCGAAAATAATTATTAAAAATATTTATGAGCCTAGTAGTGTGTCTAATTAGGATTTAATTAGGTGAAATTAGCTTAATTTAGAATAATTAGCAAAAAGAACTAAATTGAAAAAGGGGTAAAAGTTTAATTCTAAAGTAATAGAAAATAAAAAGGATCAAAATGGCAATTAAGCCATTTACATAAATTGAGGCGGCATATTGAAATAAAATCAAAGATTTTATTTAGGTTTTATATATTAAATTATATATATATATATATATATATATATATATTATAATGATTATTATTATAGTTTTATATTAAATTATTATGATTACTTAATTGATAATATATTATAAATAAATTAAATAGAAGACAATTGTATGGTAATAAAAAATACATGTGTAAGAATTGTATTGGTACATTTGTAATTTAAATACTAAATTACTTATAATTTAAGTAAAAATATATTTGTTAATTAAATTATTAAATTATTAAATTATGAGATTTTTTGTTTAAGAACAAATTAAATAATGACAATTGTAATAAAATTATTGGTACAAATGTAAAATTTAGTATGTATCCAATTGTAATATTAGTATTTGTTATTAAAATAGATATTTATTAAATTAATTAAATATAAAATATAACATAAAAGAATTAAAGAAACATAACAAAAGAAACAGAGAAGAAACGAAACAGGGGAGAAAGAAGGAGAAAAAGAAAGGAAAGAAAGGAAATAGGGGAAATAGGGATTTTAAAGCTTGGAAGTTTAATAGGTAAGTCAATTTAGCCCTTTTTACTTAATTTTGATGTTTTAAAAGCTTTAGAACAAAGTTTTGATGAAATTAAGTTGATATTTTGAAAGTTATTAGATTTCTAAATATTGTTCATGTTGAATAAAAAGATGAATTAGGGGTTAAATTGATAGGAAATTTAAGTTAGAAATGAAATAAGGATTGAATTGCAAAGTAAGCCATAAGTTTTGTGTTTTTAGGGACTAAATTGAGGAAAATTCGGAATTAAGAAAATATGTTGAAAATTTAATAGTTAAATTTGAGTTTAAATGAAATTTGAATAGGAATAAGGTGTGAATTGGTGTTATAAATTTGGTTATTAACATTTTACATCAAAACAGTTTTGGGAAGTAGCAATGGTCTGATTTTGAAAATTCACTAAAAATTGTAGGAATTGAATTAGAGGATGAATAAGATATGAAATTAAAGCTTATTGGGTCTAGTTTCTTATAGTGGAAACAATGTAAGCAATGAATTTATGAATCAAGAGATATTTGAAATTTTGTAAGACTGGTTCAGGGTGATTTCAGAGACACTCTGTTTTAACTTTGGAAAATCATTAAAAATTGTACAAAAATTATTATGGAGTGTAATTTATATATGTGAACTCCTTAATGAATCTAGTTTCAAAATAAATAAACAAGAACCTTATTCGAGTTCTGTACAATGAGATAATTTATTTTTAGTAGAGAGAGGTCAGAACTGTCAAATGAAATAACAGGGAGTATTTAGTGAATAAACTGTACTAAATGGCTAGACCAAAAATTCTGGAAATTTTATGGTTAGAAGATATATGAGTCTAGTTTTAAGGAAAATTTACGGATATTAATTTGGAGTTTCGTAGCTCAAGATATAAATAATTTAGTAACAATAACTCAAGTAGACAGCTTAATGGTGAAATTATATATATACATTAAAAATGGTTAAATTTACATGTTTAGGCTCATGAATTAAATTGAATCATGTTGTATTGATGATTATAAATTATTATTTTTGTAGCCAACAAAGAATCAAGCATCAGCATCGAAAGGAAAGGAGAAAGTCATCGAGGACTAAAACGGGAGAATTACGGTGTGTATTACTATAATTCGAATTTTTAATTATTCTTGATTGCTGAAATTTTAATTGTTATGTATGGTAAATAAGACTTGAGATAAGTATGTGAAATTGAAATTAGAAAAAGTAAAATAATACCCTATTAACTCGTCGGACTAGATTCGATACAAATGGCATGCCATTGGATTTGTGATATGATGAAGAGATTGTAGTTCGGCCGAGAAGATGTTTCTGTTATTATATACTTCGGTTTATCCGAATAGGCATTTAATGCCTTATTGGTGTGTTGGGAGGATATATTATACCGGTGTGTTATGGAGGATTTACAATATTCCGGGTGTGTTTGGGTTGGATATTCTGGTGTGTTTGGGTGGAAATCCGTGTATCTCATTCATAGTCCGAGCTTTGTTAATAGGGTAAATAATTGAAATGAAATTTTGAAAATGAGATTATTTGTTTAGCACTATTGAAAAGTACGAGAAAGAATGTATGAACTAAATTATGAATTGAGTTAGTATGAGAAAAATAAATTATGAATTTAAGATTTATGAAGTAAAATAATTTTATATAAAAGTAGTTTAAATAATTATAAAATTATGGTTGATGTTTGTAATTTATTAATGTTAAATAGTCTTGGTTTATAGTAATACCACTGAGTATATCCATACTCAACATGCAGTTGTTTCCGTGCGCAGTTAGTAGAAGTCAAGTGTCCCGCTCGAGATCCGAACAATCCCGACTCCAACACAAACTTGGTGATGTATATTTTTCTTTTGGGTAAAGGTGGCATGTACATAGGTGTTATTTAGTCACTTGAATATGTATATTACTTTGGGTAGTGAAGGATGAATGATAAAATTTAGATGGTTAAATGAAATGATAAGGAAAGTACATGATATTTTGATATATGAACATTAAGTTGTTAAATGAATGAAGTTTTAATCAATTTGAATGATGCTATGATAGTTATTAAATTAAAATTTTATTAATAATATAAATATTAGTATATGAATGTGAAATATTGGTGTTGGTTGTTTTGGTTTGAAATTTGCAGGAGGTTTAGGTAAAAATAAGCGAAATCTGTCTGCCAAATTTTTATAAAAAAAAAAAAAAATTTGGAATACTCGAACAAGTCCCGTTCTACTTTTAATACATGTTTGAACTTCAAGAGTTCAAGATAGGGACTTAATTATTATATTATACTATGAAAGTTATATTAATTGTAAATTATTCGTAAGTTGTCTGATACGTCCGGTAATGCCTCATAACCTCGTTCCGGTAACGGTTTGGGGTTAGGGGGTGTTACACTTATTTTTTTGTCCAAGCCCATTTTTCGGGCCTATATTTTTGTCCAAACCCTCCAACATTTCAGGCCGGGCCGGGCCGCCCAACCCATGAGCAAGTCTAGTTTTAACTCTTTTCTAATATAATTTAAAATTTGTTGTGTCTTTTATTTTCTTTTAAATCGTTTTATTATCTATCTAAAGTTATTATTTATTTTAAATAATATATATTATTTTTCATACTATTACATATATTATCCATTTCAAATTTTGCCATAAGTTTGTTTTATTGTTATTTTTATATATCAGTTATTTTATATATTTTTATTTTGTTTTTATATTCGATAACTTCTTTACCAAGTTTTATTTGATTTCTTAGTTTTATTTTTGTATATATATTTTCTGATTTGTCATTATTTGCTTTATTATTTTTATTGATTTGTTCATCTCTTCAAAATTTGATTTTGTTATTTTATCACCTTTATTATTATTATTATTTTCATATTGACCTTAGCATTGACATTGTATTATTCGTGCTATTAATTATGTTCTATTATTCCTTCTTTTGGTCGTTTATATTAGCTTTAAAATTGGTCCATCTTGTAATTCTCGTGAATTGTTTTTAGTATTTTTGTTTTGTAATTTATTAGCATGATGATTTTATTCACAAATCATCGTTTTAAATAAAAAAATTGCTATATTTTATCCAAAAGTTTTTAAAATAAGGCAATTCTAGGTATTTGGGAGCTGTGAGAAGATTGTGCCCTAACTTACTCGGTTCCGATTTTTCTCGTTAAATCTAAGTAATCGAGTATCCTTTTGAAATCAAAACATGTAAAATTCAAATAAAGTTTATTCTTGGGAATTCGAGATGTTGTGTCCTACTTCATTGGATGTGACATTTTGTTATCTCGAGGCAAGGATTTTCAAATAAAGGCAATATTCTGTATTTGGGAATTTCAAGAAATTGTGCCCTAACTTACTGGGTTCTAATTTTTCATTTGACCCAAAAAACCGAATATCCTTTTTAAATTTAAATGCATGAGTTTTGAAAATCAAAAGAAAAGCTTTGTTTCGAGGGTTTGAAATGTGATTGCACTCGAGATAAGTTTTAATATTTATGATTGATCGTACTTGAGAACTAACTATTATCACGATGAAGGCAAGCGTACCTATCGAACAGTAGTATAGTTTATAACAATACCGGATGTCGAACCCACAGGAACTAAAAGTACTAGTAGTAACCTTCTTTTTATTATCTAGCCTAAAAATAAGGGGAATTGTTTTATCTAAACTACTTAATTAAACTAAGTATGCACATAAAGTAAATTAGGGAAAAACTTTTGGGAAAACTGATTGATTTAGACAATACCCAAGGAAGAATCCACCTAGACTTTACTTGTTATTCGACTCTGAACTAGACGATTTATTCACTTGACTTGATCCATAGAAATCCCTAATTTATATTATTATCCATTTCGAGACTAATAACATCTAACCCCAGGTTGATTAATTGAAATATCTTTCTAATTAAAACCCCTAGTGTTGCATTAACTCGATCTATGGATTTCCTTATTAGATTTGACTCTAATCAGGTAGATTTATGTCGTCCTATCTCTAGGATTGCATACAACTCAGCTTAATTATGAATGATCTACTTTTAGACAGGGACTTTTGCTCATCTGAATAAGCACATCAATACTTGAATCAATATCCTGGAATATTAAAACAAGAGTTAAGAACATAATTAAGAACAAATCAAGTATTTATCATATAATTCAGAAAATATTAACAAGATCCGTCTTAGATTTCATCCCCCTTAGGTATTTAGGGGATTTATTTCATAATTGTAAAAGAAAACATCTCAGAAGAAAAATAATGACAAAACATAAGGAAAACCCAAAAACTCCTGAGGGAATTGAAGCGAGATCTTCAGTCTTGAAGGAGAATTCGGCTTCTGAAATGGATCAATCTGCTTTCTTCGAGTAATTCCTTGCTTCCTACTCCGTATCTCCTTTTTAATCCTCTTCTAGGGTGTTTAAATAGGCTTTAGAATGCTTCAAAACCCTCAAAATTGCCTTTTTCCGAATAGAATTAGACTTGGGCTAGTCAGGGACACGGCCCTGTGTCACGCCCGTGTGAGGTGGTCTTAAGCCGTGTTCAAGACTGTTAAAAAGACATGGGTGTGTGGTCTACCCGTGTGAGGAATTCTAGGCCATGTTGATTTTCCACGTTGGCCTATTTTCTCCGTTTTTGGCCTGTTTCTCGCACTTTTTACTTTTCTATGCTCACCTAAGTATAAGATATGAAATTAAAGGATTAGGAGCATCAAATTCCACAAATCTAATAATAATTCATTCAAAAATGTACTAAGCATGGGATAAAAATATGTATAAATTATGACTTATCAAATACCCCCACACTAAAGCGTTTTCTTGTCCTCAAGCAAAATCCTTAATTCACAATTAAGAAATCATTTTTCTCAACTTATAATTCCTATCAATAATATCTCAAAATAATCCATAAGTAATCATACATTGAGAATTCAACTAGAAGCATATTGAAGTTTCAAACATTCCAAGTTGAACATTTTATCACGAAAAACATAGGTGTCTCCCCTCATCTAAGTAATCACATTTGATTCAAAATATCACAGAGTTTAACATCCTAACTAAAGATTCACTCAAATCACTCGAGGTGTTTAAGGACAACAAATTTAGCACTCATCAGTCAATATGAAAAGTTATTACCATAGGCTTGTGTGAAAATCAAATCTCCATCACTATATATTAAGATGATACATCAATCAAACGGTTTTTAGAGGGTTGTAACGTGGCTTTGGTTAGGGGGTATAGTCACAAGCTTGAAAGAGAAGGTTAGAATCGAGATTGAATTTGAAAAATTACTTAACTAGAAAAAAATATTAAAACTGACAAATTACATTCCTATTTAGCAAACCTAGAATTGAGCTTTTCTTCATGAATAACATCGTTTTAACCCAAGGTTTACAAGAATTCATATAAATTTTTTTAAGAACAAATCAAGTAACATAGAATTTTACTAACTATCAAGATCAAACATAGCTAAGCAATTTATTCAAATCAAATCTCGACAAAAATAGGGATCAAATTAATTCAAGGGATTTCAACAATAATGGGTTATGGGTTAATATTGGGGGTAAATCAATGAATGGCTCGTTAGGCTCAAGGGGCTTCACTAAGGGTTAATTATGAATGTAGGCTTTTATGGAGTGAGTGGGTTAAACCTAAGTGCCTTTATCATCTTGACATATCAAATCAATGGTGCGGTCTTGACATGCATAATCGAAGCAAGTTCTAGAATAACAAATCAATATTGACTTACTCATAGAAACAATAAAAGTGAGCATGAAAGAAATAATATATGCTCTAAAGGCTCAAAATCTCACAAAAATTATGGCTTTTTGATGTTAACCCTATGAATTTCAACTCCAAGATAATACCTAAACTCGGGAAAATAACATAAAAATTTTAACACTCAAAAATCAACTTATCATGCTTGATTCTCTAATTACTTCAAGTTTAAACCATCAATGCATAAATACCTATGTTTTAATTCAAGATATATCAATAAAAATCATAAATTAATCAAAATTCATTCTAATAGTGATATGAGTGAGTCACGTGATAATAAAACAAAATTCAGGGATTTTTCTGATAGTGATATAAATAACCCCCCCACATTTAAGATGTACATTATCCTCAATGTACAAATATAAAGTTAGTGGAAAATATAGATATAAGATCATAAGATAGAGAGAGAAGTGAAACTTCCTGAATGTTAAATGGATTCCTTGAATTGTAGTTATGAAAAGTAATCAGCTAAGGTAAGAAAGAGATTGGGGAGGATACTCCGGTGGTGGTAGAGGTTGGGTTCCACAACATAGTGTCTAGCGAAGAGGTTATCGTGGTGGTCAGGCAAACATGGCAGTCGTGGAGGACCATTTCCAGTGGAGTTGCAAATTCCTAAGTAATAGTGAGCTTTGGAGCTCTTTATAACTGCGATAAAATCAATAAATCTTTAGGAATTACAGAAAAGCATGATTACTCGTAAAGAAATGGTTGTAAACATAAATAACTTAATATAAATTGTAAAACCTAAAGATGAAATGAAAATAGTCTTAAAGAGAAACAAAATTAATAATAGAGATATTGAGGCACACGGCCGTGGGGCATGCCCGTGTGCCTTTATTTCAGCCCGTGTTTTTTGAGGTTTTCAACTTTGGGCGTGTTGGTACACACGGCCGTGTCGCACGTCCATGTCGTATTTCGTTCACTTCTTCGATGCCCGTGTTGATTCCTCAGTTTCTACCATGACTTCTAGGCACGGGCGTGTCGCACGCTCGTGTTGATTTGGCAAGATTGCCCATGGCCATGTTGCACAGTCGTGGTAACATATCGAATCCTGTGTTTTGGGAAAAAAATTTCTGTTTTCACACGATCGTGTTGCACGGCCGTGTAGCCTCCCGTGTTATAAGCATGGCCTAAGGCATACCCGTATGCCTGGCCGTGTGGATTTAGAAAACCTGTGTTCAAAGACTCAGTTAGTAATTTAGACATTAAACACTAAAATTTAAATAAATCAACACTGTTAGTACTCAGGTTGCCTCCCGAGAAGCACTTATTTATAGTCTAAGCTCGACTTTACCTTGTAGGTGTATTTAAGGAGGTTCGTGAAGTCGTAGCTCCTCTCCATCGTCTTTAAAATTCTCACCGTTATAAAGTTTGATACGATGTCCATTTACCTTGAAAGTGCCTAGTGATAGGTGACTTACCTCTACTGTGCCATATGGAAAAACAAATTGAACTATGAAAGATCCTAACCATCGTGATTTAAGCTTCCCAGGAAACAATTTGAGCCTCAAGTTATATAACAGGACAAGATCTCCAACTTTAAATTGCTTACGTTGCTTTAAACGAGCATCATGGTGGCGCTTTGTTACTTCCTTGTATAGGCGTCAGTTCTCATATGCATTGATTCGCCACTCATCTAACTCGTTCAACTGCATCAACCTGTTTTCACCTGTAAGTTTAGGATCAAGGTTTAGAAATTTAATAGCCCAGAATGCCTTGTGTCCTAGTT
Source organism: Gossypium anomalum (assembly GCA_025698475.1). Taxonomy (NCBI): domain Eukaryota; kingdom Viridiplantae; phylum Streptophyta; class Magnoliopsida; order Malvales; family Malvaceae; genus Gossypium; species Gossypium anomalum. Next base: position 15,855,109 of record CM046961.1, read on the forward strand.
CGAATGGTAGATGACAACTTTTTCCATAAACAAGTCTGTAAGGTGATGTTCCTATGGAAGTCTTAAAAGCTGTTCTATAGGCCTATAAAGCATCATCCACTTTCATCGCCCAAGCCTTCCTGTTTGATTCTACTATCTTTTCTAGGATCCGTTTAAGCTCTCGGTTTACCACTTTGACTTGTCCACTAGTTTGAGGATGGTAAGGGGTGGCTGTTCTGTGGTGAACTCCGTATTTCTTAAGGATCTTATCAAATTGGGCATTACAAAAATGAGTACCCCTATTATTGATAATTGCTTTAGGTGTTCCGAATCGAGAGAAGAGTTTCTTAAGGAATCGTACAACCACTCTAGCATCATTAGTCGGTAAAGCTTGGGCTTCCACCCATTTGGACAAATAATCAACGGCTGCTAAGATGTATTTATTCCCAAATGAACTAGGAAATGGACCCATGAAGTCGATACCCCAAATGTCAAATATTTCACATGAAAGTATATATGTTTGAGGCATTTCATCACGTTTGGAGATAGTACCTGTCCGTTGGCATTTGTTACAGGAAGTAACATACCTATTGGCATCTTTGAATAGCGTGGGCCAATAAAAATCTGATTCAAGCGTTTTATGTGTGGTCTTAGTTCCACTATAGTGTCCTCCAGCCGGTCCTGAGTGGCAATGTTCTAAGATCTTCAATGCTTCTAACCTTGTAACGCATCTCCTAATGACTTGATCTGCACATATACGGAAAAGAAAAGGGTCTTCCTAAAAGTAATTTTTAACATCATTAAAGAATCGCTTCTTTTGCTGGTGTGTCAACCCTTTTGGGATGATGTTAGAGGCTAAAAAATTCGCAGTGTCTACAAACCAAGGTACCTCAGAATCAGATATAGCAAAGAATTGTTCTTCAAGGAATGAATCATTTATTTCAACTTCATCTAGCTCTTTTATATTTGAGTTTTCGAGCCTCGAAAGATGATCAGCTGCGAGATTTTCAACTCTTTTTTTATCCTGAATCTCCAAATCAAATTCCTGCAATAAAAAAATCCATCAAATGAGTCGATGTTTTGCATCAGTCTTAGTTAAAAGGTAGTGAAGGGCAGAATGGTCAGTATAAATGACAACTTTAGACAATATTAGATATGGCCTAAATTTATCGAATGCAAAAACCACAGCTAGTAGCTCTTTCTCTATGGTAGTGTAGTTTTCTTGTGCGGCTATCAAAGTTTTGCTAGCATAATAGATAGGTTGAAAATACTTGTCTCTTTGCTGTCCCAAAACTGCAGCTAATGCAAAATCACTCTCATCGCACATTAGTTCAAAAGGCAAATTCCAATCAGGTGCAATTATAATTGGAGCATTAATTAATTTATCATTTAAAGTATTAAATGCCTCTAAACATTCCTGCTCAAAGTTAAAGGGCATATCTTTTTCTAGTAATTTAGTCAAAGGCTTAGCTATTTTAGAAAAGTCTTTAATAAATCTTCTATAAAAACCAGAATGTCCTAAAAAGCTTCTAACAGCCTTAACCAAACTAGGGGAGGTAATTTTTCGATGGTTTCAATTTTAGATTTGTCAACCTCAATCCCTTTACTAGAAATTTTATGTCCTAACATGATACCTTCTTGAGCCATAAAGTGACATTTTTCCCAATTAAGCACAAGGTTCGTTTCCTCACATCTTATTCAAACTCGTTTTAAATTTTTAAGGCAAAGATGGAAAGAGTTATCGAATACAGAGAAATTATCCATAAATACCTCCATGATGTCTTCTACGAGTTCATAAAAAATGGCCATCATGCAGCACTGAAAAGTAGCAGGAGCATTACATAATCCAAAAGGCATTCTGCGATAAGCAAACGTACCATATGGATATGCAAATGTCATCTTTTCTTGATCTTCAGGAGCTATTGGGATTTGAAAATAACCAGAGAGTCCGTCTAGAAAGCAGTAGTACATATGCTCTAATAATCTTTCCAACATTTAATCAATGAATGGCAGGGGAAAGTGATCTTTTCTCGTGGCATCATTCAGCTTCCTGTAGTCAATGCAAACTCTCCAACCTGTAACTGTTCTTGTTGAGATTAATTCATTTTTCTCTTTGGTTACAATAGCCATGCCTCCTTTCTTAGGAACAACCTACACTGAACTTACCCAAGAACTATCAGAAATAGGATAAATAATTCCAGCATCTAGAAGTTTAATTACCTCAGCTTTAACAACTTATTTTATGTTGGGGTTCAGTCATCTTTGAGCTTGCACACATGGCTTATATTCATCTTCCATTAAAATTTTGTGGGTGCAAAAAGAAGGACTGATCCCTTTAATGTTAGAAATTTTCCAAGCTATGGCCCTTTAATGTTCTCTTAATACTTGGAGTAATTCCTCTTTCTCTTTGGGTTGCAAGTTACAAGCAATAAGAACTGGTAATGTATAATTATTTCCAAGGAATGCGTATTCCAAATGATTTGGCAATTGTTTAAGTTCCAGTTTGGGGGGTTCTTCAATAGAGGGTTTTTGCTTAAGTTCATCGTTTACCTTGATACCCTCATATTCTGCTTGTCTTCAGACGGGTTCATTGGAATTCAGTTCAGTTTTTACCTTACCTATCTCAGAATCATCATCATCTACCTCCTCTCCTCGGGCAAGACACAGTTCCAACGTGTCCTTATGTACGATTTCCTGAAAAGAATCTTAAGTAGTATGATCAATAGAGTCAATAAAATAGCATGAGTTATCCTGTTCCATAGAAGATCTCATGGCATCATAAATTTTAGAAATAATATCTTCGTCACCTACTCTAAGCACAAGTTTGCCATCTCCCACATCAATAACAACCCTAGCAGTGGCTAAAAATGGACGACCTAAAATTAAAGGCACTTCAACATTCTCATCCATGTCGAGCACAACGAAATCAATAGGGAATATAAATTTATCTACTTTTACAAGTACGTCCTCTATGATACCCCTAGGATATTTAACAGATCTATCAGCTAATTGAATACTCATCCAAGTGGGTTTAGGTTCCCCAAGACCAAGTTGTTTAAACATCTTATATGGCATCAAATTAATGCTAGCGCCTAAATCAGCTAGTGCCTTCTCAACATTCAAACTACCAATTAAGCAGGGAATAGTAAAACTTCATGAGTCTTTCAGTTTGGTTGGAAGTTTATTTTAGAGTACGGTCGAGCACTCCTCGTTGAGTTCCACTATAGATAAGTCCTCAAACTTTCTTTTATTTTTTAGAAGCTCCTTTAAGAAATTTGCGTATGTAGGCATCTACGAGATAGCTTCAACAAAAGGTAAGTTAATATGTAATTGCTTAAAAAGTTCAAGAAATTTACCTAATTGTGCATCCATGCGATTTTTTTCAACTTTGCTGGATATGGGACTGGTGGTTTATATTCCTTTGGTACTGGTTTGTCTTTATTTTCGGGTTTTACCTCCTCTCCTTCGTCTCTGTCAGCTTCTTGTGGTGGCTTCTTTTCAGATTCATCTAACACTTTCCCACTCCTTAGTGTAACTGCTTTCACATGCTCTTTTGGATTGGGTTCGGTGTTACCAAGTAAACTTCCTGGTGGTCTCTCTGAGATCATCTTAGCCAGCTGTCCAATTTGATTCTCAAGCCCTTGAATTGATGCTTGCTGATTTTTTAGTGCAATTTCAGTGTTCTGAAAATGGGTTTCTGCTACTGAAATAAAATTTTTCATCATCTCCTCAAGGCTCGGCTTTTTCTCTTGCTGGTAAAGTTATTGTTGGAAACCTGGAGGGGGTGGTGGTCTTTGATTTCTTTGGCCTCCCCATGAGAAATTTGGGTGGTTCCTCCAACCTATATTGTAAGTGTTACTGTAAAGATTATTTTGAGGTCTAGAGTTGTTACCCATGTAATTCAATTGTTCGTTCTCTATGTTGTGGCCATAGGCTGGATATTTTGGATTGCTCATTCCACCTCCACTTGTATTGCAGAGCATTACTGGATGTACCTGCGAGGAAACAAGTAAACCATCAATCTTTTTATTCAAGAGTTCTACCTAAATTGACAGCATAGTAATCGAGTCGACGTTATAAACGCCTGCTGCTTTGGTCGGCTTAGTCCTCATGACTTGCCACTGATAATTATTCAGTGACATTTCTTCACTAAATTTATAAGCCTTTTCAGGTGTTTTGTTGTTGATGGTTCCACCAGCGGCTGCATCAATCATTTGTCTTGTCGAAGGGTTCACACTATCGTAAAAAGTTTAAACTTTTAGCCAAAGGGGTAATCCATGGTGAGGGCACCTTCTCAATAGATCCTTATATCTCTCTCATGCATCGTAGAGTGTTTTTAAATCCATCTGCACAAAAGAAGAAATATCATTCCTTAGTTTAGCCGTTTTAGCCGGCGGAAAATATTTAAGTAAAATTTTTTTGGTCATTTGTTCCCAAGTAGTGATTGACCCTCATGGTAACAAGTTCAACCACTGTTTAGCCTTATTTCTCAACAAAAAGGGAAATAATCGAAGGCGAATGGCATCATCAGAAATGCCATTGATCTTAAATATGTCGTAGAGCTCCAGAAAATTTGCTAGATGAGTGTTCAGATCCTCGTCCTGTAAACCATCAAACTAAACAAACTGTTGTATCATTTGAATTGTGTTAGGTTTTAGTTCAAAATTATTTGCAGCAACAGAAGGCCTAACTATACTCGATTCAGTTCCTATTAAAGTAGGTTTAGCATAATCATACATAGTACGAGGAGCAGGATCTTGATTTACTGGATTTGCAGCAACCATAGGAGGTAGCGGATTATTCTGATTGTCAGCCATCTCCTTGGTTGTAGTGTGAATATCTTTGCCATTCCTCTATGTATTGTAGGATTCTCCTTATTTCTCTTCGATTTCTGCGAGCTATGCTTTCGATCTCACTATCAAAAAGTAAAGGTCCCGATGGGTTTCTTCTAGTCATAAACTATGAAAACCTGCCAGAAGAAAAGAAAATTTAGTAAAAATAAAAATAAAAATAAAAATAAAAAATTAATAATAATAATGGCTAAAGTAATAAAAATTAAGTGCTCCTAATATCTTAGTTCCCCGGCAACGGCGCAAAAACTTGATTGCACTCGCCATAAGTTTTAATATTTATGATTGATCATACTTGAGAACTAACTATTATCATTATGAAGGCAAGCGTACCTATCGAACAGTAGTATAGTTTATAGCAATACCGGATGTCGAACCCACAGGAACTAAAAGTACTAGTAGTAACCTTCTTTTTATTATCTAGCCTAAAAATAAGGGGAATTGTTTTATCTAAACGAATTAATTAAACTAAGTATGCACAGAAAGTAAATTGGGGAAAAACTTTTGGGAAAACTGATTGATTTAGACAATACCCAAGGAAGAATCCACCTAGACTTTACTTGTTATTCGACTCTGAACTAGATGATTTATTCACTTGACTTGATCCGTAGAAATCCCTAATTTATATTATTATCCCTTTCGAGACTAATAACGTCTAACCCCAGGTTGATTAATTGAAATCTCTTTCTAATTAAAACCCCTAGTGTTGCATTAACTCGATCTATGGATTCCCTTATTAGATTTGACTCTAATCCGGCAGATTTATATCGTCTCATCTCTAGGATTGCATGCAACTCCGCTTAATTATGAATGATCTACTCTTAGACAAAGACTTTTGCTTCTATGAATAAGCACATCAATACTTGAATCAATATCCTGGAATATTAAAACAAGAGTTAAGAACATAATTAAGAACAAATCAAGTATTTATCATATAGTTCAGAAAATATTAACAAGATCCGTCTTAGGCTTCATCCCCCTTAGGTATTTAGGGGATTTAGTTCATAATTGTAAAAGAAAACATCTCAGAAGAATAATAATGACAAAACATAAGGAAAACCCAAAAACTCCTGAGGGAATTGAAGGGAGATCTTCAGCCTTGAAGGAGAATCCAGCTTCTGAGATGGATCAATCGGCTTTCTTTGAGTAATTCCTTACTTCCTACTCCGTATCTCCTTTTTAATCCTCCTCTAGGGTGTTTAAATAGGCTTTAGAATGCTTCAAAACCCTTAAAATTGCCCTTTTCCGAATAGAATTAGACTTGGGCTCATCAGGGACACGGCCGTGTGCCACGCCCGTGTGAGGTGGTCTTAAGCTGTGTTCAAGACTGTTAAAAAGACACGGGCATGTGGTCTACCCATGTGAGGAAGTCTAGGCCGTGTTGATTTTCCACGTTGGCTCATTTTCTCCGTTTTTGGCCCGTTTCTTGCACTTTTTACTTTCCTATGCTCACCTAAGTATAAGATATGAAATTAAAGGATTAGAAGCATCAAATTCCACAAATCTAATGATAATTCATCAAAAAATGTGCTAAGTATGGGATAAAAATATGTATAAATTACGACTTATCAAAATGTCGCATCTTAACTCACTAGGTGTGACATTTTATTTTCTCGGAAACAAGAGGGCCTTAGCATCCAGCTCAATTTATTCAAATTTTTTTATATAAAAAGGATCATATTTTAAAATCTTTTCAAAATTTTGACACTAAGGCATTAATTAATCAGTCAGGTACCAATTTTGGGCGTTATGAGGGTGCCAATCATTCCTCGTGCGTAACAGACTCCCGAACCAGTTTTCTCGAATTTCGTAGACTAAAATAATTGTTTTAATAAATCAAAATGTTTTATTAAAATGATCAACCACAATGTGACCTGATCACACCTCGAAAAAAGATTTGTGGCGACTCCCATTTTCGTTTTTAAGTTGACTCCCGTTTTTTCAAAATAAAAAATGGTTTCGACACTGATATTATAGATGCATATATCTTGACAGCATGTATTTATCCAATTATCAACTGGAAGTTCAACTGAATCTATGCCAATACAAATCACATACATTGAATGTATTCCAAATCCTCTATTATCCTTTCAGTGGCTTCCAACCAGTATTCCACCACGTTAGGGGCCACACTAGACACACCCTTGAAGATCTCAGCCCCATTTGAACGAAGTCGCTCCGGAATTGACCCACGACTTCCAATATCATTATTGGGCCCAGCGACCCTTTCCAAAATCCTCAGCATTGCTTGTGACAATGCTTCTTCTCCAGTGGCCCGATCATACGGCCCCCTCTCAGCCACAGGTGAGGCCGGAGCCTCTTCTACTCCAACATTGGGCATATGGCTCGATGCCGACGATTCAGCTCTAACACTCCTGCGACCTTGGCCACGGTCTCTTGTACCTCTTCTAGCACTCACCGTGGATTCGCGTATTATCTGGATTAAAAATTTTATGAAGTTTTAGTTAGTTTCAATAACTAACCCGATTTTTTATAAAAATAATTAAAGAGAAGATTGTTTTCGAAAATCTTCTACAGTTCCAAGATCCTGTGGGCTTCAATTCCACTCTAATAAAATCATCTAAAGTAGCCCCCTAACTATCTACTGTATAAAAATTTAAACAAATTTCAGAATAAAAGTACTTACTTGGTTCGACGTCGGAGACTCGGTGTGCCGCTCAGCAAGACTTCCTTTTTTCCAAAACATTGTGAAATTTTTTTCAAAAAACACACAAAAGAAACCAAGTATTAAGGCCAATTCACAGTCCGAGTTTTGTAACCTGGGCTCTGATACCACTAAATATAATACCCCAAACTCGGCCTGGACGTTATGGACAAATCTGGCGCATCACATTAAAGTGTTTTAGTGAAAACTGTGTTTTCATTTAAAACCCTTCTTAAAATAAAAGAAACCTTAACTATCCTTAAAAAAAACTCCTTTCAATCACTCGTTTAAAATATATGATTTTATGAAAACATGTCATTTTAAAATGTAGTTGCGGAAACATAGAAAAGTCATACTATAGTTTAAGAAACCATGTTCAACTTCTTATAATTACATCACATAAAAATAATAATCAAAATAATAATAAAGTGGAAGCCCTATTACAATCTGATTTGAAAAGTACTTAATAACATAGAAACTGATAAACTTTAAAAAGAAAAACAAGTCCAAATTATCTTGCTAGCTGGCCACCCAGAGTCCCTCTAAACATCGAACCTTCTACCGAGCATCACCGAAAATAAAATAAAAGAGGGTGAGTTTCCATGCAAACTCGGTGTGTACAACGCTCAATGAAAACAAGCATTCAAAAATCATCATACATTAAACATGCAATGCAATCCCATCCAAATTATCCATCCGTTATACATCAGCTCCATCCCCCGTCACACCATGTGGGGATATGAATATCGACCAACCCAGCCCACACACCAATGGTAGCCCAGTTGCGAAACTACCTTCATTTACATATTGGGCTTTAAAAGCCGTCGGTGGATCCACGATTGTCAGGCAACCATGCGATCCTCATATACTTCCTTCGTTCCATAGTTCCTACCCCATATGCAACCTAAGCAGAACATTATATGTATGCATGCCACATCCATAAAACTTACATTCAACATCTAGGGGTATTTTGGTCATTTTCGCCCTTATGGGTATTTCGGTAATTTTTTCTTGGCCCGTTAACAAGTCCCGCGAGCTAAGATAAACGAATACTATGCACCAGGTAGGATTCCAGAGAAGAGGAGGTGGGTCATTAAGACCGCTTAAGTACCAAGCTTTCCCTAGATCTAATCCTAGACATGCATATACCTGTTGTCACACCTTAACCCTTTGATCCGCCCACTGGTGCAAAAATATTAATTAAGTCTTATGTAGTTATCATTTGCTAGGCCCAAAACCCCTTACAAAGCCCAAACAAAGTCACATACCTGTATCTGACCCATTAAGCCCAATCATATTCATATAGCCCATTAGGCCCAAATCACTTGTATATGGCCCATTAGGCCCAAATCACATTTATATGGCCCGTTAGGCCCAGTCACATTCATATTCATGCTCACATACAAATTCCCATCATATAGCATCAATATTCGCTTTTTGCCTATTATGAGCCCAATGTTTTATCCGGCTCATTTAGCCCATTTCCCTACCCGTATGGGCAAATCACAACCCAAGTCCACAGAATCGCCTGTGGGTCTTAGGCAACCTATCGGTCTCTCCCTTACGAGTGTTTGCGCACTCGCAAGACTACCGTAGCCACACTTTCTGCTTTTCTGCATTTCGACATTTTGGTATTTCAACTTTTGTAGATTCATAGTGTGTGTGCGCGTGTATGTACACACACAGTAAGCAAGCGTGATGTGATCTCCGTAGCCCCAAACCTTGAACACAAATCTCAAATAGTTTTTCCTTGATCACGTACCACTTAGATCAATACCGCAACACCTAAGGAGTAATTCGGCAATGAGCTAAGATCCGAGATCCGATACTAACTCCCTACCACAGTTGATTAGAAAGAGTGAGGGACAATATTCGATACTTAGTGGAGAAAATCGATTGAAAGAGTAACACTTACACTAACTTCGGTCAAAGGGTATTCGGCTCTAGAGATTTGAATGGCACAATTGCTTATTCGGCACCAATGGAGAGAGGAAGAAGAATCAACTAAATCCAAAAGTGAAACAAAGAAATCGACACAAGAAAAATAAAAAAGAGAACAAGGGTTGGGTTTTCGGCTTTTGGAGAAATTGGCAGAAAAAAAAAGAAAAGAGGGTTTCTGGCAACAAGGTGAGAAAAAAATTTCAGCATTAGCCTCATACCTTTGCATTCGACACCTATTTACAACCCTTATGGCCGAACTCCTCAAGCCCAAGTTCCCATTTCAGCTCCACTTGCTTCTCACTTCTCATCTCCTCGTTTTTCTCCGTGATAACCTCTTGATCCTTTCCTTAATTTTCTCTTCTGAACACTCCCCTTAGAGTCCATCTTCACTCCACTTCCAACCTTCTAGAAGGTCAAAATTAAACTCCTAAAAATGCTAAGCTAGGATTCGAACCTAGGATCTCCTTGCTAGCCACTAACGCCACCTTCCCACACCCTAAGTGGCGTCACTTAGCCACTCTACCACAAGGCTTTTTGATGCCATTTCCCCCCTATTTTTATTTAAAAGCCCAACTACTCACAACCCTGGTTCTTTTAATAATTAAATTAAAATTCCTCCACCACAAAACTCGAACCCAGAACTTCTCCAACACACCTAGACACTCCAAATTCATTAAACCCTTAAAGCCAACATATCATTTGTCATTTTCTTGCTCACTTAAAAATTTTATGAGACCTAAAGCCCAAAGCCCAAAACCCAATTCCTCTAGGCCTAAAATTCGGGGCCTTACAATATATATGTATATATTTATCCCAAAATAACATACAATGATGTTCGCAAATATAATAATAGTTGAATAAATCATAAACCATAAGACTTCAAATTTAAACCAAAATAATTTGAATAAAGCTAAACCTCATCATATTAGACACTCCATTAATATTTCATCTTTAGACAAAATATTAACTTGTAAGTGATATATTAGTGTAATAATCAAACATTGACAATAAGAACATGTCGAACCATAAATATTCTTTGGGGCCAATTTATTGCTCATATGTAAAACTAAATAATTGTCACATGTTTATTACAATAGTTGCACATGTAATATTATTAACTTTTATTTGGGCCAATCAATATTAACATAACTTAAGTTACATGCACACAACCTTTTATATTTTAAAACAAAATAATTTATACAAAAAAAATCACTTTGGTGACTTTTTGCTTCAATTAAGTTATTTTAAAATATATATAAACATACCAATATTCAAATTTAAAATTTACTTAATAGTCAAATGTCAAAACTATTTTTTTTATTGCTTTATAGACTCCGAAATAACCCAAAATAAGGTTGTCTTAATAATACAATAAAAAACCAAAAACCTTAATTTTTGACTTTTTTTTTTTGTTCCAAAACCATATATTTCAAAACCAAACAGAAATAATATAGTGGTTCAAAGCCAAATAATTAATAAGTACATGTATTCATAATTTTGGCATGGATAAAAATACCAAAGCAATTCACGCATATACATGTATTTATAATCAAATAGAAAAACTTACCCTGAATTTACCATGTAAATCCAAAGTTGTATTTATGATTAAACAGATATTCACATGAATACTTGAAAAATGTTTTCAAGCCAATAAATCTCAAAAAACATAATCATAATAGTTGGCATATCCCACAATTCATACAATAAATCATATCATCATAATTTAACTAAATATTTGGAATCATAAGATGCTAAAATCTAAGATTATAGAACTAAACTTAAAACCAAAATATTTAAATATGTATGTGTCTTAGCAATATAGATAATTGAAATTCATCGACTAATATTAATAACTTTAAAATAAGTAACTATGCACTAAGAATAGGAATCAAAATAGGCGGCATAATTGGTAAATTTCAACAGCAACTATGATGCAAAACATTAAACATTATAGATTAATTTATCTTGCACCAAGGCGCCAATAAAATTAAATATATAACCATAAAAAAAATAACTCCAATAACAAATCCAGAAACTAATTCAACAAATACTTGCACATATACCTTTTGAAAAATTCTTTCTATGCACGAGTATTTTAGAAGCGGATATAGTCAAACTAAAATAACGTGTATAATCACATGAATTACTAAAAACTTTTTCAAACCAACACCTTTAAATTACTAAATAATCAAATAGAACTCGAAACATAAGTAAACCGCAAAATATATACTTAAGATTTTAATCAAAACTATATATCTGTAATATCTTAAAAAAAATAGTAGACTGATATTATAGATGCATATATCTTGACAGCATGTATTTATCCAATTATCAACTGGAAGTTCAACTGAATCTACGCCAATACAAATCACATACATTGAATGTATTCCAAAATAATATATATAGTTTAATCAAAAGAAAATCGCAAAAAAAAAAAAAAAAAAAAACTCGTGTGCTTAATTGATAACCCAGGTAAACAGAAATTTGTTTCGACTTTTCAAAGAAAAAAAAATCAACCTAAACTGCATTTGAATTTTCAATTGAATTGTTATAGTACCAAACGAAAAACTAAACTAACAATATATGAATTTTATTGTAAATTACCTCAACCATTAATGCTCATATATCAATTGAATTCAATCGCATTATCTTTTTACGTTAATAAAACTTTAAAAAATCCAATTAATAAAAAATCAAAACCCAAAGATTTTATTATGAATCTCAAAGATTCAACATGGTATATAATTAAAATATTAGACCTATAAAATTTGACAATCGAATCAATCCAAATTAATAGAGAACCAATTCTTTCTCAATGATTTAACATGACGAGGCTCGATATTACTTGTTAGATTTGTAAAATAAATCTAAAATAAAACTTAATAAACCAAGATCTATCATGTCAAATAATCAAGAATAAATAAATAAACCAGGATCTATTTTGTGTATAATTTGGGGACCATAACCCTAATATTTATAACCTTGGCATATTAGTTCTAATTCCTAATTAGCCCATCATTAATTAGAAATTGATTAGAATTCAATTACAAGAGTATCTACACATATTTGACCCATACTTTATTTAATAATTAAAGCTCAATAAAACTTTAACCAAATTAGATCATTTTTAATTTGGGCCTAACCTATCATGATAGTAAATAATAACATGTAATTACCCTTATTATATACGTGATATCCATACTTTCCAACATTACTCATTTCAACAATTCTCTAATATTTCCTAACCTGTCATAGCACTATACCTAACTCCGAGGCATAATGCAGATGTCACACCTAATACCCAAAGGATAAATTAGAAGAAAAGGCCAATTTTAAAAAATATTTGGAGATTTAGGTCGCTTTTGCCCATATTTAGGGAGATAGATCGATTTTAGGGAAAGAAACAGAAAACGCTTTCTGTAAGAAGCATTTTCAGTTGACATGTTGTAAAACGCGTTTTCTTTAATAACTTAAAACATTAGCTTTTTTGTTAGATGGTTAAATGATAGTGGTTTTGTCCTTGAGTTTCAAGTTCGATTCTTCTTCTACTCACATTTAATGATATATTCAAATTACATTTTTATTATATAATTACATATTTATTATTTTATTTATATAAATAAAAGAGTTATTAATTTAAAATAACAATTAAAAAACTTCAAAATAATATATTTATTAATAAAAATATTAATTAAAAATTTTTAAAAAATTTAAAACAACATAAAATAAAAAATACAAATGTGAATAAGAGAGGAATAAAAAACGCAACATTCTTAGGGGTGAGTAAAATTCGATCCGATTTGAAAAAATCAAAAAAAATTCGAATTTCGAATTATTCTAATCGAGTTAATCGAATTAATCGAATCAACTCAAATTTTTTTTAAAATTTTAAATTTGAGTCGAGTTGAATTCTTGAATTCGAATAATTCAATAAACTTAATATAAACTATATTTTTAATTTTTTAAAATTTAGACTTTTACTTAATTACGTAACCCAATTTCTCCAAGCCCACATTTTGTTTTATCCCATTTCCCAACCCCAAGCCCGTCTGCTCAAAGAAATAATTTCCCAAACCCAATTCCTCCCCCAAATCATACCCCTGAGCCCCAGCCGATTCCATCTTCCAACGTCTAAACCCCAAATTAATTTTCTTATTCTCTCCAGACTCCAGTCTCCATTCCCACGAAAATCAAACCCTAAAATCTATTTTTCTCAAAAAAAAAAAAAAAACCTCTCCTTTCTTCTCCTTCTAGTTCATTCAAACCTTCAAACTCCAAATCGAGTTGCTGTTCCTTCTGACCGAGGCACTTTGTTCTTTTCCATCTTAAGCTTGAAGTTTTTGCATCTTTAAGAAGGTTTGTCTTGAAACATTTTTGAATTATTGAATGATTTTTCGCTCTATTTTCATCTCTGTTTAATAAATGTTAGGATTTTTATTTTGCTTATTATTTGTTAGGAAGAAATCTTGTAGATTTGGATCCGCCATGGCAGCTTTGAAGGATCTTTTACCAGATGCGAAAAACTCAACGTCGACCTATTATGATCACGCGAATGATCCTTGGTTTAAACAACGGTTTAGTACGTCGGAGGAAGAGAAATCCACTGTCGTAAAGGCGAAGCCAGTACCGCCTTACTTGAAGCGCGCCGGATTTGTTCCTAGGAAAGTTGAAGACTTTGGAGATGGAGGAGCTTTCCTGAAATACATATTGCTCAATACCCGCTTGATATGGGAAGGGTTAAAGGGCAAAACCTGGATCGAAGATTCTTCCGGTGACTGTTGATGCTCGTGGGAATTTGGCTTATGATGCAATAGTTAAGCAGAATGAGAATGCCAAGAAGATTGTTTATTCGCAGCATAAGGATTTAATTCCTAAGATTTTGAGGAATGAGGAAGAGGGTGATGATGAGGGGGGAGAAGAGGAGGAGATGCAAAAAGAGATCGAGGAAACTATGCAAGAAACTAAGGCGGCTTTAGAGAAGATAGTTAATGTGAGATTGAGCGCTGCACAGCCTAAGAATGTTCCGAAACAGTCTTCGGATTCAAAGTATATTAAGTATAAGCCTTCACAGCAATCGGCTGCGTTTAATTCAGGTGCTAAGGAGAGGATAATTAGAATGGTAGAGATGCCTGTTGATCCTCTTGAGCCTCCCAAGTTTAAGCATAAGAGGGTACCTAAGGCTTCGGGGTCTCCACCAGTGCCAGTGATGCATTCCCCTCCACGTCCTGTTACTGTGAAGGATCAGCAGGACTGGAAAATTCCACCTTGTATTTCAAACTGGAAGAACCCGAAAGGGTATACTATTCCGCTGGATAAGCGACTTGCTGCTGATGGAAGAGGTTTACAGGAGGTTCAGATTAACGATAACTTTGCAAAGCTGTCTGAGGCTTTGTATGTTGCAGAGCAGAAGGCTAGAGAAGCTGTGGCAATGAGATCAAAGGTGCAGAAAGAGATGATGATGAAGGAGAAGGAAAGGAAGGAGCAGGAGTTGCGAGCTTTAGCTGCTAAAGCCCGTTCTGAGAGAACTGGGACGGTGGCACCATCTACTGCTGTTCCAATGTCATCTGATAGAAGTGCGATGGATACTGATACGAGAGTGGATTATGAGCCTGTGAGGGAAAGAGAAAGGGATATGCCAAAGGAATCGAAGGAAGAAAGGGAGGAGCGGTTGCAGAGGGCGAAGATACGTGAAGAGCGTCGTAGAGAAAGGGAGAGAGAGAGAAGGTTGGAGGCCAAAGATGCTGCCATGGGTAAAAAGAGTAAGATTACAAGAGATAGAGATAGAGATATTAGTGAAAAAGTTGCTCTTGGTATGGCTTCTACTGGTGCTGGAAGAGGTGGGGAAGTAATGTATGATCAAAGGTTATTTAACCAGGAGAAAGGTATGGATTCTGGATTTGCAACTGATGATCAATACAACATCTACGACAAGGGTCTATTCACAGCGCAACCTACTCTCTCGACACTCTACAGGCCAAAGAAAGACGTGGATTCGGACATGTACGGTGGCGCTGATGAGCAGTTAGAGAAAATAATGAAAACTGAGAGGTTTAAACCTGACAAGGCGTTTGCTGGTACTTCTGAGAAGAGTGGTCCAAGAGACAGGCCAGTTGAGTTTGAAAAGGAAGTTGAAGAAGCTGATCCATTCGGTCTTGACCAGTTCTTGACAGAGGTCAAGAAGGGCAAGAAAGCCATGGACAAAGTGGGTAGTGGAGGGACAATGAAAGCAAGTGCAGGTTCGTCCATGCGAGATGGCTATGAAGGAGGATCTAATAGATCTCGCATTAATTTCGAAAGAGGACATTAATATACATGGTTCTGTAGCTTGTTTATTTGCTCACCTTTGTTGCCCAGTGAAATCTTAAACCCTGAAATAGCTGTCTGGGGTGAGATTTTCTCTCTCTTCGGTACGTGGAATGTTGTTTTATTTTCCCTTGTAGACTTTTAAATAATCATATTTCTCTGTTATCTTATATTTTGTCGATTTCTTGTCCCATGATCATCTGTGTACATGAAATAGTATAATCTACAGAGGATAATTGCTTCTTCTCATTTCCCTCTCTGTTCGTTGATAATTACTTAAAAAAAGGTGCGGAGATTCATTGTGGCGTTTATGAACTTCTCTAGAACCTCATCTTGCATCTTTGAGCTGCTTAGAGCTAGAGCAATGTGTGATATTGATTATATCTCCTGGCATTGCTGACAAAGTCTAGGCCAGTAATTTTAAGATGCAAGATAACCATGAACCCATTTACGAGCATCATGAATTGTTGGAATTACAAGTGATTTTAGTACATTGTTACGGTGCCTTAACTAAATGGAAACCATTACTGAAATGATGAGTAAAATGTGGCTAGTACAACAATTATAAATGAAAATTTGGATTTGCATTTCTTCTTTGACAAATGACCATGCATCTTATGTGAATATCAGGACTGACCAACAACCTCGAAAGCCATACATTCTTGTTTACAAGAGAGCTTGAAATATTATTAAAAAGTTGGAAAGAGGTCAACAATTCAAGAGATTAAGAATGTTTTAATAAATAAACATATCATGGTTAATCCCCTTTAAAGAATTAGTGATCACTTCCAGAGCCCTGTTTTCCCCTAGCAACATATGCAAACTCACAACTTCAGACAACAAGGGACTGGAGATGTTACCGTTAGCATACTACACGCGTGATTGCAAATTTATGAACATTCAACTACAACAGTCCAGATCCTACCAAAATTTCTAAGCAAATACCTCAGAATCGATTTGCTGAATATTGGGGAAAATTTGTTTCAGGGTAGCATTGTAGTATGGAGACTGCGCCTGCAATAAAACAGTACAGTTGATCACATGTGAGAAAGGTTAAGAGAGAAGAATGACTACTAAGCCAGTAGAGAAGATTGAGAAATGTCAACCGACGATCACCAATTGTGCAAATAACTCTAGCTAAAGTGAATGCAATATGCCAAGGGGAGGATGATGATATAGAATTAACTGAACTCAGCCCAGGAAGGTAGACAACTACTTTAGATGGATGCCACAAAACAGCATGCACCAAAGACATACTCTATCAATAATTAGTGTCTTCATTCAAATATTAAATTGGAAACATAATTGAGAAAAGATTACATATATGAAATCTGGAAAACACAAGAAGAAAACGGAGCTCCGTAGCATACAGAGTAAGAATTAATCATGTTCCAACTACGAATTTTAACTAGATAGAGAACCAAAAATACCAAGGTAATCAACCAATTAGCCATAACAAAACATTTGGGATCGTAAGGATGCTCCAATCACAAAACCAACAAAAACTATAGTCTCTAAAAACTGCAAGTTGCAAACCGTACACATGGATTATTTTCAAGGTAGATAGTAGTGAGCTTTTCTCTTGAACCAGAAACACCCTCAGCTATGTCCTCAAGTGATTCTATTCGGTTGTCATTGAGCCACAAGTCTTCCAACCTGCATATAAAATTATTCAACAACTTATGATAGGATAAGATCCCTACACTTAGAGAGAAATGAAAATTACCTTGTTAAGTTTTGAATATCATCGACTGATGTTAGCTTATTTGATGAAACATCTAATACTCGGAGGTTGACCAATTTTGATAGGCCTTCCGTTTTTGCAATACCATTGTGGCTCAAGTATATTTCTTCTAGGGCATTGCATTCCTTGAAAACCAAAAATCCAAAGAAAATATTATGACATAAAAAGTTTTACGAGAACCAACATTTTTTAAAGTGCTATACCTCCAACCCTATCATAGATGTTAACCGGTTACTTTGCAAGCTAATCTTCTTGATGCAGCTAAGCCCACAAAGGTTGATCACTTTGATTCGGTTTCTTCCTAGCCACAGTTCTTGTAACTTTGTGAAATTTTGCAAATTTTCCATCACCTAAGATACCAAGATCAATGAAAGCAATTCACAAATTAGACCATGCTCAAGAAATTACTAATAACTGACCAATCTTACCCCCCTACTTCAATACTGAAACAAAATTGACAAAAAGCTTATGCCATGAAACAGAAAATTTCCACCTACCTGCTGCATACAATAGATGCTTATAACGTTATTTATACAAGGATTATGCAAGCATTTTAATAACTAACCCGTAGTCTGTTAGAACCAAGTTCAAGGATTTGCAACTCATGCAAGTGGTCAATCTCCTCCATCTTAGTAACTTCATTTTTGGAGACGTAGAGTTCCTTGATTGTGCTGGAGGCCTTCGACAATCCTTGTAATGAAGTGATTTCATTGAAAGAAACATCAAAACTAAGAGCTTCTTGAATATACCCACATCTGGTATTTTCGTCAGTTTATTATCCCTAAGTATTAACTCCTGTACAAAAAGAAATAACCCCAAGCTTCTTCGTTAGGCTCTTATTCATTTTTTTTCCCTTTACTTTCTTATTTACTTCTCACAAACGTCTAAAAGCTAAAGCAAATGGCAAATCTTTGATTAATAATAAACAAGTAATTAAAATATAGCAGATATTCAGGCATAATTAGTTCATGCAAACGTAAAATTTTTCATCTTATAATTATAAAAAAAAAAAAAAACCGTACTTTCAAACATCCAAGAGGATTAGTTGCATTTATCTACATGCATTTTTTAAAAGCAAAACTGCAAGTAATGACCAGCAGTACATAAATTTCATACACTTTATTTTTCTAACGAAACTACTACAATAATAATGAATCGTAAAGACCAAAAAAAGAAGGTTGAGAGGGGGTAAAGGGAAAGAAGAAGATAACCTCAAGACCAGTTAACGATTCCCAGCTGGAGATCGGCTCGATAGCAGCATCGTTGAAGAGATTCTGTCGAAAAGAAAGCTTTCTGAGATTGATGAGGTTCGCAATCCGAGAGTCCAATTTCGATAAGCGGTTCGTTGTCAGGTCCAAATCGATGAGATTTGGCGGCAATTCCACCGAGTCGAGATCGGGGAGCTGGAAGCTGGTAAGATCGAGACTGGTGATGGAGGATAAATCAATCTCCACGGTTTGATCATCTTGGTCCGGGTTGGCTTCTACTGGTTGTTCGTTCTGGCTTTGCATCTTCTTTTTTGGGAGGTGGAGACGCTAGCAGCTTCCGTCGACCAGTCGTGCAGTGGAATAGTTTCGGTTTTCTGGTGCTTTGTTTTTCACCTGGTGGATGCAATGGAATATTATGCAAGAGAAACGGTATGTCGTTTTCGGGTTTCCCCTTGGACAGTGTCGTTTGCGTGAAAGCCAGTAGATAACTAGGCCTAGCTCCTGGGCCCCAAAATGGATTAGAATTGAAATTGGGTTAATTTATTGGCAGGTCGGTTGGTTTTTATTAATTTTTTAAAATACCCGTACTATTATTTATATTTTAATTGTATTGGTGTCATAAGTTAATAAAATATTAAATTAACTAGAAATTCATCATTCACACGCACGTGGAAATGAAAAATATAGAATACAAATGTGTATTTGAAAATAACATATAATAAATAATGAAACGTGTGACTTGAATCAAATTAATAATAATATTACATGTAAGATAACTTATTACATAACTCAATCTTGAGTCGGTATCGAGTTAACTTGTAATACCAACTTAATCAAATGCATTATTAATATATACAATCGATGAAAGTAATAAAGTGTGCATAATATAATTAAAACGTATAAAATATTAAAATAAAACTTTAGTTGGGTGGTAAGTTAAAGTTTTACAAATGCAATTGATTCGGGTTCAAATTTCATCATATGTATATTTTTATTGATCTTTTTCAATAAAAAACTAAAATACCATCGAATAATATAATATTTTTTCATTAAATATACTTATTGTGGGCTTTGAATAATCTTTAAAGCTTCAATTTAATAATTTCAACCAAAACCACATTTGATATTAATATATGAGTATTTTTTGAACCAATTCATTATAGGTTTTGATCATATTTGTTCTTTTTTACACAATACCTAGAACTACTCATAGCCCCTTCTAACCCATAAACAGGAAGATAATGCGCTTCAATCCATTCGAACCCCGTGTTTTCCTACATTGACAATAATGTCCATGCCAATCAAGTTAAGACTCAATCCTCATCAACTACAGAGTCATTCCTACCTTATTTTGCACAAACCCACCACGGTTACCCGGTAATTCTATTCAGTTGAATAATGGATTGCAACCCAATTCAACAAAAACATTGAATAGTCATTTTGTGCCTCCTTATTGAATGGTAATTTGAAGTTTCCAAGAATAGAATAAAAAGACTTCTGTATCCCATTTTACCAATCTCAAAAGATCTTTGCTTTTTAGAAATATAACCAAAACATTACAATGAAAAAAAAATAGAAAAGAATTTTTCATTTTATTGTTTTAGGTACTAATTTTTTTCTTCCAATACCCTCCACCAAAATTTAACAAGATCACATATGAAATTATAAAATCAACAAAAATAACACAAAACCCACATTAAACATCAAAAGCAACAACTTTTTGTGAAGAAAAATTGTCAACAGTTTCTCTCTCCTCATGTTTCTGTGGTTTAAGACACTTGCAAAGGCTCTTGAACTATAAGTTTATGGAGAAAGAAGAGAAGAAGAAAGAAAGAAATATAGTTTGAAGCTGGCTCAGAAAGAACAACGACTAAAAGGATTTCTAAATTTCTTTTTGCAAACTTCAAGTGTAGAATTATGATTGTGTAATGTGATTTAGAAAAAAAAATATTAAAATAAATGTGAAATAAAATATAAAATTTTGAATAAAAGTAGATTGAATCAAAAGGATAAAAACTCTAGCCTTCTCTTTTAGTTTTTAAATTGGTGACAGATTATAGATGTCTTTTCATTTGATGACCGGCCAGCTAAAGTGATTGAGGAACAACTCAAACCACTAATTCTTCCATAGTGGTAAATTAATTAGAAGAACATCCCGACAATTAATTTTGTATAAAATTTTTAAAAAATTCTTTTTTAAAAATAGAGAATTCTAAAAAATGTATAAAAATTAAAAATATTATAAAATTATCGAGATAAAGAGAATACTAAAAAGTAAACAATAAATGAAAGTAAAAGAGAATTTTCTTGTACCCTATTTTAACTCTCACAAGGAATCTATTTAGAAGCCATTGTTATTCAATGCAATATACAAATAAATGAAACTTACTTAAGTGCTTATTTAATACATACATTAAGCAACTTTTATATTCACTTTCATAAATGAACAGGGGATTTATCTCATAAATGAATTGGTTAGAATATGAACATCCACATTTATATATTTGTAACATTCTCCATTGGATGTCCATTAGAGAAAAATGTGACTCATTAAAACATTTGTTAGGAAAAACCTCATGAGATAAAAACCTAATGAAGGAAAAAAAGTATATAATCTTTTATTGTAAGTTGCCCCAATGAAACAAAACTTTGATTAAAGGAAAAGAGTACAACATGTCTTGAATCCCTTGATAACAATGTCACTTAACATCTTTGAGTTAATGTATTCCAATTTTGTATACCAACCTTTCAAATGTTGTAGTTGGTAATGCATTGGTAAACAAATATGCTAAATTATCACTAGAACGAATCTGTTGAACTTCAATATCAACTTTCTTCTCAAGATCATGAGTGAATAATAAATTTGGTAAAAAATGTTTCATTCTATCTTCTTTTATGTATCCCTCTTTTAATTGAGTTATACATGATGCATTATATGTTAGGAAATGTGCCCATATTGCAGTAAACATGTAATTATTTTCTATGTATTTGAACGATAAATAAATAAAATTCACATTTCACTGTTATGTCTTTTGTATTTTTGTTTTTCATATTTTGTATGCATAGCGAAATTGTGACAAACAAATATTAGCTCATTGACTGTCTAAGTTCAAACTGATGATAAGTGGCACTGTAAGAACGTTTACATTGCAAGGAAGACAACTTACTTCAGTAGATAATATAACCTGTAATACACCGAAAATTTTTACAGTAAGATATTATCCTTGATATAGTAAAAAAAGAAGAAGATATAAAGTGACAAAAAGGGAAATTTTGAGTTATGATAACATTGGGAAGTATATTATGATGTATTAATTCAAGAAAGAACTAAATTGCAAAAGTGAGAAAAGTTTTATTGCCTAAGAGTAAATACTCAAAACTTGAGGGGTTAAAGTGTAAAGATGAAAATATTGATGTAGCAGCCCGATTTAGACTAATCGGAACGGTGTTTTCGGGACCATGAATCCCAGTCAGAAAAATATTTAAAAATTATTTTATATGTTTATTTTGTCTCGAATTTATGTCTGAAATTTTAAATGATTTAATTTTGTCGTTTAGGTATCCGATTAAACAAAAGGACTTAATCGCGTAAATTGAAAACTTGATAGTTTAAAGCATAAGGGTCAAATTGTTAGTGGCTTTTTAAGTGGGGGCATTTATGTTGTAAATATCCCATTAATACATTGGTGGAACGGTTTAAGACTTATATTATATGGTTTTTATATTAAATCATTAAGGGTATATAAGTAAATTAAACTTAAGTTATAATATGTTATAATATATATAATGAAATATAAAATAAAGTTAATATGTGTGTTTTGTTCTTGTTCTTGCCGAAACTAAAACAAAGAAAAGAAAGAAATAACAAAGCTAGGTTCGGTACTTACCAAGCTCAATCAAGGTTCGTTTTTGTTCAGTTTTTGATAATTTTTATGTTTTTTAGATCGTTGCTTCGTAATCTTCAAGACCCAAGCTTCAATTTTTTATTTTGATGAATATTTTGAGTTATGCCATTGTTGATAGCTTGTGATTTTTTTTGTTTGATGATGAAATATGGAAGATATGTTTTAGGTTAACATATTTTGTATTAGAGGTTTTGATGATTTTGAGTAATTAGGACTAAATTGCAAAAATAATAATTTGAGGGACTAAAATGTGAAATAAATGAAATATATGGGCTTGTATGAACACTAGGAATATTCAGCCAAACATGGGTATATTGAAATTTTGAATATTTTGTGTTTTATGAAATAGGGACTAAATTGTAAAAAGTGTAAATGTGAGGGGTAAAATGGTAATTTTCCCATTTAGATGTTTTTGGACTAAATTGAATGAAAATATGTTTGAATGAGCTTAATTTGAATATGTTTAGATCAAGAACCAAAGAAATTGAATTTGGATCGGGGAAAAAACGAAAGTTGTCGACTAACTATCCCGTTTCGTTTTACATCCTCCGAGGTAAGTTTATAAGCAAATAAATGTACTTAATTTTAATTAAATGAAAATTATACATGCTGAAAAGAAATATGTAAATTTATATTTATACTAGTCGAATGTATATAAGCTTGGCTACTATGTTTCTGAATTTGTTTCGACTAATTTACGACGCTCGAAAGTCCCGTATGAACCTTAGGAATAGTTAGAATACATATCTCATGACATAAGATTTCCGATATATGTGTGCGAGTAAGACTATGGCATCGGTATGTGATTCTGATATATGTGTGCGAGTAAGACCATGTTTGGGACAGTGGCATTGATATGTGATTACATGTAAGACCACGTCTGGGACGTTGGCATTATATGATATGTGTGATTATCCGAGTGTCCTGTCCAATTCCGAATGGTTCATCGGGCAACGGCAAGTTGTGAATGAATATGTAAAACGAGCTGATTGTTCAGGTACGAATTAACTTATTATCTACTTGAAAAAAGGTAAGTAAGTTATTTGATATTTGTTACAAATTGTGGGTGATGTAAATGAAAAATGTATGTGAACAAAGGAAGTGTATTCGGTCTTATAAACAAGAAATATAATTATTGTTAAAATGATTTTTGAATGTGGGTATATATGATCTTGTATATTTGGCCATATTATAAGAGTATGTATATGAGGTTGTATCTTGGTTCATGAGCTCGTATATATGAGTGGAGGCATACTTGATTATATAATGACATTTTGGCTTGAAAATTGAAAGATAATTTATTCATTTAATTATTTGAGAATTCGGCCAAGGTAACCTTTATCTATGAAAAAGATATTTTGCTCATATATAAGTATGTATTTTCTGTGATGTAATATAAATATGTATGTGATCATTATCCTTTAACTTATTAATTTATGTAAATAGATGTATATGCATACAAGTTATAAAAAGAGATTTTGGCTTGAGAATTCAATGATAGTTTGTTAAGATGTATAAATGCTCATTCGGCCAAAATTAATCTATATGTGAAATTACATATAAAATACATGAAATTGTAAGCTTAATATTTAAAGTAACTATGATAGTATAATTTGGTTTAGCATAAGTGGTTTGATTATGTCAATTAGTTATTTATTTGTTTATGACTTACTAAGCTGTGAAAGCTTACTCTGTGTGTTCTTCTTTACCTATGTTTTATAGATTTTGGATTCAAGTTATGAGCTCGGGAATCGTCAGAGAAGCTTATTACACTATTGTCTGTCTTTGGTATTTTATAAGCTAAATTTTCAAACCTATGGCATGTATAGGCTAGATTATAGTTTGAAATGTTGGATTTTGGTTCTGTGTAATTTAAGCCATGCGAAAATGGCCTAATTTCTATGTTCGAATTCGGTTTTGTTTGTTCATGGCTTATGTTCGTTTTGGTTATTATGCTATGAGTCATGGATGAATGATATATATGGTGATATCTATTTTGTGTATAGACGTTGAATGGTGATTTTGGATGTGTATATTTGGGTGATTTGGTTATGATATTTGGATAGATAAATATGTATGTGAATTCAGCTGTCATGCCTAATTAAGGTATTATATGTGATTTCGTATTAATGAGTATTTGATTATGTCTGGATAAGGTAAAAGATTATTATGATATACTTATTACTTGGTATATATGGTTTGTGTGTTTGGGTAAATATATTTGAAATTGGTTAAGTGATAAAATATAAGTGATGGCTATTAATTATATGTGACTTGGCTTTTATGCTCATGAAATATGATGAATGGTTTTGTATATGAATTGTCGAACGTGAGTAGTAATATATGAAATGGATATGCCATGTGTTTAAAGCTTGATTAGTGTCTTGGTGATGTGTTTGCATTTTAAATATGGTAATTTTTATTTTGTGAATTAGTTATTAAATGAATTGTTATTTGTGTCTGAAAAGGGTTAATGTTGCTATGGTGAAATACGTATGAACTTTGTAAAATATGCGATAAGGTCTGACCACATTAAAATTTGATGACCAAATATATGGTTTAAGGATCGATTGTGCATTTGCAAGTTAGAAATGGTAAATGGTGTGTAATTGCATTCGGCTAATAATAGGAAAAACCAATATATATATATATATATATATATATACCTATGATATTATTGCTTGTGAATTGGTCATTTATGTTATGGTTTGTAATGGCGAGGACGGTATACATATGTCTTGGATGATTGTATGAAAATTCGGATCAGCATGATGTGTATAATTAGTAAAGTTATATGATTATGAAACGGTATATTTTAGCCTAAGACTGAAAGATAAAATTTTGTACTACTTTTGTGATTAATTTTGATTAGTCAAATAAGTGAGAAATGCATGTGATAGGTATATTTAATATTGGCATGATATTTAGCTAACAATGTTGGTTTGATGGATTCGGCATTTAAGTTGAATAATAGCTATGGTTATCAAGATAACTTTTGCAAATATTGGTAATATTAAAAGTACATTGAGTTATGTTAAAATATTAGCTAATGATTGATAAGATAATGTTTATAAAGTCGTGTGATACAGGTAGATATAGGTTAACATGCAAATGTGTATAAATAAGCAATTTGTTTATTTATTTTATGCATGATTTTGATATGGTTAAAATTTTAAAGCAGGGCTTGTATATGTAATATGATTAAGATTGCAATTGATATTTTAAAAAAAAAAACAGCTTCATGCTCTATACATATGTATGAATTTAATTTATACGAATATGCGAATGTTTGGAAATGTGTTTTGTTCGTAATGATTTGTAACTCCGATCTGGCGACGGATGGGGGTTAGGGGTGTTACAGTTGAAGGACCAATAGTTCAAATATTTTAAGAGTGGAATGATCTAGAAACTAAGGAAAATGGATGAATTAGGACCAAATTGAATAGGTGAATAATTATGAGGGACTAAATCACAATTTTACCAAATTAAGTGATGATTCAAGGATGAAATTTTACAAGATCATGAAGAGCAAAATGGTCAATTAGTAAGAGAGAGAATTCTAGAATATAATGATTATGTTGATGATATTTTAAATTAATTAATTAGATAAATATTATTTTATTAATATTTTAATAGGATATTTTGAATATTTTATTTAATTAAGGCTAATATAAAAGGAAAGAAAGGTGAAAAAATTCTTCATCTTTCATCCAAGGTTTCCAACGGTTATGAAAAGAGAAAGAAAGAAAGTTTTGCTTTCTTTACAATTTAGTTCTTCCATAAAAATTCACCATTTTCACCTAGAAATCAAAAGAATTTCCACGGTTACCAGAGAGAAAATAAGAAGGAGACTATGGGGAGCTAGAATATCAAGCTAGATTTAAGAAATAGAAGCTGGAGGAGAGAAAAATTAAGTTAAAGGTTGAAATCAATAGGACAAGGTAAGAAAATCAAGATTTCAATATATTTTTTAAGTTTGATATTATTGAAAAAGCATGGAAATGATGTTATAGTAGAGTTTTCTTATGTAAGGTTCTATGTTCTTGATATGTTAGTGAAGGAAAATAAGAGAAAGTGATGGGACTTATTGTAGAGAAAGGAAATAAGGGTATTATAAACTTGGTAATCAACATTTTGCACTAACAATTTTGGACAGCAGCAGTAGTCTAACTTTGAAAAATCACCAAAAATTGTAGAAATCGAATTAGAGGTTGAATCTTTCGGGTATTTATATAATTAAAATAACTTATTTACAAAAAATAGGGGCTAAGTATCAATATTGAGCATGAAGCATCGGTACCATCAGATTAGTATCGATACCAAAATGAGTATTGATACCTTTCATTAGTATCGATACCAAGGTTGAAGTATCGAAACTTTGACTATGATATCGATGCCAAGATGGGCTTCTGTTTTTTGAAATGCAATAAAACTTTATACAATTAGGTCTCTGCATCTTAAATCATTCAATGCGCCCAACCAATTCACCACCTTAAGCATATAAATCATACATTACAACATTAAGTCATATTTATTCCATCACTTCAAGGATTTAAGTTCTTAAATCAGATAAAATTTACAAAGTTTTCGTTTTAGTCCTACTAACCTACATGTCATGCCAAATTACCTATGTACATGCCAAACTATACCAAAATTTAGCAACATACTCTTCTTCCACTTGATAATGTGATGAGATGAGTAGCTTATGACCTCGGTTCTAGCTTGTTGGACTTAGCTTTTACCTATGCATTAAGACAAATACTTTAAGCCGGTGAAGGCTTAGTAAGCACTACAAGAAATTTAAATCTTAAAATAACAATTAAACTTATTTATCCAATATATAATTAAATATATAAATAATTCCACATTTATGCATTAACTTCACGGAATCAAAATATACTTCAAAAGGTTTGTTGTCACTAACTGTAGTACTCCTATTATACTTTATATTCATATTTCATATCACTGCCTATAGTAGACCACGTAGAACACTAAGGATATACAGAACAGATGCAGAGGTGCATCAATGCACACTAACAGAATAGAGAGCACCGATGTGCTAAACAAAGAGCATTGATGTGCTGATCTAAGATCACTAATATGCTAAACAAAGAGTACTAATGTGCTAATAAATCAAAGAGCGCGCTAAGGTTCCTTAATGGCATGCCACTAATATATCAATAATTCTAAATTTGTCTACTTAGGCATTATAACTGAATTAATTCAAAATATTTAATCATTCTATAAATATGCTCACTTTTCACTTTTCTACAACTTAGTCCTTAAGTCTCAACTTACATATAATGTGCAGCTTCTTCACACTTTTCTCATTCACAACATAAGTATCTTAACACAAATCTTTGTGTACCATCTTTTGGGTCTTATTCATATTTTCATAACATATTTTACTGTCTTTACAATTTAATCCCCTTTATATTAACACAACATATCCATGATTATTCTAACTAATAAACATGATATATAATTAATATCTAGGAAAGTAAGATAAATTCCTTGTAGTACTTACAACAAAGCTTGAATTGATATGTTTTCCTTCCTTCTTACTCCTTGATCACCTTTTTTCCTTTATCTTCAATTTGGTCCTTCTTTTTCTTTTCTTTGTCTACAATTTCCATGTCAAAACACATACATCTATATGTTAAAACTACAATCAAATAATACTTCTATTCCATTCGTATAAAATACATATAAATTCCATTAAAGTTTCATCATTTCTTACCTTGTTCTCAAAACTAATTTTTATTCTTTTTCTTTCTTTCTTCAAAGACCGCTAGTGATGCTTCCTCTTATGAAACTAAGGTGTCTATTAGTCTTCTCTATTGAATTTACTAAGAAAACTTCAAAGGAATTGGAAGATTTAAGCTTGAAATGGCTTGGAAGTGGTGGTAGGACTTACTTGGAATAAAAGTGAAAGTTGAAAATGATGAAGAAGGATAATGTGAAGATTGAGAGAAAAATTGGATGGTTTCTCTTCATCCTTCCACAATTTTCTTCTAAAATATCTAAATATTTTATTAATAAAAATAAAATATCATTAATTATTACAACCATTCAAAGCTTTACAAATTAGTCCCTAATCATGATTATGTTTCTTAAAAATCTTATTTATTCATTTACCATTCTACCCTCCATTTTTTCCATATTACCTTATATTAGTCATTTTCTACTTTGGTAAAATTTCATCCTAGTCTTCCCTCATTTACCATCAATTCCATGGATTCTATTCTAACTTTGCCACAATAATTTCTATTCTTCTACAATTGAGCTATTGGTTTAAATTAACTTTTCTCATCTAGAAAGCAATTTTCTAATCCCTATTAGTTTTCATTATTTTCTACATTAACACTCAATTTTCCTATTTTACTTGTTAGATTTGTAAAATAAATCTAAAATAAAACTTAATAAACCAGGATCTATCATGTCAAATAATCAAGAATAAATAAATAACAGAACTAGATGCGGAAGTATACCTGAATCCATGAATTCCTTGAAGTTTTTCATGATCTTGGAGATTTGATCTTCCAAATTAGCACACAAGAAATTCAAAGAATATTTACTCTCTCTTTTCTAAGGATGGGATATTAAAAAAGATATATTGTGTGTAATTTGGGGACCATAACCCTAATATTTATAACATTGGCATATTAGTTCTAATTTCTAATTAGCCCATCATTAATTAGAATTTGATTAGAACTCAATTACAAGAGTATCTACACATATTTGACCCATACTTTATTTAATAATTAAAGCCCAATAAAACTTTAACCAAATTAGATCACTTTTAATTTGGGCTAACCTATCATGATAGTAAATAATAACATGTAATTACTCTTATTATATATGTGATATCCATATTTTCCAACAATCTCCCACTTGGACCACATGTACATACTAATTATTCTATAATTACATGTCATTATATAACTTTATGAGCTCAAAATTTTACCATCATATCCAAAAGGTATTCCAAACAATATCGTCCATTAATTATGTTAACATAGAACCAAGGCGACTTTCGTTACATATATCATAACTAATCCATCCATGATCACGTATATTAACACAACCAAATGACATAGATCAAGTATGGATGTGTAGCATGGAAATTACATGCAATATGATCTAAACATGTTTATTTCCAACTGGTCCTCCTTAGTGAGATCAAACCTTACCAAAATTAGAGTGTAAATTGTAACGCCCCTAACCTGAATCCGTCACCGGAATAGAGTTACGAAGCATTACCAGAGTTATCGACTTATTTATCAGATATTTTATTTCATCTAACGTTTATATTTGGAGCCAATTAAAATCAAACATATTTTCCCTTAAACGTACTTATTTCTCTTGACATGTTTTGCTTGAATTTATTACTCGTCTCAATATACTTAATTTCCTTGTATCAACGTATCAAAGATAATCACATATTTACATGTCATGATAAATATCATTCTCTTGTCGTTTCTTCATAAACATAAATTAGGTAATTCATTATATCGATATTTCATACATTTAAAAATACAATTCAAGTTACATTAACTTACCTCGTTGCTTGTTCATGTTTATAATTTCATTAATCCGATATCCTTTCTTTTCCACGTTCAAGTCTCGTATTTGAGTCATTCGGATCTTTATAAATAAATTTGATCGTCGTTTTCATTTATTTCATGTTCTAATACATTCAATCAACGTTCTAAACCAAATTACCATTTTACCCCTAAACTTTTAATTAATGACGATTTCATTCTTAGGCTCAAAAAAAAATAAAACTCTTGCAATTTAATCCTTATTTCCAGCCTTTATTCTCATACAGATTGATAACAACCTATGAATTCTATAAAATATCAGAATTTTTCATAATTTCAACATTTTTTAATTTAATCCTTAAAACATGTTTTTCCCCGATCTTGAACTAAATTAATAATTTTATTCAATTTTGCAAATTTAAATAATAAAATAACCCATTTCATGCAAATTTGTCATTTCTAACTTTTTTACAAAATTACCCATAAAGTTTTACTTTTATTCAATTTAGTCCCTGAACTTAAAACATTCAAATTAGCCATGCTAGCTAAATATTCATACATATTTTCCTCCTCCTCCTCTCCATTCCACATCCTTTATTTATATAACATGCTACAAGTAACATTATCAATAATTTCACTATTAACTTATATGTATATTCTAAACTATCCATTTGCGTCATAGTCACTAAATTATTTATATCTTGAGCTACAGAACTCGAAATTAAGATCTTCTAATTTTCCATGAACTAGAATTACGTATCTTCCTACCATAAAATTTTTAGAATTTTTGGTTTAACCAACAAGTATAGTTTATTCTTTAAAGTCACCCTTATTCTGCTGTCTGACAGTTCTGACCCTTCTTTACTAAAAATTAATTATCTCATTGTACAGGATTCAGATAATGTTCTCGTTTATTTCTATTGAAAATATACTCATTCATAATTTTAAACATATAAATTTAAGAACCTAATTATTTTTCTCCAATTTTTGATGAGTTTCCAAAGTCAGGACATGGGAACCCGAAATCATTCTGACCTTGTCTCACAAAATTTATTATATCTCATGATTTACAATTTCATTGCTTACACCGTTTCTTCTATAAGAAACTAGACTCAATAAGATTTAATTTAATATATTATTCAACCTCTAATTCGATTTCCAAAATTTTTGGTGATTTTTCAAATTTAGACCACTGCTGTTGTCCAAAACTGTTTTAATACAAAATGTTGATTACTAAGTTTATAACACCCTTATTTCCTTTCTCTACAATATTTTCCATCACTTTCTTTTATTTTCCTTCACTAACATATCAAGAACATAAAACTTTATATGATAAAACTCTACATTCACATCATTTCCATGCTTTTTCAATAATATCAAACTTAAAAATACATGGAAATTTTGATGTTCTTACCTTGTCTTATTGTTTCCAATCTTTAACTTGATTTTCTCTCTCTTCCAACTTCTATTTCTTGAATCTAACTTGATATTCTAGCTTCCCATAGTCTCCTTATTATTTATCTCTCTTGGTAACCATGAAAATTCTTTTGATTTCTAGGTAAAAATGGTAATTTTTTGGTGGAAGGACTAAATTGTAAAGAATGAAAAGTTTCTTTCTTCTCTTCTCTTCTTTCTAACGTGGGATGCATGGACAATGATGGATGGTGTGTGTTTTTTTTTCACACACGCACACACACACACATATATATAAACTAAATAAAAAAATAAAAAATAAAATATCTTATTAAAATATTAAATAAATAATAATTATCTAATTAAATAATTATAAAATATCACCAACATCATCATTACTTTCTAGATTTCTCTTTCTTCCAATTGATCATTTTGCCTTTTGTGATCTTTTAAAGTTTCATTCTTGAGTCATCACTTAATTGGGAAAAATTGTAATTTAGTCCCTCATAATTCTTCACCTATTCAATTTGGTCTTAATTAATCAATTTTCCTTGGTTTCTAGATCATTCTACCCTTAAAATATTTGCACTATTAGTCCTTCAACATTTTCATATTTACATTTTAATCCCTCAAATTTTGAGTATTTACTCTTGGGCCACAAAACTTTTCTCACTTTTACAATTTAGTCCTTTCTTGAATTAGTATGTCATAATATACTTCCCAGTGACATAACTCAATTTTCATCTTCTTGTCACTTTATTTCCTTATTTTACTATATTAAGGATAATATCTTACTATAGAAATTTTTAGGGTGTTACATGAATAAACCAAATAAACTTTATTTCTGCAGAAAATAAACTTAATATCTTTAAATTGAAATAACTGAAAATATGTTTATAACATAAAAATATTTAAAAATAGAAACTCACACTAAAACCAAATATCTTTTAAATGACATTACACCCATATGAGCAGTGTGCTCTTATAAAACCTTAGGTGTAGTTCCTTAATAAGCGAATCCGCAATCATGGAGTTTATCCTAATATGCTTTATAGGCACCTAGCCACTCTGAACTTTTACCTTAACAATTAGTAACTTAAAGTCTATGTGTATTGACTTTGATGTACTCTTTTTGCTATTGGAATAAAAGATTGCAATTTGTTTTCACAATTTGCACCTTAGTGACAAAATATTATATCAATATTCCATCAAAATCAGATTTTTGTATACCTGATGATCTCTAACTGATTAGATCTCTGATATCTGAGCATGTAATCTTTTATTCTCTAAAAATACCTTATAACCCTTTTGGATGCTATCCAATGGTCTAAACCAGGGTTGCTTAAAATATGTGCCTAACATCCCAATAATGTACACAATATTCCAATATATACAAACCTAAATGTACATTAGACTTTCCATTGCTAAAATGTAAAAAACCTTATGCATTTTTGTAATCTCAAAATCATCTTAGGGTATTGATTGAGGCTATACTTATTATTGACAAGTAGTATGTCATTAACATATAAAACCAAATATAGAACCTTACTCCCACTAAACTTATGGTATATACGATTATCAACAAAATTCATCTCTAAATCGAACAAGATAATCATTTGATAAATTTTGTAATATTACTAATGAAAAGTCTGCTTAAGCCCATAGATGAAGTTATTTAATTTGCAAATCATTACCTTTGCATCATCAGACACAAAGTTTTCTAATTGCACCATATAAATATATGATCAATGTTACCATTGAGAAACCATTAACTTAATATTCATCTGATGTAGCTTAAGGTCAAAATATTCCACTAAAGCCATTATAACCCTTTCTCTAGTGGACTTTTTTAATGACATTCATTCTTGAAGTTGTTGAGTTTGTTCTTCTGGAACAATTACCTTATCTTGAATAGGGAGTTGTTCAACATTGTCTTATTGAGGCTTTGGGTTCACTTCTTAATCAATGATAGATATGATAACCTAAACATTGTCAAAATTGATAATAGAAGCTGAGTTAGAATTCAAGTCATCCTTAAAAGCAATGTCTCTAACCTTATTTCTCCCTCCAAACTCAACATTTTAAAAGAGTGTTGCAATTCTAATCTCAAAAATATTCCTAATTGTGGGATCATAAAACTCATAGCCCTTAGATCGCTCAGAATTTCCTTGACCCTTATACTTTATAGACATAAAAAAAGTCAAAAGTGATACCATTTCAACATTATCATTTTTAGCAAAACGTTTCTCAATTTCGTCAAGGAAACTTTGACTTGAGTAATATTTTTAGATTCTTTGCCCCTAAAGGCTTCTGAAATGTTGTACTTCATGATTATTAGGCTCATGCAATTTGAACGATCCCACCTCTCAAAATCTCTTTTAACATAAGGGGTGTTTCCCACAGTGAGAGGTAGGGGTTGTTCTCCCCTTAGTGCAATGTCTATGTTCATACAACCAAACACTATAAGTAAGTGTCTTTTCCATTCATTGAAATTAGTCCCATTAAGCATGGGTATAGAATTTATATTGACAGATATTGTGGCAGTAGAAGATGAATTAGCTGAATATAGAACAAAAAATAAATAAAAATAAGCTCACATCAATATTCATAAGTAAACAGTAAATTTAGGATAATGGCTAATCCCATCTCAAGATACCAAACACAACATTAATATCAAGTCTTTGAACAGTAATATAAATTAACAGTAAGCGGTACTCTTGTTTTAGCAATCAAACATTGACAATAAATTATGTCAAACAATGAATTAATCTTTGAAGTAACATATTGCCCACATAAAGTACCTTAAAATTGTCACACATTTATCACCACAGCCGTCGTTGAAATTCTGCCAAATATTAACTTACCTTTGGGTCAATTAATAAACGCATGAATCACAAAAACATATAATCATCTAGATATTTTAAATAAACTAATCTACGTAAAAGAGGTCACTTTGGCGACATTTTGTTTTAACTAATCTATTTAAAATATTAGACATCCTTAATTAAAACATAAAGTCAAAATCTAAATTTATTTGTTTCAAAATATTTCTTTTAATTTCATATTTCAATCAAATTAAAAGATAATAGTATATATGTAACACCCAAACCCTGCCTGGACGTTATGGTCGAATCTGGCGCATCACATTGAAGTGTTTTAGCGAAAACCGTGTTTTCATTGAAAACCCTTTTTAAAATAAAAGAAACCTTAACTATCCTTAAAAAAATATCCTTTCAATCACTTGTTTAAAATATATGATTTTATGAAAACATGTCATGTTAAAATGTAGTTGCGGAAACATAGAAAAGTCATACTATAGTTTAAGAAACCATGTTCAACTTCTTATAATTACATCACATATAATAATCCAAATAATAATAAAGTGGAAGCCCTATTACAATCTGATTTGAAAAGTACTCAATAACATAGAAACTGATAAACTTTAAAAAGAAAAAAACAAGTCCAAATTATCTTGCTAGCTGGCCACCCAGAGTCCCTCCAAACATCGAACCTTCTACTGAGCATCACCTGAAAATAAAATAAAAGATGAGGTGAGTTTTGCAAACTCAGTGTGTACAATCCTCAACGAAAACAAGCATTCAAAAATCATCATACATCAAACATGCAATGCAATCCCATCCAAATTATCCATCCGCTACACATCAACTCCGTCCCCTGTCACACCATGTGGGGATATGAATATCGACCCACCCAGCCCACACACAAATGGTAGCCCGGTTGCGGAACTACCTGTATTTACATATTAGGCTTTAAAAGCCGTCGGTGGATCCACGATTGTCAAGCAACCATGCAATCCTCATATACTTCCTCCGTTCCATAGTTCCCACCCTATATGCAACCTAAGCAGAACATCATATGTATGCATGCCACATCTATAAAACTTACATTCAACACCTAGGGGTATTTTGGTCATTTTTGCCCTTAGGGGTATTTCGGTAATTTTCCCTTAAGTATGGTTTCCACTCACCTTAGCCCGTTAACAAGTCCCGCGAGCTAAGATGAATGAATACTATGCACCAGGTAGGATTCCAGAGAATAGGAGGTGGGTCATTAAGACCGCTTAAGTACCAAGCTCTCTTTAGATCCAATCTTAGACATGCATATACCCGTTGCCACACCTTAATCCTTTAACCTGTCCACGGTCGAAAAATATTAATTAAGTCTTATGTAGTTATCATATGCTAGGCCCAAAACCCCTTACAATGCCCAAACAAAATCACATACCTGTATCTGGCCCATTAAGCCCAATCATATTCATATGGCCGATTAGGCCCAAATCACATTTATATGGCCCGTTAGGCCAGTTACATTCATATTCATGCTCGCATACAAATTCCCATCACATAGAATCAATATTCAGCTTTTGCTTATTATGAGCCTAACAGCCAATCGAGCCCATTTAGCCTATTCCGGCTCGTATGGCTAAATCACAACCCAAGTCCACAGAATCACCCGTGGGTCTCAGGCAACCTATCGGTCTCTCCCTTACGAGTGTTCGCGCACTTTCAAGACTACCGTAGCCACACTTTCGGCTTTTCGGCATTTCAGCATTTCGGTATTTCGGCTTTTGCCGATTCATAGTATGTGTGCGGTGTATGTACACATATGGTAAGCAAGCGTGATGCGATCTCCTTAGCCCCAAACCTTGAACACAAATCTCAAATAGTTTTTCCTTGATTACGTACCCCTTAGATCAATACCGCAACACCTAAGGAGTAATTCGGCAATGAACTAAGATTCGAGATCCGATACTAACTCCCTACCATAGTTGATTTGAAAGAGTGAGGGACAATATTCGATACTTAGCGAAGAAAACCGATTGAAAGAGTAACACTTACACTAGATTCGGTTAAAGAGCATTCGACTTTAGAGATTTGAATGGCACAATTGCTTATTCGGCACTAAGGGAGAGAGGAAGAAGAATCAACTAAACCAAAAGTGAAACAAAGAAATCGGCACAAGAAAAATAAAAAAGAGAACAAGGGTTGGGTTTTCGGCTTTTGGAGAAATCGACAGAAAGAAAAGGAAAAAAACAAAAGGGTTTTTGACTTTTAAGAAAGAGGGTTTCTGGCAACAAAGTGAGAAAAAGATTTTGGCATTAGCCTCATACCCTTGCTTTCGGCACCTATTTATAACCCTTATGGCTGAACTCCTTAAGCCCAAGTTCCCATTTCGAATCCACTTGCTCCTCACTTCTTATCTCCTCGTTTTTTTCCCTGATAACCTCTTGATCCTTTCCTTAATTTTCTCTTCTGAACACTCCCCTTAGAGTCCATCTTCACGCCACTTCCAACCTTCTAGAAGGCCAAAATTAAACTCCTAAGAATACTAAGCTAGGATTCGAACCTAGGATGTCTTTGCTAGCCACTAATGCCACCTCCCCACACCCTAAGTGGCGTCACTTAGCCACTCCACCACAAGGCTTTTTGATGCCATTTTCCCTTATTTTTATTTAAAAGCCCAAATACTCACAACCCTGGTTCTTTTAATAATTAAATTAAAATTCCTCCACCACAAAACTCGAATCCAGAACTTCTCCAACACACCTAGACACTCCAAATTCATTAAACCCTTAAAGCCAACATATCATTTGTCATTTTCTTGCTCACTTAAAAATTTTATGAGACCTAAAGCCCAATGCCTAAAGCCTAATTCCTTTAGGCCCAAAATTCAGGGCGTTACAACTCTACCCCCTTAAAGAAATTTCGTCCTCAAAATTTCCAACTAACCATTAATCGTACTACCCAAGTCTCAGTACTAAGCTTTCGCTGCTTACTCTAATTCTAAAGCCAAAATAAACACTCAGTATACTATGGTAGGGTACGCACTATCCCTAAGGCCATTCTCGAACCTTACACAACGCTCATAGTCCGTTGCCACCTTCACCCTTTCATACCTATTAAGACGTAGAAACTCCGCCTCATACTCCGCCACTGATTTATTTCCTTGGGTAAAGTTCAGGAACTCCTTCCTTCTAGCATCCACACAGCTTGCACCCATATACTTCCCTTGGAATGCAGCTTTGAAAAATTCCCAAGTGACCTGCTCCGGTTGGGTGCCCTCTTTCACCGTCAGTAACTACTGGTAGGCTTCTTCCCTAAGTAGTGACACTGCTCCTTTCAGCTTTTGTTTAGGTGAACAGTCCAAATCCTCTATTATCCTTTCAGTGGCTTCCAACCAGTATTCCACCACGTTAGGGGCCACACTAGACACACCTTTGAAGATCTCAGCCCCATTTGAACGAAGTCGCTCCGGAATTGACCCACGACTTCCAATATCATTATTGGGCCCAGCGACCCTTTCCAAAATCCTCAGCATTGCTTGTGACAATGCTTCTTCTCCAGTGGCCCGATCATACGGCCCCCTCTCAGCCACAGGTGAGGCCGGAGCCTCTTCTACTCCAACATTGGGCATATGGCTCGATGCCGACGATTCAGCTCTAACACTCCTGCGACCTTGGCCACGGTCTCTTGTACCTCTTCTAGCACTCACCGTGGATTCGCGTATTATCTGGATTAAAAATTTTATGAAGTTTTAGTTAGTTTCAATAACTAACCCGATTTTTTATAAAAATAATTAAAGAGAAGATTGTTTTCGAAAATCTTCTACAGTTCCAAGATCCTGTGGGCTTCAATTCCACTCTAATAAAATCATCTAAAGTAGCCCCCTAACTATCTACTGTATAAAAATTTAAACAAATTTCAGAATAAAAGTACTTACTTGGTTCGACGTCGGAGACTCGGTGTGCCATTCAAAGAAGACTTCCTTTTTCCAAAACATTGTGAAATTTTTTCAAAAAACACAAAAGAAACCAAGTATTAAGGCCAATTCACAGTCCGAGTTTTGTAACTTGGGCTCTGATACCACTAAATATAATACCCCAAACTCGGCCTGGACGTTATGGACAAATCTGGCGCATCACATTAAAGTGTTTTAGTGAAAACTGTGTTTTCATTTAAAACCCTTCTTAAAATAAAAGAAACCTTAACTATCCTTAAAAAAAACTCCTTTCAATCACTCGTTTAAAATATATGATTTTATGAAAACATGTCATTTTAAAATGTAGTTGCGGAAACATAGAAAAGTCATACTATAGTTTAAGAAACCATGTTCAACTTCTTATAATTACATCACATAAAAATAATAATCAAAATAATAATAAAGTGGAAGCCCTATTACAATCTGATTTGAAAAGTACTTAATAACATAGAAACTGATAAACTTTAAAAAGAAAAACAAGTCCAAATTATCTTGCTAGCTGGCCACCCAGAGTCCCTCTAAACATCGAACCTTCTACTGAGCATCACCTGAAAATAAAATAAAAGAGGGGGTGAGTTTCCGCAAACTCAGTGTGTACAACGCTCAATGAAAACAAGCATTCAAAAATCATCATACATTAAACATGCAATGCAATCCCATCCAAATTATCCATCCGCTATACATCAGCTCCATCCCCCGTCACACCATGTGGGGATATGAATATCGACCAACCCAGCCCACACACCAATGGTAGCCCAGTTGCGAAACTACCTTCATTTACATATTGGGCTTTAAAAGCCGTCGGTGGATCTACGATTGTCAGGCAACCATGCGATCCTCATATACTTCCTTCGTTCCATAGTTCCTACCCCATATGCAACCTAAGCAGAACATTATATGTATGCATGCCACATCCATAAAACTTACATTCAACATCTAGGGGTATTTTGGTCATTTTCGCCCTTAGGGGTATTTCGGTAATTTTTCTTGGCCGTTAACAAGTCCATGAGCTAAGATAAACGAATACTATGCACCAGGTAGGATTCCAGAGAAGAGGAGGTGGGTCATTAAGACCGCTTAAGTACCAAGCTTTCCCTAGATCTAATCCTAGACATGCATATACCTGTTGTCACACCTTAACCCTTTGATCTGTCCACGGTCGCAAAATATTAATTAAGTCTTATGTAGTTATCATTTGCTAGGCCCAAAACCCCTTACAAAGCCCAAACAAAGTCACATACCTGTATCTGACCCATTAAGCCCAATCATATTCATATGGCCCATTAGGCCCAAATCACTTGTATATGGCCCATTAGGCCCAAATCACATTTATATGGCCCGTTAGGCCCAGTCACATTCATATTCATGCTCACATACAAATTCCCATCATATAGCATCAATATTCAGTTTTTGCCTATTATGAGCCCAACAGCCCATCGGGCTCATTTAGCCCATTTCGGCCCGTATGGGCAAATCACAACCCAAGTCCACAGAATCGCCCGTGGGTCTTAGGCAACCTATCGGTCTCTCCCTTACGAGTGTTTGCGCACTCGCAAGACTACCGTAGCCACACTTTCGGCTTTTCGGCATTTCGACATTTTGGTATTTCAACTTTTGTAGATTCATAGTGTGTGTGCAGTGTATGTACACACCTGGTAAGCAAGCGTGATGTGATCTCCGTAGCCCCAAACCTTGAACACAAATCTCAAATAGTTTTTCCTTGATCACGTACCACTTAGATCAATACCGCAACACCTAAGGAGTAATTCGGCAATGAGCTAAGATCCGAGATCCGATACTAACTCCCTACCACAGTTGATTAGAAAGAGTGAGGGACAATATTCGATACTTAGTGGAGAAAATCGATTGAAAGAGTAACACTTACACTAACTTCGGTCAAAGGGTATTCGGCTCTAGAGATTTGAATGGCACAATTGCTTATTCGGCACCAAGGGAGAGAGGAAGAAGAATCAACTAAATCCAAAAGTGAAACAAAGAAATCGACACAAGAAAAATAAAAAAGAGAACAAGGGTTGGGTTTTCGGCTTTTGGAGAAATTGGCAGAAAAAAAAAGAAAAGAGGGTTTCTGGCAACAAGGTGAGAAAAAAATTTCGGCATTAGCCTCATACCTTTGCATTCGACACCTATTTACAACCCTTATGGCCGAACTCCTCAAGCCCAAGTTCCCATTTCAGCTCCACTTGCTTCTCACTTCTCATCTCCTCGTTTTTCTCCCTGATAACCTCTTGATCCTTTCCTTAATTTTCTCTTACAACACTCCCTTAGAGTCCATCTTCACTCCACTTCCAACCTTCTAGAAGGTCAAAATTAAACTCCTAAAAATACTAAGCTAGGATTCGAACCTAGGATCTCCTTGCTAGCCACTAACGCCACCTTCCCACACCCTAAGTGGCGTCACTTAGCCACTCTACCACAAGGCTTTTTGATGCCATTTCCCCCCTATTTTTATTTAAAAGCCCAACTACTCACAACCCTGGTTCTTTTAATAATTAAATTAAAATTCCTCCACCACAAAACTCAACCAGAACTTCTCCAACACACCTAGACACTCCAAATTCATTAAACCCTTAAAGCCAACATATCATTTGTCATTTTCTTGCTCACTTAAAAATTTTATGAGACCTAAAGCCCAAAGCCCAAAACCCAATTCCTCTAGGCCTAAAATTGGGGCCTTACAATATATATGTATATATTTATCCCAAAATAACATACAATGATGTTCGCAAATATAATAATAGTTGAATAAATCATAAACCATAAGACTTCAAATTTAAACCAAAATAATTTGAATAAAGCTAAACCTCATCATATTAGACACTCCATTAATATTTCATCTTTAGACAAAATATTAACTTGTAAGTGATATATTAGTGTAATAATCAAACATTGACAATAAGAACATGTCGAACCATAAATATTCTTTGGGGCCAATTTATTGCTCATATGTAAAACTAAATAATTGTCACATGTTTATTACAATAGTTGCACATGTAATATTATTAACTTTTATTTGGGCCAATCAATATTAACATAACTTAAGTTACATGCACACAACCTTTTATATTTTAAAACAAAATAATTTATACAAAAAAAATCACTTTGGTGACTTTTTGCTTCAATTAAGTTATTTTAAAATATATATAAACATACCAATATTCAAATTTAAAATTTACTTAATAGTCAAATGTCAAAACTATTTTTTTTATTGCTTTATAGACTCCGAAATAACCCAAAATAAGGTTGTCTTAATAATACAATAAAAAACCAAAAACCTTAATTTTTGACTTTTTTTTTTGTTCCAAAACCATATATTTCAAAACCAAACAGAAATAATATAGTGGTTCAAAGCCAAATAATTAATAAGTACATGTATTCATAATTTTGGCATGGATAAAAATACCAAAGCAATTCACGCATATACATGTATTTATAATCAAATAGAAAAACTTACCCTGAATTTACCATGTAAATCCAAAGTTGTATTTATGATTAAACAGATATTCACATGAATACTTGAAAAATGTTTTCAAGCCAATAAATCTCAAAAAACATAATCATAATAGTTGGCATATCCCACAATTCATACAATAAATCATATCATCATAATTTAACTAAATATTTGGAATCATAAGATGCTAAAATCTAAGATTATAGAACTAAACTTAAAACCAAAATATTTAAATATGTATGTGTCTTAGCAATATAGATAATTGAAATTCATCGACTAATATTAATAACTTTAAAATAAGTAACTATGCACTAAGAATAGGAATCAAAATAGGCGGCATAATTGGTAAATTTCAACAGCAACTATGATGCAAAACATTAAACATTATAGATTAATTTATCTTGCACCAAGGCGCCAATAAAATTAAATATATAACCATAAAAAAAATAACTCCAATAACAAATCCGTAAAA
This sequence comes from Gossypium anomalum, assembly GCA_025698475.1. Classification (NCBI taxonomy): domain Eukaryota; kingdom Viridiplantae; phylum Streptophyta; class Magnoliopsida; order Malvales; family Malvaceae; genus Gossypium; species Gossypium anomalum. The sequence continues at coordinate 15,897,382 of CM046961.1, forward strand.
CTAATTCAACAAATACTTGCACATATACCTTTTGAAAAATTCTTTCTATGCACGAGTATTTTAGAAGCGGATATAGTCAAACTAAAATAACGTGTATAATCACATGAATTACTAAAAACTTTTTCAAACCAACACCTTTAAATTACTAAATAATCAAATAGAACTCGAAACATAAGTAAACCGCAAAATATATACTTAAGATTTTAATCAAAACTATATATCTGTAATATCTTAAAAAAAATAGTAGACTGATATTATAGATGCATATATCTTGACAGCATGTATTTATCCAATTATCAACTGGAAGTTCAACTGAATCTACGCCAATACAAATCACATACATTGAATGTATTCCAAAATAATATATATAGTTTAATCAAAAGAAAATCGCAAAAAAAAAAAAAAAAAAAAAAAACTCGTGTGCTTAATTGATAACCCAGGTAAACAGAAATTTGTTTCGACTTTTCAAAGAAAAAAAAATCAACCTAAACTGCATTTGAATTTTCAATTGAATTGTTATAGTACCAAACGAAAAACTAAACTAACAATATATGAATTTTATTGTAAATTACCTCAACCATTAATGCTCATATATCAATTGAATTCAATCGCATTATCTTTTTACGTTAATAAAACTTTAAAAAATCCAATTAATAAAAAATCAAAACCCAAAGATTTTATTATGAATCTCAAAGATTCAACATGGTATATAATTAAAATATTAGACCTATAAAATTTGACAATCGAATCAATCCAAATTAATAGAGAACCAATTCTTTCTCAATGATTTAACATGACGAGGCTCTGATATTACTTGTTAGATTTGTAAAATAAATCTAAAATAAAACTTAATAAACCAAGATCTATCATGTCAAATAATCAAGAATAAATAAATAAACCAGGATCTATTTTGTGTATAATTTGGGGACCATAACCCTAATATTTATAACCTTGGCATATTAGTTCTAATTCCTAATTAGCCCATCATTAATTAGAAATTGATTAGAATTCAATTACAAGAGTATCTACACATATTTGACCCATACTTTATTTAATAATTAAAGCTCAATAAAACTTTAACCAAATTAGATCATTTTTAATTTGGGCCTAACCTATCATGATAGTAAATAATAACATGTAATTACCCTTATTATATACACGTGATATCCATACTTTCCAACATTACTCATTTCAACAATTCTCTAATATTTCCTAACCTGTCATGGCACTATACCTAACTCCGAGGCATAATGCAGATGTCACACCTAATACCCAAAGGATAAATTAGAAGAAAAGGCCAATTTTAAAAAATATTTGGAGATTTAGGTCGCTTTTGCCCATATTTAGGGAGATAGATCGATTTTAGGGAAAGAAACAGAAAACGCTTTCTGTAAGAAGCATTTTCAGTTGACATGTTGTAAAACGCGTTTTCTTTAATAACTTAAAACATTAGCTTTTTGTTAGATGGTTAAATGATAGTGGTTTTGTCCTTGAGTTTCAAGTTCGATTCTTCTTCTACTCACATTTAATGATATATTCAAATTACATTTTTATTATATAATTACATATTTATTATTTTATTTATATAAATAAAAGAGTTATTAATTTAAAATAACAATTAAAAAACTTCAAAATAATATATTTATTAATAAAAATATTAATTAAAAATTTTTAAAAAATTTAAAACAACATAAAATAAAAAATACAAATGTGAATAAGAGAGGAATAAAAAACGCAACATTCTTAGGGGTGAGTAAAATTCGATCCGATTTGAAAAAATCAAAAAAAATTCGAATTTCGAATTATTCTAATCGAGTTAATCGAATTAATCGAATCAACTCAAATTTTTTTTAAAATTTCAAATTTGAGTCGAGTTGAATTCTTGAATTCGAATAATTCGAATAAACTTAATATAAACTATATTTTTTAATTTTTTTAAAATTTAGACTTTTACTTAATTACGTAACCCAATTTCTCCAAGCCCACATTTTGTTTTATCCCATTTCCCCAACCCCAAGCCCGTCTGCTCAAAGAAATAATTTCCCAAAACCCAATTCCTCCCCCCAAATCATACCCCCCGAGCCCCAGCCGATTCCATCTTCCAACGTCTAAACCCCAAATTAATTTTCTTATTCTCTCCAGACTCCAGTCTCCATTCCCACGAAAATCAAACCCTAAAATCTATTTTTCTCAAAAAAAAAAAAAAACCCTCCTTTCTTCTCCTTCTAGTTCATTCAAACCTTCAAACTCCAAATCGAGTTGCTGTTCCTTCTGACCGAGGCACTTTGTTCTTTTCCATCTTAAGCTTGAAGTTTTTGCATCTTTAAGAAGGTTTGTCTTGAAACATTTTTGAATTATTGAATGATTTTTCGCTCTATTTTCATCTCTGTTTAATAAATGTTAGGATTTTTATTTTGCTTATTATTTGTTAGGAAGAAATCTTGTAGATTTGGATCCGCCATGGCAGCTTTGAAGGATCTTTTACCAGATGCGAAAAACTCAACGTCGACCTATTATGATCACGCGAATGATCCTTGGTTTAAACAACGGTTTAGTACGTCGGAGGAAGAGAAATCCACTGTCGTAAAGGCGAAGCCAGTACCGCCTTACTTGAAGCGCGCCGGATTTGTTCCTAGGAAAGTTGAAGACTTTGGAGATGGAGGAGCTTTCCCTGAAATACATATTGCTCAATACCCGCTTGATATGGGAAGGGTTAAAGGGGCAAAACCTGGATCGAAGATTCTTCCGGTGACTGTTGATGCTCGTGGGAATTTGGCTTATGATGCAATAGTTAAGCAGAATGAGAATGCCAAGAAGATTGTTTATTCGCAGCATAAGGATTTAATTCCTAAGATTTTGAGGAATGAGGAAGAGGGTGATGATGAGGGGGGAGAAGAGGAGGAGATGCAAAAAGAGATCGAGGAAACTATGCAAGAAACTAAGGCGGCTTTAGAGAAGATAGTTAATGTGAGATTGAGCGCTGCACAGCCTAAGAATGTTCCGAAACAGTCTTCGGATTCAAAGTATATTAAGTATAAGCCTTCACAGCAATCGGCTGCGTTTAATTCAGGTGCTAAGGAGAGGATAATTAGAATGGTAGAGATGCCTGTTGATCCTCTTGAGCCTCCCAAGTTTAAGCATAAGAGGGTACCTAAGGCTTCGGGGTCTCCACCAGTGCCAGTGATGCATTCCCCTCCACGTCCTGTTACTGTGAAGGATCAGCAGGACTGGAAAATTCCACCTTGTATTTCAAACTGGAAGAACCCGAAGGGTATATACTATTCCGCTGGATAAGCGACTTGCTGCTGATGGAAGAGGTTTACAGGAGGTTCAGATTAACGATAACTTTGCAAAGCTGTCTGAGGCTTTGTATGTTGCAGAGCAGAAGGCTAGAGAAGCTGTGGCAATGAGATCAAAGGTGCAGAAAGAGATGATGATGAAGGAGAAGGAAAGGAAGGAGCAGGAGTTGCGAGCTTTAGCTGCTAAAGCCCGTTCTGAGAGAACTGGGACGGTGGCACCATCTACTGCTGTTCCAATGTCATCTGATAGAAGTGCGATGGATACTGATACGAGAGTGGATTATGAGCCTGTGAGGGAAAGAGAAAGGGATATGCCAAAGGAATCGAAGGAAGAAAGGGAGGAGCGGTTGCAGAGGGCGAAGATACGTGAAGAGCGTCGTAGAAAGGGAGAGAGAGAGAAGGTTGGAGGCCAAAGATGCTGCCATGGGTAAAAAGAGTAAGATTACAAGAGATAGAGATAGAGATATTAGTGAAAAAGTTGCTCTTGGTATGGCTTCTACTGGTGCTGGAAGAGGTGGGGAAGTAATGTATGATCAAAGGTTATTTAACCAGGAGAAAGGTATGGATTCTGGATTTGCAACTGATGATCAATACAACATCTACGACAAGGGTCTATTCACAGCGCAACCTACTCTCTCTCGACACTCTACAGGCCAAAGAAAGACGTGGATTCGGACATGTGCGGTGGCGCTGATGAGCAGTTAGAGAAAATAATGAAAACTGAGAGGTTTAAACCTGACAAGGCGTTTGCTGGTACTTCTGAGAAGAGTGGTCCAAGAGACAGGCCAGTTGAGTTTGAAAAGGAAGTTGAAGAAGCTGATCCATTCGGTCTTGACCAGTTCTTGACAGAGGTCAAGAAGGGCAAGAAAGCCATGGACAAAGTGGGTAGTGGAGGGACAATGAAAGCAAGTGCAGGTTCGTCCATGCGAGATGGCTATGAAGGAGGATCTAATAGATCTCGCATTAATTTCGAAAGAGGACATTAATATACATGGTTCTGTAGCTTGTTTATTTGCTCACCTTTGTTGCCCAGTGAAATCTTAAACCCTGAAATAGCTGTCTGGGGTGAGATTTTCTCTCTCTTCGGTACGTGGAATGTTGTTTTATTTTCCCTTGTAGACTTTTAAGTAATCATATTTCTCTGTTATCTTATATTTTGTCGATTTCTTGTCCCATGATCATCTGTGTACATGAAATAGTATAATCTACAGAGGATAATTGCTTCTTCTCATTTCCCTCTCTGTTCGTTGATAATTACTTAAAAAAGGTGCGGAGATTCATTGTGGCGTTTATGAACTTCTCTAGAACCTCATCTTGCATCTTTGAGCTGCTTAGAGCTAGAGCAATGTGTGATATTGATTATATCTCCTGGCATTGCTGACAAAGTCTAGGCCAGTAATTTTAAGATGCAAGATAACCATGAACCCATTTACGAGCATCATGAATTGTTGGAATTACAAGTGATTTTAGTACATTGTTACGGTGCCTTAACTAAATGGAAACCATTACTGAAATGATGAGTAAAATGTGGCTAGTACAACAATTATAAATGAAAATTTGGATTTGCATTTCTTCTTTGACAAATGACCATGCATCTTATGTGAATATCAGGACTGACCAACAACCTCGAAAGCCATACATTCTTGTTTACAAGAGAGCTTGAAATATTATTAAAAAGTTGGAAAGAGGTCAACAATTCAAGAGATTAAGAATGTTTTAATAAATAAACATATCATGGTTAATCCCCTTTAAAGAATTAGTGATCACTTCCAGAGCCCTGTTTTCCCCTAGCAACATATGCAAACTCACAACTTCAGACAACAAGGGACTGGAGATGTTACCGTTAGCATACTACACGCGTGATTGCAAATTTATGAACATTCAACTACAACAGTCCAGATCCGACCAAAATTTCTAAGCAAATACCTCAGAATCGATTTGCTGAATATTGGGGAAAATTTGTTTCAGGGTAGCATTGTAGTATGGAGACTGCGCCTGCAATAAAACAGTACAGTTGATCACATGTGAGAAAGGTTAAGAGAGAAGAATGACTACTAAGCCAGTAGAGAAGATTGAGAAATGTCAACCGACGATCACCAATTGTGCAAATAACTCTAGCTAAAGTGAATGCAATATGCCAAGGGGAGGATGATGATATAGAATTAACTGAACTCAGCCCAGGAAGGTAGACAACTACTTTAGATGGATGCCACAAAACAGCATGCACCAAAGACATACTCTATCAATAATTAGTGTCTTCATTCAAATATTAAATTGGAAACATAATTGAGAAAAGATTACATATATGAAATCTGGAAAACACAAGAAGAAAACGGAGCTCCGTAGCATACAGAGTAAGAATTAATCATGTTCCAACTACGAATTTTAACTAGATAGAGAACCAAAAATACCAAGGTAATCAACCAATTAGCCATAACAAAACATTTGGGATCGTAAGGATGCTCCAATCACAAAAACCAACAAAAACTATAGTCTCTAAAAACTGCAAGTTGCAAACCGTACACATGGATTATTTTCAAGGTAGATAGTAGTGAGCTTTTCTCTTGAACCAGAAACACCCTCAGCTATGTCCTCAAGTGATTCTATTCGGTTGTCATTGAGCCACAAGTCTTCCAACCTGCATATAAAATTATTCAACAACTTATGATAGGATAAGATCCCTACACTTAGAGAGAAATGAAAATTACCTTGTTAAGTTTTGAATATCATCGACTGATGTTAGCTTATTTGATGAAACATCTAATACTCGGAGGTTGACCAATTTTGATAGGCCTTCCGTTTTTGCAATACCATTGTGGCTCAAGTATATTTCTTCTAGGGCATTGCATTCCTTGAAAACAAAAAATCCAAAGAAAATATTATGACATAAAAAGTTTTACGAGAACCAACATTTTTTAAAGTGCTATACCTCCAACCCTATCATAGATGTTAACCGGTTACTTTGCAAGCTAATCTTCTTGATGCAGCTAAGCCCACAAAGGTTGATCACTTTGATTCGGTTTCTTCCTAGCCACAGTTCTTGTAACTTTGTGAAATTTTGCAAATTTTCCATCACCTAAGATACCAAGATCAATGAAAGCAATTCACAAATTAGACCATGCTCAAGAAATTACTAATAACTGACCAATCTTACCCCCCTACTTCAATACTGAAACAAAAATTGACAAAAAGCTTATGCCATGAAACAGAAAATTTCCACCTACCTGCTGCATACAATAGATGCTTATAACGTTATTTATACAAGGATTATGCAAGCATTTTAATAACTAACCCGTAGTCTGTTAGAACCAAGTTCAAGGATTTGCAACTCATGCAAGTGGTCAATCTCCTCCATCTTAGTAACTTCATTTTTGGAGACGTAGAGTTCCTTGATTGTGCTGGAGGCCTTCGACAATCCTTGTAATGAAGTGATTTCATTGAAAGAAACATCAAAAACTAAGAGCTTCTTGAATATACCCACATCTGGTATTTTCGTCAGTTTATTATCCCTAAGTATTAACTCCTGTACAAAAAGAAATAACCCCAAGCTTCTTCGTTAGGCTCTTATTCATTTTTTTTCCCTTTACTTTCTTATTTACTTCTCACAAACGTCTAAAAGCTAAAGCAAATGGCAAATCTTTGATTAATAATAAACAAGTAATTAAAATATAGCAGATATTCAGGCATAATTAGTTCATGCAAACGTAAAATTTTTCATCTTATAATTATAAAAAAAAAAAAAACCCGTACTTTCAAACATCCAAGAGGATTAGTTGCATTTATCTACATGCATTTTTTAAAAGCAAAACTGCAAGTAATGACCAGCAGTACATAAATTTCATACACTTTATTTTTCTAACGAAACTACTACAATAATAATGAATCGTAAAGACCAAAAAAAGAAGGTTGAGAGGGGGTAAAGGGAAAGAAGAAGATAACCTCAAGACCAGTTAACGATTCCCAGCTGGAGATCGGCTCGATAGCAGCATCGTTGAAGAGATTCTGTCGAAAAGAAAGCTTTCTGAGATTGATGAGGTTCGCAATCCGAGAGTCCAATTTCGATAAGCGGTTCGTTGTCAGGTCCAAATCGATGAGATTTGGCGGCAATTCCACCGAGTCGAGATCGGGGAGCTGGAAGCTGGTAAGATCGAGACTGGTGATGGAGGATAAATCAATCTCCACGGTTTGATCATCTTGGTCCGGGTTGGCTTCTACTGGTTGTTCGTTCTGGCTTTGCATCTTCTTTTTTGGGAGGTGGAGACGCTAGCAGCTTCCGTCGACCAGTCGTGCAGTGGAATAGTTTCGGTTTTCTGGTGCTTTGTTTTTCACCTGGTGGATGCAATGGAATATTATGCAAGAGAAACGGTATGTCGTTTTCGGGTTTCCCCTTGGACAGTGTCGTTTGCGTGAAAGCCAGTAGATAACTAGGCCTAGCTCCTGGGCCCCAAAATGGATTAGAATTGAAATTGGGTTAATTTATTGGCAGGTCGGTTGGTTTTTATTAATTTTTTAAAATACCCGTACTATTATTTATATTTTAATTGTATTGGTGTCATAAGTTAATAAAATATTAAATTAACTAGAAATTCATCATTCACACGTGCACGTGGAAATGAAAAATATAGAATACAAATGTGTATTTGAAAATAACATATAATAAATAATGAAACGTGTGACTTGAATCAAATTAATAATAATATTACATGTAAGATAACTTATTACATAACTCAATCTTGAGTCGGTATCGAGTTAACTTGTAATACCAACTTAATCAAATGCATTATTAATATATACAATCGATGAAAGTAATAAAGTGTGCATAATATAATTAAAACGTATAAAATATTAAAATAAAACTTTAGTTGGGTGGTAAGTTAAAGTTTTACAAATGCAATTGATTCGGGTTCAAATTTCATCATATGTATATTTTTATTGATCTTTTTCAATAAAAAACTAAAATACCATCGAATAATATAATATTTTTTCATTAAATATACTTATTGTGGGCTTTGAATAATCTTTAAAGCTTCAATTTAATAATTTCAACCAAAACCACATTTGATATTAATATATGAGTATTTTTTGAACAATTTCATTATAGGTTTTGATCATATTTGTTCTTTTTTACACAATACCTAGAACTACTCATAGCCCCTTCTAACCCATAAACAGGAAGATAATGCGCTTCAATCCATTCGAACCCCGTGTTTTCCTACATTGACAATAATGTCCATGCCAATCAAGTTAAGACTCAATCCTCATCAACTACAGAGTCATTCCTACCTTATTTTGCACAAACCCACCACGGTTACCCGGTAATTCTATTCAGTTGAATAATGGATTGCAACCCAATTCAACAAAAACATTGAATAGTCATTTTGTGCCTCCCTATTGAATGGTAATTTGAAGTTTCCAAGAATAGAATAAAAAGACTTCTGTATCCCATTTTACCAATCTCAAAAGATCTTTGCTTTTTAGAAATATAACCAAAACATTACAATGAAAAAAAAATAGAAAAGAATTTTTCATTTTATTGTTTTAGGTACTAATTTTTTTCTTCCAATACCCTCCACCAAAATTTAACAAGATCACATATGAAATTATAAAATCAACAAAAATAACACAAAACCCACATTAAACATCAAAAGCAACAACTTTTTGTGAAGAAAAATTGTCAACAGTTTCTCTCTCCTCATGTTTCTGTGGTTTAAGACACTTGCAAAGGCTCTTGAACTATAAGTTTATGGAGAAAGAAGAGAAGAAGAAAGAAAGAAATATAGTTTGAAGCTGGCTCAGAAAGAACAACGACTAAAAGGATTTCTAAATTTCTTTTTGCAAACTTCAAGTGTAGAATTATGATTGTGTAATGTGATTTAGAAAAAAAAATATTAAAATAAATGTGAAATAAAATATAAAATTTTGAAATAAAAGTAGATTGAATCAAAAGGATAAAAACTCTAGCCTTCTCTTTTAGTTTTTAAATTGGTGACAGATTATAGATGTCTTTTCATTTGATGACCGGCCAGCTAAAGTGATTGAGGAACAACTCAAACCACTAATTCTTCCATAGTGGTAAATTAATTAGAAGAACATCCCGACAATTAATTTTGTATAAAATTTTTAAAAAATTCTTTTTTAAAAATAGAGAATTCTAAAAAATGTATAAAAATTAAAAAATATTATAAAATTATCAGATAAAGAGAATACTAAAAAGTAAACAATAAATGAAAGTAAAAGAGAATTTTCTTGTACCCTATTTTAACTCTCACAAGGAATCTATTTAGAAGCCATTGTTATTCAATGCAATATACAAATAAATGAAACTTACTTAAGTGCTTATTTAATACATACATTAAGCAACTTTTATATTCACTTTCATAAATGAACAGGGGATTTATCTCATAAATGAATTGGTTAGAATATGAACATCCACATTTATATATTTGTAACATTCTCCATTGGATGTCCATTAGAGAAAAATGTGACTCATTAAAACATTTGTTAGGAAAAACCTCATGAGATAAAAACCTAATGAAGGAAAAAAAGTATATAATCTTTTATTGTAAGTTGCCCCAATGAAACAAAACTTTGATTAAAGGAAAAGAGTACAACATGTCTTGAATCCCTTGATAACAATGTCACTTAACATCTTTGAGTTAATGTATTCCAATTTTGTATACCAACCTTTCAAATGTTGTAGTTGGTAATGCATTGGTAAACAAATATGCTAAATTATCACTAGAACGAATCTGTTGAACTTCAATATCAACTTTCTTCTCAAGATCATGAGTGAATAATAAATTTGGTAAAAAATGTTTCATTCTATCTTCTTTTATGTATCCCTCTTTTAATTGAGTTATACATGATGCATTATATGTTAGGAAATGTGCCCATATTGCAGTAAACATGTAATTATTTTCTATGTATTTGAACGATAAATAAATAAAATTCACATTTCATCATTTATGTCTTTTGTATTTTTGTTTTTCATATTTTGTATGCATAGCGAAATTGTGACAAACAAATATTAGCTCATTATTTGTCTAAGTTCAAATCGATGATAAGTGGCACTTGTAAGAACGTTTACATTGCAAGGAAGACAACTTACTTGATAGATAATATAACTTTATAATACAATCAAAATTTTTACAGTAAGATATTATCCTTGATATAGTAAAAAAAGAAGAAGATATAAAGTGACAAAAAGGGAAATTTTGAGTTATGATAACATTGGGAAGTATATTATGATGTATTAATTCAAGAAAGAACTAAATTGCAAAAGTGAGAAAAGTTTTATTGCCTAAGAGTAAATACTCAAAACTTGAGGGGTTAAAGTGTAAAGATGAAAATATTGATGTAGCAGCCCGATTTAGACTAATCGGAACGGTGTTTTCGGGACCATGAATCCCAGTCAGAAAAATATTTAAAAATTATTTTATATGTTTATTTTGTCTGAATTTATGTCTGAAATTTTCGTGATTTAATTTTGTCGTTTAGGTATCCGATTAAACAAAAGGACTTAATCGCGTAAATTGAAAACTTGATAGTTTAAAGCATAAGGGTCAAATTGTTAGTGGCTTTTTAAGTGGGGGCATTTATGTTGTAAATATCCCATTAATACATTGGTGGAACGGTTTAAGACTTATATTATATGGTTTTTATATTAAATCATTAAGGGTATATAAGTAAATTAAACTTAAGTTATAATATGTTATAATATATATAATGAAATATAAAATAAAGTTAATATGTGTGTTTTGTTCTTGTTCTTGCCGAAACTAAAACAAAGAAAAGAAAGAAATAACAAAGCTAGGTTCGGTACTTACCAAGCTCAATCAAGGTTCGTTTTTGTTCGGTTTTGATAATTTTTATGTTTTTAGATCGTTGTTTCGTAATCTTCAAGACCCAAGCTTCAATTTTTATTTTGATGAATATTTTGAGTTATGCCATTGTTGATAGCTTGTGATTTTTTTTTTGATGATGAAATATGGAAGATATGTTTTAGGTTAACATATTTTGTATTAGAGGTTTTGATGATTTTGAGTAATTAGGACTAAATTGCAAAAATAATAATTTGAGGGACTAAAATGTGAAATAAATGAAATATATGGGCTTGTATGAACACTAGGAATATTCAGCCAAACATGGGTATATTGAAATTTTGAATATTTTGTGTTTTATGCAATAGGGACTAAATTGTAAAAAGTGTAAATGTCAGGGGTAAAATGGTAGTTTTCCCATTTAGATGTTTTTGGACTAAATTGAATGAAAATATGTTTGAATGAGCTTAATTTGAATATGTTTAGATCAAGAACCAAAGAAATCGAATTTGGATCGGGGGAAAACCGAAAGTTGTCGACTAACTATCCCGTTTCGTTTTACATCATCCGAGGTAAGTTTATAAGCAAATAAATGTACTTAATTTTAATTAAATGAAAATTATACATGCTGAAAAGAAATATGTAAATTTATATTTATACTAGTCGAATGTATATAAGCTTGGCTACTATGTTTCTGAATTTGTTTCGACTGATTTACGATGCCCGAAAGTCCCGTATGAACCTTAGGAATAGTTAGAATACATATCTCATGACATAAGATTTCCGATATACGTGTGCGAGTAAGACCATGGCATCGATATGTGATTCTGATATATGTGTGCGAGTAAGAACCTGTCTGGGACAGTGGCATTGATATGTGATTACATGTAAGACCACGTCTGGGACGTTGGCATTGTATGATATGTGTGATTCTCTGAGTGTCCTATCCAATTCCAAATGGTTCATCGGGCAACAGCAAGTTGTGAATGAATATGTAAAAATAGCTGATTGTTTAGGTACGAATTAACTTATTATCTACTTGAAAAAAGGTAAGTAAGTTATTTGATATTTGTTACAAATTGTGGGTGATGTAAATGAAAAATGTATGTGAACAAAGGAAGTGTATTCGGTCTTATAAACAAGAAATATGATTATTGTTAAAATGATTTTTGAATGTGGGTATATATGATCTTGTATATTTGGCCATATTATAAGAGTATGTATATGAGGTTGTATCTTGGTTCATGAGCTCGTATATATGAGTGGAGGCATACTTGATTATATAATGACATTTTGGCTTGAAAATTGAAAGATAATTTATTCATTTAATTATTTGAGCATTCGGCCAAGGTAACCTTTATCTATGAAAAAGATATTTTGCTCATATATAAGTATGTATTTTCGGCATGTAATATAAATATGTATGTGATCATTATCCTTTAACTTATTAATTTATGTAAATAGATGTATATGCATACAAGTTGCGAAAAAGAGATTTTGGCTTGAGAATTCAATGATAGTTTGTTAAGATGTATAAATGCTCATTCGGCCAAAATTAATCTATATGTGAAATTACATATAAAATACATGAAATTGTAAGCTTAATATTTAAAGTAACTATGATAGTATAATTTGGTTTAGCATAAGTGGTTTGATTATGTCAATTAGTTATTTATTTGTTTATGACTTACTAAGCTGTGAAAGCTTACTCTGTGTGTTCCTCTTTACCTATGTTTTATAGATTTTAGATTCAAGTTATGAGCTCGGGAATCGTCAAAGAAGCTTATTACACTATTGTCTGTCTTCAGTATTTTATAAGCTAAATTTTCAAACCTATGGCATGTATAGGCTAGATTATAGTTTGAAATGTTGGATTTTGATTCTGTGTAATTTAAGCCATGCGAAAATGGCCTAATTTCTATGTTTGAATTCGGTTTTGTTTGTTCATGGCTTATGTTCGTTTTGGTTATTATGCTATGAGTCATGGATGAATGATATATATGATGATATCTATTTTGTGTATAGACGTTGAATGGTGATTTTGGATGTGTATATTTGGGTGATTTGGTTATGATATTTGGATAGATAAATATGTATGTGAATTCGGTTGTCATGCCTAATTAAGGTATTATATGTGATTTCGCATTAATGAGTATTTGATTATGTCCAAATAAGGTAAAAGATTATTATGATATACTTATTACTTGGTATATATGGTTTTTGTGTTTGGGTAAATATATTTGAAATTGGTTAAGTGATAAAATATAAGTGATGGATATTAATTATATGTGACTCGGCTTTTATGCTCATGAAATATGATGAATGGTTTTGTATATGAATTGTCGAATGTGAGTAGTAATATATGAAATGGATATGCCATGTGTTTAAAGCTTGATTAGTGTCTTGGTGATGTGTTTGCATTTTAAATATGGTAATTTTTATTTTGTGAATTAGTTATGAAATGAATTGTTATTTGTGTCTGAAAAGGGTTAATGTTGCTATGGTGAAATACGTATGAACTTTGTAAAATATGCGATAAGGTCTGACCATATTAAAATTTGATGACCAAATATATGGTTTAAGGATCGATTGTGCATTTGCAAGTTAGAAATGGTAAATGGTGTGTAATTGCATTCAGCTAATAATAGGAAAAACCAATATATATATATATACATATATATATATATATACCTATGATATTATTGCTTGTGAATTGGTCATTTATGTTATTGTTTGTAATGGCGAGAAAGGTATACATATGTCTTGGATAATTGTATGAAAATTCGGATCAGCATGATGTGTATTATTAGTAAAGTTATATGATTATGAAACGGTATATTTTAGCCTAAGACTGAAAGGTAAAATTTTGTACTACTTTTGTGATTAATTTTGATTAGTCAAATAAGTGAGAAATGCATGTGATAGGTATATTTAATATTGGCATGATATTTAGCTAACAATGTTGGTTTGATGGATTCGGCATTTAAGTTGAATAATAGCTATGGTTATCAAGATAACTTTTGCAAATATTGGTAATATTAAAAGTACATTGAGTTATGTTAAAATATTAGCTAATGATTGATAAGATAATGTTTATAAAGTCGTGTGATACAGGTAGATATAGGTTAACATGCAAATGTGTATAAATAAGCAATTTGTTTATTTATTTTATGCATGATTTTGATATGGTTAAAATTTTAAAGCGGGGGCTTGTATATGTAATATGATTAAGATTGCAATTGATATTTTAAAAAAAAAAACAGCTTCATGCTCTATACATATGTATGAATTTAATTTATACGAATATGCGAATGTTTGGAAATGTGTTTTGTTCGTAATGATTTGTAACTCCGATCTGGCGACGGATGGGGGTTAGGGGTGTTACAGTTGAAGGACCAATAGTTCAAATATTTTAAGAGTGGAATGATCTAGAAACTAAGGAAAATGGATGAATTAGGACCAAATTGAATAGGTGAATAATTATGAGGGACTAAATCACAATTTTACCAAATTAAGTGATGATTCAAGGATGAAATTTTACAAGATCATGAAGAGCAAAATGGTCAATTAGTAAGAGAGAGAATTCTAGAATATAATGATTATGTTGATGATATTTTAAATTAATTAATTAGATAAATATTATTTTATTAATATTTTAATAGGATATTTTTGAATATTTTATTTAATTAAGGCTAATATAAAAGGAAAGAAAGGTGAAAAAAATTCTTCATCTTTCATCCAAGGTTTCCAACGGTTATGAAAAGAGAAAGAAAGAAAGTTTTGCTTTCTTTACAATTTGGTTCTTCCATAAAAAATTCACCATTTTCACTTAGAAATCAAAAGAATTTCCACGGTTACCAAGAGAGAAAAATAAGAAGGAGACTATGGGGAGCTAGAATATCAAGCTAGATTTAAGAAATAGAAGCTGGAGGAGAGAGAAAATTAAGTTAAAGGTTGAAATCAATAGGACAAGGTAAGAAAATCAAGATTTCAATATATTTTTTAAGTTTGATATTATTGAAAAAGCATGGAAATGATGTTATAGTAGAGTTTTCTTATGTAAGGTTCTATGTTCTTGATATGTTAGTGAAGGAAAATAAGAGAAAGTGATGGGACTTATTGTAGAGAAAGGAAATAAGGGTATTATAAACTTGGTAATCAACATTTTGCACTAACAATTTTGGACAGCAGCAGTAGTCTAACTTTGAAAAATCACCAAAAATTGTAGAAATCGAATTAGAGGTTGAATCTTTCGGGTATTTATATAATTAAAATAACTTATTTACAAAAAATAGGGGCTAAGTATCAATATTGAGCATGAAGCATCGGTACCATCAGATTAGTATCGATACCAAAATGAGTATTGATACCTTTCATTAGTATCGATACCAAGGTTGAAGTATCGAAACTTTGACTATGATATCGATGCCAAGATGGGCTTCTGTTTTTTGAAATGCAATAAAACTTTATACAATTAGGTCTCTGCATCTTAAATCATTCAATGCGCCCAACCAATTCACCACCTTAAGCATATAAATCATACATTACAACATTAAGTCATATTTATTCCATCACTTCAAGGATTTAAGTTCTTAAATCAGATAAAATTTACAAAGTTTTCGTTTTAGTCCTACTAACCTACATGTCATGCCAAATTACCTATGTACATGCCAAACTATACCAAAATTTAGCAACATACTCTTCTTCCACTTGATAATGTGATGAGATGAGTAGCTTATGACCTCGGTTCTAGCTTGTTGGACTTAGCTTTTACCTATGCATTAAGACAAATACTTTAAGCCGGTGAAGGCTTAGTAAGCACTACAAGAAATTTAAATCTTAAAATAACAATTAAACTTATTTATCCAATATATAATTAAATATATAAATAATTCCACATTTATGCATTAACTTCACGGAATCAAAATATACTTCAAAAGGTTTGTTGTCACTAACTGTAGTACTCCTATTATACTTTATATTCATATTTCATATCACTTTGCTATATAGTAGACCACGTGAGAACACTAAGGATATACTGAGCAGATGCAGAGGTGCATCAATGCACACTAACAGAATAGAGAGCACCGATGTGCTAAACAAAGAGCATTGATGTGCCGATCTAAGATCACTAATATGCTAAACAAAGAGTACTAATGTGCTAATAAATCAAAGAGCGCTAAGGTTCCTTAATGGCATGCCACTAATATATCAATAATTCTAAATTTGTCTACTTAGGCATTATAACTGAATTAATTCAAAATATTTAATCATTCTATAAATATGCTCACTTTTCACTTTTCTACAACTTAGTCCTTAAGTCTCAACTTACATATAATGTGCAGCTTCTTCACACTTTTCTCATTCACAACATAAGTATCTTAACACAAATCTTTGTGTACCATCTTTTGGGTCTTATTCATATTTTCATAACATATTTCTTGTCTTTACAATTTAATCCCCTTTATATTAACACAACATATCCATGATTATTCTAACTAATAAACATGATATATAATTAATATCTAGGAAAATAAGATAAATTCCTTGTAGTACTTACAACAAAGCTTGAATTGATATGTTTTCCTTCCTTCTTACTCCTTGATCACCTCTTTTCCTTTATCTTCAATTTGGTCCTTCTTTTTCTTTTCTTTGTCTACAATTTCCATGTCAAAGCACATACATCTATATGTTAAAACTACAATCAAATAATACTTCTATTCCATTCGTATAAAATACATATGAATTCCATTAAAGTTTCATCATTTCTTACCTTGTTCTCAAAACTAATTTCCATTCTTTTTCTTTCTTTCTTCAAAGACCGCTAGTGATGCTTCCTCTTATGAAACTAAGGTGTCTATTAGTCTTCTCTATTGAATTTACTAAGAAAACTTCAAAGGAATTGGAAGATTTAAGCTTGAAATGGCTTGGAAGTGGTGGTAGGACTTACTTGGAATAAAAGTGAAAGTTGAAAATGATGAAGAAGGATAATGTGAAGATTGAGAGAAAAATTGGATGATTTCTCTTCATCCTTCCACAATTTTCTTCTAAAATATTTAAATATTTTATTAATAAAAATAAAATATCATTAATTATTACAACCATTCAAAGCTTTACAAATTAGTCCCTAATCATGATTAATGTTCTTAAAAATCTTATTTATTCATTTACCATTCTACCCTCCATTTTTTCCATATTACCTTATATTAGTCATTTTCTACTTTGGTAAAATTTCATCCTAGTCTTCCCTCATTTACCATCAATTCCATGGATTCTATTCTAACTTTGCCACAATAATTTCTATTCTTCTACAATTGAGCTATTGGTTTAAATTAAGTTTTCTCATCTAGAAAGCAATTTTTTACAATTAAATGAAAAATGTATGTGAACAAAGGAAGTGTATTCGGTCTTATAAACAAGAAATATGATTATTGTTAAAATGATTTTTGAATGTGGGTATATATGATCTTGTATATTTGGCCATATTATAAGAGTATGTATATGAGGTTGTATCTTGGTTCATGAGCTTGTATATATGAGTGGAGGCATACTTGATTATATAATGACATTTTGGCTTGAAAATTGAAAGATAATTTATTTATTTAATTATTTGAGCATTCGGCCAAGGTAACCTTTACCTATGAAAAAGATATTTTGCTCATATATAAGTATGTATTTTCGGCATGTAATATAAATATGTATGTGATCATTATCCTTTAACTTATTAATTTATGTAAATAGATGTATATGCATACAAGTTATAAAAAGAGATTTTGGCTTGAGAATTCAATGATAGTTTGTTAAGATGTATAAATGCTCATTCGGCCAAAATTAATCTATATGTGAAATTACATATAAAATACATGAAATTGTAAGCTTAATATTTAAAGTAACTATGATAGTATAATTTGGTTTAGCATAAGTGGTTTGATTATGTCAATTAGTTATTTATTTGTTTATGACTTACTAAGCTGTGAAAGCTTACTCTGTGTGTTCTTCTTTACCTATGTTTTATAGATTTTGGATTCAAGTTATGCTCGGGTATCGTCAGAGAAGTTTATCACACTATCGTCTGTCTTCGGTATTTTATAAGCTAAATTTGAATAATAGATTACAACCCAATTCAACAAAATTATTGAATAGTAATTTTGTGCCTCCCTATTGAATGGTAATTCGGAGTTTCCAAGAATAGAATAAAAAGACTTTTGTATCCCATTTTACCAATCTCAAAACATCTTCGCTTTGTAGAAATATAACCAAAACATTAGAATGAAAAAAAAAATAGAGAAGAGTTTTTCATTTTATTGTTTTAGGGACTAATTTTTTTCTTCCAATACCCTCCACCAAAATTTAACAAGATCACATATGAAATCATAAAATAAAAAAAAAATAACACGAAACCCACATTAAACATAAAAAGTAATAACTTTTTGTGAAGAAAAATTGTCAACGGTTTCTCTCTTCTTATGTTTCTGTGGTTTAAGACACTTGCAAAGGCTCTTGAACTATATGTTTATGGAGAAAGAAGAGAAGAAGGAAGAAAGAAACATAGTTTGAAGCTGGCTCAGAAAGAACAACGACTAAAAGGATTTCTAAATTTCTTTTTGCGAACTTCAAGTGTAGAATTATGATTGTGTAATGTGATTTAGAAAAAAATATTAAAATAAATGTGAAATAAAATATAAAATTTTGAAATAAAAGTAGATTGAATCAAAAGGAGAAAAACTCTAGCCTTCTCTTTTAGTTTTTAAATTGGTCACAGATTATAGATGGCTTTTCATTTGATAATCGATGTAAAAAATAGAATGTCCGTAATGACAATATATCGTAAAGAAAAGAGAAAGAAAAGTTAAAGAACACACAGATTTTATGTGGAAACCCTTTCGGAAAAAAACAATGGGCAGAGGAGAAGAAAATTCACTATGTCGAATTCGAATGATTATAAGAGTAATAGACTATGTCTATTTACAGGCTTGTAAAGCCATATTCTAATAGGAGTGTAGTAAGATTAAAACACCTTATTCTAATCAATATCAAATAGATGGAGTTTAATAAGGTTTAAAAAACCTTATTCTAAAATAAAATAAAAGAAATGTACTTCTATAAGGATTTTACTTTTATTTTATTTTACCACTATTTTATGTAAATAAGGATTTAGGTCACTTATATCTAACAATCTCCACCTTGACACGAATTCTCAACGAACAAGTTCTTCATCGTGAACTCTCAACGAACAAGTTCTCCACCTCTTCTATAAAACCCCTTATAACTTTAACAATGAACACCTGCCAAGTCTAAGCAATGCTCAAACTTGGTTATAGGAAGTGACTTAGTCATCATATCTGCAAGATTTTCATGAGTACTAATTTTACTCACAACAATATCACCACGAGCAATAATATCACGAACAGAATGATACCAAACATCAATGTGTTTTGTTCTCTCATGAAACATTTGATCTTTTGTATGGAAGATGGTACTCTGACTGTCACAAAATACTGTACTGATTGTAAAGTCTTCATTGAGTTTACTAAAGAGTCCCTTCAACCAAATAGCTTCTTTACAAGCCTCAATAATCGCCATGTACTCAGCTTAAGTGGTAGACAAAGTTACTGTAGTTTACAAAGTGGCTTTCCAACCGATTGCACAACCTCCGATTGTAAAACCATAACCTATGAGAGATTTTATTCTATTAAGGTCTCCAGCAAAATCAGCATCAACATACCCAATGACTCCATCTCTAGTTCTTCCAAACTGAAAGCAAACATCAATAGTACCTCATAAGTATCTTAAAATCCACTGAACTGCTTTCCAATGTTCTTTACTGGGATTCACCATTTATCTGCTAACTGCACTGATTGCATATGATAAATCTGGACGTGAACAAACCATAGCATACATGAGAGATCCCACTGCACTAGAGTATAGAACATTTGACATTTACTCAATCTCATCATCTGATTGTGGAGACAAAGCCGATAAAAGTCTGAAATGGGCTGCTAAGGGAGTACTAACAGGCTTAGCACTCTGCATATTAAACCTGCAAAGAACTTTCTCAATGTACCCCTTCTGACTTAGGTACAATTTACTTACTTTTCTATCTCTGAGAATCTCCATACCAAGTATCTTCTTTGCTGGTCCCAAATCTTTCATCTCAAATTCTTCACTTAGTTAGGCTTTGACCTTTCTTATCTCTCCTTTATCTTTCGCTGCTATCAACATGTCATCAACATAAAGGAGTAGATACACAAAAGAACCATCACTATTTTTCCTAAAGTAAACACAACTGTCAAAACTACTTCTTTTGAAAACATGAGAAGTCATAAAAGAATCAAACCTCTTATATCATTGTCTTGGTGACTGTTTCAAACCACAAAGAGACTTTTTTAGCAAACAAACATAGTCTTCTTTTTCTGAGACTGTAAAACCCTCTGGTTGTTGCATGTAAATATCCTCTTCAAGTTCTCCATGAAAAAATACAGTTTTTACATCTAACTGCTTAAGCTCTAAATTATGCCTGGCCACAATACCAAGCAAAGCTCGAATCGAACTATATTTCACAACTGGGGAGAACACATCTGTGAAGTCCACTCCTGGAATTTGACTGTAACCCTTTGTAACAAATCTTGCTTTATATCTGGGTTCTTCAACTCCTAGAGTTCCTTCTTTCTTTTTAAACACCCATTTACAACGAACAACCTTTTTACTTTTAGGAAGTTTCACAAGATCCCATGTTCTATTTTTGTGGAGTGATTCTATCTCCTCTTTCATAGCAAACATCCACTTTTCTGAGTCTTCACAGCTAACCGCCTCAGAATAATTAGATGGCTCTTGGTTTGCATCTATATCTTCAGCCACATTTAAAGCATAAGCAACTAGATTAGCCTCAGCATACTTCTTTGAAGTTTAATTTTTCTTCTAGTTCTGTTTTTGGCAATAGAGTATTGTGGTGAAGAAGCAACTCTATTATCAATTTTTGTACTGGCTTGAGGAGTCGACTCTGTTATAGATTCTATATTAATCTGATGCTCCACCTGCTTTTGATTTTCTTTATTGGAAGAATCTTTAAGAGATAAGTTAGGTAGCATAGCAGTTTCATAAAAAACAACATCTCTGCTAATCACAACTTTTCTATTTTTAGGACACCATAACTTATACCCTTTTACACCAGCTTTATAACCAAGAAAAACACATTTAATGAATCTCGGTTCCAATTTTCCATTATCAACATGAGCATATGTAGGACACCCAAAAAATCTTTAAATCAGAATAATTAGCAGGATTACCAGACCATACCTCTTGTAGAGCCTTTTTCTCAATGGCAACGAATGGAGATCGGTTGATCAAAAAACATACAGTAGAGGCTACTTCAGCCCAAAATGACTTTAGTAAGTTGGTATTTGACAACATACATCGAACGTTCTCCATGACTGTTCTGTTTATTCGTTCTGCAACGCTGTTTTGTTGTGGAGTATAACGACCTGTCAAATGTCTCATGATCCTTTCTGACTTGCACAGTCTGTTCAACTCATCAAAACAGAACTTTAAGCCATTGTCTGTGCGAAGGTATTTTATTTGTTTTCCCGTCTATTTTTCAATCATAATTTTTCAAGACTTAAATGTAGAAAATACATCACTTTTCTTCTTCAAGAAGAACACTCAAACTTTTCTGAAAAAATCATCAATAAAAGTTAGTATATAATTAGCTTCATCTCTCGAAGGCACTCTGGATGGCCCCCACAGATCAGAATGAATATACTCTAACGTTTTCTTCGTGTTATGGATTCCTCTGAAGAATCGAACTCTCTTTTGCTTCCCAAAAATGCAGTGCTCACAGAACTTCAGTTTGCAAATTCCTTGCCTATCAAGAAGTCCTCTTTTGCTCAAATTTGCCATGCCATTCTCACTTATATGCCCTAAGCGCATATGCCAAAGTTTTGTAATATCATCATCTAATAAGGAAGAAGAAGCGACAGCTACATCACCAGTAACAGTAGAACCCTGCAAAACATATAACTTGGCAGTCTTTCTCCGCCCTTTCATTACAATGAAGGAACCTTTGGAAATCTTCAAAACTCCACTTTCTGCTGTGTATCTGTACCCTTTTGAATCAAGAGCACTCAATGAAATTAAATTTCTCTTCAATTCTGGAACATGTCGCACGTCACTAAGTGTTCTAACGACTCCGTCAAACATCTTAACTTTAATTGTTCCAACACCTGAGATTTTACACGAAGCATTATTTCCCATCAAAACAACACCTTCAGACACTATTTCGTAAGTTATAAACCAATCCCGATTGGGACTCATGTGGAAAGTACAGCCCGAATCAAGTATCCACTTCTCGCTCACTTTAGAATTGTTGACAAAAGCGACTAGAAGTTCACCATCGCTATAGTCTTCTACAACATCAGCTTCACCGGAATTTTCTGGTTGTTTTCCCTTTTGATTTGCAACCTCCCTTTTTATCTTGTTTTGTAGCTTATAACACTCAGATTTAATGTGCCCTTTTGTTCTTACAGAAGTTACAAGTTTTACCTCTGTTTGAAGACTTCGATCTACTTTTAGATTTACCACGAGAATTACGTTCCTGTGTCCTTCCACAATCATCATCAGCATTTTGATCTTGCCTCCCACGAACAATAAGACATTCTCCTTGAGAGTCGAGTTTAACCACAAGATATTTTATCTTATCATACGAGGTTAAAGAATCATAAACCTCATCAACTATGAGAGACTCGCCGCTATATAAAATCGTGTCTCTAAAGGTTAAATAAGACGGGGGCAACGAACAAAGTAGAATTAACCTTAGATCTTCCTTATCATACTGAACCTCCATGGCCTCCATGTTTGAGAGAATTTCTTTAAACACTGTTAAATTTTTGTGCACAGACGCACATTCCTCCAAATGATGAGCATAAAGACATTGCTTTATATGCAACTTGCTGGTTAGAGTTTTCGACATACATATTTGTTCCAACCTCTTCCATAATGCAGCAGCGGTCTTCTCCTTCATCACATCCTGCAAAATTTCGTTGGACAAATACAGATGTAATTGTGTTAATACCTTTTGATCCTTACGCTTTTTCTCTTAATATGTTAATGTCGAAGGCATCTTATCTATCCCTAGCAAGGCATCCTCCAGATCCATCTGCGCAAGAACTGCTTACATCTTAATTTGCCACAACGCAAGTCTGGTGTTGCGATCCAACAGCGAAATTTCATACTTCAAAGACATCATTACCATGATCGAGATGAACAACCCGGAAGCTCGGATACCAATTTGTAAAAAAATAGAATGTCGATAATGACAATATATCGCAAAGAAAAGAAAAAGAAAAATTAAAGAACACACAGATTTTACGTGAAAACCCTTTCGGGAAAAAACTACGGGCAGAGGAGAAGAAAATTCACTATCTCGAATTCGAATGATTACAAGAGTAATAGACTATGTCTATTTATAAGCTTGTAAAGCCATATTCTAATAGAAGTGTAGCAAGATTGAAACACCTTATTCTAATTAATATCAAATAGATGAAGTTTAATAAGGTTTAAAAAACCTTATTCTAAAATAAAATAAAAGAAGTGTAATTCTATAGGGATTTTACTTTTATTTTATTTTACCATTATTTTATTTAAATAAGAATTCGGGTTACTTATATCTAACAATCGACCAGCTAAAGTGATTGAGGAACAACTCAAACCACTAATTCTTCCATAGTGGTAAATTAATTAGAAGAATATCCCAACAATTAATTTTGTATAAAATTTTTAAATTTTTTTTAAAATATAGAGAATTCTAAAAAAATGTATAAAAATTAAAAAATATTATAAAATTAGCAAATAAAGAGAATACTAAAAAGTAAACAATAAATGAAAGTAAAAGAGAATTATCTCGTACCCTATTTTAACTCTCACAAGGATTCTATTTATAAGCCATTGTCATTCAATGCAATATACAAATAAATGAAACTTACTTAAGTGCTTATTTAATACATACATTAAGCAACTTTTATGTTCACTTTCATAAATGAATAGGGGATTTATCTCATAAATGAATTGGTTAGAATATGAATATCCACATTTATATATTTGTAACATTCTACATTGGATGTCTATTAGAGAAAAATGTGACTCATTAAAACATTTGTTAGGAAAAACCTCGTAAGATAAAAACCTAATGAAGGAAAAAAAGTACAAAATCTTCTATTTTAAGTTGCCTCGTTAAAAACCTTTACTAAGAAAACCCAATGGAACAAAACTTTGATTAAAGGAAAAGAGTACAACATGTCTTGAATCCCTTGATAACAATGTCACTTAACATCTTTGAGTTAATGCATTCCAATTTTATCACTAGAACGAATGTATTGAACTTCAATATCACATTTCTTCTCAAAATCATGAGTGAATAATAAATTTGGTAAAATATGTTTCATTCTATCTCCTTTTATGTATCCCTCTTTTAATTGAGTTATACTTGATGCATTATCTGTTAGGAAATGTGTCCATATTGCAGTAAACATGTAATTATTTTCTATGTATTTGAACGATAAATAAATAAATTTCACATTTCACTATTATATCTTTTGTATTTCTGTCTTTCATATTTTGTATGCATAGCGAAATTGTGACAAACGAATATTAGCTCATTGATTGTCTAAGTTCAAACTGATGATAAGTGGCACTGTAAGAATGTTTACATTGCGAGAAAGACAACTTACTTCAGTAGATAATCTAAATGACTCCATAATCCCGTAAAAGAATAAAGTGAGCATTTGATTTAAATACTGAAAAAGATTATTATGTCGTCTACAATTCTAATTAAGGAGATTACTAGTCTTGGTTATCGGAGCAATTGACTTCATGGGTAGAGATATAAATATATTCATTAGCAGTATGATACGTTGGACTAGACTCAAGATGAATTAATTCTGAAACCGTTTGTGAATTAATTCACTTATGACATTATAATGTGATTTACCTAAATCCCAAGTTAGTCACTGACTATGCATATGTAACTCATGTACTTTGATATATGAGGAGGCTTATACTCTAAAGATGATCGAGTCGATAACCTGTATGTTGGGTACATGACTTGTGTATGTCATGGCTTTACTAGTAACAGGGAAATTCATAGCTCAATTAAAGAGTTAACGATATCCTCTCATTAACATTGTATGGATTGATAAATATGGAACATGGCCACGGGTTGCTAGTTCTCGAACGAGCAATTTATCATAGTCATTTGTTAACAGTGACCATATTAAAATCATTAAGAAGACACAGTGACAATGAGATAAAATAGGATTGTATTGAATGAACAGATTTAACTTAAATGAATCAAAGATATCATATAAGGGTAACACATACATGATGAGGTTATCGGACAAAACAGTTGGATAGAGAGTATACAATAAAGAGTTTTCAATCATGGTACTTCTTGTGGACTGACTCCATGATTAAGTAATTGTGAATTATCAGAACGATGCTTTTGGACATAATTGCAATTAGTAAAACTTAATTGTATATGTTCGATTGGTCCCTCCGCTAGCTCAATAAAAGCTCGATCGGACTGCTTTTGAATCAGAAGAAAATTTTGCGACTTTGGAAATAATTTAATTGAGTCGATTTATTGGATGTGAAATTAAATTAGGCGATCGTAAGAATTATTCAACTAGAGAATTTGATTAAAGAATTTTCTTAAAAAATTAATTTGGAAAATCTAAGTGATTTTTGGAAAAATTAATTTTGATCAAGTAAAATTAAATTAATCAAATTAATTAAAAATAATATGATTTTTTTAGAAATTAATTTTCAAGTCAGACAATTGGTCCAATAGGTAATTGAATTTAAAAATTAGACTTGAGATCGTAAATTGGGCTCGGGAGCCCAAAACCAAGATTAAGACTTAAAAACTGGTCAAACCATGCCTGATATGTGAAACTGAGCCGATGGTCCAACCGGTGGCTAGATCGGACTGGTCCGGTTGGTATTGGCCCGGATTGAATTGCCAGAAACCGAACTAGCTTGGGGTGCCGACGATGCGACGATGACATTTTAGTGGTCGAAAAATGGTTAGTGGTGGTGGGTCTTTGATGGTTGAGCAGTGGAAGAATTACATTTCTACTGGAACTCTACTAGAGAATTTGATTTTAAATTACCTATTCTAAAAATAATATTACTTTAATAGATTTAATAGTAAATTTAATTTAAGGCTTATCTTAATAGTATTTTATTAATTTAATATTAAACTAATTATCTTAATATTAATATTAATTTAACGTTTATCTTGTAAATAAATATTTATTAATTTAATAAGATTTAATATTAAATTAATTTAATGTTCATCCTAGACAAATCGAAAATGTACAATTTTGATTAAGTGTTTATTACTTTAGATATCACAACCAAGTTCTTATTTTGATTTTTTTAAATCTTTGGTTTTTCCCCAAATTTATTTTCCCCTGCATTTTCTAAACACAATTTTCTAACACTAGTGTCTACTATCCACTCAGTATCATTTTGCACCAGGTTGACCTCGGAGACCACAACAACAACCATCTTGTCTAGATCTTCAATCAGATGCTTTAATGGTTTGTTCTCATTCTGATTGTGAATCTCGGAGCAGTCAGAGTGCCGAAAGCATTGGTATGCTTTGTGTCCTAGCTTGCCACATACATAGAAACTCACCGAGTTGTTGGACTTTTGATTCTTTCCTAGTTCCTTGAAGTTAACAAGCTTCTTCGATTAAGGCTTGGTTTCTTCTTTGGATTCTCGGCATTCTTAAACCTTTTAAGTTTAGGACCAAAGGAAGATTCCATAAGGCTAGCCTTAAAAGATAATTCACTGGTAGGGACAAAAACTTTATATTTAAAACGATTGGCTTCCTCGATTTTCATGTGGCAGATCAGTTCCTCCAAGGACATGTCTTGTTTCTTATGCTTCAGAAGATTCTAATAGTCGGTTTTGTGCAGTGGTTCGAGTTTGGATAGATCAGAGATGTATTTATTAGCGGCAAGAGACATTATTTCTACAATAGTAGGGTATTGTTTCTAAATTGTTGGATAATTACTACTGCAAAACAAAGATGTTCACATTGACAAGTACAAATAATAAGAGAAAATTATATAAATAACGTACTGTGGAGAACCACTGTCTTAGAAGCAATTTTGCCTTGATCGGTGTAATCGGAAATGGATGTCGCCCCTAAGGTTAACACAATGCTTCCAAATTCGTACACCCAAATGAGTAAGATAGAACACAATTGGTATTGCTCTTCTTAAGTTTATAAGAAATAAGATAAAAAATAATTTTAAAAGTGGTCGAAAAATTTGGTTGAAAAAAAACACGCTAGGATCAATTCTCAAGAAAATTTGAAGGGGTCACAAACAATCCCGCTTACTAGACAGAACTTCCTCTAATGTAATTTTTAGTAAAATAACAAAGAAGGATGAAGAAGACTAGAAGAGTGATAAAGGCTCTGATTCTTGTTGCTTGTAAAAAATGACGGGAAATGAATCCTATTTATAGGATTTTTAAAGGTGCAAAGTGATTCAAAAAGTTTAACGGTCAAATTCCAACGGCCATATTGTAACAGTCATATTCCAATGGCCATATTGTAACGGTAAGATTTCAACGACCATGTTTTTACATTACCAACACTTGGGACATATCATTAGTAGAAAATGAGTAGCTATGAATTACAACAATGTGAAATGTGTCCTTGAGTGGCCTAACCCGAAGACTCTTAAGGAACTCGGGGGATTCCTTGGGCTTGCTAGTTACTATAGGAGATTCATCAAGGGATATGGTCTTATTGTAAAACCATTAACTGACCTTCTGAAAATGGATGGGTGGAATTGAAACGAACAAGCTACTTCTGCATTTCAGTCCCTTAAAAGAGGCCATCACCAAGCACCGGTTTTAGCATTACCAGATTTCTCGGATGAATTAACCATTGAAATAGATGCATGTGGATTGGGAGTAGGAGTAGTATTATAGGTCGGCCTTTGGCTTTTTTTCAGCAAAAGCTCTTTCACCAAGGCATCTGGCCCTTTCCATATATGAAAAAGAGATGTTGGCAATCCTAATGGCAATCAAGAGGTGGAACTCATATTTGGTTGGTAGACATTTTAAAATTAAGACTCACTATCAAAGTTTGGAATTTTTACAGGATAAACATGCGGTGGCCCCAACGCGACAAATGTAGATTGGTAAAATGCTAGGGTATGATTATGAGCTATGCTATAAAAAAGGATCTACGAACACGGTGGTTGACTTATTCTCTAGAAGACCTATAGAAGAACAACCTCAACTTTTAGCTATTTCAGCCATCTCTACCACAATTTTACAAAAAAATTCAAGCAACTCGGAAAGATGATGCAAGGCTACAACACAAAATTTCCGAATTGCTAAGACATCCGACTAAGGGTTCAAAATATACGTGGATGAACGATTAACTTAGAAGGAAGGGAAAGTTGGTTGTGGGTCATGATTCTCAAATTCGGGAGGAATTAATTAGCTGCTTCTATGACAGCCCTACAGGGGCCATTTTGGTGCTCTGCTACAAGCAGTCCGCTGTTGTTTACTGGAAGGAATGAGCAAAGACATCAGAAAATGGGCTAGAGCTTGTCCAATTTGTCAAAAGCAGAAATACTACAATGCTGCTTATCCTGGTATGCTGCAAACTCTCCCAATTTCTGACAGAATTTGGACTGACATCAGCTTAGATTTTATAGAAGGTCTTCCTAAATCCAATGGGGACTATGTTATACTGGTGGTTGTTGAAAGGTTATCAAAGTACGCCCATTTTGCTACCTTAAAGCACTCTTTTACTGCCATTATAGTTTCCCAGCTATTTATGGATCAAATTGTAAAGCTCCATGGTCTTCCTAGTATTATTGTTTTGGAAAGAAACAAAATTTTTATGAGTGAATTCTGGAGGGAGCTATTCAAACGATTCAACACTACAAAGTTTTCCACTTCTTGCCACCCTCAAACGGATAGCTAGACAGAAGTGGTCAACAGAAGTCTTGAGACTTACCTTCAATGCATGACAGGTGAGAAACTAAAAGACTGGAGCCTTTGGCTTCGCTTGGCTGAAAGGTGGTACAATAAATCACACCACTTATCCATCAACACCACTCCTATGAAGCGTGTGTATGGCCACCCACCACCCTTACACCTACCTTACCTTCCGGGGAAATCAAAGGTTCATGCTGTGGATAGGAGTTTGTAGGCACGAGAAGTTGCCATTAAAATGCTGCAAATTTACCTCACAAGATCTCAAAACAGAATGTGGTCTTTAGCTAACAAAAGAAGATGTTGGGGTTTTTGACAATTTATCCGGAGGAAGTATAAAGCTCAGTCTGGAAATTAAGTAACAACGTTATAAATCCGGATAAAAAATGAAGAGAACTTGAAATTCAATTCAGGAGATTTGAGCTTGAAAAAACAGAATGAAAGCAAAGAAAGAGAGAGTATTTTTGGATGAAATTCTAATGAATTTTCATTAACTTGAATGAAGGCTAAAAGCCACATATACCAGACACAAGCTGGTCAAAATGAACAAATTTCACCTAAACAAACACCTACTACCACTGAGCAACATTGAAACTTGTAAAACGTTGCTTGTACACTTTGACAAGCTGATTTATCAGCTCAATACTACCTAATTGTGTCATTCACTTAGTTTGAATCTTACTAAGTTACAAAATATTGATTGAAGTAACAAAATGAAACTGAAATAGAACAGTAGCATTAACATCCTCAGTTGCATGTATTTCATCCGGCAATGTTGCAGCAGCTTGATCTACTTCTTCATACTTCATCTGCATAACTTACGTTGCATGAGCTGCATGGAGGGCCATTCTCTAACAGAAGATCTGAAAGAGAGTTCAAAGTCGGAGATTGGGTTTACCTAAAGCTCCAACCTTACAGGAAACAATCCACAGTCAACCAGCCATGTATGAAATTAGCAGCCAAGTACTTTGGTCCCTTCCTCATCCTGGAAAAAAAATGGTAATGTTGCTTATAAACTGAACCTACCCTTGGCTCGAAAGTTCACTACATTTCATGTTTCTCAGCTCAAAAAATATGTGGGAGCAGCCCCTACTCAGCCCCAATTACCGTTGATGGCTAATGATGGGGCCATCCCTTAGGAACCAATTACAATACAGGAGGATGATTAAAATACTTGACAGGAGGATGATTAGAAAGGGAGACCATGTAGCCACTGAAGTACTAGTTCCATGGTTCAATTCTTTCCAACTTGGGAGCTATAGTAACAATATCTAGATTTTAATCCTTGAGACAAGGATTCTTCAACCAAGCGAGTATTGATGCAGAGAAATAAGTTTGATTGAATTAAAACTTTATATGTTATGGACTGGAGTTATTTAGTAACAGGCTTAATATTAGTATTTTGTTATTTTTGTTAGATGTCAATTTACTGCAGACGTTGCAGAAGAGAAAATGAATTCTGTTATATAGAGGAATGAAATGTGAGAAGGGACACGAGTATTCTTCTCATCACAAATTCTGTTAATTTTCTCTTTCATCTCTCACTCTTATCTGCTTCTTTCCTAATTCTTCTACCTCTGAAATTACCCTGTATCATTTTGTCAATTTAAAGTTTGATTTGGTGTTTTGTTGTGAAAGGACTGAAAAATAAAAGAAAAAAGGCGTTGTTTAATTTTATGAAGGAAGACATAAAAAATAGAATAAGAAAGAAACTTGAATTCGAAATATTTTTGTTGCATTTGATTTTGGATTGTTTGTAGAATTTTTTATATTTGTAATGCTTTTAATATTTTTACATATATTATTATTTTTTTAATTTATTAAATTTCTAAATGAGAGTTTTTTACTGAAATAATTAAAAAAAAATTTATTTACCAAAATAAGTTGTCAGCCCGATTATTTACTAAAATGAGTTGTTTTTCTCATTCGCGCCTATCTGACAGGCGCGATTCAATTTTTTCTATTAATTTTTTTAAATAAAATATTATTTTTTTATTTTCGGATCAATATGACCTGCGTATAGATACGAATACAGGTTGCACCTATGTCAGAGGCGCGACTAGTTTAGCCTTTCTCAGAGGCGCGACTAATCGTGCCTATCTCAGAGGCGCAAATGGTAGGGCCCACAGGAATTTCTGTTGCTTAAAATACAAAACACTAGAAATATTAGTGAATCTGCTAATATATACTTCATTCGGATAAAGTATGCATTATTAAAATTAAATTAAAATATTAAATAAGAAATAAAATTATAAAACAATATGTTATTTGGAAAATAACTATTATTGTAATGATATACATGTTTTATTCGGTATAAGTATTTAAATTTTTGTTTTTGTAATGTGATACATGCGTAAATATATATATATAATCATATTAGTGAATCTGCTAATACATACTTCATCCGGATAAAGTATGCATTTTAATAACACATGAAAGATGTGGACATTAATATTTAAGACAAACTTGTGGATTATATAGTTGATAAAAGTTGGTAATATTATAAAGTTTTTTTAATACTCGGTTTTATTAGGTATAAGTATTTAAAATTTTGTGAATTAGTTTATATTTTTTTTAAATAGCTTTACTTTGGGTAAAATATATTTAAAATAATAGGTCCGTAAATCTTTTAAATTATTATTTTTTATTTTTTTTACTGTTTTGGGTCAGAAATTCAGGGTGATGCCGCCTATGCACCACCCTCCACCAAGTCAAATGTACCATTTTGGTACTTAATTTTTGAAACAACCTATTTTGATATTTTATTTTATTTTTTACATTATTTAGATAAAAAACCCCTTAATCTTGATATCCAAGTTGATATAAAAAAAATTAAATGAGTTAACAGCAACCATTAACATACCAATACTTAACAGTAACTTAAAAAATTTAAATGAGCTTAAACATCATTTGTCCAAATTCATTTTCAAAATGAAATAATTTTTAATTTTTTTATAAACTTATATGTTAAACTCACCAAATAGTAAATTAAACACAACAATTTATAACTTAATCCTAAATTACTAATAAATTAATTTTAAAATAATTACAAACACAGAAAATTTTAACATAGTCCTAAATTACTAACAAATTAATTTTAAAATAATTATAAAAAACAAAAAAAAATTACATTCATATAAAATATTAATCCAAAACTATAAATACTAAACATAAATATTTTATAATTAATAATTAATAACAAAAAAATTACATGCATGCAACAACAGAGGGCCGCAGGAGAGCTCTTGTCTTGTGGCGTAAGGGCGTGAGGTGGGCGATCTGCTGCAGCAGAGAGGGGACTGTGCGGGCAGCCCATTCGCGCCACCATCGAGCTCGATTAATCGCGCCTATCCGACAGGCGCGACCCGTTTTTCCCGTATTTTGACCTGTTAGACCGTATTTTTACTTGTATATATATTTAAATATTTTTAATAAAAATAAAAAATAATATTTTATTTAAAAAACAATTTTTTTTAATATAAAAAATTGAATCGTGCCTGTCAGATAGGCGCGAATGAGAAAAACAACCCATTTTGGTAAATAATCAGGCTGACAACTTATTTTGGTAAATAATTTTTTTTTTTAAAATTATTTCAGTAAAAAACCCTATAAATGATGACATGATAATTTTGATTCTTTTATAAATTTAAATAAAATCAAGATCAAATTAATAAAAAATATAAATATTGATGATTAAATTTATTATTATACACTTAAAAAAAAATTATATCATTGTTTCTAAGTCGCTTAAGGATATTGATGACTAATTTGTAGCTTTTCTAGTTGATTAACTAAAACAAAATTTATACATAATTGGGGAGTATTGATTTAATTTATCATTTTATGTAAAGCCCAAATAAAGAGTCATTATATTATAATAATACTTAATATTAATATTATATAAAATATTAAATATTACTAGGTTGTTGCTGATGCTAACCGAACTAAGTGTTAGTTAATAACTTGATATGTAATTAAAGTAGCATTTTCAGTTTGAAGGTAAACTGAAAGGACAAATTTTTAGTTAGCAGGTTTTATTTTTTATTTCAAATGCTAAAATTTATGTTTATTATTGAATTTGTTTATTTTTAATTATGTAATATTAAAAGTTATATATAAGTTTTTTTTTTCATCTAAGCAATCTGGAATGCAATCCAAAATTTCGAATAATATTTTCAGTTTGTTAAGAGCCCCCCGCGATCTTGATCTTAGCAGAGAAACGAGTTCGTTACCATTTCATTATTGCTAGCCAAATCGTACCGACGCCTTCTCATAATCTTATTTGCCGGTGCATGGACGCTCCGTGGATCCATCTCTAGTGCACGATTTCTTTACAGATTCATAACTAATGGCTTCGTGGTTCAAAGTCGCCGAAGGTGTGACTCTTCTCCTCCAATTTGCTCCAATCTACATTTCATTTGTTGTTTTAATTTTTCATCTCTAAAACTTTAATTGAATTTGAACGTCTGATCTAAAGCTTTGAATCATTAAATCATAATGTCGTGGGATTAAACGTGAGTTTTGAATGGATTAGGTTGCTTAGTATAATTTTATTTGTTAACTTTTGAAATTGCTTTGTATCTCCTGGTGATTAGCTGGGTATAAACTAAGAGCAAGAAGATTGTAGTTATTTTTTTATGAGATCCACATCTGATTTCGTGTTTGGCAATTAACATAGTTTGAAGTAAATAGTGAAAAAGCGGTTAATCTTACTCTAGGAATGTTGTTAAGACTGACTTGTTTATTTGTTCGAGGAAATTTAGAATTACTATCTGCAAGGGATTTGCTTTTATTAGATTTTGGATTGTTTAAAGGATTCTAGTTTTTCTTTATTATTGGCTACTCTTGGTAATGCCAATGCCAGGGATCTATTAAGGGTAAGCTAGAGTTCAGTGGCTATTATTTGGTTAGCTTAAGCAAACATGTATTGGCAAAAGCTTTGCTGGATGAAATTGACATTGTGGTAGGAGTATTAAAATTATTATCGTTTTCTGCTTCTTTTGGTTGTTTCTTGTTATGAATACGAGTAAAAAACATATGTGGATTGTTTGCCATTTTATCGTGGCCATTACACAGAGTTGAGAAAATTAGATAAGAAATTTTGATCTGTTGTATAGAATAAGTTGACCTGTATCTGAGAGCTTCAGATATTGTGAATGTTTGGGTTCTATATTAGGGGTAGGTTTTGTAGCTTTTGATATAGTTTTAAATTTTTTCTAGGGGAAGTTATTTTGGATCCATGTTAGAGATTTTGAAATTTTCAATGTCACTTGGAAGTCTGAATATTCTCTGCTCCATAGAAAAATAATATTTCAAACAAAAACTATTGTGTTTTGTTTGAATCTTGAAGGCTGATCTAGAGAGCTGATATTAAAAAATAGCTGCATTGGTTGATTGGCAGTGGGTTACTATCCTTTTCATCTATTTGTTGCTGCATATTGGTTTTTCATAGATTGCTGTAATGTTTTTTCATCCTTTCTTTTATTTAAATATTCTGGATAAACGTGCCCATATAATGGTATGCAAAGGTTAAAATTCATATGATCTCAACCTTTAGCAATTTTGGAGAGTCTGTAGGTATCAAGTTCTTCTGCACCTTATTGTTTGATATCTTAATTGTTAATCTAGGCAATGCTGGCCACCCATCAGTGAAAATAGCAATCAGATTTCCTTTTTATTGATTCATGACAATTGAAGGTAACTTACTATTTTGGACCAGATTTATTTGAAGTTGTAGATCGAAGAGCAAAGCTGGTTGCTAGTGAACTGTCAGAAGAGCAATCAGATTCTCAGCCACAAGGTAAGGATTCCAAATCAAGGGGTTATTTGCACGCATAAATCAATGTGAAAAATGTGGTTTGGTGTCTTTGCACTAGCAATTTCTTATTCATGGTTATATCAACAGTGTGTTTGTCCAATAGAGAGACTAAAGTTTTAAAAGTCTGTTTGTCTGTTATGATGCCTTAGTAGCAATACAAATGTCCATCTTCTATGGGGATCATTTGCTTAGAAAATCAACATATAAATATTCCTTTTAATATCATCCTAAGATTGATTTACAACCAAGGTGGAAATTAAACTATAATATCAGCTTGAACTCTGAGGAGAAAAGTAAAATCTTAACTTAATATAAATTCTGTTTTGGAGTTTTATTATAATAACTAATAATGTTGCCTTCTTGTTTTCTGAATCACAATATCTGTTTTCTGTCTCTCTCTGGCTCCTCTCATTCTTCTGTTTCTCAGACACACATGCACATGCACACGCACATATCTTCCCCCTTTTAATTGCAATGCTTCTAATGTGCAAGGTTCTTCAGCAGAAAAGACAAAGACAAGGAAAAAGGTACTAGAAACATACAAGCTTAAATTAGTTCTAAGTGTACTCTTTTAAAGCAAATATGTTCATAAAAAAAATTTAATTGGTTGTTTTTCTTCTTTGCAGGCTCAGAAAAAACTTCCTACAACTAAATCTCCCAAAACTAGTGATGCTGTACGTGAAGAAACAAGTTCAGAAGTATTACAATCAGAGGTAACATTATATAAAGATAAGGGTACTCTTTCTTCTAAAAATGAGGGAAACCCTAGTGCTACATCTATGGTCCAAATAAGTAGCGAGTTGTATAGCAACAGTGAGAAAGATAGCCCTGGATTTCCTTCACCTGAGCCATTGGATACCAATGTGGTTAAACATGATACTAATCAGGAAGAAGTCTCTGCAATTGTTTGCAACACAGAAGCTTCTTTGTCAACTTCAAATGGCAAGCTTCCCAATGAGGATGCTTCTAATGTTCTTGTGGAGCACCCTTGTTCACCATTAGCTTCCAAAGATATTCAGGTTGCTAGTGAAGATCATTTAGCTGATGGTTGCCAAAATATTGAATCCCAAAATGCAGATGTTATTTCAAAGACTGACCAAGAGAGGTCACAGCCTTTATTTGCTGATTCTCCTGTTAACATTGAAGCTCAATTAAAAGAAGATGATATTAAAGTTGGAACTCCTGTGAATCAGAAGAAGCCACGAGAACAAAATGCTGACACTCCTCCAGTTCAGGACCACCTTGAGGAGGTGACAAATATACTCGAACTGAAATTGTTGTTCATGTCCTCTTATCTTCTCAAGCCTCCAATTTAAAAGCTTTATTCACTAGTTCTTTAGTTTTTGTTCAGGCTCAAGGATTGCTTAAAACCACCAATTCCACAGGTCAATCGAAAGAGGCAAGACTGGCTCGGGTAAGCTCTCTGAATTTATTGGGTTTTCTTTCTCAGAGATATTGGGACTAAGTTTTATTATTTGCTGCTTTAGAAAAGATGAGTACAGAATCTGTACTTAAGGGATGTGGCAGTAGGATGATAAATGACATACTGTCTCCTAAGTAATTGCTCACAGATTAGACATTTTGCTGTTTCTACTCTCTCTGCTTTTTTTTTTTTTTTCCAATTTGGAATTTCTAACAAATTTTCTACGCTGTTTCACAGGTTTGTGCTGGACTTTCATCTCGTCTTCAAGAATACAAATCTGAGAATGCACAGCTTGAGGAGCTTCTAATTGCTGAGGTACATCAATCTATCTTTTTTCTACTTTTAGATATATTTTCAAGGTTTAGTCACACTTGTTCTGGATGCAATTTAAGGAGTATTGTTTTAATACTAAATTGCTCCCCTTACAGAGAGAGCTGAGTAAATCTTACGAGGCTCACATAAAACAACTACAGAAAGATTTATCTTTATCTAAGAGTGAAGTAACAAAGGTAGAGGCAAATATGGTTGAGGCTTTGGCAGCAAAGAACTCTGAGATTGAGGTACTTGTCAACTCTATGGATGCGCTTAAGAAACAAGCTGCTTTATCTGAAGGAAATCTGGCATCACTTCAGGTTTAACTCTAACCCCCTAGTTTTCCGTGCACTATCTTACATAAAATGTGGTCTCTATTTAGTAGCTCATAGAATTGTGGAATTTTGCATGAAATGAAATATATTTAGGGTCTTGGAATTCTTTGATTTTGTGGGTGGATTTATATGGTTTAGCTTAAAAGCGATACTTCTTATCACCCTGGATTCTGTATATCTAACTATTAATAGCTTTAGAAGCTAAATAGAAAGATATTGATCCTACCACATACTTATGTTAGCCATGCTTTTCTTCTGATAAAGAACCAAAGGATCAGCCCATTCATGAATCCCTGTTAGCCTATTAAGCAAATTGTAAAATGCATGTCTGCTTCTATACTTCTCTCCTGCTTGCTAATTGCTTCTTTACTTGGCCTCTACGTTAGACACTGTCTCTCTGTCAACTAGCAATCAGTATCTGCTCTCGACTTGTGCCATTTGATCATCAGAAGTTTGTTAATACTTTTTATCGTACACCATCAGGCAAGCGTGGAGTCTGTTATGAGAAACAGGGAATTGACAGAGACAAGGATGCTGCAGGTAAACTAATTAGTCCTTTCTTGCTTACACGTGCATGTGTATTCACACACAAAAAATGCATATAAGGAATTATATCATTATGATCTTGTTGATCTATTTGTTTGCTTCTCTGTTAGGCCCTACGTGAGGAGCTGGCTTCTGCAGAAAGGAGAGCAGAAGAAGAACGTGCAGCACATAATGCTACTAAAATGGTCCATATTTGGAACATCAATTTATATACATTTTGTTGTTATCTTGCACTCAAATAATCTCTAATTTTTGGAACAGGCTGCAATGGAAAGGGAAGTGGAGTTGGAACATCAAGCAGTTGAGGCATCCACAGCTCTCGCTAGGATCCAGGTAATGTAAGGATTCTTTGTTTCTGATTCATGGCAAATCATCACCTAATTTGCATGCGTAATATTATCGTTTTGCTTGATAATTGGGTAACCTAGTATTGCATATTCAAAAAAACTTTTGAGTTGAATGTAATATTGGCCTTTCAGGATTAGTCTCTTCCTCATTCTCTTTTCAAGTGGATGTCAGTTGTTTCAAGTAAATGCCTTGATGTGGTAGAAACTTTACATTTAATATCTGTTTGGTGAACATCTGTCAACTTTGGATTTGTAAATATCATTATCCAGGAAATTTCATTTGCAAACATATTCGCATTTTTAATTAGGAAGCATTTCTCTTTTGGCACTTATAATCTTGGCAATGCAAGGTTGTTAAGACAAATATGTTTTTTTTTGGTATTAGTTTGGATTTGTGCTA
This sequence comes from Gossypium anomalum, assembly GCA_025698475.1. Taxonomy (NCBI): domain Eukaryota; kingdom Viridiplantae; phylum Streptophyta; class Magnoliopsida; order Malvales; family Malvaceae; genus Gossypium; species Gossypium anomalum. Next base: position 15,935,703 of record CM046961.1, read on the forward strand.
CAGAAGTTGCCATATAATGGACAAATATGTTATTCAAATGGTTCATTGGATGTTTGCACTCTGAATTCTTGGATTCTGGTGTTTCTAAGATCTGTTACCTGGTATATCTTCACAATCTTATTTACCACGACTCTTTCTCCAAGAAAACATGGAAACCAGTTTTTAATGATCTGCATGAGTTTCAAATACTGAAGGGACGAAAAAAGGGCAATTACATGAAATTTTGAATCCGGATAGTGGTTAACTAATCTGAAAGGCATTTCGACATCTCATTTTCAGCTTCATATTTACTAATATAGTAGTTTTATGTTGACTGTTGTCTTTAAGCTATCCTTCATTGTTGCTGCACTTGTTTACAATTGTGCTATTTATGAGGATACTGCAATTAGTTTCATCATTATCGTGTCATAGCTTAGTTTAATTTATTTTCAAATGGTTCATTGGATGTTTGCACTCTGAATTCTTGGATTCTGGTGTTTCTAAGATCTGTTACCTAGTATATCTTCACAATCTTATTTACCACGACTCTTTCTCTGAGAAAACATGGAAACCAGTTTTTAATGATCTGCATGAGTTTCAAATACTGAAGTGACGAAAAAAGGGCAATTACATGAAATTTTTAATCAGAATAGTGGTTAACTAATCTCAAAGGCATTTCGAGATCTTCATATTTACTAATATAGTAGTTTTATGTTGACTGTTGTCTTTAAGCTATCCTTCATTGTTGCTGCACTTGTTTACGATTGCGCTATTTATGAGGATACTGCAATTAGTTTCACCATTATGTTGTCATAGCTTAGTTTAATTTATTTTCCACTAATTTTAAAAAAAAATAAAAAAATAAAAAACCAACAGTCTGTCCTGTAGTTAATATGCCATTTACAGTTGGAGTTCAAAATACTGCTACTTTTTTAGCAAAGCTGGTGCCCTTTCCTTGTTCAGCACAGGTGTCCATTGATCATTTGGCCCTCTATATATTTCCACCAAGCATTGTAAATTGTTGCTTGTTTCGCTATTCAGAGGGTTGCAGATGAGAGGACAACAAAAGCGGCAGAGTTTGAGCAGAAGCTAGCACTTCTTGAGGTATATAAAACAAACTGATAACAATGCTTTATATGAAAGTTTACCTCTTTGACTGAGCAAAATATGAAGTGAAAAGCCTCTTCATATTTACCTGATATTATGTCAGGTTGAATGTGCGTCTCTAAATCAAGAATTGCAAAATTTGGAAGTTCGAGCTCGTCATGGTCAAAAGAAGGCCCCAGAAGAGGCAAATCAAATGGTTCAGGTAAATATGTTGAAGATATAACTGTCTCTATTCTATCTTGCAAATGTCACTGGACCATTTCCATACAGCCAGAACCTAGCAATAAAAAGCACCTACTTATGGGATATGCATAATGTTATCTACTGGGACATGGATTCCATGTCATTAAGAACATTCTGAAGTTCATAAGTTCAAAATCCATTTAACATCTACTTACAGGCATAATATGTAGCCTTTAGCTGTTGCATCAACTGTAGTAATTGAGAAAATGATGACTTAAAGATGGTTTTATTAGATGCAGGCATGGCAGGAGGAAGTAGAGCGTGCACGCAGAGGTCAAAGAGACGCTGAGAGCAAGGTCTCTTTGTTAGAGGCAAGTATAAAAAAATTGTTTTCCTCTTTTCTATATGGTACAATTATAGTAAGATTATTCTGGTTTCTTTGCTGGCTGATTTTTGGATTTGTTTTCTTTGACCACTTTTCCTGGCTGCAGGCTGAACTGCAGAAAATGAGGGTTGAAATGGCTGCCATGAAGAGGGATGCTGAGCATTATTCACGCCAGGTAACAGTTCAAATTTATTCATCTGTTTTTCTTACTTCAAACACATATATGCATACACTTCGGTCAGCATCTTCTAGTCAGAAATGAAATATAGCTTTGTTGATTGTATGGTTGCTGTATATAAACTCTAAGTGTTTATTGTCGTGACTGCCGAACTTAGTACTTGTGGAGCCTTAACTTTCATTGCTTGTCTTCTTTATCTATCTGCATATCAGCTGCCAAGTTACATGCCTTTGTTCTCTTGAATGTTTGGGTTCAACCAACTCCTCAAAGTTGTCAGATCTTTTTGTGTATCACAAATGACTAGGGAACAATATGTCCTTGCTGCATTCATAACTTGATTTTGTTGGCTTTTCCCTTAAAGTTGTCATGTACTCATGTCCTGAAATGTATTTGACTGTATGGGGCCGGTTTTGCCACAAAATTTAGCTGTAGAAAACATCCATGCCATGCCCCACACTGAAGTCATATTAGAAATTTAGAATCTCCGAACTAGAACCTGTGGCACTGAGTTACTGTTGTTGACATCTGAGGTCTTAAGTGTTCTTGCTACTCTGAAAATGTAATGGAATTTAGTTCAGTTGTTTTCTATATGCAAGTTTTTAAAGTATATTTCGTCATGGTACATTCAGTTGTATGTTTTAAATCCACCTAATCATTGTCTTATGTTGTTGCCTACTCTCAGGAGCATATGGAGCTAGAGAAACGCTACCGTGAATTAACTGACCTTTTGGTAATAGAAACTGAGGTTTACTTTTTCACTTGTTCTTGTAACACCTGTTTGTTTGGGCTGACTTCTTGGGGCTTACACGATTATGCAGTACAACAAGCAAACACAGTTAGAAACTATGGCTAGTGAAAAAGCTGCAGCCGAGTTCCAGTTGGAGAAGGAAATAAAGCGTCTTCAGGAAGCACAGGTTTAGTGATTTCTCTGCTGCAGGACTGATTGTCTATGTCTTGTTAGAACTAATTATATGCAATATCATTGTTTTTTGCTTGTGATGTACTATTACAATCACAGGTTGAAGTAGAAAGAAGTAGAGTTCCTCGTCGGGCATCAATGTCCTGGGAGGAAGACACTGAAATCAAAGCACTTGAGTATGTTAAGCTTTTTGTTTTATTAGATTACAATCCTTAGACCCTTTATCTGCAAGTTTTAGCATTTAATTGAGAGTATTGGGATGTGATCTTTTTTAGCAAGTAAAAGATTATATGTTACCTTCCCTTTCAGACTGGTTTTCATTTGAGGAAACATGATTTGTTAAAATTACTCATATTTGATTAATTTGAAGCTTATAAATTGTATGTTCTGCAGAACCATCAACTGTTGTAGGTGTTCTGTTGGGCTCAATTAGATCTCCTGATATGATTATTTACATACATCTTTCCTTTGGATGAAAGAATGAAATAGTATAGCTGATGTTAGCGCCATGTTTGGAACGAATTGGTTTCTTTGCAACTTAGACATTTACCTCTCAGTATTTAACATAGCCTATAAGGAAAGCATCATGGTGCAGCCTTAAGTTCAATGAGATGAAAGTGTAATATTATGCAACCGTTATGACTAGAACTTATAAATTCTCATTCTTTGGTAAGAAGGGAGAAAAGGGAAAAAAGAAAAGAAACGAAAAGAAATTCTTTGAGAGTGGAATCTGCAGGGCTGAATCATCCATTAATTGATCATATGCGCTCATTTTTGTTGATACCTTGGCTGTTGTTCTTGCATTGGTTTTTTTGGCTGTAGTGCCTTCACTCTTGTGATTGAGTTATTCATTTTGGCCTTAATATATGCTCTCCCTAGCACTGGTATGGAGTATAAATAGATGTGAAGCGAAATCGAAAAGAGATATTGCTACCTGTCCATCCTACATTCATATTGGCTCTCCTATCCCCTGCATGAATATATTTGCTTCCTCTTAATTTAATGACGTGGTTACTTTTGATATTTTCAAAATTGCAGGCCTCTTCCCTTGCATCACCGTCACATAGCTGTTGCTAGCATACAGGTATTCTCCCTCTTATATCCCGAAACCAACTTATCATCCCCATTGTTTATTCTGACCCATGTTTCAACCTGCCTCATGCAGTTACAGAAGGTTGTGAAATTACTGGATTCAGTATCTGTTAGGGCCACAAGATTTCTTTGGCGATATCCAGCAGCTCGAATAATCTTGCTGTGCTATCTTGTAAGAACTGTTTCACCTTCTCTTTGTAGAAATGTGTTATATATGGATTAAATTCTATAATAACAATGACAAAAATTATATGCAGGTATTTGTACATCTCTTCTTGATGTACTTGTTACATCGTCTTCAGGTATTGACTATCCGACCTTTTGGAAAATTAACATATGAACAGTTGATTGTTGGGATCCACTTATATTTCCAACTGTAAGTCAATATGCCTTATCACACATATCTAATCATCGCGTTAAATGTGGTTTATAGGAACAAGCGGACAATTTTTCTGCTAGGGAACTCGCGGAATCTATGGGTCTTAAAAACTCCAACTTACACTAATTGGGGAATAAAATGCACCTTAGCTCCGACCAAGGGTTCTCCAAATATGTGGTTTACCATCTTCAAGGTTTGCTTATTCTTATTTTCTTTTGCAGGCATACATGGAATGATCCAAGAACACATCGAGAATTAGGAAACTATAGAAGATGCACACACATCTAAAATCAGTCACTGGCATTTTTATATTGAGAACTACGACTGGCAAATTTAGATTTTGGTGTATTTCTGAAATCCAGATGCATCAAGCGGCCGCTAACTGCTAGCTGTTGATTTTCTGTCGACATACTACCAATTTTACATAAATTGGAAGCTCGTTTTGGAAATGGGGGTGGGAAAATCAGAAATGAGAAGCCAGCAAGCATGTTGTAGATCCAAAGTAAGTGATTCGGCTGTGAATGATAATATTCTTTTGGTATACAGGTGACTTGGAAACAGTGACGTTTACTTGTTCTCTACATCATAAATGAATGTTTTTGAAGAGATATTGTATGTAATATGATACTATGATAACTAATATTAACATGGCTAATTAAATCTATGCATATATAATGTCACCTTCAGTTTACCTTATCGGTATTTGTTATAAAGAGTATATACGCATACTATTTTTAAATCCTTCTACAAGTAGTCTCCTTTATTTAAAGAAGTGTACCGTTGTAATTTGTAATTAGAATCTGACCTTTATTTACAACTCAAATACTCATTTGGCCTCCTAAAACATATCCTAAATTGATTTTATGATATATTTTTTGTCTTAGCTTAATACTCAAGATTTTTTTTTTTCTGGTATATGTATATATATATATATATATATATTTATTTTGTAGTAGTCTTAAAACAAGATGGCGTGATAGTCATTAATTGAGACTTGTGGCATCATCATTTGAAAATAAAAAATAATATTAAAAATATAAAAATTATAAAAAAAAACTTCAAAATATTATATAAAATCTAAATCTAAAATTAAAATTAAAATTATTATTAAGTTTCGTGCAATCTTCTAGAACAACAAAAATACCTAATATTTAAAAAACTTGCAATAAATTCTTCCACATTTATATTTTTAGTGATTCATCACCAAATCTCTTTTTCTAGATGATACGTCCTGCTATTCAAAAGACATGGAACAAATTTTGCCAAAGCCCTCATCATTGGAAGAGTCGCTGTCATTCTAAGTAGGTACCGTGGCTTTTTTTTTTCTCTTGCTTCTTCTTCAAAGGACAATCATACTTGTTGTGCCCGGCTTTTTGCAAATGTAGCAAACTATTTTCTTTTCTTGAAGTCTCTTGCCTTTGTCCATTTTCTTTTCTTGAAGTCTCTTGCCTTTGTCCATTTTCATTAATCTTTTGAACTTCTTGACAAATATGATTATTTTTTCATTATCCTACTCCTCATCAGCATCATTGTTGCTTTCTTCTTGGATGGAGGACTATAAAGCAAATTTACCATGCTCCAACTTCATCTCATAGGTGATGAGTGAACTTATGAGCTCATCTAAAGAAAGCTTATCCAAATCTTTGGATTCCTCAATAGTCGTTACTTTTGCTTCCCATTCTTTTGGTAGGCTATTGAGCAATTTCTTCATCATTTGTTTATTGGAATAAGCCTTCCCAAGTGCCTTCAAACCATTGATGATGTCGGTGAATCTATCGAACATTTCTTTTATGCTCTCTCCCGACTTAATCTTGAAAAGCTCAAAGTCAAGTGTAAGAAGACTGATCTTGGTTTCCTTAACTTGGTTTGTTCCTTCATGAGTGGTGGCAAGCTTGTTCCATATCTCCTTACACTTTGACATTAGGACACTCTCTTGTACTCATTAGGACTTAATGCACAAAAAAGAGTGCATGACCTTGGCATTTAATTGAGCCTTCTTCTTGTCATCATCGCTCCACTCATCTTCATCATTGGGCACCTTTAGATCACCATATGAGATAATCCCCCACACATAAAAATCATTGGCTTGAATGAAAAGTTTCATCCTTATCTTCCAATAAGAGTAGCTCTCTCCATTGAAGTAGTAAGCTCTCACAATGGATTGACCTTCACTTAATCTAGTTGAGCCGAAAGCTTGTGCCATCGTCAAACTCGGTACTTTTTCCTAGAATCGCCTCTCCCGATGGTAAAACCTTTGATGGAGAGCTAACTCTAATACCAATTGTTACGCCTGAAAATACCAAGAGGGGGTGAATTTTTATCTTAAATATTTCTACAAACTTTTCTAAATGAAAGGAAAAAAGAAGAAAAATTTGTACAATTCAATTTATAATGGTTTGACCCCAATTCCCTACCACCACTATCTTGATATGCCTCAACCAAGGATTTTCCAATTCACTATACTTGAATTGATACTTTTCAAGAACAATATATAACATTTACAATTCATATCTTTTTCACAAGGTTGAGATAGAAAGCTTTTGTGGCTAAACTATAACCCTTTAGCTTCTATAAGGTTCAACTATAACCTTCTATAAATACCTTAAGGTTTTATACCTCAAAAACCTCAAGTAGCCTTTACAAGCAAAAATAAACGATGTAAACAAATGGAGACTTCTCAAAGGTGTGTGGTTACAAATGTTAAGATATCTCAAATAATGGAAATGAGAATGATAAAAAGATCTAACAATAAGGACCTAAGAGATATACAAGAGAAAATGAAGAAATAAAGAATTAGAGGTTTTTCTCTTGGTTTTTTACCGCGCCACGGCGTACGAACATCGAGTAAAGAATTAGCACAAAATATAATAATTTAAAAGCAACTTGACTGCAAGTGTGACAGGTCAGTTCTAATATATATATGTGTTACAATGGAACACGCAAAGTATTCCAAGGATCGAACCTAATGGATTGTCAAATTGGTAAATGTGTTTACCAAATTAATTACGAGTTAAGTAATTACTAATCTAGTTGAGTCAGAAGTTATTAGTAATACCAAATAAAATAAGATTTAAGCTAATTCTAGATTAACAAATAAAAATACCAAACTAACTTTCTTTCTCTTTACTAGAAACAATGCAGATTGATTGAAATGATGGTCGCATGATTCATGGATTACTAAGTTAACAAACCTATGATGAGTATACTGTTTGCCACTCTTAGCTAGGAATCTCCTCTCGGTCTCATCCTAAACTAAAAGATACCATCTAAGCTGTCCTTTTGGTCACACTTAGGCATATAGATCTCCTCTCGGTTTTACTATTTGACACAAATGTATCAAAGTCCTACACGATAGAGTCTTCTCTCGATCTTGTCTATCTAGATCTTCCACTAGAGACATCAATTATAGTGCAATATGCAATTTAATATGCTTGAATAACAATGAATTAATGCATAGATAATAACTTAGTTAAGTAACGTATTCATCAATCAACCAATAAAATGATTCAGCACATGATTAAAATTAAATTCCACACAAGCATTTTAGCAAACACATGATGGACATAAAATATAAAAGTTAAGGGTTGAGGAAATGATCCTTAATAGATAAATATCCAATGAAGCATGACAATTTAATCCATCTCCATCCACAAGGTTCCAACAAAAATAAAGAAACAAAAATGCTACAATAAAAAGAAAAGAAAAAGAAGAAAAGTGAAAAGAAAAAAGAAAACCTAAACTAAGAAAATAAGAGAAAAAAATTATCTAATGCCTAACCTAATTTTCTACACTAGCCTACCACATAGTTGATAGAAGTTGGTATTTATAGGCAAAAGGTATTTTACTTAACATTAACAATTATGCCTTAAATGAAAAGTGATTTAAGCTTGTTTGGACAAAAAATTGCCCTTGTAGTTTTTTATCCATCAGGCTTCGGTGTCATGACACCCAACCTTTGGCGTCGCAACACCCTTGTCAATTAACTCCAGGGGTTGTTTGGGAGCTTCAATGTCATGACCATGATCTTTTGGTGTTGCGACTTGCCACTCAGGTGAATTAGCTTCTTTAGTTTTGTGTCTAACTTACCATGGAGGTAGGTGTCATAACATCACTCCCTTAATGTCGCGACTTCGAAGACAGACCTCTTGAATTGCACTTTGCTGAACTCCAACTCCTTGAGTGGTGATGGAAGGTTGGTGTCGCGACACCAAGACAATTGTGTCGCAACCTTGGCCACAATGGAGGTTTTTCTTCACATTTTTGCCTCAACCACATTCCTACACAAGCTCAGTTCAACCATTAAACATCCAATGTCATAAATTTGTCAATTTGGATCTAAAAAAAGGTAAAATAAAAGAAAAACTATCACTAACACAAAAAACCTAAGAATTGATAAAAAAAACATTAAAAATACTCATAAATTGCTTGAAAACAAATTCATTAAGTACTCGAGAGAGCCTAATTTGACATATCAAATTATGACAAATTAATTTCTATGCTTGAATGTTCATCTCTTATGTCTTGATGTGTTTTTAACTTGTGTTTTATTTTGTCAATAAATGAGTTTGTGGAAGTTTATGACCACTGGGGATGAATTTTAGTCCATAGAAGCATTAATTTCAAGTTTAAAAACACTTGTAGAGCTTTGGGGTGTAGTAGCTTTCTTCAAAATTTTGACTATTGAGCCACATGTATTGCACCCTAACTAGAGGTGTGTGTGGTACTTGGGTGGAAGGGTGCTATACCTCTTAAAAATGGTGCTATACCTTTGTGCCATCTTGTACACTAACTTTTAGGTACCACACCTTTTGGCCAAGGTGTTGTATCTAGCTTAAAAACACTGAAAAATTCTTTAAAATTATTTTTCAAGCCTTAAAATTGTTTGAAAATGTTTGGTAAAAATTTCAACCATATTTTCACTAAATGACTTAGAAAATATAATAAATAAAATTTATCTTAAATGTTGTTATATCAAAATCTTGGGACATAAAAGCTAACAAAAATCATAAAAGAAGAGTTAATTGCACTAGACATCCCAAACTATGATTCTCATTCTAAATTGGTCGCCAAACTTCAAAACGTTCTAATTACATCCTCAAACTATCGATGTTTTATTAGTCAAGTGATTTTATTAGTAAAATTATTAATTTAATTGTTAAATTACATGCCAAATCTTATGTTGCATAATTTAAAACGAAAATTTTAAAGAAAAGTAAAACGTGGTCTCATTACTATTAAAGTTAAAAGAAAACAAAAAAGATAGAGTGAACGATAAATCTTTTGTAAAAGTTTTGGAAACATCCAAAACCAAAATTTTTACAATTTTTTTTTTGAATTTCACATTTAAAACTATACCGCATAATATCTAACGTCTTGTTTAACAGTTAAATTGATGGTTTTAATAATGGAAGGGCCTTATTGATATAATTTCAATAGTTTGAGAATGTAATTAGAATGTTTTAAAGTTTGGGGACTAATTTAGAATAAAAGTTGTAGTCTGGGGATGTCTAGTGGATTTAACTCATAAAAGAATGATGAGAAAGCAAGATTTTCAAAACAAGAATGGTGGTTAAACCGGTCAGACCATCAATTTTTGGTTCGACCAATTTGACCGATTTTCCAAATTCAATTAAATAAATTATTTAAAAATTTTAAAAATAGAAAAAAAAACTGATTCAATCAATTTTTGGCTTGATTTAAATAGTTTTGAGTGGTTTGCGAGGATCAATCAATTTAATCTCTCTTTGAACTAATACTCTTATTGATTTTTTGTTCGACTGACCAATTCGATTAGGTTCAAACAAGCGAAAATGTGAATAATATAAAACGAAAATAATAATTCTTACAAAAAATTCAAACATAAAAATAAAAAGATGGATAAATTACTTAGTTGGTTATTGAAAAAATAAAAAGATGGATAAGTTACTTAGTTGGTCATTCAATTTTTAGGGTGCGTTCATTTTGGGTGACCAAAATGAAATCCTTGCAATTTTGTCAATAAACTTTTAGGGCGCTTTCATTTTAGCCACCCAACTGTTAATCGCTAATAGCGGTTAACTGTACACGCCGCATCATGTTCACACTTTCATTTTGATCAACCAACTTCTAAGTCACCTTCATTTTGATCACAAAAAAAAAAAAAAAAAAAATCTCATTTCAATATTGAAAATTTAAACTTCAAAACATAAAAATAAATTAAATAAGTTGTTGAAATTTTTTTATCCATTGATAATGTTAATTGATTTGTCACTGTAATATTGAAATTAATTAAATTAATCTCTTTCTAAATTTTACATTTTTATTTTATGTTTTCATATTATTCGTAATGAAATCAACTTGATAACTCAAATTTAATAGTTGGTTACAAAATTTAAATTTATTTTGATTCTATAATCTCAAATATTTCATACTAAGTTAAAAGCAAACAAGTACAATTTAACAATTTTTAAAGTATTATTTTAGTTTCTACTACTTTTTCATTTTAATTCTTAATGTTTTTACCTCGATCAATATTAAAAATAATGTTATTTTTTGGGTGACCAAAATGAAAACAACTTAGAAATAGGGTGATTAAAATGAAAATGAAAATATGATGTAGCGTGCACAAATTAACTTTCATTAGAGATTTAATGGTTGGGTGACAAATGAAAGCGCCTTAAAATTTGAGTGATGAAATTACAATAATTTTATTTTTGGTGACCAAAATAAAAACATACTAAAAGTTGAGTCAGCAACTAAATAGTTTAAAAAAGAAAAAAAAGCTAAAGCATGATATAAGTTGGAACAAACTAAATGGGAGCCGAAAATGGTGTTTGTGACTTTGTATTATTGGTATACGAATAAAGCCAGTATGCTATGATGGATATAGTAAACTAGTGCTATGAAATGTGCTAAAAATCAGGAAGACAAGCTCGTTCCCACTCACCACCACCACCATCACCACATTGGTCCAAATCTGCCACCTTTCCACTATTTAGAAACATAAATTGACCTTACATTCAGATCCTCCTTGTTTCAAATAGAAATGAATTTACCATCTTCTTATCTGAAATCGTTACTCCTATTCTCTTCATCTCATCAACATAACCTTTTATACTATTCGTCTCTTTTCGTGTTAATATCCACACCATGGGGGTCTCTTCTTCCCGACCTTTTCGTGCATACTAATGGTTTTGTTTTTTTTGGTTTAAGGGTGTAAAAAGTTTTTAAATTTTTTTAAAGAAGTAATTATTATTTTTCATTCAATTAGGTACTTAAACTTTTAAAATGTATTAAAAATGCCTTCAAATTTAAAAAAAAAGAAAAAGAAATTAAGCTCCTGCTTTTTTTTTTTTACACTTAATTGGGTTATTGAACTATCAAAACGTATAAAAAAAAAGGCTCTTTAACCATTAAATTTAACTGTCCCTAATTTTTTTCAGTTAAAGCTATCCTGTGTCACAACCACAGCATGAAATGTAGCAAAAAAATTATAAAATTATGAAATTTTAATAAATTATAAAAAAGCATAAAAATATAAAAATTTGTAAAATTTTATAAATATCATAAAAAAATTATCAAATGCATAAAAAATGTCATTTAATCATTAACTTTAACCTTAACCGTCAAAGTTAATAACTTCATTTTTTTTAGTTAAAGTCATCACGTGTTGCAACACAACTTGATATGTGACTAAAAATTATAAAAAATAAAAATCAATAAAAGTTATAGAAAAATTATAAAATACTTTTTTTGGTACGATAATTTTTATAATTTTTTTCCGAATTTTATATTTCTTTACATTCTTTTATAATTTTCTTACGATTTTATAAAATTTTATAATTGTTTTCTATATTTCTATAAATTTTATAATACTTTACAATATTTTTACAATATTTATATTTTTCTAATTTTTTTCTAAATTTTTAATATTTTTTAATTAAAATTTAATAATTTTATAACTTTTATTGAAATTTCTTTTTTTATCCTTTTTTCTCACATGCCACACCGTGGTCGTGGCATATGGTCGCTTTAACTGAAAAAAAATTAAGGGCGGTTAACTTTAACAGTCAACTATTAAAATTAATGGCCAAAGAGCCTTTTTGATGCATTTTGTCAGTTCAAATACCCAATTGAGTGAAAAAAAAAAGTAGGATCTTAATTGTTTTTTTTTTGAAAAAGTTTTAGGGTCTTTTTGATACATTTTAAAATTTCAAGTACCCAATTAAGTGCAAAAAAAAAAAAGGCAGGGGCTTAATTGTTTTTTTAAAAAAGTTTGAGGGCTTTTTACGCCCTTAAGCCTTTTTTCTTTCTTTCTAAAACTGAAATGATTTCATTCGCCTTTTTACTCAGGTTTATTTGATAATTATAGAGTAATTAGATGAATGTGTACTTATTATGGTAGTAATTACATTATCTTATAGTTAAAAAAAAATTACAATTATATTGTAATTTCATTTATCATGTTTGATGGTAAAAATTGTAATTGCATTACTATATAATTTTGAATTCTAAAACAATATTAATTATTAAAAAAGTATCAATTATACTTGAGAATTTTTTTTTCTAAACAAGTAATAAAGCCTAAAATCAAACCATTGTATATAATAATTAGTCAAAGAAAGTATTCGACAATATAATTACTAATAAAATTAAAAAGAAAAATAAATATCTTATACAATTGTATCCAATTCCTAAAACAATCCATATTTGTTGTGTTATTTATTCTCTAACACTATGCATATACTCATTGTCATCATTAATTGATTATTGACCAAGTATAAATAATTAATAATAATTACTATGTAATTTAATAACTATTTAGATTTTTTTTAAAAATAATAAAATAATATATAATTATAGTTTTAAAAAATAAAATATATATCTTAAATGGTTAAAATATGACATAGGTTATTGTACTCTTCCTAAATTTAGAATTTAGTCCCTATACTTTTATTTCTAGAAATTTAGTCCTTTTACTTTTCAGATTTCAAAATTTAGGTCCAATTGTTACTACCATTAAGATTATTTTGTTAAATTTAGGTTCATTAGAATATTATTTTTTGAGTTACATTGCTACTAAGTGAGTACTTTTAATATTTTAAAATGTCACACCAACAAATTTAACAAAAAAATGTTTAATAGAGTTAACAATTGACTTGAATTTTCAAATTTGGCAAGTAGGGACTAAAATTTGAAAATAAAAGTATATGAACTAAATTCTAAATTTAGGAAGAGTAGAAGGACCTATGGTATATTTCAACCATATTGAATCAAAATACAATTATTGTTGTATAAAAATAACTTTTTAACTTACAATACCATCAAACCTATAATTGCTCTCATAGTTAGTGTAATGGAGTCTCAAATTACACTCAATTTAGTGAGACACACTAATTACAGATCCAAGATCGAATAGGTTTAATACCTGCTGTATTTCCAATAATATTACTTTTACGGCTTTGAGAAAACATAGTGTTTAATAATGTAAGTTTCAATGGAAAAGCTAGTGTATAATACCAAAAAAAAAAAAAAAAAAGAAAAAAAGCTTAACTAGAGTGCAATGGAAACTATTGGTTTTCTTTGTAAGGAAAATAGGAATGACAGATCAAAATTTAGCAATCAAATGTGGCTTGCTATATTTTCAGTTCCAATACTATATTTACATACAAAGTATGACTTTAAATAGGAAAATTTTACCAATTGCAACTTGACAAGTTAGCAAGTCTAGGTACATGAGATTTACTCATTGGTTGATTACTGTCTAATTAACACCGTTCAAATTATCCTATCAAAATAAAGATATATAAAATATAATCTAACAACTTTTCTAAACAAGTTGACAACTTGTTAGCTTGTATGAAAAGCTTAATCCGCAACAAAAAACCTTAAATCCAAATCTACAAGACAATTTACGCCTTGTATATCTGCGAGTCTTACTCAAATTTGGACAGTCTGCCATATAGTTAGCCAAATAGCTTGTTCACCAGTTAACTCACACCAATGTTGTTTGCCAAATGTGTGAGCTGTTGTATGAATGACCATCTCGCAACACTCCTTCTTGGCCTTTATGCAATGAACACCAATTTCATTTCTTAGTTTCTTAAACCTCGCTTTTCCAAGAGGCTTGGTCAGAATGTTCACCAATTGACTCTCTGTGCTGCAATGAACTAGATTCACTTCATTGCTCTATTCGACTTCCCTCATAAAGTGGTACTTGATCTTGAAGTGTTTTGTCTTCCCATGAAAGACATGGTTCTTCATAATTGCAACGATGAATTGATTGTCACACAAAATTTGCGCTGCTTTATCTTGTACAAGATTTAAGTAACTTAGAATTTTTCTCAAACAAATTGCTTGGTTGACTGCTGTTGCTGCTGTAGCTACATCCTCCGCCTCAGCCGTGGATTGAGCAATAGTTTGCTACTTCTTGTAACTCTAGGAGAACACGTCAAAACCAAGTGTGAAGAGATATCTAGAAGTGCTTCACATATCATCTACTGATCCTACCCAATCACTATCAATGTAGCCAATAAACTTCAACATATCTGCTTTCATGAACCAAACGCCAAAGTTGGCGGTCCTTTTGACGTATCTCAACACCCTCTTAGTAGCATTAAAATGTGATATATTGCATTAGTGCGTATATAATATCTTGTCATGTTTTTGTTAAATACAATGAGCAATCAATGAGACTTCTGTAATTCTTCTCATCGACCTTATCAAAATCTCTATTGCTACGAAGCTTTTCTCTAAGTGCTATAGGTATGCTTGTTAGTTTGCACCTTTATAGGAAAAAAACCTTTCCAAGATCTTCAAGGCAAAGCTTTGCTGATTGATGAATATTACTTTCCCTAAACACCCCTAACCCGTATCCGTTGTCGAAATAGGGTTACGAGGCATTACCTATCAAATCACAACATACTACATACATTTCTCATCCAAGAATCCATTAATTCATAAGCATCAATCCAACATAGTCACATTGTCCCTTATAAGGCTCTACGAGACCTTAAACTATGCCTAGAAGAGGTTCGGGACTAAACTGATAACATTTAAAAAATTTGGGAAACTTATAAAATTTTTATGCATACAGGTATCACATGCCCGTGTGAACAGGCAATATGCCTCACACGGCCACCGGACACGCCTGTGTCACAAGTCAGGTGGAAACAGGGTATACATACTAACTTGCATCACACAGCCGGAGACACGTCCGTGTGCCTTGGCCATGTAAAATTTGAAGGGTATACTAACTTGGGTCACATGGCTGGCCACAAGCTCATGTACTAGCCCGTGTGTCACACATGGCCAGTAGACACGCCCGTGTGCCTAAGCCGTGTAACTCACTGACTTGTTTAATTAAATTACAGCAGACACACGGTCGAGTCACACGCCCATGTGCTCAACCGTATGGGGCGCAAATAGGCTTGGTTTAAGCCACATTTCTCACCCTCTTCAAGCAAACCAAAAACACATTATTTCATACCATTTCAATACATTTATAGGCAACCAAAACATGCTATTTCACATACAAATCATGCTATTTAAAATCCATCCATTTCACTACTCAAATCATAATCCAAAACATACTAAAACAATATGTCATTACCAACAATTTCACCTATCTTCTCTATGCATTTTTCTCATCATCTTATAATCTATTTTAAACCTTAAATCATATCAATTAATCATCACTACATCCATGAAAAACATGCCAAAACATAAGGCCATTTATATACATCATATTTCACTTAACAAACTCATAAAATAAGGCAACCTAAATGGCCAAAATGCACACCAACATTTACATCATATACAAGCCAAATCTCATGGCTATATCATAACTCAAAACATATCATCATATCACTAGCCTATACATGCCATATACCATATTTACATAACATCAAAAGTACCAACAAGTTGATCGATAGTGTTATGGCGTTCCTGATGATCCCTGAGTCCGAGCTTACTTCGATTATCTATAAAGTAGGGAAAGAACACACAAAGTAAGCTTTAAAAGCTTAGTAAGCCATATACAAATAAAATTTCCACATGAATCAACATCATTTCCATCAATAGGCAAACTATGAGTAAACACATATTATCTCACAAACCTTTCCCAATGTATACATATTCAACATCATAAGTGAATTCATCAAATACGTCCCTTTTCAATACTTGTATGAATCTCGTACGTACTTGAGTCACTTAACTCATTCACACATTCTTTCTCGACTTAACTTTGCCCGTTGAACCATTTGGAATTGTTAAGGATACTCGGAAATCACATATAGCTCGTACAATGCCATATCCCAGATATGGTCTTACATGTTATCAGATATCGGTGCTGATAGCCCAGCTATCGTCTTACACGAAATTAAATAACGATGCCAATGTCCCAGACATGGTCTTACATGTAATCACATAATGATGCCAATGTCCCAGACATGGTCTTATACATAATCACATCTTGTTAATCCTAATGTCATGACATTCGTATCCTATACTATTCCTAAGGTTCGTACGGGACTTTCGGATATTGTAACCCTGTCTATTCTTACTCGTATTTGATCATTCAACATTCATAGTAGTTCAATGACAATTAAACATACATAATTCAATTTAAAGACATTTATTTGCATATGAACTTACCTTGTATTCGGGATAAATGGATTGGATTGACTATTCGATAACCTTTGATTTTCCCAGATCTAAATCTGATTTCTTTCGTTCTTAATCTATATACATTCAAAATTAACTCATTCATTCATCAATTCATTCAGTTCAACCCACAAACACATATTTGGGCATTTTTACACATTAGCTCCTAAATTTCCATATTTTTACAATTTAGTCCCTATTTCACAAATACACAAAATTCACATAATTCAACAATACTCATGCTTGGCCGAATTTCATATAAGTCCCTAGCAGCCCAAAACTTTCATTTATTTCACATTTCATCCACCTAATTTACACTTTTCATAATTAAATCCCTAAAATGCATTTTTAGCTAAAATCACTTAACAAAACTTGTGTAACTATCAAAAAATATTCATTTTTCATCAACAAACATTCAAAATCTCAAGTATTCATCAATGGAACTTTACAAAATCATTAACAAATCTCAAAATTAAGGCATGGGCTAGCTAGAATACAAAGCAACGATCTCAAAAACGTAAAAATCATTAAAAACCAAGCTCAAAACACTTACCTTATTAACCATGCGCTAGCCGAACCATAAAACTCCATTAATTCTTTCTTCTTCCTCAACATTCGGCCATAAAAGAGAAAATATGGACAAAAATTTGTTTTGTTATGTTTTAATTAACCTTATTATCAAATTACAAAACTAACCTTATTATAAATCATTTAACAACACATAATTGTTATCCATAAAAGTCCACTATCATTTAAAATGGTCTAATTACCATTTAAGGCCATCATATTTAAAATCCAAGGCCATTTGACACCTTTAGCAAGTAGAATGCAACTTTTACATTTTACGCGATTTAACTCACGAAATTAACTCACATATCAAATAACATGATGTAAACACCAAAAATAATATTAAAACAATTTTTAACCTCAAATTTGTGGTTCCAAAACTACTGTTCCCATTTAGCTAAAACCAGGCTGTTACATTCTCAACTTGTTGTACTTCCATGCCGAGAAAATAACTCATTTTGGCAAGGTCTGACATCTCAAACATTTTCTCCATTTGCTGCTTGAATTCCTTCACCTAATCATCACAAATCTCGATTACAAGTAGGTCATCAACATAGAAAGATACTATTAATGCTACATAGAAAGATACTATTAATGCTGTGACATTTTCAACCTTTTTCACATAAATAGATGGCTCACCAATGCTTTTCTAAAATCCCAAATTTTGTAAGTAATCATCAATTCTTGCATAGCAGGCTCTTGGAGCCTGTTTTAGCTTGTATAAGGCTTTTTTAAGCTTATACACCTTATCTTCATTTCCTTTGACAATAAAACTAAGAGGCTGCTCCACATAAATTTCTTCTTGTAAGTAGCCATTTAAAAATGATAACTTGACATCTAGCTGATGGATCTTCCATCCCATTTGGGCTGCCAAAGCTGATAGCAATCTGATCATATCAAGCCTTGCTACTGGAGCAAAATTCTCCAAGTAATCGACATTGAATTTCTGATTGAAACCCTTCACAACCAACCTTGCCTTCAACCTATTGAGTGAACCATTAACATTGAGCTTGGTTTTGAACACCCATTTAACACTAATAACTTTTTTATGTGATGGCCTATCAACAAGATATCATGTCTGGTTCTTGTGAATCATGTTCAACTTAGCTCTCATTGCATCCATCTAGCCTTATATTTTTTTAGCCTCTTCGATGCTCGCAGGTTCGAGAACCAAAATATTGGCCCATTTGATAGATTTCAGCAATTGGATGCGTGCCCCTTACTAGTATGTCATTAAAGTCTTTTTCTTTAGTTTAATCATTAACAGGCTGTCACACCTATTCAAGCTCTCTTTGTTAGAGAATCTCATCTTCAGGAGCATTCCATTTCCATATTTTCTCTTCATCAAACACAACATCCCTATTCACCACAATT
This sequence comes from Gossypium anomalum, assembly GCA_025698475.1. Classification (NCBI taxonomy): domain Eukaryota; kingdom Viridiplantae; phylum Streptophyta; class Magnoliopsida; order Malvales; family Malvaceae; genus Gossypium; species Gossypium anomalum. The sequence continues at coordinate 15,954,508 of CM046961.1, forward strand.
TTCTTAGAGAAAGGGTCATAGATCTTGTACATCTTTTTATTGCTACTGTATCCAAGGAATATCCCAAGCTACAATCTTCTCTCGAGTTTGCTTCTTTTCACCTATGAAACATGAAAAAAATAGATACAACCAAATACTTTTAAGTGAGACACTGAAGGTTTGTACCTAAACCGAGCTTCAAATGGAATCTTCTCATTCATAGCCTTGGTTGGCAATCTGTTCAACAGATAGATTGAAATGTTTACTGCCTTAACCCAAAATTCATTTGGCAGTTTGCTTTCAAACAACAGGCACCTCACCATGGCTATTACAGTCTTGTTTTTCCTCACACACATAGTCCGTTTTACTGTAAAGTGTAAATATTGGTGAGCTAGTGATGGATCTCACCTTCTTCACAATATCTTTTGAACTTGTTTGAAGTGTACCCAGTTCCATTATCAAACCTGACCATCTTCATTTGCTATCGATCTAATTTTCAACTTGTACTTTAAACTTCTAGAAAAATTCAACTACGTTAGTTTTTTGTTTCAAAAACTAAACCCAACAATACCTCATGCAATCATCAATAAATAGAATGAAGTATCTATTGTCTTTCAAAGAAAGTGTCTTCATGGGTGCACATACATCATATTAGACCAAATGTAGTTTTTCATTGGCACGCCAAGCTTTATTTTCTAGAAATGGAAGCCTCACCTGCTTCCTAAGTTGTCAGACTTTGCAGATGCCACCTTGCTATTCAATTTTGGTCATATTCTCAACTAAATTTGTCTTGCACATTTGATTAAGGGACTTATAGTTAACATGTTCCAATCTTTTATGCCAAAGATCTATTTCATCAATTCAAGTGGTGTAGGCACTTGAGGTTACAAAGTTTCAGTTTAGCCCAAAGCTTTTATATTTCATTAAAACTTTCACAACTTCCTATCTCAATGAATCGAATATGGTGCAACCACTATATTTAAAAATAATAGAGTATTTCTTTTCAAGAAATTGACCAATGTTAAGGAGATTATGATCTATTTTAGGCACTAAAAAAAATCTGAAATTACTATTGTACCTGATAGTGTATTGATCAACACATCACCTTTGCCCTTAGCTTAAATAAGTTCGTCATTTCCAATCCTTACTTTGAAAATACAGCTTTTATCAATATTTTTGAAGATGATTTCCTCTGAGGTCATATGGTTGGTACATCCACTATCAATCAACCAACCCTTTGCGATTCTACTTCTTAATACAAAACATGAAGCTGCGAACAGTTGCTTCTCTTGAGTGTGGTTCCAATTAGCAGTTTGGGCCTGAGCATTATGTTGCAGTGGTCTTTGCTATTGTGTCCGTATTTTGTTCTTGCATACTTTCTATATGTGGCTAAGCTGCTTGTAAGCTCTACATTGTATATCTGGTCTAAACCAGGAATATTTCTCCAAATGAGTGGTTTTCTTGCTGTGAGAGCATGGTAGATTCTTCTTTTTCCACTGTCTCTCATTGGCTTATCTTTCTTGTCTGTCCATCCTTTCTTTTCTTTGTAATCTCGAGCATTCCCTGTTTCTAGCTTGAAAGGCTCTCTCAGCATGCTCCTCTTACATTGTTTCTCTCATCTGTTCTTGAGAATAAAGGGCATTTATCGAATTTGATAGAGAGATCATGGATAGGTCTCTCAAGTCTTTAAAAGATGATATTTTTGACTCATACCTCTTTGAAAGTGTTGTGATGACTTTCTCAACTACCCTACTATCAACAAACTAATCTCCAAGCAGTTTGAGGTTGTTTACAACAACCATGATTCTATCAGAATATTGTTTGGCAGTCTCTGAATCCTTCATTTTCAAGTTCCTAAAATCCTCTTCAAGTGGATAATATGTTATTGCCTTGTCTTCTTTGTACCTTGAAACTCTTCTTTCAACTTATCACAAGCTTACTTTGGAGTCTTGCAGGCTATGATCCTAGTGAAGATCACATTAGAAACACCATTATGAATGCATGACATTGATTTAAACTTCTTAGTGTAATCATCACTATGATGCTTGATCTGTGCTATTGTTGGATTGGCTCTCAACGGTGGTGGCTTGACATTCGCATTTACAACCTCCCATAAGTCATAAGCTTGTAGGTAGGTCTTTACCTTAACTACCCAAATATGGTAGTTTTCATCGTTAAAAGCTGGTGGTGGAAGAGGTGTAAAACTAGCTAAAGACATTTTTATAGTAACAAAAAAAAAATGGCCATAACAAATGACTGGCTTTAGATACCAATTGTTGATTTTTATTTGTAAGGAAGAGAGGAAAGACAGATCAAAATTTAGCAATCAAATGTGACTTGCTATATTTTTAATTCCAGTACCATATTTACATACAAAGTATGACTTTAAATAGGATAATTTTACCAACTACAACTTGACAAATTGGCCAGTCTAGGTCCATGGGATTTACTCATTGGCTGATTTCTATTTAATCAGCACCGTTCAAATTATCCTATAAAAAAAAGATAAATAAAATAATCTAAAAACTTTTCTAACCAATCTGACAACTTTTTAGCTTGTATGAAAGCTTTGGGATGGTCCATAGTTAAACTTCGATTTCCAATCGTAAGACAATTTACACCTTGCGTATCTGTGAGTCTTATTCAAATTTGGATAGTCTGTCAAATAGTCTGTCAATGGCTATCCACCAAATAGCTTGTTCACCAAATAACTCGCACCAATGTTGTCCGTCAAATGTGCAAGTAGTTGTATGGTTGGCCATCTCGCAACAGAAACAACAAAGCAAAGTTTTCTTTTTTAAAGTTCTAGTGTAGATTATTTATAGTTGTAATATATCCAGTTGAGACTTTCTCATACTTACAGAAAATATTGTTGTAGTAGTAGTAGAGTTAGCTGAGGCAATATAGAGAAGGATGAATACCACGAAGGAGATAAACATTGGGGAATAAATGCTTGACATGGACCCTAAATCCACTTTTGGTGACAGTGTTGAAGATGTTTACGCCTAGGATTTTGGCACTGAAGACCACCTCGTCACCTTTTGGACTTACTCTGTAGCCAGGTCAAAACCTTTGCTTTCCGTTTTAGTGTCTTTTCATATGTTATCAAACAACATTTGATTTGATTTACTTAAAGTTTATTATTGTAATATAAATGTAATGATCATTAAAACAATTAAGAAAAAAGGGTTCTGAATTTTAAGTGATGGGTACTATGATTATATGTTGCGGTGGATATTCATTGTTGAGGGATCCTCACCATAACAAAAGGCTTGCATTGACTGAGACAGAGAGGGATTCTCACTACTTACGTGCTTTACTCCCTCCTACTGTTGTAACACCCCAAACTCGGCCTAGACATTAGGGTCGTATCTATGGTGTCACATTGGAGTGAGTTTTGTAAAATCGCAGATTTAATAGCAAAGCTCGTTTGAGTTAAAACCTTGTTTGTGATTCTTTTGAAAAGCTAACTTGTGTAATCCATTTGCTAAATTACAAGTTCGTTTAGTAAAGCATGTTTCGTACTAGGTTGTTATTATACTTTAAAAACATTGTCGTTGTGGAAGCTTTTAAATCAGGTTATGTAGCATGATAGTTGAAAATTATTTACTTTTTGAAACCCGAATCCTACGGCTATCATATTTTAATCAATTTAATAAAATCCCCAAATAAAAATAACAACTTAAATCAGCCTTATTACATAAAATACCCCAAATAAATCTACTTTTACTAAAGTCAAAACGATATTATAGATAGTGGTGTGACTGTCTCCGAGTCCCTCGCAGCACCGACCTGCCTAAGGATTACCTGCACAGTTAAGCAGAAAAAGTGAGTTATGAAACTCAGTGTGCAATCCCTATTTAATAAATGGTCAATCATACAGTGTTGAACAGTCTGGGCATAAGCCCATATCAGTAGCAATATCAGTGTGGGCCTTAACCCATTACAATAGTAGTAACAGTGTGGGCCTTAGCCCGATTCAGTACAGTATCAGTAATGCATAAAGAGATCCTACCCATCCATCCTCTGAACTCCACTCCGTTCAGCCCTACACTACATGTGGGGAATAAATTGACCCACCCATCCCTACACTCTAGAATAAAGTACCGGTTTTGGCACCAACAGTATTTGCAGCAGAGCTACCAGTAATAGACTTATAGCCTTTCAGTACACTTCCTCCAGTAATATATATATCCCACCCCATGCAATGCAACATAATATAAATGTACATACGATAAAAATGGCATGCTCAAACAGTCATACATTACATAGGGGTATTTTCGTCATTTACCTCACAGGGGTATATTAGTCATTTTATAAATTAGGGTTTGGATATACTTCCCGACCCAACTGTAGGTCCACAGTCGTCTCGTACGACCCGTGCAACTTTAACAGTAAAACAGCAAGAATAGGCCCAAGCCCATAATACGGCCCATGTGGGCCCAACGCTCGTGTAGCCCAATAAGCCCAAATAATGACCCTGGCCGTGCAACTACACTGCCGGCCCAACAGTCTCCACACATTTGTGCGGTGGCCTCTTCGATCGAATACTTACGTTTTATGCATTCGGCTCACCACCGGAGTGAGCATACGCTCGTGTAGTGCCAACAGTCGTACATTGTCGTCTTTTGGCCAATCTACGCTAACGATAGCTAATAGTAGTGTAATTACACACCTTAAATGAAGTTGCGTAAGTAGCCCTTGAGTCTAAAGCCTACACTCCACCAAAAATACTCCATTAGTCAAAGTAATAGGATTAACATCCCTCTTTACTCTTATCATAACTACTACACCAATACTTGCCTTATTTGCAACCGTTGATGAAGGCTGAATACAACTCCTTGACTAAACTACATACAACCAAACTCCATTAACCTATATTGATATCGATCACGTAAAGATTGAACCAATACAATCACTTACGGAGAACGTGAAACCGGTTGCAGAAATAAAATAGTCATCCCTATTCCCGAAGTGAGAATCCAATAAGACAGAGGCAAGGTTCAGTACCTCCACGCTCCTAGCCATAAACGACAGTAAAGAAGGTATTAAAGAGATTACTACATCAAGAAAGGAAAAGAACAAAGAGGAAAACAAGCACCTACCGATTGCTCCAATAATCAGTTTGCAAAAGCCGAAAGTAGAGATAGGGAAAAAGAGTAATGCCGCCACTGTTACAGTACCAAAAGGTGAAAAGATTACAAGAGGAGAGAAGAGAAAAGAAAAAGTTTTCGCTAAAGGATCAAAAGAAAGGAAAGATGATAAGAGAAGTGATTAACAGAAGAAAGATGTGTAGAAACAAAATAGAGACAAGTTATTTAGTCACCAACAACTAGAAGAGGAATGGGAAGATGGAGAAGTCGGCCAAAGATGAAACCCGAGAGATACAATTGTTAAAACACGAAAGTGCAAAGAGTGAAAGAACTAATTGGTAAATGCAAAACCCGAAAGAAAACCCTTCCCCAACACTAATCGGCCAAAAGAAAAAGAAAAATGAAAATAACAGCTTTTGAGCAAAACCCTTAGCTGAATTTCTTAAAAGCCAAAACCCCCATTCAGCACACTTCCTTCACACTCCCCAACTCCCTACAATTCTCCTAAAATCTCTCCACACATCACCCTACTTGGTCACTATCCACATCCCTACAATATCTCCTAGTTTCTCTCTTCTCAACCACTCATTCAAACTCATTCAAACACTTCAATTTCGGTTAACCTAGGACACTATCACGGCATAGCAGCAAAAAGAACATTCTTGTCGCCACAAGACTCGAACTCACGACCCTTAGTCATGCCAACACACCACCTACCACTAGACTAACAAGTTCTTTATGACACATTCTTCCTAGATTTATTTAAGACTCTCACCACCAGCAACAAGGGTTTATTCAAGACAAAACCAAAATTTTGTACAAGCCCGCTCGAACCCAGGACTTCTCCAGCACCTCTCAGGACACTCAACCATTGAAATAGATGCGTACTTAAGCAGCACAACGCACAAAAATTAAGACCTAATATTTTTGGGGCGTTACAACTGTAGTCACTCAACAACTTTAGGTTTAACTAATTGCAATACCTATTTTATGTATGTGTGTTCTTAAAAAGGAATTTAAATTTAATTCTTGTGTAATTTTTGTAAAACCAGGAGATAAAATTGATGAGTAGTATCAGGAACTATCAAGTTCCATTGTAAAAGTATATGGCCATGATAGAGCTTCAAGTCTCCCTTTGGCCTCTAATTATTCACTTCAAAATTTGAGCTGCATTTATTTTCTAATAATTCCAAATGAATATTTATTTTCATTGTTAACAGAAAAGAAATAAAAGACAATTTAATAGCTTTTAATTAACAATGTTGAGGAGCTTATGTTGAAAGTTGGCAACATACCAGCAACATGCAAGTGTCCAAGCAACAATGAAGGAATATGCAAATGTCCATGGTGTATTTCGGTCATTGAAATTTTTTAGCATGTGACATATGTTTGATTTGATTGTAACTTTTTTGATTAGCTAAGGTTAGCAATGTACTTAGCGATTTTTTAGTAGGTTTTAGGTTATCATTAAGCTGATTTTACAGCTTGTTTACTTGGACAAGCAAAGCTTATTTTCTTCCAATTTAATAGAACCATATATGTATAAGTTATTTTTGCTTAATGAAGTAAGAGAGATAAGTCAATTTTCTTTCTCCTTCAACATCCGATTCTAGCTTCTGTTTTTCATCTTTCAACACAAATTTCAGTTGTTTTTTATCATTAGTTCTTGACTTAAAACTCATAAAATGGTATCAGGAGCCTGCCATCTTTGAGAGCCTTTGCTGTGTGTTGGTTTTGTGTTGATTATTTGAGTGATTCGTGCTTAAAAGAAAAGAAACAGAAGCTATCTTTGTTGGCTTGTTTAGTTGCTGTAAAAGGATGGGTTTTTCACCACCACCACCACCACCTGTCTTTGCTGGTGAGAACTACAACATTTGGGCTGTGAAAATGAAGATATATTTGCAGGCTCATGATCTGTGGAGTGTTGTTCTAGCTGACATAGAGCCGCCACCTTTAAGAGCTAATCCAACCATAGCTCAAATTAGGCAGCATAAGGAGGACACTGGAAAAAAAGTATAAGGCTATGTCATGCCTTCAAAATGGAGTTTCAGGTGTGATCTTCACAAGAATAATGGGTTGTGACACTCCAAAGCTGGCCTGGGATAGACTCAAGGAAGAGTTTCAAGGGTCAGACAAGACCAGGTAGCAGTAGTTGATCAATTTGAGAAGGGACTTCGAAAATCTAAGGATGAAGGAGTCTGAAACCATCAAGCAATATGCTGACAGGATTATGGCCACATTCAACAACATAAGACTGCTTGAAGATGAGTTTAGTGACAAAAGGATAGTTGAAAAGGTCATTACAACTCTACCAGAGAAGTACGAGTCAAAAATCTCTTCTTTAGAAGACTCGAGGGACCTATCAGCTATACCCTTGATAGAGTTGATAAATGCTCTCTATGCACAAGAGCAAAGAAGAGAAAATAGAATGGAGGAACATTCTGAGGGAGCCTTTTAGGCCAGAAGCAGAAAGAGCTCCAGCTCAAGCTCGAGCTCAAATTATAAGGGCAAAAAGCCTTGGCTAGAAAAGAAAGAGAAAGGGAAGAAGGATACTACCAAAAAGAAGTTTCCACCGTGCACTCACTACAAGAAGCCCATTCATTTGGAAAAATACTGTTGGTATAGGCCTGACATCCAATGTAGAAGCTGCAAGCAACTTGGCCACATTGAGAAAGTTTGTAAGAACAAGGCAAAAACACAACCATAGCAGTAGAATTAAGCTCAGGCTGCTAAGGATGTTCAAGCTCAAGAGGAGCATGTTTTTACTACCTCTTGTTTTGCAAGTTCGAGCAAAGTCAGGAAAAATTGGCTGATTGTCAGTGGCTGCACTTATCACATGGCTTCAGAAAAAGGTATGTTCAGGGAGCTAGACACCAGCTTTGTATCCAAAGTTAGAATTGGGAATGGTGAATTCATTGAGGCCAAAGGTAAAGGGAAGGCTGTGATTTGCACTCAGTCAGGAAAAAAAACATCTCGGAAGTTCTTTTTATACCAGATATTGATCAGAATCTACTGAGTGTTGGTCAGTTGTTAGAGAAGGGTTATTCCCTTATTTTTGAAGAAAAGATTTGTGTGATCAAGGATGTTTTTGATCAAGTGCTAGTGAAAGTGGCTATGCATGACAGGTCCTTCACTTTGGATGTGAATCAGTTAGAAGCAAAGGTACATACAACTCTAGCTGATGAATCATGTTTGTGGCATAAGAGGTTAGGGCATGTGAACTATAAGTCACTAAGTCTACTGCATAATATGAGCCTAGTTGAAGACATGTCTATGAACGAGCCTAGGAAAGATGCATGTGAAGTCTGTCAGTTTGGCAAGCAGACCAGACTGTCTTTTCCTGTTAACAAAGCTTGGAGAGCTCAAGAAAGGCTCTAACTGGGCCATACAGACATTTGTGGACCTATGAAGACCTCCTCTTTGAATGGTTACAAGTACTTTTCATTGTTCATTGATGATTGCACCAGATTCTGTTGGGTGAGCTTTCTGAAACAAAAGTCAGATGTGGCTGACTTCTTTTGCAAGTTCAAGGCACTGGCTGAAAATCAAGCCAGTTGTAAGTTGAAGATTTTGAGGTTTGATAATGGGACTGAATATGTATCTCAAAGGTTTCAAAATATTTGTGATGAAGCTGGAATTCAGCACTAATTAACTACCATCTATACACCACAATAAAATGGTGTTTGCGAGAGGAAGAACATGATTGTTCTCGATATGGCCAGGTGCCTATTGTTTGAAGGTAAGATACCTAACAATTTTTGGGCTGAGGTAGTAAATACCTCTGTGTATCTGCTAAACAGGCTGCCAACTAATGCAGTCAAAGGCAAAACAGCTTTTGAAGCCTGGTTTGGACAAAAGCCAACTGTCTCACGCTTGAAGATGTTTGGCTACTTATGCTATACACTAGTACCATGATAAACTGTAATTTATACATATTATTGTCCCAAGCTTAACACATTTATGAATGATTTTGCCTTAGATTTGGTGAATTTGATGCTCCTAATCCTTTAATTTCATGTTTTATACTTAGGTGAGCAGAGGCGAACAAAAAGAATAAGAAACGGGCCAAAAACAGAAAAAATGGGCCGATGTGGGAAAACAACACGGCTAGACTTCCTCAGACGGCTAGCACACACACGCTCGTGCCATTCTAGCAGGCTCAAACATGGCCTAAAACAACCTCAACATGAGCGTGTCTATCTCTCAGCCTTGACCATGACCTAAAGCAATCGCACACGGGCGTGCCATACAGGCGTGTCCCTGTCGAGCCCAAGTTAAGTTCTATTCAGAAAAGGGTGATTTTGAGGGCTTTTAGGCATTCTAAAGCCTATTTAAACACCCTAGAGGAGAATTAAAATAGACACAAAGAGAGTAGGAAGCAAGGAATTACTCGAAGAAAGCCGATTAATCCATCTTAGAAGTCGGATTCACCTCCAAGACTAAAGATCTCCCTTCAATTTCCTTTTTAGGTTTTTGGGTTTTCTTTATGTTTTGTTATCATTCTTCTGAGATATTTTCTTTTATAGTTATGAACTAATCCCCTAAATACCTAAGGGGGATGAAACCTAAGATGGATCTTGTTAATATTTTCTGAACTGTATGATAAATACTTGATTTGTTCTTAATTATGACTTTAACTCTTGTTTGAATATTCCAGGATATTGATTCAAGTATTGACGTGCTTATTCGGGGGATAGATAGTCCCTGTCTAAGAGTAGATCACTCATAATTAAGCGGAGTTACATGCAATCCTAGAGATAGGACAACATAAATCTGCCGGATTAGAGTCAAATCTAATAAGGGAATCCATAGATCGAGTTAATGCAAAACTTGGGGTTTTAATTAGAAAGAGATTTCAATTAATCAACCTAGGGTTAGATGTTATTAGTATTGAATAGGGATAATAACATAACTTAGAGATTTCTACGGATCAAGTCAAGTGAATAAATCGTCTGGTTCAGAGTCAATTAACAAGAGAAGTCTAGGTGGATTCTTCCTTGGGTGATGTCTTAAATCAATCAGTTTTCCCAAAGTATTTTCCCCAATCTATTTTCTGTACGTTTTTAGATTAATTAATTAGTTAGTTAAAACAACCTTCATTATTTTAGGCTAGATAATAAAAAGAAAGTTAATGCTAGTACTTTTAGTTCCTTTGGGTTTGACATCCGGTCTTGTTAAAATTATACTACTGTTCGATAGGTGCGCTTGCCTTCATCGTGATAATAGTTAGTTCGAGTACAATCATTTATAAATTTTAAAACTTATCGCGAGTTACAATCAAGTTTTTGGCGCCATTGCCGGGGAACGAAGACATTAGGAACACTCGATTTTTATTACTTTAGCCATTTACTTTTATTGCAATTTAAATTTTGTTTTGATTTTCATTACTAAATTCTCTTTTTCTTTTTTCTTGCAGGTTCTTATAGTTTATGACTAGAAGAAACCCGTCAGGACCATTACTTTTTTACGGTGAGATCGATCGCACAGCTCCCAGAAATCGAAGAGAAATAAGGTGAAGATTAAGATACACAGAGGAAGAGAAAGAGGAAGATACTCCTACTACAAACGAAGAGATGGCTGAAAATCAAGAAAATCTGCTACCTCCTACGATTGCTGCTGGCCCAGTAAATCAGAATCCTGCTCCTCGTACTATGTGTGATTATGCTATAAGAGGAACTGAATCGAGTATAGTTAGGCCTGCTATTGCTGAAAATAATTTTGAACTAAAACCTAACACAATTCAAATGATACAACAGTTTGTTCAGTTTCATGGTTTGTAGGACGAAAACCCAAATACTCATTTAGCAAATTTCCTAGAGCTTTGTTACACATTCAAGATTAATGGTGTTTCTGACGATGCCATTCGCCTTCGGCTATTCCCCTTTTCACTCAGAAATAAAGCTAAACAATGGTTGAACTTGTTACCACAAGGATCAATTGCTACTTGGGAACAAATGACCGAAAAGTTCTTACGTAAATACTTTCCACCTGCTAAAACAGCTAAAATAAGGAATGACATTTCTTCTTTTGTGCAGATGGATTTAGAAACACTTTATGATGCAAGGGAGAGATACAAAGACATACTGCGAAGGTCCCCCCACCATGGGTTACCTCTTTGGCTACAAGTTCAAATATTTTACAATGGTGTAAACCCCTCGACGAGACAGATAATCGATGTAGCTGCCGATGGAACCATAAACAACAAAACACCTGAAGAGGCTTACAAATTTATTGAGGAAATGTCACTGAATAACCATCAGTGGCAAGTCATGAGGACTAAGCCAACTAAAGAAGCAGGCGTTTATAACGTCGACTCAGTTACTATGCTGTCAAATCAGGTAGAACTCTTAAATAAAAACATTGATGGTTTACTTGGTTCCACACAGGTACATCCAGTTATGCAATACAATGCAAGTGGAGGTGGAATGAGCAACCCAGAATATCCGACCTATGGCCACAACATGGAGAATGAACAATTGCATTACATGGGTAACAACTCTAGACCTCAAAATAATTCTTACAATAACACTTACAATGCAGGTTGGAGGAATCACCCGAATTTCTCATGGGGAGGCCAAGGAAATCAAAGACCACTACCCCCTTCAGTCTTCCAACAACAACCTTACCAGCTAGAGAAAAAGCCAAACCTTGAGGAGATGATGAAAAAATTTATTTCAGCAGCAGAAACTCATTTTCAGAACACTGAAACTGCACTAAAAAATCAACAAGCATCGATTCAAAGGCTCGAGAATCAAATTGGATAGCTGACTAAAATGATTTCGGAGATACTACCAGGAAGTTTACCTAGCAACACCGAACCCAATCTAAAAGAGCATGTGAAATCAGTTACACTAAAGAGTGGGAAAGTGTTAGCTGAATCTAAAAAGAAGCTACCACAAGAAGCCGACAGAAGCGAAAGAGAAGAGGTAAAACCTAAAATTAATGACAAACCAGTACCAAAGGAATATAAACCACCAGTTCCATGCCCAGTAAAGTTGAAAAAAGACCACATGGATGCACAATTTGGTAAATTTCTTGAACTTTTTAAGCAATTACATATCAACTTACCTTTTGTTGAAGCCATCTCGCAGATGCCTACATATGCAAAATTTTTTAAGGAGCTTCTAACAAATAAAAGGAAGTTTGAGGACTTATCTACAGTGGAACTCAATGAAGAGTGCTCAGCCATACTCCAAAATAAACTGCCAACCAAACTGAAAGATCCAGGAAGTTTTACTATCCCCTGCTTAATTGGTAGTTTAAATGTTGAGAAAGCATTAGCTGATTTAGGCACTAGCATTAGTTTGATGCCATATAAGATTTTTAAACAACTTGGTCTTGGGGAACCTAAACCCACTAGGATGAGTATTCAATTAGCTGACAAATCTGTTAAATATCCTAGGGGTATCATAGAGGATGTACTTGTGAAAGTAGATAAATTTATATTCCCTATTGATTTTGTTGTGCTTGACATGGATGAGGGTGTTGAAGTGCCCTTAATTTTAGGTCGTCCATTTTTAGCCACTACTAGGGCTGTTATTGATGTGGGAGATGGTAAACTTGTACTTAGAGTAGGTGACGAAGAGATTATTTTTAAAATCTATGATGCCATGAAATTTTCTAGGGAGCAAGATGACTTATGTTATTTTATTGACTCTATTGATCATGCCACTCAAAATTCTTTTTAGGAAATCATACATGACGCCACGTTGGAACTATATCTTACCCAAAGCGAGGAGGTAGATGATGATGATTCTGAGATAAGTAAGGTAAAAACTGAACTAAACTCCAATAAACCAGTCTCAGGACAAGTAGAATATGAGGGTGTCAACACAAATGATGAACTGAAGTAAAAACCCTCTATTGAAGAACCCCCCAAGCTGGAACTTAAACAATTTCCAAATCACTTGAAATACGCATTCCTTGGAAATAATTCTACATTACCAGTGATTATTGCTTCTAACTTGCAACCCAAGAAAAAAGATGAATTACTCCAAGTATTAAGAGAACATAAAAGGGTCATAGCTTAGAAAATTTCTGATATAAAAGGGATTAGCCCCTCTGTTTGTACCCATAAAATTTTAATGGAAGATGAATATAAGTCATGTGTGCAAGCTCAAAGACGACTAAACCTCAACATGAAAGAAGTTGTTAAAGCTGAGGTAATTAAACTTCTAGATGCTGGAATTATTTATCCTATTTCTGACAGTTCTTGGGTAAGTCCAGTGCAGGTTGTTCCTAAGAAAGGAGGCATCACGGTTGTAACCAATGAGAAGAATGAATTAATCCCGACAAGAACAGTCACAGGTTGGAGAGTTTGCATTGACTACAGGAAGCTGAATGATGCCACGAGAAAAGATCACTTTCCATTGCCATTCATTGACCAAATGTTGGAAAGATTATCAGGGCACATGTACTACTGCTTTTTAGATGGACTCTCTGGTTATTTCCAAATCCCAATAGTTCTTGAAGATCAAGAAAAGACAACATTTACATGTCTATATGGTACGTTTTCTTATCGTAGAATGCCTTTTGGATTATGTAATGCTCCTGCCACTTTTCAACGCTGTATGATGGCCATCTTTGACGAACTCATAGAAGACATCATGGAGGTATTTATGGATGACTTCTCGGTATTCAGTTTGCCTTAAAATTTTAAAACGAGTTTTAATAAGATTTGAGGAAACAAGCCTTGTGCTTAACTGGGAGAAATGTCACTTTATGGTTCATGAAGGTATTGTATTAGGACATAAAATTTCTAGTAAAGGGATTGAAGTTGACAAATCTAAAATTGAAACAATCAAAAAATTACCCCCTCCTAGTTCGGTCAGGGCTATTAGAAGTTTTTTAGGACATGCCGGTTTTTATAGAAGAATTATTAAGGATTTTTCTAAAATAGCTAAGGCTTTGACTAAATTACTAGAAAAAGATGTACCTTTTAATTTTGATCAGGAATGCTTAGAAGCATTTAATACCTTAAAGGATAAATTAATTAATGCTCCAATCATAATTGCACCTGACTTGAATTTACCTTTCGAACTAATGTGTGACGTGAGTGATTTTGCAGTAGGTGTGGATTTGGGACAGCGACGAGACAAGCATTTTCAACCTATCTATAATGCTAGCAAAACTTTGACAGTTGTACAAAAAAACTATACCACCACGGAGAAAGAGTTGCTAGCTGTGGTTTTTGCATTCGATAAATTTTGATCATATCTCATATTGTCTAAAGTTGTCGTTTACACTGACCATTATGCCCTTCACTACCTTTTAACTAAACCTGATGCAAAACCTTGACTCATTCGATGGATTCTATTGTTGCAGGAATTTGACTTGGAGATTCAGGATAAGAAAGGAGATAAAAATCTTGTGGCTGATCATCTTTCCAAGCTTGAGAACTCAAGTACCAAAGAGCTAGAAGAAGTTGAAATAAATGATTCATTTCCTGAAGAACAATTCTTGCTATATTTGATTCTAAGGTACCTTGGTTTGCAGACATTGCGAATTTTTTAGCCACTAACATTATCCCAAAAGGGTTGACACACTAGCAAAAGAAGCGATTCTTTAATGATGTGAAAAATTACTTTTGGGACGACCGTTTTCTTTTTCGCATATGTGCAGATCAAGTCATTAGGAGATGCATTACAAGATCAGAAGCATCAAAGATCTTGGAACATTGCCACTCAGGACCGACTGAAGGACACTACAGTGGAACTAAGACCGCACATAAAACACTTGAATCAGGTTTTTATTGGCCCACGTTATTCAAAGACACCAACAGGTAGGTTACTTCTTGTGACAAATGCCAACGGACAGGTAATATCTCCAAACGTGATGAAATGCCTCAAAACTATATGCTTTCATGTGAAATATTTGACGTTTGGGGTATCGACTTCATGGGTCCATTCCCTAGTTCATTTGGGAATAAATACATCTTAGTAGCAGTTGATTATATGTCCAAATGGGTAGAAGCCCAAGCTTTACCTACTAATGATGCTAGAGTGGTAGTACGATTCCTTAAGAAACTCTTCTCTAGATTCGGAACACCTAGAGCAATTATCAGTGACAGGGGTACTCATTTTTGTAACGTCCAATTTGAGAAAACCCTTAAGAAATATGGAGTTCATCACAGAACAACCACCCCCTACCATCCTCAAACTAGTGGACAAGCTGAAGTAGCAAACTGAGAGATCAAACAAATTCTTGAAAAGACAGTAGAATCAAATAGGAAGGATTGGACGATGAAAGGAGATGATGCTCTATGGGCTTATAGAACTGGTTTTAAGACTCCCATAGGAACATCACCTTACAGACTTGTCTATAGAAAAAGTTGTCATCTACCATTCGAACTAGAGCATAAAGCCTTCTAGGCTATTAAATTTCTAAACCTTGATCCCAAACTTACAGGTGAAAACAGGTGGATGCAATTGAACGAATTAGATGAGTGGCGAGCTAATGCATACGAAAACTCATGCCTATACAAGGAAGCAACAAAGCAGTGCCACGGCGCTCGTTTAAAGCAACAAAAACAATTTGAAGTTGGAGATCTTGTATTGCTTTATAATTCGAGACTCAAATTTTTTCCTAGGAAATTTAAATCACGATGGTCAGGACCTTTCATTGTTCAATCTGTTTTTCCATAAGGAACAGTAGAGGTAAGTCACCCATCACAAGGAACTTTCAAGGTAAATGGACATCGTCTTAAACTTTATAATGGTTAAAATTTTAAAGACAATGGAGAAGAGCTATGACTCCACGAACCTCCCTAAATATACCAACAAGGCATAGTCGAGCTTAGACTATAAACAAGCACTTCTCGGGATGCAACCCGAGTACTAACAATTTTAATTTATTTAAATTTTAAGTTTTAAACATCTAGATCACTAACTTAATCTCTAAACACAGATTCCCAAATCTACACGGCCAGGTACACGGGCGTGCCTTAGGCAGTGTCCATAACACGAGAGGAGACATGGCCGTGCGATACGGCTGTGTGAAAACAGAGTAAAATTTTTCCCCAAAACACGGGATGCGATAAATTGCCACGACTGTGCGACATGGCCGTGGGCGATCCTGCCAAAACAACACGGGCGTGCGACACGCCCGTGGCTTAGAACCGTGGTTGAACTTGAGAAAGTAACACGGGCGTGTAACACGCCCGTGCCTAGCACCCGTGGTCGACACTGTCAAACTAACATGGGCGTGGTCCTACATACACAGGTGTGGGAGAAGCGAACGAAGCCAGACACGGCCACCCACGAAGAACACAAGTTAATTAAAAGGCACACGGGCGTGCCCCACGACCTTGTGCCCCAAATACTTATTTTTCTAAATTTATTTTTCTTTAAAACTATTTCATTTCATTTTTTAGGATTTTTATAATTATTAAGTACTTCATATTTGCAAGTATTTCTTCTTGAGTAATCTTATTCCTCTGTATTCCTAAAAAGTTCCTGATTCTATCACAGTTATAAAGAATTCCAAAGCTCACTATTACATAGTAACTTGAAACTCCACTGGAAAAGGTTTACCACGACTGCCATGCCTGCTCAACCACGATCATAGCCACTACGAGATATAATATTCTTTTGGCGCAACACTTGTGGAACGCAACCTCTACCACCACTGGAGTATTCTCCTCCACTTTGTAGAACTCCAACCTTAGGAGTTTATTCATTTAACATTCAAGAAGTTTCACTTCTCTCCCTATCTTATAGTCTTATATCTATAATTGCCACTAACTTTATCTTTGTACATTGAGGGCAATGTACATCTTAAGTGTGGGGGGGTCAATTATATCATTATTAGAAAAATCCCTGAACTTTGTCTTGTCTCTTGTAAATCCCTCATATCATTATTAGAATAAATTTTGATTAATCTATGATTTTTATTGATATATCTTGAATTAAAACATAAGCATTCATGCATTGATTATTTAAACTTTAAGATATTAGAGAATCAAGCATGATAAGTTGATTTGATTTTTGAGAATTTAAAAATTTTAAGTTGTCTTCCCTAAGTTTAGGTATTATCTTGAATTGAAATCCATAGGTTTAAACATCAAAAGCCATAATTTTTGTGAGATTTTGAGCCTTTAGAGCATCTATTATTTCTTTTATGCTCACTTTTATTGTTGCTTTGGGTGCGTCAATATCGAATTGTTATTCTAGAACTTGCTTGATTATGCATGTCAAGACCGCACCATTTGATTTGATATGTCAAGATGATAAAGGCACTTAGGTTTAACCCACTCACTCTATAAAAGCCTACCTTCACAGTTAACCCCTAGTGAACCCCTTTGAGCCTAACATCTTATTCATTGAGTTACCCCTTATATTAACCAATAGCTCATTATTATTGAAATCCCCTCAATTAATTTTATCCATATTTTTGTCGAGATTTGATTTGAATAAATTGCTTAGCTATGTTTTATTTTTGATAGCTAGTTCATGTATTTGAATTGAATTAAAAAAAAGAAGAAAAAAAAACGTACATATCTATTTAGTATTTTTGAAGCTTGAATGATTAATTCCATTTTCTAAGAAGAAGCTCTTTTGTATGCAATTGATGATTAAATATTTTTCTAGTTAAGTAATTCTTCAATTCAATCTGGATTCTAACCTTTTCTTTCAGCTTGTGACCACCCCTTAATCAAAGCCTCGTTACAACCCTCTAAAGACATTTTGATTGATGTATCATCCCAATTTATAGTGGTGGAGATTTAATTTTCATGCAAGCCTATGGTAATAACTTTTCATATTGATTATTGAGTGCTAAATTCATTGTCCTTAAACACCTCGAGTGATTTGAGTAAATCTTTTAGTGAGGATGTTAAACTCTCTGAGATTTTGAATCAAAGGTGATTACTTAGATGAGGGGAGATGCCTATGTTTTTCGTGATAAAATGCTCAACTTGGAATGTTTGAAACTTTAATGTTCTTCTAGTTGAATTCTCAATATATGATTACTTATGGATTAGTTTGAGATATTATTAATAGGAATTATAAGTTGAGAAAAAGGAATTCTTAATTGTGAATTGAGGATTTTGCTTGAGGACAAGCAAACACTTAAGTGTGGGGGTGTTTGATAAACCGTAATTTATACATATTATTGTCCCATGCTTAACACATTTATGAATAATTTTTCCTTAGATTTGGTGAATTTGATGCTCCTAATCCTTTAATTTCATATTTTATAATTAGGTGAGTATAGGAGAACAAAAAGAACAAGAAACGGGCCAAAAACGGAGAAAATGGGCCGACGTGGGAAAACAACACGGCCTGGACTTCCTCACACGGGTAGCACACACGCCCGTGCCATTCTAGCAGGCTCGAGCACGGCCTAAAACAACCTTAACACGGGCGTGTCTATCTCTCAGCCTTAACCACAGCCTGAAGCAATCGTACACGGGCGTGTCACACAAGCGTGTCCCTGTCGAGCCCAAGTTAAGTTCTATTCGGAAAAGGGAGATTTTAATGGCTTTTAGGCATTCTAAAGCCTATTTAAACACCCTAAAGGAGAATTAAAAGAGACACACAGAGAGTAGGAAGCAAGGAATTACTCGAAGAAAGTCGATTGATCTATCTCGGAAGTCAGATTCACCTCTAAGACTGAAGATCTCCCTTCAATTTCCTTTTTGGGTTTTTAGGTTTTATTTATGTTTTGTTATCATTCTTCTGAGATGTTTTCTTTTATAGTTATGAACTAATCCCCTAAATGCCTAAGGGGGATGAAACCTAAGACGGATCTTGTTAATATTTTCTAAAATGTATGATAAATACTTGATTTGTTCTTAATTATGACTTTAACTCTTGTTTGAATATTCCAGGATACTGATTCAAGTATTGATGTGTTTATTCGGAGGATGAATAGCCCCTGTCTAAGAGTAGATCACTTATAATTAAGCAGAGTTGCATGCAATCCTAGAGATAGGACGACATAAATTTGCCGAATTAGAGTCAAATCTAATAAGAGAATCCATAGATCGAGTTAATGCAAAATTAGGGGTTTTAATCAGAAAGAGATTTCAATTAATCAACCTAGGGTTAGATGTTATTAGTCTTGAATAGGGATAATAACATAACTTAGAGATTTCTACGGATCAAGTCAAGTGAATAAATCGTCTGGTTCAGAGTCAATTAACAAGAGAAGTCTAGGTGGATTCTTCCTTGGGTGTTGTCTTAAATCAATTAGTTTTCCAAAAGTATTTTTCCCAATTTATTTTCTGTGCATTTTTAGATTAATTAATTAGTTAGTTAAAACAACCTTCATTATTTTAGGCTAGATAATAAAAAGAAAGTTAATACTAGTACTTTTAGTTTCTTTAGGTTCGACATCCGGTCTTGCTAAAACTATACTATTGTTCGATAGGTGCGCTTGCCTTCATTGTGATAATAGTTAGTTTGAGTACGATCATTTATATATTTTAAAACTTATTACGAGTGACAATCATACCAACTGAGAAGAGAACTAAGCTGGAGAAGAGGCCCGTGCCCAGAGTCATTGTTGGCTACAACAGTATAAAGAAAGGGTACATGTTCTTTGATCCATCTACTAAGAGGATTGCTCTGAGTAGGGATGTGAAATTCAATGAAGGGAGTTATTGGAAATGGGATGGAACATATGCAAGCTTTTCTGAGCAAGACCAGCATGATCTTGATTTACAACATGCTAAAATTGAAGAGGATGATTTTGATGATGCACCTGTCAGAGGCACTAGAACCTTAATAGACATCTATGAGAGGTGTGGTATGACCATTGTTGAGCCTTCCTGCTTTGATAAAGCTGCAAGGGAGGGCTATTGGAAAGAAGATATAGAGGCTGAATTGAGGATGATCCACAAAAATGACACATGGGAGTAGTTGATAGACCAGCAAACAGAAAGGTTATTGGTGTAAAATGGGTGTTTAGGACCAAACACAATGCAGATGGGTCACTGAACAAGCACAAAGCTAGGTTGGTTGTGAAGGGGTACAGTCAATAGCATGGCATCGATTTCTTTGAAACCTTTACACCAGTTGCAAGGTTAGACACCATAAGGCTGTTGTTTGCCTTGGCTGCTTAGAAGTAATGGAAAGTACATCAGCTGGATGTTAAATCAGCCTTTTTGAATGGATTTCTCAAAGAAGAAATCTTCATTAAACAACCTGATGGATTCAAGGTTCTTGGTGAAGAGCATAAGGTCTACAACCTCAAGAAGGCCTTATATGGCATAAAACAGGCTCCAAGGGCCTGGTATGATAGGATCGATGCATACTTGTCAAGGCTGGGGTTTGAGAAGAGCATTAGTGAGCCTACACTCTATGTGAAGAAGGTTGAAAAAGAAACCTTGTTGATTGTGTTTCTGTATGTGGATGACTTGTTGGTTACTATTTGTAGGAGTGAGTTGTTTGAGGAGTTCAAGAAGCAAATGCAAGATGTTTTAAAGATGATTGATCTAGGATTGATGACCTACTAGTACTCTTGTAGCACAGGGAGAAAAACTCTCTAGTATCAGTGACCATGCTTGAGTTGATGAGAAAAGCTATAGAAGTCTAGTTGGTTGCTTGCTCTATTTGACGGTAACAAGGCCAGACACCATGTATGCAGTCAACCTTCTATCAAGGTTCATACATTGCTGCAATGCAGCTCATTTCAAGGCTGCTAAAAGAGTCTTAAGGTATATCAAAGGGACTTTAGGCCATGGTGTGAAATTTGAGAAAGCTGAAGAACTAAAGCTGGCTGGCTATTCAGACAGTGATTGGGCTGGTTCAGTTGATGATATGAATAGTACATCGGGCTACTTCTTCACTCTAGTTTCAGGATTTTTTAGTTGGAGTTCTAATAAGCAACAGACAGTAGCTCTTCTTCACTCTAGTTTGAGAAAGCTGAAGAACTAAAGCTGGCTGGCTATTCAGACAGTGATTGGGCTGGTTCAGTTGATGATATGAATAGTACATCGGGCTACTTCTTCACTCTAGTTTCAGGATTTTTTAGTTGGAGTTCTAAGAAGCAACAGACAGTAGCTCAATCCATTGCAAAAGTGGAGTATAGTGCAGCTGGTACTGCTATTAATCAAGCCATTTGGCTTAGGAAGCTTTTGAGTGACTTGAATGCTGATCAAGTGGAAGCAGCAGAGGTCAAGGTTGATAATCAGTCAGCTGTTGCCATTGCTAAGAATCATGTGTTTCATGGCAAAACTAAGCACTTCAAAATCAAGTATCACTTTGTAAGGGAGGTAGAATTGTCAAAGGAAGTCAATTTGATTCATTGCTGCTTGGAGGTTCAGCTTGCAGACATTCTGACCAAGCCATTGGCTGCCACAAGATTCGAGTATTTAAGGAAGCAAATTGGAGTCTGCTATTTTATAGCCAATGAAGAGTGTTGAAAGTTGGCAACATACCAGTAGCATGCAAGTGTCCAACCAACAATGAAGCATCATGCATGCAACATGCAAATGTCCATGGTGTATTTCAGTCATTGAACTTTGTAACATGTGATATATGTTTGATTTGATTGTAACTTGTTTGATTAGCTAAGGTTAGCATTGTACTTAGCAGTGTTTTACTAGGTTTTAGGTTATCATTAAGCTGATTTTACAGCTTTTTTACTTGCACAAGCAAAGTTTATTTTCTTCCAATGTAATAGAACCATATATGTACAAGTTATTTTTACTTAATAAAGTAAGAGAGATAGGTCAATTTTCTTTCTCCTTCAACATCTGATTCTAGCTTTTTTTTTTCATCTTTCAACACAAATTTCAGTTGTTTTTGATCTTTAGTTATTGACTTAAAACTCAACAGCTTATCCCAGTTGTTTACACACCAACTGTGGGTGAAGCTTGCCAGAAGTATGGAAGTATCTTCAGGCATCCTTAAGGTATGGAAGCATCTTTAGGCGTTCTCATGGTCTGTATATAAGTTTGAAAGAGAAGTATGTATGACTATGAATGATTCTTTTCAGTTACGTAAATTTAAACCTTCTAGTGGATTGATTTTGATTCAACCTGCTAATATTGTGCAAGGGAAAAGTTCTTGACGTCTTGAAGAACTAGCCTAAAAGGAGTATTCAAGTTATTGTTGTGATTGCTGGTGAGCGTATTTTGGGGCTTGGGGATCTTGGTTGTTAGGTGAATTATGTTAACACCATTTCTTTCAATTTTAGACATTACTTAATTTGCAACTTTGGGATTGTATGTATATTAATAAAGAATAGCTATTCTAGGTGTGATTCTGTTGGGAATTTAGGGGATGGGAATTCCAGCAAGGAAATTGTCTTTATACACAAAACTCGGAGAGGTTCGTCGTTCAGCATTAAGCATTTTCGATATGGCAATTTTCCTGGTTTTCTTTATTGCTTAAGATCTTAAACTGAAAATTTTCACGGTTAAAGAAGTAGAAGTGAAACTTGAATACTGATAGCAATTATAGTAAGGATGCCATAAATATAATAACTCTAAGCCTCTTGACTATTATGATGGTTGATTGATTCTACTTGATAGTGTTTGCCTGTGACCATTGATGTGGGGTCAAGTAATGAGGTATTGTTGAAGGATGAGTTCTATATTGGGCTTAGACAAAGAAGGGAAATTGGGTAGGTTGGTGGATTTTAGTAGCATAATTGCTAAGAACATAACTTATCTTTCATTGAGGTTATTATTTTGACTACATTTCAGGAATATGCCAACTTGCTACACGAGTTCATGACCGCTGTCAAGAAGAACTATGGTGAAAAAGTTCTTATACAGGTCTTCATGCTGAGAGTTCATTATTTTATTCGATTCGACATTTAATTTGCATTTTCCACCCATCTCTAAGTAGGGATAGATCCATGTTTTTATTTTAAGAGGGGCGAAACTTTTAAATTCGAAAGACTTTTTTTAATGTAAAAAAGTATCAATTCTTCTTGGATATTTTTTTTTCTTATCAAAGCAATCAATTTAATGTTTTTTTAAAATCATGAACGATTTAATTGTAAAAAAAATTAAAAGAAAAAAATCACACTATATAAAATTAAGTATTTCTTTCCAATATGCAAAAAAGAATAACTAATATTATACTAAAAATTTCATAAATATCATTACAATTCCAAAAATTAAATTAAAAAAAAACTTGGCTTTAGTCATATTTCTCAATACTATGCATCCTAAATTGCACCCTCCGTTTTTTCATAAGATCGAACTCATCAAGGATAGAATCTATTGAAAATTCTCGAGTTATCTCTTTTTCGATGTATGCCACTAATTAAGTTGAAAGAAAATCATCCTCTATTCTGTTGTGAAGACTTGTCTTCACAATTTTCATGGCAAAAAATGCTTATTCGGTTGTTGCAGTAGACACGGGAAGAGTTAGCACAAGATAAATAATTCTATCAAGAAGGGGATAAATACTTGACTTATTTGTCTTAGCTAGCACTTGACACAACTCGGCAACTGTAGAAGCTTTCTGCAACAGTAACAACCCCTGTTTGAGTGGTGTCAGAAACAGTGGCTTCGGGGCCACAATTATGACGAGTGAGTTCATAAATATTATTTATTAATATTTACGAGTTAATTATAGTGTTTTATTAAATTTTAATTTGATAAGTTTTGCTAATTGGTCAGTTCGCCAAAATCAATTGGTTTTGGAAAATGAGGTATAAAGACCTCGTTTCCATAAATCGAACTTGTAAATATTATTAAATATTTATGGAGTGGTTATATAGGTAAATTAAAATTTGGTCCGAAAATTTTAGTAATTTGATATTTAATTAAGGAAAAATGGCTAAATCGTAACAATCGTAAAAGTTAATCACTAATGATTTTAATTAGCTAAAAAGACTTAAAAGGTAATTATTAAGGTTTTAAGTGAAAATTTATCACTTTTTATGTTAGTGGCCGGTTAATACAGGGTTTGGTAAGAATTTATAATTTTTTAATTAAAATTAAGTTAAAATAATAATAAAACTATAATTATCATCTATTTTCATCGTTCTTTCTTCCTCAACTGAATACATCAAAGAAGCTTGAGAAACCATGGATTTTTCTTCAAACTCATTCGGCCTTCTTGCATGGTAAGCAAATCAAGCCCGTTTTTCGTAAATTTTTTATTTTTGAGACCGTTGTAGCTTAATCTAGCTAGCTCGGGTACTAAATGGTAAAACTGTTAAAATTTTGAAATGTTTCCATTGATATTTTTTTATTTTTTTTATGTTAAATAGCTTGGTTATAAGCTTAGGTTTGATTGTGGACTAAATTGTAAAGTAAAATTTGTTAGTTTTGAATTTAGGGACTAAAATAAAAATATTTTGAAATTACATGGAAATTTCTATAATTTTTGAATGTAGAGGGCTGTAAATGTATAAGGATAAATTCGGCTAACATGTTTTGGGCTTAATTGAGATAAATGTATAAGTTTCGATCTTAGGGACTAAATTGAATAAAAGGTAAAAGTTTAGGGTTATAATGTAAAATGTTATTAAAGGGTCAAATGCATGTGTTTAGATATTTTAAGGTATTTGAAATGGTTAATTGAGTTAAATTATTATATAGATAAAAAAACGAATCAATCGATTGATAAACATGAAAAAAGGAAAAATTGCCTAAAAGTCATTGGTGTCGTATTCTTTGCCAATTTTGATTAGGTCAATTTCACAGTTTATTATTGTATTATTTAATTGTTTGATAGTTAATTATTGAAATACAATAATTATTGGCATCGAAAGAACTATTGTGGAAAGTACACTTTATGTGGCTAATACGAATAGTTATATGATATGGAATGGTTATGAAATATTAATTGGTTTAAGTTACAAATATATGGTTATTTGATATGTGAATGGAATTATTAAGTGTATGATTATTTGATATATGTACAAAAATATTCAAAAGAATGGAAAGATTAAATACATGATACAGGGCCCGTGTGAACTTAGTGAATAACTAGGATATAAATGACATGTCGTTAGGGTCTTTTATAGTAGGTACTATGTATCAGTGGTGGATACCTTATCGATGGTTAAGATCTTGCATATATTGCGGATTCTTCACGGCTCGTGTGAGTAGCATCATGTAACGGTTAATGTCCTGACTTACTAGATACCTTACCGATGGTTAAGGTTCTGCATGTATTACAGGTTCTTCACAACTCATGTGAGCAACATCGTGTAATGTTTAATGTTTGATTCATAGCTTGTGTAAGCATTATTATCTTGTGGATCCGAGGTATATTCACTATAGTTCTCCGGGGGATGAAAATGTAACATCCCGATTTTTAGTGTTGTCGAAAATAGTAGTTTCGAGACCAAAAATCTGACAAGTGAGTCTGTAAATTTTTTTTTATATTTATTAGTCAATATAGTGTTATAACAAATTTTTATTTGATAATTTATGTTATTCAAACGAATAATTAGGTTCAAGTGGTATATCCTTAAAGTTAAGTGGTCTTAAAAAAAGGAGGTATTGATACATTGTTTTTATAAACTGAATCCGTAAATATTTTATTAAATATTTACGGTGTGTTATGAGGGTCATATTAAAAATTTGGTTAAGAAATTTTAACGTTTAAATATTAATTAAATGAAAAGGACTAATTTGTAAAAGTCGTAAAGGTTAATTTCCATTTATTTAAGGTGTTAAATTAATAATATTATAGGATTGAAAGGATTTATTAGGAAAATTTACCTTTAGTTGTTTAAATGGACGATTATTACATATATTTTATATTTAATATATGTTATTTTAATGGCAGAAATGGTAACTTAGTAAAGAAAAATAATATTAACTTAAACAAAGAGTAAAACAATTGCTATCATCTTGTTCTTTCAACATTTCTAGCCAAATAACCCATTTTTGAAGAAAAAGAGGTTCGGCCAAGCATTTCTCCTTGCGTGGTTGTGAGTTTGAGGTTCATTTTTAGTGATTTTAATGTTTTTGAGCTCGTATTAGCTTAATCTAGCTAGCCCGGGGGTTAATTCGTAAAACTATTAAAAGTTTAGGGACTTACAATGAATGAGTTTGATGTGTTTGTGAATTTAGTTGATGAATTATTAAAGTTAGTAGCTAGATATAAGTATTTTGATAAGTGATTTTTAGTGATTTTGAATGTTAGGGATTAAATTGTTTAAATAGAAAATTTTAAGGGAAATAGTGTGAATTGGTGAAAGATGTGGGAATTTTTAACCTCTAAGAAAATCAACTAACATGGGTTCTTTTTTAAAATGGTAAAATTTCAAGTTACGGGATTAGGGACTAAATTGCACACAAGTTAAAATGTTATGGGTAATTTTATAAGTTCACAATAAAGTGGGTTATAAGCTAGAATTAATGATATTAAGTTAATTATATTGTTAATTGAATTAAAATTTTTATTAGATCAAGAAACGAACCAAATGGATCTAAACCGGGGAAAAATTAAAGTGTCAAACTTCGTCAACTTTGTTTTTACAACTGTTATTGTCGAGGTAAGTTCACATCTTGATTAAATCAATTAGCTATTGTTTCAGTTGTTTAATATCTAATTGGTTATATATAAATCGAGTTCGTTAGCTTGAAGGAAATGATTAAGACCATAGTTGAAAGACACTATGGCACCATACCAGAAACAAGTAAGACCATTGCTGAAAGATATTATGACATCAAGATTCTATCGAGTAAGACCATAGCTGAAAGATGTTATAGAATCACGATTCTAACGAGTAAGACCATAGCTGAAAGATTGTATAGAATCATGATTCTAATGAGTAAGACCATAGTTGAAAGACGTTATGACATCACGAATCAAATGAATAAGACCATAGTTGAAAGACATTATGGCAACATGAAAAAAAATGAATAAGACCATAGTTGAAAGACACTATGACAACGTGACGAAAAATGAATAAGACCACGGTTGAAAGACACCATGGCACCCTCCAATCATTTGCTATTTAGGTAACACGTTTTAGGTGAGGTATGTATTGTAAGTATGAATACGAGTTGAACGTTTGACTAATATAGTTTGATAATGAATGTTAATGCCTCGGTGTGATTATATGCTTCATATGTCTATAAATATGTTAAATCATGATGTTGTGGTGTGTTTAGGGAATTAAATGGTTATATGAGTATTTTCCAAGTATTCAATGTTATTTCATTTGATTCAACAAATGATTTAAGTTTTAATAAATGGATGCGTATATGAAAGTGTTATGGAAACATGAAATGAAAAATTGTTGGTATATGAATATGAAATGAAAATGGAAGAAATTGAGTAATAGATTGAGGAATTATGTATTGAACTTCATATTGATATGTTTTATGTTTAATTGATTAGATATGCTCTTTAATATAGCTATTAACCTTGTAGTGTATTGTGAATTGGAAGGAAAAGTATGCATAATTTTTAGTGAGCAATGTTTTAATGGTTTAATCATTTATGTTTGGTAGTTAAGTTTCCTTACTAAGTACTGGTTGCTTAAGTAGTTGTTTTTCCTTGTCTTGTAGATTGTCGGAAAGCTCTACCGATTGGAATCAAGTCGGAGTACATTCACACTATCCATCCTTTATGTCGGTAGAAGCTTTAGATATATTGATGTCGAGTTATAAATGGCATGAACTAGGAGCCCTTAAGTTATTTTGTTTATAATGATGTTGTTTATAAGTTAGTTTGAGTAAACTTTATGGTTATAAATGTTTAGTATCTTTGGTGTATGTTTGAAACTTGATGTGTTTTTGGTGATTAGCTAAATACCTTTAGTGATTAGCTTGATATATGGTAAACATATGTGATGAAATGGAGACTTTGATAATGTCCTGTAAATATTGAGTATGGATTTGTTTGGACTTTTAAATTTTAGTACCAATGAGGGTATATTGGATAGGCAATTAGATAAAATAAGATGTGTGTTTTGGTAACGTTGTTTATGCCTTTTGAAAGCAAATGGCTTCTGGGTTAATGTTATGAAAAAGAAATGGTTATTTGGTATGCTAAAAATGTGCTAAATGGTTGATTTTGAAATGTTAAAATGAAATAAGGTTGATTGTGATTGTGGTACCTATTGTTGGTACATTGGTTAAAACTTATTGGATGATTGATTTGGTACGTTTTGAGTGTGATTGGAATGTGTTTTGATCATATAAATGCTTGTAGAAATGATGTGTCTTGGTGTGCAAGAATAGGGTTTGAAATGGCTTAGTTTAGGGGCATTTTGTGCTGCATATGGCATGGGACACGGGCTATCACATGGTCGTGTGTGATGTGTCATATTAATTTCAAGTGCACGTTTCACATGGTCTAGCACACGGCTTGCGACACTGCCATGTGACCCAAATCAGTGAGTTACTCGTGCATACACACGGGTTGGGACATGGGCGTGTGTCCCTACTTCGAATGTTCACATGGTCTGAGCTATTTCACACGGCTTGGCCACACAACCGTGTGACCCCAGTTTTGTAATTTTTCATGTTTTTCCAAAAATTTTTTGATTTGATTCAAAATTATTCCCGATTGTTTTCAAATTATTTTTAGGGCCTTGAAGGTTCGATTTAAGGCCCAAATGAGTTATTGGAAATAAATATTAAATTGTATTATTGATCTATTTTGAAGATAAAGATTCTATTGTGTACAGTAATGCTCTGTCACCCTAATCTGTGATAGAGACGGGTTAGGGGCGTTACAGAAAATAAACGTGATATGAAATGAAATTGTTTAAATAATGTGAACACTAAATTTGAAATGGATACATGAGAATGGAATGATTTAAATGTCGTACTTGTTGAACATTTTATATATATATATATATTAAATGGTATCATTGGAAATGTTATTTGATTCATGTGTGATATTCTCACCTATTGTTATTAAATTGTGATAACAGGGAACTGTATAGTAGCTAGTTCATTTAATTAAATGCAAACTGAGGTAAATTATATTGTTTTAAGTTGTGATTGATAAATAAGAAAAAATGAATTGAGTTATAATTGGTCAAATGTGTTTTAGATCGTATTAAAGATAAATGGTTTTATTATAAGATTGTGTAATCTAATGTATTAACCTCTGGAAGTGTTAAGTGATGTACTTGTAAATGTAACAGGATGCCAAAAGATATCCATACTTGTTACATTAGGTTTTAATAATTTAATTGTAAACTTATCGAGGTAGGTTAAATGAGTTTCATACGAGCTTACTACACAATTGTAATGCTTATTTTGTTTGCTTTTTTGTTTTTGAATAGGTTATTTTGCAGAACGCATCGGTCGAATAAACTCAGAGCTTGCACTATCTAATCTCTAATTCCATAGTCTTTATTTATTCTAGATTCGGTTATGTGACATGTATATAGGGTTGTATTTTTGTTTAAGTTATTTTGGATATTCATGATCTTGGTCTAATGATGTTGAATGATTTGTTATTATTATAAGAAATGAAGTGGCAAGTGAATAGCTTACTTGAAATGTGATTTACTTAAGCTAATGAATATGCACATGTATATAGGTGTTACGGTTTCATATGTATATATGCAAATTGTGTTTTGAAATGGTACATGTTTGTTCAAATGGTATTTTGGTTATGTTGGTAGGCTTGTGAATATGAATATCTATGTATACATGTAATGTTTTGGTCTTATTCTATAAGTTACATTTTAATGAATTAAAGAATGTATAGGTATGACATGTGTGTGCAATCGGTGTTGTATGTTTGAGCTTGTATGCAATTGTAACACGCCAAACTTGATCTTTAGAAATATCCAAGTATGACGTGTAACTACTCAAAAATCATCTTAACTTCAATACTGTTTTTGGTGAAAGCTTTGTAAAACTTTAGTGTTTGTATTAAACCGTTAACAAATTAAAAGTAATAACATATAAGCTATGTGGCATATAAGTTTAAGTATGATATTTTCATCAAATAAAGCATAATAATTTAATTCCAATCAATGAAACTTCATGGAGATTTTGCTAAAAGCATAATCTAATCATCAGATATTTGTATACATATCCTTTTCAAAATACATTTAGGTGTCACCCCCATTAGTCATGCATAATACAAAATAAAGTAGTCATCTTACAATAGCAGCAACACTCTTGCGTAATCCTTCAGATATATCTCCCTTTAGTCAGCAAGTCTGAGAAGGAAAAAGTAACTAAGTAAGTTCATAAGAACTTAGTGAGTTCCAATGAAATCATTAAAAAGGATGCTATTTGTACAATTGAATCTTTTGAAGGGTTTACACATTTCACGGAGTACGCCTAATGGCGTATACAAAACTCAAACAGACTCAGTACACCTAATAGTTGGCGTATATTGTACGCCAACTTAACATAACTCAGACAATCCATTTTCATGCCAACCACGTACCCAGATTTTAGAGTCAAATACATATGGTCTCATTTATATATATTCTCCCCATTAACTCCTCATATCATTTTCATTCAGTAAAGCTTATTTTATCGTGATCTTCCAATCCGGTTTGCAATATATCTTCTCTACTAGAGGCTACACAAACATATAGGCTACACAAGCATATCTCCTCATTTCCATTTCCACATATCAGCTCAGATTAAAAGTAGATGGTAGTGGCTTAAACATGAGAAGGGACTTATTGAAAGCTGGTATATCCATGTACGAATATATATTGAAAGTGGATGTTAAATAAGGATATTAACTCTATAACGGCGGAAAACTATGAGAAGGGACTTATTTACCCACCATTCTCTAATATAAGGAAAATATCAGCTAATATAGCTGTTAACGTGGCCACTAAGGTATATGAACATGGTGAGTTCCACTTTCTAGTAGATTAAATTATCACTGTTTAGTCTTTTCAAAACATGACATTATTTACTATAATTTTGTTATTTTATAAGTTTGGCAACATATCTCCTTCGTCCTACAAATCTTGTTAAGTATGCTGAGAGTTGCATGTATTCTCCTGTCTACCGATGTTCCAGGTAGAATGTCTAAGATTTTCCTCAGCACTTCATTTATAAGCTTCATTTGGAATGAAAACTCATCCTTTGTGTTAGAGTTTTGTGATCCAAATTCTAAAAGATTGCTCACAAGTCAAGTTAAACAAAATATATTTTCTTTTTAAAAGATTTAGTATTATTACTATAATATATTTGGCATTTATTAGCATAATATATTTGACATTGATTAGAATTAGGTTTTTTCAACCTATAAATAGATGTAGTTGAAACTACTCTTGTATCATTCGAATTTGACATTAGTGAATTTTCTTCTCCTTTACCCGTGGTTTTTTCCCGAAAGAGTTTTCACGTAAAATCTGCATGTTCTATTTTTCTTTCTTTCTTTTTTTTGGCGGTCTTTCTACATTGCCATTATCGACGTTTAGTTTTTAACAAATTGGTATCAGAGTTTTTTCAGGTTGCTTGTTTCGATCACAGTAATTGCGACAATGAAGTATGATATTCTGCTGTTGGCTCGCAACACTAGATTCTCGTTGTGGCAAATAAAGATGCACACAATTCTTGCGCAGATGGATTTGGAAGATGCCCTGATAGAGGTAGATAAGATGTCTTCGACATTGATGGAGAAAGAGAAGAAGCGTAAATATCGAAAGGCTTTAATGCAATTACATCTGCATCTTTCGAATGAAAATTCTATAGGACGTGGTGAAGGAGAAGACTACCCTGCATTATGGACAAAATTGCAGTATGCATGTAGAAAAACCTAACTAGCAAGTTGCATATGAAGTAGCACCTTTATGCTCATCGTTTGAAGGAATGTGTGTCTAAGCACGAACACTTGACTGTGTTTAAAGAAATTCTCTCAGACCTAAGGGCCATGGAGGTTCAATACGATAAAGAAGATTTAGGGTTAATTCTACATTATTCATTGCCCTTGTCTTATTTAACCTTTAGAGATACGATTTTGTATAGTCGCAAATCTCTCACAGTTATGAAGTTTGTAATATCCCGAATTAGGGCCTAATCGGAATAGTAGTTTCGTGACCACAAATTTGAGATAAAAATAATTATTTTATGATTATTTTGAGGTCTATGATATGATTTCATGATTGTGTGAAAATTTCATGAAGAAATTTTATGCATAAAGTGCTTAAATTGAAATTAGGGACTAAATCGAATAATTTGTAAAACTTGCATTCTAGGAGTTTTTAGTATGAAATTTCTTTGGAATATTAATGAGGAGGTCTTCAATAGCAATTTGACCAATTTCTAAGTCTATGGACAAAAATTGGACATGGATGGAATTTTTGGAAAGTTTAGTAGTAAGGGCATTTTGGTCATTTAGTTATTAAAATGAATTAAAAACAAAATTAAAAGCCAATTTTTGTCCATATTCTTCATTAGGCCGAAATTTCAATGGTTTCCATAGCTAGGGTTTGTTTCAAGCTTCCAAGCTCCATGGTAAGTGATTCCAAGCCCCGTTTTTAATGTTCTTTACGTTTTTGGAATCCGGTAGCTCGATTAAGCTTATGCTAGCAATAATTCAACCTAGGGTTCATATTTGGAAAAATACCCATAGGTGAAATTTGTGTATTTTGGTGTTTTATGATAGAAAATGAGGTTTTAAATTATGTTAGACAACTTGTACTACTCGATTTAAGCGAAAACGAGTAAAAGGGCTTAATCGGTAAAAATACCTAATACTCATAAGTACATGTTAGAGTGTGAATTTGATGTTACCATAGAAGGAAAAAATGATCAGCATGTCATAAAACATAAGAATAAGGGATGAAGTTTAATTTCCGAACCTTGGGGCAAAAGTGCAAATATGCAAAAGTTTAGGGGTCAAAATGTAAATTTGTAAAAATATGATTTTTGGACCCGTATGAATAATGTGACTAATTATTAGGCTAAATGTGATATTATAGATGAAGGAAATCGAGATTCGGGTTTAAATCGGGGAAAATATAAGGTTATGGACTAAAATAGTAAATTACCGTTTCTGAATCGAGGTAAGTTCGTACGTTAATAATAATGCAATACCATGCATGAATTGTAATTCCCTATTGATATGGCATAAATTGTATGATTTAATATGTTTAAGAGAAGTTGATGGATGGTATGTATATATATAAAACAAAAATGTAATGCTAGTTGTGTCATGTGAAATTGAATGGAAAATTATTGTTACATGAATTAAACGTTATGGTGCCAAGTTTATGAATTGCTTTAAAAATATGTCTATGGTACATGAAGTGCATTGAATTATCATACATAAATGTGAATTCTATGATTATGGATATTATGAGCAATTGTAAGTTCATATGATTTTTAATAATGCAATGTGTAATTTAATGTTATTGCCTTGATATTAAATGAGATGTAAGTTTATATGTAAGTGATATATCAATTTTACTTGTATTATGACATTTTATAATAATATTGGAAATATGTTTGTTGATAATTACTTGATTGGAGAAATTATTGGAAAAGAGAGAGAAATCCCAGTTGAACCTTCGGAAAGATTAGATGATACAGATGGTATGTAGCTAGGTCACATGTATGGTACTGAGTGCACATCATGTGTACAAGAGAGCTACGAGACATTATGATGTAGCTAGGTCGCATGGGTGATACTATGTGTACACCATATAGACAAGAGAGCTACGGGATATATGTAGCTAGGTCGCATGCGTGGTTCCAGGTGAAGGACACCATGTAGACAAGAGAGCTACGAGATAAACTGGCTAGGTCACATGGGTTGTACTAAATGTTCACCATGTGTACAAGAGAGCCGAACTTTATGATGGGTGGAGCTATGTGCGGAAACCACCAAGTATCGAGGATTGATCCGAAGTGTTCAACGAGAGACTTATTATGTACTGCTTTGTGAGTTTTGTGATGAATAAGTGCAGGAACTTGGTTATGTGAATAATGTGTTCATTAAGTGATCGGGTTGTGGTAAGGTTATAAACAAGTAAGTTATACATGAGGATGATTTTATGGTGACCTTGTAATCATGGGCCTATACTTGTGATGTATAAAATGTGGTGAAAATGATTTGTGATATGTATGTTAAAATGAGGTTAATACAAAGAAAGTGTGAAAGAGTGAATTAGCAATAAAATTATCTTGGACAGCAGCAGTTGCGTGACTTTGAAAATTCACTAAAAATTGTGGAAGTAGAATAAAAATGCAAATGATATATGAAAATAAAGCTTAATGAGTCTATTTTCACATGAAAGAAACAGGGGAAGCAAAAGAATTCTATATTTTATGAGATATTTGAATTTTTGTGAAACAGGGTCTGAATGAATTCGAGATCCCCTATTCTGACTTTAGAAATTCACCATAAATTTTACAAAACTTATTAAGAGTCATACCTTACATTAATGGATTCCTTATTGAGTCTATTTTTAAGGGAAACAAACGGCATGGTCGTTGGAATTCTGTACAGGGATAAATTTGGTTCGTAGTACACAGATGTCAGAGTAGTCGTACTCTGAAACAGGGGAGACTTTAACTAATAAACTATAATAATTGGCTTTACCAAAAATTCTAGAAAAAAATTAGTAAATAGATATATGAGTCTAGTTTTAGGTAAAATTTACGGAATTGGATTTCGAGTTTCAAAACTCGAGATATGAATTTTTAAGCGACTGTGATGCAGATTGCTAGCTTGACTGGAAATTTTAAAAAATAATAATAATAAATTGTTTGAGCGGTTTAAGTAATGAATTAAGTCTGTTAACACCTCGTGTTCGAATCCGGCGACGATCTCGGGTACGGGGCGTTACAAAGTCTATAGTTTCTTAACATCGTATGACAAGATGAAGCATCTTGTGTTTGGATCTGATTTTCAGGGAGAAGGTCTTATTGTTCGTGGGAGACAAGAACGAAATACTAATGATAATCGTGGGAGGACACAGGAACAAAATCCTCGCGATAAATCTAAGGGTAGATCGAGATCTTCAAACAGAGGTAAAACCTGTAACTTCTGCAAGAAGAAAGGGCACATTAAGTCCGAGTGCTATAAGTTGCAGAATAAGATCAAAAGGGAGGCGACGAATCAAAAGGGAAAATAACCAGAACAATTCGGTGAAGTTGATGTTGTAGAAGACGACAACAACGGTGAACTCCTAGTTGCTTCTGCCAACAACCCTAAAGCAAGCAAGGAGTGGATCTTTGATTCTGGTTGCACTTTCCATATGAATCCCAATCAGGATTGGTTTACAACATATGAAATAGTGTTAGAAGGTTTTATTTTGATGGGAAATAATGCTTCATGTAAAATCGCATGTATTGGCATGATCAAAATTAAGATGTTCGATAGAGTCGTTAGAACACTTAGTGGCATACGACATGTACCAGAATTGAAGAGGAATTTGATTTTTTTTTTGAGTACTCTTGATTCAAAGGGGCACAAGTACACAGCTGAAAGTGGGGATCTGAATATTAGCAAGGGTTCCCTCGTTGTG
The DNA here is from genome assembly GCA_025698475.1 of Gossypium anomalum. NCBI lineage: Eukaryota > Viridiplantae > Streptophyta > Magnoliopsida > Malvales > Malvaceae > Gossypium > Gossypium anomalum. The sequence continues at coordinate 15,989,922 of CM046961.1, forward strand.
ATGAAAGGGCAGAGAAAGACTGTGAAGTTATATGTTTTGCAAGGTTCAACTTTAACTGGTGATGCAACTATCGATTTCTCTTCCTTGTCAAATGATGATGTTACTAGACTTTAGCATATGCGTCTAGGACATATGAGTGAGAACGACATGACAGAATTGAGAAAACGAGGAATTCTTGATGGACAAGACATTAGTAAACTGAAGTTCTGTGAGCACTGTATTTTTAGGAAGAAAAAGAGAGTTCGATTCACCAGAGGAATCCATAACATGAAGGAAACACTGGATTATATGCATTATGATTTTTGGGGACCATCTAGAGTGCCTTCGAGGCGTGGCACTAATTATATGCTAACAATCATTGATGATTTTTCCAAAACAGTTTGGGCATTATTCCTAAAGAAAAAAAATGATGTGTTTTCCATATTTAAGGCTTGAAAAACTATGACTGAGAAGCAAACAGGGAAAAAAATAAAACACCTCCACACAAATAATGACTTGGAATTTTATTCTGATGAATTTAATGAATTGTGCAAATCAGAAGGGATCGTGAGACACTTGACAGTTCGTTATACTCCACAGCAAAAATGACGTTATAGAACGGATGAATAAAACAATCATGGAAAAGGTTCAATGTATGTTGTCAAATGCTTGTTTACCGATGTCGTTTGGGGCTGAAGCGGCCTCTATTGCATATTTTTTAATTAACCGGTTTCCATCTATCGCCATTGAGAAAAAGACTCCACAAGAAGTATGGTCTAGTAATCCTACTAATTATTCTGATTTAAAGATTTTTGGGTGTCCGGTGTATGCTAATGTTGACAATGGAAAATTGGAAGCTAGATCTATTAAATTTGTTTTTATTGGGTATAAGGTTGGTGTTAAAGGACATAAATTATGGTGTCCTGAAAATAGAAAAGTTGTTATTAGCAGAAATGTTATTTTTGATGAAACTGCTATACTGTCTAACTTATCTCTTAAAGACTCTTCCAATAAAGACCAGCAAAGTCCAAGCACACATGTGAAGCAGGTGGAGCTACAGATTGATCTAGAACCTACAACAGAGGCTACTCCTTGTTTTAGTACAGAAATTCAGAATAGAGTTGCTTATTCACCACAATATTTTATTTCCAAGAACAGACCTAGAAGAGAAATTAAGCCTCCAAAGAGGTACGCCGAGGCTGATCTAGTTCCTTATGTTTTAAAAGTAGTTGAAGATATATATGCAAATCAAGAGCCATCTACTTATTCTGAGGCAGTTAGCTGTGAAGATTCAGGAAAGTAGATTTTTTCATACAAGAAGAGATGAAATCGCTCCATAAGAATAGAACATGAGATCTAGTGAAACTTCCTAAGGGTAAAAAGGTTGTTCATGGTAAATGGGTGTTCAAGAAAAAAGAAGGGGCCTCAGAAATTGAAAAACCAATATATAAAACAAGGCTAGTTGCAAAAGGTTACGGTCAAATTCCAGGTGTAGACTTCACAAATGTGTTTTCTCCAGTTGTGAAGCATAAGTCGATTCGAACCTTACTTGGTGTTGTAACCATGTATGATTTGGAGCTTAAGCAATTAGATGTAAAAACAACGTTTTTACGTGGAAAACTTGAGGAAGAAATTTACATGCAACAACCAGAGGGTTTTATAGTCTCAGAAAAAGAGAACTATGTTTGCTTGTTGAAAAAGTCTCTTTGTGGCTTGAAACAATCACCGAAGCAGTGATACAAGAGGTTTGATTCTTTTATGACTACTCATGATTTCAAAAGAGACAGCTTTAATAGTTGTGTTTATTTTAAGAAAAACAATGATAGTTCTTTTATGTATCTACTCCTATATGTTGATGACATGTTGATAGCAGTCAAAGATGAATGAGAGATAAGAAAGTTCGAAGTCCAACTTAGTAAAGAATTTGAGATGAAAGATTTGGAAGCAGCAAAGAAGATATTTGAAATAGAGATTCTTAGAGAAAGAAATACATATAAATTATACCTAAGTTAAAAAGGGTACATTGAGAAAGTTCTTCGCATGTTCAATATGCAGAATGTCAAGCCTGTTAGTACTCCATTAACAACTCACTTCAGGCTTTCATTGGCTTTGTCTCCGCAATCAGATGATGAGATTGACTACATGGCATGTGTTCCATATTCTAATGCAATGAGATCTCCCATGTATGCTATGGCTTACCCACGACTAGATTTATCATATACAGTTAGTGCAGTTAATAGATACATAGCGAATCCTGGTAAAGAACATTTGAAAGCAGTTCAGTGAATTTTCAGATACTTACGAGGTATTACTAATGTTTGCTTACAGGTTGGAAGAACTAAAGATGAAGTCATTGGGTATGTTGATTCTGATTTTATTAGAAACTTTGATAAAAGATCTCTCACTGAGTATGTCTTTACTATTGGAGGTTGTGCAATCAGTTGAAAAGCCACTTTGCAGACTATAGTTGCTTTGTCTACTATTGAAGCTGAGTACATGGCGATTACCAAGGCTTGTAAAGAAGCTATTTGGTTAAAGAGACTGTTTGGTGAACTCAGTAAAGACCTTTAGATCAGTACAATGTTTTATGATAAAGTGTCATATTCCTTACGAAGAATCAAATGTTTCATGAGAGAACAAAGCTTATTGATGTTTGGTATCATTTTGTGCGTGATATTATTGCTCATGGCGATATTGTTGTGAGTAAAGTTAGTACTCATGATAATCCTACAGATGTAATGACTAAATTACTTCCTATAACCAAGTTCGAGCATTGCTTGGACTTGGTTGGTGTTCATTATTGAAGAATACCCCTAAGGGGTTTCATGGAAGAGGTGGAAAACTTATTCATTGAGAGTTCGTGGTGAAGAACTTGATCGTTGAGAATTCGTGTCAAGGTGGAGATTGCTAGAGTTATGTGACCCAAATTCTAAGAGATTGCTTGCAAGTCAAGTTAAACAAAATATATTTTCTTTCTAGAAGATTTAGTATTTATTAGTATAATATATTTAGTATTTATTAGCATAATATATTTGACATTTATTAGAATTAGGTTTTTTCAACCTATGTATAGATGTAATCGAAACTCCTCTTGTATCATTCGAATTCGACATTAGTAAATTTTGTTCTCCTTTACCCATGGTTTTTTCCCGAAAGAGTTTTCACGTAAAATTTATATTTTATTTTTCTTTTTTTTTCTTTGCGATCTTTTTACTTGCCATTATCAACGTTCAATTTTTAACACTTTGACTTGTAATGCCTAATAAATAAGGTATAGTAAAAATGTGATTTGGGTTGTGAAATGTTAACTTGCAGCATTGTGAGTGTTTGAACAGCTGTTTAGCAGTCTCTCATAATTGTCGGCAAGTTATAAAAATACAGGTATATCATCCATAGCATTGAGTCATTTCAGGATAGTCCAGCTGAAGAGAAAATTTTCAAAATAGGTTCCATGTTGAATCTTGGAACATGAAGTAAATTCACTACATAATTTTATCACTGTAATACAATTTACATAGACTTTCTAATGTATGATATAACCACATTCAAATAGATATGCTGATGTATGATGAAAATTACAATGTCACCTTTTCCTAAACATGTTTTCACTAAGGACTTCAAGCTTGATGTTTATCGTATACACTTAAGTCAGCATGAGTGTCCTTGTAACGTTGGCTCAGATATGTTGAGCACCTGATTGAGGGAAACCTGGTTGGAATGTATGCAGCAGTTATGTTAGATAGAACAAGACAACTTAAATCAATGTTAATAAGATTTGGGTGTAAGTGTCAGTTATGGGTAGATTTGGTTATTTTAAAGTTTTTTTTATATATATTTGGAGGATCTTTGGAAGGTCACATGCCTACACCCTTTGACCATGAAGAGTTAGAGCAACTACGGGTTTCAAATAGGAGTTTTCAAGCAAAATGAAGAGTTAGAGCAACTACGGGTTTCAAATAGGAGGGATTTTCGATCTTTATCATCTATAATTTTAAACAAATGGATACTAAAGACTTACTTGGGGGGACTTTTTTCTGTTTTGCAAGTAGGCAAACATTCAACCAGACAGTCATGGTTAGGTTCCACAAAGTATGCAATCTGCCATCAGAAACAAAAAAAAATAAACCTTAGTTTTACTTTAAAGATTATGTAAATGTTAGCAAGACAAAATGTGCCACGAAAAATCCAGCCTAAAATAATCATAAAGAAACTTACAAAATGAGAGTTGGTAGGAACGTAAATTTCAAAGTGCTAGAAAAGCCAATTTTGCCTTGTTTGTGTTAATTACCATAGACAGTGAAGAAGTAAATATATACCAGCACTAAAGTCATGCATGGGATGTACAAGGAGTGTAACAAGATTGAATACAATGGAGCAACTTGATATTGTAACATGAAGACATCATAGAGCATCTAATCAATCAAGAATATGGCGAAAGGCCTTAAAACCTGGATAACAAAGAAAGTTAGGTACTCGGATACTTTTACCAGTTGTTTTTTCCTAGTGCATAATTTTCTCTTTGATGCTGATGTAACTCATGATGATGTAAATTTCAATGCCTTGAACAGATATTAATAAAATTTTACGAGGGTTGTTAAAAAAAAAAAGGGTCTTACAGAATATCTGTCTTGACCATTCCCCAAAACTCTGTGCAAGGTGGACCTGGTAGATACAACAGGGGAAAGATGGTTATAAAAAGGTAGCTTCCAGCCTTCCACAGCATGACATCAAGAAACTATAATATTTCAAAACAAATGAACAGAGTTTACAGCAGTACACAGTCAAATGAGGAAAGATGAAATGATGAATAAGCATAAGAATATTGCAAAGAAACAACATCTCGGGCACAAAAAAGCTCAAGGTCACCATAAGGCAGCTTTCTCTTAGTGATCCTATGTACATGTAATGATGCAAAAAAACCAAACGGTAACGGAGTTCTATTTGTTTGAGATGACAGCATTAAACAACATTTCTCTTCTTTCAATTTATCAATATAATAAATGGCTAAACTTAAAAGTAAAAGGCAAAGCAGATCATCAAAATTAGTCTAAGCTCTTCAGCAATGAGGCCCCCGGAAATCCATCATTAATTTCATCTTTAAAAAGGCAGTGTAGACCATAGTTACAACTGAAGCTAGCACATTACTTGAATAAACAGTTGCTCCAGCGCTCCAGCATGTCCCCAAGGTTGACTATGAAAGCTCTGAACAAAATCAACCACATATTAAGCACATCATATATTGGTGATTAAAAAGTTAAACTTAGCACAAGGGAAGCAAGAATAGAACAATGCAAGGATAGAAATTTAAGAAGATATCACAAAAGAATAATGATAGCAAGCTCGGTGCAGTAAATAATTAGAAAAAATCCGCTAAAACTGAGATTGGATCCAAATGCATTCTCTAGTAAAACCAAATTGCATATGCACAATATGGAAGCATGTGTACAATGTAACCTACAAGCTCAAATCTCTGCCAGCATCAGTGACTTACCCTTTTATTGGTGTCACATACTCCCATATCTGAGGTTTTGCATCTTTATCCTTGCATATCTGCAGAAAAATCAAATAAACATTTGTTAACTAGTGAAATGGGAAGAAAAATGGCAATATAGTCACATGTTATAGCAACTTTCATACTTGTAGACCCATAACATCATCGGTTGCCAAGAGTGTAATAAATCCGAAGTCAGAATGGGCTCCAGCTCCATATATTCCTTTTGCGGGATCAGAAAATTGATCTGAACAGATTATGAAATTCATATAATGATTTATATCAATTGTGTATGACAATAAGATTAATAAAGATATCCTATGATCTTTACACCTTCATAGTGTAGCAAGCGCAAGGTGGCAATAGGCTTCCCAAGCACCTCAGGCTTATCAAAGAAATCAACCTCTAGGTCAAGTGCAAGCGCTATGATCCTTGAAACTGCCTTTCCCACCTCTCTAATTGCAAGAAGAAGAAATATAAATTCTTATCAGCCATTTTTCTTTGCACACATTATCATGAAACAAGCATAGATATGTAATCACATAACTTATAACTTACAATGCCTCATGATGGAATTTCTCCATAGTCTGCCTCCAACCAGGCAAAACACCTAACCAGTGCCAAAAGTGACCAAAGCAATTGGTGAAATAATCTTTCAAACAGGTCTTGCAAAATAACCAACCAATGAAAGTTAAAACATTTTACCATCTGCCGGCCAAACATTAGGTCCATTAAACGGCTTCTCGGATTCAGGATCATTTTCAGGCACGTCCACGCCTATGTAATACCCCTCTTTGTAGTCTCCTACTACTCCAACAGGGAAAAAAAAGCTTGATACTATAGTTGCACGCAAACTATTGCACCAATGATGAATATGAAAAATAGAACATATGATGCAGTTATACAGAAATACAAACGCTAAAGAGAGAGTTGCTGACCATGCACTTGATTGTCAGGGTCAAGAACCTCATCAAACATCGGAGTGTAGCCTCTATGTTTCTCATTCCTCAAAACTTTCAGTTTCTCGTTTGATGGCAAATCAAAAAACTTCTTGCTTTGAGCAAATACTTCATCCATAAATTCCTGGCTTATCCCATGATTTACAACATAGAAAAATCCACAATCCAAGCAAGCCTAAACCCACCAAAAAAAAAAAAAAAAAAAACCGAACTTCTATTATTGGGTTGTCTGATAATCACCAAGGCATCAAATTATCAACTTCAAATCATCAAAACAGTTGAAAAGAAAACAGAAACCAATAAATTCATATGAAAAGTACAACAAAACACAGAAGCCAAAAAGATACAGGGGGGAACCAAACCTGCTTTAGTAAAGCAACGGATTCACCAATATCAGGATTAGACAGATCGATACAATTGATGGTTGAGACTTTGATTGGAGGTTCGGGTCCGCTTTGCTTCTGATTTTCCATTTTGCTTCCTCTTTTTGGCGCAGTTGGTTTTCTGCTTTTGTTCGTTTAATGATCTCATAGTTTAGAAATTCGAGATGAGAATTTATAGGTTGAGAGACCAACGGCAACTTCTTGGTAATGTAAGTGGGACACGCGTTTTCTGGTTCACATAATTTAAGGCGGTAGGTTTTGTTTTACATTTCATATTACTTATCTAATATTTTTCACCTTAATTTCTAATTTCTAAGTAAAAATGATTCTGACATTGGAAAACATGAGTTGAAGTACGAACAACATTTTTTAAAAATATAAAAATTTGAAAAATTATAAATTTACATTCAAACAAAATTTTATTTTAATATTATTATACATATTTTATTATATCTATTGATTATATATATATATATATATATATATATTAATAATGTTATTGATTAAATTAGTGTCATTAGTTAATTCAACGACCATCATAAATAATTGTATTCATTTAATATTTGTAATCTTATATATTTATATGCTTAAATTTCGTTTCACCCTTAATTTAATAATTTTTTTATTTTAATGTCATACACATTTCATTAATTAGTATTAACTAACTTCTAACTATGTATTTTATTATTTATTGTATGTTAATTTTTAATAAATTTTTATATTCTAAATATGTAATTTTCACACAAATATATACCTAATAGAATTTTTTTGATAATAATAAAAGGTTAATTGGTTTTAATAATTAAACTAGTATGGCAGAGGGTTATCATAACTAGATTAGACCGAATGATTAAATTGAAAAATGTCTGATCACTGACTAGTTTTGAACGGTTAAAAGAAATCGAAACAGAGAGTCAGGTAACTTAGCTAAAACGCTTCTAAACCGGTTTTAGAAGATGTTTTGGTTTTCTATTTTTTTCTTCCTTAATATTACCCCAAATCATATCCCCAACCTCTCCAATTTTGTTTTACTTTTTAGCCAACCCATCCAATAATTATAATTAAAAAAATTTAAAACTAAAAATCAATGGATTCAAACCTAGGTTCTTTTTTCCAAATCTATCCAAACTCCAGTATTTCATTTGTTCGCTTCCGTTTGCTACCATTTGTTGGCATTTTCTTCAATCTTCATCATTGGTTGGATTCTACGAGCTCTATTAGTTAAGGGTATTTAAACTTCGGTTAAAATTTAATTAATTGATCGAATTGATTTAATTTGGTTAATCGATCTAGTTCGGTCGGAGGTCAGTTAAAGGTATTTTAGAATTTTGATTAACGGTTAATTCAATTCGAAATTAGGTAATTAATCGAACTTAATAAATAATATTATATATTATATGTATTAGACTATTACTAATTTAGTTAATTCGGTCAAATGAACATTATTAATTTTCTCTTTTTTTTCTGATTTATTTTATACTTGTTTTAATGAAAATATATATATTTCGATTAATTCACCGACCGAAATAATCGAAATACTTTAGTTCAGTTAATAGCTAAAGAATTAAAAATTTTAATTAATTTAATTAGTACTAATTTAATTCAGTTAATCATTTCAACACCCCTAATATGAACTTAATCATTCGGTAAAATTAAGCATGGACATTAGCATGGACTAATGTCCTTGAAGATGCAGAGAAAACAGCCTGGCCAATAAGGAGCAATAGTCAGATCCAACCACAAGGCCAAACAGCCTTAGGTAAGCACCATAGACATCTATAAATACTAATATTATGATGTTGATCAGGTATGACCATACACTTAACCTTACACCATTTCACTCTTTTCATCAAGTTTTATTGCCTTAAGCATTAAAAAAAATACTCCAACGTACAAACTTTGATGACCTTTAATTTATTTCCTGCATTGCAAATAATCTGAAATGTTAACATCATCTGTCACAAATTGATCTAGATAATTGACATAAGGAATGGATTCAAAATTTTACTTTTAAGGAGTGAAATTTTTAAATCTAAATAATTTTTTTTAATGTAAAAAAGTGTCAATTCTTTTCGGATTTTTTTATTAAAAAAATCAATTTAATGTTTTTTAAAAAGCATGAACGATTTAATTGTAAAAAAATTAAAAGAAAAAATCACACTATATAGAATTAAATATTTCTTTCCGATATGCAAAAAAGAATAACTAATACTATACTAAATTTTTTATAAATACCATTATAATTCCAAAAATTAAATTTAAAAAACTTGGCCTTGGTCCTATTTATCAATACTAGGCATCCTAAATTGCACCCTCCGTTTTTCATAAGATCAAACTCATTAATGATAGAATCTGTTGAAAATTCTTGATCTATTTCTTTTTCGATGTATGCAACCAAGTAAGTTGAAAGAAAATTATCCTCCATTCTGTTGCGAAACATTGTCTTCAAAATTTTTATGGCTGAAAATGCTCGTTCGGTTATTGCAGTAGACACGAGAAAAGGATAGATACTTGAATTATTTGCCTTAGCTAGCACTTGACACAACTTGACAACTGTAGAAGCTTTTTACAACTCTATGCTTTGATGAGCATCAAGTTAAAAATACTCCAATTGAATCTTCATGTATAGCTTTTCTTGCTCCGTAAAATCGTCCAGATAAAAATCATTCATAAGCTTGCAAATATCTTTCACCCGAAAAGCTTTGTAACTATCACGTGGATCCAAAGCGGGGCTAAGAACAAGTAACTCCATTACCTCATCATTAAAGCGAGAATTCATTTCTGTTAGCAATGAATCGATACCAACAATAAATATATCAAATCAATAGTGATGCTCAATTGTGATGTTAGCCCTCTGGATGCGAGATCGACCTCAACTAGTTTTGTATGAAGCACTTAAATTGGGGAATTCTATCTCATGATCTTTACAATATAACTTCACTTTCTCAAACAAATGATCCCACCCGTATTCTCTAAATTTATGGAGAAGTGTTTTAGTTAATGACAGTAGCTGCATTGTGTTTAGTATATCTTACGATTTATACTGCCATGCTTGACAAAGATCATCAATGATTCCAAGCGTCTCAATCATGAAATGCAAGAAAAAAATAAATTCAATGGATGTCATTGCATCATTTATTTCATCAGCTTCACTCATTTGAGTAAGGTTACTGAACTTGATGATGTCTTGTAATACAACACAGACGGAATTGAACATCCTCATCAAGCTATTCAGAGAAACTAAATGAGATCCCCATCGGGTATTGCTTGGAAGTTGAAGAGTACTGACTTGATTTTTCCTTTTTCCTATTTCAAGTTGACCACTACCAATCAACTCTGCAATATGAGATGCCTCAATGTCTCTTAATTGATCATGTCATTTGCTTGAAGAACCAACCAAATTGATTATAATAGTCAATTATGAAAAAAATTTACAAATAGGAATAACCTCCTTAGATGCAACTGCTAGAGTTAATTGGAGACGATAAGCGAGCCAGTGAACATAGTATGCAAATCAGCACATTTTAGCAAATAACGCTTGCAAGCCATTCCATTCACTATATTTTCATGGTCTACAATTTTACAAAATGATTTTTTTGAAAATATAGTTCAAAAATTTTGACGTTTGGGCACTCAATTTAATTAAAAGGACTAAATTGTAAAACGTGCAAAAGTTGAGTTCTACATGCTAGAGGTGTCTAATTCCTATGAAATTTTAAATTGAAGGTCTTTATATGGTAATTAGACCATTTTTTAAGTTAGTGGACAAAAATGGGCATGAAATAAGAGAAATTTTATGTTTTAAGTTAGGGGCATTTTGGTCATTTAATTAATAAAAGAATTAATAATCAAATTAAAAAGCCAATTTTTGCTTATCTTCTACCCATGGCCAAAAATATCAAGGGAGAACCATATGTAGTTTTTTCATCTTCCAAGCTCGATTGTAAGTCCGTTCTTGCCCCGTTTTTAATGCTTTTTACATTTTTGAAGTCGTTATCACTCGATCTATCTATTTCTACCATTAATTTAAGAAAATATCAAGGTCTAGGGTTTGAACCATGTTGGATATTTGTGTATTTTGATGTCTAATGGTAGATTATGCATGTTTGATGTGTCATAAACAACTTTTACTAAGTGATTTTTGATGAAACACCTAAAAAGGACCTATTTGTAAAATTTATAAATATGTGTGTAAAAGTGTGATTAAATGAAAAATATGGACTATTATAAGTATAAAAGAGGTTTGAATAGGCTTGGGAATCAAAAAAATTGAATAGATTTCATTTTTCGAGCCTAGGGGCCAAAATGTAAATATGTCAAAGTTTAGAGGCAAAAATATAATTTTAGCATAATATGATTTTTTGGACTGGATTGAATAATGTGAATAATAAATTATTTAAATTTGCTATTATAGATCAAGAGAAACGATGTTCGGACCTAGATTGGGGGGAAACAAAGTATTTGACGATTAGGTCCCATTTCTACTGTTTTTGTACCGAGGTAAGTTCGTATGTAAATAATGCATTGTTATTTATGCTTTAATTACTTCAATATTGTATGAATTGTGATTTACTCTTTGAACGTAATCGACAAAGTTTGACATGCGAGAAATCTAGATTGAACCTTAGGAATAGGTTGGATATAATGTCATGACATTAGGGTTATTGAGATTACGTGTAATACCATATATAGGATATGGGATCGATATGAGACTTCGTGTAAGACCATAGTCGAGTTATTGGCATTAATACGAGATCCCATGTAAGACCATATCTGGGATATGGCGTTAGTATGGTACTGTGTGCGAGATGTCCCAATTATCTTTTAGTATTTCAAGTGGTTCAATGGGAAATTCAACTAAAATGTCAAAGTTGTGAAAGGTTATGATTATGTTGCGAGTTGGTACAGGTACGTACGTAAAACTCATTGAATAATGAGCTCAATATGTGATGAACCTTCGATAAGGTTATGGATGAGTAAGTTATGATTAGAAGACCTAAATACTATTTATGTCAAGTTTATCAGGTTATTTGTATGTTACATGTGTGATTATAATGCTTTTTATTTGCATAGGAACTTACTAAGCTATATAGCTTACTCCCCTTTCTTTTCCCTTGTCTTATAGTGTCACCAAGCTAGCTCAGGGATCGGAGACTGTCGGAGATCCACTCACACAATCAACTTATCATTTTGGGTACCGATGAATTTAACATTTTGAGTTATGGCATGTATAGGGACTTGGTCATTTTGTTATGTGTCATAATTGATTTGGCCAAATGTGTTGGCTTATGTTGGTTGAATATTCATTTTGTAAATGGCCATTGAAATTGGCTAATATTAGTTTAAGTATATATATATATATATATATATATATATATATATATATACATATATACATATGATGTTACTTTGCATGGATGTGGGAATTTGCATGGTTCGAGTTGACAAGAATGTGATGATTGTATGTGATAGATGGTAGCATATGGATGAGGTGTTGATGTCTTGGTTGTAGTTGATTTGGTTGAATGTTTATGCTTGGATTGATATTAAGTTTTGTTGTGTAGATGAGTGCAAGGAAATGTGGCAAAATGGCTTGGTAAATAGCCTTGTTTTTGTCCACACGGGTAGACACATGGGCGTGTTTCTAGGCCGTGTGTAACACACGGTCTGCCCCATGGGTGCGTGATCCGACCGTGTGTCCCCTGCACCTTAATTGTTGCAAAACAGAATGCTCAGTATCAAGCACAAAGGCAAAGACACATGCGTGTATCTTAGCTGTGTAGACGACACAGCCTTGAACACGGGCGTGTGCCCTGGCCATGTGAAGTCTGCACCAATTTTATGAAAAATTATAAAAATTTAATCGGCCATACGGCCTAAGCACATGGGCATGTGCCTTGGCCGTGTAACCTCAATTTGTTCATGACGTCTTAAACAGAGAGTTACACAGGCTAAGGACATGGGCGTTCCCTTACTACACGGGCGTGTGGCCCTGTTTCCATAAAAAAAAATTTTAAGTTTTCCAAAAGTTTTCAAAGTTCTCGGTTTAGTCACAAACCACTTTCGATGCATGTTTTGGGCCTCGTAGGCTCGTAATAGGGACGATATGAATGTATGTAAAAATTTTTAAATTTGGATGAAAATTTATGTCTCGGTTTTGTATGATTACTCGTGTATAAGTTCGGTAATGCCTCATACCCTGTTCCGGCGTTGAATATGGGTAAAGGGTATTAAATTTAGTGGTATCAGAGCTACGATTTAGTCGATTCTTGGACTAATGTAACGTGTGTAAGAGTCTAGCTATATATTTCATAAATGAACTGTGATAGTGTGATGACTCCTGACAATTTTAAATTGTGTTTTCATATAGTAATGGATCTCGACCGAGCTATAGCTAATGACGTAGAAAGTAATACGCCGGTCTACTCAAGGGGCAACGCTATCTTATAGTAGACCTTCTACAGTTGGTTAGGGAGAAGAGGCTAAGGAAGCCTTTCTCTACATGATGAATGAGTGGTATATGGAATTTGTTCGAACAAATCCGAATGCCCAACCTTCTCCACCCTGACCTATTCCTCGATTGGTTCCCGTAGCTCCACAAGGTATGGAATTTGTAAGAATGAACAAGCCCCCAGTTGATAAGATCCGAAAGCATGGGGCTGAGGATTTTAGAGCTAATATAGATGATGATCCCAAGAGAGCCGAGTTTTAGCTTGAAAACTCCATCAGGGTATTTAATGAGCTATCTTGCATATCAGATGAGTGTTTAAAGTGTGTCATCTCACTTTTGAGAGATTCTGCATATCACTAGTGGAACACACTAGTACCGATGGTACCGAGAGAGAAGGTTACATGGGAATTCTTTCAAGAGGAGTTCCGGAAGAAATATATTAGTCGGCGGTTCATCTATCAGAAATGTAAGGAATTTCTTGAACTGAAACAAGGTCTATGTCAATTACTGAGTATGAACGAGAATTCGTCAAGCTTAGTAAATATGCTCGGGAGTGTGTCTCCATCGAGGCTATTATGTGCAAGAGATTTGGGGATGGATTGAATAAGGATATTCGTGTGTTAGTTGGAATCTTGGAGCTGAAAGAATTTGTTATACTGGTTGAAAAGGCTTGTAAGGCCTAAGAGTTGAATAAAGAGAAGAGGAAAACTGATCTTGAAGCTAGAGATCCGAGGAAGAGACCGATGAGTAAGTGATTTCCATCTCAGTCAAAAAAATCTAAAGAAATGTATTCCCGTTTGAATGTTTCAATAGGGTATTCACACAGAGATCGTGGGAAGCAACATTCGAGTTTTAAATCTCAAGCTACTTCAATGGCAAGTGTGGGTAATGTGAGGTCTAACAGACCCGATTGTCAGCATTGTGGAAGAAAACATCCCGGTGAGTGTAGGATGAACGACTGGGCTTGTTTCAAGTGTGTTTCTCAAGAGCATTTTATCCAAGATTGTCCTAAAATGGCTGAGAAAGAAAAATTTCAGAGTGCGAGGCCGAGTAATACTACTAATAGGGGTAGGCCACTGAGAAATACCAGAAATGGAACCAGTAGTAAAGGTGTGACGAAAGATTCAGTTGCAAGATCCGAAGCTCGAGAACCTACTAGAGCCTATGCCATCCGTGCTCGCGAAGAAGCGGCATCTCCCAATGTTATCACTAGTACTTTTTCTCTCTATAGTATTAATGTAGTTGCATTGATTGATCCTGGATCAACTCATTCTTATGTTTGTGTGAAATTGGTAACTAGTAAGAGCTTGCCTGTTGAATTTACTGAGTTTGTGATTAGAGTGTCAAACCCCTTAGGCAAACATGTACTAGTTGATAAAGTTTGTAAGAATTGTCCTCTGATGATTCAAGGTCATTGTTTTTTGGTTGATTTAATGCTGTTGTCATTTGATGAATTCGATGTTATTTTGGGTATGGATTGGTTGACACTGCATGATGCCGTAGTGAACTGTAAAATAAAGATTATTCAACTGAAATGTGAAAATGGTGAAATTCTTCAGATTGATTTAGATGAGTCGAGTGAGTTACCTATTGTAATTTCTACGATGTCTACCGAAAGACATGTAAGAAAAGGTTGTGAAGCTTATCTTGCTTATGTGTTGAATACAAAAGTGTCTGAATTGAGAATTGAATCAGTGCCGATAGTTTGTGAATATCCGGATATGTTCCCAGAAAAGTTGCCAAGGTTACCACCAATTAGAGAAGTCGAGTTTGGTATTAACTTAGTACTGGGAACCTCACCGATATCTATTGCTCCGTATAGAATGGCTCGAACTGAATTGAAAGAATTAAAAACTCAGTTGCAAGAGTTAACACATAAGGGTTTTGCGAGACTGAGTTATTCTCCCTAAGGTGCTCTAGTATTACTTGTAAAGATTAAAGAAGAAAGATAGATTTATGAGACTTTGTATAGATTACCGACAGTTCAACAAGGTGACTATAAAGAAAAAGTATCCTCTGCCAATGATTGATGATTTGTTTGATCAACTGAAAGGAGCGACAATGTTCTCGAAAATGGATTTGAGATCTGACTACTGCCAGTTGAGATCCAAAGAGTCGAATGTGCCAAAAACTGCTTTTAGGACAATGTATGGACACTATGAATTTCTTGTTATGCCCTTCGGACTAACGAATGCTCCTGCAATTTTTATGGATTTAATGAATCGGATCTTTAGACCTTATTTGGACAAGTTTGTAGTTGTGTTCATTGATGATATTTTGATTTATTCTCGTGATAAGTCCGAGCATGTCGAGTACTTGAGAAATTTTTTGCAGACTTTGAGGGATAAGAAGTTGTTTGGTAAGTTTAGTAAAAGTGAGTTTTGGCTTCGCGAAGTTAGATTTTTGGGACATATCGTTTCAGGTGATGGTATTCGGGTTGATCCAAGTAAGATTTAGGCAGTTGTTGACTGGAAATCGCTAAGGAATGTATCTGAAGTTATAAGCTTCTTGGGCTTAGCTGATTATTACTGACATTTTGTCAAAGGATTTTCGATGATTGCTACTCTAATGACCAAGTTGTTGCAAAAGATGTTAAATTTGAATAGTCTGAAAAATGTCAGCAAAGTTTTGAGAAATTGAAGTCATTATTGACTGAGGCACTGGTTTCATGCAACCTAAACCGGAAAAGAATTCGTAATTTATAGTGACGCGTCACTGAATGGATTAGGATGTGTGTTGATGCAAGAAGGCAAAGTGATAGTTTATGCCTCGAGACAATTGAAACTGCAGGAGGAGAATTATCCGACGCATGATTTGGAATTAGCTGCTATTGTGTTTGCTCTGAAAATTTGGAGACATTACTTGTACGGTGAGAAATGTCATGTCTTTTCTGATCATAAGAGTTTAAAATACTTGATGACTCAGAAAGATTTAAACTTGCGGTAATGGAGATGGCTCAAGTTACTAAAAGATTATGAGCTAGTAATTGATTACCACCCAAGTAAGGCAAATGTATTTGCAGATGTGTTGAGTAGAAATTCTTTGTTTACGTTAAGAGCGATGAATACCCGGTTAAATTTGTCTGATAATGGTTCGATTCTAACTGAGTTGAGAGCTACACCGATGTTTCTTCAACAGATTTGTGAAGCTCAGAAATGTGATAGTGATTTGTAAGCCAAAAGAGTTCATTTTGAATCGGGTAATGATTCAGATTTTCATATCGGATCCGATGATTGTTTGATGTTCTGAGGTAGACTGTGTACTGAAAGATAATGAACTTATTCAAAAAATTCTTCATGAGGCAAATAATGGTTGTCTGTCTGTTCATTTGGGAAGTACAAATATGTATAATGATTTGAAGAAATTGTATTGGTGGTCAGGTATGAAACGAGATATTTCAGAGTTTGTTTTGAGATGTTTGATTTGTCAACAAGTAAAAGCTGAACACTAAGTGCCTTCGAGTTTACTTCAGCCAGTGATGGTGCCCGAGTGGAAATGGGATAGGATTACGATGGATTTCGTAACGGGTTTGCCTTTAACTCCAAAAAAGAAAGATGTTGTATGGATTGTGGTTGACAGATTGACGAAATCAACTCATTTTATACCGGTACGTACTGACTATTCGCTGGATAAGTTAGCTGAATTGTACATTTCTGAGATTGTGAGATTGCACGGGCTACTAATCTCTATTATTTCGGATAGAGATTCGAGATTTACTTCATGGTTTTGGAAGAAGTTGCAAGAAGCTTTGGGTACAAAGCTGAACTTTAGTACCGCTTTCCATCCGTAAACCAATGGTCAGTCTGAGAGAACGATTCAGGTTCTCGAAGATATGCTTCGCTGTTGTGTTCTAGAATTCGAAGGTAGTTGGGAAAAATATCTACCATTGGTCGAATTTGCTTATAAAAACAGCTTTCAGTCGAGTATAAAGATGGCGCCTTATGAGGCATTATATGGTCACAAGTGCCGAACACCTTTGTATTAGACCGAGCTTAGTTAGAAACAGATCCATGGGGTTGATTTGGTCGGAACAAAGTATTTCTGAAAGTATCTCCGTGGAAGAAGATTCTGAGATTTGGCCGTAAAGGTAATTGAGTTCACGTTTCATTGGGCCGTATGAAGTTATTAAAAGAATAGGGCCAGTGGCGTATCGGTTAGCTTTACCGACAGAGTTGGAAAGAATTCATAATGTGTTTCATGTGTCGATGTTGCGACGATACCGTTCCGATCCTTCACATATAATTTTTCCGTTAGAGATTGAGATTCGACCAGATATTACGTATAGTGAAGAATCAATCAAGATCTTGGCTCGAGAAGTTAAACAATTGAGAAATAAAAGTATAGCCCTAGAGAAAGTTTTGTGGCAAAGACACAGTGTGGAAGAGGCTACGTGGGAACTTGAGGAGACTATGAGAAAATAGTACCCAAAATTATTTTCTGGTAAGATTTTCGGGACGAAAATACCAAAGGAGGGAGAGTTGTAACAGCCCGAATTTAGGTCTAGTCGAAACAGTAGTTTCGAGACCACAAATCCGACATAGTAAAATTCATTTTTATTATATTTTCATGGTCTACAATTTTACAGAATGATTTTGTGAAAATATCGTTCGAAAATTTTGACGTTTGGGCACTCAATTTAGTTAAAAGGACTAAATTGTAAAAAGTGTAAAATTTGAGTTCTATTTGCTAGAGGTGTCTAATTGCTATGAAATTTTAAATTGAAGGTCCTTAGATGGTAATTAGACCATTTGTTAAGTTATTGGACAAAAATGGGCATGAAGTAAGATAAATTTTATGTTTTAAGTGAGGGGCATTTTGGTCATTTAGTTAAAAAGTGCAAAATTTGAGTTCTACAAGTCCGTTCTTATCCTGTTTTTAATGCTTTTTACATTTTTAAAGTCGTTATCACTCGATCTATCTATTTCTACCATTAATTTAAGAAAATATCAAGGTCTAGGGTTTGAACCATGTTGGAAATTTTTTCTATTTTGATGTCTAATGGTAGATTATGCATGTTTTATGTGTGATAAACAGCTTTTACTCAGTGATTTTTTATGAAACACCTAAAAAGGACCTATTTGTAAAAGTTATAAAAATGTGTGTAAAAGTATGATTAAATGAAAAATATGGACTTTTATAAGTATAAAAGAGGTTTGACTAGGCTTGGGAATCGAAGAAATTGAATAGATTTCATTTTTCAAGCCTAGGGGCCAAAATGTAAATATTTTAAAGTTTAGGGGAAAAATGTAATTTTTCTATAATGTGATTTTTTGGACTGAATTGAATAATGTGAATAATAAATTAGTTAAAATTGCTATTATACATCAAGAGAAACGAGGTTCGGACCTAGATTGGGGGAAAAATAAAGTATTTGACAATTAGGTCTCATTTCTACTATTTTTGTACCGAGGTAAGTTTGTATGTAAATAATGCATTGTTATTTATGCTTTAATTGCTTTAATATTATATGAATTGTGATTTACTCTTTGAACGTAATCGACAAAGTTCGACAAGCGAGAAATCCTGATTAAACCTTAGGAATAGGTAGGATATAGATGTCATGACATTAGGGTTATTGAGATTACGTGCAAGACTATATCTGAGATATGACATCGATATGAGACTTAGTGAAAGATCATAGCCGGACTATTGGCATCAATACGAGATCCCATATAAGACCATATTTGGGATATGGCATTGGTATGGTACTATGTGCGAGATGTCCCGATTATCCTTTAGTATTCCAAGTGGCTCAACGGGAAATTCAACGAAAACATCAAAGTTGTGAAAGGTTATGATTATGTTGCTAGTTGGTACAGGTACGTACGTAAAACTCATTGAATAATGAGCTCAATATGTGATGAACCCTTGGTATGGTTATGGATGAGTAAGTTATGATTTGAAGACCTAAATACTATTTATGCCAAGTTTATCATGTTATTTATATGTTACATGTGTGATTATAATGCTTATTGTTTACATAAGAACTTACTAAGCTATATAGCTTACTCCCCTTTCTTTTCCCTTGTCTTATAGTGTCACTAAGCTAACTCGGGGATTAGAGACTGTCGGAAATCCACTTACACTATCAACTTATCATATTGGGTACCGATGAATTTAACATTTTGAGTTATGGCATGTATAGGGACTTGGTCATTTTGTTATGTGTCATAATTGATTTGGCCAAATGTGTTAGCTTATGTTGGTTGAATATTCATTTTGTAAATGGCCATTGAAATTGACTAATATTGGTTTAAGTATATAGATATACATATGATGTTGCTTTGCATGGATGTGGGAATTTGCATGGTTTGAGTTGACAAGAATGTGATGATTGTATGTGATAGATGGTAGCACATGGATCAGGTGTTGATGTCTTGGTTGTAGTTGATTTGGTTGAATGTTTATACTTGGATTGGTATTAAGTTTTGTTGTGTAGATGAGTGCAAGGAAGGGTGGCAAAATGTCTTGGTAAATAGCCTTGTTTTTTTCCACACGGGTAGACACATGGGCATGTGTCTAGGCTGTGTGTGACACACGGTCTGCCCCATGGGTGTGTGATCCGGCCGTGTGTCTCCTGCACCTTAATTGTTGCAAAACAGAATGCTTAGTATCAAGCACACAGGTAGAGACACGGGTGTGTGTCTCAACTATGTGGACGGCACGGCCTTGAACACGGGCGTGTGCCCTAACCGTGTGAAGTCTACACCAATTTTATGAAAAATTATGAAAATTTAATCGACCACACGATCTAAGTAAACGAGCATGTGCCTTGACTGTGTGACCTCCATTTGTTCATGAGATCATAAACAAAGAGTTACACGGGCTAAGGACACAGGA
This sequence comes from Gossypium anomalum, assembly GCA_025698475.1. Classification (NCBI taxonomy): domain Eukaryota; kingdom Viridiplantae; phylum Streptophyta; class Magnoliopsida; order Malvales; family Malvaceae; genus Gossypium; species Gossypium anomalum. The sequence goes on from CM046961.1 coordinate 16,010,025, forward strand.
ATGTCCCTTACTACATGGGCATGTGTCTTGGTCCACACGAGCGTGTGGCCCTGTTTCCATGAAAATTTTTCTAAGTTTTCCAAAAGTTTCCAAAGTTCTCGGTTTAGTCCTGAACCACTTTCGATGCATGTTTTGGGCCTCGTAGGCTCGTAATAGAGACGATATGAATGTATGTGAAAAGTTTTAAATTTGGATGGAAATTTACGTCTCAATTTTGTATGATTACTTGTGTATAAGTCCGGTAATGCCTCGTACCCTGTTCTGGCGTTGAATACGAGTAAGGGGTGTTACACGTATATTACTTGCACTATCATGTCCTTGACCACGGATATCATCTACATTAAGGCAGTGATGTAAAAGAAGTTCACAAATTGCCTTTTTTAAAGCTAACGATGTGGTGTCCTTCACATGCACCAAATCAAAAAATTGTTAACGTATAAAACCTTCTTTATCAACAAACTGCAATATAATTACCATTAGTTCTTTCTTTAACTCATCACGAGCTTCATCCACTATAATGCAAGACTTTGAATCTCCAATCTCTTCCCAAATGAATCCCTAGATTTTACTCTCCAAAATAGAAAGAATGTCGTTCTGAACAGTTGGACTAACATACTGTGCATTTTGAGGGGCATTTTTTAAGACAATTTCTCCCACATCTTCATCATAAGAAGCCATGAGTTATATTAGTTCAAGAAAGTTACCTCGACTTTTTGAATCTTCTGCTTCATTGCGTCCCCTAAAGTTACAACCTTGAAATACAAGCCACTTGACAGCATCTATTGACACCTTGAGTTGTAGCTGATTTCTTGCAACTTGTTTAGAATTTTGTTTCTCAATAATCCTCTCAATATTTTGCAAGAAATTGTAAAGATCGAGATAATTTTTCATTGCATTCTTATGTAAAGAATTTGCATCCTTACCCACATAAGTAACAAAAGGACATTTAGAGCCTTCAATAACCTTCTTCCATGATTGATAAGTGATGAAAGTAACATATTTTAAACCTGTTCTTAATGCGCTTTTGGATTATTATTTATGTTAATTGGTGAATTTTATGCTCGTAATCCTTTGAATTCATGTTTTTATACTTAGGAGAGCATTTGGGAGCAAAAGGAGCGAAAAACGAGTGAAAATTAAACAAATATAGTAGATTTCAAGAGCCACACAGGCTGGATACACGACCATGTGCCAGATCGTGTCGATTTCACGATTTGCATCCCAAACACGTGGAAAAATACAAATATTAGTCTTTCTGGGCATTCTAAAGTCTATAAATACCAAATAGAATAAGAGAAAGGGGAGCCATCAAAGGATATTGAAGAAAATAACTCGATGAACACCATTGGAGCCAACTCTGAAGCAGATTTCCATCAAGATCGAAGACTTCCGTTTAATTTCTTTTGATGTTTTTATGAGTTTCTTTATTTCTTATGGTTATTCTGACTTTGAGATGTTTTTATTCACAACCATGAACTAATTTCCTAGATACCTAGAGAAGATGAACCCTATGATAAATTCTATTATTTGATTTCTATTTTACATGATAAATACTTAATTCTTATTCTCAGTTATGTGTGCTTATATCTTGTTTTAATATTTTTGGGATATTAATTCATGTTTAATGTGCTTAAATCAGAGGAGGAAAATTCTCTATTTAAGAGTACATCTAGCATAATTGAGTGGAGTTGCATGCAATCCTAAAAATAGGATGACATAAATCTACCGGATTAGAGTCAAATCTAATAAGGGAATCCATAGATTAAGTTAATGCGATAATAGGGTTTTAATCAGAAAGAAGTTTCAATTAATCAACCTAGAGTCAATTTCTCTTACTCTCGAAAGACATATTAATATAATTTAAGGATTTCTACGGATCAAGATACTAAGTGAATAAATCATTTAATTCAAATTCATAATAATAGATGAAATCTAGGTAGACTCTTTTATGGGTATTGTTTCTCTCATTGGTTATTATTCAATTATTTTCCTAATTTATTATCTATTGAGTTCTTTAGTTAAATTAATTTGGTAATTTTTAGTTTAAATCAATCACTCCAAATTGTCAACTAAATAATAGGAAAACAATAATTACTAATACTTTTAGTCCTCGTGGATACTATATCTTTACTCACCGTAGCTATATTATTTACTGATAGGTGCACTTGTCATAGACATGACTGTGTGCGAGATACGACTTGTCACACAAGTGTGTGTGTGTGTGACTGTGTGCTCTGCACAACCTCACACACGAGCATGGGGGAAGTGAAGGAAGATCACATACGGCTTGTACACACGGGCATGTCTTAGGCCGTGTAACCACTGGGCTTAAATTTTAAATCACACATGGGCTAAAGAAACACCACACATGGCTGTGTGGCCTAACACGTACCTTTACATGACCGTGTCCCCCTTTTTAACCTAAAAACCTTAATTTTGTTTTTCTTTTTACCTTGACTTCTTCCTCCCAACCCTCCAAAAAAAAAACCCTAGTCATCGTTCCTCATAGCCCTTTGATGCCGCTGACCCCCATTTTCCTACGACTCACCCCTTCCCCCTCCTTTTTAATCAAAACTAAATAATTATTGGTCAAGAAACCATAATTAAGTTTAAAATTTCTTAAAATAAATAAATTAAAAATATTAAAAATATCAACTCCCACAAAACAATTAAAATATTCAACATCCTCAATACACTAAAAGTAAATTTAAATTTAAAAATAAGTACAAATAATATTTCAAAAACATTTTAATGTACTTCAATCTATCATCTTTATCATCATATTCAATCAATAGAGATTCTTGTTTGCTAACTTGTTTAATATCTAATGCACTTAATTGCATTTACATTACGTTTGATTAGGGTAAGTAGAATAGGGTAGTAATGGAATAGAGCTGTAATCAGTAATCCAATTGTTTGGTTCAATGGAATGGAATAAAGCTGTAATAGTATTATTATGTTTGGTTGAATGGAATAGATGTTGTAATAGCATAAGGAAAAAGACTTAAATGACCAAAGTACCCTTAGTAGAATTTTTTTAGATAGATGATTATTATTGTTGTTATTAAATTTTAATAAGATTATTATTAAATATAATTTCATATAAATAATAAAAAAATAATTTAATCATATTTTAACATAATTTTTATTAAATACAATTTAATAACATAATATATAATTTAATAACATTCTTAATATAATTATTAATAAAATATTAATAAAAATCAAAATATATAATATTATAAAAATAATATATAACCTACTTTATTATTTTTAAATTGCAATGCATATTTAGTGTGCTAAAATATCATTAGCGAAACAAATAGTTTAATTGTCTTCTAAACTAAAAAGCAAACTATTAGAAGTAATAAATAGCTTAAAAATTATATTTTACATCAAAACTTAATGTTCATACATTAACAAAAGGTTACATATATTCAAATCATTATTGCAAGACCAATTCTTTTACACCTCTCACTTTGTACTATTAGAGGTAAATAAGCCATTACTACAAGATGTTAAAGTGTTACATATCTTCATATCATAGTAAAAGGGTTATGTTTCTTCAATACTAATCTCAATAACATTAAAAAAAATCAAAGAATTTAATTGCAAAAGAATTTACAATGATTCAGCGAATAAATGAATGGTCTAGCTATGGGTGGAGGAAGCAATCAAACAAGCCAATGAAGAAGAGGAAACAATAACACACTGTCAATGAAAGAGAAATAATACATGTTAAGAATCTTTGCAAAGCAAAAAAATAAAAATTACAAATATCTTTGCAAATAAAAAACCTAACATTAATTTCTTTATCAAATTTCTTACAGCAAAATTAACTCTATTTTTAGCAAATAATAATGTCTTGAACAAAAATTATAGTTGTTTTAAAAATGATATTTAAAGATAACTAATTACTTTAAAACATTTCATGGCAACCAACTTGGGATTAAAAGTTAGAAATCACATATACATTCATACAGACACATAGGTACTATATAAATATAGCATCCAGTTCCATGAAGCCCTAATACACAACGGATGTAAAGTAGAAGCTAAAAGACTGCATTTTCAAAAGACAACCAAATTAATGGCAATCCTCTTTTGTGAAAGCCAATGATAAACCTAAAATGAGAGCTACTTGGTGGAATGAATTTTGGATTGTAAAGCAATACACAACAAATGTAAAGTAGAAGCTAGATGACTACATTTTCAAAATTATGAATCTCAACATGGGAAAGCGTTCTAGGGTCTAAACATGTGAGTGTCACAGCAATGCCATCGGGGTATAGCCCTGGTGTATAGAATGAAGTTTTTCCACAAAACTTACAGAATGTATGTTTCGAGGTGTGAGTTCCAAATGTATATGTAGTAATGAACTTGTAACGGCCCGTTTTTAATGAAATCAGAACAGTGGTTTAAGGACTAAAAATTTGAAGTCAAAAAAATATTTTAATATTATTTTATGGTCTATAGCATGATAGTATTATATTATAAAAATTTCGTGAAGAAATTTTACCGTTTGTATGCTCAATTCGTGAAAAAGGACTAAATCGCATAAAGTGTAAAAGTTGTGTTCTATTAGCTAAAGGTGTTAAATGGCTGTAGAACTTTAAAGTAGAGGTTCTTATTGAGTAATTAGACCACTAATTGAGATAGTGGATGTACATGGATTGTAATCATGAAATTTGTAAGGTTAGGTTGATATTAGGTAATAAATTGATAAAATATTAAAAATAAAAGAATAAGCGTCATATTTCTTCATCTTCCACCGATTTTTACATCAATAAATAGCCATGGGAGAGCTAAAAATTTCATCATATTAAACCTCTTGCATGTAAATGATTTTTAAGCACGTTTTTTATATTTTTACGTTTTTGGGATCGTTGTAGCTTAACCTAACTAACTAAGGGCTAATTTGCAAAAAATATTGAATATTTTGAGTTTTACCATTGATTAAAATGCTAGGATTTTGAATTTTAATGGAAGAAAATGAATCTTTGTTGTTAGTTAAACAACTTTTGTAAAGAGATTTTTAATGAAATTGTCAAACAGGGGCTAAATTGAGAAATGTGAAAATTGTGTGTTAAATGTGAGAAATTGTGAAATATATGGGCTGTTATAAGTATACAATAAATTCTTCTAGGCTTATATGTGGATGAAATTGCATGAATTTCATTTTACGAGCCTAAAGACTAAATTGTAAAGAAGTCAAAAGTATAAGGAAAAATAGTAATTTTACCAAAACATGGTTTTGGATTGATTTGAATAGAATGAGGCTTAAATTAGTTAAATTTGATTATATAGATAAATAAAAGCAACGTACAGAATTAGATCGGAGGAAAGACAAAGTTATAGACTAAACGATCGTTTTCCATTGTACGAGTTCGAGGTAAGTTCGTGTAATTAAATTTTGTATTTATATGCTTTAATTGAAATGCACGAATGTGAATGATTTAATTACTACTTATAATTATCGAACACATAATAGACATTGTACGGAAAATACCGAGCCCCGTTTGAACCTTAAGAATTCGTAGGATACAAATGACAATGTCATTAGGGTTACCGATTTGGTTGAGGTCCTGCATATGTTGCGGACTCACCATAGCTCACATAAGCTTACCATTATTCAGCTCAGAGGAGTTTACCGATTATCGCTCGTATGAGCATATATGGATAAGACCATAACTGGGTTATGACACTATGAACGTAAAACCATGGTTGTATTTATATGTAAGACCATAGCTGGGCTATGGCATTCTGATGATAAGACCACAACTAGGTTGTGACATAACAAATGTCAAAGATAAATTGACAGATTACAGTTCAGTACACTTAGTGTGTACTACCCGAGTATCCTACGATATTCTAAGTGGTTCAAAAGGCAATGTTCTGATATGATATAACACGAGTTCAATACGAACTATTACAGGTATAGATATGGATTATATGGAAAATGGTATATATATATGATACACGGATATACAGTATATATGTTACATGTACATGGAACTTAATAATTGTTAAATTCATACACAATTCTATTATGAATTTATATGAGTTCGATACGATCTAGTACATGTATTTGCAAGAAATACATGGAAATGATTTTACATGATGTATTGATACATGATATGGAAATTTAATTATTTGTTGAGTTCATCCATGATTGCTGATTCATAGGTGAATTTATATGACAAACATGGTTAGTGTAATGTGCTTAGGCTTTGGCTAAGTTGTGGTTGGATTATACCACATTAAACTTATAAGTTATGCATTGAAATGGTAAATGCCTAAATGGAAATATACTTGTGATCATGAAAAGGAGATTTTCGATTTTATATGAATACATGGCTATATTGATTAATGATTATATGTTAGGCTTTTGAGCCAAATTGAGTTGTAATATACCTTGTTTCACTTACTTCATTTGTGGTTAAATGGGTATGTAAATAATGAAAGATCGTCAAATGCTTCCATTAGAATTGCTATGGTAGTTTGAAATGGTACGAGTTTTTGGATGATTGGAATATGTTTAGCCATATGTTGGAATTATAAGTGCACGTAAGTAGTGGATACTTATGTTATGATGTTTTGTGGTAAATTGGCTTGATAATGTGATATTTAACCTTGAGAGGTTATTGTTGTTTAAGCTAAGGCCAAGACACGTCGGATCGACTTAAATGGATTACACTTATAAATTGAAGCGGTGAACTTTATTTTTAAGTTGCGAACTTACTAAGCTTAATTGCTTACTCTGTTTATTTTTCTGTGATTTATAGATATCGGAAGCTCGTTCGGGTTGAAAGTTATAGGATATTTTATCACACTATCTATTGACTATTTTGGTACTTATGGTATTATAATTTTGGTTATAATGGCATGTATAAGTTATTTGGCTGCTGTAGCCTATATGGTTTGGTCAAGTATTTAGCCATTAGATTTGACTTGTTTTAATACATTTTGTTATGTATATATAAGTAAATGACCTTGTCATATTGATATATGTCTATCATGTGAGTGTGTGATAGTTGTGAATTAGATTTTGGGTATTAATTGGTTTGCATAATTATAAGTGGCCAATTGAGGTGCCAATATGTGTCATAATGGTATATGATATTATAACATGTTATAAGCTTGATATTGGTTGGTTTTGAATGCCTATTTATGCCATGTTCATATGCAAATTGTTATGTTTAGGTTGGTACCAATTTGGGTGAGAAATATGGCTTGAAAAATGACCTATTTTTATCCACACTAGCGTGTGTCTTGGCCGTGTGTGACACATGGCCAGGTTACACGGCCATGTGTCCCCTGATATTTCATTAAGACCAAGTCAGTAGCTATACACGGCCTAGCACACGGGCATATGGTCTGGCTGTGTAACCCAAGTCAGAAAGTTACATGGGGTTGAACACGGCCATGTGATCCCATTTTGAATGCCCACACAGCCTAAGACATGGGTACGCCTCTTGGACGTGTGAGACATACGGCCTAGTCACACGGGCATGTGTCCCCTGCACTTTGAAAATTTTTCATGTTTTTCTAAAAATTTCTTGAGTGCTCGATTTTGCCTTGAACCACTTTTAGTGTCTATTTAGGGCATCGAGGGCTCGTATTAAGGACTATATGAATGAATTTGAATGGTTTTTTTCATTTGAATGAGAATTGTATATGGCATGTTTGAATGATTAAGTTATAAGTCTGGTAATACTTCGTAACCCTGTTTTGGTGTCGAATACGGGTTAGGGGTGTTACAAAACTTCTCCGAATCATCTAAAACTTCGAACCTTTGATATAGGACAATAAAGTGAACGTTCCCTCTTATGGAGTAGTCAAAACAATTGAATTTTCAAGCAATAACAGTAATAGGTGCTTGGACTTTCCATCTTACTTTCTTATAGTGGCAACCGCCATTGTGCAGTACTAATTTGGTTCCATACCAACAACAACTAGGACAAGTGCAAAGTTTATCCTAATGTAACAACCTTAACCCGCTTTCATCGTTGGGTTGGGTCATGGAGTATTACAATAACATTCTAAACATTTAACAGTTCATACAATAATTATTCAATTATGATTACAATTAATCAATCTCATTCCATTCATGAGCTAATATACATATACGGACCTAAAAACGAGTTTAAGGCCCTAAGAATATATTGGAAACATTTCGGGGTCAAACAACAACATATTGGAGAAGTTAGGAAAAATTGAAAAAAGAATTTGGAATAGTGGACACACGGTCATGTGAAATGCCCCAGATCGTGTGACTTTCGAAATTGGGGCACACAGTAGTGTGTGTTGCCCGTGTACAACACACGGTTGTGTGACAGATAGTGTCTCAGGCCGTGTGCACCTAAATGTACCTTAAAACTCAAGTTTACCAAATTGTGGTTTCTTGGACACTAAGCAACCGATTCATCAATCATATAACCTAATCAAAACACAATTAAACATGCCAAAATAACCATCTTGAGTGCTTAACCAATATGTCATTCAAAGGCACATCAACCATGTATTAAACAATCAAGTAAGTCATTTGAATCAATGCACTATCTAACATCTACCATATGCACTCAAGCATCAAAAAAATGACCAAACATAAATATACATTGATTCATTATTCTAACTCAAGAGTGATAAACATGTTATAAGGCTAATACTTAATTCAACACTTCTATGTCAACCAAATTAAATCACCAATTTCAATAGGACATATAGCTTATTTAAAGAAAACACCATTTCTAAACATTTACAAATATAAACATAATTATATCAAAATATATACATCATTTACCAAGATTATAAGTTATATATCATACACGTAACATTCATCAAAATTATCCATAGACAAAATATTTTAATCAACTAATACCCCCTAAGTACATGCCAAAAACACAAAAGAGGACACCACTGACGTTGAGTACGTGATTCTTGTAGGATGCTGAGTTCGAATCTACTATTTATCTAACCTGTAAACCAGGAAACCAATCCACATTAAGTAGATTTCACTTATTTGAATAACCACAAGTATATTTAAAGCATTTGAATTTATTTCATAACTTTAATAATCTAATTCAAGAAATATATCATATCTTCCAATGAATAAATACATATACATAAGTAAATATAATTCTTCCTTGGTAATATCTATAACCAACTATCTTCAATGGTTCATATAACCTTGATGTATAGTCCAATCGATACATGGCACCCGGTGCCTAGCGGATAAACCACAGAAGAGTTTGTGCCCAAAGCTTGTCGGATAAACCGGCAAATGTGTTCCCAGCACTAGTTTATAACGGAAATTGTGCCCAGCGCTAGTCGAATAAACTGAAAAATGTGTGCCCAGCACTAGTCAGATAAACTGGCAGAAGTTGCGTCCAGCACTAGTTGGATAAACCAACGAATAAATATTGAGCCCAGCTCTAATTTGACATACCAACAATATTTACGTCCAGCGCTAGTCGAATAAACCGATGAATAAATACTTATTTATTTTCACAATTTCCTCATTCATTAATTAACATCATCATTCAAATATGAACATAAGATTGTATATCAAGTATTTAATGACACCTAATTATTAATTAAATAAATTATTAATAAAAAGGTTAAGTTCGAGACTACGAACTTACCAAAATACGACAGGTGCTACGAATCAAAGACGTCTACTCAATGGTCTTTTCCTTCCCACGGTTGATACCCGATCTATTCTTCTCTTTATCAAATTACCAAATTAATTCCATTACTTAATTTAAATACCATACTTGCTTTTAATTAAATTAATTAACCTTAGATCATAATTTATACTTTTACCCTCAACAATTGACATTTACTCAACTTAATCATTAACATCAAAATTAGCTTGATTGCATCTTCATCTAATTTCCATAACTAACCACATATACATATACTTTATTAACAATCCCTAAATTCTTGAATTTTATAACTTAACCGCATGCTAGTTTAATTTATAGCATTTAACTCCTTGAAAGCTAATACTAATAAAACTCATAATACAAAATATTTTACTTGCTCAACTTAGTAATTCAACTCAAATTTCCAGCACAAAGAACAATCCACCAAAACAGTCCCTAGACTTCACAAAAATTAACAATTTAACCCCTAATTCTATCAAAACAACTTCAGACATTAGAGTTTTTCAACAATGGCAGCTTTCACAAATATCATAATTTCTCTAAATTTCCACATAAGTAATCGACTACATGATTTTAAGGTTCCAAAAATATAAAGTTTAATTGAAAATAATCAAATCATACCAATAAAGTTAAGCTTCAAAAATGAAACTTAAAAGCCGAATAGTGCTAACCTTTTTCTTCTCCAAATCGGCATGGAAGAGAGATGAAGCTTTAATTTTGTTTCTCTTTCCTTTTTCTTTCCCCACTACTCTATTTGTTTCTTTTATTTTATTCATATTTTCATTTCATTTTTATTATAACTTAACATAATTACTTAGTTAAGCATTATCATACAATAAACATATATTACATATATATATATATAATTCCCTAATAATTATCCATTAACCAAAACTCATCAAATTAATGGACTATTTGTTAAATAGTCCCTTATTCTAATCCCACTTTGAAGTTTAATACTAATTACCAATTTATCACCCACTTATTTTAATTTAATAATTCAACCCCCAAGAATATTTATACTCAAACTTTTGACCCTTTAAACAAATTTCACATCTTTGCATTCAATATATATATATACCATAAAATCATTAATCCAAAACCTCCAAATTTTAGTTTTCCCCAATCAATTCCCATCAAACCAATTTATATTATTTTCCAGCATTCCCTTAATCACTATAAATCACGATGTAAACCTATAAGACTTATAATTTGCACATCACCTCAAAAACATATAACATTCTTAAAAAAATAGTACCTACACTCTTCATGATTTATCAAATCAGTCCCTACTTAAGATTGGTCTAGCTTCAACAATTTTAAAGGTGCAAAATTTATTAGAGTGGTAGCTCAAACACGTACATATATATAAATATAATTTCATAATCACTCACAAATTTAACATCCAACAAAATAACACCAGGCATTTGAATTTCTCATCAATAGTAACTTCTACAAATATAATTAATTCTCACAATTTCAACACGAGCAAATTAACTCATAACATTAAGACTTCAAAAACATAAATTTAATGTAAAAATAACCAAAATTCACTAACCAAATTAAACATGCAACAAGAGCTCTTGGCCGTGCAACTTCTCCCCTCTTTCCTTTTTGTTTCGGAAAAAGGAAAATTTAAGAAAATTTTTGCTTGGCTTTCCTCTCCCCACTAACCATTATCTCCCATCTATTAATAATAATAATATATATATATATATATATATATATATATCCTTTTATAACAAATTTTAACTTAATTATTATACTAACTTAACACATATGATACTTATAATATTTACTAAAACCGTCCACCATCACACACTTATACAAATAATGGCTTATTTATTTAATAAGTCCCTTAATATAGATTCATCTTATAATTTAGTATTAATTCTTACTTTTATGACTTATTTGATTTAGTCCCTTTACTTTAATTAAATACTCTTTCGTCAAAATTACATAACCAAAAATTTAATTCACTTTTAATATAACTCTGTAAATATTTATTAAAAATATTTACGAGTCTAGTTTAGGGAAACGAGGTTCTGACACCTTAATTTCCAAAATCATCAACTTTAGAACCAATACACTTGTACCTTGTCTAACTTTCTAATAATTAAAATTATTAGATCAACCTCAATATAATACCGTTATACCTTCGTAATTATGAATAAATAATATCCACAAATTCTATCTTCGAAAAACAACATTCTGAAACCACTGTTTTCAACTTCACTAACTTTTGGGTCATTACACTTAAAGTTGATTTGTAATTAGTAACTCAGTTCAAATGTAATAGCATCCTAACAACCATCATGCAATGAAACCATTAATCCCAAATCTTCATAACTCAGTTATAATCTAAGTAGCATCACGCAATGAACCATTAACAACAAATCTTCAAACTCAATTCAAATGCAGTAGCATCCTAAGTACCATCACTATCATTAATCCCAAATCTTCATAATTCAATTCAAATGCAAGAACCATCACGCAATGAACTATTTCCACTTTTCTTTTAACCCCACAAAAATGAATAAATATGAACCAATGAAAAAGTGAACACAACAACACCATCAACCTTTCATCTTTAAGAGAAAAAATAAGATCAAAAACATCTTACATGAAAAGGAAAAAAACCCAAAAATCAACAGCTTATAGCACTTAAAAGAGAAAATCAATAACCTGTTTCATTTGAGGAAAATCTTGATCCCAAAATAGGCAAATAAACTCGTGATTCGACATACTAATTTGCATACGCAAAAAAAAAACAATCATCAGTTTTAGGGTTACCTATGTTGCACAAGCTTCTTTAAAAATTACTTGCTTTCGGTTCAAGAAATTTGAATCAGTACTAAGAGATTGATTAGCAATTCTATGATCTGGTGTTCTTCAATTGAGTCTGGAGTTTTTTCCTTGCTGAAGATTTTGCCCCTAATTGAGAAATTGTTATGATCTCGATTCCTATGAGGAAAAGATTGAAGAAGTTGGTGAGGAGCAATGGTGTTTTAGGGCTTTGGAAATGGAGAAGGAAATGAATGTGGAGGCTATAATTGAAAGTACAGAAAGAACAATGATAAAAAATGAGGGCAAAAATAAAAAAAATAATCTTTTAGCATTCCTACGTGTTTTGAATGGGCAATTCAGAGGTTGGGGCAAAGAATGTTATTCGGTCTCTATTCTGTGATTAGTGAGAATAGAAAACTAAACATCAACACTTATAATAAGTATTCCACTGAACCAAACAATAATTTAAATTTACGTTTATATATATTATAGGTTAAATACATTTTGTTATAGATATTTTCTACTGTCACATCATACTTGGTTACTAGATTTTACCAATTATTAAGTGAGTGAAGAAAAAACAGTAATTAATTTAATGATTCTTTTTTCATTCTAAGTAACGTTTTGTATCATTTATCTAATCAAGGGCCAAGGCAGGAAAAACATTTGAGGAGGTTGAGAATTAAATTATAAATTTTTTTAGGGATTAAAAGGTCATTTTAACTTCATACTAATTCATAATTTTTTATAATTTTACAAAGCAATTTTACTGTTATAGCCAAAACTGCCTACACGTTAGATTCTATCTTATAAAGTTATTGTAATTTAATTTTAAGGTCAAAATCCGCTGTTAGTCCCTGTACTTTGAATAGAATTTGAGATTTAGTCTATATACTTTAAAATTTAAAAATTCAATTCTCTTACTTTTTCAATTTAAAAAATCTAGTCCAATTATTATTGTCATTGGTAATTTTTGTCAAAATTTTCCAACTTAACATATTATTTTCCGTCAATTATATATCATGCCATATGAGGACTGTCGTAACTATTTTTTTGGTAAAACGGGGATCGACTTTGGAAACGAAAATGAAAGAACGGGAGTCGGCACCAATCTTTTTTTGATGAGGTGTGATCGGATCACCTTAAATTAATCATTTTAATAAAAGTTAAGATTTACTAAAACGATAATTTTTGGTCTCGAAAAATCGAGAAAATGAGTTCGAGAGTCGATTCACATACGAGGAAGGATTAGCACCCTCGATCGCCCAAAATTGGTACCTAGTTGATTAATTAGTGTCTTAATGTCGAAATTAAAAAACTTGAAAGACTTTGAAATACGGTCCCTCTTTAAAAAAACATTTGAATGCTAAAGACCTTCTCGTCTCGAAGCAACAAAATGTCATATCCAGTGAGTTAGGACACGACATCTCAAACTTTTGAGAATGAGCTTGCCTTTTACTTAAAAATCTGTGTATTTTAACTTCTTTTAAAAGGGATATTCGGTTAGTTAGAGGAACGAGGAAAATCGAAACCCAGTAAGTTAGGGCACGTTTCCTCGAATTTCCAAACACCTAATATTGCCTTTACTTGCGAAAAATCTTATTTCGAGGTAACAAAATGTCATACCCGGTAAGTTAGGGCACAACACCTCGTATCTCCGAGAATAAGCATGTTTCAAAACTCGTATTGCGATTTAAAAGAGTATTCCGTTATTTAGGTTAAATGAGAAAAATCGAAACCCAGTAAGTTAGGGTGCGATTTTCTCGAAATTCCAAATACGGAGTATCGCTTTTTTATGAAAAAGTTATTTTCGTCGAGAAAAGGTTAATACAACATAAGTTTATAATAATAAGATATATAATGCATAAACGAATACAAATCTCGGTATTAACGAACACAACAGAATGAACGTAAACGCAAACATGAATGATAACGATGAAAGCAAAATAAAATAAATAAATAAACGAATAAGCTAAAAGAAGAGAGAAATGATAAATAAGCTAATAGTATTTGAAAATAAAAATAAAAATAAAAATAAAAAAAACGAAATAAAAAACTAGTTGTAAATAAATATTACATAAAATTATATAAAAAGATTGATAGGAATAGCAATGATAATAATAATAGTATGAAAAATATAACAATAGTAAAATGATGATATTAATACCTAAATATAAATATAGATGTAATACCTAAAATATAATAATAATGAAAGTATGAGTAAATAAGAAATATAAATAGATGAGCGATAAGAAAATAAATATAGATGAAAACATAATAATAGGCATAATACAATAGTAATAGTAATTACAAAAATGATAATAGTAATAAAATAAGTCAATAATAATAATAATAATAATAATAATAATAACCGTAGTAGTAATAATAAAAATATAATAGTAATAATAATACTAAATATAACAATAATAATATTAATAATAAAATAATAGCAATAAAAATAAAAATAATAACAATGACAATAAAGAATAAGAATAAGAATAATAATAATAATAATAATAATAATAATAATAATAATAATGATGATGATGATGAAAATATGGGTAACCATAATCGCAACTATATTATAAATAATAAATAATAATAATAATGATAGTCTTAATAATGATAACGACCATGAAAAAGTAGGAATAATAATGATAATATATAAAATAATAATAATTGTAAAAAGATAATAAGAATAGTAGCAATAATAAGGGTAATAAATAAATAATAATAGTAAATAATAAAAATAATAATAGAAATAAAAAAGATTAATAATAATAATAATAAAAAGATAATAGTAATATAGTAATAGTAATAGCCATAAAAAAATAAAAATAATGGTAATAATAATAAATAGTAATAATAACAATAATATAAATAATAGTATACATATGAATAATAATAATAATAATAATAATAATAATAGCAATAATTTGGATAACAAAATAGCAAAAATGACCAAAAGGGATTAAATCGAACTTGAAACAAAATTTTTGGGGCAAATCTGGAGTAAATAAGAGAGAAAAGGACTAAATTGCATGCGCAAATAACTAGGAGGGACTAAAATGGGCAATAAACTCTCCCTTCAAAACGCGCAGCATAAAGGGGGACCAAAATGAAAACCAAAATAAATTAAAGGGTAAAATTAGAAATAATAAAAATTTAATTTCAAAACAATAAAAAAAGCGGAAGGACCAGGGGCGCAATTAGCCCAATTTCTGAAAACACGCGGATCCTTTAACTGGGTCGGGTCATATGCGGGTTGGCCTCCCCAAAATGACGTCGTTTTAGCATCTGGGGAGGCCAATGAAAACGACGCCGTTTCATTAGTGTTATAAAAGCAAGTTTTTTTATAAAAAAATCATTTTTCCTTTGTTTCAAAAAAAAAAGGGGGAAGGGGTTCTCAATTCTCTCTGGCCAAAGCTTGAATCCAGCAAAGAGGGCAGTCGTCGCCGTCGCACCGGCCACCGCTACCGGCGACGCCGGCCACCGTGCATGGTGGCCGAAAAATCCAAAAAAAGGGTGCGTTTTTTATGTTTTTTTTTTTATTTTTCTTCTTTTATATACTTATACACAACTGATTTTTTTTAAACAAATAGAGAATGTCTATGTATTTATGTAGTAGATAAAAAAGAAAAATATTAAAAGAGAAACACAAAGAAACAAAAAAAAGAAGAATACCCTTGTATAACTTGTTTTCTTTTCTCCGAATCTGTTTTGTAAATTTGTCTTCTTTTTTATTTGGATCTTTTTTCGCATTCAATCTCTACTATGTTTTGTATTTCAAAAGAATCACCGAATCCCTACAATGGATTTTGGCTTTTCTTTTTATAGCCATTTTACATGTTTTTTTTTTTTTTTATCTATGAATCACTGTCTTTTCTTCATTTAATCCTTGCAGGTACAGCTTTGGGCGGTGGAGAAAGTGGCCGATGTGATGGAGGCAGGTGGTGTCAGAAGGGGGTTGGCTGAAAGTCAAGCATAGGGGTGATGGCTAGGGTTTCTGATTTCTGCCAAAATCAGTTTAGGTAGTGGGCCATGGAGTTTGGGTTTTAGGTTTTTTTTTTATTTTGGGTTTGAATTTGGGCTTATGTAATTTTATTTTTTGGGTAGATAGATTTGGTTTAATTCGGGTCAAAATTGGGCCTCAACAAGGACAACCTAATCAAATTTCTAAATTGTTAATTTTTGATAGAAAATACTTACAATTTTAATGATAATATTGAGATTTTTAAATCAATAAACTAAAGAGATTTTTTTTTTTAACTTTTAAAATATAGAAACTAAATTCCAAATTTTATACAAATACAAAGAGTAATAACATATTTTAACTTGATTTCAATTATCTTTTTAACTTTTCACTAATTGATTTAAAGTCACTGAATCATTAAAATAGAATTAGCAACCTTGACTGCTAAAGATAAACAAAAAGAAAAAAATTAGTAAAATATGAAAAAGAGAGAGTGGCACACCGGAAGAACGTTTACTTGGCTCGTGAATCTCAATGCAATTGACAATAACGGTCAAACACGTTTTATTGATGTTTAGGAGACAACTTTTTTCTTTTTGTTCAATCTTTGGGAGACTTATTGATCTCCTAAAGACATGCCTACACATAATTCTGAGTCTCATGATTTTTCTAAAAAGAAAAAGTTGTCGAGCATTCAATTAATTTTCTTTGATATTTCTAATAAAAGAAATAATGTAATTTTGTTCACATGACCCTTGTTCTTCCATTACTTCATTTACTTCAACATTTTAAAGTGGATTGAAGCTTAAATTGATTGGCATTGACAAGAAGATGTAGATTCGAGTGTGTTGAAACGCATTATTTTTTTATCTAAAAGTAAAAATGAAGAGTTATAAGTAGTTCTAAAAAATATGAAAAATTATATTTTTGTAAACTCTAATTGAGTAGATGTTTCAAAATGAAAAGATAAATCTATAAATCTATTTATAGTGAAGTGCTATTTATATATAAAGGATTTATCTTTTTATTTATATTAGATTTAATTATAAATAAATATATAAAACTAAAATAAAATAGAAGATATAAATAAAAAATTAGTTTTGGAGCAAATATAAAAGTCACAAATGCAAATTCACCAAATTTTATATATATATATATATATATATATATATATTTTTTTTGTAATCTCAAGTTTCCTCATTTCATATGTTGGCGGTTCTCTTCTCTTTTAATATGTGGTTGAAAGAGCAGGTAGAGAAGGATAAGGTTGCTTCCCCAATGACGAATGGAGCAAAAAGTCGAGTCTTTATTACATATCTGTAATTTTAATTTTTATATTATATAAATACACTCACTTTTTCTACATCTCACATGAAAATTTTGCCACTTCCACCCAATTTTCCATTCCTTTTAAAAGTTAAATACAAAAGTTTTTGAATTTATGTGTCTACGGGTTGCTGTTAGTTTTAATAATGGCAAGATTAAAGAAATAGAGATTTACATAATAATTGATTTTGCAGTTTGAATTTTTGCTATGTTTTTGGGATTTTTTTCTAATACTAAATTCACGCTTATGCATTAATTTAATATCTGTGTTATTACTAATACTTTTCCCTTAAAACTTAATTATAATCTAAACATGAAAGAAAATTTTAATTACGAAGTAATTGTACTAAACACAAGTTCTTAACCCTAACAAATACGTGCCCTGTCGTTCTTCTCAAAAAAAAAAAAATGTAAGTCTTTATATAGTCATTGTAGTATTTGTAAATGAGCAATTGGGGTGAAAATGAATTTTTAATTTTTTTTCACAAATTAAATCACTTATTATGTAACAAAATAAAAGAGATTTTCTTGACTTTTTAACTTTTACAAAATTAGTATCTCTTTAAATAAGGTGAATAAATCATACTAGGACTCTTGAAAATTATCATTATCTAATTATAATTTTGAGATTTCTTGCTTAAATGTGAATAAATAATTAAGACACATAAACCAAAACATGCTAACAGATAAAAGATAAATTGCCCAATTTACAATTGCAAAATGAGTTACAATTGGTGTTGCATTTGGGACGTGCAACCGACACTGGCAGTCTCCCCCTTTAAATGTTTTTACCAAAAATCTACAGCAAACTTTCTCAAACAAGAAATGTATAAAACTTAAAATAAATATATTGAAACTCCCCCTAAATAATGTTGGACAAAACACGTTAACGAATAAATATAAATATAAACAAATATTTATAGTTATGTAAAAACACCAGATTTAAATTAAACAAATTAAATAAATATTTATATTTATATAAAACATCATATTTGAAAACAATTAAATAAACATGATTTTGGAAAATCAAAAATAGAATAAAGGGAATCGAGTTTTACTAGATGTCAAGGTTCGTTTTCACAATTTCCTTAAGATAGATTCCACCGCTCTTATGGTACTTGGAGAAACGTTGGTCGACTATCTCTCAGGATACAACAACAAAATGATCGCGGCAGTAGCACCTCTACATAGATCAACGAACAAACCTTGCCTTCTTCTATCACTGAAACGTTTGAAAATTTGGAGAGGAATTCTGCAGTATTATTTAGGTTTTTATAGGCATTCAATATGGAGGAATTTTGGAAATTTCTATGAATAAAGATACAAATCTTTCCATTAAAGGAGCCTTTAAATCAATTTGAATAAATCAAATCAAATTGAAAATCAATTTGATTGGAATAAAATCAAATCAAGATATTTTTCCTTTTAATACAAATTCTGTATAATATATGCTGAGAAAAATAAAATACGTATGAGGCTAAAATATCCACAGACCCAAAAAAGGTCAAGACATTTTGTGTCGCCCACGTCGTATGAGTGCATCCCCACCCCATCGGATTTGGACCTACACCCCCCTGCGCACAAGGCAATGTTTCAAACTTAGTCATTCAATAATCTTTCAAGTGGGTTCTTATATATATAACAAACTAAAATTCTAGAGTTACTAACGAATTAGTTTTGAGCAAAGCAAGTAACTCCCCATTGATATATTCTCCCCTTTTAAAGTCTAAAGAAACTCGAGGCTTGAAGATCAACTCAGTATCTAGCCATTCTACTTTTACATTTGTCAATGAGTTTAATCTACTTGTCAAGATAATCAATCTCACTATCTAAGTGCTCAAGAAGTCTGTTGCACTAGGCTATAGTCATACAAGTAGTCGTAACTTGAGGAATATATTCATAAGATGAAACAACATAAAGCAATAGCAAGCATCATGAATAAGCATCAATAAGCTTGCAAAAGGAGAACTCCCTTTATGAAGTAGCATCAATACATCCCCCTCAATAAATACAATGGATACTAACATTTTAGCAATTATGTAAATATGAGTTGTAACCCGTGGAATAATAAACATCTTTTCCTCAATCTTTATGGAGTGTTTATGATGCTCAAAACATCTCCATTTTGATTTTAATAGTTGTTGCGTTATTTGCAACTTCATGTTCAACTCGAGCACCAACTAGCTATTGATCTTTATACTTGACATGTGGTTGATCTTTTCTTATCTGTACGTTTCCAAGTTGCATCTCCAAGTGGTTCTTGGTTGAATTACAACTATCTTAAAATAATAAGGTTTGATATAAACAATACCACAAAATGATAGATAACCTTTTTCTTCTTATTCACCTCAATTTCATTCAATGATCTTTTATTCTTTTTCAGCACTTGTTTTTGTCTAAATCCCCTGGTAGTTATAAATTGAATTGCAATTGGAGGAACAATTGGATGTCATTTCTTAAGATTATTCGAGAGTTTATTTCATCTAGGCCTAACATGCCCTAAAACTCCACAATGATGGCATATACGTCTACCTTCAATTCTTTGAGTCTTCTCAATAGTTGGACTAGTGCACTTTTCTTTGAACTTTTTGGGTTTTCTAAGTATTCTTCTGATTTAACAAACAAAGTAGGACTAATACTTCTCTTACCAATATCAATATAAGAAAAGCCTTATTTGTCTAGGCTCACATCTACCAAATGCAAGGATCTCATCCAAATTCTTCCTTATCAATCTTATCTTTTTCAAGATAGATTAGGTTTTGTGAGCTCTTTTAAAGTGACATTGATATCAACTTTTTTTTTTTTTTTTTGCTAGTAGGGAGTCTTCCTCTTCAAGATGCTTCAAAAGGTTTTGATTTTCCTATTTAAGAGTAGAATTTTCACTAGTTAATTTTTCATTGACTTTACATACTAGACTCTATTTGTCTAACAGTCTTATATGTTTCCATAAAATCTTCTATTGATTATGCTTAACTATCACCGTTAGTTTTAGATTCAATTACAACACTAGACACAACAGTTTCAGTTTTAACAACAAGAGCAATATGGTTGTTGTTACCTTTTTTATCATCGTACTTTTGGAAAACTTTGTTGAAGTCTTTCTTTAGAAGGGCCAACTATTTTTGCAAATCTTCTTTAACAGTTTTAGCATCAATTGCAATTCAAGAAGCAATTAAGAGATCAATATTCTTTTCTAACTTTACTTTGCACCTCTTAGCTTCCTCTAAGTTCATCTCAAATGTTTGAAAAGACCCAATTAACTAGTCAATTTTCATCATGTTAATATAATTGACCTCCTGTATGGTAATCAATTTGATGGAGAATATTTTTTTAGAAAGCTCTTAAGACCTTGCCTACTTGTTTAGAATTCAAGTAATACCAATAAAAAAGCTTGGTTAGAGATGTCACACAATTTAGCATAAATTAGAAATTGTTTCTTCATTTGACATTCTCAAATTTTCAAACCTAAATGTTAACATTTGTAGTTCCAAATGTTTCACAAAAGTGGTGCTTTCATGTGCTACTTCGAGAATGTTCTAAGCTCTATGAGCAAAAACACACTTGGAGATGTGCATGACTTCTTAAGGACTTGGAGATGTGCATGACTTCCTAAGGATTTATATGAAGATAACTTTCAAGGCTTTTGAGTTGTAACTAAATGAATTTTCTTTATTTGTTGTCCAAATGGTTTGAAGTTCGACGGTTCAAATTTTTATTAGTTTAGTTAGTAGTTGGCTCCTAACTTGATAAAACAACTTTCCAAGCCTTCTTATCAATAGACTTTATAAAGGCTCTCGTACATGCCTTTCTATAGGTGTAATTTGAGCCATCAAGCGTAGGGAGTCTTAAGATTGAGGTTCCTTCCATCTCATAAGCAATTTCAACAACATGATTACCATTTATTACACCAAATTTCTAGATATAATATCAATTGAAAGTTCATTGAATTTGCATGTTAGTTGCATGTCCAATTGCAACTAGCGTTAATATTTGGAAGAGTAAAAATAGATATGGACAAAAGAATTAGTTATGCAGTTTGGAAGACTTTTCTACAGCTACAAGACCTTGCCTAAAGAGTAATCTATTAAGAATCAACAGTACAAGATGTGATTTAAGTTCAACTCTCTCATCAAGTCACAACCTCACTCTCTATACATCAATCTAAGATCACTCTTCCTATTAACTTGAAAAGCTTAGTTACAAATTGAACATGTAGAACAATATATTTATGAAGTAATTGCACTAAAAATAAGTTCCTAACATTGAACAAATGAGTGCTCTATTGTCCTTCTTCAAAAGTTGAAACATAAGTCTTTATATAGACATTATAATATTTATAAATAAGCAAGTGTACCAGAATGAGCCACATAAATTTCTCCCCAATTATATCACTTATAGTGGAATAAAATAAAAGAGATCTCATTGACTTTAACTTATTCAAAATCAATATCTATTTAATTAAGGTAAGTAAATCACATTAGGACTATTATAAACTATCCTTGTTTGATTCGGTCTCTTATCCAATTATAATATTAAGATTTGCTACTCAAAATCTTCAAAAAGATATAGGTAAATAATCAAGATAAATAAGTCAAAATATGCCAACAAATAAAGTAAGTTTCACAACATTCAATTGCAATAATTTTTTTTGTTCGTAAAGTCTAGTAATAAAATAAATTTGAATAAAAATAATCCAATTAGAATTAGGCAGGAAAGAAATATATGATCTAAAAATCATATTAACATTTACATTTTGATAGCATATTATTTTTCAGATAAAACTTAAACACATTTGAGCGGAAAAGAAATTAAGTACTACATAAAATAGTAAGTAGAATCTATATAGGGTCATAATACTGGTACCATTTTATTCTACTTTGTATTTATATAATATTAATGAATCATCAACAAAAATAATTTTAAAATTATTAAAAATAATTGTTATACTTTTTAACAGGTGGTTCTTATGATTAAATGAATGAACTCATACAGTAATTAACCGAAGTCCCAATTTAGTGATGAAAATTTTTCCCAATATATTTATAAAATAACAAATATATTTTAGAAGTATTTTTATCTTTTTTACATACAACTTAAAATATATATAATGGGATTTTAAATCCAAAATTTTCATTTTTTCTTTCCTCAACTTTATCATTTTAATTAAAATTATATTTAATTTTATACCATTCTTTTTATATTTATCACATAATTTTTTCACCCATCCTAGTGTCCAATAACCTAGTTATGTATAAATAATTTTTTTGAACAATCACATTATAGATTCTGATTATATCTAACTCTTTCTGACACAATACCTAAAATTACCTATAACTCTTTCTTAAAATATAAATAGGAAGATATACGTTTTAACACACTCAAACCTATGTCCTTCTATATTAACAACAATACGCATACTAATTAAATTAACACTCAATCCACTCTTTTCTTTTTAAGAATATATTTTTAAAAAGCTTAAAACTGGTCATAATTCAAGATTTCGACTTCAACTGTATTCATTTTATCTCCGGTACTTTGAACTATAAAATAAGTAGATGCAATAATTATACAAAAATAAAAGGAATAAATATTGAAATATAAATTCATATTCATTTCATCACCGAAATTTTCTTAAAAAGAAAAAAGAAAAAGAAGGAAAAGCCAAAAAGACGGAACAACGAACATGTTCCAAATTGAGAATCTACAGTGAGCTATGTATCATCGGGAAATTTGGCGGCGGCAAAGAGGGCAAGAATAGCTGTTGCTATTTAAGAGCCAATCGGTAATACAATTATGGTGATAAACATGGCCACATGAGACTTGCCTAGGAGCAGCTAAAGTACCCTCCGACGACCAGAAACTTTCCATGCAAATGGAGCAACTACCGGCTGCATAATGAGCCGTCGGCATGTCGGAAACCAAACGGATGACTGTTTGAAGCGTGGCTTGAAGGTTCTCCGGCATCATCATGGCATCGTCGAGGTCGAAATATTGTTGATCGAAAGGAACAGGAACAGTATCAGGGGAAACAACACGGTATTTAGCTGATCCGCTGGTAGCCATTGGAAAAATAGCGAAGGCAATAGGCTTTTTACTGTTTGTGTTTGGAGAAGGTTTGGGAGATAAGTTTGAGAGCATTTTGTGCAGTTCTATTGTCTATATATAAAGGTGTGTCCAATTTGACTATCTCCTACAGGTTACGGTCTTTTTCTTTTCTTTTCCTTTCTTGACTTTTATAACAATATAATTGTTTTCGTGTATATCAATATCAACCTCTGCGAGATTTCGCATTCTTTTTGTTAGTTTGGAAGGAGTTTTTTCTTTTGGCTTTTAAGTCTTTTTTAAGATTGTGTTTTATCCTTCCATTCATACATTCCATATATTTGATTCGAAAAAAAATCGAATTTCAAGTTAATCGAATCGAATTATTTAAGTTATTCAAATTATTCAAATCAACTCAAATAAGTAATTCAAGTTTCGAGTTTAAATCGAGTTGAATTTTACAATTCGAATAACTCGAATAATTCAAATAACATATTGGTGTAAATACCTTTTTGATCATTGTCAAGTTTGAAAATGAGCAAATCAGTCTCTCTCTCAACCAAAATAACAGAAAAAATCAAATTAATTTTCAAAATTTAAATTAATTTTTAAAATTTAAAATATTTATAAAAATTTCAAAATTTATAATTTTAAAAGATTATAAAATTTTCAAGAAAAATTCTAGAAAATATATAAAGAAAGTTAAAAAATTATTTTTTTTCTAGAAGAATAATTTTGAGACCTACAGAAGTTAATTAATAATTCACTAAATTTGTATTATTATTTTACTTTGAAAAAAAATTTCAAATATATATGGTTTCAATTTTATGTGCTTTAATATGAAATTAGTTATACTGTGACAAAATTTTAATTTGACATGTTTAATTTTTAATTTAACTCGAACAATTTCACTCAATTCGACTCAACTTGAATTTCATTTCACTCAACTCGATTCGAAAAAAATTCAAATCGAGTTAGGACGATAAAATAGGACTCGTTAACATAATTAACTAGGATTTTTTTCACTCGATTCGATCGAACACTCACCCATATGTATGGATATATAATTTTACTATACTGTAAACTCTTTATATAATAGTCACCTACTATAACAACCAAGATATTAGTAGAACCGATTTTTTTTTAATATTCTATAATAGTTTTTTACTTAAACAGCAACATCCATAATTATGAAGTATTTTTTTATTAAATTAGTTCTCTATAACAACATATGATCTAAATTTTTAAGTAAAACAATAGCTATTTCATATAAGCCTATTAATTATCATTTATTAAATAAAAATAATCTTAATTAAAATGTTATTTGAATAAAATGGTTAAATTTCACATGAAGAATTTTATTAATCATATTTTATTAAATGAAAATAATCTTTAATGAGTTGAATTAAAGATATCAATTCAATAAACTATTTAGTTCCCTAATTAAATATTCTTTTATGAATTTGGAACATTATAAACCTATAAATCAATTACTTGAATTTAATAACTCATGGTAATTTTATTAATTTAATTTGATAACTCATTGATTAATTGAACTTGTTAGATTTATGAACTTATAATCATGTGAAATAATGTATAAAATATACATTAAAGCAATAATACATGCAACTGTTTTACGTTTTTTAATTTTATTGATTTGATTCCCATTTTCTTTCCCTTTTTTTTAAATATAATTTTCACTTTCTTTATTTGATGGAAATTCACAATATAAATTCTACGGTAAGCTTACAAGGATTCTCTCTCTATAACAACATGCTGTTAAAAGTTTATAACAGCCACCTCTCTATAACATGCAAAATCTTAGTAGATAAATGAGACTATTATAGATGATTGTTATGATTGGGGGTTTTGTCTATTATATTCTAAATTTTCATTTGTGTGTATTTATTTGATTTGATTTGATTTATTTGATTTGATTTTAAATTTAGAGTAAACTATACCCAATGTCACTAAACTATTAGTAAGTTTATATTTTGCTCACTCAACTTTAAAAAATAACAAAATGATAACTGAATTATTCGAAAGTTTTCATTTAAATTATTGGGTTGTTAAAATCGTTGTTGTTTGGCTTTCTCAGTTTGTATTACCTACACCAATCGAAAACTCACTTTCCTCTTCTCTTCTACAATTTAGGTTTTTTTTTTTATAAAACAAATTTGAACGTCACAAATTTACAAATCAACATCCAACAACTTTTTTCTTCCACTCGTCAATGAGTATTGATTCACTGTACTGATCGTTGAATTGTCACTTAAAGCTCACTACCCGAACTTTCAAAAAACATCTTAACAACCCAGTGAAACTTTTAAATAATTCAATACCCATTTTACAAATTTTTAAAATTGAATGACTAAAACATAAACTTACTAATTTACCTTAGTTCTAGTTTACCCTTAAACTTAAAAACTCTGAAAAGATAAAATAAGATAAATTTATTTGTACTCATTTAGGTACACAGAATTCACAACTGCATTATCTAGATATTAAAAAAAAGTATTAAAATCTATGGCATTATAATATTAGAAAAATTATTGATAGTTCTTTCACAAACAAATTAAGAAAATAATTTGGACAAAAAAATTATTTAAGGAAATGATCTGCTTTTAATAGTTAAATTTGATGTCGCCTGACCAACTAGCGGCATCACCCACTTTTCCCCTCAATCATCACCCAACCATCATATTAAAAAAAAAAATGGTATCGCCACTGTGTCAAGCGGCACCTATATGTATTTTTTGAATTACCCGTGTAAAATATTGGTATTCACGTTGGAGAAAAAAAGTAAATATTTTTTTAATTGGTGTCATCAGTCTGTCAAGCGACATCGGTCAATTTTTTTTTTAATTTCATGTTAGGTGTCGTCGTCGTGTCAGATGGCATCGATGGCTGCCAAGGAAAAAAATTTAATGTGTGTCGTTGGTCTGTCAGGCGGTACCTCTAATTTTTTTAAAAATATATTTTTTTAATTGGTGCCACCACGCTGTTAGGTGGCATTGGTGACTATCAGGGAATAAAAAAAATTAATGAGTGTCGTCAGTCTGTCAAGCGGCACCTTTGATTTTTTAAAAATATATATTCTTTTAATTGGTATCGCCACGCAGTCAAGCAACACTAGTGGCTGTCAAGGAAAAAAAATTTTAAGTGAGTGTCATTGGTCTGTCAAGAGACACTGCTGATTTGTTTTTAAAATTTAATTGGTGCCGCCACATTGCTAGGTAGCACCATCAGAACTATATAACCCCACCCGGACCAAAAAATTGTATTTCTTGAATGTTTTGTTTTTGTTTGAGTTTTTGGTGTCTGTTTAAAAGAGAAAGGAAAAAACGACACGTCTTAATCTTATAAAGGAAGTTCAAGCCAAGCACAAAATCATAATCATCTAAATGAATTGCCTTGAAATCTTCAATGCTCTTCCACTGA
This sequence comes from Gossypium anomalum, assembly GCA_025698475.1. Taxonomy (NCBI): domain Eukaryota; kingdom Viridiplantae; phylum Streptophyta; class Magnoliopsida; order Malvales; family Malvaceae; genus Gossypium; species Gossypium anomalum. Next base: position 16,037,262 of record CM046961.1, read on the forward strand.
CCAATTTTTAGCTCAACTCTTTGTGCTACTGCCGCATTTGTGACTTCTTCAGAGTTTACCATATTGCTCGTCTTATTTGATTTTTCTAACTGAGAGACCAAGTTTTCCTGTGGCTTTTTCTTATATGAACAAGTCTGATGCTCTCATATCAACAAGGGCACTTTTTCTCTGGCCTACGATGCTGAAGTCCATAAACATCAACCCCACCTGCCTATTATTCCTCTTTGCAGGAATAAGTACCATTGAAAAAAGCTTTGAAGCCTTTCTTTTATCGGGTTTCGCTTTCTCTCCCTTACTAATCGCAGATAGCTTAGATCGCTCTAGACAATCCCACAACCTATGTGGCCTACAACACAAGAAGCACTTCATTGACTTCTTCTCATTCTCCTTGCCCTTCTTGGGTTTGAAAACCCTCATAGTCGAACCAAGCCTTACGGCCTCTTCTTCCAGATCATCATCCCCTTTGATAGTCGAAAACGCAGATCTCTTTGGACAGTTCCTTACCATATGCGGACCGTCGCAAAGGAAGCATTTTAGCTCGCTCCCTTTCTCCTTCGGGTTGTTGTTGGTTTTTCACTTCCCGTTTCATGATTTCCTATTGATACTATTACCATTGCCATACTCGCCATGTCCTTATTCATCTTCCCCACCATTGCCCTATTCTTTGGGCTTGGAAGTCTTGAACTTGTCTTTCCTCGGACCAAGCTCAACATTGGACTCTACCTCGGCCATGGCGACAGTAAGCTCAATGATACCTTGTCAACGCAAATCTTACTTCGCCCAAGGCTTCAACCCATCTATCAACTAATAGAATACTTCTTTCTCATTCAAGTCAGAAATCTAAAGCATCAACTAGCTGAACTCTCAAACCTATTCCCGAGCAATACCTTGTTGCATAAGCTGGCGTAACTTTTCTTGAGCCTCTTTCTTAGCATATTGTGGGTAAAACTACTTCTTCAAATCTCTTTGGAACTCCTCCCAAGTTTCAAGAGTCGTCCTACCACATTTCTCATATGTGGACGTACGACGCTACCACTCAAAGCAACATTAGTAAAGTAAATTGAAGTAGTGTTTACCTTAGTGGAATCATCCTCGATGCTCATTGCTTGAAAGTATTGCTCCATTACCTAAAGAAAGTTTTCCACTCCCTCACAGACCTTGTCCCTTTGAAATCTTTCAATTTGGGAACATACATTACTCGTTGCTTCGTCCTCGAAGCCAACATCTCATTACTCAAAACTATCATGTAAACTGTGAGTTCCCTCTTAAGCTTCGTGATCTCTTCCTTCAAGGCTAACACCATAACCTTGAGGGCATCATCCTTTACCGTCAACTTGTTCGTAGTGGAACTGAGAGACTCCAACACAAAGCCCCTAAATTGTTCTCCCATTGAGTCCAACTTATCGGTGCATCCCTCGATGTCCTCGAATGTCTCCCTTATGTCCCCCATGGGCTCCTCAAGATTAACCACTCGTCCTTCCAAAGTTGATAACATGTCCCTCGATTGGCTTACTTTCTTGGCCTCCCACGAGTCTCTTTGACTTGATATGATTGACAATTTCTTTCGATATCTTGAACATTACCTTTGCAACCTTAGCTATGATACCAACTTTCACAGGGGTCAAACTTTTTGTCTCTCAATCCGTGCGATATTAGACGATTCCTTCACTTCAAATGTGCCTAAGTTAGCCCAACTCTCGTAAAGTGATAATTTTCACAGATTTTCTTTAAGGCACCAAAATATAGTAGAAGCAATCTTGAAGAAAGAAGTTACAAATGAAATAAATAAAGCCAAAGAAAGAGAGTGCACACCAAGTGTTTGAGTAAATGCTCTCAATATATTATCTTAGAAAGAATGAAGTACAGTGGATGTGTAACAACCCAATTTTCAGTGGTGTTGAAAACAATGATTCGAGATTACAAAATCTGAAAAGTGAGCTTGTAAATTTTATTATTTAGTGCTTATGAGCCAATTGTGAACTTAGGAAAGCTACGAATTAGTGATTTGTGCTTTAGGAATAATTATTAGATTAATTGGTTTTGAAAATAAGGTATCGAGACCTCAATTTTATAAACTAGCCGTAAATATTTTTATAAATATTTATGGAGTGTCATTGAGTTAGTATTAAAGTTTCGTTAGAAAATTTTAACGTTTTGATAGTTAATTAATTAAAAAGGATGAAATTGAAAAATGTGCAAATTTTACTAAAATAATTAGATAAAATGTTAATTGAGAAAAATTAGCTCAATTAATGGGTTAATTGATGAGGGACTAAATTATAAAAATTGTAAAAGTTAGGGTAAATGTGTAATTTTGAAAATGGAAAGGCATAAATTGTGAGGTGAATTATAATAGAATTAGATGCTAATAATTGAATAATTTTATATTTTAGATCAAGAGCCCGAAGAAAATCGTGAAAAAGGGAAATTAGTCGAATAGTCTCTGAATTACAACAAATTCTACAAATTAGCCCAGATAAGTTCATATGGTTGAAATTTCATGATTAATTATTAGTTTAGGAATGATATAATTTATTATTTCATATTTTTGTTATTGAATTATGATTATTGTAAAAATATGAAAATTGAATTGAATGTTCAAATTGAATAGAACACAGAATTGAGTACTATCGTTTAGTGACAAAGTATGAATTGACGGATAAGACCATGGTTGGACCATGACAATATTTAAATGTAAAACCATAGTTGGGTTATGGAATTTTAATGAAAAGACCATAACTGGGTTATGGCATCTTGAACGTAAGACCATGGTTGGACCATGGCAGTATATTTATGTGTAAGACCATAGATGGGCTATGGCATCCCGATGATAAGACCATAACTGGGTTATGGTACTATGAATGTAAGACCATGGCAGGGCCATGGCAATGCACGTGTAAGACCATAGTTGGACTATCGCACAAAGAAAATGATGTACTCAAATCCGTAAGACATTCTCTAATTTGACAAAGATTGGTAAGTATTATATGGAATTAGTGTGGAAGAACTTAAGTAATTATTGTTATTGAGCTTAATCAATTGGATTCATCAATCGAAGTTGTGATTGGTAGGAAATGTTTGTGAAATGCTTAGTCTAAATGAAATATTTAGTATGTTCGGTAAGATTTATATTTAAAGCCTATGAACTTACTAAGCTTCATTAAGCTTACATGTGTTATTTAATGTTCTTTGTAGATTTTTAAGAAGTTCGAAAGATCGGATCAACACATCGGGCTACACAATCCAGATTACCACGGTAGATTTTAGTATACATTTTTAGGGTTTATATGGCATGTATAAGGTTGGATTGGGAAAGAGCTAAATTTAAAATATGGTTGTGAATGACATATAAATAAATATGTTTGTATGCATGTATTTAGTAGTATATTTTGGGTAAACCAATGAATAAAGTTGTTTTGATAAGTTTAGGTAAACAAGTTTTGTGATGAGATGTTATATTTAAAACATGAATTTTGGTTGCTTTGGTTGCTTGGTTGGGACATATTAGTGTATTCAAATGTTGAGTGCAAGTTGGAGTTATGAAAGGTGAGAAAAGTGGCCTTAAAATGGCCTATTTTTGTCGACGCGAGCAGAGATACGGGCGTGTATCTCAGCCGTGTGTCATGCACATAGGCGTGTGGTATGGTTGTGTGTCCTCTGCACCTTGAAATTTCAAAACAGAATGCCCAGGTTTTTTGCACACGGGCGTGTGACTTGGTCATGTGACCCTTGCACCTTACACATGGCCTAGCACACGGGCATATGGTTGGCCGCTTGAACCAAGTCAGAGAGTTACACGGATAAGGACATGGGTTGAGACACGACATTGTGTTCCACATTGATTGCCCACACGACCTAAGACATGGGCGTGTTTCTTGGCCGTGTTAGCCACACGGGTGTGTGTTCCTTATTCCTAAGGAAAATTTTAAAATTTTGAGAAAAATTCTCTGAGTTTTCGATTTGGTCCCGATTTGTTTCTAACGCATATTTTGGATCTCGAAGGCCCATATAAGGGACAATATGAGTGATATATGAATAATTCTTGATATGTATGTTAAAGGTTGTGAAATGTTTGTAATTATTCCTTAAAGTTCGGTAATGCTTCATAACTTTGTTCCGGTGATGGATAAGGGTTAGGGGTGTTACAGGATAATTAAAAATAAGGGGAAGGCTCTCTATTTATATTTGAGTTCCCCCAAAATTGACAGTATAGATCGAATTACATTGATGGATGATATCAAAACATATATACAATTAAGGGATTTATATAATCCCCAAGTTTGCAAAATCAAATCTTATCATATTACAAATATTGTAATATTACTTTCCCTATTTACCAAGGCAGCCCTAATTTCCCATAAATTTTTCACTAGGCGGCAAAGACTTCAAGTAGATGAGCTTTATCACTTATTCTTCAAATCAGGCTAGTTCAAGTGGGTCAAAGAGCCATATTTAATATGTAGACCTCCATGGGATGCGCTTGTTGCAATGGTCACAATATTTGAATTGCAATCCGTGACACTAGAGGCTTCTTACGAATAAATGTTAAGCTTTATCAGCAACAGTTGGGGTTCCCGTAAACCTTTGACTTTCGAGATCATCTCATTCATCGACACGCCGCCACTACATTTACTTTTTTGTTTTATTTCCTTCCCAATGTGCCTCCCTTTCCCTCTTATTTGCTTTAAATTCTTTCCTCTTTACCTTTTCATCTTCTTCTCTTTTATCCGTTGCATTCATCCCCTCTTTCTTCTCTCTAACCTTTTAACTTCTCCCTCCCCCTCTTTCTCATCATTACCCCTATTTCCTGATAATCGTTCCTCCTTCCCAAGATCCTTTCCCCCTCTTTTTGTTTTTAGATCGTCGCTTCATTTTCCACCTCCTCATCACTTCACATGACCCAACATCATTTTAAACACTAGAAAACTAGCATGCATGGCCATTTTTCAACAAAAATTTCCTTTTTTCCTATCACCCACTCTCCTCTCCTACATGTCACTGTCCCAACCACTTTGTCACCCACTAAACCCTCATTTTCTTCCTCTACTTCCCCCAAAAGGAATAGTAGTCCCATTCGCGATTGTAGCTAATAAAAAGCTTTACTTCGGAGTCTTCATTAGATGATGATAGCAATATGCAACACACCCTACAAGTTGAACTTCACATTCATGCTAATGTTGTCATCAGAAGAGAGCCAATTATTCCTTTTAACAGTCAAGAGTTAGAGATTAACAAATCTCACTAGAGACATTGTCTCAAATCACATCCATGATTACAGGAACTTTTCTCCCAACCTCATTCAACGAATAATCAATAGAATTTGGAACCTAAGGGGTAGAGTCACAATTTCATCATGAGATGGTGACTTTTTTATTTTCCATTTTAGCCTCATCTTTAGTCTTTACTTCATCTTAAGAAAAGGACCATGGTCAGTTAAAGGTGCTTTACTTATGTTAGCAAGATTGTCCCCAGGATCATCTCGTGGAGCGAGTTCTAGTTTTGGCCTAGCAGCTCCTAGACTAGTTGCACCTACACTGCTAATACAACCCATTATACACGACTACATGCAACCTTTGGGGCCCATCTTACATGCCTATGACCAAGCCACCCAAGCTTACAAAGTGGCTACATCTTAAATCAGTCACCATAGATAATCAGTATATTGTGGCCACCAAGTTACAACTAGGCAATTCCTACGGTCAATCCTGTGAAGGAGGATGAGGAGAGTGATTTTTGTTGCTCGATGATAGTGTTGGAAAGATAAGTTGAGAAAACAAAAAACTTGCATAATGAAATTTTAAAACCAATACTTATGTTTTTCAAGCTCAACAATATCTAGTTAATTCTTGGCTTTTAATTAAAATAATCTTCTCCTTTATTCTTAAACCTTCTAAAGAGTAAGCTTTAATTCCTAAACCAAACACCCTGATACAAAATGAAAACTTTAATTTTCTAAGAAGAAAAGTTAATATTGTATGAAAAAAAAAAAAAACTAAGCCAAATCTCAAATTCTCCACTTAAAATTTAATTTTGTTTCTTTGACTTAGTCCGTAGTTCAAAAAATTCGTTACTTTGACTTAGCCAATAATCTTTATATAGAAAAAATCACTAAAATTAAAATGAAAAAAAAACAAAGTAATAATTTTTTAATAAAAAACACCATCCTTTTACGATAGCAGTACACATTGGGTTAAAAAACCTTTTGCACCGAATTTACATGTTTGATAAAGCAATATTCAGGGTTTTAACTTCTCAACAGTCCGTAACATTTGTATCAAATGACCAACATAACCTTTGAAAAATTAGGTTTGTAATTTCAGTAAAAATAGGTCATGGGTTTTATTTTACTTTTCACTAAATCCCAACATTGCCTTGCTGGAATAATGATGGGAACAATAGGATTATAAATTGCAAGTGGAATGGATGTTTGATTCTTATGAATTTGTTTCTACGTGACACGAATAATTAATGTGTTAAATTTCTATTTATATAACACATCAAATACGATTACACTAAAACATTAATCCGAACGCTATGTAAATATAGTGTCAAGTCTATCAATTGGACAACTCAGTTTAGGTTTTAGGTAAGATCATGATGCTAGTCAAGTTGTTTTGTCCAGTCAAAAGCTTCCCAATCACGAACAAAACTGGCAACAGCCTGCTTTTGTTCCTCCACAGATTGATGCCTCCGGCGGCGGTACATGTCCTCCTCTGGAAGTTGTAACATACCTCTAATAACATTGAGACCAAGGCTGCTCTTGAACTGGCTTTCATCATCAATTACATGCACAAACCCTTTGTGTAGACCGAATTCAACATGGAAGTATGGGAAATTTTTCGGGATTGAACCGCGCAATCCCTTCTCACTCGTGTCTATCAGCTTCTTTGCATTGTGCTGGCTCCACTCATCCTCGGCTTCATCAATTGCCTGTGACAAACATCTTTTAGAATCATACAAAGATCACATCTACATTCCAACTATTGCTACTCAGCAGGCTAAATCTTAGCCATTTGATTTTGATAAAGATCAAGTTCATATGTCAAGAACAGAAGAAGCTGCTGCTTCCATCTCCGCCACCAATGTTACCAAAATGTCAATACATAAATTGAAAAGAACCTAACCTTTTTAAAATACACAGGAGCCTGTTTTGCAATTTCCCGTGGCAAAGGAATGCATTCAATCAGACAATGGCGACGCTGTTGTGCCAATCCCATCACAGTTTCCAAGAACACCATCTCCTTATCTTGCTTGGCAAACATCATAATTAAGCATTTCTTAAAGTTGCGGATTTCATCCCACACATTATTTTCAATTGTTCTTGTGGCTGGCTCATGCTGTCAAGGCAAAAGAGTTTGCATTCTAAATTAGGACACATCAATCTGTAAAGCGCAAGATATATTATTTTAGTTCTACATCTCGAATAAAAGAAATTAATGTGTCCAAAATGAGTTCATTTGCTCCTAATTTTTGAAGGCATCTGAGCTACTCTGCTTCATATATCGAAACATTAATACAAACTAGGTTAGGTGCCATGAAAGGAAATGGAAAGACTACTAAGAATATTCAAATCCTTTAAAACAATGAACTATATGCCTGTACTTCAAAATATCACTCAACAATTTACTGGTCTGATGTAGTTAACATTAAAGCGTTAAAGCAAATTGTGACACCATAGATAAAAAGAGTACCTGCATTGGTAAGATACAGCAGTGACCTGGCACAACAGGCTGCCATTGTGGTAGCATCAAGTATGTGAAATTTGCTATAGCAATAACAAGATGTTTAGGTCTGTTAAGGTTTTCAAAGCAGAAAAGACAGCGCTCTTGCTGAGTCAATATACGCTTAGCCAAATGATTATTTCCAGAGACCCGATTGCTTTCCCCACCCTTCTTCCGTGGTTTTCTGCTTGGACCATCTTCATAGTCATATTCATCATCAGCCTGACCAGATACACTAAATTGTTTATTCTGCATTATTCTTCGAGCTAGATGCTTATCGGTATCATCATCATCCTTCCCTTTCCTAAGCAATACATCATGAACAACATGTCTAGATAAAATACAAATAATATTATCAGAACAGAATTATTTGTAGATGTTAAGGAAAAAAATGTAAAAAGATATTAAAATGTGAGTTGGAATGCTACATTAAGAATAAAACTAGATTTCATAAATTATTAAAAAAAGGAACTCAAAAGCGAAAGTAAACACTTTGCAATTTGCTTTAGAATCCCAAATGACAGTCCCATAGAGAGTTATAAGCTTACTACTTTAAGCTCATTCGAAACAGCATTTTCAGAATGGGGAATACCAAAGAAATATAGAGTTGAAAAGTTACCTGCTGTTGTTGTCAACATTCTGCTGCTTACTGGCATGATCTCCAGTGTTCTGCTTAGCCTTCATGCTCTCAACTTCCAGCTAATAAGGAAAAAAATAACAAAACCAATTAAATTAAACCAACTGAAGACAAACTTAAGCCCTATGTTGACAGATAGGAGAAAAAAGCAATATTCTTTAGATCAAGTTATTCAATGCATAAGGCACATATGCAAACAACTAAAATTTATGATCTTCTAGTTCTGAAAAGTTAAACAGGGTTCTAATACCTAGACAAAAAAAGCTTTAACAACCCATATTTTCTAGATCCAGGAAATATTTGACTGTTATAATCTCAAAATGAGAGGATCTGCTTACATTTATCTTTCTATCTATGGAATAACAAAACTTTAGCATAGGAAACTAAGAATGAGATTGAGAAACTCCCTAATCAAATCAATGTACTGTATCAAAGCAAAAGGTTGTCTTACCAGAAGTTTCTCAGCCTCATCATGCTTTCCTTTCAACCGAAGCTGCAAAGCCTTAGCTGCCAATTGGTTTATGCTCAAAGTCTCCTTTGGCATTGTAGCAGCTTCACTAGGTTTATTCGTCTCTGATGCTACAACTTTTGAGTTCATATTTCCATCATGATCTGTATGTGAACCAGATGTGATAGTATCATTTTCCTGCTTACGAAGAAATTCTTGCATGAAGTTTCCATCATTGGTAAACTTATTTGCAGTCGATATAGCACCAGCATTTTTAGCAGGAATATTTTGGTTTTTTCGTTTTCCCCAGGATAATGAATCACGGACTTTTGGGGTCTTCATGTCAGAATGCCGAAGAGATACATCTCGCAAATAGTCTCGAGTAGTGCTCTGGCAACCAAAACCATAGAAAGGATTAGAACATCTGTGGTTCCTGGACTACTAGAGTGCAACCACTATGCACTATTTTTCATTTAAACTAACAAATTATGAAATCCAGATAAGTGTCATTGCAAGTACCCTTTCAGAATTTCTTTCAGACTTTCTTTCCCTTTGATTGTCTGCAACATTTTGTTTCTCATCATCTGGGCCTTGCTTTCTATTTCTTATGGCATGCAGATGGGCTCGAGGTGCAGCAGCTCTACGAGATGCTCCATATGCAGCCAGTATATCAAGAGAACCCCAACGTTCTAGAACAACCTGTATGGTTTCAACAGTAAAGGCTAATGGAATCACATTTTAAACTGTTTAAAAAAAAAAAAAAAACACGGCACCCTTCCTGATATACAATTTTTCCTGAACAAAAAATTACCTCCTCAATACTTCGTCCTTCTCGAGAAGCTTGCTCTTCTGCACGCTTCAAAGCTTTAAGTCTCCAACTAGCACCTCCATCCCCTACAAGCGAAGAAAATAAAAGCCTGTCTACACCAGCTCTCTTTTCTTCTGCTTCCTCAGGATAACCAGTTCCATTATCTTTCAGATATGGATTCAACTCTCTAGGATGCATCGTCTTTATCTGGTAACAGTATATGTACTATTGTCACCTAACGATTCATGCACTAATAAAATATAAAGGCAGAAAGTAAATAATGCATGCTCCATACAACCAAGAACCACAAATGCAAGCTTGTTTAGAACTCTCCAAAGTAAACATAACTAAAGCAGTCTAAGAAATAAAAAGAGAAGGAAGCTTATCAAATCCTCGTTAGAAAAGTTTGATTTTTTTCTGAACAACAAAGAGAACTGTAAAGCAGACAAGATATTTTTTGCTTTAAAATATAAATATCTCCATCAGCAAGCATTTATGTTTGTATTATGCCAGAATCAAAGAAAATAAAAGGTAAAAAATCAGCTAGAATTAATAGCTCAAGTGCCATACCTCCTCAGTAGGAGGTTCCTCAACTTGTTCAACAGCAACAGGTTCTAAAGGTTTCTTATCAGTCTTCAATGCAGGTCTGAGCATCCATTCCAATCCAATTTCTTTCCTCTCAATCTCCTTCTCTTTCAAAGGAGATTCTCTACCATCATCTGCAAACCAACAACAATAATAACTGATCAATGTCTAAAATGAACCAATCATCAATAATTCAGAACAAAAAATTCTCTTCTCTTACCCCTTTTCTTTCCAACTCCTGAATTACGTCTTCGATCCTCATCCACATCTTCAGACGAATAACACGCTAATGGTGATGAATAAGGTTTCTTTTTACTTCTGGATCGTTTCTTATTCCTCTTATCCTTTCTTCTATCTGAATGCCTTCCTTTATCTGTATCAGAACTCCCTTCGCTCTCACTTTCGCTTGAATACTCCACTAATGAAAACCACTTCTTATTTCGTCTAGATCCTTTTTCTATTCTCTCAATATCATCATCCGAAGAACCACAATACCCAGAGCTTTTCCTTTTTCTTTTATTCTTTTCAACTTTACTAGTGTATCTCTTCTTCTTCCTATCTGAGTTCTCATTTTCTTCCTGGTACAAAAATAATAATAATAACAAATCTGAGGAAACTTTACTGACAAAAAGAAAGAAATGTGACATTGATGAATTATACCTTATCAATCTCATCACGAGGTATAACCTTCACCCCAGAAAGCATATTCTACAGAATTCAGCGACTTCAAATTAAAATTAATTACGACAGCGATAAACTTCTACAATATAAAGTAGACAGAGATGTGAAATAAATAAAAAAATCAAGCAGACTCACCGTTCCAAAGAGGAGGAAGAGGGCGTTGGACCGGCGCTGGTTAGGGTTTGGAAAGGGAGGTTGCGACGGTTAATTTGAAGCTTGGGCTTGTATTTTGAGAGGTTTTCTTCTATCGAAGGGAAGATACTCGGTGGATTTGGGATTTTAACCACGTGGTTAATTAGTTCTAAACTCTACAATCTTAATAAGAAATTATTATAGGAAAAATTCTTATATAGGTCCTTCCTATATACTATTACATTGGATATGGATCCAATTAAAAATAAATTATTATAGGAAAATTTCTTATATACGTCCTTATATAAGATGGACCCAATTAATAAAACTAGATTAAGATATATTCACGATTTAAGTGAAAAATATTTTTTTTAAAAATACTTTTTTCTATCCGTGTGATGCATAATTTTTTTTAATGTATATATTGATTGGAATCTAATATATTTCAATATTCTGAATATATAGTATGATTTAATGTTGCGAAACAAAATTATTAAGATTAAACAATCAAATGCATATATACAATGTTAGAAAATCTTGGTATTTAGATATAATATATAGGTAAGTATAAAACATATTGTTGAAATAGTGAGCAAAATATGTCAAATTATAGGCAAATAGATTTTTTTTTATATATATAGAAAAAGTAGCTTAGAATAAACCAAAGTAAAAAAAAAAGTCATTTGATTAATAAAATGTATTAGTAGAAACAAAAATGCCTATACGTATACATTCGATTAATAAAATATAATATATAATATTTAAATACATAATTTAATAAATTTGTCAAATATTTTTGAATAAATGACTAGTTTATTATTAATAAATAGTATCGATTATCTGCTCAATCAAGCCAAATCACGTGCATCTGAATATAGACTAACGGACAGAAACAACTAAGAGAAGAAAAAAAAAAAAAAAACAATACTCATCCTTGTATAGAAAAGAGGGGAAAAAACAAATATCAATTTATCTCCCCCTCTCTTTAGCCAATTTGTTGGAACTCTTGACTCCTAATAAATTTCCTCTTTATCAATATCAAAATTCAGCTCTACTTTAGCCACAACAATCTCACCCAAAGTATCAACGAATCAATCTCAGCTAACTCTACCAATCGATATTTTAAAATAAGAATTTTCCTACCTTTGTTAAGCCTCAAATTCTTGCTTAATTGGATAAGTCTCCTCCCTAAAGCAGCTAACTTGTTAGGAATATTACCAACACTACTCTCCCAAAGAGCTCGTACCTTAGCTTCGAAGCCTTCCTTCAATTTCTAGTTTGCATTGAACCAAAAAGTTTGACCCTCTTTTTGGAACCTAGCAAAAGACTCAATTTGATTTGTGTTAATAAGCAAGGGACAATGATCAAAATAGCTATGAGGCAAGTGCTAAATCTTGTGATTTGTGAACTGAGAAACCCATCTTGTAGAAGCTATTCCACGATCTAACCACTCTCGAATGAGTGTTTCCTGAGATCTGTCACACTCCCAAGTAAACCAGTGCCTATCATAACCCAAATCCATGAGCTCATAGCCTTCCAAAGCAGAACGAAAACCCTCCATCTAACTAATTGAATGAAGATGGGCACTTTTCTTTTCTAGAGCATACAAAATTTCATTAAAATCTCCCACCGCAAGCCATGTGATTCCATCAGGATCATACAAACTACACAAAAGGTTCCAAGATTCTGATCGACAACTTTCTTCAAGGGCTTCATAAAATCTCGTGAATCTCCAAGCACTTCCACCTTTAATGATCTCAACGTCAATATGGGATTAAGATAAATTTTTGAAACTAACATTACATCTTTTGTAATAGCCCATTTTCAGTAAAATCGGAACAGTGGTTTTAGGACCACAAATTCGAGCCAGAAAGAAAATTTATTCTAATATTATTGCACGGTCTATATTATGATAGAAATGTTATATGAAAATTCTGATAAGAAAATTTTACTGATTATGTGCTTAATTATGGAAAGGACCAAATTACATAGAATGCAAAAGTTAAATTCTAGTAGCTAGAGGGATCAAATAGCTATGGAATTCAAAATAAGAGGTCCTCATATGGTAATTAGACCATTAAAGAAAAGTTAGTAGATATTTTTGGTGATTCATCCATGGAAAATTAAAAAAGGCAAGGACTAAATTGTAAATTAAAATAATTAAGAGATGATAAATGAATTAAAAAGAAATAATATCATTTTATATCATCTTCTTCCCCAAAATATACATGGAACCCTAGGAAAGAGAAAGTAAGCTTTCTTGGCTTAATTGGGTAAGTATTCTTGTCCCGTTTTTAGTAATTTTTATATTTTTTTATCAGAATAGCTTAATTTATCTATTTTGGGATTAAATTGTAAAGATATCAAAGTATAAAAATTTTTCCATTGATGAATATGCTGAAAATTTGAAATTTATGGTAGAAAATGAAAAGTTGCTGATAGATAAACAACTTTTGTAAAGTGAATTTTGATGAAATTATGATTTAGGGACTAAATTGTAAAGATGTAAAAGTTACGAAAAAATTCTGAATTTTGTGAAATAAAAGTGCTGTAAATGTTACATGAAAATTTTAGTTAGGCTTAGAATAAGGATTAAAATGCATGAATTTCATTTTCCGAGCCTAGGGACGAAATTAAAATTTATGAAAAGTTTAGGAGCAAAATGATAATTTTGCCTAGGGTGTAAATTGAATCCAATTGAGTATGAAATGGATTAAATTGATGATTAAATTCATTTATATAGATCCGGGTAACTCAAATTTGAAGCTAGATCGAGGGAAAGAAAAAGTGCCGGATTAGTATACTTTTAAATACAAACAAGTATCGAGATAAGTTCGTGTAACTTATTTATGTATGTTAATATGTTTGAATTCAATGTTGTATTTAGGTGAATTAGATAAATGTTTAAAGTACGAAATAAATTACATGCTCGATATTGCTTGATAAATAACAAGTTCCGTTTGAATAATAAAATTCGATGGATATATGTGATTTCCCGTATTGAATATGGTCCTGCATATGTTGCAGACAGAATACAGCTCGGACGAGCAATCCTGTTATAACCCTCTCGAGCATCACATTATTTAGTTCCTGCGAGCATCCTGATCGTTAGTGATTTAGCATGTGTTGCACACTACCGCAGCTCTTTATAAGCGTCCTGCTATATGATTTGATTGGTTGTGATCCAGCATATATTGCGAACACAAACGCAGCTCTACGTGAGCATCCTAATATAGGCTCTTATGGGCTTTCTGACATGGCTCGCTTGAACTCACTGTTACATTATTCGATGCTCCCTGATATTAACTCTTCGAAGCTATCTGCTAAGCTCTATAAGCTCCCTGAGTAAAACTGTTATGAGTTTCCCATTTAGCCCGGATAAGTGTCCTATTACATGGCTCATCTGAGCATCCTAATATGTGGCTCGAGAGTGTACTCTTTGATTCTGTGCCCTAATAGGTACCCCTGATTATGAGTTGATGGCTTATTGTTTTGTACACCTTGTGTGTACTACCTGAGTTGAGTATCCACCAAAATTTCAATGATTCAACGGATAAATCCCTAAAATGAGAAATTACGAGACTAAATGAATTATATCTTGAATGTTCCTGAAACACCTGAAAGTGTAACATGATGAGCTTATCCATATTTAATTGATGCATAAATGAAATATGTGACTAACTTACTTACGTGAGTGTATGTGATTAGGCAAATTGCCAATTTGTTAGGAAGCATGTTATTATATACTTATTTTATTGAATGAGATTGGTAAGTTTAATTCCTATACGAGCTTACTAAGCATTAAATGCTTACTAGGTTTTATTTTCCCTACTTTATAGTGTTCGGAAGCTCGTTAAGGTTGGAGAATGGTAAGAGAATCATCACACTATGCTCCAGCTTGTTTTGGTATAAAAAGTATTCTTATTTTGATATAATGGTATGTATAGGCTAACTTTGCCAATGTTGGTATGAATGGTTGTTTATAATCTAGCTATTAGAATGGCTAGTAATGGATTGATTTAGTGTATTTATAAGGTTATATCATGATAATTACATATGTGTTTAGTATAATTTGATTGAATTATGTTAAACATATATGCTTATAAAAGGTAAGGTTATAAACATGATTGCATATGATGATATATCATGTTAGATATTAGAATTGGCTTGGTTATAATCTTTGAATTGGTTGGTATATGTTTGCAAGTTTTGGTATAGGTTGTTGGCAAATTTGGGTAAGAAATAAAGCTATGAAATGGCTTTATTTTGTCTACACGGGTGGACACACGGGCATGTGTCTTGACCATGTGTGACACACGGCCTAGCACATGGGCATATGGATTGGTCGTGTGTCTCTTGCATCTTAAAATTTAGAAACAAAATGCTAAGAATTGGGCACACGAGCAGAGACACGGGCGTGTGTCTCAGCTGTGTGTGATGCACGGCCTAGAACACAGGCATGTGTCTTGGTCGTGTGAAACCTGCTGTAACACCCCTAACCCGTATCCGTCGCTAAAATAGAGTTAAAGGCGTTACCATACATATCGAAACATTCACATATACTTAAGCATAACATAATCAAAACATATAATAATCATACACTATTGTCCCTTATATAGGTCTACGAGACCTTAAACATGCTTTAGAAAGGGGTCAGGACTAAATCGAGCTCATACAAAATTTTTAAAACTTAAACATTTTTCAAAGTTTAACAGGTCACACGCCCATGTGAATAGGCTGTGTGCCTCACACGGCTTTAGATATGCCCGTGTGTCTAGGCCATGTCAAAACAGGGCATACATACTAACTTGTCCACATGGCCACATGACACACTCTTGTGCCAGGCCGTGGTCGAAACGAACTTGGGACACACGGCTAGCCATACGTCCGTGTGCCTTGGCCATGCTCGAGACTGACTTTAAATTGTAGGACTACCCTAGGGGACACACGACCGTGTAACATGACCATGTGTCGTACACGGCTAAGACACACGCCCGTGTCTCTGCCCGTATGGACAAAAATAGGCCATTTGAAAATCCAATTTGCCACCCATTTTAGGTCATACCTACAAGCATTAAAACCACAACATTATATCAGCGTTTGCATACATTCATAGGCAATCAAATCAACCAATTTGTACATATTTCATGCTATTCAAATATCATCCAATTCACTACTCAATTTCACAACCAAAGCATACCAAAATCATTATAACTTACATAAATTCAAAGTGCATAAACTCATCATTTTGTTACATACTTCATACCACAAAACTTCCCAATTCAATATTCCATATTCAAACCATCACATAAGCATTATAAACATCATTTAACTTACCTATCAAACTGATGGTCACTCGCGATAAGTTTTAAAATTTATAAATGATCGTATCTAAACTAACTATTATCATGACGAAGGCAAGCGCACCTATCGAATAGCAGTATAGTTTTAGCAAGAGCGGATGTCGAATCTAAAAGAATTAAAAGTACTAGTATTAACTTTCTTTTTATTATCTAGCCTAAAAATAATGAGGGTTTTAATTAACTAATTAACTAATCTAAGAATGCACAAAAAATAAGTTTGGGGAAAATATTTTTTAGAAAATTCGATTGATTAAGACAATACCTAAGGAAAAATCTACCTAGACTTCACTTGTTATTTAACTCTGAATCGGACGATTTATTCATTCAACTTATTCCGTAGAAATCCCTAAGTTATGTTATTATCCCTATTCAAGACTAATAATGTCTAACACTAGATTGAATAATTGAAATCTCTTTCTAATTAACACCCTAGGGTTGCATTAACTCGATCTGTGGATCCCTTTATTAGGTTTCACCCTAATCTGGAAAAATCTTGTCACCTTATCTCTAAATGTGCAATCAACTCCGCTTAATTATGGCAAATTTACTCTTGGACAGGGACTATTCATCCTCCGAATAAGCGTATTAACTTGAATCAATATCCTAAAATATCGAAGCAAGAATTAAGAACACAAAATTAAGAATAAGTTAAATATTTCTCATACAATTCAGATAATAATAACAAGATTCGTCTTAGGTTTCATTCCCCTTAGGTATTTAGGGGATTTAGTTCATAACTAAAGAGGAAAACATCTCAAAAGAATAATGAATACAAAACATAAAGAAACCCAAAACTCTTGAAGGGAAATTAAGGAGAGATCTTCAGTCTTGATGATGAATCCGGCTTCTAAGATGGATCAATCGGCTTTCTTCGAGTAATTCCTTGCTCCATGCTCTCTGTGTCGTCTTTAATCCTCCTCTAGGGTGTTTAAATAGGCTTTAGAATGCCTGAAAGCCCTCAAAAGTGGCCTTTTCCGAATAGGACTATACTTGGGCTTGACAGGGACACGCCCGTGTGACACACCCGTGTGCGATAGGTTCAAGCCGTGGTCAAGGCTGTTAAATAGGCACGGGTGTGTGGTCTGGCCGTGTAAGTCGCGCTTCGATTCTGCCATATTGACACGGCCGTGTGGTCTACCCGTGTGAGGAAGTCCAAGCCGTGTTGATTTCCTACGTTGGCCCATTTTCTCCGTTTTTGGCCCGTTTCTCGCTGTTTTTACTCTCCTATGCTTTCCTGAGTATAAAGCATGAAATTAAGGGATTAAGAGCATTGGATTCACCACATCTAAGGATACTTCATCCATAAATTGTGCTAAGCATGGGGTAAAAATATGTATAAATTACGGTTTATCAAATACCCCCACACTTGAGCATTTGTTTGTCCTCAAGCAAAATCCTCAACTCATAATCAAAATAAATTCTTCTTAATTTATAATCCCTATCAATAATATCTCAAAATAATCCATAAGTAATCATACATCGAGAATTCAACTGAAAGAACATCAAAGTTTCAAACATTCCAAGTTGAGCATTTTATCACGAAAGTATAGGTGCCCCCTTCATCTAAGTGATTACCTTTGATACAAAATATCACCAAGTTTAACATCCTTACTAATGATTCACTCAAACCACTCGAGGTGTTTAAGGACAATAAATGAAGCACTCATTAGTCAATATGAAAAGTTATTACCATAAGCTTGCGTGAAAATCAAATCTACAACACTATAAATTGAGATGATACATCAATCAAAAGGTCTTTTAGAGGGTTGTAACGTGACTTTGGTTAGGGGGTGTGGTCATAAGCTTAAAGAAAGGGTTAGAATCGAGATTGAGTTTGAAAAATTACTGAACTAGAAAAATACTAATTACACTTCAATAAAAATAAGCTTCATATCAGAAAATGGAACTAAATACTTAAGCTCTAAATGAAAGATTACTACTAATATGTATGTATTTTTTTTAAGAACAAGTTAAATACAATATAGAATGTTGCTAAAAATAAAACATAGCTAAGCAATTATTTCAACTCAAATCTCGACAAAAAATAGGGATCAAATTAATTTAGGGTATTTCAACAATAATGAGTTATGAGTTAATATTGAGGGTAAATCAATGAATGGGTTGTTACGTTCAATGGGGTTTACTACGGGTTAATTGTGAAGGTAGGTTTTTATGGAGTGAGTGGGTTAAACCTAAGTGCCTCTATCATCTTGACATATCAAATCAAATGGTGTGGTCTTGATATGCATAATTAAGCAAGTTCTAGAATAACAATTCGATATTGACACACTCAAAGCAACAATAAAAGTGAGCATGAAAGGAATAATAGATGCTTTAAAGGCTCAATATCTCACAAAAAATTATGGTTTTTTGATGTTTAAACCTGTGACTTTCAACTCAAGATAATACCTAAACTTGGGGGAAATAACCTAAAAATTTGAAATTCTCAAAAGTCAACTTATCATGCTTGATTCTATAATGTCATAAAGTTTAAACAATCAATGCATGAATGCCTATGTTTTAATTCAAGACATATCAAGAAAAATCATAAATTAATCAAAATTCATTCTTATAATGATATGAGAAGATCACATGAGAATAAGACAAAATTCAGGGTTTGTTTCTGATATAGATATAGATATAGATAACCCCCCACACTTAAAATGTACATTGCCCTCAATGTACAAAAATAGATATACTGAAAAATATAAATATAAGATCATAAGATAGGGAGAGAAGTGAAACTTCCTGAGTTATGACCAGATGGAATCCCTGGATTAGCGAGAGCGAGAATTGAAAATAGAGCTAGAGGGAAGGCATGATTCTGAGGGAGAATTAAGGGAATAATATGATAATAATCATAAAGATAAGCCGTGTTTTAAAAACAAATGAGTTTTTAAAAATAAATAAAAATAAAAGTAAAAATAAAATAAGAGAAATAATCTAAATTTTGCAAGTGGCACGGCCGTATCACACGCCCGTGTGGTTCGTGTTCAGCCTGTGTTTGTCGCGAGTTGAGAGATCGTCACACGGCCTGAGGACACGCCTGTGTGTCTAAGCCGTGTGGTTGCATGATCGTATCGCACAACCGTGTGGGATGTGGTTCGCTTCTCCCACGCCTGTGTACCTTTGCGCATGCCCGTGTTATTTTGACAGTGCCGACCACGGGCGCTAGGCACGGGCGTGTCGAACACTCGTGTCATTTTGGCAGATTTGCCACGGCCCGTTCACACGATCGTGGTAATTTATCGCATCTCGTGTTTTGGGAAAAGTTTTGCTCTATTTTCACACGGCCATATCTCTTCTTGTGTTATGGACACTGCCTAAGGTACGCCTGTGTGCATGACCATGTGGATTTTTTAAACCTGTGTTCAAAGACTCAGTTGGTGATCTAGATATTAAAACTTTGAAATTTAAAAAAATTTAAATAAATGAAAACCGTTAGTGCTCGGGTTGCCTTCCGAGAAGCTCTTGTTTATAGTCTAAGCTCAACTTTACCATGTCGGTGTATCAGGGAGGTTTGTGGAGTCTTAGCACCTCTCCATCGTCCTTAAAATTCTCGCCGTTATAAAGTTTGAGATGATGTCCATTTACCTTGAAAGTTCCTTGTGATGGGTGACTTACCTCTATTGTGCCATATGGAAAAACAGATTGAACTACAAAAGGTCCTGACCATCGTGATTTAAGTTTCCCAGGAAACAATTTGAGTCTCGAATTATATAGCAGGATAAGATCTCCCACTTTAAATTATTTTCATTGCTTTAAACGAGCGTCATGGCGCCGCTTTTTTGCTTCTTTGTATAGGCATGCGTCTTCGTATGCATTGGCTCGCTACTCATCTAGCTCGTTCAACTGCATCAACCTATTTTCACCTGCAAGTTCGGGATCGAGGTTTAGAAATTTAATAGTCCAAAAAGCTTTATGTTCTAGTTCGAATAGTAGATGACAACTTTTTCCATAAACAAGTCTATTATGGGAGTCTTAAAAGCAGTTCTATAAGCCCATAAAGCATCATCTACTTTCATCATCCAATCTTTCCTGTTTGATTCTACTGTCTTTTCAAGAATCCGTTTGATCTCTCGGTTTGCCACTTCAACTTGTCCACTAGTTTGAGGATGGTATGGGGTGGCTGTTCTGTGATGAACTCTGTATTTCTTAAGGGTTTTCTCAAATTGGGTGTTCTGAAAATGAGTGCCTCACATCGATAATTGTTCTAGGTGTTCCAAATCTAGAGAAGAGTTTCTTAAGGAATCGTACTACCACTCTAGCATCATTAGTAGGTAAAGCTTGGGCTTCCACCTATTTGGACATATAATCAACTGCTACTAAGATGTATTTATTCCCAAATGAACTAGGGAATGGACCCATGAAGTCAATACCCCAAACGTCAAATATTTCACATGAGAGCATATAGTTTTGAGGCATTTCATCACATTTGGAGATGTTACCTGTCTGTTGGCATTTGTCACAAGAAGTAACATACCTGTTAGCGTCTTTAAATAACGAGGGCCAATAAAAACCTGATTCAAGTATTTTATGTGCAGTCTTAATTCCACTGTAGTGTCCTCCAGTCGGTTCTGAGTGGCAATATCCCAAGATCTTTGATGTTTCTAACCTTGTAACGCATCTTCTAATGACTTGATTTGCACATATGCAGAAAAGGAAAGGGTCGTCCCAAAAGTAGTTTTTCACATCATTAAAGAATCGTTTCTTTTGCTGGTGTGTCAACCCTTTTGGGATAATGTTAGCGGCTAAAAAATTTGCAATGTCTGCAAACCAGGGCACCTCAGAATCAGATATAGTAAATAATTGTTATTCAAAAAATGAATCATTTATTTCAACTTCATCTAGTTCTTTGGTATTTGAGTTTTCAAGCCTGGAAAGATGACCAGCTGCAAGATTTTCAGCTCCTTTCTTATCCTAAATCTCCAAGTCAAGTTCCTGCAACAGCAAAATCCATCGAATGAGTCAAGGTTTTACATCAGTTTTAGTTAAAAGGTAGCAAAGTGCAGAATGGTCAGTGTAAATGACAACTTTAGACAATATGAGATATGATCGAAATTTATCAAATGCAAAAACCACAACTAGTAATTCCTTTTCCATGGTGGTATAGTTTTCTTTTGCAGCTGTCAAAGTCTTGCTAGCATAATAGATAGGTTGAAAATAATTGTCTCTTCGCTGTCCCAAAACTGCACTGAATACCGAGAAGTCATCCGTAAATACCTCCATGATATCTTCCACGAGTTCGTCAAAGATGGCCATCATACAGTGCTGAAAAGTGGCAGAAGCATTACATAATCCAAAAGACATTCTGCGATAAGAAAACGTACCATATGGGCATGTAAATGTCGTCTTTTCTTGATCTTCAGGAGCTATTGGAATTTGGAAATAACTAGAGAGTCCGTCTAAAAAGCAGTAGTACATATGCCTGGATAATCTTTCCAACATTTGATCAATGAATGGCAAAGGAAAGTGATCTTTTCTTGTGGTATCATTCAGCTT
Source organism: Gossypium anomalum (assembly GCA_025698475.1). Classification (NCBI taxonomy): domain Eukaryota; kingdom Viridiplantae; phylum Streptophyta; class Magnoliopsida; order Malvales; family Malvaceae; genus Gossypium; species Gossypium anomalum. The sequence goes on from CM046961.1 coordinate 16,059,139, forward strand.
CCTGTAGTCAATACAAACTCTCCAACCTGTGACTGTTCTTGTCGGGATTAATTCATTCTTCTCGTTAGTCACAACCGTCATGCCTCCTTTCTTAGGAACAACCTGCACTGGACTTACCCAAGAACTGTCAGAAATAGGATAAATAATTCCAGCATCTAGAAGTTTAATTACCTCAGCTTTAACAACTTCTTTCATGTTAGGGTTCAGTCTTCTTTGAGCTTGTATACATGGTTTATATTCATCTTCCATTAAAATTTTGTGAGTGCAAAAAGAGGGGCTGATCCCTTTGATGTCAGAAATTTTCCAAGCTATGGCCCTTTTATGTTCTCTTAATACTTGGAGTAATTCCTCTTTTTCCTTGGGTTACAAGTTAAAAGCAATAATCACTGGTAATGTAGAATTATTTCCAAGGTATGCATATTCCAAGTGTTTTGGCAATTGTTTAAGTTCCAGTTTGGAGGTTCTTTAATAGAAGGTTTTTACTTAAGTTCATCATTTGTCTTGATACCCTCATATTCTGCTTGTCTTGAGACTGGTTTATTGGGGTTCAGTTCAGTTTTTACCTCATCTATCTCAGAATCATCATTATATACCTCCTCGGTTTGGGCAAGATACAGTTCCAACGTGTCTTCATGTATGATTTCCTGAAAAGAATCTTGAGTGGCATGATCAATAAAGTCAATAAAATAATATGAGTCATCTTGCTCTCTAGAAAATCTCATGGCATCATAGATCTTAAAAATAATCTCTTCCTCACCTACTCTAAGTACAAGTTTGCCATCTCCCACATCAATAACAGCCCTAGCAGTGGCTAAAAATGGATGACCCAAAATTAAAGGCCCTTCAACATCCTCATCCATGTCAAGCACAACAAAATCAACAGGGAATATAAATTTATCTACTTTTACAAGTACATCCTCTATGATACCCCTAGGATATTTAACAGATCAGTCAGCTAATTCAATACTCATCCTAGTGGGTTTAGGTTCCCCAAGACCAAGTTGTTTAAACATCTTATATGGCATCAAATTAATGCTAGTGCCTAAATCAGCTAGTGCTTTCTCAACATTTAGATTACCAATTAAGTAGGGGATAGTGAAACTTCCTGGGTTTTTCAGTTTGGTTGGCAGTTTATTTTGGAGTATGGCCGAACACTCCTCGTTGAGTTCCACTGTAGATAAGTCCTCAAACTTCCTTTTATTTGTTAGAAGCTCCTTTAAAAATTTTGCATATGTAGGCATCTGCGAGATGGCCTCAACCAAAGGTAAGTTGATATGTAATTGCTTAAAAAGTTCAAGAAACTTACCAAATTGTGCATCCATGTGGTCTTTTTTCAACTTTGCTGGGTATGAGACTGGTGGTTTGTATTCCTTTGGCATTGGTTTATCATTATTTTTGGGTTTTTCCTCCTCTTTTTCGCTCATCACAGCTTCTTGTGGTAGCTTCTTCTCAGATTCGGCTAACACTTTCCCACTTCTTAGTGCAACTGCCTTCACATGCTCTTTTGAATTGGGGTTGGTGTTACTAGGTAAGTTTCCTGGTGGTCTTTCAGAAATTAATTTGGACAGCTGTCCTATCTGAGTTTCGAGCCCTTGGATCGATGCTTGTTGATTTTTAAGTGCTATCTCGGTATTCTGGAAACGAGTTTCTTACATCGCGATGAATTTGGATAGCATCTCCTCAAGGTTCAGGTTCTTTTTCTGTTGATAAGGTGGTTGTTGAAAACCCGAAGAATTTTGTGGCCTTTGATTTCCTTGACCACCCCATGAAAAATTTGGGTGGTTTCTCCAACCTACATTATAAGTATTACTGTATAGGTTATTTTGAGGTCTAAAGTTATTGTTACCCATATAGTGGACTTGTTCCACTTCGGTTGTGGGATTGAAGGGTTGATACTCGGTATGTATGCCTCCTCCACTTGAATCACACCTCATCACTGGATGTACTTGCGTAGAACCAAGCAAACCATCAATCTTTTTATTTGGAAGTTCCACCTGATTTGATAACATGTTAACTGCATCGACGTTATAAACTTCTGCTGTTTTGGTTGGCTTAGTCCTCATGACTTGCCGCTGATAGTTATTCAGTGACATCTCCTCAATAAATTCGTAAGCTGCTTCAGGTGTTTTGTTGTTAATGGTTCCACCAGCTGCTACATCAATCATTTGTCTTGTCGAGGGGTTCACACCATTATAAAATGTTTGAACTTGCAGCCATAGAGGTAACCTTGTGGTGAGGCACCTTCACAGATGGGTCCTTGTATCTCTCCCATGCGTCGTAAAGTGTTTCTAAATCCATCTGCACAAAAGAAGAGATATCATTACGTAATTTAGCTGTTTTAGCTGGCGGAAAATACTTTAATAAAAATTTTCGGTCATTTGTTCCCAAGTAGTGATTGACCATCGTGGTTACGAGTTTAACCACTGTTTAGCTTTATTTCTCAATGAAAAAGGAAATAACCGAAGGCGAATGGTATCATCAGAAACGCCATTAATTTTAAATGTGTCGCAGAATTCCAGAAAATTCGCCAAGTGAGTGTTGGGATCCTCATCCTACAAACCATCAAACTGAACAAATTGCTGTATCATTTGAATCGTGTTAGGTTTTAGTTCAAAATTATTTGCAGCAATAGCGGGCCTAACTATACTTGACTCAGTTCCTGTTAAAATTGGCTTAGCATAATCATACATAGTGCATGGAGCTTGATTCTGATTTACTTGATCAGCGGCAATCGCAGGAGGTAGCGGATTTTCCTGATTTTCAGCCATCTCCTCGGTTGTAGTTGAGATATCGTCCTCTTGCTCTTCTTCTATGTATCTTAGGCTTCGCCTTATTTCTCTTCGATTTCTGCAAGCTGTGCGATCGATTTCTTCGTCAAAAAGTAATGGTCTTGACGGGTTTCTTCTAGTCATAAACTATAAGAACCTGCCAGAAGAGAGAAAAAGAAAATTTAGTAACGAAAATTAAAACAAAATTAAAATTGCAAATAAAGTAAATGGCTAAAGTAATAAAAATCGAGTGTTCCTAATATCTTAGTTCCTCGGCAACGGTGCCAAAAACTGGATTATCACTCACGATAAGTTTTAAAATTTATAAATGATCGTACCTAAACTAACTATTATCACGACGAAGGCAAGCGCACCTATCGAATAACAATATAGTTTTAGCAAGACCGGATCTCGAACTCAATAGAACTAAAAGTACTAGTATTAACTTTCTTTTTATTATCTAGCCTAAAAATAATGAGGGTTTTAATTAACTAATCAACTAATCTAAGAATGCACAGAAAATAAGTTTGGGGAAAATACTTTTTAGAAAATTCGATTGATTAAGACAATACCCAAGAAAAAATCCACCTAGACTTCACTTGTTATTTTACTCTGAATCGGACGATTTATTCATTCAACTTGTTCCGTAAAAATCCCTAAGTTATGTTATTATCCCTATTCAAGACTAATAACGTCTAACCTTAGATTGAATAATTGAAATCTCTTTCTAATTAACACCCTAGGGTTACATTAACTCGATCTATGGATCCCCTTATTAGGTTTCACCCTAATCCGACAAAATCTTGTCACCCTATCTCTAGGCGTGCAATCAACTCTGCTTAATTATGACAAATTTACTCTTGGATAGGGACTATTCATCCTCCGAATAAGTGCATTAACTTGAATCAATATCTTGAAATACTGAAGCAAGAATTAAGAACACATAATTAAGAACAAGTTAAATATTTATCATACAATTCAGATAATAATAACAAGATTTGTCTTAGGTTTCATTCCCCTTAGGTATTTAGGGGATTTAGTTCATAACTAAAGAGGAAAACATCTCAGAAGAATAATAAATACAAAACATAAAGAAAACCCAAAACTCTTGAAGGGAAATTGAGGAGAGATCTTCAGTCTTGATGATGAATCTGGCTTCTGAGATGGATCAATCGGCTTTCTTCGAGTAATTCCTTACTCCCTGCTCTCTGTGTCATCTTTAATCCTCCTCTAGGGTGTTTAAATAGGCTTTAGAATGCCTGAAAGCCCTCAAAAGTGGCCTTTTCCGAATAGGACTATACTTGGGCTTGACAGGGACATGCCCGTGTGCGATAGGTTCAAGCCGTGGTCAAGGTTGTTAAATAGGCACGGACGTGTGGTCTGCCCGTGTAAGTCGTGCTTCGATTCTGCCATATTGACACGACCGTGTGGTCTACCCGTGTGAGGAAGTCCAGGCCGTATTGATTTCCTACGTTGGCCCATTTTCTCCGTTTTTTGGCCCATTTCTCGTTCTTTTTACTCTCCTATGCTTTCCTGAGTATAAAACATGAAATTAAGGGATTAGGAGCATCGAATTCACTACGGTTATCACAAACACATCATTTAGGCCAATTTAAAAAGCCATACATACCAATATTTATAAGCCAAATCTCATGGCTAGATATTCACATCACAAAATATACCAAAATACCTTTAGCTTATACATGCCATATATCATATATACAACTCTCAAAATAGTACCAAAATAGATGTCCGATAGTGTGAATGAGTTGCTTATGATCCCTGAATCCGAGCTAGCTTTATAACAATGTAAAACAGAGAACATTTCACACAGTAAGCTTTAAAGCTTAGTAAGTTCACGATATAACACATTTAACTCATCAATTAAAATATAATTCTATCAATTAGCTAACTCTTAATGCAACTCATCTCATCCTTCATTTACATAACCTTTCATCTACTTCATACTCAATATCATCAATCACATAGGTTCCGTACATACCTGTATCATTACGTTCTTATCTATCACATTTATCACTTCGATGCTCGATGCACTACTTCATTCGATTATACTTGAACATTCAATGAACTCGCACACTTAGTGCCAATTAATTAGCCAAAGCTATAATAATATTGCACGCTTAGTGCCATTTCATTAAACTGAACTTATATCGGTATTGCACACATAGTTTCATTTATTCAACCATCGCTGTTATATTCTCGCACACTCAGTGCCATTTTTAATAGCCGTAGCTGTTTCATTTCTCGCACACTTAGTGCCTCAAATTCGATTCACATTTCACATACTCCAACTTCCCAATCTCATTTCTATTTATTTCATCACATACAAACATTATACAAACAATATGTATTATACACGAAGTTACCTCGGATGTAAATACAACGAATTTAGTCGATCAATCGAGCACTTTGTTTTTGCCTTGATCTAGGTCCGAATTTCTGCTTTCTTGATCTATATGTATTCAAAATTAACTCATTTAATCACCAACACATTCAATGTAATACACAAACACATCTTTGGGCATTTTTGCACTTTAGCCCCTAAAATTACACATTTTGACATTTTAGTCCTTATTACACAAAACACCAAATATACAAAATTCATCAAAACCATGCCTTAGCCAAATTTTCCTATGGTCCCTATCAGCCCATATTTATCATTTATTTTACATTTTAGTCCCTCAATTTCTCATTTTCACAATTTAGTCCAAGTTACTCAAATTCATAAAAAATCCCAATCAAAACATAGTAATCTAACACATATCTTTCATTTTCTATCATCTAACTTCATAAAACTCATATTATCAACAATAGCACAACTCAAAATCATCAAAAATTTCCAAAATTCATACATGGGTTTGATAGTATACAAAGCAACGATCACAAAAATATAGAAATTATCAAAAACCGAATATTGCCAATATTGCGGAGTACCATTTCGAATGTTAGTGAGAATGTAGTTAGGGCAATTAAAATTTTTCGCTAATAAGATTGCCACCGGTGTTTTAATGTCGTTACTTAAGTAAGTACAATGACTTATACGGTACGTTTAGGTCACCTGGCATCCTAGTGAAGGCAACATGTTACTAATTAGGACATTTGTAGAGCCTCGTAGGATGTGATTAATTAATGGGAGCGTGCGAGAACAAGTAATGATTAGAGATAATCTTGATTGAGATTTGGACGTAAATTACCTATAAATAGGATATCGTGATAGTGGAGAGAAGATTTTTGATTCATATTCTCCACTAGACTTTGTTATCATCGAAGAAACCAGGATAACTCTTGTTCGCTAACAAGGGTGTTAATTGTAAAAGCTTAGACGAGCTTCTATGCTAGTTATTCGCTGGTAAGTTCTTAAAACATCCTTTGAGTTTTACCAGATAAATAGAAACTAACTTAAGAAAGATTGGTAGGGTTTCTTTGAATACTGGGTAGGAAAGAAATTTCTATCCAAAAAACGTCTGCATGTCTATAGATTCTTGTTGTATCATAATTTTTTGGTCATTCTTTTTATGATAAAAGAAGTTGTTTTATTGTTTTAGCTAAGGAAATAGGAAAAGGTCCTAGTACTAAAGGGAAAGAATCAGTAAAGTAGATAAAGCTCTGAGTAAAATATTTTGGTGAGTCCCACTGTACCTTGTGTTTGGTATCTGATTTAATTCATTTACTTCTAAACCCTGTATAACCAGGTAAGTGGCCTGTCATTTGTCTCTGATGTTCATATATGAGGAGACCTATCCAAGGGTCAGTGCATGTGATCTATCGTAATTTGATGTAGCAGATTAAACTAGTTTTCACATTTAAGGGGCTTGAATACAATCATTTTTGTTATGTTTTAGTTAATGTAACAACCCATTTTTAGTGAAATCAGAACAGTGGTTTCAGAACCACAAATCTGATTTAGAAAGAAAATTATTTTAATATTAGTGCATGGTCTGCATTATGATAGGAACAATGTATGAAAAATTCATTAAGAAAATTTTACCGATTACATGTCTAATTTAATAAAGGACCAAATTGCATAAAATGCAAAAGTTGAGTTCTAGTAGCTATAAGTATCAAATAGCTATGGAATTCAAAATTTGATGTCCTTATATGATAATTAGACTATTAAGTGGAGTTAGTAGATAAGTATAATGATTCATCCATGGAAATTTAATTAAAGAAAAGGATTAAATTGGAAAGTAAAAGATAAAAAGATGATAAATTAATAAAATAAGAAAATATCATCATTTTCATCATCTTCCTAAAAAAACATGGAAACCCTAGCTAAGAGAAAAGAGCTCAAGCAAGCTTACTTAGCTTAATTAGGTAAGTAATCTTGTTCTGTTTTTAGTAATTTTCATATTTTCGAGATCGTAATAACTTAATCTAACTATTTTGGGGATTAATATACAAAGTTCTCAAAGTATTAAAGTTTTTCCATGGATGAATATGCATGAATTATGAAGTTTTATGGTAGAAATGGAAAGGTTGTTGATAGATAAAAAACTTTTGTAAAGAAAATTTTCATAAAATTGTGATTTAGGGACTAAATTGAAAAGATGTAAAATTCATGGAAAAAATTTTATTTTTGTGAAATATATGAGCTGCAAATGTTATATGTAAAAATCAGCTAGGCTTGGAATAAGGATTAAAATGCATTAATTTCATTTTTTTCGAGCCTAGGGATGAAATTGTAATTAATTAAAAGTATAGAGGCAAAATGGTAATTTTTGCCTATAATGTGAATTGGATGGAATTGAATGTAAATTTTTATTACATTGAGTTAAATTTACTCGTATAAATCTGGATAGACCTAGTTTAGAATTGGATCGGGGAAAACAAAAAGTATCAGAATAATAGTTTACAAAAACGAACATTGTCGAGATAAGTTCATGTAACTAAATTGTGTATATTTATATGTTTGAATTGAATATTATATATGTGAATTATGTAATTTTTATTTATATGAAATTGATGACATATCCGACAAAGACTACTAAATGTCAAGTCCCGTTTGAATAAAGGAAATTCAATAGATACAGGAATTCCCGTATTGGTTGTAGTCTTGCATATGTTACGGACACACCATAGCTCGAAAGAGCATCCCGTTATAAGCCCTCTCAAGCTTCCCGTTATATGGTTCTTGCGAGCTTCCTATTAATAGCTCTTCAGAGTATCCTGATTAGTTGTGATCCTACATGTGTTGTGGACACATTGCAGCTCTTATGATCATCCCAATATATGGCTCTTCGTGAGCTTCCCGATATATGGATCTTTGTGAGCTTCCTAAATAATGGCTCTCCGGAGCTTCCCGATATAGCTCGCTTGAACTTTCCGTTATTGGCTCACATGAGCCTCCTGATTATGGCTCTTACGAGCTTCCCGTTATAAGGCCCGGATAAGCCTCCTGTTACATGGCTCACATGAGCTTCCTGTTATATGGCTTGAAAGAGTGCTTTTCGTTTATGTGCTCTTATGAGCATTCCCGAATATGAATTGACAGATTACAGTTTTGTACACTTTGTGTGTACTACCCGCATATCCATCGATATTTTAAATAATTCAACGGGTAAAAATCCTAACATGAGAACATATGAATCCAAATTGAATTGTTACCTGTATATATATATGAAATACATGGAACTTGACTTTCGATGAGCACATCCTTATTCTTGATATTCACATGAAGTAAATAACCAACATGTTTGGTGAGATTATGTGCTTAGGCTTTTGGCCAAATTGTTTAGAATATGTTTGTATGCTTACCGTAAATGTAAATGAATGGTAAGATAATTTACGTTATACAAACTTACTAAGCATTAATTGCTTACTGTGTTTTCTTTCCTCTATTTTATAGTACTCGGATGCTCGTAAATGTTGGAAATTGGTCGGAGTTACATTACACTATCCTACAGCTCGTTTCGGTATAAATAGCAAAAATTTCTTTGGAGTATAATGGCATGTATAGGCTAAAGTAGTCAAGGATGGAATATATGTGTTCGGTTGGGATTAGCCATTGGTATGACTTGTAAATGGTATGTTTTGATATATAAAATGGTCTTAATATGCTTAATGTGTGTTTGAAATGGATGATGAATGAAAATCATATAAGCATATTGATTATGATAGTAAAATTGATAGAACATGTTTATATGTACATATGGTATTTTGGTAAGTATAGATACTTGAACATATGTGTTGATAAGTCTTACAAAAAAATTATTTTAGCTTGATTTGAATGGTTTATATTGGATTAAGAATATGTTTAAATGTTAATGTAAGTGAAAGACAAGTTTAGGTGAGAAATAAGGCTTAGAAGTGGCCTTATTTTGTCCACATGGGCAGACACACAGGCGTGTGTCTCAGCCGTGTGTGACACACAACCATGCACATAGGCATGTGGTTCGGCCGTGTGTCCCTTGCATCTTTAAAATTGCAAAACAGCATGCTCAATTATTTTCACATGAGAAGAGACACGAGCGTGTGTCTCAGCCGTAGACACAAGCATGTGACTTGGCCGTGTGGCCCCTACACCTAATTAATGTAAATTAAAATGTTCACACGGCCTAGCATACGGGCGTATGGCTTGGCCATGTGACCCAAGTCATAACCACCCTAATTTATTTTGAATGTCCTCACGGCTTGAGACACGGCCGTGTGTCCCTATTTTGAATATCCTCACGGCTTGAGACACGGGCAATGTCTCTTGACCGTGTGAGACACATGGCCTGGGCACATGGGCGTATGTCCCTTGCACCTTGAAATTTTTTTTTTAGATTTTGTGAAAAATTCTCTGTGTTCCCGGTTTAGTCCTGACTTTATTTTAAATGCATATTTTGGGCCTTAATGGCCCATTTAAGGGACAATATGATTGATTTCGGATATGAATAGTAAATGATATAAATTAACTGTATTTGTTCTGCAAACTTCGGTAATGTTTTGTAATCCTGTTACGGCGACGAATATGGGTCAGGGGTGTTACATTTATTTGTATCAGAGCTACGGTTAGCAGATTCTCAAACTAACGTAGTAAATACAAGTCTAGCTATACATGCCATTATATAATCTATGATAGAGTGATATCTCCTAACCATTTTAAGTATGTTTTTCATATATTAATGTCATCCAACCGAGCTGAATCCGAAGAAGCTGAGAGCAATGCTCAAGCTTCAGTTCAAAAAGTAGCATCTAGTAATAGAAGGTCGTATTTGAGGGCCGAGGAGGAGAGGCTAAATAAGCCTTCTTTCAAATGATGAATGAGTGGTTTACAGAATTTGTAAGAACCAATCCAGCTGTGCAACAACCTCTACCCCCTCATGTTTTTCAACTGGTTCCTGATATGCCTCAAGGTATAGAACTTGTTAGAGCTAATAAGCCTCCTGTAGATAAAATCCGTAAATATGGGGCAGAAGAATTTAAAACTATAGCTAAAGATGATCCTAAAAGAGCTGAGTTCTCGTTAGAAAATACTATCAGGGTTCTGGATGAATTATCTTGTACACCGGCTGAGTGTTTAAAATGTGCGGTGTCTTTGCTAAAAGACTCGGCTTACCAGTGGTGGAATACACTAATTTCTGTTGTACCGAAAGAGATGGTCACTTGAGAATTTTTCCAAAATGAGTTCAAAAAGAAATATATCAGTCAAAGATTTCTTGATCAGAAACTGAAAGATTTTTTGGAGCTTAAACAGGGCTATATAACTGTATTTGAGTATGAACGGAAATTTGTTCGACTGAGTAAGTATGCCAGAGAATGTATCTCGACTGAGTTTACAATGTGTAAATGGTTTGAAAAAGGTCTAAATAAAGATATAAAACTGTTAGTTGGGATTCTTGAATTAAAAGAATTTGTTGTACTGGTTGATCGATCACATAAGGCTAAAGAATTGAGCAAAGAAAAGAGACAAGCTGAGATGGAAGCCAGAATATCGAGTAAAAGATTTACTGGAAAGTCACAACAGTTAGCCTCAAAGAAATAAAAAAGATATCATGACCGTTTCACTACCTCTGTGGGACACTCCAAAAGAGACAAAGCTACCCGACGCTCTAGTTTTAGATCTCAGGCTACATCTGTAGCAAGCGCGGGTAGTGTTAGAAACACTAAACCTAGGTGCAAACACTGTAATAAATTTCACTCTGGTGAGTGTCGAATGAAAAGTGAAGCCTATTTTAGATGTGGTTCTTTTGACCACTATCTCAGAAATTGCCCAGAAAAGTTTGACAAAGATATTGTACAGACTTCAAAGCCGAGCAAGCCCACCTCGAGAGGTAGACCACTTTGTAACCCCGGTAATATGAGTGATAGACGAGGTACAAGAAGTGATTCAACTGCCAAATCTGAAGCACGAGCACTAGCAAATACATATGCTATTCGTGCATGAGAGGATGCCTCTGCACCAGACTTCATTACTAGTATTTTTTTCTCTTCTTGATACTGATATAACTGCTTTAATTGATCCCGGTTCAACTCATTCATATATCTGCACGAATTTAGTATTTAATAAAAATTTGTCTATCGAGTCTACTAAATTCATGGTTAAAGTTTCAAACCCCTTGGGCCAGTATGTGATGGTTGATAAAATTTGCAAGAATTGTCTACTAATGATACGGGGTTTCTGTTTTCCAGCTGACTTGATGTTATCACCATTTGATGAATTTGATGTGATTCTGGGTATGGACTAGTTAACTCAGCATGATGTTGTGGTAAATTGTAAACAGAAGTATATTATGTTGAAATACCAGAATGGTGAAATGATTTCTATTGAATCTGATAAATTGGATGGTTTGTCTAACGTGATATCAACCATGTCAGCACAGAAGTATGTCAGAAAAGGGTATGATGCTTATCTTGCCTATGTGTTGGATACTAAGGTGTTTGAATCAAAGATTAAATCAGTGACAGTAGTTTGTGAGTATTCTGGTGTGTTGCTAGAGGAATTACTCGGATTACCATCGGTTAGAGAAGTGGAATTTTCTATAGATCTTATTCCCAGCACAAAACTGATATCTATAGCACCCTACCAAATGGCTCCTACAGAGCTAAAAGAATTGAAAGCACAGTTTCAAGAATTGACTGATAGAGGTTTTGCACGACCTAGTTTTTCACCTTAGGGTGCATCGGTCCTGTTTGTCAAGAAAAAGGATGGATCGTTGATATTGTGTATTGATTACAGGCAGCTTAACAAAGTCACAATTAAGAATAAGTATCCACTACCTTGTATTGATGATCTGTTTGATCAGTTCTCAGGTGCTACAGTGTTTTCAAAGATAGATCTCCGTTCTAGCTACTATCAGTTACGGGTGAAAGAGTTAGATGCGCCAAAGACAGCCTTCAAATCCAAGTACGGGCATTATGAGTTTCTTGTGATGCCATTTGGCTTGACTAATGCACCTGCGGTATTTCTGGACTTAATAAATAGAATTTTTAGGCCGTATTTTATTGATGATATTCTGGCATACTCCCGAGATGAAAATAAACATGCTAACCATTTGAAAATTATGTTGGAAACTCTACGTGAGAAACAACTATATGCTAAGTTCAATAAATGTGAATTTTGGCTTCAGGAAGTTGGTTTTCTTGGGCATATAGTATCTGCTGAAGGCATTAGAGTGGACCCGAAAAAAATTTCAACAATTGTTAATTGGAAACCACCGAAAAATGTGTCCAAAGTCAGAAGTTTTCTGGGATTAACTGGTTACTATAGGAGGTTTGTAAAAGGGTTTTTGATGATAGCTTCTCCGATGACACGGTTGTTGCAAAAAGATGTGAAGTTTGAATGGACTAATAAATGTCAGCAGAGTTTTGACAGATTGGAAGCCTTGTTGACCGAAGCACCAGTATTAGTTCAGCCTGAATCGAGTAAACAATTTGTAATTTACAGTGATGCATCATTGAATGGTTTGGGCTATGTCTTGATGCAAGAAGGAAAAGTAATAGCCTACACTTCTAGACAGCTAAAACTACATGAAAAGAATTACCCGATACATGATTTAGAATTGGCAACCATTATTTTTGCACTGAAAATTTGGCGACATTACTTGTTCGGTGAAAAATGTCATATATTCACTTATCATAAGAGTTTTAAAGTATTTGATGTCGCAAAAGGATTTGAATCTGAGACAGCGTAGGTGGCTACTGTTAAAAGATTATGACCTGGTTCTTGACTATCATCTGCAAAAAGCAAATGTGGTTTCAGATGCTCTGAGCAAAAAAATCTCTGTTTGCCTTGCGAGTAATGAATACCCGATTGTCATTGTCTGATGATGGCTCCATTTTAACTGAGCTAAAAGCTAAACGACATTTCTACAGCAGATCTGCGAAGCTCAGAAAAATGATGATGAATTACAAGCTAAACATGTACAATGTGAAGTCAATTTCCAATTCAAAATTTCAGATTGGGTCTGATGATTGTCTATTATTCAGAGGCAGAGTATGTGTACCGAAGAATTCAGAAATTGTATAGTAGATTTTGTATAAAACTCATAATGGTACTATGTGTTCATATGGAGAGTAATAAAATGTATAATAATTAAAAAAAGATGTACTGGTGGCCGGGAAAATATGTAAAATTCATTTAAAAATTTTGATTTTTGTGAAATATATAGGCTATAAATGTTATATGTAAAAATTGGCTAGGCTTGGAATAAGGATTAAATTGCATGAATTTCATTTTTTTCGAGCCTAGAGACGAATTCGTAAGTAATCAAAAATATAGGGGCAAAATGATAATTTTTGCCTAAGATGTGAATTGGATGGAATTGCATGTGAATTTTTATTAAATTGAGTTAAATTTACCTGTATAGATTCGAATAGACCTAGTTTAAAATTGGATCGGGGAAAATAAAAAGTATCAGAATAATAGTTTACGAACACGAACATTATCGAGGTAAGTTCGTGTAACTAAATTGTATATATTTATATGTTCGAATTGAATTTTATATATGTGAATTGTGTAATTGTTATTTATATGAAATTGATTACATATCAGACAAAGACTGATAAATGTTAAGTCCCGTTTGAATAAATGAAATTCGATGGATACAAGATTTCCTGTATTGGCTGTCGTCCTGCATAAGTTGCAGATACACCATAGTTCGAAAAAGTGTCCCCTTATAAGCTCTCTCAAGCTTCCTGTTATATGGTTCTTGCGAGCTTCTCGTTAATAGCTCTTCGAAGCATCCCGATCAATTGTGATCCTGCATGTGTTGTGGGCCCACCGTAGCTCTTATGAGCTTCCCGATATATGGCTCTTTGTGAGCTTCCTGATATATGGCTCTTTGTGAGCTTCCTGAATAATGGCTCTCTGGAGCTTCCTGATATGGCTCACTTGAACTTTCCGTTATTGGCTTACATGAGCTTCCCGTTACAAGGCCCAGATAAGCCTCTTGGTACATGGCTTACATAAGCTTCCTGTTATATGGCTTGAAAGAGTGCTTTCTATTTTTGTGCTCTTATGAGCATTTCTAAATATGAATTGACAGATTACAGTTTTGTACACTTAGTGTGTACTACCCATGTATCATCGATATTTTAAATAATTCAACCGGTAAAAATCCTGACATGAGAACAAATGAATCCAAATTGAATTGTTAGCGGTGTATATATATATATATATATATATATATATATATATACATGGAACTTGACTTTTGATGAGCACATCCTTATTCTTGATATTCACAATAAATAACTAACTTGTTTGGTGAGATTATATGCTTAGGCTTTTGGCCAAATTGTTTGGAATGTATTTGTATGCTTACTGTAAATGTAAATGAATGGTAAGATAAATTCTGTTATACGAATTTACTAAGCATTAATTGCTTACTCTATTTTATTTCCTCTATTTTATAGTACTCAGAGGTACGTAAAGGTTGGAAATTGGTCGGAGTTACATCACACTATCCTACAGCTCGTTTCGGTATAAATAGCAAAAAATGCTTTTGAGTATAATGGCATGTATAGGCTAAAGTGGTCAAGGATGGCATTTATGTGTTCGGTTGGGATTAGCCATTGGTATGACTTGTAAATGGTATGTTTTGATATATAAAATGGTTTTAATATGCTTAATGTGTGTTGGAAATGGATGATTAATGAAAATCATATAAGCATATTGATATGATAGTAAAATTGATAGAACATGCCTATATGTACATATGGTATTTTGGTAAGTATAGATACTTGAACATATGTGCTGATAAGTCTTACTTAAAAATTATTTTGGATTGATTTGAATGTTTTATTTTGGATTGGGAATGTGTTTAACTGTTAATATAAGTGAAAGAAAAGTTTGGGTGAGAAATAAAGCTTGGAAATGGCCTTATTTTGTCCACACGGGCGTGTGTCTCAGCCGTGTGTGATACACGGTCATGCGCATAGGTGTGTGGTTCGGCTGTGTGTCCCTTGCATCTTTAAAATTGGAAAACAAAATGCTTAGGTATTTTCACACGGGCAGAGAACGGGCATGTGACTTGGTCGTGTGGCCCCTGCACCTAATTAATGTAAATTCAAATGTTCACATGGCCTAGCACACAGACGTATGGCTTGGCCGTGTGACCCAAGTCAATAACCACCCTAATTTTGACACGGGCTGGGACACGACCGTGTGTCCCTAATTTGAATGTCCACACGGCCTAAAACACGAGCATGCCTCTCTAGCATGTGGGAGACACGGCTTGGCCACATAGGCGTGTGTCCCTTGCACCTTGAATTTTTTTTTTTGAGATTTTGCGAAAAATTCCCTGAGTTCCCAGTTTAGTCCTGACTTGTTTTAAATAAATATTTTGGGCCTTAATGGCCTGTTTAAGGGACAATATGATAGATTTCGAATATGAATAGTAAATGATATAAATTAATTGTATTTGTTCTGTAAACTCCGGTAATGCTCTGTAATCTTGTTCCTGCGATGGATATGGGTTAAGAGTGTTACAGTTAATTTTTCATAGTTTTAATTACATTCAATAAAATTGACAATTTGAGTCTTTTATTGACCTTAGAGGCTGAATGAGGCCTAAGGGTGAGCTAACGCCCTTTGTGAGTGTGAGCAGGCCATTAGAAGTGTACTAAACAGATATTGGTCGTTATGTTGCAACACCGTTGACTCAATTTCGCAACATAGGGAGTAGAATGGAGAAAACTCAAGATTGCCTTTGATGTCGTGGCACAAACTGAGGGTGCCACGACATACCCCTGAAGATAGTTGTAGAGGTGTATATTGATTGCTATGTCGCGATACAGGTCTTGGTGTATCGTGAAATCAACTCTGTAACCTAAAAGACATAAGAAGCAGAGACATTTTGGTCTGCACAATCAAACTTTAAGCTCTGGAACATCATCTAACCTAGGGTTAAGGATACCACCACCTAAAAGCTATAAATAGGCTTATTTGTTGCCTGTTATGGACATCATTCATTTAGCTTAGATTCTCTCTTGTAAATTTAGTTTAGCTTTCTTTCTTTCTTAGGGTTTTAGATTTATTTCAATTGTTATTGTTGATTTTAAGATATCTGAATTGTGGAAGCATCCAAACTCTATGGGTTCGTGCTTAATGTCAATACAATCAGACTCTTTCATTTACTCTATCTTGTCGATTTAATTATTGATAAGTGATAAAAGTAACATATTTTAATCTTATTCTTAATGCGTTTTTGGATGATTATTTATGCAAAATGGTGAATTTTATGCTCCTAATCCCTTGAATTTATGTTTCTATACTTATGAGAGCATTTGGGAGCAAAATGAGCGAAAATCAAGCAAAAATTAGACAAATAGAGCAAATTTCAGGAGCCACATGAGCTAGGCCTTCCCATAAGAGGTGGACACACGACCGTGTGGGCCACATGGGCTGGATACATGGCCATGTGCCAAACCGTGTTGATTTTGTGACTTGCATCCCAAACATGCAGGAAAATGTAATTTTTAGGCTTTTTGTGCATTCTAAAGTCTATAAATACCAAATAAAAGAAGAGAAGAAGGAGCCATAAAATAATATTGAAGAAAACAACTTGAAGAACACCATTGGAGCCCACTCTGAAGCATATTTCCATCAAGATTGAAGACCTCCTTTTAATTTCTTTTGAAGTTTTTATGAGTTTCTTTATTTCTTCTGTTTATTCTGTCTTTAAGTTGTTTTTATTCACAATTATGAACTAATTCCTTAGATACCTAGGGAAGATGAACCCTATGATGAATTCTATTATTTGATTTTTGTTTTACGCGATAAATACTTTATTCTTGTTCTCAGCTATATATGCTTATCTCTTATTTTAATATTTTCGGGATATTAATTCATGTTTAATGTGCTTAAATCAAATAAGGAAAAGTCATTGTTTAAGAGTAGATCTAGCTTAATTGAGTGGAAATATATGCAATCCTATAATGAGGATGACATAAATCTACCGGATTAGAGTCAAATCTAATAAAGGAATCTATAGATCGAGTTAATGCAACAATAGGGGTTTTAATTAAAAATAAATTTCAATTAATCAACCTAGAGTCAGTTCCTCTTACTCTCAAAAGAGATATTAGCATAGTTGAGGGATTTCTATGGATCAAGATACCAAGTGAATAATTCGTTTAATTCAAATTCATAATGATAGATGAAGTCTAGGTGGATTCTCTCCTGGGTATTGTTTACCTCATTGGTTATTATTCAATTATTTTCCCGATTTATTCTATGTTGAGTTCTTTAGTTAAATTAGTTTAGTAAATTTAGTTTAAACCAATCACTCTAATTTGTCAGCTAAATAATAGGAAAATGGTAATTACTAGTACTTTTAGTCTGTAACACCCCAAACGCGGCCTGGACGTTATGGCCGAATCTGGCGGTGTCACATAAGAGTGTTTTTAAACAAACCGTTTCAAATCAAAACTCGTTCTAATTGTTATCTTTTACTTAATTAGAAAACGTGTAATAGTCGAATTGTTTGAAAATGTTTCTTTATCGGAGCTTTTGAAACCCATTTATTATTATTATTTCAAGAAACCATTTCTATTTACGAAAAACTCTTAGTTTATTTAAGGAAAACCATATTTTGACGTTGCAGCTTATAATCCATATTCACAGATCAAAATCCAAATAAAAACTAGAAGTCCAGGTCCAAAATTACATCAAAATTCCCAAAAGAAAAATAATAATGAATAAGCAAAAGCAGAAAATTCATAAACCAAATTGTAAGTGGCCGTGGTCCCCGTCGAGTCCTCCACTGCACCGATCTACCTATTGTTGGGGATTACCTGAACAGATCAAATAGATGAAAGGGTGAGTTTTCGCAACTCAATGTGTACATCCCCACAGTTCAGCATGCATACAGTCAGATAACAGAATATAGTCATAATTCGGGCCTGAACCCTTTATAGAACCGGAAGGGCCCTTGGCCCACTCAGAAACAGAATCAGATACAGTCTTAGGGCTTCAGCCCATCTCAGATATATGATGTATAACAGATCAAAATAACAGAACATGCCCACCAACCCTACATACCAACTTCATCCAACCTAACACACCATGTGAGGATAAAATCGACCCACCCATCGCTGCACACCAAATATAGGGATAAAATTGACCTATCTAACCCTACACACCATAATGTACTGCAAAGCAGCACATGTCATAAATATGCAGCTTAGCTGCCAGATAATAGGCTTGTGAAGCCTTTCAGTAACTTCCTTCTCATCATCAAACCCATCCCGATGCAATGCATCATACAAGAATGGCATGCTATAATGCAGATTAACAGACATATACTCAAAACCAGATCAGAATATATATACATACATCACAATATCATTTCACAGAATAGGGATCTAAGTAATACTTACCGACCCTACGACAGGTCACAGTCATCGTGGACGACCCTTGCAACCTTAAAGTACATTTCAAAAAAATGGGCTCACATGCCCATGTGGCCTGCCTGTGTGGCCCACACGACCCAAATTTGCCTTGGCTGTATGGATCACACGGCCTGGCCCAAATTCTCACACGCTCGTGTCGGCCTACACGGCCTAAATGCCAGATCTCGTGTCTCGCACACGGCCTACCAACCATCACATGGTCATGTCCGTCGGGCCCGTGTTGCCCACGCACGGCCTAATTCGTCGACCACACGCTCGTGTACTGCCACACGGCCTACCACACGGGCGACCACACACCCGTGTGATGTCAATAGAATACTTTTCGACTTTTATCGAATCTTGTTTTTAGAGAGTTCAGAGTACACACCTAGATTGTTTTCGATGTCAAAACACTTCTGAGCACTCCAAAACCTATATTTGACAATCCCGAGTCCAAAATCAGTCACTTAAATCAGATTGTTATGAACCACCAACTCTCAAAAATTACCAACAACCTTAGCTTCAACGAACAACGATGATCCTTAGGCTCTTAACTCTTTTAAGAATGATAATCAGTCCCTATACAACCAAAGAACCCCTATTAACTGATAATCAGAAAAGTGCCAGAGTTCAACAATGACTAAAACTTACCGAACAACGAAGAACCGCAGTAGCATTACAGAACGGATTGAGTAAGAGACAAAATCAAAAGAAAAAAGGGAGATTCAACTCAAAAATTCGGCAGAGAAAGATAGAAAGAACGTCAGAATTTTTCCCGAAAAACAGCAGAAGGTTTTTTTTTTCCAAAAAGAGTGTAACCAGATATTATCCCCCATTGATTTCCTCCCACTAACTCCACAACCAACTCAACCACTACAGTTTTTGGGTTCAACTTAAAACCCACGCGACGCCAAGCAAAAATATAACACCCATGTATCGACTCGAACTCCAGACCTCCCTTATTCCAACACTCCTTTTTAACCACTAGACTAGCAGGCCGATTTTGACATAAACTTAACAACATTAAAGTAAAAGCCTACCGAACAAGAGTAAGGCTTAAATCACTTAAAAATAGAAATTTTGCTCAAGTCAAGGCTTGAACCCAAGACTTCTCAGACTCTTCCCAGGACACTCAACCACTAAAGTAGACATGCATTTGTGTTACAATTTACAAAAGTCGAAAATAATAAAATTAGGGCGTTACATAGTCCTCATGGATATTATATCTTTACTTACCGTAGCTATACTATTTATCAATAGGTGCACTTGTGTTTGTTGTATTTTTAGTTAGTCTTAGGATGCATCAATTAGAGTGTTTTCTCTTTACATCGATTATATATTGTCTATGGAAGTAATGAGGAACTAATCCCTCTATGGGGGATTAACAAGTAGAGGTATGATCTATTAACTATTTTGTAGGGTTACTTAACAAATCAACTTTTTAGGAGAGGAAGAACATGAAACAAACCTAGGCCTGACAACCCCGGGAAGTTATCAAGGTGGGTATTAACCCAAAATTGGTATTGCCCATCCCTGAATACCTTAACCCCAAACTAGTCTGAACTGTAAGGTCGAAAGATAAGTAGTTCTTGCTAACTCGTTATGTTAGTGGAAGATCGGAAGATCCTGCTAGGGTAGCGACTAGTTGATTGATGAGGAACCCGAAACAATAGTTGATGGAGATTACCAAAGCGAGCTAATCACCTATCATATTTGATTTATTCTCCCTTTTTAATCTCTTGAATTTTATCTTTTTATGTTATTTTATTTTTATTACTATTATTATAAAACCCTAAAATTCTTTTATTTCATATTTTTATATTATAATTGATTTAAAAATATTAATAGATCTTTTAGTGTTTATGTTAGAATTGATCTGACACTCGCCTCCCTTAGGTACGATCCTCAGAGTACTTACCTACTTTATTGTAAGACTATATTACAACTTGACCCGTATACTTGCACGATACTTCCATTCACCCCTTCATTCAGTTAAAAAGTTTATTATACTATCCATATCTACGTCTCTAAAATATTCTAAGTCAGTTTCATAGATGAAATCATTTTCATAATATGGAGCATTATAAAATTCACAAATTATTCGAGGGTTACTCTCACCTCTTTCCCTCGCACAAGTACTTTATCCCATATATGTCCTTTGGTGTTTCTAAACTCGTGGTCCCGTAAAGATGCATAGAATTCTTGAACAACAGGGACCATGACATTATCCTTTGGGATCGTCCGAAAATGCTCTCATCGAAGATATCTGACCAAAGGCCATATTTCTTTACATAAAATCATCGATGGATCAATTCCCCTCTCTTGAATAAATGTTTTTCCTTAAAGTTCTTTAAAATTCTTTTCAACATTCCTATTCAGAAAAGTAGAGGGATTTTGAACCATTGATGGCTCTGTTTTCATTGTTCGCTTAACTTTTCTAGGAGGCATAATGTTTCTATCCTAACAAATTACTAAATAAATAATTTAATGGAACAGTAAAAAGTTTAAGTTTAGGAACCCTTAATCTTGAATGTATAGTTGAAATTCGTTTGAATTCATTGCTTGCCCGTGATGTCCCCTGTAATGACCCGAATTTTACCGTTATCGAAAAAGTGTATTTTTGGGTCTCCGTTTTTAAAAAAATAGATTCGTAAATATTTATTATAAATATTTACGGAGTTAAGTGCATGGTTATTTAAAGTTTAATTAAGTGAATTTAGCTAAATTAAGGATAATTGGGTAAAAGGAAATAAAAGAAAAAGAATAGAAAAGGAAGGAAAGGATGAAATGAAACAGAGAAGAAACAGGGGAGAAAGAAAAAGAAAAAGAAAAATTTAGGGTTTCAAGGTTCAAAGTTACTTTGCTAATGTAGCGTCGGAAATGTCATCGAAGAAGAGGAAAGAGAAAGTGGCTGAGGATATCGAGTAAACTCGAGAATTAATGTTTGTATTTCTATAATCCGAATTTAATACTTAAATTATTGGATTTATTATGTAATATATATGTAGTAGGTGTTTTGAGATGATTATTTGAATTAGATTAAATATTGATTATATTGAATTGATTTATGAATATATGTGAATGTTTGAATTGAAATGAATATTGATGTGGAAATTGAATAATAAATATTTGTTATATTGGAAAATATATGTAGTTGGAAGTGTGATGAAATTGATAGAAAAATGTGACTATTGTGAAATTGAATATTTATTAGTGAAAAATGAATGGAATTATATTGAATTGAAAATATATAGTTAATTAATTAAAATATGAATTAATTAAAAATTTAAAAGTGAATTAAATACCCTATTAACTAGTCGGGCTAGTCGGATATAGTTGGCATGCCATAGGATATGGAAGAGTACGGGTTTTGCCAGCTTACTGATCAGGCACTTATGTGCCGACTATTGTTACTGTTATCGTTACTGTTGCTGATTCGGCACTTTGTGTGTCGGATATTGTTCTTATTCTTCATTCATCGCTACTGATTATCAATTCTTTTATTTGGATTTGTTCCGATGAGGTACTCTGTGTACCGTACTATTACTGTTACTATTTCGAATTTGTTCCGATGAGGTATTCTATGTACCGTACTGCTACTGTTACTGTTATTGTTTCGGTTTCGGCGGATGAAGCACTACATGCCGTACTGGTGTGTTGGTTGGATCCGTGTATCCGTCTAGGTCCGAGTCATGTTAATAGGGGAAATAAAGGAACTGGAAAGATCGACTGTTACTGAATAATTTAATTGTTACAATATATCTGATTTTTACTGAATAATTGACTGTTACTGGATAACCGGTCAATTGATTGATACTGAATAACTGATTATTATTGAATAATTGATTGTTACCGACTGTTATTGAATAAATAATTGTTCTAATTGGCTGATTGTTAATGAATATTACTGATTGATTAATTGCTATTGGAAAATAATAAATGATTTTGAATTTAAAGTAGACCAAAACATTGGTTGGAAAGTGAATGTTTGAATACTCATTGAGTTTGAATAGTTCAATATATATAAATTAATATGTTTTATAATTGTTTAAGTGTTCGGATTATAGAAATGCCACTGAGTGTATACTCAGCGTACGGTTTGTTTCCGTGCGCAGGTTAAGGCTAGACCGTTAAATCAGCATCCCAAGTCGATCCCGAATTCAATGAGGTAAAGTATGTTGAGTATTGGTAATGGCATGTACC
Source organism: Gossypium anomalum (assembly GCA_025698475.1). Lineage (NCBI taxonomy): Eukaryota > Viridiplantae > Streptophyta > Magnoliopsida > Malvales > Malvaceae > Gossypium > Gossypium anomalum. Next base: position 16,081,947 of record CM046961.1, read on the forward strand.
TAGGATGTCTTATGAGAGTCATTTAGGTTGTGAAAGTATTGATAAAATAAATAAATTATGGTTGGCAATAGTATATAGTATGAATTTAAAATTAGAAAGAAAAATTCATAGTAATTCTAAATTAGTTCCGAATTGATTTTACTGTTCATATTGGACCGTAAGGGCCCATTAAAGGGACAACATCTTAAAATTATGATGAGCCTGAATGTTTATATTTAATTAATATCTGTATTATACTATACTGACTGGTAATGTCTTATAACCCTATTCTGGCGACGGTATGGGGTTAGGGACGTTACATTTAATGGTATCAGAGCTATTCAGGTTTAGCTGATTATCGGACTAAATCGAGCTCAGAATTAAGTCTAGAGGTACATGCCATAATTGAGTCAAAATTGAATCGGGATCGGATGCTGATATATTTGTTTGTCTCTGTTTTGTAGTGAAAATGTTAGACGAAAATATTGATAGTATTGATCATGAAATATATACTGGAGACGAATAGTCTCGTGAATTAGATGGAATCTGAATCAGTAATATTGAGTATTAACTCAATGAGTAATTAATTACTGAATGTTGATCGATGAAACAATAGAGAAAGAAATGATACATAATTATTTAGAACTGTAACTGATGTTCTTTAGTGAGTAGAAAGAAACTGTATCTGCTATGATATCTACCCCTCATGTTTCTCAATCAGTTCCCGAAGTGCTTCAAGATACAGAGCTTGACTGAACAGGTAAGTTATTTGTTACTAATACTCTGAAAATATAGTGTGGAAGAATTGAGAATTTCAGCTGAAAATGATCTTGAAAGAACTGAAATCTGGTTAGAAAATATTATCAGGATGGTCAATGAATTGTTTTGTTCACTGATTAGATGTTAGAAAGGTATGATATTCTTTTTAAAAGATTCAGTTTACCAGTGGTAGAAAATATTAATTTATGTTGTGATTAAGAAAGGGTTATTTAGAAAACTTTCTAAAATGAGTTCTGAAAGAAATGTACATACCAGCCAGAGATTTTCTGATCAGAGATGCGAAGAATTCTTGAAGCTTAAACAGAGTTATATGATTGAAACTGTGTATGAAAGGAATTTGTCTGATTGAATAAATATACTAGAGAGTGTATTCCAATAGAAACTGTAAGGTACAAATGGTTTGAAGATGGTTTAAATGAAGATATAAAGTTAAAGAACATAGAATAAAGAGTGGAATATGTGATAGATATGATTCTTTTGATCATTATCTTAGTGATTTCTTGGAGAAGTTGAAAAATATATTATTCAGAGTTCAAGACCGAACAACGCAGTTATCAGAGGTAGGTCACCCTATAATCTCAGAAATATGAGTGATAGTCGAAATGTGACAAAGGCCTTCACTGCAAAATCTGAAGATTGAACATCAGCCAGGGCATATGTTAATTGTATATAAGAAGATTTATCTCTACTGGATGTTATTACAGGTACTTTCTTCTTTATTGACACTAATATGATTATTTTAAATTGATCTTGGTTTGACTATTCCTATGATTACATGAGTTCAGTACCTATTAAAGATTTGCCTATTGGGTTTGCTGAAATTTTTGGGTTGGAGCATTAAATTTTTCGGATCAGTATTTATGGGCTGATAAGATCTGTAAGAACTATTTAATAATGATACCAGAATACTATTTTCTGTCTGATCTGTTGTTATTATTGTTTGGTACGACCTTGAGAATGGAATGGTTAATTCTACATGACGCTATGGTAAATTATAAGCAGAAGTATATTATATTGCAAAAGCCAGATGCTGAAACGATTTGTTCGAACCAGAGAAGATTAAATGATTTACCTATTGAGATATTGATCATGTCAAAACAGAAATTTGCTGGAAAAGGGTTATGGTATTTACTTTGCTTATGTTTTGGATATTAAAGTGTTCAAGTTAAAGTTTAAACTAGTGACAACAGTACAAGAGAATTTTGATGTGTTTCTGGAAAAGTTACTCGAATTACTGTTGATTGAAGAAGGATTCTGGATGATATGGTTACTACAGAATGATGTGGAAATTGGAATGATCTGATAAACGTTAATAAGATTCTGAAACTTCCGTTAACTGAAGTATTAGCTCTTGTTCAGTTTGAAATTCGGTAAAGAAAACTTGTGATTTACAGAGATAGCAGTGTTTGATGCAAGAAAGTGAACTAAGGGTTTATATTATTGAAAGTTAAAGTCACATGGGAAGAATTATCAGATACACGATTTGGAAGTGGTAACTATTACTCTTGTATCAAAAGATTAAGATATGATAACTGGTTATCATCCGAGAAAGACAAATGAAGTTATGTATACTCAAAAGTTGAAGGTTTTGCTTAGTGTTATGAATTATGAACATCCGACTGTGATCATTTGAAGATGGCTCCATTCTAGTTGGGATAAAAGTTAAATTGATTTCTCTACAGCAGATCTGCAAAGCTCAGGAATGTGGTAATGAGTTATCGGTTAAATAGGTATAGTGTACAGATGATTTCTGATTAAACATTTCCGATTGGATTTGATGATTGTTTGATATTTGGAAATAGAAGCTGTGCTGAAGAATTCAAAATCTTACACAGAAGATTTTGCAAGAAATATGTAGTGGTAACATGACTATGCATTTTAGAAGAAATAAGTTGTACTGTTATTTGAAGCAAATGTGTTGACGGTTTGGAATGAAAAATGATATTCTGAACTTGTACAAGAATGGTAAGATAAAACTGAACATCAGATACTGATACCTTCAAGACTGAAATGGGATAGTATTTCTATGGGTTTGAATTGAAATTATCTCTATCTTAGAAAAAGAAAGATGATATTTAAATAATCGTCGAAGGTATGGAGAATTTTGCATATTTTATTCTGGTATGAATAAGTTTCTTACTTAGTAATTAACTGAAATATGGGTTTCTGAGATTGTCAGATTCATGATATGTCAGTTTCTACTATTTCTGGTTAAGATAAATGGTTTACATTCTGATTCTAGAACGAGTATAAGAAGTTCTGGGTACGCGATAATAGTTTTCAGTATTGTATGAGGCTTCGTATGATTATGAATGAAAAACTGCACAGTTTTGATTGAATGTAGCGAAAAAGGGAATATGTGAAGTTGTTTTGATTCGTGAAACTGAAGAAGAGTGGAAGAAATTGAAATAGATTGAAAGTAGCTTTTGACAGATGGAAATTATGTATATCAAGTATTCTGCTAGTGATAAGGTATTTCTTTAGTTACATGTTCGAAGAAAATATGAGATTTGATTGAAAAAGTGAAATTGAATTCTCGTTTTGCTTGGGTACCTGAAATAATAGAAAGAGTTGATCGGGTAATGAATTGATTAGTTTCACCTCCGAAGCTATAGAAAATTTGTGATGCTCAGAAAATGTACGTCAAATCTCTTATATGTTAGCTTGACAAGGGATATTGAAATTTAAATTGATTTATTGTATGAAGAAGAAGAACCGATTAAGATACTAGATTACAATGTGAAGTTATAATACTGATGAAGCAACATGGGAACCGAAAGAAACAGTGAGATTTCTGTACCCCCACCTCTTTTCAGGCAAATTTCGAGGACAAAATTTATTAAAGGGGGGAGAATTGTAATGACCTAAATTTTACCGTTATCGAAAAAGTGTAATTTCGGGTCTCCGTTTCTAAAAAAATAGATTCGTAAATATTTATTATAAATATTTACGGAGTTAAGTGAGTGGTTATTTAAAGTTTAATTAAGTGAATTTAGCTTAATTAAGGATAATTTGGTAAAAGGAAATAGAAGAAAAAGAATAGAAAAAGAAGGAAAGGATGAAACGAAACAGAGAAGAAACAGGGGAGAAAGAAAGAAAGAAAAAGAAAAAGAAAAATTTGGGGTTTCAAGGTTCAAAGTTACTTTGCTAATGTAGCGCCGGAAATGTCATCGAAGAAGGGGAAAGAGAAAGTGGCCGAGGATATCGAGTAAACTCGAGAATTACGGTTTTTATTTTTATAATCTGAATTTAATACTTAAATTATTGGATTTATTATTTAATATATTTGTTGTAGGTGTTTTGAGATGGTTATTTGAATTAGATTGAATATTGATTATATTGAATTGATTTATGAATATATGTGAATGTTTGAATTGAAATGAATATTGATGTGGAAATTGAATAATAAATATTTGTTATATTGGAAAATATATGTAGTTGGAAGTGTGATGAAATTGATAGAAAAATGTGACTATTGTGAAATTGAATATTTATAAGTGAAAAATGAATGGAATTATATTGAATTGAAAATATATAGTTAATTAATTAAAATATGAATTAATTGAAAATTTAAAAGTGAATTAAATACCCTATTAACTAGTCGGGCTAATAGGATATAGTTGGCATGCCATAGGATATGGAAGAGTACGGGTTTTGCCGGCTTACTGATCAAGCACTTATGTGCAGACTATTGTTACTATTATCGTTACTGTTACCGATTCGGCACTTTGTGTGTCAGACATTGTTCTTTATTACAGCATCTTATTCTTGTTTTAGATTTGTTCCGATGAGGTACTCGTGTACCGTACATCATCTTTATTCTTTATCGCTTTTGATTTGTTTCGATGAGGTACTCTATGTACCGTCATCGCTCATCATATCTTATTCATCGCTCGTTTCGACCGATGAGACACTATGTACCGTACTGGTGTGTTGGTTGGATCCGTGTATCCGTCTAGGTCCGAGTCATGTTAGTAGGAGTAAATAAAGGAACTGGAAAGATCGACTGTTAATGAATAATTTAATTGTTACTGTATATCTAATTTTTATTGAATAATTGACTGTTACTGGATAACCGGTCAATTGATTGATACTGAATAACTATTATTATTGAATAATTGATTGTTACCGACTGTTATTGAATAAAAAATTGTTCTGATTGGCTGATTGTTAATGAATATTACTGACTGATTAATTGCTATTGGAAAATAATAAATGATTTTGAATTTAAAATAGACCAAAACATTGGTTGGAAAGTGAATGTTTGAATACTCATTGAGTTTGAATAGTTCAATATATATAAATTAATATGTTTTATAATTGTTTAAGTGTTCGGATTATAGAAATACCACTGAGTGTATACTCAGCGTACGGTTTGTTTCCGTGCGCAGGTTAAGGCTAGACCGTTGAATCAGCATCCCAAGCCAATCCCGAATTCAATGAGGTAAAGTATGTTGAGTATTGGTAATGGCATGTACTTAGGATGTCTTATGAGAGTAATTTAGGTTGTGAAAGTATTGATAAAATAAATAAATTATGGTTGGCAATGGTATATAGTATGAATTTGAAATTAGAAAGAAAAATTCATAGTAATTCTAAATTAGTTCCGAATTGATTTTACTTTTCATATTGGACCGTGAGGGCCCATTAAAGGGACGACATCTTAAAATTATGATGAGCCTAAACGTTTATATGTAATTAATATCTGTATTGTACTGTACTGACTGGTAATGTCTCATAACCCTGTCCTGGCGATGGTATGGGGTTAGGGACGTTACATCCCCATTCCTTGTTGCACCAAGTTTGTGAAAGGAAATTTGGGAAATTGGGGGTTTAAGGTTTAGGGGATGTTGATAGATTTGAGAGAGTTTGATGAGGTAAGGGTTTAAGGAGTGTTTTAATTAGGAGTAAATAAGAGTTTAAGTTTTAAAATATGGTTTTAAAGGTTTTGAAATCGGGTAAAATTAGTGTTTAAGCTGTCGAGTTGTGCAATGGGTTGAGTCAACCTTGCAGAAAATTACAAAGGTTTCGCGACACAGGGGTTCCGTGTAGCAACACATCTGCCAGTTTAGAGATTCTTAGAGACTGTCTGCTACGTCACAGTAACAACTCTATTTTGACCCAAAATTCCATCTTAAGGATGTTTCGATCTAAGGATAAACTTACATCAAATAAAAGTTAAAATCTAAACTATGTGGTTAGTTAAGTATATAGTAACTTACAAATATCATGCAACAATTCCCAAATTTTAAGTTATACTGCCAGATTTATCCAACAGTATTGTCAATTCCCTCGTGGATGATTTTTTTATTCTATTAATATTGGTCCACCACCCGTCGTGCCATTCTGCCCTTGCTCGTTTGTCCCATTCCTTAAACCTATTTATTCTTTCTATTTTCATAAAAGGAAACATTTCCTATGATTTGAGAATGTTAGAAATAGATAAGTTTTTGCAATGCTCCCCTAATTTCCTCTTACTTTCCTTGTTCGGTTGATAGCCACATTTAAAGGTTTCAGTCTCACCATTAATTTTCATTCTTAACTCATTTTTCTCTAAATTAGTGGTGGATCTAAAAGCGGCCATGAAAGGTCTTCTTAGTAAGATTGGTATCTCACGATCTTCCTCAAAGTCAAGTACTACAAAATCCACAAGAATAATAAAGCTTCACGCCTTGACTAACACATCTTCTAGTACCCCCTTTGGGTGTACTAAAGACCTGTTAGCCAATTGTAATGTTATTTGAGTTGCTTTAAGATTCCTTAACCCGAGTTTTTCAAAAATTGATAAGGGCAGCTCCGAAATCGCATATAGCTCTATTAAAGTGAGTACATCCTATTTCTACGGGAATGGTAAAACTGCCTGTGTCATTCACTTTCCGTAGTACTTGTCTGGAAATAATTACACTATAGGAAGCACTTAAATTAACCTGTTCTCCTACCTTCATTTTCTTACGCCTTGCCATCATCTCTTTCAAAAACTTGGCATACTTGGAACCTTTAAAAAACTTAACAAATTCATCCTCGTCCCACTTTTCTCTTTCTTCTAATCTTGATAGAAATGGGACTTTTGTGATTTTGGCATCTTTAGGTGTCTCGTTTCCCATCTTAGCTGCTGGTGCATTCTCCTCATCTGGTTTAGGTTTGTCTTTCATTTCTAGGGTGTCTTTAGGTTCATCAATATTATCCCTAGTTACCTCTAGAATAGATACCCAAGGGAGGCGAGTACTAAATCAATTTTAACCTAAACAATTAAAAATCTAATGAATACTTTTTAATTAGTTATAGTATGAGAGTAAAACAATAAGTATTTTTAGGGTTTGTAAACTAATAAATTAAAATCACATAAAAGAATTAAAACTGCAAGAGATAGAGATAGATAAAGTGAATCAAATCTGAATATGGATGACCAACTCACTTGGCAATCCCAATTAACTGTCATCTCGAGTTCCTCATCAACCAACTAGTCGCTACCCTAGCAGGATCTTCTGATCCTCCACTAACATAATGAATTCGCAAGAACTACTAATCTTTTGACCTTACAATCCAGACTGGCTTGGGGTAAAGTTGTTCACAAATGGGAAATACCAATTTTGGGTTAATTCCCACGTTGATGACTTCCCAAGGTTGTCATGCCTAGGGCTTGTTTCATGTTCTTCCTTTCCCAAATAGTTGATCCGCTAAGTAACCCTACAAAATAGTTAAGAGATCATGCCTCCACTCATTAATCCCCCTTAGAAGGATTAGTTCCTTATGGCTTTCATAAACAACATGGAATAAATGTAAGAATTAATCATAAGTAATGGAGTGAAATAAAGAGTTTAAGAAAGCCTGATTGATATTGATGAATAGTGCGAATCCACAGAAGTTGATCTCATTTACAATCAAATCTCTCGAAGAAAACAAATAACTAAAACTACGAAAATTTAAGAAAGAAAAAAAACAATTGTTAAACCTAACGAGAAAATCTAAGCTAATGGAATGATGTTTATAATATGTGTCAGAGAGATCTATTTATAGCCTTCAGGTAGTCGCAATCCTTATCCCTAAGGTAAATGACATTCTCAAGCTTAAAGTTCAATTATGTAGATTAAAATGCTCTACTACGTGTTTTATTCTTGTCACAGAGTCGATGTCGCGACACACCAGAACTTGTGTCGTGACATAGAAACTAGCATGTTCCTTTGTAGCCATCTTCAGGGGTACGTCGCGACACCCTCAGCTTGTGTCGTGACATTGAAGACAGTTTCTCACTTTTTTTATTCTGCTCTCTATGTTGCGACATCAAAACCGCAATGTTGCTAATAGCGTCTAGTATTGACCTGAAATGCCCCCTAATGGTCTCCTACACTCTCAGAAAGTAGTAAGTTCTCCCTTATGCCTCTTGATAAACCGTAATTTATACATATTTATAACCTATGCTTAACGCATTTTATGAATGATTTCTCCTTAGATTGGGTGAATTCGATGCTCCTAATTCCTTAATTTCATGTTTTATCCTTAGGTAAGCATATGAGAGCGAAAGGAACGAGAAACGGGCCAAAAATGAAAAAAATGGGCCAAAGCACGACATCAACACGGCCTGGACAGCCTCACACGGGCAAATCACACGGCCGTGTCAATCTGGCAAATCACACTTGCCTACGTCGTGATCATAGTTAGTTTTAAGAACGAATCATTATAAATTTATAAAACTTATCACACGAAAATCGACGATCAAGTTTTTGGCACCGTTGCCGAGGACTAAGATATTAGGAACGCTCAATTTTTGTTACTTTAGCCATTTATTTTCTTGCAATTTAACTTCTATTTTTACTTTACTAATTTTCTTTCTTTTTTTTCTCCTGGCAGGTTTTTATAGTTTATGACTAGAAAAAACACGTCAGGACATTGCTTTTTGACAAGCAAATTGATCGTACAGCTCGTAGAAATCGACGAGAAATCAGGCGCAGCTTAAAATACACAGAAGGAGAGCAAGAGGATGATATCTCAACTACTACTGAAGAGATGGCTGAAAATCAAGACAATCCACTACCTCTAGCCATACCCGCTGAATTAGCAAATCAGAATCCTGCTCCTCGTACTATGTATGATTATGTTAAACCTAATTTTATAGGAACTGAGTCAAGTATAGTTAGGCATGCTATTGCTGCAAATAATTTTGAACTGAAACCTAACACGATCCAGATGATACAGCAATTTGTTCAGTTTGATGGTTTGCAGGATGAGAACCCCCACATGCACTTGGCAAATTTCCTAGAACTGTGCGACACTTTCAAAATTAATGGTGTTTCTGATGATGCGATTCGCCTTCAGTTATTCCCTTTTTCACTGAGGAATAAAGCTAAACAGTGGTTGAACTCACTACCACGAGGGTCCATTACCACTTGGGAGCAAATGACCGAAAAGTTTCTATTAAAATATTTTCCACCGGTAAAAACAGCAAGTTGCGCAATGATATTTCTTCTTTTTTGCAGATGGACTTAGAAACGCTTTACGATGTATGGGAGAGATTCAAGGACCTTTTGCGAAGGTTACCTTTATGGCTGCAAGTTCAAACGTTCTACAATAGTGTGAACCCTTCTAGAAGACAAATGATTGATGCAGCTGCCGGTGGAACCATCAATAACAAGACACCTGAAGAGGCTTTTGAATTCATTGAGGAGATGTCACTGAATAACTATCAGTGGCAAGTCATGCAGACTAAGCTAACAAAAACAGCAGGCGTTTATAACGTCAATTCAGTCACCATGTTGTCAAATCAGGTAGAACTTCTGAATAAAAAAATTGATGGTTTACTTGGTTCTACACAGGTACATCCAGCGATAAGGTGCGATTCAAGTGGAGGAGGTGTGCCTACAGAATACCCACCATTCAATCCTACAATCGAAGAGGAACAAGTCAAATATATGGGTAACAATAATATCATATCTCAAAATAACCCATATAGTAATACTTACAATGCCGGTTGGAAGAACCACCCAAATTTCTCTTGGGGCGGTCAAGGAAATCAAAGACCACAGAATCCTCAGGGTTTCCAACAGCCACCTTATCAAAAGGAAAAGAAGTCGAACCTTTAGGAGATACTATCCAAATTCATCTCGGTGTCAGAAACTCGTTTCCAGAATACCGAGACAGCACTCAAAAATCAACAAACATTAATTCAAGGGCTTGAGACCCATATAGGTCATCTATCCAAGTTAATATCCGAATGACCACAAGGTAGCTTGCCTAGTAATACTGAACCAAACCTAAGGGAACAGCTCAATGCAATTGATGCTCAAGAAGGATGCGTTGAGACTGAGCCAGAACCAAGGCAGGAAAATGTGGAAAGCAAAGGTGACGGTGAGGAAGTCATAATAAAACGGAGAATGCAGAATACAAACCTCGTGTGCCATACCCTAACGCGACAAGGAAAGACCGCTCAGACGAATAATTCGGTAAATTCCTTAAACTTTTGAAAAAATTACATATTAACTTACCGTTTATTGAAGCGCGGTCACATATGCCAAATGCAATGAAATTTCTAAGAGAGCTTCTAGCAAACAAGCGGAAGTTGGATGAGTCGTCGCATGTGGAGCTAAACGCAGTTTGCTCAACTATTCTACAAAATAAGCTACCCTATAAATTGAAAGATCCAGGGAGTTTTACAATTCCTTGCTTAATTGGTAGTTTGGATGTAACTCATGCATTAGCTGATTTAGGGGCAAGTATTAATATCATGCCTTACAAAATGTTTAAACAACTATGTCTTGGGAAACCTAAACAAACTAGGATGAGCATTCAACTAGCAGATAAAACTATAAGATTTCCTAAGGGTGTCATTGAAGATGTACTAGTGAAAGTGGATAAATTCATATTTCCCGTTGATTTCGTTGTTTTAGACATAGAGGAGGAAACCAACACTCCTTTGATTTTAGGGAGGCCCTTTTTAGCAACTGCTAAAACAATTATTGATGTTGGCACAGGTGAACTCACCCTTCGTGTAGGAGACAGAGACGATCACCCTTCAAGCTCGTAATTCTAGCATTACATCGAATATTGAAGGTAATGATCCACATCATCTTACTAAAATTGAAAATACGACGTAACCTATTGTGCAGAGATTAAGCCTGAAAGTACATGAGCCATGTTCCAACAACACTAGAAGACCCATTCATGAAGAACGAAGGCTACAGATAGAGGAGCTAGACGAATGGCGAGCACATAAACCGAGAACACCCGATAAATCGAAACTACGCCAAAATAAGCTCGATACCTCTCCAAATCAACTAAAGGTTGGAGATCAAGTCTTATTAGATGCCGCAGACCCTTACATTGTCACTCTCAACCCGGATGAAGAAACCCCTCTTACGGTACTTAGTATTTTCCCTTTCGGTACAGTAGAGGTAAGTCATCTCAAGTTCGGCACTTTTAAGGTAAAAAATTCCCGGTTAAAGCTTTATTTCGATAAGAATGATAACAGGAATGAGGAGTACGAACTCCTTAAACCACCTTGACTATTCAACAGAGAGGTAAGTCAAGCTTAGACTATAAATAAGATCTTCTCGGGAGGCAACCCAAGTACTAACTGTATTAACTTATTTAAATTTTAGTGTTTAACACTTTCCATGACTAACGTTGCTCTTGAAAACAGTTTACCACACGGACACGACCAAGCACACGGGCGTGTATAAGACCGTGCGAAAACAAGGTAAGATTTTCCCAAAACACGGGCGACGATAAAACGTCACGGCCGTGCGACATGGCCATGGGCGAACCTGCCAAAATGACACGGGCGTGCGACACGCCCATGCCTAAAGACCGTGGTCGAAACTGAGAAACTAGCACGGGCGTGCAACACGCCCGTGTCTAACAACCGTGGGTGAACCTGTCAAATTAACACGGGCGTGGGGATTGCATACACGGGCGTGGGAGAAGCGAACAAGGAAAAACACGGTCGTGCGACATGGCCGTGTTAAACAACACGCCCAAGGAACACGGACGTGTGTTGAATTTCAGAAGCGCCAAAAAGGGAAAAGCGCGAAACACACGACCTGAAATTGGGACACACGGGCATGTCCCCTGGCCGTGTGCCCTAAAATCTACAAATACCTTGCACTATTCATTATCTTCCCCACTCAAAAACTCTAACCCTAGCCGCTGCAACTCCACACGGCCTCTACACCACGCCCATGCACCGCCTCCAACTTCGTTTTTGACGCATTTTCTCCTCTTCATAGCGTTTGTTTACTTCTTCCTTTTCTATTTTATTGATTTTTAGGCTTATTTAGCATGACTATATGCAAGCTTTTGATTCTTTTTCTATATTTTCATCATTCAACTATCATAAAATAGGATACCCATCATTTCTTTTTAGTCATTGCATGCATTCTTCACTCTATTCATTTAGTTAGAAGTAAAACTTTCATGATCAAGAGCAATTAAAGTTCTCATGCATTTTATGTTCATAAGAGTTGTTAGGAAAATTTCATTCTTTTACATGCCATTCATATGTTCATCTACATGTCCTCACATTGATAAATGTCACGAAATAATTAAAAGAAATTGGGTTGGTTGTTGGTTCATCTTTTTGACTGAAATTGCTTGCTCAAAATTATGGTTTTTAAAGTTCATATAACTATTGTCATTTCTCTTCATTTTATATAGGTACAATGTCTTTACGAGGAAAGAAAACTGCTGTCCCTGCCTCAAAGAAAAGGAAGGGAGCGTCATCTTCCGTGGGCCCTACCGCAGAAATTCGCTACCCATTCCTCTAGTTTCCTAACGGACCTCAAGAAGAACTATATCAGATACTACGAGCCCGACCCTTAGTAGCGGGCCGCTGCATAGACTGGGCTACTATCGAACAAGTCCAGTTGGCTGACGCAATTCGAGCTCTCCTTACCATCGACCCATGGGAGTCATTCTTTGGGATTATCGAGCCGACGTACCTCGAGATCACAATGGAACTGTGTTTGACATTCCATCTTCAAACCGTCATGACCAACTACGACGAACCCAGCACAGTCCAGTTTCGCTTAGGCGGATTAATCCGCCAACTAAGCGTTCCCGATTTCGGTACAGCATTGGGTCTCTATACCTAGGAGTTCAGAGAGGAGAATGACTTACACACTCTTGACCGCTACATCCATCATTCTCCCTCACGTTGCTGGGAGCGCTCTCGTCCCACGTTCGGCCACCTACGACCCCAGTCGTACCAAGGCATCGTCCCTCCCTCCGTCCCTAAGGTACCTCTATTCTCTTTTATCTCACACTTTAACAGGATAGAGGGAGAGCACCAGCATCGTCACTACTCACAACGTCTATTACTTGTGGTGTATGTCTAACGGGCACGTCATTGACCTCGCCTACTTTATCGCCCTTGCCATACGCTACCAGACAGAGCGACATTGTAAAGGGGTCATCTCAATTGGCCCTTACGTGACTCGATTAGCGCGACACTTTAGACTCCTCGACACCGCAGCCCAAGAATCATCCTTGACCCTCATCGGCCAGATGTCTCCACAAGGCATCTCGAGCATGCTTAGCATGAGGATGATCGAGAGGCGCCGAGGAACCTACCCTCCCCAATACCGTCTCGCTCATTCTACTGAGGAGGAGGCTCCCGAGGACATTCCTAATGATGTCCCTACCCAGTTCGAGGACCCACCAGCCCAGCCACCACCACCTTCTCGTCCAGTTTATGCGGCAGCTTCATATGCTGACATCTCTGAGCGCCTCAACCGATTCGAGCAGCAATGTTTTCAACGATTTGAAAAAATTGATGTTACTCTACAGCAGATTTGTCAGCACTTCCACATCTCATCACCAGCCTCACCTCGCGAACCATCTAGCGATAAAGATGTTTAGAATTTTTTTTTATTTTCATTTTTTTATTTTATGTTTTTATTTTTATTTTCATTTAAGACATCTTTTCATTTTTCTTTCATTTTATTTTTATTAGGACTTATAATATTTATCTAACAAATTTTACTCTCGGTTAATCTCTTACGAGTAAATCATTCTTCGTAATATCCCCTAAACAGTTCCTACTTTTATCACAGTTATCACAGAGCTCCAAAGCTCGTAATCATTTAGGAACTTCCAACTCTGATGGAAAAGGGTCGCCACAGTTACCATGTCCCTCTCAATAAGGAGATATAATATTCTTTTGGCACAGCACTGTGGTACCCAACCTCTACCACCACCGGAGTATCCTCCTCCACCTCCATTTCGCCAAACTAGAGAATTCATTTATTCAAAACTCAGGAAGTTTCAATTCTCTCCCTCTTTTATGATTTTTTAATTTTCCATATATCTACCTTGTACATTGAGGGCAATATACATCTTAAGTGTGGGGGTATTTATTTCATTATCTGAAAAATCCTTAAATATTGCTTTGTTCTCTTGTGAATGTCTCATATCATGTTGAAGATGAATTTTGATTGACTATTTGGATTGATATATTTTGAATGAGAACATAGGCATTCATGCATTGATTGTTGAACTTTAAGACACTAGAAATCAAGCATGATAAGTTGATTTTTAAGAATTTAAAATTTTAGGTTGTTTCCCCAAGTCTAGGTATTATCTTGAATTGAATCCTACAGTTGTAAACATCAAAAAGTCATAATTTTTGTGAGATTTTTTAGCCTTTTGAGCATCTATTAATTCTTTCATGCTCACTTCTATTATTGCTTTGAGTGTGTCAACATTGAATTTTTATTCTAGAACTTGCCTGATTATGCATGTCGAGACCACACTATTTGATTTGATATATCAAAGTGATAGAGGCACTTAGGATTAACCCACTCATGCCATGAAAAGCCTACCTCCACAATTAACCCTTAGTAAACCCCTTTGAGCCTAACAAACCTTTCCTTGTATTACCCTCAATATTAACCCTTAACCCATTATTGTTGAAATCCCCTAATTTAATTCGATCCCCATTTTTTGTCGAGAATTGAGTTGGATAAATTGCTTAGCTATGTCTTGTCCTTAATAATTAGTTATGATTATTTAACTTGTTCTTAAAAAATAAATAAATAAATAATATGTGTGTATACATATTAGTAGTTTTCTTTATTCAAATTCTATAGTCAGAAAAAGAGCTATGTTGTATGTAAGTGATGATTAAATATTTTTCTAGTTGAGTAATTTTTCAAGTCAATCTCGATTCTAACCTTTTCTTTCAGCTTGTGACCGCACCCCCTAACTAAGCCTCGTTACAACCCTTCAAAAACCTTTTAATTGATGTATCATCTTGAATTATAGTGGTGGAGATCTGATTTTCATGCAAGCCTATGGTAATAACTTTTCATGTTGACCAATGAGTGCTAATTTCATTGTCCTTAAACACGTCGAGTGATTTGAGTGAATATTTAGTGAGAATGTTAAATTCTGTGAGGTTCCAAATCAATGATAACTATTTAGATGAAGGGAGATACCTAAGTTTTTCAGGATTAAATATTCAACTTGGAATGTTTGAGGCTTTAATGTTCTTATAGTTGAGTTCTCGATGTATGATTACTTATGAGATGATTTGAGATATTATTGATCGAAATTATAAGTTGAGAAAAAGGATATTTTAACTATGATCCAAGGATTTTGCTTGAGGACAAGCAAACGCTTAAGTGTGGGGGTATTTGATAAACCGTAATTTATACATATTTATAACCCATGCTTAACGCATTTTATGAATGATTTCTCCTTAGATTTGGAGAATTCGATGCTCCTAATGCCTTAATTTCATGTTTTATCCTTAGGTAAGCATAGGAGAGAGAAAGGAACGAGAAACGGGCCAAAAAGGGAGAAAATGGGCCAAAGCACGAAATCAACACAGCCTGGACCACCTCACACGGGTAGATCACACGGCCGTGTCAATCTGGCAGAATTGAAGCACGATTCACACGGGCAGCTCACACGCCCGTGCCAATCTAACAGGCTCGAACACGTCCTGAAGTAATCGCACACGGCCGCGCCACACGGGCGTGTCCTTGCTGAACCCTAGCTAAGTTCAATTCGGAAAAGGCCAAATTTTAAGGCTTCTTAGGCATTCCAAAGCCTATAAATACACCCTAAAGGAGGGAGAAAAGGAGATGGAGAATAGGGAGTAAGGAATTACTCCGAGGAAGCCGATTGATCCATCTCAGAAGCCGGAGCCACCATCAAAACTGAAGATCTCTCCTCAACCTCCCCTTCAAGAGTTTTGGGTTTTCTTTATGTTTTGTAATTTTTATTATTTTGAGATGTGTTCTTGTTTTGTTATGAACTAAACCCCTAAATACCTAAGGGGGATAAACCCTATGACTAAACCTTGTTATTATTTCTGAATCGTATGATAAATATTTAACTTGTTCTTAATTACGTGTTCTTAATTCTTGTTTTGGTATTTCAGGATATCACTTCAAGTTACTACTCTTAGTTGGAGGAGGAATAGACCTTGACTAAGAGTAACTTTGTCGTAATTAAGCGGAGTTGATTGCGCGCCTAGAGATAGGGTGACAAGATTTTGTCGGATTAGGGTGAAACCTAATAAGGGAATTCATAGATCGAGTTAATGCAACCTTAGGGTGTTAATTAGAGATAACTCTCGGTTATTCAACCTAGGGATTAGACGTTGTTAGTCTCGAAAGGGATAATAATATACATTAGGGATTTCTACGGAACAAGTTGAATGAATAAATCGTCCAGTTCGGAGCCAGAATAACAAGTAAGAGTCTAGGTGGATTTTTCCTTAGGTATTGTCTCAATCAATCGTTTTCCACAACAGTAATTTCCCATTTTCTATTTTCTGCAAGCTCTTAGTTTAATTAGTTAGTCAAAACAATCCTCTTTTATTCGGCTAGATAATAAAAAAAGGGTCATTACTAGTACTCATAGTCCTTTGGGTTCGACAATTCGGTCTTGCTAAAGCTATACTACTGTTCGATAGGTACACTTGCCTACGTCGTGGTCATAGTTAGTTTCAAGAACGAGTCATTATAAATTTATAAAACTTATCACACGGAAAATCGACGATCACCTCTCATTCAGCCCTTAAGGTTAATAAAAGACTTAATGTGCACATTTTTTTGAATGTAAAAAAACTAAAGAAACTAAATTAAAGCATAACGGAAATGCTTGTATTGAAGCTGCTTAAATGTGAAAACTAGTTTAATCTCCTACACCAAATTATGGCATATCAGTGGTTTTAAACTGAAGGAATATCGCTTTGGTAAAGGGGGTTTCTGCCAAAATAGATAATGGTCTTTCTATAAAGGAATATAGAAATATGAGTTTTCTAATCAGGTCAACCTGTGATGCTCTATACCTGAATCTGATGATTGGGTCGAGCATGTGGTGTTACATCCCACTCCCTTTTCCTTATTTGATCCAATAAGATGCACTCGTACATTAAAACAAAGATTCACCTACCATGCTTCCTTTTTACCACTGTCCAATAAGAGACTAGCAATTTCTTCCTCCATACTCATCAGATCCAAAATAGAAAAGAGACGGAAAGAACACAAATTAAACTAAAAGAGAGAACAAAAAGAAGGAAAGTATGCCACAAAAGTGGAAAAAGACATGTCAATCCGAGCAAGAGATGTCGCATTAAAAATTTTCAAAATTTTTCATAACATTCAAACACTTAATTTATCATTATTGGACTCAATTTCAAACTTTTAAATTATTATTTTTTCTTTTTTATCAAAATTTATACAAAAATCCACCATCCAAGCTTATTTCATAGCCTTAAGATTTAATTTCAAATCATTCTCACTAATTAACTTTCACATTCACATAGCATAATCTTTCTTTCATTTCACAAACATAATATAAACACTTAATTCATATATATCATTTAACACTTAATTTACATATTTAGCTTTATCTTTATTTTTACATATTATTGCACATATACTTTTACTTTTATATAACACTTTTGCAGTCCTTAGTGAGTCTTAGAGGAGTTTAAACCAATCAGAACATGTGACATTTCAAATCATACAATATTTTGATAAATTCCAGTGCTTCATGCCAAAACAGAACTCCTAACCTTTAACGAAACTTTGATAAGAGAACTACAGAACATATACAGAACTCCATTCAACACATTACATAACCCATTTTGTTAAACTAAGCTTTATTTGATAATATATTTTGATATAAACAATTAAATTGCTTTTGAATAAAAATTAAAGTTGAACAAAATCGACAAAATGATTTCTCAAATGAAGTCTAAGAGATAAAATTTTCAATCATTACTTTAAAACTCTTAGAATTTTTTTGAATCAACATTAAAATCAAGTTAAAATGATTTTAATAAAGTAAAAATAATTTCAACTAGTCAAACTATTTATAAAACAAGTTAGAATAACTCTAGGCCAAAAAATACCAAGTATCAATAGTTTCCAAAACATTGATACCCCTTTGAAAAATTGGACTAAATTAACATTATGTTTTTCACAAATTTAGCTAAGTATTGATTTGATATTGATACCTTTCATATGGTATCGATAAAATTTGTCTGTTATCGATATTTAAGCCCTAACGGTCACTGAGTTTTGCATTTAATAGAAAAACTATCGATACCATTTTTTCTAGTATTGATACTTACTGTTGCAGGTGAATTAAATGCATTGGTTTTCACATCCCTAGTGACTTTATTCATATCTCCAACTGTAACACCCCTAACCCGTAACCCGTAACCGTCGTCGGTATAGGTTAAGAGGCATTACTAAACTCATTACACAACCCAGAATATATGAATATCAAATATCATCTCATTGCAATAAATCTCATTCATTCCCATTCATTAAGATCGTAAAAGCTAGAATACAATACTTAACATGCATTCAGGACCAAATTGACAACATATGGAAGTTTTAGAACTTATAAAAATTTTCAACTTTTAAGACTCACACGGTCTAGACACGCCCATGTGTCTAAGCCGTAGCAAAATAGGGCATTGCTACTAACTTGTCCACACAGCCACAAGATACGCCCGTGTGCCAGACCATGTGCCACACACGACCAATAGACACGCTCGTGTGTCTAGGCCGTGTCAAAACTGGGGGGTATATTGCCTTTAATTCGTAGGGCACCTTAGGGGACACACGGCCGTGCAACATGACCGTGTGTCGCACGCGGCTGAGACACACGCCCGTGTCTCTGCCCATGTGGACAAAAACAGGCCATTGGATAGCCAATTTTCCACCCCAAATTGATCATCCTACAAGTAAAGGAAACAAGCATATTTATATCACCGTTTCAGCCAATTTCAACACCAAAACATAACCCTTTCATATCATATAATAGTCACCAAAATTCATACTCATAAACCTTACCAATTTATGCCAAACATAAGGTAATATCATACCAAAACATTTCATCCATACATCATTCAATCTCAAGTTAATCTTACCAAAACTTACCAACTAAAACATACCACAATTTCATATTGCCATCACATACCATGAACCATTATCAACTATGAGTTCAAACACAAATTAGCCAAGTCACATGGCTAAGCATATACATTACAACACATACATCTCAAACTACTAGCCTATACATGTCATACTTCAAAATATGCATTTTCAAAAGTACCAAAATGAGATTCGAAAGTGTGGTGACGGTCCTCGACGATCCCTGAGCTTATAGTAGCTTCGATATCTATAAAACAATGCAAACACACAAAGTAAGCTTTCAAAAGCTTAGTAAGCTCGTACTAAAATCATCAATAATATATAAAACATAAATCATCAACATTTAAGTATTTACAATTTCTCAATTCACCTATCAAATCTATACCAACACAATCCATAAATTCTTACCAATTCAGTGAGCTTTATAAACATAATATCATCTACCACAAAGGTATCATACTTACCTTATCGTTTTCATATTCATTCATTTTCAATCTCACCTCTTGTTCGAATACTTTAACACTTCCCGAAGATTGCCAATGCTTTAAACATCCGCACACTTAGTGCTTAAAGGTTAACCGAAGCTAGAACAATTCTGCACCCTTAGTGCTATCTCAATTAACCGAGACTAAGTCGGTATTGCACACTTAGTGCCTCAAGTAGCCGAAGCTAGTTTAAATTACACACTTAGTGCCAAATACTTTCAATTCATCATTATATACATCCAACTCAATTATTTATACATCTATGCATAATCAAAACAGCAATATGTACTTATAATATCATGTTCTACATACGAACTTACCTCGTACTCAGAATTTGTCGACTCGAACCGTTTACTCTAAAATCTTCGATTTCCCTCGGTCTAAGTTTGAATTCCTCTTTTCTTGATCTATATGTATTCAAAATTTACCCTTTTATTCACCAAATCATTCAAAACAATCCATATACACACAATTAGGGCATTCTGCAAAATAGTCCTCACATTTTCACATTTCGACACTTTAGTCCCTAATTCACAAAATCACAAAATACACAAAATTTGCCTGTACACAAGCTTAGCCAAATTTTCATGACTCTTATACAATCCCATATATTTCATTTATTTCACATTTTAGTCCCTCAAAATAACATTTTTACAATTTAGCCCAAATTACTCAATTTCATCAAAAATTCAAAGACAAAACATTTAACCCAACATCAAGCTTTCATAATTCATCAACAAACATCACAAAGCTCATAGTTTCATCAATGGAACATTTTAAAATCATCACCAAATTCAGAAATTGAAGCATGGGTTCGATAATATACGAAGCAACGATCACAAAAACGTAGAAATTATCAAAAACCGATCAAAAACACATACCTTAATTCAATCTTAAAGTGCCGAAACCCAAGAACTCTTTTCTTCTTCTTTTTTTCTTAGTATTTTCGGTGCATGAACACTAAAAATGAGCTAATTTAAGCTTTGGTTTTATTTAATTAACCTTTATTAAATAATTTCCAACTATGCCCTTAATGAAAACATATAAACACTTAATAATGGTTGTCCATAAAAGTCCATTAACCTTATTAATGGTCCATTTCCTTAATAAGGACCTCTCAATTAAAAAGACATAGCAAATAGGCACTTTTAACATCTAGCGCACAGCTTTTACATTTTAAGCGATTAAATCCTTTTTGCAAATTAAGCACACAAACAGTTAAATTTTCACACGAGACTTTCACACATGTCAATTCACTTATAATAGGCATGAAAAATAATATTAAAATATTTTTTGTAACTCGAATATGTGGTCCCGAAACCAATATTTCGACTGGGGTCAAAATCAGACTGTTACACCAACAACCACAATGGTTGGAAATCAATTAGGGGATATAAATATCAGCTTCCAAAGACCCTACAACAACTAAGAAAGCATATTCAAGCAAAAATATCAATCAAACAACCTTTGTGCCAAATATTTGCATACTTTTCTTTCATGCACTTGTGAGCTTTATTTTCATTCTATTTGCTCAAGTGTTTTTCATTGTAATTGAGCTTAATTTGCAAACGCATTGATCTTGTAAGGATTATTTCTTTGTTTACTTCTTTGTATCACTTTGGTCTAATAGAAGTCGTATATCTTCAAGAGCGGTAGGTATTCCCCTGTAACTCGCCAAATGGTTCCACCTATTTAAATAAAATTTTAGCATAAATTTATATTTTAAATCTATGTAATAATTGTAAAATCTAATATAAATTTTACAATGTTAAGAATGGGAATGTATACAGGTGGTTCATTCGAGAACGTAAAAATGGAAAGTGAAATTGAGCCCATGATTGTAGCAGTGATAAGCAGCCTTCGATTTTTATTTTATTTAGTTGAATCACCCGACACATCTCCCAGTAGAAGGTCGACAAAACGTCAAACCCTAAGTAAGTTCATTAGCTACTCTAAAATCGATGAGTTTCAGTAGCCACCTCAGATGTATGAGGTTCCGTGACTTGTCCAGTGTAACACCCCTAACCCGTATCCTTCGCCAGAATAGGGTTATAGAGCATTACCTAGGTTTACAGATCATTCAGACATAAATTTCAAACGTTTTATTACATATCAATATTCATAATAAAACCAATCAAAATCATATATATTGTCCCTTAAACGAGTCCTCAAGACCCAAAATACATATTAGAAACAAGTCGAAACTAAATCAGAAAGTCAGAGAATTTTTTTCAGAAATATTTAAAATTTTCAACACTGCAGGGGTCACAAGGCCGTGTGGTCAGGTAGTGTGGACATTCGAAATAGGGACACATGGTCGTGTCCCAGCCCGTGTTCATGCTCGTGTAACTCTCTGACTTGAGTCACACAGCCAAGTCATACGTCCGTGTGTCAGGCCGTGTGAATATATTGACTTGCAGTCTTTAAAAGATACAGGGGACACACGGATGAGACACACCAGACACACCCCCGTGTCTCTACTCGTGTGGACGAAAATAAGCCATTTTACAAGCCATCTTTCTCACCCAATTTGGTGTCAACCTACAATCTACATTATGCATATAAACAAGCCATATTATGGCATCCAAAACAAGCAAAATCAAGTTTTAAACATATAGTATATCCACATACAACCAATTTTCCCTTAGGCACCTCAAATGACAATTATAAACATGTTTAATCATGTAATCCATGTAACCAAGAAATCAACCAACTTTTATGTACAATTGCATTAACACACAACATGTAAATCATTTACCAAAACTTAACATTTGGTACCAATTGTATCACTTATTCAATAGCATCAAATACATATACACTTATTATAGTATAGTATCAAACCACACCAAGTTAAAAAACATACCTTATATGCATATTCAACTACTATTTTACCTTTCATCATTCAACCACAAATCATTCCACACATCAACATTATAAGGCAAATTATGCAGATACCAAAATACCAAAACATAAGTCAAATAAGTGGCTTATCTCAACAAAACACATATAGGCCAACATTTATCCAAAATAACCTATACATGCCATTATAACCAAGATCAAAACATCCGAAAGTACCGATAGAACTAATAGATAATGTGATATAACTCTGACAAGCTTCTGTCCCAATCGAGCTTCCAATAATCTGTTAAATAAAAGATAAACAACTACGTAAGCAATGAATGCTTAGTAAGTTCGTGCAAAATTTAAAAATAATATTCCAATTCAATAATAAACTTTATATATTAAATATAAAGCTATACCAATGCCTCAAGATTTATCAACTACATAACCACCAACTCATAAATGAGTAAGTCTATCAACATCATATATATATATATATATATATATATATATATATATATTCATTTCTAACTTAATAGGATTTTATAAACACTATACACCATCATTAACCTTTTCATAAAACTATGAATAACTTCCTTTACTTATTTTCCATTCTATTTACTAAACATAAACTTAAATAACAACATCAATTAACTGATTAATATATTTATTCATAACATAGGTAAGTTCAACCATAACATACGTAATTTCTCATATATAAGTACATTATTCAACTCATCAATTCCTTTTTCATCATATCACATTTCAATTATGAACTTACCGTTTCATTTGTATAATACTAGACATAAGCATATACATCAATCATAATCTCAAGCTTGACATAAGCTTAATCACCATCACCAATACACAAGTTAGTGTATTTATGTATATAACTCATTTTCATGTTTCAAATCACTATCCCATTTTCAATTCTCATACAATATCATCCAATATCAATCATAGTACCGTTTTATTTAATTACCCCTATTAATACGACTTGGACTCAGACTCGGACTCAGATGGATATACGGATCCAACCAACACACCAGTTTGGCACTCAGTGCCTCATCGGATAAATCTGAAGTAATATGCACCCAGAACTATATACATTTGACACCTAGTGTCTCATGGTTTAAACCGAATTAAATTGGCACCCAATGCCTTATCGACTCAAAGTCAAAGAAATCCCTGAACTCTTCCTATCCTTCCCTGAACTCTTCCTATCCTATGGTATGCCATCTATATCCAACTCAGCCTGATACAGTTAATAGGGTTTAAGTTCACTTCCAAATACAACCAATATCCAATTATCATATTTGCACACATATATATATATATATATATATATATATATATATATATATATATATATATATATCCTTTCAATTCAAATAATCAACACATTCATAATTTATATTGTAACAGCCCAATTTTCAGTGGTGTTGGAAACAGTGGTTCGGGACCACTAAATCTGATGAGTGAGTTCAAAAATTTTATTAATTATTATTTATGAGTCAAGTGTGATTTTAGAAATATACTTGAATTGGTAATTTATGTTTTAGAAGAGTTATTAGGTAAAATGGTTTCGAAAATAAGGAATCGAGACCTCAATTTCACAAACTGAGTTGTAAATATTTTTATAAATATTTTTGTAGTGTCATTAAGTTAGTATTAAGATTTCGTTAGAAAATTTTAACGTTTTGATAGTTAATTAATTAAAAAGGACTAAATTGAAAAAAGGTGCAAAACTTGCTAAAGTGATTAAATAGCTCAAGTGTTAAATGAGGGAGGACTTAAAAGGCAAATTAGCCCAAAGATAATGGCTTGGGCGGCATAGGTAGAAAAAAATCAAAGAATCAGGTGAAATAAGGGCAAAATTGGAAAAATTAAAAAATTTAGCTAAAAAATTGAAAAAAAAAGAAGAGAATTCTAGAGAATTTATTCATAATTCTCAGCCAAAAACACCATTGAAGAACCCTTAAGAAGTTGGTTTTCATATTTTGCTACATGTGAGTTCAATTCTTACTCTTTTCTTGAAATTTTTGTGTTTTTAAGACTTTTGCAACTAGGTCCAACTATTTAATTCATTAGTTTTTTATTTTATGAGTAATCCTGGAAGTTACTTGATGAGTGCTGGATGTTTATGATTAATTAACATGGATTTGAAGCTTTTATTTTGTTATATGATGATTTTATCAAGTGATTTCAAGATAAATTGATTTCAGGACCAAATTGTGAAAAAGATTAAATCTTAGGGTTTGGTATTAAATTATTTTTATCAAAGGCTTTGTAATAGTTTAGAATATTTAAATAAAGTGTTACTTGAGAAAATTTAGCTTATTTGATGGGCTAATTGGAGAGGGACTAAATTGCAAAAACTGTAAAAGTTGGGGTAATTGTGTAATTCAAAAATTGAGGGGTATAAATTGTGAAGTGAATTAGAATTGAAACATGTGCTAATGAATGAATAATTTTACATTTTAGATCAAGATCCTGTAAACCAACGTGAAAAAGGGAAAATAGCCGAATAATTCTCGAACTATAATAAACTTACAATTTAACCTAGGTAAGTTTGTATGGTTAAATTGTAATGTTATATGTTAATTGATGAATGGTATTTTGTAGTTATTTGTAACATTTGTTTAGAATAATATTATTATTAAATTTATGAAATTGAATCAAGTGTTTGAAGTGAATGAAACGCATGATTGAGTATAGTCGTTCAGTGCAAAAGAGGAATTGACAGCAGGATTACCCAAGCAAATCGAGGTTCAGCATCTATTGCGAACTCTCGTGTTTACTTTCCGTTTAGCTCTCATGAGTTTCAGTTAACTTATATGAGTTTCAGTTTAACCCTTCTGGGTTTCAGTTCAGCTCTTTTGAGCTTCAATTTTGTTCAGCTCTTATGAGCTTCCGTTCAACCCTTACGGGTTTCCGTTTAACACTCATGTGCTTCTGTGCAGCCTTCGGGCTTCCGTATACGATGTACTCATATCCGTAAGATGTTCACCAATTTGACAAAAGTTGGTAATTCAGTAAGTGATATATGAAATTATTGTTCGTAGACTCAATGATATTATTGAATTTGAGATGAAACAAGTGAATTCATCAATTAAAGTTGTGGTTAGCAGGAAATATGTAATGAATGATTTACTTAAAATGAATTATTATAGTATGTTCAGTAAGATTTATATTTAAAGTCAACGAACTTACTAAGCTTTATTAAGCTTACTTGTGTCGTTTAATGTTCTTTATAGATTTCCAAGAAGTTTAGAGGATCGAATCAACACGTCGGGTCACACTATCCAGTTGCTACGATAGATTTTTGTTATACAATTTATGGTTTATATGTCATGTATAGGGTTGGATTAGAAAAGAACTAAATTGAAGTATGGTTGTGAATGATATATATATATATATATATATATTTATTTATGCATGTAATTAGTAGTAGATTTTGGTAAATTAATGAAATGAGTTATATTGGTAAGTTAGGTAAATGAGTTTTGTAATGTTATGTTATGTTTAAAACATGATTTTTGGCTTGTGTTGATTGCTTGTTTGAGGTTATTTGATGTATTGAAATATTATATATAGGTTGTTATCAAAAAGGGTGAGAAAACTGGCCTTAAAATGACCTATTTTCATCCACACGGATGTGTGTCTCAGCAGTGTGTGACACACGGCCTGGCACGTGGGTGTGTGGTTTGGCCATGTGTCCCCTTCACCTTAAAATTTCAAAACAGAATGCTCAGGTTTTTGCACACATGTAACACCCCTTACCCGTATTCATCGTCGGAATAGGGTAGGAGGCATTACCGGAGTTTACCGAATTAATTTTTCCATTAATACGAGTTAAATACTATTTATTTACTAAAACATGTCATGGTGTCCTTTAGATGGGCCTCCAAAGCCCAAAACATACTTCGAGACCAAACTAGAATTAAATCGAAACCATAGGGAATTTTTCGCAAAATCCCAAAGTAGTTTTTTTTTTTTTGCTCAATATAACCCCTTTATAAATATCTAACCTTCCCTGCAAATTTTTAAAACCGAGACCAATCCAACCAACCAATTCATTTCAATCAATTTAATACAAAATTATACTTCTATTATAATTATACTATTTAACATACTCATCATTCTTTACTTTAATATATATTCATTATATAAGTCTTAATATTTATATAATCACCAAGCCTTATACATGCCATATAAATCAAAAGGGAAATCTACAAAAGCTACCGGAGATAATCTGGATAGTGTGATCCTCTGTATTGATCCGATCCTCCGTATATTTCCACGTCAATCTACAAGAGATATTGAATACACTCAAATAAGCTTATAAAAGCTTAGTAAGTTCATAAGCATAAAACATAAATCTTACCAAATATTTATACACTTATACTATATACACAATTATTAAGTCCACCCGTCAATCACAGTCATTAGTGAGTTCCCTATATAAACTCACTACCACTTATCCATTTCCGTTAATTCTTTTGGGCCCATTTGTCATATATTATTCTTTAACCAAATTAGGGAATGGTAACGGAAAATTGAGTACTTCACTTTCACTTTGCCATAATATAACTATGGTCTTGCATATGATCACATTTATCACTTGTCATCGATCGATCGATAAGTGTAGCTAAAGCTACCACTTATCACTTATCACTTGTCACTGATCAGATAAGAGTAGCTAAAGCTACCACTTATCACTTATCACTTATCACTGATCAGATAAGTGTAGCTGAAGCTACCACTTATCACTTGTCACTGATCAGAAGTACTCAAATCCGACATTCCACTCAATTTGATCATTTATTCGATTTTTGGGTTGTTATTTTATTTTCTATTCATCAATAAATATATTTCATCATACATTTTATAATTCATAAAATTAACATATAATCATTAAACTTCAACCATATGAACTTACAGGTCGATTTGTAAAATTTGTGAAAGTTCAGGGACTAATCAGCTACTTTTTCTTTTCCTCGACTTGCTTCGGGTTCTCGATCTATCATTGTAAAATCATTCATTTATCAGTATTGACTTCATCTTCAACCCGCTTATAAGTAATATTATCTATAATTTAATTGTTTACTTATGTATATTCCAATGCTGTCCATCGGTGTTATAGTCACTAAATTATTTTTACCTTTAGCTACAGAACTCCAAATTAGGATCCGCTAATTTTATCTGAAACTAGACTCATATATCTTCTTATCATAAAATTTTTAGAATTTTTGGTTTAGCCAATAAGTACAGTTTATTCTTTAACGTCACCCCTGTTCTGCTGTCTGACAATTCCGACCCTTCTTCACTAAAATTTAATTATCTATTCGTACAGAATTTGGATGATGTCCATGTTTGTTTCTATTGAAAATAGACTCATTAAGGATTTTAAAAATATAAATTTAAGCCCCTAATTATTTTTCTCCAATTTTTGATGATTTTTAAAAGTCAGAACAGGGGATCCCGAAATCATTCTGACATTGTCTCACAAAATCTATTATATCTCATGATCTACAATTCCGTTGCTTACACCGTTTCTTCTATGAGAAACTAGACTCAATAAGCTTTAATTTAATATTTTTTTCATCTCCTAATTCGATTTCCACAATTTATGGTGATTTTTCAAAGTTAGACTACTGCTACTGTCCAAAACTGTTTTGGTGCAAATGTTGATTTCGATTTTTGCCCCAAATTTCACAGTTCATACAATTCAGTCCTTGCTCAATTAATCCCTCAATGAAGCTAATTCTTCCCAATTAATGTTTTACCTTAACATTATAAGTTATTTCACAATTATTTAAATTCAGAATTTCCACATAAAACCCTAACTTCAAACTTTTTCACCTTTAGATCCCAAACATTCACTTTCTATTCAATTCTTTCAATAAAATCAGCATATAAACAATTTAAAACTCTAATTCCATGCTAAATCATCATATAATTCCAGCACATATTCATATCAGCTTTCAATTTCTTTCATAGAATAAAAAAAAACTAATGAATTAAACAAGTAGACCTAGTTGTAAAAGTCATGAAAACACAAAAATTTCAAGAAATAATCAAGAATTGAACTTACTTGCAGTAAAAATATGAAAAACCAGCTTAAGAAAACCCTTCTATGGTGTTTTTGCTGATGAGAATGCAGAAAGATAATGAGAAATCTAGATAATTCCACTTTAGTCCTAGTTTATTAAGTAAATTTTGCAATATTCCAATTTTGCCCTTAATTCATCAATTTTCCTGCTGATTTCATGCACCTTGCCGTCCAGCCCAAATAGACTTGGGGTCTATTTGCCTTTTAAACCCTCTTTCTTTTATCATTTAAGCTATTTAATCATTTCTCATAATTTTACATTTGTTACAATTTAATCCTTTTTATTCAATTAACTATCGAAACTTTAAAATTTCTTGACGAAACTTTAATACTAACTTATTAACACTCCATAAATATTTATAAAAATATTTATGACTCGTTTTAAAAATTTTCAAACTCTCGATATCTCGTTTCCGATTCTAATTTAAATTTTTTTTTCTAGTACACTATTCGCTATTTCAAAAATTTTCCTAACTTCACACTTAACTTATATTCACTAAATTATTAATATTTTCTACTCATTTGTCGGATTTAGTGATCTCGAATCACTGTTCTGACACCACTGAAAATTTAGGCTATTACAATTCTCCCCTCTTAAGAAATTTCGTCCTCGAAATTTCTTACCTGAAAATAGGTTCGGATATTGTGATCTCATTGATTCCTCTGTTTCCCAGGTTGCCTCCTCCACACCATGTCGATGCCACAACACCTTTACTAACGGTACCCGTTTGTTCCTTAACTCTTTAATTTCCCAAGCTAGAATTTTCACCGGTTCTTCTGAATAAGTCATGTCGGGTTGGACCTCTATTTCCGTATGAGGAATTACATGTGATGGATCTGATCTGTACCGTCTCAACATAGACACATGAAACACGTTATGAATCTTTTCAAGTTCCGGGGGCAAAGCCAATCTATAAGCTACCGGACCGATTCTTTCAATGATTTCATATGGCCCGATAAATCGTGGGCTGAGTTTTCCCTTTCTACCGAACCGCAAAACTTTCTTCCACGGTGACACTTTCAAGAATACACGATCACCCACATTAAACTCTATATCTCTTCTTTTTAAATCGCATATGATTTTTGCCGATCGAGAGGCGACTTTTAAACAATCTCGAATAATACGAACTTTTTCTTGATTTCAGAGTCAAGTCCACTCCCATTAGTTTCCGTTCACTTAATTGGACCAATATAATGGAGTTCTACACTTTCTTCCATACAAAGCTTCAAATGGTGCCATTTCAATACTAGTTTGATAACTATTATTATAAGCAAATTCGACTAAAGGTAAATACCTTTCCCACCGCCAAAACTCAAGTACACAACACCTTAACATATCTTCTAAAATCTGAATCACTCGCTTCACATTTGCCATGTCTGCGAGGGATGAAAAAGTCATCTTTGAAATTTAATTTAGTGCCCAAAGCCTCCTGTAATTTATTCCAAAATCTCGAAGTAAATCTCGGATCCGATCCAAAATAATAGATCTTTGGAACTCCATGTAATCTCACAATCTCAGAAATATACAATTCCGCTAACTTATCCAATGAAAAATTTGATCTGACTGGAATAAAATGTGCCGACTTTGTCAATCTATCAACGATAACCCAGATTGAATCTTTCTTTTCCGGAGTCACAGGCAATCTCATACAAAATCCATCGTAATGTGTTCCCACTTCCATTCAGGAATCATAATAGGTTGTAATAAACCCGTTGGTACTTGATGCTCTGCTTTCACTTGCGCGATGATTAGACATTTTGCAACAAATTCACAAATCTCTCGTTTCATACCAGTGCCACGGACATTCTTTTAAATCGCAATACATTTTTGTACTACCCTTGATGAATAGAATACTTACTATTATGAGCTTCAAAGCAAGAATATCATTTTTCAATTCGAATTATTCGAACACAAATTCTATTACGATAACGCAACATACCGCCATCATCAACGCTATATTCGAACTCAAATTATCACGAATCGTTTGTCGTTTCAACACTAGTTTCGGATCATCACTCTGTAATTCACGGATCCGTTGAAGGAATGTAGATTTTGCTTTCAATTCTGCTACTACTGAACCATCTTCATTAACAGACAAATGAACATTCATTGCTCGAAGTGCAAACAATGATGATTTTCGGCTAAGTGCATCGGCGACCACATTAGCTTTCCCCGGTGATAATCAATAACAAGGTCATAATCTTTCAATAGTTCGAGCCACCGCTCTCTGCCTCAAGTTTAGCTCTTTCTTTGTCATCAAATATTTCAGACTTTTGTGATCGGTATACACATAACATTTTTCCCCATATAAATAATGTCTCCAGATTTTTAAAGCAAACACAATCGCGGCCAACTCCAAATCATGGGTAGGGTAATTTTTCTCGTGTGGTTTTAATTGCCGAGAAGCATATGCTACTACTTTCCTAATCGCATTAAAACACAACCCAAACCATTTAAGGATGCATCACTATACACAACATATGGTATACCCGATTACGGTTGAGTTAACACCGAGCTTCACAACATTTTCTTCAATCGGTCAAAACTTTGTTGGCACTTTTCGCACCATACAAATTCAACATTCTTCTCAAGTAGTTGAGTCATCGGCAAGGCAATCATTGAAAAATTTTTAACAAATCGGCGGTAGTATCCCGCTAATCCCAAGAAACTCCGCACTACATTCGTTCTTTGGTATTTTCTAATTCACCATCACGACACTTTACTTGGATCTACTCGAATTCCTTCAATGAAACAATATGACCTGTAAATCCAACCTCATGTAGCCAAAATTCACACTTGCTAAACTTTGCATACAATCGCTTCTCTCTCAAGGTCTGTAAACACACTTCTCAAGTGTTGTGCATGATCGAGCTCGGTCTTCGAATAGATCAAGATATCATCAATAAATACAACCACCAATCTATCCAAATAAGGTTGAAAAATCCGATTCATCAAGTCCATAAATGCAAAGGGAGCATTAGTTAAACCAAATGGCATTACGAAACTTCGTAATGACCATACCGAGTTCTCGAAAGCGCTTTTTGGCACGTCACATTCTTTAACTTTCAGCTGATAATACCCAGATCGAAGATCTATTTTTGAAAACACAGCAGCACCTTTCAATTGATCGAACAAATCATCAATGCGTGGCAAAGGATATTTGTTCTTGATTGTAACCTTATTTAACTGTCTATAATCTATACACAATCTCAACGAGCCATCTTTCTTTTTCACAAACAAAACAGGTGCACCCCAAGGAGAAGTACTCGGTCTAATAAACCCCTTATCTAACAATTCTTGTAACTGAGTCTTCAACTCTTTTAATTCTGTCGGTGCCATTCTGTATGGTGTTACGGATATTAGAGCTGTTCCCGGAATCACATCAATCACAAACTCAACTTCACGATCTAGTGGTAAACCCGGCAATTCCTCAGGAAACACATCAGTAAATTCATTAACAACTGACAACTGTTTCAACTTTGATTCAGAATCCCAAATATCAAGAACGTAAGCTAAATATGCTTCATTACCCTTCCGTATTAGCTTCTGAGCTGAAAAGGCTGAAATAATTCGGACATTATCTTTCATATTTCCAAACTCAGGCGAAATCATTTCTCCTGTCTGATTTTTCAAATCAATCCGTTTCTCTCGACAGTTCACTACAGCGTCATGTTTTGTTAACCAATCCATTCCCAGAATAATATCAAATTCCCGAAAGGGTAACAACATCAAATCAGCAGGGAATTCACAGCCTTTCACTTTCAGTGGACAATTACGACATATTAAATTAACCATCACACTTTGACCTAATGGATTAGTGACTTGTATATCATAATTAGTGGACTCAACAGATAATTTCTTTTCAGATGCTATCATAGTGCAAATATATGAATGAGTAGACCCAGGGTCTATTAATGCATAAACAGTAACATCATAAAGATAGAAAATACCCGCAATTACATCAGGAGCCGTAGCCTCTTCCCTTGCTCGAATGGCATAGAGTACGTCTTCGGTGCTCTATTCTCTGATTGACTAACTGGTTCTCTCATACCCGAACGGGTAGCCCCTGTAGCACTGCTCTGGCCCGAACGTCTACTTCTTTGGGGAATGGTTTTCTGTATCTCTTTCTGATCCACTTCATCTTTTTGCAGCTGGGGGCAATCTCGAATAAGATGATCAGTAGCCCCACATTTATAACAAGCCCCCATCTTAGTCCTGCATTCACCGAAATGATGTCTTCCACAATATTGACACTTAGGCCGGGGAGTATTCTGAACACTGCTCACACTTACTGCAGGTCTATCAAATACCTTGAAATCAGATTGTCTTGATCTACCTCTACCCAATCTTCCCGGCACAGATGTAGTTCGACTAATTTCTTCTCTAGATTTCTTCACCGGCAAATCTGAAAATGACTTAGAAGCACCTCTTTTAAATAACTCTTTATTTTTCCGATCTCGTTGCATTTTTCTGTTATATACTTCTTCAAGCTTTTGAGCACGGTCTGATAGAACAACGAACTCTCGTATTTCATTAGCCCCAATCATCATTCTAATCTCATCATTTAACCCTTCTTCAAATCTGATACACATTTCTTCTTCAGTAGGTACAATGTCTCGAGCATATTTGCTGAGGTAGACAAATTCTCTTTCGTATTCGGCCACTGACTTATTTCCCTGCCGTAGATCAAGAAATTCTCTCTTTTTCTTATCTAGATATCTTTTCCCCACATATTTCTTTTTAAACTCATTCTGGAAAAATTCCCAAGTAAGCTTTTCTGCAGGTACTACAGCTTCCACAGTTTCCCACCAATTATATGCTTCTTCTTTTAACAATGAAACGGCACATCGTAGATAATCTTCCGGAGAACAAGTCATCTGCTTAAAAATTCTTACCAAACTCTGTAGCCAATACTCAGCTTTTACAGGGTCATCATCTGATCTCCTCGAAATTCTCACCCCAAACTTCCTAAGCTTTTCAATCGGGGAACGTTTACTAGTTTCAATTATTGAAGGAGGTGGAGGAGCAACCGGAAGTACCATAGGTGGTGCAGTAGGGGGAGGAGGTGGTTGAGACTGACTTCTTTCTTGTATCATCTCCTTATACCACTGATTCATAACTCCATAAATCATATTTTTAAGTTCTCGCTCTCGCATCATAGAAATTAGAATATCACTACTTGTTCCTTGTTCTGGAGTCTGCACCCTACTGTTAGCTTCCTCCTGTTCAATACGTTCAGGTCTATCTGACATCTTTATAATCGGAGAGTATCTATAAAAATGACAAAGGTTAGATCGGATCATACACATCACACTATCACAGATTTATATGGCATGTATTTCTAAACACTTTACACATAACACATGTTCCGAGAATAGGCTAAACCGGGCTCTGATACCACTAAATGTAACACCCCTTACCCGTATTCATCGTCGGAATAGGGTAGGAGGCATTACCGGAGTTTACCGAATTAATTTTTCCATTAATACGAGTTAAATACTATTTATTTACTAAAACATGTCATGGTGTCCTTTAGATGGGCCTCCAAAGCCCAAAACATACTTCGAGACCAAACTAGAATTAAATCGAAAACATAGGGAATTTTTCGCAAAATCCCAAAGTAGTTTTTTTTTTTTTGCTCAATATAACCCCTTTATAAATATCTAACCTTCCCTGCAAATTTTTAAAACCGAGACCAATCCAACCAACCAATTCATTTCAATCAATTTAATACAAAATTATACTTCTATTATAATTATACTATTTAACATACTCATCATTCTTTACTTTAATATATATTCATTATATAAGTCTTAATATTTATATAATCACCAAGCCTTATACATGCCATATAAATCAAAAGGGAAATTTACAAAAGCTACCGGAGATAATCTGGATAGTGTGATCCTCTGTATTGATCCGATCCTCCGTATATTTCCACGTCAATCTACAAGAGATATTGAATACACTCAAATAAGCTTATAAAAGCTTAGTAAGTTCATAAGCATAAAACATAAATCTTACCAAATATTTATACACTTATACTATATACACAATTATTAAGTCCACCCGTCAATCACAGTCATTAGTGAGTTCCCTATATAAACTCACTACCACTTATCCATTTCCGTTAATTCTTTTGGGCCCATTTGTCATATATCATTCTTTAACCAAATTAGGGAATGGTAACGGAAAATTGAGTACTTCACTTTCACTTTGCCATAATATAACTATGGTCTTGCATATGATCACATTTATCACTTGTCACTGATCAGATAAGTGTAGCTAAAGCTACCACTTATCACTTATCACTTGTCACTGATCAGATAAGAGTAGCTAAAGCTACCACTTATCACTTATCACTTATCACTGATCAGATAAGTGTAGCTGAGGCTACCACTTATCACTTGTCACTGATCAGAAGTACTCAAATCCGACATTCCACTCAATTTGATCATTTATTCGATTTTTGGGTTGTTATTTTATTTTCTATTCATCAATAAATATATTTCATCATACATTTTATAATTCATAAAATTAACATATAATCATTAAACTTCAACCATATGAACTTACCTGGGTCGATTTGTAAAATTTGTGAAAGTTCAGGGACTAATCAGCTACTTTTTCTTTTCCTCGACTTGCTTCGGGTTCTCGATCTATCATTGTAAAATCATTCATTTATCAGTATTGACTTCATCTTCAACCCGCTTATAAGTAATATTATCTATAATTTAATTGTTTACTTATGTATATTCCAATGCTGTCCATCGGTGTTATAGTCACTAAATTATTTTTACCTTTAGCTACAGAACTCCAAATTAGGATCCGCTAATTTTATCTGAAACTAGACTCATATATCTTCTTATCATAAAATTTTTAGAATTTTTGGTTTAGCCAATAAGTACAGTTTATTCTTTAAAGTCACCCCTGTTCTGCTGTCTAACAATTCCGACCCTTCTTCACTAAAATTTAATTATCTATTCGTACAGAATTCGGATGATGTCCATGTTTGTTTCTATTGAAAATAGACTCATTAAGGATTTTAAAAATATAAATTTAAGCCCCTAATTATTTTTCTCCAATTTTTGATGATTTTTAAAAGTCAGAACAGGGGATCCCGAAATTATTCTGACATTGTCTCACAAAATCTATTATATCTCATGATCTACAATTCCGTTGCTTACACCGTTTCTTCTATGAGAAACTAGACTCAATAAGCTTTAATTTCATATTTTTTTCATCTCCTAATTCGATTTCCACAATTTATGGTGATTTTTCAAAGTTAGACTACTGCTACTGTCCAAAACTGTTTTGGTGCAAATGTTGATTTCGATTTTTGCCCCAAATTTCACAGTTCATACAATTCAGTCCTTGCTCAATTAATCCCTCAATGAAGCTAATTCTTCCCAATTAATGTTTTACCTTAACATTATAAGTTATTTCACAATTATTTAAATTCAGAATTTCCACATAAAACCCTAACTTCAAACTTTTTCACCTTTAGATCCCAAACATTCACTTTCTATTCAATTCTTTCAATAAAATCAGCATATAAACAATTTAAAACTCTAATTCCATGCTAAATCATCATATAATTCCAGCACATATTCATATCAGCTTTCAATTTCTTTCATAGAATAAAAAAAACTAATGAATTAAACAAGTAGACCTAGTTGTAAAAGTCATGAAAACACAAAAATTTCAAGAAATAATCAAGAATTGAACTTACTTGCAGTAAAAATATGAAAAACCAGCTTAAGAAAACCCTTCTATGGTGTTTTTGCTGATGAGAATGCAGAAAGATAATGAGAAATCTAGATAATTCCACTTTAGTCCTAGTTTATTAAGTAAATTTTGCAATATTCCAATTTTGCCCTTAATTCATCAATTTTCCTGCTGATTTCATGCACCTTGTTGTCCAGCCCAAATAGACTTGGGGTCTATTTGCCTTTTAAACCCTCTTTCTTTTATCATTTAAGCTATTTAATCATTTCTCATAATTTTACATTTGTTACAATTTAATCCTTTTTATTCAATTAACTATCGAAACTTTAAAATTTCTTGACGAAACTTTAATACTAACTTATTAACACTCCATAAATATTTATAAAAATATTTATGACTCGTTTTAAAAATTTTCAAACTCTCGATATCTCGTTTAGATTCTAATTTAAATTTTTTTCTAGTACACTATTCGCTATTTCAAAAATTTTCCTAACTTCACACTTAACTTATATTCACTAAATTATTAATATTTTCTATTCATTTGTCGGATTTAGTGATCTCGAATCAACTGTTCTGACACCACCGAAAATTTAGGCTATTACAATTCTCCTTCTTAAGAAATTTCGTCCTCGAAATTTCTTACCTGAAAATAGGTTCGGATATTGTGATCTCATTGATTCCTCTGTTTCCCAGGTTGCCTCCTCCACACCATGTCGATGCCACAACACCTTTACTAACGGTACCCGTTTGTTCCTTAACTCTTTAATTTCCCAAGCTAGAATTTTCACCTGGCTTCTTCAATAAGTCATGTCGGGTTGGACCTCTATTTCCGTATGAGGAATTACATGTGATGGATCCGATCTGCACTGTCTCAACATAGACACATGAAACACGTTATGAATCTTTTCAAGTTCCGGGGCAAAGCCAATCTATAAGCTACTGGGACCGATTCTTTCAATGATTTCATACGACCCGATAAATCGTGTAATTTGAGTTTTCCCTTTCTACCGAACCATAAAAACTTTCTTCCACGGTGACACTTTCAAGAATACACGATCACCCACATTAAACTCTATATCTCTTCTTCTTTTAAATCGCATATGATTTTTGCCGATCGAGGCGACTTTTTAAACAATCTCGAATAATACGAACTTTTTCTTCAGCTTTCCGAGTCAAGTCCACTCCCATTAGTTTCCGTTCACTTAATTCACCAATATAATGGAGTTCTACACTTTCTTCCATACAAAGCTTCAAATGGTGCCATTTCAATACTAGTTTGATAACTATTATTATAAGCAAATTCGACTAAAGGTAAATACCTTTCCACCGCCAAACTCAAGTACACAACACCTTAACATATCTTCTAAAATCAAATCACTCGCTCTGATCGCCTGCATTCATCGAGGATGAAAAGTCATCTTTGAAATTTAATTTAGTGCCCAAAGCCTCCTGTAATTTATTCCAAAATCTCGAAGTAAATCTCGGATCCCGATCCAAATAATAGATCTTTGGAACTCCATGTAATCTCACAATCTCGAAAATATACAATTCCGCTTAACTTATCCAATGAAAAATTTGATCCGATTGAATAAAATGTGCCGACTTTGTCAATCTATCAACGATAACCCAGATTGAATCTTTCTTTTTCGGAGTCACAGGCAATCCTGATACAAAATCCATCGTAATGTGTTCCCACTTCCATTCAGGAATCATAATAGGTTGTAATAAACCCGTTGGTACTTGATGCTCTGCTTTCACTTGCTGACAGATTAGACATTTTGCAACAAATTCACAAATCTCTCGTTTCATACCAGGCCACCAGTACATTCTTTTTAAATCGCAATACATTTTTGTACTACCCGGATGAATAGAATACTTACTATTATGAGCTTCAGCAAGAATATCATTTTTCAATTCTGAATTATTCGGAACACAAATTCTATTACGATAACGCAACATACCGCCATCATCAACGCTATATTCTGAACTCAAATTATCCTGAACCGTTTGTCGTTTCAACACTAGTTTCGGATCATCACTCTGTAATTCACGGATCCGTTGAAGGAATGTAGATTTTGCTTTCAATTCTGCTACTACTGAACCATCTTCATTAACAGACAAATGAACATTCATTGCTCGAAGTGCAAACAATGATGATTTTCGGCTAAGTGCATCAGCGACCACATTAGCTTTCCCTGGGTGATAATCAATAACAAGGTCATAATCTTTCAATAGTTCGAGCCACCGTCTCTGTCTCAAGTTTAGCTCTTTCTTTGTCATCAAATATTTCAGACTTTTGTGATCGGTATACACATAACATTTTTCCCCATATAAATAATGTCTCCAGATTTTTAAAGCAAACACAATCGCGGCCAACTCCAAATCATGGGTAGGGTAATTTTTCTCGTGTGGTTTTAATTGCCGAGAAGCATATGCTACTACTTTCCCTAACTGCATTAAAACACAACCCAAACCATTTAAGGATGCATCACTATACACAACATATGGTATACCTGATTCTGGTTGAGTTAACACTGGAGCTTCTGTCAACATTTTCTTCAACTGGTCAAAACTTTGTTGGCACTTTTCAGACCATACAAATTCAACATTCTTCTGAAGTAGTTGAGTCATCGGCAAGGCAATCATTGAAAAATTTTTAACAAATCGGCAGTAGTATCCTGCTAATCCCAAGAAACTCCGCACTTCTGTTACGTTCTTTGGTATTTTCTAATTCACCACTGCTGACACTTTACTTGGATCTACTCGAATTCCTTCAGCTGAAACAATATGACCCAGAAATCCAACCTCATGTAGCCAAAATTCACACTTGCTAAACTTTGCATACAACTGCTTCTCTCTCAAGGTCTGTAACACACTTCTCAAGTGTTGTGCATGATCAGGCTCGGTCTTCGAATAGATCAGTATATCATCAATAAATACAACCACCAATCTATCCAAATAAGGTTGAAAAATCCGATTCATCAAGTCCATAAATGCAGCAGGAGCATTAGTTAAACCAAATGGCATTACCAGAAACTCGTAATGACCATACCGAGTTCTGAAGGCAGTTTTTGGCACGTCACATTCTTTAACTTTCAGCTGATAATACCCAGATCGAAGATCTATTTTTGAAAACACAGCAGCACCTTTCAATTGATCGAACAAATCATCAATGCGTGGCAAAGGATATTTGTTCTTGATTGTAACCTTATTTAACTGTCTATAATCTATACACAATCTCAACGAGCCATCTTTCTTTTTCACAAACAAAACAGGTGCACCCCAAGGAGAAGTACTCGGTCTAATAAACCCCTTATCTAACAATTCTTGTAATCGAGTCTTCAACTCTTTTAATTGCTTGCCGGTGCCATTACGGTATGGTGTTACTGGATATTAGAGTCGTTCCCTAATCACATCAATCACAAACTCAACTTCACGATCTAGTGGTAAACCCGGCAATTCCTCAGGAAACACATCAGTAAATTCATTAACAACTGACAACTGTTTCAACTTTGATTCAGAATCCCAAATATCAAGAACGTAAGCTAAATATGCTTCATTACCCTTCCGTATTAGCTTCGAAAATGAAAAATTTGAAATAATTCGACATTATCTTTCATATTTCCAAACTCAAAGTAAATCATTTCTCCCGTCGATTTTTCAAATCAATCCGCTTTCTCTCGACGATTCACTACTGACGTCATGTTTTGTTAACCAATCCATTCCCAGAATAATATCAAATTCCCGAAAGGGTAACAACATCAAATCAGCAGGGAATTCACAGCCTTTCACTTTCAGTGGACAATTACGACATATTAAATTAACCATCACACTTTGACCTAATGGATTAGTGACTTGTATATCATAATTAGTGGACTCAATGAGATAATTTCTTTTCAGATGCTATCATAGTGCAAATATATGAATGAGTAGACCCAGGGTCTATTAATGCATAAACAGTAACATCATAAAGATAGAAAATACCCGCAATTACATCAGGAGCCGTAGCCTCTTCCCTTGCTCGAATGGCATAGGTAATGTCATCGGTGCTCTATTCTCTCCGATTGACTAACTGGTTCTCTCATACCCGAACGGGTAGCCCTCATAGCAACCTTTGCTCGCCCGAACGTCTACTTCTTTGGGGAATGGTTTTCTGTATCTCTTTCTGATCCACTTCATCTTTTTGCAGCTGGGGGCAATCTCGAATAAGATGATCAGTAGCCCCACATTTATAACAAGCCCCCATCTTAGTCCTGCATTCACCGAAATGATGTCTTCCACAATATTGACACTTAGGCCTGGGAGTATTCAAACACTTTGCTCACACTTACTGCGCAGTCTATCAAATACCTTGAAATCAGATTGTCTTGATCTACCTCTACCCAATCTTCCCGGCACAGATGTAGTTCGACTAATTTCTTCTCTAGATTTCTTCACCGGCAAATCTGAAAATGACTTAGAAGCACCTCTTTTAAATAACTCTTTATTTTTCCGATCTCGTTGCATTTTTCTGTTATATACTTCTTCAAGCTTTTGAGCACGGTGCGATAGAACAACGAACTCTCGTATTTCATTAGCCCCAATCATCATTCTAATCTCATCATTTAACCCTTCTTCAAATCGATACACATTTCTTCTTGATGGGTACAATGTCTCGAGCATATTTGCTTGAGGTAGACAAATTCTCTTCGTATTCGACCCACCGACTTATTTCCTGCAGTAGATCAAGAAATTCTCTCTTTTTCTTATCTAGATATCTTTTCCCACATATTTCTTTTTAAACTCATTCTGGAAAAATTCCCAAGTAAGCTTTTACTGCAGTACTACAACTGCCTTCCACGATTTCCCACCAATTATATGCTTCTTCTTTTAACAATGAAACGGCACATCGTAGATAATCTTCCTGGAGAACAAGTCATCTGCTTAAAAATTCTTACCAAACTCAGTAGCCAATACTCGACTTTACAGGGTCATCATCCGATCTCCTCGAAATTCCTCGGCTCCAAACTTCCTAAGCTTTTCAATCGGGGAGCGTTTACTAGTTTCAATTATTGAAGGAGGTGGAGGAGCAACCTAAGTACCATAGGTGGTGCGATGGGGAGGAGGTGGTTGAGACTCGACTTCTTTCTTGTATCATCTCCTTATACCACCGATTCATAACTCCATAAATCATATTTTTAAGTTCTCGCTCTCGCATCATAGAAATTAGAATATTACTACTTGTTCCTTGTTCGAGTCCACACTCTCTCCGTTAGCTTCCTCCTGTTCAATACGTTCAGGTCTATCTGACATCTTTATAATCGGAGAGTATCTATAAAAATGACAAAGGTTAGATCGGATCATACACATCACACTATCACAGATTTATATGGCATGTATTTCTAAACACTTTACACATAACACATGTTCCGAGAACAAAGCTAAACCGGCTCGATACCACTAAATGTAACACCCCACCCGTATTCATCGTCGGAATAGGGTAGGAGGCATTACTGAGTTTACCGAATTAATTTTTCCATTAATACGAGTTAAATACTATTTATTTACTAAAACATGTCATGGTGTCCTTTAGATGGGCCTCCAAAGCCCAAAACATACTTCGAGACCAAACTAGAATTAAATCGAAAACATAGGGAATTTTTCGCAAAATCCCAAAGTAGTTTTTTTTTTTTTTCTCAATATAACCCCTTTATAAATATCTAACCTTCCCTGCAAATTTTTAAAACCGAGACCAATCCAACCAACCAATTCATTTCAATCAATTTAATACAAAATTATACTTCTATTATAATTATACTATTTAACATACTCATCATTCTTTACTTTAATATATATTCATTATATAAGTCTTAATATTTATATAATCACCAAGCCTTATACATGCCATATAAATCAAAAGGGAAATTTACAAAAGCTACCGGAGATAATCTGATATAGTGTGATCCTCTCTCATTAATCCGATCCTCCGTATATTTCCACGTCAATCTACAAGAGATATTGAATACACTCAAATAAGCTTATAAAAGCTTAGTAAGTTCATAAGCATAAAACATAAATCTTACCAAATATTTATACACTTATACTATATACACAATTATTAAGTCCACCATCAAATCACACGTCATTAGTGAGTTCCCTATATAAACTCACTACCACTTATCCATTTCCGTTAGTTCTTTTGGGCCCATTTGTCATATATCATTCTTTAACCAAATTAGGGAATGGTAACGGAAAATTGAGTACTTCACTTTCACTTTGCCATAATATAACTATGGTCTTGCATATGATCACATTTATCACTTGTCACTGATCAGATAAGTGTAGCTAAAGCTACCACTTATCACTTATCACTTGTCACTGATCAGATAAGAGTAGCTAAAGCTACCACTTATCACTTATCACTTATCACTGATCAGATAAGTGTAGCTGAGGCTACCACTTATCACTTGTCACTGATCAGAAGTACTCAAATCCGACATTCCACTCAATTTGATCATTTATTCGATTTTTGGGTTGTTATTTTATTTTCTATTCATCAATAAATATATTTCATCATACATTTTATAATTCATAAAATTAACATATAATCATTAAACTTCAACCATATGAACTTACAGGTCGATTTGTAAAATTTGTGAAAGTTCGTGGACTAATCAGCTACTTTTTCTTTTCCTCGACTTGCTTCGGGTTCTCGATCTATCATTGTAAAATCATTCATTTATCAGTATTGACTTCATCTTCAACCCGCTTATAAGTAATATTATCTATAATTTAATTGTTTACTTATGTATATTCCAATGCTGTCCATCGGTGTTATAGTCACTAAATTATTTTTACCTTTAGCTACAGAACTCCAAATTAGGATCCGCTAATTTTATCTGAAACTAGACTCATATATCTTCTTATCATAAAATTTTTAGAATTTTTGGTTTAGCCAATAAGTACAGTTTATTCTTTAAAGTCACCCCTGTTCTGCTGTCTGACAATTCCGACCCTTCTTCACTAAAATTTAATTATCTATTCGTACAGAATTCGGATGATGTCCATGTTTGTTTCTATTGAAAATAGACTCATTAAGGATTTTAAAAATATAAATTTAAGCCCCTAATTATTTTTCTCCAATTTTTGATGATTTTTAAAAGTCAGAACAGGGGATCCCGAAATCATTCTGACATTGTCTCACAAAATCTATTATATCTCATGATCTACAATTCCGTTGCTTACACCGTTTCTTCTATGAGAAACTAGACTCAATAAGCTTTAATTTCATATTTTTTTCATCTCCTAATTCGATTTCCACAATTTATGGTGATTTTTCAAAGTTAGACTACTGCTACTGTCCAAAACTGTTTTGGTGCAAATGTTGATTTCGATTTTTGCCCCAAATTTCACAGTTCATACAATTCAGTCCTTGCTCAATTAATCCCTCAATGAAGCTAATTCTTCCCAATTAATGTTTTACCTTAACATTATAAGTTATTTCACAATTATTTAAATTCAGAATTTCCACATAAAACCCTAACTTCAAACTTTTTCACCTTTAGATCCCAAACATTCACTTTCTATTCAATTCTTTCAATAAAATCAGCATATAAACAATTTAAAACTCTAATTCCATGCTAAATCATCATATAATTCCAGCACATATTCATATCAGCTTTCAATTTCTTTCATAGAATAAAAAAAACTAATGAATTAAACAAGTAGACCTAGTTGTAAAAGTCATGAAAACACAAAAATTTCAAGAAATAATCAAGAATTGAACTTACTTGCAGTAAAAATATGAAAAACCAGCTTAAGAAAACCCTTCTATGGTGTTTTTGCTGATGAGAATGCAGAAAGATAATGAGAAATCTAGATAATTCCACTTTAGTCCTAGTTTATTAAGTAAATTTTGCAATATTCCAATTTTGCCCTTAATTCATCAATTTTCCCGCTGATTTCATGCACCTTGCCGTCCAGCCCAAATAGACTTGGGGTCTATTTGCCTTTTAAACCCTCTTTCTTTTATCATTTAAGCTATTTAATCATTTCTCATAATTTTACATTTGTTACAATTTAATCCTTTTTATTCAATTAACTATCGAAACTTTAAAATTTCTTGACGAAACTTTAATACTAACTTATTAACACTCCATAAATATTTATAAAAATATTTATGACTTGTTTTAAAAATTTTCAAACTCTCGATATCTCGTTTCCGATTCTAATTTAAATTTTTTTTTCTAGTACACTATTCGCTATTTCAAAAATTTTCCTAACTTCACACTTAACTTATATTCACTAAATTATTAATATTTTCTACTCATTTGTCTGATTTAGTGATCTCGAATCACTGTTCCGACACCACTGAAAATTTAGGCTATTACAACACAGCCTAGCACACGTGCGTGTGACTTGGCCGTGTGACCCATGTACCTAGCACACGGCCTAGCACACGGGCGTGTGGTTGGCCGTGTGACCCAAGTCAGAGAGTTACATGGGTATGGACATGAGCTGGGACACGGTCGTGTGTCTCACACCAAATGCCCACACGACCTAAGACATGGGCGTGTCTCCTAGCTGTGTGAGCCACACGGTCGACCACACAGGCGTGTGTCTGTTGCTCCTAAGAAAATTTTTAAAATTTTGGGAAAAATTCCCTAAGTATCTGGTT
The DNA here is from genome assembly GCA_025698475.1 of Gossypium anomalum. Lineage (NCBI taxonomy): Eukaryota > Viridiplantae > Streptophyta > Magnoliopsida > Malvales > Malvaceae > Gossypium > Gossypium anomalum. Next base: position 16,126,924 of record CM046961.1, read on the forward strand.
TAGTCCAAATTCACTTCTAATGTGTATATTGGGCCTCGAGGGCTCATATAAGGGACAATATGAGTGTTATATTATTGATTCTTGATTTGTATAATAAAGGTAATGAAATATTCGTAATTAGTCCATAAAGTCTGGTAACGCTCCGTAACCCTATTCCAGCGACGGATAAAGGTTAGGGGTGTTACATATATACCAATTCAATCTATTTCAATTAACTATCAATTGCCAACCATTTTAATTCATACATATTAGCACATCATTTCAACATCATTTCGTACTATACTCAAATTGCACATGCTAACATCTTTTATTGATTAACAATGCCTCAATTCACACAATTGCTATATAAATAGCTATTCACATATCAAACCACAATCATTTATACATTGGCATTAGCCATCCAATAATTAACAAATCTTTCAAATTCATTAAACAATTTACCTTATCGAAAATTTCCATATGAAGAACGACTTACGGATAAGAGTACATCATCAACAGAAACTCATAGAGCTGGTCCACCAAAACACGCCAACAGAAGGTCATAATAGCTGAAAAGAAGCTCGTAAGAGCTAGTCCACCCAATCACTCCAAACAGAAAGTAAAACACAAGAGTTTGCAACAAATGTTGAGCCCCAATTTACTTGGTTAATATGCTGATATCTCCCTCCAATACCATCATACACCAATTTACAAATGTACTCAAATCTCGCGTTCCATTCAAACCAAAATCCAATTCAATATTATAGTTCCAAAAATAGAATAAATAAATAATATCATTCATCAATTTATACAAAATATTAAATTTTAACCGTACGAACTTACCTTGCTAAATTGCAGAAATACCAAGATTCAAAAGCATTTTGATAATTTTCCATTTTCCTCAATTTTCCACCCGATCTTGATCTAAATTAATAATTTCATTCATTTTATTAATTTAAAAAATAAAACAATTCATTTCATGTAATTTGGTCTTTTTTACATTTTTACAAAATTACCCCTAAAGTTTTACTTTTATTCAATTTAGTCCCTAAGCCCAAATCATGCAAAGTAACTATTTTTAATGCAAACCCATGCTAGCTGAATATTCATGGCATTCAATGCAGCCCATTTTTGCAATAATTTCACAACAAACCTTGTATTTTTACTATTTCAACAATTTAGTCCCTAATCGAGAAATTCATCAAAAATCACTTAATAAAATACTTTTAGATAACAATTAATATCTCAAATTCATCATTTAATAACTATAATCATATAGATTCATCAATGGAAACTTCCAAAATTTTTAATAAAACCAAAAACTAAAGTAAGGCTTAGTTGGACCTAATTGTTACAATCTCAAAAACATAAAAATTATACGAAATGGGTAAGAATTGAACTCACATGAAGCAAAATATGAAGAACCAACTTAAAACTTTCTCTCCTATGGCAGTTTAGACCGAAACAAGGAGAAATGTCTAGAAAATTTTTAATTTGTTTCATTTTAATTTAAAATTTTATTATTTTTCTTCCTTATGTCGCCTCACCCTTTTAATTTTGGTATATTTTCTTCTTAATCCTTCCTATTTTTATTAATCAAGCCATTTAATCACTTAAATATTATAATTAGCAAGTTTTGCACTTTTTTCAATTTAGTCCTTTTTAATTAATTAACTATCAAAACGTTAAAATTTTTCAATGAAACTTTAATACTACCTTAATGACACTCTATAAATATTTATAAAAATATTTACGGCTCATTTTATAGAAACGAGGTCCTGATACCTCACTTTCTAAAATCACTTGACCTAATAAATTATTATAAAACACAAATTACTAATTCAAAAACCTTTTTAAAACCATATTTGACTCATAAATAATAAATAATAATATTTACGAACTTACTTGCTGGATTTGGTGGCCTCGAACCACTATTTTCTACACCACTGAAAATCAGGCTGTTACATCCGGCATCAGATAACCTCTGAGGATCTGAAGGATGTATGCCCAAGCGTATCGTACTCTTTCCACTTCAGCCGAATCATCCCCTGGCTCCAGGAATGTGTCTCATAACTAGCCCATATTGATCTGACCTCCGTAAATAGTATCTAGAATCACAACCAGAAGATCGTAGCATATGGCTCCCCAATCAGCAGATTGAGCGAACTCGGTGAGTACAAACCCGTCCACCGGTAACCCCAATTGTGACTGCACGTCCTCCAAAGTGATGGTACACTCCTCACGTGGAAGATGGAATGTGTACGTCTTGGGTCTCTACCTCTCCACAAACGCGCTGATGAGTTTCAAGTCCAACTTACACTCCCGGCTTATATTGGCCACGTGCCAAAAACCCGCTTCTCTCAAGTAATTTTCAATCAATGGTGATGGAGGACCTGACATATTACGAATAAAATATTGTAACACTCGATCTATCGATTGTTATAAAAAATTATAACAAATATTAATTAAATTACAAAAATGAAATAATAATAATATTAAATAATATTAAAAAATTGAAATTAATCCTTACCATTTTCATTTGGTCAACGGAGATATGTTTATCATCGAGACAAATTAATTGCTGGACGATTGATAACACGATCAAATTTCTTAAAAATTATAAAAAAAATAGTAATTTAGACAAAAATTAAAAATTTAGAAAGCTTTGAGAGTTCTTTTTTAAAAATTTAGAGAGAAATTTGAAAGAATTATAATTTGGAAGAAATTTTGTGCAAAAAAATGGGTGGGAGGTTTATAATTTTTTTTCTTGACTGTTGGGCCCAACGATCAAATTTTTAAATAGCCATTGAAGGTAACCGTTAGGGGAAAACACGGGGTGAAGTACGCCTACATCAGCACGCTTTTGTTGACATGGGGTAAAGCACATCCCATCAATGCGTTTTTGTGTTTTTCCCTGAAAACATATCCACATCAAAATATTTTACTGATTTCAGACCATTCCAATAAATAACTTTTTTAATGACTCATTTATGTAAAAAAATTAAGAAATGAGCCCTTTATGGTAGTATGCACTAAATTTAAGTACTACTGAAATTTTAAAAAAATTAAATATTAAATAAATACAAAATAACCCATTCAAATACTTGTCAATATATTAATATCTTTTTTAACAATGATTACTTGTCTTGGAAAAGAAAAACTAATTTTGTATGTTAAGATTGATGATGTGGCCATCAAACTATATATAGGTGGGATCAGTCTCCAGTCGTTTCAGATTTATTTGTCCATATACCAACAGGTGTTCAATCTTTGGTTTCGTCATGAGTGATTCAAGGCATTAGTGTGGCACCCCATATTTGATTCCCCTTCTAGGCTTCGTGTCGACTCTTTCAAAGTTACAATTTTGACATCAACACCGCAATTGTACATTTAATTTTACGCACAGTTTGCATTCCAAACATAAATTTAGATTCAGAATTATTATTATTATTAACAAGGATAATTATAAATTCCAAATATAAATTATAATGGGATTACTATTTTTTTTTCATTTTTTAGTTTTAAGGATAAAAAACTCTTAGTAAAAAATTTAAAATAAATTTATTTTTTTTTAAATTGCACTATTAAGCACTTAATCATAAAAATAAGTGGTCCCTCTCGTTAAAAATTAATTGGAGTATTATCGTTTTTTATTTTTTAGTTTTATAGATAAAAAAATCTTAGTAAAAAAATTAATTAAATCTTTTAAAAATTCACACTATTAACCGTTAATCATTAATTAAAATAAAATGACCCCTGCTATTAGAAATTAAAAGGAGTATTGTCGTTTTTTTTTTTTTTTTAGTTTTAAGGATAAAACACTTTTAGTAAAAAAAATCAATTAAATCTTTTAAAAATTCACATTATTAACCTTTTAACCATAAAAATAAATTAAGTGGTTCCTTTCGTTAATAGAAATGATCATCAATTAATTTGATTATTAACAATTATTGACGTGGTTGACAAAAATAATAAAATGTTGACACGTGATATGTTAGTGGATAAATAAGCGGATTTGACATGTCATATCAACATATATTTAAAAATAAAAAAAATAAAATTTATTACTTACAAAGCACAATATATATAAAAATGTTATAAAAAGTATTAAAGATTATAAATAAAAACATTCATTTGTTCATGTTCATGATTCAAAATATTATAAAAATTATTAAAGATTATAAATACTTATTAAAATTTGGAAACACAATATATATTTTAATCCATGATATTTTTTTCTATATGCACATAATATTTTAACAATTTTTAAAATATAATTTTATAATTTCTTTTAGACTTTTTTATGAGTTTTGGTAATTAACTTTTATCAAATCAAACTTTAAAAATTGAAAAAACTGTAACAAAACAAACACAAAATTAAATTAATTCACAATTAAAATTAAAATTAAAATTATTTTATTAATAAAATCATGAAAAATTAATTTAATAATATTAGTAATTAACTTTTATCAAATCAAAATCTTAAAACTAAAATTAAACAGTAAAAATTAATATTATTACATTTATATACTAAAATATATAACTTTTTCCAGATATAGGTAGCAAAGCATCAGTATCAACTTAAAGAAACAAGCATTTCATTTATGAAAGATTTTATTAAGCTATGTATTGATGGACTTCAATTTTCTTCAGAAAAAAGAGGAAAAAGAAAGCCATTATTATGTCTTTCTATGCTAAATTAGTGTTACTTCATATGATAAATATTTGATATTTTACAACTCAAACTATTAATTTAATTTCAAATTTTATTTATAAAATCTATAATTCTATATGATAAATATATGAAAATAATCTGAACCATTCTTTTTGTTGACAGGTGGTGAGTAATTTGTTCGTAAATCATATATATATATATATGGATAAACATAAAAGAAGGTAATTAGATGGTAAGTAAAGCAAGTAATCTAATAATGGAAAAAACGTGGGCCAAGCAGAAGCGGTCGTAATCAAAGGCACTTACCTGACTAATTATCCTAAAGGCCATCGCCAAAAATCATCCCCATAGCATTCACCTAAGCGTCAAACTGTGCATTTGAGATGAAAACCAGCCAATGCAATAGTGACAAAAAGAGAGAGAATGACACTCAGTCATTTCCATTTCGACGGAATCTCGGACACCTCTGCCTGCAACACTTTTCAATCCAAAAGATCTATCTGTGCGACAGTGGAGGAGGCGGGGCCCGGCCGCCGTGCTCACGTGTTGATTCCACAATGCTTAGTTTTTATCATCGGAGTGCCGTTTGATCTCATCTGATTGAGTCGAATCCTTTTTTTTTTTTTTGGGGGGGGCCGCTTGACTCCTCCCATTTTTGATTTGACGCTGATCGAACTCCTCTGCACGAGGGTCCCACGACCCCTTTTGCCGTGCATCACCGTCTCTCAACTTGTGATTCAAAATCAACCTGCCGATTCTCTCCTTTAATTAATAATGGTCTATTTAAAAAGCTAACTCTTGACGTGGCGCTTTCACTAGCGAACTCGGTTTATTTAGCAAAATTGAAAATTCCGCTTTTAACTACGATTGCAATAGAGTCTGCTTCCACCTAATAGGTGGGGCCCTATTTCTGTTCCTAACCGCCACGTAATTAGTTTTAAAGAATGGTTGGGTCCACCTGAGGACGTACCTTAGATTCCTCAGACATGTACTAACTGGAATCCTATGCAATATAACGGTTAACAGTGTGTTGTACCTCCTCACCTCACACCCAATCAAGTTATTCTCCAATGCCATGTCAGCTCTTAAAACATTCAGGTTTTTGACACATGATTGCTGGTGCAGGGGATTGAGGAGAGCAGCGCCGCAGTGAGTAGAGAAGCTTTAATGTCCCCACGCAATAATGGTCTGTTTGGCAGGTCTCCTGACCCGCAATGCCAGAGTGGCATCAGCAAACAAGGGCACGTCACCTTGAAACAAAAAGCGTGTGAGTACGACTCAATGACTATTTTTTTTCTTCCATTTGGGATGCGTGTGTCATCGACTCAATTTCGCTTAACACGTGTCGCATTTCTCTTCAGTGTTCCCTCTCCTTTATATCTCGTTTTCCTTCTCAAGTCCCTTTTTTCCCTCTTATCTTTTTTTTTTTCCTTTTCCTGTCACATGGAACCTCCACGGGAAGAAAAAGAGGAACAGCGAGTCCGCCGAGTCAACTCACTCCTCGAACCGGACTTGACTTCAACCAGCTCAAGCGTGTCCTCGATTCTCAGCTGGGAGGATTCTAGAAGCACGACGAGTTCGGGCGATATCTCCGGCACGAGCGGGAGTTCCGGTGAGATTTTAACGGCGGAGGCTGTGATTCCCCGGTTGCTCGAGCCTGCGCCCGCTTGTGGGGAGTTGGATGTGACGGTAACGGCGACGGAGAAGTGCGTTGGGAGGAATAATAAGGGAGTAACGTGGGGATTTACTTCGGTGATTGGGAGACGGAGAGAGATGGAAGACGCTATCTCCGTTATACCGGCGTTCATGTCCCACAAGTGCGATCACGTCGGAGGCTGTACGGCTCCCGGTTCTAAAACATCCGCTGAAATCTCCCCTATCCACTTTTTCGGCGTCTATGATGGCCACGGTGGTTCACAGGTTAGGAATTTCACTCTTTAATAATTGAATTCAATTTTGCTTCGACTCATCAGAATATTTACTGGTTTAAGTATAATTAATGGGCCGACTCCATAAAGAGAAAATGGAGGGCAGATGGCGCGAGAGAGATCCCTTCCACATTATCATTAATCTTCTGTTTTTCTTGATGGTGCATCAAAATAATAATTGTATATAAGAAATTGCTAATATTTTCATTAAAAAAAAGGAAAACGTTAATCTTACTAGACAATAATTGTATATAAAAATAATAGTAAACAAATCATAATATAGGAACGTTTAATAAATTCATATATTATAATATCATTTTGATTGGACATAATAAATGATTATTTTAGTTTGCTTTGACACGTTCTCAATTACTAGTGGTCCATATACATAGGAAGAGGCCTTTTGCATTCTTCCTGCACCCGTGAAGCAGTTTTTGTTTTGGCTCAAGACGGTTTGGTTTTTAGTTTTTAAAGAAAAACAGTACTAAAAGCTTCGCTGAGGTCCTGAGATAGCCAGCCAGCCTGCCCCCTTTTTTTTTTTGGTCATCAAGGTATTGCATTTAACATTAATATTTTTAGTTCCCAAGTTGTTATTTGGTTTAATTTGTACTTGTTTTTACTATGAGCCAGCTGGGGTTTCGTCGGTGATGTGTGAATTTGACATTCAGACTTCTTGTTGATAATTAATAAGACAAATATAATTTTTAATTACATATTAACTTCATAAATGTCAAATAATCATATTTCATTTTACTGTTTGGATTCAAATATATAACTTAGCATTAATTTTAAATTGATTTACTATAACTATTATTTTTAATCTTTATCGTGTATCCAAATGAATCGGATAATACTAAGGAATAAAGATTCGTTCCGTGAGTGCGCCACTAGGAATCAAGAAATTCCTTTATTGTGGGAATAGGAAAAGTCAACGGAGGAGGGACCATATGTTCTCTTTGTTGCGCCATGTTTAAAACGTAGAGGAAGTAGCATAGGGACGATGGATGGTAGGGTCTATAAAAGAGGTCAGAAAAGGACTTCTTTTTGTGTGTTTGGATTGGGGGGTGTGGGGGTGGGGGTGGGTCGGTGAATCGATGTGGTCATCTGTTCGTTTTTGCCCTGTTTTTACATTTTTCTTTTTTGCTAGATTTTAGAATCTTATTGTCTTTCTAAGAAAGCTTGCTTTTTTTTTCTTGATTTGCAATGAACCACAAATAAAATTTACTTACTTGTATATATCAGCATCTGCTACGTAATTGCTAAGAAAATCATATACTAGTAGCTTTTCTTTTCGTTCATGTCAAGGCTAATTTCAATCAAATCACAATAATTTTCTTGTCTCATGTATACAAGTGTTATGCTATTGTCATGTTTAAACATCATCTTCAGAATTCTTAAACCAATTTGATTACATGGATGGCTTATTAATTGTCTATTCACTTTACTATAATTGCAGAAAGTAACAAAATTGCATATCTAAGTTAAATGGACAGTTTATATATTTTATTAAACAAATACGTTATTAAGTGTATATGTCTACTCTAGAAAAAAAAAAAGAAAAAAAAAGGGTGTATATGTGCACTTGTTCAATTTTTGTAATCCTACTCGGCTACTTCCACTGGTCGTACATACATGTAATAAGATATTTTAAGTTTTTTTTTTTAATATTTTAATTTACCAAATTCTTACTTCATTTGCCAATAATTGCAAATTATTGGTTTAGTGATAATACCTTATTCGGTCTTGCTTCATTTACTAATAAACTGCAGGTCTAGTGATAATAAATTGTGTGGTTCAAATTTATCAGTATCCTTATCCATGATCTGAATACTACGATATTAAATAGTAAGATTACCATTGCCAGTTTGCATCACAAGACAAATTAGAGGATTCTTTACCTTTCATTCCGCTTATTAACTTCAGCAATGATTGGTAGGTGGCTAAATTTTGTGCTGAGAGGATGCATGGAGTGATAGCGGAGGAATGGGGGCGTGAAGTGGTTGACAACACTGGATGGCAGAGGAGATGGGAAGTGGCATTTTCCTCTAGTTTTGAGAGAGCTGACAATGAAGTCCACACCGCTGCTGTAGCACCAGAAATGGTGGGATCAACTGCTGTCGTTGCAGTTTTATCTAGTTGCCAGATAATTACATCTAATTGTGGTGATTCAAGGGCTGTGCTATGCCGGGGAACTGATACAATTCCATTAACTGTTGATCAGAAGGTAAACATGAAAATCCCTTTATCTTTTAAGTCATTCATTTCTCTATTCACTAGTTGTTGAAATTTGTTATAGTTTTACAAACGCATACTATTTCAAAAACATTTAGATAGAGTAGACAAAATAGAATTGAAAGATGAAGCAAATGATTAATTGCCATATTCTATGTTCTAGTAATAGTTACTCAAATTCTAAACTATTCAGCTGCTTACTTTCCCCTATTTTGTTAAAATAAACTTGGTTGTAGATATAACATGTGTATGTATCTTATGGCACTAGAGGTTGAAATGCCTAGGTTCTGTAGTGGTTATTTCTTAAACAAGATAAAGGCATTTATATTTCAATTTTCTTTTCTGCTTACTACAGCCTGATAGAGAGGACGAGCTCATGAGAATTGAAAGAGAAGGAGGGAGAGTCATAAACTGGAATGGTGCCAGGGTATTTGGAGTTCTTGCAATGTCCAGAGCTATAGGTTCCTTTGTCTCTACATCTCAATTTCATTTGAATTTCCTGTTTATCATTTATCAGAGCTTCTTCAATCATACATACTCAAGGCATGTTATAGATGGTGCTCTTATCAACATCTTTATGCACATGGGCATTCAGTCTTTCTATTGTTCTTTGATTTAATAACAGGGGAAAGAATGGTTGTAAAATGTATCAAACCCTTTTGGAGTGCTTATTTTATTGGCATTTGTAAAATTGTGGGAAAACTGAAACTAACTAATATGTGTTTCTTCAGGTGATCGGTATTTAAGGCCATGGATAATTCCAGTGCCAGAGATTACCTTCATGACCAGGAACAGTGAGGATGAGTGTTTGATACTGGCCAGCGACGGGTTATGGGATGTGATGAGCAATGAAGAGGCAGGGGAGATAGCTCGGTGCGTACTAAGACGGCGGCGCAGGTATTTGATGGCGGATGGAGTTTCAGCGGCACAAGTGGTAGCTGATAATCTGACCGAAATTGCAATGGGACGAAACAGTTCAGATAATATATCAATTATCGTTGTGGATTTAAAACCCAAAAGGAAACGCCAGCCAAGGCAGTGAAGATTGAAGAAGGAGAAGAACCATGTTTCCTTCACCAATTACCACCTAATCCAATCCCTTCTCTTCACCTAAAGTCGATCAATCCTCACTTTTAACAGGTTTGGTCAAGAAATTGAGAAGCAGGGATGCAAAATTTATATGAAGAAAAGAGCTACCTTATTTGAGAAACAGGTGATGGATGCATACAATATGACGTGTATATATTATTTATTTATTTGAATTTTTAATTTACTTTTTGTTTTAAAATGCTAATATATTTACTAAATTTAAAAATCTAGTAAAACTAGACAATTTTAAAATTTTATGATAATTGATAAATGTATTATCTTAAATCAAGCTGATCTATCAATCACATGATGATTATTGGAGTTGGTGCTTACCCTTTATGCTCGATATAACTTCTACTTATGCATGCTTGTAGAAAATTTATGCAGTTCTTTTGCTTAATTTTTACCAAAAAGAAAGTCAACTTTATATGGTAGATATTTATGTTGTATATAATTCATCCAAACACCAGCTGACAATATTAATCTATATCTATAACCAGTTTCCCCATACTGTTTTGGTATCTTTACAGTTACATTTAGTACAACACTCTGCACTTTATAATAGGCAACAAGCAACAACTATGTTACTCTTTTAAGTTTAATCCAAGCAGTGGGCAACATTAGAACTGCATGCTAGCTAGTGGGATTGCGAGACTTTGAAAGGGATAAGTACAATTATGTTTGAAGGCTTGCAAGCTTGGAAAATGCTCCGTGCTGGTTCTTGAGCTGAGCATAGGTACCTTGCTCCACAACCTTCCCATCGGCCACAAATGCAATTGAATCAACCTTTTTTATTGTGCTAAGCCTATGAGCTATCACCACTGTGGTCCTTCCCACCATGATTCGATCCAATGCTTCTTGAACAACTTGTTCAGATTGCACATCGAGAGCGCTAGTCGCCTCATCTAGTAAAAGTATTTTCGGGTTCCTAATTATAGCTCTAGCTATAGCTATTCTTTGTTTCTGTCCTCCTGATAATTGCACTCCTCTTTCTCCGCATTCTGTTTCGTATCCTTCCTTCAGTGCCCTACAAATCAAGTACAATGCGACCAGGATAATTATTAGCGCAACTTAAAAGGCTACAATGCTATTTATACTATGGCTATAAATTAAAAGACAGCTTACGAGATGAATTCATGAGCATTTGCTGCTCTAGCTGCTTCCACAACTTCATTCTCTGATGCGTCAAGCTTTCCGAACACAATGTTGTCGCGGATGGTGCCTGAAAATATAACTGGCTCTTGGCTGACCACTGCCATTTGCCTCCTGTACCATTGAACGTCTAGTCCTCTTATGTCGATACCATCCACTCTCACCGACCCCATTTCAACATCATAAAATCTTTGGATTAATCCAACCACAGTTGATTTCCCGCATCCACTTTTCCCAACTAGTCCAACGCTTCTGCCTGGTTTCACCTCCAAGCTAAATTGACGCAACACTAGCGTCTCCGGCCGGCTTGGATATGCAAAATCAACCTTCTTCAGCTCTATCTTTCCACTCATTCTTTCTAGCTTTATTCCATTGGTGCCATCTCCCTGATAATACAATAGGAAACAGATTAAGTTAAAAACGAACTTGTATGTTGTAATGTAAGCAAATATTAAATTAAAGAAATCTACATACTTGAGACCCCGGAGTAATGGAGGATTGCCGATCAAGGATCTCAAACACCGATGCCACTGCAGTTGAGCCCTTGGCTAGATCTGAGGTCATACTTCCAGCTTCGGCTATGACCTTTCCGGTGCTCACCAAGATAAAGAATGTCTTAAACACATCCCCTGCTGATATCTCTCCCTTTTGAACCAATGTACCTCCATACCAAAAATCTAAAGCCCATGACATAAATGTTAGGCTTTGAGCTGACCCCATACCAATCCCCGCCAGCCATGATTTTTTCCTAGCCTCTTTCCTTGGTTCCTCTTGAGCCTCATCGAAAAGTTGAAGAACCTTACCTAGGCTCCCAAATGAAGTTACAATTCTATGATTATACACAGCTTCCACTGCTATTTGAGTACTTTGATTTTGTGCCTTGACGAAATTAGTTGAGATGCTAGAAAGCAAAACTTTTCGTGTGTAGAAACACATAATTGCGAGAGGTTGGACTGCAATCATCACTATTGCTAACTTCCAAGCCACGACTAGCCCGATAATCATTGCGATGGTAACAGCAGAAGTGGTTTGAACTAACAACGAGATTCGGTCTGCGACGAGTGTCTTAACCATCGAAGCCTGATTGCTCAAACTCGAGCATAAAGCTCCAGTAGAGTTTTTTTCTTCATCAAACCAAGCGGCTTCGAAGGACAATATTTTTTCCAGCATTCGACTTCGGATTCTCCTGGTTAACCGCTCGCCCATGTAAGCAAAATTATAATGCTGAATAAGATTGAGAATGACAGAGAGCAATGTGAGCAAAGAAAATATGAAAGCGTAAGTGCGTATTCGAGCCTGCATTTCTTGGTGACTTTTTGCAAAAAAGGCTGAAATCATTCCACCAATGGTTAAAGCATAAACAGGTTGAACAGCTCCAAAAGCTATAGCCGAGAGGCTACCCATCAAACCATGCTTCCATTCTGGGGAATTTAGAGAGAGAAGCCTACGGAAGGAAGGAGGGGGATGAGATACTGGTTTCGGACTTTCGATATTAGGCAACGGCGTAGCGAAGAAACTGGGGCTTGGGCTTGGGCTTGATTTGGCAGTGCTTAGCCTGCCGCCACTCATTCTTCCTGCAGATGGAAGGCGTGTTTCTGGATTTTGTTCATGGTCATCGCAGCTGAATTGTCTTTGCAGCTTTGCAAGTTGTGCATAGTGGCCGTCCTTCATGTTTATGAGATCGTTGTGGGATCCCATTTCTATGATACTACCATTGTTAACAACTGCAATGAGGTCTGCATTTCGAATAGTGGAGAGCTTGTGGGCAACAACCTGATCATGAAAAACTTAATTAATTACAAGAAAGAAAACATGTACGACAAAGACAACTCGTATTAGCTATTTTTGAAAAACATGTCAATAAGAGAGGAAACATGTAGGACAGAGTTTGTACTATGATATGATGAAATTGAAAATTATTACAATACGGCTTTCCTCGAGAGCACTTTCAAAAAGGAATTTAACTCCTGAGAAAATGATTAAGCGGTCAAAGCAACTGGTTAGCGCTTACTAGGGTGGTTCTTCCCATGGAGGCCTGATCAAGTGCATTTTGGACTAGTGTTTCTGATTCAGAATCAAGGGCACTCGTTGCCTCATCAAGTAGCATTATCACAGGGTTCTTGATAATGGCTCTAGCAATCGCGATTCGCTGCTTTTGTCCTCCTGACAACAGTGCTCCTCGTTCCCCTATCTGTTAAGTTAATATAGAGGTTACAAATGACAATTATATCAACGGTTAACATTAGAATATATCATTACAGGTACTACTAACCTTGGTTTCATAGCCTTGAGGAAGCTGTCTTATAAAATTATGAGCATTAGCAGCCATGGCAGCGGTCATAACTTCATCCATGGTAGCATCTAGCTTCCCGAACATTATATTTTCCTTGATGGAAGTCCCAAACAAGGCATGTTCTTGACTAACAAGCCCCATTTTACCTCTGATCCATTTCAATTGCAGTGTTCTTATATCAACACCATCGATCTTCACCACCCCATCGTTGGCATCATAAAAACGTTGCACCAAAGCAATGGCGGTGGATTTGCCGCTTCCACTGGCACCAACAAGTGCCACGGTTTTGCCTGCTTCAACTTTGAGGTTGAAATGTTTGAGAACGAGGGAATCGGGTCGAGAAGGGTATACGAAATTGACGTTGTCGAACTCTATGTCTCCTCGGATTGTGTCTAACACGATGCCTTTGGTATCCTCGCTCTGGATTAGAGGAGTACGGTCGATCCTAGAGAAGATGCTTGCAGCGGCAACCGTGGCTTCCGTGAAGTACTTGAGATCAGCCAGTGCTACTCCGAGTGCCCTACCAACATTTCATCCACGACGTCAACTCTACTTTTATTTGTGTATTCAGATGGGTGCATGGATTGTTAAAATGTATGTGTTACCTATTCATTTTCATGCAAATATTTGTTACCTACAACTTTTCTATAAAAGATTGAGGTTAAAGGTTTTCCAAAGATAGAATCTAAAAAGAAGTCAATTAAATATTTGACTAAATTTTATGAGGCATAAATTTTATCCCAAATTTTTTTATCATTACATTTAAAAACATTATCTATATAATTTATATTAGTTAAAAAAATTTTGATTAAGTTATTCTAATCAGTTGTTAGATTATTAAAATAATCTTATTTTAACAAACTAATAAATATTATTTTACTACATAATTATTTTAATGTCAATTTTCAATAATTCCATAATACTTATTCTTCAAACTTAACCAATCAATTCATGCCAATTTTCAATAATTTTACTATATAATTATTTTCACTCATCTCTCATAATAAATATATTTTTTTTCCATGATTTTGTTTATATATTTTTCAAATTAAATATTTTCAACGAAAAAGAGAAATAAAAATATGTATAAAAAATTTTAATTAATTAATTAAAATGATATTCTTTTCTTTTAGATATCTACATTAGCTTTATCAATTAAAAATAAAGTCAAAACGGTGCCTCCTTTTACGAAACATTAACAAAAAAATCTACTAAACATTTAATTTAGCAACCAAAATTTTTTAAAACAAAAAAAAAAAAAAAATTTGTTTTTAGTGTTTAATATTTAATTCGTTCTATTTATCCAACAAAGCCCTCTAGAAAAACACACAATGGATATTCTATCTAACACAGCAGATCTAGCAAAGAACTTAGTCCAATATATAAGTAAAATCAATATGAGTAATGTATAAGAAAGAAAATGGGTAATGAAACCTTAGTGACTTACAGGCCACCCAATATAAAGCAGAGACCAGCCGTATAAACTCTTCCTCCACTTTCTCCTTTGTACATTACCAAATGACTTCCATACCAAGCAACGAAAGCCCATATTGCAAAAGAAATCCCTGTGCTCCCCACTGCCAACCCTTTGGCTATCCCTTGCTTCAATCCCAACTTCACCGCCCTATCCAATATTGCTGTATATCTCTCCACGATTCTCCTTTCTGCTGTGAAGGAATACACCGTTTTAATGGAGCTTAGTGCCTGCTCCACTATGGTGTTTGCCTTTCCATACTCCTTGGAAGCTTTCTTGGAGATATACAAAAGGTACTTTCCATAAAGTATTCCTGGAATTATCAGCAATAGTATTGTTGGGAAAACTACTAGAGCCAACCTCCATGAAAGATATGCTGAAAATGCCAGGCCTGAGAAGAAGGCTGTTGTATTCATCACAAATAATGGAACCTGAAAATAAGCAGATGTGGAATTTGGTTTTAATCATATTGGGTAAAATCCAAGCAATATATCAAATAAGATAGCAAATTGAAGAGCTATTTCAAGTGATAGCATCTTTTCCATAAATGGTATTATATGTCATAGGTCATGACATGGAACCCAATCATGCATAAACTGAAAAGTTTAACAAGGTTTAGAATATTCCAGTACTCTAAGGCGCTTTCACTTGAAATTGCTATAGTTATTAGTATAATCGGGAGACAAAACCCCATTCAGTGAGAATACATGTATGTAATTGGTGGGGAGTGCACCTTTTCACTAAGGACTTCTTGTATGAGAGATGTATCTTTAGATATGCTGTTGATGACTTCTGAAGTGGTAGCCTCCTGTGAGTCAAAAAACCCAACTTCTTGTCTAAGAATTGCTTCGAAATACTTGTAACGAATCTTCAGCACTTGCCGCTCGCTGGTTTTGCTCCAACAGTACCCTTCTGCAACAAATATTAACATCTACTTTAGCTCTTACAGTCCAAC
This sequence comes from Gossypium anomalum, assembly GCA_025698475.1. NCBI lineage: Eukaryota > Viridiplantae > Streptophyta > Magnoliopsida > Malvales > Malvaceae > Gossypium > Gossypium anomalum. The sequence continues at coordinate 16,142,701 of CM046961.1, forward strand.
TCATATTGATATTATATATATATATATATATATATATATATATATATATAATGCAACTAGTTCTAATTAATTTATTAGTGTTTCCAAATTAGCTCATTCTAGGGTTTCACAAAATGAAACTCTCTTGTTTCATGTTCCTTTCTGTTGACTGTCTCCTTATTATGCTACTAATTTTTGGCCTCAGAAAGCTCAACAAATGTGGAAAAGATGTGTTGCTGAAAATTACCCATGAAAGCCACCACCATGCTTCCTAGTCCCAAGTATGTAAAGTATAAGGTGCACTGTTAATAAAGTAAAGCCAAGGAGACAAATATGAGAACACAATAAGAACAGCAAAAAAAAGCAGCAGCAGTTAAAAGAGATTGTTGAGTACAGGATCTAATAAACTGCTAACCTTTTCGACCTCTCCCATAAAATTGTTATTATTTTGTTGGGAATTACTACCATAACCCAAGCTGTTCATTATGCGACTCACAAAGAGAATCAACCAGTTGGTCGACATTCCATCGCCAATAGCTCCAATGGTACCCAATACCATTAGCAGAATATCGACCCAATCAGCATATCTGAAAATTATGCATATGTTATGCCTTCTTTCCCTCTCCCTTGGGAACTCATTTTTCTCTAACTCAGTCTTCTCTGCAGAACCCATTTTTGTTTCTCCTAATTCTGATCAGAAACCTCAGTTTCAAAGAAGCTTTTAAATACAAAAGGAAGAAAAGCCAAAAACATACATAAAGAAAGACTTGTTCTGCTGTACCAACTATTGGTGCATTTGAGTACCCATTTGTATAATAAGTAGAGAAATGATGTCTGCTGGCTTTCCATGAAGTTAACTTTCCCTTATATATATATATATATATTATATGTATATGTATGTAAGTGAGAAAGCCTTTTGTGGGGTTGTTAAAGATAGTCATTTTATGGTGTTGTGGTTGCTGTTACTTTCATTGCCATGAGAGCCCAAGGATAAATCAGATTTGATATAAGTTGAAGAAAGATGACTGTGACCACCCTTTAATGTGGGACATTTTTTGTTTCTTATTCCCTGACAATTAACTTTTTATAAGGGGAAGAGGACGGAAATAGGACTTTCAACCAATCCAAAATTTTAGTTTAATTGTAACTAAGGTATTTTAAGGTATTTATAATTCACAACAGTAATTAATCTTTTTGTTATGAGTGTTTTTAAAAGGGTATCAACTAAAAATTTATTTTAAATATTTATTCTTAACATGTGTTTTTATTATTGTGATGATGTCCTTTTATTAGTTTACTAATTGATTTGCTATTATACCATTATTAAAGATTCGATTAATCAAGCATATGTCTAGACCCAATGTTCCAATATGATTTGGCATTTTGCATAATAATATTATAGTAATAATCACAAAGATGAACGACATGCATCAGACCATTACTGATTAATTAATTAAGAGTAGAAATTAAAGCCTTGTTTTTAGGTATGATTATGATATTAAGAATAAGGGAAACCAATTGTTTTTGATATTTTACCACACAAAGTTCATCATTCAAATGAGTTAAAAGGGTGTTTGAATGAGAAATTGAAATGAAAGTTCCTTTTCTAGAGAAACCAAGGGTTCCCTCTTTTTCTAAAGTAAAGCTGTTTGTTTTTATTCAAAAAAGCATATGATTTTATATCTAAATCCAAGCATCAAATTTCGGTCAATTGGTGCACTGATCCTATGCTGGCATAGCATCATATTTTGAGGTGGAGTAGCTAATGTTAATAAACCCTTTGAATCATGTTCTCTTATGTGCATTGAATACTACTAAAAGAAATAATGAAAAAATAAATCCTATTTCTTGCAAGCTAGATTGCTACTTTTCTACTTTTTAAATTGGTTAACGGTACAATGATACAAACTCGAAAGAGAAGATACAGAATCTTCCCCATATTATAATTGCAAAGTATACCATAGAAGATCTCAAGCTCTAGCTCTTGTTTATCTAACTTATAATTAACTTGATATGAGATCTCATGGAGATATGAGATCGTCCGTCCACTTTTAATTAACTTGATATGCATACATATATAATACCAAATTCATGTATATAGATGGTTCCTTTTCTTCTTGTTTTCTACTAGATTTTTATACTTGCTCTTTTTTCTATTGTTGGTCTATGTTGAATGACTGAAAATAAGGCATTTTGCTTTACGCTTTCTAATTATTGATGATGGATTGTATGGCATTTAGCTTAAGGGCCGAGAATATATCAACATGCATACATACATACATACTCCAACTTCCCATATGATTACATGAAGATTTCTTACAATCATAGGAATATCATATAAGTGTTTCAAATCCCACTTCTTTTTTTTTTTTTTTTTGTAGTGATCAATGTCTAAAGCATGGCTTATTTCAAATCGGAGCACCTTCTCACCTACTTTGGTGCATCTTCTTCTTATTAGAATAAGAATCTTTTTGGGTGGGGTTAAACATAATATTTTTGTTGACTGCATATTTCTATCCCAAGATCTTCTTGGTTGCAATTTTGATTTTATCAATTCAATTAATATTTTCAATTAAATTGTGTCCATGGGTCGAAGAATAATTTGGGGAATATTAGAATAATAATCTTTTAGAATCTATCAATTATTCTAATTTTTTTGTAAATAGGATTTGATTTTGATTTAATTAAAATAATTGTATTGATTTAGTATTCTCAATATTATGTGTAGCAATATACATTTATTCATTTGTATCATATTTAAGTTATCTACTTGGAACATATTAATTTTCCTTCCCTATCTAAATTTGATTCTATCCTAATCACTTTCATTCAATTCCTTTTTAATTCTTTAGTTGAATTTTTTTCCTAGCAACTTTGATACAAATTCTCCCACTGAGTTCTCACGTGAGCCTAATGCTTCAATTAATTCTCACGATAAAGTTCCGCAAATCCAATTACAACATCTAAGGAGCCACATACCTCTTTTACTCTTATTGACAATCCAATCATCCTCAAAATAAAAAATCTTCCTTAATACCTTCATGATTCCCATAATTTCTACTTGTTTAACTTACATGGGATTCAAACTTATATAGAGGCATTTATTGATTCTTGTTAGTAATAAGTTATGCAAGAAGAACTACAAGATTTTTAAAAGACTTACACTTTACTTCTTTAACTTACATGGGATTCAAACTTATATGGAGGCATTTATTGATTCTTGCTAGCAATAAGTTATGCAAGAAGAACTACAAGATTTTTAAAAGACTCACACTTTTTACTTGGCTGATCCCTCTTCAAATAAGACTATTGTGGGTTGCAAGTGGATTTATAGGATAAAGGCACACTCTAGTAGACTTTCAAAAGGTACAAAGCTCAACTTGTTGTTAAAGGCTATAATCAAGAATATCACATTGTTTATAAAGAAGCTTTTTTCTTTGGTTGCTTATATTATTGATGTTCGAACATTTCTTGTTATTACTTCTACTAAATGATAGAGCTATATCAAGTGGATGTTAAAAATGCATTTTTCAATGAAGATTTAAAAGAAGTGTATATGCAACCGCCACCTGGATATGATCATTCTCCTAACAAATTGTCTCTATCGTGCATTGTATAGTCTTAAACAATCTCTCCAAACCTAGTTTGTTCAGCTTAGTAATACACTTAACAAAATCCATTCGTCTGATAATAAAATCCATCTACTTGATAATCTATATGGTAATGCATTTTTTCTATGCAAGATAGGTCAAGGTGTTGTGCTAGTGCTTATCTATGTAGATGACATGATTACTACTGATGTCTTTTCCAATGGTAATAAGGAAGTCAAACATTTTTAACTAAACCATTTGAGGCCACTTCGTTATTTTTTGGGCCTTAAAGTTCTCACCTTTGAGGATAGTATTTCTTTATCCCAAGCTCAGTATGCGTATATGTAATATAAAGCTAGAATCACAAATAGTATATCAGAAAGTACACCTCTTGAAACAAGGTAAGGTTTACTCTAATTATTGGTACTTTATTATTAGACCCTACACTTTATCGACAATTTTTTTTACAGTTTCATTTATCTTATTATCACTCATTCAAACATTGCCTATACTTTTCATGAAAGCTCCTCATTTCGTCCATTATGTTGCTATTCTTCGCATCTTACATTATGTTTAAGGTACTTTGTTTCATGGTCTTTGTTTTTCAATAGATTATTCCCTTAAACTATAAGCTTATTCTAATGTTGATTGGGGTGGTGATCCTATAGATTTGTGTCTACTATTGGTTGATATATCTTCCTTGGTGATTCTCTTTTTTCTTAGAGGAGAAAAAAGCACACGTTAGCCTCCTTCTCGAGCACTGAAAATTAGTATTGTGCCCTTGTTGAAACTATGGAAAGTACTTTGGCTTTATTCGTTGCTTATATATTTGAATTTCCTTGAAAACTTGCTATGTCTATTTATCATAATAGTTAAAGTTCTAGGTGTTGGGATCTCATGCCCTTAGTGTAGTAATATCGTCAATGTAATTGTAATTTTTTGAACAAATTGATTTAATAAAATCTCATCATTCTCATTAATATCTTTTGTATAATGTCCTCAACGGTTTTGTATGCAAAGCAAAATGAAAACAAATATTAGCTCATTAATTATCTAATATTTAACTAATATTAAGTTGCATTATGTGGTTAGATCATAATGCGAGAAGACAACTTATATTAGTAGATAATCTAAACGGTCTATTGTTTAATCAAAATTGAGCAAGCCGATTAAAAAACTATTTTGTTTTCTATCATGTCCAAGTAAAGAGATACATTGTCTTAAATATTGGAACGGATTACTCCCAAAAGATACAGACATGGATATGACTGTCTAGACTAACAGTACATCGAATAGCACCCAAGTAAAATAAATCTTAAATCCATTTATAGATTTATTTGTTTGTGACATTCATAGTGTGACTTACCTCAAACCTTAGTAAGCGACGGAACATATGTGCGTAACTCGTATACTTTGAAGTATTAAAATCCTGAGTTCAATTGGTAATAGAGTCAAAAGACAGTACATTAGGTATGCAACTTCTGCATGACATACTTCACTTACAATAGTAGAACTCATAACCTAATAAAGGATAAATGATATCCTCTCATTGACATTGCATTATAGATGGAAAAGTAATATGGTCACGATCATTTGTCTAAAGATGAATGATTTACTTACTATGTGTTAGTAATTAAACTTTTAATGAATGAAGATATAATGGTTACCATTAGATAAAATAGGATCATATTTGGATAATGAATTTTATCTTAAAAAGATTAAAGATATACTATAAGGGTAACACACATATGTAAAGACCACTGGACGATCACTTAACAAGTAGCTTTCTTAATGGTATATAATGGAGAGAGCCCAGTCACGGTACTTAATTATAAATTATTTTAGCCCTAATTATATATGTCTAATCAATCCCATCGCTAGCTCGGTATAACCTTGATGGTTTGCATTTGAATTGATGGTGTGAAAATATGAAAACAATGAATTAGAAAAATAGATCACCTATATAACCATCTGTAATAAATGTGTTTTCTCACCATAAACAAGAGATGCTTAGCAATTAAATTAACTACTTTGTATTGTTATTTAATTAGTCGTAGTTAAATAATTAGAGTTTGAAGTGAAAATTAAATTAATTAGTCATCATCATTTCATAAGAACAAGGTAATTAAATTTATTTACTCATATATTCTAGTATGATAAAACTGTCATGACTTTAATGGGATTGAAATTGGATTGAGAAAATAATTTAATTGATAAACCGTAATATATACATGTTTTTACCCTATGCTTGGCATATTTATGGATGATTTTTCCTTGATTTTATTGAATTCGATGCTCCTAATCCTTTTAATTCATGTTTTATTCTCAGGAAAGCTTAGGAGATCAAAAAGAGCGAGAAACAGGCCAAAAACGGACCAAATGGGCCTAAAACAGTGTTTCACACGGCCTAAGCACTTTCACACGGGTTATCCACACGCCCGTGCGTGACACACGGGTATACCACACGCCCGTGTGTCATGGCCGTGTCGACATTAATCCAAGTCAGAATTTCACACGACCTGAGCACCTTCACACAGGCATGGCACACGGCCGTGTCCCTGTCGAGCCCAAGTCTAGTTCTATTTGGAAAAGGCTAATTTTGGGCTATTTTGGGCATTAGAAAGTCTATTTAAACACCCTAGAGGAGTATTAGAAGGGCACGTAGAGTTGGAAGCAGAAAATACCTAAGGTCAGCCATCAGAATCATCTCGGAAGCAAGGATCTACATCAAAACTGAAGATCTCCATCCAATTTCCTAGAAGTTCTTTGGGTTCTTTATGTTTTGTTGTTTTCTATATTTTGAGATGTTTTCCATTAGTATGAACTAAACTCCCTAAATACCTAAGGGAGATGAAACCTAAGACGACTCTTATTATCCTTTGATTTATATGATAAATACTTGTTCTTATTCTTAAATGTGAGTTTAATTCTTGTTTTAATATTCCAGGGTGTTAATCCAAGTTTTGATGTGCTTATTCAGTGGAGCAAAAGTACCTGTTTAAGATTAAATCATTCATAATTAAGCAGAGTTGAATGCAATCCTAGAGATAGGATGACATAAATCTGCCGGATTAGAGTCAAATCTAATAAGGGAATCCATAGATCGAGTTAATGCGATAATAGGGGTTTTAATTAGAAAGAGTTTTCAATTAATCAACCTAGAGTCAGTTGTTTTTAGTCTCGAAAGAGATATTAACATAAATCAGGGATTTCTATGGAATAATTCAAGTGAATAAATCGTCTAATTCAAAAATAATAAATGAATCTAGGTGGATTCTTTCTTGGGTATTGTCTTCTCAATTGGTTTTCCTAAAGTATTTTCCAATTTTCATCTCTGTCATAATCTTAGTTAATTAAATAATTAGTTTTAGTTTAAAAACACTCTTTAATTCTTAGGCTTGATAATAAAAAGATAGTAATTATTAGTACTTTTAGTCCTCGTGGATACGATATTTCCGGTCTCACCAGAACTATACTACTGTTCGATAGGTGCGCTTGCCTTAGTCGAATTTTTAGTTAGTTTAGGGACCATCATTAATTAAGTTTATTATTTATTTGAATAAGTAATATTTTTGGGTATAGGAAAATTATTTATAGGGCAGGATAAATTACACGAGTTAGTTTAAAGACCATATAACATATATAATTGTACCCAATATGAAGCAAGAGGCAGCAAACCCTAGTGCTAGAAAGGGGTTGCCATCGCCCACTTGTATACTCCTACTGGGATATGTTTTTCCCTATTAAAACTTTATTATTCAATTGCACCTTGTTGAATTGAGACTCTTGCTATTTTTCTCCATAAATAAAGATTAAGGGCTAGGTCAAATATACCATTCACCTACAAGGTTATCTTGTTGAGTTAAAGAGAATTTGTTTCATTTGAAATAATTCTTTTTTTTCTTGACGTAATTGGTTTCTATCTCTAGAAAGTTTATGTCGGTTCGTAAATAAAGCCCACACTCCAGCAAATCGAGATTGAGATTAGAAAAGAAGATTGAGAGGTTGAAAGTCAGAAATGACCTAATCTGTCTATTCCAAAAACACAGGTATAGTTCGGGTAAAAGATTTATTGCTATAAATAACATAATGGCTCAAGCTTTAGAATTTTTTTAAAAATTTTTGTTGTGTAAAAAAATTATTTTCTAAGCTGTCTTTTTCCAACACTATGCAAATTGCTCACAATGATGTCTTTCATGATATAACAAGACATATAGAGATAGATTTTCATTTCACTCATCAACATATAGTTTGTGGTACGATAAGCTTATTTTCCATTAGATCATCTAACCAAGCAGTTGAAATGTTCACGAAGTCATATTTTCTTAGTTGCTTTTAAACTTCAGTGGACAAGTTCAACTTAGTTTCAACTACACCGTCTTGAGTTTTAGAGAGGGATGTTAAAATAAATTTGGAAAGATTGCATGTTAGTGATTTGCCTAATGTCAATGATATCCTCACATTAGCATTCTATGGTTTATGAAAATAGAACCTGGTTAGGGTTATTTTTTTGGAACAAATGATATTATCATTACTAATTTGAGAAATGATCATTTTCATCATAGAAGATACAACGGTGATAATAAGATAAAATGGACTTAATTAGGTAAACAGATTTAACTTAAAGGATCATGAAATCTTATGAGGGTAACACATATATGACAAGGTCATCAAACAAAAGCTTGAAATCAGTAACTTTCCTAATGGTATATAATGGGGAGATCAGTCATAGTACTTGTTAAGGCTATTTTTAAGCAATACAAAGGAGCAGTGCTCACTAGTGTTTGAAACTGCTTAGCTCAGAAACTTTCCATATTTGTGTTGGCAAATTTTGGGAACAAAATCCTTAAGCTTAGTTTCTTGTTGATACTTTGGACAACTACAAGCCCATTTATGATATCCAAACTATTTATAGCAACATATCTTAAAGATTAGTTTGGATTGAATCAAGGAAATTGACTTTCCAACTTCGATGATATTAGATTGAATCAAGTAAAACTTGAAAGCATACCTTAAAGATTTAAGACTTATCCTAGTCTCATTGAAAATATTCTTTATGATTATTATCTTGTTGGTTTTATGGGAAGATTGATTGTAATTTGATCGAGTATGTTAACAAGTCTCAATTCCTTATAAATTGAGGATACTTATATTGGTGATACACTAAAATGAGAGCACTTATTCTTGTTCATTGTGGAACATTTTCTTTGAGTTTATTGAGTACAAAATCAAGTGTGTTACTTGGTTATTGTCCTAAGTTTTGTGTTGGCAAAGTTTGTACGAGCTGCTAAGATAGTGGATTATCTTTCAGGGCAAGGCCCCACAGACATAGGTAAACTGAATTGCAAAAATACACTGTGGGTTCATTGTTTTTCTACATTATCCATCACCAGTACTTGCAATACTTTAGTGGAGTGACTTCATGACTATGGTCGCCAGTATCATTTTAGTACTTGCAGTACTTTAGTGGAATGACTCTATGACTAAATAATTTGTGATTAATAGATGAAGAGTGAGAATGTAATTACAAATTATTTAAGCATATATGTCCAATTGGTCTCTCCACTAGCTCAACACAACTCTGTAACGGGTTGCATTTAACATAAACATTTGCACGAAACCGTAAATAATTGAACAAGGAGAAATGGTTCACTGGATTTACTCACTGGAGTAATAGGTGTTTTCTCATTTTAATGATTAGATTAATCTTAGGTTAATTTAGTCACTTTAGACATCTAATTAATTAGATTAAAGGATGAATCCAAAATGAAGCGAAATTAAGAGATCATGTTATCTAATTATTTGGAATAAAATAAAACTAATTAATTAAATTTATGCAAGCATTTTAATGCAGTAAGATCATCATGACTTTAGCAAGATTAAAATAAAGATTGTGTAAATTACTTAACTGAGTAATTAATTTTGGTTTATTAACTAATATTACTTAAGAGCCCAAAATAAATATGTGGACCTTAAATTGGCCCAATTGGGGTCACATTTGCAAACTCATATAGGAAGCCTTGCTTGCCACCTAAGCAAGTAAGGTGGGCGGCATAGGTAGCTTTGCAAGACTATGTTTGTCGTCTCTTCTAGTTGATTTAGCTTAAGACTCTTATTTTATCAATAAATCTAAATAATTAGGTCTTCATAAATATCTAATATTGGATAAAGAGAAAAGATTGATGAAAATCCTCAATTTGATAAGAACTAAAATACCTTGGTTGTCAATTCATATATTCCTCCAAAAGGGAGAGTTTGTTTAGAAACCATTCTTCTTTATTGAGTTCCAATTCAATACTTACTTTTTTATATGGAACGATGCCCACAGATTACATTATCAGTGAGTTAAAAAATAGTGGAGAAGATCTTATCGATTAATTCCTCTTTAAAACAATTTTTTCATCACTAGATTTCGAGGTTTATGGCTCGAGATATGGTTGTTTTCATAAAGCAGTGCAGTTCCTTGCTAGAAGTTCAAGATTACTCATTTAGCTTCCCAAGGTAACTTTGACTTGACTTTGCGATATCCTCTTACCACATTTTTGGGTGATTCTTATACCCAAATAATAGATCTTTGAGTCATCTTCGAAATGGTTAATTGACTTCAAGTTCTATAGGCCAAGATATGACTATTTTTGAAAAATAGTGTAGTTTCTTACGAGCAATTTGAGTTCAATCATCGCAACGCACACCCACCTCATTTTTTAACAATTCACACACTTGTTGGGATTTAGTGCCATCAATGTAGTTTTTCATCATAATGTAATTGTAATTTTTCGAACATATTGGTTTAAATAAAATTTCATCTTTCTCGTTAATATTGTTTGTATTTTGTCTTCCACAATTTTCTCATTAATTGATGAACAGAAATAAGTTTCTGTTTAATAATAGAAGCAGATAAAATATTAGACAATCTGAAGGCTTTATTTGATGTGTGTAAATAAGAAATACCAGTTGGACTAATTGGAATAACATTGTCATTACCCATTGTCACTTCATTTGTTCTTGTGAACTCTTTGACATTCTAAAGTGACCATGTTTCAAAGTTGATATGGTGAAAGGTACCTTAATTAGGGATCCACGAATCATTTTGTATGATAATGCATGTAGCATAGTTGGCTTTCACTTTAAAACAGTTATTAGACAATGAATAAGATGCATTGGATGTGTGACCAAACTTGTCATTAAGTTGGTAGTGAATATGTTGGTTATGAACAAACTTCTAATGTTGTTGATGCCAATTGTGGTTGTCGGTTGATCGACAAGGGTTGCATTAGGTCGAGGCATTATTTGAAGCTTATTTTGCAACAATAGTAATTTGTGTTGTAGCTTTTCTTAGGTTTTATTGTTTAAGGAACAACTCATGATTGAGAAGCTTATAAAAAAAAATCCTCATTTTGTGATTGGGGAGTCTTAGGCACAAATGGGTACGAAGATCTACTAGAACTCAGGCCAAGGCCACTTAGTATTTTACCACTAATTCTTCTTTAGTGATGGAAGAACTTGTTGTTGTAAGTTTGTTGGAAAGAGATTGTATCTCTTATTAGTATTCAACAATTTTTTTTTCATTGGTGACTCAATTTAAATGATGGAAAAAATTGAAGATGTGGGTTTGCAATTTGTTCACAAACATAATGTAGAGGTTACCTCAAGTAGCCTTGGCGGTGGAAACAGAGGCAACAATAGTTAAAATAGTGGCATCAACACATGAGAGTATATTGGTTGGGTTTATCTTAATGAAACCAATCATGATTGTCTGTGATGATGGTTAGTAGAGGAGATGGCTTGAAACCATTAAGATGGCCATGTAAACCATGGCCATAAATGGACGTGCAATTTGAGCCTTCATAGTTAGGATGAGGAATTAACTTGGATTAAGTGTTTTAGGCTATAAGGTACATTGGTGGTGTCATCATTTTGCTACAAGTTTAGAAGAGTCCATGTCAAAGAGAATTGTCAAAAGAAAAAAAAATAAGCAAGATGGGAATTACTTGTAAAAGTGTATGTTGGTTTTGACGCCATATAAATTGTGACTGAGATATTTTTAGGGAATGGTTAGGGCAATTTTATAGAGATAAAATTGAGACCAGTAACATGTTATGTAAGAGAACTTTAATAAGAAAAATGTATGTATCTCATACAATTGAAATATTGGGAAGAAGGGAAATAGTGATGTAGTTGGTAGAATATTGTTTTGATATCATTTTAATTATAAACAAATTGGAAGGAGTAACTTATTTGTTTATTGAACCAACTTAGCAATATCATATCATATATATATATATATATATAATAAGGATATACACTAAATTTACAACAAGCAAGGCTCTTTTATCTTTCCTATTTATTTTTTTAAATTTAATTATCCATTAAATTTGTTTTTTAAAATAAAATCAGCAAATATAAAATGAAAAAAAATATTGTATTAGTGATTCACTATATTTTTGTTTATGCCCTAATTAAATTAGTTTATAATTAATTTAACGTTCCATTAACCCGTGCATTAACATATTAGGATAAATATATTATGATTGTGAAAAATGTATTAATGCACGGATATTTGGTAAAATATTTATATACGATTAAAATAATATACAAATATATTAATGCAGGGTTGATTGTGTCTATTATATTCTTTTTTTAAAGAAAAATGTTGGGTTGCTTTTATTAATGAAATCATAAACAAAACAACAAAAATAAAACAAAAAATTTTCCTAAAAAATCATAAGAAGTCCAAACCCAAATCAAACAAAATCTCACTTCCTAACCTAAACCTAACTTTCTATCCTAAAAACCCTTAAAACTAAACCACTAGCTAGCCTCTTAAATCTATTAGTCACTTTTCTTCCCTTTTTCCAATCTTTTTCATTTCTAAAGTTCTTCGATTGACCAACAATTCTAGAAAAAACGATGCTCAAGACATCTCAAAGAAAACTCAAACCATATCACCTTTTAGTTTCTTTTTCTGATCAATATAGCCTGAAAAGCCTTCACACCTTAGTATGCATTTCCCGCTATTTTCTGAGCACAAACCATCTGATTTAGTTTCTATTTCTTGTAAGTTTGAACATTATGATGATCCTTCGATTAGATCTAGATTTTGCTTTTTGTTTTGATCACCGAGTTTTACATTGCTGAGCAATTTTAACCATTACCTATCATTCATCTACAGTCCTCTATTGCATCCATAATCACTGCTTTTGAGGGCCTGTTATACAAAAAAGTGTCATCTCTTTTATTTAAACCCTCTTTTGTAAGGGTGTGTGCGACATTGTTCCCCGTTCTTGAAACATGTTTGATTCTGCAAGTTACAAAATTTCTTTTAAGTCGCTTTGCATTGAGAATATAGGCATTAATTTACGATCTGTCTTCAAAATTATTTTGTAGTTTTCTGATTACTGAAAGTGCACCGCCCTCTATCTCGACTCTTAAAAAACTAGATTCGTCTCCAAATTGGATTCCCTAAACACAAAGAAGGGCTTCTGCTGCAAATACATTCGGTATGTACTTATTTTGGGTCACTTTTGCTTTTAGAATTCGTCATTCTTCGTTCTGAATTATTATTCCAGAACATGATGTCTTAATTTATTGTTGATATTAGAGGTGAGCAAAATCCGATTTGAGTTGAAAAACTCGATAAAAATTCAAATTTTGAATTAAATAGTTTGAGTTATTTGAGTTAATCAAGTTATTCAGATCAACTCGAATAAAAAATTAAGTTTTTTGGTTTAAATCGAATATGAATTACACAATTCGTGTTATCCAAAAATCCGAATAAGAAAGGCAAAACTACGCCGTTTTGATAAATGTTTACCTTTTTTTTAAGTTAAAATTTAAAACTATTAAGCTAAAAGGAAAAATTACATTGTTTTGATAAATATTTACTCATTAAGTTAAAAGGTAAAAAAATTATATTGTTTATATAGTTAAATAATCTTGTACTTCGTCTACTAGTTAAATAATCGGTCAATGTAAACACAACATTGAGTATAAATAATATGATTCATTAACTCGACTCGACTTAACTCGATATTTTTTCACTCGATTCGAAAAAAATTCAAATTGAGTTCGGTTGCTAAAATATGATTAGTCAACTCGACAAACTCGAATTTTTTTTACTTGATTCGACTCGACTCGATCGAATACTCACCACTAGTTGATATGCAACATCAAAGTCCACCTTGACATGCATGGTCTCCGGCAGTCTCCACCATTCAATTCTATCCTCTGAACAGGTAATCTCTTCTTTATTCCTTCTAATTCCAGCAAATAATTTTCAATGAAGTGCTTCGTGTCCTCCCCTGATTGCTGGATGTCCATATTGCCCATACAATGCAAACAATTAATCTGCATTTCTGACTTTGATAAATGTTAAAAAGATACAACATTCAATCCTTAAATTGTGCATGATTTTGCTTTTGTGACCATTCAATCTATAATTTTGTCCAAATTTCTGATGCAGCATGGCAGTCTTTGAATACATGCTTTAGACTTTTTACCCCGTCCTGGCATTTTGGACAGTTTACTAAGCCCACTAGTTTTCGTTGATATAAATTGAGTAAAGATGGTAGATAATTATGGATTGATTTTCATACCATAATTTTAATTTTTGAGGGTAGATCTAGTAGCCATAATTTCTTGTATATTGGTATGTAATTATTCTGGTCAGTTTGTAATTTTGCTCTGTCGCTTTGCAATAAAATTTTGTAACCACTTAGGATCGAGTAGTCTCCTGAGCCCTCTTTGCGCCATACCACTTTGTCCTCTTATCGATCAACTAGGAGAGGTATACATAGTATTCTATCTGCATCTTCAGCATAAAAGGTATTTTTTATTAAGTACTCTTTCCAACAGTTGGTTAATTGGTCTATTAAATCAGAGACTTGTTTGATATTTTGATCAATTACTAATGTTTGTAGCTTATGGTCCACAGCATCTGGTATCCACGAGTCGATCCAAACCGATATTTGGGTACCTGATCCCATACGCCAACATACCTTTTTTTCAATAAGTCCCCTTACTGACCAAATACTCCTCTAGGTATAAGATGATAAATTCATCAATTATGTGTTCATAAAATTTGAATATGGATAATACTTAGCTTTTAGGGACTTTGCTAACAAAGAGTATGGGTAACACACTAATCACCAACCCTATTTTGCTAAACATGCTATGTTAAATTTTGATAGATATCTAAAACCCATAACTCCATCCTCTTTCAATTCACTCAATTTCCTCCTTTCACATTAGTGAATTCCCATTTTATTATGTTGCTTCTACCACCAAAATCGCCCCAATATTTTTTCCAATTCGTCACAAAAAGATTTTGGTAGAAAAAAAATGTCATAGAATAAGTAGGAATCGCTTGTAAAACTAACTTAATAAAAACTTCCTTACCACCATGTGAAAGATGCCTTGTACTCCATCCATTAATTTTAATAAGTACCCTATCTTTCAGTATTTTAAAAGTTCTCTTTTATTCCTCCCCACCATATTAGGTAAATCCAAGTACTTTTCTAGATTTCTTGAAGTTCGTACCTCTAATATATTTGCAATATGCTCATTCCTTTGTTCTGAAATATTTGAGCTAAAGAAAATAGTTGATTTCTCAAAGTTAATACACTGCCCCGAGCAAATTTCATGTTCACGTAGGACAACTTTCAAATTTTGAGCTCCCCTATCTGTAATGTCTCCAAAGAGGATATAGTCGTCAGCAAATAATAGATAAGTAATTACAGGCCCTCTACGGCAAACTCTTGCGCCTTTAATAGTACCCTTTTATGATGCTAACCTCATTAAAGATGATAGTCCTTTGCCATAAATTAGAAACAGATAAGGGCTTAGGCGATCCCCTTGTCGCAAGCCCCTCGTAGGTTTGAAGTGTTCCTCTATGTCACCATTTAGACATATCGAGTAATTTACTGAGCTGATGCATCTTAAAACTAATTCCACAACAGATTTCGCAAAGCCCATCTTCAACATAGCTTTTTCCAAAAAAAATCCATTCAACTCTATCATATGTTTTACTCATATCAAGTTTTAAAGCTAAACCTCTTTGTTGACCCATCCTTTGTTGTTTGAGAGAGTGCATCAGTTCATACGAGAGGAGGATATTATCAGTAATTGGTCTTCCTGGGACAAAAGTACTTTGGGCTTCATCAATACTTATATGTAAAACTTTTTAGAGTTGATTTGCAACTGGTTTTTATATGATTTTATAGATGACTGTGCAAAGACTGATAGGACAAAAGTTTTTGAGATTGGTTGGATGGGCCACCTTTGGAATAAAAGCTATATTTGTCAAATTAACTTCTTCAATAGATCCCCTTTTATTCAAAATATCGAGACAGAATTCACCCATCTCATGCCCTACCATATGCTAAAACTTTTGAAAAAATAAAGCCAAAAAACCATCGTTTCGAGAAGCCTTCATTGGCCCCATGCTTTTTAATGCAAGAGAAACTTCTTCCATTGTGTATTCAGTAGTTAACCCCTGATTCATGTTTACTGTAATGAAATTTCCAATACTAGAAAGAATATAGTCTAAACTGCCAATACCACCTGAAGAGAAGATATTTTCAAAATACCTTTTTGCCACATCTACCATCCCTTGTTGATCATTCTCCAATTCACTAATTCGATTTATTCTTCTCCTTTGGGATGCGAAGTTGTGGAAAAACTTGGTATTCTCATCTCTCATTTTAACTAGTTTGCCCTAGTCCTTTACTTCCAATGTCTCTCTTCTTTTTCAATTTCCAAATTTAATTGTATCCTTGTGTCAATTAAATCTACTAAATTTTCGTCTATTATTTTTAAATATAAAATATAAAAAAATTAGAAAAAAGTATAACGGAACTATAATTTAGGTATTAAGATGGGACCAAAAATAGTATAGGTAGCAATGTGAGAAAATAGGTATAATTTAAGGGTGAAATTATAAATAAAGCCTAATCTTAAATAAAGTTTAGGTACAGTTGATATAATTTACCTTAGAAAATATTATTTATTTTTAATTATTATTGATAAAATCATTGTTGACATAAATATAATGTTAATAAATTTTGATTATTTAATTAGTTTATAAAAATAAATTTATTTAAAATTTTCATGTTCTTAATGGTCACTTTCTTGTCTCATAATAATTCATTTCACCATCATCATTACATTTAAATCCAAACACATAATACATCACTAATTTCAATCACACCTCACTATAATATTCAATCTCATCACTATAAAAATTATATTTACTACCATCACCATTTTTAAAGTCGGCAGAAATAATCTCACAACAATTCAACCCATTCTGACCAATGATGGCCTACATGCATCGTTGTTGTGTGTTTAGCTATGTTTGTAAATCTTTGATTGAATTTTGAGGGCAAACAAAATAAAACCATATTTGCTTGAATTGATTAAATAAATAATGAACATCTTAAAGTTGAGAAAACGATGGCGGTGTGAAGTTGTGTCACCTCGTGCTATTTTTGATGCATAGGTTTAGGGTATTAGGCTTTATATTAAATAAAATGAACCTATCACCATTATGTTAGGTTAACCAGAACTTGGATGCTTTTAGTGCAATACTGAATAAATAATCATATTTGTGACAACAAGTGCGCCTATCATCATTATATAACTCCAGCAAACGTGATTCATTTTCATGAAATAGGTTGGTCCAACAGCAATCAACCCAAACCTAAGAAAATAAAATCCCAACATCTTTTAATTTATATTACTTTTTCAAGGCAAAATAAATAAAATAATATGTTGTTCTAACCAGCGACATATGAAGCATGTGCCATTTATGTTGAGGTTGTTTTATCCGCCTAACTTAGTACCAATTAATGGTATCATTCATATTTTAAATTTATTATTTACATAACTTTTAAATCAGAATGTATCATTAATATCTATCCATTTTTAAACATTTTTTTTTTCAACTTAATTTAATTTTAATTAAATTATTTAAAATAAATAATAAATTAACATCTTTTCTTCTTCTACATTTTTTTAATTATTTTTAGTTTTTTTCCAAAAATTATATTTTTTTATTTTTGTACAATCAATTTATTTTTAAAAAATTAGTTTCTAAGGCAGTCTATTTTTTTCTTTTCCATTTTCCAATTTCCTTCTAACGTTTTCTTTTAATTGTTGGTTGCATTTTTTTCTTTTATCTCTTCTTTTAATTTTTAATTATTTATTTCATGTTTTTCAAAAAAAAATTCTTATGGGTTTTTTTCACCTATAGTTCCAACATATTTTTTTTCCAAAGTTTTAATTATTTTTATGTAATTAATTAAAATTAAATTAAATTAGAGAAAATACCGTATATAGATGAGTGTATAATACTATTTGTATGTCTTTAAAATCTGATGATGCGGCATTATGTTATTAGAACCTAAAAACTATACTTTTTAGGATGATCTTAATTTAAATTATTCTCCTTTTAAATTATTTATAACTTTTTTAACCTTTAAATTAAAAAAATTATGTGTTTCTAAAAAAAATATTATTACTTAATCACACTTAAATTAATATTTTTAAATTACTGTAATAATAACTATGTGAATTGAATTAATATTTAATTTACAAGATTATTGCTGAAAGATTGAAAGAAATATTATATTGAGGCAATCAGAGATTTTCGGAAATAAGGTAATGTTGGTAATCAATAATTAAAGTGGCCGAAAATCTTAAAAATAATTAAGGTTGTTAAAAGAATATAAAATAAAATCTGATCTAAAACTGAGTACAATTATATGTTTTTTCGCTACTCAATTATAGGTTATTATTTCCTTTTAAAGTATAATATTAAATATTTAGACTAATTAATAGTATTACAAAAGTAAAATGATTAAATTATATAAAAATAATGTGTATAGATTAAATCTCGAATTTAAGCATAGTTTAAGAGCTAAAATCGAAGTTTGATCATTGTCTTATTATATACAAAAAATAATAATAATCAAACCTAACATATATAAAAAGGCAAAAAGCTACGTATTCGTGCCTAAGACCCTTAAGGCATTCAAATTATATATAAACACTTAATGTTTTAATACTAAAATTAATGATATTAACTATTTGGACTAATTAATAATATTATAAAACTCAGGTGACCAAGTTACAATACAAATTAATGTGTAACAGTTAAATCTCAAATTTAGGCATAATAGAGGGGTCAAAATCGAAATACAAATCTAATAATACTAGTAATTAACTTTTACCAAATCAATTCGAATTAAACAGTAACAATTAACATCTTTACCTTTAGGTGCAAATTACATTTGTTAAATATATGTATCAAATAGGACTAAAAAATAACACAGGTACTACATGAGGAAAAAAAAAGTAAAACTTGAGTACCAAATAACATATTAAGCCTAAGTATACTTATTATATAATATTTTTTTAATAGTATAATATAATATTTAAGTTTTTCGTAATTAAAATTATAATATTATATAACTTTAAAATATTAATTAATATACGTAAAGTATATATGATACAAAGAAATTAAAATATGGGCATTATAAAATAAGATGTAAAATGAAAAATGATTCAAACATGATACTATATAAATAGTATTTTGGTGCACAAATTACTATTCTTTTGAGAAGTTACGTTTCTCGCTTAAAATAAATCTTATGTTGATATTAAATTTGAGATCTCAATATCTTTTATTTAAGGAGCTTTTACAAGTACAAATATAATATATGTTGAATTAACTATAATTAAAATAAAATTAATTAATTAGTTTTTCAAAGTATAAATATGATATATGTTAAATATGAATTTGCTGTATTATAACCATTATTGTATCATAACTCATAAGTTGCATTCTCTGCCCGTATGATTGCTTCATGCATGGCTTCTGATGTTTCTATAAGTTTTTTATTACGTCGTAAATTTTACAAAATTTTTAAAAATTAAAATTAGGGTTAAATTTATTAATTTTTTTAGAATTTAAATTAAAATGACTAATTTTATAAATATTAAGGGTTAAATTTGTTAGATTTTTTACATTTAGGATTAAATTGATACAATATGTAAACATTAGAGAGCTAAATTTATTATTAGACCAATAAAAAAGCCCCAATGTTAAATTTCAGATGGCTGTTAACATTCAGTGACAAAAAATTTTGATTTTGAATAGTTTAATGATTAAATTGGAAAATTTAAAAGTTTAATGACCAAAATAGAATGTAGGTTGTTGGGGATCGACCCGATTAAGTAACGAATAAGTAAAAATAACGGAAGAAATTGAGAAATTGAACACACAAATTTAACATGAAAAAATCCCTCCAAAGAGGATAAAAAACCACGAGCAAAGATAATTATACTATAACGGAAAAAAATAAAGAGTACAAAAGATGGAGATAAAAACTAAACCCCGAAACCCGAAAACAAAGAACCCTCAAAACGTAAACACAAAATTCTCTAAAAGTGTTATGAGTTCTAATATCTAATGAGTGTATTTTCTAAGGTTATAAAAGAGCCTATGTAGGCTAAATTCATAGGTCAAATAATAATAAAATAATCTAGACTAATCAAAGTTTGATTGAAACAAATAAACAGAGTTTAACTGAAAGATTATTTCTCAAATTTGACTGAAATAGGAGCCATACTCAACAAATCTCCACCTTGACTCATATTTCTACAAAGCCATCTCTGTCAAAGCTTGCCACGGGCCTATCTTGAACTATGCAGGAAATTAACTGAGTCGAATCTGTGCTTAGAAACTGGAAGACTTCTAGCCTTTGACTTGTACACTGCCAAATCAAAACAAATCTGGGTCTGATTTTCACAAACACAATGCTCTAACTTTTCAAAACATGCATCCAAAAGAGAACCTCACTTCAACGAAACGGTCATACATTTTTTCCTCCTATGACCAAGTTGACTTTGCTCCAAACAAGTTGACTTCGACTCCGTAACGGACGAGGGACATCCAATTTCACCAGTCACTGTAGAACCTTCCAGAATATAAAGATTGTCGATCATTTTACCTTTTAACAAAATGAGAGTTCCATGAGATACCTTAATGTCGCTCGACTCGATGTTGATTTTGTATCCTTTTGAGTCTAAAATATTCAATAAGATGAGATTCTTTCAAAAATCAAGTACATACCTGACATCTGAGAGTGTCCTAATTGTCTCATCGTGCATCCTAATTTTAACAGTATCGATACCAATTACCTTACTGGATGAATCGTTTCTTATGCGCACAACTCCACCTTCAACCGAATTGTATGTGGAGAACTATTCTTTATTGGGACACATGTGGAAAAAACATCCCGAATCTAGGATCCACTCGGACGTAAGCTTTGAGTTATCGCTTGTTGACACTAACAAAAAAACATCACCACTTTCATCAGCCAAATTAGCACCAGCTACATCTCCCTCGTCACTCTCAGCAGCTCTTTTTTTTCGCAGTTTATAACAATCTGTTTTGACGTGACCTAACTTTTTACAATAGCAACACCTTTTATCTCACTTCTTTGATGCTACCAAGATGGAAGCTTGCCTATCTGCCTTGCTATTCGAACCAAACTCATTTTCAAGTTTGTCTCTACTCAACAAAGGACCCTTCACATCTTTGAAAAAGAGTTTGTCTCTACCATAAATTAGAGTCTCCTTGAAAGACTTGTATAAAAGGGGTAAAGAGCACTATAATAGCATAGTCTGATCTTCATCGTCAATCTGAACCTCAACATTCTTTAAATCATTTAAAAGAGCAATGAATTGACTGATGTGATCTCTAAAAAGCTCACCTTCATTTATGCGAAACGTAAATAGACGTTGTTTCAACACTAAACAGTTAGCCAGAGACTTAGTCGCATAAAGAGTTTCTAACCTTTTCCAAAAGGTGGATGAGGTCTTCTCCATCAATACCTCTTGCAATAACGTATTCGCGAGGCACAACTGGATTGCAAATAAGACTTTTTCATCAAGCTCTTCCCATTCTGTTTGATTTAGATTCTCAGGTTTTTTCCCAATAACAACCTTTTTTAGGCAAGTTTGAACTAGAATTTACATCATCCAAACTTGCCAAAGATTGAAATTTGTGACACCATCGAACTTATCAATTTTAAACCTTATTGTTGCCATCTCTAAACGGGCTGATCTTTAAAAATTGAACTAGCTCTGATACCACTTGTTGGGGATCAACCCAATTAAGCAACGAACAAGTAAAAATAGTAAAATAAATTGAGAAATTGAACACACAAATTTAACGTGGAAAACCCCTCCAAATAGAATAAAAAATCACGGACAAAGATAATTATACTATAATGGAAAATGTAACGGTCTGATTTAGACCCTAATAAGAATGGTGATTTTAAGACCACGAATTCGAGTCGAAAAAATATTTAAATATTATTTTTTGTGTTTATTATATGTGAATTTGCATGTGTAAAAATTTCGTATGAAAATTTGATTGTTTGTGTGCTTAATTTGATAAAAGGGCTTAATCGCGTAAAATGAAAACTTGATGGTTTAATGTGTGAGGAATGAATTGTTAATATCTTTTTAACATGAAGTTTTTATGTTGTAATTGGGCCACTACTAAGCTAATGGACGGCAATGGTCAGGGAATAAATAATATTATAACATTTTAACAAAGGTTAATTAGGTAATTAGATTAAATGTTATAATATGTTAAAATAAAACATAAAATAATGTCAGTTTATGCTTAGTTTGGCCGAATATATCAAGGAAAGAAAATAAAAATACCAAGATAGGTTTCGGCAAGAGTTTTGGCTAGATTAAGGTATGTTTTGTTTCAGTTTTTTATAATTTTTACGTTTTTGAGATCGTTGCTTCGAATACTACCTGACCCATGCTTGAATTTTTTATTTCGGTGAATATTTTATGTTATTCCATTGATGAATATTTGTGTTTTGTGATGTTTGATGATGAAATATCAAAAATATGTTTTAGATTAACATGTTTTGTATTGGAGTTTTTGATGATTTTGAGTTATTAGGACTAAATTGCAAAAATAATAAATTAAGGGATTAAAATGTGAAATAGATGAAATATATGGATTATTATGGTTATATGGAAAATTCGGCCCAACTACATTGTTGTGAGATTTGGTGTATTTTGTGTTTTGTGCAATTAGGACTAATTTGTAAAAGTATTAAATATCAGGGGTAAAATGGTAATTTGCCCATTTATGTGTTGTTGGATTAAATTGAATGAAATTGTATTTAAATGAGGTTAATTTGAAATTATATAGATCAAGAACAAAGGAAATCAGACTTGGATCGGGGAAAAACAAAAATAGTCGAATAGCCGATTCGTAACGTCCGCCGATATCCGAGGTAAGTCTTTAGGCAATTAAACATGATTTATTTTGAACATAGAATGATTTATTATGATGATTCAAATTTTATAATGTATTAGTATGTTAGCCGAATGAGAAATATCAATGAATTAATGTGATTGAGTTATATTTGAATGATATTAAAACCTCTGAAAGTGTGTATGTGTTACATGAAATAATATACGATCTGATATATGAAATGTTGTGGAATGATTTTATGTTTGTGATATTCGGGCTTTGAGCCTAGCAAGCCTTGTGCTGGTGACTTTGATCGGGCTTTATGCCTAGCAGGCTTAGTGCCGGTGAATAAATATCAGACCTTGGGTCTAGCAGGCCTTGTGCCGGTGAGTAATTCAGGCTTATGCCTAGCAGGTTTTATACCAGTGATTTGTTTTCAAGTCTATGATTATAAAAGTTCAAGTCATTGTGGATATTGAGCAAGTGAATGAGCTAAATCATATTGTATATGTTCGGTCACTTAGGTAAGTATTTGTGAGCTTATATTGAATTTAAGTATTTGATTACATGTGAGCTTATTTTGAATTTGTATATTCGGTTATATGTGAAGTTATCTTGAATGTGCATATTCGGCCATAAGTGATGTTCTATTGAATTTGAACTATAGGTTATATGTGATGCTTTATTTATCTCTTATATTCGGCCACATATAAGGTTAAGATGAATCTTGTGTATACGGTTTTATATATAAGTATCTATGTGATGATATAATTGATCTTGAGTAGTTGGTTATATAGAAAATATATATGTGGTGACATATATTTGATTTTGAACATTCGGCCAAGGTATCTCATTGTGTTAAAGTATAATATTATTGATATAATTTGGTTAGTTTGAATGTTTTGATTATTCATTGAGTTGTTTAATTTGCTTAAGGCTTACTAAGCTAAGTTAGCTTACTCTGTGTGTTTTGTTACTTTGTTTTATAGATTTTGGTTGTAAATCACAAGTTCAAGGATCGTTATCGAAGTCATCCACACTATCGTCAACTTTCGGTACTTTTAAAAGTCTATTTTCGAACCTATGGCATGTATAGGCTAAAATGTATTTTGTTCAACTTTGAATATGTATAAATTGAGCCATGCGATTATGGCTTAGCTTTAAAGCTTGATTTTGGTTATGTTTGGTAATGGTTTATTCTATTTGATTATAATGATATGTGAAGTGAATGAAAAGCAAATGTGGATGGTATTATATGTGTTGGTAATAGCTTGAAATGATAGGTGGAATTGGCTGTGGTTGGTCACTCGGTTTTGATATGTATAAATATAAATAAATATAGTTTGATGATTTGATTTTGATGTATGTTTATTCATTTATAAACATGAGTTCAGGTGTTAGCATGTTTAATGTATATTAGAAATGCATGATATGAGGCATGCCTATATTCGAATTTGCAAAGATTAGTTTAGTTCGGTTTGCATGAAAAAAAAATGTATAAGTACTATATTTAGTTATAAGTTTATTAATGGTGAATTATTGAGATTGTATTGTTTAATAATGCTAGTAAGTGAGACATTGATACATGACCATTTGAATAGTGATTTTATGTAATAGTACACCATGAGCATTAAATGCATTTTTGCAAAATTTATAATTATGTATAAGTATATACATGTACTTTGATTGTCAATTCGAATGATGGTTTGGGTATGTAATGAAAGTATATGCATATTTTTATATTTGTTAATGAAAATGTGATTATTTGAAAAATATAGATTCGGTTGAATTTTGAGGTATGATTTGTAAATGCAATGTGGCAAATAAAGTATGTTTAATAATTAATTAGCCATATGCTTAATATATTTATGAGTATGACTTGTATGGATATGTGAATGTTTGAAATTTTAGTTTTTGTTCAGTAATGCCTCGTAACCCTAGTCCGGCGACGGATACGGGTTACAAAAAAAGAATGAATAGTACAAAAGATAGAGACAAAAACCAGAAAATAAATAACCCTCAAAACGTAAACTAGACTAATCAGATTTTGATTGAAACAAGTAAACAGAGTTTAACTGGAAGATTATTTCCTAAATTTGACTGAAATAGGAGTCATACTCAACACAGGCAATAGTTTAGTGACTATTTCTGTAATTTACACTTAATTAAATTTAAAAGGATAACCGTTAATGTCCCTCTCAAACCGTCTTCCCCTTTTTACTTTTTAGGTTAAAATTTTAAAAGGCTACATCGAAATTCCCAAGTTTAAAAAAGCGGAAAAAGAAAGGGTAAATTGTTAAAATAACCACTTTTATTTGTCTTAGGTTATATTTCAATTATTTATGTTTAAAATATTACGTTTTAGTCACTTACGTTATCGTTTTATTACGAAATGCTCACTCTGCTGTTAAGATCTAATACCTCCTAAACAGCAGTCCGATGGCAGTTAAAATAGGTTTTAAATGCCAACGTGGATGTCCAGCCAAGTAAATTAATTGAGTTTTTAATTAAATTAATTTAATTAATTTAATTTTCTAAATTAATTGGAGGAAAATGTTAATTTAGTTTCCCGAGATAATCAAAACGAATGCATCAGATTAATCTTTGAATTGGAAACAAAAATCTTTGGTCTCATTTTTCTTTTAGTTTTCATTTCCATTTTGACTGAAAAAATCATCCATTTTCAT
The DNA here is from genome assembly GCA_025698475.1 of Gossypium anomalum. Lineage (NCBI taxonomy): Eukaryota > Viridiplantae > Streptophyta > Magnoliopsida > Malvales > Malvaceae > Gossypium > Gossypium anomalum. Next base: position 16,168,248 of record CM046961.1, read on the forward strand.
AGTCATCTTTGTTGAATAAAAATAGTAGAAAACAAATTGAGTGCTCCATTAATCGATTGATTTTTTTATTCAGAATGTAAGAACAAAGGATCGCTTCAATAGAGGGTCCAAGCATGGATTACAGTAAGTAATAGTTTTTTTTTCTTTACCTGGGTTTTGTGTTCAAATATTATGGGTTTTTTTTTCCAAAAAGGTGGTCCATCTTTTCATGTTTTCCTGTATATGTGATAGGCAAAAAGAACATGATTCATCTTTGCTTATTTGCATATTGTAGGCAACCACAATAAGAAGTAGGTATAGAGGTTGGTGCGTCCATTTTCTTCTTCTTCTTTGTTGTTCTTCTCTTCTCTTCTCATCTCCTCTGATGGTGTAACACCCCTAACCCGTATCCATTGCCGGAGTAGGGTTACGAAGCATTACCGATCAATATACAACATTTAGCTTACATTTATTAGCCTCAAGCATTCATTCTCATATACCATTCAAAACAATCACATTGTTCTCTATAAGGGCCTACGAGGCCTTAATCATGCTTTAAAAGTGGTTCGGGACTAAACCGATAACATACGAAAAATTTGAAATACTAAGAAATTTTTCAATCATACAAGGGTCACACGCCCGTGTGAACAGGTCGTGTGCCTCACATGGCTAATAGACACGCCCGTGTCTTAGGCCGTGTGAAAACAGGGCATACATACTGACTTGCATCACACGGCCGAGGACACGCCCATGTGCCAGGCCGTGTAAAAACTGGAGAGTATACTGACTTAGGTCACACGGCCAACCACACGCCCGTGTGTCCAGCCCTTGTGCCCTTTGAAATGGCCACACACGCCCATGTGCTAAGCAGTGTGTCAATTAGGGGGTATATTGACTTATACCACATGGCCAGTCACAAGCCCATGTGTGAGACTGTGTGTGAGACCGTGTGGAGCATACTGATTTTAATTCAATTTCAACACCAGGGATACACGACCATGTGTGTCGCACACGGTTGAGATACACGCCCATGTTTCTGCCCGTGTTGACAAAAATAGGCCATTTGCAAAGCCAATTTGCCACCCTTTTTGCACATACTTACACAAGCTCATATGGTATCATTTTAAGACACAATTATGTAGCCAAAAGTCATCAACCAATACATAATCACACCATATCCATTTCAACTAAATTCAATACTCAATTCCAGATCATTTACCTATTCAAATACCAAACAATTTAATTTGCTTTCCTAAGCATAATTCACATGTATAATTCATTTAGCAAAACTAATCCAAACATACATAACCCATTCAATTCCATTCATTCATTAGAGGTCTATTACCAAACATTAAAAGTAGAACTATTTGCATATTTGTAAACATTAACAAGTTCATCATTTTATGCCAACTCAATTGGTCAAAATACATATCCATCAAAAAAATAGATACATATTTAAGTTCAATCATACGAACTTACCTCGTATTTAGAATTGTCGTATCGGGTCGACTACCCGATAACCTTATTTTTCCCCCGGTCTAAATATGAAATCTTTCTTTCTTGATCTATATGAATTCAAAATTGACTTATTCAATCATATATTCTTTCAATTTAGTCCCAAACATACGTTTAGGCATATTTACACTTTAGCCCCTAAACTTTTAACAATTTAGTCCTTATTTCACAATTACACAAAATTCACATAATTTCATTAAACCCAAGCTTGGTTGAATTACATATAGGTCCCTACATTTATTTCACATTTCAACCCTTCAATTTACATATTTCACAATTTAATCCCTATTTGACACTTTTGTCAAAAATCACTTTACAAAACATGTAAAACTATCATCAAGCTTTCATATTTCAACATTAAACATCAAATAACTCATAGATTCAACAATGGTAACTCTCAAAATCTTTAACAGTTTCAAAATCTAAGGTACAGACTAGTTAGATTGAGCTATAACGGTTACAAAAACATAGAAATCATCAAAAACTGAGCTAAAATTGTACATTAATCAAGCTAAGAGAGTGTCGAAACCTAAAAGATTCAAACCCTTCTTTTATTTTCTCAATTTCGGTTGTTAAAGATAAATGTAAAGAAATTTTTGGTTTTGTTTTATTATAATTATAACTTAATTAATTAATTTACTAATATAATCTTTGTTATATACATATATAATCATATAATGGATGTCCATTAAGGTCCATTATCAATTAAAATGGTCTAATTACCATTTAAGGCCATCATATTTAAAAGCCAAAGCTATTTGACACTTTTGGCAAGTAGAATTCAACTTTTGCATTTTAAGCGATTTAGTCATTTTCCTCAAATTGACTAATTAAACGATAAAATTAATTCACAAAATTTTTACACATATTAAATAACATGTTATAAACACCAAAAAATAATATTAAAATAATATTTTAACCTTAAATTTGTGGTCTTGAAATCACTGTTTCAATTTGACTCAAAAACGGGCTGTTACAGATGGTAACAAAAAAACCCAACCGTTGCTTCTTTTCAAACTGGAGTGTAACGACTCGGTTTAGACCCTAATAAGAATAGTGGTTTTGAAATCATAAATTCGAGATCGTAAAATTATTTTGATATTATTTTTAGTGTTTACATTATGTTAATTGCTATGTGTGAAAGTTTCGTGAAATAATTTTAGCGTTTCAATGGGTAATTACGAAAGAGGACCTAATCGCGTAAAATGTAAAAGTTACATACTAATTGTTAAAGTGCTTAATGGCTATGGTTTATTAAAGTAGAGGTCCTTTCATGTCAAATTGACCATTGGTAGTGGGAATGGACATAAATAGGCATGTGTTAGGTAAATTCATAATGAATTTACTAAGGTTAATATAGTAATTATACAAATAAATGATGATAAAATAAAACAAAATATGAAATGACCATGCATGTTCTTAGCTCAACCGAATGTTGAAGAGAAAAGAACCATTTTGAAGCCTTTTAAATTCAGCACTTTGAAGCTCAAATTGAGGTATTAATTCAGTTTGGTTTTTGATGATTTTTACGTTTTTGAAATCGTTGCTTAGTAACCTAACTAGCCCATGCTTTAATTTTCGAAAGTGTTGATGTTTATGAAAGTTTCCATTGATGAATTATGATCTTTGTGGTGTTAAATGATAGATTATAAAGATTTAATGATAGGTATACAAGTTTTGTTAAGTGAATTTTAGTAAAAATACCTATTATGGACTAAATTGTGAAATGTTGAAAATGTGTGGTTGAAATATGAAATAAATGTGACTAATGGGCTGCTATGGAGCTAAGGAAAATTCGGCTAGCATTAAATCGGAAAGAAATTGTGTAATTTGTATTTTTAATGAAATAAGGACTAAATTGTAAGAAATGTGAAACTTTAGGGGCTAAAATGAAAAATGCCCATTTATGTGTTTTTGAGTGAATTTGAATGAATAAGTGATTAAATAAGTTAATTTTGATTGTAATTAGATCAAGAAACAAAGAAAACGGAATTAGATCGGGGAAATCAAAAATAGTTGCATAACCGTTCGTTTCCGTTCATTCCGTAGGAGGTAAGTTCATATGAAAATAAATATCACTGCATTGAAATGATTATAATATACTGTCATTGAATTTCCATAAATGTTGAATGATCTAGTACGAGTAAGGATCGACAAAGTTGCGACATCCGAAAGCCCCGTACGAACCTTAGGAATAGTATAGGATACAAATGTCATGACATTAGGTTACCGAGATGTGATTACATGTAAGACTCTGTGTGGGACAGTGGCATTGTATTGCGATTACGTGTAAGACCATGTCTGGGATATCGACATCGTTAATCGATTTCGTGTAAGACCCTGTGTGAGACAGTGGCATCAATAAGTGATAACATGTAAGACCATATCAAGGATATGGCATTGCAAGAGCTATAAGTGATTACCGAGTATCCTTAACGATTCCAAATGGTTCAACGGGCAAGGTTAAGTCAAGAAAAAAGGTGTAAGTGAATTAAGTGACACAGGTACGTGCGAAACTCATACGAGTATTGAAAGAGAAGTAATTGATGAATTCAATTATGCTATTGAAAATGTGTATTATGAAAAAGGTTTGTGAATTTGAATGTACATTATATGTGCTTATTCATAACTTGCTAAATTGGTAGTAATGATATTGATGCATGAGATAATTTACTTATGTATGACTTACTAAGCTTTTAAAGCTTACTGTGTTTATTTTTCACTGTTTTATAGATCATCGAAGCTAACTCGAATTCGGGGATCATTTGGAAGCGTCATCACACTATCAATCAGATATTTTGGTACTTTTAAAGTTATGTATATATGGTATATAGCATGTATAGGCTAGCGTCATATGGTATATTTTGGCTTGTAAATGAAGTGTGTTTTGTGGCCATTTTTATTGGCTTAAATTGTGTGAGTTTGGCTCATATTATGCGGTGTATATATAATGCCTTGTGATGGCATATTTTGGTATGTGGTTAGTTGTTGAATTGGTATTTCATGAGGCATGCTTTTGATGATGTTAAAAATTGGTATAGTTAGTCTTGAGTGAGGTTGTTTGATAGTCTATGGAATGATTTGAATTGTGTCATGTTAATGAATGTTGGTTATGTGCTTGTGTGAATGAATTGTGGGTGGCAAGTTGGCTTGGAAGATAGCCTTAAGTTGTCCACACGGGTAGGCACACAGGCATGTGTCTAGGCCATGTGTCTGCCCCATGGGCGTGTGATCTGGCCGTGTGTCCCCTGCATCTTGTATTTTAGGTTCGAATTGGCCACACGGGCTAAGATATGGCCATGTGTCTTGGTCGTGTGGGAGACACAGCTTAGGGACATACGTATGTGCCCTGGCCGTATGAAGTCTGCACATTAATTTTAGAATTTAATTCACCACACGGGCTGAGGACACCGGCGTGTGCCTTGGTCGTGTGACCCTAATTGGGTTGCTAACATCAGAAACAGAATGCAAGCTAGTTTTGGCACGGCCGAGCACACGGCCTAGACACGGGCGTGTACAAGGCACACGGGCGTGTAGTCCGGCCGTGTGATGCAAGTCAGTATGTATGTCTTGTGCCCCCACGGCCTGAGACACGAGCATGTCTCTTGGCCATGTGAGTGACACGACCGGGGCACACGGGCGTGTGACCCTTGCAATGATGAAAATTTTCAAATTTTTCGTGATAATTTATGAGATATCAATTTAGTCTCGAACCTCTTCTAAGCACGTTTTAAGGTCTCTTAGAGCCTTATAAGGGACATTGTGATTGAATGTTAAAAGTTTTAAATTGTATGCAAGTTTACGAATTGAAATATGTTTAAATGTTATGATGTAAGTCCGGTAATGCCTCGAACCCTATTTCGACTTTGGATGCGGGTAAGGGGTATTACATTTAGTCGTATCAGAGCTACAATTTAGTCGATTCTAGGACTAACGCAGTGTGTGAGAGTCTAGCTATACATGCAATATATACGAACTATGATAGTGTGATGATTCCTGACAATTAAAAATGTGTTTTTTTATAGTAAATGGATCCCGAACAAGTGGAAGCTGATGATGTTGAAAGTAATGCGCCCCCTCTCACTCAAGGGGCAGCACCGATCGATTCTAGGCCAATTGTGAGTATCTTTAAGGGAAAGGTTAAGCAAGCCTTCTTCCAAGCAATGAATAAATGGTTTGCAAAATTCGTTCGAACGAATCCGGTTGCCCAACAACCTCCACCCCGGCCTATTTCGCAACAAGTTCCGGTTCCCCCACAAGTGATTGATATGATACGGTTGAGTAAGCCACCGATTGATAGAATTCGTAAATATGGGCTGAAGAGTTTCGAGCTACAATTGATGATGATGCGGAGAGGGATGAGTTTTGGCTCGAGAACACAATTCGAGTATTTAAGGAATCATCTTGTACTCCTGATGAGTGTATTAAGTGTGTGGTATCTTTACTCCGGGATAATGCATGTCATTGGTGGAAAACGTTGATATCCATAGTACCGAAACGGGTCACGTGGGAATTTTTCCAATCTGAGTTCCGGAAGAAGTATATAAGTTAGTTATTTCTTGATGAGAAACATAAGGAGTTTTTAGAGTTGAAACAAGGTCGGATGATCGTTGCTGAGTATGAAAGAGAATTCATACGATTAAGTAAGTATGCCTGAGAATGTGTTTCCACTGAAAAATCATGTGCAAAAGATTCGTGAATAGACTAAATGAAGATATAAAACTATTGATTGGAATTTTAGAAATCAAAGAGTGTGTTGTCCTAGTCGAGAGGGCTTGTAAAGTCGAGGGTTATAGCAAAGAAAAACGAAAAGCTGATTTTGAGGCAAGAGATTCAAGAAAAAGATCAACTAATAAATCACACCAGTTTGTAATGAAGAAATTTTGAGATTCATTTAATCGTTCCAATACATCAGTGTGACGTTCAAATAGAGATCGTGAAAAGCAACCAGCGGGTTCTAGGGCTCAAGCTACATCGGTTGCTAGTGTTGGCAGCGTGAGACAGAACTGACCTGAGTGTGGATATTGTGGAAATAGGCATTCCGGTGACTGTAGATATAAAGAACAGCCATGTTTTAAATGTGGATCGTTAGATCATTTTATTAAAGATTGCCCTGAGTTGGATGAAAAAGATAATGTTCAGAGTGCAAGGCCGAGTAACACTGCGGCTGGGGCTAGACCACCCAGAAACCTAGGAAATGTGAATGGTAGCCAGAGAGTAACTAAAGACTTTGTTGTGAGATCAGAGGCTCGAGCACCTGCCCGAGCTTATGCTATCCGTGCACGAGAGGATGAATCATCTCCAAACGTTATTACTGGTACTTTTACTCTTTATGATACTAAAGTTATTGCATTGATAGATCCTGGATCAACTCATTCATATGTGTGTGTGAATTTAGTATCTAGTAAGACTTTGCTTGTAGAGCCTACTGAATTTGTAATTAGAGTATCAAACCCCTTAGGCAAGTATGTGTTGGTTGATAAAGTGTGCAAGAACTGTCCATTGATGATTAGAGATTGTTGTTTTCCGGCCGATCTGATGTTATTACCCTTTGATGAGCTTGATATCATTCTGGGTACGGATTGGCTAACAATACATGATGCAGTCGTAAACTACAAACGTAAGACGATTGATTTGAGATGTTAGAATAATGAGATTATCTGAATTGAGTCAGATGAATTGAATGGTTTAGCAACAGTGATTTCATCAATGCTAGCTCAAAAATACGTAAGAAAAGGCTGCGAAGGTTATTTTGTTATATGCTAGATACGAAGGTGGCTGAAAAGAAGATTGAATCAGTACCAGTTGTGTGTGAGTATCCGGATGTGTTTCTTGAGGAGTTATCGGGTTCACCACCGATTCGTGAGGTTGAGTTTGATATTGAGTTAGTGTCGGGGACTATGCCAATTTCGATAGCTCTGTATAGAATAGCTCCGACTGAATTGAAAGAATTGAAATTCAGTTGCAAGAGTTGGCCGATAGAGGATTTGCAAGACTGAGTTTCTCACCATGGGGTGCTCCTATTTTGTTTGTGAAAAAGAAACACGGTACGATGAGAATATGCATAGATTATCGTCAGTTGAACAAAGTGACTATCAAGAACAAATATCATCTGCCTCGAATTGACGATTTAATTGATCAGTTGAAAAGAGAAACCGTATTTTCGAAGATAGATCTCAAATCGGGATATTATCAGTTGAGAGTAAAAGATTCAGACATTCTGAAAACTGCTTTCCAAATGAGGTATGGTCACTATGAGTTCTTGGTTATGCTTTTTGGATTAACTAATGCACCTGCTATTTTTATGGACTTGATGAATCGTCTATTCAGACCGTACCTAGATCAATTTGTTGTTGTGTTCATAGACGACATATTGATATATTCACATGATGAAACTGAACATGCTGAACATTTGAGAATAGTATTACAGACTTTGCATGATAAACAGTTGTATACGAAGTTCAATAAATGCGAGTTCTAGTTACGTGAAGTTGGTTTTTTGGGCCATATAGTGTCAGCATCAGGTATCCGAGTTGATCCAAATAAGATTTCAACTATTCTGAATTGGAAACCTCCGAGAAATGTTTCTGAAGTCTGCAGTTTTCTTGGATTTGCTAGTTACTACAGGAGGTTTGTAAAAGGCATTTTTACGATTGCTACTCCGTTGACGAGATTGCTTCAGAAAGATGTGAAATTTGATTTGTCGAAAAAGTGTCAGAAAATCTTTGAGCAATTGAAAGCCTTATTGACTGAAGCTCTGGTGTTAGTACAACCAGAATTAGGTAAAGAATTTGTGATATACAGTGATGCTTCATTAAATGGTTTGGGTTGTGTTTTGATGCAATAAGGAAAAGTTGTAGCCTATGCTTCGAGACAGCTAAAGCCACATGAAAAGAATTATCTGACTCATGATTTAGAATTGGCGGCTATTTTATTTGCTTTGAAGATTTGGCGTCACTACCTGTACGGTGAGAAATGTCATGTTTATTCTGATCATAAAAGTTTGAAATATCTAATGACTCAGAAAGATTTGAATTTGCGATAGAGAAGATGGCTAGAACTGCTAAAAAATTACGAGCTTGTAATTGATTATCATCCTGGAAAAGCAAATATTGTGGTCGATGCGTTAAGTAGGACATATTTGTTTGCTCTACGTGCAATGAATACTCAGTTGACTTTATCTAATGACGGTGCGATTGTAGCCGAGTTGAAAGCAAGACCATTATTTGTTCAACAAATTTGTGATGTTCAAAAAGTTGATAATGATTTGTTAGCAAAACGGGCTCAATGTGATTTGAATATTGATTCAAGGTTCAGAGTTGATACTGAGGGTTGTTTAAGGTTTAAAAACCGAATATGTGTTCCAAGAAATCCAGAGTTAATTCAGATGATTTTAAACAAAGCTCACAGCAGTCGTTTATCTATTCATCCGGGAAGCACAAAAATGTATAATGATTTGAAATAGTTTTATTAGTGGTATAGAATGAAATGTCATATTTCAGAGTTTGTTTTAAAGTGTTTGATTTGTCAGCAAGCTAAAGCCGAGCATCAAGTACCGTCGGGTTTGTTACAACCAATCATGATTCCCGAGTGGAAATGGGATAGAGTGACCATGGATTTTGTGTGCCCCTATCTTCGAGGAAGAATGATGCGATATGGATTGTTGTAGATCGATTGACGAAAGCAGCTCATTTCATTCTTGTATGTATAGATTTCTTGATTGACAAGCTGGCTGAGCTGTACATTTCTGAGGTTGTTCGGTTACACGAAGTACCTATTTTTATTGTTTCAGATAGAGATCCGAAGTTCGCCTTGAGGTTTTGGAAGAAATTGCAAGATGCACTGGGTACAAAACTACATTTTAGTACTGCATTTCACCCATAGGCGGATGGTCAATCCGAATGACTTATTCAAATACTCGAGGATATGTTACGTTGTTGCATTCTTGAGTTTGAAAGTACGTGGGAAAAGTATTTGTCATTGATTGAATTTGCTTATAACAATAGCTTTCAGTCAAGTATTAAAATGGCAACATATGAAGCTCTATACGGTCGCAAAAATACCGAACTCCATTGTATTGGACGAACTCAGTGAAAATAAGATTCACGGGGTTGATGTGATTCGAGAGACTGAAGAAAAAGTAAAAGTAATCCGTGAAAGTTTGAAAGCCGCTTCAGATCATCAGAAATCGTATTCAGACTTGAAACGGAAAGACATTGAGTTTCAGATCAGGGAAAAAGTGTTTCTAAAAGTGTCGCCGTGGAAAAAGATATTGCGGTTTGGTCGAAAAAGAAAGTTAAGTCCAAGATTTATCGGGTCGTATGAGGTTATCGAGCAAATCGGGCCAGTGGCTTATCAGCTATCTTTATCATCTGGGTTAGAGAAAATACATAATGTGTTTCATGTATCGATGCTTCGACAATACTAGTCCAACCCATCACACGCCATTTCTCCGACAGAGGTTTAAATTCCGCCAGATATGTCGACGATGAGGAACTGATTCGAATTCTAGCTAGTAAGATCAAAGAGCTAAGAAATAAGAAAATTGCATTAGTGAAAGTCTTATGGCATCGTCACGGGGTCGAAGAAGCTACGTGGGAACCCGAGGATGCTATGAGAAAATAATACCCGAACCTTTTCACTGGTAAGATTTTCGGGGACGAAAATCCCTAATGGGGGAGAGTTGTAACGACCCGGTTTAGACCCAAATTGGAATAGTGGTTTCAGAATCACAAATTTGAGATCATAAAATTATTTTGATATTAATTTTAGTGTACACATTATGTTAATTGTTATGTGTGAAAGTTTCATAAAATAATTTTAGCGTTTGAATGCGTAATTACAAAAGAGGACCTAATCACATAAAATGTAAAAGTTACATACTAATTGTTAAAGTGCTTAATGGCTATGGTTTATTAAAGTAGAGGTCATTGCATGTCAAATTGACCATTGGTAGCGAGAATGAACATAAATAGGCATGTGTTAGGTAAATTCATAATGAATTTACTAAGGTTAATATAGTAATTATACAAATAAATGATGATAAAATAAAACAAAATATAAAATGACCATGCATGTTCTTAGCTCAGCCGAATGTTGAAGAGAAAAGAACCATTTTGAAGCCTTTAAATTCGACACTTTGAAGCTCAAATTGAGGTATTAATTGAGTTCGGTTTTTGATGATTTTTATGTTTTTGAAATCGTTGCTTAGTAACCTAACTAGCCCATGCTTTAATTTTCGAAGGTGTTGATGTTTATAAAAGTTTTCATTGATAAATTATGAGCTTTGTGATGTTAAATGATAGATTATAAAGATTTAATGATAGTTATACAAGTTTTGTTAAGTGAATTTTAGTAAAAATACCTATTATGGACTAAATTTTGAAATGTTGAAAACGTGTGGTTGAAATGTGAAATAAATGTGACTAATGGGCTGCTAAGGAGCTAAGGAAAATTTTGCTAGCATTAAATCGGAAAGAAATTGTGTAATTTGTATTTTTAATGAAATAAGGACTAAATTGTAAGAAATGTGAAACTTTAGGGGCTAAAGTGAAAAATGCCCATTTATGTGTTTTTGAGTGAATTTGAATGAATAAGTGATTAAATAAGTTAATTTTGATTGTAATTAGATCAAAAACCAAAGAAAACGGAATTAGATTGGGGGAAATCAAAAATAGTTGCATAGCCGTTCGTTTCCGTTCATTCCGTAGGAGGTAAGTTCATATGCAAATAAATATCGTTGCATTGAAATGTTTATAATATATTGTCATTGAATTGCCATGAATGTTGAATGATCTAGTACGAGTAAGGATCGACAAAGTTGCGACATCGAAAGCCCCGTACGAACCTTAGGAATAGTATAGGATACAAATGTTTTAGGTTACTGAGATGTGATTACATGTAAGACCCTATGTGGGACAGTGGCATTGTATTGCGATTATGTGTAAGACCATGTGCGGGACATCGACATCGTTAATCGATTTCGTGTAAGACCCTGTGTGAGACAGTGGCATCGATAAGTGATAACATGTAAGACCATATCAAGGATATGGCATTACACGAGCTATAAGTGATTACCGAGTATCCTTAACGATTCCAAATGGTTCAACGGGCAAGGTTAAGTCAAGAAAGAATGTGTAAGTGAATTAAGTGACACAGGTACGTGCGAAACTCATACGAGTATTGAAAGAGAAGTAATTGATAAATTTAATTATGTTATTGAAAATGTGTATTATGAGAAAGGTTTGTGAATTTGAATGTACATTATATGTGCTTATTCATAACTTGCTAAATTGGTAGTACTGATATTGATGCATGAGATAATTTACTTGTATATGACTTACTAAGCTTTTAAAGCTTACTGTGTTTATTTTCCACTGTTTTATAGATCATCGAAGCTAACTCAAATTCGGGGATCGTTTGGAAGCGTCATCACACTATCAATCAGATATTTTGATACTTTTAAAGTTATGTATATATGGTATATGGCATGTATAGGCTAGCGTCATATGGTATATTTTGGCTTGTAAATGAAGTGTGTTTTGTGGCCATTTTAATTGGCTTAAATTGTGTGAGTTTGGTTCAGATTATGTGGTGTATATATAATGCCTTGTGATGGCATATTTTGGTATGTGGTTAGTTGTTGAATTGGTATTTCATGAGGAGGCATGCTTTTGATGATGTTAAAAATTGGTATAGTTAATCTTGAATGAGGTTGTTTGATAGTCTATGGAATGATTTGAATTGTGCCATGTTAATGAAGGTTGGTTATGTGCTTGTGTGAATGAATTAAGGGTGGCAAGTTGGCTTGGAAGATAGCCTTAAGTTGTTCACATGGGTAGACACACGAGCGTGTGTCTAGGCCGTGTGTGACACACGGCCTACCCCATGGGCGTGTGATCTGGCCGTGTGTCCCATACATCTTGTATTTTAGGTTCGAATTAGCCACACGGGCTAAGACACGGCCATGTGTCTTGGTCGTGTGGGAGACACGACTCAGGGACATGGGCGTGTGCCCTAGCCATATGAAGTCTGTACATTAATTTTGGAATTTAATTCGCCACACGGGCTGAGGACACCGGCGTGTGCCTTGGCCTTGTGACCCTAATTGGGTTGCTAATGTCAGAAACAGAATGCAAGCCAGTTTTGGCACGGCCTAGACACAGGCGTGTGCAAGGCACACGGGCGTGTAGTCCGGCCGTGTGATGCAAGTCAGTATGTATGCCTTGTGCCCACACGGCCTGAGACACGAGCGTGTCTCTTGGCCATGTGAGTGGCACGACCGGGGCACACAAGCGTGTGACCCCTGCAGTGATGAAAATTTTCAAATTTTTCGTGATAATTCTTGAGTTATCGGTTTAGTCCCGAACCTCTTCTAAGCACGTTTTAAGGTCTCTTAGAGCCTTAGAAGGGACATTGTGATTGAATGTTAAAAGTTTTAAATTGTATGCAAGTTTACGAATTGAAATGTGTTTAAATGTTATGATGTAAGTCCGGTAATGCCTCAAACCCTATTCCGGCTTCAGATGCGGATAATGGGAGTTACATGGAGAAAATTAGATTTTAGGGCAAAATTTTGCATTCTATTTTCTTAAAAAAAATAACTTTTCTCATCTCAACTGGACATCAACGTTGGCATTTAAAAATCATTTTAATAATCACATTGGAATGTCGTTTGGGAGGTAACATATCTTAACGGTAGAGTAATTGTTTCGTAACAAAACAATAACGTAAGTGACTAAAACATAACATTTCAAACATAAGTGACTAAAATGTAACCTGAGGCAAACAAAAGTGACTATTTTAATAGTTTACCCAAAAAGAAAATGATGTAGCACCGGAATTGAAAATAGTTCTATAAAACTATTGAAACCCGTTCCATGTTTATATTATGAATAAAATTTTGGTTGAAGTAGTAAATTTAAATTTTTTAAATAATTTTATTTTTTTAGGTTTAAATTTTATTTTTTTGTAAATTTCTTATAATAATATTTGTTTTTACTTAAAAGAATTTTTAAATTTTTTTATCAAATAAATTGATGTTTAATTAACTTGTGATATCAACCCAATTAAGCATTTAATAATAGTATCATAATATTATATATTATCAATATTAGTACTATGACATATCCACTATCTAAGTAAAAAAATAAAAAAATAACATAAAAATTATTTAAGCATTGATTTTCTAGAAAAAGAAAATAATTATTGATAAAAAAAATTTGGATGGGCATTTACCTCTAGTGCAGTGCATTTAACTCTCTCTCTTTTTTTCTCACGCTACAGTTTTGTTATAATATCTAATCTCACTATCACCGTTATTTTTACACTAATAGCAGATAAGCGCCCCGCTTATCCAAAGAGACCTTTAATGATATTACATGATTGTGTTGGGAAAGTTAAATCTTACAATGTTTTAGTGTTCCCATCATAATTTTAGCAGTGACTTTTAATTTTATTTTAGAAAATTAAATTCGCCAAGTTATCTTATTATTATATTATTTTTATTATATAAATTGGATTTATTTATATTTTTTTAATTAAATTGATATTCAATTAATATGTAAGCTCAATCAAACACTTATGTATAATTAAATTATTACAAATCCACGATATAAGGTAAAATAAAATTATTTAATAAATATATTTATGAAAATTTTTATATAGAAAACAAATGAAGTGTTAGTTCAAATGATAAAATTAAATTACCAAAAACTCAAATATCTTGAGTTTAAATCTCATTATATATATATAAAAGACAAATAAACCTTCATAATTTATTTTGTTATTTAGTAATTTTCTAACTAAGATGAGAAAGTTGATAGGGCACCAACTCAGTCACACATTTTTTTGGGGATATTCTTCATGTCTATTCTACAGTCCATGTTCAGGGTTTATCGTTGGCCCACCTAACAATATTGTCTCAAAGGTTTAAATTTAGGCAATATGTCTTACCACTATATTGAACACTTGTTAATTACTCAACAACAAAAATTAAGAAAAAAATATTTTATAAAGAAATAATATAAGTAGTAAATTGAGTTATTGACCCTACAAAGTTATTTGAAAAACACCCATTAAAATTAAAAATCTTTAATATTTTTCTTATTTTCTTTCAACATTTATCATTTTTTCTCAAAAATTTCTTATTCTCTCACGTTTTCGCCATAATTTTTACAAGATAAATTATCAATTTCAATACTTTTAATATGTTTCTCTAATTTGGTAACTATTCTTCTTTCCTTTTCAAGTTTTAATCTCCAGAAAATTAAAATTGTGGCTTTGCTTGTTATAATGCGAGATTAAGTTTTTATTGATGGAACGACACTAGGATATTGATTTTGTATAAGATCACTAATATCTTGACTGATTTATATTTTTTAGTTAACATTAATACAAATCCTTGAAGATATTAGACTTGATGGTCTGTATAATCTTGTACTTCTCAAATATAGATTTAAAGTTAGGATTTTTGTTTAAAAAATATTATTGTTTGTGTGGTTTTCTGCATCTTTGTTTTTTGTGTCCATACTGTGTTTTACATATTGCATTCTTATGGCACAAAAAAAAAAAACACTAAAATAGTTTTTATTGTTGTGAAGGAAATTATATTTTATCCGGTAAGTATCGGCGAGAATTATGAAATGAGTTTTTATTGTGATAAAAACGATATGCAAAAAAAGATAATTTTATTTGATACTAATAATATAGTTGGGATTTTGAAAATATTTCTATTTAAGATTTAGATTTATTCAATTACTATTTAAACACAATCAAAATATCTTCATACTATTTTTATTTTATTTTTTAATGAAAAGAAATTAAACTGGAGAAACAAACTAACTATCTCTTACTTTAACAACAGGACTTAAAATTTCTTCAAACACCTCTAAGTTTTGTCCCGTATCAAATGCTATTTTGACTAGACAATTGATAATATTGTTAAACTCTCTGGATATGTATTACTTTAAAGTATAAAAAGATAAGACAATAAGAAAAGGGATGGGACCTAAATATCTTCACTTTAATTCTTAACCGCAAATTAATTCAAGTTTAAACACTACTTTTAATACCACGCCAACCTACTTAATTAATTGTTCAAAAGTTTGAAAGCGATGGCGACCAACTGGTCATCTTCGCTCTTCCCTGCCTCTCTTCAGTTCGCCTCAAATGGTAAATTTAACAACAAAACTTCATCATTTGCTTCTATTCTGATCTCTTCAGCTGCTTCAATGGACCATTGGTACCTCTCTCCATTTACACACTCGTAACTATTTTATTTAGGTTAAATTTCGAGAAGAGTAATGCCAATTGTGTATCAGCACTGTGTTAATTTTGGGGGGCAACGTCCACTACACAATTATATTGACCAGAGCGAATTTACTTCTAAGGCATAGGTTCTTTCACAACACAATGACTGTTATCTTATTTACACTCAATTTGGTTTCCTATCAGCGTTGATGGTTTTGTTTTATAGTAGTATATTTCCAACAAAAATATATTGTTAGTCTCTATACTTTTAATAAAATTTGAGATTTAGCCCATGTACTTAAAATGTTAAAAATTAAGTCCTCCAAAATCTTATTTAGAAATTACAATCCAATCATTAAAATCACAAGTATTTTCTGTCAATTTTGCATATTGATTAAGTTGTTCTCATGTGATATACCATATGAGTGACGAGAATTTGTAAATTGAAAAAGTAAAGATAGGGACAAAGTCACAAATTCTAGGAAATACAGGGAGTAATAGCGTATATAACCATTTATTATGAATATTTTGTTTTAGGGAAAACAAAAATGAAAAGCATGTTTCCATTACATGAAAGAAGAAATATAAAAGATAGGGAGTGAGATGCATTTTAATTGGGCACCATAAAAAAAAAAAGGTACAAGATTTGTTTAAAAATTCGTATTAAAGTAATTAAATAGGTAAAGGATTGATGTTGGATTCGAACTTTATATCTTCATTTGTGCTTTCCAATTATGGAAATCACAAGGCTGATCACGTGCTTTACTCATTTCAAAATTATGTGATAAAATGGAATTTAAAAAGATTATTTTAATTAAGTGTTTGATTAAATGGATTTGATTTTTCTAGCAAGCTAAATGAGCTGGCATTTAAAATTCTTAAATAAAACTAACACAAGCGATTTATAGAGCTTCGACTTCAACTGCATACATTCTTCACTTTGACTATTTCCAAGCCAGACGATTGATCTTAACTGCATCTTGCTCTTTTGCATTTTGAAAGTAGCTTTAGGTGGCTTTAGTGATCCATATTGTGAGGACCATTTGAAAAAGGGTTAACTAACTACTTTCCACATCCTCATTTTCATGCCTGTAACCTCAAATTATGGAGAGAAAACAATTTTGGGCTTTTTTTCTTTGTTTCTCCGATAATGTGTCAATGTCAACAACAAAAGGTTAAAACTTGTATAATAATTGCCTTAATTTATATAGAATGATGGTTAAAACTCTTGTCACCGCCATCCCCTATCCTTAATATTATATTTTAAAAAATCTTGTATAATAGCTTTTTAATATAGCTATTAGAATGTTTTGCCCACAGGTTTTCTTATCAAAATTTTAATGTATATTTATTAAGATAATTATAATGGTTGAAATTGTTTTTTAGCTAATTAAAAGCAATTAAAATTTAACTCATTAATAAGATTTTAGTTTTTTGCAATTGTGAAATTTTAAATTTCTATCCCTATTATGTTACTCAAAAAGTAAAAAAAAAAATACAAAATATAACAAAAAAATAAGTAATAAAATAATTGAGAAATAAAATATGCTTTTTTTGGTTTATTTTTATTTTTCTATCATTACAATGAAAAATAAAATACTTTGTAGTTAGATTGTTGAAAATATTTAAATTTATAAAAATAAAATAAAGATGATTATGTTAAGTATAGATTATAGTTACAGTCTCTCCATTATATTTAAATTTAAGATTCAACACTCATACTTCAATTTTATATCATTTTGTTTATCTACTTCTATAATATCATTGGTTAATTCAAACAGTTGACACTTTTAAATATTTTAATTAAAATTCTGACACAAAATATATAAAATAAAAAAAACCTTCCAACTTATCCTTTTCTTTTCTTTTCTTTTCTTTTTTGTTAGAACTGTGTTTTTAAGAAAATTTTATATTAATATTATAGCTAGAATAGTTAAGGATATTAACTATTTAGATTAACTAATGTGATTGTAAAAATAGAGGACCAAATTATGTCAAATTAAAAATATAAATATTAAATTCCAAAAGTGAGCATAATAAAAGAATCTAAACTAGAGTAGGACCACTTAGCCATGCTTCATAATTGGAAGAAAGAGCATCGGGAAAATATATGCCGCTCAACTAAAGAAAGATGACGGAGAGTTGGCCAAAATGGGCACTAAATATTTTGGGAGAGATCTTCAAATCATTGGTATGGCTATCAAAATCATGAGCATCGGCATGTAAGCTCCAGATCCAATTATTAGTATCGAATCTCTTAATTATGGTTATTGAGAAATGGCCTAACCTAACCCATTTCTCAAAAGAAGTTTTTATGAGATCCTTATCTACCAAAATTTTTATTTCTGGTTCCGACGAACGAATAATCATTGAGTCCTCTTTTCGGACAGCACATACAAAAAGACCTACCAACAGTTAATCATTAGTGGACCTATGAGAGATGCTTATAATTAATTTATTTCTCCTCTATTTCTCATTATCTTATAATGATTAAGAAAAGAAAAAAAAAAGTAAAAAGTTTATGTGTCATGTAAAAAATTCCCTCGAGGCATTTTTTTTGGAATGACCATGGCACCTTTCATATTTGATTTACACCCTCTGAAAATTGATTCTTTTAGGATTCGTGAATGTTTCTTATAGCAATATCATTTTTAAAATTCTAATATAAATTCTCTCTTAAAACATAATGTGTATTATTATTGCACCCAATATTTATTAATATATATATTATAGGATAGATTATGTATCTGTGCACAAGGGAGCCCAAATAAAAATAGTTAAATTATAAGGTTTTTTAGAGTTGATAAATCTTTTTTACTCTTTCTCCAAAAAGTTAAATTAAAAGATAATATGTAGGGGAGGGAAGCCCAGCCCAAGTAACCCCTAGTTAGGCCCATTATTTATGCTTCGATGGAAATGGAATAATAACACACCCATCCTTTTTTTTTTAACTACTTGAATGTAATAATGTTAATTATTTTAAAATTTTATTTAGGTTTTAGAGTTAATTTTATAAAAGAAATTATAATTAGTGAATAATTTTAGCAATTAACATTCATCAAAACACTCCTAAGAAATCACATTCATGATCGGATTATATTTGATAAATTAAATGTAAAATTAAACAAATTCACAATTAACATTAAATTTATTCTATTAACAACATGAAAAATTTAAATCTAATAATATTAATAATTAACTTCCATCAAATCAATTTTAAAACCCGAATCTTTTCCTTTGGGTAGTAGATTGATCCAAAAAGTAATGTAACTGCCGCAAGAAAAAAAAAGTGTCAAAACACAGCCTAAAAATAATAATAACTATACTACACGCTGCGCAGATATATAGCTCTTTGGACTGCTTATTACTCTTACTATTAAAATAAACTGCATTTGACTTTTATCATGCTTTAGAATAGTGGGTAAGTTCCAATATAAAAATCCATGGTTTAGTAAAATTG
The DNA here is from genome assembly GCA_025698475.1 of Gossypium anomalum. NCBI lineage: Eukaryota > Viridiplantae > Streptophyta > Magnoliopsida > Malvales > Malvaceae > Gossypium > Gossypium anomalum. Next base: position 16,187,452 of record CM046961.1, read on the forward strand.
CAGACATATATTTATATATAGAGAGAAGCTTTTAAATCATGTTTGCTTGTTTGCGGATGATGGAATGAATCAGTTGAATACAAGAGTCTAATAAGATTTGGTGCTTCTATACTTGGCCGCATTGTTTAATACTCCTGATGTGGCAGTGGATCTGGGAGTGATTGCCTTCCTTATCTTAAATATATTCCAAGCAGCACCAGCACAATGTCCTGCTGTTGCTAGCACATCTTCTGTCGCCTCCCCTGCTCTTTCACCAAACCTGCAACACTTACTCAAAACCATTAACACCAAATCAAGATAGAAATATATATATGTATATATATATATATATATATATATATTACCTATCAGTCATCATTCTGGTTGCTGCAGATGATGTTGCAGAAAAAGCTTGCTTTTCAGCAACCTCTGCTGCATCTAGAACCTTGTCTGCCATAGCCATACATACACGAAATGGATAATTCATATTTGGTGTCACAAATATCAGAGAAGAGAAATCAAGAATGTGTGGCCATTGTTACTCACTAACAGCATCAAGGGAAGCTAAAAGAACTTCTCCTGGAACCATGGATAAGAAAGCTTTCCCAGGTTTGGAGCTAACCAAAGGTGCCATCACTGTTCCACTAGCCGCACCAACCATGCCCAGCATTGCTTTGCTCATCTTTTCAGTCATTTTGGACAGCTTTCGCACACTACACAATCAGACATATGCAGTACCTTAGGCTCAGAGTTCAACAACTTTTGACTTTAATGAAAACTACTTTATGTCAACTTCTCATAATATCCGGAAAAATAATTAAGTCTTGGGATACCGTTTTAGGCTTTTGTTGACAGCTCCACTACTCTTCCTTGTGGTCCTGCTGCTTTGGTAGCCATTGTTACTTGCTGTAGGAGCTTGCATTAAAATGGTTTCTCCTCCTTTCAGAACCTGCTTTTTAATTCCGTCTTTTCTTTAGATTCACTAACCATGGTATGTTCTATACAAGGCTTTTTTAGCTTTAGCAATGAATGTTTTCTTAGGGTTAACTGATAAATGGCTAGAAGTAGAATACCAGTTGAAGTTGAAAGCAAACCTGGCTAGTATAAGCATTGCTGCATTTGAAGATTCCCTTCACAATCTGACCGGTCCCTCCAGCAATGGCCTTTGCCAAAACATTGTTATAAGATTCTATCCTGGGAGCATACTCCTTCCAATCCACATGTTTATCCCCAGTTGAAGTTGCACCAGAAAAGCATGAATGCTCCTTCAAAAACGAATCCAAGGAGCTCATGAGCCTGCTATCATACTGTCCCGAAAAGGTCACTCCATAATTCAGAGGATTCCCATCTTTCATGGGCAAGGAAAAGAGGTAGTGAAAGGAATCAAGCTTCACAACCGGCTCATCTTTTGTCAAAGGCCATTGAACATCTTCCCCAACTTTAATGATGGTAGCAAGAGGAACATCCTCTTCTAATACCCGCACAAGTGTGAACTCACCCTTGCCCAGTTCCAAGGCTTCTCCTTCCTCCATCAGATAAACCCTGCATCCTGGAATCTGCAAAAGAGGCTCTACTTTCAGATTCTTGTTTTCTGGGTATGCAACTACAGGTTGAGTTGAGGAGGATTGCATGGGATGGTCATGGGAAGCTTTGGAACTCTTTCCCCTGAAACACCCCATATCTTTTCTATTATTTTTCCACCTAAGTTTGCTATGTTTTTCTTCAAGGGAACAAGTTTGGATATGAATGTGAAAGGAACAATAATAAAAAAAAGGTTTGGCTGACACAGGAAGTTTGGCTGTGATTGATTCTTTCTTTGTAACTTTATTCTAATTCCTGATGGATAGAGATAGACTCGTTTGATGTGTTACTTTCGGTGGAGGAAAGAATCAGAGCTTGACATGATTTTTTTTGTTTTTAATATTTAATTTGAAAGAACTATTCATAAGCAGGCTTAAACTCACAACTTACTCCGTCAATTAACATCAGTTGGACTATTCCTTGCTAGTGCTTGAAAGGCAATTTATACCTTGCATTTTGGACCCGAAAACGAACTTAGACATAAACATTAAAAGAAAACATATAAAGTAAGTCTTTATCTAAAAGCATTTCCTGCTTTTGGTTGAAATTTGATAAAACAAGAAAAGAGTAATGAAAATTGCAAAACATATAACACTAAATGGGCAGTCGATACATACAGATGCGAATTGGAAAACTGTAAAATCACAAACACTAAACTTTGTGCCTCACATTTGAACACCGACTGTATATAATCATTTAATAAAATTACAGGACGAAATCGATACAAGTTACAAAGTCAGCCCCCGGATGAAGAGGGTTGACAAAATTAAGAATAAATCTGATTGAATGGCAACTAAAAAATGAGGGCGAAAATTCCTAAACCACTAAAACCAATCCAATAAGGAATCATCAAATAATCCCACCACCAACCAACTAAAGAATCTGTGCTTCAGAAACCTTGCTGCTTCCACTCGGATCCAAAAATGAAGAGCCACAATGGTCACAAAAAATAAACATTCCTTCTCTCTGCTAAACCTCGTATTTCTTGGGTTGATGCCATTGACACAAACTTCTCGCCAATGAGCTTAGGAATGAGGCTTTTGGAGGAGCTCCTTTTTTCCCATATAAATGCTTACCTCCCAAGTCTGTGAACTTTGGTCCCCTACCTTTGTTCCTTTCAATCTGCACCATTACACAAATACTGCTAAGCTTCCAACAAAGTAATAAACCTCGAGGTCATTATAAATGGTTTAATTTAAGTGCTATGCTCCACCGACTTACCTTGTTTATTTTTCCATTCTTCAAGTGATATCGAATACCCGACCAATTGATTGATTGAGAGAAATGAGATCGGAAGGCAGAGATAGGGTATAGAAAGTTATCAACCAGCAATGCGACAAATATCTGCTCAATCACAAAACAATTTCATCTACATACTCGAAAAGCGATATAACCAAGCTTCGAGTCAAAATTCAGACCTAATCAAACAAAAAACACAGCTGATTTAACTATAAAACTTTTATGTTCCTTTTAAGTGAAACCTTGAGTACACTATTTCACTACAGTGTGAAGGAGATCATTCCAGGATTTTAGACCAGGAATGGAAACGGATAAAAAGGCCAGGAATTTTTGTCATCACTCTAAACACCTAGGTGTGTGTAACTTATGAATAATATACAGATGGGGAGAAGGAAGAGGTATATACTAAAGATACGCACTCGAGTTTCATGTGAACAACATAATGATACAAGTTCAATAAAATTCGTTGCCATCCTCCATACAAAAGAGATAGAGATGCTTACCAAGCTCCAGTTGTAATAATCAAGTGAGAGCTTAGGTGCCTCAGGGGATAACATGTTGCATAGTTGAACTTCAATCCTTGTTAAGTTCCACATGGAAAGTAGCTCCGTAAGGGTACATATAGCTAAGCAACTTGCTAGTAACAATCCTGTGAAAAAAGAGTTTGCTTAGTTGCAGGACCTATTTCAAACTTTAATACCATAGCATGCTTCTCTGCAGCCAATATTTACTACCGAAAAAGAAATTTCTATTATGTGAAAAGGGCTACTGCTAGCATCTCTAGTAGTGGAAGGCAAACAGGCATGCATCCCTGATAAACAAGTCTAAATTACCAAAACCCAATATGTTGAGGGCCCAGAGGAAATTGTAAATTATCAGTATAACTTAGTTCCATCTCAGCCAAAGATAAAGAAACAAATTCTTGTTACTCAAAATGTCACAAATAGACTGGTATACTACCAGATTACAATCCCAGACATTGGCATCTTCTGAACTAATTAATACTACGACTAAACCTAGCTAAAAAGGAAAAATAGTGTGCTCACCACTTGTAGTACAGGTTGTTTCCTCATATGAATAACCCTTGATATAGATTTGTAATGCTGCTGCAATATGAACTGCAGCCATAAAGTATGGTGCTACAAATCCCCATGAAAGATAACAATGGAATGAAAACAGTCCTCTATTCATTAGCCAATTAACCCTGCTTATGTATGATTCCAAAACAAATGTTTGCTTCCTCAAGTAATTCCAGTACCTGGACAACAAGTCCAAGTCAAGAAGGATTTGCATATAATAGATCAGCTTAACAGGTAAAATTCACAAACCTAGAGAAACTGAGATCACTTGCAAGAGGATGAGGAAAAACAGCTACAGGAGGGGACGTAATAAGCCTCTTATGGGCTCCTGAGAAGAGACAATCATGAGCAGTTAAAGGCTGCAAGTCTACGAGTATAAAAAGCTTTAATTCTAATATCAACAGATATATTAGTATACTAAAACAGCTAACAGAGACTAAATTACCCGCTATAGCAGCTAGTGTCATATCATCAGAGTATCCACCATCTCGAAGTCCTGAGACCACACCATAATTGTCACGTCTAAAATCGTCAGCGTGCATCTGAAAAACAATCTAGAAGAATCAGAAATAATCCTTCAATTTTGCACAGGATGCACTGAGAACAAAAAGGGGGCTACTTACCATCATACACCCTCCCCAAAGAAAAAATGTTTTCCCACCAGTGGCAAATCCCATAGAGCAAGGCTGTAGAAAAGAAATATTTGATGAGTAGGAGTACATGAATTAATGTGTGTGTTTAATCTTTAGGGAGGAAAGCAGGGTTGCTCAGCTAGCAATCAAAGGTGCAACTTATCTACAGGTGTTGCTGATAGATTTTGACATTAGGACAACAAACAAAACAGTACACCATATACAAAAAAGTTATTAGTGCCTGACTCCCCATTTAAATCCATATTTTATGAAATAATTGGACGGTTGACTTAGGTGTTAGTCACTAACTGTTTTATTTCTTGTTGTACTGTTGTTTTGATAGCTGGTTTTTCACTGCTCTCTTGTATAACAATTCAAGTTATCCGAAAATAATATATGGTCAGGTATATACAAAATCTTGGGAAGAGAAAATAAGTCGTAGATGGCATCATACCATATGGTATTCATAGATGCAGTAACTCCCTAAACTTCCAGACGGTAAATCAAGAGGGTATCCAGTTTGAATAAATATCTGCACGCCATTGCCAATAACATGAATACCACAAAAGAAAACAACAGTTCAGAAAAAAAGTTAATTATTTTGACTTAATGTATATTGCTGTGTGCAACATACCTCAGGATTCTTTTCCATCTCAGCAGTGAGGGCTCCAATTGATCCAGGGTGAAGCCTAACATCATCATCCAAAAATAATACATACTTGGTATCTTTATGCATTCTTTCCACCCCAACCTTCAAAAGAAATACCAAATGACATAATATGTTGAATACAGTTCTAGCAAAGAGATGTTAACAACATACAAGGACCGACTTTAAATAGTTGTGGATTAACATAATTCTTCACTGAGTACAAGTGAGACTGACAATTTTATAGTTTAAACATAATACTAATACAAGAATAAAAGGCGAGATCATTTACAAAATCTGTTTAACAATTTGGTAAAGTTATTACATACCAGCTGGTTATGTATTTTCTGACTACAGGTTGTTGACAAACCAGCCACAATGATTTTAGCATCAACATCATCCTGCGCAGAAAAACATGCAATGAAATCAGGAAGGCAAGAAGTAAAGCCACAGAGAAGACACTCAAATGATGCCCTCTAACACTTGCATGAAACAAAGGGCAAGCATTGAGTACCCAGGGTTTCCAGTGAAAGGGGAATAAAGGATATAGATTAATAAAAAAAACTATTTGACTTTTTTGTCAATATAATCAGAAAGCAAATTTTAGTATACCTTAAAATCCCTTATTAACCGAGATACAGCATGGTAAGCAGGATCTTCAGTACTTTCCACCACAAAAAGAAATTCTAGAGGACCACCATAGAGAGATGTGATCTGCCTCCATTAACATTAAACAAATACTTCAGAAAATTGCCTATCGCAAACATGAAAATTCTTAGAGCAATATGAAAAAAAATATAAAGGAGAGAAATTTAGTTCACTTTTCCATTTTCTGATGAACAAAATGTGGACAAGGAATAGGTAAATGCACGCTTCTTTAGAATGCACTAAAAGGACACCTGAAGCTTAGTGTTAGCTAGACCATAAAATTCTCACCTGACTCTTCCAGTTGTGCAGATTATGTTCTCCAAAACCTTTTAAAGGCATCACAACTGTAACTCTTGGTAGATTGACCTGATTAGTGTGCTCAAGTTCATTAATATCATGGCACAAAAAAGCAAAGCTATTGCCACATTTCATGGCATCCTTCATTCTATTGATCTCTCTGTTCCTGTAAAGGGCAAAGAATGCAGGTATATATAAATGAAATAGGCAAGTTTCTAGGTCATAAGACAACATAGAATGGTTATGGCAGCAAGCAGCCTGCTTTTTTAAATTCTCTTGAAACCATGTACCTGACATAAGCAGCAAAAGCCCACCCAATAGCAAGAGTGAAGCATATTACACATCCCTACATCATATACAAAGCATTCGGATTGGTAACCTTTTTGAAGTTTAAACAGGCAGATAAAGAAAGGCAACTGATATATAACAATCAAAGTTAAAAGTACTGTATTCATAAAGTAGATAATTGGAATGATTGTGAAGTTAAAAGAAAGGCACTAGTTAGAAGTAGAAGAACATCAGCTAGCAGAATAGATAACATGAATTTGTCAAACATTGTAGTTCCTTCAAAAGTTGTCATTGGTAATTAATAAAAATAAGGATGTTTCAATAGCTTTTCTTTTTTATAAACTATTGGTTAAAAGCTCATTTCCTTTGCCATCCAATGAGACGGCCCTTGTTATATTAACTGACATGTCATCCTTCCCTCAAACAACACAAACAAATCAGTAAACTAAAACAAAAGTCCCGTGATATAAAGAAAACATATTTAGGAAAAGAAGCTTCCTACTCCATTTGATTCTAATGCTATAAGCCTATAATAAACAAAGCTCAATTCAGAGCTTAATAAAACTCTTTACTGTCTCAATACTACAAATTAGATAATCGGTGCAGAATCAAGGTATTTAAATTACAAAATTTGCAATCATTACAAGAAACATTGCCAACTATTTTCATAACAGCCACCACTCTGACCAAATTCCAAACATTTCATTTCAATTATGTCACAAACAGTATTCTTTTCTCTCTTTTCTTTTCTGGTAAATAATAAAAAAAAAGAGAGAGAGAGAGTAAAAATCAATGAGATTTAGCTTTCAGTTCTAGACATAACTACCGAGATCCAATAGTAATGAAAAGCCAGCGCCTTCATTGTAAAAGGAAATCATAATCTTTTTAAGGTGCAGACTCTAAATCTTAAAAATTAGATTAAAATAAATAAGCTAATTGTAGAAAAGATACAAAGCTGAGAAACTAACCAAACATCCAATTAATGTCCGAGGAAAGACGTAAAATAAGGTTTAATTTTTTTTGAAGCTCAGATTAAAGAAAGGGAAAAAAAATCAACATGCTAATCGCTAGAGCTATCCAAACACCGAAAAGGGGAAAAATATACAAAAATCAGACTTCGTATAACGCGGAATCAAAGGAAGAAAATGGCTTCGAAAGAGAAAAGAAGAACAAACCTGGATCTGAACAAAAACAGCAAGAGGACTACGGAAAGCTCTACTGAGAGAGAAGAGAAGCCAATCGACCGGGTCCAATGCCGCTGACATTTCTATTCTATTCATTTTCTTCTGCACTTCCCTCCCTCTCAATCCAACCTAACTAACTAGCTAAACTGAAAATCGACCACACAAGAAAAAAGAAAATTTTAAAAAGCCCTAGAAATTCAACTTTTGAAAGTTGTGGGCTCTTTCTTTCTCTCCCTCCGTCGTGCGTCGGAGGAACCCCGGGAGAAAGGAAATAAGAGAGAGACAGAGAAAGCAGACGGTAAGAGTAAGAGAGCGCGTAAATCTTTTTTTTTATATATATATAACTACGAATACAATCAAAAGAAAAAAGAAAGATGATTGACCCACCACATTCATAAATCCTCTTCCTTTTTTCCTTTTTAATGATGAAAAAATAGTAACGAAAATCGCATTATTTTAAAAAAAAAAAAAAAAAGAAGAGGGAGAGACCGTTAGATGGGTTTCGTTATTCACAAAATTAAACGAAAAATGAAAATAAATAAATAAACAAAATAAAATAAAATCAGGATTGGCTGATTAGATAGAGGCATAGAGCCATAGAGGATTATTTGGACCCACATGCTAGCTGTCACGTGCCCCTATTCTTTCTTTTTTGCTTTTTTGAATTTTTTAAAAAAGAAAAAGAAAAAAGAAGATGCTGCATTTAGGATCCAAATTATCCGAATCTTCGCCTTTCGCTCTCGTTAAAACGACGGCATATTCTTTTTAAGTTTTTTTTGGATTTTCAAATTCATTAAATTAACAATTAATAAAGATTTTCAAAATCATTATATTAATTGGGATTTAATATTATTATAGCAGTTTTGCTGACAACAGCTCATGTATTAGGTAGATTACTAGTGGTATTATATATTTCATATAAAATATTATTACTTGATTAAGTGTGACAATTGTTTACCAAAAAAATTGGCTATGGAAATTACCCTAAAAAGCTAAATATTGTAGTGCATAATTTTCTCTAAATTTATATTAATAATTAACATTACAATCAATAATTATAATCGTTGAATAATTAAAATAACAATTACCTTAAACTCAAAATTAATTTACTCACACATTATTTATACAAATGATACTCAAAGCTTATTTTTATTATAAATAATAGTAATATGAATATTTTTAAATCACCATCTTAACAGATAAAATGTATAAAATATTAAATTAAAAAAGACAACTTATTTCGCACATTATCAGTAGAGTTTTTAAACTCTACTGAGTAGAGTCAAAGGGTTGACAAGTGTTCTATAAAAGTATGACAAAATATTTTAAAAAATAAATATTATCAAAATTTTTAAATGTTATCAATTTTTTAAGTTGCTTGTGAAATTAAAAAAACACTGTCAATATATCAAATACTAACCTATTAAAAATTTGCAAAGAAAAATACAAAATTTTAAAGGGAAAAAACGAGAGTTTTTATTTTAATTTTGAGAGTAAGAGTATTTAATTTAATGGTAAATTACACCAACAATCACTCAACTTTTATCTTAATGACAAAGCAGACACTCAACTTTTAAAAAATAACAAATCGGTCCTACTAACCATTTTCTGGTACAAAGGTAACGGTAAATTGATGTGGCATTTAACTGACCACGTTGGGCTCTATATTGTCATTTAAACAACCCTAATAAAAACCCTAACTAGGCAGAAGAAGAAGAAAAGAAATCAAAGCTGAGTGATTGTTACCAAAAATTAAAATTCTTTTCAACTTCTTTGTTTATCTCTTTTTGTTATATTTTTCTCTTTGGAACAATCCTTTCATCTAAAAACCCAACACAATTGTTAACAAATCCTAAAAAGAGGAAGGTAAAGTTTCTTTCAATAATCAAAGTGATTGAATTAAAAGCTGAGTAACTGTTGATATAATTTACTCTTAATTGAACATTGAACAGAAGGTGAAACAAAATAAATGATGAATTGCATTGCAAAAAATTATCCTGTTTCGATTTGCTACGGAGTTTTTTATGTTTTTTTGAAAATGGATTTTGAAACACGGTGGATCCATTTTTATTAAAATTTTCCAAGTCATCTAATCTGCCTTGCTCCAATATATTTGAAACTCATTCTTTTAATTTTACAATTATTTTTTGTTTTTAATTATAAAAATTTATGTTTCTTAATTTAATAAGAATTTCATAATATATTTCATTACGATCTTTTAATTTTATAATATATTTAGTTTAATTTTTATAAAGTATTTGTATAGAAAAATATAAAATATTATTTAAAATTTCGAAACAAATTAAGAGGGATTTCAGGATCGAAATCAAATTTTTAAATAAAATTGGATTTATGAGAAAAATAATTTGTTGTTCCTCGCCCTTTTCCCATCTCCATAAGGAAGTGTGAAATTACGTTATAGCGGATAAATTTTTACTTTCAATATTGATTTGATATGTTGCTCCTCGCCGACATCGACTGGTATTGTCGGCTTCCAAGATCCCGACAAGTCGACTTAAATGTCTATTCAGAAGGAGCTTATTTTAAGAGCAATCTCAAGTAAAAAAAAAAAAAAAAAAAATTTATTTTCATTCTATGAACACAACTGTATCCGGGGATGTCATTGTAAACTAGGTAATTGTTTTGCAAATTTATATATACCCTAACATTCTAAGTAATTATTTGAGTTGAAATCACATCTAAACTTAACATTTGTGAAAAAAAAATAAAATAAAATAAAAAATAAAGAACACAAAATTTTACGTGGAAACCCTTTCGGGAAAAAAACCACGGGCAGAGGAGAAGAAAATTTACTATGTCGAAAATTTGAATCAATACAAAAGGAATAGACTATGTCTATTTATAGGCTTGTAAAGCCATATTCTAGTAGGATTGAAACACCTTATCCTAGTAAATATAAAATAGATGGAGTTTAATTAGGTTTAAAAAACCTTATTCTAAAATAAAATAAAAGAAGTCTAGTTCTATATGGATTTTACTTTTATTTTATTTTCCATCGTATTTTATTTAAATAAGAATTAGGGTCACTTAATTCTAACAATCTCCACCTTGACACAAATTCTCAATGAACAAGTTCTTAATCGCGAACAAGTTCTCCACCTCTTCCATAAAACCCTTTAAGGGTTTAACTTCAACAATGAACACCAACCAAGTCTAACCAATGCTCAAACTTGGTTATAGGAAGTGACTTGGTCATCATATCTGTAGGATTTTCATGAGTACTAATTTTGCTCACAACAATATCACCACGAGCAATAATATCACGAACAAAATGATACCTAACATCAATGTGTTTTGTTCTCTCATGAAACATTTGATCTTTTGTAAGAAAGATGGCACTCATCATCACAAAATATCATGTCTGATTTGAAGGTCTTCATTTAGTTCACTAAAGAGTCCCTTCAACCAAATAGCTTTTTTACAAGCCTCGATGTCGCCATGTACTCACTTTCTCATGGTAGACAAAGCGATCAGTAGTTTGCAAAGTGGCTTTCCAACTTATTGCACAACCTCCGATTGTAAAGACGTAACTGTGAGAGATCTTCTTCTATCAAGGTCTCCAAAGAAAATCAGCATCAACATACCCAATAACTCCATCTTCGATTCTTCCAAACTGTAAGCAAACATCGATAGTACCTCGTAAGTATCTTAAAATCCATCAATCGCTTTCGGTGTTCTTACCGGATTCGCCATATATCCGCTAATCGCACCGATCGTGCATATGATAAATCGGGCGTGAACAAACCATAGCATACATGAGAGATCCCATCGCACTGAAGTATGGAACATGTGACATGTACTCAATCTCATCATCCGATTGTGGAGACAAAGCCGATGAAAGTCTAAAATGGTCGCTAAAGGAGTACTAACGAGCTTAGCACTCCGCATATTGAACTCTGCAAAGAAGTTTCTCAATGTACCCCTTCCGACTTCGGTACAATTTACTTGTTTTTCTATCTCTAAGAATCTCCATACCAAGTATCTTCTTTTGCTGGTCCCAAATCTTTCATCTCAAATTCTTCACTTAGTTGGGCTTTGACCTTTCTTATCTCTCCTTTGTCTTTTCTTTGCTATCAACATGTCATCAACGTAAAGAAGTAGATACACAAAAGAACCATCATTGTTTTTCTTAAAGTAAACACAATCACAAAACTACTTCTTTTGAAATCGTGAGAAGTCATAAAGGAATCAAACCTCTTGTACCATCGCTTTGCCTTGGTATTGCTTTCAAACCGTAAAGGGACTTTTTCAAAGAAGCAAACATAATCCTCTTTTTCTCAAATCAAAACCCTCTGTTTGTTGCATGTAAATATCTTCCTCAAGTTCTCCATGCAAAAATGCGCTTTTACATCTAATCGCTCAAGCTCTAAATCATGCATGGCCACAATACCAAGCAAAGCTCGAATCGAACTATGCTTCACAACCGGGGAGAACACATCTCGTGAAGTCCACTCCTGGAACTTGATCAGTAACCCTTTGCAACAAGCCTTACTTTATATTTAGGTTCTTCAACTCCTGAGTCCCTTCTTTCTTTTTAAACACCCATTTACAACGAATGTCTTTCTTACCTTTAGGAAGTTTCACAAGATCCCATGTTTTGTTTTTGTGGAGTGATTCCATCTCCTCTTGTATAGCAAACATCCATTTTTCTCGAGTCTTCACACTAATCGCCTCGAATAATTTGATGGCTCTTGATTCGCATCTATATCTTCACCACATTTAAAGCATAAGCAACTAGATCAAATTCAAAGATACTTCTTTGAGGTTTAATTTCTCTTTTAGTTCTGCTTTTTGGCGATAGAGTATTGAGGCGAAGAAGCAACTCTATTCTCAATTTTTGTACTTGACTTGAGGAGTCGACTCTGTATTAATCTGATGCTCCACCTGCTTTTGATTTTCTTTATTGGAACAGTCTTTAAGAGATAAGTTAGGAAGCATAGCAGTTTCATCAAAAACAACATCTCTGCTAATCACAACTTTCCTATTTTCAGGACACCATAACTTATACCCTTTTACACCAGCTTTATAACCAAGAAAAACACATTTAATGGATCTCGGTTCCAATTTTCCATTATTAACATGAGCATACGCAGACACCCAAAGATCTTTAAATCGAATAATTAGCGAGATTACTGCACCATACCTCTTGTGGAGTCTTTTTCTCAATGGTAACGGATGGAGATCGGTTGATCAAAAAACATGCAGTAGAGGCTGCTTCTGCCCAAAACGACTTCGGTAAGTTGGCATTTGACAACATACATCGAACCTTCTCCATGATCGTTCTGTTCATTCATTCTGCAACGCCATTTTGCTGTGGAGTATGACGAACTGTCAAGTGTCTCACGATCCCTTCGACTTGCACAATCTATTAAACTCATCGTAATCGAACTCTAAGCCATTGTCTCATGCGGAGGTATTTTATCTGCTTTCCGTCTGCTTTTTCAATCATAATTTTCCAAGACTTAAATGCGAAAAACACATCGCTTTTACGCTTCAGGAAGAACGCCCAAACTTTTCTGGAAAAATCATCAATAAAGGTTAGCATATAATTAGCTCCACCTCTCGAAGGCACTCTGGATGGTCCCCATAGATCAAAATGAATATACTCCAACTTTTCCTTCGTGTTATGGATTCCTCTAGTGAATCGAACTCTCTTTTGCTTCCCAAAAACACAAAGCTCACAGAAATTCAGTTTGCAAATTCCTTGCCCATCAAGAAGTCCTCTTTTGCTCAATTCTACCATACCATTCTCACTCATATGCCCTAGGCGCATATGCCAAAGTTTAATAATATCATCATCGACAAGGAAGAGGAAGCGACAATTTGCATCACGATAGAATGATAGAACCTCACAAAACATATAACTTGGCGCTTTTTCTTTGCCCTTTCATCACAACAAGGGACCCTTTGAAATCTTTAAAACCCCACTTTCACTGTATATCATGCACTTTTGAATCAAGAGTACTCAACGAAATTAAATTTCTTTTCAATTCTGGAACATACCGTGCGTCACTAAGTGTTCGACAACTCCATCAAACATCTTAACTTTAATTGTTCCAACACCGCGATCTTACACGAAGCATTATTTCCCATCAAAACAACACCTTCGGACAATTGTTTAGTAAGTTGTAAACCAATCCCGATTGGGACTCATATGGAAGGTGCAAATGAATCAAGTATCCACTCCTCACTTACTTTAGAATCATTGATGTGAAGCGACTAGAAGTTCACCATCGCTGTAGTCTTCTACAACATCGCCTTCACCGAATTTTTCGGTTGTTTTCCTTTGATTCGCACCTCCTTTTTAATCTTATTTTGTAGCTTATAGCACTCAGATTTAATGTGCCATTTCTTCTTACAGAAGTTACAAGTTTTACCTCTATTTGAAGACTTGATCTACCCTTAGATTTACCACGATGATTTCTTTCCTGTGTCCTACCACGATCATCATCGATATTCGATCTTGTCTCCACACGAACAATGAGACCCTCTCCCGAGAGTCAGTTTAAACCACAAGATGTTTCATCTTATCATACGAGGTTAAAGAATCATAAACCTCATCAACCGTGAGAGACTCATGGCTATATAAAATCGTGTCTCTAAAGGTTGAATAAGACGGAGGCAACGAACAAAGTAGAATCAACCCTAGATCTTCCTTATCATACTGAACCTCCATGGCCTCCAAGTTTGAGAGAATTTCTTTAAACACTGTTAAGTGTTCGTGTAGTACAGACGCACCTTCCTCCAAACGATGAGCATAAAGACGCTGCTTCATATGCAACTTGCTTGTTAGAGTTTTCGACATACATATTTGTTCTAGCCTCTTCCATAATGCAGCGGCAGTCTTCTCTTTCATCACATCCTGCAAAATTTCATTGGACAAATGCAGATGCAATTGTGTTAATGCCTTTCGATCCTTACGCTTCTTCTCTTCATCTGTTAATGTCGAAGGCATCTTATCTATCCCTAGCAGGGCATCCTCCAGATCCATCTGCGCAAGAACTGCTTGCATCTTAATCTGCCACAACGCAAATCTGGTGTTGCGATCCAACAACGGAATTTCATATTTCAAAGACGCCATTACCGTGATCGAGATGAACAACCCGGAAGCTCGGATACCAATTGTGAAAAATAAAATAAAATAAAATAAAAATAAAGAACACAAAATTTTACGTGGAAACCCTTTCGGAAAAAAACCACGGGCAGAGAGAAGAAAATTCACTATGTCGAAAATTTGAATCAATACAAAAGGAATAGACTATGTCTATTTATAGGCTTGTAAAGCCATATTCTAGTAGGATTGAAACACCTTATCCTAGTAAATATAAAATAGATGGAGTTTAATAAGGTTTAAAAAACCTTATTCTAAAATAAAATAAAAGAAGTCTAGTTCTATATGGATTTTACTTTTATTTTATTTTCCATCGTATTTTATTTAAATAAGAATTAGGGTCACTTAATTCTAACAACATTAAATCTTAATATTTAATTACTCATTTGTTTTACAATTTGAGTTTAATCATGTTCGAATCAGGTAGTATTTGGATAAAGCTATTTCAACAATATCGACTCAAGAATTCGAACTTGATTAAAACGTCTAGAGAAGAAATTCAACTCCTTATTGGTGGATGTCTAAAAAATTTAGTGATTTAGTGTGGTGGGAAGATTAATATTGCTTAAGTTTTCGTTGAATTTAAATTTAGATAATTTATTTTCTTTTAGGATAAAATAAATACTTATACTTTTAATTTGTTGATTTTAGTATTTATCTTTTTTTTTCCGTCTATTGACACATGACAATGTTAGCTCGAGGAAAGAGGTAAACAGACAAGTGATATGGACTTTAGAGAATTTTGCCCTTTTAATTTAATTAAACATATTAACACATTTATTTCTTCTTCTTTTTTCTCTTTTTCTCTCTTCTTCTCCTCCTTTCTTCCGTCATTGTTGCTCCTATTGATGTTGCCTCTACGCCATCTGGTGGCCTTACTTCTTACTCTAAAATGAAGCTCATTCTACCCCTTTCTCTTTCTCGATTCTAATTTCCCTAAAAACAACTAAAAGTCCATGAAAATCCAAGCAAAGTTTTGAAACCAAAAAATCTGAGCTATCGAATTGCCGTATGCCCAGGATACTTTATTCTCCTTGAGCTCACGTACATCCCCATCATTTAGATCTTCAAGAGGTGAACCTAAACCTCTTGAACTGATTATGGCATAATTAGATTTTTCCTCTCTATCATTCTTATCTTTTATCGGCATCGGTGCAAAACCAACAACATGAACTAAACCAATAAAAATACAACATACCCTGTAGTTGTAATAACTTCTTTCTTGAATTAAACAACCCCCCCCCCCCCCTAAAAAAAAAGTTTGTATTTAGTAGTGTTTTTTAAAAGCACTTTTGACATGTAAAACACTTTTAAAGCAAAATAAATGCTAAACAAGCAATTTTTGAATAAAATTTTTGACTTTTCAAAAGCGCTTTTCCCCAAATGAAGAAGTTCAAATTTTTAACTTCTCTCCCAAAAGCACTTTTGATAGCTTAATTATGTTTTCACCATTCCAATACATGGTACTTTCCCTTCTCTAGTTAACTACTTAAAAAAATTTAAAATCTAATTTTCGTATATTAAAATATTAACAATAATTTATAATAAATTATTTTCTATATTCTTACTAACATATCATAATATTAACTAATTAGAACATTATTTAAATATTTATTTGTTACTTTATAACACTATGTCTAAAATAGACATTTTATTTTTAAAAACAATGTTAAACTAGGACTAAGCAAAAAAATTTCAATGTAAGCTAATAACCACTAAAGAAATTTGACTTTTGACTTATTATTTAACAAAAAATAAAGGGTAAATAAATCTTTAATTTTAAAAAATATGAAGATAAAGCAAAGGGAGGTAAAAGTATTTAAAACTTACGAAGATTTCATTTAAAATCCTTCAAAATTAAAATTATTTTTAAGAAAAATTATACCAACTTTAAAAATATTTTCGCTTAAAAATAAAATTGGTATAATTGTTTCCATGTCCTTCGACTTTAATTGTTGAATTTTTCTCTGACATTATGCCACATGGCAGCCCATAATTGATCCACATGCAAACCTTTTTAAGAATTAACATTATTATGCCGAAGCACCAAAGTGATGTACAGTATAAGTATGAAAATGAACAAATTAAAAGTAACACCATTAGGCCAGAATACCAAAGTGATAGACGAAAAATAAAGTATAAGTACCAAAACAAATAAATTGAAAGTACAAATATCATATTGACAATTTTGTTAAAGTATGGGCTAAATATTAAATTAATTTTAAAAACTCCTACTCTTTAGAATTAATGCGAGTAAAACTCAATTCCACTTGAAAATTTGATTAAATTCTCAAATTAATTTTGAGTCCACCCTATTAAATCATTTGAGTTAAATAGTTTAGTTTGAACTTGAAAGGTATAATTCGAATTATTCCAATAATTCAATCCTATCCACAAGCGAAATCAAAAAATTTAGATTGTGGGATCAAATTTTTAAAAATTAAAATATTTATAAAGTCATATAAATTAATGCGTAATATTTTTTTCTTGTTTTTATTTCTCTACTTCATTAGTATACTTTCTATTAAAATATTTTTCCATTATTGTTAAATATTTAGAACAAATAAATCTAAGCTTTAAACAGGTTTTTATGAAACCAACATACAACTAGAGGTGTTCATGGGTTGGGCTGATCCAAGTCGAGTTCAGGCCGAGCCTAACTATGACATTAATATACATTATGCTTGCCTAAGCCCGACTCGACCCAAAATATGGCCTAAATTTTTGCCTAAGCCCGCCCATATTTGCAAAAGATTAATCCAAGCCCATTTAAGGTCTACCCATATTATTTTTTTAAAAAATAGTTATATTATTTTAATTTAATATTTAATAAATTTATATATTTTTCTATTTATTGAAATTTTTTATATAGTCATCTTAACATTATTTTAATATTTATATTAGAGTAATATTATATATTTAGTATAAGTTTAATTTTTTAATATGTTATAAATTACATAATATATAAAAATAACATAATATAAAGTATTATAAACATAAAAAACGGGTCGAGCTCAGGCCTTAAATGTTCAAGTTCGGCTCGACTCATATTTTAAATTGGCCTAATATTTTTGCCCATACCTATTTTCTGGGCCTAATATTTTTGCCCAAATCCTCTCAAATTTTAGACGGGCCTTCAAGCTTAAGTGGGTAGTCTGACCCATGAATAAGTCTACATACAACTAATAATTTTTTTCCCAAAAATAAAAATCGCTTAAGTAATTTTTTATGTCTTGAGAATGCAATATATCAATTTTTCAAACACAAAATTCACAAAAATCACACTAGCAACAACAATTTTTAAATAACGCTAACTTTCTAATCAATATTAAAGAAATTCAAAATTATAAATACAATCAATCCTTATTTCCTCAATGATTTGTATTAATCAATCTTTAAAAATTATTACTTAATCACAATTCTAGTAATCTCATACAAAACCAATATTCCAAAATCAATCAATAAATAAAGAACTAAATTTTGCATAAAAATCTTAATCTATTATAATAAAAAAAAACCACAATCCTAATTTTTTAGATATTAATTAATATGGTATGAAAAAAAAAAAAGAAGAGTTGTTACTAAATTAGAGAGACCAACATGAAAGTATTGAAAGATTGAACACATATCTTGTAAAAATTCTAGAGGAAAAGAGAATAAAAAAGTTTTGAAAGACCAGTGACGAGTGTTAGAAGAAAATGAAATAGATAAATTTATTTTTATATAAAATAAATCTATTTTCAAAATTTTGACAAATTTTGGTGGGATGAAAATTTTTGTGAAAAGTTTAGTTTGTTAAGTTTTAATGTTGCTAAAAATTATAGTTGAAGGTTAAAATGTCATTTTTGGACATGATAGTAGAAATTTAAAAATTAATTAAGTAATATGATATTTAAATAGTTTAATATAATGGTACAAGAAATATAAATTTTAAATATTTGTTAATTAATTAATATAATTTATTTGTAAAATTAATGATAAATAAAATATTTTAAAAGTTTAAATATAATAATGAATTATATTTAAATGATTTAATATAATGAAAATGGTATTTAAATAACTTAATATAATGATACATGAAATATTTAAATGGTTTAATATAATGATACATAAATTATAAATTAATCTAATTTTTCATATAATTTTAAATAACTAATATGAATAAGGATACTTCAATAATTTTCGTTGCCAAACAAAAAAGCCAAAAACATTTAAGTTTCAAATTTGTGTGTTTGGATGAAAAAATATTTTTTTACCACAAATTTGACTCCAAAAATTAAATTTTTTTCATTGCTTTTGCTGCAGAAAAGTCGTTTTGATAAATCACCTATTGATGATTAAAAGTAGAGTTATGTAGGTATGATAGATAACTAAAAAGTTTTGGAAAAGCCGATGTTGTTTTCTTTAGGAAAATAGAGATTAGCGGCGCCCAATTTGCAGCATATCCCTCCAATGCTAACAAATTCTCTCCCTTTTTTAATAATCTCGATATAAATTACGATTATATCTGTTCTATTTAATATAATATTTTTAATTATTTTTAATTTATAAATAAAAGAATAATATAATTCAATATAATTAAACGCACATCCTTTTATATTAACATAAGTCAAAACGCAATTGACTTTTTAAATAAATATTTTAAGATTGATTGAATAAAATTAATATTTAGAGAGTTTTACTTATTTATCCAATTTTATTAAATTTAACGTAGCTATCTCATAAAAAGACGGAATCCCCATAAGGTATTCCCACATGGATGGGGGCAGATGCCAGCTCTTTTTATTTGAAAGAACCCATTGCTAGCAAAGACATAACATGGTTTGCCTACTTTCCCTTGTCTCCACACTCCCCATGTGGCCCACCCTGTTTCTTTTTCTCTTTTAATGAAAGGAAAAAAAAAAGTTAATTTACTTTTCAGCTGATGTGTTGGGTGATATCATCAACCTACCAGTCCACTTTTTTACCCTTAAAATCATTGTTAGCTTTTCAATTTCAAGCTGCCTTTTCAAATTTGGTTTCTTTTTTCTATTCAAATTTCAAACTAAAGCTTCTTAAACAATAAAGCGATTTAATTTAAAAAATATATATATATTTATTAAATTATATCAATAGTCACTCAACTTTTAAAAAATAATAAATTAGTTATAACGTTATCAAAAAAATAACAAATTAGTCACCTATTAATATTTTCTGTCATAGGCTTAACGGAACATGTGACATGACTAGTTAACTTGTCACGTTGGGTGAAGAGCTAAAGGGTCTAAGATTTGGACGAATTTAGGGGAAAAAAAAAGATGGGTAGATTTAGGGTAAAAAAAAAGGCAAATTGATTGGGATTAAGGATAAGAAAAGAAAATTGATTGAGATTAACATTTTAGGGTTTAAGGTTGGATGATTGAAGGATTGAAACTTCCAAGGTAAGGGTAAGATTGAACGATTGAAGGTTTTGGATTGATATTTGGGTTTCGCGTTTAGGGAGAAAAGAAGATAATAAAAGATATCAATGGTTAGGGTTTAAGGCCACACTAGTTAATCAAAGAGAAGCAGTCGTTATTGTTGCATTCACTATAACGAGTAAGTTCTGTATTTGGTTTATGATTTTTTGGATTTATGAGGATTAGGGTTCAGGGTTTTTTGGATTTCTTTGTTGAAAAATGTTGCAATTGCGTAAGGCTTATACATTGTTTATGTTTATTGTTTGTATTAAAATGCATGTCAAACTTTGATTTCTTTGGTTATTAAAGTGTATGGCAGGTTTAGATTTTTCTAAAGTTATAGTTTGCCATGTGCATACAAATAGCCTTAGGTTTAGGGTTAAATCAATTCTTTTTTGACAAATAAGTTTTTATTGAATTATTCAAAACTGTGTATGACATTGAATTATTCGAATATAATTTAAAAAAATATTTTAAATGTTGATTCAAATATGATTATTGTTTGTATCAAATTAAATTGCAAGTTTGGATTTTTCTAAAGTTATTGCTTGCCATATGCATACTAATAGCCTTAGGAAAGAGACAAATCAGTTCCCATTTGATAAATTAGTTTGTATTGAATTATTCGAAACTATGTATGTCATTGAATTATCCAAATATGATTCAAAACATTTTTTAAATGTTGATTCAAACATGATAATTGTTTGTATCAAATTGAATTGTAGGTTTGGATTTCTCTAAAGTTGGTCTTCATAATCAAGTGGTTGCCCCAACTTATCAAGAAGTTGCTGCCCCAAAAGAAAACCTTCCTTTTAAGAGGAAACCAACGACTATTAGATGGATGCCTTCTACTCAAAAGTCATTTGTCTTAGACCCATCAGTGACATTGTGAACCGAAAGTTTATTTTGTTAACTTTTTAAGCTTATTGTGTAAATTTGCCTATTATTGCTACTGATTTCTTAACTTAGGCAGATTATTTTTTTGTAAATTTGTATTGCATTCTTTTTTTTTTTTTTTGTAAATTTGCCTACAATTTAGATGAGTTTAATTGTACTGAATTGTAGGCAAATTTGGCAATAGTTTACCCTTTTTTTTGTTAACAGTTTTGCCTTAGTTAATGAATGAAATATAATTTCTACCAATGTTTTATACTTTTTCTTTCATTTGTTTTCTCTTTTCATATATATTTCCTACCATATATATTTTCAATTCTTGACTCTTTCTAGAGCTATTCTAAGTATGACTTCTTCTCAATTAGTTCTACAGTATAACATATCATTTAACTGATTCCTTATACTTTATGCAGTGTATTTACGTATTTTCCCTTAACAAAATATTGAGGGAACCTCCCTTTGCTTGACATGTTCAACAGAAGGTTTGAGGGAAAAAGAACTTACTTACATCGGTGTAAGTCAATATTGATAAGGGACAAATGTTGTGTTGTGCAAGTATTGATAAGGGACCAAATGAATATCAACAGTGAATTTATGTTGGAGTTTGAATAAATTTAAACAAGAAAGAATCGATTCAAACAATAATGAATTAATTAAAGAAGCAAAGAATAGATTTAAAATAACAAACAATTCATTAAAATAAGCAAATAATCGATTTAAAACAATAAATAATCGATTCAAATAAGCAAAGAATCGATTTAAAATAACAAATAAACCTAACTTATAGTGGAAGCCCATTTGATGTCTATTGGAGTTGATTTTTTCGGTAGTAGCTAATAATGTAAGTCAGTATTGATAAAAGACAAATGTTGTGTTGTGTAAGTATTGATAATAGACCAAATGAATATCAACAGTGAATTTATGTTGGAGTTTGAATCGAGTTAAACAATAAAGAATCGATTCAAACAATAACAAGTCGACTAAAGAAGCAAAGAATTTATTTAAAACAACAAACAATCGATTGAAATAAGAAAATAATCAATTTTAAAAAATCGATTCAAAGACGCAAAGAATCAATTTAAAACAACAAACAAACTTAACTTATAGTGGAGGCCCATCTAATGTCTATTGGAGCTGATTTTTCGGCAGTAGCTAATACACTTAAGCAAAGGCAACAGGGGTCGACCCCCTAAAGTGGAAAATTTTCCATTTAGTCTCCTTTACAAATTATAAAATTTTAAATCGATCCATTTCAACAACCCCAATACCAGTAGTCATAAGCTGGTTTTCCATTTCAACAACAACAACAACAACAACAATACTAACTATTACATATGGTTTTCCATTTCAACAATAAGAACAGTACTAACTATTACATAACCTGAATTTTCATTTAAACCACAACACTATTACAAATAACAACACCAAACACCATGTTTTTCTTTCCATCATCCTTGCATTCTTCAATGTCCTCACTTTTTTTAAAAGACCCAATACAATTTGTGAATGGGGCATCAATGGTGGATCAAACTAGTCGAAAAAATGGCATGGATTTCGAAACCTACTCCCATACTTCTTACACAAAAAAACCTTTTACCTGGGTTATCATGGACCAAGAAGTCTTTAAATTGGTTGGTTTTCCATAATAGTGCACTGAAATCATGGTTGGCATCTCTATTTCTTCTCTTCTTCTTCTTCTTTTTCTCTTTTTTTATTACCTAGTTAGGACTCTTAAATGGGGCTGTTTAAATGATAACTAACCCTCCAACTAGTCGATTAATTACAATAAGGAGTTGGTTAATGACAACAAGGAGTCGGTTAAATGCCATGTAACTTGTTCGTTACATCTGTAACAAAAAATGGTTAGTAGGACTAATATGTTGTTTTTTGAAAGTTGAGTGATTAAATTGAAAATAGAGTGACTATTTTGTAATTGAGATCAAAGTTGAGTTATTGTTGGTGTAATTTACCCTATTTTTTTAGATAGAATTGCAATAAAATAAAATTATGGCCAATAGAAGCTAATAATACTTTGGAAGTGAAAGTAACTTGTTATTTTGTCTCTTTTTTTTTAGCTATCAATTGTCAATAGTCTGTTGTTGAACAAAAATTGAGTGAAGGAGATGTTGAACGCAATCAATTACCGGTTGAAGTTACCATCTAGCAACGGTGCGGCCTAAGATAATATTGCTCCATTTTTCTGTCCTTATTAAAAAATCTACATGAAGCAACATTGTTTGTTTTGAGAATAAGAGGAATAGAGTGCAAATTTAGGATTTTAACTTGAAGTTTGCTAGGAAATTTGTAACTTCTAATCAAAAGAAGTTGGAAGCCATCGAAGCCCTATGCTATAGTAACACTACAAATAAAGTCGTTATGGTTACTTTGGAAAGTGTTGAGGCAAAGAGTCCAATATGGATCACATTATCCAATATCGAGGGATCATGAAAATCATGACTAGGTGATTGGGGGAGGGTCAAAGTTAAAAAAGTGAAGAACCAACTAGCAGCAATCATTGATTCTTATATGAGCACCCATTAACTTAGGATCAACATTTTTAAAATTAAGTTTGTTTCTTGATTTCCAAATGATCCAGAGGGCACTAGCAACAAGTGGAAAAAATCTCTTGGAGTCTTGTGAAATAACATTGTTTGATTTGAGTCATTAGAAGATCCATTTGGAGATGAAAGGGGTATTAAGGGAATCTAAGTGTAGAAATAAGGGGAACCAAATCAGATGTCCGTGTGAAATGACATCAAAGGAGTAGGTGTTCAATTGTTTCCTTGTGAATGGTACAAAATAGGCAAGAGTTTTCATTCAAAAATAATCGTATGAGATCTTTTTGCAATGAGGCAATTATTGCAGATTTTCCATAAGAATACACTGAAGTTTAAGACGCCAGAGATTAATCTAGGCTTTTTGCATATTATCAGAAGGAAGGGTAATTGTGCTTTTCCAATAGAGATGGTGATGGACATTTTTAATCGAAAAATGCCATTATTATCAAATTTCCAAATAGTTTTGTCACTTCTACCTTGGATTGAAAGACTCCCACTGAAAAGGTCTTCGGCATGAGAAGGGTCTAGGATATCAAAATCTTTACTTTCATTCCAATTGCTCTTATTAGGATTAAGGCAAGAGCAAACTTAAATGTCAGAATCATTGTTTCTAGTATTGTTTAAGAGGGAGAGTCAGAGTTTTTGTGTATCCAATAATCATTTTCGCTCCAGAGCTAAACATCTTACCTTGATTGCAGATGCTCCTATGTAAGATACCTTTCCAAGCTTAGAGGGCTTGGGATTGACAATTTCAAAAGGGAGTTTCTTGTAGTATTTTGACCTTGGAACTCTTGAGAGAAGGTTATTTTGATCAATCAAAATTCGCCAAGTAAATTTTTTTAAAATGATGGTTTCATTAAATAGTTTAGTTTTTCAAATACCTAAGCTACATTTACATAATCGTGAATAAAGTTTGTTCTAGTTAAAGACGAAGCTACCTTCATTAGCTTTGTGACCCTACCAAAAACCATGAATAACTCTATCAATGCTTTCACAAACATTATTAGAAGCTTTGAAAATAGAAGGGAGTAGACAAGGAGAGAGGCTATAGTGGAATTGATAAGGGTAAGTTTTTCGCTTGTCGAGAGACACTTTAACGCAAACCATCAAGGTTATACTGAACTAGTGAAGATATCGGTTGGACATATATAATTGGGGCTCAAATAATTTGTAATTAAGTTTTGGCTATTCACCTATTGATTATAATATTATTTAATCATAGAGTCATTCCACTAAAGTATCATGATTGAACTCTCCCTTATTATGTACCATTACGGAAGCCACTCATTAAGTGATCGTCTATTGATATTGTCATAAGTATGTTACCATCATACGATATCTTAGTCTCTTTGGGATAAATTTATTCTCCCAATATGATACTGTTTTATCTAATGGTAATCGTTACATATTCATTTAAGAAAAGTTAATTACTAACAAATAGTAATTAAATAATTTATCTCTAAGACAAATGACTTGCGGCCACGTTGCTTTATATCTATCATGTAATGTTGATAAGAGAATATCATTTACCTTTTATTGGGTTATGAATTCCACTGTTGTGGAATGATGCTAAATTATGCAGAAGTCGTAAACCCTATATACCAACTTTTAGTTTCTTATCTATTTGAACTCAAGCTTTCATTTACATCAAAGTATATGAGTCACACATACATACATAGCCTGTCATCCACTCAGGATTAGTATATGTCACATTATGAACATCACAAGTGAATATCCTAAATCCATTTAGGATTTATTCTACTTGGGTCCTTTCTGATGTTCTATCAATCAACTCAATCACATTAATGTCTTTATCTTTTAGTAGTTATCCGCTCCAATACCCAAGACAAGGTATCTCCCCATTTGGACTTGATAGACGATATATTAGTCTTTCAATTGATTTTTTTAATTCCAATTAGACTAAGGACGTGTTTAGATTATTTTCTAATATAAGTTGTCTTCTCGCATTACGATTCGATCACGTAATGCTGCTTAATATTAGTTTAAACATTAGATAATCATTTAAGCAATATTTACTTTCATTTTGCTTTACGTGCAAAAACCATTAAAGACTTTATACAAAATATATTAATGATAATGATAGATTTTTATTAAATCAATTTGTTCAAAAAATTACAAGTATATAGACGAAATCATTACATTAAGGGCACTAGATTTTTACACTAGTCATGTTCAAATTCTGCTCCTTCAGCAATCAACCAAGTTTTACCCTCATCCATAGTGTGTTTCAAGAGTACCCCTCAAAACATGGAATCTTCAAATTATTCGTAGTAAAAGGCCTTTCACATCATGGACTCTTTTTGTTATTGTTATAACTTCCTCTCTGTATAAATCTCTTATATTTATTGCCTTATTTGAAATATAATAAGAATAAAGAAATTTGCCAACTTACAATATGTAAAATTGACTGCCATAAGTAATGTCAAAACTAATGTTGCATTAGGTGTTTCGATAGTTATAACTATTGTTATAGTCAGTGTTCTAACAAAATTGTTCTCAAAGATTAGCCTATTTACATAGATATCAACATAAAAAAAGAGTTAAATATAATTTTTGACCTTGAACTTAGCAATTAGGTATTTTTTTATATTTATACTTTTTTATCGACTTTTATATCTGAATTTGGGCTAACTAAGGCATATATGTCAATTTTTTTATTTGGCATTTTAGGCCGTTTTTTTGAAATTTAAGGATAGCTGTTTTTGTAGAGAGTGTGTGAAAGCGCAACCGGCTAGGTGCACTTTCCACCAATGGTCAATTTTTTCAACGTTGGCAACATTAAAATTTTTGAAAGGTCTAATGGTAATTTCCCCCTATAAATATCAGACCATTTTTCATTCTTTTCACTAAAATTCAACTCTTTCAATTCATTCTAAACTCTCAACTCTCTCAATTTTCTTAATTTTCTCACGTTTTGTTCTAAATTTTCTAATACGCTTGTTTAAAAATATTATAGTTTTATTTAATTATTTCATATATTATTCATTTCAATTAAATTAATATGAATGACAACCACTTTGATTAGTTTCAACGACAAGTACATTTCCGTCGCTTAAGCGATTATGGTAAGACGAAAATTTAAATTTTGTTATTTTCAATTAAATAAAATTTAAAGTATTTTATTTTTGAAAATATTTTAAAATTTTTTGGTCAATATAAATAGGCGAAAAATTATGTTTCGGAGGGGTTTATTCATAACTTGTCAAAGAGCCAGATACCAAAATTCATCGTTACTTGCAAGATACGAGATTCTTACCTGCGTCCCGTATGCTCGGGGGCTACAAACTCGATCCTATACTCATCAGCGCGTTGGTGAAAAGATGGGGGCTCGAGACACACACTTTTCATCTTCTATGCGGCGAGTGTACAATCACACTCGATGTCGTAACTTTACAACTCACTTTATTGGTGGATGGACCAATTGTCACGGGGTCAACGATCGTTCCTGGTAAAGAGGACGTTTGTGAGACATTTTTGAGGAAAGTGCTGAATAAGTTTTATGTGGCCAAAAATATATGAAGTGGTTGGAGACAAATCTTAAAGATCTTCATCCGAATGCGCCCGACATTGTCAAAGGACAATACGTCCAAACATTCATTCTGAGATTAATCGGGGGTATTCTAATACCCTATAAATCTCAAATTTTGGTACACAAAAGATGGCTATTACACTTAGTCGACTTCAAAGAAAGCGGACGAATGAGTTGGGGATTAGCCGTGTTGGCCACATTGTATCGGGAGTTGTGTCGGGCGATGAAACCAGATAAGATGTCAATCGGTGGTTGTCTGCACCTGTTGCAATCGTGAGCCTAGTGGTGAATACCATTTCTACGTCCTCGAGTGAATGACCTATATATGTTCCCATCGGTGACAAGGTAAAAATCATTTTTTAATAAATATATAGTTTATATAGTAAATATAGTTTATTTATTATATATTTGAATTAACATATCGCTTGTATAGGCGGAACCATAGGCAGAGTTATGTGAGACTACTCGAGCAGTTCAAAGATATCCGGTTGCTGTTAGATCAACGCTGGTTAGTTGATGTTAGTTACTTATTTTTTCAAATATATAATAATTTCGCAATGATTTGTAAAATAAAATTCAGTTCATAACATATTTTACAATTATGCATTGCAGTTTGATTGGATACCATACATCGAGCCAAATATCATAGAATGCATATTGCTAGAATTTTTGGCCAGTCGGCGTGATACGGTAGTTCAGGTGGAGGTAACAAATTCCATCACTACCACGAGACATGGAAGACTGCACAAGTTGAACCTGCGGGGGAAGAATGACGAGAATTGGCAAGATTACCATAAAGACTATATCGACATTTTGGATTGTAGGATGAGATTCTTACCCATCCGCGAACCATTTTTCTCATTGGACACGACGGCCTGTTTGGAATACATACTCTGGTGTAGAGTCACCGACAAGGCATGTCTGTTATTGGTGGAGGCGAGGAGTAGTCAACTTCGTTAGAAGAGGCAACGACAAGTGTCCCAGTAACGTAGGTCTGAAAGAGGTGCCGCGATAGGTTTGTTGCCGACTCCGACCCAATAAGCGCCACAGATGTTTACACCATATCCTGATCAGTTCATTCTACTTATTCTTATTTAATTTACTAACCTTGTGTTTTTTTTTAGAAGTACTACATTATGCACCATTGTAACACCCTGCTTTTACCCCTCTCACAAGTACATATTTTAAGGCTCTTCCGTCCCCAGTATTCTACTCCCTCATGTCGATATCGATGTCGACGCAAACACCAAGCCAAATGTTAACGCTAGTACCGTTACCGATGGAGGCACCGATGCCAATACCGATGCCTTCATCGATACCAATATCGATGCCCTAATCAATGTCGCTGTATCCGAGTTTTACGATATTATACGGTAATTCACCGATAATATCACAAACACCCACCGTGTTATTGTTTTATCAAGGTGGGTCAACAGCACAACCACTTTCTTGTGGAGTGGAGGACACACGATAGGAGGCTAGAATAGCATCGCACTCAAACACGAAGGAAGGCGATGGAGACGAAGATGAAAACAAAGGTTGAGACGATACATTTGAAGATGAAGACGATGGTAGAGGTGTAGATAAGCACAATGGTGGAGGTAAAGACAAGGAAGATAGGGACAATATCGCTCCGAGGCATACACACATTTCATATATCTTGTCGAGATGAGACCATTACCTCAGAAACCTATAACATGAAAGTCGAGTTCCAAGGTTACTTTACTTTGTGCTATCACGGGTGGAAGTCTACGTAGAGGTCTTCATCAATGGTTGTTATGCGGTCATGGATTCGAGTATAATGGGGGAGCCAGTTGACAATTTTTATGCAGCCACAAGCTCAAACTTTTCAAATACTTGAAAATGTTGCCTTATAAGTACCATACATAAGTTTGAGGTCATAACCATAAGGAAGAACTGTGGGGCTTTTTGCTATAATCAACGTAATTCTTTTCTTCATTTTCACGCAATCGACATCTTTGACCTTCCTTCTTATTCGAAGGCTGGCATCGCCATAGATGCATGAGGACTTTCAAGAGGGGAACGGTTGTTTTAGTGGAGTAAAATTGATGCTCTTTTCTGGGCGACAACGATTTTCTCTTTTAAATAAAATATTAATAACTACAACCGCTGTTGCGCTGACCCAAATTTGACATTTACTTTTGTCGAAACATCCAATCTTCTCTTGAGAGTTCTTATGTGTCTACCTCGGTGTCATCCTTCGAATAAAAATGAAAGGTTAAAGATATCGACTGCTTGAAAATAGAGAAAACAATCACGTTGATTACATTGGAAAGCCTTTGGTTTTTCCATATAATTATGGCCTCAAACTTATATATGGCATATGAAGGCATTATTTGCAAGTATCCAAAAAGCTTAAACTCGTGACCGCATAACGACTGTTAACTAGCCTCCAGTTACACTCGAACCTGTAACTGTATCCCGTTCGTCGACTGAGACCTCCACTTAGACTTTGATCAGTGACCGAATCTAGCACTGCCACCCCGAAACCTTATTTCCATGTGAGGGGTTTATGAGGTAATGGTCCTATCTCAACATGACATATGAAATGTATGTGTTATGAGTCGTGTTATTGCATCCTCGGACCCTCAAATCTATCTATAAACTTTCGTGGCTTCACCCCTAAAACTCTAACCCTAACCCTTACAAAATAACCTTAATCCTAACCCTAAAATATTCGAGGAGAGAGAGTGTGAAAGCACACCGAACTGAACACGCCACACTCTTTCTCCAAAAACGACTTATTTCCCTAAATTTCAAGAAAAATAAATGGCCTAAAAGGTCAAAAAAAAAGGGGGGGCATATATACCTTATTAAGCCTTGATTTTGACAGGTTTTTTCATTTTAGTTATTAAATTTAGGTTTTATAAAAGCGTAATAACATGACATTATCAGAATATGTCACATCATCGTCTAAAACTTTAAAAAATTATAATTTAAAAAAATTAAATTATATATATTTTAATTTTCAAGTAATAATAGTATTACGATATTTTACTTAATGAAAGTTCAAGTATCAAAATGAAACAAAAAATATAAGTAACAAAATAGATCTAATTATCAAGTTGATGAACTAAAAATTATATTAAACCTAAAAAAGAAAAAAAGCTAATTGAGATAATGAGTTAAAAAGAGGAGGGGAGGAAGAAGAGGGACCAAGGTGAGGTAACTATCGACAATGGGTATTGGGGAAAAAGCCGATTTTAGAAGGGGACCGATCCAAGCAAAACAGCTAGATGTCATGTTGTTGCCTTGTACACTTACTAGACTATCAACCTTCCAATCTTGATGCTGTGAATTGGTAGTTGATTGATTTTCATTCCATAAAGGGTCTATCCAAATCCAACACCTTACGAAAAGGACCTCCTCCCCCAACCCATTCCATATTTACATCTAAGTTGTACTTTGATTTACAAACCTGGGAAAAAAGGGGTTTTCAACAAATCAAAAGGAAATTTCAAGCAGGCTTAGTTCCACATTCTGCCCTAGAATTTAGATCTTGTGATGGATTCCATCTAGCTCCTCCCAAGTTCTTTCCCAAGTTCTTTTTGGCCTCTATTTTCTTTAGTCAAATTTTATAAAACATGCATTTTGTATGGCTTTAGTCCTTTACTATAATTTCCATCACTATTTAAAAATATACATGTCAAAATTGAATATACCCATTTCAAAAATTATATTAAACAAAAATCAAAATATAATAGATTAAATAAATTCATAAAGAATACGGACATTATTATATTTTTTGTTTGTCGCGGATGTTCCCCAAAGAGGTAAAAGTCTAACTATGAAATGTGTTTCATTTTTATAGGCAAAAATCAGACCTCCAATCTCAAAGTTAAAGGAATAAGATAAATAATTATCACACTATATCTCATGTTTATTTTTTGTTAGAAGTCTTAACCTCTCTCCAACCCATAAATAAGAAGATAATGCGCTTCAACGAGCTTGAACCCACATCCGCTTACATTGAAAATAATATTCATGCTAATTGATTTAAGACTCAATCGATTTTTGTTATTGTATTATTTAATACCTTATTTATACATATACTCTGTTTTCGGAAGTTTTCTAGCAGGCCTCCTACTTGGAGCCATGGGCTTAGACCCACATGCTAACCGGCTAGGATGAGTTTCAAACTCTGGCCCTTCCAAAAAATCCTCGACGGCATGGGCTTGTTAACAAATTTCTGTTGCTTCTTTTGTGTGACTGACTATACCCTACTCTTTACTAGGTTGAAGTTGGAACCAACCTGATGCGAATATAAGGGTAGGTAGTGCCCTAATTCTCCAAAATTAAAAAAAATTAATCTCTTCGATATATATTTAATTTTAAATAAATATAAAATTTATAAATTAATACGAATGAAGCATTTGTCGCACAATCATAAAAAAGAGTTATAATAAGATTAGATAATTTCGCATAAAAGATAAAATGCGATCACTGTCCTATCTACTTGGCTCACTCTCACGATACTTTCCCCATTCTCAATCGTCATCTACTCCTCACCTCACCTTTCTCCTCCGCAGCATGGCCACTTCCGCCGCTGCCGGTCCCATTAACCCATCCAACACTCGCCTTGGATGGATTGGGACTGGCGTCATGGGTCGATCCATGTGTGCTCATCTAATCAACGCTGGCTACTCTCTCACCGTCTTCAACCGTACCCTTTCCAAAGCCCAACCCCTCGTTGACATGGGTGCCCGCCTAGCCCAAACACCTCACGACCTAGCCGCCCAATCCGATGTCGTTTTCTCCATCGTCGGTTACCCTTCCGACGTCCTCCAAGTCCTACTCGATCCCGTTAACGGAGCCCTCTCTGGCCTCCGTCCCGGCGGCATACTCGTTGACATGACAACATCGGAGCCTTCTCTCGCCGTCGAAATATCCACCGCCGCATCTTCCAAGAACTGCTCCTCAATCGACGCGCCCGTCTCTGGCGGCGACCGAGGTGCCAAGAACGGGACACTCGCGATATTCGCTGGGGGAGACGAAGCCATCGTCAACCGCCTAAACCCCGTCTTTACCCTCATGGGAAAAGTTAACTACATGGGGCCTAGCGGGAAAGGCCAATTCGCGAAATTAGCTAACCAAATCACCATAGCATCGACGATGGTGGGATTAGTGGAAGGAATTATTTACGCCCACAAAGCAGGGCTGAATGTGGCGTCGTTTTTGGATGCGATATCGACCGGGGCAGCTGGCTCAAAGTCGTTGGATTTGTACGGGAGCAGGATTTTGAAGAGGGACTTCGATCCTGGTTTCTTCGTGAACCATTTTGTTAAGGATTTGGGGATTTGTTTAAAGGAATGTCAAAACATGGGACTTGCTTTGCCCGGTCTGGCTTTGGCTCAACAGCTTTATTTATCACTTAAGGCTCATGGGGAAGGGAATTTGGGAACCCAAGCTCTGATTTTGGCTTTGGAGAGGCTTAACAACGCGACCCTTGGTTCTTAAAGCTGGTAAACTGTTAATTTCTAGTAATACTACATTGATGATCCCTATTAGATACTATGCCAAACTTAAAACTATGCTATGTGATGGTTGGTTTCATCTTTCAATTGTTCAACTTAATTTTGGTAGCTGATTGCTTTGATATGCTACCATTTACAGTCCCCATTTTATGGTTTTTGCTGCTATAATTGCTGTGAATGATGAACCATCTATAGTTTATAGACTTTTTTTCCCTTCTCTACTTGAAATAATAATCAATTCCGAGTTGAAGGGCTTGGGTAGGGGTTATAAGCTATCTCTTCAATGTTACAATCTTTAGAAATGGGCAGCGAGCACATTCGGTTTTCAGTTTTAATGCCTGCCATTGTTATGAGACACAAGTGCATGCATACAGGCACTCGATTCAAAAAGGTTTATCTGTCTAATAACAGGAAGCGGACCATCGCTTGAAACTAAAGGATTTTTTACCTTGTAAGACCCTAACAACATCTCACAAAAGCAATCTTTCGGTACGGAGTTGGCAGGGGTGGGATCTGTACTAAGAAAAGTAGTGTCGTTGGCAGTTTTAGTATCGTCATTGGCTCAAGTTTTCCAAAAGATAAGTAGCCGACCATGAAACATCTAATGACCCAAATCTCAAAATGTTAATAAAATTATTATTACGCAGCTATTTCACTCCTTGGACCTCTCCAACCATACATTACATTTCTTTTCGGAACCGGTTTAGGGACCGATGACCAAAGTTCCTTGGTTTACTATCAGCCAGCACATTTGATCGTTGCTTGATTAGACACCCCGGATGACCATAATTTACACATTTGCTGGCATCAAAGAGACCACAACTTGGGATGAGTGTGGACTACGAATGCAAAAGCTGAAAAAACTGAAAGAAGAAAGAAGAAAGCGAAATTCCGAATAGCTGTGATTCTTTAACCTACCTACACTTCAACCATCTTCAGGGTTCCTCAACTTCAATGTATTGGGAGTGAGAGGCTGCCAGGAGGGCTGCCCCAATGCCGGACCCATCCATGGAGTGCTCAACAGCAATGTTCTCGGAGGCTTCTTCTCCTAGCAATTCCCAGAGGGTGTTCTCCATGCAGGTCCTGAATTTAGTGTAGTGCTCATACAACCCGCCGTCTAAAGCTACCACTGACTTCTGGTTTTCGCCATCTTTCACTGTGTCTCTTCCTAATTTCTTGAGGATACCTACGATTCCAGCAGCAGATAGGCGAGCACCACGAGTAGCAACAATGTCACACACCTCAACAATAAGCTTCCTCAATTTCAAAGAGGTATTTGATATCTGAAATAAAGCAAAGAATAGACAACATATGAAGCACATGATAAAAATCTCATTTACTCATGTAAAAACTTATTTCCTTTAAGAAGAGAATTCTTTCCATACTAAATAAATATTTCCTAAAAGGGGTATTGCGAATTAAGTTGAGTTCCTTTCCACTCTCTTCTTTTCTTTGTTTCCAAATTCTAAAACATTAAATACAAGCATTCAGAAGAGAAAGTGAAGACAACCAAAAGGATTAATAGAAAAGTATGCATTCATACAACAAAGTACTAACATATTCTACCTCCAATATATCCTTAAGTTTGGTGGCGACCACTTTCAGATCTGGAGATGTGTCATGATGCATTGCAGATGTGTGAGGGGTTCTGCAGATTTAACAGATAAGCGTCAACGACTCTCAAAATGCTCATCAGGCCAAAAGCAAAGCCTGATATGTTTAATGTATCGCAAAACAATTATCTTCCCTGAAGAACGTATGAACCACCTATATTTTGTAACTAAACAAACAATTAAACCAAACCGGATAAGATCAGGTAATGATTGGGATGGCTTAAGGATCCAGTAATAGGCGCTCTGAAGATTTAGTATTGGTGACAAATGATGAGTTTACAACTAAAGATAACAGAAGCCATGTGATACGTAGACAACTAATCCATCTAAGTTCCATTGCAAAATGTGAAACATCAGAAATTTATTCTAATCTATATAATGAGTGTTAAACTGGGGACCGTGATATTAAGGCATACCTAAGTATGAAAGGAATTTTCAACTTTGGTGGGACAGTATCGCCAAAAATGGCAGCTTCTTCAGCCATCTTGCACAAAACTCTACGTACAATCTCTCCCAAATACATACCAGATATCATTTTCTCGAAAATCTGGGAAAAGTAGTTGATAAAGTTACATCTAGCATATACAAAAGTTAGTAAGTTGGAACAAGCAACTTGGACCGAAGAAAGTGACCTGTTCTCCAGGGTTTAGACTCCCAGCATCAAGTGCTTGGTCATATTCTGTTAGTGGAAGGTGTGAAGACCGAAAGTTACCCCATTCCATGTTGATAACCTGCAGAAATGGAGAGGTTTCAAAACTCTAGACAGAAACAGTAATAAGAATCACAAGAACATTTCACAAATAACATGGAAGAAGTTGATAACAAGTTCGATTCTAAGTCTATTCAATCAAACATTAACAGAAGCAGTGAACATATATAACGATACACTAATACTACTT
Source organism: Gossypium anomalum (assembly GCA_025698475.1). Lineage (NCBI taxonomy): Eukaryota > Viridiplantae > Streptophyta > Magnoliopsida > Malvales > Malvaceae > Gossypium > Gossypium anomalum. Next base: position 16,222,604 of record CM046961.1, read on the forward strand.
ACCATCTCCCCCGATTTAGGTAGAAGACCATGCCATTTGGGGATTGCATGGGCGCGCTCTACATAAGCTGCGTTTGTGCCAGTACCTAATATCACGGCAGCAACAACATCTGGGTTGTTGTATCTACCACCAGCCAATGTGCCGACTGTATCATTGACCTGCAAAATCCATAAGAGAATTAGAGATATTAACCCAAACATGTATCCAAGTAAAAGCACCAGATGGCATCCATCTATGTTAAACAAGACAAACAGTGCAACATGCGCAACAGCAGAACAAAATTAGACACACCAAAGCTGCCACACGCATGTCAAGGCCAGCCCTTTCGATTGCTTTGGTCAATTCTCCAACAACATCTTGTCCAACCTACTTGCAGCAGCCAAGAAAAAAACATTAAGGATATACAACTCCAGGAGTTATAGGCACGGTAATGCATTAAAAAGAAAAAACTCTGTAACATAAAATTTTAAAGGTCCTCGTGTACGCTTTCTGGAGCATCTCTAGCAAGAACGTGTCCTCTCAGGTTGTGCATAAAATAGTTAAATGCCAAATTTAACTGTTGGTACACAATAAGGGATTGAGCAGAGATATATAGGCCAGGCCAGATCCTAAAGTACTTATCTGAAACTATCACTTCACTGGCATCTTAGTTCCAGGTTATATATGTAGCCCTTAAGCACAAAATATTTAGCTTCTTAAGAAGAGGGGAAAAGATCAAGGTCAGCATGCCTCATGCTTTGGAAATTTAAAAGAAAATTAATAATATTAATGGCAGGGATGTAGCGGATAACAGAACTAAAGGAAATTAACAACCGCATTACAAACAACCATAAAAAGCTGCCAAATTGGAGTCAAGGTTATTAGAATTAACTGTATCTTCTACTGAGAAGCCCTTTGTCCATTTTATAAGAGTCCCTGATGATATTGATGTTTGCCTAACAGGAAATGAGAAAGTGAACCCCAGCTCCCTTTGTCTACCAGGTGAAACATGTTGATTGTCACTTTCCGTAGCAACAAATTTTGCAAGAGCTGAAGCAATGTAATCAAATAATTCCTGCAATCACATCATATAAAGAATTTCAGAGAATGAACAAATATAGGCAGTGTTATATATTAATAGGTGGGATGGAGAAGGGTCTCACATCTGAAGATCCAGTCATCAAATGCGGAGGAATAGAAACTTCCTCAAATTCCTGCTTAACAACACGGCTTTCTTTACCACCTAAGTGTACACGCAGAACACGGAAATTTGTGCCACCAAGGTCAAGGGCATAAAACAGCCCTTTCTCATCACTGCAAAGTTAAACATGGACACATGACAAACACTTAGCTCCGCTTTCAAGCAACATGTAAATCTAGAAACATAATATTTCACACCATGCAAAATTTGTATAACAGCTTAGCAACTTCCTGTTTCTTGTTAGGAATTATGTTCATAGGAATCCATTTATAAGAATTACTTCTCTCTTGAATATTTATATGATAGTTTATGGCACAATCCAATGGAAAAAAAAGGTTTATTTGCGAAGTCAACTTTACCAATCATCCTTGCAAAGCAACTTCTTTCATGATAGTAAGTAAAATCTTTCCCCATTATCACCCACTATACATATTTCAGCAGCAAAACTTAACTAAAAGTTAAAACAATAATGAAACGAATATTCCTGAAACTGAAAGTAAATTGGAAAATCAAGAAATTCTCCACATCAAACAAGTTTATTTGGGTTGCTTATATATCAAAACTGTATTATTCAAACTCGTTGCGAGTGTTGGACATGGGTATGCGTGCAACACAGCGGGTATGTCCAATTTTTTCAAAAGATTTCCATGTATTTGGAGAGCACTTGGAGGATTATATCCCCATACCAATGTCCAAATGTGGTTCAGACACAGGCGTTGAATATAAGTACTTAAAGGAAAACGACAAGTCAGAGCAACATAGTGTCAATGGCTAACCCACTCTAATATCTTTCTGAAAAACAATTTGAGCAGCAAATCATCATAATACAAAGTACACATAGAATGAAGTTAGGAACCATGGAAAAGAGAATTTTCATCTTAAAAGGCTTTGACAAAAAACATTAAAGAGGGCAACTAAAACCAAGAACCAGAACACAAATAGAAACTTATAATTAGGAGGCTTTGACAAAAAACTTCAAAAACTTCAAAGCTTTAGAAGATAAACTATATGTCAAATAAGTTATTTATCCCACAAATAGAGAGCAAAAGATATTTGGGTTGCTTATATGTCAAAACCATGTTACTTAGACTCGGACATCGGTACATGCAACGACGGAACCAGTATCAAACATTTTGGGCCAAATATAAATTGAAATCACAATTTGTCCTTGTTTTGTTGAGTCTCATCAATAAATACTTACACAGTTTAGTGTTCATTTTGAATTCGGAGGCCTTTTTAGTTAATGGAAGGATTGAAACTTATAATTTTTTTGGTTAATATTCTATTTGGTACCTGAGTTTAGTTTCAATGTTCAATTTAGTACTTGAGTTTTTTTTTTCCAATTAAGGATATATGTGTTTTTGTAGAAAACAAGTCAAATATTCAATTGGGTCAGATGATGATGTTTGGTTTAGGTACCAAATTGAATATTGAAACCAAATTCAGGTACCAATTTGAACATTGAACCTAAACTCAAGTACCAAATAGTATATTAATCCTTTTTTAAAACTTTAAACTTAAGCTATTTGTTTCCCTTTTTCAAGAGTATTTAGACTTTCTTTATCATTTAAGTTGAAAAACACTTTTTAACCCAAATCTTGATTTCAAATAGAAAAATTTGATAAACAAACAACTTTTTAAACCAAACCTTGATTTTGAACTGGGATTTTAATCAAGTTAAAATTTTTAGCTTTTGGCTTTTGGAAAGTACTTTTCAATGAAGTTACCTTTTTATCCTCCCATTAAATCTTTTAACTTTACAACATCATGTCTGAAATTAATATGTTATCTTCTCAAAATCACTTTTTGACAGCAATGGAAAACACTAATAAACTTTTCAAAGGCACTTTTTTCACAATATTTTTCAAGAATACTTTTCAACCTCAATACTAAACTAACCCAATAGGTTTAAAATTTGTCTCTGGACTTTATAAGAAGTGCTGACTATAGATGATATTTCATTTATAAAAAAAAAGAAAAAAAAACCTAACAAACAAAGTTGTAAGAGAAAAAAAATCTAAATAAATAATTTTAAAATATATAAAGATTTAAATAATATATACAAATAAATAGATCACCACCCAAATCTTCTAAGGGCAACAACCTAGACTCATTGGTTCTTCCAATACAATAAATAAAAAAAATTAAACCTCTGTTAGAACTTAAAATCACTATTTGTTATTACCTTGTTGTCTGTCAGCACCAAATACTTGTAAAGTTTAACATTTGTTTTGAATGGAATTTTTTTAAATAAATAGGAAAGCTTTGAACTTTTTTTTAAAGCTTTTAGAACAAAGTAAACAAATAGAAGTGTTTTTTTGGGAAAAAATATGTTAGAAATAAAAATGAAATTTAACTTGAATCTAATTGGTTTTAAAAAGTGAGTTGTATTTGAATTGGGGTCAATCATTTTTCAAATTGCAAATTTTATTGGGACCAATTCATGTTTAAATTTATAAACATTATATGTATAAAGTTAGAATATTTAGTAATACATGTTAAAGGAAAAAGAAATCTATTTAGTTCCATCCATGTGCATTTGTGCAACATTAATCCATGGTATGTTCAATTTTATTCCCGATGTATTTAGAAAGTGGTAGGAAAATCATATAGGGTACCAATATTTGGATGTGCATCTCACATAAGTATTAAATATAGGTAGGTAGCTAAAAGAAAAAGGGGAAGTAGGAGAAACATTGAATCTGTGGCAACCCACTCTAATATCTATATTTGACATCAGCACGTAGAGATAGAATGAAGGCAGGAAGCATGGAGTAGAATGCAAAGGAAAGCAGCTATAACCCACAACACCAAATAAACTTGATAAGTAAAAAAGGTATCAAAGGTTTTGGAAGGTAAGCTAAAGATGAAAAGGTGAGTTATTTTTATCCCATGAATTGAAAGCAAAAAGGTAGATATTGATGGGACAAACAAGAATACTAAAAGCAGCACTTGTTTGTAGACAAAACTAACCCATAAATCATCTTTAGAACAAAACAAGCATAAAGTTGATAAGCATGCAGAGTTGATAACACAACAAAAGCCATCATAAGTGGAATCCAACACATCAGTTGCTCAAAGTAAATTTCGAAACTACTAAATTTTTACCCTTTAGGTATAGAAAGTTCAATTCAGGGCATCTAATGAATTATCAATCTCCTTAACAGCAAATCCGAATGGACCACAGTGTGAGTAAAATCAAAACCACTAATCTCTAAAGCTTTTTCATCTCACAAACTAGTTAAATGTCAATCATGAATTGAACTTTTCTCCAAATTTTCCTCTCTTTTTTTAAAATTTTTTTTTTTTTGAAATAGAGCTCATAATCAGAGTTGATCAATCAAGAGAATTCCAGAAGTATTGGAACTTAAAATTTGAAGGAAAGAAAAATAGAAGTTGAATGGTTAAGTTACCCAGTGGGGAGATTATCTACATAGCTGATGATCATCTTGAGCTTGCTGCCACCCTCTGATGCGAGGCCGGCGTGCATCTCAACGGTCATGGCATCAGCCACCTGTTTAAGCTTCGAACTTGGGGTCCCACACTTTTCCTCAAACTCCGTCAGTATAGACAGCGCCCGGGCCCACTTCCTCGAACTCTTTATCCTGTGACGCACCACCAGCGCCGCTGCTGCACACACAGCGGCCGCGCACACCACCGCCGCCCCTACTGCCACTTTCCCCATCACCACCGCAACACCAATCAAACAAGAGGAAAAAAAGTACTTTAAGAGTTGTACGGATACTCCCCCAAAAAAAAAAAGACAAAAAAAACAATCCAAGTTTCACTAACTTGGATTTAAAAAGAAAAAACCAAAAGGAGGGAAGGCCTAGATCACTGAATTTTTAATTGTCTCTTTATTGGAAAATTCAAAATTTTTGTAGTAGTTATTGGTTTTGCTTCTGCAATGAAGCGGCTTTCATTTGTTTAAAAAAAAGCAAAGAGAAGAGTGACCAAAAATGGGAAGAAGACGTAATTATTTTGTTATTTGGTATGAAATAAATAAAAATTTGTCTGGAGCTGAGCTTGGGCGAACAAAGAAGAAGAAGAAGATATTTAAAAGTGAGGAGTGGGGATAACGTTGAGAAAGTGGTTTTAAATTATGATAATGACCTTTCCATTCCAAGTTTTGAATATGATGTATTAAAATTTGTTGTTTTAAATTTTAATATTAATATTTATATTAATAAAAAAACCCTTTATTTAATGAAGACATGAGTGGACAGGTGTCAGGTTTATGATATTTAGGAACCTTTCCTTTGGGTAACTCAAGCTGAAATGAAATCATAAAGATTAGAGATGAGAAAGTGTTTGGGGATTAGAATGAGTTAATCCATGGGTTGGAAATAAGTACAACTGTTGGGATTCATAAATGTTGTTGGCAACTTGGTGGTTTTATTAGTCACCCAATTTCACTAAGCCACATGGTTTGGATGATCCCATATACTTTATTTCTCCTTTCTTTGCTTTATTATTTTGTTGGAGAAAAAAATATGGTATAAAATTATAATTCTATTTAGTAAGAGAATAACAAATTAGATTTTTTTTTCTTAATTTTTAGTTTTTTTTCTTATAACAAAATTTAAATTTAACTGAAAATGTTAAAAATCAAAAAGAAAAAAATTGATTTGACATTCTCCTATTAAAAATGGATATAGATGACGTGGATTTACAGTTCTATACAATCCCTTCTCTTAATTAGAGATCACAAGCCAATTGTTTAGCAATTAAACACTTGTTTATAAACATGTGGTTACTACTTACCTCTAATTTATCATTGAGATAAAAAGTGTTATGAAAAAAAAAAGTTTCTAAAAAGAATGTGAAAGTATTTACTATTGCTGTAAAAAAATATTTTTGAAAAATTAAATGATAATTGTAAACATAATGTTGTAAAGTTGAAGATTTAATGGCGGATAAAAAGATAACTTCATTAAAAAAAATATTTTTTCTAAAGCTAAAAGCTAAAATTTTTGGCTTTTTGACTTGGGTTAAAATTCTATTTTGAAATCAATGTTTACTTCTTTATCAATTTTTTCAGTTTAAAATTAAAGTTTGAGTTGAAAAGTGCTTTTCGACCTCAATTATAAACAAAGTCTTAATAGAGTGCTGATACATTTTTTTTAAGTGTAAAAACTATAAAATTAATAAAATTAAAAAATTTTGAAAATCTTCACTAGTAATTATTAATTGAATTCATCTAATAACTTTTTACAAGTATTGAATGAAGTTATTGATCTCCCGCTATTTTTAGAACCAAATTGAATTAGTTAATTGAACTAGTTGGATTAGAAATCGATTGAGATACTGATTTAGAATAGGGGATCAGATTGATTGACTTGTGAATTGGTTGAATCGATCGAACAAGTCAAACCAATAGTTGAATCTATTTCTCTATTTTTAAATTTTTTTTAAAAAAAAAATTATACAATCGAATCGGACAAATCGAATTTATCCCTAAGAGATTAAGGATATCCTATGAGGGTAACACACTTATGATAAGGTTATTGGATGAGCATTGATCGAGTTGCTTTCGTAATGATATGTAAGTGAAAGCTCAGTCACGATACTATAATGGAATGACTTCATTACTAAATTAGTTTATAATTAATGGGTGGTGAAAAGTTGAAACTTATTTATAAATCATTTGAGCCCTAATCACATATGTCTAATCAGTTCCTCCGCTATCTTGTTGAAATCAGAAATGAACTGCAAGTTGAATCAAATTAGTAGAAATGGATAGCAATGGGAAACATTCAGAAATGAATGTAAATGGTTTGAGAATTAATTTGTAACAATCCGTTTTCAATGGTATCGGAAATAGTGATTTCAGGATCACAAATCCAACAAATGAGTCCATAAATATTATTATTTAATATTTATGAGTCAGATATAGTATTATATAGAATTGTTATCGGATAATTTTTGCTATTTGAATATGTAGTTAAGTACAAGTGGTTTGTCCTTAAAATCAAGTGGTTTCAAAAAATGAGGTATCAAAACCTCATTTCTATAAACCGAACCAGCAATAAATATTTTTATAAAATATTTACGAAGTGATTATATAGATATATTGAAGTTTGGTACAAAAATTTTAGTGATTTGATAGCTAATTAAAGAAAAATAATTAAATCGTAAAAGTGGTAAAAATTATTGGTATTGATTATTATTAACTAAAATGTTTAAATAGTTAAAGTGAGAGGATCTTTATGGTAATTAGACCATAATTTGTGATAGGGAACTGACATTAGGTGAATTTTATAATGAAATTTCAATTAAAATAAAGTTAAAATAAAATAAATAAAACATAAAACATAAAAAAGAAGAAGAAGAAGAAGAAACATCATCTTCTTCTTTTATCCCTTGTGATCGAAACCATGAAAATGAAAGCTTGAAGCATTCTATTTGTTTGGCGATTGCATGTAAGTGTTATTTTTGTCGATTTTTTGTAAATTTTATATTTTTGAAATCGTTGTAATTTAAACTATCTAGTCCAGAGGCTAATTTGTGAAGTTGTCAAATTTTGGAAAATTTACCATTTTTGTTTTTGAAGCTTATTAATTGCTAATATTTTGGTTGGAAGCTTGATAGTGAATTTGAGCTAGTTTGTAAAGTAATTTGTATAGTTTTTAAGTTAAATGATTTAATTAAAAGTATGTGAAATTTGGAAGGGTTTTGTTGAAAAATTAAGAATTTAAAGGCTGCTTTTATATGGTTAAAGGTTCGGTAAAAATTGGGTTTATGAATTAATTGTGAAAATAGACTCATTTTAATATTAAGGACTAAATTGAACGAAGTGTAAAAGTTTGGTACAAATGTGAAAATTATAAATAGGAAATCATATGCACTAAATTGAATATTATATGAAATTTAGGCTAATAAGTTGAAATAAACTATTTTATAGATCAAGAACAATTAGATAATCGGCGGAAAAGGAAAGTTACTGACTAGACCTTAAACTTTTACTATTTCTGCAATCTAGCCCTGGTAAGTTCGTACGATTTAAATTAGAATAATTTGTAATATTATATTGACTTGTGAATTATGATTTGTTGAATATTCGTATTTTTTAGTATGCCTTATATTTCAGTCAAATTTGAGAGATAATCTTCCAGTTAAACTCTGTTTATTTATTTCAATCGAACTCTAATTAGTCTAGATTATTCTATTATTATTTGATCTATGAATTTAGCCTATAAATAGTCTCTTTTAAAACATTAGAAAATACACACATTAAAATATTAGAACTCATAATATTTTTGTAGAATTTTGTGTTTATGTCTTTAGGGTTTTTTGTTTTTGGGTTTTGGGGTTTAGTTTTTATCTCCATCTTTTGCACTCTTCGTCCTTTTACTATTATAATAAAATTATCTTTACCTGTGTTTTTTAGCCTCTTTGGAGGGACTTTTCCACGTTAAATTTATGTGTTCAATTTCTCAATTTCTTCTGCTATTTTTTACTTGTTCGTTGCTTAATCGATTCGATCCCCAACACGCATATATATTTATATAATGCTATAATCATAAAGTTAATTCAAGGTGAGAAATGTAATTGATTTGTAAAATATTATGCGATTACTTGTATCGAACCCGGATGAAATAGGATAGGATACAATTGGCATGCCAATAATTTATATTAAGCGCTGTATGGGATTGACTTATGATGAGATGATGATTCCTGACTTGTTATTGTCCATTGAATATATCGGAGTCCAACATTTGTTGTAGACTACCGTGTTATATTTACAATGATTCTGTCGTGTTACCCGGGCGGATGTAAAGCCTTCGGGCTTGACATTTGTTGCCAATGTGTGTTTCGGTGACATGTTAGCCTACGAGCTAGGCACTTGGTGCCTAAATGTGTTCTCGGTTGGTTTGACTCGTTTGAGCGTTCTAGTGTGTTCTGGATGGTTAACCGCATATTCGGGTCCGTTTATATCATTCATCAGACAGGTTTTCAATGGTTATATGATTTGTTATTTAAGCTTGTAAATGTCTACATGATCTTCTGAATGTATAAATGAATTTGTATTGAATGATCTAGTTTAATTGATCAGATTATACAATATGTGTATAAACATGAAAACTCACCTGTGGAATGGTTGTGGTTGACAGGATTATTGTTTATTAATTGTTATTGTATAATTGATATGTTTATAAGGTAAGTCTGATCGTTTCGATCGTTGAACTTACTAAGCTCTATTGAAGCTTACTTATGTCATTTTTTCTTGTTTTTTGTAGATAACTTTTTGTGGAATTAGGCGACCGGATCAACATGAAGATCACATTATCCAGATATTTATCGGTATATTTTAACATGATTACCTTTGAGTTATATGGCATGTAATAGGTGTCTTGTAAATGTTTTGAATATTTATTATTTATGGTGCATTTTATACTTGGATGATGTTGTGTAAACTTGATTAGGGCTCACTTGTATATATGTTTTTGGCATATGGCTTGTAAAGGTCTATTTGTAAATGATTTGGTCATTTTGGGTTAAGCCACTTATGCATGGATAGGTTGTGGAAGAATTGAACATGAATGGAAGGTCTGAATTGGTAAGTTTAGCATGTGTTTAATGTATGTATTTGTGAGCTTTGAATATGAATTGGTTGGTGCATAAAATGTGGTGTCATTGAAGGCATATTGGTTAGGCACTTAGGTTGCATGTTTTGGTATGTTTTTAGCTTGTTTGAATGTGTTTTGAAGGTATAAGAATGCTTGTTTTTTGTTTGGTTTGGCACCTAAGAAATTGGTTTAGTTTGCCTTGTTTTGGAAGCTATTTTAGATGCACACGGCTTGGGACACAGGCAATCACACGGCCGTGTGCCACACAAGATCGCACCACACGACCATGTGGACTATTTAATTTTGATGTAGGTCTATCACACACGATCACATGTTGTTACACAGTCTGAAGACACAACCGTGTGACCTTATTTCGATTTGTACACGGTCGGGCATACGGGCTACGACACGGTCGTGTGACCCAAATTTTGAATTGTACACGACTTGGCCACACGGCTTTGTTTTTTAGCCACATGGTTTGAACTCTGTCACACAACTGTGTGACCCCTATTTCCCAAATTTTCATATTTTTCTATTTTGTTTTAAATTAGTCCCTGATTGTTTTCGAACTATTTTTAAGGTCTCGTAAGTTTGATTTAAGGCCTGTAAGTGCATTTAAGTTATGCTTAATATGTGGATTGAATATTGATATTTAAATTAATATTTGAATGATTTTATTATGTTATTTGATTTGATATGTGTCATAATACTCCATAACTATAATCCGACGACGGAGACGAGTTAGGGGTGTTACATACTTTATGGTTTTTCAAATTATTAATTAATTAATTGAAGTTTGAAAATGGAATTAACTTAATTGGTTATAATGAATTCGATGAATGCAAAAAAATTAAATATATTTTCTCATAGATTCTTTTACAGTAAAGTTGTCATGATTTTAACATAATCAAATTCGGGTTGAAAAAATTATTTAATTGGGAAATTAATTAATTAAAATTAATTTATGATGTTTATTTTGAAAAATAGAAAAATATGTATTTGATTGAATTGAATTATAAAGTATTGGGTTAAAAGTCTAGGAAGCACTTATAATTGACTCAATAAGAGAGGATCAAATCCCCATCATATTACATATGAGTGAAAGCACACTCTATTAGCCCCTCTCTCTCCTAGCTCAACTAGGAACTTGTTTTTCTATAAAATAGATTTCAACTAATTCAACAAGGGGTTCACTTATTCTCTCTATAAATAGATGATATCGATAGGATTAAATACACAATAAATTTCTATATGAAACCGAGATAGTTACCTTTCAGAAAAATCTAACGGACGACAGCCCCGAAATGCCTATGCTTTATTTTTCTGAAGGTGGGAGAAAAGATAAAACTTATTATTGGTTATATGATGTTAGCTCTAGGTATGGGGTCTTATCGAGCCGCTTTATTTCATTTGATTACTCATGCTTATTCGAAAGCATTGTTGTTTTTAGCATCCGGATCGATTATTCATCTTCCCCAAGAGCTCACATCGACGGGAAAGTTTGGCACCTCGATGTCGGCTCTTCGCCACCTGGGGCTGTAGTATGTTCCAAGGGTTGGGCTGTTCGCCCATTAAAGCGGTACGTGAGTCGGGTTCGAACGTCG